>OY997262.1:101924300-104548429 GCA_963921465.1 Triticum timopheevii | reverse complement strand
TTCTAAAGAGTGAATTTTATTGCTTTTTGTTGTCGGTTTTACTTGACAATACAAAATCAATAAAGTGGAAGGAAATTAGCAAGGTGGTGGATAATGGTGCACCTTCCGACCAACTAAAATGGAAGACTACTCCACCATCCCACCAAGAAGATTTGCAAGACAATACATACATAGACACTCAACGTAGCTGTGTTGATGATGAGCGTGTCTCCCCTAGTCCACCATCACAGGTGTTCCCTCTAACTTGGCACTGTTTTATGTGGTTGCATTTTATGTATGATGTCTAGCTTGTATTGCTTCTAATTTTGTTGAATTCCATCTACTTACTTTACACATTATACTTGTGAATAAGACACGTGTGCCTATTTCTTGAACATACAATATATGTCTGTCACACGATGTTCTTACATCAAACTTCTACTGTTGTGTAACCTGCAATCAAAAGACACGTTTAACTTGGGAGTGTGATACAGGCAACATCTCGCATTCTTTCTAGCTTGTACTACTTCTGATTTGTTGAAATGGCACTAATGATGAGACAGTTTTAACCTGCTAGAGTGATATTCGTTGCATCTTTCATATGGTGTCTAGCTTTCATTGCTTCTAATTTGTTGAAATTCCTTCTGCTTAGTTTACACATCATAGCTCTGAATATGCAATGTTGTCCTTTTTCCTTACACATTGAATCGTCCTATCATGCGGTCGCTTTACAATAAAGTAGTGCTCGTCAGCATCCTGCATCAATGAGTTCTCAAAAGCAAATTTTTATTCATTTTTTCTTGTGGGTTTGACTTGACAAGGCAATAAAATTAAGTAAGAGGAAGGAAAAAATTAAGGCAGGGACTGATGGCGGTCTTTCGGTGAAACCGACATCCCAAGTGCTTTCCCTAGCTTGGCAGTGTGATATTGTCTTGCATGTTCCATATGGTGTCTAGCTTGTATTCCTTGTAATTTGATTTAATTACTTCTGCTTAGTTTACACTAATAGTTATGAATATGCCATGTCATCTTGTTTTCCGCACATATTCCATCCTCGTATCACGTGTTTGCCTTACTTCGAAGTAGTGATTGTTAGTATCTTGCATGAATGAGTTCTAAAGAGTGAATTTTATTGCTTTTTCTTGTCGGTTTTACTTGACAATACAAAATCAATAAAGCAGAAGGAAATTAGCAAGGCAGTGGATAAAGGTGCTCCATCCAAAAAATGAAATGGAGGGCCTCTACAGATTCTACTCCGCCATCCCCCTAACAAGATTTGGAAGACAACACATGCATAGACACTCAACGTAGTTGTGTTGATGATGAGCATGTCTCCCCTAGTTCACCGTCACAGGTGCTCCCTCTAACATGGCACAGTTATATGTGGTTGCATGTTATGTATATGTCTAGCTTGTATTGCTTCTAATTTTGTTGAATTCCATCTGCTTACTTTACACATTATACTTGTGAATAAGACGCATGTTCCTGTTTCTAGAACATACAATATCTGTCATCACACCATGTTATTACATCAAATTACTACTGTTGTGTAACCTGCAACAATCAATTATCATAAGACACATTTAACTTGGGAGTCTGATATATTTTACATCTCGCATTATATTCTAGCTTGTACTACTAATTTGTTGAAATGACACTAATGATGAGACAACTTTAACTTGGTTGAGTGATATTCGTTGCATCTTACATATGTTGTCTAGCTTTCATTGCATCTAATTTTTTGAAATGCCTTCTGCTTAGATTACACATCATAGTTGTGAATATGCAATGTGGTGAATATGCAATAGCACTAATGACGAGAGACCTTTAACTTGGTAGTCTGATGTTGGTTGCATCGTGCATATGATTTATTTCTTGTACTACTTCACATTTGTTTAAATGCCAGTTATGACGAGACACTATTAACTTGGCAGAGCGATATTTGTTGCATCTTTCATATGGGGTCTACCTTCCATTGCATTGCTTCTAATTTATTGAAATGCCTTCTGCTTAGTTTACACATCATAGTTCTGATTATCTCATGTCAAACTGTTTTCCGTACATATTACATCCTCCTATCATGCGGTTGTCTAACATCAAAGTTCAGTTCATATGTATCACGTATCAATTCGTTCTGAAGAGCTAAATTTTTATTCCTTTTCTTGTCGGCTCTACTTGACATGGTAAAGAGAAAGAGGAAGGAACACAGAATGGCCGGGGATGGTGTTAGTACTCAGGACACATAGAAACGGAAGCGAAAGAATTATGCAGATTCCGCTGGTACTGATGGTGCAATAGAAGGTCAAAGTCCACCGGAAATTGTACAAACACGTATCCCCTTCTACACTAAACAATCCAAATAGAAATGAATAGGTGCCACCAAACAAGCAACGACAACCATAGTTGGTGCAACACCTTCTTCCGCTGTACCAACATCCGCACGATTTACTCGTTGGGTAAGTCTTCTAGCGGCAAGTTCCAAAGCTCCCTTGCCACCTGACACTACTTCCGAAGCACTCTTGACACAAGACGAATAAGCAAGATCAGACGAACATTGTGAGATTCAACAGCAAGAAAGTAGTTGCTCGAGTCAATTTACAGTTGGATGCTTCTTTATAGGTAGTCTCACAGTTTGATATACACTAACACTTCCCATGTTCATTGTTGAACTAGCGCTCTCTCACATACTGAACCGACATCAGGGGAGAATGCTCGGCAGGATAACTAAATCTAGAGGAGGAAGAATGGAGATCCGTTTTGAGGCAGGTTTAAAAAGGCCACGTGATGCTATAGAATGAACCAAGTTAGTATCAGAGGCAGCCATTGCCATTAGGTGCCATCCACGTATCCTCCCAACATGGATTCATTACAGGAATGACAAAGACGATACCCAGTTTAACACCATCCTTGACCATTTATTTGTATGTATGGTTATGTATGTAAATTAGTAATATCGTCTTGCTCTGTCCCTTAGTTTCTAGGTTGCCGGTAATGAGACTCCCATAATTTTCAACATATGAGGTTCAAGTTGTGTCGATGTACAAAAGTAGGGGTTCTCCTTTGTACCCCTTTACTTGTGCACGGGCAGTCAGAGCCGCGCCCACGGCCACACTTAGCAGGGCATAGGAAGGAAGCCAAAGGCGCAAGACAATAAAAGCAACGCCAAGACAAGAGACACAAAAAGCAAGAGGGGGAGGTAGACTCCCCCAGCAAGACCCTTGCCGGGGAAGTCTCCGCGGCCCCGGCAAGAGCCTTGCCGGGGCAACTTGCCCAACGTCAGCAGAGTGCGCCACCCTTGAGCCCAAGGGTTCCAACGCCATCAACCACATTGGAACCAAGGCTCGGGAGGCACCTCCATGGTGGCATGCAGATCTTCATGAAGATCATAAACATGCAAGATCAGGTGTGAATCAGAAGATGGTGATCCTCAGCAAGATCCTTGACGAGGATATCCACGAGACCTCCATTAAGATCCTTGACGGGGACGACCATGAAGTCATGGCAAGACCCTCACCGGGACCCCGGCAAGACCCTTGCCGAGGACGTCAGCGGGTCCCCGGCCAGGCCCACATCTGCCAAGACTCCACCTCCGTTCCCATGTAGTTGCCAGCCCTCCAACTAGGCGAGCACCTGCGTGGCGACGTGTGTCCTCTAGGCTAACTCAGCAAGCACCTGCGTGGTGGCATGCAGATCATCATGAAGACCCTACCACCACGCCAACTTAGCAGCCTGCCAGCCTACATGGCACTGAACGCCTCGTTGGCCTAGACGCGTGTGGAAGCAAGACGAAGCGGCGACGGATAGGACGGGCCTCGTTACTGTCCCCAATAAAGCAAGGGGATACCTAAGAAGCGCAATGAATGCGCTTTGTCCCGTGATGACAGGCTAAGCTTGTACACTGTATACCTTTTCACCTCATGTGTGCCACTGTGGCGACCCCTTTTGACTATAAAAGGAGGCCCGAGGAATACTGGAGAGGGATTCAGATCTTTTGGACGGCGCACACCGTAGCTAGTTCAAGAACTCAAGAACACTCGAATATACACCAAAGTAGGACTAGGGTATTACGCATCCTCGTGGCCCGAACCTAGGTAAACGATCTTTGTGCTGGCTCCTAGACCCGCTCTTTCCACAACCTCGCGCCCACCGACCGTAGTAGGGATTCCAGTGATCCCATAGGTGTCGTTTTACACCGACATCTTTAGCGCGCCAGGTAGGGGGCGCAGTTATGAAAATCCGGTCTAGCAGCTAGTCTAATAGTTCTTCATCGCCATGGCTCCCAAGAAGAAGAAGACGATGGCGGTCGTTTCATCCGGAGCCGGACAGCCCGTGCCTGTGCGGGCAAGTGGCAGGGCAGTTACGCACGGAAGCCGAGGCGCGGCCCGCGAACACCCACATCGCTCTAGCAGTCAAAGCCTGGCGAGCGGCATCGTTCGTGCGGAAGATGATGGGCCACATGCCGCCAAATCCAAAGACGGAGTAGGGCCCCCCGCAGGCGGCGCGGGGCCCTCCAAGGGCGGCGCCGTGCCACCTACCAGCGGTGGAGCGACCTCCAAGACACCTACACCGGAGCCCACTACGCGCTCTTCCTAAGTTGTGCGCGATGAGCAGCGTCACCACGCTGGAGACCCCAGGCGCCGCTGTGGGAAGAGTCCTGCGCATCCTTCGCGGGACGAAGGAGGACAGCTTGCACGCCGAAGTGCTGGCGAAAATGGCATGTGATACGTCTCCAACGTATCTATAAATTTTGATTGCTCCATGCTACTTTATCTACTGTTTTGGACTATATTGGGCTTTATTTTCCACTTTTATATTATTTTTGGGACTAACCTATTAACCGGAGGCCCAACCCAGAATTGCTGTTTTTTGCCTATTTCAGTGTTTCGAAGAAACGGAATATCAAACGGAGTCCAAACGGAATGAAACCTTCGGGAACGTGGTTTTCTCACCGAACGTGTTCCAGGAGACTTGGACCCTACTCCAAGAAGCTTCCGAGGAGGTCACGAGGATGGAGGGCGCCCCCCTGGGTGCGTCCCCCTACCTCGTGGGACCCTCAGAGCTCCACCGACATAATCCTTCCTCCTATATATACCTACGTATCCCTGTATGATCAGAACAGGAGCCAAAAACCTAATTCCACCGCCGCAACCTTCTGTATCCACGAGATCCCATCTTGGGGCCTGTTCCGGAGCTTTGCCGGAGGGGGCATCCACCACGGAGGGCTTCTACATCAACACCATAGCCCCTCCGATGAAGTGTGAGTAGTTTACTTCAGACCTTCGGGTCCATAGCTAGTAGCTAGATGGCTTCTTCTCTCTTTTTGGATCTCAATACAATGTTCTCCCCCTCTCTTGTGGACATCTATTCGATGTAATCTTCTTTTTGCGGTGTGTTTGTTGAGACTGATTAATTGTGGGTTTATGATCCAACTTATCTATGAAAAATATTTGATTCTTCTCTGAATACTTTTATATATGATTGAGTTATCTTTGCAAGTCTCTTCGAGTTATCCGTTTGGTTTGGCCAACTAGATTGGTAGTTCTTGCAATGGGAGAAGTGCATGGCTTTGGGTTCAATCTTGCGGTGTCCTTACTCAGTGACAGAAAGAGTTGCAAGGCACGTATTGTATTGTTGCCATCGAGGATAACAAGATGGGGTATTTATCATATTGCATGAATTTATTCCTCTACATCATGTCATCTTGCTTAAGGCGTTACCCTGTTTTTAACTTAATACTCTAGATGCATGCTGGATAGCGGTCGATGAGTGGAGTAATAGTAGTAGATGCAGAATCGTTTCGGTCTACTTGTCACGGACGTGATGCCTATATACATGATCATACCTAGATAACCTCATAACTATGCTCGATTCTATCAATTGCTCAATAGTAATTTGTTCACCCACCGTAGAATACTTATGCTCTTGAGAGAAGCCACTAGTGAAACCTATGGCCCCCGGATCTATTCTCATAATATTAATCTATATCACTTTATTTATTTGATTTGCTTTTACTTTGCCTTTACTTTTTACTTTGCATCTATCTATCAAAAATACCAAAAATATTATCTCTATCAGATCTCACTCTCGTAAGTGACCGTGAAGGGATTGACAACCCCTAAGCGTTGGTTGCGAGTTGCTATCTTGTTGTGCAGGTACAAGGGACTTGCGCGTGACCTCCTACTGGATTGATACCTTGGTTCTCAAAAACTGAGGGAAATACTTACGCTACTATGTTGCATCATCCTCTCCTCTTCGGGGAAAACCAACGCAAGCTCGAGACGTATCAAGAAGAATTTCTGGCGCCGTTGCCAGGGAGGCTTACGCAAAAGTCAACATACCAAGTACCCATCGCAATCCCTATCTCTCGCATTACATTATTTGCCATTTGCCTCTCGTTTTCCTCTCCCCCACTTCACCCTTGCCGTTTCATTCGTCCTCTCTTTCCTAATATCCACCTCTCTTTCCCGTTTGCCTTGTTCCCGTTTGCCTTTTGTTTGCTCGCGTGTTAGTTTGCTTGTTTGTCGTGATGGCCTTACCTAAATTTGGTGATCTTCACCTTAAAAGGCTAGAAGATATCGAAAACAATGTCAGGAAATTTATGGTTTTGCAATTTGAGCATAATAATTTCTTTAGAAACGAGCTTAATGAACAAAAGAGTTTTATGAGTTATATGAATAAATAGCTCGATGATATGTCCAAAGAATTTGATGGCATAAGAGCCCAAATTGCTCGTCTTGAAAAGATGACCGCTGAAATTTCGGATATGCAAGCCACCTTAGTCAATAAGATGGCCGCTAAACCGAATTCCTATGAAAATCAAGATGAAGATCTAAAAGTTATTGATGCGTCCCCTATTAAATCTTTGTTTTGCAATATGAATCTTGATGAATCTGAATATGATCTTCCCTTACCTAGAAGGCGTTCTAAGAATTCTGAGTTTCTATATCTTGATGATGAAATTGATGAAAGTGGGGTTGAAATTAATAGAAACCGTGATGTTGCTAAACCCACTATTTTGGATCTCAAGGAATTTAATTATGAAAATTGCTCTTTGATTGATTGTATTTCCTTGTTGCAATTCGTGTTAAATTCTCCTCATGCTTATAGTCAAAATACGACCTTTACCGAACACATTGTTGATGCCTTGATGCAATCCTATGAAGAAAAGCTTGAGTTGAAAGTTTCCATCCCTAGAAAACTCCATGATGAATGGGAACCTACCATTAAGATTAAAATTAAAGATTTTGAGTTTCATTCTTTGTGTGATTTGGGTGCTAGTGTCTCTACTATCCCCAAAACTCTGTGTGATTTACTAGATTTTCGTGATTTTGATGATTGCTCTCTAAACTTGCATCTTGCGGATTCCACTATTAAAAAGCCTATGGGAAGAATTAATGATGTTCTTATTGTTGCAAATAGGAATTATGTGCCCGTAGATTTTATCGTTCTTGATATAGATTGCAATTCTTCTTGTCCTATTATTCTTGGTAGACCTTTCCTTAGAACGATTGGTGCAATTATTGATATGAAGGAAGAGAATATTAGATTCCAATTTCCCTTAAAGAAGGGCATGGAACACATTCCTAGAAAGAAAATAAAATTACCATATGAATCTATCATGAGAGCCACTTATGGATTGCCTACCAAAGATGGCAATACCTAGATCTATCCTTGCTTTTATGCCTAGCTAGGGGCGTTAAACGATAGCGCTTGTTGGGAGGCAACCCAATTTTATTTTGTGTTTTTTGTTTTTGTTTATGTTTAGGAATAAATAATCCATCTAAATTTTGTTTGGATTTAGTTTTATGTTTTAATTAGTGTTTGTGCCAAGTAAGACCTATAGGATAACCTACGATGATAGTTGATTTGATTCTGCTGAAAAACAGAAACTTTGCATGCACGAATTTAGTTATGATAAATCACAGGAACGTGCTTTTGCATTGATTCCTTCGGCTACTGATCAATAAACAAATTTTCCAGGACTTCCTATTTTCATAGAATTTTTAGAGTTCCAGAAGTTTGCGTTAGTTATAGATTGCTACAGACTGTTCTGTTTTTGACAGATTCTGTTTTTCGTGTGTTGTTTTGCTTATTTTGATGAATCTATGGCTAGTAAATTAGTTTATAAACCATAGAGAAGTTGGAATACAGTAGGTTTAACACCAATATAAATAAAGAATGAGTTCATTACAGTACCTTGAAGTAGTCTTTTGTTTTCTTTCTCTAACGGAGCTCACGAGATTTCTGTTGAGTTTTGTGTTGTGAAGTTTTCAAGTTTTGGGTGAATTCTTTTGATGGATTATGGAACAAGGAGTGGCAAGAGCCTAGGCTTGGGGATGCCCATGGCACCCCCAAGATAATCCAAGGACACCAAAAAGTCAAAGCTTGGGGATGCCCCGGAAGGCATCCCCTCTTTCGTCCACTTCCATCGGTAATTTACTTGGAGCTATATTTTCATTCACCAACATGATATGTGTTTTGCTTGGAGCGTCTTGTATTATTTGTGTCTTTGCTTGTTAGTTTACCACAATAATCCTTGCTGTACACACCTTTTGAGAGAGCCATACATGATTTGGAATTTGTTAGAATACTCTATGTGCTTCACTTATACCTTTTGAGCTTGATAGCTTTGCTCTATGTGCTTCACTTATATCTTTAGAGCGTGATAATTTTTTGCTCTAGTGCTTCACTTAGATCTTTTAGAGCACGGTGGTGGATTAGTTTTAAAGAAACTTGATCTCTCATGCTTCACTTAGATTATTTTGAGAGTCATTAATAGCATGGTAATTTGCTTAATGTTAATATACTTGGTGTTCAAGATTTGTGAAATTTTCTCTTTTTTGAGTGAATTAAATTAAGTTTGATGCTTGATAATTGTTTTGAGATATGGAGGTGATAATATCAAATTCGTGCTATTTGAATAGTTGTGAATTTGAGAAATACTTGTGTTGAAGTTAGCAAATCCCGTAGCATGCACGTATGGTTAAAGTTGTGTAACAAATTTGAAACATGAAGTGTACCTGGCTTGTGCATCCTTATGAGTGGCGGTCGGGGACGAGCGATGGTTTTTTCCTACCAATCTATCCCCCTAGGAGCATGCATGTAGTATTTGAATTTTCAATGACTTCTAAATTTTTGCAATAAGTATATGAGTTCTTTTGACTAATGTTGAGTCCATGGATTATAGGCACTCTCACCTTTCCGCCTTTGCTAGCCTCTTCGGTACCGTGCATTGCCCTTTCTCACTTTGAGAGTTGGTGCAAACTTTGCCGGTACATCCAAACCCCGTGATACGATACACTCTATCACACATAAACCTCCTTTTATATTCCTCAAAACAGCCACCATACCTACCTATCATGGCATTCCCATAGCCATTCCGAGATATAATGCCATGCAACTTCCACCATCATCATCATGACATGCATTGCTTTTATCATATTTCCATTGCATGATCTTGTAGTTGACATCGTATTTGTGGCAAAGCCACAATGCATTATTTTCCATACATGTCACTCTTGATTCATTGCACCATCCCGGTACACCGCCGGAGGCATTCATATAGAGTCATATCTTGTTCTAGTTTCGATTTGTAATATCAAGTTGTTGTAATAGAAGTGTGATGGTCATCATTATTAGAACATTGCCCTAGTGAGGAAAAGGATGATGGAGACTATGATTCCCCCACAAGTCGGGATGAGACACCAGACGAAAAAAAAGGACAAGAAAGGCCAATAAAAAAAGAAGGAAGGCCAATAAAAATAAAAAAAGAGAGAGAAAAAGAGAGAAGGGGCAATGTTACTATCCTTTTACCACACTTGTGCTTCAAAATAGCACCTTGTTCTTCATGTAGTGAGTCTCATATATTTGTGCTTCAATGTAGCACCTTGTTCTTCATGTAGTGAGTCTCATAAATTATCTTGTTTATACTAGTGGGAATTTTTCATTATAGAACTTGGCTTGTATATTCCAATGATGGGCTTCCTCAAAATGCCCTAGGTCTTCGTGAGCAAGCAAGTTGGATGCACACCCACTAGTTTTCTTTTGTTGGGCATTCATAGCTCTAGTGCATCCGTTGCATAGCAATTCCTACTCCTCATGTTGACATCAATTGATGGGCATCTCCATAGCCCGTTGATTATCCTCGTCAACATGAGACTTTCTCTTTTTGTCTTCTCCACACAATCCCATCATCTTATTCTATTCCACCCATAGTGCTATATCAATGGCTCGCGCTCATATATTGCGTGAAGGTTGAAAGAGTTTGAGATTATTTGAGTATGAAACAATTGCTTGGCTTGTCATCGGGGGTATAGAAGTTGGGAACATCTTTGTGTGACAAAAATGAAGCATAGCCTAACTATATGATTTTGTAGGGATGAACTTTCTTTGGCTTTGTTATTTTGAGATGACATAATTGTTTAATTAGTATGCTTGAAGTATTATTATTTTTATGTCAATATGAACTTTTATCTTGAATATTTTGGATCTAAATATTCATGCCATGATTAAGAAGATTTACATTGAAATTATGCCAAAGTATCACTTCGCATCAAAAATTCTTTTTTATCATTTACCTACTCGAGGACGAGCAGGAATTAAGCTTGGGGATGCTTGATACGTCTCCAACGTATCTATAATTTTTGATTGCTCCATGCTACTTTATCTACTGTTTTGGACTATATTGGTCTTTATTTTCCACTTTTATATTATTTTTGGGACTAACCTATTAACCGGAGGCCCAGCCCAGAATTGCTGTTTTTTTGCCTATTTCATTGTTTCGAAGAAACGGAATATCAAACGAGTCCAAACGGAATGAAACCTTCGGGAACGTGATTTTCTCACTGAACGTGATCCAGGAGACTTTGACCCTACTCCAAGAAGCTTCCGAGGAGGTCACAAGGGTGGAGGGCGCGCCCCCTACCTCGTGGGCCCCTCGGAGCTCCACCGACGTACTCCTTCCTCCTATATATACCTACGTATCCCCGTATGATCAGAACAGGAGCCAAAAACCTAATTCCACCGCCGCAACCTTCTATATCCACGAGATCCCATCTTGGGGCCTGTTCTGGAGCTCCGCCGGAGGGGGCATCCACCACGGAGGGCTTCTACATCAACACCATAGCCCCTCCGATGAAGTGTGAGTAGTTTACTTCAGACCTTCGGGTTCATAGCTAGTAGCTAGATGGCTTCTTCTCTCTTTTTGGATCTCAATACAATGTTCTCCCCCTCTCTTGTGGAGATCTATTCGATGTAATCTTCTTTTTGCGGTGTGTTTGTTGAGACCGATGAATTGTGGGTTTATGATCCAACTTATCTATGGAAAATATTTGATTCTTCTCTGAATTCTTTTATGTATGATTGAGTTATCTTTGCAAGTCTCTTCGAATTATCCATTTGGTTTGGCCAACTAGATTGGTAGTTCTTGCAATGGGAGAAGTGCATGGCTTTGGGTTCAATCTTGCGGTGTCCTTACTCAGTGACAGAAAGAGTTGCAAGGCACGTATTGTATTGTTGCCATCGAGGATAACAAGATGGGGTATTTATCATATTGCATGAATTTATTCCTCTACATCATGTCATCTTGCTTAAGGCGTTACTCTGTTTTTAACTTAATACTCTAGATGCATGCTGGATAGCAGGTGATGAGTGGAGTAATAGTAGTAGATGCAGAATTGTTTCGGTCTGCTTGTCACGGACGTGATGCCTATATACATGATCATACCTAGATAACCTCATAACTATGCTCGATTCTATCAATTGCTCAACAGTAATTTGTTCACCCACCGTAGAATACTTATGCTCTTTAGAGAAGCCACTAGTGAAACCTATGGCCCTCGGGTCTATTCTCATCATATCAATCTATATCACTTTATATATTTGCTTTGCTTTTACTTGGCCTTTACTTTTTACTTTGCATCTATCTATCAAAAATACCAAAAATATTATCTCTATCAGATCTCACTCTCGTAAGTGACCGTGAAGGGATTGACAACCCCTAGCGTTGGTTGCAAGTTGCTATCGTGTTGTGCAGGTACAAGGGACTTGCGCGTGACCTCCTACTGGATTGATACCTTGGTTCTCAAAAACTGAGGGAAATACTTACGCTACTGTGCTGCATCATCCTCTCCTCTTCGGGGAAAACCAATGCAAGCTCGAGACGTAGCAGCGTGCAGCCGTAAGGACGTGATAGAGCTCCTCCTAACGTGGTTAGAAGTCGGAGCGTGTCACGGTCCACGCTGCTTTCGCCACCACCCATGCTAGGTGAAGCTTTGGCGCGCGCACAGCTGCTCCTCGACTTTCCTCCTGCTGCAGAAAAGATCGACGAGTGGAGAGCCACCATCCGGAGCCTCGTCGGCGCCGCCAACAAAGATGAGCCATGACCAGTGGGGCCATGGTGCACTCTCCTCCCCCACGCTAGTTACCATGGGTGTCGGTCCGTCGTGATGACGCTTGTGATAACATTTCCATAGCATCGTCCGATCCATGGACCCTCCATGATCAGCACCAAGTTCTTCGGGAGCGAGCCCTTGAAGACGCTCCAACCACCATCAAACGCCGGCGTGAAGCGCGCCACCAGTCAGATAGGCGGGCAGGGCCCACTATGGACCACCCGTCACCGGGAGGCTATGGTGGCCTACCCTACTAGGTGGGTTGCCTAGCCTTTACCCGTGAGCTGCAACAGTTCCAGTGGCCCTCCCACCGCACGTTCAAGCCCGACGTTGGCGAAAAGTACAATGGCAAGACTCACCCGTCAGAGTTCCTCAGCATCTACACCATCGCAATGCAAACTGCCGGAGCCCGCGATGACAAGGTGCTTGCCAACTACTTCCCGTTGGCACTTAAGCCCAATGTCATGTCATGGTTGATGCGCTTGCCCGCGGATTCCATTTCTTCTAGGTCAGATTTGTGTCATGAGTTCGTTGGCACCTTCACTAGGGGCCATCAAGCTCATGGCCATGCAAGCGATTAGCATATCATCCCCAGAAGGAAGGTGAAAACCTGCGCAAGTACATACAGAGGTTCAGCCGGGTGCAGTACAACATCCGAGATGTTCATCCCGCCGCCGTGATCAGCGCATTCCATCAGAATGTGCGCAACTGCAAGATGCATGAAGAGCTGGCGATTAACAAGGTCAAAGATGTGGCCGAACTTTATCTTCTGGCCGATAGGTGCACTCGGGCTAAAGAGGGGAGGAAGTACCCTGGCGAGGACACTGGTGCAGAAACCGACTCCACAGACAAAGACACCACCGCCTAGATGAAGAAGGGTCGGTGCCACAACAAAAAGCGCAAGGGCAAGGCCGTGCTTGCCGTCGAGGGATCCGACGACACCGGCGCTGCCAAGAAGGCCAAGGCAAGTGACCCCGGCAAGGAAATTGCCGGGTGCGCCACTTGCCGGGCCTTGGCGGCTCCCGACAAGCCAGGAAGCTCCGACAAGCAGTATTGCAATATCCACCTCAACAGGGGCCACGACCTCTAGAACTGCCGACAAGTTGAGCCAATTGCTGAGAAGCAAAAAGCTGAGTATGAGAGGCAGGACAAGGATAAGGGTCAGGACGGTGCCGAAGGATCCGGCAAAAAGCGTCGCGGCCAAGGAGGCCGCCGCGACAAGGAGCAGGAATACGATGATCATGACAAAGACGACGAGTCCGGTGACCACGAGTTTCAGAAAGCTACGGAGGCCATGTGCGTTGATGGTGGCGCCTCACTGCACACCTCTCACCGCCAGCTCAAGCAGTAGGTGTGTGAGATCATAGCGGCGGAGCCATCATTCGACGCACAGAAGCCACTGAAGTGGTCCAACACGCCTATCATTTTCGACACCGAGGACAACCCTGATCGCACAACTGCGGTCGGGTTCCTGCCGTTGTTGGTTACACCAACGATACGCAACCTCAAGGTGACGAAGATGCTAGTTGATGGCGGGGCCGATCTAACCTTGATCTCGCCTGTTGTGACAAAAAGGCTGCAGATTCCTGATGGAGACCTTGAAGAGACGGGCATGTTTCAAGGGGTCAACCTAGGAAGGAGTCAGCCGAAGGGTAAGGTCACGCTGCCCATGACGTTTGGAGGCGAGTTGAACTACTGGACAGACATGATTGTCTTCAATGTAGCCGAGATCCCCTTGCCCTACAATGGGATCCTCGGCCACCCAGCACTAGCCAAGTTCATGGCGGCGTCACATTACGCTTACAACACGCTGAAGATGCCTGGGCCGATGACCACCATCACCGTCCCCTCCGACAAGAAGGACGCACTGATCTACGTTGACCAACTCTACCGGGAAGCAGTTGCACCAACTGCCGCAAGGCACTTTCTTCTGCCGCCGAAGCACTGGGAGAGAAGAAGACCAGCAAGACCTCTCGCACCCACTCTGGCAAGCGCACCTCTTTGGAGTGTTGTGCTCCCGTCGAGGACGTGCTAGAGAGCTCCACCGGCAAGAGCAAGAAATCCAGAGCTGCACCACCGGAGACCAAGAAGGTGTCCGTGAAGGAGGATGGCACGGGAGGGGCTTTCACCATAAGCTCCACCCTTGATAGCAAATAGGAAGGCGCGCTTGTCACTTTCCTGCGAGCGAATGTCGATGTGTTTGCGTGGCAAGCATCCGACATCCCCGGCGTTCCCAGGGAGGTGATTGAGAACCATCTTGTTGTCTGTCCCCATCCGCGACCCGTCAAGCAGAAGGTCAGGAAGCAAGCTTTGGAAAGGCAGGAGTTCATCACAAAAGAGATCAGGAAGCTGGAAGCGGCAGGCCTGGTGAGAGGAGTACTCCATCCGACGTGGTTGGCCAATCTAGTGGTGGTGCGCAAGGCAAATGGGCAGTGGAGGCTGTGTATTGATTACACAGATATCAATAAGGCATGTCCAAAAGACCCTTTCCCATTGCCACGCATCGACCTGATTGTTGACTCCATGGCCGGGTGCGACTTGTTGTCATTCCTTGATGCCTACTCAGGATACCACCAGATTTTCATGACGAGAGAAGATGAAGAGAAGACAGCATTCATCACCCCGTGTGGTACGTATTGCTTTTTACGGATGCCTTTCGGGTTGAAGAGTGTCAGCTCAATGTTTGCAAGAGCAGTCCAAATTGGTTTTGAGCCCCAGCTACATAGAAATATGGAAGCTTATATGGATGACACAGTGGTCAAAACCAAGGACAAGGCAACACTTGTGCAAGATTTGGAAGAGACGTTTGCAAATTTGCGCAAGATCAACCTCAAGCTGAACCCTGAGAAGTGTGTCTTCGGCATTCCGTCCGGCAAACTTCTCGGGTTCTTTGTGTCACAGCATGGGATCGAGGCGAATCCAGACAAAATCAAGGCCATTGAGCAGATTGAGGAACCTAGGCGGATCAAGGATGTGCGTCGGCTCACTGGCAGTGTTGCCGCCATGAGCAGATTCATCTCCATGTCTGCTGAGCGTGCCCTTCCCTTTGTCAAAATCTTGAAAAAGGCAGGCCCAATGGAATGGACCCCAGAGGCCAAAGCAGTGCTGCACAATTTGAAGAAAAACCTCTCCTCCATGCCGATACTGGTTGCGCCTAAACCACAAGATCCGTTGCTGCTGTATCTAGCAGCAACGAATCAAGTGGTCAGCGCCAAACTAGTGGTGCAGAGGGAGGTTGACGAAGGGGCAGTGGCAACGGCAGGAATGGCGGATGGCGAGCCAGAGCTCCCCCCGGCAGGGCCTGGTACTGGCAAGGTAAGGCCCCCTGTAGGGCCTGACGCAAGCGGGATAGGGCCTGCGCAACCAAGTGAAGTGGTGCAGAAGAAGAAGATGATGTAGCACCCGATTTACTTTGTCAGCTCCCTCTTGCAGGGGGCTAGGTCAAGGTACTCCGGTGTGCATAAATTGCTCTTCGGCCTCCTTATGGCCTCGAGGAAGCTGCGTCATTACTTCCAAGTGCACGAGATCACCGTCGTCTCCCGCCTCCCATTGCAACGGATAGTGCATAACCCGGACGCAACCGGGAGGATTGTGGAATGAGCCTTGGAGCTGTCGAGCTTTGGTTTGAAGTATGAAAGTACTTCGACGATCCATAGCAGAGTTCATTGCAGAGTGGACCTCGTTGCCCGATGAAGAGATCCAGGAGACCACTCTTCGCGGCAACATGTCGCAACTGGATTATGTACTTTGACGGGGCTTTCTCGCTGCAAGGTGCCGATGCTGGTGTGCTACTCATCACACCCACCGGAGAGCACCTAAAGTATGTAATCAAGATGCACTTTCCCAGGGAGATGTCGATGAACAACATTGCTAAATACGAGGGATTTCTTGTCGGTCTCAGGATCGCGGCAGACCTTAGGATCAAGAAGCTCATCGTTATGGGTGATTCACAGCTTGTCCTCAGGAAAGTCAAAAAGGATTATCAAATCCCATTGATGGAGGCCTACATAGATGAGGTGAGGAAGGTGGAGGAGCATTTTGATGGTATACAGGCGGAGCATGTTCTCCGAGTGGAGAACGACATTGCTGAATACCTGTCGAAGTGCGCTGCCTTCAAACTACCTGTGGAACCAGGTACTTTTGTGCTTCGATTAACTCAACCATACATTGAACCATCGATAGAGCAGAACAAGCGGAGGAAATCAGGCCCAAGCAAGTACTTTCCCACAGAGCTCCCAGGATCCGCTGGCAAAGATGTTGCTGTGGACACTGAGCCTGCCATGGGGCAACCGACTCCGACAGGGCGTCAAGCCCTAGCTGTAGAGACAGTCGCTCCCATGGCAGAGGAAACGCCTTTAGTCCTTGCCATCGAGCCCCAGGCTCCGGCATGGGCACAGCTTACTGTTCGATTCCTCCAAATAGGGGAGCTTCCGGAGGAGCAGGAAGAAGCGGAGAAAGTAGCCCGATGGTCTGCCATGTATCAGTTCGTTGACAACGTTCTGTACAGAAAAAGACCAAACGGAGTGAAATTGAAGTGCATCCCCAGGAGGAAGGACTGGAGCTATTGGCAGATATACATGGAGGCATATGTGGCTCCCACCTAGGGTCGAGGGCCCTTGCCGGCAAGGCCTTCCAGCAAGGTTTCTTCTGGCCCACTACCCTCCAGGATGCAACAGCACTAGTAACCAGGTGTGAAGCATGTCAGTCCATTCAAAGAAGCTTCATCAGCCAGCTCAAGCCCTTCAAGCAATCCCTCTGTCCTGGCCATTTTTGGTCTGGCGGCTTGACATACTGGGCCCTTCCCCCACGCATTCGGGGGCTTCGAGTACTTGTACGTTGCAATCGAGAAGTTCACAAAGTGTCCATAGGTGGAAACAGTGAGGAATATGACACCGCAGTCAGCCATCAAATTCTTCACGGGGCTAGTCTGCCGTTTTGGTGCGCCAAACAGAGTCATCACCGACAATGGCACGCAGTTCACAAGTCGCACCTTCATGCAATACATCCAAGACCTCGGCAGCAAGGCTTGTTTCACTTCCGTGGCGCATCCACGGAGCAACGGCCAGGTGGATAGGGCTAATGCTGAAGTACTATGAGGCCTGAGGACAAAGACTTTTGTCAGGCTGCACAAGAGCGGAAGGCGCTGGAATGATGAGTTACCGGCGGTTCTTTGGTCGATCAGAACAATGCCAAATCGAGTCACCAGCCAGACACCCTTTGCCCTGGTATACGGGGCAGAGGAAGTCTCCCCACGGAACTCACATACGGGTCACCTCGAGTGCTCTCTTATGACAAGCTTGAGCAAGAGCAATTGCGGCAAGATGACGCAACGCTCCTCGAGGAAGATCGTCTTCGGGCGGCTGTGAGAGCAGCGCGCTACCAGCAAGCCTTGCGCCGCTACCATAGCCGCAAGGTTCATGCCCGAAGCTTTGAGCAAGGCAACCTTGTTCTCTAGAGCGATCAATCAGCCAAGAATTCGAACAAGTTGACGCCGAAGTGGGAAGTCCTTATCGGGTATTACGATTCACCAGGCTTGGTGCAGTCCGCCTGGAGACCGAAGATGCCATTCCAGTGAGCAACTCCTGGAACATCGAACATCTTCGCAAGTTTTACCCATAAGGCGCGGTTGTCGGCCGCCCGGTAGACCACCTTTTGTACAAGCCTTCCTGACAAGGCATGTAACCCTCTGTACAAAGCCAAGCGCAGACCCTCAGCATAAATAAATGAAGCGATGGCGCCCTAAGTTATAGCATGCATGCTAGGTTGAGTCTCTCCCTCGGTTAGGGTAGATAGTGCTTAGCAGTGACTAACCCCTAGCATAGACGTCGAGTGTGCGTCTCTCTGTTCCTTTCCGTCCTCTTTGGTTCGCATGGTACATGGACATTTCTGCTGAGCTATTTTGAAGAAAGAGAACAAGCCGGCACTCCGGTCCCGGCAAGCCAAGGTAGCCGCGGGCTGCAGACACAAGGGTCCAACCACGGCAAGCCAAGGTTTCCAGGGGGCTACAGATTCAGATAATTCTTTTATCCCCTGTATTGCATTCCAGTATGGAATTGATATGTATGAAACCTTGTTTTATTCCTAGGCCACCATGCTCCCCTCTTCCTGTACCAAAGAACTATTCCCTAGGTCAGAACTTGGTTGTAGTCGCGGTGACAAGGAAGCAAACGAAGGGCCTAATCCTACTTCGCCCTGCCTTTGCCAAGAGCGTGAGTATGGTCATGAAGTAAGGGGACGACAAGGCCTGTTGCCGGGCGAAAATGTTTATCTTAAAAATAACAAGGATTCATTCCTTGGCATGTGCCTCGCTCATGCACAAAAAGCCCGGCAAGCACCCTTTTTCATTAATACGTCTCATACAGGTATAATCCGTACGGAATATAAACATGAGCAAGGGGATTACAAGGTTTAAATATGACAAGTGCCCGTAGGATTAAAAACTAAAAAGAGATCACATGCCCATAATCCCTTTCTTGTCCCCATCCCCAGGAAACGGAACAAGATGACAGGGGGCAAAAAGAGTGCCCAGGCGAGGTACGAGCAGCAGAAGACACCAAGAGAACATCCCAGTGGCCGTCCGGAAGAGGGCTGGTGATGATGGTGCCGGGAGAAGAGCCGAAAGATGAGGCAGCGGGCAGGCACCTACGAGACGAAGGCATCGGTGCCATCGTACTCCGAGTTGACGGCCCGCCACCCGCCTTCTTTGTCTTCTCCGGCCTTCCCACACCAACCGCCCAAGGAGGCGACCCCGAGAAGTTCAAGGAGCTGGCGATGGAGATGATGGTGCTGCTGGCGTCGCCCAGGAACAGTGTGCCCGACACCTAGTCAGACCTGTCATCCTCCCGCCTGCTACCCTCCTCGTTGTTGTCGATGTCCTCCTCGTCACTCTCACCCGAAGAGGAGTTTTCCCCGGCAGATGAGCTCTCCGCACAGCACCCTAGCCCATGTCCCGAGCGCCCGAAGAGCTTGACGAAGAGCAAATCACTCTTCGCTAGCTTGAAGCAGAGGTCGTGCCCATCAATCAGGCAATGGGCGCGTGCAAAGGTTTTCTAGCCCCGACGAAGGAGCATCACTTGAGCAGTGGGGAACCCTTTGTTCACCCACATGTCGCCATGGCAACACCCCTTCATGTGAAGCCTCAGCCGCGGTGGCTCGTTGACCTCCAGCACACTCGCGAACGCCCAAGGAAGACGAAGGCAGTGGCGCAGCGGCCCACGTAGCTGTAGGATAAACTCAAGCGCCGAGTCCCCGCCATGACCACTCGGCGAAGCAGGAGGAGTTGGCGGGGGAGAAGGCGATGGAGACGGAGATAGTGCAGGCATCCTCCTTCCTCGCCCACCTCTGCCTCGCCTGCCTCGCCAACTGCGGCCCCATCCAGTGACCCCGCCTCGAGCAAGGCCTTCACCCTAGGCATCTAGCTCTTCCTTGACCACTGCAACTCTCTGGCGGGAGGAGGTCCTGGTCTCCTCCGCAGAAGAATGGTCGCGGCCGCGCCCCCTCGCCATTACTGTGGATGGGGATGGAGACAAGGGGGGTGGATGAAGGGAGATGCTTTCCCTCCTACCCCTGAGTCCCTTTTTTATAGTTGGGAAGGGGAGGCCGAAAGACTAACTCTACGCCCCTGGAGAGCCCGCTCGAATCCAGCTCATTAAAGTGGAAGCAGGCGAGGCTATCGACCGCCCTCCCCACCCAATCGAAGGCGCGTGAGTATCGGCCTGCGCATGCCTTCCCATATTCCATGCGTCTGTCACCTACCCCGCACTGTGCATGCAGCGTACGTGGCGTAAGGAGCAGGCATAGTGTGAAACAGGGAATGACGGTTCCAAGACAGAGAGAGTAAATGAGCGGCGGCTCTACCGTTCCGAGGGAACACTCAAGCCGCCTCTTTACTATTCACCATGGATGATGCAAGCATGCTGCGGTCATTTCGCGCACGACCCCCGCGTCACGCACAACCCTCCATGTCGCGCTTTCAGCACGGGTCGTGGGGAAGCGCAGCGGGCGAAGGAGCTACCACGGTAAAACTCCGCCCCACCTGCCCGCGCACCATTCTGGTCCTAGCCCAACAACGCATCGTGCTTATGTGTGGCCCAGGCCCGGGGGCTCCTGTCGGTGTACAATAGTAGGGGTTCTCCTTTGTACCCCTTTACTTGTGCAAGGGAAGTCAGAGTCGCGCCCCCGCAGCCACACTTTGCAGGGTAGAGGAAGGAAGCCAAAGGCTCAAGACAATCAAAGCAATGCCAAGACCAGAGACACAAAAAGCAAGAGGGCAAGGTAGACTCCCCCAACAAGACCCTTGCCGGGGCAGTCTCCGTGGCCCCGGCAAGAGCATTGCCTGGCCAACTTGCCCAATGTCAGCAGAGCGCGCCACCATTGAGCCTAAGGGTTCCAACGCAATCAAACACATTGGAACCAAGGCTCGGGAGGCACCTCCATGGTGTCATGCAGATCTTTGTGAAGTTCATAAACATGCAAGATCAGGTGAGAATCAGAAGACGATGATCCTCGGCAAGATCCTTCCCGAGGATATCCATGAGACCTCCGGCAAGATCCTTGCAGGGGACGACCATGATGTCACGGCAAGACCCTTGCCGAGGACGTCAGCGGGACCGCAGCCAGGCCCACATCTGCCAAGACTCCACCGCCATTCCCATGCAGCTGCCAGCCCACCAACTAGGCGAGCACCTGCGTGGCGACGTGCGTCCTCTAGGACAACTTAGCAAGCACCTGCATGGTGGCATGCAGATCTTCAGGAAGACCCTACCACCATGCCAACTCAGCAACCTGCAGCCTACATGGCGCTGCACGCCTCGTTGGCTTAGACGCGTGTCGAAGCAAGACGAAGCGGCGACGGACGGGATGGGCTTCGTTACCGTCCCCAATAAAGAAAGGTGACACCTAAGGAGCGCATTGAATGCATTTTGTCTCTTGATGACAGGCGATAAGATTGTACACTGCATACCTTTCCACCTCCTGTGTGCCACTATGGCGACCCCTTTTGACTATAAAAGGAGGCCGAGGCATACTAGAGAGGGATCCGGATCTTTTGGACGGCGCACACGCCGTAGCTAGTTCAATAACTCAAGAACACTCAAGTGTACACTAAAGCAGGACTAGGGTAGTATGCATCCTCGCGGCCCGAACCTGGGTAAACAATCTTTGTGCTGGCTCCTAGACCCTCTCTTTCCACAACCTCGCACCCGCCGACCGTAGTAGGGCTTCTAGTGATCCCATAGGTGTCGTTTTCCACCGACAAGTTGGATAGCCAAGATGATGCAACTAGACAAGCATGCACCCATGTTTTCAAGTCTGCTCTACGACAATATCTTATAACTTGAGGAATACTCACTTTGAAGGCAAGGCTAACAGTGAACTTGCCCAAACATCTCCATTGGAAAATATATCGCATGAAGACTGGAGTGGCCTTGTTAAACATTGGTATGATCCAAAGTATCAAGTATGTTATATATATATATGTGATCAGATCACATGTTGAACTCCTATTTACGCATGTTCCTCACAAATCTATCTTCTTGTAGTTAAACTATTCAAAGCACAAGACCAACCGCATGAAAGTGAAATTCCAACAGACGACAGGATCTCATAGCTATATTGCACACTACGAAGCTCTTGTAACTAGCTATTGTTTCACTCTTTTCACCATGCCATATTATCAGATCTATATTGACTTGTTCCAAATGCAGATGAAAGCCCGCAAGGACCAAAAAGTACCTAAAGTGAATGATGTGGAAATCTTCAAGGACTGTCACACCAGCAAGACAAAGGGCATGACTACACCAGTCAAAGCCACTGTTATAAGTCCTTAATCCTCATGCCTTTTAACTACTACTTACTCTGACTTGTGCGTTGAACTGCACGGTTTGCAGCCAATGTCTATTACACGTTTCAATTTTATAGACAATTGTTGTATGATGTCTAATATGAAACCTTCTTATTGTAGACTCGTGTTGGGCCTCCAAGCGCAGAGTTTTGTAGGAAAGTACCAAATTTCCCTCAAGTGGATGACGTAAGGTTTATCAATCCGTTGGAGGCATAGAATTAAGATGGTCTCTCTCAAACAACCTTGCAACTGAATAACAAAGAGTCTCTTGTGTCCCCAACACACCCAACACAATGGTAAATTGTATAGGTGCACTAGTTCGGCGAAGAGAGGGTGATACAAGTTTAAGATGGATGGTACAAATATATTTTTATAATCTGATAAATAAGAACAGCAAGGTAACTAGTAACAAAAGTGAGCAAAAACGGTATTGCAATGATTGAAAGCAAGGCCTAGGGTTCATACTTTCACTAGTGCAAGTTCTCTCAACAATGATAACATAATCGGATCATATAACAATAACTCAACATGCAACGAAGAATCACTCCGAAGTTCCTATCACGGAGAACATAAGATGAAATTGCTTGTAGAGTACAAAACCACCTCAAAGTAATTCTTTCTGATCGATCTATTGGGTTGTTCCTATAAGTGTCACAAATAGCCCTAGAGTTTGTACTAAAATAACACCACATGACACACATCAATCAAACCGTAATGTCACCTAGATACTCCAATGTCACCACAAGTATCCGTGGGTCAATTACACGATATGCATCACACAATCTCAGATTTATAATATTCAATCCGACACAAAGAACCTCAAAGTGTGCCCCAAGATTACTATCGGAGAAACATGGACGAATATGTGCATCAACCCCTATGCTTTGATTACCCCAATGTCACCTCGGGAATCCATGAGTTGAATGGAAAGACATACATCAAGTGAATCAATAGAACACCCCATTGTCACCATGGGTATCCCACGCAAGACATACATCTAGTGTTCTCAGATCCATAATAGTATTCCATTCGATAATAGTGAAACCTTATAGGTAAAACTCAATTCATAACAAGAAGGTAGAGGGGAAGAAACACCATATGATCCAACTATAGTAACAAAGCTCGCCGTACATCAAGATCGTGCCATATCAAGAACACGAGAGAGAGAGAGAGAGGGAGAGAGAGAGATCGAACACGTAGCTACTGGTAGATACCCTCAACCCCGAGGGTGAACTACTCTCTCCTAGTCATGGAGGCTGCCGGGATGATAAAGATGTCCTCCGATGAACGAGCTCCGGATTGGTTTTTCATGGCTATAGAGGCTTGCGGTGGTGGAACTTCCAATCAAGGTTTATTATCGGAGATTTCTGGATTTATAGGAATTTTTGGCGTCGGTTTAACGTCGGGGGGGGGGGGGGGGGAGGGTCCATGAGCCAGCGACAAGCCAGGGGGCGCGCCCTAGGGGGGTGCGGCCTCCACCCTTGCCACTTCCTCGTGAAGCTTCTCGTCCAACTCTTGTGCTACGGTGTTCTCTTTTGGTCCATAAGAAATCACCGTAAATTTTCAGCTCGTTCCAAGAACTTCTATTTCTGCACAAGAAACGACAACATGGTAGTTCTACTGAAAACAGCGTCAGTCCGGGTTAGTTCTAATCAAATCATACCAAAACCATACAATATTGTAGTAAACATGGCATGAATACTTCATAAATCATAGATACGTTGGAGACGTATCATCTTAGCGTATCATTGCACCTTACAAGGTTCAAAAGAGAGGAGTGATGTTCCTTTGATCTTGATCTGTAATCTAGTTCCGTGCTGGACTTGTCTACACAACGTTATAATTGCTTGTTTGTCTGTTCTCAGTTGTTTTGTGATATGAATGATGTCATACTATGCTTACCGTATTATGAACTTTGTCTCTTTATCATTAGGTGTCAATACAATGTGAAGAAATAGACAATACATTAGCCATGGTACATGGTCATATGTTGGGAACCTGGTTTTATTCTGTACTTTGCAATAAAATACAACTAATATTTTACATGAGTACACCAGAATAAGTATTGTATATAGACCAAAGCTATTTTGTTTGGTTTTGTTGCCTCCTTAATATCTTCTATTCCGGTACTAGTAATGTAATACTCAACTTTACAGCAAGCTATGGACCAAATGGTGGAACCGCCAGCTTTGTCACCTCTTGCTGTAGTGGGTCAGTACATGTCCACTAACAGTGCCAAAAGCACATTCCTGCGTAGTACAGGTTGGTTGGGAAGGCAATCTTGTCCAAACTGCCTCATGATCAAGATATGCAAACTCAAAACAATGTTATATCTGTGCTCCAGACGCAAGTCTAGTCCCTAACAGTGACCCTTTGTGAAACAAGGAAAACCATTATTCAATGTCACCAAGATATATGCATGGTTTTGAAACCATACTATCAGACATTTGCTATGTTGTTTAGGAGCCTAGGAGAAATGAAGGCTAAGGCTATGGTGCTCCATCAGACAGTACAGCATGAAAACGTAATAGTCCGGTCAAATGAAGTGGGCTTCTGAACTTCTGGTGGTGCATTTATCTACCGGTCTGTCAACTTTTATGCCAACCTTCCTTTTGTTTTATGGTTGTAATTTGTTTGGTTCTGATACAAAACTTGTTCTTAGCGTGCAGCAACCGAACAACAAGCCATTTTTGTATAGTGTAGGGTGTTCCCTATATTAGCACTAGTGGCGAACTTTGATGCCTAGTGGATGTAATATGTGCAAACGCCTTAATAGCCTAGTATTAGTTTCTGGCTTATTTATTTCCCTAGTCTTCTTTTTCCTTGGTTTGCTAGTACCTGCAAAAACCAGATACGGACCGTGGTAACCTTGAGCCTGATACGGGCCGTAGGATCCATGGCCTCCTATGGGTCGTTGAATGAATGGTCCTGCAACGGGCCATAGAATCAATGGGTCTCGTACGGGCCGTAGGATAAATGGGCCGACATGGGCCATAAACGGGCGTGATTGGTATTGGGCTAGCACGGTAACGGGCCGTTAACAGGCCGAAAGATAGCAAAAGCTTAATTCTATCCGAGGCATAACAGGTCATTAATGGGCCGGAATACATGACGGGCTGGAAACGGCGCGACGGGTTAACAAGCCACAAACGGGCCGATTTTTAACCATGGGCTGAATTTGGGACATTACGGGAACGGGACAGTAACAGGCCGGAAGTAATCGAGGGCCGGAAAGGAGCCCAAAAATGTATGGGTCGTCAGTAGGCCGAAAGTTAACACGGGCTGGAAATGGCCCATGTGAATCATGGGACATTAATGGGTATAAAGAAATTTACTGTTTATTATGGGCCAGATTCACCGTGGTCCACTAAATGGCCCAAAGATACGAAAGGCCTCATATGGGCTGAAAGACGTCGTAGGCCATACATGGGCCTAAAATGAAATGGGGTGGTATTATACTGGACGGCCCACATGACGCTGTTGGGTCGAATTTGGGAATGCCCTAACAGGCCGTGAGTTACCGGGCCATAAAATTTGGGAATGCCCTAATTTGGGAATGCGAACAGTCCATTAATAGGCTTTCATCGGCCGGCCCGCTAGCTTTTGACCAAGTCAAACGAGCCAGTCTTTGTAAGCTAAATGGGCTAGTGTTGGGTCGTCCCATGTGTCGACATATCATAGGCTCCTGTCTGACCCAATGATGAGCTGACATGTGGTTCATGTGGCCAATGAGAATTTTACACGTGGAAAATCCTCATTGGTCTGAGCTGTTAGCAGGTTATCGGATGCTAATCGGAACCCAATAGCTTAATGGCGACCCGTTACGGTGGAAGCCACGTGTCGGTTTCCCTTGAAAAAAACACTTCCATGATGCGGTATTTATCGTCATGGAAGCACTACTAGGGAAAAGCCTAGCAGCAACGCGGGTTTTGGCCCTCTCAGTAGCGCGGGTACCGGCACTACTAATAAGGCGCTACAGCTAACGTATAGCAGTAGCACTTGTTGACCCACGCTACTGCTACACATGAATAGCTGCAGCACTCTTTAGAAAAGGACGCTACTGATAGTATCTGCAGCGCCGTTTACAGGGAAGCGCTACTGGTAAGTCGACGCTACTGCTAAATCCCCCCCCTTGCTACTACTAGTTTTATTAGTTTTTTTCCCTGCATATTTGTTTTTTATTTGTTTTGCATTTGAATAGGCTTTATATAATAATCTTTAGCATATCATCCACATGCAAATGTAATCATAGCATATACATACAATTAGTCTCATCAAATCATGTCATCATCATAATCATCATCCAACACAAAGTGGTCTCTCGTCATCAATCTCGAAAATAGCAATACAAGTCTCGATTACTTGCAAATACATCTTCATCCATCTAAACAATGATATACGCGAGAATAGCTATCACTTTGAGTACATGAGTTCGTATCCCTCTCTCGCATTAGCATGAACCTAAACTAAGTACTGCGTGTCGCTCGAAAATCGAAAACCGGTACACCTGCGCCTGACACTCCGACCACTTGTCGTATATATACTCCTGGCATAGCACTTCTTCGCCATCTATGATCTATGCACCTGCATCGTCACATGAGTCGATGATATGCAACATATATAGTTGAGCAACAGAAAGAGACAGACTTGGGGGGGTCTACGACACGCGCTGCAGCTACGTTAGCTATAGCGCCTCTTACAAACAAACGTTGCTGCTATGCCTTCCTCCGATTTTTCGCTTTTTTGTTTATTTGCTTTACATTTTATTTTTCCCTTTCTCCTTTTTCTATTTCTTTCATTTTCATTTACTTTTCTATTTGTTTTTCATCTTATGTTATTTCCGTTAGTAGTAGCGCTCTTCCAAGGAAACGCGCTGCTAATTATGCTCTAGCGGTAGCGCGTTTCTTTGAAGCCCGCTACTGCTATGCGTAGCCTAGCATTCTGCCAATGGGAATATTAGTAGTAGCGCTTTCTCGCCCACAAGCGCTACTGCTAAGTTTGTATCTGTAGCGTGGTTTTTCTTAGATCGCTACTGCTATATAGCACTACCGCGCTTTTTTGACCCGCGCTGTTGCTAAATTTCTGTGTATAACGTTTTCCCTAGTAGTGAAGTGGACACTTCCGTGTTGATAATTTCAGTATTGTTATGGAACACAGGTATGACTATCTTTATTCTTTCATAAAATCATCATGGATGTACATGCATGAAAGAAAACGTGACCTACTGTGACAAACACTTACCATCAGAAAGTGTATTTTTTGTAATGTTTGGTTGAATCACCATTGGAGGAAGATGGATGAGTCTATGTTCAAGAGTATTAGACGTAGAGTCCCTATTCTTGATGGGGAGTTTTATGGTTCTTGGAAAAATGAGTTTCTTGAGATTTTCGATGAATATATTTTGAATAAGTATATTCTTAGCCCTTATGTGCCTCCCATTGACCCTTTGCATCCTTCCCCCGATGTGTATCTTGACATGGTTCGCAATCTTTGGACTATTGATCTTACCATTAGAGAATTGCCTAGAAATTTGCTTATTTGCTTGCCAACCTTTGAATGCGCATATACTATATGGAATTATCTTGAGGAACACTTTCCAAATTATTCCTTCAAAAAATCTAGATGAAATTCTTCAAAAATCCATCGCTTTTCAAAAAATGAAGCCTAGTGATCCCAAGTTTGATGAATGTATATTTGAGCTCCGTGATCTTATGTGTTCTAAGGGTAATGTTTGAATCATTAGTAGCATCATCTCAAAGACAATTAGAGTTCATAAACATGAACATTTTCATGGTCATAAATCTAATGAATTAGTTGCTCTAGGGGATGATCATATACATGATGATGATGGCATTGAGCATGGTTACTATGATGAGATGAAGAAAGTGACATTGACTATGAGAAGACTATGAGAAATCTTAGTCTCATGGCTAACTTTCATGGCTACATGGCCTGAGGAAAAGAGTGGATTCTTGATAGTGGATGTACCAATCACATGACCGGAGATAAATACATGTTCTATGAGCTTGCTAAAAATGATGGTCCATGCAAGTATGTCACTTTTGGAGACAACTCCAAGGGTAAGGTACTTGGCCTTGGTAAGGGGGCCATTTCCAATATAGCTCTATACAAAATGCTATGCTCATTGAGACTCTTGGTTACAATCTTCTTTCTGTATCAAGACTAGCCGACTTTGGTTTGAATGTTCTATTTACTGAAGTAGATTGCCAAGTGTTTCGTAGAGATAATCATAATATTATCTTTATCGGTATTCGTAGAAGTGATCTATATATTGTTTACTTCACTAAGAGAGCCCAACCTCGTACTTGCTTAATTAATAAATCATCTAAAGGATGGTTATGGCATAGAAGGTTAGGTCATGTGGGCATGCAAAATCTTGATAAGATCATTGAAGGTGATCATATCCTTGGTGTTAAAGATGTTATATTTGACAAGGATAGACTTTGTAATGCTTGTCAAGCAGGAAAACAAGTTGGAGGAAGTCATCCCGTGAAGAACATCATGACCATGACAAGACCACTTGAGCTACTTCACATGGATCTCTCCGGTCTCATTGCTTATAATAGCCTCGGTGGTAACTGAGGGAGTCCCGGATTAAGGGGTCCTCATACAGCCGGATTATATGCATTTGCCGGACTGTTGGACTATGAAGATATAAGATAGAAGACTTCGTCCCGTGTCCGGATGTGACTCTCTTTTGCATGGAAGGCAAGCTTGGCGATTCAGACATGAAGATTCCTTTCTCTGTAACCGACTCTGTGTAACCCTAGCCCCCTCTGGTGTCTATATAAACCAGAGGGTTTAGTCCGTAGGATGAGGACAATCATATTTGTAGGCTAGCTTCTAGGGTTTAGCCTCTACGATCTCATGGTAGATCAACTCTTGTAATACTCATATCATGAAGATCAATCAAGCAGGAAGTAGGGTATTACCTCCATCGAGAGGGCCCGAACCTGGATAAACATTGTGTCCCCTGCCTCCTGTTACCATTAGCCTTAGGCGCACTGTTCGGGACCCCCTACCCGATATCCGCCGGTTTTGACACCGACATTGGTGCTTTCAATGAGAGTTCCACTGTGTCGTCACCATAAGGCTTGATGGCTCCTTCAATCATCTACAACAATGCAATCCAGGGTGAAGTTTTTCTCCCCGGATAGATTTTCGTATTCAGTGGCTTCGCACTGTGGGCCAACTCGCTTGGCCATCTGGAGCAGGTCGACAGCTACGCCCCTGGCCATCAGGTCAGGTTTGGAAACTTGAACTACACCGCCGACATCCAGGGAGACTTGATCTTTGCCGGATTCGAGCCCATGACAGCCGCGCCCTACTGCCACGATGAATATGATCTAAATCTGTCATCAGACTATGTGTAGGACATAGCGCCTATAATCACTCTGGCCCTAGATCCAGAACAAAGCGCGCCTTCCAAGGACGGGAAGCTCAACCTCGACATGGAGACCGCAGACCCAGCGGCGCTAGAGCCGAACACAGATCTGACCTCCAACGAGGCCTGCGTCATCGGAACCTAGGACTTGTCTCCGGCCATAGGCTTTGAACCGCGTGTATCCGCACCCACCGAATCTGACAGGGCGCCTATCTTAGAGTTCAGCTCCGCGGACATCTTCCAACACTCACCCCTAGGAGATGTGTTAAACTTATTAAAGTCTCTCTCCTTGTCAGCAGATTCTTGCCCGAACTATGTTCGGCTTGAGTGGGAAGCAGACGACGGAGAACTTCGTTACCCACCCACCACCCACTTGAGAGCCATTATCGATGATTTGACTGACATGCTTTATTTCAACTCTGAAGACATCGACGGTATGGACGACGATGTCGGAGAAGAACAGGAAGAACCGCCCACAGGGCGCTGGAAAGCCAACGTGGATACACCCAAAGAAGACAATGGCGATGGCAGAAAGGACCCAGTTGAGGATAAACTTCCTGAGAAGCAACCTAAGCGCCGACGTCAGCGGCGTCGCTCTAAATCACGCCATGGTAAAAATAGCGATACTGGCACAAGAGAAAATAGCTCTTCGGACGATGCCGAAGACAACGAAGACCCCGCCAAGCCAAGTTTTGAATAGGCTGAACGGGAAGACAGGCGAGCCAGCCCTGATGAATAGGCCGTGAACGATGACTCGGAGGACAACAATTACATGGCTCTCTCTGAGGATGAGGTGAGCCTCTGCGACGAAGAATTTATCGTGCCAGAGGATCCCATTGAATAGGAGCGTTTTAAGCGTCGGCTTATAGACACAACAAAGAGCCTGAAGAAGAAGCAGCACCAGCTTCAAGCTGATCAAGATCTGCTCACTAATAGATGGACTGAAGTCCTGGCAGCCGAGGAATACGGACTCGAATGCCCAACCAAAGTTACCCGAAGCGCAAATTGCTACATCAATTCGATGACGAGGCGCTGGAGCCAGCACTACCAGCGCATAATGCGGCTGACCGACCACCGCGTGGCTGAGATAAAACGACAATTCAGCCCGAACACCAGCCGACACCACATCACCGAAAAAATAGAAACACAACAGCACGAGGATACACACATGACCTGCGGTACAACTGGGAGAACAGAGCAGGCCAGGCCAGATCGATCTATGGATCGCGGGGTGCGCCCGAATGCGCAACAACGACCACCATGATGGATATAACAAATACACACCTGTGCGGGTCGAATACCGCAGACCGGCTCCATCCGAGCTGCATCGAGATGTAGCCCGGCACAGAGGCGCCCCAAACCCCCTCTGCTTCACTGGTGAAGTAATGGAGCATGAATTCCCAGAAGGGTTTAAACCTGTAAACATTGAATCATGTGATGGAACAACAGATCCCGCGGTATGGATCGAGGACTTCCTTCTCCATATACATATGGCCCGCGGTGATGATCTCCACGCCATCAAGTATCTCCTGCTAAAACTCAAGGGACCAGCTCGGCACTGCTTAAAAAGTCTGCCCGAAAACTCCATTGGCAGTTGGGAGAACCTGGAAGATGCATTACTTGACAACTTCCAAGGCACTTATGTCCGACCTCCGGATGCCGATGACTTAAGTCATATAATCCAACAACCCAGAGAGTCAGCCAAGAAATTCTGGACTCGGTTCCTAACTAAAAAGAGCCAGAACGTCAACTTTCCGGATGCCGAAGCCCTACCAGCCTTTAAGCATAACATCCGTGACGAGTGGCTTGCCCGACACCTCGCCCAGGAGAAGCAGAAGTCAATGGCAGCCCTTACGACGCTCATGACCCGCTTTTGCGCGAGCGAGAATAGCTAGCTAGCTCGTAGCAACAACACCTCAAGTAAACCAGGCACTTCTGAAGCCAGAGATAGCAACGGCAAGCCCTGACGTAGTAGACACAAGCATCAAAATAATCGCAATAACTCTGAAGACACGACCGTCAATGCCGGATTCAGCGGCTCCAAGTCCGGTCAGCGGAAAAAGCCATTTAATAGAAACAATCCGGGCCCGTCTAGTCTGGACCGCATACTCGATCGTCCATGCCAAATCCACGGCACTGCCGATAATCCAGCCAATCATACAAACAGAGAATGTTGGGTCTTTAAATAGGCCGGCAAGTTAAATGCCGAAAACAAGGGAAAGGGATCGCAAAGCGACGACGACAAGGAACCCGGCCACCGAACATAGGGGGACAGAAGCAGTTTCCTCCCCAAGTTAAAATGGTGAATATGATATATACTACCCATATCCCCAAAAGGGAGCGGAAGTGCGCACTAAGGGACGTCTACACGATGGAGCCAGTCGCCCCAAAATACAACCCATGGTCCTCCTGTCCGATCACTTTCGATCGAAGGGACCATCCGACCAGTATCCGTCACGGTGGTTCAGCTGCACTGGTGCTCGACCCTATCATTGACGGATTCCACCTCACACGCGTCCTCATGGACGGTGGTAGCAACCTGAACCTACTCTATCAGGATACAGTGCACAAAATGGGTATTGATCCCTCAAGGATCAAGCCCACTAAAACCACCTTTAAATGTGTCATACCAGGTGTAGAGGCCTATTGTACGGGCTCAATCACACTGGAAGTGGTCTTCGGATCCCCAGATAATTTTGAAAGCGAAGAATTAATCTTTGACATCGTCCCCTTCCGCAGTGGTTATCACACACTGCTCGGACGAACCGCAGTGACATCGTCCCCTTCCGCAGTAGCCACCTTAGGCAAAAACTCAATTCGGCAATGAAGCCCCCGGACACCATCAAGCGAGTCCGAGCTATTCTACAGCAAGACCGTCCGGCTTGTCCAGAGCTCAGCTAGCAACACGTCCTTCGTCCCAGCCCCAATCAAGCGGTGAAATTCGTGCCAAACATACACAACTACGCAATTAAAATACCATGGGCATGGACGGAGGCACAGCTACACCTCGGTCCACAATGTGGATCAATCGCTCCTAGATCCGTATACCTTCACTCTTTCTCTTTCTTTCAGGTTTTTTCTCCTCTCCAGGCTTCTTCTGATAAACCTGATCATCGGACCCATCGTGGGACGGATACACCAAGAAAGCTAGGGGTTTGGACGTACAAGGGAATACCCGGGTGGTCTCTGCTAATGATCGTCATACCTGTTTTAATGTCACGCCCAATATGCGACCCTATCCAAAAGGAACTCGAAGGTCCCACCAAGGATAGACCCGCATATTGGAACGCTTTTGCAAGGTGGATATCATTACATCAACATTACATAATAGATGGGGATACATACAGAAGGCATACAATGCCACACAAATACAACATCACAATACATAAGAGCAACATCCGACTACGGATGAAACACAAACAGAAACTCAAACGACATCCACCCTGCTAGCCCAGGCTGCCGACCTGGAACCTATCCCCTGATCGAAGAAGCAGAAGAAGGACTCAGCGCAAGTAAACATCGCTCTCGCGTCAAGATCATCGCAACCTGTACCTGCAACTGTTGTTGTAGTAATCTGTGAGCCACGAGGACTCAGCAATCCCATTACCATGGGTATCAAGACTAGCAAAGCTTAATGGGAAAGGAATGGGTAAAGTGGTGAGGTTGCAGCAGCGACTAAGCAAGTATGGTGGCTAACATACGCAAATGAGAGCGAGAAGAGAAACAAAGGAACGGTCGTGAAGCTAGAAATGATCAAGAGGTGATCCTGAACACCTACTTACGTCAAACATAACACAGAAACCGTTTTCACTTCCCGGACTCCGCCGAGAAGAGACCATCACGGCTACACACTCTGTTGATGCGTTTTAATTCGGATCAAGTGTCAAGTTATCTACAACCAGACATTAACAAATTCCCATCTGCCACATAACCGCGGGCACGGCTCTCGAAAGTTTAAACCCTGCAGGGGTGTCCCAACTTAGCCCATGACAAGCTCTCGCGATCAACGAAGGAATAGACCTTCTCCCAGGAAGACCCGATCAGTCTCGGAATCCCGGTTTACAAGACATTTTGACAATGGTAAAACAAGACCAGCAAAGCCGCCCGATGCGCCAACAATCCCGATAGGAGCTGCACATATCTCGTTCTCAGGGCAACACCGGATGAGCACTCCGTACAACTAAAACAAGACCTCAAGTTTCCTTGAGGGGGCGCTGCAAAGGACTCTAGTTTGGACCAACACTTAGACAAGCATTGGCCCGGGGGGGCTAAAATAAAGATGACCCTTGGGTTAATTACTCCCAAGGGAAAAGTAGGTGGTGGTGAGGCAAATGGTAAAACCAAGGTTGGGCCTTGCTGGACAAGTTTTATTCAAAGCGAACTGTCAGGGGGGTCCCATAAATCACCCGACCGCGTTAGGAACGCAAAATCCGGGAACATAACACCGGTATGACGGAAACTAGGGCGGCAAGAGTGGAACAAAACACCAGGCATAAGGCCGAGCCTTCCACCCTTTACCAAATATATAGATGCATTAATAATATAAGAGATATTGTGATATCCCAACATAACCCTGTCCACCATGGAGAAATCTTCAACTTCACCTGCAGCTAGCAACGCTATAAGAGGGGCTAAGCAAAGCGGTAACATAGCCAAGCAATGGTTTGCTAGGAATGGTGTCAAAGGTTAGAGGTTCATGGCAATTTGGGAGGCTTGAAGAACAAGTTATAGGAAGCGCAACAAAGCGATAGAACGAAGCAACTAGCATAGCAATGATAGCAGTGAGATCCAGGGTAGCGGTCATCTTGCCTGAAATCCCGCAAGGAAGAAGAATGAGTCCATGAAGAAGATGAAAGGATGAAGCCGAACCAACCTTAGACGAACGAATCCTCACGATGGCAACGAAACAAGAACTAACAAGAAGAAGCACACAACATAGGTAAACACACCACACATAGGCAAGACATGATGCACAACAAGCATGATGCATGACAAAGCTAGATGGGGCTACTCATGGCAAGAGATAATGCATACAAGAGCAACACATCAAGGCAAGTTTAAATGAGGCCGGAAACAACATATAACAATTCCGGTAAGTCCTCATATGCAAATTTCGAAATTGGTCCAGATCTGAACAAACCTTATGTTCAAGTTATTAAACAGCAAGTTAAAGAGCACCAAGAGGATCTACACAAAATTCTAGTCAAGTTACATATAAAGTTCATTAGATTCGGAGCTACGGCCTAGAAGATATGAGCAAAACAAGTTAAACATGGCATTGATGCAAAATGCATACAAACATCAAACAAACACACCAAAACAAGGATGCAACATGCTAATATGGAACTACATGCAAAATCAAGCAAGTTTCATATAGAGTACACTCAAAACGGAGCAACGGTTCAACACATACACTCTATACAAGTCATAACAACAATCTGTCCAAAACAGCAACTAGGCATCTTACAAGCATCAAAACAACATGCTACAGCACCCCAACATAATAACAAAAGGCATGAGCATGAAGTACTGGTAAAGCATAGCAATACATGAAAACTGAGCTATCTCCAGAAACAACTAGAACATGCTCCAAAACACATGGTAAGATGGCAAATAATAACAGTTTCAGACTTTAGCAGAAATAACATCAGGTTGCAATGTTTCGAGCAAGCAAACAACATGTTACAGGAACATATCATGGCAAACAAAGGCATGGCATGAATCTACTAATTGCATAGAACAACAGTCCCTTACTGACCATGATCCAAAAAGGCATAGAAAATATGATGGCACCCATGTAAACATGGCAAGTTATATTACAGATTCAAACATGGCAGGAATAACAATAAGTAGGCATGTTGGTGAGCTTGAAGCACTCACTACAGAGCAATACATGGCATGGCAAGGCAACCAACAGCAAGAAGACATGTTTATGAAGCTAAGCATGGCAAGAACATGTTTATAGGGTGCATGGATCACTAGGAAACAATCATGGAAACATTGAACTCAATGTTAACAGGCTGACAGCAACATTATCAAGCAACTTTGGAGCAATATAACAACATGTTCCACCAGGCTATAATTGCAACCAAGGGCATGAATGGATAGATCAAGACATGTAGATCAAAACATGTTTATAGGACATCTCCAGATTATGCACGAAATGACTTGTAGAAGCATGTTTACATAGCAACAAAATATAACAGAATCTGCCAGGAAAACAGCAACAGCAAGTGCCCTACTTAACAAGCTTGATGCACTCAGCACACAACTCACAAAAATACATGGTAAGCACTTCTGGAAAGATGGCATGGCATAGATCAACACTCATGTAGAGCTCATACTCATAGGAGGTACACATCAATCATGGCAAAAATGATAAATGAGCAAGTTATAACAGTTTCAGCAGGTTCACATCAACATGCACTCTTCCAACAGCATTTCGGGCATCAAGATGAGCTCAAATGAAAATGACGCAATGGAATGAAATGAAGTACTCGTCGAGAAGAACAATTTGACATATTACACGCACGAAATGGAGCTACGGATGCAGAGATACAACACGATGAACATGGCATGATAATGCAAGATATTACGGGACTTAGTGGATTTCTGGAAAAAAAACAAGGTGAACGGTGGATCTGATCCAGATCCGGACGGAGACGGGTCCAGCGGCGGCGGCTCGCCGGAGTTTCGCCGGAGACGGGGCGGCGCGGCGAGGGGGTGCCGGAGCTTGAGGGGACGGCGCGGGGCGGCGCCGCTCAGTGCGGGGGCACAGAGGAGCGCGCGGGCAGTGGCTCGGGCCAGTGCCGGAGATGGCGGCGGCGGGGCCGGGCACAGGGTGCGGGCGCGACGGCGCCGGGTGGCCGGAGGGCGGCGGAGGTCGGGCGGCCGCGGGCGCCTCCGGCGCGGGTGAGCAGGGGGGCGAGGGGCGGCGGCGCGCACAAGCCGAGTCGGCGGCGGCTGGCAACTCCGGCGGAGGCGCGGGGATGGCGGCAGCGGCGCGTCGGGCCGGGCGGCGGCGCGCGTCGGGCGCGGAGGCGGCGGCGGGCGGGCCGCGCAGGCCCAGCTCGGGCCCCGCGGGCCGGCGGCGGTGGGAGGCGGCGGCGCGCCACGTGGCGGATGCCGGTTCGCCGGGCGCGGCGGCGGACGTGTCCAGCACGGATCGGACGTGTCCGGCGGCGCGGAGAGGAGCGGGGCTAGGGTTAGGGTGGAAATGATCCGGGATTTTTGGAGGGGGAGACTTATTTATAGGTAGAGGGAGCTAGGAGAGTCCAAATGAGGTGCGGTTTTCGGCCACACGATCGTGATCGAATGACCGAGAGCATGGAGGGGGGTTTGCTAGGTTTTGGGCCACTTTGGAAGGGGTGTTGGGCTGCACACAAAAGAAGGGGTTTGCGGTTACCCGGTTAACCGTTGGAGTACCAAACGACCTCCAAATGGCACGAAACTTGACAGGCGGTCTACCGGTGGTATACCAAGGCCGCTTGGCAAGACTCGGTCCATTCCGAGAAAGTTTAACACCCGCACATGAAAAAAGGCAAAAGGGGAACGCCGGAGGACATAGGAGTGCCGGATTGCAAAACGGACAACGGGGAAAGAGCTCGGATGCATGAGACGAACACGTATGCAAAAGCGATGCACATGATGACATGATATGAAATGCAGATGATGACATGGCAAAGTGCAACACGCAAGCAAATGACATGGCAACGACAGCGAATAACTGGCAGACACCTAGCGCATCGAATCCGGGGCGTTACATTTAAATAGCCGCGCGCAGCTCGCTCTTGGTCGTGGCATGTTAAATAGCCTTATTTGCTTATTGCACTACTTGTACACATACGCCTTGACGTATTAATCAAAAAATAATTTGCAGCGTCAGCTTATTACTTAATTTATCCCTTATTTATTTATTTATTTATTATCAATTGCACCCGTACATTCTGGTACGCCTTAATTCGCCAGGGGCTTCATTGTACCCCATAACATGGCAAGAAAGTCTGAACACTTTTACAGTAAAAATCGACACCCCAAACTTATAGCATTATATGCATTGGCTCCAAATCATGTATTTGGTCAACAGTTGGGTTGCCCGGCTCCTGTGCTTGCTACCCTACGTTCTGCTATATCGGCTAGGGTAGTAAATGGAGAACAACTGCGATTGTGTCCCAGTTCTTCCGAACGAGCACCTCGGTAGAGAAATCCGAAAAATGACTGTCACGATGCGGCGAGAGCTGGTCAGCTGTTCGAGAGGTCACAAAATCTTTAGTGATTTCTTCCGCATTACGCGATAACTAATGCATCGTGCGACGGATCGGGTTTTATCCGATCAGGTGTCCTACAATACCCCAAGTTCGGTCTTCCGAACACTAGGAGCTGCTCCTTCCTTTCTTTTGTCAAACTCCTATGGCTAAGTGAGGGTGACAAAGCCTTATAGTCTGATTGCCTGGTTCGTCATGCTAAACACCTCCTTTAAGGACCAAAAATTTGGAGTAAAGAGTGTTTAGGTTTCTCCCGAACACCCCCGTACTTCCTACATGGGGGCAGAAGCCGACGACTGGCCAACTCTCAGATTAATTTAAAAACGGCCACACGGGAGGCAATAATTCAAATAACAAGCATTATTTTACATAATGACCTTGTTTCATATTACAGCACAGAACAACAGGCATACATTCATGGGAATATAATATCCTTGGCACATTGCTCCGCCACAAGGCGGGATCCCTCCAGGACACTGTCATAATACAACTCGGGCTTGCGTTGCTCTTTCCCTTCGGGCGGTCCTTCGGTCATTAGCTTCACAGCATCCATCTTCGCCCAATGCACCTTGACGCGGGCAAAGGCCATTCGCGCACCTTCGATGCAGACCGACCGCTTGATGGCATCCATGAGGGCTAGTTCGGCCGCCCTATGCAGCTCGACCAGCTGCTTCAGCTGATCGGTAAAGGGTATTGGGTATTCTGGCGCAAGATATTGCGACCAGAACAGCTTCTCCGTAGAGCTCCCCTCTTCAGCTTGGTAGAATTTTTTGGCGTCAGACATGCTGCGCGGCATATCCGAAAACACCCCTGGAGAACTCCAAATCCGGGTGAGTAAACGAAATCTTTCCTTCACATATTTTCTCTCCATAATAAAGGCCTTACCACTGTGATCTTTCAGGCCTCCTGGATTTCCTGGAAGACGCCTTGGGCTTCAGCCTGGGCATCGTGTGCATATTGACGAGCCTTAGTGAGTTCGAACTCTTGATCCTTTATACTCTGCTCCAAGGTATCACACTTCTTTATGGCTTTTTGGAGCTCTTCTTGAACTTCAATGACCCGGGCCTCATGGTTTTCACGAGTGGCCTGCTCCTTGGCTGCCTTCTTCTCGTCCTCGGCTACCGCCTTCTTAAGAGCCTTGATTTCGGTCGCCACTCCTACTACATATCATGACATTTTCAGTCAAAATTACAATTCACTTGTATTTAAATACACACAAAGTTATCCCATACCTTGGTTATCTTTCAGTTGCTTTTTTACTTGGCCGATCTCCTTTTTGGTCCACTCCAGACTCTGCTTCAGTCCGAAGACCTCCGCAGTATGAGAGGTTGTAGTCAATAATGATGCCTGATTATTCACATAGGTATTTCCTAATTAGTCTCATGCAAAATATATTTGATCCTCTGCCCGGCTTTCTTTTCAAACACCAAACAGTGTATCAGGGGCTACTATCTATATTATGACATTCTTTTAACTTCATTGCTTACCTCAAAGCCTGTTAGAAGGCTGGTGCAGGCTTCTATCAGCCCGCTTTTGGCGGACTGGACCTTCTCAATCACCGCACCTATAAGGGTACGGTGCTCTTCAATGATGGAAGCGCTTTGCAGCGCCGCCAATAATGTATCCGACACCTCTGGGTGGTTTGAGGTCACTAGTGGAATAGGCGCACCATCTTCTGTTTAAGAAGGTTTCTGGCTTGAATTCGTAGCCGAATTGGTCTCCAGAGTTGTCTCTGGCTGGGGGCCGAATTCAGGACGGCCCCCGCCTTCAGCATCCACGGGGGTCGGCTCCCCCGTGTGTCCGGTTGCCGAGGTTTCCCCCCCCCCCCCCCCCCGGCGTCGCCTTGACCGTCTCCTGAGCTTCGCCCTGGCCTGGGCCCCTTTGGACGACACCTCAGTGTTGTCCACGCCTTCGGGGGAGGAGGCCGTCGGGAGGGTCTCGCTGTCCATCGCATCCGGGTCCAACGAATATTCTAACGTAGATCGCTCGATGGCGGACTCGGCCGGACGGTAGAATATGTGACTCAATACATTAATGCTATGCAAATGCTAGGCTGGATATATGGATGTGTCCGGGTTTCTTTGGACTCATGAGTAGGCCAAGGGCTTGACCCTGGGTTCCCACTCCGGGCTGCTGTCGGTGGCTGCGGTGGATTCGTCTAGAAGGGAGGCTTTCCCCTTCTTAGAGGTTTCGGCCTCCAAACGTGTGGAGGCCGTCCTCTTCTTTCTCCCCCTCGTAGGGGGGGACTGGCTTTCCTCTTCTTTCTCCTCCTCTTCCTCATCTTTTTCGTCGGAGGAGTGGGCCTCGGTGTCTTCGGACATCATGTCCGAAGTACCCTTGCGACGAAGCCTGCCCCTGGTCTCCTTGGTCTCCTTCCTGGCCTTCGTCTTCAGTGCCTTATATGGCGCCGGGATCAGCATCTTCTTCAGAAGTGGGCTGGCTTGTTCTTCAGGTAGCGGAGCCGGACAGTAGATCCGCTCTGCCTTCTTTGTCCAGCCCTAGGAGAATCGTTAGGGAAATATTAGGTGCTTCCCCCAAGGTATACAAATAAAGGATACACCTTGAAAACATATAAAGACTTACCGAACTTGCGGGGCAGGACAATTTGTGCCCACGATCCTCGGCGGTGTCCGGCCACGACTTGCCGGACTTGAATAGCACCTTCCAGATGTCTTCGTGCGTCGTGCCGAAGAACTCCAGCAAGGTTTGGTGCTTGGCCGGATCAAACTCCCATAGATTGCACATCCGGCGTTGACAGGGAAGGATCCGGCGAACTAGCATCACCTGGACAAGATCAACAAGTTTGATATTCTTGTCCTCCATGCTCTTGATACGCGCTTGGATCGGCATCAGCTCGTTTGACGAAGACTAGTCTAGTCTCTTTTTGGGCCAGGACATGAGCCGCAGTGGGGCTCTGGATCAAAACTCGGGGGCGACTGCCCATTTGGCGTCGCGTGGCTCGGTAAAATAGAACCACTATTGTTGCCAACCTTTGACGGACTCGTTGAAATTACCTGATGGCCATTTAACGTTGGGTATCTTGCTCACCATGGCTCCTCCGCACTCGGTGTGTTCGCCACCTACCACCTTTGGCTTCATGTTGAAAACTTTAGCCACAGTCCGAAGTGTGGCAGGATGCAGAGGAAGGCCTCACACACAACGATGAATGTCGAGATGTTGAGGAAGGAGTTGGGGGATAGGTCATGGAAATCTATCCCATAGTAGTACATAAGGCTGCGAATGAATGGGTGGAGGGGAAACCCCAGCCCGCGGACAAAGTGAGGGAGGAATACAACCTTCTCATGGGGTTCTGGAGTAGGGACGGTCTGTCCCACTGCCGGGAGATGGTGTGCGATCTTCTTGGTGAGGTATCCGGCCTCCCGGAGTTTCTTCATATCCTTCTTCTTAACGGAGAGGCCATCCACTTGCCTTCTGCTCCAGATCCATACATGGTTGGAGTGCTTTTTGGGCGGAAGGGATGGGTGCTTGGGCGCTGGAGCTCGAGAATGGATGAGCAGAGGAAGAAGAGGGCATGGGCGAAAGAGGGGAATCCTTATCCCTTTATAAAGGCAGTAAAAATCATGCGCCTCCCCACTCACGCTAAAGCTCGCTTATTTCCCAAGCACCGTGCTGATGGCACGGTTGGGTTACCCGTGCCCGCATTGATGAGAATCCCATGATAAGGGGACATGATCTCTGATTTGATAAGACGTGCCAATGAAACCGTGCCTCGAAATACGGAAGGGCAGGATAAAAACGTTTTGAATAAAGACCGGGCTGTGGCATGATGTCAAGCTATGAGTTGTCAGCAGATTGTACCCGTCGGATATTCTACTCTCTACTGTGGTATGTGGAATTTGTTCCGCAGAGCCGGACATGATTCTTATGTTCAAGATCTACTTTCGAGTATTCGGGGAAGGAACCCGCCTTGCAATGTCGAAGACAATCTGCGTGCCGGACTCATCGTCATTGAAGCCTGGTTCAGGGGCTACTGAGGGAGTCCCGGATTAAGGGGTCCTCGGCCAGCCGAATTATATGCATATGCTGGACTATTGGACTATGAAGATATAAGATACAAGACTTCGTACCGTTTCCGGATAGGACTCCTCATTGCGTGGAAGGCAAGCTTGGCGATTCGGATATGAAGATTCCTTTCTCTATAACCGACTTTGTGTAACCCTAGCCCCCTCTGGTGTCTATATAAACCGGAGGGTTTAGTCCGTAGAACGAGGATAATCATAATCATAGGCTAGCTTCTAGGGTTTAGCCTCTACGATCTCGTTGTGGATCAACTCTTGTAATACTCATATCTTCAAGATCAATCAAGCAGGAAGTATGGTATTACCTCCATCGAGAGGGCCCGAACCTGGGTAAACATTGTGTCCCCCGCCTACTGTTACCATTAGCCTTCGACGCATAGTTCGGGACCCCCTACCCGAGATCCGCCGGTTTTGACACCGACGGTAACTCTTTCAGTTTGGTCATTGCTGATGATTTTTGAAAATTTACGTGGGTGTTCTTTCTTGATGACAAATCGTAGTTCCAAAAGATCTTCAAGAACTTCACCCAGAAGTACCAAAACCAATTTGAAGTGAAGATCAAGAAGGTTCGAAGTGATAATAGAACGGAATTCAAGAACGCCAATGTGGATACCTTTATTGACGAAGAAGGGATTTCACATGACTTCTCGGATACGTACACTCCTCAACAAAATGGATTTGTTGGGAGGAAGAACCAGACATTGTCGAGATGGCGAGAATGATCCTTGATGAATAAAAAACGGCAATATCTTCACAAGCTTCTCGACTATATCTTCACAAGTGCTATATCTTCACAAGGGCTGAATCGGTTGAGATTGCTTGTCAATTTGCGAATCGACTATATCTTCACAAGCTTCTCGGCAAAACGGCATATGAGCTACTCACCGGTAGCAAACCCCAAGTTGGATACTTTTGAGTATTTGGCTCAAAGTGCTACATTCTTGATAAGCATCGTCGTTTGAAATTTGCTCTAAAATCTCATGAAGGTTTCCTACTTGGTTATGGCTCAAACTCTCGCACTTACCATGTCTACAACAATTTCACCTGAAAGGTTGAAGAGACAGTAGACGTGAAGTTTGATGAATCTAATGGCTCTTAAGAAGAGCAATTGCCAATTGATGTAGGAGACAAAGATCCCTCAGAAGCAATTCAAGATTTGTCTATGTGCAAAATTCGCCCAACAGAGATGAACGAGAGTTCTTCATCCATTGAAGTGGAAGCCTCAACTTCACATCAAGGTGAACCACAAGTTGACATGGAGGCATCAACAAGTGGAACACGTCAAGACAAAGGAAATGATAAAGTACAACAAGATGAACCACCTCAACCTCCTTCTCCACCTCCACAAGAGAACAACAACGACACCAACAATAAATAAGAAGAATATGCTGATGAGGATGTTTCACCTCAGCCCAAGAAAAATCTCTCACGAGTTAGAGCAAGAGTCTCAAGAGATCATCCTGTCGAACAAATCTTTGATGATATCCAAACCAGGAGAATCACTCGCTCTAAAACTTGTTTGGCTAACTTTTGTGAACACTACTCATTCATTTCTAGTGTTGAACCTATGAAGATAGAAGAACCCTAGAGGATCTTGATTGGATAAATGTTGTGCACAAAGAGCTACACATCTTAGAGAGGAATCAAGTATGGACATTAGTTGAAAAGCCCAACGATGATCAAAATGTCATTGGAACCAAGTGGGCGTTTCACAATAAGCAAGATGAAGATGGACAAGTTGTACGCAACAAGGCCCGTCTCGTCGCTCAAGGCTACACTCAAGTTGAAGGTATGGACTATGGTGAAACATATGTCCCCGTTGCTAGACTTGAGTCCATTCACATTTTACTTGCTTATGCCAATCACCATGATATCACTCTATAACAAATGGACACTAAAAGTGCTTTTCTAAATGGTGAAATCGAGGAGGAAGTTTATGTTAAACAACCTCTCGGATTTTTTAATCCCAAGAAACCTAGTCATGTTTACAAATTTCACAAAGCTCTTTATGGTCTTAAACAAGCTCCTAGAGCTTGGTATAAATGCTTGACTAAGTTTCTTATTGAAAAACGCTTTGAAATTGGGAAAATTGATTCTACTCCTTTTACTAAAAGGGTTAATAGAGAATTATTTGTGCGCCAAATTTGTGTGGATTATATCATATTTGGTTCTACTAACTCCCATTTTAGTTAAAAGTTTGGAAGGTTAATGTCGGAGAAGTTTGAGATGTCTATCATGAGTGAACTCAAATTTTTCATTGGTTAGCAAATCAAGCAAACAAAGGAAGGTACCTTTCTATCACAAATAAAGTATGCCCTGGATATTTTCAAGAACTTCAACATGCAAGAAAGAAAAGGTATGAAAACACCCATGCCTACTAGTGGACATCTTGACTTGACTAAGGATGGCAACCCGGTTGACCAAAAGGTTTACCGATCAGTGATTGGTTCACTATTGTATCTTTGTGCCTCCCGTCCTGATATTATGCTAAGTGTGTGCATGTGTACACGATATCAAGCGGATCCTATAGAATGTCATCTTAAGGCAGTGAAAAGGATAGTGAGATATTTAATTCATACACAAAATTTTGGCATTTGGTATCCTAAGAGGTCATCTTTGATCTTGTTGGCTATTCCGACTCGGACTATGTCAGTGACAAGGTTGACAGAAAGTCCACTTTGGGTACATGTCAATTTCTTGGTAGAACCCTTGTCTCTTGGTCCTCTAAGAAATAAAATTCGGTATCCTTATCCATCGTCGAAGCGGAATACATTGTCGCCGGATCATGTTGTGCTCAGTTACTTTGGATGACCCAAACTCTTAAAGATTATGGGATACATCTGAAACATTCACGTGCAACATTAAGATTGCTCACAATCACGTGCAACATTCTCAACCTAAGCATATAGAAGTTCGTCACCATTCCATTCAAGATTATGTTGCTAAAGGAGTATCAATCTTAAGCATGTTCGTACTGACAAGCAATTGGCGGATATCTTCATTAAACCGCTTGATGAAAACATATTTTGTCATTTGAGAGGATAATTGAACATCATTGATGCCTCAAACTAGGAATAGAGATTCCATGTGGATACATGCAAGGCATGAGCCTTTGTGACTAATCCTTGATATTTCTCTTATGATGATGATCATTTATCTTGGATACATTTGCATCCTTGTATGTTATCTAACCCTTTTTAGGTACTTAGATGAGCATCATTCTATCATATTGCCAATCCCTCACATCTTGAGCAATCTCCACATCACCAAGCATCTATGCTTTGGTTGTTGAAATCAAGGAAGAACGAACACACTCAACATATCCATTGACTATTTCAATATGTCTAATTTCATGATTGTCAATATGGATACACAAGTGCTATTCCTTGCAAGACTAACCCATGTAGGAAGATGAACCTCAAACTCTAAAGGATGCTCTCAACTATTGATGTACTACATCAACCTTAAGCATCCAAAAAAAGTTCAACTACATGATCAAGAACAACACCACAACCCAAGGCATGTCATTACATCTTAGAGAAGCTTTACTCCAAGTTATGAGTTAAAGCAACTCAACAAGATGTGAATACATCATGACGCTTAAATGAAAAATGGCAACCCCATTTTGAGCTTAATGATGACTATGACCTATGATCAAGTGATCTCACTTGACTCCTAAGTCAATATACTCTAACATAGCTGACTTTGTCGCCGGCCATTTCTAGATGAAGTTCTCTGGTGTTCCCCTTTCTCAGTTGCATTTTCTTTGCATTTCCACTACATGTCTTCTTGCTACTGTGCTTCCTTTCTATTTTAATAAAAAAATCATCTAGATCTCTTTTCTTTTATGTTTTGTTTGCCTCTGTGTCAAAAATTCAAACCTCCCATCCTCTCCTACTCTGCTCACCCATCGAGTCACCGGACCATGTGACCCTCTTAACGAACCTGAGCATGAATCCAATAGGGCTGAGGATCACACAGTCCGGCGCCTCGATGGGCAAGAGCGCACCGCCACCAGCACCTCAGCCTTCTCCCCGTTCTACTCCTCCTGCGGCAACGATGATGATGCACCGTTGACGTGCTCTTCAGGGCTGCTGCCGAGGGCATCGCCTTGACCCTGCGCAGCCAGGCCACCATCGACGCCCTCGGCAAGAAGCGAGGCGTTCTGAGGGAGTTCCTCAGGCCCCGCTGGCGAGTTGTGAGCATGCAGCATGCCACCTTGTGCGGTCATCTGCGTGTACGCCCATGCACTAGATGTCGGGGTGCAATTCCCACTGCACCCTTCTTCTGTGAGATGCTCACCCACTTGTGCCTCGCCCTAGGCCAACTCTCTCTTAACGGGTGGCAAGCCATTGTGGGGTTCATCACACTCTGCCGCGAGGCTTGCGTGCATCCGTCGCTGGTTCTGTTTCGGCAATTCCGACACTTCTTCAAGTTGTACAATAGGAATGGCTGGTGCTACATCTGCTGTAGGGTTGCCGCGGGAGTGCTCTGGGCCAGCTCTCGCTTAACGAATGGCACGTCAAGAAGACATGCAAGTGCGTTCTGCATCATTGTGGGTCGTAGCACGCTCCTGCTAGTCAAGCACGCCACCTATCTTATGTCACCACACACCAATGAGGATCACAGGGTCCGGCGACTCTCTGGTCAAGCAGGAGCTCGGTGGCCGACGATGCACTCAGACCCAAGGTGAGGGTCCGGTGACCCAATGGGAGAGCATGAGCAAAATGCACAACAATGAGGATCACAGGGACCAGCGACTCACTGGGCGGGTAGGACCACGGCGGCCGACGGTGCAATAAGACCCAACATTTGTGGAGTCCAAAAAAATAGTTTTTTAAACTTGAACATTTTTATTTCCCTAAAATTTATTTTAATCATTGGAACATTTTATTATATGTAAAAATAAATATTGAAAATTTTTGTGTCCAGAATTATTTTATTTAGAAATTCTCCAGTTTTAAATTTTTGGAACTGCTGGTGCAAACTAGGATATGTTGGGCCAGGCCAGGCCATCGACTACACCTGGGCCTCGGTCCAAAGGCCTATAGTTGTTGGGCCAGGCCAGGCCGGCAACGCAAGGTCACCAAGAGGTAATGGAGGACATCCATAGGCAACGCCAGCATATGTCATCTATGCCCTTTGGTGGCCTTCCCGCATAGCCGCAGAAAAAAGGTTGTCAGAATCGTGATTCTGTTCTACGATTCTACGACTTTATGATCTGAACTAACCCCTACGATTCTACGGTTTTAGTTCATATAATCTATGTTTCTATGATCCTGGTAGTGAAGATTCTACGATTTGTGATACTACCATCAGAGCTTCGATCCGATCCAAAATCGTGATTCTGACAACCTCGCGCACAACACATTTGGGATTTCCCCTTAGGGTTTTAGCTTCCCAGCATGCTACGAAGCAAGATCCACCATGCCCTGCCACATTGCTTGCCTCCTGCACCGTAGCTAGCACCACCTGAGCTAGGAGCCCAATGGATCCCCCTCTCCTTTTCCAGAGGACCTCAACTAGCAGCTCCCATCGCCATCGCAAGTCCTCTGCATCAACATCGGGACACCTCTGTAGCTCCCATCTCCAACGACTGGACCTGCTCCCCGTTGACATACCTTGCTACAAAAGCAATAGAGTTGTGCCCCTCTTCCTCTACGGCTCCACCACTACTGGAGTTGCCGAAGTCTTCCTGTTGCAGCACCGGAGCCACGCATCTTTTCTCCATCCAGGACGGCTGGTGTTCCTCACCGTCGCCACCCTTCCCCCAGCAGCAGTAGAGTAGCATCATCCTCTGCATCCTACTCCGACGAACGACAGCAGTTAGACAAGCTATTCGTTCTCTAGCAGCCAGACAACATCCTAGTATTGTTTCTTTGTTGCGCTGCTATTCCTCTTTTAAGTTTTATTTTCTTGGCTGATACAATAGTGAACTATTGTCGAAGGAGGAAGGATTGAAGGAGCAAGCAAAGTAAATTTTGATTGCCATGTACTAAAGAAACTAGATTTGATGTTAAATCCGTTAGACCACAAATCTTTATGAAAATTCCTTCAAAACCCTTGTACACAGTTCCACCGATCCAAGTCCATAAGCTAGACCGAAGCACAAGGTTTACTTGTACACAGTTCATCAGTTCTACCGGCACAGACTACCTCGGTCTCGCCAGTGAGCACCTTCGATGGCTCTGCTATCTCGGAGTCACCGATTATAATAGATCGGGGCCGCCGATTTCATTACTGAGAAAACGTTTTGCCATCTTATATTGCCTATTTTCTTCAGCTCCACTCAATGATTCTGTTCCTGTATCTGCATCTTGAGCTACATTATGCTTGCTTGTGTCTCTCAAGGATCATACTCACTTGACTCATATCCATGAAAACTACCCTTCTTGGAAATTGATGTCAAAGGGGGAGAGAGAGCACATCAAATCCTACTCTTACAAAACTCCTTTAAGAAAGGAAGAGAGATGTAATGTCATAAGAGGAGAGAAGTCACATGTCTTTAAGAGGGGAAAGACATGTTAGTACTTGTTGTGAGATATTTTTGGACATAATTCATTTCTACTCTGATTTATGTATTCCTGCTCTGATTTTATCTCACCCTACCTTCTCCCATTATCCAATGTTAGATTCAGGGGGAGAAAGAGTCCATGCTTAAGGGGAGAAAATCCTTAGAATTTATTGCAAATCTTTAAGTCCTTGGGGACATCTCTATATGTGAATGAAGTACTCACTCAGTGGTACTCACCTTTTACATGTCATCCCAGTCTTGATATTCTTGTGGGTCTTGGAATCTTTCCTGTTTGGAGTATTCTTGTGTTATCTAGCCATGTTTTCTCAAGTTTGCTTCCTCGAAGAGTCAGTTCAAGAACCACAAGGTAAGTATATGCATCACACTCATGTGCATAATGATCTCTTGCTTTTGCACATATTGTTTGCAAGAGGGATTCATAAACATGAAGGTACATATCATTTGATCTTCACTCTGATGCATATAGCCAAGATACATGTAACTCATTACTTGCTCTATCATGATGTGCATTCACATGTTGTTCAATTTTATCATTACATGATTGCACACATGTAGGTGGAGCTTATGCATGTTACATGTTCTTCTAAAGCTTTACTTACTACTCTTCATATCATTTACTTAAAGCTTTGATGTATGTTGTCATAAATTACCAAAAAGGGGAGATTGAAAGAACATGTGGTCCCTGCGTGATTTTGGTAATTAATGTCAACATGTCATTTGTTGGACTAATAGTTATATCTAGTACATTTCAGATAAGTTCAGCAGTGGAGTGGCAAGGACAAGAGGATGTGTAACCCTTAAAATTGCTAAAGACAAGGATTGGCAAAAGATCAAGACTCTTCATTTCTACTTAAGTGATCCAAGATCACATTGAGTGCATAGGAAAGCCAATACTATTAAAAGGGGATGAGGTGCTGCTTAATGGTCTACTTACTCAAGTGCTTAGTGATATTGCTCCAAAACCCTCAGCCACTTTCTCCATACAAATATGTCCAAACCCTAATTCCAAACTCGGCCCCACCGATACTTTCTACCAGGAGCCACCGAGTTCATTCGACATAGCCACTGCCAGAAACCCTAACGGTTCGGTCACACCGATATGGATCTCGGTCCCACCGAGATGGCCTTGCCAGTGCTCTATGATTTGTTGCATTCACTTTGGTCTCATCGAGTTGATGTAATCAGTCTCCCCGAGTTGGCTTGACAGATTCTCTGTTGCTTATTGCTTCACTTCGGTCTCACCTAGTTGATGCAATCGGTGCCACCGAGGTGAAGTTTGCGCTAAGCCCTAGCACATTGGTCCCACCGAGTTATTCCAGTCGGTCCCATCGAGATTCCTAACATTCATATTTTTGAACAGATCGGTGCCACCAAGATGAGTCAAAAGTGTGTAATGGTTGGATTTTGTGTGGATGCTATATATACCCCTCCACCCCTTCTTCCTCATGGAGGAGAGCCATCAGAATGTGCCTACACATCCACCATTCATTTTCTGAGAGAGAACCACTTACTCGTGTGTTGAGATCAAAGATTCCATTCCAACCATTTGAACCTTGATTTCTAGCCTGCCCCCAGTTGCTTTCCACTCAAATCCCTCTTCCACCATAGTCAAATCTATGAGAGAGTTGAGTGCTGGTGAAAGGACATGCGGTGCCCCCACGTGTGGTTTTGGTAATTGATGATACTAGTGGACCCATTGCGCCAAATGGCGCAAAGACCTGCTGATTTCATGTTAGCGATGAAGAGAAATCCATGGTTTAGTAGATTTAGTTTTGGGCAAGCAGATATGGTGACAAATTTAATGAATCATGTAATACATAAATATAACACATATATCTGTTCGAACTTCAAATACTACATATCATCGATAACACTATTTAATTAAAATAGGAAGAAATGACACCTACACCATCTCATTATTGGAAGGAGATAACACAAATGCAATATAACTTAATATAACATTGCGATATCTTTTTTATATGCTGATAAGACCTTGTTGTATTCTTAAACACGACCTACCTATTAATTTATACATGCATCTGACCTTTTCGCACCATTTGCATTTTTAATATGTCTCTAATTATACGCATGAAACAATATTTTCGGTGGAAATGACACGCTACAATCCGGTCGTAAACTAATAACTGAACCTATTTCAAAAGTGCGAGCCAAAGCTCACCTTGCTCGAATTTCTTTCATTAATTTGACCTACTCTTTTCTCCTTGAAGGAATAAACTAACCTACACTTACGTATTATCAAAAAAAAAATCTGAATTGTGTATATGACATCATCCACTAATCTCCCCACTGAAGAAATGCATACATATACTATGTACTACACAAAACCACACACATGTCACTTATAAATACACCGGGAAAATGAACAGTTCAGTTATAGGACCGAAATTCGTCATATTGATAACACCAATGGTCTAAAGCAGTTCCAGATATGTAACTTATATAACCTCTACTGATTTGTCACACCCTCGAGGACATGTTCTTCTAGTGCAGAAATCCTTTTGGGGTCAGCCACAAACAAGACGTGTTTGGCACCGTGCCTAGGGCATTGCAATTTGCTAGAATAGAAAACAGACACATCAAGCACAAGCAAGTAGTCTAAGTATAAATCACTGTTCAATTGCAGTAGCAGTGCAGCTGGAAGGACACCATCACCGATTTTTGAAGTGGGAGTGCATGCATGTATACAGAAATGCAATCAGGGTGAAATGAAGCAATAAACTAGCTGGCAGATCTAATAGATAGCATAATACAGAGCAAATAAATTCAAATGCATACCTCGCCTACTAGTGTTTGGTAACCTATAGCAAGCCTTCCTAAGAAGTAGTCATCTTGTATCCGACTGGACTATCCTCTAAAGATTTTTAAGGATCGGCTAGAGATGCGCTTACATCCACTAACAAATTGGCTGAAAGGTGACATCCTAAATATTGTGGAATACTCCCTCCATTAAGAAATATAAGAGTGTTTCGCTCTTATATTACTTTATAGAGGGACAGTAACTTAACTACTCCATAATATAAGCACCACAGCAATGCAGAGTCAGCAGCTACCTTCTACATTGGAAAGAATATGCTATGTAACATATACAGAAACTGTTCAACAAAATCATCTTTGCCCACTAAGGGATGACGGTCATTTTCAGGCATCGAAAGAGCGTGCATGTACATCCATACATATTTACAAAAAAATAGGAAATATAATACAACAGAGCATAATTGGATCATTTCTGATGAACACGTTGTCGCCAAGTGTTAGCCAGTAATGACAAAACTTTCAGTCATCATCCTTGAACTCCCTGGTTAGTTAACGAAATTAAGAAACCATCAGACATCTCCTTTGTTCAAGATACATCCATTTATTTGGAATATCACCACTTAGCCAAAATGTTTGAGAAGAAGAACCAGGTATATTCAATACTTCTATTATCAGGAAGAAGCATAAAAGGCAAGGTCCCCACATGACAAGTTCCTATACAATGTGAGATACACTTAGGAGCATGAGGATGAACAAAACATGATGCCCGGCTAAATCCGGAATATTAACACGAGCAGCGAACCGAATACCAAGACTGTACACGCAGAGAGGAAAATATGGTATTTCAAGCTAGAAAGGAAGTGAATGAACCCCGAGAAGCAGAGCATCAGGAACCAAATGTAAAAATCCTTTTAGAAGATCCTCTAATAAATGGCTCTCCTGATATGTAATTTTCCTAAAGAATGAAGAAATCAAATGGGATTTAGGACCACTGACCAATACATGAAATAGAAAATGCACAAAATAAAAGTAAACAAAATTCCCCATAGAATGAACATCACAATCAGTGGGCATTAACTAAACATGAGGCACACCTAGTGCCCCTCCCGCTGGGCGGCAAGGAAGAGGTAGCGGTGGCCTTCGAACCTCTTGCTTAGCGGGAGGAGGTGGTGGCTGGCGCAGGAGCCACATGAGATTCAACCTTACAGATGTAGCAAAGCCCCAATAATACAATCGCCAAGATGAGAAATGTTGGTTTGCTTAGAGAACTAAGGCTGAAGCGTGAACCACCAACGAAAGTGAAACATGAAGCAACTGTGACCCGATGCAAACAACCATTTCTGGAGAAGAATTGGAGGAAGGGAGGAACATGCACGTACATCGGTGTGAAGAGAAAACCAATAGAGAAGCTGGAAGAAGTCCTTGCGAAGACATAGAACAATAGGAGGCTGAGCAGGAACAGTAGGACAACAATTTAACCTGGACCACACTGAGAAAACATTCTCCAAGATCCTAAAAAAATCCATGTTCAAATAGTAGTTGTCCCACAAATGTTATTTGTTAAGCTAATACAGACTAACTGAAAATAATAAACTAAAGTACCAAATTGGAGTAACATTCCTTCACTCGTGGTCGTACTGAATCCATATCCTCTTTGATTACACTTGGTTTGTATCTACAAAAAAATGGCAGCTTGGTGAAGATATACAATATAATGGTTGGAAAAAATACTGCATGCATGTTCTTAAATATTGATTTCTAACTATCGAGAATTGAGATGATCTTTAACATGATCGTCTCCCAGATCCCAATCTAATAAGTTGTTTTCAAATAAAAAGGAAACATAGTTTGAACATTTGGTTGCTTGGAGTTAAAAAACTCAGTAGTATAAGAGAGGCTTCTTATAGCACACAAATATGCCGACTAACACCACCTCTTCTCTACTAACATTGCTGCTTCTTGTGTCCAGTAAGAGGAAAAATACATGTAAGATCAATCAATTTCTAGTGAGCTGCACTTAATGGATTTATCATCACATCAACTGAAGGAGTGCCACTTTGGTTGGCTTATAGATTATCCACAGGCTTTAGCTCCACATTTCAGTATTTTTTTTAAGTTTATCATACCAAAAACATATACCAACATCACCACATGTGGAATTATCGTCGTTCATATAAGAGTATTACCCTGCACTTCCTCGATGGCTATGTCAAACCCCAAGTTCTTCGAAGGCCCCTATCCACCGCGGCTCGAAGAGACAAATGACAAGTTTCTTCTCAAGCGGAAGTCCACTAATCGAGCATGGTGTTCATAGCTTTGGACAATGATACAAGCAATCAATTTTTGAAATCTAAATGCTCTTTGAACTAGAGAGAGTAATCTTTACAACTACAATTGCTTGTGTCATCACACACATCAAATATTCTTGGCAAGGGCACATCACACAACATACAATACCAAATCAATCTAGATTCCAAAACACCACTTGGAAAACTTGGAAAATTTGCAGGTCGTCATGGAAAGAAGAGAAAAGGGGGAAGAAAAATAGGAAGAAACACACCTGTCTCATAGTATCCTCCACAAACTGGGAGCTTTCTCCTCCTGGCGGCTTGTCCATGGCTCCCTTGACGCCTACGATGGCATGCCCCCCACCGGCTTCCTGCTCGGACGCCCGCCGAGGGCGTCGCCCTCCTTTCCCTATAGATCCATGGCACTCCTCCTACTTATCCCTATCATTGGCCTCTCCTTAACCCCATGACGCGTCCACCACCTGGGTCCTCCTTGGCCTGGCTACTCCCCCTTGTGTCGGCTTCTTGGCCATCCCCTGCTCCTCTACCCCTGGTTTAAAGACGTAGCCATCCCTGCGGAAGGCCCCTTGTCCGTGGACGAGGGCGAGGGGCACCAGCGGGAAGGTGGAAGGAGGAGGAAGGGGGAGAAGGGATACGGCGGCCGGCGGCTATCAGCCCGAGCAGGAAGGAGGGGAGGGGGTGCACCGCCTATGGTGTCAAGCAAGGGAGGAAGGAGAGGTGTGGCAGCTAGGGTTGAGGCGGGTATGGGCTCTGGCGCAGCAACCCCGCGAGGAGGATTGGAAGCACAGCACACGCGGGGATTGGGCAAAAGCCTCATCCACGCGAGAACGATCGACCCAGCCAATAAACGCATAGCGCGATCCCACCAGTCATTGGACGGCAAAAATGACCGCGAGGTGAAATTGATTTTGACAGCAGGTAAAGAACCAATGGCTCAAACTCTCTAAATGACCAGATCCAACGACCAACGAAGGCCCAATTGGGGAGCACCGTGGAGGCAAGTTGGCTAGCAGCCTTATATGTTTAAATTCTATATGGACTAATTGTTGCATTGAGTTATATTTGAAGGATTTGTCCATAGGTATTTCTTGAAGTACATGTGTTGGTTTCAAGGAGTTTATGAGTTGACCAAGGTGCTATTAAGGAATTTTTGAAAGATTGGTCATGTGAGTGTTGAGCTTATTGCAAGCATGTCTTGAAGAAGAAGATTGTGTGATCATTCATGTTTACCTTCAAGACATCATCCAAATTAAGAGAGTTGCAAAGATTCAAGTTTGATCAAGACTAAGTCAAGAGTGAATCAAGTTGATTAACTCACAAAGCATAGAAGATGTACCGAGAGGGATCTCAAGTGCTCCCATGGTATGGTAAGCATTGTCCATTACGCTTTGTGTACTAACCCATGGTCTATGTGAGAGTTCTATGTGGGGTTAGGTATGTGTCCATGGTCTTGCGTCAAGAGGAAGATATCATCACTATAAAAAAAGACACATCCATGACATTTTGGGCTAAACGAAATTTTTTTTCGGTCATACTTATGACACTTCTATGACAATAATTGTGAAAAAACCCGGTATCATCATAGATGTGGTGAGATCCTACTTCTATGGCAAAAAATGATGACCGAAAATGGGCTTTTCATCCTGGGCGGGCCGGAGACGCAGCAACATGACATTCTTTAGGCCGTCCATGACGGAAAAAACCATGATAGAAGCGAGGGTGAGGAAAATTTCGGGGAGTTCCTGGTTACGGTGGGTGGCCGGGGGCCGAGCGATGCATGTTTATCTCATACACGTACGCGCGTGTGTGCGAGGCGTTGGGCTCTAACTGAATCCGAGCGAGGCGTTGGGCTCTAACTAAACCCGAGCGATTGCACTAGCTACGTTACTGAACCCGAGTGATTCCTTCGCTACTGCTGCTAACTGAAGCCGATCGAACCCTGTTGCCTCCTTCCCTTGATGAATAGTGTGCGTTGTTGGGGGGCTTTTGGATGAACAGTTCCTGGTGGGAGTGGATGAACAGGACCCCATGGTGTTGCCTCTGGATGAACAGGACCCCGTGGTGTTGCCTCTGGATGAACATGACCCCAATCGAGCCGGTTGGGGTGGATGAACAGGACCTCGTGGAGGGCTGGTTGAACAGGACGACCCCGTGGAGGGCTGGATGAACAGTAGGCCGTGGAGGGGTGGTTGAACAGTAGCCCGTGGAAAGGGCTGGTTGAACAGTAGCCGGTGGAGTAGCGCACGGTGGACATTGGATGAACAGAAGCCTGTGGAGGAACAGTCGCATGTGGAGGCTGGAGGAGGTCGACGGTGGATGAACAGTAGCCCGTGGAGGCTGAAGGAGGTCGACGGTGGAGATGAACAGTATCCCGTGCAGTCCTGTTTTGCGGTATGCCACTCGCCTCCCAATGAACAGGACCCCCGTTTCGACCGTAGCGCTCCAACACATGTCCGTTTCCTCCATTTTGTGGTACGCCACACACCTCCCGATCAAAGAGGACCCTGTTTCGACCATAGGAGGTCCAACAGAAGTCCGTTTGTATCGGATATCAGGTTCCCTTAAAGTTTGAACTCTGGGGTGCCAACGAAGATCTTCTCCCTACCGATACACGCCCCAAAACCTCGCCCTGATTCTAAGCTAGCACGATGAACAACATGAGAGACACGAGGTTTATACAGGTTCGGGCCACCGTTATGGTGTAATACCCTACTCTTGTGTGTGGTGTGGTGGATTGCCTCTTGGGCTGATGATGAATAGTACAAAGGAAGAACAGCCTCGCGAGGGGTGTTCTTGTGGTGATGAGGTGCTCTACTTGGGAAGAATTCAATCAGATTGCCTTCTATTGTGGTGGCTATCTCAATCTATAGAGGCCCTGGTCCTCTTCCCAAATATTGAGTCGGAAGGGAGCCAACAACAGCCATTTTGAAAGGGAACAACTAGTACAAGCTATCCTGACTAAAGGTGGTCCTCGACTGCCAAAGGCACTGGCGATGACGCCGTCTTGGGCTCCACAGTGACCTCCGTCCTGCCGTCCTACTGGTCTTGGTGTCGTTGCACCGATATGGAAACCTTTGCTTCATGCCTCGGTACTCCGCGCCTGTGCTTGCCCCCTTTGCACCAAAGAGGAAAAGAGGACACTACGCAGGCTGACGCCCACCTAGCGCCCGCCCGGTCTCGATCGTCATGGCTTGCGTCATGAGCACCTCGCGAGGTACCCCTTGCCTTGATCTCTCCGCCTCCTCACGGGCCTGCCTAGTGAGGCCGCCCCTGAGGAAGCCTTGCGTCATCCCCCCGCGAGTATTGGCCCCTCGTGAGGGTCTTGAGCGTTTCTTGATGAAGACGGGCCGTACTGGGCCACCGCTGAGCAACGCTGCATGCCACAGGCACGCTAGTCTGGGGACCCCCGTTTCCAGAACACCGATAGTAGCCCCCGGGCCCAAGGCGTGCTCGGACTTGGCTTAGCAGCGAAGCCAAAAAGCAAGTGCAGAGCGCCGCGGGACCCCACACCCTGCAGCCTTGGTCGCCGCGTGGCGGTTGATTGGATGTGGGCGTCTCCGCTTCCCCATGCTGCCTTGGCAACTGCCCGACTGACAAAAGGCTGGCCTGGGTAAGTCTTACTTTCATTGCTCTCCTTCGCCTTGCTCTAGATCCCCTTCCTTGCTCTCTTGCTTCCGAAATTTCCAGATCCGCTCCATCCATGCCCTCTTAGCGAGCAATGGCGCCCTGCAAGGCCGTGGCCGTGGCCATGCTGGCTTTGTACTCGGCGGCCCTGGATCCCCCCAACATGTCAGAGAAGAATCTCGCCGCTACGCGCCCAATGACTGCGGCGGAGGGCAGCGAGATGGGCGAGACCGAACTCCGGGCCAGCTCTGCCGAGTCGGAGGCTAAGGGGAGCACCTTCTACCCCTTCTTCATGAGCACCATCATCGCTGGCCTGGTTCCTCCCTTCTCCGAGTTCTTCTACGCCGTCCTCCGCCATTACAGGTTGCAGGCCCTTCATCTTCATCCCAACTCCATTCTCCTTTGTCGATTTTCGCCTACAACTGTGAGGCGCACGTTGGGGTGATGCCATCGCGTGGCTTTACTGCACCACTTCTTCTCCCTCCGAATCACAGGCGGTCATACCTCGGCGTGCGCTGGCTTTGTCGCGTACTCCAAGGCCAACGCGATCTCGAAGACCGGGAAGAGGGTCGACGGCTTCCGAAGCAAATGGGTCATGATGGATGCCAGATGCATCCTCTCTTGGTTCATGTTGACAATGGAGCAGCCCCAGCCCAACGAGGCGCGTTCTCGTGCGAAGCTTGATGACAGAAGGGCAAAGCCGGTGCTGGAGAAGATGAACGCCGACCTAAGGCCTGGCAACATGAAGGCGGCGAAGCTGATTGGGGCCACGCTCCTGAGGGAGTTCCTGACGCATCGAGTGGCTCCACTTCAGGTGCACTCACGCCCGTTTAGGAGGCTTGGGGGTGCGGACGATGATCTTCGCCTGAACTCGGCGGCCCTGGCCAATGAGGATCTGGTCGCAGCTCTTCGCCTCTTGGTTGGAGAGGACGTGGAAGGTCTAGAGGGCGCTCCTGCCCCCTGTTCCTTCGCGACAAATGGCAATAGGTGGTGGATTCCATGCCCACCTTTGATGGGCGCGGTCTGGTGTCGGCGGTGCCTCCTGAAGGCCAGGTGCGACGACGCCGGTGGAGGTGTCTTCCGGTGATTCCCGCGGGGAGAGGAAGATGAAGAAGAAGAGGAGCGCGACTCATAGGCGACCACTGAGGGGACGGGGGAGACTTCCCCCCAGCGCAGGGCCAGCATCCTCCACACCCTGCCGGACGACGACGAGGCTGACGCCACGCGAGACGAGGAGGACCCGCCCGTGATCCCGAAGAAGGATAGGTCGGGGCTGATCTCCCGAGGGGCTACTCCGGCCCAGGCACAGCCCGAAGCCGGCTCCAGTCCTTCTGGTACGCCCTCTTCCTCTCCTGGACCTCTCGAGGCTGCACCCCGGACCAAGAGGCTTATGCGCTTTAAGCTCGGCAAGAGGCCGCCAGCTTATGCCGCGATTGACCAGTAAGTGCTCAAACTCCGTCTTTTTCTTGTTTTTGCTGCCGGGGCTTGATGTTCTTCATCACTTGGTTAGGCTGCCGCTTGCGGCGAAAGAAGAAGAAGGGAGACACGATGGCTCCGCTTGGTGCAGGCTCATCTGCTGCGGCCGCGCCTTCGCCCGCGAGAAGGGGAGGAGGTGAGGTTCGCACTTCCCCTGCCCGATCATCCTCGCGAGGCCAGGTGGAGCGCTCTGGTGGGGTTCCAGCCCCTGTGGCCCCGCTGACTCTTGAGGTGCTAGTGCCTGATGCTATTGCTGAGGTAGCCCAGACTTAGGAGCCCCCAGTCTCCCAAGCTTTGGTCATGCTGCCGCCTTCTCCTCCTGCACCACTGTTTCCAGACTCCTCTGCCTCCTCTGCTGTCTTGGACTGTGCCCTTACTGAGGTGGGACAACTGCGAGAAGACCTCCATGGCGCCAGCCCCCACCTGGTAGCCAGACGCCTGGAGCTGGTCTCTAGCTGGGTTCACTCCACTACTAGGAAAAGGCCTACTAATGGCGCACTGGTTTTGCCAACTAATGGCGCATTACCATTGCGCCATTAGTACCACGCCACTAGTATTCTTTACTAATGGGGCACCACAGGTGCGCCATTAGTATTTGGTATACTAATGGCGCACCAAGCAGTGCGCCATTAGTATGTAACACCATGCACCATTAGTGTGCCTCCCGGGGGGCCATACGTAAGCATGTGCTTTGTCATACTAATGGCGCATTCTATGTTGATGCGCCATTAGTATCCTTTGGCATACTAATGGCGCACCTGGTGGTGATGCACCATTAGTATGAATATTTGTTTTTTTACTTTTCTGATTTTTGCACAGGTTACAAAATATATTATTGGACAGAATATAGACAGTAGCACACAGCAACATCAAATTCATCGAATACAATAGAAGATTAGTCTCCGAATACAATTCATCATATTAGTCTCCGAATTCAAAAGACCGAACAAAGATAAAACATTACAAGTCTCAAGACCACGAATATCGAGTTTGTCTTCACATTACAAGTCGATATCGATCATCTAAACTACCATCACATAGAAGAGAGCTGTGGTCATCACGATGAGCATCATGGCGATCAAACTAGTCTTCATTCGGTTCCTCCAACGCTCCCTCCTCTCTCCCGCTAGATAGCGGGCGTATCTAGATTCGTCCTCCGCCCTAGTGGTGTACCCTTCGTAACTGTTACCGCTGAAACGGTGAACCTGTCTCCAACACTCCACCCAGTCGTCGTAGACTCCGGGAACCTTACCCTTGTACAAGACATATGACGGCATCTCTATGCACAAGCCAAACAACAGACAATACATAAGCAATATGTAAGTATGCAACAAAAGGATCGGAAGAGAAAAGCAAGACCTTAATAGCACGATTCATTAAAGTTTAATTACAACATGAGCGAATCAACGTTTCAGAACTACACATCACTACTTTCGACTCGACTCATCGGACAGGAGCGTGGATGAAGCCGCCGTCTGTCGTGGTGGTCATGAAATCGCGGTCGTTGTCACCCTGCATTTGTAGCGTTCCATCTATCTCATTGTTGGACGGTTGGTATGTGAGGAAGAACTGCCCCGAGGTATGAAGGACATCTTGATGGATGATGTCCGCAAACTCCGACTGGATGCGAAAGAATTCTTGTCTGAGGTCTGCGTCCTGGATTGCCGACAAGTTCGCGGCTCAATCTTTGAGATTATCTGGTAGCAGAAGGTGATGATGGTCCCTTACGATCGCCCGCATGTGATGGAAGGCGTAGTAGGCATCCTTCTGACCGCCAGGCGGCTGCTTGACGCAGCATAACTTCGTATTGTGTGAGAACATGTGCTTGTCGTACTTATGAACTGCCCTGGTGAAGGTGCCTCCAGATTTGGCGTAGCCGGGGAGAACATCGTCAAGAACTTTCTTGACATTTGTGTAGTCTATCTTGGAGTTACGGTTCGGGTCGAAATACGTGGCCATGGAATATTTCGGGCTTAAGAGGATGAGTGTGTGTAGCGACCCGACCTCAGATGGTCAAGTCTCTGTGCTCAGGTGTCATCCCTGGATCAGTAATGCTGACACCACACAGTACTTCGAAGGATTTATAACAGAGTAGCAATCACACACTTATTACATCGAATGTCTCAAAAGAGAACTTATTACAATAATATGGCTTAAGGCCATCTAATGCGATAACAGCGGAAGGCTTGGAAGATAAAGTGAGTCCATCAACTCCAACGACATAGCTGAGCTGGACGGCAAACGACCTCCGAACCTTACTCCTCGTCTGAAAAGTCTGCAACATAATACGTTGCAGCCCGAGAACGGGTCAGCACATGGAATATGCTGGCAATGTAACACAAAAGAGCAATAACAGAATAATGCTACCACTACATGCATATTTGGCTGGTGGAAAGCTCTATGGTTACAGTTTTGCGAAAAGCCAATTTTTCCCTACTACAAAGGAATCAATTTTAATTTACTATCATGGTAGTTGAAACATCATCTGAGAAGGTAAACCCCAACTCAATGATCCCAATTAGAAGTAATTAACAACCCAAGCAATATTAATTATTAAGAGTGTTGAGATACATGCGAATACTCAAGTACTAGATACTCAGAATTGTCCATAACCGGGGACACGGCTAACCATGATTAGATTGTACACTCTGCAGAGGTTTGCGCACTTCTCCCCGCAAGACTCGATCGCCTCCGTTGATTCTCGCACTGCATGGTGTTTGAGAGACGGATGACCGAGACACAGTCTTTCAGAAGCATTAACTCTCTACTCCGGGCAGACCATACCAAACCTACAAACCCACTACCTGCTGATCCACCTCTTCGAGAGCTTCATGCAACTTACTCATACTATGCTAGAGCCCATAATAGCTTGCGGCTGCACACGAAAGTTTCTAGCATGAATAGACTCAGTTCCCTTTGAGCCTGGGTGGCGGTCCATAGGAGAATCACACGGTAACCCCGGGATTTCCAAAAATAAAGCAGGCAATCACTGGTAACCCCAGGTGCCTCAATCCACCCAGATGTGTATTAAAGTTGCCACCTTAAGTAAACCATTAATTATCAATCTCATATCTATCATGGATATCACTCAAACCCAATCCACGTCTACGAGCATAGCATAGCAATATAAGCATAACGTAGAAGTAACTCCCAAGGGTTTGATAATAAATAGGGCAATAGGTTCTACCTCATCAACTACTTCCCAATACCCACATGTTAAAGCATCCTAATCATGCAATGTTTGAGGATTGAAACTAATGCATAAAAACTGGGTATGAAAAGAGTATGATCAAAGTGTTACTTGCCTTGCTGACGATCCAGGTATCCTAGAGACTCGTAGTAACACGCTTCGCACTCCGGGAATTCTAGCGCAAGCAAACAATAACATACATAAGCAACAATCAAGATGCACAAGTAGAACTCCAGATAAAAGATGTTGGCCGGAGAGTTCAACTTAAGAACTCCGATTTGCAAAAAGAATCAAATCAAACGAAGCAACGAAACTCAAACGGCGAAAGAAACAACTTTGTTTTACTATTCTGGATCTAGGTCAAATTTTACAGAAGGAAAATCTTGTTTGAGTTGATTATTCAGAAAGAGGGTTTCGAGATGAAACTCCAGGCGCTTGAATTGCCTGATTCCAACAAACGAGCGAAAAGATAAACAGGTTTGAAAATCGGATCAGAATAATCGCGGAATAAATCCGAATAAAATAAAAACGACGAACTGCTAAACGGACGGACGTTCGTTAGCAGAAACTAAACAAATAACGCGTTCGTTAGAACGAATGGACGAACGGACGTTCATTAAATAAATAAACCGAAAAAAACTAAACCGATCCGAAAAAAAACGATCTAGGGTTTTCAAAAAAATACCAAGGGTTTATTTAAGAAAACCGGCGGCGGGCGGCGGGTACCTCCGGCGACTCGTCCGGCGGGGCGGCGGCTCCGGCGGGGCTGCGGTGGTGGCGGCGGGCTGCGGGGCTATGGCGGGAGGCGGCGGCGGCGACGCGGGGCTGCGGCGGCGGCGACGGGCTGCGGTGGTGGTGGCGGTGTTGCGGCGGCGGGGCTGCGGGCTTTATAGGGGGCGGGGCGGGGCTGGCTTGGGCGAGGGGGCGCCCAGGGGTGGGCCGGCCTGCGCGGCTGGGCCTTCGGCCCAGTCGGGCGCGAAGAAGTTTTTAAAAAAAAAAACATTTCCGCCGAAGAAAAATTCCTAGAAAAATAAATAAAAATCTAAAAATTCCAAAACAACTTTTCTCCGTCTAAATAAAATATTTAGAACAAGATGAACTTTTCTTGGCCCCAAAAATGCAATTTTAAAATATGCAACATTTTTCTAGGAGCAATAAAATCCCGAATAAATTCAAATAAAATCCCAAAAATGATTTTAACATTTATCCTCTGATATTTCAATTATTTTGGAGAAGTCATATTATCTCCCCTCTTTTATTATTTTAAAATGAAATATTTTCTGGAGAGAAAATAATTAAAATCAAATCCTCGTCTTCACTATTTGATAAGAATTTCAAATATGAAAATTAGAAAATCCCCAACTCTCTCCGAAGGTCCCTGAGTTGCTTAGGATTTCGAGGATTGCAAACGAGAAAGCAATAAAATATGATATGCATGGATGATCTATGTATAACATGCCAAATTGGAAATTTGGGATGTTACAGTGTGCAATGTGTGTCACTGCACAGAACACGGAATGTTAGAAAAAAAGAACGATCGAAATCTAAGAAATCATATGTTACGGGGCGGTTAAGGGATGACTTACTCGGGAAAGTAAGCCACAAGGAAGTTATCCTTATCTGGGTTTGCCACTAATGATCCGCCGGACGAAGGTGTAGTGCAGCGGATGAAGGTTAAACATAGCAAAGATGTCATCAAACCGCAGGACGATCGTACCCCCGATGTCACCATCCACAAAACCCTTGCCCTCTGGCACCTTGGCCACGAAAACCGGGTATGCCACGTCATTCTCTCTGAGACGCCGCTTCTCCAAAGAAAGAACACTATCGTGCAGACTCCGCATAGCACTGGTTGCAGCATTGAGCATATTTGGCGGTAGCATCGCCCTACCCGCCACATGCACCCTCATCGAGATATCCTTAGGTGAAGGTGGCCCGTCCTGAGCACGGATCAAACTTGGTGCCGGCTGGCTCGCACCGGCGCCCTTGTTAGTCTTTCGTTTCCGTCCCTTCTTCTTGATCTCCTGTAATGGGACCGAGTTCTGCTCACAGACCGCCTTCTCGAGCGTGTTGGGGCTGATAATATTTCACACCTCAGCTATCTGAGGCTCGGTGAAGGCGGGAGCTGGAGGCGTCTCCTGAGAATTGAACGCCAGATGACGCCTGTTGCAATTGGATTTCTCCGCCGTACCAGCTAGATTGCGGTCGTCTTGGTTGGGTTCTTGAGAAAGAGGCCCGCAGAACTCGTCAGCGTACCCATGTTCGGCAAAGTACTTATCGACTTTGGTAAATGTACAGTCATCGTTGTCGTCGTCGTCCGGATCCTGTGCCATAGGGCTGTTCGGATCCTGTGCCTTAGGGATGTCCGGCATAGGGATGTCCGGCAGGTCCGGTAGCGTTGCGGCGTTCTTGCCATGGCTTGGCGCCGGCACGACTGGCGGTCTTGTCTGTGGGGTGGTGTCCCCCGCCCCCAAACGAAGCTGGCTCTTCGGCCAAAGCAGGGGCCAGTTTATGCAGGCGCTGAGGGTCATCTCATCTTCTTCGTCGGCCCTAGCGGGTCGAATCGGAGGTAACAGCTCGTCGCAGCCTGGCAGCACCCGAACCACTTCAACCCTATACACTGTGGGTGGCATCGGATTACCGTGGAACATGGGGTTGCCCGGTTGAACGATTCTGCCCTTGGTGACATCGACCAACTCGCCACCCACGAAGTGCAGAAGAGTGCAAGGAACGTCGGCGGTGCCCTGCGAAAACATGTACAGGGCGTCAGGGATGCCCAGTCAAAGGCAAGGAGATGAAGTCATCGGCCGAGAGGCTTAGTTACCGTGATGCCGTCGAGCTCGGCTAATGTTGAGGCACCGCCAATGGCGGGCGTGCAACTGACGGAGGGGGCGCTTGCTGGCGAGGTGTCGGCCGGCGTACACCCAGGTGCATTAAGCTCCAATGCTCGTGCCGGAGCCGGAGACACGAATATCGCCTCCGCCGGAGACACCAATGGCGCCGCCGGAGACACAAATGGCGCCGCCTGCGCGCTGTGCGAGTTGCTGGCCATGAAGCTGGGAACCGGGGGAGGCCCATGTTGGCCGCCCGCAATCCACGTCGTCAGCCCATGAATCAACGTAGGCACCATGGCGTTGAGTTTCATTCCCAGTTGTTGTTCCACTTGCTCTTGGACAAGCTCCGGAATCTGCGCCACTTGTGCCTTGAGTGCTTCAACCTCGCGCGTCTGGCTTTCCGTGCTGGTCTTTTTCTCCTTCCGCACACCAGCGGTATAGTATGACCCCCATTTTGTGGACAAGCCTTTGCCAGCCACACGACCAGCTGACGTCGGCTTAGTGAGCTTATCCTTGTTTTTCATTACGTTCAATGCCCTATTTAAAGGGGTGTCGAAAGGGGAGCTTTGAGACGACCCCGCGCTACTGCTTTCAGTGTCCTGCAAAAGGAACGTGAACCATTTAGAAATATTGGGGATTAATTAGAGTGCAACCATATGGAGCTAATTACGCGGGGGTGTATTCCTTACCAGAACAAGCTCAAGCGCCCTGGTCTTCGGATCAGTGGTAAGCTCCTTTGTTATCGGGTCCTCCTTGTACCGGGCCCTGACATAGTTCCTGGCCTGCTTGTCACCGTTGTATTTCTCGAAGCAGGGCGGTAGGCCTTGCTCGGCACGCTCCGCGTCCTCCTTGTCCCATATAGGCTCCGCCACTCTATAACCGCCGGGACCGAGTTTGTGTTCTCCTAAGTTCAACTCCCGCATTTCTTTCCCCCACTGACTTGATTCGGAGGTTGCGCTGCTCTCGCACTTGATCTTGAACTCCTTGTACTGATCTTCGCTCATCAAAGGAAATTTCGCCTTGATCTTCTCATAACTATCACCTTTATCAATCATTCTCTTCACCGCGCTTCTCCAAGTAGATAGGGCCGTGCTCATCTTCGTGAGGGCGGCACTGTTCACTTTATTCCCTGAGAGGCGTGTGTTTTCAAGTATCGTTCGTGCAGCTTCGTGAAGAGGAGCTTGTGCAAATTCCCGTGGTCCTTATTCCTAAGGTTATCGGTGTTGATCGAGACGGTGCTCCGGAGAATGCACCCGAGCTGAAGCGAGTACCCCTTGACTATATGTTTGGGCTCCATTGGATGCCCGTCGGAGTCCACTTGAGTGAATTCCTCCTTGAGGGTGCAGAGCGCATTCGGGCGCCGGTCCTTCCTTTGCTTCTTCGGTTGGCTGCCATCTGTGTGTGCGCTGCCATCATCAGTGGTGGCATCCTCGACGGCACCATCAGTGGTGTCATCCTCGACGCCACAAGGGGTTGTGTAGTCAGGATCGGTGTCTTCCGCGGCGTCCTCATAGCGGTGAGGTTGTTCCTCCATCTCCTGGGACAGCTCCTAGAATTGCTTGCCGCCCGAACCACCAGCCTCCACGTTGTGGGCCGAGGCACCCTAAAAGCCTAAGCGTACATCATTTAGGTTCTCATCGACACCGAGGAATCCGGGGCAGCCAAGTTAAGTTTTCATCATTTAGGGTTTATTGATGCCGAGGCACCCTAGGTTGGGCCTAATCACTTGGCACTAATCACTTGGCTCTGTTGCCACCTATGTGGGGTTTATCATCTAGGGTTTATCGATGCTAAGGAGAATTCTAAGTTGGGCCTAATCACTTGGCTCTATTGCCACCTATGGTTTAATTTAGCAAGAATGGCAGGGCAGTTGATCCTACTTAACTAAGTACTAAGATACCCCGGCCCATGCATTAGTCGCAAGTACCCCATATGTCCTATTTTTAGCAAAGTCATGCTAAAATTCACGGAAAATTTTAGCATGACCTTTGCTGAAAATAGGACATATGGAGTACCCGAATTTGCCGGAACAGAAGTTAATCGACATTCCGACAAACTCAAGGGCCTCTCGGGGTACCTGCAAATTCATCACGACACAATGGTCGGAGACAAAACCCAGCAAACTAGCAAGATGATCATCATCTTTGCAAGACAGTAACTCAAGTTTTTGACAGTAGCCTCTGAAGAAAACAGCATTGCAACATTCAAGTTCAGACATACACACTGAACATTTGACCAGTTACCTCTGAAGAAAAATATACGCTGACTAATGGACACAAAGAAAACAGCTATTGTAAACATTAAGTCATGGTAGTGTGCGCTGAAGCAATTACAGTATAGGAACAACAACACAACAGTAGCAAATACAAGTCCTCAGTAAGTGTAAGAGAAGTGTACTAGAGCTGTAAACAGACTTAAAAAACCCAACTACTGGACACAGTAAATCATGGTCATTTTAACTGTAAAAAGAGTTCCACATGACAGTAGATGATGGAAAGAGCTCAAATACTAATACAAAGATAAACTTGAAAAATGATCAACAACAGCCGCAGAGATACTATTGTGAAGCAAAATATGAGGAAAAGAGGAAATTCAGAACATGAGAGACAAAACTCTATTTTCATGATAGAACAATTATCACACAATAGAGCCACAGGAAATACAGGGGAAGGAAAATTGTATCATTCTTGATTAGTGTAGCTACTATCTAACAAAACCAGAATGTTAACAAAATTACCCCATGATGATACCAAATTCTTGTAGCAGTACAATGAGTTCATAGGATAAAAAAATCATCCACATTCACCAACCCAAACTGGTGGAGATACAGCATACCAGAACATAGCCTCTTAAATTATTTGTTATAAGGTTGTGATTCCATGATGTTATAAGGTACCTGTTTTGATCAGAAGCAGCAATTGCCACAAAATAATTTCACACACATATTCCAACAAGCACTTCAAAACAGTAGAATATTTACTAGCTGTGTTTGCTAAACTGCAAATATGTGATAGTGAACAACACAAGAGGTGCTGCTGCTCAGGGCTTCAATTTGAAATACTACTGGAAGATAACTAACTAAAAATATGTGGAAGTGGAGCATTACTACTCTACAGAAAGATAACGCAATGTAACAAAACTGTAACTCTATCTACAATGAGTGGAAATGGCCAAGCCTAAACAACTTACTACTTAACCAATTCTTAGGCAGGACATACACAACACGGTGGCTCATAAGGCACCAACCAGTCAGATAACAAGAGCAGTTTAGCACCACTGATACAGTGCTCCAGCTACCAAACCAGACAAGTAAATCAATTACCACACCAGCAGAACCATCTGCGACTTACCATGGCTGATGCACGAAATTCGGTTGTAGCTGAGGTTGAGCACGCGAAGCTTCATCAGTTCCCGAAGCCCCTCGACGTTGGCGATCTTGTTTCGTGACAGATCCAGCGAGTGCAGGCCCTTCGGCAGCGATCCCGGGGAGATATGAACTGCATGATGAATAGAACAATCCAAATTCAGTTACTAAATGTCTGAAGATGCTACTGTCTAGTACGGGAGCACGGGAGCACGCGAGCACGTGGGAACGGTGGCCCCAAGAAGCAGCAGCCGCGAGTACGGTTAACTGAACCTACTATTTTCATCAGGCTGGAGACTGGCAACAAGAAGCAGCAGCCGCGTGATGGCGGCGGCGGCAACGCACAAGCACGTGGGGCCCAACGTCCGCGCACGAGCACGCAGGAAAGGTGGCCGCAAGAAGCAGCAGCAGCGGCACGACGAGGCGGCGGCGGTGAGCTCCTGCTCCTAACCCTAGGTCGCCGCCCCGTGGGGTCATGGGGATGAGCGGGGGAGAGAGGGAGGGAGGGAGAGAGACTAACTAGGCCGCACGGGGAGGCTCGCGCCGCCGTCGAGGAGCGTGTCCGACGAGAGAGATTTGGTGGTGGCCGGAGCGGAGATGACGGAGGGCTCGAGGGGGAGGCGGCGGTCGAGGGGGAGGAAGGGGAGAGGGAGGCGCCGGGGGCGCGTGGGCGGCTGTGGCGCCGTGGGTTGGGGCAGCAGCGGTGGCGCGGTGGAGGGAGGGACGTGGGAGGGAGCGACGCGGTGGAGGGAGAGGAAGGAAGTGTCGATCTGGCGAGAGGGAGAGGGACGAGGGAGGGACGAAGTGTATGGATGGGGGCAGATTACTAATGGCGCACCACCAGGGGGTGCGCCATTAACATTCTAATGGCGCACCAGCGGGACAGTGCACCATAAGTATTCTTTTTTTTAGTTCGAGCACTCAGGTTATATTCCACCTAACCCAATCCACATCAGAACCCGCCCACTAGCCTGATTGGTCAGCACGCAGCACACACACCAGGAGGTCCTGGGTTCGATTCCCAGGCTCCCCAATATTTTTTATGCATTTTAAATGTTGTTTGATATTTATTTGTGTTTAAATATATTCAAACTTGTTTAAATCATAACAGTAATATTTTTTTATAAAAATAGTAATAATTTTTTAAAAAATATGTTCAAATTTGTTACTTGAAAGTATCATCGGCGGCGGCGGTGGAGCGGGGGAGGGTGCGGGGGGTACCCGTTGGCGGCGGTGGAGCGGGGCAGGGTGCGGGGGGCCGGGTGCTCGTCGGCGGCGGTGGAGCGGGGGAGGGTTGCGGTGGGTCGGCGGCGGCGGTGGAGCTAGAGGGGGAGGGTGCGGGTGGGATCGAGATGGAGGGGGATCGAGATCGAGATGGAGGGGGAATCGAGATCGAGATGGAGGAGGATCGAGATCGAGTGTCCTCATGAATTCAAAAAGTGCCCATGAAATTTAAAAATATTCATGATATCAAAAAGTGCCCACAAAATACAATCGAGAAATGAAGACTACGATTTAAATTCAATCGATCTTAGCTAGCTATCTGTTCACAATCTTCTTGCCCTTCTTTTTCGCAAATGGAGTTCTTCTGTGGAACGGACGTCCTTTAGGTAGGGTGGTCCTGCTTCTTCTTGTGGTGTGTGCAGCTACTTCATCGTCGTCGTCATGTTCGATCTTCGGGTCGCCGTACTTGTCGAAGTCTTGCTCATTGGCTACTCCATCCATTCCGATGATCTTCCTTTTGCCTCTTCTCACGACAACACGACTGGGCTTTGACGGGTCGGTAATGAAGAAGCATTGGTCCACTTGGGAAGCCAGTACACATGGCTCATTTTTCGCGGTGACGTTTGTGCCCGCGGTCTTGGATTTGGCTTCGGGTATAACCATGGTGGTGAAATACCGGTCTTCTTTTAGGATGCTCTTGGCCCATCTAACACGGAACATCGGGACCTTCTCTCCAGCGTAGCTCAGCTCCCAGATCTCCTCGATCCTTCCGTAGTATCTGTCCTTGTCGTTGCCGGTGTAGGATTCCATCGTTACCCCGGAGTTCTGATAACCATCGCTCTTCATGTCCTTGTTCTCAGTGTAGAATGTGTAGCCGTTGATATCGTACGCCTCATAGGTCATTAGGTTGTGCTCGGCGCCCTGTGACAAGGCGAATATGAGTTGTTCTTCTGCGGAAGAATCCTCATGTAAAGGGTATGACAGAAGCTTCTGCTTGAACCAACGCGTGAAACATGAGTTGTGCTCTTTGATTATATCTCCGTCCGTCCTCTGTTGGCCTCGGTCATTGTACGTCTTCTCAATAAAGGTTTTGTGCTCTACCACCCAAGGATCGACCACGTCTATGTGTTGTAGCGCGACTAGGTTTGCTCTTTCAAAGTCGGTGAGTCGACCCTCGAAGTCGACATCCATTTCGCGGTGACCCTCACGGTGAACCTATCCAGCGAGCCTGCCGAGGTGCCTGTTGATAGGCAGACCAACGGGGTTCTCGATGCCTAGATAATTCATGCAGTAGGAGATGCACTCTTTGGTCAGAAAGCCCCTGGCTATACTTCCCTCTGGACGTGACATGTTGCGAACGTATCCTTTGATGACACCATTCATCCTCTCGAACGACATCATGCTGTGCAGGAACGTCGGCCCGAGTTGGATGATATCCTCCACGATATGGACCAGCAGATGCACCATAACGTCAAAGAATGCGGGCGGGAAGTACATCTCAAGCTCACATAGTATCACCACGATCTCTTCCTGTAGCCTTCTGAGTTGCCTCACGCCAATCGATTTCCGAGAGATGACGTCGAAAAAGTTGCATAGGCCAAATAGCGTTTCACGGACGTGCGCGTCCATGATCCCTTGGATTGCAACTGGAAGTATCTGCGTCATCAGCACGTGACAGTCGTGAGACTTCATCCCGCTGAACTTATGCTTCGCTGGGTCTAGGTATCTGCTTATCTTCCCCGCGTAACCGTAAGGAAGTTTTACTCCTAGGAGGCACGTGAAAAACTGCTCGATCTCCTCCTGACTTAGAGTGAAGCACGCGGGAGGGTAGTCATTTCCGGTCTTCTTGGCCTTTTTGCCTTTGCGACGACTTTCTGTGTCCTGCTTCGCCTCATCATCATCATCATCATCATTAGCGTGAAGCTCCTGCCTGATGCCCATTGATTTCAAGTCTGCCCTTGCTTTTGGCCCATCTTTGTTCCTCTCTGGCATGTTGAGCAGGGTACCAAGTAGACTCCCGCACACGTTCTTCGTGATATGCATGACATCAAGGCTATGAGGCACACGGTGGATCTTCCAGTACGGCAAGTCCCAGAAAACAGACCTCGTTTTCCATACCTTCAGCAGCGGCTCTGGCGCCTTTCGCTTCTTTCCTGGCTCTGGCGTCTTTTGCTTCTTTCCTGGCAGTGGGCAGTCTTTCCACTTTTTCAATAGCTCGTCTATTTCCTCGCCGCTCCTCGTACACGGGCGTTTTCGGGGTTCGGTTTCACCATCGAACAGATCCTTGCGTTTCCTCCACGGGTCATCGTTGCGAAGCCACCTTCGATGTCCCATGAACACGGTTTTCGAAGACCTGGGATATCTATCTAGCTGGCGATACGTTGTGTCATCCATGCACCTTACGCATCTAGAAAATCCGTGCACTACCTGCCCCGCGAGATATCCGTAACCGATATAGTCATGCACCGTCGTGAGCAGTGCGGCTCTCATAGGGAAATATTCTTTCTCTGCAGCGTCCCACGTATTGGCTGGCGTTTTCCACAGCGTGTCTAGCTCTTCCTTCAGCAGCCCCAGACACAGATTGATGTCGTTCCCTGGTTGTTTCGGCCCTTCAATTAGCATACTCATGTGAATGTACTTCCTCGTCATGCACAACCAGGGGGGAAGGTTGTACATCCACACAAACACAGGTCAGGTTCTATGTGTGCTTCTCTGGCTGCCAAACGGATTGACTCCATCGGTGCTCGCGCCCAGCACGATGTTCCTTGGATCCTTCCCAAATTCTGGGTATTCGAAGTTCAACGCTTGCCACTGGCTCGCATCCTTAGGGTGAATCAACATCTTGTCTTTTTATTTATCTCCGGATAATTTCCGTCATCTTCCCACTTCTTCTCCTCCCTATCCGCGTGCCAACGCAGGAGCTTTGCTACCTTAGGGTCCGCGAAATACCGCTGCAGACGAGGAGTGATCGGAAAGTACCACACCGATTTTCGAGGAGCTTTCTTCCTCTTCTTGTATCGAGTGACGACGCACACCGGACATATGGTAGACTCCGCGTGCTCGTCCCGATAAATGATGCAATTGTTCATGCACACATGGTATTTCACGTGCGGTAAATCCAGAGGACACACGATTTTCTTCGCCTCCTCAAAACTGGTCGGGCACTTGTTCCCCTTGGGAAGATGTTCGTGCCAGAATGACATGTTCTCGTCAAAGCATGCGTCGGTCATTTTGTGTTTTACCTTCATCTCCAGAGCCATGAGCGTTACTTTCAGGCGGGTATCCTCGGGCCTGCATCCTTCATACAATGGAGTAATAGCGTCTATCTCCAGTTGATCCAACTTCGCTTTCTCTCGGGCGGCAGCTCTTGCGTTATCCGTCTGCTTGAGAAGAAGCTCTTGAATATGAGGGTCTTGCAACCAGCCTCCATCGTCGTCTGCTCCGGCATCTTCATCTTCATGATCATGCCCTTCGTCTTGATATTCCTCATCATCATGTACGACATCTTCTACATGATGACTATGTACAGCATCACCGTCGTGATCATGTCCTGGAGATTCTTCGTCTTCTAGCCCGCCCTCGCCGCGGTGGTACTTGTCTTGTTGCCTTCCTCATTTCTTGCCCGGCCCCCATGGACGACTTCATAGTCATCTTCATCACCTTGCCACCAATAGCCATCCATGAAACCACACAAGAGCAGGTGGTCCCGCACCTGCCCGGAATCCGGGTCCGCAATAAGGCTCTCCAGCTTGCATCTTCGACACGAACATCTTATCTCCGTCTCGTTCTTTTGAAGCATCTCGGCCTTCTCGGAGCTCAAAAACCTATTCACGATGCCTTCGGTCATTGTGCGGACCATGGTCGCCTGCGGGGTAGAGCAAAATGATATTTTAGAACCAAGAAAAAATTTGGCATGACCTTCCCTAAAAATAGAACCAAAAAGAATGCATAGTGCCAAAATTCTCGCCGAAACGGAAATGAGTCAACATTCCGGCAAAATATTGGCAACTATCGCATTTCAAATACCGGTACCTGCAAACACAAACATATATGCAACACCACAATCATATGCAACACCACAAACATACATAGATCTAGCTAGGCCACAAAAAGTGCATGTGCACATTGTTGGAGCGAGCTAGGGAGAAAAAAAGTAGATCTACATCATGAAGATAGCTTTCCCCTTACTTACCTATCAAAAAAAGGGTAATTTCACCACTTAATTTTGATGAATCTATGGTGGAAATGAGGTGAGGAGGAGGAGGCAGCCGAAAGCTTGGAGAAGGAGGTGGAGGGAATGAAGTGGGGAAAGTGAGTGGGTAGGTGTGGCTGTCCAAAATATCTTGTTGGGGTCCCAGGTTACTAATGGCGCACCACCTGCAAATGCACCATTAGTATGCTTGGTTACTAATGGCGCACCTGCAGATGGTGCGCCATTAGTAGTTTTGCAAATATATATATATATATATATATATATATATATATATATATATATATATACTAATGGCGCACCGAGTCATAGTGCTTCATTACTAGTTTAAACTAGTAATGGCGCACTGTGAAACGGTGCGCCATTAGTAGTTTTGCAAAAAAAGAATAAAAAAATACAGTAATGGCGCACTCTCTGTCTGGTGCGCCATTACTAGTTAGAACTAGTAATGGCGCACTTCGACAGGATGCGTCATTAGTATGTATGGAAAAATGGAAAAAAAATTATTACTAGTGGCGCACCGTGTGTCTGGTGTGCCATTAGTGTCTTCCACACTAATGGCGCATCACCAACTGGTGCGCCATTAGTATATAGTAGTGGCGCACTACTTCCCTGGTGTGCCATTAGTGTCAATTCTATCTATAGCCCTTTTCCTAGTAGTGCTCTAAAGCCTCTGTCCGAGCAGCGCTGAGCCGGGCTGCGACAACTTTTGAGGAGGAGAAGCAAGCCGCCACCGAGGCCGCAGCTGCCTGCGAAGCGGCGCTGAAGGACGCCACGGTCGCCCAGGGCCATTGCAAGGCGATGGAGGTCGAGCTGCAGGGTCTATGCGATGAGCTCGCCAAGGAAGCTCGCTACCGTCAGGCGAAGGAGGAGGAGATGAAGGCTCAGGAGGATGCCATCGGGGACCGTGATGCCAAGGTGACCGCTGAACGTGGCCGATTGGGTACGCTGGAGCAGAAGCTGAAGAGGTAGAGGGCCGAGCTGGACGCCAAGGGAAAGGTCCTGGCCGAGGACCGCATGGCCTTCGCGGATCTTGAGGAGAGATCTCGCAAGGAGCTGAAGACGCTCTATGATGGTGGCCTGGAGAAGCCGCTGGCTGGGGCCAAGGACGGCCCCGCCCAGCTGCTTCCCTTCTTCGTCAAAGCGCTTGAGAAAGTCGTGACCGGCGTCGGCCCCATGGCCGAGGTTAAAGCTCGCGTCCTTTCTTCTGCGACGCTGACGCGTGTCCTCAGCCACGTCTACCTTCACGACCCTGGTGCCAACCTCGACGAGCTGCTGGAGCCCGTGGACGATGAGCATTCCGCCACTGCTGGTGAAGCCGTGAAGGGCCGAGCGGAAGCCTTGCTGGCAATGTTCCACGCTTTTGCCACTGCGCCCAAGGCAGGTACTACTGATTCCGCGGCCTCTGTCGATAGAGCTGACAGAGGCAACACCACCATGGAGGCGGGGCTGCTGGCGAATGACGGCATTTCCCAACGGTGATCTCTCACGGCTGCTTTCCTGTTTTAACTCTTGCAACATGCACCGTCCCTCGTGGAGGCGTTTAAGGTTGCATTTGGTATCATGAAGACAATTATGGCTTGTAACATTTGCTTCTTGATTTGCTTCAAGATTTTGTGGTTTCCTTCCTATTTGCTTTGTGTTCTGCATCGGCAGGGCCCAGCCCCGCGCATACCTCAGCCGCCATTAGCCCCGACCAGATCACCAGGACGGGACCAAGGAGTGAGAGGGTACGTGACAAGTTAGGCTCCTGAGTCGCGATGCTCAGGAGTCCCCCTTGACACACAAACAACAAATAGGGAGGAAGTGTAGGAGTAGATCTGTCGTTCTACGTCGGCAGGTCCCGGCCCCGCGCATACCTCAACCATTGTTAGCCTTGCGGAACTAAGGAGTGAGGGGCTACGTGACCAGTTAGGCTCCTGAGTCGCAAACGTTAGGAGTCCCCCTTAACGTTCAAACGGTATTCATACCTTGGCTCCACTCGGGGAGGGGCGTGCGACAACCAGGTCCGAGGGACCTGGCTGGGTGGCGTGCACTCAAGCGTGACCCGGGCGCAGCCCCCGTGTCCAGCCCCCTCGCATGATGCTCCCTAGGGGAGGTGTTGCGATGAGGCCATAGACTGAGCTCTGGGCTCCCTGAGGTTGATACGGCCGTGGGCCGCCCTCAGTTGTTTATCACCAGCGCGGAGCATAGCGCTTCCGTATGTGTACGGGTATAGCCTCTCCTCGGCAGTGTCATCAGCTAGCGCGGAGCATGGTGCTCCCACTGGTACGTGGGAGGCCCCCCCACTCCGGGAGGAGCCCCCGGGCCATGTACAGTCCCACCCTCACACGTGGCTTGCACGGCAAGGGTGGACGAGGTGTATCTGGGCACTCGTGAGCCAGCGCAGGACTCACAAGGCCCTACCTCAAGGCGGGTTGCGCCTGGTCTTGAGCCTTGGGCGGCTGTGTGTTCCTGCGAGATGATTACATACAAATGCTCTACGTCCTTAGGTCCAGGCCCTCGAGCGAGTTCAGCCACTGCTTGTATGCCAGGTAGCAATGCCGTGGACAAGGCCAGGGGGTGACGGCTAGAGAGCCAGTAAGAGCTCATGAGTCACGATGCTCAGGAGCCCCCGTTTTAACGTGCAAGCGACTTGCATGAGGGAGAGAAGGCCCGTGGTAGGCAGCAGATGATAATCATAGGCAGGTGAATCATCAAAGGCAAATCAACTTAGATAAATGCAGGAGGAATACATGCCACCGGGTCAGGCCCGAGCGGCTTGGGGATAATGCAGCCCGAGAGGCGCCCCCAGCAAAGTGAACTAACGACATAAGCAAAAGGAATTTATGCCGCAGGGACAGACCCACGCCACCTGGGAATGATGCAGCGCTGAGGGCGCTCCCAGCTGAAATGAACTCAAAAGACATCACCTGGTACCATTGTAGAGGGGGTGCTGAAGTAGCTGAAGGTGCGCGGAGAAGAGGCCGATCCTCACGAGCCACTGGAGCCCTGAGCCTCGGGAGGTTTTGGAGCCCCTGGTGGTTCCTTGAGGACCATCTCCATCTCCGCCAGGACCGCGTGATGCCTGGCCTCCCGAGCCGCCAGAATGCTCTGCAGGTGGCGCTGGTGAGTAGCAGCCGCGTTCAGCAGGCCAAAAGGCATGCGAACGTAGTTGTGCGGCAGACCCTCGCAACATCCCACGCGCGAAGGCCAGAGGCGCTCCTGAGACGCGACTCCAAGTCGTGCACGAGCATCTCCCTCGTGATGTTGGCGAAGTATGAGGCCCTCTAGAAGAGAGCCCCTGAGCCCTGCCCGAGGAGGGCGCCAAGCGCGCCTTCCTATACGATGGAGGGAGGCGCCCCTTGCTGTCTGGGTCCTCCATCGATGCAGCTTGGAAGGTGCACTCGAGGGAGCACACCGCATCATTCTCTTCGCAGGGGACCGTGATGATTCCACCACTTCCTGGCATCTTGAGGACATTGTATCCATGGTGAGTCACTGCCATGAACTTGGCCAGGGCTGGATACCCGAGGATGGAATTGTATGGCAGGCGAATGTGGGCGACGTCGAAGTCGATGAGCTCGATGCGATAGTTCTTGCGCTGCCTGAAAGTGACAGGGAGGCGGACCTGCCCTATTGGGGTGGTGGAGCCATCAGTAACTCCTGAGAAAGGCTTGGTAGGCTAAAGTTGATCATATGGCACTTGAAGGTTGTTCAATGTCTCGATGGATAGAACATTAAGTCCTGCGCCGCCATCGATGTCACGACGGGTTTTTTTAATAAAAAGCTTATTGAGAAACCGACCTTTATATAGGCCAGTATAGGAAAATCCTCCTTACTGGTAGACAAATCCTTGATACAGAAATCCAGTAGTACTAAATATTATACAGGGTTGAGCTAAGGTTGCTCAACAATTTATTACAAGCATGCCAACATTATACATAAGGGCGGATATGACACAAGGGTGTGGTGGCATACTACTGACTCGAAATAAAAGTGGTGGTGGATATGTCAGAGTGAAGTGGGTGACATGGCTCCTAATCTTGCAGCTCATCGAGCGTCGAAGTGAGGCTCGATGATTTTATTCGGGTAGCGGAAGCATATATGATAAAAATGACCAATTCCAGGATCGCACGGGACTGACTGGGACTCCTCTAGGCGTCAGACTCGCTATGGTACTCTTCATCCATAAGATCGCCTTCGTCAACATCTGGCCGAATCAATGAGCTAGGTGAGTACTTTGAATGTACTCGCAAGACAGTTCGGACATAAGATATAACAAATGCAAACATGATGCACCATGAGCAGCTAGCAATGCACACTCAAATAATAAATTTGCTCGGCATATTAAATAAAAAGGAAGTCAGGCGGTAGTCCTCCCGAAATCCCAATGAAATAACTGATAACCGATCGGGTGTCTGAAGCGACGCCTTGAAAGGTAAAATAAATTAACATGCCGAAGTCGGGCGTCTGAGCGACACCACATAAAGGGCTTATATTGAAATGAAAAAGACAGTGTGTGCCACAGTCGGACATCTACGCAACATCTCGGAAAGGGCTTATAACGAAAATAAATAACAGTGATGCCACAGTCGGACGTCTGAGCGACATCACGTAAAGGGCTTATATCGAAAGTAAATAACAAAGGTGCCACAGTCGGACGTCTGAGCGACATCTCATAAAGGGTTTATATCAAAAGTAAATAACAAGGGTGCCACAGTGGGACGTCTGAGCGACATCTAATAAACGGCTTATATCGAAAGTAAATAACAAGGGTGCCACAGTCGGACGTCTGAGCGACATCTCATAAAGGGCTTATATCGATAGTAAATAACAAGGGTGCCACAGTCGGACACCTGAGCGACATCTCATAAAGGGCTTATATTTCAACATTCATACCAATAAATTCATGAAGTTAAATCACACCAAGAAAAATACTCAATACATCATAAATAACGGGTTAGTCCATCCACAAGAGTAATCATTCAGCCGGATTTTAACATTCATGTCTATTCACCGGAGATTTGTCACTAAGACTGACACTGAGATTGTCAAGACAAGTTGAACACAGTCCTTGACCAAAGATGTGGTTACTTAAATGATTTTGACTCTGCAGAGTTTGTACTATTTAACCACAGCCAACGGATTTCAGTAGTCACGAAGGACTAGTTCCGTTTACGTTATTTCAGTAGAAACACATCTAACCAGTACACACCCATTTCCACCTCACGATGCCAGGGATCACCCTAGGCAACGTTCAAGAAAAACTTTGAGATGGGGAGGCCACAATCTCGAGTAGCATGGGATCAAATTTATATCGCGCGCTCTAAGGGGTGCCCCCCTCTCGGTCCCAACAGGAAACACCCATGCCCCATGACCGGATGACTGGCTTTAATCCAGGGCCATGGAACCCTCATCATGGCCTCTCTATCTGGTGTGTACAAGGAAAGTGGTTGCAACTTACTAAACCATATTCTTTGCAGAAAACATGCGGTAGCACAGAAAGAAATTGATGTTGACACTGGAGTTAAATGGTTTGGCATAAGACAGGCATGCTTCAACACTGCCATCTTACCACCTCTCATGTCACCACATGATCATGTAAACTCACATCAAATAACATATGGAATTTCGGATTTCACTTCCATTAGCTTCGCATGCAATATAACACTTACTGCTATTCAACCATATTCATATAAACATGACATGAGATAACTACTCAAGCAAACATGCAAAGCACTCATCATATCAAAGGTTCAAACATGCTTCCCTAGTTTGGAGTAGTCGGAGTCTAGCTCGGTGAAGTTCGCGGTTCCGTCACCTCCTCTGGTATCTACGGTATAAGAAAATACGTACTAACGTAAATACCGTGTGTGCAAAAAAAGTGTTCCAAATATTTATCAAATAAATATGATAAAAAACTAGACAGAAAAATAAAGATGACAGAAAAAGAATCAGTCAAAAATCATTTTCTGTTTAAAAGTCATTAAAGATTTAGCCCAGGGACTTGTGTGTAATGAAACAGAAAGTTTCCAGGGCGTAGAACAGAAAAAGACAGAAAACGTTTCAGATTGAAAGCGTATTTGCCCGAAGGCATTTTCAGAAAACGTTTCAAAAAAAAGAAAAAACTGACGGGGGGTCCCACCCGTCGTGTTTAAACTCTGAAACAGAGTCACCAGCGCCCGAAGGCTGCGGTGGTCGCCGGCGGCGATCCACGGCGAGGTAGGGAGAACGGAGGGTACCTACGGGTTCCTTGGGTCCTTCCGCACCTGTGGGTGGTGGGGTTGGTCATCGGCGAGCACCACGTCGACGGCGTCCTCAACTCCGGCGGACGGTGGTTCGGGTGTTGTTGGATCTCGCCGGGGGGGGGGGGCTGCAAAGATTGAATTGGGGCTCGGGTTAGAGCACTGGGTGCACTAGAGGGCTACAGACGTGGTTTGGGAGGCGGGGATGGTCTCCCCTGATTGAATCAAGCCAGAGCCCGAGGCGGATCAGGGCTGCCGGAGTCGAGGAAGGAGATCTCCTCGGGGTCCTTCTGGTGGCTTGGCGGGGCTCTGGTGCGGTGGAGGTATGGTGTGGGGTCGAGAACGAGCCCGAGGGCTCCTTTTATAGCTGATTCGAGGCGGTGGCCGTGAACGGGATAACTCCAGCGGCGATTACGACGTTGTAGTGGTTGGTCAGGTGGTTTAGGGGGCTAGGCATCACCGTGGGGGTCTACTGGTTCGGTTTAGGTGCTAAGTTTGGCCTGCCTCGGTTGATACTCAAGGTTCCCGACGGAATGGCGCACGGAGCTCGTAGGTGGCAGGGAGCACGCTCTGTGCTGCTCAGGCCATGGCGACGGTGCCGCAGCGTGCGCAGGCAAGCAGACGGCCACGCGGAGGCCTCGGGTGGCTTGGGCGATGCTGGACGACACCGAAAGCTGGAGTTGATCCCTGCTGGCCGCCACGGGTGGCTCTGCCACCGCAGAAGCTACCGGCGTCGGCGGGACACGTCACCACCGACGATGGTGCCCGTCCAAATGACTATGCGGCGCTCTGGATAAGGAGGGGAAACAGGGAGCAAGGCACCACTGCAGTTACTAGCGAGACCGACGCCGTGCTCTGAAGAAAATGACACTGACGGCGCAACTGCAGCACTGAAAGTCTGAACTTTTTGAATTTGAACAGCAACAGTGCACGCCAGGTGTTTGATGAAATGATTTTGGCATGTGGAGAAATTTTCTGACGCTGGGCTTTGGTGAGGTGATCTCTCAATGCACCTGGGGACTGCCTGATTTATCCTAGAATTTTTGGAGAAGAAAAATATTGAATTTCACCAAAAATGACAAATATGGTCCAAATTTGCAGCGAGCAAAACTTGAAAAATTTGAACTGTGGAAGAGTGGGTCTTGATGGATCTAGGATGGGGGTGCTAAGGACTAGTCAGAGGAGTTGGCTTGGAATCAAAAATCAAAATAAATCAGGTACCTCCTTTGTAAATCACCTAAGTCCAAAATAAAAGACAGAAACAGTTTTGGGGATAAAATAAATGGAATAAAAATCAAAAATGGATTGAACTTGCTGGGATTGGATATTTGACTTGACCCAATGTGGAGGGAGTGGTTTTGGAAGTAATTTTTAACATGGGCTTGGTAGAAGAGAATGGTTTGAATAAAAGTGAATAAACCAAAAACCCATAGGCTTTCTTTTTTTAAATGAAAAACTTTCAAAAATAAAATGTGATGAGTTAACACCAATGAAGAGCCTTCGATACCAAACATCAAGGTTGAGGATGACCCAAAAATAAAATTTTGACATAAGAGAAAATTTTGAGAAGGAGAGCCCTTATAGAAAGATTTGAAATAGCCTCCTTCAAATAAATAAAAAGAAAATTTAAAAACCAAATCAAAATTTTTGGAGTGTCACAACACCTACCCCCTTAGGAAAAATCTCGTCCCCGAGATTTCAGCTGATCCTCAAATAGGTGTGGGTGCACTGTCCGAAGAAAAACCTCTCTTTCCCATGTTGCTTCATCCTCGGTGTGATTGCTCCACTGAACTCTGAAAAACTTGATTGTTTTCTGATGGGTCCTCCTTTCAGACTCCTCCAATATTTTTATTAGACGTTTCCTGTAGGTGAGGTCTGGTTGCACGTCAATGTCTTCATGGGATACATGCTTCTCTGGGTTGCTTACGCATTTCCTTAACTGTGAGACGTGGAACACGTCGTGGACGTCTGACAGTTCTTCGGGTAGGTCTAGTTGGTAGGCTACTGTGCCTCTTCGTGCAACTACACAGAATGGTCCGATGAATCTTGGTGCTAGCTTTCCTTTAACTTTGAATCGTTGCAGGCCCCTCATAGGCGATACTCGTAGGTACACATACTCACCGGGTTCAAAACTGACTCCCCGATGTTTTCGATCATAATAACTCTTTTGTCGGCTTTGAGCTATCTTGAGTCGTTCCGTGATTAGCTTAACTTTCTCCTCAGCTTCCTTGAGCATGTCTGGGCCGAAGATACGACTGTCTCCGGTCTCTGACCAATTTAGCGGGGTACGACATCTCCGCCCGTACAAGGCTTCAAAGGGTGCCATTTGTAGGCTGGCTTGGTAACTGTTGTTGTATGCGAACTCTGCATATGGCAAGCTTTCTTCCCAACTGGTCCCATAGTTGAGGACACATGCTCTCAGCATGTCCTCTAGAATTTGGTTCACGCGTTCGGTTTGTCCATCAGTCTGGGGGTGGTATGCTGTACTGAATGCTAGTTGAGTCCCCAGAGCTTGTTGTAATTGATCCCAAAATCTAGAGACGAATTGGGTGCCTCTGTCTGATATTATTGTCTTTGGAACTCCATGCAAACAGACGATACGGGAGAGATAAAGCCTGGCAAGCTTCTGAGTGATGTGGGTTGTCTTTACTAGGATGAAATGTGCCACCTTAGTCAGTCTATCTGTGATGACCCATATGGCGTCATTTCCGTATCGTGACCGAGGTAGTCCGACAATAAAATCCATTCCAATCTCGTCCCATTTCCACTCAGGTATCTTGTTTGGCTGTAATAGTCCTGCTGGTTTTTGGTGCTCGGCCTTAATGCGCTGACACGAATCACAACATGGAATGAATGTGGCTATGTCCCTTTTTATACCGTGCCACCAAAACTTTTCCTGAAGGTCCTTGTACATTTTGGTTCCTCCAGGATGGATCGAATATGGAGCGGTGTGGCATTCGGCTAGAATTTGCTGTTTAAGGTCTTCTATATTTGGTACACAAAGCATATCTCCATACCACAATATTCCCTTATCGTCTATGACGAATTCTGAGGCCTTGACCATACTCACTTTTCTTTTGATGCCTTTGATGCTGGGGTGTCCATGCTGAGCCTCCTTAATCTGTCCTATCAGGGTAGGCTGTATTTCCAAATTCGACACACTACCTTCGGTGACCATCACCAAGTTGAGTTTGGCAAACTCCTACTGAAATTCTGGTCTCAAATTTGGTAGGCTGTCGTTGCCTGAGCTAGGGTTCCGACTAAGAGCGTCCGCCACTATATTTGCTTTTCCTGGATGGTAGTGAATGCCAACATCATAACCTTTCACTAATTCGAACCAGCGTCGTTGTCGCAAATTAAGTTCTGGTTGTGTGAAGATATATTTGAGGCTTTTATGGTCCGTATATATTTCACAACGGTTTCCAAGCAAAAAGTGTCTCCACTCCTTGAGTGCATGAATGACTGCTGCCAATTCCAGGTCATGAGTGGGATAATTTTCTTCATGCTTTCGTAGTTGCCAGGAAGCTTAAGCGACTACTTTGCCTTCTTGCATTAACACGCATCCGAGGCCCTTTCGGGATGCGTCGCAATACACTTCGAAACTTTTGTGTATGTCTGGTACAACAAATACTGGTGTTGTTGTCAATTTCCTTTTGATTTCTTGGAAACTTTTCTCGCAGGCTTCGGTCCATACAAACTTTTTATCCTTCTTGAGCAACTGGGTCATTGGTTTTGCTATGGTGGAGAATCCTTCAATAAATCTTTAGTAATATCCTGCCATTCCCAAGAAACTTCGTACATCCGTTATGCTGGCTGGTGGTTTCCAGCCAAGTACGGCCTTGACTTTTTCCGGGTCTATGGCAACACCTTCTTGGGTTAGTACGTGGACTATAAAACCAACCTGTCTTAACCAAAATTCACATTTGCTGAACTTGGCGTACAATTGATGTTTCCTTAGTTCTCCCAGTACAATCCTGAGATTTTCAGCGTGCTCTTCTAGTGTCTTGGAGTATACAAGAATATCGCCAATGAATACTACAACAAATTTATCCATAAATTTCATAAATACTTTGTTCATGAGGTGGACAAAATATGTGGGGGCGTTCGTCAGTCCAAACGGCATTACTGTAAACTCATATAGTCCACATCTGGAGGTAAATGCTGTTTTGGGAATATCCTCTATCCGTACTTTTAATTGATGATACCCCGACCTCAAATCAATTTTCGAGAAGACTTTGGCTTGTGCGAGAAGGTCAAATAAGTCATTTATCCGTGGCATTAGATATTTGTTTCTGATGGTGACCATGTTGAGTGCTCGATAGTCTATACATCATCTTAGTGTCCCATCTTTTTTCTTGGCGAATAATACTGGTGAACCCCAAGGTGAGGAGCTGGCTCGTATAAATCCTTTGTCTAGTAATTCTTTTATTTGCTTCTTTAATTCTACCAACTCGGAGGGTGCAATTCTATAGGGCTTCATGTAAATGGGGTGGTTCCAGGTGCTAGCTCAATGATGAATTCTATTTCCCGGTCTGGCGGCATGCCTGGTAGTTCCTCTGGAAATACGTCGGGCAACTCACATACCACTGGAACATTGCTTAACTCTGAGATGTCCACCTTGTTCAACCTTGGTTGCCGTGATATTTATCTTTCTTGAGCTGAAATTTCTATTGTCTTCCCGTGATGATGGGTAAGAATTACAGTCCGATTGAAGCAGTCAATAAATCCCTTGTTGGTGGTTAACCAGTCCATTCCTAGGATAACATCCAGTCCCTTATTTTCCAATATGATGAGGTTTGCATGAAACTTTAGTCCTTTGAGATCAATAACCAAACCTTGGCAGTAATTCTGAGTAACTTGCTTAATCCCAGGGGACTTGATGATCATGGATTTTTCCAAGGGAAGAATCGAAAAATCATTTTGCAAAGCAAATTTCTTTGAAATGAACAAGTGAGAAGCTCTAGAATCAAACAAAACCATGGCAGGTATTGTGTTGACAGGGAACGTACGGAGTACGATATCCGGGGCATTCTGTGCTTCCTCCCGGGTCACATGGTTCAAGTGACCCTTCTTGTGATTGTTATTGGGGTTGAAGTTGTTCCACTTGGGCGTTGAATGATTGCCACCGTTGTTCGGCTTGGGGGCCGAGTTTCTTGGCTTGGGACACTGCTTGGCATAGTGTCCTTCTTCTCCACAAGCGTAGCAAGTAACGCATGGGTGATATGTGAACTCCTTGTCCCTTGCATGGAAATTTTTGATTTGGCGTGAAACATTGGTCGTGGGTTTGTGTGCCCCACCTTTCTGAAAATCCGTCTTGCTCCGGTGGTTGAGAGCAAGAGTAGTCTGGTCCCTTTTGCGCTTGCGAAAATCCTCCAAGCTGCGGCGCTCATTTTCCAAGGTAATAGCTTTGTCAACAAGCGTTTTTAAATCCGGGAAGGTGTGTACGACCAGCTGGCATTTAAGTGCTGGTGCCAGACCGTCCAGGAATTTTTCCATTTTCTTGTTTTCAGTCATGTACTCTTCGTTGGCGTAACGAGACAATAGTGTAAACTGACTGTTGTACTCAATTACTGTCATGGTTCTCTGTTTGAGGTCGTCAAACTCCCTCTTCTTGATCTTCATAATACTTCTGGGAATGTGCACCCCATGAAAACCTTCTTTGAATTCCTCCCAGGTTATATCATTTTCATTGGGGTGCATGTGTAGGAAATTTTCCCACCATGATGCAGCTGCTCCAGTGAGGTAGTGAGGTGCATATAGTACCTTCTCACGGTCTGAACATTGTGCAACTATTAATTTTCTTTCCATGTCTCGAAGCCAATCATCGGCCTCAAGAGGTTTGTCACTATGCGAGAATGTTGCGGGACGCGTCTTTTGTAGTTCAGACAATATGGATTGCTGCTGATATGGTCCACTGTTATTTCCCATATTTATGACATGGTTCATCATTTCTTGGTGCTGTTGCTGGCTTTGTTCATAAAGGCGACATACTTGAGAGAATGCTGCTTCACTGCCTTGCTGACTCGACTGCCCCTGTGTGAAATTGTTGCTTGTCTGCGTACCATAATTTTCTTCTCGCGGACTTGGCATGGAACGAGTCCAAGGACGAGGCATTTTCCACTCTGGGGTATTTTTTTGTAAAACTTGTGAGAAAAGCTGCGAGGCAGAATAAATGATTTTGCAAGGTGAAAAATTAAGAACTCCAACTTTTTTCAAGAAAACACTTGATTGCGCACGGAGAAGGACCGCTCAGTACATATCTTACACACAAGCCATAATTATACAATACATCACTCAGGATGTGCATACACATTCCTGACATGTTATTCAGGCTAGTGCACTTCTCCCAGTTCCTACATGATGCGCACACAGACTACTTCTCACAACCTATATACATATAAACATATCATACAAGCTGACACACTGCATGACTGTTGGGCACTGTCGGTGTCAAAACCGGCGGATCTCGGGTAGGGGGTCCCGAACTGTGCGTCTAGGCGGATGGTAACAGGAGACAAGGGACACGATGTTTTACCCAGGTTCGGACCCTCTTGATGGAGGTAAAACCCTACGTCCTGCGTGATTAATATTGATGATATGGGTAGTACAAGAGTGGATCTACCACGAGATCAAGGAGGCTAAACCCTAAAGCTAGCCTATGGTATGATTGTTGTAATGTATGTTGTGTCCTACGGACTAAAGCCCTCCGGTCTATATAGACACCGGAGAAGGCTAGGGTTACACAAAGTCGGTTACAATGGTAGGAGATCTACATATCCGTATCGCCAAGCTTGCCTTCCACGCCAAGGAAAGTCCCATCCGGACACGGGACGGAGTCTTCAATCTTGTATCTTCGTAGTCTTGGAGTCCGGCGGACGATGATAGTCCGGCTGTCCGGACACCCCCTAGTCCAGGACTCCCTCAGTAGCCCCCGAACTAGGCTTCAATGACGATAAGTCCAGCGCGTATATAGTCTTCGGCGTTGCAAGGCGGGTTCTCCTTTTAAGTTCCATGTACCGGCCGAACAGTGTCCGGCTTTCTCATAAATGCTGTGCTTCTTGGCTTCTACGCCCAATAATGGCCCTCCTCCACGCGTCGCACGAATGCGAAAAGCCAGGGTGTTTTTTACGTTTCACCCCCTAGTCGTGCAAGCCATCCGCCTACAAAAGAGGCAAAAATCCAGATCCAAACCACACCATCTTCCTTCCGCGAATACTCATCGGAGCGCCTTTGACCCAACAATCCATTCCACCATGGACCGTCGGCGCGGCTCCTCTTCTCGCGCTCCCAGCCCACTGCCAGGAGATTGGAGGAGATGCTCTGTTCCACACAACGAGCTAGTGAAGCTCCAAGCGGGGGGATATCTCCCTCCGGCCTTCATGGTCCCGGTTCGAGCCGGGCTGGCCACCTACCAAGGTGGGAAGCAAGCGAAGGCTACCCCAAGTCCCAACAAAGGGGAGCGGGTATGCTTCGTCCCCTATCTGATAAGGGGACTCGGATTTCCTGTACATCCGTTCCTTCGCGGACTCCTGGAGTTCTACGGACTCCAGCTCCATCACCTCACACCCGCCTCTGTCCTGCATATCGCGGGTTACGTAGCTCTTTGCGAGCTGTTCCTGGGCATTGAGCCCCATTTTGCACTGTGGAAGAGGTTGTTCTGCCTCGTACCCCGCTCTCACGAGGGATCCATATATCAAGTGGGCGGCGCTGAAGTATGGCGCATTGCCGGGACCGGATACCCATCCGGAACCCCTAAGAAGGCGTCCGAAGACTGGCCTTCGGAATGGTTTTACATAGAAGACGCTCCGCTGCCAGACCCCGTCCGGGTCGGCCTCCCGGAGTTCAGTGCTGCTCCTCTGAAGAAACGCCTTAGTTGGCGCCCGCGGAGTCCCCAATTGGAGGAAGACAAGAGCGTCCATTACCTGATGGGCCGAATAAGATTACTAGCCCATTCCGGGTTGACCATGATCGGAATCATGGCAATATGCATCATGCGGGGGGTACAGCCGCTGCAATACAGGGGCCACCCCATGTGGGATTTCAACGGGGAGGGCGACGCCACCCGCCATGGCCGCAAAGGGGCGGATTCGACCGAGGACCTGGTGCAGATCCTGTCCGGCCTGTACAAGGGGGAAAAGGAGGACTTCCTTCGAACGAACCCCTTGAATGGGTTCTCCATGAACAACCCTCGGGGCTGGGTAAGCGAACGCTTTTTAAGGGCTCCACCCGTACTTTTGAAGCTTTAAGCCTCTTACGTTATATCTTCGGCGCAGGAACTGCGCCGGATTGTGGAGGACATGGTAAGTCCGGCCCCGCAGCCTGAGGATCCAGAGAGATCCCAGGACCCGGCCTTCAAAGAGGATCCAGATATCAAGGTGGAGCTGATCGACGGGGTGTTCCACCAACTCAGCATGGATAACGCTTTGGTCGCCATTACGGCGGACTATCCCGGATTATATCCGGCTTCCCAGGTGATTGTGACCAAGGTCCGGACACCATTATCTCTTCCTTGCCCATTTCTGACCTTCGCGAACGATGGTGTTTTACAGGAAGTGCCTTCAAGGCGGGAAGCCGAGCCTGCGGCGGCTGACCAACAAAGGTCAGTCCGGACCAGCAGGTGGAAAAGGAGCTCATGATCCTTATAGGAGGTATAGCTCGTATTTAAATATTTAGAGCAGCGTTCCTAGGAAGCGTCTGAGTGCTCGTGATCCTTATAGGAGAAAAAGCGCCCGCCGAACTGCGGGCGTAGAGGTTGCCAATCCGGCCTATACCGGCCAGGCTCCAGCGCCTGGTCAGGAGGGGGAGGCAAGCGCAAGGCGCGGGCCGGATACACCTCCAACGGAGGATGCCGACCGACAATCCGCCACCAAGTCTGAGGTGGAGAGCGCCATGAACCATAGGCGCCGCCGGACAGTATTTCGTGAAGCGTGCTTCTCCCCTAAGGCGTTAGACGCATTTAACACGGGGGACGCGCACCTCCGTGCTGCTCAAGATGGTTTTACCAGAGCCACGGGGCAGTATGTGAAAGACATACGGGTAAGGTAATTTAATGGTATATATACCAGTAGCCCCCGAGACTTAAAGTAGTTATGTTAACTGATTTAAGGATCATTTGAAACGAAGGCTCTTACCGAGAAGAATGCCCAGCTGTCTCAGGAGCTGCAAGAATGCAAAGCCCAACTTGAGGCCGCACTTGCTGCCCTAGGAGGGAACACAGAGGCCCCTCCTGGTAACACATTTGTTTGGTAAATATAAGCGCTGTGCGGCGTGCGCGTCAGTCTAATAATGACATTGCAGGTGCTGCCGGACTAGATCCGGACAGGCAGGAACTGCTGCGCCAGCTGAAGGCCGGCGAAAGGGTGCTGAATAGAGTACAGCAGGAAAGGAACAAGCTTCAAGATGCCCACGCCCAGCTTGGAGAAGAGCTGAAAGGCGTTCGGGTCGAGCTGTCCGGCTCCGCTAAGGAGAATCAGCGGCTTCGTCGCGGCATCTATAGTAAGTGCTTGAGCGAACTCCTTTGAAAAGAAGAGTTCGGCGAGGAAGTCAAATTGACAGAATATGTCTTGTAGGTATACTCACAGGTCGCCCTGCGGAGGAGATGCCCGTATCGACGGGTGATCAACTTCCCAAGCTGTTGCAACTGCTCGAACGAGTTCGGCAGGCGATGAGCGGCGTCGTCCAAGCATTATGGCCAGCCGTCTCCCTACCCGAGGGCCTTGGGGAGCTTGCGGAGAAACACCAGGGAGTGCGGCAGCGCTTCCGTTTATGGAAGATTTCGGCCTGCCGCCAGGGTGCCAGGGAGGCTTGGGCCATGTGAAGACGCGGTACAAGAAGGCGGATCCCAACCACATGGCCGAAGTTGGACCGATGGGGCCCGATGGGAAGGAGATCCTTGTGAGTTTAGTATACAGCCAAGTAGAGTTGGCTGCTAAATTTTCCCAACGAGGCTGTAAGTTAGACAGCCTGTTAGACGGGATTGAGGAGGAATACAATCAGTAAATTTGATAATGTATTGAAAATGACATATGAAATGCCTTCTAGCCGGATTGTAGATCGTTTGTCTTTGCCGACCTTTTCTCTTCGACCTTGGGACCCTAGAGTCCGGAGTGTGTCCGAATACCCTTTTTTGGTTAAGAAACAACCGGGGTATGCACGGAGACCAGGCGTAGGGGTCATTGGTGCTTTATCAGACAAGTGCCCAACTAGTTATGTTATATTACATGGTTAGTAAGAAACATCTTCCAGGGCGAATAGTTCCATTAAGGGTTCCTTTCCCTAGGAGGCATGCCCTAAAGTGCATGTCCGGACTGCGAAAAAAGCAGAAAAACATCTGGGGGCAGATAAACAGGTAAGTAAAAAATCATCTTTTACGTCACCGACCGAATATTCCCTTAAGAACGCTAGCTTTCGGCTTCACCCAGTCTGAGGTACACATCCGGCTGACCCGGCAGTAACAATCGCAGAGGTGCTCCCTTTACTCCTAGCCGAACAATCGGGAACGTAGGGGTAAGCACAGGAGCCAGGCAACCCAGCTTGGCCAAAACTTAAGTCATATCGATGCATATAATGGTGAGTAAAAGGTACATGCGGAAGCATGACACATGTGTTGGGCATGAGACCCTCATAGTTGAGCTTCTGGAAAAGAAGCCCCCAGGTATAATGAGTGCGGATAGCACATCAAGTGTATGCTAATAGGCCCTTGAGGGCCTTTTAGTAGCAGGGTTAAGAAAAGAAAGGGAAACAAAGGATAGCTGCAGTATAAAAATTTGAACAGGGGGAGGGGACGAACCCTTAGTCCGGCACTAGGCGTAAAATCTTCGGAGGCGGGCTGCGTTCCATGGGTTCAGCTCAAGTCGGTTGTCCGACGCATTTTGTAGACGGTACGCCCCGCCGGTTAGGACTTGGTCGATGATGAAGGGGCCCTCCCATTTGGGCTTGAGCTTGTCCTTTTTCTTGTCTGGCAGGCGTAGAACTAGTTCGCCAACGTTGTAAGTCTTGGCCCGTACTTCTCTGCTTTGATATCTTCGAGCCTGCTGCTGATAAAATGCGGAACGAGCCTTGGCGACGTCGCGTTCCTCCTCCAATGCGTCCAAGCTGTCCTGCCGATCTAGCTCGGCTTCTCTTTCTTCGTACATGCGCACTCGAGGTGAGTCATGAATGATGTCGCAGGGCAGAACTGCCTCTGCGCCGTATACCATGAAGAATGATGTAAATCCGGTAGTACGGTTGGGCGTTGTCCGCAGCCCCCAGAGTACGGAGTCGAGCTCCTCTACCCAGTGTGTGTCTGATTTTGTAAGTGACCGCACTAGTCTGGGTTTAATGCCGCTCATTATTAGACCATTTGCTCGTTCCACTTGACCGTTGGTTTGAGGGTGATAGACTGAAGCGTAGCCGAGCTTAATGCCCATGTTTTTGCACCATGACTTAACCTCGTCGGCCGTGAAGTTCGTGCCATTGTCGGTGATGATGCTGTGGAGGACACCGTAACGGTGTACGACCCCGGATATAAAGTCTATCACTGGTCCGGACTCTGCCATTTTGTCCAGTTTGGCCTCTATCCATTTGGTGAATTTATCCACCATGACCAATAGGTACCTTTGCTTGTGGGTTCCCCCTTTAAGGGGTCCAACCATATCAAGCCCCCAGACCGCGAACGGCCAGGCAATGGGTATAGTTTTTAGGGAGGCGGGTGGCATATGGCTCTGATTAGCGAAGAGCTGACAACCGACGCATCTCTGGACTAAGTCCTGGGCATCTGCCCAGGCCGTCGGCCAATAAAATCCTGTACGGAATGCCTTTCCTACAAGGGCCCGGGCTGCTGCATGGTGTCCGCCTAGTCCGGCATGAATTTCAGCCAGGAGGTTTCGCCCTTCCTCTTCGGAGATACACCTTTGAAGGACTCCGGTTGTACTTTTCTTATAAAGTTCTCCCTCATGGACCTTGTAGGCTTTCGATCGCCGGACTATGCAGCGGGCCTCATTTTGGTCTTCGGGAAGTTCCTGTCTAAGCAAATAGGCTAGGAATGGTTCTGTCCACGGGGCGATTACTGCCATTATGTCGTGGGCTGAAGGTGTTATGTCATCGGCTGAATCGCTGGTTGGCGCGGTTGTTTCCGGTTTGTCATTTCCGGACACCCCTTACCATGGTACGGACGGCTTGAAGAGCCATTCCAGGAAGATATTTGGAGGGACAGCATCACGTTTTGCGCCGATGCGTGCCAGTACATCGGCTGCTTGGTTATTTTCTCGGGCTACGTGATGGAATTCAAGTCCTTCAAACCGAGCCGACAATTTTAGGATAGCGTTGCGATATGCTGCCATTTTTGGATCCTTGGCGTCAAAGTCTCCGTTTATTTGGGATATTGCGAGGTTTGAATCCCCGCGCACCTTTAGGCATTGAATGCCCATGGAGATTGCCATCCGGAGACCATGTAGAAGGGCCTCGTAATCGGCTGCGTTGTTGGAGTCCGTGTACATTATTTGAAGTACGTATTGGACTGTGTCCCCGGTTGGGGACGTCAAGACGACGCCAGCCCCCAGTCCGGCCAACATTTTGGAGCCGTCGAAGTGCATAGTCCAATTGGAGTATGCGCCGTACTCTTTAGGGAGTTCGGCTTCTGTCCATTCAGCGACGAAGTCAGCCAAAACTTGTGACTTTATAGCTCGCCGAGGCTTGTAGGTTATATCGAATGGTAGGAGCTCGATGGCCCATTTTGCAATCCTACCCATTGCGTCGCGGTTGTTTATAATGTCATTGAGTGGTACTTCGGAGGCCACTGTTATCGAACACTCCTGAAAGTAGTGTCGGAGCTTCCGGGATGCCATGAACACCGCGTACGCTATCTTTTGATAGTGCGGGTAACGGGACTTGCAGGGTGTTAACACAGTGGATACGTAGTACACTGGTTTTTGAAGAGGGAATTTATGCCCTTCTGTCTCTCGTTCAACGACGAGTACCGCACTTACAACTTGATGTCTTGCTGCGATGTATAACAACATAGGTTCACCTAGGTTTGGCGCGGCTACGACCGGATTTGTTGCCAATATGGCCTTTATTTCTTCGAGTCCGGCAGTGGCAGCATCCGTCCACTCGAAGTGTTCGGTGCGCCTAAGGAGGCGATAAAGGGGCAGTGCCTTTTCTCCCAAGCGGGAGATAAAACGGCTTAGGGCTGCCACGCATCCTGTCAATATTTGTATCTGTTTGAGGTCTTTTGGAATATCCAACTGTGACAGAGCTCGGATTTTAGCCGGGTTTGCTTCAATTCCTCTACCGGATACAATGAAGCCCAGCAGCTTTCCCGCTGGTATGCCGAAAACGCATTTTTCTGGATTCAGCTTGATGTCATATGCTCTGAGGTTGTTGAATGTGAGCCTCAAATCGTCTACTAGAGTTTCGACGTGTTTTATTTTGACGACTACGTTGTCTACGTATGCCTCGACTATTTTGCCGATCTGGGTAGCCAGACATGTTTGAATCATGCGCTGATATGTTGCGCCGGCGTTTTAAAGTCCGAAGGGCATCATGTTGAAGCAGAATGGTCTGTATGGAGTGATGAATGCCGTTGCGGCTTGGTCTGCTTCCGCCATCTTGATTTGATGGAGCCAGAGTATGCGTCGAGGAAGCACAACGAATCGTGCCCTGCGGTAGCATCGATAATTTGATCGATGCGGGGGAGGGGGAAGGGATCCTTTGGGCAAGCCTTATTGAGGTCTTTAAAATCGACGCATAGGCGCCAGGATTTGTCCTTCTTTGGTACCATTACCAGATTTGCTAGCCAATCCGGATGTTTGATATCTCTGATGAATCCGGCTTCCAATAGTTTGGCTAGCTCTTCTCCCATTGCCTGTCTTTTGGGTTCGGAAAATCGTCGAAGAGCCTGTTTGACCGGCTTGAATCCTTTTAGGATGTTTAGGCTGTGTTCTGCCAATCTGCATGGGATTCCGGGCATGTCCGAAGGATGCCAGGCAAAAATGTCCCAATTTTCCCAAAGGAATTCTCGCAGTGCGGCGTCTACCTCGGGGTTCAATTGTGCCCCAATGGAGGCCGTCTTTGTTGGGTCTGTTGGGTGGACCTGGAATTTTATTATTTCATCTGCTGGTTTGAAGGATGTGGACTTGGATCTTTTATCAATTATCACATCGTCCCTATTCACCGTAGAGCGCAGCGCGGTGAGTTCTTCTGCCGCTAAGGCTTCGGATAGTGCCTCCAGGGCTAGTGCGGCTGTCTTGTTTTCGGCGCGGAGTGCTATGTCCGGATCACTAGCGAGAGTGATTATTCCACCGGGCCCGGGCATTTTGAGCTTCATGTACCCGTAATGGGGTACAGCTTGAAAAATTGTGAACACCTCTCGCCCTAAGATAGCGTGATATCCGCTATTGAACGGGGCCACTTGGAACGTGACTTCTTTGGATCTGTAGTTGTCCGGCGAGCCGAACACCACATCGAGTGTGATTTTTCCGGTGCAGCGTGCTTCCCGGCTAGGGATTATTCCTTTGAAGGTTGTGCTGCTTCGCTCAATACGGCTCCAGTCTATTTCCATTTTTTGAAGAGTTTCCTCATAGATGAGGTTTAGTCCGCTGCCGCCGTCCATGAGGACCTTTGTGAGTCGAAAGCCGTCCACTATGGGACTAAGCACCAGTGCGGCTGGTGCTCGGGCTGTTCGGAATTTAGGTTCGTCGCTGGCGTTGAAGGTGATGGCTGTGTCGCTCCATGGATTTGCTGTTGCTACTTGGTAGACTTCGGCGAGGCCGCAGATTGTTCGTTTTCACATATTTTTTGATGCAAAGGTCTCGAAGACTGTTGATACCGTAATGGTATTGTTGGAGTGGTTTTCCGGGGCTAGAAGCTCCTCGCCACTTTTGGCCACCTGCCGTAATATCCAACATGCTCGAAGTCTATGTGTTGGGACGGCGCCCTCTGTACTATGAAGCTTACAGGGTCCGCTGAGCCATCCCTCCAGTACAGTTCCGTGCCCTCTATGGGGTTTTTGTTTTTTGTTTTTGTATCTGGGGCCTGAGTATGATGCACCCTTTTGTTGCGGACTAGGGTTGTATTCGGGGCCGGATTGTCCCAAAACTAGTTTTCGGTTTTCCGGAAACTCTCCATCGCATAGTACTTTCGTACTATGGACGCCAGATCGATGAAGCGTGCGATTTTACGACGGCCGATGGCGTTCAATATTCCCTTGTCCGTGCAATTATTGCAAAAGATTGAGATTGCGTTTTCCTCTCGGCAGTCCTTTATCCTGTCCATAACCAGGAGGAATCTAGCCCAGTAGTGATGTACTATTTTAGCGGGCTCTTGCCGTATTAGAGATAGATCACATATGTCTGTGCGGGTGGGTGGAATAAAATCCGGATCCCTACCCATCTTGGGGCTTAAAGGCCGTGAAGTTTCCAATTTTGGAAGCTTGAATTGCCGGACATTGTCCAACGAGTCCGGTCCAATGCCTGGCTTTAAGTTCAGTGCTTGATCGAAGTCCGTTCCTCCGCGGAAATCCGGCGTGGAGGGTTCGGGAGCCCGGACATGTCTAGTTTTTAATACAGGAGGAAAGTCGCCGCATTGTTCCTCTACCACTGCGACGTGGTGGGTAACCTGGGGAGAGTTAATCTCTCTCAGATCGATTTTAAGCCCAATCTGATTGTAGTCCGTAGCGACTCCCAGGGCGGCGATGCGATCCAATAGTTCGTTGACAGACGAGAGCTCTATCGGATCCAGCTGTTCGGCGAATTCCGAGCTGACGTGGAGATTGCTTTTGACGACTTGAGAAGTCATTGTCGAAGCAGTGGCCGGACAGGCGGTCATAAGAAAACCGCCTAGCCAGATGGTTTGGCCGGCGGCCAAGACCCCTTTGGCGAAAATACCGTCCTTGAAGACAGGTGGAGGCATCCTTCCTATCGGTGACGACACAGAGGAACTCTCAATGAAAGCACCAATGTCGGTGTCAAAACCGGCGGATCTCGGGTAGGGGGTCCCGAACTGTGCGTCTAGGCGGATGGTAACAGGAGACAAGGGACACGATGTTTTACCCAGGTTCGGGCCCTCTTAATGGAGGTAAAACCCTACGTCCTGCTTGATTAATATTGATGATATGGGTAGTACAAGAGTGGATCTATCACGAGATCAAGGAGGCTAAACCCTAAAGCTAGCCTATGGTATGATTGTTGTAATGTATGTTGTGTCCTACGGACTAAAGCCCTCCGGTTTATATAGACACAGGAGAAGGCTAAGGTTACACAGAGTCGGTTACAATGGTAGGAGATCTACATATCCGTAACGCCAAGCTTGCCTTCCACGCCAAGGAAAGTCCCATCCGGACACGGGACGGAGTCTTCAATCTTGTATCTTCGTACTCTTGGAGTCCGGCGGACGATGATAGTCCGGCTGTCCAGACACCCCCTAGTCGAGGACTCCCTCAGGCACACTTAGTCGGAGATGGTGAGAATTTTCCTCGGGCTGCCGAGGGTAAGACCCAGTGATGCTGGACACTCAACCTCCTCCTCACTAATAGGCTCCAGTCATGCAGCACTGAGCTGTGGAGCTGGTGCGGGTGCGGTAGGTGGTGCAGCTCTGACTGGGGTAGCAGCGATGACTCGGTCAAATTCTTTAGGAGTAGGCAGGCGGCGAGCAGTGGCGAGGGTGGCAGGTGTGTGGGATGCCGAGGACCAGACGGAAGTCAGTGGTGGTGCTGTATGGAGAAGCTCCCTCCTGTTGGCGGAACAACTATGCACGACGGCCATACGAGCAGCCACGAGGTCATCCACAAGGTTATCAAAAGCTGCCTCGAGTGCCTTGAGATATTCAACCAGCATCTCAATAGCCTCATCCCTCTCTCCCCTAGGGAAAGCGAATGCATAGTGACATGTGTATGGCACGTGGCAGGGAAGGTAGCGGTAGCGACGAGTCTTCATTGAATGAAGAACATCGCGAAGACGAGCTATCGCCTCGCGGGCAACCATCTGCATAGCATTCCTCTCCGTAGGCATGGCTCTTCCTACAAACCGGAAGCGGCATAACTCGACACGTCCTCCCTTGAATTGCACCACGGCCTGGTGCATGGACAGACTGTCGGTGATCTTGTGCTGGTAGAGTGTGAACTCCGGACGAGTCGATGGCCCAATCGTGATTTTGATGATGGAGGTGAGAAGCTTGACGAACCCCTCGGGTACGTTGGTGAACACCTGTGACTCACAGTCGTTGCCAGCCATCTACAAAAGTAGGCAAAAATTCTGAATAGTCAGATCATAAATTTACGCTGACTGTCAAAAAATGACTACATTTGCAAATTATTAAAATAGCACTTATTACGCTAATAACTGATTAGCGATCGCACGTAGTGGCTTCCTATAGTCAGCCTGGCTCTGGTACCAAGTTTGTCACAACCGTTTTTTCAATAAAATGCTTATTGAGAAACCAACCTTTATATAGGCCAGTATAGGAAAATCCTCCTTACTGGTAGACAAATCCTTAATACAGAAATCCAGTAGTCCTAAATATTATATAGGGTTGAGCTGAGGTTGCTCAACAATTTATTACAAGCACGCCAGTATTATACATAAGGGCGGATATGACACAAGGGTGTCGTTGCATACTACCGACTCGAAATAAAAGTGGTGGCGGATATGTCACAGTGAAGTGGGTGACATGACTCCTAATCTTGCAGCTCATCGAGCGTCGAAGTGAGGCTCGATGATTTTATTTGGGTAGTGGAAGCATATATGATACAAGTGACCAATTCCAGGAACGTATGGGACTAACTGGGACTCCTCTAGGCGTCGGACTCGCTATCGTACTCTTCATCCATAAGATCGCCTTCGTCAACATCTGGCCAAATCAACAAGCCAGGTGAGTACTATTAATGTACTCGCAAGACAGTTCGGACATAAGATATAACAAATGCAAACATGATGCACCATGAGCAGTTAGCAATGCACACTCAAATAATAAATTTGTACGGCATGTTAATTAAAAAGGAAGTCAGGCGGTAGTCCTCCCGAAATCCCAATAAAATAACGGACAACCGATCGGGTGTCTGAAGCAATGCCTTGAAAGGTAAAATAAATTAACATGTCGCAGTCGGGCGTCTGAGCGACACCACATAAAGGGCTTATATTGAAATGAAAAAGACAGTGCGTGCCACAGTCGGACATCTACGCGACATCTCGGAAAGGGCTTATAACGAAAATAAATAACAGTGATGCCACAGTCGGACGTGTGAGCGACATCACGTAAAGGGCTTATATCGAAAGTAAATAACAAAGGTGCCACAGTCGGACGTCTGAGCGACATCTCATAAAGGGCTTATATCGAAAGTAAATAACAATGGTGCCACAGTCGGACGTCTGAGTGACATCTCATAAAGGGCTTATATCAAAAGTAAATAACAAGGGTGCCACAGTCGGACGTCTGAGCGACATCTCATAAAGGGCTTATATCGAAAGTAAATAACAAGATTGCCACAGTCGGATGTCTGATCGACATCTCATAAAGGGCTTATATTTCAACATTAATTCCAATAAATTCATGAAGTTAAATCACACCAAGAAAAATACTCAATACATCATAAATAACGGGTTAGTCCATCCACAGGAGTGATCATTCAGCCGGATTTTAACATTCATGTCTATTCACCGGAGATTTGACACTAAGACCGACACTGAGATTGTCAAGACAAGTTGAACAGAGTCCTTGACCAAAGATGCGGTTACTTGAATGATTTTGACTCTGCAGAGTTTGTACTATTTAACCACAGCCAATGGATTTCAGTAGTCACGAAGGACTTGTTCCGTTTATGGTATTTCAGTAGAAACACATCTAACCAGTACACACCCATTTCCACCTCACGATGCCAGGGATCACCCTAGGCAACGTTCAAGAAAAACTTTGAGACGGGGAGGCCACAATCTCGAGTAGCATGGGATCAAATTTATATCGCGCGCTCTAAGGGGTGCCCCCCTCTCGGTCCCAACCGGAAACACCCATTCCCCCTGACCGGATGACTGGCTTTAGTCCAGGGCCATGGAACCCTCATCATGGCCTCTCTATCTGGTGTGTACGAGGAAAGCGGTTGCAACTTACTAAACCATATTCTTTGCAGAAAACATGTGGTAGCACAGAAAGAAATGGATGTTAACACTGGAGTTAAATGGTTTGGCATAAGACAGGTGAGGGAGTCCTGGACTAGGGGGTGTCCGGATAGCCGGACTACCATCATCGGCCGGACTCCAAGACTATGAAGATACAAGATTGAAGACTTCGTCCCGTGTCCGGATGGGACTTTCCTTGGCGTGGAAGGCAAGCTTAGCAATACGGATATGTAGATATCCTACCATTGTAACCAACTCTGTGTAACCCTAGCCCTCCCCGGCGTCTATATAAACCGGAGGGATTTAGTCCGTAGGACAACAACCATTACAACAATCATACCATAGGCTAGCTTCTAGGGTTTAGCCTCCTTGATCTCGTGGTAGATCCACTCTTGTACTACCCATATCATCAATATCAATCAAGTAGGAGTAGGGTTTTACCTCCATCGAGAGGGCCCGAACCTGGGTAAAAACATCGTGTCCCTTGTCTCCTGTTACCATCCGCCTAGACGCACAGTTCGGGACCCCCTACCCGAGATCCGCCGGTTTTGACACCGACATTGGTGCTTTCATTGAGAGTTCCTCTGTGCCGTCACCGATAGGAAGGATGCCTCTTCCCATCTTCAAGGACGGTATCTTCGCCAAAGGAGCCTTGGCCGCCGGCCAAACTGTCCGGCTAGGTGGTTTTCTTATGACCGCCTGTCTGGCCACCACTTCGACAATGACCTCTCAGGTCGTCAAAAGCAATCTTCATGTCAGCTCGGAATTCGCCGAGCGGCTGGATCCAATAGAGCTCTCGTCCGTAAACGAGCTCTTGGATCGCATCGCCGCCCTGGGAGTCGCTATAGACTACAATCAGATTGGGCCTAAAATCGATCTGAGAGAGATTAACTCTCCCCAGGTTACCCACCATGTTGCAGTGGTAGAGGAACAACGTGGCGACTCTTCTCCTATATGCAAAACTAGTCATGTCCGGGCGGCCGAACCCTCCACGCCGGATTCCCGCGGAGGGACGGACTTTGATCAAGCGCTGAACCTAAAATCAGGCATCGGACCGGACTCGTTGGACAACGTTCCACTTTCCAAGCCTCCAAATTTGGAAACTTCTCGGCCCTTGAGCCTTGAGATGGGTAGGGTTCCGGACTCAATTCCACCCACCCGCCCAGACATATGCGATCTATCTCTAATCCGACAAGAGCCTGCTGAAATAGTACATCATTACTGGGCCAAATTCCTCCTGGTTATGGACAGGATAAAGGACTGCGAGAGGAAAACGCAATCTCAATTTTTTGCAATAATTGCACGGACGAGGGAATCTTGAACGCCGTCAGCCATCATGAAATCACACGCTTCGCCGACCTGGCGTCCATAGTACGAGAGTACTATGTGATGGAGAGTTTTCGGAAAACCGAAAATAAGTTTTGGAACAATCCGGCCCCGAATACAACCCTAGTCCGCAACAAAAGGTTGCATTACGCTCAGGCACCAGGTACAAAAACCAAAAAGCAAAAACCCCATAAAGGGCACGGAACCGTACTGGAGGGATGGCTTAGCGGACCCTGTAATATCCACAGTATAGAGGGCGCGCCATCCCAACACATAGCCTTCGAGCATGTTGGATATCACGGCAGGTGGCCAAAAGTGGCGAGGAGCTTCTAGCCCCGGAAAACCACTCCTACAATACCGGTACGGTATCAACAGTCTTCGAGACTTTCGCATCAAATAATATGCGGAAACGAACAATCCGCAGCCTCGCCGAAGTCTACCAAGTAGCAACAACAAATCCATGGAGCGACACAACCATCACCTTCAACGCCAGTGACGAACCTAAATTCCGAACAGCCCGAGCACTAGCCGCACTGGTACTTAGTCCAATAGTGGACGGCTTTCGACTTACCAAGGTCCTCATGGATGGCGGCACTGGACTAAACCTCATCTACGAGGAAACTCTTCAAAAAATGGAAATAGACTAGAGCTGCATTGAGCGAAGCAGCACAACCTTCAGAGGAATAATCCCTAGCCGGGAATCGCGCTGCACCGGAAAAATCACACTCGATGTGGTGGTCGGCTCGCCAGACAATTACAGGTCTGAAGAGGTCACATTCCAAGTGGCCACGCTCAACAGCGGATATCACGCTATATTAGGATGAGAGGCATTCACAATTTTTCAAGCTGTACCCCATTACGGGTACATGAAGCTCAAAATGCTTGGGCCCGGCGGAATAATCACTCTCGTTAGTGATCCGGACATAGCACTCCGCGCCGAAAACAAGACAGCCGCATTAGCCCTGGAGGCACTATCCGAAGCCCTAGCGGCAGAAGAACTCACCGCGCTGCGCTCTACGGTGAATAGGGACGATGTGATACTCGATAAGAGATCCAAGTCCACCTCCTTTAAACCAGCAGACGAAATAGTAAAATTTCAGGTCCATCCAACGGACCCGACAAAAACGGCCTTCATCGGGGCACAGTTGAACCCTGATGTAGACGCCGCACTGCGAGAATTCCTTCGGGAAAATTGGGACATTTTCGCCTGGCACCCTTCAGATATGCCGGGAATCCCACGCAGATTGGCAGAGCATAGCCTAAATATCATAAAAGGGTTCAAGCCAGTCAAATAGGCCCTTCGACGATTTTTCGAACCCAAAAGACACGCAATGGGAGAGGAACTAGCCAAGCTATTGGAAGCCGGATTCATCAGAGACATCAAACATCTGGATTGGCTAGCAAACCTGGTAATGGTACCAAAGAAGGACAAATCCTGGCGCCTATGTGTCGATTTTAAAGACCTCAACAAGGCCTGCCCAAAGGATCCCTTCCCCCTCCCCCGCATCGACCAAATAATCAATGCTACCGCAGGGCACGATTCATTGTGCTTCCTAGACGCATACTCCGGCTACCATCAAATCAAGATGGCGGAAGTGGACCAAGCCGCAACGGCATTCATTACTCCATATGGACCATTCTGCTTCAACACGATGCCCTTCGGACTTAAAAACACCGGCGCAACATACCAGCGCATGATTCAGACATGTCTGGCTACCCAGATCGGCAAAACAGTAGAGGCATATGTAGACGACGTAGTCGTCAAAACCAAACACGTCGAAACCCTAGTAGACGATTTGAGGCTCACATTCGACAACCTCCGAGCATATGACATCAAGCTGAATCCGGAAAAATGCGTTTTCGGTGTACCAGCCGGAAAACTCCTGGGCTTCATTGTATCCGTAGAGGAATTGAAGCAAACCCAGCCAAGATCCGACCTTTGTCGCAGCTAGATATTCCAAAAGACCTCAAAAAAATACAAAAATTGACTGGATGTGTGGCGGCTCTAAGCCGCTTTATCTCCCATTTGGGAGAAAAGGCATTTCCCCTCTATCGCCTCCTCAGGCGCACCGAACACTTCGAGTGGACGGACGCTGCCACCGCCGGACTCGAAGAAATAAAAGCCATATTGGCAACAAATCTGGTCCTGGCTGCGCCTAACCTGGGCGAACCAATGTTGTTATACATCGCGGCAACACATCAAGTTGTAAGCGCGGTACTCGTCGTAGAACGAGAGACAGAAGGGCATAAATTCCCTCTTCAAAAACCAGTGTACTACGTGTCCACTGTGTTAACCCCCTGCAAGTCCCGTTACCCGCACTACCCAATGATAGCGTATGCGGTGTTCATGGCATCCCGGAAGCTCCGACACTACTTTCAAGAGTGTTCGATAACAGTGGCTTCCGAAGTACCCCTCAACGACATTATAAACAACCGCGATGCGACGGGCAGGATTGCAAAATGGGCCATTGAGCTCTTACCATTCGATATAACTTACAAACCTCGGCGAGCTATAAAGTCGCAAGTTTTGGCTGACTTTGTCGCTGAGTGGACGGGAGCCAAACTCCCTAAAGAGTACGGCGCATACTCCAATTGGATTATGCACTTCGACGGTTCCAAAATTTTGGTCAGATTGGGGTCTGGCGTTGTACTGACGTCCCCAACCGGGGACACAGTCCAATACGTACTTCAGATAGTGTACACGGACTCCAACAACGTAGCCGAATACGAGGCCATTTTACATGGCCTCCGGATGGCAATCTCCATGGTCATTCAACGCCTAGAGGTGCGTGGGGACTCAAACCTCGCAATATCCCAAGTAAATGGAGACTTTGACGCCAAGGATCCGAAAATGGCAGCCTATCGTAACGCTGTCCTCAAAATGTCAGCTCGGTTCGAAGGACTTGAATTCCACCACATAGCCCGGGATAACAACCAAGCAGCCAACGTATTGGCACGCATCGGTGCAAAACGTGACGCTGTCCCTCCAAACATCTTCCTGGAACGGCTCTTTAAGCCATCCGTACTATGGGAAGAGGAGTCTGGAAATAACAAACCAGAAGCAGCCGTACCAACCAACACAGAACAATCTGACATAGTTGGCGATTCAGCCAATGAAACAACACTTTTAGCCCACGACATAATGGCAGTAATCGCCCCGTGGACAGAGCCATTCCTAGCCTACTTGCTTAGGCAGGAACTCCCCGAAGACCAAAATGAGGCTCGCTGCATAGTCCGGCGATCTAAAGCCTACAAGGTCCATGAGGGAGAACTCTACAAGAAAAGCACAACCGGAGTCCTTCAAAGGTGTATCTCCAAAGAGGAAGGGAGAAACCTTCTGGCTGAAATTCATGCCGGACTAGGCGGACACCACGCCGCAGCTCGGGCCCTTGTAGGAAAGGCATTCCGTACAGGATTTTATTGGCCGACGGCCCAGGGAGATGCTCAGGACTTAGTCCAAAGATGCGTCGGTTGTCAGCTCTTTGCTAATCAGGGCCATATGCCACCCACCGCCCTCAAAACTATACCCGTTACCTGGCCGTTCGCGGTCTGGGGGCTTGACATGGTTGGACCCCTTAAAGGGGGAACCCACAAGCAAAGGTACCTATTGGTCATGGTAGATAAATTCACCAAATGGATAGAGGCCAAGCCAGTTAAAACGGCAGAGTCCGGACCAGTGATAGACTTCATATCCGGGGTAGTACACCGTTATGGTGTCCCCCACAACATCATCACCGATAACGGCATGAACTTCACGACCGACGAGGTTAAATCATTGTCGGTGTACTAAAGTAGGGGTACCTTAGTACCCCGAACATGTGCACGGGCAGTCGCAGCGCCCCGCGGCAAGGCTTGCCGGGCGTCCGCCAAGATCCTCCACTATTCCTATTTACTGCCATTCAAGAACAAAGTGTCAACTGAGAAGACAAGGCCCCGGCAAGAGGAGCTTGCCGGGAGGGACAAAGACCCCGGCAAGAGGAGCTTGCCGGGAAGGCCAACCAAGGCACTTCAGAAAACTTGCCGCGACGCCCCGCGCGTCCCGGCAAGGCACGGCGAGCGGCAAGCTTGCGGGTGCGACAAGACAGCAGCCGCGGCAAGGCGCTTGCCGCGGCAAGGCTGCCACTCTGCACCCGAGCTCCAGCGCATCCGACGACGTGTCGCCCCAGGACCATCCCAGGAGCACGTGGCGAGGCGCTGTGCAGCCATGCGGTGCGAGGTGGCAAGTAAAGCTGACAAGGAGGCCATCGTGGCGATCGATGACGCCCCTAACGGTCGCTTCCTGGACTGTTGGGGCGACCGGACGAGCATTAAATACCCTTGTCCCCTGCCGTCAGAGTTAGGTAGGGGGCACTGTTGGTAGTAGTTGTACCAACCTGCGTTTTTACTCTTTTACCCCTCTCTCTACGCTGCCACCTGTCGGTGACCCCTTTAGACTATAAAAAGGAGGCCCATGCGCACGTAGAAGGGGTTCGGAGGTTCCGTAGTTGGGTTCGGTTCATTCGACTCATACAACACGACACCACACCCACGCTCTCAAGCAAGAACAAATACAAACACAAAGCAGCAGTAGGAGTTTTATCTCTCTGGAGAGCTCCGAAGCTGGGTAAAATCCCCCGCGTGCTCTCGCCTCGATCCGCTCTGCGTGCGCCCTCCGCTCCCTTGCCGGACCAAGAAGGGGCCCCCTGCCCCATAGGTGCTCGTCCCCCACGACATCTCTGGCGCGCCAGGTAGGGGGGCGTCGAGGTCGTGCGTATCTGATCCGGCGTCCGCGCGCGCTACATCAACATCTTCATCGACATGCCGCCGAAGAAGAAGACTTCGGAGGTGGCCGCTCCGTCCGTGACTATCCTACCGCCACCGGAGCAAACGGGCGGTGGGGTGGATGCCGGCGGAGGAGCGGGCGCTGGCGGGGGGACTCACATCGTCACCCGGTCCAAGGACAAGGCCTCGCAAGGTTCAGCGTCTGCACATCCACCGCACCCCTCCCAGGAGGTGCAGGATCGACAACGCCACGGTGCTCCTAGCACTGTACTCGCGTTGTAACAAGGCCAAGATGGTGGGTCGCGGGACGCTCAAGGCCACGCGCGCGTCAACACGCCGGCACGAGCGCAGTGCGGTCGCCTGTACGAGATGTTGCTCCTTCTAACACTGTTAGACGTTTGAGCATGTCTCGCACCTCGCGTCGCTCGCCACCGCCACCCAACACTCCAGAGGAAGCGCTAGCCCGAGCCCAGCTGCTTCTAGATTACCCTCCAGCGCCAGACAAGATCGATGACTGGAGGGCCGCCATCTATAGCCTTATCGGCTTCGCCAACGGTGACAAGCCCCGGCAACCGAGCACATCGAAGCCCCGGCAAGACGCCCAGGCACAAGCCGACGTCGACAAGACCGCTGGGGGTGCCACCACTGTGCACTCCCCGCCCCGAAGGCCAAGATCGCCGACTCGCCGGGCCAACCTCGACACCAACTCCACCGCGTCGTCGCACCCGCGAGCTCACCGCGATCAACGCCAAGTTCTCCAAGAACGACAACACGAGGACGCTCGTACTCGCATCAAGCGCAGAAGAGAAGCGCGGCGTCAATCTGACCAGTGCGCTGGGCCCACTGTCGATATGCACGCGTCAGGGGAACCAGGCGACTTGCCGTACGCGGTAGGTTGCCCTGCGTTCACCCGTGAGCCGCGGCAGGTCCAATGGCCCAGTACCAAGAACTTCAAGCCAGACGTGCCCGAGAAGTACGATGGCAGGATACATCCGTCAGAGTTCCTCAGCGTCTACACCTTCGCGGTGCAGGCTGCCGGGGGGCGCGACGAGAAGATCCTCGCCAACTATTTCCCGCTGGTGCTCAAACCCAACGTCAGATCTTGGCTCATGCACTTGCTGGACAACTCCATCTCTTCGTGGGCGGACCTGTGCCATCAGTTTGTCGGCGCCTTCACAGGCGGCCACAAACCCCATGGCTAGGAGAGTGATCTTCATCTGCTCGCCCGGAAGGAAGGAGAACCCCTGCGCAAGTATATACAAAGATTCAGTCAGGTGCAGCGCAACATCCCAGACGTCCACCCTGCCGCGGTTATCAGCGCGTTCCATCAGAATGTGCGTAACCGCAGGATGAGGGAGGAGATGGCGATGTGCAAAATCAGAGATGTCAGCGAGCTATATGCTCTGGCCGACAAGTGTGCACGGGCTGAAGAGGGGAGGAGACTCCCCGGAGAGAACGCAGGAGCAGAAGGATCTGACAGTGAGGACGCCCCTCCGGCAAAGAGGAACCGGAGGCGGAATAACAGAAAGAGGAAGGCTAAGGATGTGCTAGTTGTTGAGCAGTCCGGCAGCGGAGGCGGTTCCGAGAAGGCTAGAGCTGGTGACTCCGGCGAGGCTGTGGTAGCCGCCGACAAGCAGGACGGCTCCGGCAAGCAGTACTACAAGATCCACCGCACCAAGGGCCATGACCTCCAAGCCTGCAAGAAAGTTGAGCAGATGGTGGAGCTACAGAAAGCTGAATACGAGCGCCGCGACAAGGAGAAGGCCCGGGAAGGTGGCGGAGGATCCGGCAACAAGCGTCCCGCCCGGGGAGGGCGCCGCGGCAAGGCCAAGCAGCGGCAAGGAGATAGGCCTCCCCGCGGACACGACAAAGACGAAGACAAAGATGAGGATGATGAGATGGAGGAAGATGAGACTGACGAGCAGGAGTTCCAGAAGGCTACGGAGGTGTTGTGCGTCGACGGCGGTGCTTCTCTGCACACCTCGCACCGCCAACTCAAACAGTAGGTGCAGGAAGTGAACGCAGCAGAACCGTCCATTGAGTCGCGCAAGCCCCTGAAGTGGTCCAGCACGCCCATCATCTTCGACGTTGAGGATCACCCTGATCGCATCACTGCGGTCGGGTGCTTGCCGATGTTGGTTTCGCCAACAATCCGAAACCTCAAGGTCACGAAGATGTTGGTTGACGGCGGGGCCGGCCTGAATCTGATCTCCTCCGCAGTGCTCAAGAAGCTCCAGATCCCCGACAGCGAGCTCGAAGAGACTGGTACCTTTCAAGGAATAAACCCGGGAAGGAGCAAGCCGAAGGGGAAGATCACACTACCAGTGACGTTTGGTAGCAAGCTGAATTTCAGGACAGAGAGAGTCACATTTGATGTTGCTGATTTCCCTTTGCCCTACAATGGAATACTTGGCCGTCCAGCGCTCGCCAAGTTCATGGCAGCCTCCCACTACGCCTACAATGTGCTCAAGATGCCTGGTCCGATAAGTGTCATTTCTGTCCAAGGCGACAAGAAGGATGCACTCATCTGTACCGACAAGATCTACCGGGAAGCAGCAGCCACAGCAGAGCGCAAACCACTTGCCGCTGAAGCTCCCGGAGGGAAGAAGAAGAAGACCAGGTCCGACAAGAGTAGCTCTGATGCCTACTCCGGCAAGCGCACCTCTTCGAAGTGCTGTGCTACCGTCGAGGACGCACCATCGAGCTCCACCGGCAAGTGCAAGAAGGCAAAGACAGCTTCACCAGAGACAAAGAAAGTGGCCTCCAAGGAGGACGGCACTGGTGGTACCTTCACCATCAGTGCCACGCTTGACCCTAAATAGGAAAGCGCGCTCGTTGCTTTCCTGCGGGCGAATGTCGATGTGTTTGCATGGCAACCATCTGACATCCCCGGTGTTCCCAGGAAAGTAATTGAGCACCACCTTGCCGTCTGCCCTCACGCGCGGCCCGTCAAGCAGAGAGTCAGAAAACAAGCAGTGGAGAGACAAGAGTTCATTGCAGAGGAGATCAAGAAGTTGGAAGCAGCAGGCCTGGTCCGAGGAGTACTCCATCCAACGTGGTTAGCCAATCCAGTAGTCGTGCGCAAAGCAAACGGGAAATGGAGGCTTTGTATTGACTTCACTGATGTTAATAAAGCTTGTCCCAAGGATCCATTTCCCTTGCCGCGCATTGACCAGATTGTCGACTCCACGGCAGGATGTGATCTGCTTTCATTCCTTGATGCATACTCAGGATATCACCAGATCTTCATGGTAGAATAGGATGAAGAGAAAACCGCATTCATCACTCCATGTGGCACGTACTGCTTTGTACGGATGCCCTTCGGACTAAAGAATGCCGGTTCAACATTTGCAAGAGTAGTCAGCCATGCTTTTGAGCCATAGTTGCACGGAAATCTAGAAGCTTACATGGATGACATAGTGGTCAAGAACAAGGACAAAGAGACTTTGATCCAAGATTTGGACGAGACCTTCACAAATCTGCGCAAGATCAATCTCAAGTTGAATCCCGAGAAGTGTGTGTTTGGAGTTCCTTCCGGCAAGCTTCTCGGATTCTTTGTGTCCCAGAGGGGGATTGAAGCCAATCCCGACAAGATCAAGGCCATTGAGCAAATTGAAGCACCAAAGCGCGTCAAGGATGTGCGAAGGCTTGCCGGCTATGTTGCTGCTCTCAGTAGGTTCATCTCTAAGTCTGCTGAGCGCGCCCTCCCATTTTTCAAAATTTTGAAAAAGGCAGGTCCAATGAAATGGACTCCGGAAGCGGAGGTTGTGCTGCAGGACCTGAAGAGATACCTATCCTCTACTCCAACACTTGTCGCACCTAAGCCACAAGAGAAGTTGCTGCTATACCTGGCGGCAACCAATCAAGTGGTTAGTGCTGCGTTAGTGGCGGAGAGGGAGGCGGATGATGAGCCGGCGGCCACGGCAAGCGAATCCAGCGACAAGCAGGGGGCTTCCCCGGCAAGTTCTAGCTCCGGCAAGGATGGATCTGTACAGTTGCCGGAAGAGAAACAGAAGAAGATGGTGCAGCGCCCAGTTTACTTTGTCAGTCCCCTTCTGCAGGGGGCTAGATCAAGGTACTCTGGTGTGCAGAAGTTGCTTTTCGGCCTTCTCATGGCCTCGAGGAAGCTGCGCCATTACTTTCAAGCACATGAGATCACAGTGGTCACTCGCTTTTCGTTGAAGAGGATATTGCAGAATCCAGAGGCAACAGGCAGGATTGTCGAGTGGGCACTGGAATTGTCAAGCTTTGGCCTCAAGTTTGAAAGTACTTCAACTATTCGGAGCCGAGCATTGGCAAAATTCATAGCAGAATGGACGCCAACACCCGATGAAGAAACTCCAGAGAGGAGCATCCCCATCAAGGAGGCAAGCAAAGAATGGATCATGTACTTTGACGGTGCCTTCTCGCTGCAAGGCGCCGGTGCGGGTGCTACTTGTCGCACCCACCGGAGAGCACCTCAAGTACGTGGTCCAGATGCACTTTCCCAAGGAACAAGCAACAAACAATACTGCAGAGTATGAAGGCTTGCTTGCCGGACTCTGGATCGCGGCAGAACTTGGGATCAAGAAGCTTATTGTCAGGGGTGACTCGCAGCTTGTCGTCCGTCAAGTAAACAAAGATTATCAGAGTCCGTTGATGGAAGCCTACATCGATGAAGTGAGGAAGCTGGAAGAGCATTTTGAAGGCCTGCATATGGAACATGTTCCAAGAGCCCAGAACGACATTGCAGACGGCCTGTCAAAGTGCGCCTCACTCAAGTTACCTGTGGAACCAGGGATTTTTGTGCTCAAGTTGACTCAACCATGTGTAACACCATCAACTGGACAGAGCAAGAAGAGGAAGTTGATTACTGGCGACTACTTTCCGGCGGAGCTCCCCGAAGCCGCCGCCAAGAAGGTCCCCAGGATCAACACAGAAAGTGTTGAGGAGCAGTCTGCTCCGACAAGCCCTAGGGTTTGTTTCGTTGAAGCAGACGCTCCCGACAAGCTGTGTCCCGACACGCTTGCCGGGGAGCATCACGCTCTGGCACGATCCCAGATTTTTGCCGTAGAAGCGGATGTTCCCGCAGCAGCATTTGCGCCTTTAGTCCTTGACGTCGAGCCACAAGCTCCGGCATGGGCATAGCAGATCATCCGTTTCCTTCAGACAGGAGAACTTCCCGAGGAACAAGAAGAAGCGGAGAGAGTAGCCCGGCAATCAAGTATGTACCAGTTTGTCGATGACATACTGTACAGAAGAAGATTCAACGGAGTGAAATTGAAGTGCATTTCCCGGGAAGATGGACAGGAGCTGTTGGCGGAGATACATGGAGGCATATATGGTCACCACATTGGCGCAAAAGCGCTTGCCGGCAAAGCCTTCCGGCAAGGTTTCTTCTGGCCGACAGCCCTCCAGGATACAACTGCACAAGTAACCAAGTGTGAAGCGTGCCAGTTCCACTCCAAGTGGCGGGTCCGACTAGGTGTCGTGTGCCGCTTCGCGCGTCACCGGCGACCCCATCATCCGTGTCGCCGGCACCTTGAACTCCCCGGGGTCGTCTCCTCGGGCGGCTGGCGTAGGGAGGCTGCGGAAGGGGAAGAGGGCTGGCGACAAGGCCGTCAAGTCGGAGTACGAGGGCGTAGTGCCCTCGACAGCGTGCCAACGTCCTGCCGCCCCGTCTTCGAGCCCCACTTCCGGCGCCGCCATCACCATCCAGCCTTCGGACGACCCCCGAGATGTTCTCTTGGTGTCTTCTAGCACCCGTAGTTTGCCTAGGCGCCCCTTTTGCCCTTTTCTCCTCCTTGACCTACCTCCTGAAAAGAGGGACAGGAAAAGGATTACGGGCATCTTATCTTTCTAATTTGTAAGCCTCTGGGCCTTAGCCACATCGAGAACTTGTAATTCTCTATTTCATGTTTTTCATCCCCTACGGACTGTACCCGAGTGGGATGTTTTTTAATGAAAAAGGGAATGCTTGCTATGTTATATCCTTTACTCAATTCCATCCCTTGTATGTTTTTACCCTACGCTTTTAGGGAACTTGCCGGCGCAAGCACGCTTGCCGCGAGCGCTGAGTGCGGAACATCAGCAGCCTGCCGGCGGTTGCTGCTTCCGGCAAGAAACCCTGTCGGGGCTAGTTGCAGCACACTTTCATTGTTGAGAAGACTCGAAAACAAATTAAGGGCGCAACTTAGCCACGAGTCGATTCCTCCGTGCACAGGTTTTCAATACAAGGCATGGTCGTTCAAGGAGTATAACATAAAAATTTAAAAACTTGATCATGCTCAAACTTAGGTAACTTAGCTTTTCTGTCGTTTGCGTTCCGGCAAGGCTTATGCTTCCTTGAATGATGCCCGGTCCACACCTTTATCCTCTCCTCCTCGAAGCTTCTGGCGTTAACTTTGTGGCTATGGTAGCGGTGCAAAGCTTGCCGGTAGCGAGCAGCTCGTACCGCAGCCTGAAGACGATCTTCCTCGAGGAGCAGCGCGTCATCTTATCGCAGCTGCTCTCGCTCTAGCTCATCGTAAGTGAGCACTCGAGGCGATCCATATACGAGGGGAAAGGGGTTGAGAATGTCGAGCCCCCAGACCGAAAATGGCCAGGATAAATGGATTGTTTGGATAAAGGGATCTTTCCTTCGATTGTGTTTGTGACCTGTAGATCTTGTGGTGTTATTCTAGTGGATGTGTAATCGGGTATTGTTGGAGTGATTTCCCCTTTGTGTTCTTAGTGTTCCTCTCCCTTTCCCCCTCCAAGTGTGCAAAGATCCCTTCTTAGGGTTACACCCTACATCATCTTGGTATCATGAGCCATGTTGATTCACATCTTTGAGTCCTTACCTTCCACTTTCTAGCTTGATTTTGTTGTTTTTCGTCCTAATCCGAAAATCCCCACCAAAAATAGCCCAAATTTTTTTTCTTGCAATTTGTTTGATCTTGTGAGATTTGGTTGTTTTGATCCACGAATTTGGTGTTTGGCAAGTGGATCTACCCCACTATCTTCGTCCCCACCCTTCCATCTTTCGAATTTAGCCAAAATCTCGGAAATTACCATGGGATCGGAGCAGTTCGCCCGCTCACAAAGGACCCCGTGCACACGGGCCATCGGGACCCCGTGCACACGGGCCATCGGGACCCCGTGCACACGGGACCCTGTGCACACGGGCCTCACTTAGCCCATGCGCACGGACTATCCATGAACTTTCGGCCATTTTCTGTTTTTTGTCATTTTGTTTCCCCACCACCTCTCGTGTTCTTCCGCACCATTCCACGTGTTTGTCTGAGTCTGGGTTGAGGTTTCTCTCGTGTCCAAAGGTGTTTTGGCTTCTTAGGTGCGACTTGGCATCATCATCATCGCCACCAATCATCGACTCAGACAAAACATCGTCTGCGACAACATCATCTTCATTACTACCGTAAGCAAGGACGGTAACCTCGACGACGCCTTTTGTACTACCTTGCCATTAACTTGATAGCTTCAAGCCCTTTTGCGTAGCTTACTCATCGAGACTAGCTTGTTGAGTATTGCGGGGCCACGCCTTAGTGCACCATTAGTGTTCTGTCCCTCCCGTGCATTTACTAATTGTTACCTCGTTGTGTGGCTCGTATATCAAGTATCGTGGCATAGTAAAAAAAGATGAAAAAGCTTTTAAGAAGAAGAGAAGAGAAGCAAAGAGCTTATAAGCAATAGCATCGAGCCTCCTATCTTACATACATCATCTTGGTCATCACATTCATAAGCATACTTGGGATAGTGAGACGAGGGGTTTCTCTATTAGGTTGGTGCACTAGCGTATCTAGCCCATTAGTGCAATCGAGCTAGCGTCTCTCTAGTATCCGTACGACAAGAGCTTTCCCCGTGGTTTGACATCTTCGAGCTCACCCCTTGGTTGTGCGGATCCCATTTATCTTCCGTGTGTGTGTTCCTCGTGTTATCTTTGGAGGTTGATCTATTTGTCTTACTTGCCATTTGTGAATCTTCTCAACTTTATCAACATCTTGACTAACATTTGCTTGAATTATTTGTGCCTATCCTAACCGAGCTCCTCCATAAGCCATTTACTTGTAGGTGTGAGAAACAATACCCGGTACCAATTCCCCTATTATAACATCGCGTGGGATCGTATTTTTTACATCCACAATCTTCGGCAAAGGTAACTTTGGTTTTCTTCTCTCATTTTCCTACTCACCACCACTTTTATATGATGGATAGGCCAAGTTCTTCTACCAACCCACTCTTCATCGAGCAAGATGATGACATGTCATCATTCATCACCACGAGCCACCTATTTGGTGCACAAAGAGTGCTGCATCAAGAGCAACAAGCAATGAACGACTGCATCGACAACCTCGCCACCGACTTGCGACTCTCAGAGCAACGTACACGGGACTACTTCGACAACAAGCTTGACGCGACAAGCAAGAGAATGACGCAAGAATGGATGAGATCTGCGCTTTGTTGGTTAACCGCCCACCTTCAACTTCTTCATACTCAAGACGGAGCCACTCAAGTTGACACTCCGACGACACCTTCTCCGGCTCAAGTACACCATCATCGAACACTCTCCGACGAGCCACGCGTCAAGACCATCTTGCATCCCGCTATCCGCTACACGACAAGCATTCACAAGAGCAAGTCGATGAGCAAGTACCTCGTCCTCAACCACACCAAGTCGCTTTTGCACAAGCTCAAGAACGACAATGTCTACGCCGCGAAGAAGAAGAACGAGCCCATCTACACCAAGAGGAAGAAGACGCGGAGGCTCAACGTCTTCAACAACAAAACCGGGAAGCGCAAGCTCTTGAGGCGCAACGTGCCCTTCAAGAATCAAGTCGAGCCATCGCAATCCGCAATCACGAACGGAGCAACCAAGAGGAAGCCCTTCGAGAAGAAATCCAAGAGAGGAACTACCAACCGCAAGTACAATGTCAAGTTCCTCAAGCTCCTCCACAAGCTCGTCAAGCTCCACCTCAACCTCAAGTTCAACAAGAGCAAGTTGATCATGGACTTCCTCCATGCCAAGAGCAACATGAGGATGATTATCCTCCACATCAAGGGCGTCATCATTACCATTTCCAACAACACAATGAAGAGAAACGCTATGGCAAGCTTAAATTCACCATGCCCAAGTTCAATGGAAGCAATGATCCCGAAGAATACCTCTCATGGGCATTGAAGGTCAACAAAATCTTTCATTTTCACAAGTATGAGGAAGAGAAGAAGATCGCTATGGCATCACTTGAGTTCCAAGACTATGTGCGCATATGGTGGGAACAAGTCCTTGAGCGCCGAGAAGCAAGAGGTGACCTCCAATCACCACTTGGGCCCAAATGAAGGATGTCATGCGAGCACGCTTTGTGCCCACCTACTACAACCACGACCTCTTCAAGAAAATGCAAATCCTCAAGCAAGGCACAAAGAGTGTTGAAGAATACTACAAGGAAATGGAGATAGCCATGATTCGAGCCAATGTCAAGGAAGATGATGAGCAAACAATGGCATGTTTCTTGAATGGACTCAATCATCCCATCAAGAAGATCGCCGACTTCCAACCCTACTCCAACCTCATTGAGCTCGTGCATCAAGCGACAAAGGCGGAACGTCAAGTGCAAGATGACTTCAAGTATGCCAAGTACTCATCCAAGACCTACGGCTTCTCCAACAACCAAGCTTCAACAACTACTCCAACATCTACATCAACTAAGCCTTCTCCAAGCAATGATGACAAGTCAAGTTATAAGAAAACTTCGGCAAGTTCAAGTTGTCCTCCTCCTACTACAAGCAACTTCAATCCGCGTGCTTCATCATCTACTCTGACCGATGAGACCACCAATACAAGCTCCTTCAAGTGTTTCACTTGCGGCGGCCGAGGCCACAAGTCTTATGTATGCACAAACAAGCGCACCATGATCCTCAACGACGATGGCATCTATGACTCCATGAGCGATGAGGAGATGGAAGCCCTTGAGCAAGTGGCCATACACCGGTGCGTGAACGAGGATGAAGATGATCAAGTCTTTTGTGATGAGGATTCGAGCCCTGCTCTCGTTGTCTCCAAGGTCTTGACTCTTCAACATCAACAAGAAGAAGACCAAAGATGCCATATCTTCCACACTAAGGCCGGCATCAATGGAAGGTCCGGCAAGGTCATCATCGATGGAGGTAGTTGCCACAACTTGGCAAGTGAATAACTATAATCCAAGCTTCAATTGGTCAAGATGATGCCTCGGCACCCCTACAAGGTTCAATGGCTAAGTGACTCCAGCACTATTCGAGTTGAGCATACAGTCCAAGTCTCCTTCAAAATTGGTTCATATGAATACACTTTGGAGTGTGATGTCGTCCCAATGTCCGTTTGGCACCTCCTTCTTGGTCTACCATGGCAATTTGACCATGGTTTCATTCACAACGGGCGTACCAATCACTATAGCTTCAAGATGAAAGGGAAGGAATATGTGCTACGACCTATGTCTCCTAGAAAGGGATAGCCGACAAGCAAGCCAACCATCGTGGAGAGAAGAGTGAAAAAGTGACCCACCTAAAAGTGAGTGAGAGCCACAAGCCAAACTTGAGCGCCTCTTCGCCTAGAGAGAAAAACCTAGTCCTATGTGCCACCAAAACTGAGATGAGAGAAGTGTGTGAGAACCCTTCGAGTGTTATGCACTTTGTCCTTGTGTGCAAGGATGGGGAACCAAAAACTAACACCTCTCACGAGCTACCTTTAGTGTTTCAATCTCTTTTACAGGAATTTCAAGATGTTTTCCCCGGTGAGCTACCTCCGGGTCTACCTCCTCTTCGAGGCATTGAGCATCGAATCGACCTCATCCCCGGAGCGCCACTTCCAAACAAAGCTCCATACCATGTCAAACCCGAAGAAACAAAGGAGATCCAATGGCAAGTACAACAACTAATCGACAACGATCATGTATGTGAAAGATTAAGTCCTTGTGTCGTTCCTGTTATACTCGTGCCTAAGCAAGATGGAAGTTTCCGCATGTGTTCCGATTGTAGACCTATAAATGCTATTACCGTTCACTATAGGTATCCCATTCCTCGCTTAGATGATATGCATGATGAACTTAGCGGAGCCGCCTTTTTCTCAAAAATTGATCTTTAAAGTGGCTATTATCAAATCCGCATACAAGAGGGTGATGAATGGAAAACTGCTTTCAAAACCAAATTTGGCTTATATGAGTGGTTAGTTATGCCTTATCGAAAGCTCCCGGTACTTTCATGTGTCTTATGCATTTTGTGCTTCGCCCTTATATTGGAGTGTTTGTTGTGGTTTACTTTGATGACATTCTTGTTTTTAGCAAATCCATGAAAGAGCATCTTAATCATGTTAGGGCCGTTTTGCAAACTCTTCACAAGGAACGACTTTATGCCAACATGAAAAAGTGCACGTTTGGTGTTGACAAGCTAGTTTTCTTGGCTTTTCTTGTTTCTTCCAAGGGTGTCCACATTGATGAATCTAAAATTGAAGCAATTAAAACTTGTCCCCAACCCACCAATTTGCAACAGGTGCGTAGCTTTCTTGGTCTTGCGGGTTTTTATCGTCGCTTTGTGAAAGACTTTAGCACTATTGCCGCTCCTTTGCATGCTTTGAGTAAGAAGAATGCTCCTTTTGTTTGGGGATCTTTGCAATCCACCGCTTTTGATGAGCTCAAGTCTTTGCTTACTCATGCGCCGATTCTTGCTTTGCCCAACTTTGAGAAAACTTTTGAGGTTCATTGTGATGCTAGTGGTACCGGAATTGGTGGAGTTTTGATGCAAGAAAAACGAGCCATTGCATATTTTAGTGAAAAACTCTCCGGTGCTCGACTTAAATATCCCATATATGACAAAGAATTGTATGCTTTAGTGCGTGTGCTACATGTTTGGGAACATTATCTTAGACCTCATGAGTTTTTCATACATACCGATCATGAAACGCTTAAGTACCTAAAAGGTCAAACTAAGTTGAACAAGTGTCATGCCAAATGGAGTGAATTTATTGAATGTTTCCCCTATGTGATCAAGTACATTAAGGGTAAGGAAAATGTAGTTGCGGATGCACTTTCACGCATATGCACGCTTGTCACTAAACTTGAGTTGCATGTTATTGGCTTTGAGCACATAAAAGACTTGTATGCTAATGATCCATCTTTTGCTACTCCTTATGCTAAATGTTTGACGCGCACATCTTGGGAACAATATTACATCAAGGATGATTATCTTATGAGAGATAACAAACTATGCATACCCGAGTCTTCTCTTCGTTTGCTCCTTTTGCAAGAGGCTCATGGAGGCGGACTCATGGGACACTTTGGACGCGACAAGACATTCGCCACGCTCTCCAAGAACTACTTTTGGCCCAAGATGTTCCGCGACGCCTCACGCTTCACCACCCGATGCTCGACATGTCACAAAGCTAAGTCTAAAGCTCAATCCAATGGTCTTTACATTCCTCTTCCTATTCCTTATCAACCTTGGGAAGACATTACCATGGATTTTATACTTGGTTTGCCTAGAACTCAAAATGGAAAGGATTCCGTGTTTGTTGTTGTGGATCGATTTTCTAAGATTTCACATTTAATTCCTTGCAACAAGATAGACGATGCTTCACACGTTGCAAATCTCTTTTGTAGGCAAATGTTGCGCCTCCATGGAGTACCAAAGACAATCGTCTCCGACCGTGACGTCAAGTTCTTGAGTTACTTTTGGAAGACGCTATGCGCCAAGCTCAGAATCAAGCTCTTGTTCTCATCCGCATACCATCCTCAAACCGACGGCCAAACAGAGGTGACAAACCGGATGCTCTCCACCCTACTTCACGTGTTGATCAAGAAGAACATCAAGACGTGGGAGGCATGTCTACCCATCGCCGAGTACGCCTACAACCGTGCAAGACATTCGACTACCGGCAACTCGCCCTTCGAGGTCGTCTACGGCTTCAACCCGTTGTCCGCATTGGACATTCTACCTCTTCCTCTACAAGAGCGCACCAACATGGATGCGCGTGCACGGGCAAGCTACATGAAGAAGATGCATGAGGATACAAGGAACACCATCAAGCGCCAAGTGCAACGACTAGCGACCAGGCGAAACATCAACAAGCAACCCATGATCTTCAACATAAGCGATCTCGTGTGGCTACACCTTCGCAAGGATCGCTTCCCCAACGAACGCAAGTCCAAACTTCTCCCTCGAGCCGATGAACCCTTCAGGGTGCTAGCACGCTACAACGAGAACGCTTACAAGATTGAAATCCCAAGAGACAAGTACAACGTGAGCGACATCTTCAACGTCAAAGACCTCTTGGCATACCATGGTGATGAAAATTTCAATCCGAGGTCGGATCTTTCTCAAGGGGGTGAGATGAGGCAGAGCATCCTTCCATCATCCCCATGGACTCTACACCGACACATCCAACCCCACGAGGACCCATGACAAGAGCTAGAGCATGTGCTTTGGAAACCGAGGTGAACTCCTTCCTACTAGACTTGCATATGGACACGAATGGAACATGGTTACTACCTCACCAAAATACACTATGCCTCCTTAGGTATGAAGAGGAACATCACCAAGAAGCTTAGGAGCATCGCCAAAGAGAAGGAGGACCGCCCCAAGGCATTGAGAACCAAGATGGAGGGCAACAGCAGCAACACCAGAAGTTCCATGTGACCCCGTGCGCACGGGATCCCGAAACCCCGTGCCCACGGACTACCCAGGGAGTTGGCGCTAGAGCACCCCGTGCGCACGGGAGCGTACCGTGCCCACGGGACTACCATGCGCGCGGGCCCGACTTACCCCGTGTGCACGGGCCTCCCAGGATGGACGGCTGAGATCGCGTCTTTGGCCCTCTCTTCATCCCCTTCGACCCCAAGGCTATTTTATTCGTACCTAGGGCCATGTTTAGGGTTAGCAAAGTATTAGATGAGATATTTGTGAGCTTTGCTCCTTCACCTTCCCTCTTGGTGGATCAAGACCACCTAGGGAAGAATCCTTGTGGGTTTCGAGACCTCCATAAGGAGAAGACTATCTTCAAGCCCCCATCTCCTTTGGATTTGGGATGAACTTCGCCATTGAATCTTTCCTATGATTGTATTTGTGACTTGTGGATCTTGTGGTGTTATTCTAGTGGATTTGTAACTGGGTATTGTTGGAGTGATTTCCCCTTTGTGTTCTTGGTGTTCCTCTCCCTTCCCCCCTCCAGCTGTGAAAAGATCCCTCTTAGGGTTACACCCTACATCAGGTAATCGATGGGGCGATAGTGCAGGAGCTCACGTGCCAGGAGCAACACGGCCTGCGCGTCCGTGGGGGCGTGACAAGCGTGAGACGATGAACCAGCTGGGGTCAGCGACGGAGTGGCGGTGTGGCCTTCCCGCCGCACCGAATGGTGCAGCGAAGATGCTTGCTGCTCATTCCCCACCGGGCCGGTGGCGGCGTTGGCGGCAGGCGAGGGAGAACAGCGAGGAGGCCCACCGACGGGGGCCGTCAAAGCGACGCAGGCGGCGAGAGCAGCCCAGCGCTCGGCGCGAGCTCGGCGAGCGTCTGCTATGGATGCGACGAAGCGATGGGACACAGATCAGCGGAAAGAAGATTCTGGCGCACCCCTACCTGGCGCGCCAAATGTCGGAAATCGGGTTCCGGCAAAACCCTTAAGGTTCAAACTTCGGGGTGCGCACGAAGATCTTCTCCCTACCGATACATGCCCCAAAACCTGGCCATGATTCTAAGCTAGCACGATGAACACGATGAGAGACACGAGGTTTATACAGGTTCGGGCCACCATTGTGGTGTAATACCCTACTCCTGTGTGTGGTGTGGTGGATTGCCTCTTGGCCTGATGATGAACAGTACAGAGGAAGAACAGCCTCGCGAGGGGTGTTCTTGTGGTGGTGAGGTGCTCTACTTGGGAAGGATTCGATCAGTTTGCCTTCTACTGTGGTGGCTATCTCTATTTATAGAGGCCCTGGTCCTCTTCCCAAATATTGAGAGGGAAGGGAGCCAACAACGGCCATTTCAAAAGGGGACAGCTAGTACAAGCTATCCTGACTAAAGGTGGTCTTCGACTGCCAAAGGCACTGGCGATGACGCCGTCTTGGGCTCCACGGTGACCTCCGTCCCGCCGTCCTACTGGTCTTGGTCTCGTTGCACTGATATGGAAAGTTTTGCTTGATGCCTCGGTACTCCGCGCCTGCGCTTGCCCCCGTGGCACCAAAGAGGAAATGAGGACACTACATAGGCTGGCGTCTCGATCGTCATGGCTTGCATCATGAGCACCTCGCGAGGTACCCCTTGCCTTGATCTCTCCGCCGCCTCGCGAGCCTGCCTGGTGAGGCCGCCCCTAAGGAAGCTTGGCGTCGTCCGCCCCGTGAGGCTTGGCCCTTCGCAAGAGTCTTGAGCGTTTGTTGATGAAGACGGGCTGTACTGGGCCACCGCTGAGTCATGCTGCAGGCCGCAGGCAGGAGTAGTCTGGGACCCCCGTTCCCAAAACGCCGACAGTTTCCTCCATTTTGCGGTACGCCAAACCCCTTCCAATGAAAAGGATCCCGTTTCGACCGTGGCCGGTCAAACACAAGGCCGTTTGCTTCGTTCTGCGGTACGCCAGGCCTCGTTTTCCATCGGCTGTTCCATCCAAGCCCTCCCGATGATCACGACGACGCATTCCATTCTGACCCAGCCGGTTGGCTCCCCATGAACACGATGATGACGCAGTTTCTCCATTCCACCTTGGCCATGTACACGAGCCCTGACCGTATGTATGCGCGAGTAGGCATTCGAGACCCCGCCCGTATGTACGTACGTGGCTGTATTTACTTTCTTGCACCCTGGCCGCTGTACGTATGTGTACATGCTACGTGCGCGCCTCTACTACGACACGTGCACGCCTCTACATCGACCAGTATGTACGTACACGTTCGCGACCAGAATGACAATGCTACGTACGCTTCGACCAGGTGGGTCCCGACTGTCAGGCACTTCCTTGCATGCGAAGATGTAGCTGGTGTGTCCCAGCAGTCAGGGGGCAAAGCATTTTTTTCCTATAATATGGACGCACTTCCTTGCATGCGAAGATGTAGCTGGTGGGCCCCAGCAGTCAGGGGGCGAATCGTTTTTTTGCCCGTAATATGGATGCACTTCCTTGCGTGCGAAGATGTAGCTGGTGGGTCCCAGTAGTCTGGGGGGAAACGTTTTTTTCGCGAAATATGGTGGCCCGTCCGGTGGGTCCCTGCTGTCAGATGGAGGAATCATTATTTTTTGCGTAATAAGGAGGCACTTCCTTGCTATGGCCGTGGACCCAGCTATCAGCCTCTCCACATACTGTACTCTTCCAATGGAAGTCGTTTCTTGACCATGTTGACCATGCCGTGTTCCGTTGCATGCACGCGTCCATGGTCGTGGTGCGTCCCCGCTGTCATCCTCTCATGTATAGTCATCTTCCGATGACTCTCGGTTGTTGACCACGTTGACCACACCGTGCCGAGTGCACCAAGGCCGGTGGACGACGGCGAGGGCCCAGACTGGAACGACCGGAGATGGGGAAGACGTAGAAGTGGAGTCGCAGATGGAGAGGAGTGGGAAACTTGACTGGTTCGGGTCCGCGGTAGCACTGCCGCGGTGCCGTCCATGGGAGACAGGAGTAAGAACAGAGGTTGAAGAAGGAGCACGGCTGTTTGATTAACATCCAACGGTCCAGCTGCTAGAATCATTTGTTGATTAAGTTGACAAAGCCCTGTGTACACGTCCGCTTAGTAGGCCCACAAGTCAGCCACCAAATCTGATGGGTTCCAGATGTCCACGGGAGGAATAATTTTTTTCGCATAACAAGGAGGCACTTCCTTCCATGCGAAGATACAGCCGGTGGGTCCCAGCTGTCAGGGGGAGGGAACAGTTTTTTAGCTTAATATGGAGGAACATTCCTTGCATGCGACCATGGACGTCGTGGGTCCTAGCCGTCAGGCTCTCCATGTACAGTCCTCTTCCGATGATTCTCGTTTGTTGACCACGCCGCATCGAGCGCAGCGAGGAGGTGGACGACGGAGAGGCCCCGGACGGGAACCACTCGGAGATGGTAAGACGCGGTAGTAAAGTAGCAGATTGAGAGGAGGAGAAGGGTTATAACTGGTTCTGGTGCGCCGTGGGGCTGCAGTCGATGGAGAATAAGAGGAGGTGTGGAGTGGTGGAGGGATATCCTGGCTGGCGGTGGGGTAGCGCTTCAAAGTGATGCCTGATAAGCAGGGCCGCTAGCAGCCGGAGGCCAGACCAGGCGATCCTGGTGACACTTGAGAAAGAAGACGAGTGATTGAAGGTGCATGCCACCCGTTGTATATATATCCAATGGTTGTGGGTGTCATAATCATTTGTTGACCAAGTTGGCAATGCCTTGCGTAGACTTCGACCTATTGGCCCACATGTCAGCCTTCAAAAATGTGGCATATATTTAACCCATGTTTTCTAGAATGTACAGTCCATTTGCTGGGCTGGGTGAACAAATAATTTCGCGTCAATGCGTCCCATTTATATTTTCTAAGAAATCCCAGCCCATCTACACTTCCTTGAAATACACGAATTAGCTGGGCTCATTCTATATATAATGTTATGTTAGAAGGAGCAATTAATATCAAAAAATAAACCGGAGAGGCACATTTTTTATATATAAAATTAACAAATTAGCGAGTTATTGCACAAAATAAAAATGAGCGCGTTATTATTAAATTGGTCCTTAAAATCATCCAAGCTTTTGTACGTAATCACCAGGATTTTCCTTTCCTGTGAGTTAAAAACAACCAGGATTTTCCTTGCCAACTTCTGTTAAACATTTACTTTTATAAGTTAATAACACATGGGATGTTTTTATAATGTATATATAAGTCTCTATAAAATATACAATAATAGTAATAATATAAATATATATAATGTGGTTAGAAGAGAAAACATAAATTGGACACAGCATTATTATTCTTATATATAGATAAATAGAACAGAGACCTGCGCTTTATTAAAAAAATACATTGGGCTGCCAATCTTTAAGAAAAAACCCATAGGCCGGTATGGACCTCAAAAAATAAGTTGAAACCACTTTTTCCATATGTCTTGGGCTACGCATGTTAAAAAACAAAACCTAGGCCTAGCTGATACTTGTTCGCCCTCTAGAAAAAACTGATACTAGCTAGATCCCCGAGCGAACTAGATTAAAGAGGGGGCCGGCGGCACGACTGAAGAAAGCACATCAGGAGCGATTTTCTTCTTCAGTGCATGGCTCTCGATGGAATTTTTTTACTTGGTTCTGCACCATACAGCTTGTATTTTTAGCCTCCCAGTCCGTGGTGGACCAGCAGCCCATTTGCTAGCCGGGCCAACCTACAGAAACCAGCACTCGATGTTTAATCAAGCCCCAAAACAACGCAGTACTATGTTTGTTTTGAGGCCGAAAACATTACAGTAGGGGTTGAGCGGGGGAGGGGGGAAGACAGAGCAAAAATATTAAAAAGAGTTGATGCGCCGTTTCTACCCTAACAAAGCAGGTGCAGTTCTTCTCGGGAAGAAGGTGTGCCGTTGACACCCAAACGTCACATATCCCACAGTAGGCATACTCACAAGTTCACACACAAGTACAACAAAAAAGGTAAACATTCATATCAAACTCGGGTTCACAGGACACGTTCATATTCATAGCCAACATTCACAATCAACAACTCAAAAGATTCATATATACACAAGTTCATCATGTCTATGCATCCAAATGATTGATAGATCACATGATAATATTCACAGATAACTCACAAAAAAATCAGATATACACATGTTCAGTATGTTTATGCATCAAAATGATTGAGATCATAGCCAATATGATCCATGGACGAACTTTAATTACCTAGGGTACAGACTCGTAAATGGTGTTCGGTCGGGGGTACTTCTTGCTAAAATTAATGCTTGTACGAGTAAACATTCGAGTACATAAGAGGCAGCACAGACAAGCTAAACTTTGCTTGTAGGTTTATCCTTAAATAGTGGCCTTGTGCCGAGGGAGGTTTGAGCAACTTGGCCACTACTTTCATCCAACTAGTTTACTGGCTCATCTTGGTCCTGTAGCTCGCAAAAATTCTACATTGCAGACAAGAAAGGAGGCGGTTGAGAAAATGAACCACCCACATTTTTTGTGCAGTTCAACTGAAATGGAGCATCCCTGTTGTGCAGACTGATTAAGTGCCACATGAATATACACGTCAACCAACTTGTCTGGAATCTTTAGACTCCATGCCATACAGTTCGCTACCATATATGCCGATAACCAAAAGGCACAAGTTGGCACCAAAGACCAGACTGTGTTTTTCTGGGCTATGCGCCAAGCAATATTTTTGGAGTTCACTCTCCTAATACTTGGAGCTTGACAACTGGTTGAAGTTGGTTGATACTCGAATGAATATAGGCACTTCTTGTCAACATCGATGCTTGTCAGAGTGAACTTTGGAGTACATAGCAGTAGCATAAGTATCTGTCCATCTGATCTTTTTGTGCAGTTCTACTGAAATCAGCCAATGCAATGATTTGCCTACGAGTTCAGGCTCCAAGTTACTCCTTTATAAAATCGGCAAACAGTAGCACAATACCAAATTACTAATACATGACAAGCACAATAATCAGGATAAAGACCAGTACCAACATGTGTGAGGTAGCATATCACTTACTATTTCCTTTGAATGGAAGCCGAGATAAGCAAAGCGACTGACAACAAAGGAAGGAAGCAAGCCCATATTAGCGACTGACAGGAAAGGACAGAAGTTGTCGAGGCAATGAAGCACCCAAAGTTTTTGAGTAGTTCCACCAAAATAGAGCATCCCTGTTGTCGACGTTCTGGGAACGGGGGTCCCCAGACTTGCCTGCCTGCGGCCCACGGCGTGGCTCCACCAGTGGCCCAGCATGGCCCGTCTTCATCAACCAACACTCAAGACCCTCGCGAGGGGCCAAGCCTCACGGAGCTAATGACACAAGGCCTCCTCAAGAACGACCTCACCAGGAAGGCTCGCGAGGGAAGCAGAGAGATCAAGGCAAGGGGTACCTCATGAGGTTCCCGTGACGCGAGCCATGACGACCAAGGCCAGGCGGGCGCTAGGCGTGTGCCAGCGTGTAGTGTCCTTGTTTCCCCTTTGGTGCTAAGGGGGCAAGCGCAGGCACGGAGTACCGAGGCATCGGGCAAAGGTTTCCATATCGGTGCAACAAGACCAAGACCAGCAGGATGGAGGTCATCGTGGAGCCCAAGATGGTGTCACCAACAGCGCCTTTGGCAGGCAAAGACCACCTTTAGTCAGGATATCTTGTACTAGCTTTCCCCTTCCCAATTGGCTGTTGTTGGACCTCTTCCCGCTCAATATTTGGGGAGAGGACCAGGGCCTCTATAAATAGGACCTAGATACCACCATAGACAGGGACCGGATTGATTCCTCCCCGAGCAACCCACCAAGCAGAAGAACACCTCTCCTCAGGAGGCTGTTCTTCCCTTGTACTTTTCATCATCAACCCAAGAGGCAGTCCACCACCACCACACAGGTGTAGGGTATTACACCACAACGGTGGCTCGAACCTGTATAAATCTTGTGTCTCTAGTGTTGAGAGTTCATCGAGCTAGCTTAGAGATTGCGGCGAGGCTGAGAGTGAGATTCGGTAGGGGGAAATCTTCGTGTGCACCCCAGTGTTCGAACCTCAAGGGTTTTGCCGGAACCCTAAATCCAACATTTGGCGCGCCGGGTTGGGGTGCGCCGAAGCTTTCCTTCCACCAGTCAGCCCCCCGTCGCTCCATGAGTCCAATGTCTGGCGACCCTATGATCGGCGCCGACCGCTGGGCAACGTTGCGGGGCACGGGCGGCCCGGTCACACACCGCCCGCCCTTACTCCGCGGCAGGTGCTGGAAGCCGCAAGGGCCTCAAGCCACGCCGCGGTCACGGTGCCGCACACCCATCGAGAACAAGCAAAGATGAGACTCGCGCTCACTATGGCTCGGGAGCTGCTGCGATGCAGGTTGATGGAGAGCAGTCGGGATGTGTTGCTGGAGCGTGTTGTCGAGCTCCTGGATGCCGTGGCCTCGGGGGATCCGCCCTTCTGCTTCCATCTTGGACCCTGGGCCTCGGCCGGACCACACGACGGACCTCTCCACGCCCGCGTGCCCCCAAGAATTCCCCAAGGCGTCATCAACACCAGCTCAACCATCGGCGCCGGATGCCAGGTGTCACGCCCAATATGCGACCATATCCAAAAGGAACTCGAAGGTCCCACCAAGGATAGACCCGCATATTGAGACGCTTTTGCAAGGTGGATATCATTACATCAACATTACATAATAGATGGGGATACATACAAGAGGCATACAATGCCACATGAATACATCAATACATCATACACAAGATCAACATCCGACTACGGATGAAAGACAAACAGAAACTCAAACGACATCCACCCTGCTAGCCCAGGCTGCCGACCTGGAACCTATCCCCTGATCGAAGAAGAAGCAGAAGAAGAACTCCAAACAAGCAAACATCGCTCTCGCGTCAAGATCATCGCAAAACCTATACCTGCAACTGTTGTTGTAGTAATCTGTGAGCCATGAGGACTCAGCAATCCCATTACCATGGGTATCAAGACTAGCAAAGCTTAATGGGAAAGGAAGGGGTAAAGTGGTGAGGTTGTTGCAGCGACTAAGCAAGTATGGTGGCTAACATACACAAATGAGAGCGAGAAGAGAAACAAAGGAACGGTCGTGAAGCTAGCAATGATCAAGAGGTGATCCTGAACACCTACTTACATCAATCATAACACAGAAACCGTGTTCACTTCCCGGACTCCGCCAAGAAGAGACCATCATGGCTACACACACGGTTGATGCATTTTAATTCGGATCTGGTGTCAAGTTATCTACAACCGGACATTAACAAATTCCCATCTGCCACATAACCGCGGGCACGGCTCTCGAAAGTTTATACCCTGCAGGGGTGTCCCAACTTAGCCCATGATAAGCTCTCGCGATCAATGAAGGATATTCCTTCTCCTCGGGAAGACCCGATCAGTCTCGGAATCTCGGCTACAAGACATTTCGACAGTAATAAAACCAGACCAGCAAGACCTCCCGGCGTGCCGACATCCTGATAGTAGCCGCGCGTATCTCGTCTCAGGCCACGACCGGATGAGCACTACGTACAACTAGAACCAGCCCTCAAGTTTCCCCGAGGTGGCGCTGCAAGTGGCTCTAGTTTGGACCAACACTTAGAGAAGCATTGGCCCGGGGGGGCTAAAATAAAGATGACCCTTGGGATGTGCGACTCCCAAGGGAAAAAGGTAATAGGCGAGGCAAATGGTAAAACCAATGTTGGGCCTTGCTGGAGGAGTCTTATTCAAAGCGAACTGTCAGGGGGGTCCCATAATTCACCCGACCGCGTTAGGAACGCAAAATCCGGGAACATAACACCGGTATGAAGGAAACTAGGGCGGCAAGAGTGGAACAAAACACCAGGCATAAGGCCGAGCCTTCCACCCTTTACCAAATATATAGATGCATTAATAATATAAGAGATATTGTGATATCCCAACATAACCCTGTCCACCATGGAGCAATCTTCAACTTCACCTGCAACTAACAACGCTATAAGAGGGGCTGAGCAAAGCAGTAACATAGCCAAACAATGGTTTGCTAGGAAGGGTGTCAAAGGTTAGAGGTTCATGGCAATTTGGGAGGCTTGAAGAGCAAATGATAGGTAGCGCAACAAAGCGATAGAACGAAGCAACTAGCATAGCAATGATAGTAGTGAGATCCAGGGTAGCGGTCATCTTGCCTGAAATCCCGCTAGGAAGAAGAACGAGTCCATGAAGAAGACAAGCGGACGTAGTCGAACGAATCCTCACAATCGCAACATTACCGGGACTAAGAAGCAACACCGGAAAGAAACAAACAACATGGTAAATGCACAAGCATAAACATGGCATGATGCACAAACAAGTATGATGCATGTCCGGTTTAATGAGGCATGGCAAAGTGCAACAAACAATACTACAAGTTAAGTGGAGCTCAATATGCAACGAGTTGCATATTGACGAAACACAACATTCGAGTTATTTAATTCGCTCTCGTTTAGGTACACAACAATGTTAAATGTTGTTAAACATGGCAAGGGGTGTAACAAAAGTAAACTAACTATTTAGGCAAGTTTAAATGAGGGCGGAACAACAAATAACAATTCCAGAAAATCCCCATATGCATATTTTGAATTTGGTACTGTTCTGCCCTAAAACATATTTTAAAGTTGTTACACAGGGAAATAAAGTGCACCATGTTAAACTAGGCATTTTTCCACCCCATTTACATATAAAGTTTATTAAAATTGGAGCTACGGTTATTTAGTTATGAAATAAATCATTTTAGCATGTTATTTAAGCAAATTAAAACAAACAGCATTTTAAACATTTTAAACATGGATGAAAGTGGAAAATTATTAATCTACACAAAATTCTAAGCATTTTACATGTTTAAATCATTTTAATCCGATGCACGGTTCAAGAGTTATTAAATGCATGATGCTTTGGGGTTTTACTGTAAAACCGCACTCTCTGGATAATTGGACAAATTCGCAGAACAGGAAAAAAACATGCACTGGGCCGAATCTGGCTGGGCCAACAGAATGGAAAAAAAGGAGGCGCTGGGGGCCTCACCCATGGGCCATGGCCCAGCTCGATGGAGGAGGCCCAAGAGGGCGCGAGGCTGGAGGAGGCCGGTTGGGGCGCGCTGGGCCTTGGCGCAAAGAGTGGCCCAGGCGCGGGTCAACGCACGGAGTGCGCTCGTCCCTGCTCGACGAGGACGAGGCAGAAACAGGGTCAGGGGCGCAGGGACTCGGCGCAGCAGGCTTCAGGCGATGCAGGCGCGGCAGCGGCAGGAGTTGGAGCGAGGGGAGACGACAGAGCTTGCCGGGGTGGTCGCCAGTCTCCTGCGGCGCTCGGGGAAGACGGTGCAGGGCGAGGCTCAAAGCAGAGGACGAACGGGCGCCGCGGCTCCAGGGACTTGGCGCGGTCAACGGCGAGCTCCTGCGTCGGGACGTCCATAGCGGCCGGGGACTTGGCGGATCCAGGCTGTGGAGGTTGTCGGGGTCCCGTTCCCTGCCGGATCGAAGTGGAGGCCGGCCGGCGGACTTGGAGCTCCACGCGGTGGCGGCTTCCATGGCTGGACTCGAAGGGGACGCAAGGGATGGGCGCGGCGAGGCGGAGGGAGATGGGCGGCACTGGGGACCTGCTGGTCACCGGAGCTTGCTGGATCTTCCGACGAGCGGCGCGGGGACGAGGTGAGGAGGCGCTCAGGCGCCTGCGCGCTGGATCGAGGGCTCGAGGAGCACCTCTCCTTTGGTGCTGGACACGCACGGGAGCAGGGAAGGGGAGGCGGCTGCGAGCTGGTTGGGTGGATCGGGCAGGGGATCCCGATGAGGATTTTTGGATCGGGCAAGATCCCGAGGTGGGAGGAGACAAGAGGAGTGGCGGCGGCGGCGGAATGGAAGGATGGGACATTGCTCCTAAAATTTAGGGTTAGAGTCTAGTTTATATAGAAGGGGATTAGGGCAGTGGTATGTCGTCCCTCCGATCGAAATCGGACGGTCGGAAAAAAATAGGCTAGGGAGTCCAAATAGGAAAACGGAGATATTTTATAGATGTTTGAGGATGATCCGGACTCATCGGTCACAATAGCCCGACTCGGGTTCGGAGCAGTTTTCGGGGGCGCGCAAGAGGTGTCTGAGGGAGGTCGACGAAGACAAGGGGGAAAGGCAACTACGAACGGCTACGAGTTTTATGAAAATATGCAAATGCAATGCGCATGATGCTATGAGATGAAATGCAAGACATGAACAAAATACAAAACAAAAGACAAAAACCCAACCACGGAGAAAATAACATATCACATCGACGGAAATGGCAAGAGTTGGAGTTACTAATATGGAAAGTTGTATCCGGGGCATTACACCAGGCCGCACCCGCACCACCATCGGTGAATGAGGGCATGTGCGCTGCCGCCTATGGCCCGGGGGGGCCACTGCCCTACCATCCTCAAGACGGTGCGCTAGGCCGAGCGACATGGAGTGTTGGGCACTATGACGAAGTCTTCCAGGCGGCAGCTTCGGAGGCTTATGTGGCCCGCATGGTGGAACGGCGGTATGCGTTGGAAGACGACCCTGGCTCGTTTCTTAGGCCAGGCTAGGAGGAAGGGCCGCCGGAAGCCGAGCCATTCTAGGAGCCTCAAGGGAGCCTCACCAACTGCACTGGCAGCAGCAGTTACCGGGTACCACTAATTCCTTAGGAGCAAGCTTATGCTAACCATGGGTCGCAGGAGGGCCAGGTCACAGTAACGGCCAGCTGCCCCAGCTCGGCAGCCTCCCTTCCACCAGGAGGAGCGCACTAGGGGCTGCAGGAGAGGGGCCGGGAGCAAGCCCCCCCCCCCCCCCACCACGGCGCACAGAGCAAGGTGTCGCCCAGAGGTAGGCCCTCTGCCGGGAAGGTGCTGCAAAGCCTACCCCTGGCAGAGGAATCGTGGTCGCCGAGGGCACCGCTGACGTCCCCTTTGCCCCTTGGCGTCGTCCTAGTTTCTGGTCGCCGCCAATGGTGGTCGAGGGTGGCGCAAGGCGGGTCCCTCATCTGGCGATATGAAGTGAGACCCGGTGCCTATGAAGAAGGCCAAGTGCCTGTGAAGCTCGCCGCCCGTGACACTCTCACGTAATAATGAGTGGGGCTGTACATGCCCCGGAGCCTCGGGAGTGCTACCCTCGGGCCTTGGGTGCTCCCACCCACGCCAAGTGGCAGCACTTAGCTCCGCGCTAGTGAAAAGACATGAGGACTAGACTAGGCGCCCGACGCGGCCATTTGCTTTTTGACTCCCTTTCTGTAGTCGTGCTTCCTTGCTTCGGATTTAAGTTGAAGTTGAATTTTCATTTGTGTGCGCGGGGGGGGGGGGGGGGTGACTTCTTCTTTGTGTGATTTCTTGCGTTCTGGTTCCTGCCTTAATTGGGAGTTCACACCGGCTGCCTCCCCATCATGAGCCCCTCGCAGGCGGGGCTAGGCGAAGCGGACGTACGCTTCACACATGCCATGCTATGGCCGACACTCGCTCTCACGAGGCCCTCTCAACTGGGTCGACAGGTCCCTCAGGGGATGCTTCCTCACGAGCCAGTTCAGGACTTGTCCTGGCCAAAGGTAAATTACAACAACCAACTCGCCGCAGTCCCCGTAGGCTTATAGAGGCATATATTAAGCATTGGCCCGAAAAGCATAGAGACGGCAATCTTTTTACATGAGGGGCATCCCCTCCCAAAATGCTCTTACAACCTTTGGGGCCGTGCCCGAGCTTCTGTATGCAGGATAAACAGCAGAGAAACACAGGATCAGTCAGACATATCGCTTACCGCGTCCCCCCGTCGCCTCCAGATGCATCATTGGCGCCGCTGTCGCTGTCACTGGCATCACCATCGCCACCACCGGCACCACCATCACCATCATCGACCACGTCGCCTTTGTCCGCCGCAACTACCACCCTGTCGTCATCAGAAGCAAAGACCCTCACAAGCGCATCCACGTTATCCTCCACCCACCGCGCCAGGTTGCCCCGGATGGCCTCGGGCACCGGGGCGATGGCGGCGTCAAATTCAAAGTCGGGGTAGGTGTTCTGAAGATGGCTGAAGATGCGGGAGAACGCGCGCCTGAGCAAGCTGCAACTCCTCTCCTCGACAAGCTAGCGAGCTCTCTCAGAGCGGTTCTCCAGGCGCGTCACCACGTCAGTGAAGAAGCGAAGATGACCGGCATAGTCAATCGCGTGGGGATGCGGGGCGTTCTCGTCACAAATATTGCCCAGGGCTGCGTTGGCCCTGTTCCTAAGGTCCTGGAGCATGGGGACGTGCACGTGCTCCAACGTTCGCCAATGAAGAACTTCCTCCCTATTCTGCTGCTTGATGGACTCGGCGTCGGCAACCCACTGCTGAAGAGGAAGTAGCTCGGCCAGCGCCGAGACCAGGGCGGCTGAGGTGGCCTCCGCGCGCCGTTCCGCTTCAGTTAGCCTGGACCTGAGGGCGGTAGTCCTGCCCGCAACCTCAGCTTCAACCAGCTTTAGCTTCAGGTCATACCTGCTCGCAAGATATGCGCGCGCCTCGGCCATGCGGTGGTCAACCTCTTCCTGGACCCGGGCCTCACGCGCGTCAACCGCGTCCTCCGCTTGGGCAACCTGGCGCTCCCTCGTCTCCAACTGCTCAAGCTCAAGGTTGCGCTCGGCGGCCTCCAGTGTTAGTGCTTCCTCACGCTTTAGGACCACCCTCTCCTCGTCAGGCATCCCCCTCAGCGATGCAAGGGCGGCTTGGCACAACTCCACCTGCTGCTCCAAGGAAGCACTCCAGGCTTGGAGCTCCCACGCGTGCTTCTCTGCAATCTCGCGACGACGGTCTGCTTCCTGGGCCTCCTCCAAAGCTCGGGAGCAGGCCTCACGCGAGGTTGCAAGGGAACCCTCGGCCTTCGAATTGTCAAGATCGCGCTAGTGGCGCCCGAGGTTGATGGCCACCTTCAGTTTATGCCGCTCCTCGATCAGCCGTAGGCCCTCGACTTCAAGGCGCGCGTCTACATCCAAAAGTTCTCCACAGAGCTGGCCCATCGCGTCCATCGCCCTTTGGAAGAACTCGTGGCGGACGACGCTTCGCTCGGCCACAAATTTGAGCATGCGGCTGATGTTGTCCCCTGTCACGAGCACTGTCGGCGGGATCCGAAGCGGTTCGGCCCCTCTAGGCAGGGACTGGGGGCTTGCGCCCCCATGGTTGCTGGCCAGGCCCCGCAAGGGACCCAGACTGGCAGGCTTGCCACTTGAAGAGGAGCCCAAGATTGACGCCAACCAGCTGCCGTCCATGACTAGAGTAGGAGCCCTGGGTAGGCTGGCCACGCTCCAGGCAAGGTTGCGAAGGAAATTCGGCAAGGGCATGGGCTCAAGGCACCTTGCAGGAAGGCTTGCTCCTCTGGCTGACCCCGCGCCAGGGGTGGCGTGCAGGCTTGGGGAGCTCAAGGCTAGCGATGAAGGCAAGGCCGGAGGAGGCTGCTTCTCGGGAAACTCCGCAGGCTTGGCAGGAGGGATCTTGAAGAGCCACAGTCAAGAAGGGAAGCAACTATTGGAGAAGGATAAGGTACTTACTCGTCTATGGCGATGTACTTTCTATGTTTCAATAGTCGGATGGTGCCACCACTGCAGCTCGAGGACTCCTTCCTCTTGTGGAGTGCGGCGAACTCCATGCTAAACCGGCCATGGCATTGGACGTGACGGCCAGCTCGGGGCACGGCTGGAGAGGCACCCAGGTGGTTGACCTCAAGAGCGCCAAGATGGGAAGAGCAATCGGGCTCTGCCTCATGCTTGCTTGCCGAGGTCTAAGGAGCTTCGGCCTCAGGAGCCGCAGACTACATCTCCCCCTCAACGACCGCCTCAGGGCGAGCCTCACGGGTTCCTTAGGATGGCGCCTTGGGAATCTCGAGCGGCGTCGGCACCTCGACACCCACGCCTCCGGCCTCAAGCGACGCTTGCCTCCCTGCATCCACTCTTGGAACAAGCTCGATGCTTCCGGCAAGGAGGGAAGCCACGATGACGGGATTATCACGAGGCCCCACAAGGCCGACCCGACACAGCACCCATTCGTCGAAGGAGGGCATCTGCCCCGCGAACTCGACCCTTTTCGGGCAGAGATACAAGAGACAACCCCCCTTGCAGCATATCGCCTGGCGAGGCGTTGCTAGTCAAGACTTCAAGCACCGTCCTTCGCGCTTCGAGCGAGAGCCCCGACTCCTGAAGCCTTATGTGATCTAGGTCACCAGCCAGGGCCCACATTGGCCGGGAATGGCGTTGGAGAGGGGCAATACGACACTGGAGGAACTCCTTCACCACCTGGGGCGCAATCATGCCAAGGTATCTCAACCTCTTCAACTGAAGCCAGACGAAGGAAAGGTGAGAGCTCGCGAGCTTCTCATGGCCCCAGCCTGAGTTAGGGATGGCGAGAAACGACGGAGGCGAGAGCAGGGGGCTGAGCACTCCAACATCCACGTACACCCACCGCGTCCAGAACCCCCTCGTGGACGGCGGGAGATCAAAATCAATCCCTGGGGTGGCCGCCTCTGCCACAGCCTAGAAGCTCAGGCACCCCGAGCACTGCGAAGGGTCGGTCAAATGCAGCGAGAACAAATAGCACAAGAGGGCAACGAAAGGAGCAATGCCCACCATAGCCTCGCAAAAAAGGCGAAGACGGCGAGAAGGGCAACGGATTGGGGATCAAGGTGCAGCATGTGAATCTGGTAATGGGAAAGCACTACGTTGAAGAAGGCGGAGAAAGGGGGATCAGGCCAGCCCACAAGGCGTCTGTCGGCGTTCTGGGAACGGGGGTACCCAGACTTGCCTGCCTGCGGCCTGCGGTGTGGCTCGAGTGGCCCAGTATGGCCCATCTTCATCAGCACATGCCCAAGACCCTCGCGAGGGGCCAAGCCTCGCGGGGCGGACGACAGGAGGCCTCCTCAGGCACGGCCTCGTCAGGCTAGTTCGCGAGGAAGCGGAGATATCAAGGCGGGGTACCTCACGAGGTGCCTGTGACGCAAGCCATGACGACCAAGGCACAGGCGGGCGCCAGGCGGGCGCCAGGCGGGCGCCGACCCGCGCAGAGTCCTTGTTTCCCCTTTGGTGCAAATGGGGCAAGCGCAGGCTAGGCTATCAAGCAAAGGCAACCATTTCGGTGCGACAAGACCAAGGACAGCAGGGCAGCAGAACGGAGGTCATCGTGGAGCCCAAGCCAGCGTCATTGTCAGGGTCCTTTGGCAAGCAAGGACCAACTTTAGTCAGGATAAGTGTACTAGATGTTCACCTTCAAAATGGCCAATTGTTGGCGCCCTTCCCACTCAATATTTGGGAACAGGCCCGGGGCCTTCGCCTATAAATAGGACTAGCCATCCACAGGGTAGGGATGGAGACAGATAGAGAGAACAAGGATAGAAAGACACACACAGAGAGAGAGGCGACTGAACCCTCCTAGCAGTCCATCGCACCAATCAAGAACAGACACTCGCGAGGCCGTTCTTCACTTGTACTATCCTTCATCAGCCCCAGAGGCAATCCACACACCACAAACTGGAGTAGGGTATTACACCACAATGGTGGCCTGAACCACTATAAATCTTGTGTCCCTTGTGTTGTTCTTCGAGTAGTTTAGATCCTAGCAAGGCGGTGAAACATGGGTAGGCTGAGGGTGTGATCTCCGCGCACACCCCAGTGTTTGAACCTCAAGGGTCTGCCGGAACCCGAAATCCGACATTTGGCGCGCCAGGTAGGGGTGCGCCAGAGCTCTCCCTTCCGTCGACCCGTTCTCCATCAGCACCGCGCTTCGCCCTCATGGCGGCCAATGCACCGCCCGCTTCGGCTGTCGACGCCGGCGCGGGAACCAGGGAGCTTTGAGCCCTGCCGCCCGCCTTGCGACAGGTGCAGTGGCCAAACAAGTTCAAGCCGGACATGCCGCCGCGCTATGACGGCGCAGGCGATCCGCTGGCCTTCCTGCTAGCATATGAAGAAGCCATCCTCAAGGCCGGAGGCGATGACAGGGTCATGGCTAACTGCCTGCCCATGGCCCTCACAGGCGTCCCACACATGTGACTGCTCCACCTGCCGGCGGCTTCTGTGGCCTTCTGGGAGGAGTTGTGCAAGCTCTTCCTCGCCCATCATGCTGCGATGGTGCCCCCTGTCATCGCAGCCCTCCTGGGCAGATCGCAGGCACCACCTTCAGGCCACCACATCAAGCCATTCGTCCGCCAGATCAGCGCTGCCCTTGTCCCGCGCGGGGCGCCTCCGGGTTGGGCGGCACCTAAAGCCTCAACGTGCTCTCAGTGGAGGCCTTCAGCCTTCTCCACGTACCACTGGAACGGCTGCAGCCCAGCAAGCCCTTCTTGGGTGTCAGATCCCTGGGGCAGATCCGCCTTCCAGTGACCTTCGGCACCTATGACAACTTCCACACAGAGCTAGTCAACTTCGACATCGCCCCCATCGGCCTCCCATACAGCGCCATCCTTGGTTACCCAGCGCTAGCCCGGTTCATGGCCGAAACTCACCCGGCATACAACCTCATGAAGATGCCCGGGAGTGGCGGTGTCCTTACCGTGTCTGGGGACACCGGGGACGCGTTGCAAGTGCTCAAGCTCATTTTCAAGGCCGCGGCAGCAGCACGGCCCATCAACTCAGACGCCTCTAAGCCCAAGGGGGCTGCACCTGCCAAGAAGAAGCAGCTATTCACTCAGGACAAGGTGGAAACCAAGCAGGTACTGGTTGACGAGGACGGATCCACCAGTGCCACCTTCACCATAGGCGCCAACCTCGAGCCCGAACAGGAGGAAGCTTTGGTGAAATTCCTGCGCGCGAACAAGAAGGTATTCGCGTGGGAACCTGATCAGCTGGCAGGGGTCCCGAGGGGCGTAACCGAGCATCACCTCAATGTGTGCCCCAACATGTGCCCAGTGAAGCACAAGGCAAGGCGGCAGTCCATTGAGAAGCAAGCTTTCATCGTCCAAGAGACCCGCAAGTTGGAAGCAGCGGGGGTCATTCGCGAGGTCCACTACCTAGACTGGCTGGCTAACCCTATGGCCGTGCCGAAGAAAGGGGGAAAGGAACACATGTGTGTCGACTTCACCAACCTCAACAAGGCCTTCCCGCAGGATCCGTTCCCGCTCCCTCGCATCGACCAGATCGTCGACTCCACCGCCGAGTGTGACTTGTTGTGTTTCCTGGATGCCTTCTCCGGCTACCACCAGATCAAGATGGCAGTAGAAGATGTGGAGAAGACGGCCTTCCTGACCCCGTGCGGTGTTTACTGCTATACATGCATGCCATTCGGGTTGCGCAATGCCGGTGCGACCTTTCAGCGGCTAATGCACATCGCCTTGGGTCGGCAGCTCGGGAGGAATGCGGAGGCTTATGTTGATGACATTGTGGTGAAGTCTTGAGAGGCAAAAACTCTGATATAGGACTTGGAGGAAACCTTCGCGAGCCTTAACAAGGTGGACCTGTGGCTCAATCCGGAGAAGTGTGTGTTTGGAGTCCCCTCGGGCAAGCTCCTGTGTTTCCTAGTATCCCACCCGGGCATCGAGGCCAACCCGAAAAAGGTAAAAGCAGTCGAGGACATGAGTCCGCCAAATACCCTCAGAGAGATGCGGAAGCTCACCGGGCGCGTTACCGCACTAGGGCGTTTCATCTCCAAGCTGGGGGAACAAGCGCTGCCTTTCTTCAAGCTGATGAAGAAAAAGGGCCACTTTGAATGGACTGAAGAGGCCGACAAGGTGTTCCAGGATCTCAAGAGGTACTTGACCAGCCCCCCCGGTGATGGTGGCTCCGTGCCCTCAGGAGCCCCTGGTGCTCTACCTTGCGGCCACCCCCTACTCTGCCAGCGCAGCCCTAGTGGCTGTTAGGGAGGAGCGTAGGACCAAGGCCGAAGCAACCGTCCGGGTTAAAGCAAAGCAGGGCCGAGAGGGCCTCATAGCGAACGCGGCTGCAGCCAAGGAGGACCAGCCGCAGAAGGGAAGCACACTCGAAACAGAAGAGGCCCCTCCCCCGAGCGACAAGTCGCCGTGGGCTCTACTGTCTCAGGAGGTGCCCCCGCCTCCGGAGGACGCTAGTGGCGCCAGCGCTCCCAACCTAGTCGAGCACCCAGTGTAGTTCGTCAGCACGGTGTTGCGGGATGCAAGTGCGCAGAACCCCATGCCCCAGAAACTCCTCCTCGCGCTATTGGTGGCCTCGCGCAAGCTGCGGCACTATTTCCAAGGCCATCACATCAAGGTTGTCTCAGCATACCCCTTGGAAAGGGTGCTCAGGAGCCCCAACTCAGCTGGGAGAGTCGCTGAGTGGAACATCGGGCTGCAGGTGTTCCAAATAGAATTCAGCACAACCAGAGTCATCAAAGGGGCTGCGCTCATGGACTTCCTGGCGGAATGGGTAGAGGTGCTAGGCCTCGAGGCTGGCGAGGATCGATCGCTCTTCCCAGGGAGCGAGGCACCGGACGGATGGGTCATGCACTTCGACGGGGCGTTCTCCAGACACGGTGCAGGGGCTGGTGCGGTGCTCGTATTTCCCACTCAAGACAAGTTCTACTACACCGTGCAACTCTATTTCCAGCACGGGGAAAAGGTCTCCAACAACATAGCAGAATACGAAGGCCTGATAGCAGTCCTAAAGGCTACAGTCGCCCTGGGGGTGAAGCGCCTCACCATCAAGGGTGATTCGCAGCTTCTCATCAACTTCTCCAACAAAGTATACGAACCAAAGGACGAGCACATGGAAGCCTACCTCACGGATGTCGCAGGATGGAGAAGCAGTTCTGGGGGCTGGAGTTGCAGCATCTGCCTCGCGGCACCAATCAAGAGGCTAATGACATCGCCAAAAGGGCATCCAGGCGGCTACCTCAGGAGCCCAGCGTCTTCGAGGAGGGGCTCTTCAAGCCCTCGGCGACGCCAATACTATCAAGCACGGCGCAGCCTCGGGGGGAGCTCCCCCAGCCGCCTGCCTCGGGGGCCCCGGTCTGCGGCCCGACATGAGGAGCGCGCCTGCTCCTGGCATTGGAACCTCAGGAGGGGTGCTAGATCACGGAGCTCAGGAGTTACCTGACGCGAGGCACGTTGCCAGAAAAGGAGGAGGAGGCGGAGCGTGTGGCACGGCAGGCCACAACATACTGCCTTAAGGATGGGGAGCTCTACCGAAGACGACCGAATGATGTGTCCCTACGTTGCATTTCCAGGGAGCAGGGGAAGGAGCTACTCGCAGACATACACGGTGGCGACTGTGGGCACCACTCTTCGTCACCAACTCTCGTCGGTAAGGCGTTCCGCAACAGTTTCTACTGGCCCACGGCACTCAATGACGCTGTGGAACTGGTGAAAGCTTGCGAGGCCTGTCAGTTCCATGACAAGCAGATTCATCGGCCGGCGGGAGGTCTGCAGACTATACCCCTCTCGTGGCCCTTCGCAGTCCGGGGACTGGATATCTTGGGCCCGTTCCCTCGGGCGCCAGGGGGCTACCGCTACCTCTACGTTGTCGTGGACAAGTTCACCAAGTGGGCTGAGTTGGAAGCTGTCTGCACCATCCCCGCAGGCTTTGCGGTCAAGTTCATCAAGGGCCTCGTGAGCCGATTCGGGATGCCGAATTGCATCATCACCGACAACGGTTTGCAATTCACCAATAACCTCTTCAAAACATACTATGCTAACCTTGGAACGCAGATATGCTATGCTACGGTGGCGCATCCGCGCAGCAACGGTCAGGCCGAGCGAGCCAATGCAGAGGTCCTGAGGGGCCTCAAGACTAGAACCTTCAAGAAGAAGCTGGAGGCCTGCGGCAAGGGCTGGTACAACGAGCTCCAGTCCATGCTGTGGTCAATCCGCACGACCGCCACCAAGCCGACTGGCGAGACACCGTTCTTCCTGGTTTATGGAGCTGAAGCCGTTCTCCCTCATGAGGTCAGACGTTGTTCCGCGCGGGTCCTGGCATTCGACGAAGCGCAGCAGGACGCCATGTGGGGGACGGATCTCTTGCTGGGGGAGGAGCATCACTGAGAAGCCGGCCTACGGGCGGCAAGGTACCAACAAGCACTACGGCGATACCACTACCACAACATCCGCCCCAGGACCCTCGAGGTAGGGGACCTCGTGGTCAGACGGGTTCTCTCCAGGGAGGGGCTGCATAACCTCTCCCCCATGTGGGAGGGCCCGTTCAAGGTTGTTCATGTTTCCAGGCCCGGTTCTGCACACTTGGAGACCCAGGAGGGAGTGCCCATCCAGAACGCGTGGAACATCCAACACCTCCGAAGATTTTACCCCTGAAAAAGGCTCGGTGCCTGTGAAGAAGGCAAATGCCTGTGAAGCTGCTGTGTTTTGAAAAAGGCCCGGTGCCTGTGAAGAAGGTGAATGCCTATGAAGCTGCTGTGTTTTGAAAAAGGCCCCGTGCCTGTGAAGAAGGCGAATGCCTGTGAAGCTGTTGTGTTTTGAAAAAGGCCCGGTGCCTGTGAAGCTGCTGAGTTTTGAAAAAGGCCCGATGCCTGTGAAGAAGGCAAATGCCTATGAATCTCGCCTCCCGTGACACTCTCACGTAATAATGAGTGGGGCTATACACGCCCCGGAGTCTGTGGAGTGCCACCCTCGGGCCTCGGGGGCTCCCGCCCACGCCCAGTGGCAGCACTTAGCTCCGCGCTGGTGAGAAGACGTCGAAGACTAGATTAGGTGCCGGACGCGGCCTCTTTCATTGGCTTTCCGTAGTTGGCATGTTTGTTCCTATTTGAAGTTTTTCCGAAGCTGTTGCCATTTCGAGCTTGCTACTCTCCTGTTTTACTTGTTCGTTTCGTTTTCTCCTGCGCAAAACCTTGCGAGGGGGGAGCGTGGGCACCCTCGCGAGTATGTTTTGCCCAGCAATTTGGAACTTCCCTGTTCGAGTCTGCTGCAGGAGCACCCCTCCCAGTCCGTGCCCCACGGGCATCGCGACACGATCACGGGGTTTGGGTTGGTTCCCCTCACTACCAAGGCTGGGGACTACCCCTGCTGACTAAACTCTGCAGGACACAAGGCGCAGGACGAGACACTGGCCTCGAGAGGCGAGGACCGCGACGAGCCCCCCTCAAGATAAGTGGTTTTCACGCATAAGCACACAGAATGATTAATAGCACATAAGCAGTAGAAAGCACGCATGAATTAAAACAGCAACTGTTCAGCACGCCCCGCGGGGCAACGGATTACATTCTTTTCGCGCAGGAGAAAAAGGAAAGTGAAAGGGGGGATGACGTGCTCGGCGTCGGCCCTCAGCGAAGGCTCGTACTGCCTCCGAAGCTCAGCTGGATTCCGCCTCCCGCTTCACCGGAGCGCGGCGGCGGGCCGACCCCCTGCCCTCTCCCAGATGAGGGCGACGACGAGGGGGCTGGTCGCGGCCACCGCTGGAGGAGCTGCTACCCGAAGGGGAGTCCCCGGAGCTTGGCGGATATCGGGCCCCGCTGCCCGCGCGCCCTCCGCCCCCTTCACCCCGACTAACGCCGGGGCAGGCCACGCGACCGCGGTCATCATCTTTGGGACAGCATCTGGCACGGCGGCCGTCTTCCCCGAACACCCTCACGTAGAGGGTGGCGTCACCGTCGAACTTGAAGTGCAGAGTGCAACGTCGGCGCAGGCCGCACGCGCGGGCGAATGTTTGCCAGCCGCGGGTCAAGGCCGCCTCCCCGGCGGTGGAGACCTCCAGGGTAGCCCAAGAGGACCTACTGCAGCAGCCATCTGCCTGAAGCAAAGGGCCACCGGGGGCACCAGCCGGAAGCTCACCTATGAAGAAACGAGGAAGTTGGAGCCAGGTGCGGGTCGGGTCAGCCGACCACACGACAAACTCCGGCAGCACCTACGCCGAGCGGAAGCGCGGCCTTGGGGGTCATGCAGCCCCAGCATACCTCTCGACGGCAGCCAGACGCCAACCGCTGCACAGAGGGCTACTTCCACGGCCCCGGGAAGCCGCAGCAGGGGCAGCGGGGTGCTTACGACCGCGTCCCCGGCCGCGCTTGGTCGAAGGGGAGTCGGGCCCTTCCTAGCGAGCTTTCCCTTTCTCGCGGCCGAGAACCTCTTCGGCGGAGCCATGGGGATGGCGAGCGGCCAAGAAGAAGACAGGGAGTAGCAAGGAGGGATAAACCAGAGGTGCTCGCGCCGTTCCATTCATATAGCTGCGGGAGGCCAACCGACGGCCTCCATGATCACAGGTAATCATGACCCATTTTGCATGCAGGGACTTGTCAAGTCGTGCAGCTACCGAGGCATCATGGGGGAGCCAGGATGCCCACGTCCAATCAACCGCCACGCGGCGCCCAAGGCCACATGCTATTGGGGCCCATGTCGCTTTGCACTTGCCTCTTCGCTTCTCTGCTAAGCCAAGTCCAAACGCGCCTTGGGCCCGGGGGCTACTGTCGGCGTTCTAGGAACGGGGGTACCCAGACTTGCCTGCCTGCGGCCTGCAGCGTGGCTCGAGGAGTGGCCCTGTACGGCCCATCTTCATCAGCACATGCCCAAGACCCTCGCGAGGGGCCAAGCCTTGCGGGGCGTACGACAGGAGGCTTCCTTAGGCACGGCCTCGTCAGGCTGGCTCGCGAGGAGGTGGAGAGATCAAGGTGGGGTACCTCACGAGGTGCCCGTGACACAAGCCATGACGACCAAGGCACAGGCGGGCGCCAGGCGGGCGCCAGCCCATGCAGAGTCCTTGTTTCCCCTTTGGTGCAAAGGGGGCAAGCGAAGGCAAGGGTATCAAGCAAAGGCAACCATTTCGGTGCAACAAGACCAAGACCAGCAGGGCAGCAGAACGGATGTCATCGTGGAGCCCAAGCCAGCGTCATCGTCAGGGTCCTTTGGCAGGCGAGGACCAACTTTAGTCAGTATAAGTGTAATATATGTTCCCCTTCAAAATGGCCAATTGTTGGCGCCCTTCCCGCTCAATATTTGGGAAGAGGCCCGGGGCCTTTGCCTATAAATAGGACTAGCCACCCACAGGGTAGGGGATGGAGACAGATAGAGAGAACAAGGACAAAAAGACATAGAGAGAGAGAGAGAGGCGACTGAACCCTCCTAGCAGTTCATCGCACCAACCAAGAACAGACCCTCGCGAGGATGTTCTTCCCTCCTACTATCCTTCATCAGCCCCAGAGGCAATCCACACACCAGAAACTGGAGTAGGGTATTACACCACAATGGTGGCCTGAACCAGTATAAATCTTGTGTCCCTTGTGTTGTTCTTCGAGTAGTTTAGATCCTTGCGGTGAAACATGCGTAGGTTGAGGGTGTGGTCTCCGCGAGCACCCTAGTGTTCGAACCTCAAGGGTCTGCCAGAACCCGAAATCCGACAGCGTCAACGAAGAACCGAACCTCAGTGGTTGTCCAGTCAATGGAGGCTCGGGGCGCAGGCCAAGCCACTGTCCCTCCCCACTCGTTGAAGCTGGAAGCGAGCGCAGGGCAGACCTTGCCCATGGCCTCCTGGTTGATCACCCGCGATCGTCCGACGGTGGGCTCGATTGCCTGGGGTGGATTGGCTGAGAGCAGAGGATTCTTCCCTTTCTCCGTGCGAGTCGGCGCCATGGCAATGGAGGGGTTTGAGCTCGAGTCAGATTGGAAGCAGGAACAGGGGCTCGAGGAGGAAAGAAGGATAGGAAGCACGCCGCCTGCGAGGAGGAAATAACTGTGTAGGGTACCGTGTCCGCCTAGCCAGGCGGATATTGGGGCAGCGTGGGGAAGCAGAGACGCCCTCGTCCAATCAGTCGCCACGTGTCGACCAAGGCCGCAGGCTGTAGGGGCCCGCGGCACTCCGCACTGCCCTTTGGCTTCACCGCTAAGCCAAGTCCGAGCGCGCCTTGGGCCCGGGGGCTACTATCAACGTTCTAGGAACGGGGGTCCCCACACTTGCCTGCCTGCGGCCCACGGTGTGGCTCCACCAGTGGCCCAGCATGGCCCGTCTTCTTCAACCAACACTCAAGACCCTCGCGAGGAGCCAAGCCTCACGGGGCGGACAACACAAGGCCTCCTCAAGAGCGACCTCACCAGGCAGGCTCGCGAGGGAGGCGGAGAGATCAAGGCAAGGGGTACCTCGTGAGGTTCCCGTGACGCGAGCCATGACGACCAAAGCTAGGCGGGCGCTAGCGCGCGCAGTGTCCTCGTTTCCCCTTTGGTGCTAATAGGGCAAGTAGAGGCGCGAAGTAATGAGGCATCGGGCCAAGTTTTCCATATCAGTGCAACAAGACCAAGACCAGCAGGACGGAGGTCATTGTGGAGCCCAAGACGGCGTCACCACCAGCACCTTTGGCAGGCGAAGATCACCTTTAGTCAGGATAGCTTGTACTAGATGTCCCCTTTCAAATTGGCTGTTGTTGGATCCCTTCCCGCTCAATATTTGGGGAGAGGACCAGGGCCTCTATAAATACGACCTAGCAACCACCATAGACGGGGACCGGATCGATTCCTCCCCGAGCAATCCACCAAGCAGAAGAACACATCTCCTTAGGAGGCTGTTCTTCCCTTGTATTGTTCGTCATTAGCCCAAGAGCCAATCCACCACCACCACACAGGAGTATGGTATTACACCACAACGGTGGCCCCGAACGTGTATAAATCTTGTGTCTCTAGTGTTGTGAGTTCATTGAGCTAGCTTAGAGATCGCGGTGAGACTAAGAGCGAGATTCGGTAGGGGCAAATCTTCGTGCGCACCCCAGTGTTCGAACCTCAAGGGTTTTGCTGAAACACTAAGTCTGACACTTGTTGGCACATATATTGAGAGAGTGAGATTACTGTAATAGTGGGACTAGTTGATGAAACATACACTAACAAATAGTAGCACCCTCATTATCTTAATGGGTAAAGTTAGCAACATAGTAGTCTTGCTTAAAGAGAGATATTAGTTTATTTAATCAGTGCCAATTAGCTCAACACTCAAAGCATTGCCATGTATCATAGGTTGCAAAACATTAACGTGCAAAGATAAAGGAGTTTCTCATGATAGTAGCATGATACAAATAGAGACAACAACAAACTGATATGGATAAAGGCTTTAGGCCCGTACCAACGTGAGGAAAAAAGCTTATTCATGTAGTCCCATAAGAGATGATCAAGCACTCCTAGAATCACTCAATAGAATATATTTTTGTGCACTTCAAATGTATGGTTGAAATCACTCTTGTTTACCAGTGCTGAGATTATAACAAAAGATTATCAAGAACTTCCAGCAGAGTTAAAGCACTGGCTGGGATACAGTTCATTGTATTGTCTTGTGCAGTTCCACTAAAATGTATGATTGGCACAACATGATCCCTGTTTGGACAAGTAGGAACAAAGTGAAACCTTCATTATCTTAGTGAGAAAGGATAGAAAGACATTAGCATATTACTCTAACAGTAGCATCAAATTCCTGATGGAAAATACGCAAAACATTGCCTCATTGAACCAATGGCAATAAATTGACATGCAAAACAATAGCACTATTATGTCAGGACACTAATGATATTCCCTCCCTGCTCCACCACATGATTCACCTCCATAGACAAACATACACACGTACATGATTCAGCATTGGGTGCTACTAAAGATTTGTTTAACTTTGATAGGAAAATTAGGCAGCAATAAATTAGTGCTACTTAACTACTCCAAATTAATTAAGTTAGACAGCAGAAGTGGAAGGGCTACATGGAGGAACATCTCACATGTAAGGTAGTCATTGTCGGAGCCCTTGAATGGCCTCGACTGAGGCCTCTGGTTTCAGCAAGATCACCTTGGCACTGTTTATTCTTCTTCTTCTTCCTCTTCATGCTCTGTTTCTCTTTCTCCTCAACAGTTGGTGAAACCAAGTACATGATTGGCCTTCTGTTTCATAATTGGTTTTGTCAGTGAGGGAGTACAAGTGTACTATTAAAAAATAGCATTATTTTCTCATGGCAGTCACAAAATAGAGATGAACACATGCATTAGATGTCATTCTTATCTATAGGAAGGTTATGGTGCCAATATGGATGATGAGGATTGGAACACAGATCTCCCTTTGTGCAGTTCCACCGAAATGAACCAACTGTTCCATTCTGACATTCCAGTTAAACAGCAAAAAAGTCATTTCTTTTAAGAAGTGTTTTGTGTAGTGCACCAAAAGGTCACAACAGCAATCAGGTGAAATGGATATCCCTGTTTGCACAAAAAGCTACAGAGGAAACAGTCAAAGTCTCAAACAGTTACAGACAAAAACATTTGGCTAAACTTGTTGTGGCTTATAACAGTGGCATGGTTTCATTTTACTAGGGGCATTAGATTAAGAACAACTAAATATTTGGTATAAGGGCATGGGACAGTGGGTGCACCAGCAGTCCAGCACTATTTACCTAAACAGGGGCATAAAGTGGTGATTCATAGTTTGTTGCCCCGAGAAACAAACATCCAAGAAACATATCTGGGTTTGTCCCATTTTTGTTCACTCTAGCCACCTACTCCTATGTGTGGATAGGGAAGTACTGCAGCGACGTAGCAAGCTAGGGAAGTAGAGCTAAGGCGGTTTCGAAGGAGGATATACCTGAAGGTCGTCGGGATGTGGATATGATGCAGAGCATCCCACGTTCATCCCCATCTACACTCTGACTACTCTTCAAGCCCCAAGAGGACATATGACGAGAGCTCGAACATACGCCATTGGACACGAGGTGAACTCGCTCCTCTACGAATTGTCACTTTCCGCATGTGAGACATGGCTACTACCTCAAACATATGTGCTATGCATGACCAGGAACCAAGAGGAAGGCCATGGAACTGCTACGAGCATTGGACAAGACGGCGAGGACACCAAGCGCGAGGAACAAAAGGAAGAGCTGCCAGGAAGCTACAGCTCTCGGACGTCCGACGATCTCCGGACGTCCGACGCCTGGAGACTCCACCAGCCAGATCGACTCCAACAAAGGCAACCTACAGTGCCCGGACGACCGCGAGAGACCGAATGACCGACACCAACAGTATAGTACGGAAACATCAGAAGTACGGAGACCTCCGGACGTCCGATGCCACTTGTCCAGAGCCAAAACGCCGGACGTCCGACGAGCACCGGACGACTGGACCCTCGCGAGCCACCGGACGTCTGGTACCGCGCAGCTTCAGGCGTGAGGTCCATGTACCCTTTCACTTCACCCCCATTTGCACTTAGACTATAAACAGACCTCCTCCTTCTCCTAGAGAGGGTTAGCGTTGTGATAGCTCATATTTTGAGATTGATCCTTGCTCATCCATCCGGATCTAATCCATCGCGAGGGACCGACACCTCTTTGGAGAAGATCCTCATCGGATTCAAGACCTCCTTTCGGAGAAGACCCTCTTCAAAACCTCCTCTCGGAGAAGAACCAGTTATCCTATGTATCATCCATTGTTGGATTCGGATCTTGAATCACCTTGTGTCTCAATGATCTAGCATATGTCTGACTTTATTCTTGTTGGTTGAGTGTTCTCTCGTGTTTTTCCCTCGTTCCCCTCCTCGTGTTCTTCGTGTTCTTGGTAGGTTTTCCCTCCAAATGTGAAAGATCGGCCTCTAGGGTTCTACCCTACATCATCTTGGACTAGAGCAAGGTTGATCACGAATTTGGAGCCCCTACCCCTCTTTTTCTAGCCTTCTTTTGCTTCGTTTCGTCCTAAATTCGAAAATTCCCCACCAAAAATAGCCCCCCAATTTTTTTGTTGGTTTCATGATGTTTTGTTGATTTTGATCCATGGATTTGCTTGGTTTCAAGTGGATCTAGCATCTCCCCAAGTTTTCCCATCTTTCATCCAAGAAATCACATCAATTTTGACCCCACAATCCCCAATTTCTGCCCAAAATCGTGTTCCGAAATTCGCATCTCGCGTTGACCCCGACCCACCAGACGACCGACGTTTTTTCGGTCGTCCGGACACCCCCAGAACCATCGGATGACTGACCATCATCGGACGTCTGACACCCCCAATCCAGTACCAAAACATCAGATTTCCGGCCATTTCCATATGTCTGTCCCGCGCTCCAGCCACCAGTCGTCCGACCATCATCGGACGTCCGACCCCTATGAAAACTGATTTCGGCTGATTTTTGTTTTGTCCATAACTAATTCATCCGAACTCCGATTTTGACGTTCTTTAGCTCATTTCGAACCTATTGACATCCCCCATCCCCTAAAATACCACCAACATCATGTGACTCAATCAAAGGTTCGGAACTTTGGCATATTTACTTAGGGCTTCCACCATATCATCCGCATAGTCACCACCGACTTCCGCAACCTAACCCATTTTGCTTGCCATAGCATTAGCTGTTGCTTGAGTAGTGATTCGAGTCTCCTAAGGTGTTTCGGCTACTTAGGGATGTTTGCTTCTTCATCAACCACCACCACCACTTCCGCATAACCTTGCCCACCATACTCTTCAACCCCAGCTTAACCCAATTTTATTTGAGCTTGTTTGAGTTGTGGCTTGTGTCTCCTAAGATGTTTCGGCTACTTAGGGACGGCAAATTCAACTCCGACATGTGTATAGCCCATCATTCCACTTCTGCATTGCCAAGTGCAAACCACCACCGCTTTCTTCTACTACCATTTGACATTTTCCTACGAGATTTTGAGTTTGCGGTTTTTTTCGTTTCCTAGGGTGTTTCGGCTAACTAGGAACGGGTCGAAATCGGCAACACCGCCTCTCATCATCGCCAAGGAGATGACATCATTGTATATTCCCCTTGCAAATTGCATTGTTAACCCCCTAGCCCATTTGCGTTACTTGCCTATCGAGACTAGCCATTTGAGTATTGCCGGCTACGTTACTTGTGCACATTAGTGATCGTGGTGCATATCTTGGTATCATATCTTGTGTCACAAGTTTGTTCCCGCATATACACAATTGCTATCTTGGTTTGTGCATTGTGCAAAAGTGGCCATACAAAAAAAAGAGAATAAGCTTTTAAGCAAAAGAGAAAGAGCAAAGAAGCTTGTAAGCAAGTGCCATAGCATCATACCACATTGCATATAAGATTGTCATATCCGATCATCTTGGATCATCTTGAGAGAAACGCCGGGAACCATACATACATAGCATACTTGGGATAGAGAGTTTATCCATTTTGCATCTGATAGGTTGTGCACAAGTGTCGTATCCGCCTATTGAGCAATTCTGCTAGCGTCTCTCCTGAGTTGTGCAACATGAGCGTTTTCCGTGGATTCCACATTTTGTGCTCATTCCTTGGTTGCACGACCCCATTTATCTATCCATGTGTGTTTCCGTGTTCCTTTCATTACTATTGGTCTACTTGTTTTGCTTGCGAATTTGTGAATCTCTGTCAACATTATTGACTCTTGCTAACATTTTGCGTCAAATTTTTTGGGCCACTATTCTCACCGAGCTCCACCATAAGCCTTACTTGTGTAGGTGTGAGAAATCGATGAGATCGGTACTAATTGTTCTATTTCCTTGTTACATCATTGAGTGATCATTGATCCATTTTCAACATCGGTCAAGGTACATTTGGTATAGTTCTCTCCTTTATTCCACTCATATTCGCTCGAGTTTTGTGATGGATAGGCAAGGCATTTCATCTCTGGTCTTCGATGACAACAATGCCGGCGTGAACAACAAAATCACCAAAGCGTCCATCTTCGATGTACAACCACAAACGCAAGGCGCACAATCACGATTGCGAGAGCGCATCGAGAACCTCTCCATCGACATTCGTCACTCCGAAGCAAGGAAAAGGGACTACATCGACAAGAAGCTTTCCGCACAAAAAGAGGAGCAAGATGCAAGGATGGAGGAGATTCAGGCCTTGATCATGACTTATTCCCCTTCGTCATCTTCAAGGCGGCGACGTTCAAGCCACAAGTCTTCGGAGCGCGCAAACGATGCAAGCGCAGTTCGTCCACGTCCACATCTACATGGCGACCACCATCATGTCCGTGATCCACATCGTCATGAAGGGCAAGTCACCTCCAAGCATCATGTGCACGATGACGACGGACAACATCTACTACGAGCTCAAGCACGACAACAACATCATCATCATGAAGATGCTCCACAAGCGCAAATGCACAAGTACCAACAAGCCCTACTTCACGCCAAGTCCAAGCTTCATGAGCAAAAGAGAAGACCGCGAGACGAGCACCACCAAGACGGAGCTATGGCCACCACCACCACTTCAGCATCTTCACCAAGTGCTATCAAGGCATCTTCGCCTTTGGACGTACGAAATCTTCGCCTTCTTCCCACGAGTACGCCTACAACGACTTCAACAACAAGGCGACCACCTACGAGCGAGGGCGACACTTCCATCTTCAGAAGCCCCTCAAGAAAGATGGCCAAGCATGGGAAATTCCCTTCGGTCATGGAGATGAGCTACGAGGTGCCACATCATATGGGCCTCCAACACTAAGATGATGACAAGAAGGTCGACAGGGCCATCCCCTTCGACCACTGCGATAGGAATTGAGCATGGAGACATTTGCACATACATCTCTCCGACAGCCATATATCATGAGATGCCCCAAGTCACATGTGAGGAGAGCCACTACCACATGAGTGACATGAGTGACTCCCCCATATGTGACCCTGAGAGCATTTCCTATGGGAGGATGAGTGTGACCACCACTATCCCCACACATGAGAGCATGCCACACATCCTATGTGAGGTTGAGAGCCATTTGCATGACTCCACCAACCATATGAGTGAGAGCATCTTTGAGGGAGTGAGTGAGCCACAACACTTAGTGAGTGAGGTGGCATGTGCGGCCACTTTGATTTCTAATGACTTAACCTCTACTCCTAGTGTGTTTTCTTCTTTGGCGCTAGGTCTCCTACATAACGACATGCCTACCCTGGATGAGTCTATCCCTCCAATGGGAAAACCAATGGCCATGGTGGACGATGATGCACCCCCCACATGGTTCCATCAAGATGAAGATGACAACGAATGGATCTTCAACACCTCACCTACAACGCATAAGCGATGCTCCAAAGGTAACATAGGTGATTGTGCTTCTCTTGTCCCACTAGCGGACTATCTTACCAATGATTGCTTGCGTGATGTTGACCCACCTATTCCCATGCTTCATGCTAGTGCGACTTCTTCATGTCTTGACTTACCTATTTATGATGAATATGATGATGAGCATGTTTAGTTGCCTAGTTGTGATCCTATGCTCCATAGGATATCATGTAAAAATTCTATTGGTCACGTCATGTCTGACAATCCTTTGAACTTGTCATATGCTATGAGTGAGATCTCCAATATTGCATCATTTCAATCTCAACATAGTAAATATGCTTGCACCATTAAAATAAATCCCATTTGCACTTATGGCATCGATGTCGAGATGATGGTCATTGGCTTTTGGTTCTCTTATGATGATATTGCCATGCTTCCTTTACATGATTTAAGCAATTCATCTACTATGCCATGCCATAATCACATTGTTTGGAATATGCTTTGTTTTGGATGTTTTCAATATTCTCCATGTAATGTTTCCGCTAATGCTCATGAGGATACCCCCATAGTTTCCTCATACAATTAGGAGATTTTGATAAATCCCATACCTTGCATGATTCCCATAATTGCGTGCACCATATGCATTCCATGACTAACAATGCTCTAGATATTTCTCAAGATGCATTACATCCTTTGAGTCTCCATTATGAAATACATAACAACAAACCCATCATGATGGATGACATGTTTCTATATCACGCATCTCATTTATTTGAGCATTGGATATTTTGTGCTAACCAACACAAGCACGTGCGCATCATGATGGATGATGTGTACATATACCACACACACACACAATTTTCCCTTTGTCATTGTTTTGTCTAGGTACTCACATATACTCGTCAACCTCACAATCCGATGAGTTAACGAAACGAGCTCTTGACAACAATGATGACTTGGGATCCCGACTTTCCTTACCACCGTTCCCTTCGCGCAAGGACTACGCACATTTCTTCTACTTGGCTCTCACACGGCTATGGGCTACATATCACTTGTCACCTTATCCTCATTTTACTGTGTTCACTTTGCATGATATGCTTGCTCCTATGCCTTTGACATGCAATTGTGACCCTTGCTTGCATCTACCCATGATTCACCATTATGCTACTCCTATGTGTATTTGCATGCTTGGTGGAGATACTAGTAGCTATTGCCGTAATTTCTTTGTGCCCCATGCTATTGTTGATTCTTGTGTTGGGAGAGTCATGTTGTTCCATTGCTATTTACCTAGGACTTCTTGCCAACACAATGATGATACTCTCCTCATATCTTGCTTTCATGCTTGTGCTATGACATGTGAATTATCCATGCCCACATTTTGCACACATGACATGCTTTCCATGATTCCTAATAGTACATTGCATCTTCGCACTACTAGCTTTCTTGACTTGATTGCTACAATTGCTTGCTATGTTGCATCACCCATGTTCCTTTCTTACTTGCTTTCTTGGGTTGATGACATATATGTTCATGCCTCTCACATGATATATCTTGATCATTGTCTCTTGTGTCCATTAGTTGCCTCTTTCATATCCACTTGTATTGAGTGCAACCATACTACACTTATTGATCTTGGGGACTTTGACACCTTACTTGTGATGCGTGCATGTTTGATTGAGCCTATTGTATTTGGTTTTTCTCGCATCATATGCCTCCATACTATGAAATACTCCCTTGTCCTTTCTTATGATGAGCATGATGCATACACTTGTTTGGTATCTTACCACACGAATGATAGGTTTTGCACTTCCGCTAACCTCATTTGTTTTTCCGAGTGTTTAACATGTTCTTTAGTTTTGAAGCATTCACAAGGCATTACCATCATGAGACATATTGGCTATGTTAAGGCATACATGATGTGCAACACAAACCTTTTCAACATCCTCATAAAGGTGAACTCCTTCCTTTTGAGCCATCCTCAAGTACGCATATTGGATGGGTCACTCTTTCATTGTTGTTTCCTTCTTGTTGTCTACATGATACATCTCGCGAACGGAGGAGCGACATTGGAAATTTTCTCTATGGACCTTCACATTGAGGAGTGCTCGCACTTATTGGATGCACCTTTAGAATTCCACTCATGCCACGACATCGGGCATTGGTACGCCAACACCTCCATATTTCTTGATTGTGCTCACACATGTCATGCTCGATGGACATATCATACTCACAACAAGTTTGCACCCTATGCATGGATTGATGATACATCTCCGTCGTATCTATAATTTCTGATTGTTCCAAGCCAATATTGTTCAACTTTCATATACTTTTGGTAACTTTTTATACAATTTTTGGGACTAACATATTGATCACAGTAACAATTTTTGTGACTAACATGGCATTAAGCAGGTCATTATACAACAACAACTGCTAAGCCTGACATGAAACTACTACCATACTGATAAATCACCATCTCAGATCTCCATAACCATATCTCTCTTGGCTAACCGACCAAGCAATATACCATCTCGATCACCTCGTGATCAAAACCAAACGGCGATGTTTCCGGCGATCACTACCCTGACCAACACTTGGTCTCAAACTGTGATCCTTACGGCGATCACTACCACGACTAACCCTTGGTCTCAAACTGTGATCCTTACGGCGATCACTACCACGATCAACACGTGGTCTCAAACTGTGGTCCTTACGGCGATCACTAGCATGACCAACACTTGGTCTCAAACTGTGATCCTTACGGCGATCACTACCACGACCAACACTCTGTCTCAAACGGTGATCCTTACGGCGATCACTACCACAACCAACACTTGGTCTCAAACTGTAATCCTTACGGCGATCACTACCACGACCAACACTTGGTCCCCAACATCATCAACATCCTGCCAATTTGTACTGCTCAAAATATCCACATATAAATCACCTATACGAACGGTGTGACCTAGTACGAATCCATGCCCATGACCGAGGACGCGGCTATCGATAGTTTAGACAAACACACACTCTGCAGAGGTAGCGCACTTTACCCATACCACAGAACCCATGGCCTCGCACTCCCATTCGGGAGGACCAACGGTGTTTCTACAAAACAGATCTACTGCCATGACACTCACCCGGCCACTTCGACTCACTCCCCTCTTGGATAGTTCTAGGTGGCCCCATGTCTACCAAAGACACAACGACCACCGTCGTGGCCAAACATAAACGGTCCTAAACTGGGACTGGAGCTCAAAATCAAAACCGGGCACACAAGGCTTATGTCCGCCTACCTGATTAGGGCAGCGCGCGCCCATAACCTTCCCTACTTGGAGGCACTGGCGATAGGCACGACAATAGACCGCATTAGGGTCGTCCCATACCGGCAAATGTGGTTGCACTAGAAAAAAATGGTTCGGCGGCACCTGACCAACTTAATGATGGAATTTATCCCCAAAAATATAACTGTGATAACAGATACTCCGATATCAACTATCAAACTATAATCCAAGTCATAGCAATATACAACAAATAATCCAGGCATAATATCATCATACCAAAATACTCCGAGGATAGCATAACACTACTATCATGATGAATCCAAAACAATAATCCTACTACTCCAATAACAAGAATAGAGCTATCCAGCTAAGATCCACATGTAACCATCATCTCTGAAAATAATACTCCATGCAACAGAACATCTACTAGCATCAAGAAAATAATCATACTAACCACTAATAATCCAAAGGTAGCATGATATCCAAAGTAATACTCCAAAAATATACTAACAGATATCATCCTAACAACCATAATATCAGCCACTAATACTCCCATGGCAACATGATACTCATGAACGACAAACATAACTCCTAGCAATAACAAGATCCAAAATAATGCTCCGAGAAAATGCCATGCACAAATCACAAGTAGAAACCATATTTTAACCAAGTTTAAATAAATTAAACCATGTCACTGCATTACAGTGATGCAAATGGAGGGTTTGGCTTGCCTGGGGTGGAAGAAATCACCGGGAGAAAGTGCGAGAAACTCGCGGAAGGAATTGCCGGAAATCGTTCTCTCTCGGAGAGGGCTGAATAATGGCAAGGGCATAATGGTCATTTTTTGAATGTCAAAACATGGTGGAAGTGATTCCAACAGAATGGTCTTGGCAAAAGAAAGAAGCAGGCTTTGGATTCACCTCATTTGGGCTACGATTAAAAAGTTAGGAGGAGTTTTCTGCCAGGGACCTATCTGCAAGAAAAATATTTTCAAACATGGCCTGGACTGAAAAACTGAAAGCGTATTTTTGGGAAACTACGTTTCCACTTACACTGTGGTGGTAGTGGCGGGGCCAACGGACAAAGGATGACAAGCGGGGACCACCTTATCCTTCTCTCTCCTCCCCCTGTCTTCTTCTTCCTCCCGTGCCTGGCCATGACAAAAAACAGAGGACGACAGGGGCGCTGCCGGCGCTGGCACCGCCGACTCCGGTCGCTCTAGGCCAAGGTGAGGGCACCGACGGCTTTAGGGTGGAGCGCCGCCTCGATCCCAGGGGAGAGGGAGCAACGGGGAGAGCTAGGGCTGCCGCGGCTGGAGGCAACAGAGAGCACAGCCGGCGGCGGCCGTTCTAGGGAGGCGTGGCCACAGGGCCTCCAGCGACGTACTGAGGGGTGGGAAGACTGGCGGGGCAGAGGGGAGTCGCCTGGTGGTGGAGAAGAGGAGAGGGGGGCTGGGTTCGAGCTAATTTAGGCGGATGGCCGTGGCGGCCATGGCGGTCAGCAGAGGCGAGGAGAGCCTTTTGAGCTCGAATGAGAGGCTGGGGAAGGGCAGTGGAGTGCGGTGAGGCTGCTGGTGAGCTCGGACGGCTCGGGGGGGGGCCTATATTTAGGCGGGCGAGAGGGATGGGGACGGGTGCCGCCGGGCACGTCCGGCCGAGGCTCTGGCGACGGCCAGCGAGCATGGGAGGGCACAGGAAAGGCGACGAGCGAGAGAGCGGATGAGCCGCAAAGGAAACGGAGTCGAGGGGAGCAGAGGAAGAGGCCGAGCGCCATTAATGCGCTGTTGGTCATAGTGCTCCCATGGGCGAGCGGTGACGAGCGCCAATGAGGAGGCTTCGGGAGAGGGAGCTGGCTCCAGGAGGACGGCGACGACGCGGGCTATCTGCTGGACATACTCACGAGCGCGAAGAAGACGAGGGGGGGAGGGGCCCAAGCAAGAAGCCATTCTGGATGCAGCCATTGCACGCCAGAGAGGTGGTCACCATGCGCACTGGTGCACATAGTGCCACAAACGATGTCAAGCAATGTCTAGTGGTTAGTCCTTCCTGGGTAGGTTGTAACTGCGTTGGTAGATTGATGAAAATAGCTCTGGGTAAACGGTAATCCACCTTTGAAGTTTACTGCACTAAACTTGGGTGAGCACTGGTGATCAACATGATGGGTTTTGGGAGCAATGGAGTTGTCTGCGAGGTTGAGGTAAAGAAGGACTTTCATCCTGGCAAGTTTGAGGAGAAATGGACCATGAATGAATATAGTTGCTTCATAATTGCATTTTTGGTCCAGAAATGAAGATCATGATGATGCTCTCACATAGAGTATCCACTTGGTCTAAGATTGGGAAAAGCTTGATTATTTTGGCATATGAAGATGCTGTAAAAAGCTCATGCCAAATGGACAAGCCAAAATGGCACTTGCCTCACAAACATAATTTCTGTCCAGAAACTTGGAATAATATTGGTGATCAAATGGCTCATTGAAATGATGCCAAACTGGGTGGTGAGATGTTATTTGGGTAGAAGAATGATCTGGTAATTTATCAAGATTTTTTAAGCAATATAAAATACACTTCCTTCACAACCTGAAAAGATTGCCAAAATCAAAGATTGCCTCCTGTGCTCACATAGATGATTGGATGGGGCTGCAAATGGGTGGAGAGGTTAAATATAAGCACATAAAGAAGTGTGCAAAAGTTCAACTCATTTGGATACTCCTAGCTAGTACTTCCTCCACAAAGCCTTCTGTCTCATCGAAACTTTGAAAATTCACTGAGGAAGATTGGCTAGGCAAATAAAGTTGAACTTGTGCATGGGGCAATAATTTGGACATATAAACATGCCCAAAAATGTTGGGAGCCACTAGGAGAAATATAAATGACACTTCCTTTACAAATTGCCATTCAGGGCAGAATAGAAAAAGGAATATTGGGGAATTATTTTTGAACTGGCAAAGGAAATGTTTGGGTGTGTTTGGTTTATATATGACCCCAAGGAATTATGAGAATTATTTGGGGATTTTTGGATGGACAGAAATATAGGTTGCTTCACAACCTAGGGCAGATAGGGTTGTTCCTTTAATGAAAAAGGAATTTTCCCTCGAAAAGAATTTTAGGGTTTTGTCAAGGAGTGAAGTGACATGATCTTGGCAAGGTTTTGAGAATGATGAGCCACTTGGGAGGAGGAATGAGGATGATTTCCCAGGTGGCAAGGCCACAGAACCACTCCAAAAAGAAAAATAGAGCAAAAACCAAATAAATCAAAAGAAAAAGAAAAGGGCCAAATTCCAGGTTGTTACAACTCTTACCCCCTTAAATAAATCTCGTCTTCGAGATTCGATTGCTCAGGGAACATGTATGACTTGGGGACACTGTTTCCAACTCAGGTATCCTTGTTCCTTTATTTATTGTTCCCCCAAGAATTTCATAACATCCACTTACCTTTGTGTGGGGTGGTCTTGCTTCACCTTTCCCGAAATTCTGACGGGTTTTTGCTCACATTCCAAATCCTTTTACTGACGTGAAGTTTCTCATATTTGTGGTGATGTCTACTGGATCTGAGCATAAATTTTCTTTTGATCATGAATACCCTTTTACTTCTGTCATGTGGTTGCTTCAAATAAATGCATATGTTCTGGGTTCCGTAAAATGCTGAGAATCATGGCCATCCTCTGATGGAATCTGACTGCTCATAGGTGGCACTGATTTATCTTGATTTATTTCTTTGGCTCAAGCATGAGATATGTACCCACGATTTGACTGCCTTCTGTCGTGAGCAATATATTGGTGTATGGAGTTATAGCTGTGTGAAACCTCAATTATTTACATCTTGAGACTGGCCCGACAGGGGGCTGACGGACAAATGCTTTTTCTGACAGACTGACCAGGTGCTTGATTCCATCGGTGAGTATACCGGGTCTGAGTTGATTGTTCGGCTTTTGATTTTTCTCATGTGGTGGATATACCCATCTGTGGTAATAGCCTGTGATATGCTTTAACACTGCCGCTGAAGTCAAATTGTTGAGGTTGCAAAGGAATCTTGGATCTGACATAACAGACATGGATATTCCACACTAACCGTGTCAAGGGGGTCAGCGGGATTTGAAAATCCTTGTAAGACGGAGTAAGCCGCTGAGAGTATGCCTTTGTGGATCCATATGGAATTATAGCCTCCAACTGATTTGGGTATCCAGACCCTGATGGTCGTGCAAAAATCATCATACCCTTGCTTATCAGTCTCACCCTTTAATGGTCATGGTTTTCTTTGTCAGGATAACTTACTGAAATAACTTGGCCACACTTGTCCTTGAGTCTTCGTATGACCATGGATGTGATTAATATTTTTGACATTATTCCTTGTGCTGGTTTTTCTGACCGGTGTCCGCACACATATGACATATAGCCGGGGTTTGTAGCCGTACGGAGCACATTGCTGAGGCCAATCATACAAGAAGGTGACAAGGTTTTATAATATCACCTTGTTTGGTGCGATAATAATGCCCTTGATGACCATTGTCATGACTGTTGAACTCTCTGATGTCATCTCTAGATCTTGTCGATCCTTGTAATTTAGGAGATGTATCTCTGCTTATTTTCCTTTGCCTGACTCGGGAGGTTTTGGAATCCTTACTTTCCTTAGGTATATCTGTTTGATCCTTTCCATATCTCGTATGAGTGACTGATATGACTGGGGATGCATGCTCACCATATATTAGAAGGATATGTCACCGAACACTCGATCCTTGCAGTAGGCATATATTTTGTGTGAATTGTGCCTCTGACAAAATTACTAAAGGTCTAGTTCTTTAGCGGCACTACCATACATTGGAAATTCTTCGGATAATCTCTGATGATACTGCAATATTGTGGTACTGACGCAGACTGGGTGGCTTACGAGAGAAGCCATCCGATAGCTTGCTGAGGAAGACTTGTTAACTTCTGCTCAAATAGTTTGTCTGGGTATCGTGCAGAAGAAGGCTCTATAGCTTATACACGAAGCTTGGTCTGATTATTGTGCTAGAGAAGCCTGAGTCCCATACTTGAGAAGCTTATCCTCAGGTTTGCTTGTTGAGAAAAATTCATTTCCGTCTGTCAGAAGCCTTTACTGAGGTGTCTTGGTGTGAAAGACTAGGTATCGTTGACCGGAAGTTGTTCACATATCATGCTGAGGAAAATTTGAGAAGCCTTGCATCATAAATTTATTTCGGTAGCGTGTGGAAAAAGACTGAGTTTCTTACATCCAAAGCTTCATACTGATATGCAGAGTGAAATCCATACACACGCCCATAATATTCTGAGGTTGATTATTTGCATGAGAAAACTAGTTTGACTATCTTTCTTGAGCATACCACATTCTGACTTTATTTCGGATGATAGCATATTTCAAGCATCATGCATTGCTGAGCCAAATTTTTGACTATGATCCATACCTCTATCTGAAGATATACCGTTGATCTTGTACCTGACTTGTCTTTCTACTGGCTGGATCATAACTGCTGTGAGGATTTTGCACTAAGGTAGACTCGATGCTGATAATCAATTCAATGCAACATTGGTATTCTGAGAAGATTTTAATCCCATAATGCAATTGACTGGGTAGCCAATGATGTCTAGCTGAGCTTCTTTCAAATATTTCAAATCCTTATTGCTTCTTTGAGTCCGGTGTTGGTGGATGAGCAAATCTTTATAGGGAAAAAATAATGTAACACCAGGGCGCAAAAAGAAAGAAGCAAAAGAAAACTCAACTAAACAAAAGCACACAACAAAAAACAATTCACACACAATCAAAGTCACATATTACTACTAGTCACACAATATGCATGCCTAGTTAAGCACACAAATATCGCGGGATCTCCGGTTCTACGATCTAACATGCTGTGATGATGTGCACGAGGACGAATAAATGTTTGGAAGAATTGGTGTAAACAGCGCTACACCAAGTGCTAGCTTAGCCAGTTAGCGACCTGGACTAGCTCGAAGGCAAGGACGCACTCGGTAATCATGTAGTTGGACAGGAAGGTCGCAACCACATTATTATCAAGCGAACGGAAAAACATTCGTACTCGTCCAAGAAATAGGATTGCGGAGAAAAACTGAGGCTGCTGACATTGCCCTTTCTTGATAACTAAGATCATTAAGCATTGCCAACATGACAAAATAAAAGAATGATCCGGGATAGAAGCATGTCCATCGCCGAAACGATAGGTGGGGCTGAAAGAAAGACATCGGTGTGATACCTGAGCACCATTTTTGCAAACAGTGTCGGGATCACTTGGCATCACTCTGCTGCGACAGAAATGACACCAAACACCGAAAGAAAAAGGAACTGGAGAAATTCAAAGGTTGAGCTGTAGCAGTTCCGAACCGATGCCAGCTGCACTCACCAGATAAACCGTTATCACAAATGATAATTCTATATGCATGCTATGCAGCAAACAAATGCAGCAACCAAATGCAGTCATCAAGCCAGACTCTATACTACCGATTTCTACTGGTTTCTACGGCTTGCGCTGACTAGGGCGTCCAATAGCCAGACCTGATCTAATACCAAGCCTGTGGCACCCCGGCTCAGAGAAACCGGAATGCCCCGTATTCCAGCCCAGAGATCGAGTAGAAGTCTTTGAAATATGACACCGCTTGACATAGAACAAATCAGCTCACATTATAAGAATAATAATACAAAGGTATGATGTTATGAAGGAGGACATCAGCACGTCGACACTACGCCTGCGATACTACACTTGCTCTATGCTAGAAGCGGAAATCTGAGGCGAGGCACGTTGCCAGAAAAGGAGGAGGAGGCGGAGCGTGTGGCACGGCAGGCCACAACATACTGCCTTAAGGATGGGGAGCTCTACCGAAGAGGACCGAATGATGTGTCCCTACGTTGCATTTCCAGGGAGCAGGGGAAGGAGCTACTGGCAGACATACACGGTGGCGACTGTGGGCAGCACTCGTCGTCACCAACTCTCGTCAGTAAGGCGTTCTGCAACAGTTTCTACTGGCCCACGACACTCAATGACGCCGTGGAACTAGTGAAAGCTTGCGAGGCCTGTCAGTTCCATGACAAGCAGATTCATCAGCCGGCGGGAGGTCTGCAGACTATACCCATCTTGTGGCCCTTCACAGTCCGGGACTGGATATCTTGGGCCCGTTCTCTTGGGCGCCAGGGGGCTACCGCTACCTCTACGTTGTCGTGGACAAGTTCACCAAGTGGGCTGAGGTGGAAGTTGTCCGCACCATCCCCGCAGGCTTTGCGGTCAAGTTCATCAAGGGCCTCGTGAGCCGATTCGGGGTGCCGAACCGCATCATCACGGACAACGGTTCGCAATTCACCAGTAACCTCTTCAAAACATATTGTGCTAACCTTGGAACGCAGGTATGCTACGCTTCGGTGGCGCACCCGCGCAGCAACGGTCAGGCCGAGTGAGCCAACGCAGAGGTCCTGAGGGGCCTCAAGACCAGAACCTTTAAGAAGAAGCTGGAGGCCTATGGCAAGGGCTGGTACGACGAGCTCCAGTCTGTGCTGTGGTCAATCCGCACGACCGCCAGCAAGCCGACTGGCGTGACACCGTTCTTCCTGGTTTATGGAGCTGAAGATGTTCTCCCTCATGAGGTCAGACGTCATTCTGCGCGGGTCCTGGCGTTTGACCAAGCGCAGCAGGACGCCATGTGGGGGATGGATATCTTGCTGGGGGAGGAGCATCACTGAGAAGCCGCCCTGCGGGCGGCAAGGTACCAACAAGCACTACAGCGATACCACTACCGCAACATCCGCCCTAGGACCCTCGAGGTAGGGGACCTCGTGCTCAGACGGGTTCCCTCTCCAGGGAGGGCCTGCATAACCTCTCCCCCATGTGGGAGGGCCCGTTCAAGGTTGTTCATGTTTCCAGGCCCGGCTCTGCACGCTTGGAGACCCAGGAGGGAGTGCCCATCCAGAACGCATGGAACATTCAACACCTCCGAAGATTTTACCCCTGAAAAAGGCCCGGTGCCTGTGAAGAAGGCGAATGCCTGTGAAGCTGCTGTATTTTGAAAAAGGCCCGATGCCTATGAAGAAGGTGAATGCCTGTGAAGCTGCTGTGTTTTGAAAAAGGCCCGGTGCCTGTGAAGAAGGCGAATGCCTGTGAAGCTGCTGTGTTTTGAAAAAGGCCCGGTGCCTGTGAAGCTGTTGAGTTTTGAAAAAGGCCCGGTGCCTGTGAAGAAGGCAAATGCCTATGAAGCTCGCCGCCCGTGACACTCTCACGTAATAATGAGTGGGGCTATACACGCCCCAGAGTCTCCGGAGTGCCGCCCTCGGGCCTCGGGGGCTCCCGCCCACGCCTAGTGGCAGCACTTAGCTCCGCGCTGGTGAGAAGACGTCGAAGACTAGATTAGGTGCCGGACGCGGCCTCTTCCATTTGCTTTCCGCAGTTGGCATGTTTGTTCCTATTTGAAGTTTTTCCGAAGTTGTTGCCATTTCGAGCTTGCGACTCTCCCACTTTACTTGTTCGTTTTGTTTTCTCCTACGCAAAGCCTCGCGAGGGGGAGCGTGGGCACCCTCGCGAGTATTTTTTGCCCAGCAATTTGGAACTTCCCTGTTCGAGTCTGCTGCAGGAGCACCCCTCCCAGTCCGTGCCCCACGGGCATCGCGACACGATCACGGGGTTTGGGTTGGTTCCCCTCACTACTAAGGCTGGGACTACCCTTGCTGACTAAACTCTGCAGGACAGAAGGCGCAGGACGAGACACTGGCCTCGGGAGGCGAGGACCACGACGAGCCCCCCTCAAGATAAGTGGTTTTCACGCATAAGCACACAGAATGAACAATAGGACATAAGCAGTAGAAACCACGCATGAATTAAAACATCAACTGTTCAGCACGCCCCGCGGGGCAACGGATTACATTCTTTTCGCGCAGGAGAAAAAGGAAAGCGAAAGGGGGGACGACGTGCTCGGCGCCGGCCCTCAGCGAAGGCTCGTACTGCCTCCGAAGCTCAGCTGGATTCCGCCTCCCGCTTCATCGGAGCGCGGCGGCGGGCCGACCCGCTGCCCTCTCCCAGATGAGGGCGATGACGAGGGGGCTGGTCGCGGCCACCACTAGAGGAGCTGCTACCCGAAGGGGAGTCACCGGAGCTTGGCGGATATCGGGCCCCGCTGCCCGCGCGCCCTCCGCCCCCTTCACCCCGACCAACGCCGGGGTTGGGCACGCGACCGCGGTCATCATCTTTGGGACAACATCCGGCACGGCGACCGTCTTCCCTGAACACCCTCACGTAGAGGGTGGCGTCGCCGTCGAACTTGAAGTGCAGAGTGCAATGTCGGTGCAGGCCGCGCGCGCGGGCAAATGTCTGCCAGCCGCGGGCCAAGGCCGCCTCCCCGGCGGTGGAGACCTCCAGGGTAGCCCAAGAGGACCTACTGCAGCAGCCATTTGCCTGAAGCAAAGGGCCGCCGGGGGCACCAGCCGGAAGCTCACCTATGAAGAAACGAGGAAGTTGGAGCCAGGTGCCGGTCGGGTCAGCCGACCACACGACGAACTCCGGCAGCACCTACGCCGAGCGGAAGCGCGGTCTTAGGGGCCACGCAGCCCCAGCATACCTCTCGACGGCACCCAGACGCCCACCGCTGTGCAGAGGGCTGCTTCCACGGCCCCGGGAAGCCGCAGCAGGGGCAGCGGGGTGCTTACGATGGCGTCCCCGGCCGCGCTTGGTCGAAGGGGAGCCGGGCCCTTCCTGGCGAGCCTTGCCTTTCTCCGCGGCCGAGAACCTCTTCGTCGGAGCCATGGGGATGGCGAGCGGCCGAGAAGAAGATAGGGAGTAGCAAGGAGGGATAAACCAGAGGGGCTCGCGCCGTTCCATACATATAGCTGCGGGAGGCCAACCGACGGCCTCCATGATCACAGGAAATCATGACCTGTTTTGCATGCAGGGACTTGTCAAATCGTGTAGCTACCGAGGCGTCGTGGGGGAGCCAGGATGCCCACGTCCAATCAACCGCCACGCGGCGCCCAAGGCCACAGGCTATTGGGGCCCGCGGCGCTTCGCACTTGCCTCTTCGCTTCTCTGCTAAGCCAAGTCCAAGCGCGCCTTGGGCCCGGGGGCTACTGTCGGCATTCTGGGAATGGGGGTACCTAGACTTGCCTGCCTGCGGCCCGCGGCGTGGCTCGAGGAGTGGCCCAGTACGGCCCATCTTCATTAGCACATGCCCAAGACCCTCACGATGGGCCAAGCCTTGCAGGGCGGACGACAGGAGGCTTCCTTAGGCACGACCTCGTCAGGCTGGCTCGTGAGGAGGCGGAGAGATCAAGGTGGGGTACCTCACGAGGTGCCCGTGACGCAATCCATGACGACCAAGGCACAGGCGGGCGCCAGGCGGGCGCCGGCCCGTGCAGATTCCTTGTTTCCCCTTTGGTGCAAAGGAGGCAAGCGCAAGCAAGGGTATCAAGCAAAGAGAACCATTTTGGTGCAACAAGACCAAGACCAGCAGGGCAGCAGAACGGAGGTCATCGTGGAGCCCAAGCCAACGTCATCTTCAGGGTCCTTTGGCAGGCGAGGACCAACTTTAGTTAGGATAAGTGTACTAGATGTTCCCCTTCAAAATGGCCAATTGTTGGCGCCCTTCCCGCTCAATATTTGGGAAGAGGCCCGGGGCCTTCGCCTATAAATAGGACTAGCCACCCACAGGGTAGGGGATGGAGACAGATAGAGAGAACAAGGATAGAAAGACATAGAGAGAGAGAGAGGCGACTGAACCCTCCTAGCAGTTCATCGCACCAACCAAGAACAGACCCTCGCGAGGCTGTTCTTCCCTTGTACTATCCTTCATCAGCCCCAGAGGCAATCCACACACCAGAAGCTGGAGTAGGGTATTACACCACAATGGTGGCCTAAACCAGTATAAATCTTGTGTCCCTTGTGTTGTTCTTCGAGTAGTTTAGATCCTAGCGAGGCGGTGAAACATGGGTAGGCTGAGGTTGTGGTCTCCACGCGCACCCCAGTGTTCGAACCTCAAGGGTCTGCCGGAACCCAAAATTCGACAGCGTCAACGAAGAACCGAACCTCAGTGGTTTTACAATCAATGGAGGCTCGGGACGCAGGCCAAGCCACCGACCTCCCCACTCGATGAAGCTAGAAGCGAGCGCAGGGCAGACCTTGCCCATGGCCTTCTAGTTGAGCCCCCGCGATCGTCCGACGGTGGGCTCGATTGCCTGGGGTGGATTGGCTGAGAGCAGAGGCTTCTTCCCTTTCTCCGTGCGAGTCGGCGCCATGGCAATGGAGGGGTTTGAGCTCGAGTCAGATTGGAAGGAGGAACAGGGGCTCGAGGAGGAAAGAAGGATAGGAGGCATGCCGCCTGCGAGGAGGAAATAACTGTGTAGGGTACCGTGGCCGCCTAGCCAGGCTGATATTGGGGCAGCGTAGGGAAGCAGAGACGGCCACGTCCAATCAGTCGCCATGCGTCGACCAAGGCTGCAGGCTGTAGGGGCCCGCGGCACTCCGCACTGCCCTTTGGCTTCACCGCTAAGCCATGTCCGAGCGCGCCTTGGGCCCGGGGGCTACTATCAGCGTTCTAGGAATGGGTGTCCCCACACTTGCCTGCCTGCGGCACACGGCGTGGCTCCACCAGTGGCCCAGCATGGCCCGTCTTCTTCAACCAACACTCAAGACCCTCGCGAGGAGCCAAACCTCATGGGGCGGACAACACAAGGCCTCCTCAAGAGCGACCTCACCAGGCAGGCTCGTGTCGTGGCGGACTGGGAGGCCACGAGCACCTATGGGGCAGGAGGGCCCCTTTCTCCTTCGGCAGGGGAGCGGAGGGCGCACGCAGAGCAGATTGAGGCGAGGGAGCACGCGGGGGATTTTTACCCAGCTTCGGAGCTCTCCGGAGAGATAAAACCCCTACTGCTGCTTTGTGTGTTGTATTTGTTCTTGCTCAAGAGAGCAGGCGTGGCGTCGAATTAGTCGAACCCCAAGCTGTGGAACCAAAATTCCGAACCCCCTCTACGTGCGCATGGGCCTCCTTTTTATAGGCTAAAGGGGTCACCGACAGGTGGCAGCGTAGGAAGAGGGGTAGAAAGGTAAAAATGCGGGTTGGTACAACTGCTACCAACAGTGTCCCCTACCTAACTCTGACGGCGGGGGACAGGGGCATTTAATGCCCGTCTGGTCGCCCCAACAGTGCAAGGAAACGACCGTTAGAGGCGCCACCGATCGCCACGATGGCCTCCTTGTCAGCTCCTTTTGCCACCTCGCACCGCATGGCTGCACAGCGCCTTGCCACGTGCTCCTGGGATAGTCCTGGGGTGACACGTCGTTGGATGCCCTGGAGCTCGGGTGCAGGGCGGCCTTACCGCGGCAAGCGCCTCGCCGCGGCCCTTATCTTGTCGCACCAGCAAGCTTGCCGCTCCCCAGGCCTTGCCGGGACGCGCGGGGCGTCGCGGCAAGTTTACTTGGAATGCCTTGAGTGGCCTTCCCGGTAAGATCCTCTTGCCGGGGTCTCTTCTTCTTCCCAGCAAGCTCCTCTTGCCGGGGCCTTGGTTGGCCTTCCCGGCAAGCTCCTCTTGCCGGGGCCATGTTTGGCCTTCCCGGCAAGCTCCTCTTGCCGGGGCCTTGGTTGGCCTTCCAGGCAAGCTCCTCTTGCCGGGGCCTTGGTTGGCCTTCCCGGCAAGCTCCTCTTGCCGGGGCCTTGGTTGGCTTTCCCGGCAAGCTCCTCTTGCCGGGGCCTTGGTTGTCTTCCCCGGCAAGCTCCTCTTGCCGGGGCTTTTAGCTTTAGTACTCTGTTCTTGAATGGCATCTTTAGCAGCCGTCGAGGATCTTGGCGGATGCCCGGCAAGCCCCGCCGCGGGTCGCTGCGACTGCCCGTGCACAAGTTCGGGGTACTAAGGTACCCCCTACTTTAGTACACCGACAGGAGCCCCCGGGCCTGGGCCATACACGGTGCCGAGTGCTATTGGGCCAGGCCCAAAACAGGGCACGGGCACGCGCGGCCTAGGTCACACTGAATCTGACTCCGCATCCACCGCGCTCCCTTGCAACGGCACGCGTCAATCGCGGCGTAGTGGGAGATGTGGGTGGCGTGCGCGATTTTCAAGTCGTCCACCCCCCCACCCCGCCCGTGACCGCGGGGAGAGGAGAGGTCACCTCATCTGTCGCCTTGGCTCTGCATCCCCGCCACGCGGCTCCCATGCACTCGGGGTCGCGGACGGTGGAAGTGGAAAACCGAGCCGTCACGGGCGGAGGCAGCGGGTCGGCTCCGATTCCCTGCTCCTCATGTGCCCTGATTTGCCGAGCGGGGCTGCCGAGCCCCCACCTCACTCCTTTAAGAAGGGAGAGAGGGGAGCGCAGAAACCCGCACTCTCTCATCTCCTCCTTTCTTCAACTTCTGCTTCCCTTCCCCTCATCCGCCATGGAGGAAGGGAACCCTGGCCCTTCATCGGTAGTGGCGAGGGTCGCCGCCAGACAGCGCATCCCTCCCTATCCCGCGCCCGTGGTGGCGGAGCCAACCACAAGGGGAAGAGGGAGGGGGCGCGGTCGTGGACGAGGCCGAGGACGAGGTCGAGGCGCTCGGGGAAGAGGTGGTCGGGGCGACGCGGCGTCCCCGCCTCCGCCGACGGTTCCTCCCCTCGTTGCGGTCCATACGGGGGACGACCCTTGCGAGTTCTTCGTCAGGCTGCGCCGGGCGCCTCGTCGTCGTCTTCGGCTCCCAGCTCCGTTTGCGAGCGCGATGGAGCCGGAACCCCCCGAGACGTTGAGGTTGCACATGAGGGGTTGTGGGATCAGCGGCACGCGAGTCCACGTTGTATCTCCAGCCCCTAATGTGATGTATCTTGATCATGGGTGGAAGACATTCGCCCACATCCACAGCTTGACGGCGGGGTTTACCCTCCATTTTAAGGTAATGGAGGGCGACCTCCTCTCCGTCAAGGTCTTCGGGGACTCCGGCATCCGGGCGAGGTGCTGCGTGGACAGCTCCTCCGATAGCGAAGACTCCCCCTCGAGCGAGAGTGATGAGGAGGAGAGCGACAGCGACAACGAGGGTAACGGGCGGCGGGGTGGAGAGTCCGACTAGGTGTCGGACGCCGCTCCGCGCGTCACCGACGACCCCATCATTCGCGTCGCCGGCACCTTGAACTCCCCGGGGTCGTCTCCTTGGGCGGCTGGCGTAGGGAGGCTGCGGAAGGGGAAGAGGGCTGGCGGGAAGGCCGTCAAGTCGGAGTACGAGGGCATAGTTCCCTCGACAGCGTGCTGACGTCCTGCCGCCCCGTCTTCGAGCCCTGGTTCCGACGCCGCCATCACCACCCAGCCTTAGGACGGCCCCGGGGATGTTCTCTTGGTGTCTTCTGGCACCCGTAGTTCGCCTAGGTGCCCCTTTTGCCCTTCTCGCCTCCTTGACCTACCTCCTGAAGAGAGGGACAGGAAAAGGATTACGGGCATCTTATCTTTTTAATTTGTATGCCTTCGGGCCTTAGCTGCATTTGAAACTTGTAATCCTCTCTTTCATGTTTTTCATCCTCTATGGACTGTACCCGAGTGGGATGTTTTTTAATGAAAAAAGGGGAAGCTTGCTATGTCGCATCCTTTACTTGATTCTATGCCTTGTATGTTTTTACCCTACGCTTTTAGGGAACTTGCCGGCCCGGGCACGCTTGCCGCAAGTGCTGAGTGTGGAACATTAGCAGCTTGCTGGCGGTGCCGGAGCACGCTTGCCGCGGGCGCTGAGTGCGGAACATCAGCATCCTGCTGGCGGCGCCGGTCCCGGCAAGAAACCTTGCCGCAACTAGTTGCAGCGCACTTAAGTCGTTGAGCGGGCTCGAAAACAACGTAAGGGCGCTTAGCGGCTCACTTAAGTTGCTGAGCGGACTCGAAGCAAAGTAAGGGCGCTTAGCAGCTCACTTAAGCTGTTGAGCTGATTCGAAACGAAGTAAGGGCGCAACTAGCTACGAGGAGGTTCCTCCACGCACAGGTTTTTTTTATACAAGGCACAGTCGTTCAAGGACGCGGCTTCGCGCTCCTCAGTCCATAACAGGATGCATGATGAGGGATGAAAAACTTATCTGATATCGCAGCCCCCGGCAACTTTGGCATGCCGCGGATGAAACTTGGTATTCGTAGCCCCCGGCAATACTAGCTTGCCGGGGTCCAGGTGCCGGCGCGCCCTTCTTCTCCTTTCTGGTTGCTGTCATTTCAGTTATGGGACAATTTTGTCAGTGCCGCAACAAGTTACTTTTGCAATATAATTCTGTTCTGGGCACTATCTGCTATGTTACTTCCTTTACTTGATTCCGCTCCTTGTATGTTTTCACCCTACGCTTTGAGGGAAACTTGCCGGCGCAAGCACACTTGCTGAGTGCGGGACATCAGCAGCCCGCTGGCGGTGTTGCATCCGGCAAGAAACCTTGTCGGGGCTAGTTGCAGCGCGCTTGTATTGTTCAGCGGACTCGAAACAAATCAAGGGCGCAACTTAGCCACGAGCCGGCTCCTCCGCGCATAGGTTTTTACACACAAGGAGCGGTCGTTCAAGGAATATAACTTTGTCCTGGGCGACGCTTGCTATGTTATATCCTTTACTCTGTCACATCCCTTGTATGTTTTCACCCTACGCTTTGAGGGAAACTTGCCGGCGCAAGCACACTTGCTGAGTGCGGAACATCAGCAGCCCGCTAGCGGTGCTGCGTCCGGCAAGAAACCTTGTCGGGGCTAGTTGCAGCGCGCTTGTATTGTTGAGCGGACTCGAAACAAATCAAGGGTGCAATTTAGCCGCGAGTCGGTTCCTCCGCGCACAGGTTTTCCATACAAGGCACGGACATTAAAGGAATCTAACTTAAAAATTTAAAACTTGATTATGCTCAAACTTTGGCAACTTATCTTTTCTGTCGTCAGTTCTCCGGCGAGGCCATGCTCCTTTGAACGACACCCGGCCCACACCTCTATCCTCTCCTCCTCGAAGCTTCTGGCGTTAGCTTTGCGGCTATGGTAGCGGCGCAAAGCTTGCCGGTAGCGAGCAGCTCGTACCGCAGCCTGAAGACGGTCTTCCTCGAGGAGCAGCGCGTCATCTTTTCCGTGGCTGCTCTCGCTCTAGCTCACCGTAAGGGAGCACTCGAGGCGATCAGCATATGAGGGGAAAGGGGTCGAGAATGTCGAGCCCCCAGACCAAAAATGGCCAGGGTAAAGGGATTGCTCGGAGAGCTTGAGCTGGCTGATGAATCTATTTGGAGTGGAACTGGCACGCTTCACACTTGGTTACTTGTGCAGTTGCATCCTGGAGGGCTGTCGGCCAGAAGAAACCTTGCCGGAAGGCTTTGCCGGCAAGTGCTCTTGCGCCAATGTGGTGTCCACATATGCCTCCATGTATCTCCGCCAACAACTCCTGTTCATCTTCCCGGGAAATGCACTTCAATTTCACTCCGTTGAACCTTTTTCTGTACAGTATGTCATTGACAAACTGGTACATACTTGATTGCCGGGCTACTTTCTCCGCTTCTTCTTGTTCCTCGAGAAGTTCTCCTGTCTGAAGGAAATGGACGATCTGCTGTGCCCATGCCAGAGCCTGAGGCTCGACGGCAAGGACTAAAGGCGCGAATGCTGCTGCGGGAACATCTGCTTCTACGGCAAGAATCTGGGATCCTGCCGGAGCGTGATGCTCCCCGGCAAGCGTGTCGGGACACAGCTTGTCGGGAGCGTCTGCTTCAACGAAACAAGCCCTGGGGCTTGTCGGAGCAGTCTGCTCCTCAGCACTCTCTGTGTTGATCCCGGGGACCTTCTTGGCGGCGGCTCCGGGGAGCTCTGCCGGAAAGTAATCGCCGGTAACCAACTTTCTTTTCTTGTTCTATCCAGTTGATGGTGTCACAGATGGCTGAGTCAGCTTGAGCACAAAAATCCCTGGTTCCACAGGCAACTTGAGTGCGGCGCACTTTGACAGTCCATCTGCAATGTCATTCTGAGCTCTCGGAACATGCTCCATTTGCAGGCCGTCAAAATGCTCTTCTAGCTTCCTCACTTCATCAATGTAAGCTTCCATCAACGGACTCTGATAATCTTTGTTAACTTGGCGGACGACAAGCTGTGAGTCACCCCTGACAATAAGCTTCTTGATCCCAAGGTCTGCTGCGATCCTGAGTCCGGCAAGCAAGCCTTCATACTCTGCAATATTATTTGTTGCTTGCTCCTTGGGAAAGTGCATCTGGACCACGTACTTGAGGTGCTCTCCGGTGGGTGCGACAAGTAGTACGCCCGCACCGGCACCTTGCAGCGAGAAGGCACCATGGAAGTACATGATCCATTCCTTGCTTGCTTCCTTGACGGGGATGCTCCTCTCCGGAGTTTCTTCATCAGGCGTTGGCGTCCATTCCGCTATAAATTCTGCCAATGCTCGGCTCTGGATAGTTGAGGTACTCTCGAACTTGAGGCCAAAGCTTGACAATTCCAGTGCCCACTCGACAATCCTGCCCGTTGCCTCTGGATTCTGCAATATCCTCTTCAACGGAAAGCGAGTGACCACTGTGATCTCATGTGCTTGAGAGTAATGGCGTAGCTTCCTCGAGGCCATTAGGAGGCCGAAAAGCAACTTCTGCACACCAGAGTACCTTGATCTAGCCTCCTGCAGAAGGGAACTGACAAAGTAAACTGGGCGCTGCACCATCTTCTTCTGTTTCTCTTCTTGTGGCTGCGCAGATCCATCTTTACCGGAACCGGAACTCGCCGGATCAGGGCTTGTCGGGCCAGAGCTTGTCGGAGAAGCCCCCTGCTTGTTGCTGGTCTCGCTTGCCACGGTCGCTGGCTCCTCATCTGCCTCCCTCTCCACTACTAACGCAGCACTAACCACTTGATTGGTTGCCGCCAGATATAGCAGCAACTTCTCTTGTGGCTTAGGTGCGACAAGTGTGGGAGTAGAAGATAGGTATCTCTTCAGGTCCTGCAGCGCAGCCTCCGCTTCCGGAGTCCATTTCATTGGAGCTGCCTTTTTCAAAATTTTGAAAAAGGGCAGGGCGCGCTCAGCAGACTTAGATATGAACCTACTGAGAGCCGCAACACAGCCGGCAAGCCTTCGCACATCCTTGACGCGCTTTGATGCTTCGATTTGCTCAATGGCCTTGATCTTGTTGGGATTAGCTTCAATCCCCCTCTGGGACACAAAGAATCCGAGAAGCTTGCCGGAAGGGACTCCAAACACACACTTCTCGGGATTCAACTTGAGGTTGATCCTGCGCAAATTTGCAAAAGTCTCGTCCAAGTCTTGGACCAAAGTCTCTTTGTCCTTGCTCTTGACCACTATGTCATCCATGTAAGATTCTACATTCCTGTGCAACTGTGGCTCAAAAGCATGACTGACTACTCTTGCAAATGTCGAACCAGCATTCTTTAGTCCGAAGGGCATTCGTACAAAGCAGTACGTGCCACATGGAGTAATGAACGTTGTTTTCTCTTCATCCTCTTCTGCCATGAAGATCTGATGATATCCTGAATATGCATCAAGAAATGAAAGCAGATCACATCCTGCCGTGGAGTCGACAATCTGGTCAATGCGCGGCAAGGGAAATGGATCCTTGGGACAAGCTTTATTAACATCAGTGAAGTCAATACAAAGCCTCCACTTCCCATTTGCTTTGCGCACGACTACTGGATTGGCTAACCACGTCGGATGGAGTACTCCTCGGACCAGGCCCGCTGCTTCCAACTTCCTGATCTCTTCTGCAATGAATTCTTGATGCTCTACTGCTTGCTTTCTAACTCTCTGCTTGACAGGCCGCGCGTGAGGACAGACGGCAAGGTGGTGCTCAATTACTTTCCTGGGAACACCGGGGATGTCAGATGGTTGCCATGCAAACACATCGACATTCGCCCGCAGGAAAGCAACGAGCGCGCTTTCCTATTTAGGATCAAGCGTGGCACTGATGGTGAAGGTGCCACCAGTGCCGTCCTCCTTGGCGGACACTTTCTTGGTCTCTGGTGAAGCTATCTTTTCCTTCTTGCGCTTGTCGGTGGAGTTCGATGGTGCGTCCTCGACGGTAGCGCAGCACTCCGAAGAGGTGTGCTTGCCGAAGTAGGCATCAAAGCTACTCTTGCCGGACTTGGTCTTCTTCTTCCCCCCGGGAGCTTCAGCGGCAAGCGGTTTGCGTTCTGCCGCGGCTGCTGCTTCCCGGTAGATCTTGTCGGTACAGATGAGTGCATCCTTCTTGTCGCCTTGGACAGAAATGACACTTATCGGACCAGGCATCTTGAGCACATTGTAGGCATAGTGAGAGGCTGCCATGAACTTAGCGAGCGCTGACGGCCAATTATCCCATTGTAGGGCAATGGGAAATCAGCAACGTCAAATGTGACTCTCTCTGTCCTGAAATTCAGCTCGCTGCCAAATGTCACTGGCAGTGTGATCTTCCCCTTCGGCTTGCTCCTTCCCGGGTTTATTCCTTGAAAGCTACCAGTCTCTTCGAGCTCGCTGTCGGGGATCTGGAGCTTCTTGAGCACTGCGGAGGAGATTAGATTCAGGCCGGCCCTGCCGTCAACTAGCATCTTCGTGACCCTGAGGTTGCGGATTGTTGGCGAAACCAACATCGGCAAGCACCCGACCACAGTGATGCGATCAGGGTGATCTTCAATGTCGAAGATGATGGGCGTGCTGGACCACTTCAGGGGTTTGCGTGACTCAACGGACGGTTCTGCTGCGTTCACTTCCCGGACCCACTGTTTGAGCTGTCGGTGCGAGGTGTGCAGAGAAGCACCGCCGTCAATGCACAACACCTCTGTTGCCTTCTGGAACTCCTTCTCGTCAGTCTCATCTTCCTCCATCTCATCATCCTCATCTTCGTCTTCGTCTTTGTCGCGGCCGCGGGGAGGCCTGTCTCCTTGCCGCGGCTTGGCCTTGCCGCGGCGCCCTCTCCGGGCGGTATACTGCTTGCCGGATCCTCTGCCACCTTGCCGGGCCTTCTCATTGTCGCGGCGCTCGTACTCAGCTTTCTGTAGCTCCGCCATCTGCTCAACTTTCTTGCAGGTTTGGAGGTCATGGCCCTTGGTGCGGTGGATCTTGCAATACTGCTTGCCGGAGCCATCCTGCTTGTCGGCGGCCACCACAGCCTCGCCGGAGTTACCAGCTCTAGCCTTCTTGGAACCGCCTCCGCTGCTGGATTGCTCAACAACTAGCACGTCCTTAACCTTCCTCTTTCTGTTATTCCGCCTCCGTTTCCTCCTCGCCGGAGGGGTGTCCTCGCTGTCAGATCCCTCTGCTCCTGCATTCTCTCCGGGGAGCCTCCTCCCCTCTTCAGCCCGTGCACACTTGTCGGCCAGAGCATATAGCTCGCTGACATCTCTGATTTTGCACATTGCCATCTCCTCCCTCATCCTGCGGTTACACACGTTCTGATGGAATGCGCTGATAACCGTGGCAGGGTGGACGTCTGGGATGTTGTGCTGCACCTGACTGAATCTCTGTATATACTTGCGCAGGGGTTCTCCTTCTTTCTGGGCGAGCATGTGAAGATCACTGTCCTGGCCATGGGGTTTGTGGCCGCCTGTGAAGGCGCCAACAAACTGATGGAATAGATCCGCCCATGAAGAGATGGAGTTGTCCGGCAAGTGCATGAGCCAAGATCTGACATTGGGCTTGAGTACCGGCGGGAAGTAGTTGGCGAGGATCTTCTCGTCGCGCCCCCCGGCAGCCTGCACCGCGATGGTGTAGATGCTGAGGAACTCTGACGGATGTATCCTGCCATCGTACTTCTCAGGCACATATGGTTTGAAGTTCTTGGTACTGGGCCACTGGACCTGCCGCAGTTCACGAGTGAACGCAGGGCAACCTACCGCGTACGGCAAGTTGCCTGGCTCCCCTGGCGCATGCATGTCGACAGTGGGCCCAGCGCGCCGGTCAGATTGACGTCGCGCTTCTCTTCGACGCTCGATGCGAGTGCGAGCATCTTCGTGTCGTCGTTCTTGGAGAACTTGGCGTTGATCGCGGCGAGCTCGCGGGTCCGACGACGCGGTGGAGTCGGTGTCGAGGTTGGCCTGGCGAGTCGGCGTTCTTGGCCTTCGGGGCGGGGAGTGCGCAGTGGTGGCACCCCCAGCGGTCTTGTCGGCTTCGGCTTGCGCCTGGGCGCCTTGCCGGGGCTTCGAGGTGCTTGGCCGTCGGGGCTTGTCGCCGTCGGTGAAGCCGATAAGGCTATAAATGGTTGCCCTCCAGTCGTCGATCTTGTCCGGCGATGGAGGGTAATCTAGAAGCAGCTAGGCTCAGGCCAGCGCTTCCTCTGGAGTTTTGGGTGGCGGTGGCGAGCGACGCGAGGTGCGAGACATGCTCAAACTTCTAACAATGTTAGAAGGAGTAACATCTCGCCCAGGCGACCGCACCGCGCTCGCGCCAGCGTGTTGACGTGCATGCTGGCCTTGAGCGTCCCGCGACCCACCAACTCGGCCTTGTTTCAACGCAAGTACGGTGCTAGGAGCATCGTGGCGCTGTCGATCCTGCACCTCCTGGGAGGGGTGCGGTGGATATGCAGATGCTGAACCTTGCAGGGCCTTGTCTTTGGACCGGGTGACGATGCGCGTCCCCCCGGCGGCGCCTGCTCCTCCGCCGGCGTCCCCCCCACTGCCCGCTTGCTCCAGTGGTGGTAGGGAAGTCGCAGACAGAGCGGCCACCACCGAGGTCTTCTTCTTCGGTGGCATGTCGATGAAGATGTTGATGTAGCGCGCGTAGACGCCGGATCAGATACGCACGATCTCGACGCAAAACCCCCTACCTGGCGCGCCAGAGATGTCGTGGCGGACTGGGAGGCCACGAGCACCTATGGGGCAGGAGGGCCCCTTTCTCGTTCGGCAGGGGAGCGGAGGGCGCACGCAGAGCAGATCGAGGCGAGGGAGCACGCGGGGGATTTTTACCCAGCTTCGGAGCTCTCCGGAGAGATAAAACCCCTACTGCTGCTTTGTGTGTTGTATTTGTTCTTGCTCGAGAGAGCAGGCGTGGCGTCGAATCAGTCGAACCCCAAGCTGTGGAACCAAAATTCCGAACCCCCTCTACGTGCGCATGGGCCTCCTTTTTATAGGCTAAAGGGGTCACCAACAGGTGGCAGCGTAGGAAGAGGGGTAGAAAGGTAAAAACGCGGGTTGGTACAACTGCTACCAACAGTGTCCCCTACCTAACTCTGACGGCAGGGGACAGGGGCATTTAATGCCCGTCCGGTCGCCCCAACAGTGCAAAGAAATGACCGTTAGAGGCGCCACCGATCGCTACGATGGCCTCCTTGTCAGCTCCTTTTGCCACCTCGCACCGCATGGCTGCACAGCGCCTTGCCACGTGCTCCTGGGATAGTCCTGGGGTGACACGTCGTTCGATGCACTGGAGCTCGAATGCAGGGCGGCCTTGCCGCGGCAAGCGCCTCGCCGCGGCCCTTATCTTGTCGCACCAGCAAGCTTGCCGCTCGCCGGGCCTTGCCGGGACGCGCGGGGCGTTGCGGCAAGTTTACTTGGAATGCCTTGAGTGGCCTTCCCGGCAAGATCCTCTTGTCGGGGTCTCTTCTTCTTCCCGGCAAGCTCCTCTTGCCGAGGCCTTGGTTGGCCTTCCCGGAAAGCTCCTCTTGCCGGGGCCATGGTTGGCCTTCCCGGCAAGCTCCTCTTGCCAGGGCCTTGGTTGGCCTTCCCAGCAAGCTCCTCTTGCCGGGGCCTTGGTTGGCCTTCCTGGCAAGCTCCTCTTGCCGGGGCCTTGGTTGGCTTTCTCGGCAAGCTCCTCTTGCCGGGGCTTTTAGCTTTAGTACTCTGTTCTTGAATGGCATCTTAAGCAGCCGTCGAGGATCTTGGCGGATGCCCGGCAAGCCCCGCCGCGGGTCGCTGCGACTGCCCGTGCACAAGTTCGGGGTACTAAGGTACCCCCTACTTTAGTACACCAACAGCTCGCGAGGGAGGCGGAGAGATCAAGGCAAGGGGTACCTCGTGAGGTTCCCGTGACGCGAGCCATGACGACCAAAGCTAGGCGGGCGCTAGCGCGCGCTGTGTCCTCGTTTCCCCTTTGGTGCTAATAGGGCAAGCGGAGGCGCGAAGTAACGAGGCATCGGGCAAAGTTTTCCATATCAGTGCAACAAGACCAAGACCAGCAGGACGGAGGTCATTGTGGAGCCCAAGACGGCGTCACCACCAGCGCCTTTGGCAGGCGAAGATCACCTTTAGTCAGGATAGCTTGTACTAGCTGTCCCTTTCAAATTGGCTGTTGTTGGATCCCTTCCCACTCAATATTTGGGGAGAGGACCAGGGCCTCTATAAATAGGGCCTAGCCACCACCATAGACGGGGACCGAATCAATTCCTCCCCGAGCAATCCACCAAGCAGAAGAACACATCTCCTCAGGAGGCTGTTCTTCCCTTGTATTGTTCGTCATTAGCCCAAGAGCCAATCCACCACCACCACACAGGAGTAGGGTATTACACCACAACAGTGGCCTCGTACCTGTATAAATGTTGTGTCTCTAGTGTTGTGAGTTCATTGAGCTAGCTTAGAGATCGCGGTGAGACTAAGAGCGAGATTCAGTAGGGGCAAATCTTCGTGCGCACCCCAGTGTTCGAACCTCAAGGGTTTTGCCGAAACACTAAGTCCGACACTTGTTGGCACATATATTGAGAGAGTGATATTACTGTAATAGTGGGACTAGTTGATGAAACATACACTAACAAATAGAAGCACCCTCATTATCTTAATGGGTAAATTTAGCAACATAGTAGTCTTTCTTAAAGAGAGATATTAGTTTATTTAATCAGTGCCAATTAGCTCAACACTCAAAGCATTGCCATGTATCATAGGTTGCAAAACATTAACGTGCAAAGATAAAGGAGTTTCTCATGATAGTAGCATGATACAAATAGAGACAACAACAAACTGATATGGATAAAGGCTTTAGGCCCGTACCAACCTGAGGAAAAAAGCTTATTCATGTAGTCCCATAAGAGATGATCAAGCACTCCTATAATCACTCAATAGTATATATTTTTGTGCACTTCAAATGTATGGTTGAAATCACTCTTGTTTACCAGTGCTGAGATTATATCAAAAGATTATCAAGAACTTCCAGCAGAGTTAAAGCACTGGTTGGGATACAGTTCATTGTATTGTCTTGTGCAGTTCCACTAAAATGTATGATTGGCACAACATGATCCCTGTTTGGACAAGTAGGAACAAAGTGAAACCTTCATTAGCTTAGTGAGAAAGGATAGAAAGACATTAGCATATTACTCTAACAGTAGCATCAAATTCCTGATGGACAATACGCAAAACATTACCTCATTGAACCAATGGCAATAAATTGACATGCAAAACAATAGCACTACTATGTCATGACACTAATAATATTCCGTCCCTGCTCCACCACATGATTCACCTCCATAGACAAACATACACACGTACATGATTCAGCATTGGGTGCTACTAAAGATTTGTTTAACTTTGATAGGAAAATTAGGCAGCAATAAATTAGTGCTACTTAACTACTCCAAATTAATTAAGTTAGACAGCAGAAGTGGAAGGGCTACATGGAGGATCATCTCACATGTAAGGTAGTCGTTGCCGGAGCCCTTGAATGGCCTCGACTGAGGCCTCTGGTTTCAGCAAGATCACCTTGGCACTGTTTATTCTTCTTCTTCTTCCTCTTCATGCTCTGTTTCTCTTTCTCCTCATTAGTTGGTGAAACCAAGTACATGATTGGCCTTCTGTTTCATAATTGGTTTTGTCAGTGAGGGAGTACAAGTGTACTATTAAAAAATAGCATTATTTTCTCATGGCAGTCACAAAATAGAGATGAGCACATGCATTAGATGTCATTCTTATCTAAAGGAAGGTTATGGTGCCAATATGGATGATGAGGATTGGAACACAGATCTCCCTTTGTGCAGTTCCACCGAAATGAACCAACTATTCCATTCTGACATTCCAGTTAAACAACACAAAAGTCACTTATTTTAAGAAGTGTTTTGTGCAGTGCACCAAAAGGTCACAACTGCAATCAGGTGAAATGGATATCCCTGTTTGCACAAAAAGCTACAGAGGAAACAGTCAGAGTCTCAAACAATTACAGATAAAAACATTTGGCTAAACTTGTTGTGGCTTATAACAGTGGCATGGTTTCATTTTACTAGGGGCATTAGATTAAGAACAACTAAATATTTGGTATAAGGGCATTGGACAGTGGGTGCACCAGCAGTCCAGCACCTTTTACCTAAACAGGGGCATAAAGCGGTGATTGATAGTTCTTTGCCCCGAGAAATAAACATCCAAGAAACATATCTGGGTTTGTCCCATTTTTGTTCACTCTAGCCACCTACTCCTATGTGTGGATAGCAAATCTAGTACTGGTCATACCACTGTGTACAACGTTACCCCTATATTTCCCTTTTCGACCAAGAGACTGGTTGGATGACTAGTCTGTACTACTTTCACCCCCTTTCCTTCTTGTTTATACCAAGAGTGATGTACATACTAAATTCCCCCACCCCCACTTTATTTCTTGTTTGAACCAAGTACAAGATTCAACTCCATGAAGTAGCTTTACCTCTAACAATAGAAGAAAAAATAGGTGGCATTGGATCATCTGACCGAGAGGGGCTGAGAGGTAGAAAAAGATGCACATGCAGCGACGTAGCAAGCTAGGGAAGTAGAGATAAGGCGGTTTCGAAGGAGGATATACCTGAAGGTCGTCGGGATGTGGATATGATGCAGAGCATCCCACATTCATCCCCATATACACTCTGACTACTCTTCAAGCCCCAAGAGGACATATGACGAGAGCTCGAACATACGCCATTGGACACGAGGTGAACTCGCTCCTCTACGAATCATCACTTTCCGCATGTGAGACATGGCTACTACCTCAAACATATGTGCTATGCATGACCAGGAACCAAGAGGAAGGCCATGGAACTTCTACGAGCATTGGACAAGACGGCGAGGACACCAAGCGCGAGGAACAAGAGGAAGAGATGCCAGGAAGCTACAGCTCTCGGACGTCCGACGATCTCTGGACGTCCGACGCCTGGAGACTCCACCAGCCGGATCGACTCCAACCAAGGCAACCTACAGTGCCCTGACGACCACCAGAGACCAGATGACCAACACCAACAGTCTAGTACGGAAACATCAAAAGTACGGAGACCTACGGACGTCCGATGCCACCTGTCCAGAGCCAAAACGCCGGACGTTCGATGAGCACCTAACGACTGTACCCTCGCAAGCCACCGGACATCTAGTACCGCGCAGCTTTGGGCCCGAGGTCCATGTACCCTTTCACTTCACCCCCATTTGCACTTAGACTATAAACAGACCTCCTCCTTCTCCTAGAGAGGGTTAGCGTTGTGATAGCTCATATTTTGAGATTGATCCTTGCTCATCCATCCGGATCTAATCCATCGCGAGGGACCGACACCTCTTCTCGTCGGATTCAAGATCTCCTTTCGGAGAAGACCCTCTTCAAAACCTCCTCTCGGAGAAGAACTGGTTTTCCTATGTATCATCCATTGTTGGATTCGGATCTTGTATCACCTTGTGTCTCGATGATCTAGCATATGTGTGACTTTATTCTTGTTGGTTGAGTGTTCTCACGTGTTTTTCCCTCGTTCCCCTCCTCGTGTTCTTCGTGTTCTTGGTAGGTTTTCCCTCCAAACAGAAAAATCGGCCTCTAGGGTTCTACCTTACATCATCTTGGACAAGAGCAAGGTTGATAACGAATTTGGAGCCCCTACCCCTCTTTTTCTAGCCTTCTTTTGCTTCATTTCGTCCTAAATTCGAAAATTCCCCACCAAAAATAGCCCCCAATTTTTTTGTTGGTTTCATGATGTTTTGTTGATTTTGATCCATGGATTTTCTTGGTTTCAAGTGGATCTAGCATCTCCCCAAGTTTTCCCAACTTTCATCCACGAAATCTTATCAATTTTGACCCCACAATCCCCAATTTCTGCCCAAAATCACGTTCCGAAATTCACATCTCGCATTGACCCCGACCCACCAGACGACCGACGTTTTTTCGGTCGTCCGGACACCCCCAGAACCATCGGACGACCGACCATCATCGGATGTCCGACACCCCCAATCCAGTACCAAAACATCGGATTTCCGGCCATTTCCATACGTCTGTCCCGCGCTCCAGCCACCAGTCGTCCGACCATCATCGGACGTCCGACCCCTGTGAAAACTGATTTCGGCTGATTTTTGTTTTGTCCATAACTAATTCATCCGAACTTCGATTTTGACGTTCTTTAGCTCATTTTGAACCTATTGACATCCCCCATCCCCAAAAAATACCACCAACATCATTTGACTCAATCAAAGGTTCGGAACTTTGGCATCTTTGCCTACGGCTTCCACCATATCATCCGCATAGTCACCACCGACTTCCGCAACCTAACCCATTTTTCTTGCCATAGCACTAGTGGTTGCTTGAGTAGTGATTCGAGTCTCCTAAGGTGTTTCATCTACTTAGGGATGTTTGCTTCTTCATCAACCACCACCACCACCACTTCCGCATAACCTTGCCCACCATACTCTTCAACCCCAGCTTAACCCACTTTTATTTGAGCTTGTTTGAGTTGTGGCTTGTGTCTCCTAAGGTGTTTCGGCTACTTAGGGACGGAAAATTCAACTCCGACATGTGTATAGCCCATCATTCCACTTCCGCATAGCCAAGTGCAAACCACCACCGCTTTCCGCTACCACCATTTGACATTTTCCTACGAGATTTTGAGTATGCAGTTTTTTTTTGTTTCCTAGGGTCTGTCGGATTATTAGGGAGGATCTAGAGTATCAGATTGAGGACGAGTTTGTCTATCCGATCGCTGTGGGATGTGTTGCTTTTGTTGATGTTCAGAGTAGAGATGATGCCATCAGAGAGGGGCCGCACGCACTCACAGAGGATTCCTACTTCACACTAATCCCCCATGACGAGGGAATTAACATGCGCATGCCTGCTTTCCAATATGAAGTCTGGATCTTGATGCTTGCTTTTCCTATGGACTATATGACTGATCACTATATTCATAAGGCGGCCTCGCGCTTTGGTAAACTCTTGTCGTGGCCAAGACCAAATGAGAACAAAGCTAGGGTTCTAGTAAAGTGCCACATCAAGGATATTGCTGAAGTTCCCCATAGTCTGCTAGTCACAAAAGTTGGCATGATGCCAGGTTTAGGCCGCTCCTGGGCTGTCCCCGTTTATGTTCTGAATGGAAGAGATACTGTACCTGGCCTGCAAGGAACAGAGGATACACCCCCTCTTCTAAACGTCTCTCCACACCCGTATGCTCTGCCATACTACACAATTATGCAACAAGATAGAATTAATGAGATGGAAGCACAGCAGGCAGCTAATGAGGCAGCATGGAATGCTCACCATCAGGAACAGGACCAGGAACAGGCCAATGGCTGGAGCCCGTGGCCAGTGGTGCCACCGCCGTACACAGGATTCAGTTTCAGAACATACTTTGAGTACGATGGGCCGTCTTTAATGGATGGTGTGCTGCAAGAGCACAATCTGGTTGACAATCTTTCTGATGTTTGGTCCGAGATCTCTTATGTTGAAGAGTTGGCTGATAATTTCATAAATGGCGTCCCCTCCGCAGCCAATGCTTTTGTCAGAGCGGGAGGCTTTGTTTCTGCTGTGCTAATTACCGCAGACAGTGAGTTGCTCTCCTGGATGGGAGGGATGTTAAAGAGGATATACACCAGAACTATATTACCTGCTGAGATCCCTCAAACTGTGTGCTTTCCGCTCAACCCTTTCACTGGCATTCAGCTCCACCTTGACTGTATGAGATTGGCTGTGCTTGCTAAGGTGAAACCTAAAGTTGATGTCCTCGGAAGCATCTTCGCCTCACTGTTTCAACCGGGCAATGTCACTGTTTTGTCTGCTTGGTTTGACAAACCTATATCTGACCTGCCTGCGATTGACTCCCCGAGAGTGGACTCAACTGTGAATCTAGAAGCTCATGACTCTGTGGATCAGGATGCTGGCCCAATCGGGCGTATGATACTCGCTGAGACAGCCAATGTGGACACGGTTCCCCTTAGACGCAGTGCACGAGCAAACAAATATGATGGGTTCAGGGTGCCACCGCTGTCTGACAAGAAGCTGACAGTCTCCAAGGTCAAGCCCAGGAAGGATCCTTCTGCTGTCGGGCCCTCCACTGCAGGCTCTTCCTCTGTCAGGAAGAATGAAAAGGTATCTCAAACTGCCCCACCCCCCACTTCTATCCATGCTATTCAGTCCATTGGGACTAATATGTGTGGTGTTCACCCGAGCCAGTTGAGCGAAGACAAACTGCTTGCTATGCAGCAGCAACACAAGAACAACAGTGGTGAAAAGGATGCAGCTTAAGGCGTGGAAGGTTCTGTGCTGGAATGTCCGAGGGATCAACTCCGACAAGAAACTTTTGGTGCTGCACAATGCTATCAGCTCTAGTGGGTGTTCAGTTATTTGTCTGCAAGAAACTAAGCGTGCTACCTTCGATCTAGATTTTGTTAAACTTTTCTGCCCGAAAACATTTGATAAGTTTGAATTTGTGCCCTCCCAAGGGGCCTCTGGTGGTCTTGTTGTGCTTTGGGACAGCGCAGTTTTTACGGGTTCTGTTTTCTGCTTTGAATCTTTTGCATTGGGCATACAGCTAACCTCTGTGCACACTGGCAAAACCTGGAAACTGGTTAATGTTTATGGACCTTGCGCGGGGCAAGGCAGATCCGAGTTCACATCATGGTTGTTTGACCTTGATATACCTGACCATGAAGACTGGTTACTTTGTGGGGACTTTAATTATATTAGAGCGCCAGATAATCGCAACAAACCAGGTGGGGATGCTAACGATATGCTCATGTTTAATGATTTCATTCATGCTCAGGCTCTGGTCGAATTGCCAATTAAGGGCAGGCAATATACGTGGAGCAACATGCAGTCTGATCCACTGCTCGAACAATTGGACTAGTTCTTTACCTCGTCTAACTGGACATCCAACTATCCAAACACCACAGTGGGTCGCCTCCCTAAACCAGTGTCTGATCATACGCCATGTGTAATCACGATTGAATCTTCTGTACCCAAGAGTAAGATCTTTAGGTTTGAAAACTTCTAGATTTCTCATCCGGGATTCTTTGATCTGGTTCGCTCAACATGGGAAAAACACTGCTATGCACCGAACTCAGCCCAGCTTTTGTGCAGAAAATTTAAAAATCTAAGGTATGCCCTTAAACGTTGGAGTAAACGGATCTCTAGGCTGAACATTTGTATTGATAACACCAATTGGGCCTTACTGGAACTCGACAATATCGAGGACAAAAGGATGCTGACAGTCCCAGAAGCCAACTTCAAGAATATTCTCAAAAACCATCTAGTCACCCTCCTTGGTGACTAGATACAAACAGAAACGCTCGAGGTGGTGTTGACGGAGGACAAGGACATATGGTCCTGTGTTTGGGGGGCAACAAGCTTTCGATCTTCCAAATATTATGAGTACTGCTTTAGGCAGGCGCATGCAGATAAGGTGTTTGGTCTGATTTGGAAGACAAAATGCACAATGCAATGGAAGGTGTTCTTATGGCTGCTGCTGGCGGACAGACTGAATACCAGAAACATGCTCCGTCGTAGACACTACAGAATCCATAATGATGACTACACATGTCTGCTCTGTGCCCAGCCGCCCGAGGAAGACATTATGCATCTCTTTTTCACCTGCCCTTTTAGCCAGAGGTGCTGGGCTGCGCTTGGAATACAATGGCAGAGTGATCCTGACTGGATTAAAATGGTGCATGAAGGCAAAAACAGGTGGACGCGGCCAATGTTCTTGGAAGTCTTCACGGTTGCTGCTTGGGGGATCTGGAAGGAGAGGAATGAAAAACATTTCAGGGGGGTCCAGCCTTCGTTTGATTCTTGGAGGAACAGATTCAAAAATGATTTTGCTATGCTGGTTCATAGAGCTAAGCAGGAGTTGGCTCCATCCATCACTGCTATTGTAGATTTACTTTGAGTCTCTTTTCGGTTGTGTTGTATAGCTGCCAACCACCCCCCCCTTTTTTTCTCACGTACCATGTAACCTTGTACAGTCCTAGACATCTCTGACACCCCCTAACCTTAATTATTTTAATATAAAGGCAGTGAGGTTTACTCACTGTCATCAGTTCTCAAAAAAAAACTAGGAACGGGTCGACATCGGCAACACCGCCTCTCATCATCGCCAAGGAGACGACATCATTGTATATTCCCCTTGCAAATTGCATTGTTAACCCCCTAGCCCATTTTGCGTTACTTGCCTATCGAGACTAGCCATTTGAGTATTGCCGGCAACGTTACTTGTGCACATTAGTGATCGTGGTGCATATCTTGGTATCATATATTGTGTCACAAATTTGTTCCCGCATATACACAATTTCTATCTTGGTTTGTGCATTGTGCAAAAGTGGCCATACAAAAAAAAGAGAATAAGCTTTTAAGCAAAAGAGAAAGAGCAAAGAAGCTTGTAAGCAAGTGCCATAGCATCATACCACATTGCATATAAGATTGTCATATCCGATCATCTTGGATCATCTTGAGAGAAACACCGGGAACCATAAATACATAGCATACTTGGGATAGAGAGTTTTATCCATTTTGCATCTGATAGGTTGTGCACAAGTGTCGTATCCGCCTATTGAGCAATCGTGCTAGCGTCTCTCCTGAGTTGTGCAACATGAGCGTTTTCCATGGATTCCACATTTTGTGCTCATTCCTTGGTTGCACGGCCCCATTTATCTATCCGTGTGTGTTTCCGTGTTCCTTTCATTACTATTGGTCTACTTGTTTTGCTTGCGAATTTGTGAATCTCTGTCAACATTATTGACTCTTGCTAACATTTTGCATCAAATTTTTTGTGCCAATATTCTCACCGAGCTCCACCATAAGCCTTACTTGTGTAGGTGTGAGAAATCGATGAGATCGGTACTAATTGTGCTATTTCCTTGTTACATCATTGAGTGACCATTGATCCATTTTCAACATCGGTCAAGGTACATTTGATATAGTTCTCTCCTTTATTCCACTCATATTCGCTCGAGTTTTGTGATGGATAGGCAAGGTATTTCATCTCTGGTCTTCGACGACAACAATGACGGCGTGAACAACAAAATCACCAAAGCGTCCATTTTCGATCTACAACCATAAACGCAAGGCGCACAATCACGATTGCGAGAGAGCATCGAGAACCTCTCCATCGACATTCGTCACTCCAAAGCAAGGAAAAGGGCCTACATCGACAAGAAGCTTTCCGCACAAAAAGAGGAGCAAGATGCAAGGATGGAGGAGATTCGGGCCTTGATCATTTCTTATTCCCCTTCGTCATCTTCAAGGCGGCGACGTTCAAGCCACAAGTCTTCGGAGCGCGAAAACGATGCAAGCGCAGTTCGTCCACGTCCACATTTACATGGAGACCACCATCACGTCCGTGATCCACATCGTCATGAAGGGCAAGTCACCTCCAAGCATCATGTGCACGACGACGACGGACAACATATACTACGAGCTCAAGCACGACAACAACATCATCATCATGAAGATGCTCCACAAGCGCAAATGCACAAGTCCCAACAAGCCCTACTTCACGCCAAGTCCAAGCTTCATGAGCAAAAGAGAAGACTACGAGACGAGCACCACCAAGACGGAGCTATGTCCACCACCACCACTTCATCATCTTCACCAAGTGCTATCAAGGCATCTTCGCCTTTGGACGTACGACATCTTCGCCTACTTCCCACGAGTATGCCTACAACGACTTCAATAACAAGGCGACCACCTACGAGCGAGGGCGACACTTCCATCTTCGGAAGCCCCTCAAGAAAGATGGCCAAGCATGGGAAATTCCCTTTGGTCATGGAGACGAGCTACGAGGTGCCACATCATATGGGCCTCCAATACTAAGATGATGACAAGAAGGTCGAGCAAGGACCATCCCCTTCGACCACTGCGATAGGAATTGAGCATGGAGACATTTGCACATACATCTCTCCGACAGCCATATATCATGAGATGCCCCAAGTCACATGTGAGGAGAGCCACTACCACATGAGTGACATGAGTGACTCCCCCATATGTGACCCTAAGAGCATTTCCTATGAGAGGATGAGTGTGACCACCACTATCCCCACACATGAGAGCATGCCACACATCCTATGTGAGGTTGAGAGCCATTTGCATGACTCCACCAACCATATGAGTGAGAGCATCTTTGAGGGAGTGAGTGAGCCACAACACTTAGTGAGTGAGGTGGCATGTGCGGCCACTTTGATTTCTAATGACTTAACCTCTACTCCTAGTGTGTTTTCTTCTTTGGCGCTAGGTCTCCTACATAACGACATGCCTACCCTCGATGAGTCTATCCCTCCAATGGGAAAACCAATGGCCATGGTGGACGATGATGCACCCCCCACATGGTTCCATCAAGATGAAGATGACAACGAATGGATCTTCAACACCTCACCTACAACGCATAAGCGATGCTCCAAAGGTAACATAGGTGATTGTGCTTCTCTTGTCCCACTAGCGGACTATCTTACCAATGATTGCTTGCGTGATGTTGACCCACCTATTCCCATGCTTCATGCTAGTGCGACTTCTTCATGTCTTGACTTACCTATTTATGATGAATATGATGATGAGCATGTTCAGTTGCCTAGTTGTGATCCTATGCTCCATAGGATATCATGTAAAAATTCTGTTGGTCACGTCATGTTTGACAATCCTTTGAACTTGTCATATGCTATGAGTGAGATCTTCAATATTGCATCATTTCAATCTCAACATAGTAAATATGCTTGCCCCGTTAAAATAAATCCCATTTGCACTTATGGCATCGATGACGAGATGATGGTCATTGGCTTTTGGTTCTCTTATGATGATATTGCCATGCTTCCTTTACATGATTTACGCAATTCATCTACTATGCCATGCCATAATCACATTGTTTTGAATATGCTTTGTTTTGGATGTTTTCAGTATTCTGCATGTAATGTTTCCGCTAATGCTCATGAGGAGACCCCCATAGTTTCCTCATACAATTAGGAGATTTTGATAAATCCCATACCTTGCATGATTCCCATAATTGTGTGCACCATATGCATTCCATGACTAACAATGCTCTAGATATTTCTCATGATGCATTACATCCTTTGAGTCTCCATTATGAAATACATAACAACAAACCCATCATGATGGATGACATGTTTCTATATCACGCATCTCATTTATTTGAGCATTGGATATTTTGTGCTAACAACACAAGCACGTGCGCATCATGATGCATGATGTGTACATATACCACACACACACAATTTTCCCTTTGTCATTGTTTTGTCTAGGTACTCACATATACTCGTCAACCTCACAATCCCATGAGTTAACGAAACGAGCTTTTGACAACAATGATGACTTGGGATCCCGACTTTCCTTACCACCGTTCCCTTCGCGCAAGGACTACGCGCATTTCTTCTACTTGGCTCTCACACGGCTATGGGCTACATATCACTTGTCACCTTATCCTCATTTTACTGTGTTCACTTTGCATGATATGCTTCCTCCTATGCCTTTGACATGCAATTGTGACCCTTGCTTGCATCTACCCATGATTCACCATTATGCTACTCCTATGTGTATTTGCATGCTTGGTGGAGATACTGGTAGCTATTGCCATAATTTCTTTGTGCCCCATGCTATTGTTGATTCTTGTGTTGGGAGAGTCATGTTGTTCCATTGCTATTTACCTAGGACTTCTTGCCAATACAATGATGATACTCTCCTCATATCTTGCTTTCATGCTTGTGCTATGACATGTGAATTATCCATGCCCACATTTTGCACACATGACATGTTTTCCATGATTCCTTATAGTACGTTGCATCTTGGCACTGCTAGCTTTCTTGACTTGATCGCTACAATTGTTTGCTATGTTGCATCACCCATGTTCCTTTCTTACTTGCTTTCTTGGGTTGATGACATATATGTTCATGCCTCTCACATGATATATCTTGATCATTGTCTCTTGTGTCCATTAGTTGCCTCTTTCATATCCACTTGTATTGAGTGCAACCATACTACGCTTATTGATCTTGGGGACTTTGACACCTTACTTGTGATGCGTGCATGTTTGATTGAGCCTATTGTATTTGGTTTTTCTCGCATCATATGCCTCCATACTATGAAATACTCCCTTGTCCTTTCTTATGATGAGCATGATGCATACACCTGTTTGGTATCTTACCACACGAATGATAGGTTTTGCACTTCCGCTAACCTCATTTGTTTTTCCGAGTGTTTAACATGTTCTTTAGTTTTGAAGCATTCACAAGGCATTACCATCATGAGACATATTGGCTATGTGAAGGCATACATGATGTGCAACACAAACCTTTTCGACATCCTCATAAAGGTGAACTCCTTCCTTTTGAGCCATCCTCAAGTACGCATATTGGATGGGTCACTCTTTCATTGTTGTTTCCTTCTTGTTGTCTACATGATACATCTCGCGAACGGAGGAGCGACATTGTAAATTTTCTCTATGGACCTTCACATTGAGGAGTGCTCGCACTTATTGGATGCACCTTCAGAATTCCACTCATGCCACGACATCGGGCATTGGTACGCCAACACCTCCATATTTCTTGATTGTGCTCACACATGTCATGCTCGATGGACATATCATACTCACAACAAGTTTGCACCCTATGCACGGATTGATGATACATCTCCGTCGTATCAATAATTTCTGATTTTTCCATGCCAATATTGTTCAACTTTCATATACTTTTGGTAACTTTTTATACAATTTTTGGGACTAACATATTGATCACAGTAACAATTTTTGGGACTAACATGGCATTAAGCAGGTCATTATACAACAACAACTACTAAGCCTGACATGAAACTACTACCATACTGATAAATCACCATCTCAGATCTCCATAACCATATCTCTCTTGGCTAACCGGCCAAGCAATATACCATCTCGATCACCTTGTGATCAAAACCAAACGGTGATCTTTCCGGCGATCACTACCCTAACCAACACTTGTTCTCAAACTGTGATCCTTACGGCGATCACTACCACGACCAACCCTTGGTCTCAAACTATGATCCTTACGGCGATCACTACCACGATCAACACTTGGTCTCAAACTGTGGTCCTTACGGCGATCACTAGAACGACCAATACTTGGTCTCAAACTGTGATCCTTATGGCGATCACTACCATGACCAACACTTGGTATCAAACTATGATCCTTACGGCGATTACTACCACGACCAACACTTGGTCTCAAACTGTAATCCTTACGGCGATCACTACCACGACCAACACTTGGTCCCCAACATCATCAACATCCTGCCAATCTGTACTGCTCAAAATATCCACATATAAATCACCTATAAGGCATTCCGTCATGTAAGTGTTGATCGAATGGTGTGACCTAGTACGAATCCATGCCCATGACCGAGGACGCGGCTATCGATAGTTTAGACAAACACACACTCTGCAGAGGTAGCGCACTTTACCCACACCACAGAACCCATGGCCTCGCACTCCCATTCGGGAGGACCAACGGCGTTCCTACAAAACAGATCTACTGCCATGACACTCACCCGGCCACTCCGAATCACTCCCCACTTGGATAGTTCTAGGTGGCCCCGTGTCTACCAAAGACACAACGGCCACCGTCGTGGCCAAACATAAACGGTCCCAAACTAGGACTCGAGCTCAAAATCAAAACCGGGCACACAAGGCTTATGTCCGCCTACCCGATTAGGGTAGCGCGCGCCCATAACCTTCCCTAGTTGGAGGCACTGGCGATAGGCACGACAACAGACCGCATTAGGGTCGTCCCATACCGGCAAATGTGGTTGCACTGGAAAAAACCGGTTCGGCGGCACTTGACCAACTTAATGACAGAATTTATCCCCAAAAATATAACTGTGATAACAGATACTCCGATATCAACTATCAAACTATAATCCAAGTCATAGCAATATCCAATAAATAATCCAGGCATAATATCATCATACCAAAATACTCCGAGGATAGCATAACACTACTATCATGATGAATCCAAAACAATAATCCTACTACTCCAATAACAAGAATAGAGCTATCCAGCTAAGATCCACATGTAACCATCATCTCCAAAAATAATACTCCATGCAACAGAACATCTACTAGCATCATGAAAATAATCATACAAACCACTAATAATCCAAAGGTAGCATGATATCCAAAGTAATACTCCAAAAATATACTAACAGATATCATCCTGAAACAACCATAATATCAGCCACTAATACTCCAATGGCAACATGATACTCATCAACTACAAACATAACTCCTAGTAATCCAAACAATAGCATGGCAATAACAAGATCCAAAATAACGCTCCGAGAAAATGTCATGCACAAATCACAAGTAGAAACCATATTTTAACCAAGTTTAAATAAATTAAACCATGTTACTGCATTACAGTGATGCAAATGGAGGGTGTGGCTTGCCTGGGGTGGAAGAAATCACCGGGAGAAAGTGCGAGAAACTCGCTGAAGGGATTGCCGGAAATCGTTCTCTCTCGGAGGGGGCTGAATAAGGGCAAGGGCATAATGGTCATTTTCAGAATGTCAAAACATGGTGGAAGTGATTCCAACAGAATGGTCTCGACAAAACAAAGAAGCGGGCTTTGGATTCACCTCATTTGGGCTACGTTTAAAAAGTTAGGAGGAGTTTTCTACCAGGGACCTATCTACAAGAAAAATATTTTCAAACATGGCCCGGACTGAAAAACTGAAAGCGTATTTTTGGGAAACTACGTTTCCACTTACGCTGTGGTGGTAGTGGCGGGGCCAACAGACAAAGGATGACATGCGAGGCCCACCTTATCCTTCTCTCTCCTCCCCCTATCTTCTTCTTCCTCCCGTGCCTGGCCATGACAAAAAATAGAGGAGGAGGACAGGGGTGCTGCCGGCGCAGGCATCGCCAACTCCGGCCGCTCCAGGCCAAGGTGAGGGCACCGACGGCTTCAGGATGGAGCGCCGCCTCCATCCTAGGGTAGAGGGAGCGACGGGGAGAGCTAGGGCTACCGCGGCTGGAGGCAACAGAGAGCACAGCCGGCGGCGGCCGTTCTAGGGAGGCGCGGCCACAGGGCCTCCAGCGACGTACTGAGGGGTGGGAAGACTCGCGGGGCAGAGGGGAGTCGCCTGGTGGTGGAGAAGAGGAGAGGGGGGGCTGGGTTCGAGCTAATTTAGGCGGATGGCCATGGCGGCCATGGCGGTCAGCAGAGGCGAGGAGAGCCTTTCGAGTTTGAATGAGAGGCTGGGGAGGGGCAGTGGAGTGCGGGGAGGCTACTAGTGAGCTCGGACGGCTCGGGGGAGGCCTATATTTAGGCGGGCGAGAGGGATGGGCTCGGGTTCCGCCGGGCACGTCCGGCCGAGGCTCTGGCGACGGCCAGCGAGCATGGGAGGGCACAGGAAAGGCAACGAGCGAGAGAGCGGATGAGCCGCAAAGGTCACGGAGTCGAGGGGAGCAGAGGAAGAGGCCGAGCGCCATTAATGCGCTGTCGGTCACAGTGCTCCCGTGGGCGAGCGGTGACGAGCGCCAATGAGGAGGCTTCAGGAGAGGGAGCTGGCTCCAGGAGGACGGCGACGACGCGGGCTATCTGCAAGACATACTCAGGAGCGCGAAGCAGACGAGAGGGGGAGGGGCCCAAGCAAGAAGCCATTCTGGATGCGGCCATTGCATGCCAGAGAGGTGGTCACCGCGCGCACTGGTGCACACAGTGCCACAAATGATGTCAAGCAATGTCTAGTGGTTAGTCCTTCCCGAGTAGGTTGTAAGTACGTTGGTAGATTGATGAAAATAGCTATGGGTAAACGGTAATCCACCTCTGAAGTTTACTGCACTAAACTTGGGTGAGCACTGGTGATCAACAGGATGGGTTTTGGGAGCAATGGAGTTGTCTGCGAGGTTGAGGTAAAGAAGGACTTTCATCCTGGCAAGTTTGAGGAGAAATGGACCATGAATGAATATAGTTGCTTCACAATTGCATTTTTGTTCCAGAAATGAAGATCATGATGATGCTCTCACATAGAGTATCCACTTGGTCTAAGATTGGGCAAAGCTTGCTTATTTTGGCATATGAAGATGCTGTAAAAAGCTCATGCCAAATGGACAAGCCAAAATGGCACTTGCCTCACAAACATCATTTCTGTCCAGAAACTTGGAATAATATTGGTGATCAAATGGCTCATTGAAATGATGCCAAACTGGGTGGTGAGATGTTATTTAGGTAGAAGAATGATTTGGTAATTTATCAGGATTTTTTAAGCAATATAAAATACACTTCCTTCACAACCTGAAAAGATTGCCAAAATCAAAGATTGGCTCCTGTGCTCACATAGATGATTGGATGGGGCTGCAAATGGGTGGAGTGGTTAAATATGAGCACATAAAGAAGTGTGCAAAAGTTCAACTCATTTGGATACTCCTAGCGATTACTTCCTTCACAAAGCCTTCTGTCTAACCGAAACTTTGAAAATTCACTGAGGAAGATTGGCTAGGCAAATAAAGTTGAACTTGTTCATGGGGAAATAATTTGGACATATAAACATGCCCAAAAATGTTGGGAGCCACTAGGAGAAATATAAATGACACTTCCTTCACAAAGTGCCATTCAGGGCAGAATAGAAAAAGGAATATTGGGGAATTATTTTTGAACTAGCAAAGGAAATGTTTGGGCGTGTTTGGTTTATATATGACCCCAAGGAATCATGAGAATTATTTGGGGATTTTTGGATGGACAGAAATATAGGTTGCTTCACAACCTAGGGCAGATAGGGTTGTTCCTTTAATGAAAAAGGAATTTTCCCTCGAAAAGAATTTTAGGGTTTTGTCAAGGAGTGAAGTGACATGATCTTGGCAAGGTTTTGAGAATGATGAGCCACTTGGGAGGAGGAATGAGGATGATTTCCCAGGTGGCAAGGCCACAGAACCACTCCAAAAAGAAAAATAGAGCAAAAACCAAATAAATCAAATGAAAAAGAAAAGGGCCAAAATCCAGGTTGTTACAACTCTTACCCCCTTAAATAAATCTCGTCCTCGAGATTGGATTGCTCAGGGAACATGTATGACTTGGGGACACCGTTTCCAACTTGGGTATCCTTGTTCCTTTATTTATTGTTCCCCCAAGAATTTCATAACATCCACTTACATACCTTTGTGTGGGGTGGTCTTGCTTCACCATTCCCCAAATTTTGACGGGTTTTTTCTCACATTCCAAATCCTTTTACTGAGGTGAATTTTCTCATATCTGCGGTGATGTCTACTGGATCCGAGCATAAATTTTCTTTTGACCATGAAAACCCTTTTACTTCTGTCATGTGGTTGCTTCAAATAAATGCATATCTTCTGGGTTCCATAAAATGCTGAGAATCATGGCCATCCTCTGACGGAATCTGACTGTTCACAGGTGGCACTGATTTATCTTGATTTATTTCTTTGGCTCAAGCATGAGATATGTACCCATGATTTGACTGCCTTCTGTCGTGAGCAATATATTGGTGTATGGAGTTATAGCTGTGTGAAACCTCAATTATTTACACCTTGAGACTGGCCCGACAGGGGGCTGACGAACAAATGCTTTTTCTGACAGACTGACCAGGTGCTTTATTCCATCGGTGAGTATACCGGGTCTGAGTTGATTGTTCGGCTTTTGATTTTTCTCATATGGTGGATATACCCATCTGTGGTAATAGCCTGTGATATGCTTTAACACTGCCGCTGAAGTCAAATTGTTGAGATTGCAAAGGAATCTTGGATCTGACATAACAGACATGGATATTCCACACTAACCGTGTCAAGGGGGTCAGCGGGATTTGAAAATCCTTGTAAGACGGAGTAAGCCGCTGAGAGTATGCCTTTGTGGATCCATATGGAATTATAGCCTCCAACTGATTTGGGTATCTAGACCCTGATGGTCGTGCAAAAATCGTCACACCCTTGCTATCAGTCTCACCCTTTAATGTTCATGGTTTACTTTGTCAGGATAACTTACTGAAATAACTTGGCCACACTTGTCCTTGAGTCTTCGTATGACCATGGATGTGATTAATATTTTTGACATTATTCCTTGTGCTGGGTTTTCTGACCGGTGTCCGCACACATATGACATATAGCCGGGGTTTGTAGCTGTACGGAGCACATTGCTGAGGCCAATCATACAAGTAGGTGACAAGGTTTTATAATATCACCATGTTTGGTGCGGTAATAATGCCCTTGATGACCATTGTCATGACTGTTGAACTCTCTGATGTCATCTCTAGATCTTGTCGATCCTTGTAATTTAGGAGATGTATCTCTGCTTATTTTCCTTTGCCTGACTCGGGAGGTTTTGGAATCCTTACTTTCCTTAGGTATATCTGTTGGATCCTTGCCATATCTCGTATGAGTGACTGATATGACTGGGGATGCATGCTCACCATATATAAGAAGGATTTGTCACCGAACACTCGATCCTTGCAGTAGGCATATATTTTGTCTGAATTGTGCCTCTGACAAAATTACTACAAGTCTGGTTCTTTAGCGGCACTACCATACATTGGCAATTCTTCATATAATCTCTGATGATACTACAATATTGTGGTACTGACGCAGACTGGGTGGCTTACGAGAGAAGCCATCCGATAGCTTGCTGAGGAAGACTTGTGAACTTCTGCTCAAATAGTTTGTCTGGGTATCGTGCAGAAGAAGGCTCTATAGCTTATACATTAAGCTTGGTCTTATTATTGTGCTGGAGAAGCCTGAGTCCCATACTTGAGAAGCTTATCCTCAGGTTTGCTTGTTGAGAAAAATTCATTTCCGTCTGTCAGAAGCCTTTACTGAGGTGTCTTGGTGTGAAAGACTAGGTATCGTGGACTGGAAGTTGTTCACATATCATGCTGAGGAAAATTTGAGGAGCCTTGCATAATAAATTTATTCCGATAGCGTGTGGAAGAAGACTGAGTTTCTTACATCCAAAGCTTCATACTGATATGCAGAGTGAAATCCATACACACGCCCATAATATTCTAAGGTTGATTATTTGCATGAGAAAACTTGTTTGACTGTCTTTCTTGAGCATACCACATTCTGACTTTATTTCGGATGATAGCATATTTCAAGCATCATGCATTGCTGAGCCAAATTTTTGTCTATGATCCATACCTCTGTCTGAAGATATACCATTGATCTTGTACCTGACTTGTCTTTCTACTAGCTAGATCATAACTGCTGTGAGGATTTGCACTAAGGTAGACTCGATGCTGATAATCAATTCAATACACCATTGGTATTCTGAGAAGATTTTAATCCCATAATGCAGTTGACTGGGTAGCCAATGATGTCTAGCTAAGCTTCTTTCCAATATTTCAAATCCTTATTGCTTCTTTGAGTCCGGTGTTGGTGGATGAGCAACTCTTTATAGGGGAAAAAATAATGTAACACCGGGGCACAAAAAGAAAGAAGCAAAAGAAAACTCAACTAAACAAAAGCACACAACAACAAACAATTCACACACAATCAAAGTCACATATTACTACTAGTCACACAATATGCATGCCAAGTTAAGCACACAAATATCGCGGGATCTCCGGTTCTACGATCTAGCATGCTGTGACGATGTGCACGAGGACGAATAAATGTGTCACGCCCAAGATGCGACCCTATCCTAAAGGAACTCGAAGGTCCCACCAAGGATAGAAGCGCATCTTGAAGACGCTTTTGCAAGGTGGATATCATTACATCAACATTACATAATAGATGGGGATACATACATAAGGCATCCAATGCCACATGAATACAACATCACAATACATAAGAGCACCATCCGACTACGGATGAAACACAAACAAAAGCTCAAACGACATCCACCCTACTAGCCCAGGCTGCCGAGCTGGAACCTATCCCCTGATCAAAGAAGAAGCAGAAGAAGAACTCCAAAACAAGCAAACATCGCTCTCGCGTCATGATCATCGCAAAACCTGTACCTGCAACTATTCTTGTAGTAATCTGTGAGCCACGAGGACTCAGCAATCCCATTACCATGGGTATCAAGACTAGCAAAGCTTAATGGGAAAGGAAAGGGTAAATTGGTGAGGTTGCAGCAGCGGCTAAGCATGATATGGTGGCTAACATACGCAAATGAGAGCGAGAAGAGAAACAATGGAACGGTCGTCAACTAGCAATGATCAAGAGGTGATCCTGAATCACCTACTTACGTCAAACATAACCAAAAGACCGTGTTCACTTCCCGGACTCCGGCGAGAAGAGACCATCACGGCTACACACGCGATTGATGCGTTTTAATTCGGATCTGGTGTCAAGTTATCTACAACCGGACGTTAACAAATTCCCATCTGCCACATAACTGCGGGCACGGCTCTCGAAAGTTTATACCCTGCAGGGGTGTCCCAACTTAGCCCATGACAAGCTCTCGCGATCAACGAAGGAATAGACCTTCTCCCAGGAAGACCCGATCAGTCTCGGAATCCCGGTTTACAAGACATTTCGACAATGGTAAAACAAGACCAGCAAAGCCGCCCGATGCGCCGACAATCCCGATAGGAGCTGCACATATCTCGTTCTCAGGGAAACACCGGATGAGACTAGCTACGAGTAAAACCAGACTTCGAGTTTCCCCGAGGTGGCCCCGCAGGCAGCTCAGTTTGGACCAACACTTAGACAAGCACTGGCCCGGGGTGGGCTAAAATATAGATGACCCTTGGGTTGGCCGACCCAAGGGAAGTGAGGGAGTCCTGGACTAGGGGGTGTCCGGACAGCCGGACTATCAATGTCCGCCGGACTATCAATGTCCGCCGGACTATCAAGACTACGAAGATACAAGATTGAAGACTCCGCCCCGTGTCCGGATGGGACTTTCCTTGGCGTGGAAGGCAAGCTTGGCAATACGGATATGTAGATCTCCTACCATTGTAACCGACTCTGTGTAACCCTAGCCCTCTCCGGTATCTATATAAACCGGAGGGCTTTAGTCCGTAGGACAACATACAATCATACCATAGGCTAGCTTCTAGGGTTTAGCCTCCTTGATCTCGTGGTAGATCTACTCTTGTACTACCCATATCATCAATATTAATCGAGCAGGACGTAGGGTTTTACCTCCATCGAGAGGGCCCGAACTTGGGTAAAAACATCGTGTCCCTCGTCTCCTGTTACCATCCGCCTAGACGCACAGTTCGGGACCCCCTACCCGAGATCCACCGGTTTTGACACCGACATTGGTGCTTTCATTGAGAGTTCCTCTGTGTCGTCACCGATAGAGCGGATGCCTCCACCCGTCTTCAAAGACGGTGTTTTCGCCGGAGGGGCCTTGGCCGCCGGCCAAACTATCCGGCTTGGTGGTTTTCTCATGACCGCCTGTCCGGCCGCCGCTTCGACAATGACTTCTCAAGTCGTCGAAAGCAATCTTCGCGTCAGCCCTAAAGCTGCCGAACAGTTAGATCCAATAGAGCTCTCGTCTGTTAACGAGCTCTTGGATCGCATCGCCGCCCTGGGAGTCGCTACGGACTACAACCAGATTGGGCTCAAAACCGATCTGAGAGAGATTAACTCTCCCCAGGCCACCCACCACGTCGCAGTGGTGGAAGAGCAATACGGCAACTCTTTGCCAGTGTTGAAAACAATTCATGTCCGGATTCCCGGACCCTCCATGCCGGATTCCCGCGGAGGGACGGACTTCGATCGAGCATTGGACTTAGAATCATGCACCGCCCCAGACTCGCTGGTTTGTCCCCAGCAAAACACACTTCCGAATTCGGAAACCCCTTGGCCTTTGAGCCTCAAGATGGGCAGGGATCCGGATTTTATTCCGCCCACCCGCCCAGACATATGCGATCTATCGCTAATACGGCAAGAGCCTACAGAAACAGTACATCACTACTGGGCCAGATTCCTCCTGGTTATGGACAGGATAAAGGACTGCCGAGAGGAAAACGCAATATCAATCTTCCGCAATAACTGCACGGACAAGGGAATACTAAACGCCATTGATCGTCGCAACATTACGCGCTTTACCGATCTGGCGTCCATTGTGCGAAAGTACTGTGCAATGGAGAGTTTCCGGAAAACCGAAAATCAATTTTGGGATAATCCGGCCCCAAACCCAGTCCGCAGTAAAAGGGCGCCTCACACTCAGGCCCCAGATGCAAAAACGAAAAAAAAACCCAATAAGGGAAACGGAACCGTGCTGGAGGGATGGCTTAATGGACCCTGTAAGCTTCACAATACAGAGGGAGCCGTCCCAACACATAGCCTTCGAGCATGTTGGATATTACGGCAGGTGGCCAAATGTGGCGAAGAGCTTCTAGCTCCGGGAAACCACTCCAACAATACCAGCACGGTATCAATAGTCTTCGAGACTTTCGCATCAAATAATATGCGAACACGATCAATCCGCGAACTCGCCGAAGTCTACCAAGTAGCAACAGCAAATCCATGGAGCGACACAGCTATTACCTTCAATGGCAGCGACGAGCCCACATTCCGAACAACCAGAGCCCCAGCCGCACTGGTACTTAGTCCCATAGTGGACGGCTTTCGACTGACAAAAGTCCTCATGGACGGCGGCAGCGGACTAAACCTCATCTACGAGGAAACTCTACGAAAAATGGAAATTGATTGGAGCCATATTGAGCGAAGCAGCACAACCTTTAGGGGAATAATCCCAAGCCGGGAAGCGCGCTGCACCGGGAAAATCACACTCGATGTGGTGTTTGGCTCTCCGAACAATTACAGATCCGAAGAAGTCACTTTCTAGGTGACCTCATTACGGGTACATGAAGCTTAAAATGCCTGGGCCCAGCGGAATAATCACTCTCGCTAGTGATCCGGACATAGCACTCCGTGCCGAAAACAAGACAGCCGCACTAGCGCTCGAGGCACTATCCGAAGCCTTAGCGGCAGAGGAACTCACCGCGCTGTGCTCTACGGCGAACAGGGACGACGTGATACTCGATAAAAGATCCAAGTCCACCTCCTTCAAACCAGCAGAAGAGATAATAAAATTCCAGGTCCATCCAACGGACCCAACAAAGACGGCCTCCATTGTGGCACAGTTGAACCCCGAAGTAGACGCCGCACTGCGCGAATTCCTTCGGGAAAATTGGGATATCTTCGCCTGGCATCCTTCAGACATGCCCGGAATCCCCCGCAGGTTGGCTGAACACAGCCTCAACATTCTAAAAGGATTCAAGCCAGTCAAACAGGCTCTTCGACGATTTTCCGAGCCCAAAAGACAGGCAATGGGAGAAGAGCTAGCCAAACTATTGGAAGACGGATTCATTAGAGTTATCAAACATCCGGACTGGCTAGCAAATTTGGTGATGGTACCAAAGAAGGATAAATCCTGGCGCCTCTGTGTCGATTTTAAAGACCTCAATAAAGCTTGCCCAAAGTATCCCTTCCCTCTCCCCCACATCGATCAAATCATCGATGCCACAGCAGGGCACGATTCGTTGTGCTTCCTGGACGCATACTCTGGCTATCATCAAATCAAGATGGCGGAAGTAGACCAAGCCGCAACGGCATTTATCACTCCATATGGACCATTCTGCTTCAACACGATGCCCTTCGGACTCAAGAACGCCAGCGCAACATATCAGCGCATGATTCAAACATGTCTGGCCACCCAGATCGGCAAAACAGTCGAGGCATACGTAGACGACCTGGTCGTCAAAACAAAACACGTCGAAACTTTAGTAGACGATTTGAGGCTCACATTTGACAACCTCAGAGCATATGACATCAAGCTGAATCCGAAAAAATGTGTTTTCGGCGTACCAGCCGGAAAGCTGCTGGGCTTCATCGTATCCGGTAGAGGAATTGAAGCAAATTCGGCCAAAATCCGAGCTCTGTCATAGTTGGATATTCCAAAAGACCTCAAGCAAATACAAAAATTAACAGGATGCGTGGCAGCCTTGAGCCGCTTTGTCTCCCGTTTAGGAGAAAAGGCGTTGCCCCTCTATCGCCTCCTCAGGCACACCGAACACTTCGAGTGGACGGATGCTGCCACTGCCGAACTCGAAGAAATAAAGGCCATACTGGCAACAAATCCGGTCCTGGCGGCGCCCACTCTGGGCGAACCAATGTTGTTATACATCGCAGCAACACATCAAGTTGTAAGCGCAGTCCTCGTCGTCGAACGAGCGACAGAAGGGCATAAATTCCCTCTCCAAAAACCAGTGTATTATGTATCCACTGTGTTAACCCCCTGCAAATCCTGTTACCCGCACTATCAGAAGATAGCATATGAGGTGTTCATGGCGTCTCGAAAGCTCCGGCACTACTTTCAAGAGTGCTCGATAATAGTGGCCTCTGAGGTACCACTCAATGACATTATAAATAAACGCGACGCAACGGGCAGGATAGCAAAATGGGCCATTGAGCTCTTACCATTCGACATCACTTACAAACCTCGACGAGCCATAAAGTCACAAGTTTTGGCTGACTTCGTCGCCGAATGGACTGAAGCCGAACTCCCTAAAGAGTACGGCGCATACTCCAATTGGACTATGCATTTCGATGGCTCCAAAATGTTGGCCGGACTGGGGGCTGGCGTCGTACTGACGTCCCCCACCGGAGATATAGTCCAGTATGTACTTCAAATAATCTACACGGACTCCAACAATGCAGCCGAATATGAGGCCCTGTTACATGGTCTCCGGATGGCGGTCTCCATGGGCATTCAACGCCTAGAGGTGCGCGGGGATTCAAACCTTGCAATATCCCAAATAAATGGAGATTTCGACGCCAAGGATCCGAAAATGACAGCATATCATAAGGCTGTCCTAAAAATGTCAGCCCGGTTTGAAGGACTCGAATTCCATCACATAGCCCGAGATAATAACCAAGAGGCCGACGTCCTGGCACGCATCGGTCCTAAACGTGATGCTGTCCCTCCAAACATCTTCCTGGAACGGCTCTTCAAGCCATCCGTACTATGGGAAGAGGAGCCCGGTAGCTACAAACCGGAGAAAACCGCGCCAACTAGTGATTCGGCAGACGACATAACACCCTCCGCCCACGTCATAATGGCAGTAATTGCCGCGTGGACAGAACCTTTCCTAGCCTACTTACTTAGGCAGGAACTTCCCGAAGACCAAAATGAGGCCCGCTGCATAGTCCGGCGATCGAAGGCCTACAAGGTCCATGAGGGAGAACTTTATAAGAAAAGTACCACCGGAGTCCTTCAAAGGTGTATCTCCAAAGAGGAAGGGCGAAACCTCCTGGCTGAAATTCATGCCGGACTAGGCGGACACCACACGACAGCCCGGGCCCTTGTAGGAAAGGCATTTCATACAGGATTTTATTGGCCGACGGCTCGGGCAGATGCACAGGACTTGGTCCAGCGATGCGTTGGTTGTCAGCTCTTTGCTAATCAGAGCCATATGCCACCCACCGCCGTCAAAACCATACCCATTACCTGGCCGTTCGCGGTCTGGGGGCTTGACATGGTTGGACCCCTTAAAGGGGGAACCCACAAGAAAAAGTACCTATTGGTCATGGTGGATAAATTCACCAAATGGATAGAGGCCAAACCGGTCAAAATGGTAGAGTCCGGACCAGTGATAGACTTTATATCAGGGGTGGTACACCGTTACGGAGCCCCCCACAGCATCATCACCGACAACAGGCACGAACTTCACAGCCGACGAGGTTAAGTCATGGTGCAAAAATATGGGCATCAAGCTCGACTATGCGTTAGTCTATCACCCTCAAACCAACGGTCAAGTGGAAAGAGCAAATGGTCTAATAATGAGCGACATTAAACCCAGACTAGTGAGGTCACTCACCAAATCCGACACACAATGGGTCGAGGAGCTCGACTCCGTACTCTGGGGGCTGCGGACAAGCCTAACCGTACTACCGGATTCACACCATTTTTTATGGTATACGGCGCAGAGGCAGTCTTGCCCTGTGACATTATTCATGACTCACCTCGAGTGCGCATGTATGAGGAAAGAGAAGCCGAGCTTGATCGGCAGGACAGCTTGGACACATTGGAGGAAGAACGTGACGTCGCGAAGGCTCGTTCCGCATTCTATCAGCAGCAGGCCCGAAGATATCAAAGCAGAGAAGTACGGGCCAAGACTTACAACATTGGCGAACTAGTTCTACGCCTGCCGGACAAGAAAAAGGACAAGCTCAAGCCCAAATGGGAGGGTCCCTTCATCATCGATCAAGTACTGACCGGCGGAGCGTACCGTCTACGAAATGCGTCGGATCACTGATTCGAGCCGAACCCATGGAACGCAGCCCGCCTCCGACGATTCTATGCCTAGCGCCGGACTAAGAGTTCGTCCCCTTCCCCCGTCCACACTTTTACACTTCGGCTGTCTTTTGTTTCTCTTTTTTATCCTTTTTTATTTTAAAAAAAACCCCCTTTCGGGCCTATTTTTGCATTCTTTGCATACACATGATGTGCTATCCGCACCCATTATTCCTGGGGGCTTCTTTTACAGAAGCTCAATTATACGCATGATGTGCTATCCGCACTCATTATTCCTGGGGGCTTCTTTTACAGAAGCTTAATTATACGGGTTTTATACCCATCACATGTGTCAAGCTTCCACATGTACCTTTTATTCGCCATTATATGCATCGATATGACTTAAGTTTTGGCCAAGCTGGGTTGCCTGGCTCCTGTGCTTACCCCTACGTTCCCGATTGTTCGGCTAGGAGGTAAAGGGAACACCTCTGCGATTGTTACTGCCGGGTCAGCCGGATGTGTACCTCGGACTGGGTGAAGCCGAAAGCTAGCGTTCTTAAGGGAATATTCGGTCGGTGATTTAAAAGATGACTTTTTACCTATTTATCTATTTGCCCCCAGATGTTTTACTGCTTTCTTTGCAGTCCGGACATGCACTTTAGGGCATGCCTCCCAGCGAAAGGAACCATTAACGGAACTATTCTCCCTGGAAGATGTTTCTTACTAACCATGTAATATAACATAACTAGTTGGGCACTTGTCTGATAAAGCACTAATGACCCCTACGCCTGGTCTCCATGCATACCACGGTTGTTTCTTAACCAAAAAGGTATTCGGACACACTCCGGACTCTAGGGTCCTGAGGTCGAAGGGAAAAGGTCGGCAAAGACAAACGATCTACAATCCGGCTAGAAGGCATTTCACATGTCACTTTAATGGATAATATACATTGTCAAATTTATTGATTGTATTCCTCCTCAATCCCGTCTAACAGGCTGTCTAGTTTATAGTCCTGTTGGGAAAATTTAGCAGCCAACTCTACTTGGCTATACACTAAGCTCACAGGGATCTCCTTCCCATAGGGCCCCACCGGTCCAACTTCGGCCATGTGGTTGGGATCTGCCTTCTTGTACCGCGTCTTCACCATGGCCCAAGCCTCCCTCGCACCTTGACGGCAAGCCGAAATCTTCCACAAACGGAAGCGCTGCCGCACTCCCTGCAGCTTCTCCGCAAGCTCCCCGAGGCCTTCGGGTAGGGTGAGGGCTGGCCATAAAGCCTGAACGACGCCGCTCATTGCCTGCCAAACTCGTTCGAGTAGCTGCAATAGTTCGGGAAGTTGATCACCCATTGATATGGGCATCTCCTCTGCAGGACGACCCGTGAGTATACCTACATGACATATCATGTCAAAACGCTTCCTCGTCGGACTCTTCTTTTCAAAAGAGTTCGCTCAAGCACTTACTATAAATGGTGCGACGAAGCCGCTGATTCTCCTTAACGGAGCCGGACAGCTCGGCCTGTATGCCTTTTAGCTCTTCTCCGAGCTTGGCGTTGGCATCTTGGAGCTTGTTCCTTTCCTGCTGAACTCTCTTCAGCACACTCTCGCCGGCCTTTAGCTGGCGTAGCAATGCTTGCCTGTCCAGATCTTGTCCGGCGGTACCTGCAAATGTCATTATTAGACTCGCGCGCACGCCGCACAACGCTTATGTTTATTAATAAAAAATGTGTTACCAGGAGGGGTCTTTCCGTCTCCTCCTGCGGCAGCAAGTGCGGTCCCTAGTTGGGCCTTGCAATCTTGCAGCTCCCGAGACAGCTGGGCGTTCTCCTCGTTAAGTGCCTGAAATTTATAATGATCCTTAAATCAGTTAGCATAACTAATTTAAGTCTCGGGGGCTACTGGTATATACAACCATTAAAATTCCCTTACCCGTATGTCTTTCACATACTGCTCCGTGGCTCTGGTAAAACCATTTTGAGCAGCACGGAGCTGCGCGTCCCCTGCGTTAAAGGCGTCCAATGCCTCAGGGGAAAAGCACGCTTCTTGAAATACTGTCCGGCGGCGCCTATGGTTCATGGCGCTCTCCACCTCAGACTTGGTGGCGGACAGTCTGTCGGTATCCTCCGTTGGAGAAGGATCCGGCTCGCGTCCTGCGCTTGCCTCCCCCTCCAGGCCGGGCGCTGGGGCCTGGCCTGTGTCGGTCGGATTGGCAATTCCTGCGCTCGCAGTCCGGCGAGTGCTTTTTCTCCTACAAAAACATGGGCACTTAGACGTTTCCTCGGAATGTTGCTCTAAAAATTCAAATACGAGCTATACCTTTGTGGCGACGTTTTCGTCCGCACTGCGCTCCTTTTCCGCCTGCTGGTTCGGACTGACCTCTGTTGGTCGGCCACCGCGGGCTCGGCTTCCTGCCGTAAAGGCGCTTCCTGCAAAACACCATCGTTCGCGAAGGTCAGAAATGGGCAGGGATGGGATAATGGTGTCCGGACTTCGGTCGCGGTCACCTGGGAAGCCGAACTTAGTCCGGGGTAGTCCGCCGTAATGGCGACCAAAGCATTGTCTATGCTGAGCTGGTGATACACCCCGTCGATTAGCTCCACCTCGATATCCGGGTCCTCTTCGGAGGCTGGACCCAGGGATCCTTCTGGGTCCTCGGGTTGCGGAGCAGGACTTACCATGTCCTCCACAATCCGGCGTAGACCCTGTGCCGAAGACATAATGTAAGAAGCTTAAACTTCGAAAGCATGGGCTGGGCCCTTCAAGGGGTCACTTACCCATCCTCTGGGGTTGATCATGGAAAACCCATTCAAAGGGTTCGTCCGAAGGAAATCCTCCTTCTCCCCCTTGTACAGGCTGGACAGGATCTTCACCAGATCCTCGGTCGAATCCGGCCCTTTGCGGCCATGCCGGGTAGCATCGTCTTCCCCGTTGAAATCCCACATGGGGTGGCCTCTGTATTGCAGTGGTTGTACCCCTCGCTTGATGCATGTCGCCATGACTCCGATCATGGTCAGGCCGGAATGAGCCATTAATCTTATCCGGCCCATCAAGTAATGGACGCTCTTGTCTTCCTCCAATTGGGGGCTCCGCGGGCGCCAGCTGAGGCGTTTCTTCAAGGGAGCAGCACTAAACTCCGGGTGGCCGATCCGGACTGGGTCTGGCAGCGGAGCGTCTTCTATATAAAACCATTCCGAGGGCCAGTCTTCGGACGCCTTCTTGGGAGTGCCGGATAGGTATCCGGTCCCGGCGATGCGCCATATTTTGGCGCCGCCCACTTGATATATGGACCCCTGGTAAGAACGGGGTACGAGGCAAAACAGCCTCTTCCACAATGCGAAATGGGGCTCAATGCCCAGGAACTGCTCGCAGAGAGCTACGTAGCCCGCGATATGCAGGACAGAGGTGGGCGTGAGGTGGTGGAGCTGAAGTCCGTAGAACTTCAGGAGCCCGCGGAGGAACGGATGTATTGGAAATCCGAGTCCCCTTGTCAGATAAGGGACAAAACATACTCGCTCCCCCTTATTAGGGCTTGGAGTGTCCTCCGCCTGTCTCCCACCTTGATAAGTAACCAGTCCGGCCCGGACTGGGATCATAATGGCTGGAGGGAGGAATCCCCCCATTTGGAGCTTCTCGAGATCGTTGTGCGAAACAGAGCACCTCCTCCAACTCCCCGGCGGTGGGTTGGGAGCGCGCGGAGAGGAGCCGTAGTGACAATCCATGATGGAATGGATTTCTAGATCAAAAGGCGCTTCGATGGAGTATTCGCGGAAGGAAGATGGTGTGGTTTGGATCTGGATTCTTGCCACTTTTATAGGCGGTCAACTCGCACAATCGGGGGGTGAAATGCGAAAAACACCCTGGCTTTTCGCATTCGTGCGACGCGTGGAAGAGGGCCATTATTTGGCGTAGAAGCCGAGGAACACAGTATTCAAGATGAAGCCGGACACTGTTCGGCAGGTACATGGAATTTGAAGGGAGAACCCGCCTTGCAACGCCGAAGATTATAGACGCGCTGGACTTATCGTCATTGAAGCCTGTTTCGGGGGCTACTGAGGGAGTCCTGGACTAGGGGGTGTCCGGACAGCCGGACTATCAATGTCCGCCGGACTATCAAGACTACGAAGATACAAGATTGAAGACTCCGCCCCGTGTCCGAATGGGACTTTCCTTGGCGTGGAAGGCAAGCTTGGCAATACGGATATGTAGATCTCCTACCATTGTAACCGACTCTGTGTAACCCTAGCCCTCTCCGGTATCTATATAAACCGAAGGGCTTTAGTCCGTAGGACAACATACAATCATACCATAGGCTAGCTTCTAGGGTTTAGCCTCCTTGATCTCGTGGTAGATCTACTCTTGTACTACCCATATCATCAATATTAATCGAGCAGGACGTAGGGTTTTACCTCCATCGAGAGGGCCCGAACCTGGGTAAAAACATCGTGTCCCTCGTCTCCTGTTACCATCCGCCTAGACGCACAGTTCGGGACCCCCTACCCGAGATCCGCCGGTTTTGACACCGACAGGAAGGGTATAGGTGGTGGTGAGGCAAATGGTAAAACCTAGGTTGGGCCTAGCTGGACAAGTTTTATTCAAAGCGAACTGTTAGGGGGGTCCCATAAATCACCCGACCGCGTTAGGAACGCAAAATCCGGGAACATAACACCGGTATGACGGAAACTAGGGCGGCAAGAGTGGAACAAAACATCAGGCATAAGGCCGAGCCTTCCACCCTTTACCAAATATATAGATGCATTAATAATATGAGAGATATTGTGATATCCCAACATAACCCTGTCCACCATGGAGAAATCTTCAACTTCACCTGCAACTAGCAACGCTATAAGAGGGGCTGAGCAAAGGGGTAACATAGCCAAACAACGGTTTGCATAGGAAAGGTGTCAAAGGTTAGAGGTTCATGGCAATATGGGATGGCTTGATAAACAGGTAATAGGTAGCGCAGCATAGCGATAGAACGAAGCAACTAGCATAGCAATGATAGTAGTGAGATCCAGGGTAGCGGTCATCTTGCCTGAAATCCCGCAAGGAAGAAGAACGAGTCCATGAAGAAGATGAAGCCACGAAGACGAACCACACGAAGACGAACGCATCCTCATGATCGCAACGAAACGGGAACTATCGAGAAGAAGCACACAACATGGTAAACACACCACACATGACAAGGCATGATGCTCAACCAAGCATGATGCATGACAAAGGCTACATGAGGCTACTCATGGCAAGAGATGATGCAAACAAGAACAACACATCAAGGCAAGTTTAAATGAGGCCGGGAACAACATATAACAATTCCGGTAAGTCCTCATATGCATATTTTGAAATTGGTCCAGAACTGAATAAACATTAAGTTGAAGTTGTTAAACAGCAAGTTAAAGAGCACCAAGAGGATCTACACGAAATTCTAGTCAAGTTACATATAAAGTTCATTACATTCGGAGCTACGGCCTAGAAGATATGAGCAAAACAAGTTAAACATGGCATTGATGCAAAATGCATACAAACATCAAGCAAACACCTCAAAACAAGGATGCAACATGATAATATGAAACTACATGCAAAATCAAGCAAGTTTCATATAGAGCACACTCAAAACGGAGCAACGGTTCAACACATACACTCTATACAAGTCATAACAATCTGTCCATAACAGCAACTAGGCATCTTACAAGCATCAAAACAATATGCTACAGCACCCCAACATAATAACAAAAGGCATGGGCATGAAGTACAGGTAAAGCACAACAAAACATGAACACTGAGCTATCTCCAGAAACAACTAGAACATGCTCAAAAGGACATGGAAAGATTGCAAATAATAACAGTTTCAGACTTTAGCAGAAATAACATCAGGTTGCAATGTTTAGAGCAAGTAAACAACATGTTACAGGAACATATCATGGCAAACAAAGGCATGGCATGAATCTACTAATTGCATAGATCAAAAGTCCCTTAATGACCATGAGCCAAAAAGGAATAGAAAATATGATGGCACCCATGTAAACATGGCAAGTTATATGACAGATTCATACATGGCAGGAACAACAATAAGTAGGCATGTTCGTGAGCTTGAACCACTCACCACAGAGCAATACGTGGAATGGCAATGCAACCAACAGTAAGAAGGCATGTCTTTTAAGCTATACATGGCAAGAGCAAGTTCATAGGATGCATGCAACACTAGCAAAACACATGGGAACTAGTGAACTTAATGTTAACAGGCTGATAGCAACATTATTAAGCAACTTTGGAGCAAGATATGAACAATCTACAGCAAGTTATAATTGCAACCAAGGGCATGAATGGATAGAGCATGACATGTAGATCAAAACATGTTTATAGGACATCTCCAGATTATGCATAGAATGATTAGTAGCAACATGTTAACATAGCAACAAAATATAACAGAATCTGTCAGGAAAATAGCAACAACAACTACCCTACTTAACAAGCTCGATGCACTCAGCACACAACTCACAAAAATACCTGGTTGGCACCACTGGAAATATGGCATGGCATAGATCAACATACATGTAGACATCAACCTCATAGGATGCACACATCAATCATGGCAAAAATGATAAATGAGCAAGTTATAACAGTTTCAGCAGTTTAACATCAACATGCACTCTTACAACAGCATTTCGGGCATCAAGATGAGCTCAAATGAAAGTGATGCAATGGAATGAAATGAAGTACTCGTGGGGCGAACAATCTAACATATTATACGCACGAAATGGAGCTACGGATGCAGAGTTACCATGCGATGAACATGGCATCATAATGCAAAATATTGGGACTTAGGGAAATCGGGGTCAACCTCCAGTTTGCACGGTTTACGAAGATCGCCGGAGTTGCTCGCCGGGGTTGAGGTAGACGGCGGACGGAGAGGAAGAGGGTGGCGCCGGCGGGGAAGAGACACCGGGGGCCGACGCCGGAGGGCGCAGCGCGCGGATCCGTGGCCGGGGAGGCCGGATCCGGCGGCCGGCGGAGCTCCAGCTCGGCGGGCTCGGGGTGCCGGGCCGGTGGCGCGGGGCGCCTCGGCGGCCGGCGGCGGGCACCGGCGGCGCGGGGCCGGGGAGGCGCGGGCGGAGGCGGTGCGCGGGCCGGGTGCGGCGGCGGCGAGGAGAGAGAGGGCCACGCGGCGCCCTCTGGTTGGCCACGGGCGGCGGCGGGGTGACGTGGCACAAGCGGATTGGCTGGGGTGAGGTGGAGGCTGGACATGTCCGACGGGGGTGGACATGTCCGGCTGCGGGAGGAGGAAGAAGGCTAGGGTTAGGGTGGATTCATCCGCGAATTTCGGGGGAGGGTGTGTTTATATAGGTAGAGGGAGCTAGGAGAGTCCAAATGAGGTGCGGTTTTCGCTCACACGATCGTGATCGAACGACCGAGAGCATGGTGGGGAGTTAGATGGGTTTTGGGCCACTTTGGAAGGGGTGTTGGGCTGCAACAAAAGAGGGCTTTACGGTTACCCGGTTAACCGTTGGAGTATCAAACGGACTCCAAATGGCACGAAACTTGAGAGGCGGTCTACCAGTGCTATACCAAGGCTGCTTGGCAAGACTCGGTCTATTCCGAGAACGTTTAACACCCGCTCGCGAAGAGAGGCGAGAAGGGGGACGCCGGATGACATAGGAGTGTCAGATTGCAAAACGGACAACGGGGAAAATGCTCGGATGCAAGAAACGAATACGTATGCAAAATGAAATGCACATGATGACAAGATAAAATGCAACACGCAAGCAAATGACATGGCAATGACGGCAAATAACTGGCGGACACCTGGCGCATCGAATCCGGGGCGTTACAAAATGTGTGGAAGAATTGTTGTAAACAACGCTACAACAAGTGCTAGCTTAGCCAGTTAGCGACCTGGACTAGCTCGAAGGCGAGGACGCACTCGGTAATCATGTAGTTTGACACGAAGGTCACAACCACATTATTATAAAGCGAACGGAAAAAGATCCGTACTCGTCCTAGAAATAGGATTGCGGAGAAAAACTGAGGCTGCTGACATTGTCCTTTCTTGATAACTAAGACCATTAAGCCTGTGCCGGCAATTCCGACCACCTCCCGCGGTGTTCTGCACACCGGAGAGCTCAGGACGGAGTGCCGCATCCATCCAGATGCCCAAGGCATGTCGGGGAGGTCCGAAGAGGTGGAGAGCGAGATGGCCGTGGAAGGGGCCGCTGGCCATGGAGGTGGACAGAGGGCACGAGGGGGCGAGAGAGCTTGTCCGGGAGGTTTCTGGGGGAGAGGGAGAGCGGTAACAGGCCAGAGAACTCGAGGGGGGCTCTATATAGAGGGGGCGTTGGTGCACAGTGGGCGCGGTCTAGGGCGCGCTCGGTGAGGTCGTTGCCGTTGCTAGGGGTCACGGGGGCTCGTGTGTGCGTGTCCGGGGCGTTTGTAGAGATGGTCTACAGACGGGGGAATCTAGGTAAGGAGCGGCGAAGTGGCAGAGCGCCGCACGTGTGGGCTCGCCCATTGGGGCTCTCGGGCGGCTCTGGCGCGCGTGCGAGGGGGCAGCAGGAGGGAGAAGGGGAGGGGGACCAGGCCGTGGCGTGTTGCGGACGCCGAGGCGCGTTGACTGGCGTGCTTGGGCGGCCTGAGGTGGACGGGAGTGCGGCGGCAAGGCTTGGCCGCCACTGTAGCGCGCTCTAGAGCAGGCTTTTGACCGGCATGAGCGCGTTTTGCGCGCTGTGCCGTGTCCACTTGCGTCTGGAGTGTGCTGGGTGATGGGCTAAAGCCTGGGGTGACGTTGGAGAGCTAGAAAAGTCAAAGAAAGAGAGAGGGAGAGCGGAAAGAGAGGGAAAGTTGCTGGACAAAGATGGAAAATGAGGTTCTCACCCCCAAATAATTGAGCTGAAGCCATCCAACTTTTGCCAGTGGTAGAGGGGTTCTAGGACATGATGTGGTAGGAATTGTGGCTCAAGGAGAATCCATCTGGTGCCCCAAATGTTGATCACAAAATTATGGCAGAAGGTGTTTGATGGTAGTTTGGTCAAGCAAATGGATCCCACTTGACATGAGAATCAACAGGATCAAATGGAATATATAATTGAGGATGATCACCAAGTTTGATCTCGTTTGAAGAAAGTTGCCAATGTAACTTCGGCAAACCCTAGAAATGAACAGAAATGGATTTTCCAAGATTTAGTCATGCAAATCTATTCTCCTTGATGCACCACTTGGTGTAGTGTCATAATTTAAGGTTCTGAACATTTCCACAAAAGTTGAGATCAAAAGGATAAAGTTGCCACTGTAGAGTTGTTCAAATTTGGTTCTGGACAGGAAGGGTTTTGGGGCACTTTGATCAATATAACATTTTCTCCAACTTGTGCCACTTGGTCTAGATGAAAGATTAGACCATTTGAGCATGTTCACAAGGTTTGAGAATATTTGGACATGTTTGGCAATGTAAAGTTTCTCAAACTTCAAAATGGACATAAATGGTTTTGAGGGGATTTCATGGGGTTATACCATTCTTCATGAAATGATACTTGTCAAGATCATCAAACATGTCATATGTGACATGATAGACTTTTCTTGAAATTTTTGGAGAATATTTCCTTTGTAAATATTTCAAAAGCTTGAAATATCCAGAAAGGGTTTTTGAGGGATTTGACCAATATTTTGAACATGACCATGTGTTGAAACTCTTATATATGGACAATATATGTCCACTGAGTTTCCCTAGGTTTTTGTCAAATATTTTTGAAACAATAAAATAATTTTTCCCTATTAAAGACCATTTCTGGCCTTAAAAAAAGCTTTTAAATAAAATAGGAAAATAACTTTTAAAATTATATTTTTGTGTTCTATTGGAATCCTATATCTAATAGGTTTCAAATATACCTTTTGAAATATTTTTCATAACCCAAATCAAGTACTTGCAGTGCAAACCTCAATTCAGGGGTTTTTGGAAAACTAATTTTTGAAAATACTTTTTGGCCAAATTATTTTTGCAAGAAATTATTTTTATGTCCTATACACACGGCATGATCATTGGGGAAGGTTTTTGGATCAAGGAGAAGGAGTATAAGAGTTGGAGGATTTATTTTATTTTTAGAGCACTTGCAAACAACAGACAAAAACCAATCAAGGCAAGGTCCAAAACACTCAAAAGTTTTCGTCAAACCACATTTTATCATGATTGTAATCTTAAGTGTAGTGGCATGAAAATCAGGGTGTGACAGCTAGTCCTGGGTATCCCCGTGTCTACCAAAGACACAACGACCACCGTCGTGGCCAAACATAAACGGTCCCAAACTGGGACCCGAGCTCAAAATCAAAACCGGGCACACAAGGCTTATGTCCGCCTACCTGATCAGGGTAGAGTGCACCCATCACCTTCCCTAATTGGAGGCACCGGTGAGAGGCGCGACAATAGACCGCATTAGGGCCGCGCCCTACCGGCAAATGTGGTTGCACTGGAAAAAGCTCGGTTCGGCGGCACATGAACAACTTAATGACGGAATTTATCCCCAAAAATATAACTGTGATAACAGATACTCCGATATCAACTATCAAACTATAATCCAAGTCATAGCAATACCCAACAAATAATCCAAGCATAATATCATCATACTAAAATACTCCAAGGATAGCATAACACTAATATCATGATGAATCCAAAACAATAATCCTACTACTTCAATAACAAGAATAAAGCTATCCAGCTAAGATCCACATGTAACCATCATCTCCGAAAATAATACTCCATGCAACAGAACATAAACTAGCATCATGAAAATAATCATACTAACCACTAATAAATCAAACATTGCATGATATCCAAAGTAATACTCCGAAAATATACTAACAAATATCATCCTAAAACAACCATAATATCAGCCACTAATACTCCAATGGCAACATGATACCCATCAACTACAAACATAACTCTTAGTAATCCAAACAATCGCAGGGCAACAACAAGATCCAAAATAATACTCCGAGAAAATGCCATTCACAGATCACAAGTAGCTAAAACCGTATTTTAACCAAGTTTAAATAAATTAAACCATGTCACTGCATTACAGTGATGCAAATGGAGGGTGTGGCTTGCCTGGGGTGGAAGAAATCACTGGGAGAAAGTGCGAGAAACTCGCGGAAGGAATTGCCAGAAATCTTTCTCTCTCGGAGGGGGCTGAATAAGGGCAAGGGCATAATGGTCATTTGCAGAATGTCAAAACATGGTGGAAGTGATTCCAACAGAACGGGATCGACGAAACGAAGAAGTGGGCTTTGGATTCACCTCATTTGGAGCTACGGTTAAAAAGTTAGGAGGAATTTTTTGTCAGGGACCTATATGCAAAAAATATATTTTCAAACAGGGCCTGGACAGAAAAACTAAAAACGTAATTTGGGAAACTATGTTTCCACTTACGCTGAGCTGGCAGTGGCGGGGCCAATGGACAGAGGATGACATGAGGGGCCCACCTTATCCTTCTCTCTTCCCCCCCCCCCCTGTCTTCTTCTTCCTTCCGTGCCTGGCCACAACAGAAAATAGAGGAGGACGACAGGGGCGCTGCCAGCGCTGGCCCCGCCGACTCCGGCCGCTCCAGGCCAAGGCGAGGGCACTGGCGGCTTCAGGGTGGCGTGCCGCCTCCATCCCAGGGCAGAGGGAGCGCTGGAAGAGGTAGGGCTATCGCGGCTGGAGGCAACAGAGAGCACAACCAGCGGCGACCGTTCTAGGGAGGCACGGCCACAGGTCCTTCGACGACGAACTAAGGGGTGGGGGAGACTCACGGGGCAGAGGGGAGTCGCCTGGTGGTGGAGAAGAGGAGAGGGGGGCTAGGTTCGAGCTAATTTAGGCGGATGGTCGTGGCGGCCATGACGGTCACCAGAGGCGAGGAGAGCCTTTCGAGCTCGAATGAGAGGCTAGGGAGGGGCAGTGGAGTGCAGGGAGGCTGATGGTGAGGTCGGACGGCTCGGGGGAGGCCTATATATAGACAGGAGAGAAGGATGGGCTCGGGTGCTGCCGGGCACGTCCGGGCGAGGCTCTGGCGACGGACAGCGAGCACGGGAGGGCATGGGAAAGCCAACGAGCGAGAGAGCGGATGAGCCGTAGAGGTCACGGAGTCAAGGGGAGCAGAGGAAGAGGCCGGCCGCCATTAATGCGCTATCTACCACAGTGTTCCCGTGGGTGAGCGGGGACAAGCGCCGACGAGGAGGCTTTGAGAGAGGGAGCTGGCTCCAGGAGGACGACGACGATGCGGGCTATCTGGTGGACATACTCACAAGCGCGAAGCCGACGAGAGGGGGAGGGCCCCGAGCAAGAAGCCATTCTGGACGCGGCCATTACACGGTAGAGAGGTGGTCACCACGCGCACTTGTGCACACAGTGGCACAAACGGTGCCAAGCGATGTCTGGGGGTTAGTCCTTCCCGGGTAGGTTGTAACTACGGTGGTAGATCGATAAAAACAACTCTGGGTAAACGGTAATCCACCTCTGAAGTTTACTGCAGTAAACTTGGGTGAGCACTGCTGATCAACAGGAAGGGTTTTGGGAGCAATGGAGTTGTCTGGGAGGTTGAGGTAAAGAAGGACTTTCATCTTGGTAAGTTTGAGGAGAAATGGACCAAAAATGAATATAGTTGCTTCACAGCTGCATTTTTGGTCCAGAAATGTAGATCATTATGATGCCCTCACATAGAGTATCCACTTGGGCTAAGATTGGGCAAAGCTTTATTATTTGGGCATATGAAGATGTTGTAAAAAGCTCATCCCAAATGGACAAGCCAAAATGGCACTTGCCTCACAAACATCATTTCTATCCAGAAACTTGGAATAATATTGGTGATAAAATGGCTCATTGAAATTATGCCAAAATGGGTGGAGAGATGTTGTTTGGGTAGAAGAATGATCTGGTAATTTATCATGATTTTTCAAGCAATATAAAATATACTTGCTTCACAACCTGAAAAGATTGCCAGAATCAAAGATTTGCTCCTATGCTCACATAGATGGTTGTATGGGGCTGCAAATGGGTGGAGGGGTTTAATATGAGAGCATTAAGAAGTTTGCAAAAGTTCAACTCATTTGGGTACTCCTAGCTAGTACTTCCTTCACAAAGCCTTCTGCCTGATAGAAACTTTGAAAATTCACTGAGGAAGATTGGCTAGGCAAATAAAATTGAACTTGTGCATGGGGTAATTATTTGGACATATAAACATGCCCAAAAAAATTGGGAGCCACTAGGAGAAATATAAATGACACTTCCTTCACAAAGTGCCATTCAGGGCAGAATAGAAAAAGGAATATTGGGGAATTATTTTTGCACTGGCAAAGGAAATGTTTGTGCATGTTTGGGCTATATATGACCCAAAGGAATTATGAGAATTATTTGGGGATTTTTGGATGGACAGAAATATAGGTTGCTTCACAACCTAGGGCAGATAGGGTTATTCCTTTAATGAAAAAGGAATTTTCCCTAGAAAAGAATTTTAGGGTTTGGTCAAGGAGTGAAGTGACATGATCTTGGCAAGGTTTTGAGAATAATGAGCCACTTGGGAGGAGGAATGAGGATGATTTCCCAGGTGGCAAGGCCACAGAACCACTCCAAAAAGAAAAATGGAGCAAAAACCAAATAAATCAAAAGAAAAAGAAATGGTCCAAAATCTAGGCTGTTACACTTTATGACTAATGTGAGTCCATGGATTATACGCACTCTCACCCTTCCATCATTGCTAGCCTCTTCGGTTCCGTTCATTGCCCTTTCTCACCTCGAGAGTTGGTGCAAACTTCGCCGGTGCATCCAAACCCATGATATGATACGCGCTATCACACATAAGCCTCTTTATATCTTCCTCAAAACAGCCACCATACCTACCTATTATGGCATTTCCATAGCCATTCTGAGATATATTGCCATGCAACTTCTATCATCATCATATACATGACTTGAGCATTCATTGTCATAATGCTTTGCATGATCGTAAGATAGCTAGCATGATGTTTTCATGGCTTGTCCGTTTTTTATATCTTTGCTATGCTAGATCATTGCACATCCTGGTACACCGCCAGAGGCATTCATATAGGGTTATATCTTTGTTCTAGATATCGATTTGTAATATTGAGTTGTAAGTAAATAAAAGTATGATGATCATCATTATTAGAGCATTTCCCAGTGAGGAAAGGATGAAAAATAATAGAGGCCAAAGAAGCCCAAATAAAAAAAGAGGCCAAAGAATCCCACCAAAAAAATGAGATAAAAAGAGAGAAGGGGCAATGTTACTACCCTTTTACCACACTTGTGCTTCAGACTAGCACCATGTTCTTCATAGAGAGAGTCTCCTATGCTTTCACTTTCATATACTAGTGGGAATTTTTTTAGTATAGAACTTGGCTTGTATATTCCGATGATGGGCTTCCTCAAATGTCCGAGGTCTTCATGAGTAAGCAAGTTGGATGCACACCCACTTAGTTTCTGTTTGAGCTTTCATACACTTATAGCTCTAGTGCTTCCGTTGCATGGCAATCCCTACTCCTCGCATTGACATCAATTGATGGGCATCTCCATAGCCCGTTGATTAGTTGCGTCGACGTGAGACTTTCTCCCTTTTTGTCTTCTCCACACAACCTCCACCGTCATACTCTATTCCACCTGTAGTGCTATATCAATGGCTTGCGCTCATGTATTGCGTGAGGGTTGAAAAGGCTGAAGCGCGTTAAAAAGTATGAACCAGTTGCTTGGACGACACCGGGATGAGCATGAGGGGTACCTTGTGGTAAGAAAAGGGAGCATACAAGACTATATGATTTTGTAGGGATAGTGTTATTTAGCATTGATATTTTGAAACACATGATTGCTTCTTGGGATGCCCGAATTATTATTGTTTTTATGTCAAATGGTAGACTATTTCCTTGAATCACACGTGTATTAATATTCATGCCATGATTAGATTACATGATCGAGATTATGCTAGGTAGCATTCCACATCAAAAATTATCCTTTTTATCATTGACCTACTCGAGGACGAGCAGGAATTAAGCTTGGGGATGATGATACGTCTCCGTCATATCTATAATTTTTGATTGTTCCATGCCAATATTATTCAACTTTCATATATTTTGGCAACTTTTTATACTATTTTTGGGACTAACATATTGATCCAGTGCCCAGCGCCAGTTCCTGCTTGTGCCATGTTTTTTGTTTCACAGAAAACCCATATCAAACAGAGTCCAAACGGGATAAAAACAAGCGTAGAATTATTTTGGAATATTTATGAATTTTGGGAAGAAGAATCAATGCGAGACGATGCTCGAGGGGCCCACGAGGCAGGGGGCGCCCCAGGGGGGTGGGCGCGCCCCTGACCCTCGTGGAGACCCCGTAAGGCGGTTGCTGCTCTTCTTTTGCCGCTAGAAAGCTAATATTCGGAAACGAATCGTGGTGAAAGTTTCAATCCAGTCGGAGTTACGGATCTCCGGGAATATAACAAACGGTGAAAGGACAGAATCTGGGAACGCGGAAACAGAGAGAGACAGAGAGATAGATCCAATCTCGGAGGGGCTCTCGCCCCTCCCATGCCATGGAGACCATGGACCAGAGGGAAAACTCTTCACCCATCTAGCGAGAAGGTCAAGGAAGAAGAATAAGAAGGGGGGCTCTCTCCCCCTCTCTCCTGGTGCAGCCGGAATGCCGCCGGCGGCCTTCATCATTACCGCGATCTACACCAAGACCTCCGTAATTTTCACCAACATCTCCATCACCTTCCCCCATCTATCTACAGCCTTCCACTCTCCCATAACCCGTTGTACCCTCTACTTGAACATGGTGCTTTATGCTTCATATTATTATCCAATGATGTGTTGCCATCCTATGATGTCTGAGTAGATTTTCGTTGTCCTATCGGTAATTGGTGAATTGCTATGATTGGTTTAATTTGCTTGTGGTTATGTTGTTGTCCTTTGGTGCCCATAATATGAGCGCGCGCGTGGATCACACCATAGGGTTAGTTGTATGTTGATAGGACTATGTATTGGAGGCAAGAGTGACAGAAGCTTCAACCTAGCATAGAAGTTGATGCATACGGGATTGAAGGGGGACGAATATACCTTAATGCTATGTTTGGTTTTACCTTAATGAACGTTAGTATTTGCGGATGCTTGCTAATAGTTCCAATCATAAGTCCATAGAATTCCATGTCAGGGATGACATGCTAGCAGCGGCCTCTCCCACATAAAACTTGCTATCGGTCTAGTAAAGTAGTCAATTGCTTAGGGACAATTCCGCAACTCCTACCACAACTTTTCCATACTCGCTATACTAACTTCATTGCTTCTTTACCTAAACAGCCCCTAGTTTATATTTACGTGCTCTTTATATTCTTGCAAACCTATCCAAAAACACCTACAAAGTCCTTCTAGTTTCATACTTGTTGTAGGTAAAGCGAACGTCAAGCGTGCGTAGAGTTGTATCGGTGGTCGATATTACTTGAGGGAATATTTGTTCTAACTTTAGCTCCTCGTTAGTTTCGACACTCTTACTTATCGAAAGAGGCTACAAATGATACCCTATACATGTGGGTTATCAATTGACTCACATTATGATTGCCTTGTTTTATCTTGTATTTCTATGTCATCCATGATATATGAGCTTGTGCACTTCCTTAGCAAATTTGTTGTGATCTTCCTTGATGGCATATTCATACATCATGATGATATTGTGCACCATCAATTGCATGATAGCATACACATATTGAGCATCTGTTGCCACATTCATGCTATTAATGAACCATCTCTCTATGAAATCATTTTGCACAATGGTAAAATTTGTCGCTTTGTGCACCATGCTATTTACCTCATGAATGCTTTACGTATCATTTTACATCTTTTGGATTAGCATCATGTGTCTTGCCACGCACAATCTTGCCGCACAGACTCATTCCTACATGATGGACACTTTGTGTGCACTAACCATTGTATTTCTGAGTATCGCTTGTGTTTGCTCTTTTTGCATGAATACCACTCCGGAGACACCTTGAAATACTTGGATTGCGCCATGTCTTCAATTTTGTCCAACTACAAGTCCATCCACAACAACCGTTTCCTTGATGATGAGGATCACGATCTAAGGTCAGATCCTTCCCAAGGTGGGGGAGATGATGCGGAGCATCCCACGTTCATCCCCATGTACACTCCGACTACTCTCCAAGCCCCAAGAGGACATATGACGAGACCTCGAACATACGCCATTGGACATGACGTGAACTCGCTCCTCTATGAAATGTCACTTTCCGCATGTGAGACATGGCTACTACCTCAAACATATGTGCTATGCATGACCAGGACCAAGAGGAAGGCCACGGAACTGCTACGAGCATTGGACAAGGCGGCGAGGACACCAAGCGCGAGGAACAAGAGGAAGAGTTGCCAGGAAGCTACAGGTCTCGGACGTCCGACGACCTTCGGACGACCGACGATCTCCGGACATCCGACGCCTGGAGACTCCACCAGCCAGATCGACTCCAGCCGAGGCAACCTACAGCGCCCGGTCGACCGCCAGACAATGGACGACCTACGCCAATAGTCCAGTACGGTAACATCGGAAGTATAGAGACCTCCGTACGTCCGACGCCACCTGTCCAGAGCCAAAACGCCGGACGTCCGACAAGCACCGGACGAACGGACCCTCGCGAGCCACCGAATGTCCGGTACCTGTCGGATGACTGACACCTATGTGTGCGCAGCTTCGGGCCCGAGGCCCATGTACCCTTTCGCTTCACCCCCATTTGCACTTAGACTATAAATAGACCTCCTCCTCCTCCTAGAGAGGGTTAGCATTGGGATAGCTCATATTTTGAGATTGAGCCTTGCTCATCCAGCCGGATCTACTCCATCGTGAGGGACAGACACCTCTTCAGAGAAGATCCTCGCTGGATTCAAGACCTCCTTTCGGAGAAGACCCTCTTCAAGACCTCTCAAAGAAGAACCAGTTACCCTATGTATCGTCCTTTGTTGGATTCGGATCTTGTATCACCTTGTGTCTTAATGATCTTGCACATGTGTGAATTTATTCTTGTTCGTTGAGTGTTCTTTCGTGTTTTTCCCTCGTTCCCCTCCTCGTGTTCTTCGTGTTCTTGGTAGGTTTCCCCTACATACGTGAAAGATCGGCCTCTAGGGTTCTACCCTACATCAGGATAGGTGGGCGGTGGGAGGCCAGATACACCCACACTAGGGCAACGACGAAGGGATCAGAGGACCTCCCGTGCCGGCGCTCGGCCAGAGATAACGGTGTGGCCGGCAGTGGGTCTCCTCTCTCGCTGTCAATGACGGCCTAAACGCTGCCCCTCCTCCCCTTCGCCGGCGGAGGGGGATACGTCCAGAACTGTAACCAGCAGTGAGGATAGAAAGACAGTGCTTCTTGAAGGGATAAAGACAGTGTTACCACCGCTATCTAGTTTAGATCTGGAGAGGATGAGAGTGTGTGACTAGAGTAACCCTAGCGAGCAACGGCGGAGGCTCCGGCCTATATATACATAGTGGGGTTGTTTTCCTTTTTCACTCCATCAAAACAACCATGCCAGGTCGCCGTTTTTTTAGTTCTTGATTGTTTTTTGAGATAGCTACCCTCTTATTCCTATTGGTGTTACGGTGTGCCACTTTGCACTTTGTATCGTTCAAGTCTGGTACAAGTCCCTCCATTAAATGAACAACCACCCCCTCATAAAAATTGTGAACAAGCCCATGACTAAAATTATCGAAAACGTGGGCTGCCCCAACAGGCATTATTATTTATATTTTCTACTCCCTCCGTTCCTAAATACAAGTATTGTTTATTAGCCACACCTAGGACAAGAATTTTTTTATTAGCAGTGAACCCCACATGTCATAGGCACAAAAAGTGTGGCAAGATTCCCTTAGGCAAGACAAAGTGTGTCTAACAATTTGAGCAACTCAAGTTAGGCAAGTGTGGCAAGTTTGGGAAAAATAAGGTGGCAACATAAGACAAACATAGTCACAACCCAAACAACCCCGTAATTTTTTGTGACATGCATGAAAATTTGGTTAGTGAAATTTATAGTCAAAATTTGGCAAGGTGCATCAAATCAACACATGCAAGTATCAAAAGGAAAGTCACGGCATGCATGCATGCATTGTACTCCCTCCATTTCCAAATATAAGTCTTTTTAGAGATTGCAACAAGTGACTACATATGAAGCAAAATGAATGAATCTACACTCTAAAATATGTCTACATACATCTGTATGTTGTAGTTCATTTGAAATGTCTAAAAAGACTTATATCGAGTGTAGTGCTTTGATGTGTCGCGTAATTAATGCATCAGTAAACGCAAATTATTGAAATATATCAAGTGCAGTGCTTTGATGTGTCGCGTCAACTCATACAAGACCGAGAAGTTTGATTAATACAACGCCCTCACCCTCGCGGACTGAGCTCCGGTGCCTTAGCTGCACCTGCCTTTGGCTGCATGATAGGTGGGACACCCACCTGTTGGGCCCACTTGTCATAGAAGCAAAGGCAGGAGCAATAAGTCAATGAAGCTGCATCCCTCCCTCGCGCATGAGCGTGGTGGCTAGCAGGACTAGGAGAAGCTTCCACTACACTCTTCCCTCCCGCACGCGGTAGACGGACATGCAGGAGTGGATTCGATATTGTAGAAGTATTATTAACATCATTGTTCGTCTTCTCGATGAGGCGAAGAGCGAAGTGCAACCCGAACATGGCAGTTGCGAACGCTCGCGTGGCTGTCTTTGTGTAGGGGTGGGGCGTGGTGCGGTGCCTTGGAGCACGCATATAGCCAGGCTCTTGCATGAGACAAAATTGCTATTTGAGCCCACTATTGTAGTACTAGTACTTGCTAGTATAGCCTTGTAAACCGGAAAGGAGTATTTGCCTTTCTAGAGAATTCAACAAGTGACTAGACTACACCACGTGCAATACTCCCTCCCTTCCAGTTTATAGGGCTCAAATCTCAAATCTCATCAACCAAGGCATTTTGTGATTGGAGGAATGTATCTCGTACTTTACAAAACTACCCTAATTAAGCTCATGCATTAATTACGTAGTTCTCTCGTTTTCCTCTCTGCCTTGGTCGCAATGCACAATATTGAGCACTCCTACATGACTAGACGCTCTATCTAGATGCAGGACATCAAAGCATCCGGGCCCGTGTGCCATCCACCAAATCACAGCGAGGTGCTACAGTCGAAGTTGGACTGGACGAAGCAACCATCATTTCACTGGAACACTTGTTGAAGCCCTTTCTCCCCTTTCTTGAATAAAACCTCACTCCATGCTACTCACTTCTACCATGTTTCTTCTGTACTGACGAAGGAAAGGTGGGCGAATCAGTGATGCTGCTATATTTCATTCCAAGAATCTTCTTTTTGCGAAGCACAAACCGATTCTAACAGCCTATTCTTTTCCTGTTTTCATTGCGATTGTGGTTTCCTTTCGATTGCTTTTTGTTTGTCAGTTCATTGATGGATCCTGGAGCACTAGGCAAAGAGTTGCTAGTGGACAACCCACTGGAGACAGCGATCTCCAGGAAGCAAGCACCGACCAACGAGTTGACCATGTTGGCAGGCCAACCCATGGAGACAAAAAACTCCAAGAAACAAGCACTGGCCAAAGAGTTGACGACGTTGGCGGACGAACTCCTCAAAGAAAGTTGAAGAACATCAATGGCCCCACCGTGCCTACCCTAGAAACTCTAACGGCTACCTATGTGAGGCTCAAGGCCGAGTTTGAGGAGATAGTCGCCGTTGAGAAACAATATTCCCCTGGCAAGGTGATGGCCCCCATCGAGGATGAGGAGTTGGCCCCCAGAGGGATGGGATCCCCCGGTGAGCTGCACAAGGTAAAAAATAATGGCTTACCATAGTTGTGGTTTTTTATTATTTGCAATGTGCTTGCTAATATGTTAGGGTCGTGGAGGTGCCGGTGGACGTCCTTGATGATTCCGATGTCACGGCCCGTCCTGTGGACAACACCCCAAAGATCGTTTTCGATGTCGCGGTCCGTCTTGTTGACATCGCCCCGGAGATTGATTCCGATGCTGCTGTCCATCCTATGGACATGGCCCCAGAGATCGATTCTGATGTCGCGGTCAGTCCTGTGGACATCGCCCCAGAGATCGATTCCCATGCCGCTGTCCGTGCTGTGGTCATTGCCTGAGAGATCGATGACAAGAAATAGTTAGTCGTGCTAATCCTTCAGGGTAGTTTGCATTGCCCTGTGTTTAATTACCAAAATGATGCGTGTTATCAAACCATCTTAGGTCTAGTGCACTGTCTTGTGTGGGTAGTACTTGCTACTTTTGTTTGATCGTGAATCGTGTGAACCATCTCCGAGTGATGGAAACAGATGTATCCTCACCAGCTTTTGATGTAGGAATCCAATAACTCCCGAACATTCAGGATTTCAGCAGTTCATCCCGAACGTTTTGACCTGGCAACTTTAGTTCGTAGGGATGGCAACTTTAGTTAATGGGGGATGGCAACTTTGTCCTTTTTTGTTTTTTCATCAGAAAATTGCCATGGTTCCCTAATCTCACGCAAACTAAGTTACCATCTAAAAGCGTTCCGGTTGCCATGATTAACTCCCGAATGTTGGGGAGTTATCATCACTGTTGATGTAATATATGGCATGCTTAGATGTAAGTTTGAACTTTTTATCATATCAGCAGGGCTTGTTTGATGATTCTTGGTGTTAGTAGGCTAGCTAGCTACTATGGAAAACACTAACCAAAGAGAAACATTGGGGCTGATGAGCTCATGGTATGCTTATATTTATCTGTCGTGGATCGGCCAGTAGCCCTAGCTTCTAAAATTGTAGGCTTAGCGATCGATCAGACAATAGTCGAAACAGATACATTCAGGCATCATTTGGTTCATAGGGTAGGAAAATCATAGCAAAAGTACAGCGATGTACAATATAAAATCATAGCAGTACAGAGACGTACTCCCTCAGTTCCAAAATAGATGATGTAGGTTGGCTAGTTTGGCCTAGTGGCTTTCAGTGATATGACGTGTTATAGTGCCGTCCAATCTTCACGTGTGGTAGCAGTATTGCGGGTATAGTAAGTTTTCTTGAAGAAGCGGAATTCAATGAAGTCATGACGGTTCCTTCATCTGACCAACTTACATGGGAAAGGTTGGGCCTGCCCTATGACTGGGGTGGACCAGGATAATTTTGTGCATGGCAGGTGGACCAGGATGGTCGACGTCCCACATGTCGGTGAATGAAAGTATTCTTTCCGATATAGAGGACGAGCAACGAGTATTCATTTTTTATTTTTGATGAAAGCTATTGTCTCCACTGTTACGATGGAGGACTGTGAAACACGGCAGCCTAGTGAACTTGGCATGTGCGCCACTCCCTCCTTCCTCATGTAATACTACCATAGTGTTGACTATAAAGTTGGGTATAAGGTTACAACTTTTTCTCACTTTCTCTCTATCTATTTCCTCTCAAATGTTTTTATCTATCTTTTTAGACACAATTGTTTTTTATGCCTCTTTTTTTAGAATTAGTTTTTTATACCTAGGAGCACGTGCAGAGACGGGCTCTCGAAGAGCCCACTCCTTGACTTTTTCAATGCCTCTCACTCCTCCACATAAGTGGGCTTATAGCCGAGTATTTTAGTGGTACTACTTGCTACGCATGCATGCGTAGGGCAGCTAGCGTCTGAGGGGGGAGTGCGCGGGGAGGTGGGCGGGTTTCTGGTGGGCCAGGGCAGTCAGAAACGGGCTTGGAAGCGGTTTGGACTCCCGCATGGCCCACTTGACATTATTACCATATATTTCTTGGAGTCCGCACGCGTTGAGCGGGCGATCTCTTCTGCCTCCCCCGTCTCTCTCTTCTCAGTCGACGCCCACCGAGTGATTAGATTTCGGCTATCGACGGTTTATTCAAGCAGTCCCACATGTTAGTGAAATTGCAAGACAACGTGTGTCCCCTCTGGTGAGCGGCGTGTGAGCCAGACTGTCGGGGGTGCGGTGCTTATGAGTCGTAAGTGTGCCACCTTTTCCTTTCGAACTAGCAAAGTATAACATTTTTGTGCGGTCGATCGATAGAAATCCACAACAAAATGACGAGGGCGGTGCTTTCCCGCGCGTTAGGCGAGATAGTTTGAGTGATATGACGTGCTACAGTGTCGTCCACTTGCTCCATTTTTATGTAAGCAAGAGTTTACACTCTTACGTGGGAGAGTGCGAAACACGGCGGATCTGATTTTGATTGAGGGATAACTATTCCCTGCAAAATAAGGGAGCACTTTAGCGATTATAGCATGATAGTTAGGGCATCTCCAGCGCTGGCCCACAAATTTACATCGGCATCTGTCCGAGGACACTGATAGCTGCCATCCAATGCTGCCCACATACCTTTCGACAACTATATGAACTAACCGGACGAAATTTGTGCAAACAAAGCAAATTTCAAATTAACTAGATCAAATTCATTACATTTCGAAAACTTTTCCTACAAACTGGATGAAATTCATTACATATTTTGCACAAACCATAATAAAACCTACTGTAAACCTAATCTAAATGATCATCGGCGCCCCACCATCATGTCCGGCCATGAACCCGAGAAAGCCGGCCATTGGTTTTTCCTCCTCCTCATCCACCTTGATAACCTCCTCCTCCGGAGCACAAGGTTCTGAAGATTTCTGCCTCCAAGTCGCCGTCAAGTGGCTAATAGACCACTGATGTTTATTCCACCAATCTTGGTGTCGACAGAGTGGAGTAGCGGTGGCCTTCCTGGGACCAGAGCGGTGGCGATCTACCGTGTACTACTCTTCCTCCTTGCCGGCTGCGCCCGCGCACGCGCGCTGGCTTCGTGGTCGTGGTGGCGGAGGGCGGTCGGGGGGGGGGGGGGGTGCCAGCGATCTCCTTCGTCCGCTCCTGCGGCAGTACGTTGAAGAGAGCTTTGGAGCGCGCCCGGAGCGGAGCCGCCGATGTCCTTCGTCTGCTTCTGCGATAGTACGTTCAAGAGAGCTTTGGAGCACCTGGAGGCCATGGTTGGAGTGGTGCCGACAGAAGGAAGGGACCGGAGGAGAATGACTGTGGGTCTTTGGCTATGGCTGGGAGCTTGGGCTCAAGTTAATATAGCAGGCGAATGGCAATGAGCCGCGGTAGACGGATGGATGGCTGGCACCAGAGTAGGTACATCGGGCGTGAATGCGGACGCAGCTTCAGTGACTTAACTGCAGGTGCATTGGGTTACTAACATGTGGGCCCAACGGGCATCTGGCCCGCATAGATAGATAAAGAACACGAGCCAGTGAGGCACATGCGGACTGTTTGACTAGTCAACCAGATAAATATGGAGCTATACACCGAGCCAGTGAGTTATCAAGACAAGTTCGATGACCGCCAATGCATTTTACTCGGTAATAAATGACCAGGATTGAAGGGGAATCCAAATTTCCTTCATCTTCCGTCCTTGAGCTCTTGACAAACGAATGCTCTATACGGTTGTCCGGCCATTCCACCCCAGAGCTCTCACCAAGCATCGTTCATGCCACCGCGCCGCACACTAACCAGTGAGGGAGCGATGGCAACCCGCCGCGTCGTGTTCCCCGCCACCCACGACCGCACACATAATGGTAGGGAAGCGATGGCATCCCGCCGTGCCGAGTTCATTGCCGCTCGCGACCTCACACCTATGTGGGCGGAATTTGAAGCTGCCAAGGACGAATGGGCGGTAGAGCAAGAGGCGGCCAAAGCCGCATAGAGGGAGCAGAAAAGTTAGAAAGCACTCAAAAAAACAGAGGCCCGCCGCAGCAAGAAAGAAGAGGACGCACTCGCTGCGGCGGAGAGGTTGGCGGAGATCCAAGCACGGTGGGGTGTCGCCGACAAAGCCAGGAAGGAGAACGATGGTGTCTGGCCAGCATGTGAGAAGTAGTAGTACTAGTAGTTAGTATGTGTCTGTGTCTGAGTACGAGCATGTAACAATACTACTAGATACTACTGTAGTTTTTAGAGCAAATTACCCATAAATTAGCCTAGAGTCAATGGAAAAATTCCTATCCTATGCATCAAATGGCATCTCTTTCTCAATAGGAATTGATATGCATGTCATCACGTCGGATATCGGGTTCCGGACAAACCCTTAAGGTTCGAACTCTGGGGTGCACACGAAGATCTTCTACCTACCGCTACACGCCCCAAAACCTCGCCGCGACTCTAAGCTAGCACGATGAACAACACAAGAGACACGAGGTTTATATAGGTTCGGGCCAATGTTGTGGTGTAATACCCTACTCCTGTGTGTGGTGTGGTGGATTGCCTCTTGGGCTGATGATGAACAGTACTGAGGAAGAACAGCCTCCTGAGAGGTGTTCTTAAGGTGGTGTGGATGTTCTACTTAGCCAGGATTCGATCAGATCTAGACCAGATGCCTCTCTACTGTGGTGGCTATCTCTATTTTTAGAGGCCCTGGTCCTCTTCCCAAATATTGAGCGGGAAGGGAGCCAACAATGGCCATTTTGAAAGGGGACAGCTAGTACAAGCTATCCTGACTAAAGGTGGTCTTCGACTACCAAAGGCTCTGGTGGTGACGCCGTCTTGGTCTCCACGGTGACCTTTGTCCCGCCGTCCTGCTGGTCTTGGTCTCGTTGCACCAACATGGAAACCTTTGCTTGATGCCTCGGCACTCCGCGCCTGCGCTTGCCTCCTTTGCACCAAAGAGGAAACGAGGACACCGCATAGGCTGGCGCCTGCCTTGGCTCGATCGTCATGGCTTGCATCATGAGTGCCTCATGAGGTACCCCTCGCCTTGATCTCTCCGCCTCCTCACGAGCCTGCCTGGTGAGGCCACCCCCGAGGAGGCCTTGCGTCGTCAGCCCCGCGAGGCTTGGCCCCTCACGAGGGTCTTGAACTTAGGTTGATGAAGACGGGCCGTACTGTGCCACTGGTTGTGCCACGCCGCAGGCCGTAGGCAGGCAAGTCTGGGGACCCACGTTCCCAGAACACTGACAGTAGCCCCCGGGCCCAAGGCGCGCTCGGACTTGGTTTAGCAGCGAAGCCGAAGGGCAAGTTCGGAGCGCCGCGGGGCCCAACAGCCTGCGGCCTTGGTCGCGGCGTGGCGGTTGATTGGACGAGGGCGTGTCCGCTTCCCCATGCTGCCTCGGCAACTGCCTGACTTGACGAGTCCCTGCTGCATGCAAAAAGAGTCATCATTACCTGTGATCGTGGAGGCCGTCGGTTGGCCTCCCTTGGGCTATAAATGGGGGGGGGCGAAAGCCCCCGTTGTCCATCTCTTCTTGCTCCACATCCTTCTTCTCCTTCCTCGCTCCGATTGCTTGCAACTTCCCATGGCGCCCGTGAAGAGGTTCTCGGCCGCGGTGAAGGGGAAGGACCACCAAGAAGTGCCTGGCTCTCCTCAGCCCAAGCGCGGCCGTGGTCGTCCCCGCAAGCATCCAGCGACCCCCGCCGCGGCTCCTCATGGTCGCGTTGGGGGTCCTTCGCGCGGTGGCGGCCACCTGTATCATGGCAGCCCAGTTGGTGAGCGAAGGCGTGGAGTGGCTGCGCGGCCTCCCCGACCGCACTTCCATTCAGTAGAGGTGCTGCCGGAGTTTGTTGTGTGGTCGGAAAACCCGGCCGACAACTGGCTCCAGCTCCTCACTTCTTCGCCGGCGAACTGTCGGCCACTGGCCCTGGCGGGCTCTAGCTGCAGGCGACGGCTGCTGCAGCAGGGCCTCCTGAGTCGCGGTGGGGATCTCCGTCACCGGGAACATGGCCCTGGCCCGGGGATGGCAGATGTTTGCCCACGCGCGTGGCCTGGGCCGGCGGTGCACCCTTCAATTCAAGAACGACAGCGATGCTACCCTCTATGTGAGGGTGTTCGGAGAAGATGGCCGCCGCGCTGGGTACTGCCCTGAAGACGATAACGGCGACGAGGTGCTCGGCCTTGGCGATGGTCGTGAGGAGGGCGAAGGCGAACCCGCTCCTGTCGGCGTCCGCAGGTCACCGAGCTTCAGCGGCTCCTCCTCTGGTGATAGCTCCACCAGCAGTGGCCGTGATTAGCGACCACGCCGCCACGCCCGCTTCGAGGGTGGTCGCGGGTCGTTCCTTCGCCGCGCCCCGGTCAAGTGCGAGGCGGAGTCTAATTGAGCTCGGGAGGACGATGTGGATCCCTCCTCGCGAGCCTTCGCAAGGCGCACGCCATTTTTATTTTGTTGTTCTCCTTTTCCTACATTGAGAGAGAGAGAAGTGTGGAGCCATCTGGGGGCGTGCAACAAACTATGGTCCCTAATTATCGTACAACATTTATCATCCCTGTGCCGTGTTATCGTGTCGTGGTTATGTGCCTGTGCGTAGGAGCAACTTAGCTTGGGGCGTTTCCTATAGTTTTCGCCTCGCGAGGTACCTGCTCGAGGCCTCGCCGGGCGTCTTAAGATCTGCAAAGATCAGTTGGGAGAATAGTTTCTGAACCTTGGTCACGAGGGTTGCCGGCTTAGGCTCAGCGCTTTGTGTCGCAATGCCCGTGGGGCACAGACCGGGAGGGGTGCTCCCACTGTGAACTTGAGCAAGGGAGCCTATCGAAAACTAGGCGGGAAAGGGATCACGAGGGCGCCCGCTCAGTCCACTCGCGAGGCTTGCGAGAGAGAGCAGGAGCCAAACAAAAGCCGAAAACAGAGAACAGGGGCAGAGGATGGCAAACAACACTAGAAGCAACTCCAATAAGGGTTCAAATAGGGGAGAACAAGCAAACTGTAGAAAGCAAATGAAAAGCCGTGTCCGGCACCTAGTCTAGTCTTCGACGTCTTCTCGCAAGTGCGGAGCTAAGTGCTGCCACTAGGTGTGGGAGGGAGCCCCCGAGGTCCAAGGGCGGCACTCCGGAGACTACGGGGCATGTACAGCTCCAACTTATTATTACGTGAGAGTGTCACGGGCGGCGAGCTTCACAGGTGCTGGGCCTTCTTCACAGCACCGGGCCTTTCTTGGGGCGGCGTTCTTCACAGGCACCGGGCCTTCTTCACAGGCACTGGGCCTTTCTTCTCAGGCACTGGGCCTTTCTTGGGGCGGCGAGCTTCACAGGCACCGGGCCTTCTTCATAGGCACTGGCCCTTTTTCACAGGACTTGGGCCTTTCTTCACAGGCATAGGTGCTAAATGTTCCAAGCGTTTGGGATGGGCACCCCCTCCTGAGTCTCCAGGCATGCAGTGCCAGGCCTGGAAACATGAACAACCTTGAAAGGGCCCTCCCATATGGGCGACAGCTTGTGCAGCCATTCCCTGGAGAGAACCTGCCTGAGCATGAGGTCACCCACCTCAAGAGTCCTAGGGCGGATGCTGCGACAATGGTACCGCCGCAGTGCATGCTGGTATCTTGCTACCCGTAGTGCGGCTTCTCAACGGTGCTCCTCCACCAGCACAAGGTCCATCCCCTGCATGGCGTCCTGTTGCGTTTCATCAAATGCTAGGACCCATGCTGAACGACGCTTGACCTCGTGAGAGAGGACCTCCTCTGCTCCATAGATGAGAAAGAACGGGGTCTCGCCAGTCGACTTGGTGGCGGTAGTGCGGATGGACCATAACATGGACTGGAGCTCTTCGTACAACCCCCTGCCGCAGGCTTCCAGCTTCTTCTTGGAGGTCCTAGTTTTGAGGAATTTTAGGACCTCTGCGTTGGCGCGTTCGGCTTGACCGTTACTCCGTGGGTGTGCCACCGAAGCGTAGCATATCTGCGTTCCAAGGTTATCACAATATGTTTTGAAGAGATTGCTGGTGAACTGCGAACCGTTGTCGGTGATGATGTGATTAGGGACCCCAAATTGGCTCACGAGGCCCTTGATGAACTTGACTACAGAGCCAGCTGGGATGGTGCGAACAGCTTCCACCTTCGCCCACTTGGTGAACTTGTCGATGGCGACATAAAGGTAGCGATAGCCCCCAGGCGCTCGAGGAAACGGGCCCAAGATATCCAGCCCCCAGACCGCAAACTGTCACGAGAGTGGGATGGTCTACAGGCCCTGAGCTGGCTGATGGATCTGCTTGGCATGGAATTGGCAGGCTTCGCAAGCCTTCACCAGCTTTGATAGCGTCGTTGAGTGCCGTAGGCAAGTAGAATCCGCTGTGAAACGCCTTACCGACGAGGGTCCGTGACGATGAGTGGTGTCCGCAATCTCCACCGTGTATGTCGGCCAGCAACTCCTTCCCCGGTTCCCTGGAGATGCAATGCAGGGAAACATCATTTGGCTGCTTTCAGTAGAGCTCTCCATCTTGGATGCAGTAGGCCATGGCCTGCCGGGCCACGCGTTCCGTGTCCTCATCTTTCTCTGGTAGCATCCCTTGCATCAGGTAGTCCTTGAATTCCGTAGTCTAGCATCCCTCCTGAGGATCCAGCGCTAGGAGTAAGCGTGCTCCCGAGGTCGGGCCATAGGCCGGGGCTCCTGTGGCAGGTGGCTGAGGGAGTTCTTCCCGAGGCTGTGCTGTGCTTGACAGTGACGGCTCTGCTGATGGCTTGAAGAGCCGCTCCTCAAAAATGCCAGGCTCCTAAGGCAGTCGCCTGGATGCCCTCCTGGCGATGTCATCAGCCTCTTGGTTGGTGCCGCGGGGCACGTGCTACAACTCCACCCCCCCAAACTTCTTTTCCATCCTGCGCACCTCAGTAAGATATGCTTCCATGTGCTCGTCCTTCGGCTCGTACACCTTGTTGGAGAAGTTGACGAGGAGTTGTGAATCACCCTTGATGACGAGGCGCTTCACCCCAAATGGTGCTACAGATTTCAAGCCTGCTATGGGGCCCTTGTATTCTGCTATGCTGTTCGAGACCTTCTCGCCATGCTGGAAACAGAGCTACACGGCGTAATAGAGGTTGTCCTGAGTGGGGGATATAAGCACCGCGCTAGCCCCCACGCCATGTCGTGAGAATGGTCAATCGAAGTACATGACCCAGCCATCTAGTGCCTCACTTCCTGGGGAAAGTGACCGGTCCTCGCCTGCCTCCAGCCCTGGTGCCTCAGTCCACTCTGCCATGAAATCTGCAAGCGCTGCTCCCTTGACGACCCTGGTTGTGCTGAATTCCAACCGAAACGCTTGCAACTCGATGTTCCATTCGGCGACCCTTCCAGCTGAGTTGGGGCTCCTGAGTACCCTTTCCAATGGGTAGGCTTAGACGACCTTGATGGGGTGACCTTGAAAGTAGTGTCGCAGCTTTTGCGAGGCCACCAATAGTGCGAGCAAGAGCTTCTGAGGCATGGGGTATCGTGCCCTTGCATCCCGCAACACCGTGCTGACGAAATACACCGGATGCTCGACGGGGGTAGTTGTGCTGATGAGGCCCTCCGGAGGGTTAGGCGCCTCCGGAGATGACGAAGCCCCTAGCTCCTGGTTCCCTAGTGAGGCCCCTTCAGCCCTAGGGGCGTCTTCCTATTGAGGCTGGTCTCCATCGGCCGAGGCCGTGGTCTTCGCGAGGCCTTCTTGCTCTTGTGTTGCCGTGGCCGGGGTCGCGGCCGGTCGTGACGCAGCCTTGGTCTGGCGCTCTTTCCGAACCGCCAGTAGAGCTGCAATGGTGGAGTAGGGTGTGGCGGCAAGGTAGAGCACCAGGGGCTCCTGAGGGCATGGCGCCACCATCACAGGAGGGCTGGTCAGGTACTTCTTGAGGTCTTGAAACGCTTGGTCGGTCTCCTGTGTCCATTCGAACGGACCTTTCTTCTTCATCAGCTTGAAGAAAGGCAAGGCACGCTCCCCCAGCTTGGAGATGAAGCACCCTAGCGTTGTTACGTGTCCGTCGAGTTTCTTCATTTCTCTGATGGTTTGCGGTGGACTCATGTCTTTGATTGCCTTGAACTTCTCTGGGTTGGCCTCGATCCCTCTATGGAACACGAGGAAGCCCAGGAGCTTGTCGGAAGGAACGCCAAACACACACTTCTCCGGGTTGGGTCGCAGGTCCACTTCGCGGAGGCTCGTGAAGGTCGCTTCCATGTCCTGGATCAAGGTCTTCGCCTCCCGAGACTTCACCACAATGTCGTCGACGTAAGCCTCAGCGTTTTTCCCGAGCTTCCGGCCTAAGGCAATGTGCATCAGCTGCTGGAAGGTTGCGCCCGCGTTGCGCAACCCGAATGGCATGCATGTATAGCAGGCAGTATACCCCACATGGGGTCAGGGAGGCCGTCTTCTCCACGACTTCTACCGCCATCTTGATTTGGTGGTAGCCCAAAAACACATCCAGGAAAGACAGCAGATCGCACTCGGTGATGGACTCGACGATTTGGTCGATGCAAGGGAGTGGGAACGGATCTTGAGGGCAGGCCTTGTTGAGGTTGGTGAAGTCGACACACATGCGCTCCTTCCCTCCCTTTTTTTGCACAACAACCACTACTAGAAAAAGTGCACCATTAGTAACAATTTTTTTCCAATTTTTTTCAGAATTTTTTTAAAAAAAAATTTCAATTTTTTTAATCTCAGGTCACTATGGCTTAATGTCAGGTCAAATCACACTCCATGGTCAAACTTCCTGAAAGGTCACCCATCCTCACACTACTCCAGCCCAAGCACGCTTAACTTCAGAGTTCTATCCAATCCTAGCAACAGCTCATTTCATAGGCACTTGTTGATATATCTAGCATATCAATCCTATTATACCTTGTTGATGTCTAGGACTTTGTTCATGTTCATGACTATGATGAAATTTTCAAAAATATTTCAAACTTCCCGGTCATATTACGTATCATTTTTTGAAAAAAAAAATTCAAAAAAATTTAGAACCAATTTTTTTCTGTTACTAGTGGCGCACCACATCCACGTTGCACCACTAGTAAGTTTGAAATTTTTTGAATTTTTTTTGCCTCTAGATCTTGAAAGCCCCGTAACTTTTTTTCTGTTAGGTTTTTGGGGACTTTGAAAATGTTTAACGGGGTTCATATGCAAAAGTTGCGCAAAAGTTATGCAAAATTCGGATGTAACTTTTCGAGTAGATGATTTTTCATATAAAAAACTTTTTAATCTGAGTTCGTATGCAAAAGTTATGCCCATTTTACAAATTTCCAGAGAGAGTTTGCAAATAAAGTCGAAATTCATATTTGTAAATTTTCCCAACAACTAGACCACATATCACATGGGAAACTTATTTTCTTTTATTTTTTTGACATTTTATCATTTTCTTTTATTTTTTTTAAAACTGAAAAGGCGGTCCACAGGGGGGGAGGGGTGCATTCGGTGGGATTTTTGGGCCAAGTTAGTAATGGCGCACCGTGGGAGTGGTGCGCCATTACTAGTTCAACTAGTAATGGTGCACCACTCCCACGGTGCGCCATTACTAGTTTTGAAAAAATATAAAAAAAATTGAAATTTGTTTACTAGTGGTGCACCGTGGATGTGGTGCACCATTACTAGTTAAAACTAGCAATGGCGCACTATCCCCTGGTGCGCCATTACTAGTTTTGAAAAAAAATTGATTTTTTTACTAATGGCGCACCGTGGATGTGGTGCGCCATTACTAGTTGAACTAGTAATGGCGCACTATCCCCTGGTGCATTAGTAGTTTTGAAAAAAAATAAAAAAATTGTTACTAATGGCGCACGAGGGATGTGGTGCGCCATTAGTATTTGGACACTAATGGTGCACCAACACATGGTGCGCCATTAGCATATAGTAGTGGCGCACCACATGTCTGGTCCGCCATTAGTGTCCATTTCATCTATAGCCCTTTTCCTAGTAGTGAACTGGGTTCGCCAGCCATTCGGGATAGCGAACCTCGCGAATAACACCTGCCGCCTCAAGCTTGCGGGTTTCTTGGACGATGAAGGCCTGCTTCTCGGTGGATTGCCGCCTTGCTTTCTGCTTCACGGGGCGTACATTTGGGCACACATTCAGGTGATGCTCAATCACCTGCCTTGGGACCCCCTCTAGTTGCTTGGGTTCCCATGCGAACACTTGTTCGAGCGAAGGAACTTCACCAGCGCCTCCTCTTGGTCGAGGTCGAGGTTGGCACCTATGGTGAAGGTGGCTCCTGAGGACCCGTCCTCCTCAACCGGCACCTACTTGGTCTCCGCCTTGTCCTGGGTGAACAACTGCTTCTTCTTGGTCGGAGCAGTCGCCTTGGCCTTCGAGGTGTCGGTGCAGGCAGGCTGCGCTACCGCGGCTGTCTTGAGGGCGAGCTTGAGCGCCAGTAGAGCATCCTTGGTATCTCCAGCTACGGTGAGGACGCCGCTGCTCCCGGGGATCTTCATGAGGTTGTAGGCCGGATGAGTCGCTACCATTAACTGGGCCAAGGCAGGATATCCGAGGATGGCGTTGTACAGGAGACCGATGTGGGCGATTTCGAAGTTTACCAGCTCTGTGCGGAAGTTGTCGTGGGTGCCGAAGGTCACAGGGAGACGGATCTACCCCAGGGAGCTGGAGGAACCGCCTTCGACGCCCGAGAAGGGCTTGCTGGGTTGGAGTCGTTCTAGTGGTACATGGAGGAGGCTGAAGGCTTCCATCGAGAGCATGTTGAGGCCAGCGCCGCCGTTGATGAGGGTCCTGGTGATGGCCACCTGGTAGATGGAGGGCGTGCAAAGAATTGGGAGCGCACCCGAGCAGGCGGTGTTAGCGGAGTGATCGTCCGAGTTGAAGGTCATGTCGGCTTTGGGTGCCGCCCATCCCGGAGGAGCTCCTTGCCGCGCGAGGGTGGCGCCGATCTGGCGGAAGAACGGCTTGGCGTGGCGATCTGAGGGTGGCGCTTGCAAGCCACCAAAGAGAGTTGCGACAACCGGGGGTGCCGGCGCAACGTACTGGGCGAGGAAGAGGTTGCGCAGCTCCTGCCAGGAGGCCACAGAAGATGCTGGCAAGTGAAGCAGCCAAACGCGCGGGACGCCGGTGAGGGCCATGGGAAACCAGTTGGCCATGACCTTGTCGTCTCCTCCGGCCTTGAGGACAGCCTCTTCGTATGCCAACAGGAAACCCAGCAGGTCCGCCACGCAGCTGTAGCGCGGCGGCATCTCTTGCTTGAGATTGTGCGGCCACTACACCTGCTGCAAGGTGGGGGCCAAGACTCGGAGCCCCCTGGCCCCAGTGCTGGTGTCGGCCCCCAGAGCCGGAAGAGTGTTGTCCGCCATGAGGGAGAAGCGCGGTGTTGGTGGAGAGCGAGCCAACGCAAGGGAGAGCTCCGGCGCACCCCTACCTCGCACGCCAAATGTCGGATATCGGGTTCCGGCAAAACCCTTAAGGTTCGAACTCTGGGGTGCTCATGAAGATCTTCTCGCTACCGATACATGCCCCGAAACCTCGCCGCAATTCTAAGCTAGCACGATGAATAGCACAAGACACAATAGGTTTATACAGGTTCGGACCACTATTGTGGTGTAATACCCTACTCCTGTGTGTGGCGTGGTGGATTGCCTCTTGGGCTGATGATGAACAGTACTGAGGAAGAACAGCCTCGCGAGAGGTGTTCTTATGGTGGTATGGATGTTCTACTTAGCCAGGATTCAATCAGATCTAGACCAGACGCCTCTCTACTCTGGTGGCTATCTCTATATATAGAGGCCCTTGTCTTCTTCCCAAATATTGAGCGGGAAGGGAGCCAACAACGGCCATTTTGGAAGGGGGCAACTAGTACCAGCTATCCTGACTAAAGGTTGTCTTCGACTGCCAAAGGCTCTGGTGGTGACGCCGTCTTGGGATCCACGGTGACCTCCGTCATGCCGTCCTGTTGGTCTTGGTATCGTTGCACCAACATGGAAACCTTTGCTTGATGCCTCGGTACTCCGCGCCTGCGCTTGCCTCCTTTGCACCAAAGAGGAAACAAGGACACTACGCAGGCTGTCGCCCGCCTGGTCTCGATCTTCATGGCTTGCGTCATGATTACCTCGCGAGGTACCCCTCGCCTTGATCTCTCCGCCTCCTCGCGAGCATGACTGGTGAGGCCGCCCCTAAGGAGGCCTTGCGTCGTCCGCCCCGCGAGGCTTGGCCCCTCGCGAGGGTCTTGAACTTGGGTTCAGGAAGACGGGCCGTACTGGGCCACTGGTTGAGCCATGTCGCAGGCTGCAGACAGGCATGTCTGGGGACCCCCATTCCCAGAATGCCGACACATCTCACTTCCCATGATTTTCATATTCCTATAAATTTCCTATCCTATGAACGAAAGGAGGCCTCTGTTGGAGTAACTACTGTAGCTAGCAGTACTGCTGGCACAGTAGTTTTCTTCAAGAAGCGGAATTCAATGAAGTCATGATGGTTCCTTCATCCGAGGAACTTCACAGTGGGAAAGGTTGGGCCTGTGATTTGATGGCTCATTAGTCAATATTACTGTGGTGCGACGACCGGGGTGACTCTCCCTTGGAGTTCTGTGTGCATGACAAGTGGAGTAGGATGGCGACGTCCCACATGTTGGGGTTCCGATATCGAGAAGCATGGAAACTGCATGGTATAGTATGACTGCTGATTTATATTTATTTTTTATTTCTAATGAATGCTAGCATTTCAACTCTTACGATGAAGAGTGCCAAACATGGCACGTGCTGGATGTCCCACACGTCAGCGAAAGGAGTGGGACATGAACAGCGTGGTAGAGCGTCTCCACTTCTTCCACTTCTGGGTCAGAGACCACACGTAGTAGTACTAGTGGTATGAGCGATACAAAGTGCGACCCGGAGAGAAAGACACATCTAGTTGGAAGGTCTCAGGGCATACACGTAAACAAATATAAAAGCTAATATGTGCCTCCAATTAATATAGTAGTAGTAGAGTACTTAGGCACATACTCCATAACATCACCATGCATTGCACGTACAAAATTTAGTGGTACGTAGTAAGAGATAAATGCCTATAAGTCATGCATGTTCATACTATTTGTCCCTTTCTACTTCACTTACTGCGCTACATTACTCAGGTCCATACGTCCACTCCTGGGTACATGTCCGTCTTGTAGTTACAGTCCCACGTGTTCTTCATGTAGATGGAATGATCCATATCCATTGCAGTTAGTGTGGCTCCCCATGATGGAGACTCATCCAAACTATGGCCAGCCTTGAAGCAGAGCAGTCGTGTGCACCAGGAAGCGGCGCTCCCTCGGCCGTTGCACTGCTTCAAATTCGACGCCAGTCAGAGGTTGCCTCCGCTCTGGCCGGGCATTAATGCGGCACTGACGCTCCAAGGCGACGCTGACAATTTCATGCGGGAAGCGTGCACTGGCACGGGAGTATTGGTTTTGAACCGTTTCAGGTGTAGTACTGGTAGTTTGCAAAACTACTCAATTATTGCACTCAGTTTCCTAAGAAATTGTGGTAAAAAACGTTACTCCCAGCCCGCTTCCCTTCTCCTTCCTCTTCTGCCACCTGCGCACGTCCGTGGGAAACGACCGGTCAACCCTTATATAGGAGTGCTAGCACGAAAAGATGCATGCATGACCACTAAAATTTCCAAATTAAAGCGCCACTCCGGCGGGAGTATGACATATGTTGTTACCTTCAGCCAGGCCATTGCTACCGGGCGAGAGCGACCATAGAAGAGGCGGCGGGAGGGGAATGAATGCAGCTACAGTTTGGGTTCGCCGTCCAGCTTAACTAAATGTGCACCATCACGTGTAGCCGCGGGTGCACAAATTGTAACATACGTGTCTGCTGAAGTGGGTGTCATGTAACTAGTGTGTGTGTGAGATTCTGAGAGACAGAGTGCATGTGTGTGACTCTAGTCTTCGGACATGTACTCAACCTTTTGCATCGGGATATAAGTATAATGGTATTATACTTTAGCTAGTGATTTACGTGGCCATGTTAACTTGGTTGTGTAAAAAGAATGTCACTTCCTGCTCGTGATTTGCGTTATATAATTACAATCAAGTTGCTCGTGCATTGCACGGAACATCAATATGCATTTTTTACGAAACACCTGTTGTGATTTACACATGCAGGAGTAATTCCATGTGTAGAAACTAATGATATCTTGAGAATTTTATCGGAAACTAGTATCTCGAGAATGTCATCGAAGAAATGAAAGATGAGATATAAGGTGAGGAGGAGTGGAGGGTGGTGGTGGCTGGTGGTCGGACTGGGCGGAGGCATGGGGATGGATGGCTCTGGCAAGCGGCATCGGCCACCATGCTAGATTGTTCCAAAGACTTCTTTTCTTAATTGCTCAGCAATGAGGTTGTGGGAGATAAGGATGTGGAGAGAGGTGTGGGTATCTTTTGTAAAATTATCATAGTTTGATTTCTATCCATCAGATATAGATTGGATGGTCTATATTACAAGATGGCAGGCACACCATCATCACCAACTCGGTTTTTTATAAGAGTAGAGATGATAAGTTTGCTAACTACTAAAGTAAAGTGGAATTTGTCCATGTTATACAAGTAAATTAAGGTGATTGTTTATCATACGGGTAAGGTTGGATGAAGGGTGGTAGGAACAAATGCTCCGCCTAGGGCATGTGTGTGTGAGATGAAGTCTTAGTGTGTGTGTGTTTGGGTGGGTTGGTGTGTGCACGCGCGCGCGCGCGCATGTGTGTGTGTGAGAGAGAGAGAGAGATGGAGTCTTAGTGTGTGTGTGATGGAGTCTTAGTGTGTGTGTGTGTGATGGAGTCCTAGTGTGTGTGTGTATGTTTGTGTGTGTGTGGGTGGGTGCGTGCGCACGTGCGCGCATGTGTGTGTGTGTGTGTGTGTGTGTGACGCGGGGTCCTCAGTGGCGGATGTAATTTAAGTATGTGTGGCTTCATCAGAGAGAGGTATGTGTATGGCAGAGGCCACCAACGATGGGGTGCGAGAGAGAAAAGGCCCATGGAGAGGGAAGAGAAGGTGTGTGCGCGTGAGAGGAGTCGACATTGAGAGAACTTGCTTGTTTGAGAGACACCGAGGAAGACTACTACATATCGATGGTGCAGGTAGGCGGGAATTGAATGAAGGGATGGTCTTATTGGTTTTGGGGATATAGGGGAAGAGTGTGAGGGGGGATAGCTAGAAGGAGATTCTTAAGTGTGAGTGTGTGTTTTACCCATCCAGGCGGAAGTTATGTGCACACAAGAAGAGAATGATTCAATGTGGCGTTAGGGTTGAGGGTAATTAACTACGTATGGAGACATATAGACCTTGAACGTGCATGTGCGAGAGATATACATGTATACATGGGATGTGTGTGTGCGCGCGTGCACATGATTGAGATAAAAGAAAGAAGACATAATTCATAAGATCAATGACATGGGAGAGACGGATCGGTATGACAATATGCATGCATGTGAGAGGGCAGGGAAGAAGGGCCGACAATTGAGCATGTGTTTTTGTCTTTAAGAGATAGTGGCATGGGCTGGAGCATGCATCTATGGCGAGCAGAGGTAGTGAGACACAACGATTGTGCAAAAGAGATCAACCTATAAATGCATGTATGGAGATACATATATAGTGTGGGTGATAGGAAGCAAGACTGCGTGCGAGAAAGAAATGTTCACGGAGAAACTATAGATAGATATAGAGGATGCTAGCTAGAGGGACATCCGCTAGTTTGAGTGTTGGAGATGACCACCGGGTGGTTCAAAGGGTGAAGTTATGTCTGAGTGAGAGAATGATAAAAGGAGGGCACTTGACTTTGTGTAGAGAGAAACATATGTAGTGTGCATGATAGGAAGCAAGAGTGAGGGCGAGAAAGAAGGTTGATGGCTAAACAGATACATAAAAAGATAAAGATGGTAGCTAGTGTGCGTTAGAGATAGGAGTCGAGTGGATCAGAAGGCTGAGTTATGTGTGTGGGTGTGAGAGAGAAAAATATGGGGGGGCATGTGAGTCACATACAAACAAATATCAAAGAGAAATGAGATCTCGAGAGACGGAGTTTTGTGTCTGCGAGTGTGGGAGTCCTTGATTAAGGGGTCCTCGGACAGCCGGACTATATACTTTGGCCGGACTATTGGACTATGAAGATACAAGATTGAAGACTCCGTCCCGTGTCCGGATGGGACTCTCATTTGCGTGGAAGGCAAGCTTGGCAATTCGGTTATATAGATTTCCTTCTCTGTAACCGACTCTGTGTAACCCTAGCCCCCTCCGGTGTCTATATAAACCGGAGGGTTTAGCCCGTAGGACAACAACAATCATAATCATAGGCTAGCTTCTAGGGTTTAGCCCCTACGATCTCATGGTAGATCAACTCTTGTAATACTCATATCATCAAGATCAATGAAGTAGGAAGTAGGGTATGACCTCCATCGAGAGGGCCCGAACCTTGGTAAAACATCGTGTCCCCTGCCTCCTGTTACCATTAGCCTTAGATGCACAGTTCGGGACCCCCTACCCGAGATCCGCCGGTTTTGACACCGACATTGTTGCTTTCATTGAGAGTTCCACCGTGTCGTCGCGATAAGGCTCGATGGCTCCTTCAATCATCTTCAACGACGCAGTCCAGGGCGAGGTTTTCCTTCCCGGACAAATCTTCGTATTCGACGGCTTCGTACTACGGGCCAACTCGCTTGGCCACTTGGAGCAGATCGATAGCTACGCCCCTGGCCATCAAGTCAGGTTTGAAGCTTGAACTATACTGCCGATATCCGCGGAGACTTGATCTTCGACGGATTCAAGCCCATGTCAGGTATGCCGAACAGTCACGACGAGCATGACTTAGATTTGCGATCAGACAGGGTTTGGGAGATCGTACCTGCGGTGGCCCCGGGAATCAAACCAGAGCAGATCGCATCTTCCGTGGACGGGTGGATAGACCCCACCACAGAGGACGAACACTCATCGGCGTTGGAGCCGAACACTGAAGCCACCTCCTGTGAGGAGGGTATCCTCGGACCCTCGGACTCGTCTCCGGCCACAGGATCCGAACCGCGTACGTTTGTGCCTATCGAATCTTATTGGGCACCAGTCATGGAGTTCACCTCCACGGGTATTTTTCCACACACGCCCTTGGGTGATGTGTTAAATTCATTAAGGTCTCTTTCCTTGTCGGGAGATTCTTGGCCGAACTATGTCCGGCTCGAGTGGGAAGCGGACGACAAAGAAATTCGTTCCCCACCCACCACCCACTTAATAGCCACTGTCGATGACTTAACCGACGTGCTCGACTTCAACTCCGAAGACATCAACGGTATGGACGATGATGCAGGAGAAGAACAGGAACCACCACCTATAAGGCCCTAGATAGCCACATCATCATATGATATATATATGGTGGACACCCCCAATGAAAGCAATAGCAATGAGGCAACGGACAATAACCCCTTGGGGAAGCAATCTAGGCATCGATGTCATAGGCGCCGCTCCAAACCCCGCCATCGCAAAAATAGTGATACCGGCACAAGAGATGGTAACAATCTGGATGGTGCCGAAGACGAAAACAATCCTGCCCAGCCAGGCTTCGAGCAGGCCGAGCAAGGGAATGGGCAAGCTAGCCCTAAGGAACAGGCAACAGATGGAGAATCAGAGGATGATAATTACATGCCTCTCTCCGAAGATGAGGTTAGTCTTGGCGACGAGGAATTCATCGTGCCTGAGGATCCCGTCGAGGAGGAATGCTTCAAACACCGGCTTATATCCACTACAAAAATCCTGAAGAAAAAGGAGCAACAACTTCAAGCTGATCAAGATCTGCTAACTGATAGATGAACCGAGGTCCTGGCTGCCGAGGAATACGGACTCGAGCGCCCTACCAAAAGTTACCGAAAGCGCAGTTTGCTACCTCAACTCGAGGAGGAGGCATTAAAGCCCACACTACCAGCACATGATGCGGCTGACCGGCCACCCCGTGGCCGAGACAAAGCGACATACCAGCCCGGAGTCCAGACTGCACCCCGTCGCCAATCAAACGATAATACTAAGGTCAGGGGCTACACGAAGGACCTGCGAGAATTATTGGAAAACAAAGCATGACAATAAAGACCGATCTACGGATCACGGGGCGCGCCACAACACTTGACGATGACCGTCACGCAGGATACAATAAACCAAAGTCCAGCCGGGCCGAATACAACAAACCAGATTCATTTGAACTACGTCGGGATGTAGCCCGGCATAGAGGTGCCGCACACCCCCTATGCTTCACTGATGAAGTTACGGATCATGAATTCCCAGAAGGGTTTAAACCTGTAAACACTGAATCATATGATGGCACAACAGACCCCGCGGTATGGATTGAAGATTTTCTCCTACACATTCACATGGCCCGCGGCGATGACTTACATGCCATAAAGTACCTACCACTAAAGCTCAAAGGACCGGCTCGGCATTGGCTGAATAGCCTGCCAACAAGACGCATTCCTTGATAACTTCTAGGGCACTTACATGCGACCACCGGATGCTGATGACTTAAGTCACATAACCCACCAGCCCGGGGAGTCAGCCAGGAAATTCTGGACTTGGTTCCTAACCAAAAAGAACCAAATTGTCGACTGTCCGGATGATGAAGCCTTAGCAGCCTTCAAGTATAACATCCGTGATGAATGGCTCGCCCGACACCTCGGCCAAGAGAAGCCAAAATCCATGGCAGCCCTCACGACACTCATGACCCGTTTTTGCGAGGGTGAGGACAGCTGGCTAGCTCGTAGCAACATCACACCCAAAAACTCCGGCGATTCAGACGCTAGAAATAGCAATGGCAAGCTACGACGCAATTGATACAAGTGTCGCAGCAATGGCGACAACGCCGAAGACACGACAATGAATGCCGGATTCAGAGGCTCCAAATCCAGACAGCGGAAAAAGCCATTTAAAAGAGACAATTCGGGCTCGTCCAGTTTGGACCGCATACTTGATCGCTCATTTCAAATTCAAGGCACCCCCGACAAACCAGCCAACCACACCAACAGAGAATGTTGGGTGTTTAAATAGGCCAGCAAGTTGAATGCCGAAACCAAGGAAAAGGGGCTGCATAGCGATGACGACGAGGAGCCCCGGCCGCCGAACACAGGAGGACAAAAGAAATTCCCTCGTCAGGTGAAAACAGTGAATATGATATACGCAACCCATATTCCAAAGCGGGAACGGAAGCGTGCACTAAGGGACGTCTATGCGATAGAGCCAGTCGCCCCAAAATTCAATCCATGGTCCTCTTGCCCGATCACTTTCGATCGCTGGGACCACCCTAGCAGTATCCGTCATGGCGGTTCGGCCGTATTGGTCCTTGACCCCATCATCGACGGATTCCACCTCACATGAGTCCTCATGGACGGTGGTAGCAGCCTGAACCTGCTGTATCAGGATACAATGCACAAAATGGGCATCGACCCCTCGAGGATGAAACCCACAAAAACCACCTTCAAAGGTGTCATACCTGGTGTGGAGGCCTGTTGCACGGGCTTAATCACACTGGAAGTAGTCTTCGGATCTCCAGACAATTTCCGAAGTGAGGAGTTAATCTTCAACATCGTCCCCTTCCGTAGTGGCTATCACGCACTGCTCGGACGAACCACATTTGCCAGATTCAATGCGGTACCGCATTATATATACATCAAGCTCAAAATGCCAGGACCTCGCATGCTTATAACAGTTAATGGAAACACAGAGCGCTCGCTCCATACGGAGGAGCACACTGCGGCCCTCGCGACGGAAGTACAAAGGAGCCTTCTAAGGCAAACAGCCCATTTGGCGATAAAGAACCCGGACACCGTTAAGCGAGTCCGGAGTACCCTGCAACAGGATAATCCGGCACGTTTAGAGCTTGACTAGCAATTAGGCCTCCGTCCCAGTCCCAAACAAGTGGCGAAATATGTGCTGCACATACATAATTATGCACTTAAAATACCATGGGTATAGGCGAAGGCATGACTATGACACGGTCCACAATGCGGTTCGACCGCCCCAGGACCCACACACCTTTTTTCTTTCAGGTCCTCATCTTCGGGAGGCTCCTCCAATAGACAGACTATCGGACACATTGCGGGACGGATACACCAAGAATACGAGAAGCTGGGGCGTCCAAGGGAATCCTCAGGTGGTCTCTGATTTTGATTGTTATACCTGTTTTACATACCCGCATACAGCCTGCTCCTGGTCAGGATGTGTCAAACAGTCCTATTTTGCTTACCGCACTACTTGTATACGTACGCTTTGACGTATCATTTGAATAACAAGGGAAAATAGTGTACAGCGTCAGCTTACTATTATGCTTATTTACCCCTTTTCTCTACTGCTTATTCATTATACCCATGCATTTTCGCACGACCAGTTTGCCAGGGGCTTCAGTGTACCCCATAACATGGCAAGACAAGTCCGAACACTTTCGACAGTGCGGCACCCCGAACATATAGAATTATATGCATCAGCTCCGAATCATGTCTTGGGTCAATAGTTGGGTTTGCCCGGCTCCTATGTTTTGGTACCTTATGTTCCGCTATATCGGCTAAGGTAGCGCAGGGAGAACTACTGCGATTGTGTCCCGGTTCTTCCGGACGAGCACCTCAGTAGAGAGAGACGAAAACTGACTGTCATGATAAGGCGAGAGCTGGTCGCTGTTCGAGAGGTCTCAAATCCTTAAAGAATTTTTCTGCTTCAGGCGAGGAATCGGCCTCGTCCGATTTAGGCATGTATAGCGCCCCAAGTCCGGCCTTCCGGATACTTGGGGCTTTGCCGAAATTTAAAATTGTAGACTTCTATGGCCAAGTGAGAGCGATAAAGCTGTATAGTCCGATTGCCTTGTTCGCTGCATTAAACACCTCCTTAAAAGGACCAAAAATTTGGATAAAGAGTGTTTATATTTATCCCGAACACCCCAGTACTAGTTACATGGGGGCAGAAGCCGACGACTGGCAACTCTCAAGATTTTATAAACGGCCGCACAGTAGGTAATATTTTAAATTAACAAGCGCCATATAGCGCACATGAACTCGTTTTCATATTACAAGATGACATGAGCACATTCATTCAAATATTACATCCTTGGTACATTCATCCGCCACAAGACGGGCACCCTTAATGACATTGTCATAGTATTGTTCGGGGTGGCGATGCTCCTTGCCCTTCGGCGGCCCCTCTGTCACCAGCTTCTCGGCGTCCATCTTCCCCTAGTGCACTTTCGCACGGGCCAAACCCTGCGTGCGCCCTCAATGCAGATGGACCACTTAATGACTTCAAGTCACGGACAGGCATTCACCATCCGCTTGACAAGGCCGAAGTAGCTGCTGGGCAGGGGCTCGCCTGGCCACAGCGGGACTATGAAGTCCTTCATGGCCAGTTCGGCCGCCTTGTGAAGTTCGACCAATTGCTTCAGCTGGTCGCTCAAGGGCATCGGATGTTCGGCCTCAATATACTGGGACCAAAACAGCTTATCCGTCGAGCTCCCTTCCTCAGCCCGGTAGAACTCTGCGGCATCAGAGATGCTATGCGGCAGATCTGCGAATGCTCCTCGAGAGCTCCGAATTCGGGTAAGTAAAAGGAAAGTATCCTTCACATGCCTGCTTTGCATAATGAAATCCTTACCTGCAGCTATCTTCTTGGCCGCCTCAATTTCCTGGAGGGCCTTCTGGGCTTCGACCTTGGCGTCTTGCGCACTTTGACGGGCCTTCGCAAGCTCCAACTCTTGCGTCTTGGAGTCGCGCTCCAAGGACTCGATTTTTTTGACAAATCCTGGAGCTCTTGCGTGACCTCATCAACCTGAGCCTCTTGTTTGTCGCGCTCGGTGCGCTCCTTGGCCGCTTTGTTTTCAGCCTCGGACAGTGCCTTCTTAAGGGCTGCCACTTCATTCGTGGCCCCTACTAAAATTCATCGAGCTTCTATTAGAATCAATGATTTTTTCCTTTATATAACATTCAGACGGGGTATTACTTACCTTTGTTCTCCTCGAGCTACCTCTTCACAAGGCTGAGCTCTTCTTCGGCCCGCCCCAGATTCTGCCTCAGTCCGGAGACCTCCGCAGTGGCGGCGGCGGCGGCCAGCAGCGACACCTGCTTATTCACATAGACATAATATGATTAGACTCCTGGGAATAATATTTGATCCTCTGTTCGGCCTTTCTTTCTGAACACCAAACAGAGTATCAGGGGCTACTTTCTATACTGTGATACTTTCCCACTATTTAAATTACTTACCTCAAAGCCTGTCAGGAGGCTGGCGCAGGCTTCGGTCAATCTGCTTTTGGCAGACTAAACCTTCGCAATAACCGTACTCATAAGAGTACAGTGTCCATCAAGGGAAGCGCTCTGAAGCGCTTCCAACAAGTTATCCGATGCCTCTGGATGGACAGAGGTCATCGGCACAGGCGGCGCGCCCCCCTTGGCTAGGTGCTGCCTACCTAAATCTGGAACCACTAGAGGTTCCGGCGCAGTATCTGACTGGGGGCCAAGCTTGCTGCAGCCCCCCTCATCATAATCCATGGTGCTCTCCCCCCCACCCATGAGCCCGGCATCGAGGGTCTTGCCTTGAGGTGTCTCCAGGACTACCTCCCCCTGGCCTGGTATTCTCTGAGATAACACCTCGGTGTAATCCGCGGGCCGGGGGGTGGTAGCCGTCGGTAGCGAATAGTTGTTCATCTCCGACGAGCTCAAGGAACCATCCGAGGAGGATAAGTCGATGTGGGCTTTGGACGGACTGCATAAACATATTTTGACATAATAATAAACCATAAAGCTAAAACAGTATTATGGTATCCGGATATTTACTACTTTGCCAGGGGATTGGCCCTGGGTAGCCACTCCTCCTCGTTGTAGGCGGCCGTTGTGTACTAGTCCAGAGGGAGGGTCCTTCCCTTCTTGGACCCTTCAGCCTCCCCGGAAGGGGCAGCCTTCCTATTCTTCTCCCCCTCGGTTTGGGGGAGAGGGTTTTCCTCTTCCTACTCCTTGTTGTTGTTGGAGGAGTGCGCCTCGGTGTCTTCAGACGATGAGCGGAACCTCATAGGGCGCCGGAACCAGCATCTCCGTCAGGAGAGCCGTTGCCTGATCTTCAGGCAACGGAGCTGGACAGTCGATCCGCTCCGCTGTTGCCACATAATCCTGTTAAATCAGCATGACGGCTTAGATTCCTCCCACAAACATACTGAGGAAGGGCACATATCGTGAAATATAGAGAGCTTACCGGATTGGCGGGGCGCCTTGCGCTGAGCCCGCGGTCCTCGGTGGTGGGAGGAGGTACTTCGGCGGCCTTGAACAACACCTTCCAGACATCTTTATGCATCATGTCGAATAGCTCTCGTAGTGTCTGGTTTTCGGCCGAATCAAACTCCCACATGTTGAATGCCCGTCTTTGACACGGGAGGGTTCGGCGGAAGAGCATGACCTGGACCACATTGACAAGTTTGATCTTCTTGCCTATCATATTTTTCTTGCAGTTCTGGAGTCCGGTCAGCTCTGCTGGCGCACCCCGGGCTAAGCCCTTCTTTTTCCAAGAGGTAAGCCGCATGGGGATGCCGGATCTAAACTCGGGGGCCACTGCCAAGTTGGAGTCGCGCGGCTCGGTGATGTAGAACCACCCCGATTGCCACCCCTTCATGGTCTCCACATAGGAGCCTTCGAGCCAGGTGACATTGGGCATCTTGGCCACCATGGCGCCTCCGCACTCCGCTTGTTGGCCGACCACTATCTTCGGCTTCACATTGAAGATCTTGAGCCATAGGCCGAAGTGGGGCTTGATGCGGAGGAAGGCCTCGCACACGACGATGAACGCCGAGATGTTGAGGATGAAAATTAGGGGCTAGATCATGAAAATATAGTCATAGTAAAACATGAGCCCTCGGACAAATGGGTGGAGGGGGAATCCCACTCCACGGATGAAGTGGGGGAGGAACACAACCCTCTCGTAGGGTTCTGGAGTCGGTACAATCTGCCCCGCGTCCAGGAGACGGTGCGTGATGTCAGCGGCCAAGTATCCAGCCTCCCGGAGGTTTGTAATGTCCTCCTCCGCGACGGAGGAGGCCATCCACTTGCCTCCTGCTCTGGACATGTTTGGAATGGTGGTTCAGAGAAGGTGAGAACTGAGCACTAGAGCTCGAGCATGCTAGAATGGATGATCAAGGGAAGGACAAGGCGTGGGTGAAAAGGAGAATCCCTATCTCCTTATAAAGGCGGTAGAAACTATGCGCCTCCCCACTTGCCCGTTGTCGGTGTCAAAACCGGCGGATCTCGGGTAGGGGGTCCCGAACTGTGCGTCTAGGCGGATGGTAACAAGAGACGAGGGACACGATGTTTTTACCCAGGTTCGGGCCCTCTTGATGGAGGTAAAACCCTACGTCTTGCTTGATTAATATTGATGATATGGGTAGTACAAGAGTGGATCTACCACGAGATCAAGGAGGCTAAACCCTAGAAGCTAGCCAATGGTATGATTGTTTTAATGTGTGTTGTCCTACGGACTAAAGCCCTCCGGTTTATATAGACACCGGAGGAGGCTAGGGTTACACAGAGTCGGTTACAATGGTAGGAGATCTACATATCGGTATTGCCAAGCTTGCCTTCCACGCCAAGGAAAGTCCTATCCGGACACAGGACGGAGTCTTCAATCTTGTATCTTCGTAGTCTTGGAGTCCGGCGGATAATGATAGTCCGGCTGTCCGGACACCCCCTAGTCCAGGACTCCCTCAGTAGCCCCTGAACCAGGCTTCAATGACGATAAGTCCGGCGCGCATAATGTTCGGCATTGCAAGGCGGGTTCCTCCCTTGAATAATCCAGAGAAGATCATGATCACCAGGATAGTGTCCGGCTCTGCAAAATAAATTCCACATTCCACTGTAGAGAGAATAAAATGTACACTTAGTTCAATCTGCTGACGTATTATGCGGCGTGACATCACACCGCTACCAAGCCTTTGTTTGAATCGTTTTTTACTATACCACCTCAGCACGTTTAGCGAGGCGGTTTCCTTGGCACGTCTTGTCGAAGCAGAGATCGTGTTCCCCTTATTCCGGGATTCTCATCAATACGGACGTGGGTAACCCAATCGCGCCATTGATGGTGGCGCTTGGGAGATAAGCGAGTTTTACCGGGCCGGTGGGGGACGCACAGTTTCGTCCGCCTATATATAAGGGATAAGGATTTACCTTCTCACCTACGCCTTCTTTCTCCTTTGCTTACACATCTCCGCGCACTCAAGCTCCAACGCCCAAGCTCGCGCATCTCACCTCGACCTTCTCCGAATATGTCCGGAGGGGGAGGCAAGTGGTTGGCTTCCACCGTCAAGGAGGAGCACATCACTAAGCTGCGCAACGCCGGATACCTCTCCGGTGATATCGCGCATTGGCTGCCCGACGAGGGGCAGCTCGTCCCTACCCCTGGGCCTCACGAGAGGGTCGTCTTCCTTCCCCACTTCCTCCGCGGACTGGGCTTTCTGCTCCATCCATTCGTCCGGGGGCTCATGTTCTATTATGGCCTGGATTTCCACGATCTGGCGCCAAACTTCATCCTCAACATCTCGGCGTTCATCGTCGTGTGTGAGGCCTTTCTCTACATCCGGCCCCACTTCGGCCTGTGGCTCAAGACCTTCAACGTCAAGCCGAAGGTTGTGAAGGGAACGCAAGCAGAATGCGGAGGCGCCATGTTGGGTAAATTACCCAACGTCCTTTGGCTCGAAGGGGCCTTTGTGGACTCCGTCAAGGGATGGTAATCGGGGTGGTTCTACATCACCGAGCCGCGCAAGCCCACATGGGCGGCGGCCCCCGAGTTTAGATCTGGCGTCCCCACGCAGCTCACCTCCTGGAAAGAGAAGGGCTTGCTGTGGGGCGATCCGAAGGAGGTGACTGGACTCCGAACCTGCATCCAGAAGCTGGTGAGCAATAATCTCAGGCTCGTCGACGTGGTCCAAGTCATGCTCATCCGTCGGATTCTCCCATGCCAAGAACGGGCATTCAATCTGTGGGAGGTCAATCCGGAATAGCACCAGGCGCTGAGCGGGCTCTTCGATACGACATACGAAGGCACCTGGAGGGTGCTGTTTAAGGGCGCCGAAGCCCCCGCATCCGCGATGGAAGATCGCGGATTCAGCTCGTAGTATCCAACTGACGAGGTAAGTGATTCAACCCCATTACGGTACACTTTATAGTAATTGAATTGATTATAAGAGGGTTTAATCCCTTCCTTTCCTTTGACAGGAATGGATGGAGAAAGCCAGGCAGCTTATCAGCCCGGCTCCTATGCCAGAAGATCCAGTGGACGCCCGCTTAGCAGGGCTGCTGGTTCCGGCACCGCACGTGGTGCCGGAGAAGAAGGCCAAGAAGGTGGCCGCGGGGACTCGAAAGAGTTCCCGCAATCAGGTGTCTGACGACGACGCAAACTCCTCCCCCGAAGACGAGGAGGAGGAGGAGTACTCTCTCCCGGAGGGGGGAGAGAAGAAGAGGAAGGCTTCCCCAATAGGGGAGGCCGAAGGGTCCAAGAGGGGGAGAGTTATCCCCGCGGACAGTTTCGCCAACACCAGCGTTGGCGAGGATGAATGGCCTCCAAGGGCCAGGCGTCCGGTGAGATCGTAAGTGTCCGGATGCTTTATACGCAATATCTTTTATGTCACGTAGTGTCCTTCTAACGCCGCATTCTGTCCGTAGTCTGGCCGATGACGATCTCCCCGACTCATCGAGCGGGTCGTTGGCCTCGTTGGATGTGAATTCACTTCCGGCTGCCTCCACCCCACGCGCCGACGAGGACGCCGAGGTGGGATCCCAGAGAGGGACCCATCAGGGGGAGGCTCCAGAGGCGCTGTCAGGCAACCTCCCGGACTTTGCGCCGGACTCTACATCGGAACCCGCAGTGGTTCCAGAGTCTGGCAAGCGGCCCCTTCGAAAGAAGGGCAAGACCGTGACACCGGCGGCCTCCGTCCAACCGGAGGCGCCGGATAACTTGTTGGAGGCGCTTGAAGGCGCTTCCATCGAGGAAGAACACCACACTATCATGAGTGCGGTGATTCAAAAGGTTCAGCTCGCCAAAAGCGGGCTGACCGAAGCCTGCAGCAGCCTTTTAACAGGCTTTGAGGTAAGAAGTTAAAATTATGTAATGTAATACCGCATAGACAGTAGCCCCTGATGCTCAGTTCGATGTTCGGAAAGAAAAGCCGGACTGAGGATCTAACAAGATATGCGCAGGGTTGTTAAAAATATGTCAATATGGGTTTGCAGGCTGCGCTGCTGGCCTTTGCCGCATTAACGGCGGAGGTCGATGTGCTGAAGCAGGATCTCGAGCGGTCCGAGCGAGAGCTCGGCCATGCGAAGAAGCAGCTCGAGGACAAAGAAGGTGAGTAACACCACTTTGAATAGGTACCTTACAGAAAAGGATTTTGGTTGCAATAAAATGAACAGGGATAATATGTGTATTGCAGGGGCCACTAACGAGGTGGCAGCCCTGAAGGATGCTGTGTCCGCGGCCGAACACAGTGCGGCCGCGGAACGGGCAGAGCGAGAAAAGCAGGAGGCACAGGTGGCGGAAGTTCGGCAAGAGCTCCAGGCTCTCATGGAAAAGCATGAGAGTTTGGAGCATGACTCCAAGACTCGAGAGTCCGAGCTTGCCTCCGCTCTCGAAAGTGCCAAGTCCGCCAAGGCCGAGGCCCATAAGGCCCTTCAGGAGGTTGAAGATATAAAGAAAATAGCGGCGGGTAAGGCATTCTTCATGCAAAGCAAGCATGTTAATGTAAAATACCTGACACTTACCCACATTCGGAGCTCTCCAGGGGCGTTTGCAAATCTGCCGTAGTGCGTCCGATGCCGCCGCATTCTATCGTGGCGAGGAGGGGAGCTCGATGGAAGAAGTCTTCTGGTCTCAGTATGCTGAGGCCGGACACCCGGTGCCCCCAAGCGACCAGCTGAAGCAGCTGGTCGAACTCCACAAGGTAGCTGAGGAGGCCATGAAGGGCCTTATAGTCCGGCTGTGGCCTGGACAGGCCATGCCTGGGAGCTACTTTGGCCTCGTGCGGCGGCTGGTGGATGCATGCCCCTGGGTGGATGTCATCAAGCGCTCCACCTGTATTGAAGGCGCTCGCCGGGCTCTTGCCCGCACAAAGGTGCAATGGGGCAAGTTGGATGCGGAGAAGCTTCTCACGGACCCCCCGCCGCCGGGCAAGGAGTATCGCACGCCCGAGATGTATTATAAAACTGTCCTGAAGGGAGCCCGCAATATTGCGGATGAGTGCCCCCGAAATGTAATCTTTGAATGAATTTGCTGTGTATTATCCTGCGCGCTGAAACTTTGTTCATGTGCGCGTTAAGCAACGCTTGTTTAATTTAAAATATTACCTTCTGTGCGGCCGTTTATAAAATCTGAGAGATGGCAAGTCGTTGGCTTCAGCCCCCAAGCCACGAGTGCTGGGGTGTTCGGGATAAACTTGAGCACTCTTGTTTCCATTGTTGGGTCCATCGAGGGAGGCACTCAACACAACGAACAAGGCAACCGGACTTATAATGCTTGAACACTCTCACTTAACCATAGAATTCTATAATTTTAAATTTTGGCGAAGCCCCTAGTATTCGGAAGGCCGAATCCGGGGCGCTATCCACGCCTTCATCGGACATTGTCCGGAACTTCGCTCGAAGCGGCGTGAGTCTTTAAGGACCCGAAAAAACCTCTCGAACAGCGACCAGTCTCTCGCCTTATCATGCCAGTCAGTTTCAGCTTTCTCCACTGAGGCGCTCGCCCGGCTCAACCGGGGCGCAATCGCAGTGGTTCTCCCAGTGCCACCTTAGCCGACGGAACGGAACGTAAGGCACCAAAACGTGGGAGCCGGGCAAACCCAACTATTGACCCAAGACATGATTCGGAGCCGATTCATATAATGCTATAAGTTCGGGGTGCCGCACTTGTGGAAGTGTTCGGACTTATCACACCATAGAGTGGGGAACATAAGCCCCCGGTGTATGAGGCCGTACCAAAATATACAGGTGTAAGATGTCACATAATGAGCATATATACATATAAAAGGTAATGCAATTGCGATCAAAAAGTTGCTGCATTATTTATGAAAGAAAGTCTGCTAGTAGAGCGGACTGATACAAATAGCGCGGTAAGCAAGGGATTTGGACTAAGTAAACATGTCCCCCTCCAGGGATGAGCTGCGAACTTGGTGTATATAATCGAATTTAATGCTCGTAATTGAGACCACCTGAGTGTTCGTCGCGGCCTTCTTTAGTCCCTGACTGTTGCATCGTGAGTTCGGCAGGTTCGCCGCCGAACAGGGCTTCTGGTTAACAGAGTCCTATATACATAAAAGAAGAAAAATGAAATAAAAAAAGGGGGGCACACTTGCGAGCCCCCGGTGTGGTCGAACCGCACTCTGGGTCCGTTGCGATCATGCCCCCTCCCCTGTGCCCATGGTATCTCCAAAGCGTAATGATGTACGCGGAGTGTTATTCTTGCGATCATGTGCGGGCGAGGGTTGGGGCCGCATTGCTACGCGTGCTCTGATTGCGCCAGGTGGTCTTGGTTGGCATTGCTCCGGGCGCGTTTTGCTGTATCCGGCCTTTTAACGGCCGGACTCGAGAATTGCCTTAAAAGGCTGCTCTGTACTTCTACCGCGAGAGCCGCTGTATGTTCCTCCGTTCGGAGGGAGCGTTCCGTATTCCTATTGACCATGATGACTCCACGAGGGCCTGGCATCTTGAGCTTTAGGTATGCATAGTGCGGCACCGCGTTGAATTTTGCAAACGCGGTTCGTCCGAGCAGAGCGTGATAGCCGCTGCAAAACGGGACTATGTTGAAGATTAACTCTTCGCTCCGGAAATTATCCGGGGATCCGAAGACCACTTCCAGTGTGACTAAGCCTGTACAGTTGGCTTCCACTCCTGGTATGACACCTTTAAAGGTTGTTTTTGTAGGATTAATCCTTGATGGGTCTATGCCCATTTTGCGCACTATATCCTGATAAAGCAGGTTCAGGCTGCTGCCGCCGTCCATCAGGACTCTCGTGAGGTGGAACCCATCGACGATTGGGTCTAAAACCAATGCAGCAAATCCGCCATGGCGTATGCTGGTCGGATGGTCTCTTCGATTGAAAGTGATCGGACAAGAGGACCATGGGTTGAACTTTGGGGCGACTGGCTCCATCACATAGACGTCCCTTAGTGCGCGTTTCCTCTCCCTCTTGGGTATGTGGGTCGCGTATATCATATTCACCGTCCGCACTTGTGGGGGAAAACCCTTCTGTCCTCTGTTGTTCGGCGGTCGGGTCTCTTCCTCGTCGTCGCTGTTTAGCCCCTTGTCATTGTTTTCGGCACTTAACTTGCCGGCCTGCTTGAACACCCAGCAGTCTCTATTAGTGTGGTTAGCTGGCTTTTCAGAGGTGCCATGTATCTGGCATAAGCGGTCGAGTATTTGGTCCAGATTGGACGGACCCGGAGTGGTTCTTTTGAATGGCTTCTTCCGCTGACCGGGTTTAGAGCCTCGGAATCCGGCGTTGACTGCCGTATCCTCCTTATCGTCGTCGTTAATGCGGCGCTTGTTTTTGTTTCGACGTGACCTGCCGTTGTTGTCCTTAGTATCCGGACTGCCAGAATTTTTACGGAGATTGTTGCTGCGGGCTAGCCAGCTGTCCTCTCCCGCGCAAAAGCGGGTCATTAACGATGTGAGGGCTGCCATGGATTTCGGCTTTTCCTGCCCCAGGTGCCGGGCTAGCCATTCGTCCCGGATGTTATGTTTGTAGGCTGCAAGGGCCTCTGCATCCGGACAATCGATGATTTGATTTTTCTTCGTCAAGAACCGTGTCCAGAATTGTCTGGCCGATTCGTCTGGCTGCTGAATGATGTGGCTTAGGTCATCGGCGTCTGGTGGTCGCACATATGTGCCTTGGAAGTTATCAAGGAATGCGGCCTCCAGGTCTTCCCAACACCCAATTGACTCTGCGGGCAAGCTGTTAAGCCAATGCCGAGCTGGTCCTTTAAGCTTGAGTGGGAGGTACTTGATGGCGTGGAGATCGTCGCGGCGGGCCATATGGATGTGGAGAAGATAGTCTTTGATCCAAACCGCGGGGTCTGTTGTGCCATCGTAAGATTCGATGTTTACGTGTTTAAACCCTTCGGGGATCTGATGATCCATTACTTCGTCAGTGAAGCATAGCGGGTGTGCGGCGCCTCTGTATTGAGCAATATCGCGACGCAGCTCGAGAGAGCGCTGTCTGCTGTGCTCGGCCCGGCCAGGGTTATTGTATCCGGCGCGACGGTATTCGTCGTGGGTCGTAGGGCGCCCACGTGATCCATAGATGGATCTGGATTGCCTTGCTTTGTCATCCAATATGTCTCGCAAGTCCGGCGCGTTCCCTCTTGGCTTCGTACTTTTGGAGCGATGCCGGGGTATGGTCTTGGCTGGGGGCCTGGATGCCTCTCTGTCACGACCACGAGGTGGTCGGTGAGCCATATTGTGCGCTGGTGATGGAGGTATGTATGCTTCCTCCACTAATCGGGGGAGCAGCTTGCGTCTTGGGTGACTTTTGGAGGGACGTTCGAGTTTGTACTCTTCAGCCGCGAGGACCTCGGTCCATCGATCGGACAGCAGGTCCTGATCAGCTTGAAGCTGTTGCTGCTTTTTCTTTAAGCTGTTTGCTGTGGCGATAAGCCTGCTCTTGAAGCGCTCTTGTTCGACGGGATCCTCAGGTATGACGAATTCGTCATCGTTGAGGCTTGCTTCGTCTTCGGAGGGAGGCATATAGTTATGATCCTCAACCTCTTCGTCTGCCGCCCTCTCCTGAGGGCTTGCTTCTGCATCCTCCTGCGCTGAATCTTGCTGGAGGGGATTGTCTTCGGCACTCTCTGGAGTATTATTATCTCCTGTGCCGGAATCTCCATTCTTGCTATGGCGGGATTTAGAGCAGCGCCGCTGACGCCGGCGTTTGGGCTGCTTATTTAAAGAGTCTGCCTCCGCTGTTTCTTCGTCGTCCCCGTCTTTGGGGGTGTCCACCATGTATATGTCGTATGACGAGGTGGTCTTCCAGTGCCCTGTAGGTGCTGGTTCCTGTTCGTCTCCGGCATCGTCGTCCATAGCGTCGATGTCTTCGGAGTCGTAGTCTAGCATGTAGGTTAGATCGTCGACAGTGGCTACAAAGTGGGTGGTGGGTGGGCTCTGAATTTCTTCGTCGTCCATACCCCAACCATCCTGGCCACAGTCCGGCCAGGACTCTCCCGATAACGAGAGGTGCTTTAATGAATTCAGGATATCGCCAAAAGGCGAGTATTGGAAGATGTCCGCGGCGGTGAATTCCATAACCGGCGCCCAATCCGGATCGATTGGTAGGGGTGCGCGAGGTTCGAAGTCCGGTGCCTCGGAATCACGAGTTTCGCAGGGGACAAGATTAGTGTTCAGCTCCATCGCCGTGGATGTTGAAGCCCCCAGGGCGGCGTCTATCCACCGGCCCTCGATCTGGGCGATCGGCTCCGGGCTAATGGCCGAAGCGGACCCGTGTGCGGCCACCAAGGCACTGTTCGGTGGCAGAGCTAGATCATGCCCGTCGTCACAGTGCGGCGCGCTTGGCTGTGGCTCGAGTCCGTCGAAGATCAAGTCTCTGCGGACATCGGCCGTGAAGTTTAAGCTTCCACATCTGACCTGACGGCTAGGGGCGTAGCTTTCGATCTGCTCCAGATGGCCAAGTGAATTGGCCCGCAGTGCGAAGCCGCCGAATACGAAGATCTGTCCGGGGAGAAAAGTCTCACCCTGGACAGCGTTGTTGGTTGAAGATGCCATCAAACCTATCGGTGACGACGCAGAGGAACTCTCAATGAAAGCACCAATGTCGGTGTCAAAACCGGCGGATCTCGGGTAGGGGGTCCCGAACTGTGCGTCTAGGCGGATGGTAACAAGAGACGAGGGACACGATGTTTTTACCCAGGTTCGGGCCCTCTTGATGGAGGTAAAACCCTACGTCCTGCTTGATTGATATTGATGATATGGGTAGTACAAGAGTGGATCTACCACGAGATCAAGGAGGCTAAATCCTAGAAGCTAGCCTATGGTATGATTGTTGTAATGTATGTTATCCTATGGACTAAAGCCCTCCGGTTTATATAGACACCGGAGGAGGCTAGGGTTACACAGAGTCGGTTACAATGGTAGGAGATCTACATATCCGTATTGCCAAGGTTGCCTTCCACGCCAAGGAAAGTCCTATCCGGACACGGGACGGAGTCTTCAATCTTGTATCTTCGTACTCTTGGAGTCCGGCGGATAATGATAGTCCGGCTGTCCGGACACCCCCTAGTCCAGGACTCCCTCACCCGTTAAAATTGCCTATTCCCCAAGCGCCATGATTGATGGCACGGTTGGGTTACCCATGCCCGTATTGATGAGAATCCCGCGATAAGGTGACACGATATCTGCTTTGACAAGATGTGTCAAGGAAACTGCCTCGCATTATGTGCAGTAGCTGGTTATGAAAAACGGTTCGAATAAAGACCGGGCCGTGGTATGACGTCACACTATGAAAAGTTGTCAGAAGATTAGATTTGTGGAATATTGTGCTCTCTACGGTGGTATGTGGAAATTGTTTTGCAGAGCCGGACACGATTCTTCTGTTCGAAATCTTCTATGGAGTATTTGGAGAAGGAACCCACCTTGCAATGTCGAAGACAATCTGCGCGCCGGACTCATCATCATTGAAGCCTGGTTCAGGGGCTACTGAGGGAGTCCTGGATTAAGGGGTCCTTGTACAGCTGGACTATATACTTTGGCCGGACTATTGGACTATGAAGATACAAGATTGAAGACTTCGTCCCATGTCCGGATGGGACTCTCCTTTGCGTTGAAGGCAAGCTTGGCAATTCGGATATATAGATTTCCTTCTCTCTAACCGACTCTGTGTAACCCTAGCCCCCTCCGATGTCTATATAAACCAGAGGGTTTAGTCCATAGGAAAACAACAATCATAATCATAGGCTAGCTTCTAGGGTTTAGCCTCTACGATCTCGTGGTAGATAAACTCTTGTAATACTCATATCATCAAGATCAATCAAGCAGGAAGTAGGGTATTACCTCCATCGAGAGGGCCCAAACCTGGGTAATACATTGTGTCCCCTGCCTCCTGTTACCATTAGCCTTATACGCATAGTTCAGGACCCCCTACCTGAGATCCGCCAGTTTTGACACCGACATCGAGAGAGAAAGATATTTCACAACGAGAGTGATAGCTAGGGAGACATATGCGAGAACGCAAGATATCTCTAGGGAGACAGAGTGTGTATGAGCGACATATAAGAGAACGGTGGAGTAATATGAGACCCTGGGAGATAGAGTTTGTGTTTGTGTTTGAGAAAGAGATATTTAAGAGCAAGAGTCATAGCTTCTCATACCTAAGGAGCGAAAGACATCTCTGTGTGAGAGGGAGTGTGCGATTGGCACACAGGGGAATAGTAGAGAGAAATGAGACCCCAGGAGACAAAGTTTTGTGTTTGTGTGAGAGAAAGAGATTCCACATGGAGAATCAAAGTTAGAGACACATAGCAGGGAGCGAGATATACTTAGAGAGAGATAAAGTGATGAAGGTCGAGGGAGAGAGGTACCGTTAGTGTGTTACAAAGATAAAAGATCATTGTCGACATACAGGTAGCACGAGAGATACCCGAGAGACGATGAACGCGTATAGGTCTAGAGAGATATTCCTATATAAGCATGAGCGATAGCTATATGAGACGAATTTCTAGATTAAAGGGATCCAAATATTTAAACTGGAGATTACGACATCGATAATATTATAACGCAAATTGGTGTATCAAACATGCATATTCATTTGAATTTGGGGACACGTGTAATGTTATATAGTTTATCAATATTGGTGGTCGATAGAATCTTTAATTAGAAACAATGCATGGTTTATATGCAATTAATGTCTAAACAGGATTACACTATATGTTGTGTGTGAAACACATTATACATGTTTGAGAAGTAAAAAAACGCATGAAACACACATTAATTGGAGACAGTTAGCGAGGAATGCATACATTGGATTTCAACATAAAGTGGTTCCAAATATTTGAAAATCCAAATTGATGGATACAACCTTATGAATCTGATATCATGCCATTTGTAAACCATATTCATGTATAAAGGGTGTTGTTCTTTTGAAAGTATATATAAAAAATGATGTATATAGAATTTTATTCCAATCGAAAATGGATCATGCCCGAACGAAAATAGAATACAAACGGGATTCAAATTGAGTTGGCACGGTAAACGTGCACTCTGCAAAATTTGAACGAAGTGGGGAAAGTTGAAGTAACCGTCCGAAACCAAAATTGATCTATCAAACATGCATACTCATATGAATTCACACGCGTCTATGTTATTTAATATGTAGATATTACTGATCCATACATTTTAGTAGAACATAATTTGGTTTAAATTTTTTGAATTCAACGTTATGATTTTGAGATCATTGTATTTGTAAATCATATTATACATATTAGGGAGCAGAATTCTTTGTTGTGCTTTTGAAAGTATATATAAAAAATTATGTATATAGTATTTTATTCCAATCGAAAATGGATCCTACCCAAAAAAATAGAATACAAATGGGATTCGAATTGAGTTGGCACGGTAAACACACACTCCGCAAAATTTGAACGAAGCCGGGAATGTCGCAGTAACCGCCCGAAACCAAAATTTGTGAGATGGTCCTTTAAAAAAACCTATGACATGGAAATTACTACTGCCTATCCCTACCACGCAAAGCCTATCAGCTCGACTTCTATAGGTTTTGATAGGGGTAGGTTTGTAATTTCACTCAAACGTGACATAACTGCCTCTCACCCGGATTCATACATGGTGGGTGCCAAAACACATTGTCTCCTTGACCGAAATTGATACCCTCCCAGATTCATACACGGTGGGTGCCAAAAACAAACTCTCGTCGGCAAAGATTTGGTGTATGCGAGATTACTGTCCTATCCCCAACCGACTAATATTGCTGTGATGTAGGAAATTTGAAACGGGGGCCAAGTTTGTAAATTTCCTCGCATTTGAGACAAGCACGCCCTGAAGACATGTTTCCCCCCTTGCTATCTCCCTCCATTTCCCCATTCATACTCCATGGGCGCAAAAACACCCTCTCCACCCCAGCCTCCTCCGTCCGCCACCCCATCCACCGCCGTCCTCCTCCACCATGCCGGAGCTGATACCCCGACGCTGTCGTCCATTACAAGAGATCGACCTCTCTCATCCACGACTTCGGACCGGGATCCTTGCATCCCGTTGAGGGAGTCCTGGACTAAGGGGTCCTTGGACAGCCGGACTACATACTTTGGCCGGACTGTTGGACTATGAAGATACAAGATAGAAGACTTCATCCCGTGTCTGGATGGGACTCTCCTTTGTGTGGAAGGCAAGCTTGGCGATTCGGATATGTAGATTTCTTTCTCTTTAACCGACTTTGTACAATCCTAGCCCCTCCCGGTGTCTATATAAACATTTAGCCACAACAATCATAATCTCATAGGCTAAACTTCTAGGGTTTAGCCATTGCGATCTTGTGGTAGATCAACTCTTGTAGTACTCATATTCATCAAGATCAAACAAGAAGGAAGTAGGGTATTACCTCCATAGAGAGGGTCCGAACCTGGGTAAACATTGTGTCCCCACCTCCTGTTACCATTAGCCTTAGACGCATAGTTCAGGACCCCCTACCCGAGATCCGCCGGTTTTGACACCGACATTGGTGCTTTCGTTGAGAGTTCCGTTGTGTCGTCGAAGATAGGTTTAATGGCTCCATCAATCATCTACAACAATGCATTCCAGGGGAGATCTTCCTCCCTGGATAGATCTTCATATTCGGTGGCTTCGTGCTGCGAGCCAACTCGCCTTGCCATCTAGAGCAGATAGATAGCTACGCCCCTGGCCATCAAGTGAGATTCGGAAGCCTGAATTTCGTGGTTGATATCCGTGGAGACTTGATCTTCGATGGATTCGAGCCCATGACGGCTGTCCTCGGCCACCACAATGAACATGACCTAGATCTGTCACCTGGCTGCACACAGGAGATAGCGCCTATGACCGCCCTGGCCCTAGAGCCGGAGCAGACTGTGTCGTCCGAATACAGGAAGCTCAACCCCGCCGCTGAGGACACAGACTCAGCGGCGCTTGAGCCGCACACAGACCAAACATCAGGTTGGTCCTGTGTTACCGGAACCTCAAACTCGTCTCCGGACATGGGCTTCGGACCGCGTGCATCCGCGTCCATCGAACCTGATTGGGCGCCGGTCTTAGGGTTCAGCTCTGCGGACATTTTTCAGCACTCGCCTTTTGGCGACGTATTAAGCTCATTAAGATCCCTCTCCTTGTCAGGGAACTCTTGGCCGAACTATGTCCGGCTCGAATGGGAAGTGGATGATGAAGAAATCCGTTCATCACCCACCACCCACTTTATAGCCACGGTCGATGACTTAACCGACATGCTTGAATACGACTTCGAAGACATCGACAGTATGGACGATGATGCTGGAGAGGACCAGGAACAACTGCCTACAGGGCATTGGATAACCACCTCCTCGTACGACATATACATGGTGGATACACCCAAAGAAACTAACGGCGGTGATGAAAATCCTGTAGAGGATAAACCCCCTGGGATACAGCCGAAGCACCGACGTCAGCGGCGCCACTCTAAGCCATGCCGTAGTAAAAACAGCAATACCGCCACAGAAGAGGACAACACTCCGGACGGTGCCGAAAACAATGAAGACCCCATTGAGCCGATCTCTAAACAAGAGGAACGGGACGATGGGCAACTCAGCCCTGGCGAACAGGCCGTGAACGAAGACTCGGAGGATAGCAACTACCTTACTCTCTCCGAGGACGAGGTTAGCCTTGGTGACGAAGTTTTCATCATGCCTGAAGAGCCCGCCGAGCAGCAACAGCTTCAAGCTGATCAAGATCTGCTCAATGAAAGATGGAGTGATGTCCTGGCATCCGAGGAATATGGCCTTGAGCACCAACTGAAACCTACCTGAAGCACAAACTGTTACCACAGTTTGATGATGAGGTGCTGGAGCCCGTCCTACCAAGGTACAATACGGCTAACCAACCACCACGTGGTCGGGACAATGTGGCACTTCAAGCCGAACACCAGCCCACGCTACCTCGTTGAACAAACAGAAATACAACAGCTCAGGCATATACACATGACCTGCGACGTGATTTAGAAAAGCGAGCAAGTCAGACAAGATCAATCTATGGATCACGGGGGCGTGCCTCGATCCGCGAGGACGGCCATCTGGCTGAACATGACAAGCACAACCACGTCCGGGCTGAAAACCGGAAATGAGCCCCATCCGAGCAACGTCACGACTTGTCCCGATATAGAGGCGCCGCACATCCCCTTTGCTTCACTGATGAAGTAATGGGACATGATTTCCCATAAGGGTTTAAACCCATAAATATCGAATCATATGATGGCACAACAGACCCCGCGGTGTGGATTGAGGATTTTCTTCTCCACATTCATATGGCCCGCGGCGATGATCTTCACGCCATCAAATACCTCCCGCTCGAACTTAGGCCCTGTTCGGCATTCCACCAGCTCGGCAGAATACAAGGATCTACAGAGTACCTGTTTGCCCACTCCATGATTTTTAACTGCTGCTCTGGCCGCTCCCGGAGCGGAGTCGTGGAGTGGAGCGCCTCCGAACAGGGCTTTAAGGGACCAGCTAGATACTGGTTAAATAGTCTGCCCGAAACCTCCATTGGCAGTTGGGAGGAACTGGAGGATGCCTTCCTCGACAACTTCCAAGGCACATATGTCCGACCTCCGGATGCCGATAACATAAGTCATATAATCCAACAGCCCGGAGAGTCAGCCAGGAAATTCTGGACTCGGTTCCTAACTAAAAAGAACCAAATCATCGACTGTCCAGACACCGAAGCCCTAGCGGCCTTCAAGCACAGCATCCGTGATGAACGGCTGGCCAGACACCTCGGCCAGGAAAAACCGAAGTCCATGTTAGCCCTTACAGCACTCATGACCCACTTATGTGCGGGCGAAGACAGCTGGCTAGCCCGTAGCAACAACAATACAAGCGAACCTGGCACTTCTGAAGCCAGAAAAAGCAATGGCTAGCCCTGACGCAATAGACATAAGCGCCGAAACAACGGTGATAGCACCAAAGACACGGCGGTCAACGCCGGATTCGGTGGCTCTAAGTCCGGTCAGCGGAAGAAGCCATTCAAAAGAAACATTCCGGGCCCGTCTAGTCTGGACCGCATACTAGACCGACCATGCCAAATCCATGGCACTATTGATAAACCATCCAATCACACCAACAGAGAATGTTGGCTTTTCAAACAGGCTGGCAAGTTAAATGCCGAACATAAGGAGAAAGGGTCGCAAAGCAATGACAACGATGAAGAACCTCGACCACCGAATACAAAGGGACAGAAGAAATTCCTCCCCCCCCCCCCCAAGTTAAAATGGTGAACATGATATACGCCACCCATATCCCCAAGAAGGAGCGCAAGCGTGCACTCAGGTACGTCTATGCAATGGAGCTAGTCGCCCCAAAGTTCAACCCATGGTCCTCATGTCCAATCACCTTCGATCGAAGGGACCATCTGACCAGTATCCGTCATGGCGGTTCAGCCACACTGGTCCTTGACCAAATTATCGATGGATTCCACCTCACGCGAGTCCTCATGGATGGTGGCAGCAGCCTGAAACTGCTCTATGAGGACACAGTGCACAAAATGGGTATCGATCCCGCAAGGATCAAGACCACAAAAACCACCTTTAAAGGTGTCATACCATGTGTAGAGGCCTGTTGTACGAGCTCAATCACACTGGAAGTGGTCTTTCGATCCCAGATAATTTCTGAGGCGAAGAGTTAATCTTCGATATCGTCCCTTTCCGCTGTTATCATGCACTACTCGGACGAACTGCATTTGCTAAATTCAATGTGGTGCCGCACTACGCTTACCTCAAGCTCAAGATGCCCAGACCACACGGTGTAATAACGGTCAATGGAAATATGGAGCGCTCCCTCCGCACTGAGGAGCACACCATGGCCCTTGCCGCAGAAGTACAGAGTAGCCTTTTTAGGCAGAACCTTAATTCGACAATAAAGCTCCCGGACACTGTCAAGCGAGTCCGAACTACTCTGCAACAGGACAGTCCGGCTCATCCAGAGGGCATCTAGCAATTCGGCCTCCGTCCCAGTCCCAATCTGATAACCCACAAGTATAGTGGATCGCAACAGCTTTCGAGGCTAGAGTATTCAACCCAAATTTATTGGTTCGACACAAGGGGAGCCAAAGAATATTCTTGAGTATTAGCAGTTGAGTTGTCAATTCAACCACACCTGGATAACTTAGTATCTGCAGCAAAGTGTTGAGCAGCAAAAGTGGTATGATAATAATAGTAACGGTAGCAAAAGTAAAGATAAATGTTTTTGGGTTTTTGTAGTAGTTGTAACAGTAGCAACGGAAAAGTAAATAAGCGAAGAACAATAAATGAAAAGATCGTAGGCAATGGATCAGTGATGGATAATTATGCCGGATGCGATTCCTCATGCAATAGTTATAACATAGGGTGATATAGAACTAGCTCCAATTCGTCAATGTAATGTAGGCATGTATTCCGTAAATAGTCATACGTGCTTATGGAAAAGAACTTGTATGACGTCTTTTGTCCTACCCTCTCGTTGCAGCCGGGTCCTTACGGAAACTAAGGGATATTAAGGCCTCCTCTTAATAGAGAACCAGGCCAAAGCATTAACACATAGTGAATACATGAACTCCTCACACTACGGTCATCAACGAGAAGTATCCCGATTATTGTCACTTCGGGGTTGTCAGATCATAACACATAATAGGTGACTATAGACTTGCAAGATAGGATCAGGAACACACATATATTCATGAAAACATAATAGGTTCAGATCTGAAATCATGGCACTCGGGCCCTAGTGACAAGCATTAACCATAGCAAAGTCATAGCAACATCAATCTCAGAACATAGTGGATACTAGGGATCAAACCCTAACAAAACTAACTTGATTACATGGTAAATCTCATCCAACCCATCACCGTCCAGCAAGCCTACGATGGAATTACTCACGCACGGCGGTGAGCATCATGAATTTGGTGATGGAGGATGGTTGATGATGACGACGGCGAGGAATCCCCCTCTCCGGAGCCCCGAACGGACTCCAGATCAGCCCTCCCGAGAGAGATTAGGGCTTGGCGGCAGCTCCGTGTCGTGAAACGCGATTAAAATTTTTCCTTGATTTTTTTCTCGCCGAGACGGAATATATGGAGTTGGAGTTGAGGTCGGAGGGTGTCCAGGGGGCCCACGAGATAGGGGGCCGCGCCCTAGGGGGGTGGCGTGCCCCCCTGTCTCGTGGATAGGTCGTGGGCCCCCTGGCACTAATTCTTTTGGCAAAAATTCTTATTAAATCTGAAAAGTGCCTCCGTGGATTTCCAGGACATTCCGAGAACTTTTCTTTTTTGCACATAAAACAACATCATGGCAGTTCTGCTGAAAACAGCGTCAGTCCGGGTTAGTTTCAATCAAATCATGCAAGTTAGAGTCCAAAACAAGGGTAAAAGTGTTTGGAAAAGTAGATACGTTGGAGACGTATCAACTCCCCCATGCTTAAACCTTTGCTTGTCCTCAAGCAATTCAGTTGATAAACTGAAAGTGATAAAGAAAAACTTTTACAAACTCTGTTGCGCTTGTTGTTGTAAACATGAAAAGCCACCATTCAAGTTTCAGCAAATATTATGAACTAACCATACTAACAATAACACATAGGTCTCACAATTACTCGTATCAATAACATAATTAGCTAGCGAGCCATAATAATACAACTCGGATGAAAACACTTTCTCAAAATAATCATAACATGATATAACAAAATGGTATCTCCCTAGCCCTTTCTGAGACGGCAAAACATAAATGCAGAGCACCTTTAAAGATCAAGGACTGACTAAACATTGTAATTCATGGTAAAAGAGATTCAGTCAAGTCATACCCAACATAAACCAATAATAATGAATGCAAATTACAGTGTGCTCTCCAGCGGGTGCTTTTTAATAAGAAGTGTAAGAGCATCTAGTGCCCCTTAGTTATTTTGGTGTATTGAAGACTTATAGGTTAAGGGACTAATGTGTTTATGAGTGTACACAGGTCTATAAGTCTATGAGGAGTTTGATATTTACAGAGAAAGTCGACCCCTAAAAATGAATATCTTCGATTGAAGATGTCGGTATTCCTGAAGACTTTCATGAAGACTTTGAAAGTGAAGAAATTAGTGTGTCCGTGGAGACTTGATATTCATGTGAGGAATATGAAGCTTGAAGACTTTCGTTTTCATAGTTTTGTTTTCTCTTTCTTGAGTCATAGGAAACACCGTACTCTTAAAGGGGGTCGAGGAAATACTAAGGAAAAATTTCCATGTGATGCTCAACTCAAAATCCTACACCTACCAATACCTTCGAGTGAAGCCATTGGAAATCTCATACAGTTCAGTAAATTTCTTCAGTGAAAGAGACGAAGTTCTTCTGGTCGCTGAGGAATTTGTTCTGACTGAGGAGTTAGGAATTCGCCAGTGCGGATTGCCTACACAGTGAGGATCATGATAGCCCTGAGGAATTTAAGAGTCAAATTTCGAACCGTTGCTGTGCTACGCGCCAGCTGTCCCAAATATCTTATCCACCTAACAGTCATATCATTGAAGGGCATTTATGTCTTATCATGTCGGGCTGCTCCCTAGGCTATAAATAGCCGCCCCCCTACAACCACCAGCTGGTTGGCTGATCCGAGAGAAACTGACACTTGTCATTTGAGAGAAACCCATCCTCCGAGGACTTTGAGCGAAAATCATCGAGTGAGGAAAATCCAAACCCAAACACCCACAAACCCAAAGTCATTGAGCATCACTGAAGAGATTGATCCTGCGTGGATTCGACGCTTGTTACCTTTGAAGACTGTGCTTCTTCCAGACGGTTAGGCATCATGGTCTAGAGCATCCAAGAGGAATTGTGGATCGCCGAGTGACCGAAGTCTGTGAAGGTTTGGAAGTCGCCTGAAGACTTACCACGAGTGATTGGACGGAGTCTGTGTGACCTTAGTTCAAGGAGAATACGGTGAGGACTTGGTGTCCTGAGCTGCGTGCTCAGTGACTGGGTGTCCGGGACTGTGTGTCCTCGAGTTTAAATACTCAGCCGCTCCAACCAGACGTACAACTGAGACAACAGTTGGAACTGGTCTACCAAATCATTGTCTTCACCAACCTTACTGGTTCTATTTCCTCAACTCTTCCATTTCCTCATTACCGTGTTGAGTGGTTGTTCATATCTGTGTTTGAAGACTTTGACTAAAGACTTTCTCAATTTCCTCAGTTCAATTTCTTCAGTCTATCTGTCTTCGTCTTGTCTTATCCTGTGTTTATGCTTCCTGTACTCTGTGATTGTCTTCATTTCATCATTATGACTGTGCATGTCTTCTATTATGCTTACTTCTGAGTACATAGTCCGCTGCAAGTAGCTCTTCGCTAAGGAATTTCCTCACCATCAAATTCCTCAGTGAAGAATTCATAAAAATCGCCTATTCACCCCCCCTCTAGTCGATATAACGCACTTTCAATTGGTATTAGAGCAAGGTACTCCCTTGTTCTGTGTGGTTTTGGTTTAACCGCCTGAAGTTTTAGTTATGTCAACTGCAGGATCGAGGAATGTTTCCTGCCCCATCTTTGACGGTCATGAGTATCCTCGGTGGAAGGCCATGATGAAAAAGCGACTCATGGCTATGGACAGTGAACTGTGGATTGTCACTGAGATCGGTCTTACTGATCTATGCAAGATGGCTAAGGTTGATGACATTCGCAAGTACACACTTCTCAACCTCACAGCGAAGGATGTCATCTGCTCTAGTCTGTCCCAAAATCAGTTTAGGAACATCATGCATCTCAATCACGCGAAGCTAATTTGGGACCGTCTCTCTGAGGTCTATGAAGGTCATCGGACTCATCATGATCCTTGGTTTGAGGATTACAAGGAACCTCTCAATGCGATGACATTAGAACCAGAATCATCATCGTCTACACCCTGCCTTATGGCAAACGGTGCTGAGGTAATCGAATCCTACCTATCCGAATCTAGTGATGATGAATCTGGCGATGAATTTGGATCTAGCTATGTCAAACTTGCTTCCCTTGCCCATAAACAACAAAGATCCTTGGAAAAAGTTCACTACATGCTAAACAAGAGCGATGATATGTTGGGTGAAGAAATGGATCAGTCAAAAGCATTGGTTGAAAGTTTTCAGAGACTTCAGTCTAAGTTTGACAACCTTCAGAGTCATCATAAAACACTCTTAACTGATGATGAGAAGCTTTCTTATGAATTTCTTCAAAGAAAGCAAGATCTTGAGAAGTTAAGAGTGAGTTATGAAGATCTTCAGAAGGAGCGCGATTCATTACTTGCTCAACAAATCAGCGCCACTCAGGAACAATTTGATCCTCCATGCTTAAAGTGCATTGAACATGAATCTGCTAATTCTTCACCTGAATGTTCAAATGCTTCAAATATTACAAATTCTTCACCTGACTCTGCTATCACTAATTCCTCATCTGAGGACATTGCTAGTATCACTGACAATACAGGGATGAAGGAATTGTATATGACAAGCATGTACAAAAGCCTCAAAGGGCATCAGACTCTTTGTGATGTGCTTAAAAAGCAGATCCTCAACAGAAACCCTAGGAAAGAGGGTATTGCCTTTGAGAGGAAACTCAATGCTGATGGAACATATTGGAAGCCTGAGCAGTACCCCAAAACCTCATGGGTTGCTGCAAAGGGACCTCTAGTTGATCCATCTAACTTATCTGGCTTTACATGTGAATCTCCTCATTCTTCTGATGAGTCATTTGACTCTAGCTATAAACTATTCAAAAATCAGAATGGTGAAGTATTTGCTAGATATGTTGGCACCAACTGTATTAACGGTTCCCCTATGAAGAAAATCTGGATTCCCAAAAGTTATGTTGAAAGACTTTAGGTGAATGTCCTCATGACACCACCTATGAAGAACAGGAACCCCAGATCAAACTCTTCATGTGGATCAAAGTCCTCATACGGACCAAATTCCTCACATGGATCAAATTCCTCAAAAGGATCAATGTCCTCATATGAACATCATCGTGCCAACAACTCTGTTTCACAGGGTAGAGCTAAGGGCTATGAATATGTGCATTATTCTTCAAATCATTATGTTCATAAGTCCTCGAAGAATTTCTCTACTTATTCATATGCTTACCCTAACCCCTCTTATGTGAAACGAAATGGTTTGTCATTTTTGCCACTATGGGGACCCCGACTCATAAGTCGAGATCACCGAATGCACGTGTATAGTGATCCCAGAGATCAATGCTCACTGAACACACAGAAGCTGAATAACAAGAGTCTTACATCCATACATATCATCTTACACAAATTATGACCATTATGGTCAAGTCTTACATTGATAAAGCCTTAAGGGCTGAACATCAAATGAAACACAAGTAGCGGAAATCTTCGTCGATAACTAGAACCCATTGTCGTGGTTCTAAGTCTGACAGTAGAATGGGGGGTAGGTATGGAGAGGCAAGATCCTAGCTATGGAGCAGTTGTAAGGACAAGGGATGTACGAGTTCAGGCCCTTCTTGGAGGAAGTAACAGCCCTATGTCTCGGAGCCCGGAGGCGGTCGACTGGATTATGAGTGTATGGATTATAGGGGTGCTAACCCTTTACACTAAGGAGGGGGGTGGCTTATATAGTGTCCGCCAGACCCCTCCGACCCTTAGTTATGTAGGGGTTAAAGTACATTAAGACTAGGCGTTACTGGTAACGCCTTACATAAAGTGTCCTAAATGCTATAAAGACTACTTAATTACAGACCATTTGGATGCAGAGTGGCTCTTGACCTCCTGGTGGTCGAGTGAGTCTTCATGGTCGAGTCCTTCGAGTCTGTCGAGTGAAGTCTCTCTTGGTCGACTGGAAGGCAGTTTCTTCTGAGGGTGTCCTTGGGAAGGGTACTTAAGACAGGTCTATGACCCTACCCTAGGTACATGCCTTCATCATTAGCCCCTGAATGGATCGAGGTTTGAGTGAGGAAGGAGTTGTTAATATTTCTGACCTGTTTTTGTGTTCTGAACATGTCTCATCTTGGACTAGTAATCTTTTTGTTGATGCAACAACTTTTCTTTCAGTCACCTTGATCCATTCCTTTCTTATGTCGAGTGAACTTTTGAACTTAGTAAACTTCCGAGCGACGGGTCGCAGGAAATCTTCCATCTGACAGAGTGATCTGCTGTTAGCGGATTTTGTGGGATCCGAATTTTGGGAAGCGCGCGAAGCAGGGCAGACTGCGGCGCTCGAATGGGATAGGGCATAGACGCCTCGATTTCTGTGCCGCCTTTTTCGCCACATATCGCGTGCACGCGACTGTTTCGGGATATGATAGGATCGTCCGGGCCCACTCGTCAGCCACTCGGAAGTGCCCTTATAAAAGGCGTCAGGTGAGGGATTTTGAACTGTATCCCCCCATTCCTCCTTCTGCCCTCTCCCTCTCCGCCCGCCGTGCCTGTTCTCGCCCCCGCCCATCCACTCCTCGTGCGCTCCGTCGGCGACAATGGTGAAGGAGAAGACGGCGGCTTTGGAGCGCGCAAAGAAGGCGACGACGACGGGGAAGGTGAAAGGGAGAGCGCCCAGTCGGGGCGGATCCTCGTCCAGGTCTCGCCTGCCGCAAGGCTGGGTACAAGGGGATTGGATCCGCTCGAACATCACCGAGATGGATCTCACTGAGATGGCCAACGAGGGCTTGATCCCTCACGGGGCAGCGAGGCTCCCGGGGAACGAGTGGCAACCACAGCCGCAGGAGGGTGAGTGCATTCTTCTAGCTACTCACGTCGACTGTGGGTTCTCCCTGCCTCTGAGTGTTTTCTTTCGTGGCTTCTTGAATTTCTTTGGGGTGCAACTCCACCATTTCAATCCAAATTCCATCGCCTACCTTGCTGCCTTCGTGTCCATGTGCGAGAACTTCCTAGGCTGTCGACCGCACTGGGTCTCTTTAAGCACATATTCACTTGTCGCTCACAGACAGTGAAAAAGGCGAGTCCGGATGACGATAGGACTGAAGTAATTCAGATGTGCGGGGGCCTTGGGATTCAGATGAGGAGCAAGAGTGCCTTTCCGGCCATGACTCTTCCTGAGTCGGTCAGAGGGTGGCAGTCAACTTGGTTCTACTGCCAAGACGAGTTGACGCTGGGGCAGTCGACTGGTCTCCCTCCATTTTCCATGGATCGAGTGAACAAGCCCTCTTCTCTGAAGGTGCTCCCTGAGGAGAAAGCCCAAGTGAAAATGTTGATGGAGCATGTAGTCCAGCTAGTTCGGGAAGGAGTGACGGGTATGGACCTTCTGGAGGTCTTCCTTAGGCGGCGCATCCAACCACTTCAGTACCGAGGCCATCCTATGTGGCTGTACTATGGAACCGAGGATGAAACTCGGGTCCATCCAGAAGCAGTCGACGACGCCACACTGGAGAGGTGGATGGCCGCGATCACAGGGAATAAAGACAACCCTTGAGGAGCCAGGAGGATTCCGCCACTCGACCATTCCTACACTCCGGACACGGTATGCCCACTTTATCCTCAATTGTAATCTTGTTATATTTATCCTGCTTTTGCTGCAAATTGGTCGATTGATCTTTGTTTTGTTGTCTATCAGGCCACCACCGAACTATACTCGATGCCCAATGGAGCACAGACGCCGACTGTGGAGGAGGAAGGAAGTGGGGGAGAAAGCCAGGAGGATTGGGATTCGGATGCTGCTGATGATGATGAAGGTGATGAATCTGGTGAGGAGGAAGAAGAGGAGGAGGAGGAAGTCGCACCGCCTCGCTCGGAAAGACGCTCGAAGCTCGTCCATGACCCTGCAACCGAGCGTGGTAAGGGGGTCGCAACTGTCATTCAGTCGACCAAGCGCCCTCGAACCACTTCTCCGGTGCCGACCGAGAAAGCTCCGAAGCAATCCAAGGTGGCGCCGTCGAAGCGGGCCAAGGTCTTGCCGAAGATGAAGGTGGCGATCCCCACTATCTCAGGGTAATGATGCCACTTGAGTTTTTCTGTTTCCCATGAACTTATTTTTGGTCGACTCATGAATCAACCGACTGACTTCTGGTACTGCAGCGCTCCTACTTCTGATACCTCGGCCAGGGCTGACGATCACGAGATGGAAGACGCTGCTACTTCAAAACCTGGTATGACTTTCATAATTCTGTCTTCAGTCGATTGGCTCTTTGTCTCTAATTTTGATTCTTTTCTGTAGCCCCGTCTAATGTCGTTATCACCCTTCCTGACGATGACAATGAGGAACCACTGAGGCACAGGAGGAGCAGGAAAGTGTCTACTGGCAAGGCGACTCAAGACATGCCAGCACCCGAGACACTGGCTACGGAGGGAGAGAACATCACTCGGCCTACCATATCTTTTGCAGTGCCATTGACGAGTGCTCTCCCCTCATCGTCGAGTGCTGCACAGCCGTCACAGCCATCACTTTCTCAACCCACTTCGTCCTAGAGGACCAAGCCAGTGCTGCGAAAGAAGCAATACGCCAGGCGGGAGTCATGATGGAGCAAGTGAAGGCCATCCGAGAAGCTAGCCAGGCCGCCTATGACGCCAGTTCAGCTCTTCAGAGTAACGTTCAGGTCAGTCGGTCGTCGCCTGTTCTGTTAGGATATGATATCTGAAAATTCTTCTTTCTGAAATCCATAGTAATTGTCCTACACCCACTGGGTGTGTTGATTGGAATTCCGGTTTAGTGGGGGCACGCTGAGTGCACCCACTGGGTGTAGTCCCCAAGGCTATGGTGGACTGCTGGCAGTCGACCATAGTCTTTATAGTTTAAGTTTTTCCTTCATTCAACTAGGTCGAATGGATTTCCAGACTGGTGGGGGCACGCTGAGTGCACCCACTGGGTGTAGTCCCCGAGACTGTGGTTGACTGCTGGCAGTGGACTACAGTCTGAAGAACATCTCCGGGTTTTTTTTTGTGTGTTGGTCGACTGGTCGAATCTGACTTGATAGAACTAGTGGGGGCATGCTGAGTGCACCCACTGGGTGTAGTCCCCGAGATTATGGTCGAATGTTTGTATTCGGCTATAGTCTTAGAAATGTATGATTTTTCCTTAGTCACTCGAAAGTGAATTGTCTTTGACAACTGTCGATTGGTTCTTCGTAGAAATCTTGCGACCTCGCGGCTCGTTACACTGAGTTGGAGAACAAACACATCCAGCTCGAGCTTGATCTGAAGCTGGCCCAGGAGAATTTAACGAAGGCGAAGGAGGAAGCCAAAGGTATGTTTGGTGAGGCTTTGACGACTGCCTTTGCCCCTCATTTGTTTCAAAGTCTGACCTTGTTGTAACTTTGCAGGCAAAGTGAAGGAGGCCCAGAAGAAGAAAGACCTTGAGTTGGCTGAAATGCAGAAAACAGCTTTAGAGAAGACCAAGCTCTCACACGAGAAGTTAGCTTCGGTCACAAGGCTTGAAGAAGAAAACACCAATCTGAAAGCTGCTCTTGATGCTGCCAACAAAGAGGTCAGTCGACTGAAAAGTGATAAGATTGCCCCGAGTGACAAGGCCAGTTAGTTGGTGGGGAAGAAGAACGATCTGGAGGCTTATCTAGGCGGACTCGCCAAGAAGCTATTCCTCATGCTCGAAGGTAATCTTTTGCACCAAACATGTATTTCAACTGTGATCTTTCCATTCGACTGTTGTTTTGACTCGGTGGTTGTGCTTGCAGAATTTTGCCAGAACTTTGAAGAGGAGACCGGTCGACTGGAGCCAAACCTGGACCCCATCAACTCCTCGATGCATGATGAAGTTGCCATGAACATGCTCCGGCTCGAATCTCGTGTTGCTGCTGTCTTTGATTATCTCGCAAGGCTGAAGGTCGCCACTTCCCGCATCGACGCTATGCTCTGGCCTAGAGAGACGCTCCAAAATGACCTCGAGTCTCTGATGACTCGACTGAATACAGTCCCAAGTCGAGTGCAGGAGTGGAAGAAGTCTTCTGCCAGGTGTGGCGCAGATGTTGCTCTATCTCTGGCCCGAGTCCATTGCAAGGATGCACGAGAAGACAAGCTGGCGGCTCTTCGGGTGGCTAACACCAAGAAGCATGATTTCCGGTCTTTCATGGAGACCTTCATCGCCGCTGCCACTCGGATTGCTGATGGAATCGACCCTGACGAGTTTGTTGCACCTTCCAGCCCTCCACAGGAGGGGTAAAAATCTTCTTGAGCTCGACACTTTAAATTTGCCTCGGTATGCCGAGTGATTTTTGTAACCGACAAACCATAACAGGCTTAGCGCCTGAGCACTTTCGGTTCCGTTAGGTATTTATCCACACTTGGATTCGACGTTTGAATATGCTTGCATTTGGTTTGAGATGTCTTTTGTAGGTTAAAGCGAGGTGCTTATTGCAATCGGCTTGTTCCCCGATAAACTTAGGCAAGCACTGGGCTGTAGCTAAGCCTCCGAGTGGGGAGGTCTGCTCTCCACTCGGTAGGATTTTCACAACTTAGGCGAGCACTGGGCTGCAGCTAAGCCTCCTAGTGGGAGGTCTGCTCTCCACTCGGTAGGATTTCAAAACTTAGGTGAGCACTGGGTTGCAGCTAAGCCCCCGAGTGGGAGGTCTGCTCTCCACTCGGTAGGATTTCAAAACTTAGGCGAGCACTGGGCTGCAGCTAAGCCCCCGAGTGGGAGGTCTGCTCTCCACTTGGTAGGATTTTCAAAACTTAGGCGAGCACTGGGCTGAAACTAAGCCCCCGAGTGGGAGGTCTGCTCTCCACTCGGTAGGATTTTCAAAACTTAGGCGAGCACTGGGCTGCAGCTAAGCCCCCGAGTGGGGAGGTTTGCTCTCCACTCGGTAGGATTTTCACGTAGTACTTGTGGCGTAGCTCGAAGGAGAGGGTAGCAGTCGACCTGCACCTCGTCCTCCTTGCGAGCACACGTTGTACTTATGGTGTAGCTCGGAAGAGAGGGTCGCAGTCGACCTGCACCTCGTCTTCCTTGCGGAGCGCATGTTGTACTTGTGGCGTAGCTCGGAGGAGAGGGACGCAGTCGACCTGCACGTCGTCCTCCTTGCGAGCGCATGTTGTACTTGTGGCGTAGCTCGGAAGAGAGGGTCACAGTCGACCTGCACCTCTTCCTCCTTGCGGAGCGCACGTTGTACTTGTGGCCTAGCTCGGAGGAGAGGATAGCAGTCGACCTGCGCCTCATCCTCCTTGCAGAGCGCACGTTGAATTTGAACTTTGGCGAGTACTTAGACTGCAGCTAAGCCCCCGAGTGGGAGGCTGGTTCACCACTCGGTAGGATTTTACTGAAACATAGGCGAGTACTTGGACTGCAGCTAAGCCCCCGAGTGGGAGTCTGGCTCACCACTCGGTAGGATTTTATTAAAACTTAGGCGAGTACTTGGACTGCAGCTAAGCCCCCGAGTGGGAGTCTGGCTCACCACTCGGTAGGATTTTATTGAAATTAGGCGAAACGGATTCGCAGCTAAGCCCCCAAGTGGGAGGCTGGCTCGCCACTCGGAAAGGATTTTTTTTTACAAACTTAGGTGAAACGGATTCACAGCTAAGCTAAGCCACCCACTGAGGGGAAATTTTACTGAACAAATAAAATGAAACACAAGCAGCGGAAATCTTCGTCGATAAGTAGAACCCATTGTTGTGGTTCTAAGTCTGACAGTAGAATGGGGGGTAGGTATGGAGAAGCAAGATCCTAGCTATGGACCAGTTGTAAGGACAAGGGATGTACGAGTTCTGGCCCTTCTCGGAGGAAGTAACAGCCCTACGCTCGGAGCCCGGAGGCGGTCGACTGGATTATGAGTGTATGGATTACAGGGGTGCGAACCCTTTACACTGAGGAGGGGGGTGGCTTATATAGTGTCCGCCAGACCCGTCCGGCCCTCAGTTATGCAGGGGTTAAAGTACATTAAGACTAGGCGTTACTGGTAACGCCTTACATAAAGTGTCCTAAATGCTATAAAGACTACTTAATTACAGACCGTTTGGATGCAGAGTGGCTCTTGATCTCCTGGTGGTCGAGTGAGTCTTCATGGTCGAGTCCTTCGAGTCTGTCGAGTGAAGTCTCTCTTGGTCGACTGGAAGGCAGTTTCTTCTGAGGGTGTCCTTGGGAAGGGTACTTAAGACAGGTCTATGACCCTACCCTAGGTACATGACTTCATCATTAGCCCCTGAATGGATCGCGGTTTGAGTGAGGAAGGAGTTGTTAATATTTCCAACCTGATTTTGTGTTCTGAACATGTCTCATCTTGGACCAGTAATCTTTTTGTTGATGCAACAACTTTTCTTTCAGTCGCCTTGATCCATTCCTTTCTTATGTCGAGTGAACTTTTGAACTTAGTAAACTTCCGAGCGACGGGTCGCAGGAAATCTTCCGTCTGACAGATTGATCTGCTGTTAGCGGATTTTGTGGGATCCGAATTTTGGGAAGCGCGCGAAGCGGGGCGGACTGCGGCGCTCGGATGGGATAGGGCATAGACACCTTGATTTCCGCTCCGCCTTTTTCGCCACGTATCGCGTGCACGCGACTGTTTCGGGATATGATAGGATCATTCGGGCCCACTCGTCAGCCACTCGGAAGTGCCCTTATAAAAGGCGTCAGGTGAGGGTTTTTGAACAGTATCCCCCCATTCCTCCTTCTGCCCTCTCCCTCTCCGCCCGCCGTGCCTGTTCTCGACCCCGCCCATCCACTCCTCGTGCACTCCATCAGCAACAATGGTGAAGGACAAGACGGCGGCTTTGGAGCGCGCGAAGAAGGCGACGGCGACGGGGAAGGTGAAAGGGAGAGCGCCCAGTCGGGGCGGATCCTCGTCCAGGTCTCGCCTGCCGCAAGGCTGGGTACAAGGGGATTGGATCCGCTCGACCATCACCGAGACGGATCTCACTGAGATGGCCAACGAGGGCTTGATCGCTCACGGGGCAGCGAGGCTCCCGGGGAACGAGTGGCAACCACAGGCGCAGGAGGGTGAGTGCATTCTTCTAGCTACTCACGTCGACTGTGGGTTCTCCCTGCCTCCGAGTGTTTTCTTCCGTGGCTTCTTGAATTTCTTTGGGGTGCAACTCCACCATTTCAACCCAAATTCCATCGCCTACCTTCCTGCCTTCGTGTCCATGTGCGAGAACTTCCTGGGCTGTCGACCGCACTAGGGTCTCTTTAAGCACATATTCACTTGTCGCTCGCAGACAGTGAAAAAGGCGAGTCCGGATGACAATAGGACTAAAGTTATTCAGATGTGCGGGGGCCTTGGGATTCAGATGAGGAGCAAGAGTACCTTTCCGGCCATGACTCTTCCTGAGTCGGTCAGAGGGTGGCAGTCGACTTGGTTCTACTGCCAAGACGAGTTGACGCCGGGGCAGTCGACTGGTCTCCCTCCATTTTCCATGGACCGAGTGAACAAGCCCTCTTCTCTGAAGGTGCTCCCCGAGGAGAAAGCCCAAGTGAAAATGTTGATGGAGCGTGTAGTCCAGCTAGTTCGGGAAGGAGTGACGGGTATGGACCTTCTGGAGGTCTTCCTTAGGCGGCGCATCCAACCACTTCAGTACCGAGGCCATCCTAGGTGTCTGTACTAAGGAACCGAGGATGAAACTCGGGTCCATCCAGAAGCAGTCGACGACGCCACACTGGAGAGGTGGATGGCCGCAATCACAGGGAATAAAGACAACCCTCGAGGAGCCAGGAGGATTCCGCCACTCGACCATTCCTACACTCCGGACACGGTATGCCCACTTTATCCTCAATTGTAATCTTGTTATATTTATCCTGCTTTTCCTGCAAATTGGTCGATTGATCTTTGTTTTGTTGTCTGTCAGGCCACCACCGAACTATACTCGATGCCCAATAGAGCACAGACGCCGACTGAGGAGGAGGAAGGAAGTGGGGGAGAAAGCCAGGAGGATTGGGATTCGGATGCTGCTGATGATGATGAAGGTGATGAATCTGGTGAGGAGGAAGAAGAGGAGGAGGAGGAGGAAGTCGCACCGCCTCGCTCGGAAAGTCGCTCGAAGCTCGTCCATGACCCTGCAACCGAGCGCGGTAAGGGGGTCGCAACTGTCATTCAGTCGACCAAGCGCCCTCGAACCACTTCTCCGGTGCCGACCGAGAAAGTTCCGAAGCAATCCAAGGTGGCGCCGTCGAAGCCGGCCAAGGTCTTGCCAAAGATGAAGGTGGCGATCCCCACTATCTCAGGGTAATGATGCCACTTGAGTTTTTCTGTTTCCCATGAACTTATTTTTGGTCGACTCATGAATCAACCGACTAACTTCTGGTACTGCAGCGCTGCTACTTCTGATACCTCGGCCAGAGCTGACGATCACGAGATGGAAGACGCGGCTACTTAAAAACCTGGTATGACTTTCATAATTCTGTCTTCAGTCGATTGGCTCTTTGTCTCTAATTTTGATTCTTCTCTATAGCCCCATTTAATGTCGTTATCACCCTTCCTGACGATGACGATGAGAAACCACTTAGGCACAGGAGGAGCAGGAAAGCGTCTACTGGCAAGGCGACTCAAGACGTGCCAGCACCCGAGACACTGGTTACGGAGGGAGAGAACATCACTCGGCCTACCGTATCTTTTGCAGTGCCATTGACGAGTGCTTGCCCCTCATCGTCGAGTGCTGCACAGCCGTCACAGCCGTCACTTTTCTCAACCCACTTCGTCCCAGAGGACCAAGCCAGTGCTGCGAAAGAAGCAATACGCCACCTGGGAGTCATGATGGAGCAGGTGAAGGCCATCCGAGAAGCTAGCCAGGCCGCCTATGACGCTAGTTCAGCTCTTCAGAGTAACGTTCAGGTCAGTCGGTCGTCGCCTGCTCTGTTAGGATATGATATCTGAAAATTCTTCTTTCTGAAATCCATAGTAATTGTCCTACAACCACTGGGTGTGTTGATTGGAATTCCGGTTTAGTGGGGGCACGCTGAGTGCACCCACTGGGTGTAGTCCCCAAGGCTATGGTGGACTGCTGGCAGTCGACCATAGTCTTTATAGTTTAAGTTTTTCCTTCATTCGACTAGGTCGAATGGATTTCCAGACCGGTGGGGGCACGCTGAGTGCACCCACTGGGTGTAGTCCCCGAGACTGTGGTCGACTGCTGGCAGTGGACTACAGTCTGAAGAACATCTCCGGGGTTTTTTTTTGTGTGTTGGTCAACTGGTCGACTCTGACTTGATAGAACTAGTGGGGGCACGCTGAGTGCACCCACTAGGTGTAGTCCCCGAGACTATGGTCGAATGTTTGTATTCGGCTATAGTTTTAGAAATGTATGATTTTTCCTTAGTCACTCGGAAGTGAATTGTCTTTGACAACTGTCGTTTGGTTCTTCGTAGAAATCTTGCGACCTCGTGGCTCGTTACACTGAGTTGGAGAACAAACACATCCAGCTCAAGCTTGATCTGAAGCTGGCCCAGGAGAATTTAACGAAGGCGAAGGAGGAAGCCAAAGGTATGTTTGGTGAGGCTTCGACGACTGCCTTTGCCCCTCATTTGTTTCAAAGTCTGACCTTGTTGTAACTTTGCAGGCAAAGTGAAGTAGGCCCAGAAGAAGAAAGACCTTGAGTTGGCTGAAATGCAGAAAACAGCTTTAGAGAAGACCAAGCTCTCAGACGAGAAGTTAGCTTCGGTCACCAGGCTTGAAGAAGAAAACACCAATCTGAAAGCTGCTCTTGATGCTGCCAACAAAGAGGTCAGTCGACTGAAAAGTGATAAGATTGCCCTGAGTGACAAGGCCAGTGAGTTGGTGGGGAAGAAGAATGATCTGGAGGCTTATCTAGGCGGACTCGCCAAGAAGCTATTCCTCATGCTCGAAGGTAATCTTTTGCACCAAACATGTATTTCAACTGTGATCTTTCCATTCGACTGTTATTTTGACTCGGTGGTTGTGCTTGCAGAATTTTGCCAGAACTTTGAAGAGGAGACCGGTCGACTGGAGCCAAACCTGGACCCCATCAACTCTTCTGTGAATGACAAATTCGCCATGAACGTGCTCCGGCTCGAATCTCGTGTTGCTACTATCGTTGATTATCTCGCAAGGCTAAAGGTCGCCACTTCCCGCATCGACGCTACGCTCTGGCCCAGAGAGACGCTCCAGAATGACCTCGAGTCTCTGATGACTCGACTGAATACAGTCCCAAGTCGAGTGCAGGAGTGGAAGAAGTCTTCTGCCAGGTGTGGCGCAGATGTTGCTCTATCTCTGGCCCGAGTCCATTGCAAGGATGCACGAGAAGACAAGCTGGCGGCTCTTCGGGTGGCTAACACTAAGAAGCATGATTTCCAGTCTTTCATGGAGACCTTCATCGCCGCTGACACTCGGATTGCTGATAGAAATCGACCTTGACGAGTTTGTTGCACCTTCCAGCCCTCCACAGGAGGGGTAAAAAACTTCTTGAGCTCGACACTTTAAATTTGCCTCAGTATGCCGAGTGATTTTTGTAACCGACAAAACTTAACAGGCTTAGCGCCTGAGCACTTTCGGTTCCGTTAGGTATTTATCCGAACATGGATTCGACATTTGAATATGCTTGCATTTGGTTTGAGATGTCTTTTGTAGATTAAAGCGAGGTGCTTATTGCAATCGGCTTGTTCCCCGATAAACTTAGGCAAGCACTGGGCTGCAGCTAAGCCTCCGAGTGGGGAGGTCTGCTCTCCACTTGGTAGGATTTTCACAACTTAGGCGAGCACTGGGATGCAGCTAAGCCTCCGAGTGGGAGGTCTGCTCTCCACTCGGTAGGATTTCAAAACTTAGGCGAGCACTGGGTTGCAGCTAAGCCCCCGAGTGGCAGGTCTGCTCTCCACTCGGTAGGATTTCAAAACTTAGGCGAGCACTGGGCTGCAGCTAAGCCCCCGAGTGGGAGGTCTGCTCTCCACTTGGTAGGATTTTCAAAACTTAGGCGAGCACTGGGCTGCAGCTAAGCCCCTGAGTGGGAGGTCTGCTCTCCACTCGGTAGGATTTTCAAAACTTAGGCGAGCACTGGGCTGCAGCTAAGCCCCCGAGTGGGAAGGTTTGCTCTCCACTCGGTAGGATTTTCACGTTGTACTTGTGGCGTAGCTCGAAGGAGAGGGTAGCAGTCGACCTGCACCTCGTCCTTCTTGCGGAGCGCACGTTGTACTTGTGGCGTAGCTCGGAGGAGAGGGACGCAGTCGACCTACACCTCGTCCTCCTTGCGAGCGCACGTTGTACTTGGGGCCAAGCTCGGTAGAGAGGGTCGCAGTCGACCTGCACCTCGTCTTCCTTGCGGAGCGCACGTTGTACTTGGGGCGTAGCTCGGAGGAGAGGGACGCAGTCGACCTCCACCTCGTCCTCCTTGCGAGCGCACGTTGTATTTGTGGCGTAGCTCGGAAGAGAGGGTCGTAGTCGACCTGCACCTCGTCCTTCTTGCGGAGCGCACGTTGTACTTGTGGCGTAGCTCGGAGGAGAGGATAGCAGTCGACCTGCGCCTCGTCCTCCTTGCGGAGCGCACGTTGAATTTGAACTTAGGCGAGTACTTAGACTGCAGCTAAGCCCCCGAGTAGGAGGCTGGTTCACCACTCGGTAGGATTTTATTGAAACTTAGGCGAGTACTTGGACTGCAGCTAAGCCCCCGAGTGGGAGTCTGGCTCACCACTCGGTAGGATTTTATTAAAACTTAGGCGAGTACTTGGACTGCAGCTAAGCCCCCGAGTGGGAGTCTGGCTCACCACTCGGTAGGATTTTATTGAAAGTTAGGCGAAACGGATTCGCAGCTAAGCCCCCGAGTGGGAGGCTGGCTCGCCACTCGGAAAGGATTTTTTTTACAAACTTAGGCGAAACGGATTCGCAGCTAAGCCAAGCCACCCACTGAGGGGGAATTTTACTGAACAAATAAAAGTGACAAAAATCATTGGGGAAATTATGACACTATTATCTTGCAAAACATGAACTACAGAAGTACTTTTATTACAACTCATCCAAGTGAAAACTTTAAGTGTAAAATGGGCGGAGTAACTCTGCGTTCCAAGCTCGGGGCTCGTCGATATTTTGCTCGACGTTGTAGAGACGGTACGCTCCGTTGTGGAGAACCTTGGTGACGATCAAGGGTCCTTCCCAAGAAGGAGCAAGCTTGTGTGGTTTCTGCTCATCCACTCGGAGAACCAAATCTCCTTCCTGGAAGGCTGGACTCTTCACATTTTTGGCGTGGAAGCGACGCAAGTCTTGTTGGTAGATGGTCAATCGGATCAGAGCCATCTCCCTTTCTTCCTCTAGGAGGTTGACTGCATCCTGCCGCGCTTGTTCTGCTTCAGCTTCGGTGCAGAGCTCAACTCGAGGAGCGTTGTGGAGCAGATCACTCGGTAAGACCGCCTCGGCTCCATAGACCAAGAAGAATGGAGTTCTTCCAGTCGAATGGTTAGGCGTGGTCCTTAGACCCCACAGTACCGAGGGGAGTTCATCGACCCATGCTCCAGCCGCATGCTTGAGGTCACGCATCAATCGGGGTTTCAACCCTTTGAGGATCAAGCCGTTGGCCCGCTCCGATTGTCCATTCGACTGGGGATGGGCGACTGAAGCGTAGTCGACTCGTGTGCCCTGAGATGTGCAGAACGCCCTGAATTCCTCCGAATCGAAGTTTGATCCATTGTCAGTGATGATGCTGTGTGGGACTCCATATCTGAATATCAGTTCTCTAATGAAGCTGACTGCAGTACCGGCGTCGAGGTTCTTGATGGGTTTAGCCTCAATCCACTTGGTGAACTTGTCGACTGCTACCAGTACATGTGTGAAACCGCTTCGTCCTGGTCTCAAAGGACCAACCATATCCAAACCCCATACTGCGAAGGGCCAGATGAGTGGAATGGTTTTCAGAGCTGATGCAGGCTTGTGTGACATGGTGGAGTAAAATTGACATCCCTCGCACTTGTCGACTATTTCCTTTGCCATTTCATTCGCTCTTGGCCAATAAAATCCGGCTCGGTATGCTTTGGCCACGATGGTCCGAGAGGACGCATGATGGCCATAGGTCCCCGAGTGGATGTCATCAAGGATTATTCGACCTTCTTCTGGCGTTATGCACTTCTGACCAACTCCAGTCGCGCTGTCTCTGTATAGCTGTCCTTTGATCATAGTAAAGGCCTTGGATCGACAGACGATCTGTCGAGCCTCTTCCTCATCCTCTGGGAGCTCTTTTCTCAGGATTTACGCGATGTATGGAACCGTCCAGTCGGGAGTGATCACTAAAGCCTCCATGACGAAGTCAACCACTGGTGGGACTTCAACCTCAGTCGGATCTGTGGCACTCTTGGGCTGCGGAGCTTCTTCGGTAAAAGGATCTTCTTTGACTGATGGAGTATGGATATGCTCCAAGAACACATCGCTGGGAATGGCTTCTCTCTTGGAACCTATCTTTGCCAAATCATCAGCCGCTTGATTTTTCAGTCGGGGTATATGATGGAGCTCTAACCCCTCAAACTTCTTTTCCAGCTTCCTCACTGCATTGCAGTATCCAGTCATGGCTGGGCTTCTAACGTCCCACTCCTTCATCACTTGGTTGACCACCAAATCCGAGTCGCCATAAACCATAAGGCGATGGACGCCGAGTGAAATGGCCATGCGCAATCCATACAAAAGGGCTTCGTATTCTGCCTCATTGTTGGAGGAATCAAAGTGAATCTGGAGCACATATCTGAGCTTGTCTCCTCTGGGGGAAACCAAGACTACCACAGCACCGGAACCATTTAACATCTTAGAGCCATCAAAGAACATGGTCCAATGCTCTGAGTGAACTTGAGTCGGCTGTTGCTGTTCGATCCACTCGGCAAGGAAATCTGCTATTGCTTGGGACTTAATGGCTTTCTTTGCCTCAAACTTGATATCAAGGGGAAGGATTTCAATCGCCCATTTTGCCACTCGACCAGTTGCATCTCTGTTGTGCAGAATCTCTGAAAGTGGAGCATCGCTGACGACTGTAATGGAATGATTAGAGAAATAATGAGCAACCTTCTTCGTGGTCATGTAAATTCCATACACAAGCTTCTGATAATGAGGATATCTTTGCTTTGATGGAGTCAAAACTTCAGACAGATAGTACACTGGGCGCTGAACTTTGAAGGCTTTCCCTTCTTCTTCCCGTTCGACCGTAAGTACAGAACTGACGACTTGTCCTGTGGCTGCAATATAAAGCAACAGAGGCTCTTTGCTGATTGGAGCAGCAAGCACCGGCTGGGTGGAGAGCAGAGCTTTTAGCTTGGCAAACGCTGCATCAGCTTCTGGAGTCCACTCGAACTTGTCCGCCTTCTTCATCAGTCTGTAAAGAGGCAATGCTTTTTCACCGAGTCGAGAGATGAATCGACTTAACGCGGCCAAACATCTAGTAAGCTTCTGGACATCATGCACCCGCACAGGGCGTTTCATTCGGAGTATAGCGCCAACTTTTTCTGGGTTAGCATCGATTCCTCGTTCGGAAACAAGAAAACCGAGTAACTTTCCACCAGGAACTCCGAATGTGCACTTTGACGGATTGAGCTTGATATCATATCTCCTGAGATTGGCAAATGTTTCAGCGAGGTCAGTCAACAGGTCGGAACCCTTTCGTGACTTGACCACAATATCATCCATGTATGCTTCAATGTTTCGACTGATTTGAGTGAGTAAACACTTCTGAATCATCCGCATGAACGTGGCTCCGGCATTCTTGAGGCCGAATGGCATGGTGATATAGCAGAAGCACCCGAATGGAGTGATGAAAGCTGTTTTTATCTCATCGTTTCCGTACAGACGGATCTGATGGTACCCGGAATAAGCGTCTAGAAAAGACAATCTCTCGCATCCCGCAGTCGAGTCAACAATTTGATCGATGCGAGGGAGAGGAAAATGATCTTTCGGGCAGGCCCGATTGATGTGTTTGAAATCAATGCACATGCGGAGTGACTTGTCCTTCTTGGGAACCATGACGACATTGGCGAGCTACTCGGAGTGGTATATCTCTCGGATAAATCCTGCCGCCAATAGTCGAGCCACCTCCTCACCAATGGCTTTTCTCTTCTGGACGGCGGACCGTCGAAGATGTTCTTTGACTAGTTTTGCTGCTGAATCGACTCTAAGGCGATGCTCAGCCAGCCCCCTGGGAACACCCGGCATGTCAGTAGGCTTCCATGCAAAGATGTCCCAGTTCTCACGGAGGAACTGGATGAGCGCTTCTTCCTATTTAGGGTCGAGTGTTGTGGAAATATGGGTCGGAGCCGCATTGGGGTTGGTCGGGTGAATGTGAACAGGTTTCGTCTCACCGGACGACTGAAATGCTGATTCTGTGGCAGGCTTCTTAGCCCGCAACAAATCACTCGGATCTGCATTTTGCTTGTACCCTTCCAGCTCGACCATTGTTATCTGGGAATCAGCAATTTTCGAGCCTTTCTGGAAGCACTCTTCTGCCTTCTTCCGATTACCAGTGATAGTGATCATGCCTTTGGGGCCGGGCATTTTCAGTTTAAAGTACACGTAACATGGTCGAGCCATGAACCGTGCATAAGCTGGTCTCCCCAAAATAGCGTGGTAAGTGCTCTGAAAATCCACGACTTCAAACGTCAGCTTCTCTTTGCGGAAATGCTTCGAGTCACCGAACACCACGTCCAGAGCTAATTGTCCGACTGACTCAGCCTTCTTTCCAGGTATAACTCCATGAAAACTCATGCTGCTAGTGCTCAGTCGGGACATCGGAATGCCCATTCCTTTCAGCGTCTCCGCATATAATACGTTCAGTCCACTACCACCATCCATTAGCACCTTCGTCAGTCGAGTGCCTTCGACGACCGGGTCGACCACCAAAGCTTGCCTCCCAGGGGTGGCTATGTGAGTCAGGTGATTAGACTGGTCGAATGTAATGGGAGTTTGAGACCATCTCAAATAACCGGGTGTCGCAGGGGCGACCATATTCAGCTCACGGTTGATAACCTTCAGTCGGTTTTTGCTCTCCACATCAGCAAAGATCATCAGAGTGGAGTTAACATGAGGATATCCTCTATCACTGTCCTCTTTATCTTCGGCTTTGTCCGACTCTTTTTCCTTATCCTTGGGCTGTTTACCTTGGAACTGCTGGATCAGGAGCCGGCACTGGCGAGTGGTATGCTTCGGGTAAATGAAATTACCCTCTTCGTCTTTCTTCATGTGGATGTGACACGACAGATCCATCACGTCATTTCCTTCTTTATCCTTCACCTTCTTGGGGTTCCAGGATCCTTTGGGTTTTCCTTTGAACATGCCCTGAGTCACGGCTAGAGCCTCTCCAGGAGCCGCTGGCTCGGCCTTCCGCTTCTGCTTCCGACTGGAGTTTCCTTTCTCCGATTGGCTAGGCTTGTACTTGCCGCTCCGGAGTTGGTCCTCTTCTTCGCCGTTGGCGTACTTGGTAGCAATTTCCATCATTCGACTCAGGGTCATATCTCCGGTCCGACCAAACTTCAAACTCAATTCTCTGTTCTTAACACCATCCTTGAAGGCGCAGACTGCCTGATGATCAGACACGTTCTCCACAGTATGATGCAAAGTGATCCATCTCTGAATATACTCTCTTAAGGTCTCATTCGACTTCTGCACACAAACTTGTAGCTCTGTCAATCCAGCTGGTTGCTTGCAAGTTCCCTCGAATGTTCTGACGAACACTCGGGAAAGATCTTCCCAAGTGTAAATGCTGCTAGGAGTTAACTGATTCAACCACGCCCTGGCCGAACCTTCCAACATGAGAGGTAAATGCTTCATAGCCACTTCATCATTTCCGCCACCAATCTGCACCGCCACTCGGTAGTCTTCAAGCTAAGTTTCAGGCTTAGACTCACCGGTGAACTTGCTGACTCCAGTCGCCAAAGTTGGAGGGAATCACCGCGGCTCTGATAGCCCTGCTAAAACATTCTGGACCAGAAACATGCACTCGGCTGCTAGTGGGCGCATCTCTGTCGTGGCCACCTCGATGAGCCCTGTTCCGATCGACCAAGCCTTGCACGATGATGGATCGCGCGTCAAAGCCTGGTTCCCTGGGGTCGACCGGAACTCTTCGTCCTACACTGAGCTGGCGCCTGCCATCTTGCTGCCGATGAGCGTAGGACCCACCCCTCGGGGGAGGAGTGGGCACTCGACGCCTATCATCACGATCGTATCGGTCACCATATTGGTCCCGTCGATTCTCGCGTCCTTCACGCCACGAAGGCGATCTAGGGATGTGAGCCGACTGAACCGTATTCGCAGCGACGGATCGACTGTGAATACTGTTGCGTGACTACAACACAGCCGAATTCTGATCTCCTGCTGCGCGGAGCAAATATTTAATCTGCATCAAGCCTCTGCCAGCCTCCGACTGAGAGGGTTGAATCGACTCTGCTATACGGGTTGCAGCTGCTAAATTCTGAATCGGGGTTCGATATACCTGAGCTGGCTGCGGGAAGAGTTGACGTCGACTGGAGTCGGGTACTCGTTGCCGCGCGTGCTCGTCGGGTGCTCGCTGGAGATTCTCCAGACGAGTGCGTTCAGCCAAGTTGGCCAAACGCGCCTCCTCCAAGGCACGAGCCTCGAGAGTTTCTCCTGCGATGGGAGTATGCAGGGCATCCATATTCCTGCGGCGAAGTTCTTCCCTTTGCAGGGAGTTAAGTGGCTCAGGTTGATATTCCTCATGGACTTGAGCGGGGTTGCCTCCACCGTCCACCCCGTCGTCACGGGGGAAGCCGGGAGGGCTACAAGGTCCGTTGACCATCAAGACCTCCGCCGCCGGATCGCTGCTGTCGCACTCGGATGCGGTCTCTACGGAGCCAGTCGATAGATCGAACAGGCCGTAAAGAGATTCGTCGGGCTCGATTGCCGTGACTTGGGTGATGGCCGACTGGCGAGCCACCACGTGCCTCACCCACCGCTGGAGCCTCGACCGACCAGAGCGCTTGCACTGGCAGGAGACAGGGAGGGAGGACCATAGGGGAGTCGACCGATAAGGAGTCGATGACTGCCGCAGCAGAACGCCATGGACACACGCCCGAAAATGCGTCGCCCCGCGGATGGGGAGCGCGTCGATGTCGAGTGGAGCCTCCTGGAGCCAAGCGGAGTCGTCGGGGATGAAGGTGAGCGCACCGAGATGGATCTCGCGGCCCTCGACCAAAACTCCACCAGAAACCATGATGAAGGCAATCGGAACAATTGCAACTTCTCCAAAAATCGCTAAACACCTGCCCCATGGTGGGCGCCAACTGTCGTGGTTCTAAGTCTGACAGTAGAATGGGGGGTAGGTATGGAGAGGCAAGATTCTAGCTATGGAGCAGTTGTAAGGACAAGGGATGTACGAGATCAGGCCCTTCGCGGAGGAAGTAACAGCCCTATGTCTCGGAGCCCGGAGGCGGTCAACTGGATTATGAGTGTATGGATTACAGGGGTGCGAACCCTTTACACTGAGGAGGGGGGTGGCTTATATAGTGTCCGCCAGACGCCTCCGGCCCTCAGTTATGCAGGGGTTAAAGTACATTAAGACTAGGCGTTACTGGTAACGCCTTACATAAAGTGTCCTAAATGCTATAAAGACTACTTAATTACAGACCGTTTGGATGCAGAGTGGCTCTTGATATCCTGGTGGTCGAGTAAGTCTTCATGGTCGAGTCCTTCGAGTCTGTCGAGTGAAGTCTCTCTTGGTCGACTGGAAGGCAGTTTCTTCTGAGGGTGTCCATGGGAAGGGTACTTAAGACACGTCTATGACCCTACCCTAGGTACATGACTTCATCACCCATGCCATCTGCCTTAACCCTACAGGCATTCTGACTGGGAAATGTCCTAGTTCACACGTTCGTCTCCAAAGAACTCTTCTTCGAACTCTGGTTCTTCCATGCCTGGTCAATTAAATAACCAGTGGCAAGCCAATGAGTACTTTGAATGTACTCGCAAGCAACCCATGTTTTTGGTTCAAGATACAACAATGCATTATATAAGTAAACTTTTGTAGAAAGCTAGTTTTGAGTGCAATGACATGTTCAACAACTTGTAAGACATGCATCAAGAGAATTCAAGTAACCCTGAGGACAGGTTAAAGACATCAACATAAATAAGAGTGGGCACCAACCCATATCAATCACGTCAAGTCCTTTGACTTGACCCAAGTAGTTAACCAAACACACACACTGGTTTGTAAACTCTGGACATAGTTTAAGCAGCACCGCCCAAACGTCTTTGACCGTGGACACGGCTATTCGAATAGTTTTACACTCTGTAGAGGTTGCACACTTTACCCACAAGACCCGGGGAACTTCCGTGTCATCCACAACCCACGATACCTCAAGTACCCGGGGTAAGCACCCGATCACTACCTTTCCCTAGACGACACTAACATGGAGTCCACTCGATTGGTAGTAACCCCCGTGCCCAACATTTCACATTTTAAAATGGTGGAGCATCGCTCCCATATTCATCACATACTGGCACGGGGTACCAACGGTGTGTCCGGTGCCCCATAAAAATGTTCTTGGCCGCCCTACCTGGCACGACACCGTCCCGAGAGAGCGCACCAACAACTCTCCCGTCACTAGTAATGCGGGCTCCAAGCTAGTATCGGTCTAGGTAATCAATAATGCCCTTTCCCTTATAAGGGTAGAGTGGTTGCGCATGTAAGGTTGGGACAGTCATCAAATCTTAAATCTAATCCGTTTTCGAAAACAACACACACACTTGCCTCGGTATACCACTTCGTCATCAAGCGGTTACCCAACTCATCATCTCCCTCGGGCATAAGTGGCACACGACGGTGTTTTCGAAAAGTCTTTTGAAAATAATTTGTCTCCATCACCATGCATATTCTCGTCCCTTTTTGCGTAGCACTACTTTAGCATCCTATCTACTCCCACCGTCATAACCCTCATAACAAGGTAGGGTTATGCACAATGCAAGTATCAACAAGGAAGTACGGTGGCAACCATCAAAGTGGATACCACCTCACCATGATTCCGTTGCAACAACAATATGGTGCTATATGGCATGCATAAAAAGGGTTTCATAGACATGGTCAAAGGGCTGCTTGCCTGGTTCCTCAGAGTCTTCAAGCCTTCTGGTCCTTCTCCAAGTACTCCGTCTACTTCGTCAACTAACGTCGGAAACAATCATAATAAGCAACACAACAAGGCAGGAAATAAAAGTGCTCTAAAAATATGGATTTGACTTTTATTGGATACCTCTGGTCCTATGAGGAATGACCAACGTGATTTCATTGGAAGTGGATCAATGGATATTTCTGAACATTTCGATATGATGGAATCAAGGGGTTTATGGATTTGCAAGAGGTGTACAGAAATATATTTTTGAAAAATGAGCAAAGGCACCCATTTAACAAAGGATGATTTTAGAAGCATCTAGGAATTGGTTTCACTGGATTTGGAGTTGAGATGATTTCCCTATGAATTTGCAAAGTTGGCTATATATAAAGAAATAGACCATTATTTGAGGTGATACACAAAGTATTAGTAAAAATGTTCAAAAACTAAGTTTTGAACTTATAGACATATAGGATTTTGAATCATGGAATTTGGATCACAAATGGGCTCTCTGTGATTTTCTAAAGTTTATCACAGAAATAGGAAAAATAGGATGTGATAAATATTTGTGAAGGAAATGCTTTTGTAAAAATGTGACAAAAGCACTATGTGGTAGGGAATGATTTTAGAAACTACTAGAAATTTGAATCATCAAATTTGGAGTTAATTTGAATTATTTATGGATTTTAGAAACTCACTAGAAAAGAATAAAAAGAAATATAAGGCATTACCCTTATCCAGCGCACCGGCGAGAGATAGCTGTGGGCCGGCCCAGCGGCTCGGCCACGCAGACGACAGGCGACGTCGAAGGCGTATTTCGCCCGGCCCGTCTCCACTTGCCAGCATGGCCCGGTGGCTGGGCCATTAACGAGCGGGGCCCGCCTTCAGGTCATTGTCTTCGTCTTCCTCCTGCGCGCTCGCCTGGCCGAGGGAGCAGAGAGCCCCGACGACGACTGCCGGCGCTACGGAGCACCTCCGGCGACGCTCTGGCTATGGATGAGCTCGGTGTCGAGCGTCGCATCCATTCGTGTATGCCATGGCTGCCAGGGATAGTCGAGGCGACGGCGGCTTGGATGCCAGCGGACGGTGGCGTCGGGAGAGATTGGGCACGGCGCTATGATGCGTCCTCGGACGAGGGAAAGAGCGTGGGAGCTCCGCCCGTCTCAGGGGAGCCTGCTGGTGGAGAGAGGAGAGGGAGAAGAGCTCGGGCTCGGCTGAATTTAGGTGGAGGCCGGCGGCGGCTCTCCGGCCATGGAGGGCTATGGAGGGCACGGGGAGAGGAGTGAGTTGGTCCAGGGGGTCTCTGGGAGGGAGAGAGAGGCAAAGGAGTAGATAGGAGGCTCGGGGGTGGCCTTAAATAGAAGGGGGCGAGGTGCACAGCGGGGCCGTGCGCCGGCGAGGTCATAGCCATCGCTGGAGGCCACGGGAGTGCTTGGCTTCGAGTCGTGGTCTTTTCTGGGCGTGGTCTACGGCCAGGGGAAGGGAGAGAAGGAGCGGGGGAGCGTCAGGGCAGCGCGCGTGTGAGCATGCCCATTGGAGCTCTTGGGCGGCCAAGGTGCGCGTGCGAGCAGGGGCAGGAGAGAGAGAGGAAGAAGGGGGCCGACAGCGTGTCGTGTACTGGACGTCGAGGCGCCCTCGGGGGACACGAGGGGGAGGCCCTAGGTGGTCCGATGGCTCGGGCAGAGAGCGGCTACAGTGCTAGGGCGCACTGTAGCGCGCTCCAGAGCGCGTCTTTGGCCGGCATGGCCATTGTTTTGGCAAAGTGGGCGCGGCCACTAATGTCTGGTAGTGCTGGGGGGTAGTAAAGAAGTGTGGAGAGGCATTGGATGCCCTGGAGAGCCAGTAGGAGAGGAGTGGGGTTGAGAGAGAGAGGGAAAGGGGCTGTCCATAGGGGTAAATGAGGATGTTTCACCCTTCAATCATTGATTTGAGGCCAGAGAAGAGTTACTGGAGGTGCAAGGGGACTCTGAGGGGCTGTGGTAAAAAGTTGAGGCCATGGAGAAGAGTGGAAGTGGTCAAAACAGGGGTTTTAGTAAAATGGCAGAAGGTGTTTGTTGCTGGATTGGGCAAGAATATGGACTCCTCTTGTCATGAGGCTTGACAGGGTCAAATGGTATGATAAAATAATAGGTTCCACCAATATTGAGTCCATTTGGGCAAAGTTGCCAATGCAACTTTTGTAAACCCTAGAAATCAACATAAATGGACTTCCCAAGATTTAGTCATGCAAACCTATTCTCCTTGATGCACCACTTGGTGTAGTGTCATCATTTGAGGCTTTGAACATGTCCACAAAAGTTGAGATCAAAAGGAGAAAGTTGCCAATGTAGAGGTGTTCAAATTTGGTTCTGGTCAGGAAGGGTTTTGGGGCACTTTGATCAAGTTAACTTGTTCTAAAACTTGTGCCATTTGGTCTAGATGAATGATTAGACCATTTGAGCATGTGCACAAGGTTTGAGAACATTTGGACATGTTTGGCAATGTAAAGTTGCTCAAACTTCAAAATGGACAGAAATGGTTTTGAGGGGATTTCATGGGGTTATACTATTCTCCATGACATGATACTTGTCAAGATCATCAAACATGTCATATGTGACATGATAGAATTTTCTTGGAATTTTTGGATTATATTTCCATTGTAAGTATTTCAAAATCTTGAAATATCCAAAAAGGGTTTTTGAGGGATTTGACCAACATTTTGAACATGACCATGTGTTGAAACTCTTATATATGGACAATATATGTCCACTGAGTTTCCCTAGAATTTTTTCAAATATTTTTGAAACAATAAAATAATTTTTCCCTATTAAAGACCATTTCTGGCCTTAAGAAAAAGCTTTTATATAAAATAGGAAAATAACTTTTAAAATTATATTTTTTTGGTTTCTGGGTATCCTATATCTAATAGGAGTCAAATATATTTTTGGAAAGATTTTTACTGCCCTTAATTAAGTATTTGCAGTGCAAACCTCAATTCAGGGGTTTTTGAAAAACTAATTTTTGAAAATACTATTTGGCCAAATTATTTTTGCAAGAAATTATTTTTATGTCCTATACACATGGCATGATCATTGGGAAAGGTTTTTGGATCAAGGAGAAGGAGTATAAGAGTTGGAGGATTTATTTTATTTTTAGAGCACTTGCAAACAACAGACAAAATCCAATCAAGGCAAAGTCCAAAACACTCAAAAGTTTTTGTCAAACCACATTTTATCATGATTTATCATCTTAAGTGTTGTGCCATGAAAATCAGGTTGTGACAGCCACCTTTCTCATATGGTGCTCGCAGAGTGATGAACTCTTTGCCACCCCTCCAGATGTGGTGGTGAAGAAAAAGAACTAATCTCTTATGCAGGGTTAGGTCTCCAGACGTGCTTTAACGTCTGAAGAATTTGCTGGGGGCCTGACAAACTGCCTGAAAGGACGCAGGCGAATCATGATGAAATGAACTTTCATTTCACACGCCCTCAATACTGCTTATCTGTGCTATTGCTTGATGAAATTGAACTGATGATACTGATGTCATATTCTTCACTGATGAAGTATATGAGTTTGTAAGATGCACTAATTCATCTGCAGGATGATCAACCCAAAGCAAACGAGTGGGTCCTCGATAGTGGTTGTACAAATAACATGACTGGTGACAAGAATCTATTGATGGATGCTCCATTAACACCGTCACATCTGAAGCATATCATCTTCGCTGACAAATGAAAAAGTCAGGTATTGGGTCTAGGTAAGGTTGCAATCTCTAAGGATCGACACATGGACAAAGTCATGCTTGTTGAGTCCTTTGGATACAACCTCATGTCTGTCTCAATGCTTTGTGATCTTGATATGGTTGTTGTATTTGGCAAGTATCGTTGTGTTGTGATCATGGAAGCTGACAATTCCAAAGTCTTCGAAGGCTTTAGGAGAGGAGACTTGTACATTGTTGATTTCTCTACAGGACCACAACCCGCCGTGTGCTTACTTGCAAAAGCTTCAGAAGGCTGGCTATGGCATCGACGACTTGGTCATGCTGGCATGAGGAATCTGTACACGCTCGCGAAGAAGAAGCATGTCATTGGCATTGAGAACGTCAAATTCCTCAAGGATCACCTGTGTGGTGCCTGTGAAGCTGGAAAAATGACCAAGGCCAAGCATCCAGCGAAGACTATCATGACTACCACTCGACCATTTGAATTGCTTCACATGGATCTCTTCGGTCCTAATCATTATTCTGCTGTGACTAATGATGCATCTCTATATGGCTTTGTTATTGTTGATGATTACTCTCGTTATACATGGGTACACATTGTTACTTACAAACATGAAGTGCAGGAAGTCTTCAAATGATTTTCCTCGAGGGCTTCAACCAACTTTGGTGTGAAGATCAAGCACATCAGGAGTGACAATGGAACTGAGTTCAAGAATTCCGGTCTTGATGGCTATCTTGATGAACTTCGTATTACCCAGGAATTATCTGCTCCTTATACTCCTCAGCAAAATGGCGTCGTGGAGCGCAAGAACAGAACTCTTGTTGAGATGGCTTGCACTATGCTTGATGAATACAAAACACCTCATCGGTTTTGGATTGATGCAATTGATACCGCGTGCCACATCATCAAGAAGACTGCCTATGAACTCCTCACTGACAAAAAAACCCAATGTGAGTTATTTCAAAGTCTTCGGTGCTAAATGTTGGATTAGAGATCCTCATCACAATGCTAAATTTGCACCGAAAGCACATGATGGTTTTATGCTTTGTTACGGAAAGGACTCACACACCTACAGAGTCTTCAACATCGCTCTTCACAAGATTGTTGAAACTGTAGATGTGCGGTTCGATGAAACTAATGGCTCGCAAAGAGAGCAACTACCTTCTGTGATAGATCAACCAGCACCTGAAGATTCTATCAAGCTTAAGGCTACTGAGGATGTTATTCCTACTGAAGAATCTACTGAAGAATTCATTCCTGAACGCAAAGATCGTCGAGCAGATGCACCTGAAGATAATGCTGTAGAAAATGGTGCTGAAGAAAATGCTGATCAAATTCCTCGACAACAACCAGCTCATCCTCGCGTTGCAAAAGAAGTGCAAGTTGAAAAGATCATCAATGACATTGAAGCACCAGGTCCTCTCACACGCTCAAAAGCTTCACATTTATCTACCTTTTGTGGGCACTATGCTTTTGTCTCTACCACAGAGCCCACTAAGGTAGATGAAGCATTTCTGGAGCCTGAGTGGATTCAGGCTATGGAAGAAGAATTACATCAGTTCGAGCTCAATAATGTCTGGGAACTGGTCAAACGTCCAGATCCTCGCAAGCATAATATCATCGGCACAAAGTGGATCTACCAAAACAAGCAAGATGAAAATGGCCTTGTGGTGAGGAATAAGGCACGACTTGTAGCTCAAGGCTACACACAGGTTGAAGGAATTGATTTCGATGAAACCTTTGCACCTGTTGCTATACTTGAGGCTATTCGCATATTACTTGCTTATGCTAACCATCATAATATCACTTTATATCAAATGGATGTGAAAAGTGCATTCCTCAATGGTAAGCTTGGGGAAGAAGTATATGTTGCTCAACCCCCAGGTTTTGAAGATCCAAAGAATCCTGACAAAGTCTTCAGACTCAACAAGGCCCTCTATGGCCTCAAGCAGGCCCCTCGGGCGTGGTATGATACTTTGAAAGAATTCTTCGTGAAGAATGGTTTCACACCCGGTTCACTCGACCCTACTCTCTTTACTAAATCTTATGATGGTGAACTGTTTGTGTGCCAAATATACGTTGATGATATTATCTTTGGCTGTATTGACCAATGTTATAGTGATTAATTTGCCTATATGATGAGTGAAGAATATCAAATGTCTATGATGGGAGAGTTGAAATTCTTCTTAGGTCTTCAAATTCGTCAACAGCACAATGGCATATTCATATCTTAGGAGAAATACCTCAAGGATGTTCTGAGGAAATTCCGCATGCAAGATTGCAAAGGAGTCAAAATTCCTATGCCCACAAAGGGCCATCTATGCACTGATGAAAACAGTATTGACTTCGATCACAAGGTATACCGCTCCATGATTGGTTCTTTATTGTACTTATGTGCATCTAGGCCAGATATAATGCTTAGTGTTTGCATATGTGCCCGATTTCAAGCTTCACCGAAGCAATCACACCATAAGGCTGTGAAGCATATTCTTCGATATCTAGCTCACACACCAACACTAGGATTATGGTACCCCAAGGGCTCTACCTTTGATCTCATTGGATATTCTGACTCTGACTATGCTGGTGATCGTGTGGACCGAAACTCAACATCGGTACTTGTCATTTCCTCGGACGATCTCTGGTCTTTTGGTCCTCGAAGAAACAGAACTGCGTATCACTGTCTACTGCTGAAGCTGAGTATATTGCTGCTGGTTCTTGCTGTGCTCAATTGATGTGGATGAAGCAAACTCTCAAGGACTACGGCATCAACATGAAGAACGTGCCTCTCTATTGTGACAATGAGAGTGCCATCAAGATTGCTCATAACCCAGTTCAGCACTCGAAGACAAAGCACATTCAGATCCGTCATCATTTTCTCCATGATCATGTGTTGAAGGGCGACATTGCTATTGAACATGTGAAGACTGAAGAACAGCTAGCCAATATCTTCACAAAGCCCTTCGATGAGAAGAAATTTAGCAAGTTGCGGTGTGAGCTAAATATCTTAGAATCTTCGAATGTTCTTTGAAAAGGACACACATCCTAACACTTATGCAAAATTGATGACTTAGATGTGCAGCACATGAAGAAACGTTTTTCTTCAATCAATGAAGAATTACACTCTAAGTGTGAAGAAATTAATGAAGAGTTTGATTCTCAGAACCCTACGACAATTGTACACGGGGTCTGAAATCATCATTCTTATACGGTGGGTCACGCCACCACAAGAAGTAGAAAATCTTCAATTTGAGTTTTTCCTCAGTTTTGAAATTCCTCAGCTTTTCAAATTCTTCAACTTTCCAAAATCTTCACGGTTTCCGTCGTCTTTCTTCATATATATATATATATATATATATATATATATATATATATATATATATATATATATATATGTTTATGTCCTCTACATCATTCACTTATGGCTATTTCTTAAAGTTGCATTTTCTGCTAAGTGAATGTGATCGGACCCTTCCCCATCTATGCTATACTCAACCCAATCGATTCACAAATTCTTCATGTGCGTTCTATTTGATACTCGTTCATAATCTTTACTGTGTCCTTGTAAGCTGAAGAAATTGCGAACGAAACTTTAAAACCTATCTTATCCAAATTTATCGGTTTTGCCGCTCAAACCGTCCTGTTTCCCATGATAGACTTATCTATTCACCCACGATCTAACACGATCTCCACTATTCAGTATGTGGGTGACACATGTCAAGCGAATGAGAAGGGCCAGGGGCACGTTCGTCCTAAATCTTCGGGTGAACAGTTTTTCACTGCGACTATAAATACCCCCTCACCCTTCCTCACTTCCTTTACTCCGCTCAACCGCTCTCTCTCCCGCACTCCAGCTTCTCAAACAATAGCGCCGCCGCTACTCCATCGTCGCCGGTGAGGAAGAGCTTCACTGCCTCAACCTCGTCGCCGTCGTACTCGCGTCGGCCACGGAAATCTTCACTCTGCCGCCGATGTAGCTGTCTTCCTCCGCCAAGTTAGGGCGTGGAAGATCTGAACTGACGAGCTTCCAATCTACTCTTCTCAGTTCGTCGTGTTCTTCAACCAGCATAATTAAAAGTTACTTTTACTGCCCTCTTTGATTCATATTTTCACTACAAAATATTCAAAGGTGTTTATTCTTCAAATCTTCACACACACAAAACACCTCACAAATTATCTGTTGTTGATTCGTTTCCCTAAGCTTCATTTTCTTCAAGATTCCTCAGTTGTGTGGATCGTAGATCTATACAACTCTGGAACCTAAGACAAAGTACGCTTAGTGAAATTCTTCAAGACTCATCTGGTCAAATTCCTCAAAATTGTTCATTTTGAAAACCTTCTGAGAATGCATATGACCTCTTCAAATTCCTCGCAACTATACTCTGTTCACAGGTACTCATGTCCGCTGCTAAATCACTAGGTTCTCGTCAACTTAAATCATTTGCAGCGTTCCTTGAAGAAAAACTGCATACTTCTTAAGAATGTTCAATTGTTCAAATTCCTCATCTGAAGAATATGGCTGAAGGTAAGAAACCACAGAAAGAAGGAAAGAAGCCTGAGGTCATGACTGCTTTTGAGATCCCTGATGACATTTATAAGGACTATTGCACACCTGATGAGGCCAAGTTCAGCAAAGAAAACAAAAATCAGCGCAAGGTGCACATACAGAGGATTGAAAGGAGATGGGCAAGAGAATGGAGGGAGTACAGATATGTAACTCCAAAGTATATGAAGAAATTTGCTCCAAATCCTCCATTCCCAAGAGCTCCATTGGCACCTTGCCAAGTAGCTGATCTCACCAGCATCAAGCGTGGTGAGGATGTTCCTGATGAATGGGCCAAGCGCCAAGCCAAGTTGGCTAGACAAGCCAAAGAAGCAGTGAGGAAATTTAATGAAGACTCTGCTGCTGCTGCTGCCACAAAGGCCTCTGAGAAGCCTAGGAAATCAATGGCAAAGAAGCCCGCTCACAAGCCAAGTGCTTCCACAACTGTGCCCTCACGGCCAACCTCCTCAGCAATGCCCTCACGGCTAGAATCTTCAAAGCCCTCATGGCCAATCTCTTCAAAGCCCTCACGGCCAATTCCTCAAGCTGCACCAGCTCCTCCAAAGTCCTCAGTTGCTCCGGCAAAGTCCTCAACACGGGTACATTTGGCCACATGCCAAAGGACTACATGCACCTCCATTGCCTCTGGTGTCTCAGCAAGTTCCTCAGCTGCACCAAATTCTTTACCAGGCCCCACTCTACTGAAGACAAAGGCCACTGCTGGACGAGGTCCTCGGCCTAGTCCGAAGAAGAAACAAGTTGCCTTCCATGTGCCATCTGATGATGAAGCTGATGATGAAGAACTTGCAGATATCATCAGAGACAGGCAGGAAAGGGCCTCTAGAGCCAAAGGCACAAATGTGCCACTGCTTTTGGATCCTAAGGTGATCCTCGACTACATTGATCTCTGGCACAAGGACCCAAACTCTCCTATGCCTGATTTTCATCTGACACCTGGCCAAAGTCATGTGTTGACCCACTTCATTAATGAAGAAAAATGGAAATTTGAGAAGGCTAGGCAGATCAAAAAGGCTCAGTTCAGGAAAGAGAAGTTCCTGAAGAACAATGTTGTCAAAATGACACCTGATGAACTCCTCAAGATCCAGTCTGAGATCAAAACCCTCAGCGACAATTTCAATTCCTATTATGCTGATTGGCAAGGAGCCAAAGTTAGGTTTGTTAAACTGACTGAGAAGTTCACCAATGTTGCAGACCCATCGCAACATGAAATTCCTCATGTTGAAGCCTCTGCTCAGCAAACTGAAGAACACGCCAGCAACACTGATGATTTTCAGCCTGCTGAAGAAAATGCTAGTTCCAGAGCTGATGACTCCATTCGAGCTGCTGAAGAAACTGCCAGGGCATCCTCTAGTGGTGCGCTTGAAGAAAATGAAGAAGTCAGGCCAACTGCATCAGTTGCGCCTGAGGAAATACCAACAGATTCCTCAGCTCCTCCTGCGCCTACACCAACTCCTACCCTTCCATCTGCATCAGATGTGAGGAAGACCAAGGCTGCAGAGAAAGCTGCAGTGAAGAAAATGAAAGCATCCTCTGCTTCAGATTCTTCAGCTCCGAAGAAAATGAAGACTATGACCAACTCTTTTGAGAACCCTATTGATGTTGTTCCGATTTCCATCATGTCATCAAAGGAGCTTGTTCCATATGGTGAAGAATATGTGATTCCTAGCGGATCTGATGAAGAACATCATTCTGCTGGTTCGTCAGAGCAGATTGATGAAGAAATTGAAGTGGATGCAATCCCTTCAACTCCTGCTGCTTCCTCACCCATGCCTTAGTTCACAGCTGAAGAGGCTGGCATTGAAGAACTTGAAGATGAAGACGTGGACATTGGATGCACCACACCTGTGATGACTGATGACTTTTGGGAAAGTCAGCATCCCAATTCTCCACACTTCACTCCACTACAGCAAATACCTCAGTCCCCTACACCAACTGTTCAAATGGGCTCTGAAGAAACTCATCCCACCTCATCTGTACATGAAGAAATTCCAGCCACTAGTGCTGAAGAAACTGCTGCTGCTGATAACCTGAACATGCAGACTGCCACTGAAGAGGAACCAGAAATTCCTCAGCCTGAAGAACCTGAGATTGTGATTCCCGAGGTTGTGTTGCAAATCACTGACACTCCTGTGCCCAAGCCAAAGGATCCTTTCTCAAAGAAGCAAAAGTTCAAGGCTGCTGATTTCTTCAACGAGCATGTGTTCTTCACTGACTATAATCCATATGATTCTGCTCGCATAAGGAAGAGGCGTTTCTGGACTGCTAGTCAAGCAATTTTCTATTTGTGCTTTTTGACAAAGACAAAGTCTTCGAGCATGCACACATTCCTCACGTGGACATGGAATCTCTACCGTGCTTCGAGCCAGTCCACAGTGTTCTTCACGATGCTGGATTACTGAAATTTAGCACTGACATCTATGATTGGAATGAAGAACTCATTCTTCAATTCTATGCGACGCTGGACATCACAGGAAATTCTGAAGATGTGAACACTTGGGTGCTGGACTGGATGTCTGAAAATACTCACTACAAGGCACCAGCAACTGAATTGCTTCGTGTCCTCCCACTCAGTCCTCCCCTTGATGGTGCTCGTTGCATCTACAATTAACCTGAGCTTACAAATCATTATATGCAAGTGCTGATGAAGCCCTTGAAGCCAGGGCAGGCCCCACGAACCAAATTTCTCGTCAAGGAATTACTGTATGTGCCACGGACTGTCTATAGCATTCCGACAAAGACAATGAGTCCTATCAAAGGCCACGATTGAAATGATGAAGAAGTCGTTAGCATCATGAAGAATATGCTTTTCAATATCATTCATGGCGTTCCCATCAACTTCCATGATTTCTTCATGAGGACTCTGGCCAATATTGCTATGTCACCGTTTGAGCTGAAGCCTTATGCACCATGGATTATGAAATTCATCAGGACAAGGTCTTCACTCAACTATAAGGCTGATACTCTGAATCATGGCAGTTTCTTGCCTCCAATTGAAGTCTTCAAAAGGACATATTCCTCAGCTGATGACAAAGGCAAGGCAACTGCTGTGATAGATGAAGCCATTCGTCCATTGGATGGTCAATTTTGCAAAGCTGCATCTTACTCCACCAATGATGACTCTGCCACACATGATTCTGCCGCCAACACCTCTGAAAAGCAAATTCCTCAAGCCACAGCTCCCAGGGTGATGACTGATCGTGAGTTACTCCTCAGTCTTAATCAGAAGGTTGATCGCAATCATAAATGGGTCAAGCGTCAGTTTGGTTCAATTCTTCACAACATGACCTCAACCCACAATGCAGTGAGGAAAAACCAATACTACCTCCATGAAACCTTCAACCGTACTTGGGCTGTTCTATCTCACATCTACAGCGCTGATGATCTGAAGAGCATGGGTCTCAAGAAAGAATTTGACTGGTCTGCACCTCCACCGAAGAAATTCAAGAAGGTCAAGGTTCCTTACTTGGAAGCCAGCTCCTATTCTTCATCGCGCGCCACTGATGAAAATGAAGACTTGGACGACAATGCGGCAGGCCCTACTTCGACAACCAACCCAGACAATGCTGGCGCTCCTCCATCAACTTGATAATCTTCAGGGGCGTTAGTCCTCAGTTTCGATCCTTTTGGTCATTCGATGACAAAGGGGGAGATATCTGAGTTAGTCTTCAAGCAGGTTTACTATATGGGCGTTTTTTGTTAAGTTACAACTCTCGCTCTTCTGAAACTTTTATTAGATCGAGTTGTAATCTTAAAACCGATGGCGCTCTGATACTTTTCATGCACTGTGCTCTGATGCTTTTGATGCGTGACTCTGCATGCTTGTTCCTCATTAATATTATTGCTCGCATGCTGAATCTCTTCAGGCACCATATTTCATCATGCATTTCAAATTCTTCATATTATATGTCAAATGCATGTATGAATTACAAGATATAGGGGGAGATCTCCATGATTCAAACTCTTCAAGTGTGCATTGCTTCAAAAGCAAATTCCTCACTATGCACATCTTCAGGGGGAGTTCTTCTATATCTCGCAATCAAATTCCTCAATATTAGTACTTACACTTCATATGTTTATCCCCGTTGAAAACTTAACCTATATTGTCATCAATCACCAAAAAGGGGGAGATTGTAAGTGCATCTAGTGCCCCTTAGTGATTTTGGTGTATTGAAGACTTATAGGTTAAGGGACTAATGTGTTTATGAGTGTACACAGGTCTATAAGTCTATGAGGAGTTTGATATTTACAGAGAAAGTCGACCCCTAAAAATGAATATCTTCGACTGAAGATGTTGGTATTCCTGAAGACTTTCATGAAGACTTTGAAAGTGAAGAAATTGGTGTGTCCGTGAAGACTTGATATTCATGCGAGGAATATGAAGCTTGAAGACTTTCGTTTTCATAGTTTTGTTTTTCTCTTTCTTGAGTCATAGGAAACACCGTACTGTTAAAGGGGGTCGAGGAAATACTAAGGAAAAAGATTCCATGTGATGCTCAACTCAAAATCCTACACCTAACAATCCCTTCGAGTGAAGCCATTGGAAATCTCATACAGTTCAGTCAATTTCTTCAGTGACAAAGACGAAGTTCTTCTGGTCGCTGAGGAATTTGTTCAGACTGAGGAGTTAGGAATTCGCCAATGCGGATTGCCTACACAGTGAGGATCATGATAGCCCTGAGGAATTTGAGAGTCAAATTTCTGACCGTTGTTGTGCTACGCGCCAGCTGTCCAAAATATCTTATCCACCTAACAGTCATATCATTGAAGGGCATTTATGTCTTATCATGTTGGGCTGCTCCCTAGGCTATAAATAGCCGCCCCCTACAACCACCAGCTGGTTGGCTGCTCCGAGAGAAACTGACACTTGTCATTTGAGAGCAACCCATCCTCCCAGGACTTTGACCGAAAATCATCGAGTGAGGAAAATCCAAACCCAAACACCCACAAACCCAAAGTGATTGAGCATCACTGAAGAGATTGATTCTGCATGGATCTGACGCTTGTTACCTTTGAAGACTGTGCTTCTTCCAGACGGTTAGGCGTCATGGTCTAGAGAATCCAAGAGGAATTGTGGATCGCCGAGTGACCGAAGTCTGTGAAGGTTTGGAAGTCGCCTGAACACTTAACACGAGTGATTGGACGGGGTCTGTGTGACCTTAGTTCAAGGAGAATACGGTGAGGACTTGGTGTCCTGAGCAGCGTGCTCAGTGACTGGGTGTCCGGGACTGTGTGTCCTCGAGTTTAAATACTCAGCCGCTCCAACCAGACATACAACTGAGACAGCAGTTGGAACTGGTCTACCAAATCATTGTCTTCAGCAACCTTACTGGTTCTATTTCCTCAACTCTTCCATTTCCTCTTTACTATGTTGAGTAGTTGTTCATATCTGTGTTTGAAGACTTTGACTGAAGACTTTCTCAATTTCCTCAGTTGAATTTCTTCAGTCTGTTTGTCTTCGTCTTGTGTTATCCTGTGTTTACGCTTCCTGTACTCTGTGATTGTCTTCATTTCATCATGATGACTGTGCATGTCTTCTATTATGCTTACTTCTGAGTACTTATTCCGCTGCAAGTAGTTCTTCGCTAAGGAATTTCCTCACCATCAAATTCCTCAGTGAAGAATTCACAAAAATCGCCTATTCACCCCCCTCTAGTCGATATAACGCACTTTCAAGAAGGGTGATGACTCAACAGAAAAGTAAATAGATAGGCCCTTCGCAGAGGGAAGCAGGGATTGGTAGAGGTGCCAGAGCTCGATTTTAAAATATAGATTGAATAACATTTTGAGCGGCATACTTTCGCTGTCAATGAAACAACTATGAGATGGTTGTATCTTCCATACTACATGCATTATAGGCAGTTCCCAAACAGAATGGTAAAGGTTTATACTCCCCCAACCACTAACAAGCATCAATCCATGGCTTGCTCGAAACAACGAGTGCCTCCAACATACAACAGCCCTGGGGGAGTTTTGTTTAATTATTTTGATTTGCTTTGATTTTTTTGGATCATGGGACTGGGCATCCCGGTTACCGGCCCTTTCTCATGAATGAGAAGCGGAGTCCAGTCCTCTTGTGAATAACCCACCTAGCATGGAAGATGTAGGCAGCCCTAGTTGAGACATGAGCTCCTCGAGCATACAAAACAGAATTTCATTTGAAGATTTGGAGTTTGGCACATACAAATTTACTTGGACCGGCAGGTAAATACCGCATGAGCAGTATTCCCGCTTAGTACAGGTGAAGGCTACCAAAAGACTGGGAAGCGACCAACTGAGAGAGCGACAACAGTCGTAAACATACATTAAAATTAATTTACACCAAGTACAAGCATGAGTAGGATATAATCTACCATGAACATAAATATCATGAAGGGTATGTTGATTTGATTCAACTACATGCGTAAACATGTGCCAAGTCGAGTCACTTAATACATTCAAAGGAGGATACCATCCCATCATACCACATCATAATTATTCTAATAGCATGTTGGCACGCAAGGTAAACCATTATAACTCATAGCTAATCAAGCATGGCACAGGCAACTATAATATCTAAATGTCATTGCAAATATGTTTACTTCATAATAGCTGACTCGGAAACGATGGATCATCATATTTACAAAAACAAGAGAGGTCGAGTTCATACCAGCTTTTCTCATCCCAATAAGTCCATCATATATCGTCATTATTGCCTTTCACTTGCACGACCGAACGAAGTGTATAATAATAAGAGTGCACATGCATTGGACTAAGCTGGAATCTGCAAGCATTCAACTCAAGAGAGAAGACAAGTAATATGGGCTCTAAATTAAATAAACAATCATGCATATAAGAACCACTAAGCATTTTCAATATGTTCTTCTCGACCCCCAAAGGAAATAAAATAAAATAAAACTATTTACACGGGAAAGCTCCCAACAAGTAAGAAGAAGAACTAGAAATCTTTTTGGGTTTTCATTTTAATTTCTACTACAAGCAAGGAAATTAAACAAACTATTTTTTTTGGTTTTTCTCAATGTTTATCAAACACACAAAAAGAAAACTAGAAAAAGAAATTTAAACTAACATGGATAATACAATGAAAGAGTATGAGCACTGACGACTAGTGTGTGAACATGAATGTAAAGTCGGCGAGAAATACGTACTCCCCCAAGCTTAGGCTTTTGGCCTAAGTTGGTCTAGTACCAGTGACCGCCTCGCTGATATCCATAAGTGAAACTGGGGTAGTACTGAGATGCATAGGCGACCGCCTCCTGAGCAGCAGTGTGTTGGCGAGCTGCCTCCATTCCCCTCTCATATTCAGTGGCTTCTTCCCTGGTGACAACATATCTTCCTTTTGTCGATAATCAAAAAGGTAGGGGGCAGGAAGAGTAACAGGGACGACATGGCATTTGTTATAGGTTAGTCGATAATGGAGGAATTGTTCATTCCTCTCAAGAAAATGATGATCAAACATAGCTTATTTATCCAAATAAACAGGAAGTAGAATCATGTCCCCCTCTCGTGGAGCTATATTAAGAAAATTCGCCACACGGGTTTCATAAATTCCTCCAAAGATATCACCCCTTCTACTATTATTCTGCAACCTACGTGCAACTATTGCCCCCAAGTTATAACCTCTATAACCTGACACAACACTCTTGAGGACACAAAGATCAGGGGCACACATGTGACATACCTCGTCCTTACTGTTAATGCATCTACCAATAAGGAGAGCAAAGTAATGTATAGCAGGAAAATGAATGCTCCCTATGGTAGCTTGTGTTACGTCCCTAGATTCTCACACAGTAATACTAGCAAGAAAATCTCTAACTTCAGATTTGGGAGGATCATTAATATTACCCCACTGCGGGAGTTTGCAAGCAGTTGTGAAATCCTCTAAATCCATGGTATAAGATGTATCATAAATATCAAACATAACACTAGGAGAATTACGCGCAGAAATATATTTGAACCTCCGCACAAAGGAATCAGTCAATTGATAATATTGAGGACACTTATCTTGTAAGAAGGCCTCCAGCTCGGCATTACGCACATACACGTCAAATTCCTCCTTAAAGCCCACTTCGACCATAAAATCATCGGATGGCCACTCGCAAGCTCGTACATTTGCGTCGCTTGGCAAATTAACATCTTGTTCACGTATAGCAATCCTCGGTCCTTTCTTTGCCGAGGAACCACGTTGGTACATTCTTCTAAGCATATTTCTTTTTCTGAAAATTTCTGAAATTTTAGTAACTTCAAAATAAAAGTGAATAAAACTAAACAAGATTGATAGAAACTACTCTTAAAAGTGCCTAGAGCCTATATCATGCATTGGAATTGCTTGGGACCTCAAAAATTTAACATGCAAGCTCAAGAACATGGTCACCTATGCAGCAAAAATTTGCAATGAATAAAGAACTAGAACAAAAACTAATTGGACCAATGGAGGAGTCACATACCAAGAAACAATCTCCCAAAGCAGTTCTGTGAATGGAGCTTTGAGCTAAGAGATCGAAAATCGCTGCAAAACGAGCTAGAACTCGGGCTTGAGCTGGATGGGGATCTTTTTGGGTAGAAGATGAAGTGTGTGGGTGCTAGCATAAGTGGAGGGGAGCCACCAGGGGCCCACGAGAAAGGGGGGCGCGCCCTCCTCTTTCGTGGCCTGGTGCTTCATCCTCCTGCAGTGTTTTAGTGCCTAAAATCCTCAAATATTCCAGAAAAAATCATACTAAATTTGCTGGGCATTCGAAGCACTTTTATTTTCGGACTATTTTTTTAATGCATGGATAATTCAGGAAACAGACGGATAATACTATTTTTGCGTTATTTATGCTAAATAACAGAAAGTAAAAAGCGGGTACAGAAGGTTGTGCCTTCTAGTTTCATCCATCTCGTGATCATCAAAATGAATCCACTAACAAGGTTGATCAAGTCTTGTTAACAAACTCATTCCGAATAACACGAAACCGGAGAAATTTTTAATAACACTAAGTTACCTCAACGGGGATATGAAAATCCCCAACAATAAGAATATCATACTTTTTCTTGACAGTAGGGAGAGGAAATTCAAAACCTCCAAAAATGATAGTTGGAACTTTCTCAATAGAATTGATGCTATGAACTTGAGATTGTTTCCTCGGAAAGTGTACCGTATGCTCGTTACCATTAACATGAAAAGTGACATTGCCTTTGTTGCAATCAATAACAGCCCCTGCAGTATTAAGAAAAAGTCTACCAAGGATAATAGACATACTATCGTCCTCAGGAATATCAAGAATAACAAAGTCCGTTAAGATAGTGACATTTGCAACCACAATAGGAACATCCTCACAAATACCTACAGGTATAGCAGTTGATTTATTAGCCATTTGCAAAGATATTTCCGTAGGTGTCAACTTATTCAATTCAAGTCTACGATATAAATAGAGAGGTATAACACTAACACTGGCTCCAAGATCACATACAGCAGTTCTAACATAATTTCATTTAATAGAGCATGGTATAGTTGGTACACCCGGATCTCCAAGTTTCTTGGGTATTCCACCCTTAAAAGTGTAATTAGCAAGCATGGTGGAAATTTCATCTTCCGGTATCTTTCTTTTATTTGTGATGATATCCTTCATATACTTAGCATAAGGATTTACTTTCAGCATATCAGTTAAGCGCATACTTAAGAAAATAGGTCTAATCATTTCAGCAAAGCGCTCAAAATCTTCATCATCCTTTGACTTGGATGGTTTAGGAGGAAAGGGCATGGCATTCTGAACCCATGGTTCTCTTTCTTTACCGTGCTTCCTAGCAACAAAATCTCTCTTATCATAACATTGATTCTTTGATTGTGGGTTATCAAGAACAACAACAGGTTCAATCTCTACATCATTGTCTTTGCTAGGTTGAGCATCAACATGAACATTATCATCAACATTATCACTAGGTTCATGTTCATCACCTGATTGTGTTTCAGCATTAGAAATAGAAATATCATTGGGATTCTCAGGTGTGTCTACAGTAGGTTCATTAGAAGCATGCAAAGTCCTATCATTTTTCTTCTTCTTCTTTTCAGAAGAACTAGGTGCCTCTAAATTATTTCTTTGAGAATCTTGCTCGATTCTCTTAGGTGTCCTTTAGGATACAAAGGTCACTGAGTCATTCTACTAGCTCTAGTAGCCACTCTAACAGCAAAGTCAATTTTATTATTCAATTCATCAAGCAAATAATTTTGAGCTTTAAGTACTTGCTCAGCTTGAGTAGCAACCATAGAAGCATATTTGCTAACGCGGTGAAGTTCATCTTTAACTCTAGCCAGATTATCACCTATGCGTCCTATCTTGAAAGCATTATTCTTTAACTCTCTACCAACATAAGCATTAAAACTTTCTTGTCTAGCCATAAAGTCATCAAATTCATCTAAGCATGGGGTATGAAACTTAGTAGAGGGTATTTCAACTTTATCATATCTATAGAGAGAATTTACCTGTGTCGGGTTATCAAGACAATGTGGTTCTTCAGGTGGTAAACTAAGACCATGTATTTCTTCAATAGGAGGTAAATTCTTAACATCTTCAGCTTTAATACCTTTTTCTTTCATTGATTTCTTTGCCTCTTGCATATCTTCAGGACTGAGAAATAAAACACCTCTCTTCTTCGGAGTGGGTTTAGGAATAGGCTCAGGAGTTGGCTCAATTGGTTCAGGAATTACTTCAGGAATTGGCTCAGGAAGAGTCCAATTATTTTCATTAGTCAACATATTATTCAATAGTATTTCAGCTTCGTCGGCTGTTCTTTCCCTGAAAACACAACCAACACAACTATTGTAACACCCCGGATGTAACTTTCCTTATTTCTAACTCCAACTCTTGCCATTTTCGGCTATGTGCTATGGTATTCCCTCCGTGGTTGGGTTTTTGTCTTTCGTTTTGCATTTTGTTTATGTCATGCATTTCATATCATGTCATCATGTGCATCGCAATTGCATACGTGTTCGTCTCATGCATCCGAGCATTTTCCCCGTTGTCCGTTTTGCAATCCGGCACTCCTATGTCCTCCGGCGTTCTCTTTTACGTTTTTCCGTGAGAGGGTATTAAACTTCCTCGGAATGGACCGAGGTTTGCCAAGCGGCCTTGGTATAGCACCGGTAGACCGCCTGTCAAGTTTCGTGCCATTTGGAGGTCGTTTGATACTCCAACGGTTAACCGGGTAACCGCAAAGGCCTCTTTTGGGTTGCAGCCCAACACCCCTCCAAAACCGCCCAATAACCCATCTAATTCACTTCCATGCTCTCCGTCGTCGGATCACGATCGTGTGGGCGAAAACTACACCCCATTTGGAGTCTCCTAGCTCCCTCTACCTATAAATATGTGCCCATCCCCGAATTTTCGGGCAAACCCTAGCTACTGCTCCCCTCGCGCCGATGGACACGTCCGGATCCGGCCGGACACGTCCGTCCCACGCCCGCAGCCAATCTCAGTGCGCCACGTGGCCCGCCGCCGCGCCCCGCCACCGGCCCGCCGAAGCCCATGGTCGGCCCCGCGAGCCCGAGCCGCCGCCGCCGTGCACCTCCCGCGCCGCCTACGCCCGGAGTCACCACCGCCCTCTCCGCCCGGATCATCGCCGAGCCGCCGCCGCACGGGTCTCCTCCTCCGTCGCCGACATGCCGGATCCTGCGCGCCTCTCGCCGGCGCCGCCTCCTTCGCCCGCAGATCCCGGCGCCTCGCCGCCGCCGCCCATCGCCCTCGCCACCGCCCCGGGCGAGCTCCTGCCGGCCCGGCCCGGCCGCCGTCCGCGCCGCCCCGAGGCGCCTCGGTTCGTGCGCTAGGGAAAACCCTAGATCTTTTTTCCCGGAGGTCGAAATCTCACCAAGTACTTTTTCTGCAGATTATTTGTTGCATTTTCGTCATGCCATAACTTTGCACCCATTGCTCCGTTTTGGGTGTATAGCATACCGAATTGTTCGTATCGACGAGTGCATCATTTTATCTCATTGCATCATTTTCATTGGAGCTCATTTTGATGCCCGAAATGCTGTTAGAAGAGGGCTATGTGATGTTAGTTTCAGATTCTTATCAGAACATGCACTTTTGTCATTTTTGCCATGATTGATGTGTGCATCTTATGAACTTGATCCCTACATGTGTTTTGAACTATGCCATGCCATCTTTACAGGGGTGTATGCCATGTATTTTTGTGATCTCTGTGGTGACTAGAACAAGCATGCAAACTAGGCTTCGTGATGTTGCTGATTTCAGCCCCTGTTCTGCTGTTATTTTTATGCCATGTAAACTTGATGCTATAGAGCGATCCATGCATATTTTGAGATACTTCAGTAAGGATGTTTTGAACATATGGTTATGCTCTATCCATTCATGCCCCTGTTTGCAATTATGGAGTAGTCTAGCATGTCATTTTCTTGCTCTACTTTTGCTACAAAATGTTTCCTGTCAGATTGTTTACATGATATTCAATTTTGCCAAGGTTGTTGTAGATGATCCTTGCATGCTATGATCTTGTTCTTGCCATGTTTAGTTTCATAAACATGTATTCTTGCTAGCGCTATGCTTACCGTGTCATGAAATGACTTGTGGTGAGTGAATCGAGCTCGCAAAGATGCCTTCATAATTCTGTCAATGCCATGCCCAGTTTGCTGAATCTGTTAACGAAACTTGCTATGTTTACATGGGTGCCATCATTTCTTCTGGTCCTTTTTGGCTCATGGTCAGTAAGGGACTTTTGTTCTATGCTTTGAGTAGATTCATGTAATGCCTTGTTTTGCTATAATAACTTCATGTAGCACATTGGTTACTTGTTCTGAACATTGCTACCTGATGCTGTTTATGCCATGTCCAACCTGATATCTTTTGCACTTTTCCCATGCTTGTTTGAACCTGTTAATGTGTGATTTAGCCGTAGCTCAATGTTCATCTTTTGTCAAGCATCTCTTGTAGATCACTACCATATGCTTTGTTGATATGTTGGGATGCTGTAGCATAGTTTCTTGATGTATTCCAAGTGCTATCATGCTGTTAATAGCAGATTTGTGTCATTCTTGTTTTGCTTGCCATTTGCAAACCGTGCACCCGATTTCGGTGATCTTTATATCGATTTCAAACGAAATCATCTCATCTTTGCATTGGCATACTTGGTTTGCCAATTTGATGCCTTGTTCATCATTTCCTTTCCGGAGCACGCATACGCATTGCATATCACATCTCGCATATCATGCCATGTATTGCATCATGTTGCTTGTGCATTGCACCGTGATTTATTGTGGTTCCATTGCTTGTGTTCTTGCTTTGGGTAGAGCCGGGAGACGAGTTTGTGAACGAGGAACCTGTTGAGTACGCTAACGAGGATCAAGCTGTCGACAACTCTGAGAACTTTGCAGGCAAGATGACCATACCTTCGATATCACTTCTATCTTTGCTTTGCTAGTTGCTCGCTCTATCGCTATGTTAGCTCTACCTACCACTTGTTTATCATGCCTCCCATATTGCCATGTCAAGCCTCTAACCATCCTGTCCTAGCAAACCGTTGTTTGGCTATATCACCGCTTTTGCTCAGCCCCTCTTATAGCGTTGCTAGTTGCAGGTGAAGATGAAGTTCGTTCCTTGTTGGAACATGGATATTTTGGGATATCATAATATCTCTTGTTTAATTAATGCACCTTATATACTTGGTAAAGGGTGGAAGGCTCGGCCCTACGCCTGGTGTTTTGTTCCACTCTTTCCACCCTAGTTTCCGTCATACTGGTGTTATGTTCCTTGATTTTGCGTTCCTTACGCGGTTGGGTGATTTATGGGACCCCCTTGATAGTTCGCTTTGAATAAAACTCCTCCAGCAAGGCCCAAACTTGGTTTTACCATTTGCCACGTAAGCCTTTTTCCCTTGGGTTTTCGGGAGCCCGAGGGTCATCTTTATTTACCCCCCCGGGCCAGTGCTCCTTCGAGTGTTGGTCCAACCTGAGCGATGTCCGGCGCCCCTTGGACAACCAGGCTCTATGCCAACCCGATGTTTGGCTCATCCGATGTGCCCTGAGAACAAGATATGTGCAGCTCCTATCGGGATTTGTCGGCACAGCGGGTGGTCTTGCTGGTTTTGTTTTACCATTGTCGAAATGTCTTGCGAACTGGGATTCCGAGACTGATCGGGTCTTCCCGGGAGAAGGTATATCCTTCATTGACCGTGAGAGCTTATGATGGGCTAAGTTGGGACACCCCTACAGGGTATATTATCTTTCGAAAGCCGTGCCCGCGGTTATGAGGCAGATGGGAATTTGTTAACGTCCGGTTGTAGATAACTTGACACTTGACTTAATTAAAATGCATCGACCGTGTGTGTAGCCGTGATGGTCTCTTCTTGGCGGAGTCCGGGAAGTGAACACGGTTTGGGTTATGTATGAGCGTAAATAGTTTCAGGATCACTTCTTGATCACTTCTAGCTTCTTGACCGACGCGTTGCTTCTCTTCTCGCTCTCACTTGCGTATGTTAGCCACCATATATGCTTAGTGCTTGCAGCAACTCCACCATATTACCCCTTTCCTACCTACAAGCTTAAATAGTCTTGATCTCGCGGGTGTGATCTTGCTGAGTCCCCGTGGCTCACAGATTCTACCAAAACAGATGCAGGTACCAATGATACCAGCGCAAGTGGTGCAATCGATCTCAAGTGGGAGTTTGATGAGGACCTTGGTCGTTACTATGTTTCGTTTCCAGATGATCAGTAGAGGGGCCCAGTTGGGACAATCGGGGATCTAGCATTTGGGGTTGTCTTCTTTTCTTTTGGATTTGACCGTAGCCGGTCTATGAGTGTATTTGGAATGATTTATGAACTTATTCATGTATTGAGTGAAGTGGCTATTGTAAGCCAACTCTATTTATCCCATTCTGGTTCATTACATGGGATTGTGTGAAGATGACCCTTCTTGCGACAAAACCACCATGCGGTTATGCCTCTAAGTCATGCTTCGACACGTGGGAGATATAGCCGCATCGTGGGTGTTACAAGTTGGTAATCAGAGCCATCACCGACATAGGAGCCCCTGCTTGATTGATTGCTGGTGTTGTTGAGTCTAGAACAAAAATGTTTTGAGTCTTAGGATTATATATATCGGAGAGTAGGATTTATTTTTACTCCTCTGTCCCTTCATCGCTCTGGTGAGGTCTCCTGACGTAGATGTTTTGACTTTCCTCTCCTCAAATTTTCACTAAATTTTTTTTTAGGATCACGCGGGTATCTTGGAATTGTTCCGATGGTTTTGTGACGAGAACATTGTTCTTGGTGCCTCCTGACATTTAGGGGTTGTGGCAGTGTCCCGGGGAGTTGAGCTCCGAGGTGTTGTCGTCACAATTTTATCGTTGCAGTTCTGGAATACCTGAGTTTTGCCGACATCAAAAATCTCTTTTATGCAGTTGTTGGTGAGATAACCAGGATGTCACCCAGTACTGGGGAGTTCGAGAGTATTGCCATGACTCGTATAACGGATGCTTTTCGAAGGTTGAGGTACATGATTTCCGAAGGTTTCTTGGTTATGTGTTGACGGATGGATACGGCTGGATGTAGGGATTGTTAGTTTGGGTGAGATATATTGCTTCCCCTGTATCCCCAACATCTGATTGCATAACCAGAAAGTTTCGGGAGTTTATAGGTGGGATTCAAGTAGCTCTAGCATTTCTTCCCGCAGATATTTGGTTTGTGATTGGGCAATCCTTACCACTTATTTGTTCCATTCGTACCTTGCTTTTTATTTTCTTTCATCAATATCTCATCAAGTGGCTTCTCACCTTAATGGACGTGATGTTTGCTTTCGAATTCATTCGTTCATCCTTGTTCGAATGTTTATTGTGAAGACTATATGTTGCAATTTCTATCCGTTGATTCAACTTGTGTTTCTATCTATCAAGATGCTAACGGATGTCACCCTCTTCAGGATGGCTCCGCCAACGCGTCAGAATCCGGAATGCAATGATGGGAGTCAGGCGAACCCTCCACCTCCACCTCCGCCTCCGGAGGCATGGCAAACTTTGATGGCAACCACAAACGCCAACACTCAATTGTTGATTCAGCTCATGCAAGAGCGCAACTAAGGCCAAGGCAACCAAGGGAATCAAGGTCAAGGGCAGTTCAACCATCAGCCTCAGTTTCCTACCCTCAACCAGTTCCTTGCAAATCAGCCGAAGTCTTTCAGCTACTGTGCCGAGGCCACAGACGCCGACGATTGGCTCGTGGATATCAACAAGCATTTCGCATGCAACAATGTCAGGCCTGAGGACTACGTCAAGTTCGCTTCTTTTCAGCTCAAGGACCAAGCAGCTGATTGGTTCCAGCAATACAAGGATTCCAGAGGAGGTCGAGTGATTACTTGGACTGACTTCTGTCGGGACTTTAAAGCTCACCACATTCCTACCAGTGTTGTTGAGAGCAAGCGTGAGGAGTTCCACAATCTCAAGCAAGGCAACATGTCAGTGTACGAATACAACAAGTAGTTTCATAAACTTGCTCGCTTCGCTAAACAAGACGTTCCTAATGAAAAGAGTATGATCTATCAATTCAGAGGTGGCCTTAGAGAGGATCTGCAGTTAGCTCTCGTTCTTGTTGAGCCTACTCAGTTTGATCAATTCTACAACATGGCACTGAAGCAAGAAGGTGCTCAGCTCAAGTGTGAGGCTTCTAAGAAGAGAATCAGGGATGCAGTTCAGTCTTCTTCTTCCTCACAAGTGGATGCTAAGCAGCAGAAGTTCTAGTTGCCTCCTCCTCCTCCGTTCCATCAGCCTTTTCAGCAGAAGAACTCAGGTGGTCGTGGATCTTCCCACCCACCCAACACAGGTTATCAAAACAAGTGTCAGCCTCAAGCTCCAAGGTCAAATGCTCCTTATCACCATCCGCTCTCAGAGGTGACTTGCAACAAGTGCCAGCAGAAAGGTCACTATGCAAACAAATGCTTCAACCAAAGGCGCCTTCCTCCTCCTCCTCCTGTGAGGTCTTCAAGCAATGCAGTGGTCAAGCATAATCCCAAGTCTGCAAAGGTGAACATGATGAATGCAGCTCAGGCAGAGGTTTCTTCAGACGTGATAATGGGTAATCTTCCAGTTAATGATATTCCTGCAAAAGTTTTATTTGATACTGGTGCATCGCATAGTTTCATCTCAAGACCTTTTTCATCTAAGCATGAGATGGTTTTTCAAGATTTTCCTAGACCGTTATTAGTTGTCTCTCCGGGTAAATTCATGAACGCAAGCTCCATGGTTCGGGATGTCTCTATCCAGATGGGTGACTATAGATTTCTGTCTTCTCCAATTGTTCTTGGCGACTCTGATATTGATCTAATTCTCGGGATGGACTGGCTTTCTAAGCACAAGGCTCAGCTTGATTGTGCTGCCAGGAAGATTCAATTGACACACTCTTCTGAGGATGTTATCATCTATGCCGCTCGTGATGAAACCATTCGGTTGTTTTCTCTCAATGAGAAGGGCGAGTTAAATGCTATCTCCCAGATTCCAGTCGTTTGTGAGTACCAAGATGTCTTTCCAGAAGAGCTTCCGGGTATGCCCCCGCACCGGCCAGTCGAATTCGTTATCGATCTTGAGCCTGGCACTGAACCCGTTTGCAAGCGTCCATACAAGCTTGGACCTGAAGAACTGAAGGAATTGAAGAAACAGCTCAATGAACAAGAGCGTCTGGGTTTGATCAGACCGAGTTCATGTCCATGGGGTTGTGGAGTTCTTTTTGTCCAGAAGAAGGATGGCACGGACCGACTGTGCGTCGATTACCGTCCATTGAACAAGAAGACAATCAAGAACAAGTATCCATTTCCCAACATCAATGAGCTATTCGAGCAACTCAAAGGTGCTAAAGTTTTCTCCAAGCTTGACCTTCGTATGGGTTATCATCAGATTCGCATTCGTGAACAAGATATTCCCAAGACAGCATTCAGAACAAGCTATGGTTCTTATGAATATACTGTCATGTCTTTCGGCCTTGTCAATGCTCCTCCAACGTTCTCTCGCATGATGAACTTTATCTTCAACCCCTACACAAATGAATTCGTCTTGGTGTATCTCGATGATATTTTGGTCTTCTCCAAGAATAAGTCGGATCATGCCAAACATTTGCGATTGGTGCTCGACAAGCTCAGAGAGCATCAATTCTATGCGAAGTTTTCCAAATGTGAGTTATGGCTTGATGAAGTTCTTTATCTTGGTCATATCATCTCCGCCAAGGGCATTGCTGTTAATCCGGCGAAGGTGTCTGCAGTTGTGAATTGGGAACCTCCTCAGAATGTCAAGCAGCTCCGCAGTTTTCTTGGTCTTGCAAGCTATTGCCGAAGATTCGTTGAGAACTTCTTTAAGATTGCAAAGCCTCTTTCCAACCTCCTCCAGAAGCATGTCAAGTATGTCTGGATGCCTGAGTGTGACATTGCTTTCAACACCCTCAAAGAGAAGCTAGTCATAGCTCCTGTCTTGACTCCTCCTGATGAATCCAAGCCATTCGAAGTTTTCTGTGATGCTTCTCTTCAAGGTCTCGGTGCTGTGTTAATGCAAGAGAAGAAAGTTGTGGCCTATACCTCTCGTCAGTTGAAGCCCAACGAAAAGAACTACCCCACTCACGATCTTGAGTTGGCGGCAGTTGTCCATGCATTGATAACATGGAGACATCTCTTGTTGGGAAGGAAAGTGGACATTTTCACCGATCACAAGAGTCTCAAGTATATCTTCACTCAACCCAACCTCAACCTCAGGCAAACTCGATGGGTCAAAATGATTCAAGAGTACAATCCAAGTATTGAATATACTCCTGGCAAGGCAAATGTTATTGCAGATGCTTTGAGCAGAAAGGCTTATTGCAACAGCTTAATTCTCAAGCCCTTCCAACCGGATCTTTGTGAAGCTTTCTGCAAACTGAATCTTCAAGTTGTTCCTCAAGGCTTTATTGCCAACCTCATAGTCTCTCCTACTCTGGAAGATCAGATTCATGAGGCACAACTCCTGGATACCATGGTGAAAAAGGTGAAACGTGGTATTGACAAGGGCATTTCCAAATACAAGTGTTATCGCTTGGATGACAAAGATACTCTTTTCTTCGAGGATAGAATTGTGCTTCCTAAAGGTGATCTGAGAAAAGTCATCATGAATGAGGCACACAATTCCCTCCTATCCATTCACCCTGGAAGTACGAAGATGTACCATGACCTCAAGCAGTCGTATTGGTGGACTCGAATGAAGCGAGAAATTGCTCAATTCGTGAATGAATGTGATGTCTGCAGAAGGGTGAAAGCAGAACACCAATGACCAGCTGGTCTCCTCCAACCTCTTGCTATTCTAGAATGGAAGTTTGATCATATCGAGATGGACTTCGTGACTGGATTTCCTAAGTCCAAGCGTGGAAATGATGCTATCTTCGTTGTCATTGACAAGCTTACTAAAGTGGCTCATTTTCTTCCTATCAAAGAATCTATCACAGCAGCTCAGCTGGTAGAGCTATACACCTCCAGGATTTGTCTCCTTGCACGGTATTCCACAATTGATTTCTTTAGACCGTGGAAGCATCTTCACTTCTAAGTTCTGGGATTCCTTTCAGAAGGCCATGGGCACCAACATTCGTTTCAGCACAGCTTTCCATCCTCAAACAAGTGGCCAAGTCGAGCGAGTCAATCAAATCCTCGAAGACATGCTCAGGGCTTGTGTCATTTCCTTCGGTATGAAGTGGGAAGATTGTCTTCCTTATGCCGAGTTCTCCTACAACAACAGCTTCCAAGCGAGTTCGGGCAAGGCCCCATTCGAAATTCTCTATGGCAGAAAGTGCCGTACTCCTCTCAATTGGTCTGAGACAGGTGAAAGTCAACTTCTTGGCAACGACTTGATCACAGAAGCCGAAGAAATGTGCAAAGTCATTCATGAGAATCTCAAAGCCGCGCAATTGCGCCAGAAGAGCTATTATGATGACAAGCACCGTGATGTGGCTTTTGAAATCGAAGACCATGTCTACCTCCGCGTCTCTCCAATGAAAGGTACTCGTCGCTTCGGTATCAAAGGGAAGCTTTCCCCTAGATACGTGGGTCCTTTCAAGATCATTGGTAAAAGAGGCGATCTCGCCTATCAACTTGAGCTTCCGTCCAATTTTGCAAACGTGCACGATGTGTTTCACGTGTCACAGCTTCGCAAGTGCTTCAAGACTCCTGAGCGCACCATCAACTTCGAAGAAATTTACCTCCAAGAAGATCTCTCTTATCATGAGCACCCCGTTGATATTCTTGAAGAAACCGAGCGAAAGACTCGCAACAAGTCAATCAAATTCCTGAAAGTGAAGTGGTCACACCATTCAGACCGAGAATCCACCTTGGAGCGCGAGGATCACCTTCGTTCTGAATATCCGGAGTTCTTTCAATCCTAGATCTCGTGACGAGATCCTATTGTAGTGGTGGAGTGTTGTAACACCCCGGATGTAACTTTCCTTATTTGTAACTCCAACTCTTGCCATTTTCGGCTATGTGCTATGGTATTCCCTCCGTGGTTTGGTTTTTGTCTTTCGTTTTGCATTTTGTTTATGTCATGCATTTCATATCATGTCATCATGTGCATCGCAATTGCATACGTGTTCGTCGCATGCATCCGAGCATTTTCCCCGTTGTCCATTTTGCAATCCGGCACTCCTATGTCCTCCGGCGTTCTCTTTTACGTTTTTCCGTGAGCGGGTATTAAACTTCCTCGGAATGGACCGAGGTTTGCCAAGCGGCCTTGGTATAGCACCGGTAGACCACCTGTCAAGTTTCGTGCCATTTGGAGGTCCTTTGATACTCCAACGGTTAACCGGGTAACCGCGAAGGCCTCTTTTGGGTTGCAGCCCAACACCCCTCCAAAACAGCACAATAAGCCATCTAAGTCACTTCCATGCTCTCCGTCGTCGGATCACGATCGTGTGGGCGAAAACTACACCCCATTTGGAGTCTCCTAGCTCCCTCTACCTATAAATATGTGCCCATCCCCGAATTTTTGGGCAAACCCTAGCTACCGCTCCCCTCGCGCCGCCGGACACGTCCGAATCCGGCCGGACACGTTCGTCCCGCGCCCGCAGCCAATCTCAGCGCGCCATGTGGCCTGCCGCCGCCAGCCCGCCGAAGCCCACGGTTGGCCACGCGGGCCCGAGCCGCCACCGTCGTGCACCTCCCGCGCCGCCTGCGCCTGGAGTCACCGCCGCCCTCTCCGCCCGGATCGTAGCTGAGCCGCCGCCGCCCGGGTCTCCTCCTCCGTCGCCGACCCGCCGGATCCCGCGCGCCTCTCGCCGGCGCCGCCTCCTTCGCCCGCAGATCCCGGCGCCTCGCCGCCGCCGCCCATCGCCATCGCCACCGCCCCGGGCGAGCTCCTCCCGACCCGGCCCGGCCGCCGTCCGCGCCGCCCTGAGGCGCCTTGGTTCGCGCGCTAGGGCAAACCCTAGATCCGTTTTCCCGGAGGTCGAGATCTCACCAAGTACTTTTTCTGTAGATTATTTGTTGCATTTTCGTCATGCCATAACTTTGCACCCGTGGCTCCGTTTTGGGCGTATAGAATACCGAATTTTTCGTATCGACGTGTACATCATTTCATCTCATTGCGTAATTTTCGTTTGAGCTCATTTTGATGCCCGAAATGCTGTTAGAAGAGGGCTATGTGATGTTAGTTTCAGATTCTTATCAGAACATGCACTTTTGTCATTTTTGCCATGATTGATGTGTGCATCTTATGAACTTGAGCCCTACTTGTGTTTTGAACTATGCCATGCCATCTTTACAGGGGTGTATGCCATGTATTTTTGTGATCTCTGTGGTGACTAGAGCAAGCATGCAAACTAGGCTTCGTGATGTTGTTTATTTCAGCCCCTGTTCTGCTGTTATTTTTATGCCATGTAAACTTGATGCTACAGAGCGATCCATGCATATTTTGAGATACTTCAGTAAGGATATTTTGAACATATGGGTATGCTCTATCCATTCATGTCCCTGTTTGCAATTATGGAGTAGTCTAGCATATTATTTTCTTGCTCTACTTTTGCTACAAAATGTTTCCTGTCAGATTGTTTACATGATATTCAATTTTGCCAAGGTTGTTGTAGATGATCCTTGCATGCTATGATCTTGTTCTTGCCATGTTTAGTTTCATAAACATGTATTCTTGCTGGCGCTATGCTTACCGTGTCATGAAATGACTTGTGGTGAGTGAATCGAGCTCGCAAAGATGCCTTCATAATTCTGTCAATGCCATGCCCAGTTTGCTGAATCTGTTAACGAAACTTGCTATGTTTACATGGGTGCCATCATTTCTTCTGGTCCTTTTTGGCTCATGGTCAGTAAGGGACTTTTGTTCTATGCTTTGAGTAGATTCATGTAATGCCTTGTTTTGCTATAATAACTTCATGTAGCACATTGGTTACTTGTTCTGAACATTGCTACCTGATGCTGTTTATGCCATGTCCAACCTGATATCTTTTGCACTTTTCCTATGCTTGTTTGAACCAGTTAATGTGTGATTTTGCCGTAGCTCAGTGTTCATCATTTGTCAAGCATCTCTTGTAGATTACTGTCATGTGCTTTGTTGATATGTTGGGATGCTGTAGCATAGTTTCTTGATGTATTCTAAGTGCTATCATGCTGTTAATGGCAGATTTGTGTCATTGTTTTGCTTGCCATTTGCAAACCGTGCACCCGATTCCGGTGATCTTTATATCAATTTCAACTGAAATCATCTCATCTTTCCAGTGGCATACTTGGTTTTCCAAGTTGATGCCTTGTTCATCATTTCCTTTGCGGAGCACGCATACGCATTGCATATCACATCTCGCATATCATGCCATGTATTGCATCATGTTGCTTGTGTATTGCACCGTGATTTATTGTGGTTCCATTGCTTGTGTTCTTGCTTTGGGTAGAGCCGGGAGACGAGTTCGTGAACGAGGAACCTGTTGAGCATGCTAACGAGGATCAAGCTTTCGACAACTCTGAGAACTTTGCAGGCAAGATGACCATACCTTCGATATCACTTCTATCTTTGCTTTGCTAGTTGCTCGCTCTATCGCTATGTTAGCTCTACCTACGACTTGTTTATCATGCCTCCCATATTGCCATGTCAATCCTCTAACCATCCTGTCCTAGCAAACCGTTGTTTGGCTATATCACCGCTTTTGGTCAGCCCCTCTTATACCGTTGCTAGTTGCAGGTGAAGATGAAGTTCGTTCCTTGTTGGAACATGGATATTTTTGGATATCACAATATCTCTTGTTTAACTAATGCACCTTATATACTTGGTAAAGGGTGGAAGGCTCGGCCTTATGCCTGGTGTTTTGTTCCACTCTTGCCACCCTAGTTTCCGTCATACCGGTGTTATGTTCCTTGATTTTGCGTTCCTTACGCGGTTGAGTAATTTATGGGACCCCCTTGATAGTTCGCTTTGAATAAAACTACTACAGCAAGGCCCAAACTTGGTTTTACCATTTGCCACCTAAGCCTTTTTCCCTTGGGTTTTCGCGAGCCCGAGGGTCATCTTCATTTACCCCCCGGGCTAGTGCTCCTTCGAGTGTTGGTCCAACCTGAGCGATGTCCGGCGCCCCTTGGGCAACCAGGGTCTATGCCAACCCGACATCTGGCTCATCCGGTGTGCCTTGAGAACGAGATATGTGCAGCTCCTATCAGGATTTGTCGGCACAGCGGGTGGTCTAGCTGGTTTTGTTTTACCATTGTCGAAATGTCTTGGGAACCGGGATTCCGAGACTGATCGGGTCTTCCCGGGAGAAGGTATATCCTTCGTTGACCGTGAGAGCTTATGATGGGCTAAGTTGGGACACCCCTGCAGGGTATATTATCTTTCGAAAGCCGTGCCCGTGGTTATGAGGCAGATGGGAATTTGTTAACGTTCGGTTGTAGATAACTTGACACTTGACTTAATTAAAATGCATCGACCGCGTGTGTAGCCGTGATGGTCTCTTCTCGGCGGAGTCCGGGAAGTGAACACGGTTTGGGTTATGTATGAGCGTAAGTAGTTTCAGGATCACTTCTTGATCACTTCTAGCTTCTCGACCGACGCGTTGCTTCTCTTCTCGCTCTCACTTGCGTATGTTAGCCACCATATATGCTTAGTGCCTGCAGCAGCTCCACCATATGACCCCTTTCCTACCTACAAGCTTAAATAGTCTTGATCTCGCGGGTGTGAGATTGCTGAGTCCCCGTGGCTCACAGATTCTACCAAAACAGATGCAGGTACCGATGATAGCAGCGCAAGTGGCGCAATCGAGCTCAAGTGGGAGTTTGACGAGGACCTTGGTCGTTACTATGTTTCATTTCCAGATGATCAGTGGAGGGGCCCAGTTGGGACGATCGGGGAGCTAGCATTTGGGATTGTCTTCTTTTCATTTGGATTTGACCGTAGCCGGTCTATGAGTGTATTTGGAATGATGTATGAACTTATTCATGTATTGTGTGAAGTGGCGATTGTAAGCCAACTCTCTTTATCCCATTCTTGTTCATTACATGGGATTGTGTGAAGATGACCCTTCTTGCGACAAAACCACCATGCGGTTATGCCTCTAAGTCGTGCTTCGACACGCGGGAGATATAGCCGCATCGTGGGCGTTACAACTATCCAAGTAGTCCTTGGAAGCATCGGTTAGTCCATTATAAAAGATATCAAGTATTTCATTTTTCTTAAGAGGAAGATCAGGAAAAGCATTAAGTACCCGGAGAAGCCTCCCCCAAGCTTGTGGGAGACTCTCTTCTTTGATTTGCACAAAATTATATATTTCCCGCAAGGCAGCTTGTTTCTTATGAGCAGGGAAATATTAAGCAGAGAAGTAATAAATCATATCCTGGGGACTACGCACACAACCAGGAGTAAGAGAATTATACCAAGTCTTAGCATCACCCTTTAATGAGAACGGTAATATCTTAAGGATATATAAATAGCGAGACTTCTCATCATTAGTAAACAGGGTGGCTATATCATTCAACCTGGTAAGGTGTGCCACGACAATTTCAGATTCAAGGCCATAAAAAGGATCAGATTCAACTAAAGTAATAATCTCAGGATCAACAGAGAATTCATAATCCTTATCAGTAACACGGATAGGTGAAGTAGCAAAAGCAGGATCGGGTTTCATTCTAGCATTAAGAGACTGCTGCTTCCATTTAGCTAATAATTTCTTAAGATCATTTCTATCATTGCAAGCAAGAATTTCCATAGCAGCTTTTTCATTCATAACATAACCCTTAGGAACAATAGGTAATACATAATCACTGGGGGGACCTTCATCATCACTATCATCAGTAATGGGATCTTCAGTAATTTCATTCCCCCTAAATCTAGCAAGTTGTTCATCAAGAAATTCACCTAATGGCAAAGTAGTATCACGCACAGAAGTAGTTTCATCATGCATAGCAGAAGTGGCATCATCAATAACATGCGACATATCAGAATTCATAGTAGTAGCAGGTTTAGGTGTCACAAGCTTACTAATAACGAAAGGAGAATCTAATGCAGAGCTAGATGGCAGTTCCTTACCTCCCCTCGTAGTTGAGGGCAAAATAGTAGTTCGATCGTCTCTCAAGTTCTTCATAGTGATCAACAGATATAAATCCCAAGTGACTCAGAGAATAGAGCTATGCTCCTCGGCAACGGCGCCAGAAATTAGTCTTGATAACCCACAAGTATAGGGGATCGCAACAGCTTTGGAGGGTAGAGTATTCAACCCAAATTTATTGATTCGACACAAGGGAGCCAAAGAATATTCTTGAGTATTAGCAGTTGAGTTGTTAATTCAACCACACCTGGATAACTTAGTATCTGCAGCAAAGTGTTTAGTAGCAAAAGTGGTATGATAATAATAGTAACGGTATCAAACATAAAGATAAATGTTTTTTGGGTTTTTGTAGTAGTTGTAACAGTAGCAACGGAAAAGTAAATAAGCGAAGAACAATAAATGAAAAGCTCGTAGGAAATGGATTAGTGATGGATAATTATGTCGGATGCGATTCCTCATGTAATAGTTATAACATAGGGTGATATAGAACTAGCTCCAATTCATCAATGTAATGTAGGCATGTATTCCGTAAATAGTCATACGTGCTTATGGAAAAGAACTTGTATGACGTCTTTTGTCCTACCCTCCCATTGCAGCGGGGTCCTTAAGGAAACTAAGGGATATTAAGGCCTCCTTTTAATAGAGAACCGGACCAAAGCATTAACACATAGTGAATACATGAACTCCTCAAACTACGGTCATCACCGAGAAGTATCCCGATTATTGTCACTTCGGGGTTGTCGGATCATAACACATAATAGGTGACTATAGACTTGCAAGATAGGATCAAGAACACACATGTATTCATGAAAACATAATAGGTTCAGATATGAAATCATGGCACTCGGGCCCTAGTGACAAGCATTAGGCATAGCAAAGTCATAGCAACATCAATCTCAGAACATAGTGGATACTAGGGATCAAACCCTAACAAAACTAACTTGATTACATGGTAAATCTCCTCCAACCCATCACCGTCCAGCAAGCCTACGATGGAATTACTCACGCACGGCGGTGAGGATCATGAAATTGTTGATGGAGGATGGTTGATGATGACGACAGCGACGAATCCCCCTCTCTGGAGCCCCGAACAGACTCTAGATCAGCCCTCCCGAGAGAGATTAGGGCTTGGCGGCGGCTCCGTGTCGTGAAACACGATGAAACTTTTTCCTTGATTTTTTTCTCCCCGAGACGGAATAAATGGAGCTGGAGTTGAAGTCGGAGGGTGTCCACGGGGCCCACGAGATAGGGGGCGCGCCCTGGGGGGTGCGCCCCCTGTCTCGTGGACAGGCCATGGGCCCCCTGGCACTAATTCTTTCGCCAAAAATTCTTATTAAATCTGAAAAGTGCCTCTGTGGATTTCCAGGACATTCCAAGAACTTTTCTTTTCTACACATAAAACAACATCATGGCAGTTCTGCTGAAAACAGCGTCAGTCCGGGTTAGTTTCATTCAAATCATGCAAGTTAGAGTCCAAAACAAGGGCAAAAGTGTTTGGAAAAGTAGATACGTTGGAGACGTATCACAATCAAGCGGTAACATTCGTGCCGCGCGTACATAACTACACACTTAAAATACCATGGGCATGGATGGAGGCATAGCTAGACCGCGGTACACAATGCGGCTTAACCGCCCCTGGATCCACATGCCTTCATTGTTTTCTTTTTCATTTCAGGTTTTTCTCTTCTCGAGGCTTTTCTAATAACCTGGTTGTCGGACCAATCACGGGACAGATACACCAAGGCAAGGGGCTTTGACGTACAACGGAATTCCTAGGTGGTCTCTGCTAATGATCGTTATACTTGTTTTAAATACCCGCACGCAGCTCGCCCTTGGTTATGGCATGTTAAATAGCCTTACTTGCTTATCGCATTACTTGTACGCCTCGACGTATTAATCAAATTACAATGGAAAATAATTTGCAGCGTCAGCTTATTACTTGATTTTTTCCTTGTCTTTGTATTTTCTATCAATTGCACCCGTACACTCTGGTATGCATTACGTCGCCAGGGGCTTCATCGCGCCCCGGAACACGGCAATAAAGTCCGAACACTTATACAGTACAGTTCAGCACCTCGAACTTATAGCATTATATGCATCGGCTCCGAATCATGTCTTTGGTCAATAGTTGGGTTACCCGGCTCCTGTGCTTACTACCTTACGTTCAGCTATATCGGCTAGGGTAGTAAAGGGAGAACTACTACGATTGTGTCCCGGTTCTTCCGGATGATCACCTCAGTAGAGAAAGCCGAAAGCTGACTGTCATGATGCGACGAGAGCTGGTCAGTTGTTCGAGAGGTTTTCAAATACTTAGAGATTTTTTCCTCTTTATGCGAGGAATCGGTTTTTATCCGACTAGGCGTGCATAGTGCCCCAACTTCGGTCTTCTGAATACCAGGGGCTTCGCCAGAATTTTCATTGTCAAACTCCTGTGGGTAAGTGAGGGTGATAAAGCTATATAGTTTGATTGCCTTGTTCGTTGCATTAAACATCTCCTTTAAGGACCAAAATTTGGAGTAAAGAGTGTGTATATTTATCCCCAACACCCCCGTACTATCTACGTGCGGGCAGAAGCCGACTACTGGCCAACTCTCAGATTTTCATAAACAGCTGCACAGGAGGTAAATTTTTTAAAGTAACAAGCATTATATTACATAACAAACTTGTTTCATATTAAAGGACAGGATAACATGAATGTTTTCACAGGAATATAATATCCTTGGCACATTTCTCCGCCACAAGGAGGGATCCCTCCAGGACATTATCAAAATATAGTTCGGGTCAAGGGTGCTCCTTACCCTTAGGCGGCCCCCAGGTTACCAGCTTCATGGCGTCCATCTTCGCCCATTGCATCTTGGTGCGGGCAAAGACCATCCGCGCACCTTTAATGCAGACCGATCACTTGACGACTTCAAGCCGTGGGCAGGCACTGACAAGCCGCTTCAGGAGTCCGAAGTAGGTGCTGGGCATGGGCTCGCAGGCCATAGTCGGACTATTAAGTCCTTCATGGATAGTTCGGCCACCTTATGCAGCTCGACCAGCTGTTTCAGCTGGTCACTAAAGGGCACCGGAAGTTCTGGTCCAAGGTATTGAGACCAAAACAGCTTCTTCGTAGAGCTCCCTTCTTTGGCTCGATAAAATTCTGCAGCATCTGATATGCTACGCGGCAGATCCGTAAACGCCCCTGGAGAGCTCCAAATCCGGGTAAGTAACAGGAATGTTTCCGTCACATATCTGCTTTGCATATTGAAAGCCTTACCCGCTGTAATCTTCTTGGCCGCCTGGATTTCCTGGAGGGCGCTCTGGGCTTCGGCCCGGTCATCTTGTGCGCTCTAGCGGGCCTTTGCAAGTTCGGACTATTGAGTCTTCGAATCACGTTCCAGGGACTCATACTTCATGACGGTGTCCTAGAGCTCTTGCTGGACCTCGCTGACCCGGGCCTCCTGCTTCTCGCACGCGGCCTGTTCCTTGGCCGCTTTGTCCTCGACCTCGGCCAACGCTTTCTTGAGGTCCGCTACTTCGGTTGTGGCCCCTAATAAAGTTCATGACACTTTCGTCAGCATGAACCATTCATCATTCCCAAATTTATGCGTAGGCTAAATACATACCTTTGCTTTCCTCAAGCTGCTTCTTTACGAGGCCGAGTTCCTCCTCGGCCCGCTCCAGATTCTGCTTCAGTCCGAAGACTTCCGCAGTGTGAGCAGTGGTAGCCAGCAGCGACGCCTGCTTGTTCACATAGACATATTATGTTAGACTCCTGCAAAAATTATTTTGATCCTCTGTTCGGCTTTTCTTTCCTAACAACAAACAGAGCATCAGGGGCTACTCTCTATACTGTGACATTCTTTTACAATCATATTACTTACCTCAAAGCATGTTAGAAGGCTAGTGCAGGCTTCGGTCAGTCCGTTTTTGGCAGACTGGACCTTCTCAATCACTGTACTCATAAGAGTACGGTGTTCTTCCACAATGGAAGCGCCTTGCAGCGCTTCCAGTAATCTATCCGGTACCTCTGGATGGACAGAGGTCACCGGGGGAGTTGGCTCGCCTCCCTCGTTCGAAAGAGGCGGCCTACCGGAATCTGGAGCCACTTGGGTCTCCGGAGCTGCATGCAACTGGGGGACGAATTGAATACGACCCCCATCATCGGTGTCCATGGGGGTTTTCTTCCCCATGTGTCCGAAAGCCTGGGCTTCACCCTCTGGCACCACCGGGACAGCCTCTTGAGCTTCTCCTGGGCCTGGGATCCTTTGAGACAACACCTCGGTGTTGTCCGTGGCCTTGGTGGAGGAGTCCGTAGGAAGGGACGTGTTGTTCATCGCCGACGGGTCTAGCGACCCCTCCGAAGAGGAGGACAGCGCGATGTTAGACTGGGCCGGGCTGCAAGTGCATGTTCCAGCACATTAAAAACAATAAAGTAAAATGACGGATATATTACTGTGTCCGTACACTTACAAGTTGGCTAGGGGCTTGACCCTGGGCTCCCACTCCTCGCCGCTATTGGTGGCCGCGGCGGAGTAGTCCGGAAGGGAAGTTTTCCCCTTCTTGGACGCCTCGGCCTCCCCATGTGGATTCCTTCCTTTTCTTCCTCCCCCCAGCAGGGGGGAATGGATTTCTTCTTCCTCCTCCTCTTCCTCATCGCCTTCGATGGAGGAGTGCGTATTGGTCTCTTCAGACATCACATCCGAATTACCCTTGCGACGGAGACCACTTCTGGTCCTCGGGGCCTTCTTTTTGGCCTTCTTCTTCGGCACCTCATAAGGCGCCGGAAACAACATCTTCGTCAGAAGAGGCATTTCTGGATCTTCGGGCAGCGGAGCCGGACAGTTAATCTACTCCTCTATCTCTATCCAAGCCTTAAAAATTGGTAGGGAGGCTTAGATTCCTCCTTCAGATATGCCAGTAAAGGATGTACCTTGAAAACATGAAAGAACTTACCAGATTAGCTCGGAGTTTTGAGCTAAGCCCACAGTCCTCGGTCGTGGGTGGTGGTACCTCGCCGGCCTTGAAGAGCACCTTCTAGACGTCTTCGTGCGTCATGCCGAAGAGTTCTAGCAGCGTCCGGTGCTTGGCCGGGTTGAACTCCCACAAATTGCAAGTCTGTCGCTGGCATGGAAGGATCCGGCGAAAGAGCATAACCTGGACCACGTTGTCAAGCTTGATTCTGTTGCTTATCATGTTTGGGATACACGTCTGGAGCCCCGTCAGCTCGTCCGAAGAGCCCCAGGCCAGGCCCTTCTCTTGCCAGGAGGTGAGCCGCATTGGGATTCCGGATCGGAATTCGGGGGTCGCCGCCCAGTTGGTGCCGCACGGCTGGGTGATGTAGAACCACCCCGATTGCCACCCCTTTACGGTCTCCACAAAGGAGCCTTCAGGCCAGGTGACGTTTGGCATCTTGCCCACCATGGTGCAGCCACACTCTGCTTGTTGGCCGCTCACCACCTTTGGCTTCACATTGAAGGTCTTCAGCATTGGCCAAAGTGAGGTGGGATGCGGAGGAAGGCCTCGCACACGACAATAAATGCCGAGATGTTGAGGATTGACTTGGGGGCCAAGTCATGGAAGTCTAGCCCATAGTAAAACATCAGTCCACAAACAAATGGGTGGAGGGGAATCCCAGCCCGTGGACGAAATGGGTGAGAAACACCACCCTCTCCTGGGGCTCCGGGGTGGGGACGATCTGGCCCTTGACTGGAAGTCGATGAGCGATATCCATGGCAGGGTACCCGGCCTCCTGGAGCTTCATGATGTCCTCCTTCCTGACGGAAGAGGCCATCCACTTGCCTACAGCTCCAGATCCGGATATGGTTGGAGTGCTTTTTTGGGCGGAGAAAGCTGGAGCTTGGGCGCTGGAGATCGAGAATGGATGGGCAAAGGAAGGAGAAGGCGTGGGTGAATGAGGATGAACCATTATCCCATTATAAAGACAGTAAAAGTTATGCGCCTCCTTGTTCGCCTTAAAATCCGCCTATTCCCCAAGCGCCGTGCAGATGACATGGTTGGGTTACCCATGCCCGTATTGATGAGAATCCCGTGATAAGGGGACACGATCTCTGCTTCGACAAGATGTGCCAGTGAAACCACACCTCGAAATACGGGGCGACAGGCTAAAAAACGGTTCGAATAATGACCGGGCAGTGGCATGATGTCACGCTACTAAAAGTTGTCAGCAGATTGAAGTCGTTAAATATTATACTCTCTACGGTTGGGTGTGGTATTTGTTTTGCAGAGCCGGACACGATTCTTGTGTTCAGAATTTACTTTGAAGTATTCAGAGAAGGAACCCGCCTTGCAATGCAGAAGACAATCTGTGTGCCAGACTCATCATCATTGAAGCATGGTTCAGGGGCTACTGAGGGAGTCCTGGACTAAGGGGTCCTTGGACAACCTTACTATATAGTTTTGCCGGACTGTTGGACTATGAAGATACAAGATAGAAGACTTCGTCTCGAGTCCGGATGGCACTCTCCTTTGCGCGGAAGGCAAGCTTGGCAATTTCGATATGTAGATTCCTTTCTCTGTAACCGACTTTGTACAACCCTAGCCCCACCCGGTCTCTATATAAACCGGAGTGTTTGGACTTCTAGGGTTTACCCACAACAATCATAATCTCATAGGCTAGACTTCTAGGGTTTAGCCATTACGATCTCGTGGTAGATCAACTCTTATAAAACTCATATTCATCAAGATCAATCAAGAAGGAAGTAGGGTATTACCTCCATAGAGAGGGCCGAACTTGGATAAACATTGTGTCCCCCGCCTCCTGTTACCATTAGCCTTAGACGCACAGTTCGGGACCCCCTACCCGAGATCCGCCAGTTTTGACACTGACACCCGTCCTCTCGCATCATCCCCGCCGTCCTCCACCCTGTCGGTGCCTCTCCTACAACCATCTCATCCACCGCGCCCCACCGCCACTGTCTACCCTCCTAGATCTGCTTCCACACTGCCGACAGCCATCGCTACCGCAGCACCATCAAATTCTCAGCAGATGCATACATGGTGCTGCACCAGAGGCGTTACTCTTTTGTATTTATCACAGCAAGAAAATAGATCGCCACTTCTTTACTCTGATTTCTTGTCCATCACTTACTTGCCAGTTGAACGCAAACATTGGTTGCAAAGTTGCCTTTGTCCGGTTTCCACCTTCGGATCTGCCATGGCACACTCAACACTATACTCGCAATGCTTATGGTTTTCCCCTTTTATATTCCACACTAGTTAAATCACAGTAGACTAAGTTTCAAAATTGGGTCACACTACAACACGAACCCCCCTTCAGCAATGCATCAATGCATTGTTGTATCTTCATATATGCGTTGCAATGGTCTACACCAACGGATTAATATGCGTTGTCATTGGTGGCGTTGGAAGGATCTACAACAACATATATGCATGCGTCGGTAAACGGCGTGTAGAAGCGTTGTTACATAGCAACATATAGACCTAGAGCCCAACAACGTTTCATAGCGTTGGTGGCGACTCTAGATCATTGCAACAACTAGAAGCTTCGCTAAATAGCCTAACCAATTAATTATTTTTTATATATTGTGATCCATAAGTATTAGGTACTGGCGATAGTGCATAAGAGAAGCAATATAATAAACAGAAAGATCTCATATATTAAATCAAGCATTTTGCATTACAAAGAACATTGTCCAAAAGATTACAAGAGATAAAACTATCTAGTAATAGCCCGATTCCTGACCTTGCAATCAACTATAATGTTTGAAACATTGATCCTAAGAATGACATTCTACTATCTTGTAGTAGCTCCATTCTTAACCTTGCAATCAACATGTGACCCATGCATCGTCAATTTATCTTGGTCATCTACAAAAATATGAGACTAGTTAGTTATAGTAAGGAAATCAGGTTAATAGAGAAGTAAAATATAAAGGAGCACCATACAAATGTGATTTACCGAAAAGTAAGATTTATATACAGATCTGGTTAATAATCTGAATATAAGAACATCTTCGAAATGAAATTTATTAAACAACATTACCGATTATGCAGCCTATATCGAGTACAATTTGTTTTGCATCTTACATCAGCTCGAAACTAATATGAACTATCATTATCTATATTTAGCTTCCAGTCTATTAAAAAGGATCGAAATGTAGAAATGGAAACTGCAGATATTTGCAATGTCAGTACGATCACCCGACAAAGAAATAACAATAATACACACATTCAATAAGGTCATCGCCATGCTATGAAGTACAAGCACAGAGACTTTGAGTCTTCTTCCTTACTTCGTAAACTGATGATATTCTGTTTCAATTAATTGCAATGCACATGTTCTGAATATCTATGACTCCTTCATATAAGAAAGTGCATATCAAAACACCGGTTCACGCTTACTTTGTTAACTAATGACATTTTACTACTGATGCTTGGGATGATTCATTAGTCATGCTTGCTATGGTGTACCCAGTGCCAACAACTTGAAAATCTTCAAATAATCTACATCATGCAAGACCTCGTAATTACCTAGGAATTACAAAGGCACACATTATAATATCTCGATCCATGTAAAAAATTCTCAGAGCCTGCAGAATCAACGGCACGAAAAAAATCATCATCAGATTTTGGACAGTGGGAGTTATCCACTCATTCGTAAAAACAAGACATGCATAATGAACTAAGAAACAGAAAGGGGAACGGGCGCTATGAACTATCTAATCCACTTCTGCTTGTCATGCTATCTAATCCACTTTTGCTCATCATCACACCTACTCTTAGCCCCTGACTCGACCCGGAAGGAATCCACGATCTAATTAATATAGACAAGAGCATGTTCTAATCAGTATACAAGAGAGAACGTCAGAGAATAATTCATTACCAGCTGGGAAACATGAACCGGCCAGACTGAGCTTACAATAGGAACTCTGGTTTCCGTATGACCTTGCACCACCACACCGAGCAGAGATCAGGCCTCAAACTACAAGCGGAGATTCAGTGGAAATCAGTTGGATCCACGGACCTGACAGCAACAAAATTAACACCTAATGCTGAACAAGAAATAGCTATTGAGAAAAAAAGATGCAATATTCTACCTGAATTAACACATACAGACAAGTGATGAATCAAACATTCTTTCTGAACAAGGGGATGCAAACATTCTTCCGGAATTAACTAGATGGAGATTGTACTATATTCCTAGAAGAATTGCAGTAAAATGATAAGAGAGATGGCGTATACAAATTTTTGGGTTTTTCTTCTTTTACATATACTAGCAAATATACCATGTACGTTGCAATGGCAGAAAAATAACCCTCCGACCACCCATTTTAGTCCCTAAATGTAACATCCCAGATTTCTTCCTTGTTCCAACCATATTATTCGGGTATTCAGGTGCTTAGAGTATTATGACTCGGATCAGCCTCTACAGGAGGAGTTCAGCTCAAAATCAGTTCAGTACTAAATCTGGTACTAGGTGCATGAGATTACACTTGAGCATGAAGTCCTGTTTGAACTTGTGTGCCCAGATTTACTTTGGAAGCTAACCCGCTACTAGGCGCACGGGATTATACTTGAGCACCAAGTCTTTTTTGAACTTGTGTGGCGGATTGGCTCAACGAATCATGAAAAATAAACATAACACCTATTCTAGTACTTGTGAGGAAGGATTGATTATCATTGTTTTTGCTAGTACGTATCTGCACTGGTTTTAGAATCCGACTAGTTTTTGCTGTTGGTCTGAACTGAACTAGAGCTGCTGCTGAAATAATTAGCACTTTGGATAGGAGCGTATGGTGAAGTACAACTTTTATTGTTGAATCTGTATTTCTACTAATAGCAAGGAATAAGCTTGGTTAGCATTGGAATATGACTGTTGTAAAATAAATTCATATGTACCCAGCCACTAACTATTACCAACATTAGTAACTCTCTTTGTTGGCAGCAAAACATATATGTTACTTGCATGTTCCGGACATAAGAAAATGGTTGTCGGCCACAGATACATGTACATGCATCACTTGCAAGATGAATTGTCATGCTTAGGTCTAGTTTATAGGTTTTTTTACATGGTCTTTGTATATAGTTACATACCTTATGTACAGGCATTAGCCCTTCAAGTACAAGCCCGCCAAAAAAAGGTTGCTGAACTTGTATTTCTACATTGGTTTTGTCTCAAACTTAACTAGTTATTTTGTGGCTTATAGAGTACTATTATGTATAATGTCAGACAACTTTCATGTTCCAAGTTCAGCTGGGGACATCATGACACACTCTCTTAACTAAAATGGAACCCCAAAACAAATCAAGGTTGAATGTAAGTGCATAACCATCATGTAGTAACAAGTCCGAATTGGTTACCCCTGCTCTAGCTTGGAGATAGAGGGGTGGAGGATCAATATCCTTTTGGTTGATAACCACAAAATTATTGTAACTTCCTGAGTAAAACTTGAATGCTTCAGAAACATGTGAGCACAATACTTGCCAAGAGAGAGAGAGAGAGAGCATGGGTGCACGCTAAGAAAAATACCATATTTCTCAATTCAGTGATATTCTTGACACATTCATCAACTTGTTATCTCTTTGTAGAAACCATCTTTTCTCTCCATTCAATGTTTGAGCAGAAGATCCTGCATTTATTTCACTGAGAAACTTAAGTATCTGTTAAGTGGTTCACTTCAGTTATGCGACTAAAGTAGGAAATCTTAGTAGGTTTGAAATTAGCATGTGCTGCTGCGTGGGCAGGGACAAGTTTGAGTGAGGATGTGATCCATCGATGTTGTAGCTTGTAAGATGCCGCCGGCAAGGAAATACAAGGATGGGTGGAGTCAGCAGTGAATATTACTGTACCCTTTAGTGATACTAATACAGAATTGCAGATGCACGAGAGCCGGAATAAGACCTACTGTAGTCGATGAGGATGGGTGCGCCGTGCTTGTGTGGTCCCTAGCTGTGCGTAAGAACAACAGCGACATCTGCATCTGCAGCCGAGCAGAGGAACGGCCGTGGCGACGCCTTCGCGAACGCGAGGAGGATGGGCGGCGACGCCGTGTGTGTCGACAATGTGCGGGGAAAGTGGCGAGGGAGGAGGGGTTGGCGGAGGTTCCTCAAAGAACCGACGCCGAAGGGATGACGGCCGTGGTGGGAACCCTGGCTGCCTATTGTGTCTCGAATTTTCGTTGGCATTTGGTGTGTCTCGCTTAGGATAAAGGAAGAGGGGAACGCCTCATGCGCGAGAGGTTAGCGTCAAAAGAGACGGAGGTGGGTACGGAGTGGTTAGTGCTAAGTGGGGATGGTGGGATGTTTAGCCAAACAACACATTGTGTTATTTCGTTGCTGGACATACGTTGCTAAAAGGGGGTTTTTGTTGTAGTGTCAGTTGATTTTTCAGAGCTCGCGGGAGTTCACCGGTGCGAAGGAAGGGGCTCAGGTGGGGACGGTGGTTGTGGGGGGCGGTGGTGGGGCCTTACCGAATGAAGAAAACTTGACGTGGGTGGGGCGGGGGTGGGGGTGGGGCGGTGGAGGAACAGAGGCGGTGGGCCGGTGGATCGGCCAGCGGCCAATGTGGTGTTCTGTATGGGAAGAATCAGAGACGAGGAAGAAGAAGGGTTAGGAGATGTAGGATCTTCATCCAACCACTTGAAATGGTCGACTGACCCATATGACAAAAGTCACACGACTTGCATGTAGACATGCCTTTATATTCAGTACCATCATCGTACCTGCTTAGCACTGCTCCTGAATCCATCAAGCTAAACAATGTGCCACTCATAATTCCAAACTTGTTTCTCAAATACGAATCTGATATGATGCTGATATTACTAAAACAGATAGTGTTTAATTGGTCAGCTAATGTTCCTACTTTACTTTCGAAAAGCACATGCACCACATATACAGAGCCAGCTGTGAGTTGCATTCTTAATGCGCTCTTGTTCATCATGTGTGGGCACTGTGCAACGAACATTTTATTATCCAAAATCTGCTTGCTGTTCTTTAGCATGTTCCTCTTCCATTCTTCTTTAATAATACTCTCTCCTTTCCTAAATACAAGTCTTTGTATAGATTCCACCATGGACTATATATGGAGCAAAATGAGTGAATCTACAATATAAAATGTATCTGGATACATCTGTATGTGATCCATAGTGGAAATCTCTACAAGACTTATATTTTGGAATGGAGGGAGTATGATAGTACTACAGTCTGTTCCTTGTAGTGAAGATGAGCAGGGACATTTGCAGTGTAGAGGTCTATACGGTCGGTTGTGATGGACACTTTGAACTCTTTGGGCCTCTTTGATTCGTAGGATTTTGTAAACATAGTAATAGGATTCGTACTAGCCTGCCCACTTGAATCCTATAAGAATAGCAAGGAAATGCGGGGTGTTGTGTCACCTCTGAGAGTTACATTGATAGTAACAGTATCACACCTTCAGTTGAAGAAGGCTGGTATCCGAAGCCATTCTAGGCGTACCGGCAACACTAGCACATATATTCTAGCAAGTTCCACTTTGCTGATTTTACTCTGATGCTTATGGTTTTCCCATTATATCTACATTATGATCTGTGTAGCTGCTTTCTGTCGCACTAGCTGCAATCCACCCTTGAAGCTAAACACACCAATCATAAGTCCAAAGCTTTCTTCTTCGAATACGAGTTGTGATATGATACTGATATTAGTTATCAGACACACATTTAATTGGTCAGGTAATGCTCCCACTTGATTTTCCAAATGCATGTGGCCACATATAGAGAGACAGCATGGAATTGCATTTCTTTGGGCACTGTGAAGCATCATTAGTGGGCAACCAACATTGTATGCAATGAAGCGAAACCTCAAGAATATGCTTCCTCTTCTGTTCTTTAGCTTGTTCCTCTTTTGTTATTCTGTATCTAGTACGTATAGTATGTTCCTTGTTAGGAAGGGGAGCAGGGACATATACAGTCAACAGCTGATAGAGCTAGCCTGTACGTGATCGATAGGCTTTCAATTACTAGCAGCAATACAACACCGTATTTTCTAGCCAGTTCCACTTTCCTGATTTATATATCGTGGTTATGGTGTACCCATTTTATGTACACTACGATCTTCCTAGTTGTTGTGTGCTGTTGTTATAATCGTTTGGAAATAAACTATCTATACAGTATATTATGAACCTATCATCTGCCAACTATCCTTACTTCTGGAGCCTATTATTTTTGTACTTATGCCAGGTTATATTAATGCACGCACCATATTACAGCACACATGAGCTCTCTCATCAGAATCTAGGGGCACCCCTATATTAGAACATCCTCTGCATTACAAAGATAATCTCACTACTCTGTATGTTTTCATTGTTCTTAGATATTATACGTAATTATAGTGAATATCAGAATCCGCACATCAGAAGAATATTGTGGCACACTAGAATGACTTACAAAATTGGCACCAAGGCATTGAGTGCCATTCTGGATGCAATGAAACTCATATGCTCCCCACTTGTAGATTCTTGTTTAGAATATGATCCTAATGACTATTCTAACCTTGAGGAGTCAAAGGCAGATGGCCTATCCTGTTCACCCATCAAGGTGCCTGTTCTAATTTGGCAAGGTTTTATTGATTGCGCTTATCTTGCATATGTTGTCTTGCATTTCGTCTACTTTGTTGCATGGCCATCTGCTTAGTTTACTCATCATATATGTCGAGATGCCATGCCCATCCATTATCAATAAATATTCCATCTTTCATCATACCATGTTTTTCCACTCAAATGATGTTCTTGTGCATCAGACATCAAAAAGGAAGAGGGTGATTGCCGAACCTGAAGGAGCACCAGCAAAGTGTCGGATATCGGGTTCCTCCAAAACGCTTAAGGTTCGAACTCTGGGGTGCGCACGAAGATCTTCTCCCTGCCGATCCACGTCCCAAAACCTCGCCGCGAATCTAAGCTACACGACAACAACACAAAGGACGCGAGGTTTATACTAGTTCGGGCCACCGTTGTGGTGTAATACCCTACTCTAGTGTGTGGTGGTGGATTGCCTCTGGGGCTGACGATGAATAGTACAGACGAAGAACAGCCTCGTGAGGGGTGTTCTTGTGGTGGTGTGCTTGGAGAGGAATTGCTCCATCTCTGTTGGCTCTGGGTGAGATCTCTCTCCTTCTACTGTGATGGCTATCTCTATATATAGAGGCCCTGGTCCTCTTCCCAAATATTGAGCAGGAAGGGAGCCAACAATGGCCATTTTGAAGGGGGACAACAAGTACAAGTTATCCTGACTAAAGTTGGTCTTTGACCGCCAAAGGCACTGGCGATGACGCCATCTTGGGCTCCAGGTGACCTCTGTCCTGCTGCTCTACTGGTCTTGGTCTCGTTGCACCGATATGGTAACCTTTGCTTGATGCCTCGGTACTCCGCGCATGCGCTTGCTCCCTTTGCACCAAAGAGGAAATGAGGACACTGCACCGGCTGGCGCCCGCCTGGTCTCGATCATCATGGCTTGCGTCATGAGCACCTCGCGAAGTACTCCTTGCCTTGATCTCTCCGCCTCCTCGCGAGCCTTCTGGGTGAGGCTGCCTCTCAGGAAACCTTGCATCGTCTGCCCCGTGAGGCTTGGCCCCTCGTGAGGGTCTTGAGCTTGGGTTGATGAAGACGGGCCATGCTGGGCCACCCCTTGAGCCATGCCGCAGGCCGCGGGAAGGCAAGTCTGGGGACCCCCGTTCCCAGAACACCGACAGTAGCCCCCGGGCCCAAGGCGCTCGGGGATTTGGCTTAGCAGCAAAGCGAAAGGGCAAGTGCGGAGCGCCGCGTGGCGGTTGATTGGATGTGGGCTTCTCCGCTTCCCCACGCTGCCTCGGCAACTGCCCAACTAACAAAAAGGCTAGCCTGGGTTAGGCTTACCTTCATTGCTCTCATTCTCCTTGCTCCAGATCCCCTTTCTTGCTCTTGTTTCTGCAGTCAGGGCTTGATGTCCTCCGTCACTTGGGTAGGCTGCCACCTATGGCGAAGAGGCTGAAGGGGGACTTGGTGGCTCCGCTTGGGGCAAGCTCACCCGTTGTGGCCGTGCCTTCGTCTGTGGGAAGGGGAGGTAGTGGAGCTCACACCTCCCCTGCCCGGTCATCCTCGCGAGGCCAGGAGGAGCGCCCTGGCGGGGTGCTAGCCCCCATGGCCCCGCTGGCTCTGGATCCGCCGACACTTGATGTTGTCGCTGAGGTTGCCAAGGCTTAGGAGCTTCCAGTCTCCCAAGCCGGGATCACGCTGTCGTCTCCTCCTCCTGCTCCACTGGTTCCTGACTCCTCTGCCTCCTCCGCCGTCTTGGACCATGCCACTTCTGAGCTAGGCCGGCTTTGAGAGGACCTCTAGGGTGCCAACCCCCGGCAGGTGGCCGGGCGCCTGGGGCTGATCTCTTGCTGGGTTCATTCCGAGACCTCCATCCAGCGACGCTGAGCCAGGCTGTAGCAGCTTTTGAGGAGTAAAAGCAAGCCGCCACCCAGGCCGCGGCCGCTCGTGATGCAGCGCTGAAGGACGCCTCGATCGCCCAGGACCGCTGCAAGGCGCTGGAGGACGAGCTGCGGGGCCTACGCGATGAGCTCGCCAAGGAGGCTCGCGACCGCCAGGCAAATGAGGAAGAGATGAAGGCTCGGGAAGCCGCCATCAGGGACCGCGACGCCGAACTGATCGCTGATCGCATCCGACTGAGGACTCTGGAGCAGAAGCTGAAGGCGGAGAGGACCGAGCTGGATGCCAAGTCGAAGGTCTTGGCCGAGGATTGCGTGGCCTTCGCGGATCTTGAGAAGAGATCTCGCAAGGCGCTAAAGTTGCTTTACAATGATGGTCTCGAGAAACCCTGGCCGGAGCCAAGGACGGCCCCACCAAGCTGCTTCCCTTCTTGGTCGAAGCGCTTGAGGAGGTCGTGACCGGCATCGGCCCCATGGCTGAGGTTGAAGCTCGCGTGCTTTCTTCGGTGGCGCTAACTCGGGTCCTCAGCCACGTCTACCTTCATGACCCGGGCGCCAACCTTGACGATTTGTTGCAACCTATGGACGCCGAGCGCTCCGCCGCTGCCACTAAAGCCGTGCAGGGCCGAGCGGAAGCCCAGCTGGCAAAGTTCCGCGCCTTCACCACTGCGCCCAAGGTAGGTGCTTCTGGTTCCGCGGCCTCGGAAGGTGAAGCTGACAAGCGCAACTCCGCCACGGAGGTGGGGCTCCTGGCGAATGACGGCGCTGCTCGAGGGTGGTCTCCTCGCATCTTCTTTCCTGTTTCAACTCCTGCAACATGCACCGTGCCTCGTGGAGGCGTTTAAACTTGTGTTTGGTATCGTGAGGACAATTTATGGTTTGTAATATTTTCTTTGGAATTTGTGAGATTTTGCGGTTTCCTTCCTATTTGCTTTGGGTTCTATGTCGGCAGGGCACGGCCCCGCGCATACCTCAGCCGCCGTTAGCCCCGACCATATCACCAGGACGGGACCATGAAGTGAGGGGCTACTGACAAGTTAGGCTCCTGGGTCGCGATGCTCAGGAGTCCCGCTTGACGCTCAAATAGCAAATAGGGAGGGGGTGTAGGAGTAGATCTGTCATTCTACGTCGGCAGGTGATGTCTACTACACAACCTTCTTCTTGTAGACGTTTTTGGGCCTGCAAGTGCACAGGTTTGTAGGAAGTAGCAAATTTCCCTCAAGTGGATGACCTAAGGTTTATCAATCCGTAGGAGGCGTAGGAGGAAGATGGTCTCTCTCAAACAACCCTGCAACCAAATAACAAAAAGTCTCTTGTGTCCCCAACACACCCAATACAATGGTAAATTGTATAGGTGCACTAGTTCGGCGAAGAGATGAAGATACAAGTGCAAAATAGATAGTAGATATGGGTTTTTGTAATCTGAAAATATAAAAAAAGCAAGGTAACAAGCGGTAAAAGTGAGCGTAAACGGTATTGCAATGATAGGAAACAAGGCCTAGGGTTCATACTTTCACTAGTGCAAGTTCTCTCAACAATGATAACATAGATAGAACATATGACAAGCCCTCAACATGCAACAAAGAGTCACTCCAAAGACACTAATAGCAGAGAACAAACATAGAGATTATGGTCGGGTACGAAACCACCACAAAGCTATTCTTTCGGATCGATCTATAAAAGAGTTTGTACTAGAATAACACCTTAAGATACAAATCAACCAAAACCCTAATGTCACCTAGATACTCCATTGTCACCTCGAGTATCCGTGGGCATGATTATACGATATGCATCACACAATCTCAGATTCATCCAACCAACATAAAAGTACTTCAAAGAGTGCCCCAAAGTTTCTACCAAAGAGTCAAGAACGTGTGCCAACCCCTATGCATAGGTTCCCAAGTGTCATGAAACTCGCAAGTTGATCACCAAAACATACATCAAGTGGCACATGATATCCCATTGTCACCACAGATAATCATGGAAAGACATACATCAAGTGTTCTCATAAAGACTCAATCTGATAAGAAAACTTCAAAGGGGAAACTCAATTCATCACAAGAGAGTAGAGGGGGAGAAACATCATAAGATCCAACTACAATAGCAAAGCTCGGGATACATCAAGATCGTGCCATAGATGTAACACGAGAGAGAACACGAGAGAGAGAGATCAAATACATAGCTACTGGTACATACCCTCAGCCCCGAGGGTGAACTACTCCCTCCTCGTCATGGATAGCGCCAGGATGATGAAGATGGCCACTGCTGATGGGATCCCCCTCCGGCAGGGTGCCGGAACAGGGTCCCGATTGGTTATTGGTGGCTACAGAGGCTTGCGGCGGCAGAACTCCCGATCTATTTTCTGTTCTGGAAGTTTTACGGTACGTAGGTATATATGGGTGCAGGGGGTACGTCGGTGGACCTCCGGGTTGCTCACAAGGTAGGGGGCACGCCCAGGGGGGAGGGGCGCGCCCCCCACCCTCGTGGGCAGCCCAGGACTCCCCTGACGTGCACTCCAAGCCCATCTGGTTTGTTTCCTTCTAAAATTAACTTCTCCAGTTGATTTCGTTCCGTTTTGACTCCGTCTGATATTCCTTTTCCTCGAAACACTGAAATAGGCATAAAACAGCAAATCTGGGCTGGGCCTCCGGTTAATAGGTTAGTCCCAAAAATAATATAAAAGTGAATAATAAAGCACAATATTGCCTAAAACAGTAGATAAAGTAGCACGGAGCAATAAAAAATTATAGATACGTTGGAGACATATCAAGCATCCCCAAGCTTAATTCCTGCTCGTCCTCGAGTAGGTAAATGATAAAAAAGAATTTTTGATTCGGAGTGATACTTTGGCATAATTTCAGTGTAAATCTTCTTAATCATGGTATGAATATTCAGATCCGAAAGATTCAAGACAAAAGTTCATATTGACATAAAAATAATAATACTTCAAGCATACTAACAAAGCAATTATGTCTTCTCAAAATAACATGGCCAAAGAAAGTTATCCCTACGAAATCATATAGTCTGGCTATGCTCCATCTTCCCCACACAAAGTATTTAAATCATGCACAACCCCGATGACAAGCCAAGCAATTGTTTCATACTTTAACATTTTCAAAACTTTTTCAATCTTCACGCAATACATGAGCGCGAGCCATGGATATAGCACTATAATGTGGAATAGAACGGTGGTTGTGGAGAAGATAAAAAGAGGGAAGATAGTCTCACATCAACTAGGCGTATCAACGGGCTATGGAGATGCCCATCAATAGATATCAATGTGAGTGAGTAGGGATTACCATGCAACGGATGCACTAGAGCTATAAGTATATGAAAGCTCAACAAAAGAAACTAAGTGGGTGTGCATCCAACTCGCTTGCTCATGAAGACCTAGGGCATTTTGAGGAAGCCCATCATTGGAATATACAAGCCAAGTTCTATAATGAAAAATTCCCACTAGTATATGAAAGTGACGAAATGAGAGGCTCTCTATCATGAAGATCATGGTGCTACTTTGAAGCACAAGTGTGGTAAAAGGATAGTAGCATTGTCCCTTCTCTCTTTTTCTCTCATTTTTTTTATTTGGGCCTTTTCTCTTTTTTTATGGCCTCTTTTTTTCCGGCCTGAGTCTCATCCCGACTTGTGGGGGAATCATAGACTCCATCATCCTTTCCTCACTTGGGACAATGCTCTAATAATGATGATCATCACACTTTTATTTTTCTTACAACTCAACAATTACAACTCGATACTTAGAACAAAATATGACTCTATATGAATGCCTCCGGCGGTGTACCGGGATATGCAATGAAACATGAGTGACATGTATGGAAGAATTATGAAAGGTGGCTTTTGCCACAAATACGATGTCAACTACATGATCATGCTAGCAATATGACAATGATGGAGCATGTCATAATAAACGGAACGGTGGAAAGTTGCATGGCAATATATCTGGAATGGCTATGGAAATGCCATGATAGGTAGGTATGGTGGCTGTTTTGAGGAAGGTTTATGGTGGGTGTATGATACCGGCGAAAGGTGCGCGGTATTAGAGAGGCTAGCAATGGTGGAACGATGGGAAAAGTGCGTATAATCCATGGACTCAACATTAGTCATAAAGAACTCATATACTTATTACAAAAATCTAGAAGTTATCAAAGCAAAGTATTACGCACATGCTCCTAGGGGGATAGATTGGTAGGAAAAGACCATCGCTCATCCCCGACCGCCACTCATAAGGGAGACAATCAATAAATAAATCATGCTCCGAGTTCATCACATAACGGTTCACCATACGTGCATGCTACAGGAATCACAAACTTCAACACAAGTATTCTTTAAATTCACAACTACTCAACTAGCATGACTCTAATATTATCACCTTCATATCTCAAAACAATTATCAAGCATCAAACTTATCTTAGTATTCAACGCACTCAAAAGAAAGTTTCACATATCTTGAATACTAAGTATATTAACATGAAGAAAATTACCATGCTATTAACGACTCTCAAAATAATCTAAGTGAAGTATGAGAGTTCATCTATTTCTTCAAAATAAAACTACCACCATGCTCTAAAGGGTATAAGTGAAGTACTAGAACAATAACAAAAACTACTCCGAAAGATATAAGTGAAGATCATTGAGTAGCTAAATAATTATGCAACTATTTGAAGACTCTCTCTCATTTAATAATTTCAGATCTTGATACTTTATTCAAACAGAAAACAAAGCTAAAGAAAACTACATTGCAAGGATAGCACAACTCATGTGAAGAAGCAAAAACTTAGGCTCAACCGATACTAACCGATAGTTGTTGAAGAAGAAAGGTGGGATGCCTACCGGTGCATCCCCAAGCCTAGATGCTTGAGACTTCTTGAAATATTATCTTGGGGTGCCTTGCGCATCCCCAAGCTTGAGCTTTTGTTTCTCCTTAATTCCTCTCATACCATGGTTTCTCTTTTTATCAAAAGCTTCATCCACACCAAACTCAACAAGAACTCGTGAGATAGGTTAGTATAAACCAATGCAAAACCTTATCATTTTCTACTGTAACAAATCACTAAAATTATTATTCAACATTGAATACTAGATGCCTCTGCATATTTAATACTCCTATCCTCAAATAGAATCATTAAACAAACAAACATATGCAAACAATGCAAACATAACAGCAATCTGTCAAAACAGTACAGTCTGTAAAGAATGCAGGAGTCATCATACTTCCCTAACTCCAAAAATTATGAACTAAAATTCCCACTGTAGTATATTTATCAGAGCTCAATATGCAAAAAGATTCAACATTATACCACTCTCTGACTTTTCTAAGGAATTTTTGCAACAGCGGTAAACTTTCTGTTTTCAAACAGCAACATGCATACTAGCAAAATAAGCATGGCAAAGGCTATCCTTGACTTTTTTATTGGAACTATAGATGCAAAACATTATTCTAACTAACAGCAAGCAAAGCTAAAGAAAATAAAATGACGCTCCAAGCAAAACACATATCATGTGGCGAATAAAAATATAGCTCCAAGTAAAGTTACCGATAGACGAAGGCGAAAGAGGGGATGCCTTCCGGGGCATCCCCAAGTTTAGTTGCTTGGTTGTCCTTGAATATTACCTTGGGGTGCCTTGGGCATCCCCAAGCTTAGGCTCTTTCCACTCCTTATTCCATAGTCCATCGAATCTTTACCCAAAACTTGAAAACTTCAACCACACAAAACTCAAAACAAAACTCGTAAGCTCCGTTAGTATAAGAAAATAAAACCACCACTTAGGTACTGTAATGAACTCATTCTAAATTCATATTGGTGTAATATCTACTGTACTCCAACTTATCTATGGTTCATACCCTCCGATACTACTCATAGATTCATCAAAATAAGCAAACAACACATAGAAAACAGAATCTGTCAAAAACAGAACAGTCTGTAGTAATCTGTATAAAACGTGTACTTCTGGGACACCAAAAATTATAAAATAAATTGCTGTACCTGAGAAATTTGTCTATTAATCATCTGCAAAAAGAAACAACCTAGAATAACTCTCCAGTAAAAAAAGGCAGCTAATCTCGTGAGCGCTAAAGTTTCTGTTTTTCACAGCAAGATCACGTAAACTTCACCCAAGTCTTCCCAAAGGTTCTACTTGGCACTTTATTGAAACAAAAGCTATAAAACATGATTACTACAGTATCATAATCATGTGGACACACAAAAACAATAAGGGTAAAAATTGGGTTGTCTCTCAACAAGCGCTTTTCTTTAATGCCTTCTAGCTAGGCATGATGATGACAATGATGCTCACATAAAAGATAAGAATTGAAACATAACGGGAGCATCATGAAGCATATGACTAGCACATTTAAGTCTAATCCACTTCCTATGCATAGGGATTTTGTGATCAAACAACTTATGGGAACAATAATCAACTTGCATAGGAAGGTAAAACAAGCATAACTTCAAGATTTTAAGCACATAGAGAGGAAACTTGACATTATTGCAACTCCTACAAGCATATGTTCCTTCCTCATAATAATGTTCATTAGCATCATGAATGAATTCAACAATATAACCAACACCTAAAGCATTCTTTTCATGATCTACAAGCATAGAAAATTTTCAACTCTCCACATAAGCAAACTTTTTCTTTATAGCATACGTATCATCACAATAATCATCATAGATAGGAGGCATGCTTTCATCATCGTAAATTTGCTCACCAAAGCTTGGGGGACAAAAAATATCATCTTCATCCAACATAGCTTCCCCAAGCTTGTGGCTTTGCATATCATTAGCATCATGGATATTCAAGGAATTCATACTAACAACATTGCAATCATGCTCATCATTCACATATTTAGTGCCAAACATTTTAGAGATTTCTTCTTCTAGCACTTGAGCACAATTATCCTTTCCATCATACTCACGAAAGATATTAAAAAGGTGAAGCGTTTGAGACAAACTTAACTCCATTTTTTTGTAGTTTTCTTTTATAAAATAAACTAGTGCTAAAACAAGAAACAAAAACATTCGATTGCAAGATATAAGATATACCTTCAAGCACTCACCTCCCCGACAACGGCGCCAGAAAAGAGCTTGATGTCTACTACACAACCTTCTTCTTGTAGATGTTGTTGGGCCTGCAACTGCACAGGTTTGTAGGACAGTAGCAAATTTCCCTCAAGTGGATGACCTAAGGTTTATCAATCCGTAGGAGGCGTAGGAGGAAGATGGTCTCTCTCAAACAACCCTGCAACCAAATAACAAAAAGTCTCTTGTGTCCCCAACACACCCAATACAATGGTAAATTGTATAGGTGCACTAGTTCGGCGATGAGATGAAGATACATGTGCAAAATAGATAGTAGATATGGGTTTTTGTATTCTGAAAATATAAAAACAGCAAGGTAACAAGCGTTAAAAGTGAGCGTAAACGGTATTTCAATGATAGGAAACAAGGCCTAGGGTTCATACTTTCACTAGTGCAAGTTCTCCCAACAATAATTACATAGATAGAACATATGACAAGCCCTCAACATGCAACAAAGAGTCACTCCAAAGACACTAATAGCGGAGAACAAACATAGAGATTATGGTTGGGTATGAAACCACCACAAAGCTATTCTTTTGGATCGATCTATAAAAGAGTTCGTACTAGAATAACACCTTAAGATACAAATCAACCAAAACCCTAATGTCACCTAGATACTCCATTGTCACCTCAAGTATCCGTGGGCATGATTATAAGATATGCATCACACAATCTCAGATTCATCCATCCAACATAAAAGTACTTCAAAGAGTGCCCCAAAGTTTCTACCAGAGAGTCAAGAACGTGTGCCAACCCCTATGCATAGGTTCCCAAGTGTCATGAAACCCCCAAGTTGATCACCAAAACATACATCAAGTAGCACATGATATCCCATTGTCACCACAGATAATCACGGCAAGACATACATCAAGTGTTCTCATAAAGACTCAATCCTATAAGAAAACTTCAAAGGGGAAACTCAATTCATCACAAGAGAGTAGAGGGGGAGAAACATCATAAGATCCAACTACAATAGCAAAACTCGGGATACATCAAGATCGTGCCATAGATGGAACACGAGAGAGAACACGAGAGAGAGAGAGAGAGATCAAACACATAGCTACTGGTACATACCCTCAGCCCCGAGGGTGAACTACTCCCTCCTCGTCATGGATAGCGCCGGGATGATGAAGATGGCCACCGGTGATGGGATCCCCCTCCGGCAGGGTGCCGGAACAGGGTCCCGATTGGTTTTTGGTGGCTACAGAGGCTTGCGGCGGCGGAACTCCCAATCTATTTTCTGTTATGGAAGTTTTAGGGTACGTAGGTATATATGGGTGCAGGGGGTACGTCGGTGGACCTCCGGGTTGCTCACGAGGTTGGGGGGCGTGCCCAGGGGGGAGGGGCGCGCCCCCACCCTCGTGGGCAGCCCGGGACTCCCCTGACATGCACTCCAAGCCCATATGGTTGGTTTCCTTCCTAAATTAACTTCTCCAGTTGATTTCGTTCCGTTTTGACTCCGTCTGATATTCCTTTTCCTCGAAACACTGAAATAGGCATAAAACAGTAAATCTGGGTTGGGCCTCCGGTTAATAGGTTAGTCCCAAAAATAATATAAAAGTGAATAATAAAGCCCAATATTGCCTAAAACAGTAGATAAAGTAGCATGAAGCAATCAAAAATTATAGATACGTTGGAGAAGTATCAGCAGGGCCTGGCCCCGCGCATACCTCAACCGCCGTTAGCCTTGCGGAAATAAGGAGTGAGGGGCTACGTCACCAGTTAGGCTCCTGAATCGCGATGCTCAGGAGTCCCCCTTGACACTCAAACGGTCTTCATACCTTGGCTCCTCTCGGGGAGAGGCGCGTGACGTCTAGGTCCGAGGGACCTGGCTGGGTGGCGTGCGCTCGGGCATGACATGGGCGCAGCCCCCGTGTCTAGCCCCCTCGCGTGGTGCTCCCGAGGGGAGGTGTTTCAATGAGGCCAGACACTGAGCTCTGGGCTCCCTGAGGTTGATACAGCCGCGGGCTGCCCTCAGTTGTTTATCACAAGCGTGGAGCATAGCGCTTCCGTATGTGTACGGTCATAGCCGCTCCTCGGCAGTGTCATCAGCCAGCGCGGAGCATGGTGCTTCCACTGCTACGTGGGAGGGGGGGGCCCTCTGGGATGAGCCCCCGAGGCATGTACAACCCCGCCCTGACACGTGGGCGGCATGGTAGGGCTAGACGAGGTGTATCTAGGCAGTCGTGAGCCAGCACGGGACACACGAGGCCCTACGTCAAGGCGGGTTGCGCCTGATCTTGAGCCTTGGGCGGCTGAGTGTTCCTGCGGAGTGGTTAGATACAAATGCTCTACGTCCTCAAGTCCCGGCCCTCAAGCAAGCTCAACAGCCGCTGGTATGCCAGGTCGCGATGCCATGGACAAGGCCAGGGGGTGAGGACAGGAGAGCCATTAAGATCCCCTGAGTCGCGATGCTCAGGCGCCCCCCTTTTAATGTGCAAGCGACTTGCATGAGGGAGAAAAAGGGGGCGCGGTAGGCGGGAGATGATAATCATAGGCAGGTTAAGCATGAAAGGCAAATTGGCTTAGATAACTGTAGGAATGATACATGCCACTGGGTCAGGCCCGAGCGGCTTGGGGATGATGCTGCATGAGGGGTGCCCCCAGCAAGGTAAGCTAAAGACATAAGCAAATGGGATACATGCCGCAGGGACTGACCTACGCGACCTGGGAATAATGTAGCACTGAGGGCGTCCCGGCTGAAATGAACTCAAAAGATGTCACCTGATACCATTGTAGAGCGGGTGTTGAAGTAGCTAACAATGTGCGGTGATGAGGCCGATCCTCACGAGCCACCGGAGCCCTGAGCCTCGGGGGGGCTCTGGGGCTCTGGGTGGCTCCTAGAGGACCATCTCCATCTCCGCCAGAACCGCGTGGTGTCTGGCCTCTAGAGCTGCCAGAATGCTCTGCAGAAGGCGCTGGTGAGCGGTAGCCGCGTTCGGCAGACCAAAAGGCATGCGAACGTGGCTGTGCGGCGGACCCTCGCAGCATCCCACGCACGAAGGCCAGAGGCGCTCTTGAGATGCGACTCGGCTGAGCCCTGGGTAGTCGATGCAGACACGCAGCCCACCATCCTCGCCTAGATGTTGAGCTACGCCAGGTAGCTGGCGATCGCCGCATATGACTCTTGATTCTTGAAGCTCCTGAGTGGCCTTGGTGATGAACTCCTGAGCGTTGGGCCCTCCTTTCCCCATGCCTTCCTAAGGGAAACGTGTTGTAAAGCATGCCTCCAAGTGGTGCCCGAGCGCCTCCCTCGTGATCTTGGCAAAGTCTGAGGCCCTCTGTCGGTGTCAAAACCGGCGGATCTTGGGTAGGGGGTCCCGAACTGTGCGTCTAGGCGGATGGTAACAGGAGACAAGGGACACGATGTTTTTTACCCAGGTTCGGGCCCTCTCGATGGAGGTAAATCCCTACTCCTGCTTGATTGATATTGATGATATGGGTAGTACAAGAGTAGAGCTACCACGAGATCAAGGAGGCTAAACCCTAGAAGCTAGCCTATGGTATGATTGTTGTAATGTATGTTGTCCTACGGACTAAAGCCCTCTGGTTTATATAGATACCGGAGAGGGCTAGGGTTACACAGAGTCGGTTACAATGGTAGGAGATCTACGTATCCGTATCGCCAAGCTTGCCTTCCACGCCAAGTAAAGTACCTTCCGGACACGAGCCGGAGTCTTCAATCTTGTATCTTCGTAGTCTTGGAGTCCGGCGGATATTGATAGTCTGGCTATCCGGACACCCCCTAGTCCAGGTCTCCCTCAGTAGCCCCTGAACCAGTCTTCAATGACGATGAGTCCGGCGTGCACAATGTTCGGCATTGCAAGGCGGGTTCCTCCCTTGAATAATCAGAGAAGATAATGAACACCAGGATAGTGTCCGGCTCTGCAAAATAAATTCCACATTCCACCGTAGAGAGAATAAAATGTACACTTAGTTCAATCTGCTGACGTATTGTGCGGCATGACATCACACCGCCACCAGGCCTTTGTTTGAATCATTATACCACCTCAGCATTAGCAGAGCGGTTTCCTCGGCATGTCCTATCGAAGCAGAGATCGTGTTCCCCTTATTCCGGGATTCTCATCAATACGTGCGTGGGTAACCCAACCACTCCCGTCGCCACGCCTCCTCTATCGAAGGGGAATCCCAAATGGTCATGGAGACGGCCCTTGGTATTTTTTCCCCTTTATAAGAGGACCAAGGCTCGCCATTGTTCTTCAATCCTGCATCGAATCTCTTTCCCGCTCCCGGTTCCAACACCCAGAGCCTCGGATTCGAGCGCTTCGGATCCTTAACCATGTTCGGCTCTGACCTCCAGGGCCGGTGGATGCCCTCCTCCGTCACGGAGGAAGACATATTGAAGCTGCGTGAGGCCAAGTACCTGGCCTTCGAGATTTCGCACAGGTTGCCTGCTCAAGGGCAAGTTGTGCCGGCCCCCGAGCCCGGTGAATACGTCGTTTTCGTATCCCACCTCCGTCGGGGTTTAGGCTTCCCGACGGATCCCTTCGTGAGAGGGCTCCTATTCTACTATGGGCCGGACTTTCACGACTTGGCTCCGGAGTCCATCCTCCATATCTCCGCATTCATTATCGTCTGCGAAGCCTTCCTCCGCGTCATTCCCCACTTCGGCTTATGGCTGAAGACCTTCAAGGTGGAACCGAAGATGATCGGGGGGCGTCAAGCGGAGTGCGGTGGGGCAACCATAAGCAAAAAGGTCGATGCCTCGTGGCTCGAGGGTTCCTTCCAAGAGGAACTCGGATTGTGGCAGCAGGAGTGGTTCTATATCACCGCTCCAAGGGGCAGCAAGCAAAAACCGCCGCCCTTATTCCGCCCGGGACCTCCACGCCAACTGATGTCGTGGGTCAACCAAGGGCTCAATTGGGGGCCGTCCGAAGACGTGCCTTCACTGCAGGGCCGGATTCGAGATCTCCAAGCGAGGGAGATCGACCTGATCAAGGTGATGTAGGTCATGCTAATCAGGCATCTTCTGCCCTGCAAGCGCCGTCCTCTCCGTCTATGGGAATTCAACCCGGAGGGATCTCGGATTCTCCAACACTTCATGGGTGCGACACCCGTGGAGATGTACAAGTTGTTCTTCGGACCGCAGGTGGCGTGTCCGGATTTAGCCGAGGATGCAGGTCTAAGCCGCCATCGCCCGGATACTCAGGTAAGTAGCTCAGAGTCCGGACATTCTGTTTATGTGCCTTTCCAGAGTTCGCCTTCTGATGCTTTGTTCTTTACAGGAATGGGTGGCGCGATCAAGGCTGATAAGGTGTCCGGCCCCCCTCCCAGAGACCACACAGGAGCCCGTGCTGGTCAGAATGTTGGAGGTTGCGCCCACAGAAGGGGGCGACGAGGAAAATAGAGGAGCTAATATTTCGCCCAAAGGGGCGACTGAAGAAGGAGGAAGCAAGAGCCCCTCCCTTCAGGGGGAGAAGAGGACCGCCTCCGAAGATCCGGAGGCCAACGCCCCTAAGCGTGGGAAGAGATCTTCCCCGGGGGGTCCGGCGCCCGGAAAGAATCCGGACGCACAACCATCATCAAAGGATCGGCCCTCCAGCGAGCCGTGAGTATGAAAGAGAGAGTTGATTAGTAAGGAAATACCTTCATTTGTGCTTCTGTAGAAAACCAAAATATTTATATTGCAGTTCGGACCTGCAGCCTTCTCAGATGAGTTCATCTTCGGGGGACCTTCTTCCGAAGATGATGGAGAGCGATACGCCTCCATCCGCAGCGCTGCCAGATGAGGCAGGCGAACCCGAAGTGTCATCACGGAGGGTGTCCCCGAGTCCGGAGGGGCCAGAGAGTTCGGCGCCTACTTGTGTCCGGCCGGGAGAACTGAAGAATTTGCTCGAGAGGGCGTCTATTTCAGAAGATCACCGTGCATTAATGCGTATGGTGGTTGGAAGGATTTTGTCCGCCGAGAGCGGATTGCGTAGTGCCGCCATGAGTTTGCTGGCGGGATTTGAGGTATGCGAGAATAACGCACCCCTTTCTCTTTTAACAGTTCTGCATAAAAAATGCGCCCTGTATAGATAGTAGCCCCTGAGACTCGGTAGGTTGTCGGAAACGACAGCGTACCGAGGATCGAAATCTAAAGAAATGAATTCTGTCGTTCCTATGTAGGTGGCGGATAGTCCGGGGGCTAGCCGGACTAGTGAGTTTGCCGAGTTAAATCGGAAACTGGACTTGGCAGATGCGAACATCGCACTTGTCAACAGGCGACTTGACGAGTCGCAAGGTAAAAGAGTTCGCCGCAGTCGCTTTATTAGGGGGGTCAAAGCCCTCCTCTAATAAATTATATGCTGTTTATACAGACGGTGCTGCTGCTGTGGAGGACCTTCGGGCCGAACTTGCTCGAGCTAAGGAGCAAGCCCGAAGGAGTGAAACGGCTGCCTCGAGGGCGGCCGAGGAGTTGAAAGCCGAAAAGGCTGCGCACTGCCTAAGCAGGGCCGAGGTGGCCGAATTGGCCATGAAATTAAAGGATGCTGCCGACCGCAATGAGGCTCTTGAAAAGGAGCGCTTATCGGAGCGGGAAGACCTGAAGAAGGCCACCGCCGAAGCCAAGGATGCCCGCTCTGCAATGCCGGCTATGAAGGAGGAGCTGCGCCAGGCCGGAGAGATCGTGGCTGGCAAGCCTTTTCTGCTGCGTCGCCGATTTATGCATGGAAAGTATGCTCAATTTGAGCGGCTGTGGAGTCCGGAGGATCCGTATATGGACTTAGCTGCGAGTGCGGCTGACGCCGTGAAGCACTTCCGGAGCCAGAAGGATCATAAGACGGAAGAGCTGTATTGGTCTCAATTCCACAGTCCGGATCACCCACTTCCATTGACAGACCGGTTGGCCGAATGGGCCGAGCTAAATAGATTGTCTGGACTTGCCATGACTGACATCGTGGCCCATATCTGGCCAGAGAGGTCCAAGGCGACGAGCTATTTTGGTTTATTACAGCAATTCCTTGGAGCGGTGCCGCGTATAAAGGAGATGAAGCGGTTGGCCTGTATAGAGGGCGCGCGGATGGCTCTTGCCCGTGTAAAGGCGTATTGTCCGGAGATGGACGCCAGCGCTGTTGCTGCCCAGGGTTCGGATGAAAACCGGCTCCCTGCCGAGCACTATTTCGGGGAAGTCATGCGTGGCGCTCATGTAATAGAGTCGCAGTGCTCGAAGAATGTAACGTTCAAATGAACGCATTAGCTTATAAATTGATGATTATGTTATAACTGCTTTTTATACTTGTGCGTCCAAGTAGTAAAACTTCTCCGTTTTGGCCGTTTACGTATACGTGTGTATAACCTGAAAGATGCAGTCTTTGGCTTCAGACCCACGCACAAGGTGATGGGGCGTTCGCAAAAATAGTGCGTTTTCACACTTAATCCGACGTCTCGGTCCTATTATAAGGAGGTGGTAGCATAGCAAACGAGGCAATCCGGACTATAATGCTTTATCACTTTCACTTAGCCAGTGGAGCACGAGGGTGGGGCTACGATATAGCCCCTGGTGGCATCGCCCTTCTCCGAAGTCGGAGTGCGTGTGCCTGACCGGGAAACGGCCCTTCGTCAAAGCGGGGAATTCTAAACATTCCGATAGTCGATCGAGGGCTGACCAGTCTCTCGCTGCATCATGACAGTCAGTTTTCGGCTTTCTCTACTGAGGTGCTCGCCCAGCCGAACTGGGGCACAATCGCAGTAGTTCTCCTGGTGCCGCGTTAGCCGGTGATACGGAACGTAAGGCAGCAAAACACAGGAGCCGGGCAAACCCAACATTTGACCAAAGACATGATTCGGAGCTGATGCATATAATGCCTAACTCGAGACGCCGAACACTCCCTAAGGTGTTCGGTCTTTATAATAATGGGCAGAACGATGCCCTAAGCCCCTAGTGTCCAGGTACGGGCATGGTCTTCTGACACGGCCGATGCCAAAGCGTCAGGCTCCGCTTTGGCTATAGGAAGAAACCAAAGGAGAATAACAACGAAAGACAGTGAAAAAGGTCTACGCAGGGTCTTAACATGAAAAGAATCCTCACAACGGGTCCCTACTGCACGTCTGCGCCTGTGTCCCCGTTGCGCCGTTATCCTGGACGGGTATGCACGTTGTTCATCTGTAAAAAGAGAGGAACGTTAGTTTTAAAAACAAATTGTGCGAAAAATATTAGAAATATAAATAATTAAAGCGGGGTTCGTATAAACCCGCGGCAATTTGTGCGCGCAGCCCCCTATAAAGGGGTATGCGGCTAGGGAGCCCCTAGCCCACTGACGCCGGATTCGTCTATCCAAGTCCGGGGTCTTTAAGTGACCCTCGCACTAAAATTACGCCACGCGGTCCGGGCATCTTGAGTGTAAGAGATGCGTAATGCGGTATGGCGTTGAAGCGGACAAAAGCCTGTCGTCCCAAGAGTGCTTGATATTCACTTTCGAATGGGACGATATGAAAAATTAATTTTTCGCGTCGAGAATTGTTCGGAGATCCGAACACGACTTCTAGTAATATGGAGCCTATGCACTTGGCGTAATGGCCGGGCGTCAGTCCTTTGAAGGAAGTGCGGCTGTGTCGAATTTTGGTAGGGTCTATCCCCATCCTCCGGATTGTGTTTGAATATAGCAGGTTTAAGTCACTGCCTCCGTCCATTAGGATGTTAGTAAATTGCAATCCGTCTATTATGGGATTCAATACCAGGGGAGTCCGTCCCGCATTTCGAATGCTTCTGGAATAGTCCAGGTGGTCGAAAGTGATTGGTTTTGATATCCAATCTCTACAGTCTGCTGGGTTGGACCGTGCGAAGCTTTTTTTAGAAAGTGCCGCACTATTTTTCCATATTATCACATGAAGTGAGTTTACTGTTTTGACCCCTTGTGGGAAAGTCTTTTGTTTTCCGGTGCTCTGCTGGTGGGGTTTATCTTCTTCGCTTGACGCGTCGAGCCCCTTGTGTTCGGCATTTAGTCGGCCGGATTGTTTAAAACCCAACAATCCCTGTGGGTGTGATTTGCAGGCCTTCCGGGGGTACTGTGGATTTGACATATCCGACCCAAAATTTTGTTTAAGTTGGACAATTCGTCATTGTCATCCTTAAGAGGTTGTGTTTTATTATTGGGCCGCGAGCTTTTGAATCCGGCGTTGACTGCCGCGCTCTTTGGGCTTCTCTTTATTCCGGCGTTGTTCTTTTCTGCGCCGCGATTTTCCGTTTCCATCTCTTATCTCTGATGTACTTGGGTCGCTGGTGCTGCATCGTGCTAACCAGCTATCCTCGCCCGCACAAAAGCGGGTCATGAGGCTTGTCAGTGCGGACATTGTCCTCGGTTTCTCTTGACCAAGGTGCCTGGCGAGCCATTCGTCTCGGACATTGTGCTTGAAAGCTGCTAAGGCTTCGGCGTCCGGATAGTCGACTATTTGGTTCTTTTTGGTGAGGAACCTGTTCCAGAATTTCCGCGCTGACTCTCCGGGCTGTTGAGTTATATGAATTAGGTCATCTGCATCCGGAGGGCGGACATAAGTCCCTTGAAAATTTGCTCTAAACGCATCCTCGAGCTCTTCCCAACTTCCAACAGTATTTTCTGGGAGGCTTTTAAGCCAATCACGAGCTGGCCCTTTGAGCTTGAGGGGTAGGTATTTTATGGCGTGGAGATCATCTCCTCTGGCCATATGTATATGTAGTATATAATCTTCAATCCAGACTCCAGGGTCTGTTGTCCCATCGTATGCTTCTATGTTTATGGGTTTAAATCCTGCAGGGAATTCATGGTCCAGCACCTCATCAGTGAAACATAGTGGGTGTGCGGCGCCCCTGTATTTGTGTGTGCCGCTATCATCGGACACTTGACGTGTTGTCTTGCTTCCTGGGGCCTTATCCTTAGGCCCGTAGATGGATCTGGCTGGGCCATCTACCCTTCCAAGTTCGTTAGTTGGTTTATGTGGGGCGCCGCTGTCAGGATTTGGCCCATCATCTGGCCGTCTATTCGGCCAGGCAGCCTCTTTATTTTTGGACAGTGGGGGCTCTACGGCCTCTTCATCGAATTCTGGTAGCAGCTTGCGCTTCGGGTAGCTCTTTGGATGGTGGCCATTGCCGTACTTATCTGCGGTTTTGAGCATTGTGCTCCATCTCATTCTGAGTGTATTTTTGCGCTGTTTTGAGCCTTCATTTTTCCTTCTTCAGGCTTTTTGCTGTGGCGATAAGCCTGCGCTTGAAGCGCTCTTGTTCGATGGGATCTTTGGGTACGACGAATTCGTCATCGTTGAGGCTTGCTTCGTCATCGGAGGGAGGTATGTAATTATGATCCTCAACCTCTTCGTCTGCCGCCCCCTCATGAGGGCTTGCTTCTGCATCCTCCTGCGCTGAATCTTGCTGGAGGGGATTGTCTTCGGCATTCTCTGGAGTATTATTGTCTCCTGTGCCGGAATTTCCGTTTTAGCTGTGGCGAGATTTAGAGCGGTGCCGCTGACGCCGGCGCTTGGGCTGTTTCTTTAAGGAATCTACCTCCGCTGTTCCTTCGCCGTCCCCATCTTTTGGGGTATCCACCATATATACGTCATATGACGAGGTGGCCTTCCAGTGCCCTATGGGCGCTGGTTCCTATTTGTCTCCGGCATCGTCTTCCATAGCGTCGATGTCTTCGGAGTCGTAGTCTAGCACGTCGGTTAAATCGTCGACAGTGGCTACAAAGTGGGTGGTGGGTGGGCTCTAAATTTCTTCGTCGTCCGTATCCCAACCATCATGGCCATAATCCGGCCAGGACTCTCCCGATAACGAGAGATGCTTTAGTGAGTTTAAGATATCGCCAAAAGGCGAGCATTGAAAGATGTCCACGGCGGTGAATTCCATAACCGGCGCCCAATCTGAATCGATTGGTAGGGGCGCGGGAGGTTCGGAGTCCGGCGCCTGGGAATCATGAGTTTCGCAGGGGGACAAGATTGGTGTTCGGCTCCATCGCCGTGGATGTTGAAGCCCCTGGGGCGGCGTCTATCCACCAGCCCTCGATCTGGCCATCGGCTCCGGACTAATGGCCGGAGCGGATTCGTGTGCGGCCACCAAAGCACTGTTCGGCGGCAGAGCTAGATCATGCCCATCGTCACAGTGCGGCGCGCTTGGCCGTGGCTCGAGTCCACCGAGGATCAAATCTCCTCGGACATCGGCCGTGAAGTTTAAGCTTCCAAATCTGACCAGACGGCCAGGGGCGTAGCTTTCGATCTGCTCCAAATGGCCAAGTGAATTGGCCCACAGTGCGAAGCCGCCGAATACGAAGATCTGTCCGGGGAGGAAAGTCTCACCCAGGACAGCGTTGCAGGTTGAAGATGCCATCAAGCCTATTGGTGACGACACAGAGGAACTCTCAATGAAAGCACCAATGTCGGTGTCAAAACCGGCGGATCTCGGGTAGGGGGTCCCGAACTGTGCGTCTAGGCGGATGGTAACAGGAGACAAGGGACATGATGTTTTTTACCCAGGTTCGGGCCCTCTCGATGGAGGTAAAACCCTACTCCTGCTTGATTGATATTGATGATATGGGTAGTACAAGAGTAGATCTACCACGAGATCAAGGAGGCTAAACCCTAGAAGCTAGCCTATGGTATGATTGTTGTAATGTATGTTGTCCTACGGACTAAAGCCCTCCGGTTTATATAGATACCGGAGAGGGCTAGGGTTACACAGAGTCGGTTACAATAGTAGGAGATCTACGTATCCGTATCGCCAAGCTTGCCTTCCACGCCAAGTAAAGTACCTTCCGGACACGAGCCGGAGTCTTCAATCTTGTATCTTCATAGTCTTGGAGTCCGGCGGATATTGATAGTCCGGCTATCCGGACACCCCCTACTCCAGGACTCCCTCACCCTCCAAGAGAGAGCCCCGAGCCTTGCCCGAGGAGGGCGACGAGCACGCCTTCCTATGCGATGGAGGGAGGCGCCCCTTGCACCGGCGCTGATCTTGTAGCGGCGCCTCCAGAGATGCCAACCTCCTGAGGCCTTGAGCTGGGTGATGTCTTCTTCTTCTTAGGAACTACCTCGGAGGGTTCCCACTCTTGCTGTCTGGGTCCTCGACTGATGCAGCTTGGAAGGCACGCTCGAAAGAGCACACCGCATCCTTTTCTTCACAGGGGACTGTGATGATTCCGCCGCTTCTCGGCATCTTGAGGACATTGTAACCATGGTGTGTTACTGCCATGAACTTGTCCAGGGCTGGATACCCGAGGATGGCATTGTATGGCAGGCGAATGTGGGCAACGTCAAAGTCGATGAGCTCGGTACAGTAGTTCTTGCGCTGTCCGAAAGGGACAGGGAGGCGAACCTGCCCTATCGGAGTGGTGCAGCCGTCAGTGACTCCAGAGAAAGGCTTGGTTGGCTGAAGTTGATCATATGGCACTTGGAGGTTGTTGAACGTCTCGACGGATAGAATGTTGAGCCCTGCGCCACCATTGATGAGGGTGCTGGTAACTTGTACATTGCTGATGACTAGGGAACAAAGCATTGGGAGGGCGCCAGCTGTGGCCGCACACTTGAGTTGATCCTCTGAGCTAAACGTGATGGCGCACGTGTTCCACCTGAGAGGGCACGTGGCCTCGAGCTTGGGGAGGACTGTGTTCACCTCGTGAGCAAACTGCTTGAAGATGCGCTGAGAGGCTGGGGCCTATGCGCCGCGTAAGATGCAAGCGATAGCACGTGGCTCGTAGAAGCCCCCAGCCCCCTCGTCCTGGTGGTGGTCGTCATTCCTTCTTGGCGGTGGTGGCAGAGGAGGAAGGCCTGCATTGCCCTGCGGGCGATCCTCGCGAGGCTGATCCCTCCAAGCTCCCTCATGTGGCTGGTCACGCCAGCGATCCTCGCGAGGTCGATCACGCCACTCCTGGCGAGGGCCTCGGTCGTCCCATCGTCCGCCACCTCTTCCTCCTCCTTGACCGTAGCCCCGGTCGTTGCGCTCAGGGCGTCAACCGATGCATCCTTCTCGAACGGCTCTGAGCTCCTAGCATTCGTTGGTCTTGTGGGTGTAGAGGTTGTGGTAGGCTCAGAATCGGTTGCCCTTGGACGACTCCAGCTGGTCCCTGCCGCGCTTCGTGTCTGGTTCTGCTGCGAGCACAGCTGCTCCTTTGCGCTTCACGTCCTTGGCGTGGGCTTTCTTCTCTTCTGGATCAGCAGCTGGAAGCTCGAGGAGGGAGAGGCGCCCCTCCTCAGCTCTTGCGCACTTGGTCGCCAGGTTGAACAGCTCCAGTGATGTGCACAGATCCTCGTGGATGGTGAGCTCCTCTTTCATCTTGATGTCGCAGACGCTGTCAGAGAACGCTATGATGATGGCCTCCTCGGTCACCTTGGGAATCTTAAGGCTAGCGCTGTTGAAGCACTGGATGTACTTCTGCAAGGTGTCTCCTGGCTATTGCTTGATGCGGTGTAGGTCACCTACGACTGGAGGACGGTCGTGAGTGCCCTGGAAGTTGGCGATGAACCGGCTGCGCATCTCGTCCCAAGAGGAGATCGAGCCGGGAGGCAGGTTCAGGAGCCAGGTGCGGGCACCATCCTTGAGCGCCATGGGAACCAGTTCACCATGACCTTTTCGTCTCCGTTGGCCGCCTTGATGCCTACCTCGTAGAGCTGCAGGAACTCCGCGGGGTCGGCAGTGCCGTCATAGCGAGGGGGCAGATCTGGCTTGAACTTGCCCGACCAGGCGACATTGCATAGCTCGGTGGTGAAGGCGCGGCAGCTTGCGGAGGCCACCGGAGCCCTTTGCAGACGTGGGGCCTGCTCTTGGAGACTCCCGTGCGCTGCTGCCAGGGGCAGCGCGGTGTCTTAACACGCTGGAGAAGGGATGCAGTCTTGACGTGCCGGAGCGGGGAGCACGCGAGCGCCTTCTTGAGGCCGAGGGATTTCTTGGCAGCTCCTTTCTTGTCGCGCGGGCACTGGACAAGGTGGGTCTTGTCCAGGGGCCGCGCGCCTTGGGGCCAGGGCGCCTTCTTGGGGAGGAGGTGGCGGAGGCGCCTCCTGAGGTGCATCACGCATGCAGGACAGAAGGCGAGGCAGCAAGAGGGACGGCGTAGGAGATCCCCCTGCGGCGCTGACGAGCTCGATGATGCGAGCGAGCCACTCCTCATAGAGGTCATCGATGGGACGGTAGTGCAGAAGCTCACGTGCCAGGAGCAACACGGCCTGAGCGTCCGTGGGAGCGCGACGAGCGTGAGACGACGAACCAGCTGGAGTCAGCGACGGGGTGGCGGTGCGGCGAACCCGCTTGCTGCTCGTTCCTCGCCGGGCCGGTGGCAGGCGACGGATAACGATGAGGAGGCCCACCGACGGGAGCCGTCTCTGCGACGCGAGCGGCGAGAGCAGCCCGACGCTCAGCGCGAGCTCGTCGAGCGTCCGCCATGGATGCGACGAAACGATGGAACGCGGAACCGCAGAAAGTGGATTTCGGCGCACCCCTACCTGGCACGCCAAATGTCGGATATCGGATTCCGGCAAAACCCTTAAGGTTCGAACTCTGGGGTGCGCACGAAGATCTTCTCCCTGCCGATCCACGTCCCAAAGCCTCGCCGTGAATCTAAGCTACACGATGAACAACACAAAGGACACGAGGTTTATACTAGTTCGGGCCACCGTTGTGGTGTAATACCCTACACTAGTGTGAGGTGGTGGATTGCCTCTGGGGCTGATGATGAACAGTACAGAGGAAGAACAGCCTCACGAGGGGTGTTCTTGTGGTGGTGTGCTTGGAAAGGAATGGCTCCGTCTCTGTTGGCTCTGGGTGAGATCTCTCACCTTCTACTGTGGTGGCTATCTCTATATATAGAGGCCCTGGTCCTCTTCCCAAATAATGAGAGGGAAGGGAGCCAACAACGGCCATTTTGAAGGGGGACAGCTAGTACAAGTTATCCTGACTAAAGTTGGTCTTCGACTGCCAAAGGCACTGGCGATGACGCTGTCTTGGGCTCCACGATGACCTCCGTCCTGCCACTCTGCTGGTCTTGGTCTCGTTGCACCGATATGGTAACCTTTGCTTGATGCATCGGTACTCCGCGCCTGCGCTTGCTCCCTTTGAACCAAAGAGGAAACGAGGACATTGCACCAGCTGGCGCCCACCTAGCGCCCGCCTGGTCTCGATCATCATGGCTTGCGTCACGAGCATCTCACGAGGTACTCCTTGCCTTGATCTCCGCCTCCTCGCAAGCCTGCCTGGTGAGGCTACCTCTAAGGAAGCCTTGTGTCACCCGCCCTACGAGGCTTAGCCCCTCGCGAGGGTCTTGAGCTTGGGTTGATAAAGACGGGCCGTGCTGGGCCACCCCTTGAGCCACGCCGCAGGCCGTAGGCAGGCAAGTCTGGGAACCCCCGTTCCCAGAATGCCGACACAAAGTCCTTGAAAAACCTAGTGGTTCCAGAGAAATCAGACAGCACCCCACTTATACTGGTTGTACAATCAGTGACACAAAATGTAGGATTGACTCCAGCAGACTGTACCCATACTTCAGTGGCCACACCACCAGTCCCACCACATAGGACCTGCACTCCAGCAAAAGGTATGCCGATTTTAGTTGCCATAGCACCATCCATACCATAGAAAAATCCTACTCCAGCAAAAAGTACAGCAAGTCCACCGGCCGAAGACCTATCCCAACTGCAGACACGACCAATTCCTGCAGATTGGAACCCCATTCTAGTTATTTCCAGTTTAAAAAACAATGCTTCCAATGTTGTTAGGGACTACGTGCATATATTCCCATCATGGGAAGATTATAGTGAAGACAAACACCATTTTCACATCTTCCTGTCCCACTTAGGTGTAAGTGCTATTATTCATGGTGATTATTTTCCTGTTTTCTACTGATTGAACACATCAATGATTTACATTACATTGTTGTAAGTAGGCGAGGGTCAATCTGGATAGTCATGACGAGCAAAGGTTGCTTGCGCTTTTCAAGGAAGCATTGCAGCAGTATCGGTGTTACCTGAGGAAATCACACATTGATGGCAAGTCTATAAATGAATTTTTGGTGAAGTCTCCTCTGCTAAATTTAGAAGACATTGAATGGAAAAACCTTGTTATGCACTGGTCTCGTTCCCAGGATGAGGTAATGTCTATGAAATCACATGACAATTTGAACTTCTACTTTTCCGCATGTGACTTACAGATCTTTTTTGCAGGAAATCTGCTCGAAGAAGAATTCTGGTTTGAAAAGAACGACAGGATATCACAAATATGTTGCTCGCTGCTTTGCTCTTGTTAGTACCTGTTGTCTTGTATCATCGTACTTGCATACATACCTGGTTCATTATGTGACAACAATATGCTTGATAGCTTGTTTATCAATTGTTCGCTCCAAATTATCTGATCTGTATGAATGGCTACATTAGTGTAGAATATATCCAATGTCAATGAAATTTTTTAGCTCTGCATTGTTCTTGTAAATACTTGCTGCCCTTTATCACTGTACTTATATTCACAGGTAGTTGTTCATGTACCATCACTCTATAGCTTATTTTCCTTTACCATCCATTTTCTACACATCAGATCTATATTTACTCTTACCATAAGGTTGGATAACACCGATGGTACTGAAGAAGTTTAGCTCTGCATTGCTCTTGGCTGTAGCTTTTGCCTGTATCACTTTACTTACATTTATAGCTACTTGGTTATGCAGCATCACTCTTCATATTATCACATCCATATTTACTCTTAACAAAATGTAGAATAAAGGCAATGCTTATGAAGAAGATTCTGTGGTAAAGTTCTTTAATTGCACCCCCCCCCCCATCAGCATGGACAAGGACTTTATAGAGCATGTCTTCACCAATAATGTAAGTTTGTCCTTCTCAAGCCTTCAAACTTTGTTGTGTATATTTGGTTAGGCATGACTGCAACAGCTGTTTATTTTTGGTGTTTGCATCAAATTGCATGTTTGAAGTTTATTATATAGTTCATAAACAAAAGTTTGTCCTTCTCAATTTAAGTTTTCAGTTGTACAACCAAGTTCCTTATTCATACCATGTGAATTAAACTATTCAGAGCAAGTGTTCTTCTTTCGCACTGCATGTGTGCTTCTGTTCTTGATCCGTAATCTAGTGGTGTGGTGAACCTACCCACTACAGCACAATGTCATATGCTGCAATGTCTTAACTATGAACAATGTCATATCGTTCTACTGATATTTAAACCGTCTCTTTATTTGCCAATCTGAAATGGGATAAATTGACAACACACTAACCATTGAAATTTACGAATTCTTGATCTGTAATCCAGTGGTGTCGTGAAGCTGCCAACTCCTTCACAATATCATTTGCTGCCATATCTTGACCTGGACAATACCATATTGTGTTAATGCTATTTTAAACTGTGTCACTTTATTCATCAGTAAGAAATGTGATGAATTGTTAGCACCGATACTTATATGTGCAAAACCTGTCATTTGTCGGCTTGTTTATCTTTCAGAGTGAGGAGGATATAAGTGTCAAACAAGTGTAGTCTCATCAGCTTGCTCAGCTGCTTGCGCTACAGCTCCCGAGCAGGGCTAACCTTTCTTGGACTCTATTGAAGTGTTGTCGATTTTGTATATTATTTTGTCGACGTGTTTATTTGCACTGGTGGTGATCTTTGATGCCCAGTGTATGTAATCTGTTGTCTGCTTGTGCTTTATTATCATAGTGGAAACTTTGATGCCCAGTGGATGTAATATGCCATAATTTCTTTATTGTATAGTCTAGGTTTTTTTTCTTATTCACGGTGCTGCACTTATTTTACTATATATATATGTCTTCGTAGTAAACTGACCAAACCGTAAAATTATGGTACATAATCGGGCAGTCATGCAAATCACTATGTATGATCCGCATCATGGGCCCCGTCATCTTGGTCCATTAACAGTCCTAAATTTAGACCGGCCCACTAGTAGATTTGGGCCTTTAATAGGCCGAATAAATCGCCGGCCCTATTTTCGCAAGAAAACTCAATTGGCTTTTAGGAGGCTGAAAATTAGGTTGGGCCTGAAATGTGTCGAACAGCTCATGGGCCGGCAGCAGGCCGAAATAGACCCGGCCCATGATTGTGCTAATCACATCACGTGCTTTTAACAGGTCAAAATTGTCTCGGGCCTTGTTTGGCCCAATCAGGTTATCGGCTATGAGCAGGCCGGATGCAAACCAGGCCGTAGTAAGCCCAACTATGTGACGGGCTTTTAACATGCCAAAATAAATATAGGGCCGAAATGTTAAACGGGCCTTTAACAAGCCAAAACTAATATCAGGCCGAATTACTAAATGGGCCTTTAGCAAGTGGGCCCAAAAGCATAGCGTCCAGTTGACAGGCCGAATCTGATATCGGCCATAATTTAGCCCAAAGCCTCTTAAAGGGCCGGACCTGATCTGGGCCGTAATTTGGCCCAGAACATGGTAGGATTTTAATGGGACGGATCTCATATGGGCCTTTATTAGGTCCGGAACGTGGCAGGCTATTAACGGACCGGATCAAATATGGGCCGACATTTGGCCCAAAACATGGCAGCCTGTTAATGGGCCGGCCCACTAGTGTCCTCAAAATCTTGTGGGCCTTCAGCTGGGCCGGCCCATTATGGTTGGCGAAATCTTGTGGGCCTTTAGCTGGGCCGGCCCATTATTGTCTGCAAAATCTTGTGGACCTTTAGCTGGGCCGGCCTGTTATGGCCTGGAAAATCTCATGGGCCTTTAGCTGGGCCGACCCATTATGGCCCGCAAAATCTTGTGGGCCATTAGCTAGGCCGGCCCATTATGGTCCGCAAAATCTCGTGGGCCTATAGCTGTGTTGGCCCATTATGGTCCGCAAAATCTCGTGGGCCTTTAGCTGGGCCGGCCTATTATGGTCCGCAAAATCTTGTGGGCCTTTAGTTGGGTCGGCCCATTTAAACATTATGGGCCACTTTTGGGCCGGTCCACGTGGCAACATATCATAGCCGCATCTTGACCATTGGATGAGTGACACCTGTTCCAACGTAGAGCTGGCACGTGTTTCGTCTAGCCAATGATGATTTTACACGTGGAAAATCCCCATTGGTCCGGGCTGTTAACGGGTTTTCGGATCCAAAACCAGACACGGTAGCTTAACGGCATTCCATTACGGTGGATGCCACGTCTCGGTCACCCTTGACGAAAGCACTTCTGTGATGCGCGATTTATCGTCATGGAAGTGGACACTTCCGTGATGGTAATTTTGGTAATGCCATGGCACACTTCTACGACAACACAGGTATGACTTTCCTGATTCTATCATAAAATCATCATGGATGTACATGCATGAAAGAAAACATGACCTACTGTGACGAACACGTATCATCACGGAACTGTATTTTTTGTAGTGCATACAACCCATGGACACGATGACATCAAGTGGTGACCGTCATCAAGATTGTCGTGTGCTAGTTCAAGTGGAGCATCATGAAGACATCAAGTGTTTGAAGCCTGCCGTCCATTGCGGTGACAATGGACTTGTGAAGATGTGCAGAAGAGTAGCACACCCATAGTTGTTTATGGGGGAGCAATCAGCTGGTCTTCATCGACCCAACGCAATCAAGAAAGGTGGTCCATCTTGAGGAGGACAAGATCGTCATCATCTAGCTCAAGTTGATTATGTGCAAGGAAAAGGTTTGTCCTTGATAGGTTTATGTTTTACTGGTCTCAAGGTGGTAGTTGAGAGACCGGGTTATAGGATCAGTTGTCGTACTATCAAGGGGGGATCTTGATGAGTAGCTTGATCATATTGGTCGTACAGAGCTCAAACCATTGCATCCTTGCATCATCCTTATTGGTTCTTGTTTGATTCCTTTCCTTTTGAGATTTGGAGCTTATAGTCATTTTCATGACAAGCTCGAGTTCATCAAAAACAGAGTTCACATACATCTTCTATGATGTTTTCGATGTTGGAGGTTATGCCAGCTCTTCTTTGTTGGAGGTTATGTCGCTGTTTTGATGCTACTCATTGCCTTCTATCCAACAAGCTTGAGTTTACTCAATTCGGAGCTCATTTGCAGAAGTTGTGGCAGTTATGGTTTTCTTTGGAGTATACTTGTTTTCGTGGAAGTGGCATAAGGAAGGCGCAAGTGGTAGTACTGCGGCCTCGGAGCAGCAGTACCGCTGAAGGCCACAGGCGGTAGTACCACTGTGAAACAGCGGTAGTAATGCCCACGTCCACAGGCGGTAGTAAGGCTCTAGTTCTGCGCTAGTACCGCCTCGACTCGAGACCTGCATGTCTCGTGTCGGGTTCAGTGGTAGTACCGCTTATAAGCAGTAGTATCGCCCCTACTACTGCTACTAGTGCCGCTGAACGGTCCCCCTCTTTGTTCCTTCTCCCTTAGGCGTTTTGAGAGGTCCCAGCGGTAGTACCGCTGGGCCGAGCGACAGTACCACTGCGGCCAGCGGTAGTACCGCTCCCTTGAGCGGTAGTACCGCTTGCTACGGGCTGTGAATGGGGAAAATGGTCCAATAAAAGGGGGTCTTCTTTCCCATTGAACTTTATCCCTTTACCTCGTGTTCTTCCCCATTGTTGACCTTCTTCGAGCGTGTTGTCTCTCAGTCCCTCCATGGATTCTTGCTAGTTTTGGGGGGAAAAGAGAGAGGAGATCTAGATCCACATTTCCACCAAGCACTTTCACCTCTATGTGAGGGGAACCCCTTGGATCTAGATCTTTGAGTTCTTGGTGTTCTCCTTCTTGTTCTTCCTCTCTTTTTCTTCCATAGCTTTCGTTGCTTTTGTTGGATTTGGGAGTGAGGGACTTGGGCACTCTGTGTGCCCTTGCCATTGCATTAGTTGCATCGGTTTGAGTACTCCACATTGATACATGGAAGTTACAAGTTGAGAAGCTTATCTTGGGTGCTTGATGCCCTTGAGCTTGTTCATCTTGGGTGCTTGGGTGCGCTAGATGGTTGGTGGTGTTCGGAGCTCAATCATTGTGGTGTAAAGCTCCGGGCAAGCGTCGGGGTCTCCAATTAGGTTGTGGAGATCGCCCCGAGCATTTTGACGGGCTCCGGTCACCGCCCCCCAAGGGTTGCCAAAGTGTACGGGTTCGGTGACCGACCCAAGGGTTGCCATTTGTACGGGTTCGGTGATCGCCCTCAAGGGTCCCCTAGTGGAATCACGACATCGTGTATTGTGCGAGGGCGTGAGGAGATTACGGTGGACCTAGTGGCATCTTGGGGAGCATTGTGCCTCCACACAGCTCCAAGCGGAGATTAGCATCCGCAAGGGTGTGAACTTTGGGATACATCGTCGTCTGTGCATGCCTCGATTATCTCTTACCCAAGCCCTTTACTTATGCACTTTACTTTGTGATAGCCATATTGTTTCTTGTCATATATCTTGGTATCACCTAGTTGTTTATCTTTCTCAGCATTAGTTGTTTGTGCACATAGGTGAGCCTAGTTGTTGTAGGATTTATGTTTGACAAATTAACTGCTAGGTTTATTCCGCATTTGTTCAAGCCTAAATAGTAATTATTTTAAAGCGCCTATTCACACCCCCCCTCTAGGCGACATCCTTGATCTTTCAGTTGGGGAGACTATCATTTGAAGCTCAAGAGCAAGGAGTTCATCATCAACACACCGTCCATTACCTTTTGGAGAGTGGTGTCTCCTAGATTGGTTAGGTGTCGCTTGGGAGCCTCCGTCGTGATGTGGAGTTGAACCAAGAAGTTTGTAAGGGCGAGTATATCGCCGACTTCGTGAAGATCTACCAGAGTGAGGCAAGTCCTTCGTGGACGATGGCCATGGTGGGATAGACAAGGTTGCTTCTTCATGGACCCTTCCTAGGTGGATGCCTTCGTGGACTAGCCCAACCGTTACTCTTCGTGGGTTGAAGTCTCCATCAAAGTGGACATACGATAGCACCACCTATCAAAACCACGCAAAAAATTCTCCGCATCTCCAATGCATTTGCACACTCGAATCCCATTCCTTTACATTCTTGACTTGCATGCTTTACTCTTTCTGCTGCCTATACTCTTGTCATGCTTGCTTGAGATGTATTGTGTGTGCTTTAACATGTGCTAAACTCAACCTTATTTTGAAGAAATAAAAAAAACTACCACTTTTTCTTGTTAAGGGTCTAATCACCCCCTCTACACCCCTCTTATCAATGCATTCACCCTCCTTGGTACACCGACCAAGAAAGGAGAGGAGGAATCCTCCCCCACTCCAATTCGCCCTCCCCTATAGGAAAGGGAGGCCCCACCTCCACTTGGGACCTTGTGGCCCAAGCTGCCTTCCACCTCTTGGCCTTTTAAGGCCTGATGATATTAAATTAAATATAAAACTCCTAACAATTACTAGAGCCTTTTATTATTAATTTGACATCACCGGGAACATTTTCCACCTATATATTATATATCGGGAATACCTAGTATTGTCCGATAAACTCCAAAACCCTTCCGGTGACCTCGAAATGCTCCCAGTTCCTCTTGAAACTATTCCAGATATTAATGAAACAATTCCACAAATAAATCCTTGATACTCTATTCCTACTAACACTCAATATATCGTGATCACCTTACGCTTGTGACTCTGTAGGTTTGGTAAAACATAGACATGAACAAAACTCCTTCATTCAATGATCGATAGCGGAACAATGGACGTCCATATCAATCCCTATGATTGCACGAATGATATTCAAGTGAACCTTTGGTTATCATGTGATGTTCCTTTTGCTTCACGATACTTTACAGAACCCATGATGCATCGGTATCCTCTTGAGTCATACACATGCTCACTAGACAGTCATCCTCGTTACCGGTTTTGCTCTTCTTTCTCATGGAAGTGTTCTGGCATCCCCGTGACGTGGTCACCTGTGTCTGGCCAGACAATGATGGATGTCGTCACACCGAGAGGACCCTAAGAATATCTCTCCATCGTAAGTTCCCACTCTCAAGCTATATAGTCCCTTGTCAAACTTCCCGATGAACTTGTAAGTTGTCGTTATGATCACCATCTTACATATGACGTTTGAGGAACCCCAAAGTCCACCGTACAGTACGAAGTGACTACAATACTCCCATGGTCCAAGGAACTAAAAATAAATGTTAACACTCAGTGTTATAGCAATTGGTTTAAGACAATATTATCTCAAAGTATAACAAACAAGTTTTGGGTCGATTCAATATGATCGTTCTTGTAACATCATACTCTCAATGTTGGTTTAGGACTATCATTACACTTAATGATATCCTAAGATCCGGAAATATGATCAGCAACAACAATTTATATAGTCTTAGAGGCAAGACTAGGAACCTATTCTTTTACCATTTATCATTCCACATATGCATATTAGTTTTCCACTGAATCGCAGACTCGAGGATTATAGTAGTTATAGCATGAAATATAAACTCTTAATTATTAAAATGGAAATATAATAATACAATATTATTGCCTCTAGGGCATATTTACAATAGAGTTTATGTATGAGATGGTTATATGTTGTAATGTTAGGTCGCCTGCATGTCACAGCATGATGGCTGGAGCCACGGGATTGCCACTTTAATGTAATAGATGTAGAGATAGCCTACAGGTTACACGGAGGACCTGGGGCTTCACCAAGTGCAGGGATGAGGTGCTGAAAATTTTGTTACACGACAGTGTATTGTGAAATTGGTGCCACGACAACGTTTTCTGAAATTGCCACCATGGCAACGTTCTCTAAACGGCTGGCATGACAACGATTTTCCTACCACCACGGCAACGTTTCAACTTAATTTTCAAGAAGACCTTGAAGACTTCTCGGCGCCCAGGGATGTACCATATCATGCTATTATGAATTGCCTGAGATGTTTATCCTTTTGTTGTTTGCACCCTTTGATTGCACAGTAATCAATTATTAGGGTGATCTCTCACTGAAAATATCAAGTTAAAATGTGCTCTTCCCAGTGTTTGAACTGTCTATAACACGTAGCTTTCCTGTGTGTGTCATGTCCACATGAGTACAAACGGATTGTGAGGTGTAAGGCGGGCGAGGTAAGACTGAGCAAGCACATAGCACTCGGTTATCTTGAAGTTCTGGTAGAATCATTCTAAGCTCGGAGCATGAAGCACTGAAGGACGAACAAGAGTCATATGGAGATATGATCGACAAAAGAGTGCCTATAGATCAAACTTCATGTCATCAGTGAAGTCTACATCAATGGCTATGAATAGATCAGGGACTTTAATCACGCACTTTCAATTATGAGAGATATTGATTTGAGTGAGACTTAACTTTATATTAAAATAATAATAAACACTAGTACAAATTAAATTATGAACAAATTTCTAAGTGAATCTTGTGTTTATTGTTGTAGATCAATGGCTCGCAATATGTTAAACTTAGCCCCTATGTAGAGAAAGAAAAGTTGGATGCAAATGGTGGAAACTATGCAGATTGGATCCGGAACCTGAGATTTGTTCTCAGAAGTGCTAATAAGGAGTATGTGCTAGATCACCCCCTGGGTGATCCTCCTGCAAAGGATGCATCACAAGAAGTTGTAGATGCTTTCACTGCTTCATGGATCCTGAACTATAGGAACATTTCAAACGGTCAAGTACTAAATTTATTATTGGGTCAGTAGATGCTCTGTACAAGAAACAGACAAGGACCGAACATTTTGAGATAACTATGGCCTTGGTTGATTGCAACATGACAAAAGGCTCCTCAATGAGCTAGCATACAATGAAGTTTGCTACCTGTGTTGATAGACTTGCTGCTCTGGAATTTGGAATTCCTCCAACACTAGGTACAGATATTGTGCTGCTTGGTTCACTCCCCCACCTTATGATGGTTTTATCATGAATTATAACATGAGCGGGACGGAAAAAAGTGCAAATGAGTTGTTTTCTATGCTCAAGACTGTGGAGGCTGGAATGCAAAAGAACAAACAAATGTTGATGGTCAATAAGACTGCTAGTTTCAAGAAGAAGGGCAAGTCCAAGAAGAAATCTTTAGGTGCTGGTAAGACCGTGTCTCAGAAGAGGAACAAGGGTGATGATACTAAGGAGACTGAATGTTTCTACTACAAGTAGAAGGACACTAGAAGCACAACTGCAAGAAGTACTTGGCGAATAAGAAGAAGATTTGTTCTTTCGGTAAAGGTATAAAAGTTATACAAATTTAATGTTCTTCTACTTGTTAATTTCGTGTAAGTCATGAATATTTGATATTGATTGGTTGCTCTCATTTGTAAACCAACACCGGGACTACTGAAGCTCGCAAGTTGAGAAGGAATGCAGTCGTGATACAAGTCAGGAATGGTGATGGGATTGCTACCTAAGACCGTTCAAGTCATGTCTTTATTTTGTTTTCAAGATTTATCTTAGAATCAAATAATAGTTATCTCATTTCGAAAGTTGTGTAAGACAATATGTTTGAAGTTATGCAATGGATTTTCTCATAAGTTTTAAACAATGGTTATTGAAATTATTATAAGACTATCATTTTGGATTTACCTCTGTTGGTGGTTTATTCATTATCTTGAATAATATATAACATTAAAAGTTAAACGCCTTGAGAATACTGATAATACAACTTAAGTGTGGCACTGCAATATTGGTTATATCAAAATAAATGTATGCAAGACTTCATTAAGATGGAGTATTGGAGTCTCCTGATTATTGAATCGTTTGACACATACAAAGAATTATTCGATAAGTAAAATAACTAATACATCACTTAAAATTATTTTGATCCGAGCAGGTAAATCATTGGAATAATACATAATGATGTATGCAGCGTGATAATCATAACAGGGTGCGGTGGAGAATTAAACTTCATAAATTTTACTGATGATTTGAATAAAAATAAAGTCTGAAACATTTGAAAGGTTCAAAAGGAATTCAGAATGCAGTTAAAGGTCATCATAACAAAAGATCAAAGTTATTTAAGCCATGAGTTTAGCAATATATAATTATGATTTTTTTTTCATGATTTACTAAACGCTTGTAATTATTTTTGGGTTATCCACCTATATACACTAAAGCAAAGCACCATCTAAAAGTTTAGCAAGACAACACCATATGAGTTACGGAATAACAAATCCAGACAAATGCTACTTTGAAGAAAATCTCTCCTATAAAAGGTTCAAAGAAAAAGTATTTGTCACAAAGAATGACCACTTTCTTTAGAAGGAGTTTCTCGCTAAAGAAGTAAGTGGGAGGCAATACAGCTTGACAAGATTACAAAATCTCTGTAAGAAGTTAACTAGAAAAATAAAAAGGATTTTTTTCTAGAAATTGTCTGCAAAAGTAAACGAGAAAAAGTTACTACACCAGCTGTAGAAACTCATAGTTAAGGCTATAACCAAAGCACGTAGGTCAGGAAGTGTTCATCTTAGTGGAAGATAAAACCTGCGCACTACTGGAAAGCGATGGAGACGCCTAACTCATAAAGAATGACATGAAGTTATATAATCTGAAACGAATTTCGTCAATTTTAGAACTTGGTTGAATCTCCAGAAAAACAAACAAAGATAGTAATTTTACTATTTGTGAAGGAAGGCTAGTTGCAAGAGAAATTTTGCAGGTTGTGAGAGTCAATTATAATGAATCTTTTCTCACTAGAAGCAATACTAATGTCTGCACGGATTATGATGGCAAAATGTGGGTAAAAGTTTGCAAACTTCAAAGGATAATCTACGGTTTGAAGTAAGCATCAAGGAGATGGAATCAACATTTTGATGAAGTGATTAAAGAGTTTAGCTTCATTAAAATAATGAAGAAGCTTCTATATACATGAAGTTTAGTGGGAGCTATATAGCATTTCTAATGTTGTGTGTGGATGACATATTGTTCATTTGGAGATGACTTCAAGTTTCTTGGCACCATAAAAAGGATTGATTAATAAGTGTATTTTCGACGAAGTACTTGGGTGAAATAGCTTATATTGGACATCAAGATCTATGGAGATAGATCAAGACATCCAATTGTGCCAAAACCAAAGCATGTAGATTGACAAAGTTTTAAAGAGATTTAAAATGGAGAATATGAAAAGGATTTATCCCAAATGTCACATGGCATAACACATAGCAAAATCAATGTCTTAGGACAGTTGACGAGCGTGTGTAGATGATTGGAGTTCAAAATACCTTAGCAATTGAACCCATCATAAGAATCATGCACTACAAAAACAAGACACATCCATGACATTTGGGCAGAACGAATTATTTTGCTGTCATGCTTATGACACTTCTATGACGATAATTGTGACAAAACCCGGTATCATCATAGATGTGGTGGGCTCCTACTTCTACGGCAAAAATTCATGACAAAAAATGTGCTTTTCGTCCTGGGCGGGCCGGAGACGCACTTGCATGACATTCTTTGGGTCGTCCATGATGGAAAAAATTGTGGTATAAGCGAGGGCGGGGAAAATTTCGGGGAGTTCCCGATTATGGTGGGTGGTCGGGGACGAGCGATGCACGGAGGGATTGCGCGTTTCTCTCATACACGTATGCACATGGCTGTGAGGCGTTGGGCTCTAACAGAACCTGAGCGAGGCATTCACTTACTGAACCCGAGCGATTACACTAGCTACGTTATTGAACCTAACTGAACCAGATCGAGGGATTCCTTCACTACTGCTGCTAACTGAAGCCGATTGAACCTGTTGCCTGTTGATGAATAGTGATGGATGTTAGGGTTGGATGAACAGTTCTCGGTGGGGGTTGGATGAACAGGACCCCATGGTAGTAGTAGGCCGTTGCCGCTGGATGAACATGACCCCGATCGAGGAGGCCGGTGGAGGGTGGATGAATAGGACATCGTGCAGGATCCATGAATAGTAGCTGGTTGGTGGTTGATGAACAGGACCCCTGGAGGGCTAGTTGAACAGTAGCCGGTGGAGGCTGATGAATAGGACCCCGTGGATGAACAATAGCTGGTGGAGGCTGGAGGAAGTCGACGGTGGATGAGAAGTAGCAGGTGGAGGCTGGAGCTAGGCAGTAGACGATGGATGAACAGTAGCCCGTGGAGACCCGTTTTGCGGTACGCCACACCTCTCGATGATGAACAGGACCCCGTTCGACCGTAGGTGCTCCAAGACAAGTCTGTTTGCTCCATTTCGCGGTATGCCACACCCCTCCCGATCAACAGGACCCCATTTCGACCGTAGGCACTCGAACACAAGTCTGTTTCCTCTGTTTTGCGGTACGCCAGACTCTTTCCGATGAACAGGACCCCGTTTCGACCGTACACAGTCAAACAGAAGGCCCGTTACCTCCGTTCTGTGGTACACCAAACCTTGTTTCGGTTGTTCCGTCCAAGCCAGTTGGCTCCCGATGAATACGATGTATTTTGTTGTCTCCCAATGAACGCGACGCATTCCATTGCCTCCCCATGAACACGACGCAGTTTCTCCATTAAGTCCCAGCCAGTTGGCTTCCGATGAACATGACGTCATTGCTTCCATTAGTTTCCTCTCCATGTATACGAGCACTCGCCGTACGTATGCATGAGTATGTGTTCGAGACCCCGCCCATATGTACGTACGTGGCCGTATTTTTTGGCATCTGGTTGTACGTACATGTACACGGTTTTGACAGGACTGCCTGAACTGCTACCGCTTCTTACTCGGCCACGCTTCATCATGGCAGACAGATCGATCGACCTGTATGTACACAGACAACGATACGTACGCTTCGATTGGGTGGGTCCCAGTTGTCAGGGAGGATAAGGACACACTTCCTTGTGTGCGAAGATATAGCTGGTGGGTCTCGGCCGTCAGGGGAGGAATCATTTCTATTTTGTGAGTAATAAGGAGGCACTTCCTTTTGTTCGAAGATGTAGCTGGTGGGTCTAGCTGTCAGCCTCACAGCCTAAAGTCCTCTTCCAATGGCTGTCATTCATGGACCACGTTGACCACGCCGTGCCGAGAGCACCAAGGCGGTGGACGACAGCGAGGCCTAGGAAGGGAACGACGCGGAGCCGGGGAAGATGCGACAGTGGATGCCCACGCGGAGGGGAGTATGAGGGTTGACTGCTTCGGCTGTGGTGTGAGGTTGCCATTGTCGGAGAATAACAAGAGCTGTGGGAGCGTAGAGGGATGGCATGGCTAGCGGTGGCAGCATAGCCGGCCACGGGAGGCAGTAGCAGGCGGTCCAGCCGGCGTTGGTTTCGGCGGCTGGAGCAAGAAGATCAGAGATTGAAGAAGCAGCGCGGCCATTGGATGTTAATCCAACAGTCACTGTTGCTAGAATCGTTTGTTACTGCGTTAACAAAGCCTGCGTACGTGTCAACTTAGTAGGCCCACAAGTCAGCCTCTGAATCAAGTGGGTCCAAGATATTAGGGGGAGCAATCATTTTTCTTGCGCGTAATAAGGAGGCACTTCATTCAGTGTGAAGATGTAGCTCGTGGGTCCCAACTATCATGGGGGGACTTTATTTCTGTAGTAAGGATGAACATCCTTGCGTGCGAAAATTGTAGGTAGTGGGTCCAACCTGTCAGGGGGAGGAATCGTTTATTCCCGCATAATAAGGAGGCACTAGCTTGCGTCTGAAGACGTAGCTAGTGATTCCCAGCTGTCAGACTCTCGACGTACTCCATGTTGGCTCTGTTTGTTGACGACGGCGAGGCCTAAGATGGGAACGATCTGGAGTCATGGAACAAGGGGCACTGGAGTCCATGATGGAGGGGATTATGAGAGACTGGTTCAGCTATCGTGTGAGGCTGCCTTCACTGGAGAATAACAAAAGGTGTGGGAGAATACATGTATGACCTAGCCACCGTCGGGAGGAGGGTGGGACGGTGAGGCCTGCGCGACAGCACAACCGGCCATGGGAGGCAGATGCAAGCACTCCAGCAGGCGATGGTTTTGGCGGCTGGAACAAGAGCAACTAGATCAGAGCTTGAAGAAGCAGGAACGCCGTTGGTTGTCAATCCAACGACTACATATGTCAGAATAATTTGTTGACGTTTTGTTTTAGACCACAAAATTGTTTTGTTCACTAAATGGACAACACCTTGCTCAGGCTTCATCTAGTGGGCAAGCAAAGTCAGCTTCAAAAGCTGTGGCGGAATGCAGCCCATTTATTTAGGTTTTACAGCCCATTTCATTTTGTTTGCCAACACATCTATTTCCTGGGCTTTGACTCAAAAAATAATCTATTTCATGGTCTGGGTAAAAATAATAATGTCGATTTACTATTTATGATAATTTACAGTGCATTTGATTATTTATTCTAATACACATATTTACTGGGCTGGGTGAAAAATAATATTGCGTACATGAAGCCAATTTATCATTTCTGATATTTTACAAGCCATTTGATTTTAGTAAAAATGGACCCATTTTCTAGGATTAGTGAAAAAACAATGATGGTCCGGACTAAGCATTTCATATAAAAAATAATATTGAGATAGGAATGTTATAAAAATATAAGTTGGGCTTGGTAATCTTATTATACAAAAAATGAACTGAGTTGTGCATTTTATTAAAAGAAACATAGGCTAGCTTGTGCTTATTTTAGGATCTTATGTACAACTATCGGCTCAGTTGCATTGCTGATGTTCAACGAAAAAGCCCTATGTAGTACAGTACAACTTTACATGGCTACTCAGCCCACATTCAACAACGCTTGAAAAGGACCAAACAAGGCTTCTGTACAACTTTTTGAAGTCGCTGAGCTCAATTAATAACTTAAGAAAATGGTCAGAGTACACTGGAACCAAATTAAAAGATGTCACGAGCGAGAAAATAATTCAACAGTCCCACTTGTGTGTGTGTGTGTGTGTGTGTGTGAGAGAGAGAGAGAGAGAGAGAGACCCGTCGGTCGATGATAATAAATACATCATCCAGCCATATGCATGGCTAATGCTTAGTTAAAACTTATATAATTGACACAATCATATAGAACATCATAGCACACTGAACTTGCATACAAAAATTTCACGCAGGCAGCACAATCACGATGGAAGCAATGGATCCCTACAGGTAGGGCTATGTTGAAACCAACGAACTCATAAATAACCGTTCATCATCTTTATCAATGACATGGAAATATCTTGAATGGTGTGCAAAGAAAACAGACAAACAACACAATAAGTTCTGCTACCATATTAAGTTGACGTACACCCCTTTCTAACAAATGTTCAGGTAAAAAATGGAGCAGGTCTCAATCAAATGTACTGGCACATCAGTGCTTCACACCGATTATACGTCTCCAACGTATCTATAATTTATGAAGTATTCATGCTATTATATTATCATTCTTGGATGCTTTACAATCATTTTATAGCACCTTTATATCATTTTTTGGGACCAACCTATTGACCCACTGCCCAGTGTCAGTTGCTGTTTTGCTTGTTTTTACATCATAGGAAATCATTATCAAACATAGTGCAAACACCGCGAATCTTTTTGTGGGTTTTTATGGACCAGAACACCACCAGTGGGCGAGAGAAGCACTTGGTGTCGGTGTCAAAACCGGCGGATCTCGGTTAGGGGGTCCCGAACTGTGCGTCTAAGGCTAATGATAATAGGAGGCGGGGGACACAATGTTTACCCAGGTTCGGGCCCTCTTGATGGAGGTAATACCCTACTTCCTGCTTGATTGATCTTTATGATATGAGTATTACAAGAGTTGATCTACCACGAGATCGTAGAGGCTAAACCCTAGAAGCTAGCCTATGATTATGATTGTCCTCCCCCTACGAACTAAACCCTCTGGTTTATATAAACACTGGTGGGGGCTAGGGTTACATAGAGTTGGTTACAGAGAAAGGAATCTTCATATCCTAACCGCCAAGCTTGCCTTCCACGCAAAGGAGAGTCCCATCCAGACACAGGACAAAGTCTTCTATCTTGTATCTTCATAGTCCAACAGTCCAGCATATGCATATAGTCCGGCTGTTTGAGGACCCCTTAATCTAGGACTCCCTCAGTAGCCCCTGAACCAGGCTTCAATGACAATGAGTTCGGCGCGCAGATTGTCTTCATCATTGCAAGGAGGGTTCCTTCTTCGAATACTCAAAAGTAGATCTTCAACATAAGAATAGTGTCCGGATCTGTTGCTCAATGCTTTGCGAGGTGGTTTTATTGGCACGTCTTGTCGAAGCGGAGATCATGTACTCTTATTTCAGGATTCTCATCAACACGGGTGTGGGTAACCCAACCTTCCCGTTGGTATGATTCCTTGGGAATATGCATGTTTTAAGGCCATGTGGGGGACGTTTGATATTCGTCCTCTTTATAAGGAGGCCGAGACCCGCCTTTTCCCACTATGCCACTCCCTCCTCCTCCCACCTCAAGTTCCAACACCCAAGGTTTAACCAGTTGCTTCGAACCTCAGGACATGTCTGAATCCAGCCTTCAAGGCCGGTGGAAAGCTTCCTCTGTCACCAAGGGGATATCATCAAGCCCAGGGAGGCGAGGTATTTGAGCGCGGAGATCCTTCACAGGATTCCTGCACAAGGGCAGGTTATCCCTACTCCTAGACCTAATGAGAGGGTCGTATTTATCCCCCACTTCCTCCGGGGGCTAGGCTTCTCCCTTCATCCCTTTGTTCGAGGGCTCATGTTTTACTACGGACTAGATTTCCATGATCTAGCTCTGGACTCTCTCCTCCACGTCTCATCATTCATTATCGTATGTGAGGCTTTCCTCCGTATCTCTCCACACTTAGGCTTATGGCTCAAGACCAATGATGTAAGGCCGAAGATAATAGATGGGAGACACGCAGAGTGCGGAGGTGCTTCGGTAAGAAATCGGCTGACGTCATCTGGCCAAAGGGTTCCTTCACTGCAACTTCCGGCCTATGGCAACGGGAGTGGTTTTACATCACGGAGCCCCGTGGTACCAAGTGGGTGGCCTCACCCGCCTTCCGATACGGCCCTCCGCCACAGCTCGCATCGTGGATCAACAAGGGGCAGGATTGGGGATCGCTAGATGAATTCCAAATACTGCAAAGCCGCATTTGGGACCTTATCAAGAAGGACATCGGCCTCATCAAGGTAATCTTGGTTATGTTAGTCCGTCGGGTCTTTCCATGCCAGCGCCGACCTCTCCGTATGTGGGAGTTCAATCCGGAAGGACCGCGGACCATTCAACACTTCTTTGGCACAACACTCAAAGGGATGTATGAATTATTCTTCGGGTCACGAAAAAGGTGTGCGGACAGCACCGAGGACGCATGCCTTGACTATAACCATCTGGATTCCCCGGTAAGTACTCAATCTCTGAACACGTTTTTAGTTTAAGCTTCCCATAGCAAAACTGAGAAAGCCATAGTCTGCCAGGGCTGGATAAAGAAGGCGGAGAGGATCAGGTGTTCGGCCCCTCTTCCCGATAACTCAGCGGACCCAGTGTTAACCAGGATGCTGGCTCCGGCACCCTATCAAGTGTCGTTGAGGGAAGAGAAGGGGAGGAGTGGAGAGGCCCAAAGTGGCCTTCATACCGGAGGCGCGTCATGCACCATATCCTGGGAAATCAGCCCTCCCGTGTTGCAGGTTGAATAGGGAGCAGAATCTGACATTCCCTCCCCCCACTGGAAGAAGAGAGCCACCCCTGAAGACCTGAAGGCACAGGCCTCCAAGCGAGGGAAGAAATCCCTGTCAGGAGGCGTGGATTCGGGAGGCGATATTGCCGCATAGTGCCAACAAGGGGGCCAGCCTTTAGCCAAACCGTAAGTGAACCAAGGTGCTTTGACATGCATACCCCGTTCTTTTCTTTTTTATGAGGGTATTATCTGAAACGTATGTTTTGCAGTTTGGCCTACAGCCTCCCTCAACAATCTTCGTCCTCAGGGGATCTTCTTCCAGAGATGATGGAGAGCAAAACGCCGCCTCATACTTCCCAGCCCCACAAGGCGGACGAACCCAAGGTGTCATCCCAGAGGATCTCTCCCGATCCGCGAAGGAGGACAAGGCCAGAAGATGACTCTTTGGCCGCCTGAGGTTTGGGGTGTTCGGCTCCTAGAGATACAAACAACAAAAACCCCGGACTGTCCGATATACCGCCGGACACATGGACGGGTCTTTTGCGGCAAGCACCTATCTCGGAGGAACATCGTACCTTAATGTGTACGGTGATTGAGAGAATTTCATCCGCAAAAAGAAGATTGAATGAAGCCTTTACGAGCCTGCTAAGAGGCTTTGAGGAACGCAATGTGTACTATGTATAAATAGTAGCCCCTGAGACTCTGGTTGCCATCTAAACGGGGCGATCAGAGGATCGAAGGATAAATAAGATCAGGTAATAATTTTGCTAATTTGTACACAGGCGGCTGCAGCCCCGGCCACTGCCCAGGTTGTCGAATTTGCCAAACTGAAGCGGCAAGTCGATGTAGCGGATGATGACATCACGCTTGTGTACATGATGTTGGAATTTATAATATGCTTGACTGCAGATGGTGCTGCCGCCGTGGAGACCCTTCGGGCTGAGCTTGCTCGGGCCAAGGAGCAAGCCAGGATAAGCAACGAGGCTGCCGAGCAGGAAGTTGGTGAATTAAAAGTTGTACAGGCTACTCATCTCCTGAGTGAGGAGAAAATATACAACATGGCGCGTGAGCTAAGGGATGCCGCTAGCCAATATGCACTTCTCGAGAAAGAGACCAAAGAAAAAATGGCTGACCTTGAGAAGGCCTTACAAGTGGCAAAGAAAACCCGGTCCGAGGCTAGAGCGGCACGGGAGGAGATCCGGCAAGCCGGGGAGATCGCGGCTGGGAAGCCCTTTTTATTACCAACTAGGTTCAGCGATCCGAAGTATGCCCCGCTTGATCAGATGTGGAGTTCGCCGGACGCATATTTGGACTTGTCGAAGAGTGCTTCTGATGCGACGTAGTTTTTCCAGGCCCAAGAAGGCCGTGAAGCGGAACGGCTTTTCTAGTCGCAGTTTAGCATGCCAAGGCGTCCACTGCTGTTAAATGAGCAGATGGCCGAATGCGCCGAGCTCCACAGGATATCCGGACTTGCCATGAAGGATGTCGTGGACCGGATGTGGCCTTGGGGACCAACTACGAATAGTTATTTTGGCTTAGTGCAACAACTTGTTCGTGCGGTGTCGTATATCAACGCTGTCAAGCAGTCAACGCGCATATAAGGTGCACGGATGCCCTTGCCCATGTGAAGACGTATTGGGCGAAGATCAAGCCACCGATATTGCAACAAGGGGTCCACCCGGGGGTCAGGACACACCAGATCAATATTATGAAGAAGTCTTAGAGGGTGCCCACTTGATAGAGGGTCAGTACTCGAAGAATATTATGTTCATGTAACATGTATCCGAATTGTAAAAACAATGCTTATGATAATGAAGGCTGTCTTTATACTTTTACCCGCAAAGTATTTTAGTGCCTCCTGTGTGGCAGTTTATGTATATAACCTAAAAGTTGCAGTCTTCGGCTTCGGCCCCCTCGCGTATAATGCGGGGGTGTTCGGAAAATCACTTGACCACACTTGACCCAACGTCTTGGTCCATTAAGGAGGTGTTTAGTGCGGCGAACTAGGCAATCGGACTATAGAGCTTTAACACTTTCACTTAGCCATAGGAGTTTGACGGTGGGGCTACTGTATAGCCCCTGGTATGTCCTTGTTTATCCGAATACGGTGCGTTTATATACGTGACCAGGAAACCGGTCCTTCATTAATGCGGAGGAATCGCGAAGATTCCGCTAAGCCATCGAGTGGTTGACCAACTCTCGCCTTATCATGATAGTCAGTTTTCGGCTTTCTCTACTAAGCTGCTCGTCCGGATGAACCAGGGCACAATCGCAGTAGTTCTCGCTTGGCCACTTTAGCCGATAGAATGGAACGTAAGGTAGCAAACACAGGATCCGGGCAAACCCAACTATTGACCAAAGACATGATTCGGAGCTGATGCATATAAGGCCAAAACTCACGATGCCGAATACTCCCGAAGGTATTCGGACTTTTCAATATATACCGGGCTGGGTACAGCCCCCGGTAATGAACCCTGAATTTAAGGCACGTGCTACGACCCGTCGTGAGGAGAGAGCGCCTATGGTGAGAACATAGTTCTCAAAGCACACTCCTGGCTGCTTCTATAATATCCATTTTAGTATGGCGAATCGTAAGTTCGCGAATACTGCCGATATCTTTCCTGGGTATTTTACATGCCAGGAGTGTATGAAACAACAAGAGATAATAATAAAATAAAAAAAGGTTTACACAGGGTCTTAATCTAAACAGAAACCATGAAACAGGGCCCTGCTGCACGTCTGCGCCTTTATCTCCATTGTGTAGTGTCCTTGAAGGGTATATCATGATGGCCTATCTATAAAATGGGAAGAACCAGGTGAAAGAATCTGGTACGACGGTGGGTATAGTTTGTTGGTTTGGATGACCCGTGAATTGTAGCTTTTTGAGTCCGAATAGGGTCATGCCAAACTATAGACTTTTTACGTGCAGGGTGCCCCTAGCTCTACCCAAGGAATTTTGAGTGTATATTTGTGTATACGGGAAAACATGTACATTCTTCTTATGGAGCGTGCTGTGGGGGCAGGGCTTCTAAACAAGCTCAGGTTTATCTGAGCTTTTACACGTAGGTGTGCGCCGAACACGTTTGGCTGTATCCGCGGTCTTGAGGACCGATGAGCTATTCAGCTTGAAAAGGCTGCTTCGTGCTTCAACTACTAGAGTCACCGCGTATTCTTCTGTACGAAGAGAACGCTCTGTATTTCCGCTCACCGTGATAACACCACATGGTCTAGGCATCTTGAGTTTAGGATAAGAATAGTGCAGGACTGCATTGAAATGGGCGAAGGCCGTTCGTCCGAGTAGTGCCTGATAGCCACTCGGAATGGAGCAATGTCGAAGATTAGTTCTTCGCTTCGACTGTTATCGGGAGAGCCGAAGACGACGTCCAATGTTAGGGTGCCTGTGCAGCCGGCCTCTACGCCTAGTATTACTCATTTAAAGGTAGTGCTGCTTTGCTTGATTCTTGACGGGTCTATCCCCATCTTATGGACAGTGTCTTGATATATCAGACTGAGACTACTGCCGCCGTCCATGAGGACTCGGGTGAGGTGATATCCGTCAATTATTGGCTTGAGCACTAAGGCGGCCGAGCCCCCTTGACGGATACTAGACGGATGATCCCTACGATCGATGGTGATCGGACAGGCCTACCATGGGTTGAATTTGGGGGCAACAGGCTCTATAGCATACATGTCTCGAAGTGCGCATTTGCGCTCCCTCTTTGGGATATGAGTGACATAAATCATGTTCATTGTTTTGACCTCCGGTGGAAATTTCTTCTGTCCCCCCATATTTGGCTGGCGGGATTCGTCCTCATGTTCGCTTTGCGGTCCCTTCCCTTTGTGTTCGGCGTTGAGCTTGCGGCCAGCTTGAAGACCCAACATTCGCTGTTGGTATGATTGGCTAGTTTGTCGGGGTTGCCATGAATCTGGCAGGACCTTTCTAGAGTTTTATCTAGGCTAGATGGACCATCTCTGCTGCCTTTATGTGACTTTTTCCGTTGACCGGGTCTAGAGCCCCTGAATCCAGTGTTTACCGCTGCATTGTCTGTGCTTTCCTCATTGTTTTGACGTCTGTTTTTATTGTGTCGTGGCTTTCCATTGCCATCCCTGACTTCGGATGTGCCAGGATCGCTGGTGCTGGTATGGGCCAACCAGTTGTCCTCTCCCACGCAAAAGCGGGTCATGAGTGTAGTTAGGGCTGCCATTGTCTTTGGCTTTTCCTGGCCTAGGTGTGTCTCGGACACTATGTTTGGAAGTTGCTAAGGTTTGGGCATCCGGACAGTCGACGACTTGGTTCTTCTTAGTGAGAAATCGGTTCCAAAGCTTACGGGCTGACTCTCCTGGCTGTTGGGTTATGTGACTTAGATTGTCTGCATCCGGAGGTCGGACATAGGTCCCTTAGAAATTTGCCCTGAAAAAGTCCTCAAGTTCTTCCCAGTTTCCAATGGAGTTTTCGGGGAGGCTTTTCAGCCAGTGCCGAGCTGGTCCTTTTAGCTTGAGGGGTAGGTATTTGTTGGCGTGGAGATCGTCTCCATGAGCCATGTGGATGTGAAGAATAAAGTCTTCTATCCAGACCGCAGGGTCTATCGTTCTGTCGTACGCCTCGATATTCATGGGTTTAAACCCTTCTGGAAATTCATGATTCAGCACCTCGTCGATGAAGCACAGGGGGTGTGCGGCACCCCTGTATTTGGCTATGTCGTGGCATGGGTCCGACGGTTGTAGTGTTCGGTGTTGGTTCCAAACTAGTAAGTGACGGGCATATTTGGTTTGATGGTCCTGATCCTGTGCGGGAACATGTTCCCTGGATCCATAAACGGACCTGGTTCTGCCAGCTATTTTGTCCAGGTCTTCACGCAAATCGTGTTTCCTGTTCTGGGTTGCGACCTCCTTTCCTTTATGGGGAGGGGGCGTGTTTTTCTATGCGGCGTTGTTAGCCGCTCTGTCTCAACCATGAGGTCGTCGGCCTGGTTGATCCGCCGTATTGTAATTCGGCGGTATGGGCGCAATAGCATCATCGTCGAATTCAGGCAGCAGTTTGCATTTGGGGTAGCTCTTTGTTTTGTTATTGCCGCCGTATTTTTCCTCAGTGTCAAGCACTTCATTCCATTTGTCATTGAGTGTATCGTGCGCGGCTTTAAGCCGTTGCTTCTGCTTCTTCAAGCTCCTTGCGGTGGCGATAAGTCTCTGGTGGAGGTGTTCTTATCCAATTGTTTTTTCGGGACGATGAATGTATCATCATCTAGACAATTTTCCTCTTTGGAGACAGGTTGATAATTGGAGTCTTCGGCATCGCTGTGATTGGATAGGGGCCCCAGAATATGTTCGCCATCACCTTGCTCGTCCTGCTCCATTGCTGGGTCTGCGGTCTCTTCATTGTCTTCGGCGTCGTCTGGGGTGTTATTCCCTCTCGTGCCGGTATCACTATTTTTACCATGGCGTGGTTTTGAGCGGCGCCGCTGACGTCGGCGCTTTGGCTGCTTTATAGGAGTTTTATCCGCAACTGGATCCTTTTTGTCATTGCCATTGTCTTGTTTGGGTGTATCCACCATGTATATGTCGTATGAAGAGGTGGCTGTCCAGCGCCTTGTGGGCAGTGGTTCCTGTTCTTCTCTAGCATCGTCGTCCATACCGTCGATCTCTTCAGAGTCGAAATTAAGCATGTCCGTCCAATCGTCGACAGTGGCTATCAGGTGGGTGGTGGGTGGGCAACGACCTCTTCGTCGTCCGCTTCCCGCTCAAGCCAGACATAGATCGGCCAAGAATCTCCTGACAAAGAGACATATTTTAATGAGTTTAACATGTCGCCTAGGGGTGAGTGTTGGAAGATGTCGGCGGAGCTGAACTCTAAGATCAGCGCCCGGTCGATGGGTGCGGATACACGCGATTTGAAGCCTATGGCCGGAGACAAGTCCGAGGTTCCGATGACACAAGCCTCGTTGGAGGTCAGATCTGTGTTTGGCTCTAGCGCCACTAAGTCCGCGGCCTCCGTGGCGAGGTTGGGCCTCCCATCCTCGGATGGCGCACTCTGCTCTGGGTCTAGGGCCAGAGCGATTACAGGCGCTATCTCTTGCACATAGTCCGATGACAGATTTAGGTCATAATCATCGTGGCGGCAGGGCGCGGCTGTCATGGGCTCGAATCCATCGAGGATCAAGTCTCTGCGGATGTCATCGGTGTAGTTCAAGCTTCCAAACCTGACCTGATGGCTAGGAGCGTAGCTATCGATCTACTCCAGATAGCCAAGCGAATTGGCCCGCAGTGCGAAGCCGCCGGATACGAAGACCTGTCCGGGGAGAAAAACTTCGCCTTGGACTGCGTTGTTGTGGATGATTGAAGGAGCCATCAAGCCTTACGTTGACGACACAGTGGAACTCTCAATGAAAGCACCAATGTCGGTGTCAAAACCGGCGGATCTCGGGTAGGGGGTCCCGAACTGTGTTTCTAAGGCTAATGGTAATAGGAGGCTGGGGACACAATGTTTACCCAGGTTCGGGCCCGCTTGATGGAGGTAATACCCTACTTCCTGCTTGAGTGATCTTGATGATATGAGTATTACAAGACTTGATCTACCACGAGATCGTAGAGGCTAAACCCTAGAGGCTAGCCTACGATTATGATTGTCCGCCCCCTACGAACTAAACCCTTCTGTTTATATAAACACCCGAGGGGGCTAGGGTTACACAGAGTTGGTTACAGAGAAAGGAATCTTCATATCCTAACCTCTAAGCTTACCTTCCATCCAAAGGAGAGTCCCATCCGGACACGGGACGAAGTCTTCTATCTTGAATCTTCATAGTCCAACAGTCCGGCATATGCATATAGTTCAGCTGTCCGAGACCCCTTAATCCAGGACTCCCTCACCCGGGGGGTGCCCCGAGGGGGCACAACCCACCAGGGCGCGCTTGGGGGGGCCAGGCATTCCCAGGTGGGTTGTGCCCACCTCGGTGCCCTCCTACACTAAGGGAGTCCTGGATTAGGGGGTATCCGGACAACCGGACTATATACATCGTCCGGACTATTGAAGCGTGAAGATACAAGACTCAAGACTTCGGCCGGTGTCCGGATGGGACTCTCCTTTGCCTGGAAGGCAAGCTTGGCGATCCGGATATTGTGTTTCCTTCCTTGTAACTGACTCCATGTAAATCCTAGACACCTCCGGTGTCTATATAAACCGGAGAGGTTGGTCCTTAGAAGGCATATCACAATTACAATCATACCATCATAGGCTAGCTCTTAGGGTTTAGCCTCTACGATCTCATGGTAGATCTACTCTTGTACTACTCATATCTTCAATATTAATCATGCAGGAAGTAGGGTTTTACCTCCATCGAGAGGGCCCGAACCCGGGTAAACATTGTGTCCCTCGCTTCCTGTTACCATCAGCCTAAGATGCACAGATCGGGACCCCCTACCCGAGATCCGCCGGTTTTTGACACTGACATTGGTGCTTTCATTAAGAGTTCCTCTGTGTCGTCGTTGCAGGGCTTGATGGCGCCTTCAATCATCAACAACACGGTCTTGGTGGAGATTTTTCTCCCCGGACAGATCTTCGTGTTCGGCGGCTTCGCACTGCGGGCCAATTCGCTTGGCCATCTGGAGCAGATCGACAGCTACGCCCCTGGCCACCAGGTCAGGTTCGGTAACTTGACAAACACGGCGGATATTCGCGAAGACTTGTTCTTCGACAGATTTGGGCTTGCGCCAGGAGCACCGAACAGTTACGATGGGTACGGCTTAGACCTGTTGTCAGACGATGCTCGAGATATCACCCCTGCAGTAGCCCCAGATCTAAATCCGGAGTAGGTTGTGTTGCCTAAGGGCGGAGGGGTGGACCCCGCCCCGCAGGCGGCACACTCATCGGCGGTGGAGCCGAACACATGCCTTGTCTCTGTGGAAGCCTGTAACCGCGGGCCCCCGGACTTGTGTCCGGTTGTTGGTTCCGGTCCGCACACCCTCGAGCCAGTCGAGCCAGGTTGGGCTCCGGTAATGGAGTTTACTGCTGCGGACATCTTCCAGCACTCGCCCTTTGGAGACATGCTGAACTCATTAATGTCTCTCCTTTGTCAGGAGGCTCTGGGCCGAACTATGTCCGGCTTGAGTGGGAAGCAGGCGGCGAAGGAGTTCGCTGCCCACCCACCACCCACTTCATTGGCACGGTCGATGATTTAACCGACGTGCTTGACTTCGACTCAGAAGATATCGAAGGTATGGACGATGATGCAGGAGAATAATAGGAGCCACCGCTCACAGGGCGGTGGACGGCCACCTCCTCATACGATATATACATGGTGGACACTCCGAAGGAAACCAATGGCGACGAGGCAACAGAGGATAACCCCTCAGGCAGAAAAGCAAAGCATGGGCGTCGTCGGCGCAGCTCCAAGCCCCGCCACAGCAATATCGGCCCCGGAGATGAAAGCAATCTGGATGGTGCCGAAGAGGAATACAACCCTGACCAGCCCACCTTCGAGTAGGCCGAATAGGAAGATGAGCAGGTCAGCCCAGACAAACAGGCGACTGACGGATATCCGGAGGAGGATAACTATATGCCCCCCTCCGAAGACAAGATTAGCCTCGGCGACAACGAGTTCGGCGTGCCTGAAGATCCCGTGGAGCAAGAGCGCTTCAAGCGCCGGCTTATTGGCACTGCGAGGAGCCTAAAGAAGAAGCAACAGCAACTTCAGGCTGATCAAGACCGGCTCACAGATAGATGGACTGAAGTCTTGGCAGCCGAGGAATACGGACTCGAGCGCCAAACGGCTGACCGGCCACCCCGTGGCCAGGATAAAATGGGATATCAGCCCGAATACCAGCCCACACCCCCACGCCAATACACTACGGCCCAGGGAAACAAGTAAGACCTGCAAGATATTCTGGAAAACAAAGAAGGACAGCCAAGATCGATCTACGGATCAAGGGGGCGCACCCCAGCGCGCGACGATGATCGTCACGCCGGATACATCATCAACAAGTCCGGCCGGGTTGAGCACAGCAACCCAGACCAATTCGAACTGTGTAGCCACACAGCTCGGCACAGAGGCGCCGCACACCCCCTCTGCTTCACTGACGAAGTGATGGATCATGAATTCCCAGAAGGGTTCAAACCCGTAAACATTGAATCATATGATGGCACAACAGACCCTGCAATATGGATCGAGGATTTTCTTCTCCACATTCACATGGCCCGCGGAGACGATCTTCATGCCATCAAGTATCTTCCCCTTAAGATCAAAGGACCAGCCCGGCACTGGCTACACAGCCTGCCAGCAAATTCCATTGGCAGTTGGGAAGACCTGGAAGACGCATTCCTCAACAACTTCCAGGGCACATATGTGCGACCACCAGACGCTAATGACCTGAGCCACATTACTCAGCAGCCCGGAGAGTCAGCCAGGAAATTCTGGACTGGGTTCCTAACTAAAAAGAACCAAATAGTCGACTGTCCGGACGCTGAAGCCCTGGCAGCTTTTAAGCATAATATCCATGACAAGTGGCTTGCTCGACAGCTGGTTGGCTCACAGCGGCACCATGCCACATTCCAGCACTTTGGATGTCCGCGACAATAACGGCAAGTGAGGGAGTCCTGGACTAGGGGGTGTCCGGATAGCGGGACTATCATCATTGGCCGGACTCCAAGACTATGGAGATACAAGATTGAAGACTTCGTCCCGTGTCCGGATGGGACTTTCCTTGGCGTGGAAGGCAAGCTTGGCAATACGGATATGTAGATCTCCTACCATTGTAACCGACTCTGTGTAACCCTAGCCCTCTCCGGTGTCTATTTAAACCGGAGGGTTTTAGTCCATAGGACGAACAACCATTACAACAATCATACCATAGGCTAGCTTCTACGGTTTAGCCTCCTTGATCTCATGGTAGATCTACTCTTGTACTACCCATATCATCAATATTAATCAAGCAGGAGTAGGGTTTTACCTCCATCGAGAGGGCCCGAACCTGGGTAAAAACATCGTGTCCCTTGTCTCCTGTTACCATCCGCCTAGACGCATAGTTCGGGACCCCCTACCCGAGATCCGCCGGTTTTGACACCGACATTGGTGCTTTCATTGATAGTTCCTCTGTGCCGTCGCGATCAAGAAGGATGCCTCTTCCCGTCTTTAAAGACGGTATCATTGCCAAAGGAGCCTTGGCCGCCGGCCAAACTATCCGGCTAGGTGGTTTTCTCATGACCGCCTGTTCGGCCACCGCTTCGACGATGACCTCTCGGGTCATCAAAAGCAATCTTCACGTCAACTCGGAATTCGCCGAGCAGCTGGATCCAATAGAGCTCTCATCCGTAAACGAGCTCTTGGATCGCGTCGCCGCCCTGGGAGTCGCTACAGACTACAATCAGATTGGGCTTAAAAGCAATCTGATAGAGATTAACTCTCCCCAGGTTACCCACCACGTTGCGGTGGTAGAGGAACAACGTGGTGATATTCTTCTGTATTGAAAACTAGTTATGTCCGGACTCCCGAACCCTCCATGCTGGATTCCCGCGGAGGGACGAACATCGATCAAGCACTGAACCTAAAGTCAGGCATCGGACCAGACTCGTTGGACAACGTCCAGCAATCCAAGCTTCCAAATTCGGAAATTTTTCGGCCTTTTAGCCTCAAGATGGGCAGGGTTCCGGACTCAATTCCACCCACCCACCCAAACATATGTGATCTATCTCAAATCCGGCAAGAGCCCGCTGAAACAGTACATCATTACTGGGCCAGATTTCTCCTGGTTGTGGACAGGATAAAAGACTGCCGTGAGGAAAATGCAATTTCGGTTTTTTGCAGTAATTGCATGGACAAGGGAATCTTGAACGCCATAAGTCGTCGTGAAATCACACGCTTCGCCGACCTGACGTCCATAGTATGAAAGTACTGTGCGATGGAGAGTTTCCGGAAAACCGAAACTATGTTTTGGGACAATCCGGCTCCGAATACAACCCTAGTCCGAAACAAAAGGGTGCATCATGCTCAGGCACCCGGTACAAAAACCAAAAAGCAAAAACCCCATAAAGGGCAAGGAACCGTACTGGAGGGATGGCTTAGCGGACCCTGTAAAATTCACAGTACAGAGGGCGCCACTCCAACACATAGCCTTCGAGCATGTTGGATACTGCGGCAGGTGGCCAAAAGTGGCGAAGAGCTTCTAGCCCCGGAGAACCACTCCAACAGTACCAGTACGGTATGAACAGTCTTCAAGACTTTCGCATCAAATAATATGCGGAAACAAACGATCCGTAGCCTCGCTGAAGTCTACCAAGTAGCAAGAACAAATCCATGGAGCGACATGGCTATCACCTTCAACGGCAGCGATGAACCTAAATTCCGAACTGCCCAAGCAGCAGCCGCATTGGTCCTCAGCCCAATAGTGGACGGCTTTCGTCTTACGAAAGTGCTCATGGACGGCGGCAGCGGATTAAACCTCATCTACGAGGAAACCCTTCAAAAATGGAAATAGACTGGAGCTGGACAATTACAGGTCCGAAGAGGTCACGTTCCAAGTGGCCCCGTTCAGCAGCGGATATCACGCTTTATTAGGATGAGAGGCATTCACAATTTTCCAAGCCGTACCCCATTACGGGTACATGAAGCTTAAAATGCCCGGGCCCAATGGAACCATAACCCTTGCCAGTGATCCGGACATAGCACTCCGCGCCGAAAACAAGACAGCCGCATTAGCCCTAGAGGCACTATCCGAAGCCCTAGCGGCGGAGGAACTCACTGCGCTGCGCTCTACGGTGAACATGGATGATGTGATACTCGATAAGAGATCCAAGTCCACCTCTTTTAAACCAGCGGACGAAATAGTCAAATTCCAGGTCCATCCAACGGACCCAACAAAGACGGCCTCCATCGGGGCAAAGTTGAACCCCGATGTAGACGCCGCACTACGAGAATTCCTTCGGGAGAATTGGGACATCTTTGCCTGGCACCCTTCAGATATGCCAGGAATCCCACGCAGATTGGCAGAACACAGCCTAAACATCCTAAAAGGATTCAAGCCAGTCAAACAGGCTCTTCGGCGATTTTCCGAACCCAAAAGACAGGCAATGGGAGAGGAGCTAGCCAAACTATTGGAAGCCGGATTCATCAGAGACATCAAACATCCGAACTAGCTAGCAAACCTGGTAATGGTACCAAAGAAGGACAAATCCTGGCGCCTATGTGTCGATTTTAAAGACCTCAACAAGGCTTGCCCAAAGGATCCTTTCCCCCTTCCCCGCATCGACCAAATAATCGATGCTACTGCAGGGCACGATTCATTGTGCTTCCTTGACGCATACTCCGGCTACCATCAAATCAAGATGGCGGAGGCGGACCAAGCCGCAACGGCATTCATTACTCCATACGGACCATTCTGCTTCAACACGATGCCCTTCGGACTCAAAAACGCCGGCGCAACATATCAGCGCATGATTCAGACATGTCTGGCTATCCAGATCAGCAAAACAGTAGAGGCATACATAGACGACGTGGTCGTCAAAACCAAACACGTCGAAAATCTAGTAGATGATTTGAGGCTCACATTCGACAACCTCCGAGCATATGACATTAAGCTGAACCCGGAAAAATGCGTTTTCGGCGTACCAGCCGGAAAGCTCCTAGGCTTCATTGTATCCGGTAGAGTAATTGAAGCAAACCCAGCCAAGATCCGAGCTCTGTCATAGCTGGATATTCCAAAAGACCTCAAACAAATACAAAAATTGACTGGATGCATGGCGGCTCTAAGCCGCTTCATCTCCCGTTTGGGAGAAAAGGCATTGCCCCTCTATCGCCTCCTCAGGCGCACCGAACACTTCGAGTGGACGGATGCTGCCACTGCCGGACTAGAAGAAATAAAGGCCATATTGGCAACAAATCCGGTCCTGGCCACGCCTAACCTGGGCGAACCAATGTTGTTATATATCGCGGCAACACATCAAGTTGTAAGCGGTACTCGTCGTCGAACGAGAAACAGAAGGGCATAAATTCCCTCTTCAAAAACCAGTGTACTACGTATCCACTGTCTTAACTCCCTGCAAGTCCCGGTACCCGCATTATCAAAAGGTAGCATACGCGGTGTTCATGGCATCCTGGAAGCTGCGACACTACTTTCAAGAGTGTTCGATAACAGTGGCCTTCGAAGTACCCCTCAACGACATCATAAACAACTGCGACGCGACGGGCAGAATCGCAAAATGGGCCATTGAGCTCTTACCATTTGACATAACCTACAAACCGAGGCGAGCTATAAAGTCGCAAGTCCTGGCTGACTTCGTCGCTGAATGGACTAAAGCCGAACTCCCTAAAGAGTATGGCGCATAGTCCAATTGGATCATGCATTTTGACGGCTCTAAAATGTTGGCCGGCTTGGGGGCTGGTGTCGTTTTGACGTCCCCAACCGGAGACACAGTCCAATACGTACTTCAAATAATGTACACCGACTCCAACAACGTAGCCGAATACGAGGCCCTTCTACACGGTCTCCGGATGGCAATCTCCATGGGCATTCAACGCCTCGAGGTACGCGGGGATTCAAACCTCGCAATATCACAAGTAAACGGAGACCTCGATGCCAAAGATCCGAAAATGGCAGCCTGCCGTAACGCTGTCTTAAAACTGTCAGCTCGGTTCGAAGGACTCGAATTCCACCATGTAGCCCGGGATAATAACCAGGCGGCCGACGTGTTGGCACGCATCGGCGCAAAGCGCGACGCCGTCCCTCCAAACATCTTCCTGGAGCGGCTCTTTAAGCCATCCGTTGTATGGGAAGAAGAGTCCAGAAACAACAATCCGGAACCAAACCGCACCGCCCAACACCGAACATTTTGACACAACCGGTGGCTCAGCCAATGACATAACACCTTCCGCCCACGAAATAATGGCAGTCATTGCCCCGTGGACGGAACCATTCCTAGCCTACTTAATTAGGCAGGAACTTCCCGAAGACAAAAACGAGGCCCACTACATAGTTCGGCGATCTAAAGCCTACAAGGTCCATGAGGGGGAACTTTATAAGAAAAGCACAACCGGAGTCCTTCAAAGGTGTATCTCCGAAGAGGAAGGGCGAAATCTTCTGGCTGAAATTCACGCCGGACTAGTCGGACACAACGCTGCAGCCCGGGCCCTTGTAGGTAAGGCCTTTCGTACAGGATTTTATTGGCCGATGGCCCGGGCAGATGCTCAGGACTTAGTCCAACGATGTGTCGGTTGTCAGCTCTTTGCTAATCAGAGCCACATGCCACCCACCGCCCTCAAAACTATACCCATCACCTGGCCGTTTGCGGTCTGGGGGCTTGACATGGTTGGACCCCTCAAAGGGGGAACCCACAAGAAAAAATACCTACTGGTCATGGTGGACAAACTCACCAAATGGATAGAGGCCAAGCCAGTTAAAACGGCCGAATTCGGACCTGTGATAGACTTCATATCCGGGGTAGTACACCGTTACGGTGTCCCCCACAGCATCATCACCGATAACGGCACGAACTTCACGGCCGACGAGGTTAAACTCTGGTGCAAAAATATGGGCATTAAGCTCGACTAAGCTTCAGTCTATCACCCTCAAACCAACGGTCAAGTTGAACGAGCAAATGGTCTAATCATGAGCGGCATCAAACCCAGATTAGTGCAGTCCCTTACAGAATCTAACACGCACTGGGTAGAGGAGCTCGACTCCGTACTCTGGGGGCTGCGGACCACGCCAAACCGTACTACCGGGTTCACGCCATTTTTTATGGTATACAACGCAGAGGCATTTTGGACCTGCGACATAATTCATGACTCACCTCGAGTGCGCATGTACGAAGAAAGAGCAGCCGAGTTGGATCGGCAGGGCAGCTTGGACGCATTGGAGGAGGAACACGATGTGGCAAAGGCTCGCTCTGCATTCTATCAGCAGCAGGCTCGAAGATATCAAAGCAGAGAAGTACGGGCTAAAACTTACAATGTTGGCGAACTAGTTCTACGCCTGCCGGACAAGAAAAAGGACAAACTCAAGCCCAAATGGGAAGGTCCCTTCATCATCGACCAAGTCCTGACCGGCGGAGCATACCGTCTGCGAAATGCATCGGACAACCGACTCGAGCCGAACCCATGGAACGCAGCCCGCCTCCGAAGATTCTACGCCTAGCGCCGGACTCAGAGTTCGTCTCCTTCCTCCGTCCACATTTTTACACTTCAGCTGTATTTTGTTTCTCTCTTTTCTCCCTCCTTTTTCATAAAAGCCCTTGAGGGCCTATTTTCCCATTGTTTGCACACACTTGATGTGCTACCCGCACTCATTATACCTGGGGGCTTCTTTAACAGAAGCTTACTTATACGGGCTTTATGCCCAACACATGTGTCAAACTTCCGCATGTACCTTCTATTCACCATTATATGCATCGATATGACTTAAGTTTTGGCCAAGCTGGGTTGCCTGGCTCCTGTGCTTACCCCTATGTTCCCGATTGTTCGGCTAGGAGGTAAAGGGAGCACCTCTGCGATTGCTACTGTCGGGTCAGCCGGATGTGTACCTCAGACTGGGTGAAGCCGAAAGCAAGCGTTCTTAAGGGAATATTCGGTCGGTGACTTGAAAGATGATTTTTTACATATTTATTTATCTACCCCCAGACGTTTTCCTGCTCTTTTCGCAGTCCGGACATGCACTTTAGGGCATGCCTCCCAGGGAAAGGAACCCTTAACGGAACTATTCTCCCTGGAAGATGTTTCTTACTAACCATGTAATATAACATAACTAGTTGGGCACTTGTCTGATAAAGCACTAATGACCCCTACGCCTGGTCTCCATGCATGCCCCGGTTTTTTCATAACCGAGAGGGTATTCGGACACACTCCAGACTCTAGGGTCTCGAGGTTGAAGCGAAAAGGTCGGCAAAGACAAACGATTTACAATCCGGCTAGAAGGCATTTTACATGTCATTTTAAATACATCGTCAAATCGACTGACTGTACTCCTCCTCAATCCCGTCTAACAGGCTGTCTAATTTACAGTCCCGTTGGGAATACTTAGCGGCCAACTCTACTTGGCCGTACACTAAGCTCACGGGGATCTCCTTCCCATCGGGCCCCACAGGTCCGACCTCGGCCATGTGGTTTGGATCCGCCTTCTTGTACCGCGTCTTCACCATGGGCCAGGCCTCCCAGGAACCTTGACGGCAGGCCGATATCTTCCATGAACGGAAGCGCTGCTGCGCTCCCTGAAGCTTCTCCTCAAGCTCTCCAAGGCCCTCGGGTAGGGAGACGGATGGCCATAAGGCCTGGACGACGCCACTCATCGCCTGCAGAACACGTTTGAGCAGTTGCACCAGCTCGGGAAGTTGGTCACCCATTGAACCGGGCATTTCCTCCGCAGGGCAACCTGTGAGCACACCTACAGACATATTTTTGTCAATTGACTTCCTCGCCGAACTCTTCTTTTCAAAAGAGTTTTCTCAAGCACTTACTATAGATGCCGCGACGAAGCCGGTGATTCTCCTTCACGGAGCCATATAGCTCGGCCCGAACACCTTTCAGCTCTTCTCCAAGCTGGGCGTGGGCATCCTGGAGTTTGTTCCTCTCCTGCTGCACCTTCATAAGCACCCTCTCGCCGGCCTTCAGCTGTCGCAGTAGCTGTTGCTTGTCCGGATCAAGTCCGGCAACATCTGCAATATCATTGTTAGACTTATACGCACGCCGCACACCGCTTATCTTTTTGAAATAATTTGTTACCGGAGGGGGTCTCTGTGTCTCCTCCTGCGGCAGCCACTGCGGCCTCAAGTTGGGCTTTGCACTCTTGTAGCTCCTAGGACAATTGGGTATTCTTCTCTGTGAGATCCTGCATATCAAATGATCCTTAAATCAGTTATTTTAACTACTTTAAGTCTCGGGGGCTACTGGCATATGCAACTATTAAAATCCCTTTCCCGTATGTCCTTTACATACTGCTCCGTGGCTCTGGTTAAATCATCTTCAGCGGCACGGAGGTGCGCGTCTCCCGCGTTAAAGGCATTCAACACCTCGGGGGAAAAACATGCGTCACGAAGAACTATCTGGCGGCGCCTATGATTCATGGCGCTCTCCACCTTAGACCTGGTGGCGGACAACCTGTCGGCATCCTCCGTTGGAGGAGTATCCGGCTCACGACATGCGCTTGCCTCCCCTTCCGGACCAGGTGTTGGAGCCTGATTGGCGAAGGCTTGGTTGGCAACCTCTCCGGGCACAATCGTATGAACGCTCTTTCTCCTGGAAAAGTCATGAGCATTAATGCACCTCCTAGGAATCTTTTCCTTAAACAACGGTCGCAAGCTATACCGTTGCGGTGACGTTTCGATTCGCACTGCATCCCTCTTCCGCCTGCTGGGCCGGACTGACCCTTGTTGGTCAGCCGCCACGGGTTCGGCTTCCCGCCTTGAAGGCACCTCCTGCGAGACACCGTTGTATACGGTGATCAGAAATACGCAAGGACGAAGTAGTGGTGTCAGGACTCCGGTCATAATTACCTGGGAAGCCGGAGATAAGCCGGGGTAGTCAGCCGTAATGGCGACAAGAGCATTGTCCATGCTGAGTTGGTGGAACACCCCGTCGATTAGCTCCACCTTTATGTCCGGATCCTCTTCGGAGGCCGGATCAGGGGATCTTCCCGTATCCTCGGGTTGTGGAGCCGTACTATGTATGCTCCCCACATCCCGGCGCAGTTCCTGCGTCAAAACCATAAAGTAAGGTACTTAACTTTGAAAGCACGGGTCGGATAAATAAATGTCCGCTTACCCAACTCCGAGGGTTATTCATTGAGAACCCATTCAATGGGCTCATCTGGAGGAAGTCCTCCTTCTCCCCCTTTTACAGGCTGGACAGAATCTTCACCAGATGTGCGGCCGATCCCGGCCCCTTGCGGCCGTGACGGGTGGCATCATTCTCCCTGTTGAAATCCCACATGGGGTGGCCCCTATATTGGAGCAGTTGCACCCCTCGCAGAATGCACGTGGCCATGACTCCAATCATGGTCAATCCGGAATGGGCCAGCAACCTTATCCGGCCCATCAAATAATGGACGCTCCTGTCTTCCTCCTGTTGAGGGCTCCGTGGGCGCCAACTTAGGCGTTTCTTCAGAGGAGCCTTGCTGAACTCCGGGAGGCCGATCCGAATTGGGTCTGGCAGCGGAGCATCTTCTACATAAAACCATTCCGAAGGCCAGTCTTCGGACGCCTTCTTTGGGGTTCCGGATAGATATCCGGTCCCGGCGATGTGCCATATTTCAGCTCCGCCCACTTGATATGTTGACCCCTTGTGAGAACGGTGTACGAGGCAAAATAGTCTCTTCCACAGTGCAAAATGGGGCTCGATGCCCAGGAACAGCTCGCAAAGAGCCACGAAACCCGCGATGTGTAGAATAGAGGCGGGCGTGAGGTGATGAAGCTGGAGTCCGTAAAACTCCAGAAGCCCCCGGAGAAACGGATGTATGGGAAACCCGAGCCCCCTTATTAGATAAGGGACGAAGCACACCCGCTCTCCTTTGGAGGGACTAGGGGTGGCCTCCGCTTGCTTTCCACCTTTGTAGGTGGCGAGCCCGGCTCGAACGGGGACCATAAAGGCCGGAGGAAGGTATCCCTCCGCTTGAAGCGTCACCAGCTCTTTGTGCGGAACTGAACATCTCCTTCAATCTCCTGGCTGAGGACTAGGAGCGCGAGAGCAGGAGCCACGTCGACGGTCCATGATGGAGTGGATTTTTGGTCAGAAGCGCTCCGATGAGTACTCGCGGAAGGAAGATGGTTTGATTTGGATCTGGATCCTTGCCTCTCTTATAGGCAGATTATTTGCGCAGCTAGGGGGTAAAACATAAAAATGCCCTGGCCTTTCGCATTCATGCGACACGTGGAAGAGAGCCATTATTGGGCGCAGAAGAGAAGGAGCGCAACATTTGTAAGGAAGCCGGACACTATTCGGCAAGCACATGGAATTTGGAGGAGAACCCGCCTTTCAATGCCGAAGACAATATGCACGCCGGACTCGTCGTCATTGAAGCCTGGTTTGGGGGCTACTGAGGGAGTCCTGGACTAGGGGGTGTCCGGATAGCTGGACTATCATCATCATCTGGACTCCAAGACTATGAAGATACAAGATTGAAGACTTCGTCCCGTGTCCGGATGGGACTTTCCTTGGCGTGGAAGGCAAGCTTGGCAATACGGATATGTAGATCTCCTACCATTTTAACCGACTCTGTGTAACCCTAGCCCTCTCCGGTATCTACATAAACCGAAGGGTTTTAGTCCGTAGGACGAACAACCATTACAACAATCATACCAGGCTAGCTTCTAGGGTTTAGCCTCCTTGATCTCGTGGTAGATCTACTCTTGTACTACCCATATCATCAATATTAATCAAGCAGGATTAGGGTTTTACCTCCATCGAGAGGGCCCGAACCTGGGTAAAAACATCGTGTCCCTTGTCTCTTGTTACCATCCGCCTACACGCACAGTTCGGGACCCCCTACCCGAGATCCGCCGGTTTTGACACTGACAGCAAGCCACGACGCAACAAACATAAGCGACGGAACAACGGCGACAACACTAAAGACACGGTAGTAAATGCCGGATTCAGCGGATCCAAGTCCGGTCAGCAGAAGAAGCCGTTCAAAAGAAACAATCAGGGACCATCTAGTCTGGACCGTATACTGGCGCGCTCGTGATAAATTCATGGCACCCCGGACAAGCCAGCCAACCACACCAACAGAGACTGCTGGGTATTCAAACAGGCCGGCAAAATATACGCCAAAAACAAGGACAAGGGGCTGCACAGTGACGATGACGAGGAGCCCCCACGTCCGAGCACGGGGGGACAGAAGAAATTCCCCCCCCCCCCTAGGTGAAAACGGTCAACATGATCTACGCCACTCACATTCCCAAGAAGCAAGCACTAGGGACGTCTACGTGATGGAGCCATTCGCCCCCAAGTTCAACCCATGGTCATCTTGTCCGATCACCTTTGATCGTAGGGATCATCCTACTAGCATCCATCACGGCGGCTCAGCCGCATTGGTCTTAGACCCAATCATCGACGGATTTCACCTCACGCGAGTCCTTATGGACGGCGGTAGCAGCCTGAACCTGCTTTATCAGGACACAGTGTGCAAAATGGGCATCGACCCCTCAAAGATCAAGCCCACCAAAACCACCTTTAAAGGTGTAATTCCACGAGTAGAGGCCCGCTGTACGGGCTCCATAACATTGGAAGTTGTCTTCGGATCTCCGGACAACTTCCAAAGCGAAGAGTTAATCTTCGATATCGTCCCTTTCCGTAGCGGTTACCATGCACTGCTTGGACGAACCGCATTTGCTAGATTCAATGCGGTGCCACACTATGCATACCTCAAGCTCAAGATGCCAGGCCCGCACGGGGTCATAACAGTCAATGGAAACATGGACCGCTCTCTCCGTATAGAAGAGCATACTGCAGCCCTCATGGAAGAAGTACAATGCGGCCTCCTCCGGCAAACCACCAATCCGGCGATGACAACCTCAAGCACCGTCAAGAGAGTCCGGAGCACCCTGCAACAGGATCATCAGGCAAGCCAAGAGCGCGATTAGCAGTCCGGCCTCCGCTCAAACCCATTAAAGCAGCATTCGTGCCACGCGTACACAATTACGCACTCAAAATACCATGGGCATAGGCGGAGGCGCATCAGTGACTCAGTCAACAGTGCGGTATCACTGCAACATACCTTCATAATCTTTCCATTTTACCTTTCAGGACATTGCGTTAGTGCAGCCTCTTTAGAAGGGCCGGATTGCCAGACTTACCTAGGAGAGAAAACCAAGGAGGCAACAGGCTTTGCGCACAGAAGGACACACCCAGGTGGAATCTATTTACAATCATTATACCTGTTTTATCTATCTGTACGTGACCTGCCCCTGGATAGGACATGTCAAATAGTCCTATTTATCTCCGCTTAATGCATTCATTGTAAACATATGCTTAAACGTATTATTCATCAATGGGAGATCACATATAGCATTAGCTTATCAGTCTTATTTGAGAATTTTTTCTCACAAATGTTTATTTGATATTGCATCCGTACACCTTGGTACATTCACTCTACTAGGGGCTTCCTATGGCGCCCCATAATATGGCAATACAAGTCCGAACAGTTTCAACAGTGCGGCACCCCGAACTTATAGCACTATATGTATCAGCTCCGAATAATGTCTTGGGTCTACAGTTGGGTTAGCCCGGCTCCCTTGTTTTGGTACCTTACGTTCCGTTATATCGGCTAAGGTAGCGCAGGGAGAACTACTGAGATTGTGTCCCGGTTCTTCTAGACGAGCACCTCTGTAGAGAAAGCCGAAAACTGACCGGCATGATGTGGCGAGAGCTGGTCGCTGTTCGAGAGGTCTTAAAATCCTTAAAGATTTTTCCGCTTTAGGCGATAAATCGGCTTCATCCGATCTAGGTGTATATAGCGCCCCAATTCGGCCCTCCGGATTCTAGGGGCTTCGCTGAAATTTAAAATTGTAGACTTCTATGGCTAAGTGAAAGTTATAAAGCCGCATAGTCCGATTGCCTTGTTCGCTGCGCTGGACACCTCCTTAAGGGACCAAGCATTTGGATAAAGAGTCTCTGGGTTTTCCATGAACACCCCTGTACTAGATACGTGGGGGCGGAAGCCGACGATTGGCCTACTTTCAGAATTTTATAAACAATCGCACATAAGGTAATATTTTAAATTACAAAAGTGCTACATAGCGCAAGTAACTTCGTCCTTAAATCACAAACATGACAGAAGTGAATTCACTCTAAAATGGTGTCCTTGGTACATTCATTGGCCACGAGACGAGCGCCCTTCATAACGTCATCGTAATACTTCTCCGGATAGCGATGCGCCTTGCCCTCCAGCGGCCCGTCCTTCACCACCTTCTCCGCATCCAGCTTGCCCCAATGCACCTTCGCGCGGGCAAAGGCCCGGCGGGCACCTTCAATGCAGATGGATCGCTTGATGAATTCGAGCCGCGGACAGGCATTCACCATCCACTTGATCAAGCCGAAGTAGCTAGCCAGCAAGGGCTCACCAGGCCACATCCGGACTATTCAATCTTTCATAGCTGCTTCGGCTGCCCTGTCGAGTTCGACCAACTGCTTCAGTTGGTCACTCAGAGGCATTGGATGTTCGGCCCCAGCATACTGGGAACACAATAGCTTCTCTGTTGAGCTCCCCTCCTGGGCACGGTAGAACTCCGCGGCATCTGATACTTTGCGTTGCAAATCTGTGAATGCCCCTGGAGAGCTCCGAACTCGGGTAAGTAAAAGAAACGCTTCCTCCACATGTTTTCTTTGCATAAAGAATTTCTTACCCGCCGCTATCTTTTTGGCCTCCTGGATTTCCTGTTGTGCCTTCTCGGCTTCGGCCTTGGTGTCTTTCATATTCCCAAGCGCCTTCGCATGCTCGGCCTCTTTCATCTTCAGATCATGCTCCACGGACTCGAATTTCTTGTCGAGGTCCTGGAGCTCTTGTTGTACCTCGCCCACTCTAGCACTTTGCTTTTCGCGCACCTTGCATTCCAAGGCCGCCTTGTCTTCGGCCTCGGATAGCGCTTTCTTCAGGGACGCCACTTCGGTGGTGGCCCCTGTTACACAGTCACAATGCTTTGGTGTTAGACTAACCAATTTTTTCTATCCTTAAATACATAAGGGCGGGGAATCACTTACCCTTGTTCTCTTCGAGCTACCTCTTCGTGAGGTCGAGCTCTCCCTGTGCCTGCTCCAGGTCCCGCTTTAGTTTGGCAACCTCGGCTGTGCGGGCAGCAGCGGCAAGCAGCACAACCTGCTTATTCACATGAATATTTATTATTAGACTCCTGCGGATTATAATTGACCCTCTGTTTGGCTTTTCCTTCCGAACACCAAACAGAGTATCAGGGGCTACTACCTATCGGGTGGTAATTTCATACATTTTTATTACTTACCTCAAAGCCCGTCAGGAGGCTGGTACATGCTTCGGTCAGTCCGCTCTTGGCGGACAGAACCTTCTGATTCACCGCACCCATAAGAGTACGGTGCTCGTCATCCATCAAAGCGCCGCGAAGCGCTTCCAGCAGACTATCCGACGCCTGTGGCGTGACGGAATTCATCAGCACGGACGGCTCGCCTCCCTCGCGAGGGGCCGCCTGCCCGCATCCGAAGCCATTGAAGGCTCCGGCACAGTATCCGGATGAGAGTCCGGCTTGTTGCAGCTCTCATCGGTACAATCCGCGGGGATCTTGAACCCCGCGTGTCCGACATCTGGAATCCCGCCTTGGCGTGTCTCCAGAGTCACCTCCCCCCGCTTTGTGAGCCTTCGGGACAACACCTCCGTGTCATCCGCGGGCTGAGGAGTAGTGGCCGTCGGGAGCGAGTTCATCGCTGAATCGCTCAGGGACCCATCCGAAGAAGATACCTCGGGATGAACCCTGGCTGGACTGCATACACGTTCGGTGTTATAAAAATACTGAGAAGTAAAGTCATGATAGAATGCGGATACTTACTATCGCCCTAGGGGCTTCCCCCTGGGCAGCCACCCCTCCTCGCTATGGGCGGCCGTGACGGAGTAGTCTGGAAGGGACACCTTTCCCTTCATGGACGTCCCAGCCTCCCCCTCTGGGGCGGCTTTTCTCTTTTTCTCCTCCCCAGTGCGGGGAGGTAGAGTTTCTTCTTGCTTCCCTCCGCCTTCCCGCGAGGAATCTGTCTCGTCGTCGTCAGACGACGAGGGTATGACGGCCTTGCGCCGAGGGCCTTTCCCGCCACCCTGGTCCGCCTTCTCTGGCCCCTCACCCTCTCCGGGTGGGGTGGTCCCTTCTTCTTCTTCTTCCTCCCCTTCAGGGGAGGAGTGTGCCTCGTCATCTTCGGACGAGGCTTTCGGCTCAACCTTACGCCGGAGACCCTTTCGGATCCCCAGGGCCTTCTTTTCGGCCTTCTTCTGTGGCGCCTTATAGGGCGCCGGGACTAGCATCTCCGTCAGGAGAGCATCAGCTGGGCCTTCTGGCAGCGGAGCCGGACAGTCAATTTGCTCCACTGTCTCCACATAATCCTCAACAAATACGCACAATTACTTAAGGCTCCTCCATGAATATATTGGGAAGAATCGAATCCGGTGGTGGCCTGAAAACTCACCTGGCTAGGAGGCCGCGTGGCGTGGAGCCCACGGTCCTCGTATGTGGGAGGAGGTACTTCGGAGGCCTTGAATAGTGCCTTCCATGCATCATTGTGCCTCATGCCGTAGAGCCTCCGAAGCGTCTGTTGTTCAGCTGAGACAAACTCCCACATATTAAATGCCCGCCTTTGGCACGGGAGAATCCGGCGAACGAGCATGACCTGGATCACGTTGACAAGCTTGATGTTCTTGTCCTTCATGCTCTTGATGCTGGTCTGGAGTCCGGTCAGCTCCGTAGATTCTCCCCAGGACAAGCCCCTCTTTTCCCAAGAGGTGAGCCGCATGGGGGTGCCGGATCGGAACTCAGGGGCCGCCGCCCAGTTGGCGCCATGCGGCTCGGTGATGTAGAACCACACCGATTGCCACCCCTTCACGGTTTCCGCAAAGGAGCTGTCAAGCCAGGTGACGTTAGGCATCTTGCCCACCATGGCCCCTCCGCACTCCGCTTGCTGGCCGCTCACGATCTTCGGCTTCACACAGAAGATTTGCAGCCACAAGCCGAAGTGAGGCTTGATGCGGAGGAAGGCCTCGCACACGAGATAAACGCCGAGATGTTGAGGACGAAATTCGGGGCTAGATCATGGAAATATAGCCCATAGTAGAACATGAGCCCGCGGACGAAGGGATGAAGTGGAAACCCCAGTCCACGGACGAAGTGGGTGAGAAACACGACCCTCTCGTGGGGTCCCGGGGTCGGAATGACCTGCCCGTCGTCTGGTAGCCGGTGCGCTATGTCCACGGCTAAGTATCCGGCCGCCCGAAGACTTGTGATGTGCTTGTCCTTCACGGTGGAAGCCACCCACTTTCCTCCTGCTCTGGACATGTTTAGCTACGTGGAGAAGACTTGGGCTAGGGCGCTAGAGCTCGAGGGGGCAAGAGTGGGAAAAGGAGGAGGAAGGCATCGGTAAAAATGGGGAACTCTTATCCCTTTATAGAGGCGACGAAAGTGGTGCGCCTCCCCACTCGCCCATTGAGAATCGCTTACTCCCCAAGCGCCATGATTGATGGCATGGTGGGATTACCCATACCCGTTGAGGGAGTCCTGGACTAGGGGGTGTCCGGACAGCCGGACTATCATCGTCCGCCGGACTCCAAGACTACGAAGATACAAGATTGAAGACTCCGTCCCGTGTCCGGATGGGACTTTCCTTGGTGTGGAAGGCAAGCTTGGCAATACAGATATGTAGATCTCCTACCATTGTAACCGACTCTGTGTACCCTAGCCTCCTTCGGTGTCTATATAAACCGGAGGGCTTTAGTCCGTAGGACAACATACATTACAAAAATCATACCATAGGCTAGCTTCTAGGGTTTAGCCTCCTTGATCTCGTGGTAGATCCACTCTTGTACTACCCATATCATCAATATTAATCAAGCAGGACGTAGGGTTTTACCTCCATCAAGAGGGCCCGAACCTGGGTGAAAACATCGTGTCCCTCGTCTCTTGTTACCATCCGCCTAGACGCACAGTTCGGGACCCCCTACCCGAGATCCGCCGGTTTTGACACCGACATTGGTGCTTTCATTGAGAGTTCCTCTGTGTCGTCACCGATAGGCTTGATGGCATCTTCAACCAACAACGCTGTCCAGGGTGAGACTTTTCTCCCCGGACAGATCTTCGTATTCGGTTGCTTCGCTCTGCGGGCCAATTCACTTGGCCATCTGGAGCAGATCAAAAGCTACGCCCCTGGCCGTCAGGTCAGATGTGGAAGCTTAAACTTCACGGCCGATGTCCGCGGAGACTTGATCTTCGACGGACTCGAGCCACAGCCAAGCGCGCCGCACTGTGACGACGGGCATGATCTAGCTCTGCCACCGAACAGTGCCTTGGTGGCCGCACACGGATCCGCTTCGGCCATTAGCCCGGAGCCGATCGCCCAGATCGAGGGCTGGTGGATAGACGCCGCCCTGGAGGCTTCAACATCCACGGCGATGGAGCCGAACACTAATCTTGTCCCCTGCGAAACTCATGATTCCGAGGCACCGGACTCCTTGCCGGACTCCGAATCTCCCGCGCCCCTACCAGTCGATCCGGATTGGGCGCCGGTTATGGAATTCACCGCCGCAGACATCTTCCAGTACTCGCCTTTTGGCGATATCCTGAATTCACTAAAGCATCTCTCGTCATCAGGAGAGTCCTGGCCGGACTATGGCCAGGATGGTTGGGGTACGGACGACGAAGAAATTCAGAGCCCACCCACCACCCACTTTGTAGCCACTGTCGACGATCTAACCGACATGCTATACTATGACTCCGAACACATCGACGCTATGGACGACGATGCCGGAGACGAACAAAAAACAGAGCTTATACAGCACGACAGGACCACCTCGTCGCATGACATATATATGGTGGACACCCCAAAGGAGAGCGATAACGAGGACCAACGGGCAGCGGCAGAAGATGACCCCGCCGATAAACGACCAAAACGGCGGCGCAGACGCCGCCCTAAGTCCCGCCTCGACGACAACAACGCTCCCAAGGAGCCCGCAATACGGCAGGGCTCACAAGCGGACGACGAACATGCAGATAAGCAACCGTCCGAACATGACGAGTCAGATAATTAGTCCAGGCCCGGCAAAAACAACAGCCCGGACGACCTCATGCCGGACATGCCGCCGGAGAGCAAAAACCTTCGGAAAAGACTCGTCAGTACTGCAAGAATCCTGAAGAAGGAAAAACAGAGGCTCAATACAGCGGAAGACACACTCAGAATGAGATGGAGCAAAGTGCTCAAAACCGCAGATAAGTACGGCAATGGCCACCAATCAAAGAGCTACCCGAAGCGCAAGCTGCTACCAGAATTCGACGAGGAGGCCACAGAGCCTCCACCGTCCAAAAATAAAGGGGCTGCCTGGTTGGATAGACGGCCAGATGATAGGCCAAATTCTGACAGCGGCGCCACACATAAACCAACCAACGAACTTGGAAGGATAGATGGCCCAGCCAGGTCCATCTACGGGCCAAAGGAGAAGGCCCCAAGAAGCAAGGCAACACGTCAAGTGCCCGATGATAGCGGCACACACAAATATAGGGGCGCCGCACACCCACTATGTTTCACCGATGAGGTGCTGGACCATGAATTCCCAGCAGGATTTAAACCCATAAACATAGAATCATACGATGGAACAACAGACCCTGGAGTCTGGATAAAAGATTATATACTGCACATACACATGGCCAGAGGAGACGATCTCCACGCCATAAAATACCTACCCCTCAAGCTCAAAGGGCCAGCCCGTCATTGGCTTAAAAGCCTCCCAGAAAACACTGTTGGAAGTTGGGAAGAGCTTGAGGATGCGTTTAGAGAAAATTTTCAAGGGACTTACGTCTGCCCTCCGGATGCAGATGATCTAAGTCATATAACTCAACAGCCCGGAGAGTCAGCGCGGAAATTCTGGAATAGGTTCCTTACCAAAAAGAACCAAATAGTCGACTGTCCGGATGCCGAAGCCTTAGCAGCTTTCAAGCATAATGTCCGAGACGAATGGCTTGCCAGGCACCTCAGTCAAGAGAAACCGAGGACAATGTCCGCACTAACAAGCCTCATGACCCGCTTCTGTGCGGGAGAAGATAGCTGGCTAGCAAGATGCAGCACCAGCGACCCAAGTACATCCGAGATAAGAGATGGAAACGGAAAATCACGGCGCAGAAAAGAGCAGCGCCGGAATAAATAGAAAAGCCCAAAGAGCACGGCAGTCAACGCCGGATTCAAAAGCTCGCGGCCCAACAACAAAACACGGCCTCTCAAGGATGACAGTGACGAATTGTCCAACTTAAACAAGATTTTCGGTCGGATATGTCAAATCCACAGTACCCCCGGAAGGCCTGCAAATCACACCCACAGGGATTGTTGGGTTTTTAAACAGTCCGGACGACTAAATGCTGAACACAAGGGGCTCGACGCGTCAAGCGAAGAAGATAAACCCCACCAGCAGAGCACCGGAAAACAAAAGACTTTCCCACAAGAGGTCAAAACAGTAAACTCACTTAATGTGATAATATGGAAAAACAATGCGGCACTTCCTAAAAAGAGCTTCGCGCGGTCCAAACTAGCAAACCATAGAGATTGGATATCAAAGCCAATCACTTTCGACCACGTGGACTACTCCAGAAGCGTTCGAAACGCGGGACGGACTCCCCTGATATTGAATCCCATAATAGACGGATTACAATTTACTAACGTCCTAATGGACGGAGGCAGCGACTTAAACCTGCTATTTTCAAACACAATCCGTAGGATGGGGATAGACCCTACCAAAATCCGACACAGCCGCACTTCCTTCAAAGGAGTGACGCCAGGCCCTCACGCCAAGTGCACAGGCTCTATATTACTAGAAGTCATGTTCGGATCGCCGAACAATTTTTGACGCGAAAAATTAATTTTTCACATCGTCCCATTTAAAAGTGAATATCAAGCACTCTTGGGACGAAAGGCTTTTGTCCGCTTCAACGCCATACCGCATTACACATCTCTTACACTCAAGATGCCCGGTCCGCGTGGCGTCATTTCAGTGCGAGGGTCACTTAAAGACCCCGGACTCGGATAGACGAATCCGGCTTCAGCAGGCTAGGGGCTCCCTAGCCACATACCTCTTCACAGGGGGCTGTGCGCACAAACAACCGCGTATGAACAATGTGCATACCCGTCCAGAATAAACGGCACAACGGAGACACAGGCGCAGACGTGCAGTAGGGACCCGTTGTGAGGATTCTTTTCAGATTAAGACCCTGCGTAAACCTTTTTTACTGTCTCTTGTTGTTATTCTCCCTTGGTTTCTTCCTATAGCCAAAGCGGAGCCTGACGTTTTGGCATCGGCCGCGTCAGAAGACCATGCCCGTACCTGGACACTAGGGGCTTAGGGCATCTCTGCCCATTATTATAAAGACCGAACACATTAGGGAGTGTTCGGCGTCTCGAGTTAGGCATTATATGCATCAGCTCCGAATCATGTCTTTGGTCAAATGTTGGGTTTGCCCGGCTCCTGTGTTTTGCTGCCTTACGTTCCGTATCACCGGCTAACGCGGCACCAGGAGAACTACTGCGATTGTGCCCCAGTTCGGCTGGGCGAGCACCTCAGTAGAGAAAGCCGAAAACTGACTGTCATGATATAGCGAGAGACTGGTCAACCACTCGATCGACTACCGGAATGTTTAGAATTCCCCGCTTTGACGAAGGACCGTTTCTTGGTCAGGCACATACGCACCCCGAATTCGGAGATATGCGGTGCCACCAGGGGCTATATCGTAGCCCCACCCTCGAGCTCCACTGGCTAAGTGAAAGTGATAAAGCATTATAGTCCGGATTGCCTCGTTCGCTATGCTACCACCTCCTTAAACAGGACTGAGACGTCGGATTAAGTGTGGAAACGCGCTATTTTTGCAAACACCCCCGCACCCTACGCGTGGGGGCTGAAGCTGAAGACTGCAATCTTTCAAGTTATACAAATGTATACGTAAACGGCCGCACAGGAGAAGTTTTACTACTTGGGACGCACAAGTATAAAAAGCAGTTATAACATAATCATCGTTTTACAAGCTAATATGTTCATTTGAACGTGACATTTTTCGAGCACTGCGACTCTATTACACGAGCGCCACGCATAATTTCCCCGAAATAGTGCTCGGCGGGGAGCCGGTTTTCATCCGAATCCTGGGAGGCAACAGCGGTGGCATCCATCTCCGGACAGTGCGCCTTCATACGGGCAAGAGCCATCAGCGCGCCCTTGATGCAGGCCGACCGCTTCATCTCCTTTATATGCGGCACCGCTCCAAGGAATTGCTGCAGTAAGCCGAAGTAGCTCGTCGCCTAGGCCTCTCTCGCCAGACATGAGCCACGATGTCAGTCATGGCAAGTCCGGACAATCTATTTAGTTCGGCCCATTCGGCCAACCGGTCTGTCAACGAAAGTGAGTGGCCCGGACTATGGAATTGAGACCAGTATAGCTCTTCCATCTTGTGATCCTCCTGGCTCCGGAAGTGCTCAACGGCATCAGCCGCACTTGCAGCTAAGTCCATATACGGATCCTCCGGACTCGACAGCCGCTCAAATTGAGCATACTTTCCATCCATAAACCGGCGACGCAGCAAAAAAGGCTGGCCAGCCACGATATCTCCAGCTTGGCGCAGTTCGTCCCTCATAGCCCGCATTGCAGAGCGGGCATCCTTGGCTTCGGCGGTGGCCTTCTTCAGGTCTTCCCGCTCCGATAAGCGCTCCTTTTCAAGAGCCTCATTGCGGCCGGCAGCATCCTTTACTTTCATGGCCAATTCGGCCACCTCCGCCCTGCTTAGGCAGTGCGCAGCCCTTTCGGCATTCAACTCCTCGGCCGCCCTCGAGGCAGCCGCGTCACTCCTTCGGGCTTGCTCCTTAGCTCGAGCAAGTTCAGCCCGAAGGCTCTCCACAGCAGCAGCACCGTCTGTACAACAGCATATAATTTATCAGAGGAGGGCTTCGACCCCCTTAAATAAAGCGACTGCGGAGAACTCATTTACCTTGCGACTCATCAAGTCGCCGGTTGACAAGTGCGATGTCCGCATCCGCCATGTCAAGTTGCCGACTCAACTCGGCAAACTCACTAGTCCGGCTAGCCCTCGGACTATCCGCCACCTGCATAGGAACGGCGGCATTCATTACTTGCAATTTCGATCCTCGGCATGCTGTCGTTCCTGACAACCTACCGAGTCCCAGGGGCTACTATCTATACAGGGCGCATTTTTATATGCAAAACTGTTAAAAGACAAATGGGTGCGTCATTCTCGCATACCTCAAATCCCGCCAGCAAACTCATGGCGGCATTGCGCAATCCGCTCTCGGCGGACGAAATCCTTCCAGTCACCATACGCATCAACGCACGGTGATCTTCTGAAATGGACGCCCTCTCAAGTAGATTCTTTAGTTCTCCAGGCCGGATACTAGTGGGTGCCGAACTCTCTGGCCCCTCCGGACTCGGGGATACCCTCCGTGACGATACTTCAGGCTCGCCCGCCTTATCTGACGGCGCTGCAGACGGAGGCGTATCACTCTCCATCATCTCCGGAAGAAGGTCTCCCGAAGACGAACTCATCTGAGAAGGCTGCAGATCCGAACTGCAATATAAATATTTCGGTCACCCACAAAGGCACAAATGAAGGCATTTCCTTACTAATTAATTCCCTTTTTCATACTCACGGCTCGCTGGAGGGCTGATCCTTTGGCGATGATTGTGCGTCCGGATTCTCTCCGGACGCCGGACCCCCCGATGAAGATCTCTTTCCGCGCTTAGGGGCTTTGGCCTCCGGATCTTCGGAGGCGGTCCTCTTCTCCCCCTGGGAGGGGTTCTTGATTCCCCCCTCTTCAGGCGCCCCTTCGGGCGAAATATTAGCTCCTCTGTTTTCCCCTTCGCCCCCTTCTGTGGGTGCGACCTCCAACATTCTGACCAGCATGGGCCCTAGTGCGGTCTCTGGGAGGGGGGCCGGACACCTTATCAGCCTTGATCGCGCCACCCATTCCTGTGAAGGGTGATGAGTCAGGAGGCGAACTCTAGAAAGGCGTATAAACAGAAAGTCCGGACTCTGAGCTATTTACCTGAGTATCCGGGCAATTGCGGCTTAGGCCCGCGTCCTCGGCTAATTTCGGACACGCCACCTGCGGTCCGAAGAACAACTTGTACATCTCCACGGGTGTCGCACCCATAAAGTGTTGGAGAATCCGAGGTCCCTCCGGGTTGAACTCCCATAGACGGAGAGGACGGCGTTTGCAGGGCAGAAGATGCCTGATCAGCATAACCTGCATCACCACGATCAGGTCGATCTCCCTCACTTGGAGGTCTCGAATCCGGCCCTGCAGTGACGGCATGTCTTCGGATGGCCCCCAATTGAGCCCTTGGTTGACCCACGACACCAGCTGGCGTGGAGGTCCCGGGCGGAATAAAGGCGGTGGCTTTTGCCTGCTGCCCTTCGGAGCGGTGATATAGAACCACTCCTGCTGCCACAGTCCGAGTTCCTCTTGGAAGGAACCTTCTGGCCACGGGGCATCGGCCTTTTTGCTTATGGCCGCCCCGCCGCACTCTGCTTGACGCCCCCCGATCATCTTCGGCTCCACCTTGAAGGTCTTCAGCCACAGGCCGAAGTGGGGAGTGACGTGGAGGAAGGCTTCGCAGACGATAATGAATGCGGAGATGTGGAGGATGGACTCCGGAGCCAAGTCGTGAAAGTCCAGCCCATAATAGAACATGAGTCCTCTCACGAAGGGGTCCGTCGGGAAGCCTAAACCCCGACGGAGGTGGGATACGAAGACAAAGAACTCACCGGGCTCGGGGGCGGGCACGGCCTGCCCTTGAGCGGGCACCCTGTGCGAAACCTCGTAAGCCAGGTACTTGGCCTCACGTAACTTCGATATGTCCTCCTCTGTAACGGAGGAGGGCATACACCGGCCCTGGAGGTCGGAGCCGGACATGGTTAAGGATCCGAAGCGCTCGAATCTGAGGCTCTGAGTGTTGGAACTGGGAGCGAGGAGGAGATTCGATGCGAGATTGAAGAACAAGGACAAGCCTTGGTCCTCTTATAAAGGGGAAAAAATACCAAGAGCCGTCTCCGTGACCGTTTGGGATTCATCTTCGATAGAGGAGGCGTGGCGACGGGAACGGTTGGGTTACCCACGCACGTATTGATGAGAATCCCGGAATAAGGGGAACACGATCTCTGCTTCGACAAGACGTGCCAAGGAAACCGCTTCGCTAAACGTGCTGAGGTGGTATAGTAAAAAAAACGATTCAAACAAAAGCTTGGTAGCGGTGTGATGTCACGCCGCGTAATACGTTGGCAAATTGAATTAAGTGTATGTTTTATTCTCTCTACGGTGGAATGTGGAATTTATTTTGCAGAGCCGGACACTATCCTGGTGTTTATGATCTTCTCTGGACTATTCAAGGGAGGAACCCGCCTTGCAATGCCGAACATTATGCGCATCGGACTTATCGTCATTGAAGCCTGGTTCAGGGGCTACCGAGGGAGTCCTGGACTAGGGGGTGTCCGGACAGCCGGACTATCATCGTTCGCCGGATTCCAAGACTACGAAGACACAAGATTGAAGACTCCGTCCCATGTCCGGATGGGACTTTACTTGGCGTGGAAGGCAAGCTTGGCAATACGGATATGTAGATCTCCTACCATTGTAACCGACTCTGTGTAACCCTAGCCTCCTCTGGTGTCTATATAAACCGGAGGGCTTTAGTCCGTAGGACAACATACATTACAACAATCATACCATAGGCTAGCTTCTAGGGTTTAGCCTCCTTGATCTCGTGGTAGATCCACTCTTGTACTACCCATATCATCAATATTAATCAAGCAGGACGTAGGGTTTTACCTCCATCAAGAGGGCCCGAACCTAGGTAAAAACATCGTGTCCCTCGTCTCTTGTTACCATCCGCCTAGACGCACAGTACGGAACCCCCTACCCGAGATCCGCCGGTTTTTACACCGACACCCGTATTGATGATAATCCCGTGATAAGGGGACACGATCTCTGCTTTGACAAAAACATGTCAAGGAAACCGCCTCGCAATATGCGCTGTGGCTGGTTGTAGGAAAACGGTTCGAATAATGACCTGACCATAATGACATGTCACGTTGTCTAAAAAAGTTGTCAGCAGATTGCATTTGTGAAATATCATTCTCTCTACGGCGGTATGAGAAGATCATTTTGCGGATCCGGACACGGTATACGTGTTCAATAATTACTTTGGAGTATTCGGAGAAGGAACCCGCCTTACAATGTCGAAGACAAGACTGCACGCCGGACTCATCGTCATTGAAGCCTGGTTTAGGGCATACTGAGGGAATCCTGGATTAGGGGGTATCCGCATAGCTGGACTATATACATCGTCCGGACTATTGACGCATGAAGATACAAGACTCAAGACTTCGCCCCGTGTCCGGATGGGACTCTCCTTTGCGTGGAAGGCAAGCTTGGCGATCCGGATATTGTGTTTCCTTCCTTGTAACCGATTCCATGTAAACCCTAGCCCTCTCCGGTGTCTATATAAACCGGAGAGGTTGGTACTTCGAAGGCCGATCACAATTACAATCATACCATCATAGGCTAGCTCTTAGGGTTTAGCCTCTACGATCTCGTGGTAGATCTACTCTTGTACTACTCATATCTTCAATATTAATCAAGCAGGAAGTAGGGTTTTACCTCCATTGAGAGGGCCCGAACCTGGGTAAACACTATGTCCCTCGCTTCCTATTACCATCAGCCTAAGACGCACAGATCGGGACACCCTATCCGAGATCCGCCGGTTTTGACGCCGACATCCCCCTCTCCACCCTAATAAATTCTCAAATATTCCAAGCTTCTGTAGCCACCGAAAACCAATCGGGAGCCCATTCCGGTACCCTGTTGGAGGGGGAGATCATCACTGGTGGCCATCTTCATCATCCTGGTAGCCACCACGACGAGGAGGGCGTAGTCCACCCTTGGGGCTGAGGGTTTGTACAAGTAGCTATGTGTTTAATCTCTCTCTCTCTCTCTCTCTCTCTCGTGATCTAGAGATGTCACGATCTTGATGTATCATGGGATTTGTTAACGTAGATGGATCATATGATGTTTCTCCCCTCTCTATTCTTGCTGTGATGAATTGAATCTTAAACCTTTGAAGTTTTGTCTTGTCGGATTGAATTTTTAGATCTGAGAACACATGATGTATGTCTTGTGGTATGAATACTTGAGGTGACAATGGGGTATCATATTGATTGACTTGATGTATGTTATAGCACTCAACTTGAGGATTCCTGAGGTGACATTGGGGAAATGTATGCATAGGGGTTGATACACGTTTTTATTATCTTTTCTCCGATAGAAACTTTTGGGTCTCCTTGTAGGTCTTTGTGTGGATTGAATATTATGATCATGAAGTTGTTTGATGCATATTGTATAATTAACTCACGGATACTTGTGATGACATTGGAGTAACTAGGTGACATTAGAGTTGGTCGATGTGTATCATATGGTGTTATTTTAGTATGAACTCTTGGTTAGATTGATCAGAAAGAATAGCTTTGTATTATTTTAGCACAAACTCTAGGATAGATTGATCGGAAAGAATAGCTTTGAGGTGGTTTCGTACACTACAAACAATTTCTATCTTTTGTTCTCCAGTAATAGGAAGTCGAGGGTGATTCTTTATTGGACTTTGAGGGATAATCATATGATCCAACTATGTTAGCATTGTTGAGAGATTGCACTACTGAAAGTATGCACCCGAGACCTCATTTTCCATTATTGCAATACCATTTGTGCTCCATTTTACTATTTACTACCTTGCTGTTTTTTATTGTTCGCACTACAAAAACTCATATTTACTATCCATACTACACTTTTATCACCCTCTCTTCGCTGAACTAGTGCACTTATACAATTTTCCATTGTAGTGGGTGTGTTGGGGACACAAGAGATTTCTTGTACTTGATTGCAGGGTTGTTCAAGAGAGACTATCTTCATCCTGTTCCTCCCACGGATTTATAAACCTTAGGTCATCCACTTGAGGGAAAATTGCTACTGTCCTACAAAACTCTGCGCTTGGAGGCCCAACATCAGTCTACAAGAATAAAGTTGTATATTAGACATAAGGCTCTTTTCTGGCGCCGTTACTGGGGAGGTTAGATAAGCGACACTCATATCCCATCAACGAAGCTATTTTTTGGCACCGTTGTCGGGGAGGTGACTGGTGAGTGCTTGAAGTTATATCTTTAGATCTTGCAATCAAATCTTTTAGTTTCTTGTTTTATCACTAGTTTGGTTTATAAAAAGAAAACTACAAAAAAAGGTAATTGAGGTTGCATCATATTATTCATCTTTATCATGCCTTCCTTTAAAATGATGAAAAGGAAAATTGTGCTCAATTGATAGAAGAAGAATTCTATAAAATTTTTGACAAAGCATCTTTGAATGATGAGCATGATTGCAATGTTGTTAGTATGAACTCTTTGATTATCCATGATGCTACTGATATGCAAATCCATAAGCTTGGGGATGCTATGTTTGATGAAGATGATATTTTTATTCCCCCAAGTTTTGATGTGCAAATTTGTTATAATGGTAGCATGCCTCCTATTTATGATGATTACAATGATGAATGTGGGTTTGGAAGAGTGTCAACTCTAGGTAATGATCCCACTATTTTGGAGGGTGTTGAGTCTTATCACAATGTTGAAAGTGGATTTGGAGAGGTCATGACTTTATTTAGTGATGAATCCACCATTTTGGATGAGGCTTCAATTGACTATGATAACAAAGTTCCTATCTATGATGTTTATGGTGATGACATGTATGCTGAAAATAATAATGATAACCATGAAACTTGTCATCATGATTTTAATTTTCAATATCATGATAGTTATTTTGTAGTTTGCTCCCACCACTATTGATGAGAAGAAATTTGTTTATGTGGAGAGTAGTACCATTTGTATGCTTGTAGACCATGAAAATAATGATTTATGTGATAGTTATATTGTTGAATTCATTCGTGATGCTACTGAAAATTATTATGAGGGAGGAGTATATGCTTGTAGGAATTGCAATAATATCACTTTTCCTCTCTATGTGTTCAAAATTTTGGAGTTATGCTTGTTTTGCCTTCCTATGCTAGTTGATTATTGCTCCCATAAGTTGTTTGCTCACAAATCCCTATGCATACGAAGTGAGTTAGACTTAAATGTGCTAGTCATATGCTTCATGATGGTCTCCTTTTGTGTTTCAATCCTTATCTTTTATGTGAGCACCATTGGAATCATCATGCCTAGCTAAAAGGCATTAAAGAAAAGACCTTGTTGGGAGACAACACTTTTACCTACTGTTTTTCTATGTTTGCATGATCTGGCTACTGTATAAATCATGTTTTATAGCTTTTGTTTCAATAAACTGCCAATTAAAGCCTCTGAGATAGTGTGGATGATAGTTGACTTGAATCTATGCAAAACAGAAACTTTTGCACTCAATCCAGGAATTTTGAAAATTCACTGGAATGTGCATTTCATCTGAAGTTTTTACCGCTGATAGATATACAAATTATCTATGTTGTCCTAATTTTTCAGAATTTTTGGAGTAGCAGAAGTATGGTTGGAGTACATATTACTTTAAACTGTTGTATTTTTGACAAATTCTGTTTTCAATGCATAGTTTGCTTGTTTTCTAGTTTCTATGGCTTATATTGCTCAATATAAATTGTGGAAATGATATGCTAAAGTAGGCATTGTATGGAAACAATTATGAATCTTGCCTTTGACAGTTACAAAGTGAAATGGTTTGCTCCTTATCATACTAACCTATCTCACCATGTTCTGTTGAGTTTGTGTGATTAAAGTTTTCAAGTTTTGGATGAGATGTCGATATGAGGAGAATAAGGAATGAAAATACCTTAAGCTTGGGGATGCCCAAGGCACCCCAAGGTAATATTCAAGGAAGATCCGAGCAACTAAGCTTGGGGATGCCCCGGAAGGCATCCCCTCTTTCGTCTCCAACAGTATCGGTAACCTCACATGGAGTTGTGTTTTTATTCGTCACATGACATGTGTTTTGCTTGGAGCGAAATTTTATTTTGATAGTATTTGCTTGTTATTATTTAGAATAATGTTTTTCCTCTTTATTTTCAATAAAAATGTCAAGGATAGCCTTTACCGTGCTTATTTTGCAAGTATATGAGTTGCCATTTCAAAACAGAAAGTTTATCACTGTTGCAAAAATTCCCGAGAAAAGTCAGATTTTGATAAATTGTTGAAACTTTTTGCATAGTAAGCTATAATAAATTTTCTACAGTGTGGTAGTTTTTAGAATTTTTGGAGTTAGGGAAGTTTGATGAATCTTGCATTCTTTACAAACTGTACTGTTTTGGCAGATTGCTGTTATGGTTGCATTATTTGCATATGTTTGCTTGTTTAATGATTCTATTTGAGGATAAGAGTATTAAATATGAAGAGGCATTTAGTATGCAATGTTAAATAATAATTTTAGTGATTTCTATAGTAGAATGATAAGGTTTTGCATTCATTTATACTAACTTATCTCACGAGTTCTTGTTGAGTTTTGTGTGGATGAAGTTTTTGAGATTTAGGGAAACCGTGATATGAGAGAAATTAAGGAGACATAAAAGCTCAAGCTTAGGGATGCCCAAGGCATCCCAAGTTAATATTCCAAGAAGCCTCAAGCATCTAAGCATGGGGATGCCACGGTAGGCATCCAACCTTTCTTCTTCAACAATTATCGGTTAGTTTCGGTTGGGCCTAAGTTTTTTCTTCTTCACATGAGTTGTGCTATGCTTGGAATGTCATTTTGTTTAGTTTTGCATGCTGTTTTAATAAAATACTTAGATCTGAAAGTATTTTAAATAAGAGAGAATCCACATTAGCTACCCATTTACATAACCACTCGCTTGATCTTCACTTGTATCTTCTTGGAGTAGCTTGTCATTTACTCTTGTGCTTCACTTATATCCTATGAGTAAATTGTTGAATGAATTGAATATTATGAAGTTTAAATTGTATTGTCATATCATGCCTAGTGGTAGCTTCACATTGGGATTAGAAAGTGGAATCTTTTGAAGCTTGACAATCACAATATTGGTAATACAAGCAATTCCTGAATGATTACTATAAGGAAGAGAACTTTCACATGCAAATACACTATCTTGGAAATCTTTTGTGATTGTGAGCCCCCATAAAGATATTATATGAAAAAATTGTTGACATGGACAAGGAATACAATGTAATGTTTTATGTTTGTTCATATTCACATAGAAGTTATATTGTCATAGGTCCTTTAACATGTGGTGCTTGCCCCCCATCTTTGCTAGCCAAAAACTCCGCACCAAGTAGAGATACTACTTGTTCATCCCAAAACCTTTAAAACCCAAATCTTATTTTCAAGAGTCAACCATGCCTACCTAAGGATTGGGTAATACCCTTCAAGTAAGTAGTCATCGGTGCAATAAGGCAATAAAAATTTCTTCTAAAAGTGTGAGATAATTTAGTGTAAGAGAAAATTGAGCATTGTACGAACTTGTGATGGTAAAGAATAAAATCAACATACTGCATAATAAAGGTTGCCATCACAAGGGGAAATATAACGTGACGTTCTTTTGCGCTAAGGGGTTGAGCATACAAACAAATAAGCGCATGCCAACGTCTGCTTCCCTCTGCGAAGGGCCTATCTTTTTACATTATGCACTTTTATGCAAGATTCAAAGTTTTTCTCTGTATTCCTTTCTATTTTTCTCCTTCGGCAAGCATCATGTGGTGATAAAAGATCTAGGCACATTTTTCCAGTTGAATATGGGTAGCATGAGTTCTTATTGTTGACATCACCCTTGAGGTGAATACGTTGGGAGGAAAAACTATGAGCCCCTATCTTTCTATGTGTCTGGTTGAAACGTTTTTCTCATGTGTATGCGGTGAGTGTTAGCAATCATAGAAGACTATATGATGGTTGAATATGTGGAGCTCTTACTTAAACCCTGTTGAATAAGTTGAGTTACAATTGCTTGGTGACTGAGAACATAGGTTGTTGAGTTTCAAGAGAATTCATTGTTTGAACCTTAACATGTGAATTGGTTGCTTCTTTAACATGAGAAGTTTTATAATAAAGAATTATTTTTATGATGCTAGGAAAAGTGATTGAAATTGTCATTGATCAAACTTATGCACTATGCTAGCATTCACACTTCATAAATTATTTCTTTTATCATTTACCTACTAGAGTACGAGTAGGAATTAAGCATGGGGATGCTGATACGTCTCCAACGTATCTATAATTTATGAAGTATTCATGCTAATATATTACCATTCTTGGATGCTTTACAATAATTTTATAGCAACTTTATATCATTTTTTGGGACTAACCTATTGACCCAGTTGTCGTGGGAAACGAACACCTATGGGGCAGGGCCCCTTTCGGTCCGGCAAGGGAGCGGAGAGCGCACGAAGAGCGGGTCGAGGCGAAGTGCGCGAGCAATTTTTACCCAGCTTCGGAGCTCTCCTGAGAGATAATACTCCTACTACTGCTTTGTGATTGTATTCTGCTCTTGCTTGAGAGCGTGAGAGTGATGTAGTTTCGAATGAGTCGAACCCCCTCTACGTTGCGCATGGGCCTCCTTTTATAGGCTAAAGGGGTCACCGACAGGTGGCAACGCAGACAGGGGTACAAATGTAAAAAGAGGGGTTGGTACAACTGCCTCTACAGTGCACCCTACCTAACTCTGACGGCAGGGGACAAGAGCATTTAATGCCCGTCCGTGTCGTCCAACAGTGCAGAAAAGCGACCGTTAGGGGCGCCACCGCTCGCCACGATGGCCTTCTCGTCATCTCCACTCGCCACCTCGCACCTCTTGGCTGCACAGCTTCTCGCCACGTGCGCCTGGAACGGTCCTACGGGGACACGTCGACGGATGCGCTGGAGCGTGGGCACAGAGTAGTGGCTTCGCCGCGGCAAGCGCCTTGCCGCGGTCGTTGTCTTGTCGCGCCCGGAAGCTTGTCGCTTGCCGGGTCTTGCCGGGACGCGCGCCGCGTCGCGGCAAGTTTCTTGAAATGCCTTGGTTGGCCTTCCCGGCAAGCTCCTCTTGCCGGGGCCTTGTCCTTCCCGGCAAGTTCCTCTTGCCGGAGCCTTGTCTTCTCAGTTGAAACACTTTGTTCTTGAATGGCTTCAATAGGAACTACAGAGGATCTTGGCAGGCACCTGGCTAGCCTTGCCGCGGGGCGCTGCGACTGCCCGTGCACAAGTTCGGGATACTAAGGTACCTCTTACTTTAGTACACCGACAGGAGCCCCCGGGCCTGGGCCATACACGGTGCCGAGCGCTGTCGGGCCAGGCCCAAAACAGGGCACGGGAACACGCGGCCTGGTCCACACCATATCTAACTCCGTATCCACCGCGCCCTCCCGTAATGGCACGCGTCGAACGCGGCGTCGTGGGAGAGATCGTGGGTGATTCTTTATTCGGAAAAAGCGTAACGTTCGCCTCCTCCTCTTTATAAGCAGGGGAAACAGGGGCCGTTCCCCCACCTTCGCCACTTGCGGTTCCTTCCTCAGAAAGCTCCGCCGCTCCCCTCCACTTCCCAAAGCCGAAAGAGAGCAGCGCTCCGCCCCCCGTCGCCGCCAACGCCCTCGCTCTCCCCCACCGCTTCCTCCATGGCTCCGAAGACCGGGAAGGGCGCGAAGTCGGCCGAAGCGCTGCGGCTTGAGGCGCTGCGGAAGGAGCGGGCACTCTTCCCCCCTGAGCTCTCCGCGAAGGAGCTAAGGGAATGGTTCTACCTCTTCTGGTCGACGAAGACGCGGGCGCATCCGCGCACGCAGGTACTCTCCGCCGAAGCTTCCACTTCGAAATGGTGTCCAAAAGGATATCCCTTTTTTCCACTGTTCTTCTATTGCGGGCTCTGCCCGCCCTTTTCCGATTTCTTTTGCGACATCATGAACACATATGGATTCCATCTCCTTGATTTCAACCCCAACACCGTTCTGACCATGGCGGTTTTCGCACATCTCTGCGAGAACTTTGCCGGAATCCACCCAAACGTAGCCCTTTTCCGCCACTACTTCATACCCCGGGTCGAGAAAGGAGAGCCCTTATCTGGCGGGATCGCCTGGATCTCGAGAGCCGGTATGAAGGAGGTCTATCTGGAGGGGGAGCTCCGTAGCAAATGGGAGGAGTGGAGAGCGGAATGGTGTTGGATTGTTGATGAGAACCCGCATCCATTCACCAACTTGTGCCAAGCCCGAGTAGTGCGCGGCGGCGATTGGAGCGCCCTGGCGACGGACGATGCTAGATTGAAGATCGCCACCACCCGGATCTTGCGGCTCAGGCATGTCGGGCTCACTGTAGGGGCTGTTGGCGCGGACTTTCTTCGCCGCCGCATCGCCTCTCTTCAGGAGAGGGGGAGACCCGCCTGGTTGTTCGGGGGTCCGGCGGATATCAAGAGGCTGCGCCCAGGCCTCAATTTTAATTTCACTGTTTTGGAGTTGGATGGGACGCTCAAGGAACTGTTCAAGCACGACCCCAACCATCCCGAGTGGTTCAGGCTGCCGACGACGTCGTGCAGCAATTTTTCGATGACTTGGTGGAGGTGGCGGTCCGTGCCGACGAGCAGAGGCTCCTCACCCGCGACACCACCGATGACGAGATGCGGCACACCGCCACTAGGGCGGAAGAGGCGGCGGCTGCCGCCGCCGCGGGCGAGTTCGGGTTTACTGTGGAGGAGGCAGAGGCAGCCGAGGCGGCAAGCCTTGCCGACCGAGAGGAGCTTGTCGGGGAGGTCGTCGGCGAGGGAGAGCCCGAAGCCGAAACGAGTGAGCCCGCCGAGGGTGCGAGTGGCCAGCCGTCTTCAAGCAACTTGCCGCAGGCGGAGCCCCCAGTGCAGCCCCCAGCTCTACCAAGAAGGCGCCTCCGCAGGACCGGAGACACAGCAGGGCGGCAGACGGGCCAACAGCCACCGCGCCGCGGGACACGCTCCACCGCGCCAAGCACCGTTGCCACGGGAGCATCTCACGTCGCACCGGCAACTGGAGCGGGGTCTTCTCGGGCCGCCGCTTCCGATCCTGCCGCAGCTCCCGCCAAGCGTCCAAGGGAGCCTACTCCTCCGCCTCGTCGCGCTGAAAGAGTACCAGACTTCGATCTCTCCGCGCTCAGCTCCGACGAGGAGGAAGAAGAGGAGGACGAGCAAGACTTTCTTTTGTTGTACTTATGGTTCTTCAATTCTTGCTGTTTCTTGTCTTGTATTTGATCTGCTTCCCTCTGAACCTTGTTCCTTTCCAGGACTCTGGCCCAGAGAGCGGCGAAGAGGGCCAAGGTCCCCGTGGTTGTCATCGAGGACGATCCTGCTGTGACAACAGAGGACGCATCCGAGACCACCTTGTCGGACCCGGCAATCTCTCCCCGAAGCAGCCCCTAGTGTAGCCCCCAGCGTAAGTACATAATTTTACTTCCCGCTATCATGCGCGCATGGGTGTTCTTTCCTTGCTGATATCCTGACTGTTGGTTTGCTTGTGTAGGAGCAGAACAGGTTCACCAGGAGCAACCGGAAGCCATTCCTGAGGTGACATCTGCTTCAACTACGCCGCCGAGGGCGGATTCCCCGGCAAGGGAGCGCTCTCCGGCAAGGGAGAGGTCCCCGGCAAGGGGCAGTTCTCCGGCAAGGGACGGGACCAGCGATCCCCCGGTGGTGGAGCCCATGATCACAGAGCCCAGCACAGGTAATCCTTCTTGTCAGAAAACTTCCCTTGGGTTCTTCTTCTTCTGATCTTCTTTTTTGGATATTTTCTTGACTTTTTCTCCCTCTTCGTGTCTTCAGATCCTCCCTCCATGGAGCCGATGGAGACTGAGGCCACCGGCGAGGAGGACGTGCGCGGCAATACTGACGAAAACACCGCCACCGGAGAAGAGGCCGGCGCTGATGACCCCGCCGATGAAGAGGCCGCCAAGGCTGCTGGCGCAGGAGCTGGCGAGGGGTCTGGCGATTGCACTGACGACCCGGGGGCCGTAGGAGCGCAAGGCGCTACGCCGACCGCCGATCCCTCCACCGCTGACGCAGCGCCAGGCTCCGAAGAGCCCCAGCCCGGCGCCTACTTGAAGGTCGGCGACGGTGTCTTCATCAAGCTTCCTGGGCGTCATGCTCCAGGGCGCCGGTCGAGGGAGAAGCTTTTGACGGAGAAGTGCTCGCCTCCGCTGGGCTGACAGTGGTTGACGCGCCAAGCAGCAGCAGCGGCGAGTCTGAGGAGGAGCAACTGCTCCGGAAGCTGGTGTCGCTCTACCGCGCTCGACAAGCCAAACTGGAATCCCGGGAAGCGCTTGTCGCGCAGGCGGGAGTGGACATAGAGAAGCATGCGGAGGAGCTCCAGGGCCGCAACCAAGAGGCCCTCCGGTCCATTGCTGAGGAGAGGGCGCAGCTTGCCGAGGCGCGGAAGGCTTTTCTCCTCAAGAAGGCTGAAGCCGAAGAGCAGCAACGGCTTGCCGCCGAGGAGATGTCCGTGCGAGAAGGCGAGCTGACGCAGAAGAAGGTTAACTTGGACAGCTATGAGGAGGAGCTTGCCGCGTGCGAGGAGACACTTGGCGGAGCCCTCAAGGAAGCGAAGGATGCTGCTGCAGCTGCGGAGGCCGCCAAGAAGGAGCTGGAAGTGAAGGTGACGGGGCTAGAAGCCACCCTCAAGGCGAAGAACGAAGATCTTGCCGCGCTCCAGCGCGAGCGTGAGAAGGACGCCCTTGCTCATGGCGAGCTGCAGGGTCGTCTCCTCGAGAGGGGCAAAGAGCTGAGTGCCACCAAGGATTCAAAAGCTGATCTGGAGCTAAAGCTGGCCACGCTGACGGAGACGCTGGATGGCGCCAAGAAGCAGGAGGCGGACTTGAAGGAGGAGCTCAAGGCCAACGAGGCGCTGCTGACAAGGGCCGCCGAAACCCAGAACACCTTCAGGGATACTGTGGAGCTCTGGACGGAGGGCCTCATCAACATCGCCGCAGTCATCGACGAGGAGCTGACGCGGCTGGAACTGGAGGGCTTCGGGTACTCCTCCGACGAGAACCTCCAGCCCAGCGCCAAGCTCACTCTGTTCTTCAAGGGTGTGGCGACGGCTCTCCAGCAACTCCGGGAAAGGATCCCGAAGCAGCTGGCTGACGAGTCACGCACAATCTGCGCCAGAGTTCTGGAGAAGGTGTTGGTGAAGGTGCTCTTCCGCAACCCGGGCCTCAACCTCACCAACGTCCTCAAGAAGCTACCGGCGGGTGCTGATCTTGAAGAGCTCAAGGCCCTTGTCGCACCCATTGTGGACAAGGTGAATGAAGTCAGGAGGGTTGATGGTGGCCGCGTAGATTAGGCCGCCCGTTTTCTCCTTTTCCTTGATGCTGCTAAACATGTTACGGGAACAATCTATTAGAGCGCGGCAAACTATCATTGTAATATAACTTTATTTTGGGCAGTATTTGCTATGTTATTCCCTTTACTTGATTCCTTCCTTTGTATGTTTTTCTCCCCTACGCTTTCAGGGAACTTGCCGGCGCAGGCACCCTTGCCGCGAGCGCTGAGTGCGGAACATCAGCAGCCTGCAGGCGGTGTCGCTTCCGGCAAGAAACCGTGTCGCAACTAGTTGCAGCACACTTAAGTTGTTGAGCGGACTCGAAACAAAGTAAGGGCGCAACTAGCTACGAGTTGGTTCCTCCGCGCATAGGTTTTCCATACAGAGTACGGTCGTTCGAGGAGGATAACTTTAAAAATTTTAAAACTGATTGTGCTCAAACTTTGGCAACTTAGCTTTTTTTGTCGTTTGCGTCCCGGCAAGGCGATACTTTTCTTGAACGACGCCTGGTCCACACCATTATCTCCTCCTTCCCCCCCCCCCCCCCCCCCCCCGGTGAACTTGTGGGCGAGGGAACCTTCCTTTTTCTTGAGAGAAAGAAAGAAGAGAAAATAAAGATATGGAGCCTTAAGGCTCGTTATTGCTTACCGGGGGTAAGTGCTGCACAAAGTGTCAGACAATACATGCAAAAAAGAAAAAAGCATGAAATTTGACAAGATGTGCAGAGCATATGATCTTTATTTATGCACGGGATCTGCGCCCGGCTTTGTACAAAGAGTTACATGCAACAGCGGCAAGGCTTGTACAAAAGATGGTTGCCGGAACGGGTTCCGGCAACCGCGCCTTATGGGTAAAACTTACGAAGATGCTCAATGTGCCAGGAGTTGCTCACCGGAGAGCCATCTTCGGTCTCAAGGTGGACAGCGCCGGGACTAGTGACTCGTTTCAGCCGATAAGGGCCTTCCCACTTCGGCGTCAGCTTGTTGGAATTCTTGGCGGATTGAACGCGCCGAAGAACAAGGTCACCTTCCTCGAGACTTCTGGCATTAACTTTGCGGCAATGATAGCGGCGCAAAGCTTGCTGATAGCGAGCAGCTCGTACAGTAGCCTGAAGACGATCTTCCTCAAGGAGCAGCGCGTCATCTTGTCGCAGCTGCTCTTGCTCAAGCTCATCATAAGCGAGCACTCGAGGCGATCCGTATACGAGTTCCGTGGGGAGAACTGCCTCTGCTCCATAGACTAGAGCAAAAGGTGTCTGGCCAGTGGCTCGATTTGGTGTCGTCCTAATTGACCAAAGAACCACCGGCAGCTCCTCGATCCAGTTATTTCCGCACTTGCGCAGCCTGTCGAAAGTCCTGGTCTTGAGCCCACGCAGCACTTCAGCATTTGCCCTCTCCGCTTGACCGTTGCTTCTCGGGTGAGCAACAGAAGCGAAACAGACCTTGGCGCCAAAATCTTGGACGTACTGCATGAAGGTGCGGCTTGTAAATTGTGTGCCGTTGTCGGTGATGATCCTGTTAGGGACTCCAAAACGGCAAACAATCGACCTGAAGAACTTGACTGCTGACTGTGCTGTCACCTTCCTCACTGCTTCCACTTCCGGCCACTTTGTGAACTTGTCGATTGCAACGTACAAGTACTCAAAGTCCCCGACAGCTCGGGGAAAGGGACCGAGGATGTCGAGCCCCCAGACCGAAAATGGCCAGGATAAAGGGATCGTCTGGAGAGCTTGAGCTGGCTGGTGTATCTGCTTGGAATGGAACTGGCACGCTTCACACTTGGTTACTTGTGCAGTTGCATCTTGGAGGGCTGTTGGCCAAAATAAACCTTGCCAGAAAGCTTTGCCGGCAAGTGCTCTTGCACCAATGTGATGACCACATATGCCTCCATGTATCTCCGCCAACAGCTTCTGTCCGTCTTCCCGGGGAATGCACTTCAATTTCACTCCGTTGAATCTTCTTCTGTATAGTATGTCGTCGACAAACTGGTACATACTTGATTGCCGGGCTACTCTCTCCGCTTCTTCTTGCTCTTCGGGAGGTTCTCCTGTCTGAAGGAAACGGACAATCTGCTGTGCCCATGCTAGAGCTTGCGGCTCAGCAACAAGGACTAAAGGCACAAATGCTGCTGCGAGAACATCTGCTTCTATGGAAAGAACCTATGGTTTAGCCGGAGCTTGATGTTCCCCGGCAAGCTTGCCGGAGCAAAACTTGTCGGGAGCGTCTGCTTCAACGGAACAAACCTTAGGGCTTGTCGGAGCAGACTGCTCCTCAGCACTCTTGGTGTTGATCTTGGGGACCTTCTTGGCGGCGGCTTCGGGGAGCTCTGCCGGAAAGTACTCACCAGAAACCAACTTCCTCTTCTTGCTTTGTCCAGTTGATGGTGTTACAGATGGTTGAGTTAGCTTGAGCACAAAAATCCCTGGTTCCACAGGTAACTTGAGTGCGGCGCACTTTGACAGGCCATCTGCAATTTCGTTCTGAGCTCTCGGAACGTGTTCCATCTATAGGCCGTCAAAGTGCTCTTCTAACTTTCTCACTTCATCAATGTAGGCTTCCATCAACGGACTCTGATAATCTTTATTAACTTGGCAGACGACAAGTTGCGAGTCACCCCTAACAATGAGCTTCTTGATCCCAAGGTCTGCAGCAATCCTGAGTCCGGCAAGCAAACCTTCATACCCTGCAGTATTGTTTGTCGCTTGCTCCTTGGGAAAGTGCATCTGGACCACGTACTTGAGGTGCTCTCCGGTGGGTGCGACAAGCAACACGCCCGCACCGGCGCCTTGCAGCGAGAAGGCACCATCAAAGTACATGATCCATTCTTTGCTTGCTTCCTTGACGGGAATGCTCGTCTCTAGAGTTTCTTCATCAGGTGTTGGCGTCCATTCCGCTATGAATTCTGCCAATGCTCGGCTCTGGATAGTTGAAGTACTCTCAAACTTGAGGCCAAAGCTTGACAATTCCAGTGCCCACTCGACAATCCTGCCTGTTGCTTCTGGGTTCTGCAATATCCTCTTCAACGGAAAGCGAGTGACAACTGTGATCTCATGTGCTTGAAAATAATGGCGCAGCTTTCTCGAGGCCATGAGAAGGCTGAAAAGCAATTTCTGCACACCAGAATACCTTGATCTAGCCCCTTGTAGAAGGGAACTGACAAAGTAAACTGGGTGCTGCACCATTTTCTTCTGCACCTCCTCCTGCGCGGATCCATTCTTGTCGGGATCAGAGCTTGTCGGGGAAGCCCCCTGCTTGTCGCTGGATGTGCTTGTCGCGGCCGCTGGCTCATCATCTGCCTCCCTCTCCGCTACTAACGCAGCACTAACCACTTGATTGGTTGCCGCTAGATATAGCAGCAACTTCTCTTGTGGCTTAGGTGCGACAAGTATTGGAGTGGAGGACAGATATCTCTTCAAGTCCTGCAGCGCAGCCTCCGCTTCCGGAGTCCATTTCATTGGACCTGCCTTTTTCAAAATTTTGAAAAATGGCAGGGTGCGCTCAGCAGACTTAGAGATGAACCTGCTGAGAGCAGCTACGCAGCCGGCAAGCCTTCGTACATCCTTGACGCGCTTCGGTGCTTCGATCTGCTCAATGGCCTTGATCTTGTCGGGGTTGGCTTCAATTCCCCGCTGAGACACAAAGAACCCGAGAAGCTTGCCGGAGGGAACTCCAAACACGCACTTCTCAGGGTTGAGCTTGAGATTGATCTTGCGCAGATTTGCAAAGGTCTCGTCCAAATCTTGGATCAGAGTTGCTCTATCTTTGCTCTTGACCACTATGTCATCCATGTAAGCTTCTACATTTCTGTGCAACTGTGGTTCAAAAGCTTCGTGAACTACCCTTGCAAACGTTGAACCAGCATTCTTTACTCCGAAAGGCATCCGTACAAAGCAGTATGTGCCACATGGAGTAATGAATGCGGTTTTCTCCTCATCCTCTTCTGCCATGAAGATCTGATGATATCCTGAATATGCATCAAGAAATGAAAGCAAATCACATCCTGCCGTGGAGTCGACAATCTGGTCAATGCGCAGCAAGGGAAATGGATCTTTGGGACAGGCTTTATTAACACCAGTGAAGTCAATACAAAGCCTCCATTTTCCGTTCGCCTTGCGCACAACTACAGGATTGGCCAACCACGTAGGATGGAGCACTCCTCTGACAAGGCCTGCTGCTTCCAACTTCTTGATCTCTTCTGCAATGAATTCTTGGCGCTCCACTGCTTGTTTTCTGACTTTCTGCTTGACGGGCCGCGCGTGAGGATAGACGGCAAGGTGGTTCTCAATTACTTTCCTGGGAACACCGGGGATGTCAGATGGTTGCCATGCAAACACATCGACATTCGCCCGCAGGAAAGCAACGAGCGCGCTTTCCTATTTAGGGTCAAGCGTGGCACTGATGGTGAAGGTACCATCAGTGCTGTCCTCCTTGGCGGCCACTTTCTTGGTCTCTAGCGGAGCTGTCTTCGCCTTCTTACACTTGCCGGTGGAGCTCGATGGTGCGTCCTCGACGGTAGCGCAGCACTCCGAAGAGGTGCGCTTGCCGGAGTGGGCATCAGAGCTCTTGCTGGACATGGTCTTCTTCCTCCCCCCGGGAGCTTCAGCGGCAAGTGTCTTGCGATCTACTGCGGCTGCTGCTTCCCGGTAGATCTTGTCGGTACAGATAAGAGCATCTTTCTTGTCGCCAGGGACAGAGATGACACTTATCGTACCTGGCATCTTGAGCATGTTGTAGGCATAGTGAGAGGCTGCCATGAATTTGGCGAGCGCTGGACGGCCGAGTATCCCATTGTAGGGCAATGGGAAATCAGCAACGTCAAAAGTGACCTTCTCTGTTCTGAAATTCAGCTCGCTGCCAAATGTTACTGGCAATGTGATCTTCCCCTTCGGCTTGCTCCTTCCCGGATTGATTCCTTGGAATGTACCGGTCTCTTCGAGCTCGCTGTCGGGGATCTGGAGCTTCTTGAGTACCGCTGAGGAGATTAGGTTCAAGCCGGCCCCGCCGTCAACTAGCATCTTTGTAACCTTGAGATTGCGGATAGTTGGTGAAACCAACATCGGCAAGCACCCGACCGCTGTTATGCGATCAGGGTGGTCCTCAATGTCAAAGATGATAGGCGTGCTGGACCACTTCAGAGGCTTGCATGACTCAACTGGTGGTTCTGCTGCATTCACTTCCCGCACCCACTGTTTGAGCTGGCGGTGCGAAGTATGCAGAGAAGCACCGCCGTCAACGCACAGAACCTCTGTTGCTTTCTGAAAATCCTGCTCGTCGGCCTCATCATCTTCCATATCCTCATCTTCGTCCTCATCTTCATCCTTGTCGCGGCCGCGGGGAGGTCTGTCTCATTGCCGCTGCTTGGCCTTGCCGCGGTGTCGTCCCCTGCCGGGACGCTTCTTGCCGGATCCTCCAGTACCTTCTTGGGCCTTCTCCTTGTCGCGTCGCTCGTACTCAGCTTTCTGCTGCTCGACAAGCTGCTCAACTTTCTTGCAACTCTGGAGATCGTGGCCCTTGGTACGATGAATCTGGCAGTATTGCTTGTCGGAGCCGCCTTGCTTGTCGGCGGCCGCCACAGGTTCTGCTTCCTTGGTGCCAACTCCGTTGCCGGACTGCTCGACAGCTACCACATCTTTGCCTTTCCTTCTTCTGTTGTTCCGCCGCCGGTTTTTCTTTGCCGGGGCAGCATCCTCACTGTCAGACCCCCCTGCTCATGTGTTCTCTCCGGGGAGTTTCCTTCCTTCCTCAGCACGTGCACATCTGTCGGCCAGGGCGTAGAGCTCACTGACGTCTCTTATCTTGCACATCGCCATCTCCTCCCGCATCCTGCGGTTACGCACGTTCTGATGGAACGCGCTGATGACCGCAGCGGGGTGGACATCTGGGATGTTGCGCTGCACTTGCTGAATCTCTGAATATACTTGCGCAGGGGCTCTCCTTCCTTCTGGGCGAGCAGATGAAGATCGCTCTCCTAGCCATGGGGCTTGTGGCTGCCTGTGAAGGCACCGACAAACTGATGACACAGATCCGCCCATGAGGAGATGGAGTCTTCCGGCATGTGCATGAGCCAGGATCTGACATTGGGCTTGAGTACCAGCGGGAAGTAGTTGGCAAGGATCTTCTCGTCGCGCCCCCCGGCAGCCTGCACCGCGATGGTGTAGATGCTGAGGAAATCAGATGGATGCAACCTACCATCATACTTCTCTGGTACGTCTGGCTTGAAGTTCTTGGTACTGGGCCACTGGACTTGCCGCAGCTCACGAGTGAACGCAGGGAAACCTACCGCGTACGGCAAGTCGCCTGGTTCCCCTGGCGCATGCATGTCAACAGCGGGCCCAGCGCGTTTGTCTGACTGACGCCGCGCTTCTCTTCGGCGCTCGATGCGAGTACGAGCGTCTTCTTGTTGCCGTTCTTGAAGAACTTGGCGTTGATCGCGATGAGCTCGTGGATCTGACGACGCCGTGGAATCGGTGTCGAGGTTGACCCAGCGAGTCGGTGATTTCGGCCTTCGGGGCGGGGAGTGCACGGTGGTTGCACCCCCACCAGTCTTGTCACCATCGGCTTGCGCCTAGGCGTCTTGCCGCGGCTTCGATGTGCTCGGTTGCCGGGGAGTGTCGCCGTTGGCGAAGCCGATGAGACTCTGAATGGTGGCCGTCCAACCGTCGATCTTGTCGGCTGTCGGAGGATAATCCAGGAGAAGTTGGGCTCGAGCCAACGCTTCTTCTGGAGTCTTTGGTGGCGGTGGCGAACGGTGCGAGGAGCGGGATATGCTCAGACTTCTAACTATGTTAGATGGAGCAGGATCCCGTCCAGGCGACCGTGTCTTGCTCGTGCCAGCAGGCTGGCGTGCGTGCTGGTCTTGAGCATCTCGAGATCTGCCAGCTCGATTTTGGTCCAACGAGCGTATGGTACCGCGAGTACCATGACGCTGTTGGCCCCGCAGCTCCTGAGACGGGCGCGGTGCATGTACGGACGCCGAGGTTTGCGCGGCCTTGTCCTTGGACCTGGCGGCGGCGTGAGTTCCTTCGTCGGCGCCCGCTCCTCCGCCGGCGTCCACCCCACCACCCGTTTGCTCCGGTGGCGGTGGGATCGACGTGGACGGAGCAGCCACCCCCGAAGTCTTCTTCTTCGGTGGCATGTTGATGATGATGATGAAGAAAGTGAAGATCTGGCCCGCGCGAACGCCGGATCGGGTTCACACAACCTCGACGCCCCCCTACCTGGCGCGCCAAAGATGTCGTGGGAAACGAACACCTATGGGGCAGGGCCCCTTTCGGTCCGGCAAGGGAGTGGAGAGAGCACGAAGAGCGGATCGAGGCGAAGCGCGCGAGCGATTTTTACCCAGCTTCGGAGCTCTCCAGAGAGATAATACTCCTACTGCTGCTTTGTGATTGTATTCTGTTCTTGCTTGAGAGTGTGAGAGTGATGTAGTTTCGAATGAGTCGAACCCCCTCTACGTTGCGCATGGGCCTCCTTTTATAGGCTAAAGGGGTCACCGGCAGGTGGCAACGCAGACAGGGGTACAAATGTAAAAAGAGGGGTTGGTACAACTGCCTCTACAGTTCACCCTACATAACTCTGATGGCAGGGGACATGAGCATTTAATGCCCGTCCACGTCGTGCAACAGTGCAGAAAAGCGACCGTTAGGGGCGCCACCGCTCGCCACGATGGCCTTCTCGTCATCTCCACTCGCCACCTCGCACCGCTTGGCTGCACAGCTTCTCACCACATGCGCCTGGAACGGTCCTATGGCGACACGTCGACGGATGCGCTGGAGCGTGGGCACAGAGTAGTGGCTTCGCCGCGGCAAGCGCCTTGCCGCGGTCGTTGTCTTGTCGCGCCCGGAAGCTTGTCGCTTGCCGGGTCTTGTCGGGACGCGCGGCGCGTCGCGGCAAGTTTCTTGAAATGCCTTGGTTGGCCTTCCCAGCAAGCTCCTCTTGCCGGGGCCTTGTCCTTCCCGGAAAGTTCCTCTTGCCAGAGCCTTCTCTTCTCAGTTGAAACACTTTGTTCTTGAATGGCTTCAATAGGGACTACGGAGGATCTTGGCGGGCACCCGGCAAGCCTTGCCGCGGGCCGCTGTGACTGCCCGTGCACAAGTTCGGGATACAAAGGTACCTCTTACTTTAGTACACCGACACCAGTGCCTAGTGCCAGTTGTTGTTTTTTGCTTGTTTTTACATCGCAGGAAGTCAATATCAAACGGAGTCCAAATATCGTGAAAATTTTTGTGGATTTTTATGGACCAGAAGACCACCAGTGGGCCAAAGAAGTACCTGGGGGTTCCCCGAGGGGGGCACAACCCAACAGGGTGCGCCCGGGGGCCCAGCCGTGCCTAGGTGGGTTGTGCCCACCTCGAGGCCCTCCCGCACACCCTCTTCGCCCTAATAAATTCTCAAATATTCCAGAAAACCTCACGGAAAACCTAGATCTGAAGTTCCGCCACCACAAGCCTCTGTAGCCACCAAAAACTAGTCGGGAGCCCGTTCCGGCACCCTGCCGGAGAGGGAGATCATCACCGGTGGCCATCTTCATCATCCCGTTGGCTGAGGGAGATCATCACCGGTGGCCATCTTCATCATCACGATGAGGAGGGAGTAGTCCACCCTCGGGGCTGAGGGTTTCTACAAGTAGCTATGTGTTTAATCTCTCTCACTCTCGTGATCTTGAGATGTCTCGATCTTCATGTATGATGGGCTTGATTGACATAGATGGATCATTTGATGTTTCTCCCCTCTCTACTCTTGTTGTGATGAATTGAATCTTTACCCTTTGAAGTTTTGTCTTATCGGATTGAATGTTCAGATCTGAGAACACATGATGTATGTCTTGCGGTAGGAATACTTGAGGTGACAAGGGGGTATCATATTGATTCACTTGAGGTATGTTATGGCACTCAACTTGTGGATTCCCGAGGTGACATTGGGGTAATCTATTCATAGGGGTTGATGCACGTTTTTATTATCTTTTCTCCGATAGAAACTTTGGGGTCTCCTTGTAGTTCTTGTGTGGATTGAATGTTATGATCATGAAGTTCTTTGATGCATATCATAGAATTAACTCATGGATACTTGTGGTGACATTGGAGTATCTAGGTGACATTAGAGTTGGTTCATGTGTGCCATATGGTGTTATTTTAGTACAAACTTTTGGTTAGATTGATCGGAAAGAATAGCTTTGTGTTATTATAGTACAAACTCTAGGATAGATTGATCGGAAAGAATAGCTTTGAGGTGGTTTCGTACCCTACAAACAATTTATATCTGTTTTCCCCACTAATAGGAACTCGAGAATGATTCTTTATTGTACTTTGAGGGATAATCATATGATCCAATAATGTTAGCATTGTTCAAAGATTGCACTAGTGAAAGTATGCACCCTAGGCCTCATTTTCCATTATTGCAATACCATTTGTGCTCCATTTTACTATTTATTACCTTGCTGTTTTTCTTGTTCGCACTACAAAAACTCATATTTATTATCCATACTACACTTTTATCACCCTCTCTTCGCCGAACTAGTGCACTTATACAATTTTCCATTGTAGTGGGTGTGTTGGGGACACAAGAGATTTCTTGTACTTGATTGCAGGGTTGTTCGAGAGAGACTATCTTCATCTTGTGCCTCCCACGGATTTATAAACCTTAGGTCATCCACTTGAGGGAAAATTGCTACTGTCCTACAAAACTCTGCGCTTTGAGGCCCAACACGAGACTACAAGAATAAAGTTGCATAGTAGACATCAACCGATAGCTTGCATTTAACTAGTATGTGAGCAGATTTAGTTGTTACCTCAAATTAGAGCACATCTAGGCAGCTAGCCCTGCCTCTTCTCCCAAAGAAGAAGTGGCCTCCGCCGCGCGATGGAGTAGGCCATGTGCCATCCATCGTTCCGAGCAACACAGGGAAAGTCTAATATTGACTCCTGTAATGGACGTCATGGACGGACCCTGGCACCAGCGGTAGTGGCAGGACTTTGATTGATGGATTGACCACTTCTTCGACATGCACGAACACTCGATACAGACTGTACATCCCTAACGTGGTCCGTGGTGGCCTTGGTGGCGACGCATAGTACAACCCCGGTTCCTGCACCGGTATCTCAACACCAATCACCTTCAGTACAGTGGACGGCTTCTTCATCCCTGCCATAATCATCAGAGCCCAACTGCCTGGAGGAACAAACATACTTACGAGCTCACCGCCTAGGTCATTGATAAGCTCATTCATGGACTCGCTATTCCAAGCATGTCGAGGCATGCCGTGGAAGGTAAGCTTTGTTAAAAACTCTAGCTCAAAGGGCACTGAGCCCCATCCTGGGTGTCACCGATCAAAGCTCACTAGTGCGCCATCGCAGAACAAATGGAGGGAAGATTCAAACACATGACTACAGTCGAAAGTTGTCCGGAACCTGACAAAGAAATCAGCTGGTGGCGGACAGACTTCGACAAGCAAGTCACTTATTTGGATGTTATGCGCAATGCCAAGAGCTTTGACAAGGTTGTCCGGTAAGACGGGAGGTCGGTCACCATTGATGGGTACCATCAGCACTTTACCGGAAAACTAGTCATCAAGCACCGCCATCCACTATTGACCGACAACACGCAGCGCCTGAAGGTAGGACGGGCATCAAGATCTCCCGCTTGGAGATCTGCGTTGACCGGCGACATGATAGCTAGTGCGCTTGAGTCCGGGGAGTAGAGGAGGGGGATTTGGGGGAACTGAAGTAGGAATCGAGATTCCAAAAGGTGGGGGAGGGGCGGGAAATCGGAGATGAAAAGGTAGCATGAATTTCGAACATGCGCCAATATGCTCTCGGCGCAAGCGCATGAAAACACCGGTGGCGCCCACATGTCGGCCTAAGAGTCATTTTTCTTTCTTTTTTTGGGCGCCTGGCATGAGAGTAGTAATTGACCTGTTTGGCATTGCGTTACTAGTCGGCCCATATTCAATGACATCTCACTAGTCCAAACAAGTGTACAACATCGAAAAGACACTAAGCTCAAATTATATAACTTGCAAAAGGGTGATATACTATGAACACTGGAGAATGGTGATGCCCTCATTTAGCCCACCAGCAAATCGAGAAATTAAACAGTTCGAAACAACAATATATACAACATTCAAACACTGACTAGTGACTACTACTGACATAAACAGCAAGACATGATAGTTCATAAGAAGTCTTGCTACACCACCAAAACGCACCCATTTGTAGTGCTCAGACTCTCATTATCCAGACGAGAATGACATTCTAAATTGAGGCAACTATTACATAGTAAGAGTGACATAGACGAGGATGACCAAATGACAAGGAGTATGCATACAAAAGAGAGAGCTACCCATCTAGAACAAGCAGCAAAGACAACAAGTCATTCGAAGAGGTATGATCCAACACCATCATAATTTGCAGCCCCGCTTCAGCCACCAGTGATTCAGAGACACCAGAACTCCACCCTTTGGACGCAACAGCCCAGCTACCTATCAGCATGAAGGCTTGAACCACATCACTGCCTATCGGACTTGAGACATCCAAGGATCAAAGTTAATCTGGATGCCTTTGTTAGTCTCACCTTCTTTTGGCTGCAGGTTGTATCATTGACAATCAGGGGAGTCTGCTCCCGAAGTCTTAGGGCTCGCCATGTAGACACAGTTTTCCCTAGCAAATAGGGCCTCTTTAACATCAAGGTCCTTGCCAATGGTGGTCTCCTGGTTAATCGGATAATTTAGTCCGAGAAACGGAGTGTGAACCAAACTGGCACGCGTCGGTGCTATACAAACAATTTTTAACCCATTTCCGCGATGGCATTTGGAACCGTCGCCAAGTGAGTTTGGGCGATAGGGGGGGTCCTTCCCACACGACCCAGAAGCCGTCGGGGATATGCCTTCCTGGCGCATAGGCTGGGGCAAAATGAGCTCGTGTGTGATCGGGCGAGGCATCGAAACCCAATTATTTTTGTTCGTATGTACATCCACATGGTGAATCCTAGAAAAACATTTCGTTCGTATGTATATCACACACAGTCAATCAAAGGAGCATGTTTCCATTCTTTTGTACATCCCACACAGTCAATCCAGGGAAAATGTTTCTGTTCATATGTACTTCCCACACAGTTAATCCAGGGAAAATGTTTCTGTTCGTATGTACTTCCCACACAGTCAATCCAGGGAAAACATTTCAGTTCGTATGTACATCCCACATACGTTTATGTATAGGCTTGTGTGTGATAGGTGTAACTATCACACATGCTCTACCTTGGTTAACCATTTTCTTTTATCAACTGCATCACACATGATTTGATGAAGAAAACTGTGTGGCATTGGTCTATCCATCACAAGCGCTTTTACTTCTAGAACCGTTTGCAAAGTTCCATGACCCATTTAGCAGGTTTATTAGTTTACAATTAATAATTCCAGTATTATGCAAATTCACATTTCATATCGAACAACTATTTGCCAATTTCATATCAGACACAGCACAGTACAACATATAGATAGTTCAACTTCATAAGAACAATATTAGAATAATATATTCATTTCCCTAATCGAGATCATCCAGGCTCGCCTTATCCACCTTTGCTTTTAGTTCAGTAAGAACCTATTTTGCACTGGCCAGCTGGGAAAGTGCCTCCTCCTTCGCCAACACCATCTTAGCAAGTCTAGTTTAAAAAATCTGAGCTCATTCTCCACCTTCCTCTTTTTATCCCACATCTTCAAATGTTCTTCAGTGTTGACAAAACTTTCTCTAAGCCTACCTCCGTTCTCTTCTTGATACATGCTCCAGAGCTTTGCTAGGCACATCTTCAAAGACTGGGGCCACTCACTGGTACAATGACGTGCTATACAAATGGTTTTTAACCCCCTTTCGCGACGTTTGGAACCGTCGCCAAGTGAGTGTGGGCGATATGGGGGTCCTCTCCATGACCCAGAAACAGTTGGGGATAGGCCCTCTTGGCACGCTAGCTGGGGCAAAATGAGTTCGTGTGTGATCTGGCAGGGCATCAAAACCCAATTGTTTCCATTCGTATGTACATCCCACACGGTGAATCCCAGAAAAACATTTCCGCTCGTATATATATATATATATATATATATATATATATATATATATATATATATATATATATATATATATATATATATATCACACACATTTTTTTGTGTGGAAACTTTGTGCAAGGTGGCCTAACGCAAACAGTTCTCTGCCGGAAGCAGTGTGTGATTGTTAGTTGATCGAACACGCCTACTTTCTAGAAACTGTGCGTGTTTTTTGAGTTCATCGCCCACGGTGTTGTCTGAGTAACCATCTACAATAGAAAACCCCAATAAGCAGGGTAATTAGACTATTATTGATAATCCATTTACTAATCAAATTGATATTTCTTATAAAAACACACCAGTTATTTCACATCCGTATAACAACAACCAGGATTTCATAATCGAATTACATCAGATAGCTTTGGCACACAGTTCCGCCATTACACAACAGAACCAAGTTTCACAAACCTTTGGGAAGTAGCATCATACATAGTAAATAGACAATGAATCTCATCTGGGAAACTCCAGAAGCAGAAGGCTAATGTTGAGCCTTAAGTGATGTTGAATGTCCTTGCAACTTTAGGCCAATGGCTATGGATAATTTCCCGCCCAACCTTCGTCCTCTTCAGCAAGACTTCAATATTGTACCGCGGGTGTTGAATGAATACCTTCCTCACCTCTTGACCATGCAGGTGGTTTGAGAGGTAATCATTGGTGAACTGCTTTGAAAAGTACTGAAAACAAAGATATGCAAACAAGGTGAAAGAGTTAGTACCATCCTATAGTTGACTGATGATGCAAGGGGTAAAAGCAAGGTAAGAGAGTTAGTACCATCCTATAGTTGACTGATGTCTTCTTCATTGTGTAAACAAAGAACTTGATGTTATTCTTCACAAGTTTCTTCATCCTAACAATCTTTTTGAGTTTCTTAACTTGACTGGTATTCATGGACATCTCATTTCCCCATAAGCAAAATGGGTCGAACAGTGGGTCTAAGCCTCTGATAGCTGGACCTACATGTGCAAGACCCAATTGTAAGAAACCTAAATATTATAATGTGCTCTATCGATGGTAAACCACAGTGTCTCTATCGGATTTCAGATTCCGCAAACCTTTGAGAGGTTCGAACTCTAGGATGTGTGCGGATATCTCAACCTACCTAGCCTGCCAACTCGCGATCCTCATAGTCTAGTGCGATGCACTCGGAGGGAAAGAGAGACATGGCAGTTTATCCTGGTTCGGGCCACCTTGTGGTGTAATACCCTACTCCAGCCTTGTGGTGGATCGCCTCGGGGGGCTGAGATGAACTAGTATAGTGGTTGAACGGCCACAGCAGGTGAGGTGTTCTTGAGCTCGAGTGAGCTCGTGAGATTGTGAGGGTGGAATGGATCTGATCCTCTAGCTCTTTTTTTGTCCCCCTTCTATGGTGGTGGCTAGGTCCTATTTATAGGGATCCCACAACGGCCAAATTTGAAAGGAGACAACAAGTACGCCCTATCCTGACTAAAGTGGTCTTTGCTTACAAAAGCATCTGGTCGTGACGCTGCAGTGGGCTCAGCGATGACCTCTGTCCTCCCGCCCTGGCGGTCTTGGTCTTGTTGCACCAGAATGGAAACCTTTGGCTGATTCCTCGGGACATCGCGCCTAATGCTTGCCTCCTTTGCACCGAAGAGGAAACCGGTACTCTCCCCACTGGCGCTCGCCTGGCCTTGGTCGTCATGGCTCACGTCAACTGAGCCTCGCGAGGTGCACCTTGCATAGAAATCTCCGCTCCATGGGAGCCAGCCTTGGGAGGCTGATCCCCTTGGAGGTCTTGGTGTCGTCCGCCTCGCGAGACTTGGCCCCTCGCGAGGGTCTTGAATTGTTGATGCTAAAGCTGGGTCGTACCAGGCCATCGATGGAGCCATGCAGTGGGCCGCAGGCAGGCAAGTACGGGTAACCCCATATCGAGAACGCCGACAGTAGCCCCCGGGCCCAAGGCGCGCTCGGACTTGGCATCTAGGCAAAGCATGTGGAGCGCCACGGGCCCAAACCGCCTGCGGCCTTGGATGACGCATGGCGATTGACTGGACGTGGGCATCTCCACTTCCCCACACAGCCCTGGCAACCGCTCCTGTTTGACAAAAAGGCTGACACCTACCGCTGAGCCCTTATTACCTTCCTTTCGTATTTCTCCAGATCCCCTTCTCTCCCTACACCGGAAAAATCTCCCAGATCTGCTCACCTTCTCCACTGAGCCTTTGCCCGATGGCCTCCGACAAGGCTACAGCACTAGCCTCGGCTGCCGGCTCCGCTGCATGATTCGAGCCAGCACTGAGCGCACCCACCGTTGCCGAGGAGAAGCTCCAGACCATAGGATGTTCCGCATGCAGCGCTAAGATGCACCCCTATCGATCCCTGGGATGTCGATGCAAACGCGAAACTCCTCGCCCTCACCCGGGCAAGGAGCCACGCCTGGTGGTGGGTGGCGATCGCCCTACAGAGCCCTTGCCTCCTAAATCTCCTTGACTGCCTTGCTGATGAACTCCTGAGCGCCTGGTGTCTTGTGCCTTGTGCTCTCTCCTCGGAAGCGTGCACTGAAGCACACCTCCACATGGTGCCCGAGCGCCTCCCGCGTGACGTTGGCTAGGTCAGAGGCCCTCCAGAGGAGAGCCCCGGAGCCCAACCTGAGAGGGGCGTCGGGCGTGCCTTCATATGCGATAGGTGAAGGCGCCCCATTCATGGATGCTAAGCTCAACGCAGAACTGTCAGGTGATGCCTCCTCCTGAGATCCCTGGCCCAGCAGCTTCTTGTCTGTCCTGGGGGCGACCTCTGGAGGGAGGGCACCACCCTCGTCTGCAGGGTTCTCGACCGTTGCAGCTTGGTAGGCGCGCTTGAGAGAGCACACCGTGTCCTTTTCCTCACAGGCGACCATGATGATGCCGCTGCTCCCTGGCATCTTGAGGACATTGTAGCCGTGGTGCACCGCGGCCATGAACTTGGCCAAGACTGGGTACCCAAGGATGGCGTTGTATGGCAGGAAAATGTCGGCGATGTCAAAGTCAATGAGCTCGATGTGGTAGTTGTCGCGCTTGCCAAAGCTCACAGGGAGGTGGACTTGCCCGATTGGATTTGTGGAGCCGTTGGTCACTCCTGAGAAGGGCTTGGTAGGCTGGAGCTGATGGTATGGCACTTGGAGCCTATTGAAAGTTTTGACAAAAAGAACATTGAGCCCGGCCCCACCATCAATGTGTGTCTTGGTGACGAGTACGTTGCTGATGATGGATGAGCAGAGCATCGGGAGCGCGCCAGCCATGGCCGCGCACTTGAGCTGGTCGGAGGAGTTGAAGGTGATGGCGTACTTGGACCACCTGAGCGGGCATGCCGTCTCGAGCTTGGGAGGACTGCGTTCACCTCACCAGCAAACTGTTTGAAGGCCCGATGAGAAGCTGGGGCCTGGGAGCCACCCAAGATGCAGGAGATGGCACGAGGCTCTTGGAAGCCACAGACTCATCATCCTGGTGGTGGTCTTCGTTCCTTCTTGGCGGTGGAGGTAGCGGAGGAAGACCAGTGCTTCCCTGAGGCCAATCCTCGTGAGGCTGGTCCCTCCAGGCGCCCTCGCGAGGCTGGCCCTCCCAGTGGTCCTCCCGAGGCTAGTCGCGCCATTCTTGGTGATGGTCGCATCCGTCCCACATCCTCCACCTCGACCACCTCCAAGGCCGTAGCCTCGATCGTTGCGCTCGGGGCTACGACCGAGGCGCCCGTCGCGGAGGGCCCTGAGCTCCTATCAGTCATTGGTGTTGTGGTAGTGCACGTTGTGGAAGACACAGTACGGACGGCTGCCCTTGGATGACTCAGGGTAATCACAGCCGCGCTTCATCTCTGGTTCGGCCGCGAGTACAGCCGGTCCCTTGCATTTCGGTACTTGGACTTAGCATTATTGTCTTTTGGGTATGTGTCGGGGAGCTCAAGGAGGGAGAGGCGTCCCTCCTTAGCGCTTGCGCACTTGTTCGCCACGTTGAACATCTCCAGGGCTGTGCATAGGTCTCCATGTATGGCGAGCTCCTCCTTCATCTTGACGTCACGGACGCCATCAATGAACGCTGAGATGATGGCCTCGTCCGACACCTTCGGGATCTTGAGGCACATGTTGTTGAATCCCTGGATGTACTTCTGCAGTGTCTCTCCTGGCTGCTGCCTTATGCGCCGTCGGTCACCCGCAGCCGGCCGGTGGTCGCTAGTGCTCTGGAAGTTGGCGATGAAGCGGTCAAACATCTCATTACAGGAGGAGACAGACTCCGCAGGGAGGTTCCTGAGCCAGGAGCATGCGCCATCCTTGAGGGCCATGGGGAACCAGTTTGCCGTGATCTTCTCATTGCTGCTGCCCGCCTCGATGCTTAGTTCGTAGAGCTGCAGGAACTCGGCTGGGTCGGTGGTGCCATCTTAGCGTGGGGGCAGATCAGGCTTGAACTTGCCCGGCCAGACAATGTTGTGCAGCTCCGGGGTAAATGCTTGGCACCCTGCTGTAGTCACGGGAGCCCGTCAGGGTGGTGGAGCCTGGTCTTGGTGCTCGCCCACCACCACCACAGGCGGTGCACGGTCTTGACATGGAGGTGCTAGTAGCGCACGTGCATCTTATTGGGGCCGCTACACCACTTGACAACTTGCTTCTTCACGAGCAGACGCCTGACGCTTTGGGCCACGTCGTGGTGCTGCCTACCTCGGCTCGACGATGGTGCCCTGGACCAAAGGTGGTGGAGGCGCCCCGTGAGCCACGTCGCCCGCAGCAGGCGGCTACTGAGGCAGTGACCGGGCCGGCGCAGCAGAGTATCCGGCGGCACTGATGAGCTCGGTGATGCATTTGAGCCACTCCTCGTAGAAGTCATTGAGGGGGCGGTAGCGTAGGAGCTCCCGCGCCATGAGCAGTGCAGCCTTAGCATTCGCCGGGCCACGATGCGCGTGCGAGGACGAAGGAGCCGGGGTCAGCGACGGAGTGGCGGTGCACCTGTCGCAGCGCACGGAGGGGTGCCGCGATGAAGCTTGCTACTCGTGGCCAGCAGGTCCCGTGGCAGCGTTAGCCACTGGTGATGGAGGACGATGAGGATAGCCGTCACCCACCTGTGCTGTTTGAGCGACGCGGGCAGCTACTGCGGCCCGGCGCTTAGCGCGAGTCCGATGTGCGTCAACCATGGAAGCGTCGGAGTAGCAGTGGATTGATCGATGGAAGAGAAGATCCGACGCACCGCTACCTGGCATGCCAAATGTTGGATTTTGGGTTCTGCAAACCATTGAGAGGTTCGAGCTATGGGGTGCGTGCGGAGATCTCCACCTACCCAACCTGCCAACTCATGATCCTCACAGCCTAGCGCGATGAACTCGGAGGGAAAGAGAGACACGACAGTTTATCCTGGTTCGGGCCACCTTGCGGTGTAATACCCAACTCCAGCCTTGTGGTTGATTGCCTCGGGGGGCTGAGGATGGACTAGTACAGTGGTTGAACAGCCTCAGGAGGTGAGGAGTGAGCTCGTGAGATGGTGAGGGTGTAATGGATCTGATCCTCTGGCTCGTTTTTTTGTCCCCCTTCTATGGTGGTGGCTAGGTCCTATTTATAGTGGCCTTGGTCCTCTTTTCAAATGCAGGCAGGAAGGGATCCCACAACAGCCAAATTTGAAGGGAGCTAGCCTGGGGAGGCCGATCCCCTTGGATGTCTTGGTGTCGTCTGCCTCGCGAGACTTGGCCCCTCGCGAGGGTCTTGAGTTTTTGCTGCTGAAGCTGGGTCATACCAGGCCGTTGATGGATCCATGTAGTGGGCCGCAGGCAGGCAAGTCTAGGTACCATCGTATCTAGAATGCCGACAGTCTCCCATTGTTTCCCTGGAACACACATAAGGAAGATCTTGATCAGATTAACTGAGAGTTGTCATACTATCAGTAGAATTTGTATTGAGTACAGCCAAATTTGATTTATTTCACATGCGTAACAATACAAAATTGTACCAAATAGTTAAATTGACAACACACCCAATGAACCAAAATAGTTAACTAAGCATGACATTGCAGAATAGAAGCATGTACTAGAAGATAAGACAGTTAACAAAACAAATAATGCTTGAGAACACTACTACGAAATGTAGCAATTGTTGGACCAAACTGTTAACTGAGCATAACATTTCAGAGGACCAAAGTGTTAATTGAACATTACATTTCAGAGGACCAAACTGAAAGCTGAACATCAGATTGCATTGGCGGTGGCCTCGAGAAAATAGCATGAACTGCATTTTTAAAGTAGACAACCGCATGGTGGTGTCAATGGTGGCCTCGAAGACGAGGTGCTCCTCCAAGATCTGGTGGTCGGCACGCATGGCAGCCATAGCGACCTCGTGCGCGCGTGCGGCCGTGATTTGCTTCTCCGCTGTCAGATGCTACTGAGCTCCACATTATACTGCATGCAAAAGTCTATGGGCGGCGATTAATTGGAGGAGGGCAATAGTGATTTCAGCGGAATGTGTCGCACCGTCGGTCAGGGCATGTGGCATGGGAAAGGAGGAGGATGGTGTGGGTGGGTGTGGATTACCTGACCATCGACGAGGCCGCACAGCAAGAAGAAGGGTTGGCGGTGAGGAGGCCGCGCAGCAAGAAGAAGGGTCATCAGCGAGGAGGCGGCGCTGCAAGAAGAAGGGTCGTCGGCAAGGAAGCGGCGCTACAAGAAGAAGGGTAGCTGGCGAGGAGGCGACGCTGCAAGAAGAAGGGTCGCCAGGGTGGAGGCTGAGCTGCCAGTAAGTAGCAGTGAAGGTTTGAACTTGGAAAGCATGGAGGAACAGTGGAAATGTGGCTTTTGGTGGGATGGAGGGAGCGGGGAGATAGATATTTTCGCGATGGCAAAAAAATTTCACTCGGTGCCACGGGAAATTGGCGCACAAGTGTGTTTCAAGCAGGGGCGTTGGACTGTAGATGACGATGCTTCCTGCGTAAGCCAAACAAGACGGTGCGCCAAGATATTTTATATCGCATCCCACACGATTCTTTCTAGTAAACTGTTTGTGGTATACCTAATTTTTTCATTATGTTTTGAAAGACAAAATGGTGTTACGGAGGGAAAGGATGGTGTTTGAATTGCTAGAACATTTATGTACAGTGAACATGCAATTTGTCGTGTTTAAATTTGGAATTATTCAGTGTTCGTTTGGCATTTTTATGGATTAATTGAGTTTCTTGGCATTTAATGTGCATAAGTCAAATTTGAACTACAAGCACATGCTCCAGTGCCCCAAAGTTTGTTGAAAAATCACATGTGTATCCTTGGGTGAATTTATAGGTCCCATGCAAGAAATGGGAATGAAATTCAAACATCTGGGCGTTGTGGATTGGTCGGGAACATTGAGAAAGTTCGTTTTTAAATTCCTGGAAATTCAAAACTCGCCTAAAAATCATGAAATTTGGGATGGTGTCATTTCATGGCACCAACATGTTGTGGTAAAAAAATTGGCCGCATTTGGACAAGTTTTTGGTATAAGCTTCTTGCAAACCGAGCTTCTCTCAAGAAGACTCGTGGTTCCCAAGGGGGGACATGTCACCTTTGTTTTCGAAACGATATACGCTGCCTCCCCCCCCCCCATTTGTTTTTTTACAGAGGCAACATAGAACTATATGAGTTCCATGTTAACATTTGGAATTATTCCGGGTTTGTTTGGACTTTCTAATACATTAATTGAATTTCTGGTCATTTAATATGCATAATTCAAATTTGAACTACAAGCACCTGCTCCAATGCACCAAAGTTGGTTGAAAATCACATGTGTCTCCTTGGGTGAATTTCTAGGTCCCATGCAAGAAATGGGAATGAAATTCAAACATCTGGGAGTCGTGGCTCGGCCGGGAAGATTGAGAAACTTGGTTTTTTATTTGATGTAAATCCAAAACACGCCTGAAAATCATGAAACTTGGCATGGTGTGATGACTTGGCACCAACATGTTGTGGTAATTTTTTTGGCCGATTTGGGACAAGCTTTGGTATAAGCTTCTTGCAAACTGGAGCTTCTCTCAAGAAGGCTCATGGTTCCGAGAGGAATGTGTCACCTCCGTGTGCGTAACGACATACGTACACTGCCTTCTCCCACCTGAAATTTTTTACACAGGCAGATTAGACCAAATAGAAGTATCGTGCTAAATTTTGGAATTATTCCAGGATCGTTTGGCCTTTTTTATACATTAATTGAATTTCTGGTCATTTAATGGGCATAATTCAAATTTGAATTACATGCACATGCTGTAGTGCACCAAAGTTGGTTGAAAAATCATATGTGTGTCCTTGGGTGAATTTCTAGGTCCCATGCAAGAAATGGGATTGAATTCAAACATCTAGGCGTCGTTGCTCGGCAGGAAAGATTGAGAAACTTGGTTTTTTAATTCATGTAAATCCAAAACACACTGAAAAATCAAGAAACTTCGCATGGTGTCATGACATGGCGCCAACATGTTGCGGTAAACTTTTTGGCCGAAGTGGGACAACCTTTTGTATAAGCTTCTTGCAAACCGGAGCTTCTCTCAAGAAGGCTCGTGGTTCCTAGAGGGAACGTGTCACCTCCGTGTGTGAAACGACATACGTACACTGCCTTCTCCCACCTTAATTTTTTACACGGGTATATTAGACCAAATAGCAGTATCATGCTAAATTTTGGAATTATTTCGGGTTCGTTTGGAATTTTTTATACATTAATTGAATTTTTGGGCATTTAATGTGCATGATTCAAATTTGAACTACAAGGACATGCTCCTGTGCACCAAAGTTTGTTGAAAAATCACATGTGTGTCCTTGGGTGAATTTTTAGGTTCCATGCAAGAAATGGGAATTAAATTAAAACATCTGGGTGTCGTGGCTATGCCGGAAACATTGAGAAACTTGGTTTTTTAATTCATGTAAATCCAAAACACGCCTAAAAATCATGAAACTTGGCATGGTGTCATGACATGGCACCAACATGCTGCGGTAAATTTTTTGGCCGAATTGGGACAAGCTTTGGTATAAGCTTCTTGCAAACCGGAGCTTCTCTCAAGAAGACTCGTGGTTCCCAAGGGGGGACGTGTCACCTTTGTGCTCGAAACGATATACGCTGCCTCCCCCCATTTATTTTTTTACAAAGGCAACATAGAACTATATGAGTGCCATGTTAACATTTGGAATTATTCCGGGTTCGTTTGGACTTTCTTACACATTAATTGAATTTCTGGTCATTTAATATGCATAATTCAAATTTGAACTACAAGCACCTGCTCCAATGCACCAAAGTTGGATGAAAATCACATGTGTGTCCTTGGGTGAATTTCTAGGTCCCATGCAAGAAACGGGAATGAAATTCAAACATCTGGGAGTCGTGGCTCGGCCGGAAAGATTGAGAAACTTGGTTTTTTATTTGATGTAAATCCAAAACACGCCTGAAAATCATGAAACTTGGCATGGTGTGATGACATGGCACCAACATGCTGCGGTAATTTTTTTGGCTGATTTGGGACAAGATTTTGTATAAGCTTCTTGCAAACTGGAGCTTCTCTCAAGAAGGCTCATGGTTCCGAGAGGAATGTATAACCTCCATGTGCGTAACGACATACGTACACTGCCTTCTCCCGCCTGAAATTTTTTACACAGGCAGATTAGACCAAATAGAAGTATCGTGCTAAATTTTGGAATTATTCCGGGTTCGTTTGGCCTTTATTATACATTAATTGAATTTATGGTCATTTAATGGGCATAATTCAAATTTGGACTACATGCACATGCTCTAGTGCACCAAAGTTGGTTGAAAAATCATATGTGTCTCCTTGGGTGAATTTCTAGGTCCCATGCAAGAAATGGGAATGAATTCAAACATCTAGGCGTCGTGGCTCAGCCGGAAAGATTCAGAAACTTGGTTTTTTAATTCATATAAATCCAAAACACACTGAAAAATCATGAAACTTCGCATGGTGTCATGACATGGCACCAACATGTTGCGGTAAACTTTTTGGCCGATGTGGGACAACCTTTGGTATAAGATTCTTGCAAACCGGAGCTTCTCTCAAGAAGGCTCATGGTTCCGAGAGGGAAAGTGTCACCTCCGTGTGTGAAACGACACACGTACACTGCCTTCTCCCGCCTTAATTTTTTTACACGGGTATATTAGACCAAATAGTAGTATCATGCTAAATCTTGGAATTATTCCTGGTTCGTTTGGACCTTTTTATACATTAATTGAATTTATGGGCATTTAATGTGCATAATTCAAATTTGAACTACAAGCACATGCTCCAGTGCACCAAAGTTGGTTGAAACATCACATGTGTGTCCTTGGGTGAATTTTTAGGTTCCATGCAAGAAATGGGAATTAAACTAAAACATCTGGGTGTCGTGGCTCTACCGGAAAGATTGAGAAACTTGGGTTTTTAATTCATGTAACTCGAAAACACGCCTAAAAATCATGAAACTTGGCATGGTGTTATGACACGGCAACAACATGCTGCGGTACATTTTTTGCCCGAATTGGGACAAGCTTTGGTATAAGCTTCTTGCAAACTGGAGCTTCTCTCAAGAAGGCTCATTGTTCCGAGAGGGAAAATGTCACCTCTGTGTGCGAAACGACATATGTACCGTGCGTTCTCCTGCCTTAATTTGTTTATAAACACAGATTACACCAAGTGTGCTAAATTTTGGAATTATTCTGGGTTCGTTTTGCCTTTTTTATACATTAATTGAATTTCTGCGCATTTAATGTGCATAATTCATATTTGAACTACAAGCACATGCTCCAGTGCACCAAAGTTGGTTGAAAAATCACATGTGTGTCCTCGGGTGAATTTCTATGTTCCATGCAAGAAATGGGAATTAAATTAAAACATGTGGGCATTGTAGCTCGGGCGGAAAGATTGAGAAACTTGATTATTTTAATTCATGTAAATCCAAAACATGCCTGAAAATCATGAAACTTGGCATGGTTTTCCTGACATGGCACCAACATGCTGCGGCAAATTTTTTGGCAAAATTAGGACAAGCTTTTCTATAAGCTTCTTGCAAACTGGAGCTTCTCTCAAGAAGGCTCATGGTTCCGAGAGGGAACATGTCACCTCCGTGTGCGAACAACATACGTACACTGCCTTCTCCCACCTTAAGTTGTTTACAAAGACAGATTAGACCAAATAGAACTATCGTGCTAAATACTGGAATTATTCCGGGTTCGTTTGGCCTTTTTTATACATTAATTGAATTTCTGGGCATTTAATGTGCATAATTCAAATTTGAACTACAAGGACATGCTCCAGCATACCAAAGTTGGTTGAAAAATCACATCTGTGTCCTTGGGTGAATATGTAGGTCCCATGCAAGAAATGGGGATGAAATTCAAACACCTGGGCGTCGTGGCTCCGCCTAAAAGATTGAGAAACTTGGTTTTTTAATTCATGTAAATCCAAAACACGCCTGAAAATCATGAAACTTGGCATGGACTCATGACATGGCACCAACATGCTGCGGTAATTTTTTTGGCCGAATTGGGACAAGCTTTTGTATAAGCTTCTTGCAAACCGGAGCTTCTCCCCAGAAGGCTCTTGGTTCCGAGAGGGAACTTGTCACCTCCGTGTGCGAAACGACATACGTACACTGCATTCTCCCGCCTTAATTTGTTTACACAGGCAGATTGGACCAAATAGAAGTATCGTGCTAAATTTTGGAATTCTTCCGGGTTCATTTGGCCTTTTTTATACATTAATTGAATTTCTGTGCATTTAATGTGCATAATTCAAATTTGAACTATAAACACATGCTCCAGTGCACCAAAGTTTGTTCAAAAATCACATGTGTGTCCTTGGGTGAATTTCTAGGTCCCATGCAAGAAATGGGAATGAATTGAAACACGTGGGTGTCGTTGCTCGGCCAGAAAGATTGAGAAACTTGGTTTTTTAATTCATGTAAATCCAAAACATGCGTGCAAATCATGAAACTTGGCATGGTGTCATGAGATGGCACCAACATGCTGCGGTAAATTTTTTGGCCGAATTGGGACAAGCTTTGGTATAAGCTTCTTGCAAACCAGAGCTTCTCTCAAGAAGGCTCGTGGTTCCGAAAGGGAACATGTCACCTTCGTGCGCGAAACGACATCGTACACTGCCTTCTCCCGCCTTAATTTGTTTACACAGGCAGATTAGACCAAATAGAAGTATCATGCTAAATTTTGGAATTATTCTGGGTTCGTTTGGCCTTTTTTATACATTAATTAAATTTCTGGGCATTTAAGTGCATAATTCAAATTTGAACTACAAGCACATGCCCCAGTCGACCAAAGTTGGTTGAAAAATCACATGTGTGTCCTTGGGTGAATTTCTAGGTCCCATGCAAGAAATGAGAATGAAATTCAATCTTCTGGGCGTTGTGGCTCAGCCGAAAAGATTGAGAAACTTCATTTTTTTTAATTCCTGTACATCCAAAACACGCCTGAAAATCATGAAATTTGGCATGGTGTCATGGCATGGCACCAACATGCTGTGGTAATTTTTCTGTCTGATTTGCGAAGGCGCACACATTAAAAATCAACAAGGTCATTTTGGAACGAGTGTTGTGACGTTACAAATCGGAAACACAACTATTATTGAAACCGTGGGCGTTCTACTTACCAATTACATGCCGCCACGCGTCCCTTTTTTTAATTGTTAGGAGGTGTCATGTGGGGTAGCTATTTGAGTATGGGAGGCGTATGATCAGACCCCTGTGCGTGCTAATCAGGACAAGAGCCCTTTCACCTCTATCCGCCACGCACCTCCCTCCCAACGTATTCATTAGTAGCGCCCAAGCCCCTGTTTCACGGCATGGCTATGTCTCACTAGACTGAGATTTAAGAGAGAAAAATAAAAATATGAAAAGAAAGTTTTGCACGGATATTGATGTAAGATCCGATGGACCTATATAGCATCGACTTTGACTTATAGCAAGCATGATGAATATAGGACGATGACAGTGGATAATAATTTTCTTACATATTTAGGACCATAATTGAAAAAAGCCACATGCGGCAACGCCCGAAATACACAAGGGCAGAAGAAGAAGGAAGACAATGATCTGGCTCGCTGATCTCTACTTTCTTGATGCGTTGTTGCAGGTTGCGGGAACTAGTCTCTGCGACGAGCGGAGATGAGCTCGTTCCTGTCCTCAATATGCTGCTTGAGCGCATCCACGGATTCCTCCACCACCCTTTTGCGCTTCATGCGCAGCACAACATTCTCGTCCATAAGTTTCTCGACGATGATGCTGGTCCTCTTCAACAAGGCACTGGTCTCCTCCTGCTGCTCCGCACTTTCGATGACCTTCACCCTCAGCAGGTCGCACTCGGCCCAGAGCTTCTCATTGCTCACCCTTAGTTGCCGGATGACGCCGGTAGCCTTTTCAAACGAGGCTTTCATGTCATCCTGCAACCTCACCCAGCCAGAGATCTGATCCATCTAGCTTTGTACGATCGCATGCATGCACCTGTAAGAGTCCTCGCCTGCCCGCGAGACATTTACCCAGGCCGCCGTGGCACGGGAGGACATCTCTGCTGCTTCCGTGGTGTGGCCGGACTAGTCTGCTGCATCGACGGCGCGACGAGACCTCCGTGCTGCTTCAGTGGTGCGGCAGGACCTCTATGCTGCTAGGGCCGCGCGGCGGAACATGTCGGCCGCTTTCAAGGCGAGGCGGGGCATCTCTTGTGCTTCCGCTTCCATGCTCGCCTCTCCCTGGTGGCAATCTCTCGACCCAGAACTCACGCTGGCTATGGCAGACGGAAGGGAACGATGATGAATGACTTGTTTGCTTTTTGTGGATGACGAGTTGAGGAGGAATGTGCAGTCATCTTGGAGTAGTAGTATTTATAACCGAGTACTAATACACTCCTAAGTGGGAAAGCATTTATGTTTTGATCGATGTGAATAGGTTTGCAATTTGGAAGGTGACGGGACACAGGCTCAAAATTTATTGACGGTTCTATAATTTCTAAGTGCAGCACAATTCCTGGACTGCATAACATGGGCACGCTTTCTCGGCCGCGTACGTGGCGTTTGGTGCACCGCAATAGGCAATGTCAGCACATGTCTTGTTCCAAGAACCGTGTGCACTCGTTATACCATCGCGCATGCTTCTTTTAATTAGAATGTGCGCCCGTCTAGCGCACACACGTTGATCTGCCTAACTGTTTTTGTTTGTTGTGGCTAATCGCAAATAGTTCATCCGTGTGAAGTGTATGCCATTAATTGCACACACCTTTGATCTAGCGGGCCGTTTCTGTTCTATTGCCTAATCGTAAAGAGTTAACTCTTCTGAAGCGTACGCCCTCAATCGCAAACACCTTTATCTAGTTGTCCGTTTCTGTTGTTCCACCTCATCACAAACAGTTAATCCGATTGAACCATCTGCCGTATATCGCACAGCCTTCATCGGGCTGCCCATTTTTGTTCTTCTTCATCATCGCAAACAGTTCATTGAACTGAACCGGATGCCGTGCATCGCACACACAACTAAAATCTGAACCGTGTTTGATGCATCCTTCATCGCAAACGTTTACACCTTTTTTGATGCGTTTTTTCACCACTGTTTGCGATTATTGTATCGCACACAGTTTCGTCGAAGGATCTTTGATAATAGTGTAATGTTAGCAGCATCCTGCGGTAGTGACTCTTGATCAACCCACTCCAATTAAGAACACTTCAGTTCATCCTATAATATTTAAAACTAGATCAGTAATTTTTTTAGGGAAAATGGGTCTATAGCAACATAGAAAATCACGAATACTTATTTTGAAAAACTGAAGAAACAGGTTAATTATGACATATCTTCTCAAAAAGGTCAATGTGCAAATGAATTAATTGCTACTGAGACAACAACCAAATTCTTAAACATCAGAAGCTATAATTAACTACAACAACGCTACAAGTTCTTACTCATGTACTATAAATAACAAATTGAACATTTTAAGAGGAAGGTAAATATAACTGCAACAGCATAGCGACAGTGTTTGGATGACAGCAAATTGATACTACTAGGTGTGTACATGCACAAATTTAGTAACATACAACTAATAGCACTAAGGTCATCCACTATGTATTTCAAAACTGGTGTAAAGGCAACTGTTGCTACATCTGCATCGGTACCCTGCACTGGCGAGCCGATGCAGCGGAAAAAATCATGGACCCGAACTCTGGAGCACCTAGTTGCTCCGACACCTAGTTCCTTCGTGCCATAAAGATTTAGTATTTTACTACTTGGCTGCTCGGATGTGTGGACAAGTTGGCACCACAAACTGCTGAACCGGTGCCAAATAATTTTCTAATGGCACCGCTAATGAGATGGCAACATTTTTAGATACTAGGTACAAACTGTGACACTGTCTTAGGATACGTTTGGTTAAAGGTATGGCATGAATGGGTTGGGACCATGACAGTGTCTGAATCACATCTAACAAATGATTTGTAACAACGAAAGAGGGTCTAACCTTCTCTGCACATGCCAGAAACTTCCTCCCGTTGTCCACAGATTCAAACGCAACTAGCTTCATGCGTGGAGACTGATGCTGACAACGAGTAGAAAGAACATCAGCCACCCCACTCCATTTGTTGCAACTGATGGTCCTAGGGAACTACAAGAGGAAGAAATGACTCAAATCAACCATCGGGTAAAAATCCTTCATTCCAAGTCATAGCCCAAGAGAGAGAAGAGAGGTATACCCGGGTGGTGAAGGATTCATCGGAGGAGGAGGAACCGCTGGAGAGGTGTTTGAAGAAGACCATGGCGACCCCGGCGGTAGGATGCGAGACGGCGAGAGCGAGGAAGTGGCTATAGCTTATAAAGGAAGGAAGGAAGGGGGAAACAGGGGAAATGTGACTTGTGGTTGGGGAGAAAAGGGGATGGGGAAGGGGGGTAGATATTTCGGAGATAGGCCAAAAATTTCAAAATGTGGAGGGAAACTTTGCGCGCGGTGCCGCCGGACACCATTCACTTTGAATGATAGTGTGCATCGCAAACGATTCTTCTTCTTTACGCGCATGGGATGAGTTTGATAACTCAAATTTTGGTTGAAATTTCCATGGGTACGTCATTGCATAATTTAACATCGCTTGCTAATTGGGCACACAAAAGACCGTACAACACATAAACCAGACTTTCTGAATCGCACAATTTTAGTAACTAAACAGAGCCAGTAGACCTAACCATTGCTATAACAAAAGATCAGCACTAAAAACAAAGCCTAAGTACAGAAAAATTTAACAAATCCGCCGCCGTGCCGGCCTATGCATCGCTGGTGTGAGATGAGACGTCGATGACTTGTCCTCGCAACATGCCGCCATTGGTGCACTCCGCGTCCCCCCTGAAGTCGACCACATCCTCGTCCTCGTCCTCGCCTCGGCGCCGCCCTCAAGGTTGTAGTACTCATAGTAGTGGCCGCGCCAGAGCTCGTGTTGGTACTCCACCGCCGATTCATCCACGGACAAACTCTTCTCTACCTCGACCTGGACCACGCACAACTCCTCCTCCCGGTCCTCCTCAATCTCCGCCGCCTCCGGCATCTCCAGCAACCGCTCGACGACCTCATGAGGAAGTAGGTGCTCCATGGCCACCGCCGCCATTTCGGACATGGGTTGCATGCTAGATTCCGAGGTGTCCTGGAATATCTTGGCGTGGATGGCCTCGACCCGGGCCAGGGCGAGATCGATGGCACGGACGGTAGCTCGATCGCAAATGGCGTTTGCAGCCGCCGTCACAGCCGCAACTACAGCCATCTCGGCTGCTGCAGCTGCCCTGTCAGCTGCCGCAGACGCCATCTCGGCGGAAGCGGTCGCACTCAATGCAGATGTGGTGGCACTCTCGGCGTAGGCGGCGGCGCTCGGGGGGAGGGGACGCGGCCATCGTACGGGCCTTCACGAAGCGTTTCCACCGCATCATCTTTCCAAGAAGGGGGTGCGGGAATGGGGATCGGGATTTGTGGATTCCGGGGTTGCCGGCACTGGAGTAGACGAGCCAGCGAAGCTTAAGTAGGAAGACTTAAATAGACCCAGAAATTTTCATCGCAAACAATTTCTTTGTGTGATGTAGTAGATATTTTTTATTAGCTGCGAAAGACGAATTTTGAATAAATTGGCAATGGATGCTGTCTTAAATGTATGAGAAAATCTGTAGTACTAATACAATTGTCATGTCAAATTTTGGAAAATTTCAGCGGTCATTTGACCTTTTAAGACATCTAGGGATTTTCTAGCCATATGATGACTGTAATTTAAATTTGAACTACATGTACATGCAACAGCTAACCATAATGGTTTGAAAAGTCATATTTTGTGTACTTGTGTGCGATTTATTCCATGCACAGTAAATTGGACGGAATTTCCAAACATATTGGTGTAACGGCTATGACACAATTAAACATGGAGTGCCATGGCATTTAAATTCCAAAAGTTTTAAAAAAGATCAGAAACACATGAAACCTTGCTTGATGTAATGTCATGCCACCAAGATGATGTGGTTAAAAAATTGGCATGTTTGACGAAAGTTTGGACACACACCCCTCACAAACCGGAGGAACTCACTAGAAGGCTCGTGGTTCCGAGAGGGAACAATGCATGTATCACTACAAAAAAAAGACACGTCCATGACATTTTGGGCCGAACGAAATTTTTTTCTGTCATACATATGACACTTCTATGACGATAATTGTGATAAAAACCGATATCATCATAGATGTGGTGGGCTCCTACTTTTATGACAAAAAATCATGACAGAAAATGGGCTTTTCGTCCTGGGCGGGCTAGAGACGTAGCTGCATGACATTCTTTGGGCCGTCCATGATGGAAAAAACCGTGGTAGAAGCGAGGGGGAGGAAAATTTCGGGGAGTTGCCGGTTACGGTGGGAGGTCGGGGGCGGAGTGATGCGCGTTTCTCTCGTACGTACGCGCGTGTGTGCGAGGCGTTGGCTCTAACTGAACCCGAGCGAGGCGTTGGGCTCTAACTGAACCCGAGCGATTGCACTGCAGGCTACGTGTTACTGAACCCGAGCGATCGATCGATGGCTGTTAACTGAACCCCATGGAGTGATTCCTTCGCTACTGCTGCTAACTGAAGCCGATCGATGCTGCCTCTAAGATGAACAGTGAGCGTTGCGGGGGGGGGGGGGGTATGGATGAACAGTGAGCGGTGGTGTTGCCTCTGGATGAACAGGAACCCGTGGTGTGGAGGGCTGGATGAATAGTAGACAGTGGAGGGGTGGCCGTGGAGGGGTGGTTGAATAGGACCCCGTGGTGTGGAGGGCTTGATGAACAGTAGATGGTGGAGGGGTGCCCGTGGAGGGGTGGTTGAACAGTAGCTGGTGGAGTAGCGCACGGTGGAGGCTGGATGAACAGGAGCCCGTGGAGGCTGTAGGAGGTCGACAATAGCCCGTGGAGGCTGGAGGAGGTCGACGGTGGAGATGAACAGTATCCCGTGGAGTCCCGTTTTGCGGTACGCCACACCCCTCCCGATGAACAGGACCCCCGTTTCGACCGTAGGAGGTCCGTTTCGTCCGTTTTGCGGTACGCCACACCCCTCCCGATGAACAGGACCCCCGTTTCGACCGTAGGAGGTGTGTTTCATCCGTTTTGTGGTACACCACACCCCTCCCGATCAACAGGACCCCCGTTTCGACCGTAAGGTCCGTTTCGTCCATTTTGCGGTACGCCACACCCCTCCCGATCAACAGGACCCCCGTTTCGACCGCAGGAGGTCCGTTTCCTCCGTTGTGTGGTACGCCAGGCCTCGTTTCCATCGCCTATTCCGTCCAAGCCCTCCGGATGAACATGACCATGCATTCCGTTCCGACCCAGCCGGTTGGCTCCCCATGAACACGATGACGATGTTGTTTCTCCGTTCCGACCCAGCCGGTTGGCTCCCCATGAACACGATGACGATGTTGTTTCTCCGTTCCGACCCAGCCATGTACGTATGCGCGATAGGTGTTAGAGACCCTGCTCGTATGTACGTACGTGGCTGTATTTTCTTTCTTGCACCCTCGCCGCTGTACGTACGTGTACTTGCTTCATGTGCGCCTCTACTACGACATGTGCGCGCCTCTACATCCACCAGTATATATGTACGTACACGTTCACGACCAGAATGACAACGCAACATACGCTTCGACCAGGTGGGTCCCGACTGTCAGGCACTTCCTTGCGTGCGAAAATGTAGCTGGTGGGTCCCAGCAGCCAGAGGGGCGAATCGTTTTTTTTGCCCGGACGCACTTCCTTGCATGCGAAGGTGTAGCTGGTGGGTCCCAACAGTCAGGGGGGAAATGTTTTTTTTCACGAAATACGTTGGCCCGTCCGGTGGGTCCCCGCTGTCAGGTGGAGGAATAATTATTTTCCAAGTAATAAGGAGGTACATCCTTGCTATGGCCGTGGACCCAGCTATCAGCCTCTCCACATACAGTCCATGTCCGATGGAAATCGTTCCTTGACCATGTTGACCACGCCGCGCCGAGAGCACCAGGGCAGTGGACGATGGCGAGGCCTAGGAAGGGGACGACAAGGAGCCGGGGAAGACGCAATAGTGGAAGCCCGCACGGAGAGGAGTACGAGGGTTCACTGGTTCGGTTGCGGTGTGAGGCTGTCGTCACTGCAGGGCCTGGCCAGCAGTGGGAATAGTAGGGGGCGGTGAGGCCTCCGCGGCAGCACATCAGGCCATGGGAGGCAGGAGCATGCGGCACGACCGGCGCTGCTTTGGACGGCTGGAGCAAGAAGACTAGAGGTTGAAGAAGAACTACAGCCGTTGGATGGACATTGTATGATCACTGGAGCTAGAATCGTTTTATATTGACTAAGTTGACAAAGCCCTCCGTCCCCGTCAACTTAGTAGGCCCACAAGTCAGCCTCCCACCAAGGTGGGTCCCAGCTAGCTGGGGGGTATTCATTTTTTTTTGCGTAATAAGGAGGCACTTTTAGTGGGTCCGAGCTGAGAGCAGGGGGGACGTTTTTTCGCAAAATACGATGGCCTGTCGGGTAGGTCCCAGCAGTCAGGGGCAAACATTTTTTTCGCGAAATACTGGTGGCCCATCCAGTGGGTCCCTGCTGTCAGGTGGAGGAATAATTATTATAAGGAGGCACTTCCTTGTGGCTGCCGTGGACCCAGCTATCAGCCTCTCCACGTATAGTATTCTTCCGATGGAATTCGGTCGTTGACCAGATTGACCACGCCGCGCCGAGAGCACCACGGCAGTGGACAATGGCGAGGCCTAGGAAGGGGAAGATGCGGAGCTGGGGAAGACGCGGCAGTGGATGCCCACGCGGAGAAGAGTACGAGGGTTCACTGTTTCGGCTGCGCTGTCGTCGCCGCAGAATAACAGGGGGTGTGGGTGAGTGGAGTGGAGGGATGTCCTAGCCAGTGGTGGGAGTAGTATGGGGAAGGTGAGACCTCCGCGGCAGGACAGCCGGCCACGGGAGGCAGGAGCAGGCTGCACGACCGGCGCTGCTTTGGGCGGCTGGAGCAAGAAGACCAGAGGTTGAAGAAGCACTACGGCCGTTGGATGGACATCGTACGGTCAGTCGAGCTAGAATCGTGCATTTTCCAATTATGACGATTCATAAAAATGCCACTGCAATTTCCAAACTTTGAAAAATGCTACTGCAATTTTTGCAAACTTTGAAAAACGCCACTCCAGACTTCAAAAAATGCCACTAGAAATGGCATTTTTCAAAGTTTGGAAATTGCAGTGGCATTTCTTGGAGGCATTTATCAAATTAACCCAAAACTAAAATAACTATGCGAGCTGCTGGGTCCCTGGTGTCAGCCGCTCGTTGTGCAATTCTCTCGTTTACTGACTACGTTGACAATGGCATGGGACCCAGATGTCAGAAATCCACTAGGAGGAGCCATTTTTTTATTGGCTTGAAATAAGGAGGCACTTGCTTGCGTACTGCCATGACCTTGGCGGGTCCCTGCTGTCATCCTCTCCACGTACAATCATCTCCTGATTGTGTACGCGTCAACTTGCTAGGCCCACAAGTCAGCCTTTAAACCCGTGGAGGAGAAATACAACCCATTTAAAAAAACAACAGCCCATTCCATACGTTCGAACGGAAAGTTCAACATTCAGAGCAAAGTAACAGGTCTGATCCACATATAGAGTATTGAACTGCCACGTTGACAACCATCATAGCCAAGTTAACTATCTACTCCCACTAGACAAGTAGTAACTTACTCTTTGCTAACTAGATGATGCCGACGGTACACGCTAAACGCCGCCACCGGTGTCCTGCGCCTCGCCTCGGACTTGCCAGAGGTGCGATAGGGCGCGTTGCTCGCGCGCGTTGGCCCTTTCCATGTCGGCGTGGTCCACCGAAGCTTCGGCTTCCAACCGGGAAACCCACTTGACGAGCTGGTAGTAAAAATCGTCGTCGTGAACGCGTGCGTGCCCGACAGCCTCCAGGGCTATTTGCCGGGCGTCGGCCTCCACATAGTCGTCCCAGTTGCGGGCGCTCTGCTCGCGACTCAGAGCGTCGGTGCGCTGTTGCTCCATGTCCCGCTGGCGGCGCAAATCGGCGTTACACTGCTCCTCCGCCAGGCGGTCGTGCTCCAACAATTCCTCCTCCTCCGCCATGCGGTCGCGCTCAAACAACTCCTCGATCTGCACATTTCCATCTAAAGACAGATAAAATGCCTCCTCCCTCCGTCTGCCTTCCGGTGAAAAACCGAACACTAGTTCCGGTGGTGACCGCCTCCGGCGTCGCCTACCGCGGACGGGCGGGGGCATGGCGAACATGGCGAGCGACGTCGGGCTGGTGGGGGCTTATGAGGATATGGCGAGTTGGGTCACGGTGGCACTGGAGAATGTCGGGAAACAGTACTTATAGGGGGAAGGTACGGCGACGGTCATCGGAATTCAATGCATAATGGTTTAGCACGCCAGCTTGCCGGGAAACTGAAATTATGACTGTGTCGTCCCGTCCCGTCTGGGTCGCACGCCGGCATGGCGGTCAAACGAGTGCACTCGAATCATCTCCCTCCTTGTCAATAATGATTTCACGGATTTAAAAAGCCCGCAACAATTAAAGCGTATCTTTTTTTGCATCAGTTAGCTGCCTTAATCACTGTCGGCTACATGCAGGCACTCAGAATCGCTCGCAGGTAGTACGCAAAGCAGCATGCAACGAGTCACAGTCGAGGACATGCATGCAGCCACATAAATTGCTGGAATTAATTAGGCTTAAACTTCTGCATGCCGTTAATTATTGCCATGCCTTGGTCTTGCTACTTTGCTCACAGGACTAATAAACCAGGACGGAGGGAGTACCTTCGTTGGTGAGAGGTTTGAATTAAGCCCTGCAAACCGGAAAGGAGGTACTAGTACGCGCGTGATCCGCTATTTATTCGTGTAGGATCGAGTAGGTCGTTTCTTGAATTGAGCCCTGCAAACCGGAAAGGAGGTAGTACGTGCGTGATACGCTATTTATCCGTGTAGGATCGACAGTGTAGCTTGTTAGTTTCTTCAGAGGTAGGCATTTTGATCCGTGTAGGATCGATAGTGTAGCTGGTCAGTTTCTTCAGAGGTAGGCATTTTTATCCGTGTAGGATCGATAGTGTAGCTTGTCAGTTTCTTCAGAGGTAGGCATTTTTATTCAAAAAACTGCCACTTCGCATCTTGTGTCGCAAATAAAACTGCCAGGTGCGCATTTGTAGGCTAGCTAGTGATCGATCAGTAACTTGTAAACACTGAGTGAGCAGAAATAAGTAACTGTTAATGCATCTCAATGATTCACAGATCATATACAAATATGTAGCTCCAAAAGCAAAGATCAGCCACTTTGGATCTTGCGTTGCAACTAAAACTAACTAGTACGATTCCCATACATAAGATCAACATGTTAATGCATCTCAATGATTCACAGATCATATACAAATATGTAGCTCCAAAAGCAAATATCTATAAAAACATCTATTCTTCCTACTAACATGGATGCTTCTCTTGGCCAACATTCAGTACAGACTGAAAGACAAATTTGTTTGTGAAGTCTACAATTCCTCTTGCAAACGTAAGTGCTTTCACCAATAGCTGGAACCATAAGAATGAACCACACATGATGGAGGAACATCCAATGCAATATGATTTGGTCTTCTCTCGATCACACCACGAGACTATTTTCGAAATACAAACTTTAACTTAGGGAAAATGATGCCCATTGTATAATCAGACCAAAGCAATGAAGCACCAAGTGGTGGCCAGTAAATAGTACAGTACTAGTTTTCTGCAGTCCATGAAGTGACTATTCAATCTTTGTGTCTATTTTCAAATGGCATTGCATGTAGTGACTATACTATTCTCTTGTGTATTTCAACCAAAATTGCGGACACTTTGTTTGTGTGCCAAATAGCAACGAGCAGACATCTCTGTCTGCACAAATATCAAGCAGCTAGTAAACATATACCACACCATGTTCACAGTGATGGAAGAGGTGAAATCGATACAACCGAAATTGAGCATCCAATCATTGAATCATGTCCTGCACCTCCAATGTAGGTCCACCCTGCCAATATTCACATGCAAACCACTAGTATTACTACCAAATGACAGTACAAAAAGAGTAGCAAGATAGTAGCAAACTATGTACCTTCGTAATGAATAGATCATAGTGCCACCAATTGGTTATAAAGGTTTGGAAAAAAACATGCTCCTAATGTTGAACCAGTAGGACTTTTTGTGCAGCTCCACTAAAATCGAGCATCCCTATTTGCATAGATATTGAAAGTGTGATTACTATAAAAGTGGCACTAGTTGAAGAATAGACTCACAAATATAAGCATTCCAATTTCTTAATTGGGAAAGGTAGCAAGACTGTTTCTAACCACCTGTTTGAAGGAATAAATAAAGCAACAGCGACTGATGTCAGGAAGGCATACATAGTTTTTTTTTGAAAAACCGAGCCATTCCTGACCTTTCCTCTTCTTTTAAGCAAATTTTGTGCAGTTCTACTAAAATAAAATGCAATCACCGCCTTGACAATTTAGTTACACTGTACAAAAGGAAATGACTTAACATTACATCATGATGTCGGCTATGTAGTAGACAGGCATTAGAGACAAACATACAGACCTCCTCCGATAACATAATGAACATTAATTTTAACAAAGGTGTGACTAGCTTTACCGAGATAATTTGAGTTAACTCTACACCCTCTGTTCCTTAATATAAGACGTTTTCGCTGTTCAATTTAAAGTACCCAAACGTCTAGTATTTAGAAAAACGGGTAGTAGTTTTCTTGAGCACATATCTGGGAAAGCTTGCCACACTTTATTTATGTCCATACGCTAATGCAACACATTCGAATACTACAAATATACACTAATCCAGTGGCTAGTGCAACAGTAGAGTAGTTAGTTTATTATAGGGTACAGTACAATGGTTTTACTGAACAAATTTCAATAAACTCTAGGACTGGAAGGTTTTTATAAGAATTAACAACACAAAATGTAAAGGTAACAAGTTTCAGCATTGGTATACTAGCTGTGCATGAGCATTAAACCAAATACAAAAGTCTTAAGGTAACTAGCATTATTAACTAATGACAGTATAAAAAATTGCAAACCATGTACCTCCAAGGTAAATATCATTTTGAACTCGGGGGGACCTTAAAAATTGCTATCCCAATCTTGATAATCGATCAAACATAAAAACTTGATCTTTCCTCTTGATAATCAAGAGAACAACCGGAGGAGGAGGTGCCCACTCTTGACCTTTCCTCTTGTCTTCATAATTGTTTGTGCAGTTTAACCAAAATTAAATGACATCAGCGCCTTGGCATTTTGGTGACACTGTACAAAAAAATTAACTTATCTCATGAAAGTGAGGTATGTAATCTATAAGCATTAACAGTGCAAAAATCTGAAGGTAGTAACAAGTTTCATCGTTGGTATACTGGCTGTGCAACAGCATTAGAATGCCCTAGCTGAAAAGTCTTTAATACATCCACAATCAACATCTAACCCTGAAATGATCCAGTGACATTAAATGGCACTGCTTAAATTTATCTGTGGCATTAGACTGAGAGCAGCATTAGTTAAATGTGGCTTCACATTAGCAGTAGCATTGCTTGACTTGACTGCTGGCGTTATACTAATAGCAAAAAAAGTGGCAATAAGAGCATGGGAGGCCCATTCTGACAGTGGGCGCACCAGTACAATGTACCTCCACGGACGCAGAGTGGTGAGGGAGGTATGGTTGCCCAGAGCAACAAATATCCAGGCAACATATGTGGATTATGTCCCATTTTTGTTCTCTTTAGCCACCTTTTTCCTGTGTGAGGACAACAAACCGATCGACCTGGTCATTCTCTATTGTGTTGTCATACCTTTCTACCCTTCTTCAACCAAGAGACATGAGACTCATTCATTAGCTACTGATTTACACCTTTTCAACCTAGATGCGGGTTTGATGCCTACTCTCTTGGACAGTACAGTCTCCCTTCCTTTCCTTATTCAACCCAGACATTCATTAGTCTGCATGAAGTAGGGTTTCCTTTAATAGTGCAAATTATGGTTTTCATCTGCGTGGCCAGCAGAGCAGAAGATAGCAAATTGGGAAGATGGTGGAGTGGAAAAATATCCACATGCAACGACGTGCCAGATGGGGCAATAGAACAAGGGTATGGTTCGAAAAGAGGTAGCATACCCGAGGGTCGGTGGGAAGTGGCTTCGCTCGTGGTCGTCGTCCTCCGCACACACTACGGCAGCGATCCCGCGTGGGCGCTAGGTCTGAGAGGACGGCCTTGTCGTCAGTGCGTGACCTAGCTCGCCAACGACGAGTGTGTCAACGCTGCACGTCCTTTTCTTCCCCGGCGGATCTATGACCACCGGTGAGGAGGGAGAGAGGGGCCGTCTTTTTTAGATCTGGAGAGAGGGTGGTAGTGTGAGAAGTAAGTGGGCAGCCCTTGGCAAGAAAGCGCTGAAGCTCCAGCCTATATATCTTCTTTATACTACTAGTACTGGAGGTGGAGTAGTGGTAGAGTAGTTTATGTTTTCTCTGCGTACAGTACCAGTTAGTCGTGCTTCAAAACTGAACGGCGCGCCATTAAAAAAATAAAGGCCGATAACTAATGCGGCACCCCGGGCCAACGCGGCCAGATCGCATTTTGCACGAGAAATTACGCACCATGTCTTGTTGACATGTGGTCCTGTTCCACATATCAGTGAGACGACGACGAGTAGTAAGAGTATTTCTGAACTGACGTGTAGGCCTGGGCGCCCCTTCGTGAACCACGGCAAAATGGCAACCGTCCACCGACTCTTCGCCTTTCCCTCTCGATTTGGAACTATTGTCGCACGCTCTTCCTCTCCCTCCTCCATTTTCGTTTAGCCCTTCACCCTTTCTTCTGCCATTATTCGATCGTCTTCTCCATGGAGGCAACAGGACGGAAATGACCCCGTTATTCTTGCCCCGATCTGAAAGATCACGTGGTGGAGGAACTCATTAATCGGTGCGACGTCATCACCTCGGCTAGCATGGCAGGTTCGTTCAAGCCCATTCTCGACTCAACTAATAACATCATTACAAGGAACCCAAGAGTCAAGGAGCGGTTTGATCTCCCCTATCTTCTTCGCCGTGACCCTGATGAGCGGCGCCATCACGACAGAGGCCTCGCCCTGTGCAAGTTGATGCCGCTTGATAATGATACGTATGATGTTAAGATGCCATCGCTTGAGGGCAAGGCTTGGGCAGGCGCAAATGGAGATTGGGTTGTTTACATTGGGTCCAACTGCGAGTGGAAACTTGTGAATGTGTACACTCGTGACCGGGTTCCACTTCCAAAAATCTCAGCAGACTGCCCAGAGGTTGAGCACACCGGTATTGTATGCACGTTCAAATACAATCATGGTGACTGTCTTCTACGGAAGATAGCAATTTCTCGAGTCCCCAACGGCTCTTGGAATTACAACAACTATGAAGTTGTTGCTATCTTCGACAAGCTTGTTGCCATCGTCAGTGGTTTGACTGGATGGATATTGCTCAAAAATTAGTTTCTATACACGGATGAGTACTGTGATGCAATTGAATAGGAGGGCCTTGTGTTTGCTGCCACCACTCATGGCACTGTTTTTGCATGGCATCCTCATTGTTTCGGTACATTTGTCTTCCACCGTAATTATAATTGTTTCATCCACATGCATGCGGGTTAGCAAGGCTGGTCATAGTGGGGAATAACTTAGACTAGTAACATGCATATGTTACTAGTTTATGTTACTACCTCTGTAGTGCATAGTATCTTAGATTAGTATCATAGGTGGTCTCATTTATTGCCATGCATGACACATAGTAGCATCACATTTATTATGTTACGGTATCTACCTATGTTACTATAACCATCTCTCTCTTCCTTAATTGCCTACCACATAAGCATGTTTGCAAGTCCCAAGTGCATGATACTACTTATGTTACCCCCACTATGGCCAGCCTTACTAATTAACCTTGTTCTTGTGTTTCCAAGGTCCTGTGAACATTCCACCACCTATACTTGAAGATTTTTATAACCAAGGGGGAGATGATGATGGTGATGATCACGAGCATGAGGATGAGCAGTGCCCATATACTATTTGGCGCCTGGCAACTAATTCCGATGGATCACCTCTTCTCGTGTGTATACAGCCCACTGATGATGTTACTGTAGAGGAAGCAGGTGTAGTCTCCCATGGTCGCACTCTCCGGACCTATTCCAACACCCGTTGCATGGTATTCGGGATGGATACTAGTGTGCTAGCGCCAACTCCTTCTCCCTGGTACAGAATTGATAGTCTTGGAGAAAATTCGCTCTTCCTTGGACAAAACTATCCAATGATGGTGAAAGGCGATCCAACTGCTGTTGACACAACGTTACTGCCATTTATGGCAAGCAAATGTGTCTATACCTCGGACATTTGGGTGGTTCCCTACCCTGGTACTGATATAGTAGGCCGCTTCAGCCTGGATGATCAGTCCTGCGTTGGTCTCCAGATCGACAATGGATGGCTCATCCCAGAGAATCACTTGTGGTTCAAAGCAAGCGTTTCCAACGCCGAGGAATGGTTGAGTTGAAGTTCATTTCATTTCTTGTTATTTGTTGTGTGGTGAAAACTTTAGTATTTATAATGTATCCTCGTTGTCGATGTGGGTTGATGACCTGTTGTATGTAATAAAATGATATTCCTGTGATAAACTTACTAAATTTATGAATGGCTTTCGAGTTGCTTCTATGAGTGAGTGGTGCGACGAGGCAAAAAAATATTTTCCGAATACATAATTGTACGTGCATTGCAATAGGTTATCGGATGAGGCCAATCATCAACAATAGTAGTACACTATTTGTACTAGCTTCACATGCTTCGTGCGTCGTGCGGGTGTTTTTACTGTAGCCATACGTAACCAGCACCTCGAATCCTCGATACTAGGAGTAGTACTATATAGTAAGTAGTAGGAGTAGTAGGGTGGCATGGGCCAGAACAAGCATTCATGTCCAGCAGTACGGCACACGCCACCAACACGACTTCCATCTGACACCATATTTCTTGGAGTCCGTGCTAGAGCAATCTCTTCAACCTCATCATTTCTCTAACTCAGCCATCGCACGGCGGGCGAGGTGGGGGTTTGCCGATAGTCGGTTTCCTCAACTGCGGTCCCACTTGTAAGGCCAACTCTAACGCTCTATCAATATATGGATGTACTCTTCTTCCCAATACAAAAACTTGCATCCATTCTACTCCCTCCGTTGCACAATACATGCCTTCTATTTGTCAAAATATATATGTATCTAGACATGTTTTAGTATATAGTCACATCCATTTCTGGACAAATGGATGTCAAGTATTTTGGAATGAAGGGAAAATTTTTAAGTTAGCACAACTAGTCTAATCCGAGAGCACAACCGAAGATGGTCGGGTTCTTCCTCCTTTTGCCGACACGTGGGACATCCAGCATGCAGGTCGTGTCATGAAAGAAAATAGAGTGGTAGTTGATAAGTTGAAGCCACGAGATGTGCATCTCGGGTTAAACTGTAAATAGAATCTTACTACTCTCGAGTAACTCCAAAAGCGGCCACCTAAGATCTTTCTTGGATTTGTTTTTCATCACCAGCACGTCGAGGTGAAAGATGTGCAGGTTTAGTGGGTCCGCTTGCGTTTTCACTGACATGTGGGATCGCATGTGAGCAAACAGACGATGGGCTCCGCGGGTCCGCTGGCTGGCTGAGAAGAAAGATACAGGAGTGTTGAGCACGGACTGCAGGAAATTTGTTCTACGTACTCTACCTCGATATTGGCTCGATATAGTGGGGTGGCATGGGCCATAACTAGCATTCACGTCTAGCACTACGGCACACGCCACCCACACGAGTCCCATCCGACACCAATTTTCTTGGATTCCATGCTATAGCCATCTCTTCTCCCTCCTGTTTTCTCAGCCATCGCGCGGTGGGCGGGCTGGGGGTTTGCCGATAGTCGGTTTGCTCAACTATGGTCCCACTTATAAGTGAAAATGCAACACCGCACACATTCTGGCTTGAGCGGCGTGCCGGACCAACCGTGTGGGGGTGCGACGCGAACACGGTAGGCTTTTCCTTTTGAACTCGTAACTTGTAAAATTTGGTTTTGCTCCATGGCGCAATCGATAGATAGAAAATAACGATTTTGCCTAGAGTAATGAGAAGTTTGGTTCTGGCGCCGTTCATGCATGGAGTACATATGAAAATTATGAAGTTGATGTGAAAGGTAAGATAATTACTGTAGTATCATATAATACTACATGGATTTGATGGAAAGATAAAAATACATACGGATCCATCAACGACATCCACACGCCCTAGTGCGCCGGGTCACCAACCGACGTGTGAGGAGTAGCGGTGTTGGCAGCGAGCTCAACGGGCTTCTGAACAGTGCGTCCAAGGTTGCCCTGCGGTCCAAGAAGGCCAGCGTCCTATCGTCCTCCTCTTGCATGTGCGTAGACGTGGGTGATTATGTCCATGGTGTCTTGCTACGCCAGGCACTGCACGGCGAGCGCGACCTCAAGGTGGACATTCTCCGGCGCGACGGCGGGCAGTCACAGGGACACCAGTGTGTCGAAGAGGTTGTCACCATAGTGGCCGTTGAGGGTGGCGGGCATCGCAGAGCCTGGGAACGTCGGCTGAAGGCTTACGTCAAAGTCGTCCGCGAGCTTCTTGACGACGGTGAACTTGTCGAGGAAACCGACGAGGACCTCGTCGAACAAGGAGACGAAGTTGTCGTCCAAGCGGCCCCTCGCCCTGCCGGCCTCAAGCAATACTACCTGGAGACGTTCCTCGTTGCCGGGCCGCAGGCCGGCGTCGTGGACCATCTGGCACAGCCGGCTGATGCTCGCGGTCATCGCCTCCATGGGTCTAGCTTAGCTTCTACTAGTCAACTGATCTTGCGATTCGAGTGATCACTCTTGCCCTTGGTTAGCGTGTGTAGGTGCATAGGATTTCGTACTACTCCTCGGCCCTCTACTGCACCTGCCTTTGGCTATATGATAGGTGGGCCAGCCACCCCCCGGGCCCATGTGTCATTCACCCAAAGGCAGTTGCCGTAAGTCAATGAAGCTGCGCCCCCCTTCGTGCCGGTGCAGTATAGTCATCTCACCGGACCTCTAGTTGGGGCCAAACGAGAGAAGTTTGATGTTTACTGGTTTATTGGTCCCCTTTGCATTTTGCGCCAAGTTTTGACCATTGATTTAACTAATAAAATGTTAATGCAGGTAAACAAAAATGTTGTGTAAGTCACATTACGAAAACCAAATAATCCCAAAACACTTAGGCACGGTGCATTAACTCCCTCCTTGTTTCTTAATTCGTGACGTATCAACCAATGAGAGATGTGGGCCGTGCATGCTTTCAATGACTTGAGACTACCAAACATCACATGCAGTGTTTAGTTCATTGCATGTAATCCTATTAAGACACTAGTTAGCAAGAAAACATTAAGTTCTCTCGCCGATAGGAATAAAACACCATGTATTTATTTACAGAGGGAGTAGTACATTTTTTGTGACATGCATTACTAGATATTGCTAGTCAAATACTAAAATCCAGATGGACGTGGTAGTACTCCTAAATCCAGACGGTGGTGCTACTAGTACTAGTAGTAGTACTACCAATGTAGTACTCCTAGGAGTACTAGCACTGTACTACCCGTTGGTCAAATTATTACGTGCTTCTCCTCACAGTGAAGTGACAAGACCCTGCGCCGGAGATGACACCTGAGTATAGGCGCCGTGTTCGGCATACCATAGTCAGCCTCACCGTCTGCAGTCACTATCATCATGGCTGTAGAGCTAGCCTGCTTACAACTAGCCCTGTTCGACATAATTTCCCATGCCTAGATGCCCGTGCATTGCACGGAACACCAATATTGGGGGTGGACTGCTCCGGCAGCGGCCATCGCGCCAGATTTTTCCACGGCCTTCTAGATGTGGTGGGGAGGAGATAAGGCTGATTGTGAGAGATAAGGAGTTGTTTATAAATAGGGAACAAGTGCGGGCATCTTTTTGCAAAAATGGAGAAGCTTGGTTTGTATGCGTAAGATCTAGATCCGACGGCTACTGGTGAAAGATGGGAGGCACAACATCATCACCAACTCAGGACCTGTTTGATTCGCAGGATTTTGAAAACGCAGGAATAGGACACGACAATATTACAAGTTTCAAACTGATATTACAAATGTTAGGAGTAATGCTGCACCTAGGAAGAGGGAATTACTAGGAAGTTCATGTAAGAACTTTCGTTACTTTAGGTGGATCCAGCGATATCGTAGAAACTAAAATCTACCGCCCTGACAAGTCACTAATGGGCAAATAAGTTTTCGAGTCTCTGGCCACTTGATGTTTCAAAAACAAATTCAACTTCTGCGGAGACTTTGTCATTTAGGCTTAGACGCTTGCGGTGATCAGCATGCCATTCATTCTTGCGCCAGAGAACGCCAAACCTCATTACCTTGAGCACACTTGCCTCCAGAACAAAGAACCTGGCCAATTTAATCTCAGATGTGCTGCCTCGGTAGTCGATCAAATCAATTTCTGTAAGATGGAGATCAAGGCATTCGATGAGATTGTTATAGTGCAGCACATTTTTCACTTTCGGGTCTTTTTTTATCTGCAAAAGAAGAGAACATATTAGAGCAGCTGGCTGCATAAGATTGCCGTGTCATCAAGAGGTACCAATATCATTTGCTCATACGATAGGGTTGGCTGGCTAGTGATATTTTTTCACTCTCTCTCTCTCTCCCTCTCTCTCTCTGTTTATGTTTCCTCTCATTTAACTAGGAGCACGTGAAGAGCTTGGGAATTTGTTGCCTTCCACTATGTGGCCGATGCCATATTTCGCAAAAGTATGCCGCATAATACATATTGATGTCAAATCAAAAGATTTTGGCACTACTCTCACGATGTGAGAGAGTTGGCACCGTTGTGCACACACACCCACATGTATAAACAAATCAATCAAACCAACTACACCAGCCTCTCGCTCTCCCAAACAAGTGTTTTTTTATTGCCTCAGTCCTCTCTCTCTCCCACGCAGTGTTTTTTCATTGCCTGAGTTAATTTGGCACCGAAGCAAAGTAGGTGCTCCAGATTGGGGCAGCAGGTGAGGAATGGAGGGGCATCGATGCTAAATGCATCACAAGTGGATTTGGCACAAGTTTTAGCCTACATAGCCCACTTTTGTACTCCCTTTGTCCCAAAATTCTTGTCTTAAATTTGTCTAAATACAGATGTATCTAGTTACATTTTAGTGTTAGATACATCCGTATCTAAACAAATGTAAGACAAGAATTTTGGGACGGAGGGAATACTACCTTGTATTTAGTATAAAATTTTGACCATAGATTTACCTAAGAAAATGCCAATGCATGTCACTAAAAATTACACCATTTGAAATTATGTTCAAATACGAATCCAACGATATAGTTCTTAGTGACATGCATTAACATTTTGTCAGTTAAATCTATGGTCAAATTTTGATACTACAAAATTGGAAGAGTAAACCAGGACGGAGGTAGTACTTGCCCTTAGGGTAACCATAGAGTTACTGGAGTAGTCCAAGTTACTTTCCACTATGACTAGCCTAGGCTACTATAGTAGTACAGCATAAAAATGATGCAGGTGATCACGTGAGAAAAAAATACTAAAAACATTTCTTTCGGTGCAGTGCATGGATGTAGTTTTGAACACTACACTTGTCATCGTAATTTGGGAAAATTACGAAAAAATTGAGCTACGTTGTGATTAACGTTTACTAATAGGAAAGAAGTTTCACCTCGACGAGTAGCTTCTCCGTTCATGGAAAGCATGTAAGGAATCCAACAACTTGATCCAGATTGGGGCCGATAGATTTCAGTGCTAAGATCTTCACTATGCGCATGGACTGGGTCAAGCTTGTGGGAATCATTTTCTAGAAGACGGTCGTAAATACATCAAGAAGAAATTAAAAAATGTGAATTTCAAGAAGACAGAGAAGAAGATGAGTGTTGTACCTGAAAGATTATGGATCCAATAAAGAGTTCGGAGAATTTGGCAGACGAGTACACCAACGCTGTCAATTTCGGCGCGTCAATGACCCCGAATTTTGTTGGACCTTCTAGATCCGATACAAGCAATCTCTCAAGGAAAGGCGCATTCTCAATGACCATAACGTGGAATAGCTGGAGTGATCTCTTCCCAATTGATGTCTTGTTGCAGGGCCAGCAAGACACATAAATCCATCGAAGATTCGTCGAGGCGATGTGGAGGCTAATGAACCCGTGGATCTGCTCAAGATGAATGTACTCGAGTGCAGTACAGCTGCAGAGCAGGTGCTCCATAGCCTTCTTCGAGATGGCAACGTCGAAGAGGTCGATCTACTTGAGTTGAGGGAGAAGAAGGGCGGGTGCGGCATTAACCTGGGGAAGCTGGCACGGCGCAGCGTTGGCATGAGGCGGAGCGCGGACGGCGGCAGAGAGCGACATTGTCCAGCTTCAAAGCTGAGCTCCTCGAGCTGATCTAGGGCGGGGGATAAGAACCACTCATCGAACTTGGGTTGGACCTTGCAGTTGGTACTGAACATGCGGATGTCAAGGTGTCTGGCTGGCCCAGGGTGCGATGAAAGGATCTTGGAGACTGCGGCCATGCGTTTGCAATCCCTGTCGCAGAGGCAGCTGTCGACGGTGAGGTCGAGGGGGACGCAGCGCCAGAGGGGGCGCCACCGCCGGGAGAGCAGGGCGGTCCGCACGGCAGATTTGGTGGGGAGGAGGCCGATGATGATGAGCAGCATGTCGTCGGGGAGGCTGCTGATGAAGTCCAGGCTCGCCGGATGCGGTTTTGGCTCGAGCGGCCTCCGCTTGTTGGCTGCCTCGCCGTCCATCTCAACCGGCAGCGACGCCGGTGTACACGTGTGCTGGTGTGTGTTGTGTGCTGGGTGTGCGCGAGTGCGTCCTTCTGTGCATGCCGCCGCACAGTGGTGAATTGTCAATGCGCCCTCAATTTACTAGCGTGCCGGGTGCTACCCCGAGTGGTTTCAACTTTGTTTCCTTTACCGCGTGTCAGATGGGCCTCTAGTTTACTTATTTTCACCCACTACCACATGGGCCAGCACACTAAGATACAGAACACGAGCTGACGACGCAGCATATGGATTGGTTGACCGGTCAACTAAACAATATACAGAGCTATACGCTGACATAGTGAGCGTATAATCCGTCGGTATAGAGAGTTCGAGTGAGAGGGGAGGCCCGTGAGAGATAGCGGAGAGAGAGAGAGAAAGAGCTACTCCCTCCGTTCGATAATGTAGTTACAACATTTTTTTAAAGTCAAACTTTTGAAACTTTGACCAATTTATAAAGAAATTACTTATATCGGCAATACCAAAGATAAATGATAGTATGAAGTAAGTACATGTTGTGATGAATCTAATGATCATTCCAGATGTAAATGTTTTTCTCCAAATATACCTAGTCAAAGTTTCTGAGGTTTGACTTTTCAAAACATCCATATGCTTATGGACGTTACAGAGTCCCTGACGAGAGAGAGAGAGAGAGAGAGAGAGAGATAGATAGATAGAGAGAGAGTGAAAAAAGTGTGTGTGCGTGTGTGAAAGAGACATGGACAACACACGATAAAGTGGAGAAAAAGCGTGCGTGTCTTATGCAAACATATCACACATGCATCTTCGACAACAGAGGCAAGGTGAGGAGATAGTGTGTGGTTGTTTGGAACCGAGAGAGGAAGACCCCTAGCACGTGGCCAAGAGGGGTCTGACAAACAAGGGAGAGAGGTCGAGAGAGACGTACGGAGAAAATGCAGACATGGGGAGGAGAGAGTCTATGTTTGTCATTGGGAGATCCCCTGGAGATCGTGATGGGACTACATGGGTGGGAGATCGAGTGACAAGGTGTGTGCGCAATAGAAGATGCCCCGAGAGATATCGAGATAGACGTATGGATGGAAGGAGACAATACGTGTGTTCCTGATGTCTAGTAATAGATAATCATACTTAGGAGGGGGCGGGGAGTGCTTGCGCCTATGGCCCTGTTTGGATACTCTAACTCAGTTAGAGGTTAGAGTTAGATTCTAACCCTGAACTAACTCTAACTAAAGATGTGTTTGGATGGCAGAGTTAGATGGAGCGTGGATACGGCGAGGCACCTTCACGGGCGCTACGAGAGGGAGGGAGGGAGAGGACAAGAAGCTTCGAGGAAGCGGGGAGGGATCTGCTGCAGGCAGAGCGAGAGAAAAAAGTGTTTATTAGTGGTCCCGAGAAGAACTAACCCAAATAAGCAGCTCTTGGATGGGTTAGTTTTTTTGGATGGGTTAGATGCATCTAACCTAAACTAACCCTCTTATTTGGATTGTTTTGGGTTAGTTGACTCCAAACTAACCCAAACTAGCTCTAACCCATGGATCCAAACAGAGCCTATGATGGAGTGAGGGATTATGGTACTTAGGGGGGCGCGTGTCAAATGGAGAGAGAACAAGGGCGGAGAGTGTTGGATGGGTCTATATGTATAGCGCGAGCAAGACATGTGTATGTGTGTACCAGGGAGATATAAGGCCCGTTTGGCTTGCGTCGTGAGCATCTTTTGCGTGGCCTGGGGTTGTGGCTGGATTTCATGCATGCTTGTTTGGTTGCTACCCTGTGAAAAAGAAAGCCCGCCTGGGCTGGGTTCCCTTGCACTTTAATTAGCCTGGCTGAACTCCACACACTGCAAGTAGCCTAGCCCAAGCGACCGATTTAGAACGCCTGGCCGTGCCTGGTCGTGCGGCCACGAGGCTACAGCAACATGGATGGATATTAGCATGAAATAATTGATGCATGGATTGATTGATGGGACGTTGATGCTTTGCCTGGCCCATGCATGAACCAAACGCTTCAGCACCACACAAGCCTGGCCAGGTAGAAATATTTTACATCTCACGTCCACACCAGGCAGTACCGACACTCAAGGCATGAGGGTCAGGTCACGAACCAAACTGACCAATAAAGTTTGAGAGAGATTGAGGAGCCCCGATAGGCTGAGTGATGCGTTAGATAGTTGAGAGGGGGAAAGAGATATTCCATCCGCTCGATAATGCAGTGCATGTAAATTTTTTAGAAGTCAAACTTTGGATACTTTGATCAGGTTTATGCAAATGTTCTTTATATCTACAATACCAAAGATACATCATACAAAACTACATATCATGGTGAATCTAATGGTATATGTTTGTCACGCCTAATATGCGACCCTATCCAAAAGGAACTCGAAGGTCCCACCAAGGATAGACCCGCATATTGAAACGCTTTTGCAAGGTGGATATCATTACATCAACATTACATAATAGATGGGGATACATACAAAAGGCATACAATGCCACACGAATAAAAACATCATCTTACATAAGAGCACCATCCGGCTACGGATGAAACACAAATAGAAACTCAAACGACATCCACCCTGCTAGCCCAGGCTGCCGACCTGGAACCTATCCCCTGATCGAAGAAGAAGCAGAAGAAGAACTCAAAAACAAGCAAACATCGCTCTCGCGTCATGATCATCGCATAACCTGTAACTGCAACTGTTGTTGTAGTAATCTGTGAGCCACAAGGACTCAGCAATCCCATTACCATGGGTATCAAGACTAGCAAAGCTTAATGGGAAAGGAAGGGGTAAAGTGGTGAGGTTGCAGCAGCGGCTAACCAAGTATGGTGGCTAACATACGCAAATAAGAGCGAGAAGAGAAGCAATGGAACGGTCGTGAAGCTAGCAATGATCAAGAGGCGATCCTGAACTGCTACTTACGTCAAACATAACCCAAAGAACGTGTTCACTTCCCGGACTCCGCCGAGAAGAGACCATCATGGCTACACACACAGTTGATGCGTTTTAATTCGGATCTGGTGTCAAGTTATCTACAGCCGGACATTAACAAATTCCCATCTGCCACATAACCGAGGGCACGGCTCTCGAAACTTTATACCCTGCAGGGGTGTCCCAACTTAGCCCATGATAAGCTCTCGCGATCAACGAAGGATATTCCTTCTCCCAGGAAGACCCGATCAGTCTCGGAATCCCGGTTTACAAGACATTTCGACAATGGTAAAACAAGACCAGCAAAGCCGCCCGATGCGCCGACAATCCCGATAGGAGCTGCACATATCTCGTTCTCAGGGCAACACCGGATAAGTCAAGCTACGAGTAAAACTAGACCTCGAGTTTCCCCGAGGGGGCCCCGCAGGCTGCTCGGTTCGGACCAACACTTAGAGAAGCACTGGCCCGGGGGGGCTATAATAAAGATGACCCTTGGGTTAATTACTCCCAAGGGAAAAGTAGGTGGTGGTGAGGCAAATGGTAAAACTAAGGTTGGGCCTTGCTGGAGGAGTTTTATTCAAAGCGAGCTGTCAAGGGGTCCCATAAATCACCCGACTGCGTAAGGAACGCAAAATCCGGGAACATAATACCGGTATGACAGAAACTAGGGCGGCAAGAGTGGAACAAAACACCAGGCATAAGGCCGAGCCTTCCACCCTTTACCAAATATATAGATGCATTAATTAAATAAGAGATATTGTGATATCCCAACAAAATCCTGTCCACCATGGAGCAATCTTCAACTTCACCTGCAACTAACAACGCTATAAGAGGGGCTGAGCAAAGCGGTAACATGGCCAAACAACGGTTTGCTAGGAAGGGTGTCAAAGGTTAGAGGTTCATGGAAATTTGGGGAGGCTTGAAGAACAAGTTATAGGAAGCGCATCATAGCGATAGAACGAAGCAACTAGCATAGCAATGATAGTAGTGAGATCCAGGGTAGCGGTCATCTTGCCTGAAATCCCGCTAGGAAGAAGAACGAGTCCATGAAGAAGATGAAGCCATGAAGACGAACCACACGTAGACGAACGCATCCTCACGATCGCAATGAAACGAGAACTATCGAGAAGAAGCACACAACATGGTAAACACACCACACATAGACAAGACATGATGCACAACAAGCATGATGCATGACAAAGCTACATGAAGCTACTCATGGCAAGACACGATGCAAACAAGGCCAGGAACAACATATAACAAATCCGGTAAGTCCTCATATGCAAATTTCGAAGTTGGTACAGATCTGAACAAACATTAAGTTGAAGTTGTTAAACAGAAAGTTAAAGGGCACCAAGAGGATCTACATGAAATTCTAGGCAAGTTACATATAAAGTTCATTTAATTCGGAGCTACGGCCTAGAAGATATGAGCAAAACAAGTTAAACATGGCATTGATGCAAAATGCACCCAAACATCAAGCAAACACCTCAAAACAAGGATGCAACATGATAATATGAAACTACATGCAAAATCAAGCAAGTTCATATAGAGCACACTCAAAACGGAGCAACGGTTCAACACACACACACACTATACAAGTTATAGCAACAATCTGTCCAAAACAGCAACTAGGCATATTGCAAGCATCAAAACAATATACTACAGTACCACAATATGAAAACAAAAGGCATGGGCATGATGTACAGGTAATGCATGACAAAACATGAACACTGAGCTATCTCCAGAAATCACTAGAACATGCTCAAAAACATATGGCAAGATAGCATATATTATTAGTCTCAGGCTTTCGGAGCCCTCGGATCACGATCGGACGGCTCCGGACAGAGGGTGGACTAGGTGGGCTGCAGGTGGGGTGTGAAGAGGGGTTGGGCTGAGTGGAGAGAAGAGAGAGAGAGAGGCTCGGCGGCAGTTTCGAAGACCGAAACATCTGACGAAGGTACCGACAGCGGTACCGCTATATGTTTAACGGTTGGGCTATCAAATGAGCTCCGAATGCGACGAAACTTGACAGACGCTCTGTCTACACTATAATAAGACCGAATGCCAAGTTGCATCCCATTCCGAGAACATTTTTATGCCACTTATAAAATAATATCTCGGAGGTGCCGCGGGCGCGTGCGAGAGAGTTCGGACTCCAAACGAACAACGGAGAGGACCGGGGGAACCCGAACGGATGCAAGTTTTGAAAACATGCAGATGAAATGCAGATGATGACATGGCAAAATGCAACACACAGACAATTGACATGGCAACAATGACGAATAACTAGCAGACACCTGGCGCATCGAATCCGGGGCGTTACAACACTCCTCCACTAACAAGAGATCTCGTCCCGAGATCTTAGGACCGAGATCGAAGGGAAAAGGGATGAGGTGAAACACGAACTCAAGAGAAGAATCAAAGAATCGAGAGCACTCGAGAAGAAGAGAGGAAAGACGAGAATGACGAGAATCGAAAGCTCACGGAATTAGATAGACTAAGAAACCACTCCGGTTAGAACGAGATAAGAAACGAATAAGACTAAAAAGGATTTAGGCAGTACTCCGGCTGAAACATGGAGCAATAGGACACGAGCTTGAGAGGATGGAATTACACTTGATGAAGACATGACACAAAACCTCCGGAAAGAATTGAAAGAGTTGAATGAAAAGGACGGAGAAGAAAATGACAACTTGTGCCACGAATGAAATAGAAAGCATCTTTAGAAGGAAGGTTTAAACGTGTTGTTGAGAAAGTTAACAATGAAAGAATAAGCTTGTTGTGGACTTATGGAAAACATCTCGAAATTATGAGGTGAAAACCAACCACAATTGAAAAATAAATGACAAACCGAGGAGAACGAAGAAATGCAAGAAGAAAAGATACTTGAACTCCACCAACAAAATCTTAGTGAACTCTTGAAGAATGAATTAAATCCTGACGAAGCACCGTGAAGAACTCCGATAACGAAAAGGATGATGAGATAAAATGAATGATGAAAGAATAAGATTAAAGCTTGCGGTGACTTAGATGGAGGTTTCCGACGAGATGGCCGAGGAAAATTTGAACTCCGGAAAAGAAAAGATGAAAACACTTGGACCTAGAATTTATTCCTCAAGAACAAACTCCGAAGGAAGGGATTAATCACTTGGATGAAATAAGAATAAGATTTATTGTATGCTTATCCTTCATCAAATTAAATTGATGACAAGCAATGGATTTTGCATACTACTTATTCTTCTTGAAAAATAATTGAGAAGTGACATCTCACAAACTTGAGAACGTCTTCATGAACCACCGGTAGGATTGAAAAGAACGAATGGATTAATATGATAAACAAGGAAAAGAATCTTGAACGAACCACCGTAAGAATTCAAAATTGAATGACGAAAGAGACTGAATCACCGGGAAGAATTAGAAGAACCAAAATGCTCGAGGGGATATAGATGGAAAAGAACCAAGAGATCATGAGCTGATTAAAGAACACTTGAACGAAGCACCGGGATAATTGGATAACGGTAGCTGAAATGTGAGGACGAATAATTCTTCTGGGATGATGGCCTCCGGTGAAAAGAAACAAAAATCAACTCCTGACATACTCCGGATGGTTAAGAAAAGAATATCTGACAAATGGAAGATAACCTGAAGCTAGAACCACAAAACTTCGAGAGAACGGACATGATTTAGAGGAAAACTCCTCTTCGGTCTTCAAATGATGACGAGAAACATCAACAAAAATTGTTGAGATACTCCGGGAGAATGAAAACCGAAAAGGTTGAGCTAACAATGAAAAGAATTTGAAAGCAATCTTGGAGAAGGCATGTGACTGATGGAATCCATTCTTACGTCACACTTTGAAAAGAATATGAGAATAACTCCGGGGGAATTAGAAGAGTCAGGTAAGATCCTGGGAAAAGACCTGTGGGTTAGGGCCCACTAAAGAGAAAATACAGTTGGAGAGGGATGTTGAAGAGGTAGATGATGCACCGGAATGATTGACATATTTGAATGAGGTGACAACCTCGAAATAATTGAATGCAAACAGAGTCTTCTGAGATGTCTTCAGCACTCCAGAAGGATAAACTGGCGAGAGACGAATGAGCAAGGAAAAACACTGGAGCTGAGGAAAAGAATATAATCACTACCGAAAAACTAGAATTGAATCCACCGGAAAAGAAAAAGAGATGAAGAATGTCGAACAAAACGAGAATTCACCGGTTGAAATAATTGAGGGAAGATTGAAGAGGCTCCACATGAATGAAATTGATGCTCGAAAGAGACTCAAGCTCCGGGAAGAAGAGGGTTGGAGGGCGGGAAAACAAAGACAACTTGGAAGGGGAACCGACGAATATCTTGAAGAGAAAACACCGGTTGAAATCATTGAGGAAAGAAAGCAAAGACTTCGCACGAGTAGGATGGATACTCGATTACGGACTCCGGCTCCGAGAAGAAAAAAGGGGAGGGCAGGTGGGAAAAGAAAACAACTGAGGCTTGAACTTGGCAAAGAAGAAGAGGCTCGAGTCAACTTGACGAGAAATGCACCGGATGAAAAGAGATGAGAACCAACGAATGGAAAACCAACTGCGTGAACCTAAAGAAAAATTTGAAGGGGAAGAGGAGTAATTCAAAACACCTACGTCAAGATTCCTTACCAGAGCGACGAAGGGGCAGAGGAGTAAAAAGAATCCTACTCTCCGATATAACTAGACTCCGAAAACAGTTTTCTTCTAGACTCAACAACGGCCAAACTACACGATCAATCAAGGGGGCTCCTAAGGTCGGTCGAGGCTCTGATACCAACTTGTCACGCCCAATATGCGACCCTATCCAAAAGGAACTCGAAGGTCCCACCAAGGATAAACCCGCATATTGAAACGCTTTTGCAAGGTGGATATCATTACATCAACATTACATAATAGATGGGGATACATACAAAAGGCATACAATGCCACACGAATACAAGATCATCTTACATAAGAGCACCATCCGGCTATGGATGAAACACAAACAGAAGCTCAAACGACATCCACCCTGCTAGCCCAGGCTGCCGACCTGGAACCTATCCCCTGATCGAAGAAGAAGCAGAAGAAGAACTCCAAAACAAGCAAACATCGCTCTCGCGTCATGATCATCGCATAACCTATACCTGTGAAAGATCGTGGATGTCGCCTAGAGGCGGGTGAATAGGCGCTTTAAAATAATTACGGTTAAGGCTTGAACAAATGCGGAATAAACCTAGCGGTTAATTTGACAAGCACAAAATCTACAACAACTAGGCTCACCTATGTGCACCAACAACTTATGCTAAGCAAGGTAAACAACTAAGTGATAGCAAGATATATGACAAGAAACAATATTGCTATCACAAAGTAAAGTGCATAAGTAAAGGGGCTCGGATACGAGATAACCGAGGAATGCGGAGACGACGATGTATCCCAAAGTTCACACCCTTGCGGATGCTAATCTCAGTTTGGAGCGGTGTGGAGGCACAATGCTCCCCAAGAAGCCACTAGGGCCACCGTAATCTCCTCACGCCCTCGCACAATGCAAGATGCCGTGATTCCACTAAGGGACCCTTGAGGGCGGTCACCGAACCCGTACAAATGGCGACCCTTGGGAGGGGTCACCAAACCCATACACGTTGGCAACCCTTGGGGCGGTCACCGGTACCCGTCAAATTGCTCGGGGCGATCTCCACAACCTAATTGGAGACCCCGACGCTTGCCCGGAGCTTTACACCACAATGATTGAGCTTCGAACACCACCAACCGTCTAGGGCGCCCAAGCACCCAAGAGGAACAAGCTCAAGGGCACCAAGCACCCAAGAGTAATAAGCTTCTCAACTTGTAACTTCCACGTATCACGTGGAGAACTCAAACCGATGCACCAAATGCAATGGCAAGGGCACACGGAGTGCCCAAGTCCTTCTCTCCCGAATCCCACCAAAGCAACTAATGCTAGGGAGGAAAATGGGAGGAAGAACGAAAGAAGAACACAAAGAACTCCAAGATCTAGATCCAAGGGGTTCCCCTCACTTAGAGGAGAAAGTGATTGGTGGAAACGTGAATCTAGATCTCCTCTCTCTTTTCCCTCAAGAACTAGCAAGAATCATTGGAGGGATTGAGAGTTAGCAAGCTCGAAGAAGGTCAACAATGGGGGAAGAACACGAGCTCAAGGGATAAGGTTCATTGGGGAAGAAGACCCCCTTTTATAGGTGGGAAAAAAATCCAACCGTTATGCTCACAGCCCGCACGGAGCGGTACTACTGCTCCAAGGAGCGGTACTACCGCTAGGGCGGTAGTACCCCTTTGAAAAACAATAGAGAGGAGGCAAAAGGCCAGTAGAACCGCCAGAGCGGTACTACCGCTCGTCCTCGCGGTACTACCGCTCGACCTCAAGGTACTACCGCAAGTGGTAGCGGTACTACTGCTTGCGAGCGGTACTAAAAAATACTTTCGTGCCTACTTCCGCTGATCAAAACACGAGATTTTGGTCCGGAGCGGTACTAATGCTTAGGAGCCGCGGTAGTACTGCTCTGGAGCGGTACTACCGCTCAGGAGCCACGGTAGTACTACTCTGGAGCGGTAGTAAAAAATTACATCCGCTCTAGTCATGGTAGTACCGCTGCAGCCTTTACCAAAACAGCCACAACTTCTGCAAACGAACTCCAAATTCAACGAAACCAAGTTTGTTGGAAAGCTAACGACATGGGCTAACACAATCTTGATAGAAATATCAAAAATAAGCCAATGAGAAAAGTCCCATAAGAAACAGGTGAGAACCCTTCCACGGAAAAGACCGGTAAAACCTCCAACACTGAAAACATCATAGAAGACGCATGCGAACTCCGTTTTCGATGAACTCAAGCTTGTCATCAAGATGACCATAAGCTCTAAGACTCACAAAGATAACCAAACAAGAACCAAGAAACATGATTCAAGGATGCAATGGTTTGAGCTCTCTACTAACGATACGATCAAGCTACCAACTTGAGAGCCCCCCTTGATAGTATGGCAAACGATCCTATAACACGGTCTCCCAACTACCACCACGAGACCGGTAAAATAGAAAACCTATCAAGGCCAAACCTTTGGCTTGCACATAGTCCACTTGAGCTACATGATGACGATCTTGACTCCCTCAAGATGGACCACCTTTCTTGATTGCGTTGGCTCGATGAAGACTAGATGATTGCTCCCCCATAGTCCACTATGGGTGAGCCACTCTTTGGCACATCTTCACAAGTCCATTGACACCATAATGGATGGCAAGATTCAAGCACTTGATCTCTTCGTGATGCTCCACTTGAACTTGCACACGGCAATCTTGATGATGATCACCACTTGATGTCATCCTTTCCATGGGTTGTATGATATCTTCCTCTTGACGCAAGCCCATGGACACGTACCTAACCCCACATAGAACTCTCACATAGACCATGGGTTAGTACACAAAGTGCAATGGACAAAGCTTACCATACCATGGGATCACTTGATCCCTCTAGGTATATCTTCTACGCATTGTGAGTTGATCAACTTGATTCACTCTTGACTTAGTCTTGATCAACTTGATTCACTCTTGACTTAGTCTTGATCAACCTTGAATCTTTCCAACTCCCTTCATTTGGATGATGTCTTGAAGTTAAACATGAATGATCACACAATCTTCTTCTTCAAGACATGCTTGCAATAAGATCAACACTCACAAGACCAATCTTTGGATAATTCCTTAATAGCACCTTGGTCAACTCATAAACTCCTTGAAACCAACACATGGACTTCAAGAAAAGCCTATGGACAAATCCTTCAAATATAACTCAAGACAACCATTAGTCCATAGAGTTTGTCATCAATTACCAAAACCAAACATGGGGGCACCACATGTTCTTTCAACCTGCAACTGTTGTTGTTGTAATCTGTGAGCCACGAGGACTCAGCAATCCCATTACCATGGGTATCAAGACTAGCAAAGCTTAATGGGAAAGGAAGGGGTAAAGTGGTGAGGTTGCAGCAGCGGCTAAGAAAGTATGGTGGCTAACATACGCAAATAAGAGCGAGAAGAGAAGCAATGGAACAGTCGTGAAGCTAGCAATTATCAAGAGGTGATCCAGAACTCCTACTTACGTCAAACATAAACCAAAGACCGTGTTCACTTCCCGGACTCCGCCGAGAAGAGACCATCATGGCTACACACACGGTTGATGCATTTTAATTCGGATCTGGTGTCAAGTTATCTACAATCGGACATTAACAAATTCCATCTGCCACATAACCGCGGGCACGGCTCTCGAAAGTTTATACCCTACAGGGGTGTCCCAACTTAGGCCATGATAAGCTCTCGCGATCAACGAAGGATATTCCTTCTCCCAGGAAGACCCGATCAGTCTCGGAATCCCGGTTTACTAGACATTTCGACAATTGTAAAACAAGACCAGCAAAGCCGCCCGATGCGCCAACAATCCCGATAGTAGCTGCACATATCTCGTTCTTAGGGCAACACCGGATAAGTCAAGCTATGAGTAAAACCAAACCTCGAGTTTCCCCGAGGGGGCCCCGCAGGCTGCTCGGTTCGGACCAACACTTAGAGAAGCACTGGCCCGGGGGGGCTATAATAAAGATGACCCTTGGGTTAATTACTCCCAAGGGAAAAGTAGGTGGTGGTGAGGCAAATGGTAAAACCAAGGTTGGGCCTTGCTGGAGGAGTTTTATTCAAAGCGAACTGTCAAGGGGGTCCCATAATCACCCGACCGCGTAAGGAACGCAAAATCCGGGAACATAATACCGGTATGACGGAAACTAGGGCGGCAAGAGTGGAACAAAACACCAGGCATAAGGTCGAACCTTCCACCCTTTACCAAATATATAGATGCATTAATTAAATAAGAGATATTGTGATATCCCAACAAAATCCTGTCCACCATGGAGCAATCTTCAACTTCACCTACAACTAACAACGCTATAAGAGGGGCTGAGCAAAGCGGTAACATGGCCAAACAACGGTTTGCTAGGAAGGGTGTCAAAGGTTAGAGGTTCATGGCAATTTGGGGAGGCTTGAAGAACAAGCTATAGGAAGCGCAGCATAGCGATAGAACGAAGCAACTAGCCTAGCAATGATAGTAGTGAGATCCAGGGTAGAGGTCATCTTGCCTGAAATCCCGCTAGGAAGAAGAACGAGTCCATGAAGAAGATGAAGCCACGAAGACGAACCACACGTAGACGAACGCATCCTCACGATCGCAACAAAACAAGAACTATCGAGAAGAAGCACACAACATGGTAAACACACCACACATAGACAAGACATGATGCACAACAAGCATGATGCATGACAAAGCTAATTGAAGCTACTCATGGCAAGAGACGATGCAAACAAGAGCAACACATCAAATCAAGTTTAAATGAGGCCGGGAACAACATATAACAAATCAGGTAAGTCCACATATGCAAATTTCGAAGTTGGTCCAGATCTGAACAAACATTAAGTTGAAGTTGTTAAACATAAAGTTAAAGGGCACTAAGAGGATCTACACGAAATTCTAGGCAAGTTACATATAAAGTTCATTTAATTCGGAGCTACGGCCTAGAAGATATGAGCAAAACAAGTTAAACATGGCATTGATGCAAAATGCACCCAAAAATCAAGCAAACACCTCAAAACAAGGATGCAACATGATAATATGAAACTACATGTAAAATCAAGCAAGTTCATATAGAGCACACTCAAAACGGAGCAACGGTTCAACACACACACACACTACAAGTTATAGCAACAATCTGTCCAAAACAGCAACTAGGCATATTGCAAGCATCAAAACAATATACTACAGTAGCACAATATGAAAACAAAAGGCATGTGCATGATGTACAGGTAATGCATGACAAAACATGAACACTGAGCTATCTCCAGAAATCACTAGAACATGCTCAAAAACATATGGCAAGATAGCATATATTAACAGTCTCAGGCTTAGCAGAAATAACATCAGCTTGCAATATTTAGAGCTATCAAACAACATGCTACAGGAACTTCTCAAGGCAAACAAACGCATGGCATGAATCTACTAATTGCATAAAACAAAAGTCCCTTACTGACCATGAGCCAAAAAGGATCAGAAGATATGATGGCACCCATGTAAACATGGCAAAATATATGACAGATTCAGACATGGCAGGAACTAACAATAAGTAGGCATGTTGGTGAGTTTGAACCACTCACCACAGAGCAATACATGGCATTGCAAGGCAACCAACAGTAATAATACATGTTTATGAAGCTAAGCATGGCAAGAACAAGTTCATAGGGTGCATGGATCACTAGCAAAACACATGGCAAAACTGTACTTAAAGTTAGCAGGCTGACAGCAACATTATTTAGCAGTTTTGAGGGCAAGATAACAACATGTTACAGTAGGATATAAATGCAACCAGGGGCATGAATGGACATAGTATCACATGTATAACAAAACATCCTTATGAACATCTCCAGATTATGCATAGAATGACTTGTAGCAGCAGGTTTACATAGCAACAAAATATAACAGAATCAGCCTAGCAAAACAGCAACAGCAAGTACCCTACTTAACAAGCTCGATGCACTCACTACAAGACTAACAAAAATACAAGGATGGCACCACTGTAAAGATGGCATGATGTATCACAAAACACATGTAGAGCTCATGCTCATAAGATGCACACATCAAATGCAACAAAAATGACAAAACATCAAGTTATAACACTTTTAGCAGATTAACATCATATAGCACATTTGCAACGATGATTAGGGCATCAAGATGGACTCAAATGAACATGATGCAATGGAATGAAATGAAGTACTCGTCGAGGCAAACAATTTGACATATTACACGCACGAAACGGAGCAGTATGCAGCAAGTTATGATGCGATGAACATGGCATAAAAATGGCATAAAAATGCATAAAATGATGAACATGGCGTTTTCAGGAAAAAAACATGTGAGCGTCGGATAGCAAAATGACGCACGGGCGCGGGATAGCGGGGGCTCACCACTGGGCTCGGCCCAGGACGCAGAGGGGAAGCAGGCCGGGCCGAAAGTTGGGCTAGGCCGTCCGCGCGGCGGTGGGTCGGTGAGGGGAGGTGGCCCACGTGGGAACGGGCCGGTCAACGGCGCTCGTCCTCCTCCCGATCAAACAGGGAGGAGGCGGCCATGCCAGCGGCAGCGGCACCTGCAGGGAGGGCCGGCAAGGAGCTTGAGGCGATGGCGATGGGGAGTGGATCCGGGCAGATCTGGCCCCGGGGGACTCATTCCCGGCGATGGCGAGGTCGGACGACGAGCTCCATGGGGGCAGGGACCTGCGGGTGGAGAGAGAGCACGCGTGAGAGAGAGGGAGAGCCAGGAAGGGAGGAGCAGTGGGCAGGAGCACGACCTGGCGGGGCGGCGGCCTCGATCTCCGACGAGGCAAGGTCGATGGCGGACGGCGGGACGACTGGGCGACGGCGGAGAGGCGAAGCCCTGCGGTGGCGGTGAAGCGCGCGGGAGGCGGCCATGCGGGCGAGGGAGCCAAGCACGGGGCGGCGGCGCTCGGGCCTCGGCCCAGATCGGGGCCTAGGGCGGGCCTCGCATGGGCCAAGAGGGCTGCGGCGGCGGGAGTGGAGGCAGGGGCGCGTGGCCGGCCCTGGTTGGCTGCAGGTGGATAGGGGGCGATGTGGCGTGGCTTGATTGGCTGTAGGGCGCTGGCGGCGACGCCAAGTGGCGGCGGGGCTATGGTCGGGCGCGGATCCCGAGGATGGTGGCGGCGGGACAGAGGTAGGGGAAGGCTAGAGGGTTAGGTTAGCCCAAAAATGGAGAGGGGTGTGTCCATATATAGCAGGTAGGCTAGGTTAGGGGGGTTTGGGGGGCTTTCGGAGCCCTCGAATCACGATCGGACGGATCTGGACAGAGGGTGGACTAGGTGGGCTGCAGGTGGGGTGTGAAGAGGGGTTGGGCTGAGTGGAGAGAAGAGAGAGAGAGGCCCGGCGGCAGTTTCGAAGACCGAAACATCCGACGAAGGTACCGACAGCGGTACCGCTATATGTTTAACGGTTGGGCTATCAAACGAGCTCCGAATGCGACGAAAATTGACAAGCGCTCTGTCTACACTATAATAAGACCGCACGCCAAGTTGCATCCCATTCCGAGAACATTTTTATGCCACTTATAAAATAATATCTCGGAGGTGCCATGGGCGCGTGCGAGAGAGTTTGGACTCTGAACGGACAACGGGGAGGACCGGGGGAACCCGAACGGATGCAAGTTTTGAAAACAAGCAGATGAAATGCAGATGATGACATGGAAAAATGCAACACACAGACAATTGACATGGCAACAATGATGAATAACTAGCAGACACCTGGCGCATCGAATCCGGGGCGTTACAATGTTTGCCGTACTAGATGTAATTCTTTTTCTCCACGTACATGGTCAAACTTTGTGATGGTTGACTTTTCATAAATCTATGTGCTATGGACGGAGGTGAGTGCCTCAGTCGAGACAGATCAAGTGCGTGTGAAGGAGAATGAGTAAGTGTGCAAAAAGAGTATGTGTGTGAAAGAGAAAGTGATAAGAAACGATAAATTAGAGAGAGTGTGTGTTTTCGTTTCTTATGCGAATATATCATGCATGCATCTCCGAGATGGAAAAGTGAGGTGAGGAGATACATGAAGATAGCTAGTGTGTGATTGTTTGCAACGGAGAGAGACACCCCTATAGCACATGTCCAATAGAGGTTCGGCCAACAAGGAAAAAAGTTCGAGAGGGACACATGGATGGCATGGACGCAAGGGGAGGGAGAGAGGGTGTGTCTGTGATAGGGAGATCCCCTGGAGATCGTGGCGGGACTATATGGGTGGGAGATCGAGGGAGTGCGTGCGCGATAGAAATATGCCCCGAGAGAAATCGAGATATACCATGCACATGTTTGTGATGGAGACTAAGATTAGCTAGTCATATACATATAGGGGGGACTGCGTGTGCCTAGAATTGAGTGAGAGACCATCATACTTGGCTAGCTGGGCATGAGATTGTGTGTGTGTGTGTGCGTGTGAGATGGAGAGAGAACGATGGAGACAGATAGAGTTTTAGATGGGCCTATCGAGTGCGAGTGATATATGCATGTGTATGCGTGACCCAGGTGGATGGAGAGTTTGAGAGAGGGGGGGAAGAGCTCCGAGACGACATAGTGGTGCGTGAGAGAGTTACGGTCAAAGAGCCAAGGAATTTGTGTGCGTACGATGAGTGCACCCAAGATATCTAGCTTGGACTAGCTAGAGTATCATACATAGTGTGCGAGAGAGACCTATAGATGGTGTATATATGAATGTGGACTAGAAAGACCCCCCCCCCCCCACACACACACACAGAGAGAGAGAGAGAGGGAGAGGGACCAACAAGGTTTTTGTGTCGGATGCGTGCGACAGAATTGAAGATTGTCGGTGAGAGAATGAGAGACAGAGAGAGAGAACAGGAGTCTGGGAGAGGGGGAGGTCGCGTTTTATGCATCAAAGACTGATATAAACTTGCATTCAAATATTTAAATTGGATACCATGTTGTCTGCAATCCGCACATGAACGGATATATGCATATATCAAACAAGTTCATTAATTTGACTTTCAACTTGTTCATGGAGTACTATACTACTGTACAACATGCTACTCGACTGAGGTGTTCAATTTTGGATTTAGTTCACTATTTTGACCTACTGAACGCGCTAGTTCATTGAATCGAGATATTTCATTTTGGGTTTGATTCGCGTTTTTGAGTGGGTCAACTATTTGTCATATAGTAAATCGCTAGCAACGAGCATGTAAAAACACATTACTCCCGAGCATCATCTCTCCACCTAAAAAAGAAGTGGCAAGCTCATATTTCAAAATTTGATTCGAGTCGACTTGGTAAGGTAGACGTGGATGCTCGTTCTCCCAAAATTTGAATGAACCGTTAAACATCCTCTCTGCTCGGTGGAATTCGCCCGAGCAAATAAATGGGAGACGCGAAATTACCGTCCTATGTGGGACACGCATCAATTGGCCCGTTGTATATCGAGGGTAGGTTCGTAACTTCATCCAAGTGCGCCTTCTCCTAGGCCGAAATGACATGTGCCGAATAATTCAGAAACCATGGTCGGCAAAACACGCTCTCCTCGCCCGAAATAGCTCGCGCCCACTATGTCAAAACACGCTCTCCTCGCCCGAATTCGCTCGCACCCACTATAGTTCAAAACACGCCCTCCTCGCCCGAAATCGCTCCCGCCCACTATTTGGGGAGAAGCAAAGTTACTCTACTATCCCCGACCCTCAGCACATAGACCCAAGCCGAGAAGCCTATAGGCAAGGGTAGAACTGTAACTCCCCCTCACATTTCAGACAAATGCGTCCGTAAGACATGGTTCCACTCCCCTCCCAATTCCCCCCCCCCCCCGCGCCCACCCCCATTCATACATCGTGGGCGCCAAATCACCTTCTCCCCGGGAAGCTCCCTTCTCCCGAGCCGCGAAACCTCAGCCCCACCTCCATGGCGCCCCCCACCGCACCAATTTCACAGCCGCCCTCCTCCCTAATGCCGGAGATGCTGTCCAATTGCCGTCGTGCACTGGGCCGTGTGCCTCTTACTCCGTGTTGCTGGTGTTGCCTCGACGATGGACACGTGAACCGTACCGGAGCCAATTCACCCCCGTCGTTGTTCATGGTGCCAGAGCGGCTCCAACTTCGGATCCGTCCAGAGTCCTGGCGCTGCTTCCGTGTAGCCGTCGACTGTCGTGACATTGCTCTTTCCCTGCCGTCGGTCAACACCGCAACCGCGCCGGCCTCACCGACTCGGCAGCTGGACCTGCCTACTTCACCATGCCGCCAGATAGGTCGCACCCTCATCTGAAATCACTTTATTTAGGCGTCAGTTGTCTGAATTTTTATTCTGGGCCAATCGATACCCAATGGGAAGCAGCACCCCTCGAGGGGGCGGAGCTCCTAGGCTGTCGGTTGGCTGGTGTCTAACATAAGGGTGCGGGGCCGCAAGTTCGCCACGGAAGCAGCGCTTAGATGGCTATCTTTTAGAGTTGCATGGGTTGAAGGTACTGTCGCCGCCGGATCTGGATGACGGGGAGTGTTTGTGGATTGGTCCAGGGGCAGCGCAACCACGGCAGTGCGGTGGGGCGAGGAGCGGGGTTTTGGACGGGGCCACGGACGGTGGAGCCAGGCTGCTCTGCCATTGGTCGCTGGCTCTTCGGGGAAGATTCCGAACAGTGTCAGCCGAGAGGCACAAGACGACCATCAAGCCATCCAGCGTAGATCGGACAGTACCAAAATAAAATAAAATCGTGTGACCCCAATTTAGTCTTCAGTCAACAGACGTGTGACCACTCTCGTACCTTGCTGTTGATCTCTTAGTGTATTTCTTCAGACCAAAGAGATATGTCGTTCTTAACTTTATGCGTTATCTGCATCTTCAGACACACCGTCTTCCGACTCACCGCAGCTGCTCCAACTAGGGAAGCATACACCAGAAGGGAGCTACAGTCCCTGCTCAACAGTTCCCTGCATTGAATGCGCGTGCCCGACATGGACAGCCACAACAACTGCAAGGCCATCGACAGGTCAGCACATGATGCTCGCTCCTATGGATGGCAGCCAGATAGGTTGTACCCTCATCTTACTTGTGTGCAACATTTATGGCTTTGTTATTCATCTAAGCACGGAAAATAGATCATCACATTTCACTGTATATTCATGCTGATCTCATATGGGTCTTGTTCAGGAGTTCGCGCTGTTCCATAGTTCAGCTAAGATACTTGTTCTTCAGGTAACGTTGTTCCATAGTTATCATCCATCAGCCAATGCTATCCCACAGGCTGGTGATTATAGTATTATACCACTTCTAGTATTACCTATGTTGTTCTTTAATACTTTTGTGTGCCATCTAGTTAATCTCGAGTACAAACGATACATATTCTGTAGCTTTCATCTGTGTTCTTCTTTAGTTTATGAGACCTGTTGCTGCTAGTTAACCCCAGTCCTACTATTTATGTCGTCTCCTACAGGCACTCATTTACATAAATCTAACTACTAGTTGTCTTCCATGCATGTCAGATATAATTGCACACACTGATATATCCACAAGAACCTCACGGAGCAATGTAAAGGCCAATAAACTTGATGTCAATGATACCCAATATGATGGAACATGTAAAGGCAGTTCTTCAGAAGACTTGCAGAAAGATGATGAATCCTCTTCACCCCACAAGGTCCTTGCTCTAACTTGGCCTGTGATATGGGTACAACATGCATATAATGTCCTGGAGTGTATCTACTCTGTTGCAATGCCATGTGCTTAGCATGCTGATCATGCATGTAAATATGTCATGCCTTCCTGTTTTTCAGTACCTATTCCATCCATGATAACATGTTTTCAAATTCAAGTACTGTCATTCTACTCTATCGCAATGCCATTTCCTTAATTTGGACATCATGCTTCCGAATATCTTATGCATTGTTATTCATCAGTATGTACTTCATCTGTCTGCCATACCATTTTTTTACATTGAAGTGCTGTTCTAGTGCTCTGTTGCAATGCCATGTTATTTTCCCAATCATACACGTCTATGTTGCCTTGGTTATTTCTATACATATTCCGCTAGCATATAGTTTTACATTCAACTAGTTTTAGTTTACTGTGTTGTCCAGTCGTATCCCTAGCTCTTACACCATACTCCCTCCGTCCGGATTACATGTTGCCGAAATGGATAAAAAGGATGTATCTAGAACTAAAATACGCCTAGACCCATCCATTTTTTTCCGTATGGAGGGAATACATGTCAATACGTCATGCCTTTCTATTCTTCAGTACCTATTCCATCTCTCTGTTGTTGCATGTTTTATAATTAAAGCACCATTCTTCTATACAAGGCATGCAAGGGGAAGACGACTATGTTAGAATCTGAAGGGTTACAAACAAGGCCTTCGCAAAAGATCCAAACGCCAGGAGATAATAAACCAACTCCAGTTTTTATAGATACTGCTCCAGCATAGAGAAACCCAACTCCTACTGATAATAAGCAGATTCCAGTGGCCAAAGAACTAGTCCGCTCCAGTCGAGCAAAAATATGTCAACTCAATTCTAACAAGCGTGTGTGTATCCTTGCATCATGAAATTTTATAGCATGCTGATCATATTTTCTACATGTTTCTTACCCATCTCTCTTTTAGAAAATAAGCTTAACAGATAGAAGAATTTATGCAATGGTATTGTTTATGAGGAAAGATTCTTGCAGGAATTCTCTGTGCTCCAATGTAGATGTAAGTACCTATTGTATATCACTATATTTTTACATCAGCATGTATTTTGCTAATCGGCGTGAATCCAACCTTTATCTGATCTAAATTTAGTTGTAGCAAAATGTATGATTAAAGGCCACAATGTTAATTTTTGCAAGGAAAAATGCCTGGTAGTTTTGCATCCTGAGCTGCATGACTGTACTATCTCATATCAGTGGGTTTGAATACTTTGGTTCTACAGTGGGTTTTTCAGTGTTTTTTTTTACTGTGTTGTCCTGTCATATCCCTAGCTCTTACATCATGCTCCCTCTGTCCGGATTAAATGTCACAGAAATGGATAAAACTGGATGTATCTAGAACTGAAATACGCCTAGACCTGTCCATTTATTTCCGGATGGAGGGAATACATGTCAATATGTCATACCTATTCCATCTCTGCTGTAGCATGTTTTATAACTGAATCACCATTCTTCTATATAAGGCATGCAAGGGGAAGACCGCTTTGTTAGAATCTGAAGGTTTACAAACCAGGTCTTTGCAAAAGATCCAAACGCCAGGAGATAATAAACCAACTCCATTTTTCATAGATATTGCTCCAGCACAGAGAAACCCAATTCCCACTGATAATAAGCAGATTCCAGTGGCCAAAGAACTAGTCCGCTCCAGTCCAGCAAAAGAGTGTCAACTCCATTCTAAGAAGATTGTGCGTATCCTCGCATCATGAAATTTTATAGCATTCTGATCATATTTTCTACATGTTTCTTACCCACCTCTCTTTTAGAAAATAAGGTTAAACGATAGAAGACTTCCTCCATTGGGATCGTATTCGAGGAAAATATCTTGCGGGAATTCTCTGTGCTCCAATGCTGATGTAAGTACCTGTTGTATATCACTATATTTTTACATCAACATGTATTTTGTTAATTGGCGTGAATCTAACCTTTATCTGATCTAAAGTTAGTTGTAGCAAAATGTTAAAGGCGCCAATGTTGATTTTTGTAAGGAAAACTGCCTGGTAGTTTTGCATACTGAGCTGCATGAATGTATTATCTCATATCACGCACATTACTAAATTGTAGTGCTTCTCTGGTTGCCCATTCATTCATTGTGTCAATATTGCTTTCGTACTACCTTACCTGGCTGATGATAGCTGTGCCATATTGTGTTAATTTGGTGTAGGCTACTTGCCCAAACGTTCGTTGTGTCAATGTTGCTTTCCTATTATTTGACTTGGCCAATGATAGCAATGCTAGTGTGTTAATTTTGTGCAGGCTACTGAAGATAAGAAGACAAACTCTGAAAACAGCAAGGCAACCACATTGTTTCTTTCCAGTAAATCTAGGCCAGGTAATATGGCAATAACTCATGATTAATCTGTTTAGTTCCCGTCCTAATTTATGTTATGATGTAGTGGTCGAGACACTCTCCACTATCAATAATACAAGCCTGCCAAAATCGCCATCTAAATCTTTTCAGTATCCTCTGTCTCGAATGCAACGGAATAAATGTATGTTTGTGAACCAATTAATGGCTGAAGCAATGATGGAAATGGTGGATGTATCAGGGGTGCAGAGTCGTGCGACACAGCAACTGATCAATGTTTTCAGAGACAGTGTAGCAAAGCAGAAAGAACTTGCCCACATGCTTATGGGCGTCATCTGTGCTGAGGTTGCAGATTGTGATGTTGTACATGGTTAGGTTCTGCTCATTTATTTGCACTGGCATCAATCTTTGATTGCCCAGTGGATGTAATTTCCTGTAATATATGCTGGATGTGCAACGTTATTCCCTGTATGTCGTACCTTTGCGTCATAGGTTTTGGTCCTGTGCATAATTGCTCGTCGTAATGTGCTCAAATTATCTAATTTGGCCTAAAGACATATACGAACTTTAGTGGGCCCATTAAGTTAACGGGCCGTTACTAGGCCGAAAGTTAATGGTCGGCCCTCTTACCTCCCGGGTCGTTAACAGGCCGACATCGAAGCGGGCAACAGGTGGCCCCAGTTTATTTCACGGGCCGTTAACAGGCCGTTACTAAATTTGGGCTACATATGGCCCAACTATACTGTAGGCCTTTAGCAGGCCGAAAGAGACAGCGGGCTTGTACTAGACCATGAAGACCATGGGCCGCTAAGAGGCCGAAAGTCAGGTCGTATTGTAAATGGCCCAACTGTGTTGTGGGCCTTTAGTAGGCCGAAAGAGAAACCGGGCTGGTATTGGACCATGAAGGGCATGGGTCGTTAAAGGGCCAAAACTAAGGTCCGACTACAAATGGCCCAACTCATTTATGGTCCGTTAACAGGCCAAAAGTCACACAGGGCCGGGAATTGGCCCAACACTTAAATGGGTCGCTAAAAGGCCAAAACTCAGGTCCGACTAAAAATGGCCCAACTGATTTATGGGCCGTCAACAGGCTGAAAGTGACACCGGGCCAGATAATTGGCCCAACACTTAAATGGGCCGCTAAAAGGCCGAAACTCAGGTCCGACAACAAATGGCCCATCAGATTTATGGGCCGTCAACAGGCTGAAAGACACACCGGGCCGGAAACTAGCCCAACATTTAGATGGGTCGCTAAAAGGCTGAAAGGTGTACATCCTGAAAATTGGCCCATCCATTAAACGGGCCGTTAACAGGCCAAAATCTCATCGGGCCGATATTGAGCCCAGATATATAGCGGGCTGTGAACGGGCTCGAACTGACGATGTGCTACAATGGTGTCCAATCTTTAACGGGCTGTTAACGGGCCGAATTGGCTCATCTCGTATGGGTCGTGGGCTTAAATGGACCTGACACAAGTAGGCCTTATATGGGCTAGCCTGCTAATTTTTACTGGGCTGGCATTTTCACAGGAATGGGCCTCTATTGGGCCGTGCCACGCGTCGACGTACCATAGGCGTCTTCCGTCCAATGAGTGGATGACATCTGTCCCAACGGTGAGCCGGCACGTGTTTCCTCCAGCCAATGATGATTTTACACGTGGAAAATCCCCATTGGTCGGGGCTGTTAACGAGTTATCGGATTCAAAACCTGACCCGATAGCTTAATGGCGTTCCGTTACGATGGATGCCACGTGTTGGTCACTCTTGACGAAAGCACTTCTGTGACGCGCGATTTATCATCATGGAAGTGGACACTTCCGTGATGATAATTTTGGTAATGTCATGGAATACTTCTACGACAGCACTGGTATGACTATCTTGATTCTGTCATAAATTTGTCATGGATGTACATGCATGACAAAAAACGCGACCTACTATGACAAACACGTATCATCATGGCAGTGTATTTTTTTTAGTGTATGATGACGAACGGGAGATAGGTTCCTCTTACAGCCATCAAATTTTTTCTACGTGTAACATGCACTAATACAACTATCAAGTGAAAATTTGTAAAATTTCAGGGGTCATTTGAGCTTTTGAAGACATTTAAGTGAATTTCTAGCCATTTAATGACCGTAATTCAAATTTAAGCTACATGTACATGCAACGGCTAACCATAACGGTTTGAAAAATCATATTTGTGTACTAGTGTGCAAGTTAATTCCATGTGCAGTAAATTAGAAGGAGTTTCCAAACATATTGGTATCACGGCATGGACATGCATGGAGTGCCCTGGCATTTTAATTCCAAAAAATTAAAAAAAGGTCAGAAAAACACGAAACCTTGATTGATGTAAGGTCATACCACCAAGAAGATGTCGTAAAAAAATTGGCCTATTTGACGAAAGTTTGGACACACGCCCCTCACAAACCGGAGCAACTCACTAGAAGGCTCGTGGTTCCCAGAGGGAACAATGCATGTTTGATGACGAACGGGAGATAGCTTCCTCTTACGGCCTTCAAAAAATTTCTACGTGTAACGGGCACTAATACAACTGTCATGTTAAAATTTGGAAAATTTCAGGGGTCATTTGACCTTTTAAAGACATTTAAGTGATTTTCTTGCCATTTAATGACCATAATTCAAATTTGAACTACGTCTACATGCAACGGCTAACCATAATGGTTTCAAAAAAAATCATACTTGTGTACTTGTGTGCGAGGTAATTCCATGTGCAGTAAATTAGAAGGAATTTTCAAACATATTGGTCTCACGGCATGGACACGTTCATGGAGTGCATGGCATTTTCATTCCAAAAAATTAAAAAACGATCAGAAAAAATGAAACCTTGCTTCATCTAATGTCATGCCGCCAAGATGATGTGGTAAAAAAATTGACCTGTTTGACGAAAACTTGGACACACACACCCCTCACAAACCAGAGCAACTCACTAGAAGGCTTGTGGTTCCAAGAGGGAACAAAGCATGTTTCATGATGAACGGGAGATAGCTTCCTCTTACAGCCTTCAAAAATTTTCTACGCGTAACGTGCACTAATACAATTGTCATGTGAAAATCTGGAAAATTTCAGGGGTCATTTGACTTTTTGAAGACATTTAAGTGGTTTTCTAGCCATTCAATGACCGTAATTCAAATTTGAACTACATCTACATGCAACGGCTAACCATAACGGTTTAAAAAAATCGTATTTGTGTACTTGTGTGCAAGTTAATTCCATGTGCAGTAAACTAGAAGGAATTTTCAAACATATTGGTCTCACGGTATGGACACATGCAAGGAGTGCCATGGCATTTTAATTCCAAATAATTAAAAAATTATCAGAAAAACATGAAACTTTGCTTGATGTAATGTCATGCCACCAAGTTGATGTGGTAAAAAAATTGGCATGTTTGATGAAAGTTTGGACACATACCCCTCACAAACCGGAGCAACTCACTAGAAGACTCGTGGTTCTGAGATGGAACAATGCATGTTTGATGACGAAACGGAGATTGCTTCCTCTTACAGCCTTCAATTTTTTTCTATGTTTAACGTCCACTAATACAACTATCATGTGAAAATTTGGAAAATTTCAGGGGTTATTTGGCCTTTTGAAGACATTTAAGTGATTTTCTAGCCATTTAATGACCATAATTTGAATTAGAACTTCATATACATGCAACGGCTAACCATAACGGTTTGAAAAATCATATTTGTTTTCTTGTCTGCGAGTTAATTCCATGTGCAGTAAATTAGAAGGAATTTTCAAACATATTGGTAACACGGCATTGACACATGCATGGAGTTCCATGCCATTTTAATTCCAAAAAAATAAAAAATGATCAGAAAAATATGAAACCTTGCTTGATGTAATGTTATGCCACCAAGATGATGTGGTAAAAAATTGGCCTGTTTGACGAAAGTTTGGACACACACCCCTCACTAACCAGAGCAACTCACTAGAAGGCTCATGGTTCTGAGAGGGAACAATGCATGTTTGATGACGAATGGGACATAGCTTCCTCTTACGGCCTTCAATTTTTTTCTACATGTGACGCGCACTAATAGAACTGTCATGTGAAAATTCAAAAACTTTCAGGGGTCATTTGACCTTTTAAAGACATTTAAGTGATTTTCTAGCCATTTAGTGACCGTAATTCAAATTGGAACTACATCTACGTGCAACGGCTAACCATAACGGTTTGAAAAATCATATTTGTGTACTTGTGTGTGAGTTAAAAAATCATCAAACGATGTAAATAACTGGTGTTCAAGAAAAGAAAATGTAAAATCTGGCGTGACAACCGGGCCCCACACGATTGGCACTCTATTTCGTGCCTCGAGGTTTGGAAGGTGAGTGGCAGGTGTTATTAATCAGGCACGGTTCTGCATTGGGAACCATTAGCTATTATGTTCACACACGGATTTTAATGCGAGGATCATGTGTAATTCAAATTACAGTACTCGTAAATTCTGGCGACCGGCGTGTGTACTGTTCTCGTCGATCTAGATTTTGGCCGCCAATAAATACTACCTTGCTCAAGTCGTCCCGCCTACATTCTCATCTACATCCTCCCCTTGCTCGCCCTCTCTCTCTCTCACTCTCAAATCTCTTCCATGGCGCTGCCGGTCTACCCACGACGAGGAGTCGCCGCCCCCCGAGGACGCTCACTAGAAGAGCAGCGATGAGGACCCCTACGCGCGGCCGGACAAGGTTGTGCCGGACCCCCCAACTTTGGATTGGTTTTGGGGCCAGTAAGATCTTTGTCTTTGGAAGTCGCTGCCGCCGGCTGAGAAAGCCAGGCAAGTGGCATTCAAGAAGGAGATGGCAGAGGATGATGCCATGTACCAGGCGGCCTGTGAAGCCCATGATGTCACCTGGAAATAGGTGGTGGCGCAGCTCTCGGGGCGGGCGCATCATCGTCCGGAGGAGGTGTATGAAGACGGGTACTTCGCGAGGAAGGCCAAATGTGCTAGGTGCCTCATCACTGCACGTCACTGCATGGAGCTGGGCCGATAAGCACCAGCATGCCACCGACGAGGAGCTCTGGTGGGCACCCAACGAAATGGCAAGATCGTTCACACTCGTCCACCTGCAAGAGGCAGATCGGTACGTCAAGCAATGCGAGGTGGAGGAGGCGGAGTACTGCCTCCGCGCTGGGAAAGCGCCACACACCAGGGAGCTGCTAGCGAGGGGCTGCCAGAATACTGCCCCCAGGAGGGATTATTAGTTTTAGTATTGTTCATTTTCAATTTTATACATTGTACCTAGTAGTTAAGTATCATCACGTATATGTGATGATATTATATATATTCCGTGATGAACTAATGAACAATTAATATTATATATATTATGAATTCCATTTTCTATCTATTTTTGTATACTAATTTGAATCTATCTGTTATGATCAACGTATACAGATTGGAAAGCGTATAAACACACATTGAAATAGAACATATAAGAATGGAAAACAGAGTACACACACTGAAACAGAGCAATAAACAGAGCAATACTATGATTGCTGTGAATACATAGCTATGCACGTCGAAACGACTCAACAAAATAAAACGCGTCCATGAGACCATGACCAGCATCCCTTGCCTATGGTAGCTCTTGGCTTTGCCTAAACTCGTGCAGGCGTTTGTCCAAGTGGTCGACACGCTCGCGGTACATCTGGAGCGCCATCTCGAGCTCCAAGTTGGCTATTTCATTGGAGATCACCACCTCGAGGATGCGACGGCCATGTTCCTGTACTGCGCCCAGGTGGACACCTGGGCTAAGGAGGCAGTCGACCCTACCGACCAGCGCGTTGGCATCGAGCAGGCCACGGACAAGGCGAACGATGCGGCAGGCGTCCGGTGCAAGTACGGCGCAGAGGGCATGTGCCCCCTCGTGGCAAGGAATGGGAGTACTGACGGACGTGTACCCAGCTGCGACGCCCTATCGACAACAGGCAAGGGCTGATGGATCCGCTCTTGCTATGCAGTGCACCGCGTCTCACGCTCTGCCGCGCTTCAACGGTCACACCGTGCGGAGAGCCATAGCCTATCGGCACGGACGCGCCCAGCTAGCTCTGCGGTGCACCATCAATCATGTTGTGGGGAGCTGCAGCCTCTAGGCGCTGACATGCATATGTTGATCCGTGGCGCTGAAGCACCATGCGCCAAGGGTTTGCTCAACCCTCGTGATGACGCGCATCACGACGTCGTCCACCGCGTTGCCGGGGAGCTTCGCGGCCTCGACGGGCCATGGCGCCTTTTGGTTTTCCTCATAGACGAGGTTGATGGCAGAGGCGGTGCTTTGGTTGGTTGGCAGGCTTGGAAAAGGTGGATGTGCTATAGGCTACGATTGTTGCCTTCGTGCATTGCGCCACGCCTAGGTTTATGCGCAGTATTGCTTGGTGGCGGGAAACATGTGAGGAAATGGCGGGAAAGGGTGGTGTGTTCATAAAACGCCAACAATTAATGGAAACTTAGCATATAAGGAACATCGAGCTAGCACAAGAGGTAGATGATGACGATCTGAACATGGACCACACTAGGGAACCCGTCGGTGATGAATTCATCAATCTCAAACGGTTGTACACTAGCAAGCGTTGGCCCACAACACACACGGCTTATTCTAGCACAAACAGGTGGGATGGATCAATTGTATGCCACGTATACACATTGTCAAAACGTAATGCGGTAGACGTTCTTTAACATGTGTTAAAAATGAAATAAAAATAAAAAGCAAAGGACCTCGAGGTTAAATTAACTCATGGGATGGGTCATATCAGTCATTTAATTTGATAGATATGACCCATCCTATCAGTTAATTTAACATTGACACAACTTCCCATCCAGTCACCCATCTGATGGCTGCTCCAGCCTGAGCACACTTAACTTGAGAGTTCTCTTACATGAGCTACTGGTGGAACAGCTAGTCCTTGCTGCTATAGGATGCATCTTCACATCCTTATGGCGTATCCGGATCACCATTCGTCCCCCGATGGCCAATAGATGTTGTGTAGACAGAGCATATCACATATCACATTTCTGATTACACACCTGTTTGTCGCGTATCACACACATCTTGTTATATTGAACCGTTTGTGTTCCCTTGTCTAAATGCAAACAATTCATCTGAGTGAACCGCATGCCGTATATCACACACACCTTGATCTGGCTGATCATTTCTTTTGTGTTGCCTAATCACAAACAGTTCATCCGAGTGAAGAGTATGTTGTATATCACAAACAACTTCATCTAGCAGCCCATTTCTTTTGTTCCTCCTCATCGCAAACAGTTAATTGAACTGAACCGTATGCCCTGCATCGCACACGCAACCAAAATCTCAAACCGTGTTTGATACATCCGTCATCGCAAACATTTTGCACCTTTTTACGGGTTTTTAACACCACCGTTCACGATTATTGCATCGCACACGGTTTCATTGAAGGGTCTCTAATTGTAGTATCTCGTTAGCAGCATCCTGCAGTAGTGCAAGGCTATTTACCCGCCTCCAACTCAAAAATCCGGAAGGCCCCAACACTAGAAAAAATACACTTCCGTGATGATACGTGTTTGTCACAGTAGGTCGCATTTTTTGTCATGCATGTACATCCATGAAGATTTTATGACAGAACAAAGATAGTCATACATGTGCTATCGTAGAAATGTTCCATGACATTACCAAAATTATCATCACGGAAGTGTCCCCTTCCATGACGATAAATCGCGCGTCACAAAAGTGCTTTCGTCAAGGGTGACCGACACGTGGTATCCACCGTAACGGAACGCCGTTAAGCTATCGGGTCGGGTTTTGGATCCGATAACCCGTTAACAGCCCCGACCAATTGGGATTTTCCACATGTAAAATCATCATTGGCTGGAGGAAACACGTGTCGGCTCATCGTTTGGACAGATGTCATCCACTCATTGGACAGAAGGCGCCCATGATACATTGACACGTGGCATGGCCCATCAAGTTTAAATGGGCTGGCCCAACTAAAGGCCCACAAGATTTTGCGGACCATAATGGGCCGGACCAGCTAAAGGCCCATGAGATTGTCACACCCTGATTTTCATGCCACAACACTTAAGTCAATAAATCATGCTAAAATGTGGTTTGACAAAAACTTTTGAGTGTTTTGTCTTTGCTTTGATTGAATGTTTGTCTGCTTTTTGCAAGTGCTCTAAAAATCAAATAAACCCTCCAACTCCTATACTTCATTTCCTTGCCCCAAACTTCTGCCCAATGATCATGCCATGTGTATAGAGCAATATAGTATTTTCTTACAAAATTAATTTGGCCAAAAAGTATTTTCTAAAATTAGTTTTTCAAAAACCCCTGAATTGAGGTTTGCACTGCAAGTACTTAATTAAGGGCAGTAAAAATCTTTCTAAAAATATATTTGACTCCTATTAGATATAGGATACCCAGAAACCACAAAAATATAATTTTAAAAGTTATTTTACTATTTATTTAAAAGCTTTTTCTTAAGGCCAGAAATGGTCTTTAATAGGGAAAAATTATTTTATTGTTTTAAAAATATTTGAAAAAATTTAGGGAAACTCATAGGACATATATTGTCAATATATAAGAGTTTCAACACATGGTCATGTTCAAAATATTGGTCAAATCCCTCAAAAACCCTTTCTGGATATTTCAAGCTTTTGAAATATTTACAAAGGAAATATTCTCCAACAATTCCAAGAAAATTCTAGCATGTCACATATGACATGTTTGATCATCTTGACAAGTATCTTGTCATGGAGAATAGCAAAACTCCATGAAATCCCCTCAAAACCATTTCTGTCCATTTTGAAGTTTGAGCAACTTTACATTGCCAAACAAGTCCAAATGTTCTCAAACCTTGTGAACATGCTCAAATGGTCTAATAATTAATCTATACCAAATGGCACAAGTTGTAGAACAAGTTAACTTGATCAAAGTGCCCCAAAACCCTTCCTGTCCAGAACCAAATTTGGACAACTCTACATTGCCAAGTGTGTCCTTTTGATCTGAATTTTTGTGGACATGTTCAAATCCTCAAATGATGATACTACACCAAGTGGTGCATCAAGGAGAATAGATTTGCATGACTAAATCTTGGCAAAGCCATTTTTGCTGATTTCTAGGGTTTACCAAAGTTGCATTGGCTACTTTGCCCAAATGAGCTCAAACTTGGTGGAACACCCTACTTCTATGTGCCATACCATCCTGTTAATTCACATTGCAAGTGGAATTAATTTTCTTTCCCAAACCAACAACAAACACCTTCTGCCATTTTTCCAAAAACACCATTTTGACCCCTTCCCCTAATCTCCTTGAGCTCAACTTTTTACCACAGCTCCTCCTAGTCTTCTCCTATCTCCAGTAACTATTCCCTGGCCTCAGCTCAATGATTGAGGGGTGAAATACCCCCATTTACCCCTCTGGATAGCACCTTCCTCTCTCTTTCTCACCTCCCTCCTCACTCCATTGGTTCCACAAGGCATCCAAGGCTCCCCCCTGCTATCCCAATACCTCCTGGCACTACTGGACATAAGTGGCCGCGCCCACTTCCCTTTCTTAGTGCCATGGCATGCCATTTGGGCGCTCTGGAGCGCGCTACAGTGCGCTCCCGCACTGTAGCCACCCCCTTCCAACCGCCTCCGGCCACCTAGGGCCTCCCCCTCGTGTCCCCCGAGGCCGCCTCGGCGTGTGTGACACGCTACGCGGTCGGCCCCCTCCTCCTTCTCTCTCCTTTGAGCCCGTCGTCGCGTGCCCGAGCACTGCCCGACTCGGCCACTCCCTGGCCACGCGGCTGGCCCGCCTCTAGCATCGCCCTGTTCCCCCTCTCACCTCCCTCGCTCCTGGACGGACTCCATGAGCACCACTGACCCATCCAGGAACCCTCCCTCGACTGCCACCGCGATTTCCGCGGGCATCCGTGAGCTTCGCTCATGGTGGACCATGGCCTCGCCTTATAGGGCCTCCCCTGGTCTCTCACTCATCTCCATTCACTCTCTCCCCCTCCCCTAGTCCTTCTGGATCAGCCCTCTCTCTCTCCCGCGTCCCCTATCCTCCTCCATAGCCAAAGAATCGCCGCCGGTCGCCGCCAAGATTCGTGATATTCCGAGCTCCTCCACGGGCCCGAAGCACATGGACGGGATCGGCTCGCTGCGCTGAGTCCTCCGGTGTGCTGGGCACCATCGCAGGTGACCGAAGCCGCCGGGACGGGTGTTGGTGCCGCTCGGCCGTGCCTCCACTATCGCTCCTCTCCCTCAGGCGCGAGGTAGCGGACGACCACCCCGCCATCTAGCAAGGGGCCCGCCCATCAGCGGCAGAGGTGACCGAGCCGGCCCACCTGTCGGGTTAAGTGGAAACAGCTTCTAGCCGATCCGCTTGCCCCGCTGGGTGGCGCTCTCCTGTAGTGTGCCTTCGGCGTCACCTCCTCCCTTGCGCAGCTGAGCCACTGGGCCAAGCCCAGTAGGCGCTGTTTAGTTGGGCTTCGCCCAGTGCGCTTTATAAGGTTGACGTCTTTTCTTCCTTTTTCTCTCTTTATAAATATTGTATAATCTCTAGAGAATTCAAATTAACTCCAAATTTGATGATTCAAATTTCTGGTGACTCTACAAATCATGATCTACCTGTTGGTGCAACATGCACATTTTTCCAGAGACTTTTTCCTCACAAACATTTATCAAATCTTGTTTTTCCTATTTTTGTGATGAACTTTAGAAAATCACAGAGAGCCCATTTTTGATCCAAATTCCATGATTCAAAATCCTATATGTCTATAAGTTCAAAACTTAGTTTTTGAACATTTTTACTAATACTTTCTATATCACCTCAAATAATGGTCTATTTATTTATATATAGCCAACTTTGCAAATTCATAGGAAAATCATCTCAACTTCAAATCCAGTGAAACCAATTCCTAGATGCTTCTAAAATCATCCTTTGTTAAATGGGTGCCTTTGCTCATTTTTCAAAAATATATTTCTGTACACTTCTTGCAAACCCATTAATCCCTTGATTTCCATCATATTGAAATGTTCAGAGATGTCCATTGATCCAATCCTAATGAAACCACTTTGGTCATCCCTCATATGACCAGAGGTATCCTAGAAAAGTCCAACTCAAATTTTTAGAGCACTTTTATTTCCTGCCTTGTTGTGTTGCTTATTATGGTTGCTTCGACGATAGTTGACGAAGTAGACAAAATGCGCGGAGTTGGACCAGAGATATTTGAAGACCTCGAAGACTTTGTTAAAACAGGCAAGCAGCCCTTTGACCATGTCTATGAAACCCTTTTTATGCATGTCACATAGCTCTTTATTATTGTTGCATCGGAATCATGAGGAGGTGGTACCCACGTTGATGGTTTGCCACCGTTAATTCCTTGTTGATACTTGCATTGTGCATGACCCTACCTTCTTATGAGGGTTATGCTGGTGGGAGTAGATAGGATGCTAAAGTAGTGCTACGCAAAAAGGGACGGGAATATGCATGGTGATGGAGACAAAGTATTTTCAAAGGACTTTTCGAAAACCCCATCGGGTGCCACTTATGCCCGGGGGAGATGATGAGTTGGGTAGCCACTTGATGACGAAGTGGTTTACCGAGGCAAGTGTGTGTTGTTTTCAAAACGGATTGGTTGAAGTTGCGACCGTTATTCCAACCTTACATGCGCAACCACTCTACCCTTATATGGGAAAGGGCATTATTGATTACCTAGGTCGATACTAGCTTGGAGCCCGCATTACTAGTGACAGGGGAGAGTTGGTGCTCTCTCTCGGGACGGGGTCGTGCCAGGTAGGGCGGCCATGTCTGTCTTTACAGCACCGGACACACCATTGGTACCCTGTGCTTGTGGTACGTGATGAATATGGGAGCGAGGATCCACAACTTCATGATGTGAAATGTTAGGCACGGGGGTTACTACCAATCGAGTGGACTCCATGTTAGTGTCGTCTAGGGAAAGGTAGTGATCGGGTGCTTACCCCGGGTACTTGAGGTACCGCGGGTCGTGGATGACACGAAAGTTCCCCGGATCTAGTGGGTAAAGTGTGCAACCTCTGCAGAGTGTAATACTATTCGAATAGCCGTGTCCATGGTCAAGGACAGTTGGGTAACCGCTCTTGGGCTACGTCCACATGTTTACAAACCGTGTGTGTGCGTGTGTGTTGATAAAATGACCTGGGTCAAGTCAAGGGACTTGACGTGATTGAGATGGGTTGGTGCCCACTCTATTTATGTTGATATCTGTAACCTGTCCTCATGGTTACTTGAATTCTCTTGATGCATGTCTTACAAGTTGTTGAACATGTCATTGCACTCAAAACTAGCTTTCTGCAAAAATTTACATATATCATGCATTGTTGTATCTTGAACCAAAACATGGGTTGCTTGCGAGTACATTCAAAGTACTCATTGGCTTGCCACTGGTTATTTTATTAGCCAGGCATGAAAGAACAGGATATGATGAAGAATACTTCAGCGACGAACATGCGAGCTAGGACGTTTCCCAGTCAGAATGCCTGTAGGGTTAGGGCAGATGGCATGGGTCCAAGTTATCGACGAAGATTTCCGCTGCGATGTTATACTCAAGACTCGACCATAATGGTCCTACTTGTGTAATATGGTATGTATGGATGTAAGACTCTTGTTATTCAGCTTCTGAGTGTTCAGTGAGCATTGATCTCTGGGATCACTATACACGTGCATTCGGTGATCACGACTTATGAGTCGGGGTCCCCACAAAGCTGGTATCAGAGCCATCCTGACTGTAGGAAGCCATAGTTAGCATGGTCGTTAGTTAGGGTAAAACTATTTCAAAACTAATACTAGTTTTCAGAACTATCTGTACTTCTCTTCCCTTCTCAGTTTTTCGAAAACTAAGGTATACTTTCCTTATTGATCTCTTCCCCTTCAAAACCTTTGGTCGCTAGAACCCTTATGCCCCTGACCACTGGATTCCTTGTAATCCTCATGGATAATCTAGAAGGAAGATGCCTTGCCAGATATTCACCCACATCTCCTGAACACAAGATTGGCGACATCACAACTAGACGATACCAACAGAAGATACATCCTCGAGGAATGAGGACCTGAAGACCCAGGATATGGTGACACCCTTGACACTGCCCCAAGACGATGCAACCTTAGCCTACGATGATCAGGGCATAGAATATGCAAGATCATGATATACATCGCTAATAGAGTAACCCTGTCACTACCGTTGTTGTATCGGCAACCACCGATGGATGAGAACCTAGCCATTTGGTCTGCCTCACCATAGTGAGCAGGAAAACGGTTCTCCTCATCCCCCGCTCTTGGTGTCGATGTTGTCATCAACGTAACCGACATGATGGACCTCTATGACGCCTTGACAATGTCATTGCATAAAGGATTACCTACCTGGTACCATCAACGGTTTAGAAGACAAAAAGGGATCGTCGTGATTAAGAAGACAATAGAAGACCAAGTCAATGCCAGTTACGAGGAGCCACCTTCACCCCATCACTTCAGCAGGCGAGAAGTCGTTAAAGGATCTTCAGACTCAACCCGGATTGTTTCATCGAACAACTACAAGAGACGTAGCAACACCTGAGGAAAACTCAGAAGACTGTATGAGGCACAAGGCACGACTACTGAGTCCGAGAACCCCTAGGGTAGGATGAGTCATGTACCCCCTATGCGCAGTCGAGTCCATATGATAGTTCGAATAGAACCATGATTGTGTGTTGCTTGTTGCTTGTTTTTATTTGTTGTGTTTTGATATGGGTCGCACTTTTGCCCCAGGCGACAAGTATGCGACTATATCACCTTCCTCACCTTGTTTCTTTTGTTTGGCCCTCTTTGCACCTTTTTGTTTACACTAGCACTATAGAACCCCCTTTAGGCATTCCCCTCCTCTATGCTACTTTTCCCTCTCATCTCTCTCCTCAAGTGAAGACAAGAAAGACAATATGCACCAAGGATTCCACCTCGGCGACCAGCAAGCACTGAAGACTTTTGCTACAACCTCCTCGACCAAGTACAACCCCGTATGTTTACACCTCAAGACTAGAACCCTATTCCTAGACCCTTCGAGACTTCATGAGATACCCCGGCTCGAATCCTTAACCATGTGCTTAACCAACAGAATTGCAAGAGAACCTGTTAAGCCTCCGTAACCTTGCCTATCACTGGGTTCATTAGGGAACTAGTGGACATAGTGAATGAGCACATTATCATCCTAAGATAGCACCAGAACTGACGATGCCATAGGGAGGACAAATCTGAGGATATAGGAATAGAGGACAAATGACTTGATGAGTTTATATCAATGACTTTGAGGAATTATCTAAGACTCTTTGGTGGATTATAAGGCTACCATGTTGGTAGATGAACTTGATGGGATCATGATTATAGAGTGGCATAGCTTTCATTACCCCAGAGTAAATTGGATTTATAGGACAATTATGATCGCAAGCTGGAATTCTTGGAAGTATTTGGATTTAACTTAGCCATGGGATATTGTTGGGAGACAGTTGATATTACGTAAATGACTTGGGGAACATGTAGGAATTCTCGTTGGACAAGAGATTTGGATTTAAGTAGGTGATTCTAGTTGAATATAGATGTTCAGTATGTCTACATGGTTCGGAGTAAATTGGATTTAGACTGATGATCTCGATCATGATACCATGTTTCTCGGATGATGATAAACTAGGAGATTGGACTAATTGTCGGAGTTTACTTAGGCATCTTTATGAGCTTGACCTTGGAGTATTACTAGATCATAATAATGGAAATTGGTGGACTGACTATATTAGAGATAGCCTTTTCAAGTATTTGGGGATTATAAGGACTTTAGGAGATCATGTGGAACACCAGCATAGGCGTTGGATTTGTAGAATTAATAGATTATGTAGTGATTAATGGAAGTTAACGGGTTGTTGGAGTTGATTCATAGGAAGGAAACAAGATCTTGGAGTGGCTTACGACGTGTTTCCTTAGGATAGAGATGCACTAACTTGGACCTTGGAAGAATGGGTTGAGCACTTGGATTATCATGTTTAATTGAGGCTTAGTAGCTTGTATGTTCTACCCATGGATTTTTAGGGGTAGACATACATATGAGTTTGGGGATTGTAGACATATATGATTTTGTTAGACCTCCTCTTGGAAGTCATGAGGATATGAATAGCATGAGTGATGATTGGAATTGACCTATACGAGGTGATTCTTTTGGTAATATGAGGTGAAGGACTAGATAGACTATTGGCATCTTAGAAACCGTGATTAAAGACAAGATGATAAATGTTCGCTCGCACACTAGAATCCATGAAACCCTTAAGCCCTACCAAGCCACAACATGGTCGGATCCTGACCTTGGGCTTTGGCTCTAGATCGATAAGACCTTGGCCAATACTCAACCGTGACCATCACCAATGCCTCAGCCCACATTACGTACCCCATAGACTTCATGGAGTGCTTAGACAAGATAGTTGTCATTATCATTTGGTGACCTACCTGTCCACCCGAAGGCGGAAGAAGAACCGTTCAGCTAGTCAAGGAACATTTGAAGACCGCCATGCCAAGGAGGAAGAACTACACCTACCACCGTCATCAAGAAGTAAACATCCGCGTCGAAGACCAGGTGTATCTACGGGCCACTCCTCTCTAAGGAACCAAGCATTTCCATGACAAGGAGACCCACACCAAGATTCATCGGCCCCCTTCGAGATCACTCCAAAATTTAACAACCCCTTCTAAGATCACTACAAGACGAAGAGAAGACAGTTACGAGCTAGAGTTGCCACCTGAGTTACCTGATGTGCACAACGCTTTCCATGCATCACAACCCCAGAAGTGTTTCCAACTTCCTAGCTAGCCCGAGCACTAATAAGGACATTGACCGCCGAGCCATCGACCCCTAGCCCAATCTAACCTACCGCGAGTTACCCATTAGCAACCTGGATCAAGAAGAGTGTCATACACGATGCCACGCCATCAAGTACTTCAAGTTCAATGGAGCACCACTCATAAGCAGAAGCAGTATGAGGACGTGAAGACTACTCCAAATCCAAGTTTCCATACTCCTTTCTGCGCCTAGTCTGGGAATCTCGGGGACGAGGTTCTTGTAAGGGGGGTAGGTCTGTCACACCCTGATTTCAAGCCACAACACTTAAGTCAATAAATCATGCTAAAATGTGGTTTGACAAAAACTTTTGAGTGTTTTGTCTTTGCTTTGATTGAATGTTTGTCTGTTGTTTGCAAGTGCTCTAAAAATCAAATAAATCCTCGAACTCTTATACTTCATTTCCTTGCCCCAAACTTCTGCCCAATGATCATTCCATGTGTATAGAGCAATACAATATTTTCTTACAAAATTAATTTGGCCAAAAAGTATTTTCTAAAATTAGTTTTTCAAAAACCCCTGAATTGAGGTTTGCACTGCAAGTACTTAATTAAGGGCAGTAAAAATCTTTCTAAAAATATATTTGACTCCTATTAGATATAGGATACCTAGAAACCACAAAAATATAATTTTAAAAGTTATTTTACTATTTATTTAAAAGCTTTTTCTTAAGGCCAGAAATGGTCTTTAATAGGGAAAAATTATTTTATTGTTTTAAAAATATTTGACAAAATTTAGGGAAACTCATAGGACATATATTGTCCATATATAAGAGTTTCAACACATGGTCATGTTCAAAATATTGGTCAAATCCCTCAAAAACCCTTTCTGGATATTTCAAGCTTTTGAAATATTTACAAAGGAAATATTCTCCAACAATTCCAAGAAAATTCTAGCATGTCACATATGACATGTTTGATGATCTTGACAAGTACCATGTCATGGAGAATAGTAAAACTCCATGAAATCCCCTCAAAACCATTTCTGTCCATTTTGAAGTTTGAGCAACTTTACATTGCCAAACATGTCCAAATGTTCTCAAACCTTGTGAACATGCTCAAATGGTCTAATAATTAATCTAGACCAAATGGCACAAGTTGGAGAACAAGTTAACTTGATCAAAGTGCCCCAAAACCCTTCCTGTCCAGAACCAAATTTGGACAACTCTACATTGCCAAGTGTGTCATTTTGATCTGAATTTTTGTGGACATGTTCAAATCCTCAAATGATGATACTACACCAAGTGGTGCATCAAGGAGAATAGATTTGCATGACTAAATCTTGGCAAAGCCATTTCTGCTGATTTCTAGGGTTTACCAAAGTTGCATTGGCTACTTTGCAAAAATGAGCTCAAACTTGGTGAAACACCCTACTTCTATGTGCCATACCATCCAGTTAATTCTCATTGCAAGTGGAATTAATTTTCTTGCCCAAACCAACAACAAACACCTTCTGCCATTTTTCCAAAAACACCATTTTGACCCCTTCCCTAATCTCCTTGAGCTCAACTTTTTACCACAGCTCCTCCTAGTCTTCTCCTATCTCCAGTAACTCTTCCCTGGCCTCAGCTCAATGATTGAGGGGTGAAACACCCCCATTTACCCCTCTGGATAGCACCTTCCTCCCTCTTTCTCACCTCCCTCCTCACTCCATTGGTTCCACAAGGCATCCAAGGCTCCCCCCTGCTATCCTAATACCTCCTGGCACTGCTGAACACAAGTGGCCGCGCCCACTTGCCTTTCTTAATTCCATGGCATGCCATTTGGGCGCTCTGGAGCGCGCTACAGTGCGCTCCCGCAATGTAGCCGCCCCCTTCCAACCACCTCCGGCCACCTAGGGCCTCCCCCTCGTGTCCTCCGAGGCCGCCTCGGCGTGCGTGACACGCTACGCGATCGGCCCCCTCCTCCTTCTCTCTCCTTTGAGCCCGCCGTCGCGTGCCCGAGCAGCGCCCGACTCGGCCACTCCCTGGCCACGCGGCTGGCCCGCCTCTGGCATCGCCTCGCTCCCCCTCTCACCTCCCTCGCTCCTGGACGGACTCCACGAGCACCACTGACCCATCCAGGAACCCTCCCTCGACCGCCACCACAATTTCCGCGGGCACCCGTGAGCTTCGCTCACGGTGCACCATGGCCTCACCTTATAGGGCCTCCCCTGGTCTCTCACTCATCTCCATTCACTCTCTCCCACTCCCCTAGTCCTTTTGGATCAGCCCTCTCTCTCTCCCGCGTCCCCTATCCTGCTCCATAGCCAAAGAATCGCCGCCGGTCGCCGCCAAGATTCATGATATTCCGAGCTCCTCCGCGGGCGCGAAGCACATGGATGGGATTGGCTCGCTGCGCTGAGTCCTCCGGTGTGCTGGGCACTATCGCAGGTGACCGGAGCCGCCGGGACGGGCGCCGGCGCCGCTCGGCCGTGCCTCCCCTGTCGCTCCTCTCCCTCAGGCGCGAGGTAGCGGACGACCACCCTGCCAGCTGGCAAGGGGCCCGCCCATCAGCGGTAGAGGTGACCGAGCCGGCCCACCTGTCGGGTTAAGTGGAAACGGCTTCTAGCCGATCCGCTTGCCCTGCTGGGTGGCGCTCTCTTGTATTGCGCCTTCGGCGTCACCTCCTCCCTCGCGCAGCTGAGCCACTGGGCCGAGCCCAGTAGGCACTGTTTAGCTGGGCTTCGCACAGTGCGCTTTATAAGGTTGACGTATTTTCTTCCTTTTTCTCTATTTATAAATATTGTAAAATCTCTAGAGAATTCAAATTAACTCCAAATTTGATGATTCGAATTTCTGGTGACTCTATAAATCATGATCTACCTATTGGTGCAACATGCACATTTTTCCAGAGACTTTTTCCTCACAAACATTTATCAAATCTTGTTTTTCCTATTTCTGTGATGAACTTTAGAAAATCACAGAGAGCCCATTTTTGATCCAAATTCCATGATTCAAATCCTATATGTCTATAAGTTCAAAACTTAGTTTTTGAACATTTTTACTAATACTTCCTGTATCACCTCAAATAATGGTCTATTTCTTTATAAATAGCCAACTTTGCAAATTCATAGGAAAATCATCTCAACTTCAAATCCAGTGAAACCAATTCCTAGATGCTTCTAAAATCATCCTTTGTTAAATGGGTGCCTTTGCTCATTTTTCAAAAATATATTTCTGTACACTTCTTGCAAACCCATTAATCCCTTGATTTCCACCATATTGAAATGTTCAGAGATGTCCATTGATCAAATCCTAATGAAACCACTTTGGTCATCCCTCATATGACCAGAGGTATCCTAGAAAAGTCCAACTCAAATTTTTAGAGCACTTTTATTTCCTGCCTTGTTGTGTTGCTTATTATGGTTGCTTCGATGATAGTTGACGAAGTAGACGAAATGCTCGGAGTTGGACCAGAGATATTTGAAGACCTCGAAGACTTTGTTAAAACAGGCAAGCAGCCCTTTGACCATGTCTATGAAACCCTTTTTATGCATGTCACATAGCTCTTTATTATTGTTGCATCTGAATCATGATGAGGTGGTACCCACGTTGATGGTTTGCCACCATTAATTCCTCGTTGATACTTGCATTGTGCATGACCCTAACTTCTTATAAGGGTTATGCCGGTGGGAGTAGATAGGATGCTAAAGTAGTGCTACGCAAAAAGGGACGGGAATATGCATGGTGATGGAGACAAAGTATTTTCAAAGGTCTTTTCGAAAACCCCATCGGGTGCCACTTATGCCCGGGGGAGATGATGAGTTGGGTAGCCACTTGATGACGAAGTGGTTTACCGAGGCAAGTGTGTGTTGTTTTCAAAACGGATTGGTTGAAGTTGCGACCGTTATTCCAACCTTACATGCGCAACCACTCTACCCTTATATGGGAAAGGGCATTATTGATTACCTAGGTCGATACTAGCTTGGAGCCCGCATTACTAGTGACAGGGGAGAGTTGGTGCTCTCTCTCGGGACGGGGTCGTGCCAGGTAGGGCGGCCATGTCTGTCTTTACAGCACCGGACACACCGTTGGTACCCCGTGCTTGTGGTACGTGATGAATATGGGAGCGAGGCTCCACAACTTCATGATGTGAAATGTTAGGCACGGGGGTTACTACCAATCGAGTGGACTCCATGTTAGTGTCGTCTAGGGAAAGGTAGTGATCGGGTGCTTACCCCGGGTACTTGAGGTACCGCGGGTCGTGGATGACACGGAAGTTCCCCGGATCTAGTGGGTAAAGTGTGCAACCTCTGCAGAGTGTAATACTATTCGAATAGCCGTGTCCACGGTCAAGGACAGTTGGGTAACCTCTCTTGGGCTACGTTCACATGTTTACAAACTGTGTGTGTGTGCGTGTGTGTTGATAAAATGACTTGGGTCAAGTCAAGGGACTTGACGTGATTGAGATGGGTTGGTGCCCACTCTATTTATGTTGATATCTGTAACCTGTCCTCATGGTTACTTGAATTCTCTTGATGCATGTCTTACAAGTTGTTGAACATGTCATTGCACTCAAAACTAGCTTTCTGCAAAAATTTACCTATATCATGCATTGTTGTATCTTGAACCAAAACATGGGTTGCTTGCGAGTACATTCAAAGTACTCATTGGCTTGCCACTGGTTATTTTATTGGCCAGGCATGAAAGAACAGGATATGATGAAGAATACTTCGGCGACGAACATGCGAGCTAGGACGTTTCCCAGTCAGAATGCCTGTAGGGTTAAGGCAGATGGCATGGGTCCAAGTTATCGACGAAGATTTCCGCTGCGATGTTATACTCAAGACTCGACCATAATGGTCCTACTTGTGTAATACGGTATGTATGGATGTAAGACTCTTGTTATTCAGCTTCTGAGTGTTCAGTGAGCATTGAACTCTGGGATCACTGTACACGTGCATTCGGTGATCACGACTTATGAGTCGGGGTCCCCACAGAGATTTTGCGGACCATAATGGGCTGGCCCACCTAAAGGCCCACAAGATTTCGCGGGCCATAATAGGCCGGCCCATGTAAAGGCCCACAAGATTTTTGTGTGCCATAATGGGCCGGCCCAGGTAAAGGCCCACAAAATTTGCGGATCATAATGGGCCGACACCGCTAATGGCCCACGAGATTTCGCCGACATTAATGGGCTGGCCCAGCTGTAGGCCCACAAGATTTTGAGGACCCTAGTAGGCCGGCCCATTAACTAGCTGCCATGTTTTGGGCCAAATGCCGGCCCATATTTAATCTGGTCCATTAATGGTCTGCCATGTTCCGGGCCTAATAATGGCCCATATAAGATCCGGCCCGTTAAAAGCCTCCCACTTTCTGGGCCAAATCACGGCCCAAATCAGGTCCGGCCCATTAAGAGGCTTTGGGCTCAATTATGGCACATATCAGATTCGGCCCGTTAACTGGACGCTATGCTTTTGGGCCCACTTGCTAAAGGCCCATTTAGTAATTCGGCCTGATATTAGTTTCAGCCTGTTAAGGGCCCATTTAACATTTCGGCCCTATATTAATTTCGGCCTGTTAAAAGCCCGTCATATAGTTGGGCCTAAGTACGGCCTGGTTTGCATCCGGCCTGCTCGCAGCCGATATCTGATTGGGCCAAACAAGGACCGAGACAACTTTGTCCTGTTAAAAGCCCGTGAATTGATTCGCACAATCATGGGTCGGGGTCCATTTCGGGCTGCTGCCGGCCAGTTAGCTATTCGGCACGTTTCAGGCCCAACCTACTTCTCAGCATCCTAAAAGCCCATTGAGTTTTCTTGTGAAAAGAGGGTCGGGGGTTACTCGGCCTATTAAAGGCCCGAATCTACTAGTGGGCCAGTTTGACCGGGCCCATGATGCGGATCATACATCGTGATTGCATGTCGGCCTGATTATGTACCGTAATTTTACGGTTTGGCCGGTTTACTGCGAAGACAGGATATATATACAGTAAAATAACTGCAACATCGTGAATAAGAAAAAATCTAGACTATACAATCAATAAATTACGACATATTACATCCATTGGGCATCAAAGTTCGCCACTATGATAATAAAGCACAAGCAGACAGTAGATTACATACACTGGGCATCAAAGATCACCACCAGTGCAAATAAAGATGCCGACAAAATAATATACAAAACCGACAGCACTTCAATAGAGTTCAAGAAAGGTTAGCCCTGCTGGGGAGCTGCAGCGCAAGCAGCTGAGCAAGATGATGAGACTGCGCTTGTTCAACACTTAGATCTTCCTCACACTGAAAGATAAACAAGCAGACAGATGACAGGTTTTGCACATAAAAGTATCAGTGCTAACAATCCATCACATTTCTTACTGACGAATAAAGTGACAGAGTTTAAAATTGCATTAACACAATATGGTATTGTTCAGGTCAAGACATGGCAAGAAATGACATTGTGAAGGAGTTGGGAGCTTCACGACACCACTGGATTACAGATCAAGAACTCATAAGTATCAATGGTTAGTGTGCTGTCAATTTATCCCATTTCAGATTGGCAAATAAAGAGACGTTTAAATAATAGTAGAATGATATGACATTGTTCATAGTTAAGACATTGCAGAATATGACATTGTGCTATAGTGGGTAGGTTTACCACACCACTAGATTATGGATGAAGAACAGAAGCATACATGCAGCGCAAAAGAAGATCACTTGCTCTATATAGTTTAATTTACATGGTATGAAGAAGGAACTTGGTTGTACAACTGAAAACTTAAATTGAGAAGGACAAACTTTTGTTTATGAACTACATAATAAACTTTAAACATGCAATTTGACGCAAACACCAAAAATAAACAGCTGTTGCAGTCATGCCTAACCAAATATACACAACAAAGTTTGAAGGTTTGAGAAGGACAAACTTACATTATTGGTGAAGACAGGCTCTATAAAGCCCTTGTCCATGGTGATGGGGGGGGGGGCAATTCAAGAAGTTTAGCACAGAATCTTCTTCATAATCATTGCCTTTATTCTACATTTTGTTAAGAGTAAATATAGATGTGATAATATACGAAAAAATGGAGAATATTTAAGATAAGATGAAGAGTGATGCTACATAACCAAGTAGCTATAAATGTATGTGCAGCGATACAGGCAAAAGGCACAGCCAAGAGCAATGCACAACTAAACTTCTTCAGTACCAACCTTATGGGAAGAGTAAATATAGATCTGATGTGTAGAAAATGGAGGGCAAAGGAAAATAAGCTGCAGAGTGATGGTACATGAACAACTACCTGTCAATATAAGTACACTGATAAAGGACAGCATGTACTTACAAGAACAATCCAGAGCTAAAAAATTCATTGGCATTGGATATATTCTACACTAATGTAGCCATTCATACAGATCAGATAATTTGGAGCGAACAATTGATAAGCAAGCTATCATGCATACTGCTGTCACATAATGAACCAGGTATGTATGCAAGTACAGTGATACAGGACAACAAGTACTAATAAGAGCAAAGCAGCGGGCGGCATATTTGTGATATCCTGTCGTTCTTTTCAAACCAGAATTCTTCTTCGAGCAGATTTCGTGCAAAAAAGAAATCCGTAAGGCACATGCGGAAAAGTAGAAGTTCAAATTGTCGTGTGATTTCATAGATAGTACCTCATCCTGGGAACGAGGCCAGTGCATAACAAGGTTTTTCCATTCAATGTCTTCTAAATTTAGCACAGGAGACTTCACCGGAAATTCGTTTATAGACTTGCCATCAAAGTGTGATTTCCTCAGGTAACACCGATACTGCTGCAATGCTTCCTTGAAAAGCACAAGCAAGCTTTGCTCGTCATGACTATCCTCATTGACCCTCGCCTAGTTACAACAATGTAATGTAAATCATTGATGTGTTTGATCAGCAGAAAACAGGAAAATAATAACCACGAATAATAGCACTTACACGTAAGTTGGACAGGAAGATGTGAAAATGGTGTTTGTCTTCACTATAATCTTCCCATGATGGGAATATATGCACGTAGTCCTAACAACATTGAAAGCATTGTCTTTTAAACTCGGAATAATTGGAATGGGGTTCCAATCTGCAGGAATTGGCCGTCTCTGCAGTTGGGATAGGTCTTCGGCCGGTGGACTTGCTGTACTTTTTGCTGGAGTGGGATTTTTCTATGGTACGGCTGGTGCTATGGCAAATGAAATCGGTATGCCTTTTGCTAGAGTGTAGGTCCTTTGTGGTGGGGCCAGTGGTGTGGTCAGTGAAGTATGGGTACAGTTTGCTGGAGTCGGTCCTATGTTTTGTGTCACTGGTTGTACAACCAATATAAGTAGGGCGCTGTCTGATTTCTCCGGCACCACCACGTTTTTCAAGGACTTTGCTGGTGCTCCTTCAGGTTCGGCAATCACCTTCTTCCTTTTTGATGTCTGATGCACAAGAACTGCATTTGAGTGGAAAAACATGGTATGATGATAGATGGAATATGTGTTGATAATGGATGGGCATGGCATCTCGAGTTATATGATGAGTAAACTAAGAAGATGGCGGTGCAACAAAGTAGAAGAAATGCAAGACAACATATGCAAGATACGCACAATCAATAAAACCTTGCCAAATTAGAACAGGCACCTTGATAGGTGAACAGGACATGCCATCTGCCTTTGACTCCTCGAGGTTAGAATAGTCATTAGGATGATAGTATGAACAAGAATCAACAGATGGGGAGCGTACGAGTTTCATTGCTTCCAGAATGGCACTCAATGCCTTGGTGCCAATTTTGTAAGTCATTGAAGTGTTCCACAATATTCTTCTGATGCGCGGATTCTGATATTCACTGTAATTGCGTATAATATCTGAGAACCATGAAAACATAAATAGTTGTGAGATTATCTTGGTAATGCACATGATATTCTAATATAGGGGCGCCCCTGTAAACACTTATGTGCTATCACTGGATTCTGATGAGAGAGCTCATGTGTGCTGTAATATGGTGCGTGCATTTATATAATCTGGCACAAGTACACAAAAAAATAGGCTCCAGAAGTAAGGATAGCTGGCAGATGATAGGGTCATAATATACTGTATAGAGAGTTTATTGCCAAACCATGATAACAAGAGCACACAGCAACTAGGAAGATCATAGTGTACATAATAGGGGTACACCATAACCACGATATATAAATCGGGTATGTGGAACTGGCTTGAAAATACGGTGTTGTATTACCGCTAGTAATTGAAAGCCTATCGATCACGTACAGGCCAGCTCTATCGAACATGGTAAAGAAGAGGAAGCAGATTTTGGATAATAAAATGTTGGTTGCGTAGTGCCCACACATGATGAACCAGAGCGCATTAAGAATGCAGCTCTCAGCTGTCTCTTGACCATTTCAGGCGGTTGGATGAAGATCCTACGTCTCCTAGCCCTTCTTCTTCCTCGTCTCTATTTCTTCCCAGACAGAACACTGCACGGGCCGCCGGCCGGACCACCGGCCCCCACCGCCCGTGTTCCTCCGACACCCCCACCCCCCCACCCGCATCGAGTTTTCTTCGTTCGGCGAGGCCCCACAACCACCCGAGCCCCTTGGATCGCACCGGCGAACTCCGACGAGCTCTGAAAAATCGACTGACCCAATTTTGAAATTTAGTCTACTATCATTTAGCTAGTGTGGAATATAAAAGGGGAAAACCATAAGCATTGGGAGTATAGTGTTGAGCATGCCATGGCGGATCTGAAGGTGCAAACCGGACAAATGCAACTTCGCAACCAAGACAAGAAATCAGAGTAAAGTAGTGGCGATCTATTTTCTTCCTGCGATAAATGAGTTGAGCAGATACGAAAGAGTACCGCCTCTGGTGTAGCGCCGTGTACGCATCTGCTGAGAATTTGACGGTGCTGCGGTAGCGATGGCTGTAGGCGGCGTGGAAGCAGATCTAGGAGGGTAGACGGTGGCGGCAGGGCGCGGTGGACGAGACGGTTGTAGGAGCGGTGCCGGCAAGGTGGACGACGGCGGGGATGAAGCGAGAGGACGGGATGCAAGGATCCCGGTCCGAAGACGTGGATGAGAGAGGTCGATCTCTTGTAATGTTTAGCGGCGTCGGGGTATCAGCTCCGGCATGGTGGAGGAGGACGGTGGTGGATGGGGTGGCGAACGACGGCGGACGGAGGAGGGTGGGGTGGAGAGGGTGTTTTGGCGCCCACGGAGTACGAATGGGAAAAGGGAGGTAGAGAGGAAGGGGGAACCATGTATTCAGGGCGCGCTTGTCTCAAATGTGAGGAAATTTACAAACTTAGCCCCCGTTTCAAATTTCTACTACATCACAGCAACATTAGTCAGTTGTGGATAGGACGGTAATCTCGCATACACCGAATATTTGCCGACGAGAGTTTGTTTTTGGCGCCCACCGTGTATGAATATGAATCGGGGAGGGAGTCGATTTCGGCCGAGGGCACACTGTGTTTTGGCGCCCATCGTGTATGAATCCGGGTGAGAGGCGGTTACATCACGTTTGGGTGAAATTACAAACCTACCCCTATCGAAACCTATAGAAATCCAGCAGATAGGCTTTGCGTGGCAGGGATAGGCAGTAGTGATTTCCATCTCGTAGATTTTGGTTTCGGGCGATTACTGCGACTTTCACCGCTTCGTTCAAATTTTGCAGACTGCACGTTTACCGTGCCAACTCAATTCGAAACCCGTTTGTATTCTAATATTTTTTTCCGGGCGGGATCCATTTTCAATTGGGATTACATTCTATATACATCATTTTTTATATATACTTTCAAAAGCAGAACACCATTTATACATAAATATGGTTTACAAATGGCATGATCTCAGATTCATAAGGTTGTATCCATCAATTTGGATTTTCAAATATTTGAAACCACTTGATGTTGAAATCCAATGTATGCATTCCTCACTAACTGTCTCCAACTAATGTGTGTTTCATGCGGGTTTTTTTAACTTCTCAAACATGTATAATGTGTTTCACACACACAACATATAGTGTAATCCCGTTTAGACATTATTTGCTTATAAACCATGCATTGTTTGTAATTGAAGAATCTATGGATCACCAATATTGATAAACTATATAACATTACACATGTTCCCAAATTCAAATGAATATGCATGTTTGATACACCAATTTGCGTTATGATATTATCGATGTCGTGATCTCCAGTTTAAATATTTGAATCCCATTTAATCCAGATATTCGTCTCATATAGTATCACTCATGCTTATATAGGACTATCTCTCTGGACCTATACGTGTTCATCGTCTCTCAGGTATCTCTCGTGCTACCTGTATGTCGACAATGATCTTTTATCTTCGTAACCACTGATGGTACTCTCTCCTTCGACCTTCATCACTCTATCTCTCTCTAAGTATATCTCGCTCCCTGCTATGTGTCTCTAACTATGATTCTCCATGTGGAATCTCTTTCTCTCACACAAACACAAAACTTTGTCTCCCGGGGTCTCATTTTTCTCTACTATTCCCATGTGTTCCACTCGCACACCCCTCATACAGAGATGTCTTTCGCTCCTTAGATATGAGAACCTACGACTCTTCCTCTTCAATATCTCTTTCTCACACACAAACACAAACTCTGTCTCCCAGGGTCTCATATTTCTCCATTGTTCTCTTGAATGTCGCTCACACACACCCTCTCTCCCTAGAGATATCTTGCGTTCCCTCATATGTCTCTCTAGCTATCACTTTGGTTGTGAAATATCTTTCTCTCTCGCAGACACAAAACTCTGTCTCTCTGGATCTCATTTCTCTCTGATATCTGTTTGTATGTGACTCACATGCACCCTCTCTCTATCTATCACACCCACACACATAACCCCGCCTTCTAATCCACTCGACTCCTATCTCTAACGCACACTAGCTAGCATCTTTATCTTTCTATTTATCTGTTTCTCCATCAACCTTCTTTCTCACCCTCACTCTTGATTGCTATCACGCACACTACATATGTTTCTCTCTACATGCAGTCAAGTGCCCTCTCACACACATATATAACTTCACCCTTTGAACCACCCGATGGTCATCTCCAAGACCCAAACTAACGGATGTCCCTCTAGCTAGCATCTCCATCTCTGTATCTATCTGTAGTTTCTCCGTCAACATTTCTTTCTCGCACGGAGTCTTGCTTCCTATCACCCACACTATATATGTCTCTCCGTACATATGCATTTATAGGTTAATCTCTTTTGCACAATCGTTGCACCTCACCCCCTATGCTCGCCATAGATGCATGCTCCAGCCCGCGCCACTATCTCTTAAAGACAAAAACACATGCTCACATGCATGCATATTCTCATACCGATCCGTCTCTCCCATGTAGTTGATCTTATGACTTATGTCTTCTTTATTTTATCTCGATCATGCGTGCGCGCACACATACACATCCCACGTATACATGTATACCTCTCACACATGCATGTTCAAGGTCTCTATGTCTCCATACGTAGTTAATTACCCTCAATCCTAACGCCACATCGAATCGTTCTCCTCTTTTGTGCACATAACTTCCGCCTGGATGGGTAAAACACACACTCACACTTAACAATCTCCTTCTAGCCCCCCCCCCCCCCCGCGCGCCTCTCACACTTCCCCTATATCCCCGAAACCAATAAGACCATCCTTTTGTTTAATTCCCGCCTACATGCACCATCAATATATAGTAGTATTCCTCGGTGTCTCTCGAACAAACACGTTCTCTCGATGTCGACTCCTCTCACATGCATGCACCTTACTTTCCCTCTCTACGGGCATTTTCTCTCTCGCACCCCATCGTTGGTGGCCTCTGCCATACACATCACCTCTGTATGATGAAGCCATGCACACTTAAATTACATCCGCCACAGAGGACCCCGCGAAACACACACACACACACACACACGCATGCACGCACGCACGCACCCCCCAACATACACAATAAGACTCCATCTCTCTCTCTCTCACACACACACAAACACACACACATGCACGCACCCCCCACCACACACACTTAGACTCCATCTCTATCTCTCTCTCTCTCTCACACACACACACAAACTAAGACTCCATCTCTCTCTCTCCTCTCACACACACACACACACACACCACACACACCACACACACACTAAGACTCCATCTCACACACACATGCTCTAGGCGGAGCATTTCTTCCTACCACCCTTCATCCAACCTTACCCGTATGATAAACAATCACCTTTATTTACTTGCATAACAGGGACAAATTCCACCTTACTTTAGTAGTCAGCAAACTTATCATCTGTACCCTTATAAAAAAACGAGTTGGCGATGATGGTGTGCCTGCCATCTTGTAATACAGACCGTATGATCTATATCTGACGGATAGAAAGCAAACTATGATAATTTTACAAAAGATACCCACACCTCTCTCCACATCATTATCTCCCGCAACCTCATTGCTCAGCAATTAAAGAAGGAATAAGTCTCTGGAACAATCTAGCATGCATTGTGGCCGCTGCCGCCTGCCGGCGCCGTCCATCCCCATGCCTCCGCCCATTCCGACCACAAGTCACCACCACGCTCCACTCCTCCTCGCCTTATCTCTCATCTTTCATTTTTCGATGACATTCTCGAGATACCAGTTTTCCGATAAAATTCTCGAGATATCGTTAGTTTTTACACATGGGATTACTCCTGCATGGGTCAATCACAACATGTGTTTTGTAAAAAATGCATATTGATGTTCCGTGCAATGCACGAGAATCTTGCTTGTAATTATATAACGCAAATCATGAGCAGGAAGTGACATTTTTTTGACACAACCACGTTAACATGGCCACGTAAATCACTAGCTAAAGTAAATACCATTATACTTATATCCCGATGCAAAAGGTTGACTACATGTCCGAAGAGTAGAGTCGCACACACGCACTTTGTCTCTTAGAATCTCTCTCACACACACACCAATTACGTGATGCTCACTTAAGCAGACACGAGTATGTTACAATTTGTGCACCCGCGGGTACACGTGATGCTGCGCATTTATTAAAGCCGGAAGGCGAACCCAAACAGTAGCTGCATTCATTCCCCTCTCGCTGCCTCTTCTCTGGTCACCGTCGCTCGGTAGCCATGGGCCGGCCGAAAGTAATAACATACGCCATACTCCCGCCGGAGCGGCGCTTTAATATGGAAATCTTAGTGGTCATGCATGCATCTTTTTCTGCTAACACTCCTATATAAGGGTTGACCGGTCGCTTCCTGTAGACGTGCGTGGGCGGTGGAAGAGGAAGGTGAAGGGAAGCTGGCTGTGGAGTAAATTTTTTTACCACAATTTCTTAGGAAACTGAGTGCAATAATTGAGTAGTTTTGCAAACTACCAGTACTACACCTGAAACGGTTCAAAACCTATACTCCCTTGCCAGCGCGCGCTTCCCGCGTGAAACGGTCAGCGTCGCCCTAGAGCGTCAGTACCACACTAAGGCCCGGCCAAAGCGGAGGCGGAATCTCACTGGCGCCGGCTTTGAAGTGGCGCGATGGCCGAGAGAGCGCCGCTTCCATGTGCACGCGACTGCTCCGCGTCGAGACTGGCCATAGGCCCTGTTTGGATCCGTGGGTTAGAGTTAGTTTGAGCTAGTTGGGGCTCAAATAGCCCTAAAGTATCCAAGCATGAGGGTTTAAATTGGAGCAAGTTGCACCGAACCCACCAAAAAAAACTATCCCACCCCAGAGGTGCTAACTGGAGATAGTTCTCATTGGGACCACTGAAAAACCACTTTTCTCTCTCCATGAAGTGCATTTATTGTCAATCTAAACCTGTCACCCAAACACCTCTTTGGCTACAGTTAGTTCATGGTTAGTCATGAGTTAGTCTAACCTCTAGCTAAGTTAGAATATCAAACAGGAGCAGTATAGGACATGCAAGTTGCTCAAAGCATACAGACAAATTTGTACGTGAAAGGATTTTTTTTCCTTTTGAAAACGAAACGTGAAAGGAATTTTTTTAGAATGCTCTTGGCATGTCGCTAACATGTGATAGTTAACCGAACTCAATAGACGGCAGAAACGCCAGCCCGCCGCACTTTGATAGAGACGAGGACGGAGAAGCGATACACGCTGGTGGATTACTAGAGATAGGTGTCGCACGGAAGCCAAGAAATATGGTGATAGCGTGGGTTAGCCATGTACTAGTATGATGTAACTACAATGGGCTGACGTGTTTCGTACTCTTCCAGTCCATTGTGGAGATGATTGGTTAATTTTATATCGCTGAATAATATTAAATATTATGAGTGCAGACGTTCCACCACAAGGTTCCTTGCTCCTTCTCGGTCATCCGGAATCTATGTTCTTCCACTCTATTTTTTTTACGTGAGATTTGTTCATCCTTTTTCCAACACGCGAGACGTCTAGCATCAAGGTGCACGTGTTATGCAAGGATCGTTCCATATATATGAAGAACACATGGGACTGGAACTACGAGACGGACATGTACCCAGGAGTGGACGTACGAACCTGAGAAATGTAGCGCAGTAAGTGAAGTAGAAATGCACAAATGGTATGAACATGCGTGGCATATAGGGTGTGTTTGGTTGCGTTCTCGTCTCAGCATAGTTGTTCCCTCTTCATGCATGCTCAATGCAACACCCCTCTTCATGCATGCTCTCTTCATGCATGCTTCTAGTGTATTTGTGCTAAACTAGTGTGGATTCATGCACCCTCCATACACTCTATGAAACACCCAAAAGTAGGTCGAGAAGGGAACTCTTGGGCGGCATTTGTCTCTTATTATGTACTACCACTAAATGTTGTACGTGCAATGCACGGTGATGTTATGGAGTACGTGCCTAAGTACTCTACTACTACTATATTAGTTGGAGGCACATATTAACTTTTATATTTGTTTACGTGTATGCCACGAGACCTTCCAACTAGACGTGTCTTTCCCTCCAGGTCACACTTTGTATCGTTCATACCACTAAGTACTACTACGTGTGGTCTCTGACCCAGAAGTGGAAGAAGTGGAGACGCTCTACCACGCTATTTTTTTACCCTGGGCTCTACCACGCTGTTCATGTCCCACTCCTTTCACTGACGTGTGGGACATCCAGCACGTGCCGTGTTTGTCACCCTTCGTCGTAAGAGTTGAAACACTAGCATTCATCAGAAATAAAAAATAATTATAAATCGGCAGTGATACTATTTTTTGCGAACCAATCAGCAGTGATACTATACCACGCGGTTTCCTTGCTCCTCGATATCGGAAAGAATACTTCCGTTCACCAACATGTGGGACGTCGACCATCCTGGTCCACTTGCCATGCACGCAGAACTCCAAGGGAGAGTCACCCAGGTCGTCGCGCCGCAGTTACAATGACTAATGAGCCGTCAAATCACAGGCCCACTTCCCACTTTGAAGTTTCTTGGACGAAGGAACCATCATGACTTCGTTGAATTCCGCTTCTTGAAGAAAACTACTGTACCAGCAGTATTGCTAGCTACAGTATTTACTCCAATAGAGGCCTCCTTTCGTTCATAGGATAGGAATATGAAAATCATAGGAAGTGAGATGACATGCATCTCAATTCCTAAAAAGAGATGCCATTTGATGCTTACGATAGGAATTTTTCCATTTAGTCTAGGCTAATTTACTGGTAATTTTCTCTAAAAACTACAGTAGTAACTAGTAGTACTGGTACATGCTCGTACTCAGACACAGACACACACACTAACTACTATTACTACTACTTCTCACATGCTGGCCAGACGCCGTCATTCTCCTTCCCGGCTTTGTCGGCGACACCCCACCGTGATTGGATCTCCGCCACCTCTCCGCAGCAGCGCGTGCGTCCTTTTCTTTCTTGCAGCGGCGGGCCTCTCTTTTCTTGAGTGCTTTCTGACTTTTCCGCTCCCTCTATGCGGCTTTGGCCGCCTCTTGCTCTACCGCCCATTCGGCCTTGGCATCTTCAAATTCCTCCCACATAGTTGTGAGGTCGCGAGCGGCAATGAACTCGGCACGGCGGGATGCCATCGCTGCCCTACCATTTTGTGTGCGGTCATGGGTGGTGAGGAACTTGGCGCGGCGGGATGCCATCGCTACCTTACCGGTTAGTGTGCGGCGCGGTGGCATGAACGACGCTTGGTGAGAGCTCTGGGTGGAGTGGCCGGACAACCGTATAGTGCATTGGTTTGTCAAGAGCTCAAGGACAGAAGACGAAGCAAATTAGGATTACCCTTCAATCCTGGTCATTTATTACCGAGTAAAATGCATTGGCGGTCATAGAACTTGTCTTGATAGCTCACTTTGATCATTGTATATGAGATATGGTGATTATACGGTCACTGGCTCAGTGTATATCTCCGTATTTGTATGGTTGACCTGTCAAACAGTCCGCATGCGCCTCAGCAGCTTGTGTTCTTTATCTATCTACACAGGCCTACCTGTGAACGGAGAAAGAAATACTATAAAAACCAAAATTATGCGTATGTGGGGAATCAAACCATGGACTCGTCGCGGCAACGCACCCTCGTCAGCCAAATGAAAATGAAATACTTCGCGTCAGACACTCACGCTCACGCTATCAAAGCATGCTAATGCATGCACGTCGCCCTCTAAATCAAAGTCCTGCTCATGGCGCAATGCAAACGGCGAGCCCGTCACATGCGCGCCCTGGCGGTGCCTGACATTATTGTTTAGACATTTGATGGGGGCCTACGCGAACGGCGAGCATGTATTCACCTGGCTCAACACCAACGGTCATACTCGGACCGCCTTGCTCATGTATATCGTCCATCACAACGACAATCTATAAAACAACCCAAGCTAGAGAGGGTACTATGGTAGTATGGTACGGAGTATGTACTATCGTGAGCGATCGATCTTAGTGCCACTGCACACCGAAACCCCTTCCATCGCTAGCGCGCGCTTCCCGCCTGAAACGGTCACCGTCTCTCAAGAATGTCAATGCCGCATTGACCAGACTTAACTGCAGGTGCAATTGGTGTGTCACTGACATGCGGGCCAGACGCCCGTTGGGCCCACATGTCAGTAACCCAAACACATCTGCAGTTAAGTCACCGAAGCAGCTTCCGCATTCACGCCCGACGGACCTACTCCAGCGCCAGTTGTCCATCCGTCTACCGTGGCTCATTTCCATTCGCCCACTATATTAACTTGAGCCCCAGCTCCCAGCCATAGCCAAAGACCCACACTTATTCTCCTCTAGTCCCTTCCTTCTGTTGGCACCACTTCAACCATGGCCTCATGGCGCTCCGAAGCTCTCTTGGACGTACTGTCGCACGAGCAGACGAGGGACATCAGTGGCTCCTCTCCGGGCGCGCTCCAAAGCTCTCTTCGACGTACTGTCGCAGGAGCAAACGAAGGAGATCGCCGGCACCCCCACGGCCGCCCTCCGCCGCCACAACCACGAAGCCGGCGCGCGTGCGCGAGTGCAGCCGGCAGTGAGGAAGAGTAGTACATGGTAGGTCGCCGCAGCTCTGGTCCCGAGAAGGCCACCGCTACTCCACTCAGTCGACGCCAAGATTGGTGGGGTAAACATCGGCGGCCGATTAGCCGCTTGACTGCTACGTGGAGGCGGAAATCTTCAGAACCTTGTGCTCCGGCCGGAGGAGGAGGTTATCGAGGTGGATGAGGAGGAGGCAAAGTCAATGGCCTGCTTTCTCGGGTTCATGGACGGACATGGTGGTCGGGCGCCGGCGATCGTTTAGAATAGGTTTAGTACGGTTTGTGCGAAATATGTAATGAATTTCGTCCAGTTTGTAGGAAATGTTTTCGAAATGTAATGAATTTCATCCGGTTAATTTGAAATTTGCTTTGTTTGCATGAACTTCGTCCGGTTAGTTCATATAGTTGTCGAAAGGTATGCGGGAAGCATCAGATGGCATCCATCAGTGTCCTCGGACAGATGCCGGTGTAAATTTGTGGGCCAGCGCTTGAGATGCCCTAACTATCATGCTATAATCGCTAACAATCCTCCAATATATGGCAGGGAACAGTTATCCCTCGATCAAAATCAGATCCGCGGTGTTTCGCACTCCTCCCGCGTAAGAGTGTAAACTCTTGCTTACATAAGAATGGAGCAAGTGGACGGCACTGTAGCACGTCATATCACTCGAACTAGCCCGCCTAACGAGCGGGAAAGCACCGCCCTCGTCATTTTTATCTGGATTTCTATCGATCGATCACGCGAAAATGTTACGCTTCGCAAGTTCTAAAGGAAAAGGCAGCACACTTACGACTCATACGCATCGCAACCCCGATAGTCCGGCTCGCACGCCGCTCACCAGAGGGGACATGCGTTGTCTTTCAATTTAACTGACATGTGGGACCGTAATTGAATAAACCATCGATAGCCGAAATCTAATCGCTCGGCGGGCGTCGGCTGAGAAGAGAGAAACGGGGGAGGGAGAAGAGATCGCCCGCCTGCCGTGCACGGACTCCAAGAAATATATGGTGATAATGTGAGGTGGGCCATGCTGGAGTCCGGACCGCTTCCGGAGCCCGCTCTCACCGCGCTGGCCCCTCAAGACGCCAGCTGCCCGCTGCATCCATAGCAAGTAGTCCCCGCTTATGTGGAGGAGAGAGAGGCATTGACAAAATCAAGGAGTAACATTGGAGACAATAGCTTTCATCAAAAATAAACAATGAATACTCGTTGCTCGTCCTCTATATAGGAAAGAATACTTTCATTCGCCGACATGTGGGATGTCAACCATCCTGGTCCACCTGCCATGCACAAAATTATCCTGGTCTACCCCAGTCGTATCGCAGGCCCAACCTTTCCCACTGTATGTTTTTCAGACGAAGAAACCATCATGACTTCGTTGAATTCCGCTTCTTCAAGAAAACTTACTATACCCGCAATACTGCTACCACACTCGAAGACTGGACGGCACTGTACCACGTCATATCACTGAAACCCACTAGGCCAAACTAGCCCGCCTAGGTCATCTATTTTGGAACGGAGGGAGTACGTCTCTGCACTGCTATGATTTTGTGTTGCACGTTCTCTGTCCTTTTGCTATGACTTTCCTACCCTATAAACCAAATGAGGCCTGAATGTATGTCGACTATTGTCTGATCGATCGCTAAGCCTACAATTTTAGGAGCTAGGGCTATTGGTCGATCAACGAGGGATAAGTATAAGAGTACCACGAGCTCATCAGCCCCAACGTTTCTCATTGGTTAGTGTTTTGCAAGTACTATAGCTCGCACAGTAGCAAGCCTACTAACACCAAGAATCATCAAACAAGCCCTACTGATATGATAAACAGTTCAAACTTACATCTAAGCATGCCATATATTACATCAAAAGCTAGTGAGGATACATCTGTTTCCATAACTCGGAGAGGGTTCGCATGATTCATCGCATGATTCACTATCAAACAAAAGTAACAAGATCCGCCACACAAGACAGTGCACTAGGCCTAAGATGGTTTGATAACACGCATCGTTCTGGTAATTAAACACAGGGTAATGCAAACTACCCTGAAGGATTAGCGCGACCAACAATTTCTTGTCATCGATCTCTCGGGCAATGACCACAGCACGGACATCGGCATGGGAATCGATTTCTGGGGTGATGTCCACAGGACTGACCGCGACATCAGAATCGATCTCTGGGGCGATGTCCACAGGATGGACAGCGGCATCGGAATCGATCTCTGGGGCGATGCCAACAGGACAGGCCACAACATCGGAATCATCAAGGACAACCACCGGCACCTGCAGAACCCTAACATATTAGCAAGCACATTGCAAATAATCAAAAACCACAACTATGGTAATAAGCCATTATTTTTTACCTTGTGCAGCTCACCGATGGATCTCATCCATCCGGGGCCCATCTCCTCGTCTTCGATGGGGGCCATCACCTTGCCAGGGGAATACTGCTTCCCAATGGCGACTATCTCCTCAAACTCGGTCTTGAGCCTCACATAGGTGGCAATCAGAGTTCCTGGGGTAGGCACGGTGGGGCCCTTGCTGTTCTTCCAACTTTCTTTGAGAACTTCGTCCGCCAACGTCCTCAACTCTTTGGCCAGTGCTTGTTTTTTGGAGTTCTTCGTCTCCATGGGTTGGCCCGCCATCATGGTCAACTCGTTGGTCGGTGCTCGCTTCCTGGAGATCGCTGTCCCTAGTGGGTTGTCCGTCGGCAACTCTTTGCATAGTGCTCCAGGATCCATCAATGAATTGACAAACAAAAAGCAATCAAAAGGAAACCGCAATCGCAACGAAAACGGGAAAAGAATAGGATGTGAGAATCGGTCGGTGCTTCGCAAAAAGAAGATTATTGGAATGAAAATATAGCAGCATAACTGATTCGCCCACCTTTCCTTCGTCGGTACAGAAGAAAAATGGCAGAAGTGAGTAGCCTGGAGTGAGGTTCTCTTCAAGAAAGGGAAGAAAGGGCTTGAACGAGCATTCCAATGAAATGATGGTTGCTTCGTCCAGTCCAACTTGGAGGCCACCTTACCACTGCTGGTAAACGTGTGGGTTTTGTGATATGACGGGTCATGACGGCCACACCGGGGTGAGAGGTGAGTCTCGACTGTAGCACCTCGCTGTGATTTGGTGGATGGCACGCGGGCCCGGATGCTTTGAAATGTCCCGCATGTAGATAGAGCGGCTAGTCATATAGGAGTGCTCAATATTGTGCACCGCGACCAAGGCGGAGAGGAAAACGAGAGAACTGCGTAATTAATGCATGAGTTTAATTAGAGTAGTTTTGTAAAGTACGAGATATAGTACATTCCTCCAATCGCAAAATGCCTTGGTTCATGAGATTTGAGATTTGAGCCCTATAAACCGGAAGGGAGGGGGTACTGCACACGGTGTAGTCTAGTCACTTGTTGAAATCTCTAGAAAGGCAAATACTCCTTTCCGGTTTACAGGTCTATACAACACCCTCCGTTTAGGTGTGTAAGTCATCTTAAAAAAACCAAATAGTCCCATAACACTTAGGCGTGGTGCATTAACTTCTACCTTGTTTCTTGTTTTTTGACATATCAACCAATAAGAGATGAGAGGTGTGCATGCTTTTAATGACTTGCAATGGCTGGTTCATTGCATGGAATGCTATTAATTAGCAAATAAACATTTGTGACCCCAGGAGGAAATGGTGCTAAGCATGTGGACCTATGCAGAATGAGTATCAACCAATGGACAATGGAGTTTAATTGTTAAACAATAGCAATTTTGTCTCATGCAAGAGCCTGGCTAGTACTCCAAGGAACCGCACCACGCGAGCGTTCGCAACTACCACGTTCGGTTTGTGCTTGGCTCTTCGCCTCTTCGAGAAGACGAACAATGATGTTACTCTTACTTCTATAGTATCGAATCCACTGCTGCATGTCCGTCCACCTCATGCGAGAGGGATAGCGTGTAGCGAAAGCTTTTACTTACTGCTCCTGCCTTTGCGTCTATGATAGGTGGGCTCAACAGGTGGTTGGCCCACCTGTCATGCAGCCAAAGGCAGGTGCAGTTAGGGCACCGGATCTCAGTCCGCGAGGGAGAGGGCGTCATAGTAATCAAATTTCTCGGTCTTGTATGAGTTGACGCGACACATCAAAGCACTGCGCTCGATAAAAGTCTTTTTACACATTTCAAATGGGCTACTTCATATGTAGGAGTAGACATATTCTGCTTCGTATGTAGTCACTTGTTGCAATATCTAAAAAGACTTATATTTGGTAACAGAGGGAGTACAACGCATGCATGCATGTCGTGACTTTCCTTTTGATACTTGCATGTGTTGATTTGATGCACCTTGCCAAATTTTGACTATAAATTTAAATAACCAAATTTTCATGCATGTCACAAAAAATTACGGGGCTGTTTGGATTGTTACTATGTTTGCCTTATGTTGCCACATTATTTTTCCCACACTTTCCACACTTGCCTAACATGAGTTGCTCAAATTGTTAGACACACTTTGGCTTGCCTAAGGGAATCTTGCCACAATTTTTGTGTCTATGACATGTGGGGTTCACTGCTAATAAAAAAATTCTTGTCTTAGGTGGGGCTAATAAAAAGGACTTATATTTGGAACGGAGGGTGTAGAAAATATAAATAATAATGCATGTTGGGGCAACCCACGTTTTCGCTAATTTTAGCCGTGGGCTTGTTCACAATTTTTACGAGGGGGTGGTTGTTCATTTAATGGAGGGACTTGTAGTACCAGACTTGAATGATACAAAGTGCGACCTGGCACACCGTAACACCACTTGGAACAAGCCGGTAGCTATCTCAAAATACAATCAACAACTAAACAAACCGCGACCTGGCATGTAGTAGTACACGATTGTTTTGATGGAGTGAAAAAGGAAAACTACCCCACTACTTATATATAGGCCGGAGCCTCCGCGCTTCCTTGCCAGGGTTGCTCTATTCACACACTCTCATCCTCTCCAGATCTAAACAAGATAGGGGTAGTAACACTGTCTTTCTCCCTTCAAAAAACACTAGCTTTCTATCCTCACCGCTGGTTACATATCCGTACATATCCCCCTCCGCTGGTGAAGGGGAGGAGGGGTAGCATTTAGGCCGTCGTCGACAGCGAGGGAGGAGACCCACTGCCGGCCGCACCGTTATCTCTGGCCGAGCGCCGGCGCGGGAGGTCCTCCGATCCCTTCGTCGTTGCCTGTGGGCGGATCCGGCCTCCCGCCGCCCACCTATCCACATCCCGACTACCTTCAGGTATATCTTCGTTTGAAACCGCCTTAGCTCTACTTCCCCAGCTCGCTACATCGCTGCATGTGCATCATTTTCTACCTCTCATCCCCTCCTGATCGGATGGTCTAACATCACCAATTTTTTTTCTTCTATTGTTAGAGGTAAAGCTACTTCATGGAGTCGAATCTTGTACTCCCTCCATCCAAAAATACTTGTCATTGAAATAAAGTGGGGGTGGGGGAATTTAGTATGTAAATTGGACTTGGTACAAACAGGAAGGAAAGGGGATGAAAGTAGTACAGACTGGTCATCCAACCGGTCTCTTGGTCGAAAAGGGAAATATAGGGGTAACGCTGTACACAGTGGTATGACTAGGACTAGATTTGCTATCCACACATAGGAGTAGGTGGCTAGAGTGAACAAAAATGGGACCAACCCAGATATGTTTCTTGGATGTTTGTTTCTCGGGGCAACAAACTATGAATCACAACTTTATGCCCCTGTTTACGTACATGGTGCTGTACTGCTGGTGCACCCACTGTCTCATGCCCTTATACCAAATATTTAGGCTCCGGTCGGAATGAAGGGGCAGAAAACATAGGTCTTGATGAAAATAGAGGAATAGGAAAGGAATGTAGGTATAAAACTATGGAACAGCAAACCGGAGGAAACTCTCAAGAGAATGTGTTCGGATGGACTACGAAATGTACAGATTTGTTTTTTTAGAGTAGCATGCTTGGTAGTATGAGATGCTATTTGTTTATTCAGCTGCATAGTGACTACTCTTGTCCTCACCTCACGTACCACACATAGGTTGATTTTTTTATTCCGGCAAACACAGCACAACAACCTATCTAACGCATGGCAGCGAGCGCCTGCCTCGGGCTTCCGCCCAAAAAATGAGCAGCGCGTGGATGTTTCTAATCCGATGGAATCAGTACTACCAGACCAGCATTCCTATGAAACACTATTCACCTTTCCCGTGTTTTCGAACGGTTGGAAGGGAAAGAATGCCGTAGGAATTGTGTTCCTACGAAAATCCTGCACCAAACCTATGAACCGAACGCAGCCTTAGCTGTTCTTAATATAATGTCCCTGGTAAAAATGAAGCCATGCCACTGTTTTTGCCTATAATTGTTTGAGACTCTGACAAGTTTAGCCAAATGTTTTCGCCTGTAATTGTTCGAGACTCTGACTGTTTCCTCTGTGCCTTTTTGTGCAAACAAGGATATCCAATTCACCTGGTTGCTATTGTGGCCTTTTGGTGCACTGCAACAAACTCTTCTTAAAAGAAATGACTTTTGTGCTGTTTAGCTGGAATGTCAGAATGGAACAGTTGGTTCATTTTGGTGGAACTGCACAAAGGGAGATCTGTGTTCCAATCCTCATCATCCATATTGGCGCCATAACCTTCCTTTAGGTAAGAATGATATTTAATGCATGTGTTCATCTCTATTTTCCGACTGCCATGAGAAAATAATGTTGTTTTTCACTAGTACACTTGTGCTCCCTCACTGACAAAACCAATTCTGAATTAGAAGGCCAATCATGTACTTGGTTTCACCAACTGGTGAGGAGAAAGAGAAACGGAGCATGAAGAGGAAGAAGAAGAAGAAGAATAAACAGTGCCAATGCGATCTTGCTGAAGCCAGAGGCCTCAGTCGAGGCTATTCAAGGGCTCCGGCAATGACTACCTTACATGTGAGTCGATCCTCCAGGGAGCCCTTCCACTTCTGTTGTCTCACTTAATTAATTAGGAGTACTTAAGTACCACTAATTTATTACTGCCTAATTTTCCTGTTGGAGTTAAACAAATCTTTACTAGGACCCTATGCTGAATCATGTACGTGTGAATGTTTGTCTATGGAGGTGAATCATGTGGTGGAGCAGGGAGGGAATATTATTAGTGTCATGACATAATAGTGCTATTGTTTTGCATGTCAATTTATTGCCATTGGTTCAATGAGGCAATGTTTTGCATATTGTCCATCATGAATTTGATGCTATTGTTTGAGTAATATGCTAATGTCTTCCTATCCTTTCTCACTAAGCTAATGAAGTTTCACCTTGTTCCTACTTGTGCAAACAGGGATAATGTTGTGCCAATCATACATTTTAGTGGAAGTACACAAGACAATACAATGAACTGTATCCCAGCCAGTGATTTAACTCTGCTGGAAGTTCTTCATAATCTTTCGATATAATCTCAGCACTGGTAAACAAGAGTGATTTCGACCATACATTTGAAGTGCACAAAAATATATACTATTGTGTGATTCCAGTGAGTGCTTTATCATCTCTTATGGGACTACATGAATAATCTTTTTTTCTCAGGTTGGTACGGGCCTAAGGCCTTCATCCATATTAGTTTGCTGTCATCTCTATTTGTATCGTGCTACTGTCATGAGAAACTCCTTTATCTTTGCACTTTTAAGTTTTGCAACCTATGATAAATGGCAATGCTTTGAGTGTTGAGTTGAGATAATTGGCACTGATTAAATAAACTAATACCTCTCTTTAAGCAATACTACTATGTTGCTAACTTTACCCATTAAGATAATGAGGCTGCTTCTATTTGTTAGTGTATGTTTCATCAACTAGTCCCACTATTACAGTAATCTCACTCTCTCAATATATGTGCCAATAGGGATGCTCGATTTTGGTGGAACTGCACAAAAACTTTGGGTGCTTCATTGCCTCGACAGCTTCCGTCCTTTCCTGTCAGTCGCTAATCTCCGCTTGCTTTCTTCCTTTGCTGTCAGTCGCTTGGCTTATCTTGTCTTCCAGTCAAAGCAAATAGTAATTGATATGCTACCTCACACAGGTTCGTACTGGTCTTTATCCTGATTATTGTGCCTGTCATATGTATTGGTAATTTGGTATTGTGCTACTGTTTGCCGATTTCATAAAGGAGTAATTTGGAGCCTGAACTCGTAGGCAAATCATTACATCGGGCGATTTCAGTAGAACTGCACAAAATGATCAGATGGACAGGTACTTATGGTGCTGCTATGTACCCCAAAGTTCAGTCAGACAAGCATCGATGTTGACAAGAAGTGCCTATATTCATTCAAGTATCAACCAGCGTCAACCAATTGTTAATCTCCAAGTATTAGGAGAGTGAACGCCAAAAATATTGCTTGGTGCGTAGCCCAGAAAAATGCAGTCCAGTCTTTGGTCCCAACTTGTGCCTTTTGGTTATCGGCACATATGGTAGCGAACTATATGGCATGGAGTCTAAAGATTCCAAACAAATTGGTTGACGCGTATATTCATCTGGCACTTAATCAGTCTGCATCCCAAGGATGCTCCATTTCAGTTGAACTGCACAAAAAATTTGGGTGGTTCATTTTCTCAACCGCCTCCTTTCTCGTCTGCAATGTAGAATTTTGGCGAGATACAGGACCAAGATGAGCCTGTAAACTAGTTGGATGAAATTAGTGGCCAAGTTGCTCAAACCTACCTCGACACGAGGCCACTATTTGAGGATAAACCTAGAAGCAAAGTACAGATTGTCTATGCTGCCTCTTATGTACTCGAAAGTTTACTCGTACAAGGACTAATTTTAGCAAGAAGTACCTCCGATTGAACACCATTTACCAGTCTGTACCCTAGGTAATTAAAGTTCGTCCATGGATCATATTGGCTGTGATCTCAATCATTTGGATCCATAAACATACTGAACATGTGTATATCTGAATCTTTTTGTGAATTATGTATGAATATTGTCATGTGATCTATCAATCATTTGGATGCATAGATATGCTGAGCTTGTGTATATATGAATCTTTTGAGTTGCTGATAGTGAATGTTGGCTATGAATATGAACGTGTCCTATGAACCTGAGTTTGATTTGAATGTTTACCTTTTCTTTTGTATTTGTGTATGAACTTGTTAGTATGCCTACTGTGGGGTATAAAACGCAGGTCTCTTATAAAAGTAATGATGTGTCCAATTTATTTTGAGCAATAACTCGCTAATTTCTTAATTATATATAAATAAAATGTGCGTCTCCGGTTTATTCTTTGATATTAATTGCTCCTTCTAACATAACATTATATATATAACGAGCCCACCTAATACGTGTATTTCAAGGAAGTGCAAATGGGCTGGGACTTCTTAGAAAATATAAATGGGCCTGATTGACGCGAAATTATTTGTTCACCCAGCCAAACAAATGGACTGTACATTCTAGAAAACATGGGTTAAATATATGCCACATTTTTGCAGGCTGTTGTCAACTTGGTCAACAAATGATTGTGTCATCCACAACCATTGGATTTATATCAAACGGCCAGCATGCACCTTCAATCTCTCGTCTTCTTACTCCAGCGTCGCCGGGACCGCCTGGTCCGGCCTCCGGCGGCTAGCGGCTCTGCTTAGCATGCATCACCGTGAAGCGCTACCCCACCGCCGGCCAGGCTATCCCTCCACCCCTCGACACCTACTGTTATTCTCCACAGACTATAGCCCCATGCCGCAACAGAACTAGTTATAACCCTTCTCCTCCTCTCAATCTGTGACTCAACTATCGCATTTTCCCATCTCGGAGTCGTTCCCGTCCGGGGCTTCACCGTCGTCCACTGCCTCGCTGTGTTCAGTGCGTCATGGTCAACACACGAGAGTCATCGGAAGAGGACTGTAGGTAGAGAGCCTGATGGCTGGGACCCATGAGGTTCATGGTCGCACACAAGGAAAGTTCTTCCTAATTAGGCTGAAAAAAAGTTTCCTCCACCTGACAGCTGGGACCCACTGGCTGTATCTTCGCACGGAAGGAAGTGCCTCCTTGTTTTGCGAAAAAAATTATCCATCCCGTTGACATCTGGGACCCGTCAGATTTGGTGACTGACTTGTGGACCTACTAAGTGGACGTGTACGCACGGCTTTGTCAACTTAATCAACAAATGATTCTAGCAGCTGGACCGTTGGATGTTAATCCAACAGCCGTGCTCCTTCTTCAACCTCTGTTCTTGCTCTGGTCTCCCGTGGGCAGCACCGCGGCTGTGTTGTCGCGCACCCGAACCAGTGAAGTTTCCCACTCTTCTCCATCTGCGACTGCACTGCCCCGTCTTCCCCATCACCGGGTCATTCCAGTCTGGGTGCGCTCGGCACGGTTTGGTCAACATGGTCAACAACCGAGAGTCATCGGAAGATGACTGTACGTTAGAGGCTGATAGTGGGGACGCACCACGCCTATGGACGCATGCATGCAACGGAACGCGACGAGGTCAACGTGGTCAAGGAACGACTTCCATCGGAAGTATACTGTACGTGGAGAGTCTCAGCTGGGTCCATGGCCGCAGCAAGTAATTGCCTCCTTATTACGCGGAAAGTAATGATTCCTCCAACTGACAGCAGGGACCCACTGGACGGGCCACTGTATTTTGCGAAAAAAATGTTTCCCCCTGACTGCTGGGACCCACCTGACGAGCCACCGTATTTCGCGAAAAAAACGTTCCCCCCGCTGTCAGCTCGGTCCCACCGGAAGTGCCTCCTTATTACGCACAAAAAAATGAATACTCCCCCTGCTAGCTGGTACCCACCTTGGTGGGAGGCTGACTTATGGGCCTACTAAGTTGACGGGGACGAAGGGCTTTGTCAACTTAGTCAATATGAACGATTCTAGCTCCAGTGACCGTACGATGTCCATCCAACGGCCGTAGTGCTTCTTCAACCTCTGGTTTTCTTGCTCCAGCCGCCCAAACCAGCGTTGGTCGTGCCTCATGCTCCTGCCTCCCGTGGCCGGCTGTGCTTCCGTGGAGGCCTCACCGCCCCTACTATTCCCACTGCTGGCCAGGCCCTGCGGCGATGGCAGCCTCACACCGCAGCCGAACCAGTGAACCCTCGTACTCCTCTCCGCGCGGGCTTCCACTACCGCGTCTTCCCTGGCTCCGCGTCGTCCGCTTCCTAGGCCTCGCCGTCATCCACCGCCGTGGTGCTCTCTGCGCGGCGTGGTTAATGTGGTCAAGGAACGACTTCCATCAGAAGAGTACTGTACGTGGAGAGGCTGACAGCTGGGTGCACGGCCACAACCCAGTTTTTTTGTGATTTGCCAAGTAAGTCGCTTTGTCAGGCCTCTTCGGCTGCAAATCTTTCAAGACGACGAGAGATTTCATTTGGCTGGCCGAGAAAATGGCCCATTAGTAATGAGAAATGGGCTGTACATTTTTAAAACACATCAAACCGGCAATTAGTTTCAAATGTCATTTTTTTCATTTTGAGATTTTAAGTTACATTACTTTTTATGCGTGGAGAATTTGTTGGATTTTATATTGATATACATTTATTTTTAAAATCAGTTTGAATGTGAGTCGAAATTTCGGGATTAAAAATAGTTCGGACCGCACCAGAATATGCAAAATTTCCTATAATTTTTTAACCGTGGCCAAAATATGGGTGTAATGCTAACAAAAAGAATATGGGCTCCAAAAAAACCTTAAGAATTAGCAAATGGGCTGTAAATTATTAGAAATAATGGCAGATGGGCTGTATGCTGTTTTCCATAGATTTGAGGCTTTCCTAAAAAATGGTTGACGCACAAGCAGTGACTGTTGGATGGCCATCCAATGGCCGTTGTGCTTCTTCAATCTCTGCTCTTCCTGCTCCAGCCGCTCAAACAAGCGCCGGCGGGACTGCCTGCTCCCTCCTCCCCGCGGCCGGCTCTGCTGCCACGTAGGCCTCACCGCCCCACCTTACTCCCATCGCTGGCCTAGCCATCCCTCTACTCACCCACACCTGTTGTTATTCTCCGGCAACGGCAGACAAACTAGTAAACCCTCCTACAGTCGTACTCCCCTCCGCGTGGGAAACAATTGCCGAATCTTCCCTGCCTCCGTGTCGTTCCCTTCCTAGGCCTCACCGTCGTCCACCGCCCTGGTGCTCTCGGCGCGGCCTGGTCAACATGGTCAACGACCGACATGCATCTGAAGTGGACTGTACGTGGAGAGGCCGATAGCTGGGTCCACGGCCGCACGCAAGGAAATGCCTCCTTATTACGCGCAAAATAATGATTCCTTCACCTGACATGAGGGACCCACCGAAAGGGCCTCTGTATTTCATGAAAAAAAGGTTACCGCCGCTGACAGCTCGGGCCCACCAGCTATATCTTCGCACGGTGCCTCCTTATTATGCACAAAAAAATGAATACTCCACCTGTTAGCTGGGACCCAGTATAGTGGCACGCTGACTTGTGGGCCTACTAAGTTGACGGGGATGGAGGGCTTTGTCAACTTAGTCAATATGCATGATTCTAGCTCCAGTGACCGTACGATATCCATCCAACGACCGTAGTGCTTCTTCAACCTTTGGTGTTCTTGCTCCAGCCGCCCAAACCAGCGCCGGTCGTACCTCGTGCTCCTGCCTCCCGTGGCCGGCTGCGATGCGGCGGAGGCCTCACCGCCCCATACTACTCCCACAGCTGGCCAGGCCATCCCTCTGCTCACCCACACCCCCTGTTATTCTGCGGCAACGGCAGCCTCACACCGCAGCGAACCAGTGAACCCTCGTACTCCTCTACGCATGGGCATCCACTGCCGCTTGTTCCCCGGCTCCGCGGCGTCCCCTTCCTAGGCCTCGCCGTCGTCCACCGCCCTGGTGCTCTCGGCGCTGCGTGGTCAATGTGGTCAAGGAACGGCTTTTATCGGACGTGGACTGTGCGTGGAGAGGCTGACAGCTTGGTCCACGGCTGCAGCAAGGAAGTGCCTCCTTATTACGTGCAAAATAATTATTCCTCCACCTGACAGCGGGGACCCATCGGACGGGCCACCGTATTTTGCGAAAAAATGATTCACCCCCGTGACTGCTGGCACACACCAGCTACATCTTCTCACGCAAGGAAGTGTGTCCGGGCAAAGAAAACGATTCGACCCCTGACTGCTGGGACCCACCAGCTACATCTTCGCACGCAAGGAAGTGCGTCCGGGCCAAAAAAAAAACGATTCGCCCCCCTGACTGCTGGGACCCACCAGCTACATCTTCGCACGCAAGGAAGTGCCTGACAGTCGGGACCCACCTGGTCGAAGCGTACGTAGCGTTCTCATTCTGGTCGCGAACGTGTACGTACATATATACTGGTCGATGTAGAGGCGTGCACGTGTCGTACTAGAGGCGTGTACGTGTCATAGTAGAGGCGCGCACGTAGCATGTACTTGTACGTACAGCGGCCAGGGTGCAAGAAAGAAAATACGACCACGTACGTACATACGGGCGGGGTCTCAAACGCCTACTCGCGCATACGTACGGCCAGGGCTCGTGTACATGGATGGGTCGGAACGGAGAAAAAGAGTCGTCGTGTTCATGGGGAGGCAATGGAATGCGTCGTGTTCATGGGGAGGCAACGGAATGCTTCGTGTTCTTTGGGAGACAACGGAATACGTTGGAGCCAACCGGATGGGTCGGAACGGAATGCGTGGTCGTGTTCATCGGGAGGGCTTGGATGGAACAGGCGATGGAAACGAGTCCTGGCGTACCGCACAATGGAGGAAACGGACCTCCTACGTTCGGAACAGGGTCCTTTTGATCGGGAGGGGTGTGGCGTACGGCAAAACGGAGGAAACGGACCTCCTACGGTCGAAACGGTGGTCCTGTTGATCGGGAGGGGTGCGGCGTACCGCAAAACGGATGAAACGGACCTCCTACGGTCGAAACGGGGGTCCTGTTCATCGGGAGGGGTGTGGCGTACCGCAAAATGGACGAAACAGACCTCCTACGGTCGAAACGGGGGTCCTGTTCATCAGGAGGGGTGTGGCGTACCGCAAAACGGGACTCCACGAGATACTGTTCATCTCCACCGTCGAACTCCTCCAGCCTCCACGGGCTACCGTCGACCTCCTCCAGCCTCCACGGGCTCCTGTTCATCCAGCCTCCACTGCGCGCTACTCCACCAGCTCCTGTTCAACCACACCTCCACGGGCACCCCTCCATCGTCTACTGTTCATCCAGCCCTCCACACCATGGGGTCCTGTTCAACCACCCCTCCACGGCCACCCCTCGACTGTGTACTGTTCATACAACCCTCCAGACCATGGGGTCCTATTCATCCAGAGGCAATGCTACCGCTCACTGTTCATCCACCCCCCCCCCCCCCCCCGCAACGCTCACTGTTCATCCAATCGATCGGCTTCAGTTAGCAGCAGTAGTGAAGGAATCGCTCGATCGGGTGCAGTTAACAGCCATCGATCGATTGCTCGGGTTCAGTAACGTGTAGCCTGCAGTGCAATCACTCGGGTTCAGTTAGAGCCCAACGCCTCGCTCGGGTTCAGTTAGAACCAACGCCTCACATGTGTATGAGAGAAACGCGCATCGCTCGGCCCCCGACCTCCCACCGTAACCGGCAACTCGCCGAAATTTTCCTACCCCTCGCTTCTACCATGGTTTTTTCTGTCATGGACGGCCCAAAGAATGTCATCCAGCTGCGTCTCCGGCCCGCCCATGACGAAAAGCCCATTTTTTGTCATGATTTTTTGTCATACAAGTAGGAGCCCACCACATCTATGATGATATCGGGTTTTGTCACAATTATCATCATAGAAGTGTCATATGTATGACAGAAAAAAATTCGTTCGGCCCAAAATGGTCACGGATGTGTCTTTTTTGTAGTGCAACAAGCCGGTATCCTTCTCATAGACGTAACAGCCACTGTCCGGATACTCAAGTATTTCATGGTGCTTGTACACAGTGGGTTTTTTGCAATATTACTCTTCCGGCTCATGTGTGCGAATGATCATCAGTCTTTTGTCGTCGTCTGATTGAGCGAGGAACTAGTTGTGCTACCCTATTTTTGGCAAAGATGATGTGATTATAAAGGGCAGTAACTATAGGGACACTGCATCATATAAAAAAGGACATATATTGTTAATGTAAATTAGCATTGTTCAGAGTATGAGTAGGATAATGCAAGAAACAACATTGATCTGTCCCTGTTGGAACTCAGAGTAAAATACAGGGAAATGTATACTGGGTTCGAAAATATACAAGTCCATGCATGGTTATGCTCATGTTATCTCACAATCGATTCTTCACAGGAAACTACCATGTCAAGCATCTTATGTAATCATGTTCTGTCCTCACAAACAAATTCTTCAAGGAAACTAACAGACCATGCATTGTTATATACTCATGTTTTGTGGGCAAAATTCTTGTGAGAATATTATTCTAGCCATTGATTGTTGAAGGGCGAATATAGGTATGTACACATGGTAATCATTACGGGATTTCCCTACTTCCAAATATAGAGTTCTCCATATGCACATTTACTTCTGTAATGTACGGTTACTTGAAACCAACAGTGTGATGCATGTTTCTACATCATGAAAATGAGGAAACTAACATGGCTATTGATACACACTCATATTTAGTAGTATATAGATTATTATAACATAAGGAGAATATCCATATCTTCCTAACCGTTTGATAATTCAAGGGTACAAATTGGCTGTAATGACATGGTCACAATCGCATGAATTAACTCATTCCAAATATAGATGATTTGCAGCATCTCTAATACATTGCCATAGTTCTACTCAAATTGTGCTCAAACTGGGATATGCTAATCATCACAAAAAGTTCAAACAGTGTCATGGCATTGTCATTAACATCAGACGAAAACAACTTACACATGTCGTCCCAGCAATACGTGGTGCCATCTGCTTTGTCAATCGTGTAGATGATGCCATTGTGTTTAATAGCATCATAGCAGTGTGTATCAGCTTTGATGATCCACTGCAAGATGAGTTGTCTCCAGCTAAAGAAGGCACCAGCATAAAGATAGGCGAGTCCGCGGTCGAACAAGGCAATTAGCTTGAAGTTTGCGTAATCCGCATGTCGTGTGGGCACTTGGCAGATTACAATTTTCTGCAAAACAAGGTCCATCCAACTTACGTGGTAATCTAGATGACTTGGACCTCGATGGTAAAACCCTATATAATCCAACGGAGGAAGGATAATCTCATGGGAGGCATGGAAATTCACGAGCACCAACTTTCTCCCATTTTCTCTGACGGCAGCCATCCAGTGGGAGTTCATGTCGGACCACTACATACCTGCCAAGAAGTTTCGGGCGATGGTGATTGGATCAAAGTCGAGGGAAATGATGTACATCGACCCACTACATACCTGCAAAGAAGTTTTGGCTAATGGAGGTCGGATTGAAGTCAAGGGGCATCATGTACGCCTTCGTATCATGGTGAGCAAATCTCACAAGACCAGATAGCAGCAGGCAGGGTGTCTTGAAAAGCTTAGGCCTCGCTTCGACGATGGTCGTGTGCATGTCCCTCGAGCATGCAGCCAGCCGCATGGCACTCAACATATCCATACATGAACAGCAGAGGTCGAGGATGTCACTGGGAGATTGCTCCAATCGTGGCTCATATGGATGTTGCGCGGTACGCGTTCACCATGGTGGAGTTTTGAAGGTGGGGTTTTTGGGGGCTTGATTTACGGGGGAGAAGGCTCTCGGTGCTGGAGTGGCTAGCGAGGGAATAGTGGTACTGGGGGAGGCGAGTGAGGCGAGGGTATGCGGGGGTAAAGTGAAATGATTAAGAGTGACCTCAGGATCTCCGGCGAGATGGAGATGGATTGGTGCTAGGCGGGGAGAGGGAGATGAGGCGAGGAATGCTATATAGCGGCGGTGACTGTGATTGCACAGTGCACAAGGTGAGGCTGACTTTGGTAACCCGAACATGGCGCCTGGTGTAGTGTCACCTCGGACGTAGGGACTTTTCACTTCGCCGTGAGGACCGGATGAATAATATTTTGACCATCAAGTGTACCACAGTTGTACTACTACTAGTAGTAACATACGGAGTAGTACTGTATAGCGGAAATAGGTCTCCCGTGCTAGCATGCCTCTGGGTTCACTTCATCCTCCAGGTAGCATCCATATTGTGAGCAGAACCAAATTATCGTCCATGCGGCATGAAGAAGGGCTTTTTCTTTTTTTTAGGATAACCGCATATATTCCTTAACCAGAAAAGGTTGTGTCTCATGAGCACGGACCAATATCAATCCGAACCAGCTATGACATATTTTTTTTGTGCAAAGAGATGGATATGTTTGTATATATGTTCGTCCACCCAAGTGGGTTTTGCGTAGATCCCACCTGTCAGGAGGGGTGCAGAAATAAAAAGTAATCATAAAATGTTTCACCACGATGATTCGAAAGATTGACCTCAACTAACAAGTGGCACATGTAGCAATAGAAGGATGGGCGCGTACATGGACACGGACCACTCCTTAGTACGATACCCGCATAGCATTTTCGTTTTGCAGGTTGCTCTACCCAGCCGTCTAATCAACTACTTGCATGCCACTTCTCCCATTTACTGCTCCATCGGGAACCAATTTTCCTCCGCTTCTTCACCTCTCCTTCATTTACATTCAAACCTCACTAGATTGGATTCACATCCTCCTTGAGTAATTCCCAAGCCCCTTTAAATAATCATCTTCTTTAGTTACACTAGCCCTTAAACCTAATTCTCCAAACCATAGCTCTCCAGTCTAGCGGTTCCATGTGGCGAAAGAGTTCCTTATGCAGGTTCTTAGCGTCAAATAAGTCCTTGTCAAAGGCTCATGGAGCATAGTTGCCACCATCACCGATCACCCAAGGGTTGTTCGGGAGTGGATCAACAATGTATCCAACTCCCTCCAAAAGGTGGATATGAAGGTCGTCGGTCTCGACACAGAGTACACGGAGCATCCCACTGGGAAGATCCAACGCAACGTCGTCCTTCAGCTGTGCCTCGAAGATGAAGTTTTGGTGTATCACATCATACACGCGCCCTCCATACTAGGTGAGCTCCATGATTTCATGTCTCGGGAGGACATATACTTCCTTAGGGTAGCCATCGAAGGGGACAAAGAGAAGCTGGCACCATACAACCTTGACTTGAAAAACATACCTGACCTACAAAACAGAATTCCTGTAGAGGATTGTGATAAAAAACCACCATCCCTGTTCTACATAGCAAATTTTGTGCTCGAAACAAATCTTGAGAAGGGTGACGAGACGCTGGGATTAAGGTCGTCTGGATGGGAGAATTATCCCTTGACCTACGAGCGGATAAAATATGCTGCCCTCAATGCCCGTGTGAGTTTCAGGATAGCTGCAAGGTCGAAGAAGAAGAAGAAGAAGAAGAAGAAGAAGAAGAAGAGGAGGAAGAAGAAGAAGGAGAACCGATGATGAAGGAGAAGAAGAAGAAGAAGAAGAAGAACCGATGATGAAGGTTCAGTTTGGTAAGCAAAAATTCCACTCTTGAAGAAGAAGGTACATAGGTTTCAAAGTAGCGGGGAGTTGATTGCCATGATTCCTTAATGGGGCACATCAGGGACGGTGACTCGTAGAATAATTTCCTTAAGTGGCAAAAAGAATTACTTTCGATATAGAGATCATTGAAACTCTTCATACCAGCCTAAGGCAATTCACAAACGATCGTTTTAAGGAGTGCTAAGAAATGGCATACTTAGTTTGAAAAGGGAGCTAGGGTTTTGAGACAACTCGACAATTGAAGGCACATTCCGATTGTTACCGAGGATTTAACCAAGTGACTGAGCGTGATCTCAAGAACTTGAGCATTTCCATATTCATCAAGGTCTTACCAACATCCATGTCAAGGATCCTGGTAACACAACATACTACCATGATGAATAGCGATGGACGATGCAGATGCAAAGGAAGATAACACCCTCTCAGGTTTCACCTTAGCGAGGCCAAAGGATCAAAATCTGGACGATCGATCTAGAGACATTTAGCACTCCGCTTCCAATGTTCTCCTTGATGTGCTAGTGTAACCCATTTATAGGTATGGTTTGGTATCTAGGACACCAAGCAAAAGGTCGGACTTCTGGAACACAAAAATCCATAAGGGACAAATAGGAAGTAAAACCCACGAAATCCTCATGGGGAGGTGGCCAACTTCTTCATTCAAGATACTACAATAATAGGTCTTCCGGCTGGGTGTGTTGGCCACAACATCCACTTTACCGGGTTACAGAGACACCAATGTTATAGCCCTTGGGAAACATTCCAACCATCTTATCTGCCTGTGATTCAGATCTGGTTGGGGTCAGAACATTCTAGGCTCATTAAGTCTAGAAAGAAAAATGAAAGTTTGCAACACAATTCGACGAGATAACGTTGCGAGCTTCCTGGGAAATGGACTATGGTAGTAAGCTCCAAAACATGAGTTGGTTCTGCTACGCACATGTGAACACGCTGTCCTAGACAAGCATGACCGAATAGTAGTCTTATGATAAAACACTACCGAGTTCAGGTTAGGATCCATCATCTAGGGTAACGAAGTCTTGTGCATGACCTAGGATTAGCACAACAACTCCCTTTCCTTGAACATATCAATCAGTGGGTTGGTGTGCTAGGGACACATATAGAATGGAGGTAGCGATCCTATCAAACCATATCATACTTCGCAAATGCATGACTGATTTGAGATGGTTCCAGAGGAGGTAACATTGACTTTCTCGAATTCACGGCGGCAACTTGCATCAAATTCACATGAATTAGATGAGGTCACTTCTTTCATCCGAACATATGCTTCATGAACGGAACATGAAGACAATGCTTATAAAATTTTCCAATACTAACTGGATGTTCAACACGGATCATGGGGAAGATAACAATGTCGCTGAAGGGATCAACAACAGTTCATCTAGGTTTCCATATAAGTGGAGTTCCACAATTATGTGAACAAGGTGATAGCATTGGTCAGACCAAAAGATATAATGGTGTATGCTCGAGGAAACAACCACGAGTAAGACAACATTGCGAATATCGTTGGTTCTGGATTGATTTGATGATAGCCCATACTCAAATCACAGGTTGGATAAGATAATAGCACCGACAATTGATCACGAGGATCAATCGATCAAGATATCATATTTTTTCAACACACACAAATACAAGGATACCCCCCTGAAAATGAACTAAGTCTGGCTGCTTTTATCTTCCAACTCTCCAAGTTGTTGTTCAGCTTAACCAACTAGCTCAGGGGTACCGAACATAGATTCTTGGAGAAGGGGTGGTTACAAGAACCAACTTGATCAAGAGCTCAACATAGCAATCAGGGAATAACCTGGTGATACTTCCGAGAAGATATTCAGAAAATCACGAACCGCCGACATGTTACTAAGCTCAAAGACAATCTTGTTTTTCAGGGCAAGATGAGATGATCAAATAAGCAAGGGATTGACATAGTCCTAACTCATTTATAGAAGAGTGCACCAGAAATATGGACTATGTAGCACGATCAACCCTAGGACGGTGATTCAATGACAAACACGCTAAGGATGAAATTATTGTCCTTAAACTACCAAGCAACGGAGTTGCTAGGAGTATAAATTTCACACATCACGATTCACTTGTCGGCATTCCGGTTTCAACAACACGGGAGCCGAGAAATGAATAATGAGGGCAAGAAGTATGACTGTATCAAGAGTTCATAGAATGGTGTGCAATTCCCATGATATTCTTGATATAAAGAGGGTAATACTCCAAGGTATAACAGAGCAAGAGCTATATTAGCATTTTGATCTGCGGAACACAACTGCTTTGACCCAATCCTAGATATGGACGAGGTACTGGAGTTTGTTCTCCTAGTCATTCTGGAATAGAATGGCTTGACGGACCACAAAATAATAGGCATCGATAACACGAATGCATAATCACTCCTGAATATCAATTGATAGACAAGGGCCAGGAAACAACTAAAGAGGGACAACTCAAAAGAATATATGACTTTCTGAGTTGTGGATGCATGGATTAGCATGTCGAACAAGTTCAACATATTTCTTTCTGATAACCCATGTAGAAAAGGTGAACTGGCAGAGTAACAACAAAGAATAGAGAACTCGTCAAGAGCACTCTGGTTGTTATCTTTCGGTTCAGCGAGGAACTTCTGCCATAAGTAGTTCATGGTATTTCGAAGAAGGATATACCACAAATATCGAGGACTAACGCAAAGGTTACTAGTAACCTAAAGGAACGAGCAAACACTATCAACACAAAGTAAGTAGGGTGAATCTCGGGTTCAAGAACCCAGGAATAGAATACCTACTACTAAATGGCATCACGGGATGCTTTCGAGTATGACCAGAATCATCACACTATGAGCACAACACATGGACGAGATGCTAGGTGATACTCTAAGACACCTAGGGTCATAATAATAACTCCAACATATATGTCGAGGCAATAGAGTACCTCAACTTAGAAATTAATGTGATTAACCTGGCCTAAAAGAACATCGAAACCAAAGGGAAAGGATTTGGCAAATGCATCAGACTATGCAGAAACCTGGGATGACTCAGACAACATAACGACTATAAATGCTCACAAGATTTGAGACATCCTGCCAAATGGTGGCATAATCACTCGATTGTCACAATATGAAGGTTCTGAGACCAACTATAACACATGGAAGTAGAGGAGACTAAACTAAGTCTTGAAATCCATCAATCCTGTAAGCCTATGGATTAGTAACACGTGATCCTGATAGAAGAAGAGAAAACCTAGTTCCTTAACCCCGTAGGAGAGATAAGATGACTCAGATCAGAGGGCATAAGTTATAAGGAGTAAAAAGAGCCTTACGTTCCGATCCACAATCAATTCCCTCATATAACTAAAGACTTTCTAGACTCAACTTCGACCAGTTTGGCTTGGTAATCCTACAAGCAGTCAGTCTCTGATACCAAAGCTATCAGGACCTCGATCCTAAGTCACACCGATCTAGCATGTAACACATCATATCACTTTGCGGCCTCATGCACGGTATTCCCATGGGTGCCATCTTACCTGGCCCGGGAACGTTTGCGCCTTTTGGATCACGTATATGATAGTGTCGCTAGCATCCATATGACAAAGAACCTGGGCCGGCATGACTAGTCGTAAACCCAAAGTGTCACTAACTGACAGGAATAGGCATACATGACCCAGCAACGAACGTGTCAGTCATCTTCGAGTGAATCCGGGCTATAGCAACTGGGCTAACAGGACCCCAGAGAATCCGGGCTACATAGCAGGCTAACAGGACTTCGGTAGACACCGCGTGACATTTCCCCATAGGGACAGGCACAGGAACAAAGAAGGACACAGGCCGGCCAACCTAAGTGTTCCGGAGTAGTAGCAAGCTACCATGGCTCAGTGGAAGCACTAGGAGACATTTCTATATTTCCTATTTTTTTTGTTCCAGGGGCCAGGCCCCACTTGTCATTGGGCAAGGGGTGGCTTAGCGGGCGCGCGGGTTACGGGCGCCTGGAGCGGGTGTTGTGCACCTGCCCAGGCCGACAGAGGAGGGGACGGGCGTTGGGCGCCGGTGTTCGCGGGTGTAGGGGAGGGGGAGCAGCAGCAGGGCGAGGTTGGAGCGGGGCCGAGCGGGCGTGGCCGGACCGTGTTCGGCGGCAAGAGGCGGAGTAGGGGGCACTAGGCGAGGCCATGGCCGGAGCTACGTGCAGCAGAGGGAGGCCTCGTCGAAGCAGGACTGTGCGGCGTCGCGGGCGAGTGAGACGTGGGGTCACGGGCGTGTGGACCGGCGAGGCCACAGCAGTGCAAGCGAGGTGGTGCGCGGAACCAAGGAAACAGCGGGGCTTCGCGGGTGCAGGCGACGGACGACGGGGTGAGTGGAGGCGAGCGGGATCCGCGACGGCCAGCAGCGGTATGCGGTAGTAGCAGCATCAATTTGCAGAAGTAGAGGCGAGCAAGCACAAAGCAACATCAGTAGTATGCATGGGTTGCAGCCTCGAGCATACGTGCACGCGCGAGGGCGCCGGCCTCGGGCGGGCAGAGGCGCTGGGAGCGCGCCCGGTGTGGCTACGGCAGGGTCTGGCCATGGCGTACTCAGGTGGGGGTGGGTCTACGGTGCCGATTCAAAGGGGAGAAACGAGGGGAACGGGAGGAGGGCCTCATAGTGGAGGACGCGTGCGAGCTCGAGGGGTCGGGGAGGCCGGCTGCTGTCGGAGACGACCGAATCGAAGGCGGCGAGCTCGGGGCAGAGCTTGAAGATGATGTCGAGCTTGGCAGCGCCCCGGCTTGAAGTTGAGGGCGGGGACAACATGGAGGAGTCTGGCGGAGCTCCTGGGCGTGCAGAGATGGCGAGAAGAAGCGGTTGACCGCGGCAATGGCGACGAGGTGGCCTCAGGGGCGACGAGCGGAAAGCAGAGGGGCGAGGGCACCCAGATCCAGTGAGGGGGGGAGTGAGGGGAGAGAGCTAGGGTTTGGCCGGGAGCGAGGCCTTATAGGAGTGGGTGTGCCGGCGGATGGCCGCCACGGCGACGACCGGTGCCGTGGCGGGCATCGGTCATGGCCATGGGGTGGTTCATGAATAGGGGAGGAGAGGAGGGGTGCGCCTGGGCCGGTGGTCCAGTTGGGCCAGGGAGGTGGGGGTTTTCTTTATTTTTGTTTTTATTTTCTTTTGTTTACTTTCTTTCTGTTTTCTCTTAAACTTAATTTTATTTTAGTTTTACAAAACATAAAATTAGTTTCCATATTAGTATCACTAAACATCCCTCTGCCACAAACAATCTGGCACCTCAATTTGTATGTATTTATAATTTAAAAGCATTTAAATTATTGTTTCAACTGATGTTTTAATTATTTTAGGACAACTAGGAAACTTTAAAAATGTTGGTTTCTCCACCATAATCACTTATGATTTATTTGTCACCGTTTGTACTTCTTTTTTAATGTTTGAAAACTTTTCTAGTTTGACTTTATTTTAAATTTGAATTCTTGAATCGGTTTTGAACTAATGCGAGTTTATCAACAGTAACTTATGTGATGTGGCATCATTAGCGGGGATCACTGTAGCTTAATTATCCGGGCGTCACAGTCATATTTGTTTTTATAACATTACCTTTACTCATACGCATCGACGTGTTATTCAATTAAAGCATGTGGCTTTATATGACGCTTACCTGCTGTTGTTTCTTATTGATACTCTTTATCAAATGGCATCCGTACACCGCGATATGCCCTAATATGACAGGGGCTTCATTGTACCCATAATATGGCAATAAAGTCCGAACACCTTCACGGTCGTTCGACACCCTGAACTTATAGCATTATATGCATCAGCTCCGAATCATGTCTTGGGTCAATAGTTGGGTTTGCCCGGCTCCCATGTTTTGCTGCCTTATGTTCCGCTATATTGGCTAAGGTGGCACAGGGAGAACTATTGCGATTGTGTCCCGGTTCTTTCGGACGAGCGCCTCAGTAGAGAAAGCCGAAAACTGACTGTCATGATACGGCGAGAGCTGATCAGCTGTTCGAGAGGTTGTAAAATCTTTAAGGATTTCTTCCGCATTATGCGATAACTAATGCAGCGTGCGATGGATTGGCTTTTCTTCCGATCAGGTGCTTATGGAGCCCCTCCTGCGGCCTTCCGAACACCAGGGGCTGCGCCTACCTTCCTTTTGTCAAACTCCTATGGCTAAGTGAGAGTGATAAAGCCATATAGTCTGATTGCCTGGTTCGTTGCGCTGAACACCCCCTTCAAGGACCCAAAACTGGGATAAAGAGTGCTCAGGTTTATCCCGAACACCCCCGTACTTCCTACGTGGGGGCAGAAGCCGAAGACTGGCGAACTCTCAGGATTAATATATAAAACGGCCGCGCAGGAGGAATTTTTTTCAAATAACAGGCAATTAATAATAGAAATGACCTTGTTCAACATTACAAAGGATAACCTAACTGTATTCATGGAAATATAATGTCCTTGGTGCATTGCTCCGCCGCAAGGCGGGATCCTTTCAGGACACTATCATAATATAACTCGGGTCTGTGGTGCTCCTTCCCCTCCGGCGGTCCCTCGGTCATCAGCTTTTCAGCATCCATCTTCGCCCAGTGCACCTTTGCGCGGGCGAAGGCCATTCGCGCACCCTCCATACAGACTGTCGTGGGGAACGAGCACCTATGGGGCAGGGGGCCCCTTCTCGGTCCGGCAAGGGAGCGGAGGGCGCACGCAGAGCGGATCGAGGCAAGAGCACGCGGGGGATTTTGCCCAGCTTCGGAGCTCTCCGGAGAGATAAAACTCCTACTGCTGCTTTGTGTTTGTATTTTGTGCTGTGGCTTCGAATGAGTCGAATGAACCGAACCCCCGGAACCTCTTCTACGTGCGCATGGGCCTCCTTTTTATAGTCTAAAGGGGTCACCGACAGGTGGCAGCGTAGAGAGAGGGGTAAAAGAGTAAAAACGCAGGTTGGTACAACTACTACCAACAGCGCCCCCTACCTAACTCTGACGGCAGGGGGCAAGGGCATTTAATGCCCGTCTAGTCGCTCAAACAGTGCAAGGAAGCGACCGTTAGGAGCGCCACCGTCTGCCACGATGGCCTTCTCGTCATCTCTTCTTGCCACCTCGCCCCGCTCGGCTGCACAGCGCCTTGCCACGTGCTCCTGGGATGGTCCTGGGGCGACACGTCGTCGGATACGCTGGAGCTCGGGTGCAGAGTGGCAGACTTGCCACGGCAAGCGCCTTGCCGCGGCCGTTGTATTGTCGCACCCGCATGCTTGCCGCTCGCTGGATCTTGCCGGGACGCGCGGAGCGTCGCGGCAAGTTTCCTGAAGTGCCTTGGTTGGCCTTCCCGGCAAGCTCCACTTGCCGGGTTCTTGTCCTTCCCGGCAAGCTCCTCTTGCCGGGGTTCTGTCTTCTCAGCTAACACTTTGTTCTTGAATGGCAGTAAATAGGAATAGTGGAGGACTTTGGCGGACGCCCGGCAAGCCTTGCCGCGGGACGCTGCGACTGCCCGTGCACAAGTTTGGGGTACTAAGGTACCCCTACTTTAGTACACCAACAGGAGCCCCCGGGCCTGGGCCATACACGGTGCCGAGCGCTGTTGGGCCAGGCCCAAAACAGGGCACGGGCACACGCGGCCTGGGTCCACACAAAATCTGACTCCGTACCCGCCGCGCTCCCCCGTAACGGCATGCGTCAATCGTGGCGTCGTGGGAGAGATCGTGGGCAATAATTAAATCCAGGAAGTGCGTAACGTCCGCCTTGGTTCTGCATCCCTGCCACGCGGCTCCCATGCACTCGGGGTCGCGGACGGTGGAAGTGGGAAACTGGGCCGTCACGGGTAGAGGCAGCGGGTCGGCCCCGACTCCCTGCTCTTCCCGTGCTCTGATTTGCTGAGCGGGGCGGCCGAGCCCCCACCTCGCTCCTTTAAGAAGAGCGGGAGGGGGAGCGCAGAAGCCCGCACTCTCTCATCTTCTCCTTTCTCCAACTTCTGCTCCCCTTCCTCCCATTCACCATGGAGAAAGGGAACCCTGGCCCTTCATCGGTGGCGGCGAGGGTCGCCGCCAGACAGCGCATCCCTCCCTATCCCGCGCCCGTGGTGGCAGAGCCAGCCACAAGGGGAAGAGGGAGGGGGCGAGGTCGTGGACGAGGTCGAGGTGCTCGGGGAAGAGGCGGACGGGGTGGCGCAGCATCTCCGCCTCCGCCGGCGGTTCCTCTCCCCCCGGCGGTCCACACAGGGGACGACCCTTGCGAGTTCTTCGTCAGGCTGCGCCGGGCGCCTCGTCGTCGCCTCCGGCTTCCAGCTCCGTTTGCGAGCGCGATGGAGTTGGACCCGCCCGAGACACTGAGATTGCACATGAGGGGCTGTGGGATCAGCGGTACGCGAGTCCGCGTTGTATTCCCAGCCCCTAATGTGATGTATCTTGATCGAGGGTGGAAGACGTTCGCCCGTATCCACAGCCTGACGGTGGGGTTTACCCTCCATTTTAAGTTAATGGAGGGCGACCTCCTCTCCGTCAAGGTCTTCGGGGACTCCGGCACTCGGGTGAAGTGCTGCGTGGACAGCTCCTCCGAAAGCGAAGACTCCCCCTCGAGCGAGAGTGACGAGGAGGAGAGCGACAGCGACGACGAGGGTAGCGGGCGGCGGGATGGCGGGCCCGACTAGGTGTCGGGCGCCGCTTCGCGCGTCACCGGCGACCCCATCATCCGCGTCACCGGCTCCTTGAACTCCCCGGGGTCGTCTCCTTGGGCGGCTGGCGTAGGGTGGCTGCGGAAGGGGAAGAGGGCTGGCGACAAGGCCGTCAAGTCGGAGTACGAGGGCGTAGTGCCCTCGACAGCGTGCTGACGTCCTGCCGCCCCGTCTTCGAGCCCCACTTCCAGCGCCGCCATCACCATCCAGCCTTCGGACGGCCCCCGGGATGTTCTCTTGGTGTCTTCTGGCGCCCGTAGCTCGCCTAGGCGCCCCTTTTGCCCTTTTCGCCTCCTTGATCAACCTCCTGAAAAGAGGGACAGGAAAAGGATTACGGGCATCTTATATTTTTAATTTGTAAGCCTCTGGGCCTTAGCCGCATCTAAAACTTGTAATTCTCTCTTTCATGTTTTTCATCCTCTATGGATTGTACCAGAGTGGGATGTTTTTTTAATGAAAGAGGGTGCTTGTTATGTTATATCCTTTACTCAATTCCATCCCTTGTATGTTTTTACCCTACGCGTTTTAGGGAACTTGCCGGCGCAAGCACGCTTGCCGCGAGCGCTGAGTGCGGAACATCAGCAGCCTGCCGGCGGTGTTGCTTCCGGCAAGAAACCTTGTCGGGGCTAGTTGCAGCGCACTTTCATTGTTGAGCGGACTCGAAACAAATTAGGGGCGCAACTTAGCCACGAGTCGATTCCTCCGCGCACAGGTTTTCCATACAAGGCACGGTCGTTCAAGGAATATAACATAAAAATTTAAAAATTGACTGTGCTCAAATTTTGACAACTTAGCTTTTCTGTCGTCTGCGTCCCGGCAAGGCTGTATTTCTTTTGAATGACGCCTGGTCCACACCTTTATCCTCTCCTCCTCGAAGCTTCTGGCGTTAGCTTTGCGGCCATGGTAGCGACGCAAAGCTTGCCGGTAGCGAGCAGCTCGTACTGCAGCCTGAAGACGATCTTCCTCGAGGAGCAGCGCGTCATCTTGCCGCAGCTGCTCTTGCTCTAGCTCGTCATAAGCGAGCACTCGAGGCGATCCGTATACGAGGGGAAAGGGGTCGAGAATGTCGAGCCCCCAGACCGAAAATGGCCAGGATAAAGGGATTGTTTGGAGAGCTTAAGCTGGTTGATGTATCTGCTTGGAGTGGAACTGGCACGCTTCTCACTTGGTTACTTGTGCAGTTGCATCCTGGAGGGCTGTCGGCAAGAAGAAACCTTGCCGTAAGGCGTTGCCGGCAAGTGCTCTTGCGCCAATGTGGTGACCACATATGCCTCCATGTATCTCCGCCAACAGCTCCTGTCCATCTTCCCGGGAAATGCACTTCAATTTCACTCCGTTGAATCTTCTTCTGTACAGTATGTCATCGACAAACTGGTACATACTTGATTGCCGGGCTTCTCTCTCCGCTTCTTCTTGTTCCTCGGGAAGTTCTCCCGTCTGAAGGAAATGGACAATCTGATGTGCCCATCCCGGAGCTTGTGGCTCGATGACAAGGACTAAAGGCGCAAATGCTGCTGCGGGAACATCCGCTTCTACGGCAAGAATCTGGGATCCTGCCGGAGCGTGATGCTCCTCGGCAAGCGTGTCGGGACACAGCTTGTCGGGAGCGTCTGCTTCAACGAAACAAACCCTAGGGCTTGTCGGAGCAGACTGCTCCTCAACACTTTCTGTGTTGATCCCGGGGACCTTCTTGGCGGCGGCTTCGGGGAGCTCTGCCGGAAAGTAGTCGCCAGTAATCAACTTCCTCTTCTTGCTCTGTCCAGTTGATGGTGTTACAGATGGTTGAGTCAGCTTGAGCACAAAAATCCCTGGTTCCACAGGTAACTTGAGTGCGGCGCGCTTTGACAGGCCATCGGCAATGTCATTCTGAGCTCTTGGAACATGTTCCATTTGCAGGCCGTCAAAATGCTCTTCTAGTTTCCTCACTTCATCAATGTATGCTTCCATCAACGGACTCTGATAATCTTTGTTAACTTGACGGACTACAAGCTGCAAGTCACCCCTGACAATAAGCTTCTTGATCCCAAGTTCTGCCGCGATCCTGAGTCCGGCAAGCAAGCCTTCATACTCTGTAGTATTATTTGTAGCTTGCTCCTTGGGAAAGTGCATCTGGACCACGTACTTGAGGTGCTCTCTGGTGGGTGCGACGAGTAGTATGCCCGCACCGGCGCCTTGCAGCGAGAAGGCACCATCAAAGTACATGATCCATTCTTTGCTTGCTTCCTTGACGGGGATGCTCCTCTCCGGAGTTTCTTCATCGGGTGTTGGCGTCCATTCTGCTATGAACTCTGCCAATGCTCGGCTCTGAATAGTTGAAGTACTTTCAAACTTGAGGCCAAAGCTTGACAATTCCAGTGCCCACTCGACAATCCTGCCTGTTGCCTCTGGATTCTGCAATATCCTCTTCAACGGAAAGCGAGTGACCACTGTGATCTCGTGTGCTTGAAAGTAATGGCGCAGCTTCCTCGAGGCCATGAGAAGGCCGAAAAGCAATTTCTGCACACCAGAGTAGCTTGATCTAGCCCCCTGTAGAAGGGAGCTGACAAAGTAAACTGGGCGCTGCACCATCTTCTTCTGTTTCTCTTCTTGTGGCTGCGCAGATCCCTCCTTGCCGGAACCAGAGCTTGTCGGGGAAGCCCCCTGCTTGTCACTGGATTCGCTTGCCGTGGTCGTTGGCTCATCATCCGCCTCCCTCTCCGCCACTAACGCAGCACTAACCACTTGATTGGTTGCCGCCAGATATAGCAGCAACTTCTCTTGCGGCTTAGGTGCGACAAGTGTTGGCGTGGAGGGCAGGTATTTCTTCAAGTCCTGCAGCGCAGCCTCCGCTTCCGGAGTCCATTTCATTGGACCCGCCTTTTTCAAAATTTTGAAAAATGGCAGGGCGCGTTCAGCGGACATGGAAATGAACCTACTGAGAGCAGCAACGCAGCCGGCAAGCCTTCGCACATCCTTGACGCGCTTTGGTGCTTCGATTTGCTCAATGGCCTTGATCTTGTCGGGATTGGCTTCAATCCCCCTCTGGGACACAAAGAATCCGAGAAGCTTGCCGAAAGGGACTCCAAACACGCACTTCTCGGGATTCAACTTGAGATTGATCTTGCGCAGATTTGTGAAAGTCTCGTCCAAATCTTGGATCAAAGTTTCTTTGTCCTTGCTCTTGACCACTATGTCATCCATGTAAGCCTCTACATTTCTGTGCAGCTGTGGCTCAAAAGCATGACTGACTACTCTTGCAAATGTTGAACCGGCATTCTTTAGTCCGAAGGGCATCCGTACAAAGCAGTACGTGCCACATGGAGTAATGAATGCGGTTTTCTCTTCATCCTCTTCTGCCATGAAGATCTGGTGATATCCCGAGTATGCATCAAGGAATGAAAGCAGATCACATCCTGCCGTGGAGTCGACAATCTGGTCAATGCACGGCAAGGGAAATGGATCCTTGGGACAAGCTTTATTAACATCAGTGAAGTCAATACAAAGCCTCCACTTCCCGTTTGCTTTGCGCACGACTACTGGATTGGCTAACCACGTTGGATGGAGTACTCCTCGGACCAGGCCTGCTGCTTCCAACTTCTTGATCTCCTCTGCAATGAACTCTTGACGTTCCACTGCTTGCTTCCTAACTCTCTGCTTGACGAGCCGCGCGTGAGGACAGACGGCAAGGTGGTGCTCAATTATTTTCCTGGGAACACCGGGGATGTCAGATGGTTGCCATGCGAACACATCGACATTCGCCCGCAGGAAAGCAACGAGCGCGCTTTCCTATTTAGGATCAAGCGTGGAACTGATGGTGAAGGTACCACCAGTGCCGTCCTCCTTGGCGGCCACTTTCTTGGTTTCTGGTGAAGCTGTCTTTGCCTTCTTGCACTTGCCGGTGGAGCTCGATGGTGCGTCCTCGACGGTAGCGCAGCACTCCGAAGAGGTGCGCTTGCCAGAGTAGGCATCAGAGCTACTCTTGCCGGACTTGATCTTCTTCTTCTTCCCTCTGCTGGTCAGATTGACGCCGCGCTTCTCTTCGACGCTCGATGCGAGTGCGAGCGTCTTCGTGTCATCGTTCTTGGAGAACTTGGCGTTGATCGCGGCGAGCTCGCGGGTCCGACGACGCGGTGGAGTCGGTGTCGAGGTTGGCCCGGTGAGTCGGCGATCTTGGCCTTCGGGGCGGGGAGTGCACAGTGGTGGCACCCCCAGCGGTCTTGTCGGTGTCGGCTTGTGCCTGGGCGTCTTGCCGGGGCTTCGATGCGCTCGGTTGCCGGGGCTTGTCGCCATTGGCGAAGCCGATGAGGCTATAAATGGCGGCCCTCCAGTCGTCGATCTTGTCTGGCGCTGGAGGGTAATCTAGAAGCAGCTGGGCTCGGGCCAGCGCTTCCTCAGGAGTGTTGGGTGGCGGTGGCGAGCGACGCGAGGTGCGAGACATGCTCAAACTTCTAACAGTGTTAGAAGGAGCAACATCCCGTCCAGGCGACCGCACTGCGCTCGTGCCGGCGTGTTGACGCGCGCGTTGGCCTTGAGCGTCCCGCGACCCACCAGCTTGGCCTTGTTCCAACGCGAGTACGGTGCTAGGAGCACCGTGGCATTGTCGATCCTGCACCTCCTGGGAGGGGTGCAGTGGATGTGCAGACGCTGAACCTTGCGGGGCCATGTCCTTGGACCTGGTGACGATGTGAGTCCCACCGTCGGCGCCCGCTCCTCCGCCGGTGTCCACCCCACCGCCCGTTTGCTCTGGTGGCGGTAGGATAGTCGCGGACAGAGCGGCCACCTCCGAAGTCTTCTTCTTCGGCGGCATGTTGATGAAGATGTTGATGTTGCGCGCGCAGACGCCGGATCAGATACGCACGACCTCGACGCCCCCGTACCTGACGCGCCAGAGATGTCATGGGGAACGAGCACCTATGGGGCAGGGAGCCCCTTCTCGGTCCGGCAAGGGAGCGGAGGGCGCACGCAGAGCGGATCGAGGCGAGAGCACGCGGGGGATTTGACCCAGCTTCGGAGCTCTCCGGAGAGATAAAACTCCTACTGCTGCTTCGGAGCGGATCGAGGCGAGAGCAAGCGGTTTGTGTGTGTATTTTGTTCTTGTTCAAGAACGTATGTGGGTGTGCTGTGGCTTCGAATGAGTCGAATGAACCGAACCCCCGGAACCTCTTCTACGTGCGCATGGGCCTCCTTTTTATAGTCTAAAGGGGTCACCGACAGGTGGCAGCATAGAGAGAGGGGTAAAAGAGTAAAAACGCAGGTTGGTACAACTACTACCAACAGTGCCCCCTACCTAACTCTGATGGCAGGGGACAAGGGCATTTAATGCCCGTCTGGTCGCTCAAACAGTGCAAGGAAGCGACCGTTAGGAGTGCCACCGTCTGCCACGATGGCCTTCTCGTCATCTCTTCTTGCCACCTCGCACCGCTCGGCTGCACAGCGCCTTGCCACGTGCTCCTGGGATGGTCCTAGGGCGACACATCGTCGGATGCGCTGGAGCTCGGGTGCAGAGTGGCAGCCTTGCCGCGGCAAGCGCCTTGCCGCGGCCGTTGTATTGTCGCACCCGCAAGCTTGCCGCTCGCTGGATCTTGCCGGGACGCTTGGAGCGTCGCGGCAAGTTTCCTGAAGTGCCTTGGTTGGCCTTCCCGGCAAGCTCCTCTTGTCGGGGTTCTATCTTCTCAGCTAACACTTTGTTCTTGAATGGCAGTAAATAGGAATAGTCGAGGACTTTGGCGGACGCCCGGCAAGCCTTGCCGCGGGACGCTGCGACTGCCCGTGCACAAGTTCGGGGTACTAAGGTACCCCTACTTTAGTACACCGACACAGACCGACCTCTTGATGACTTCAAGTCGAGGGCGGGCACTCACAAACCGCTTCACGAGCCCGAAGTAGCTGCTTGGAATCGGCTCGGGGGGCCATAGCCGGATAATTAAATCCTTCATGGCTAGTTCGGCCACCTTATGCAGTTCGATTAGCTGTTTTAGTTGATCGGCAAAAGACACTGGATAATTTGGCGCTATATACTGCGACCAGAAGAGCTTCTCCCCAGTGCTCCTTTCTTCGGCTCGGTAGATTTGGGCGGCATCAGATATGTTGCGTGGCTGCTCCGCAAATACCCCTGGAGAAATCAGAATTCAAATTAGCAACTTGATTTTCTCCTCAAATACTTGCTTTGCATATAAAAAGCCTTACCCGCCGCGATCTTCCTCGCCTCCTGGATTTCCTGTAGGGCGCCTTGGGTTTCCCCCTGGGCACCGCGTGCGGCTTGATGAGCCTTGGTGAGTTTGGACTCTTTCTCCGTTAAGCTGTGCTCCAAGGTCTCGCATTTCTTCACAGCCTCTTGGAGCTCTTGCTCTGCTTCAATAACCCTGGCCTCGTGCTTCTCACGAAGAGCCTGCTCTGCGGCTGCCTTTTTCTCGCCTCGGCCATAGCCTTCTTAAGAGCCTCAACTTCGGTCATTGCCCCTAGAGCAAACCATGAACATATTTTTACTAAATCACTCATTCGCGCTGAACGCGAGCAAGGTTCTTTGCATACCTTGTTTATCCTCCAACTACTTTTTCAATTGGCCAAGTTCTTCTTAGGCCTGCTCCAGACTCGGATTCAGTCCGGAGACTTCCACAGTATGAGAGGCGGCAGTCGCCATAGACACCTGCTTAAAAAAAAGAGGGCGAGATGCCATAAAGTGAGTCTCCTGCGAACATATATTTGATCCTCTGTCCGGTTCCTTCTTTCACCGAACAGTGTATCAGGGGCTACTATCTATACTATGACACTCTTCAAAACCTCACAAAACATACCTCAAAGCCTGTTATAAGGCTAATGCAAGCTTCATTCAGTCCACTCTCAGCGGACTGAATCTTCTCAATCACCGCACCCATAAGGGCACGGTGTTCTTCCACGATGGAGGCACTCTTCAGCGCGCCGATAAAGTACCCGGCACCTCTGGTTGGATAGAGGTTGCCGGTGGAACAGGCGCACCCCCTCCAGCCGAGGAAGGCTGCCTGCCTGATTCTGGAGCCGTATCGGTCTCCGGAATTGTGTCTAGATGGGGGCCAAATACGAGATAGCCCCTGCCGTCGACGTCCATGGGAGCCTTTTCTTCCGTGTGTCCGGCTCCTGAAGTTTGATCTCCTGGCGCCGCCTTGACAATCTTTTCCCCCCTCTTTGGCCTAGGTCCCTCTGGGACGATACCTCGGTGTCGTTCACGTGTTTTGGGGAAGGGGCCCTCTGGGGTGTCCCTATCATCCGAGCCCAGTAAATCCTCCGATGAGGATTGCTTGGTGCGGGACCTCGCCGGACTGCAAAAAAGTAAGGCTCAATGATTAAAACATCATGCCGCAGTGAGTCTGGATGCACAAGCGTGTTCAGATTTTATAATCACAAGTTCACCAGGGGCTGGGCCCTGGGATCCCACTCCGGGCTATTGTCTGCAGCGGCAGTGGACTCCTCCGGAAGGGGAGTTTTGCCCTTCTTAGGCGATTCGGCCTCCAAGGATGTGGAGGTCGTCCTTTTCTTTCTTCCCCTCACTGGGGATTGGTTTTCCTGCTCTTCCTAGTCCTCTCCGGAGGAAGAGCGAGCGTCGGAGTCTTCGGATATTGTGTCCGAAGTGCCGCGGCGACGAAGGCCGCCCCAAGTCTCTTTGGCCTCCTTCTTGGCCTTCTTCTTCAGTGCCTTGTAAGGCGTCGGGACCAGCATCTTCGTCAGGAGTGGGCCGGCCAGTTCTTTTGGCAGTGGGGCCGGACAGTAGATCCACCCCGCCTTCTTTGTCCAGCCCTAGAAGAGTTGCGGAAAACACATTGAGCATTTCCCGTGGGTTATGCAAATAGAACTATGACTTGCCAACATACAATGACTCACCGAGCTTGCTGGACAGGACAGTTGGTACCCACGGTCATCGGCTGACTCCAACCACGATTTGCCGGACTTAAAGAGCACCTTCCAGATGTCCTTGTGCGAGGAACCAAAGAACTCCAGAAGGGTCTGGTGCTTGGCCGGGTCGAATTCCCACAAATTGCAGGCCCTGTGTTGGCAAGGGAGAATCCGGCGAACCAACATCACCTGGACTACATTGACAAGTTTGCTATTCTTGTCTTCCATATCTTTGACGCGCGTCTGGAGCACCGACAACTCGTCGGGCGAAGACCTGTTCAGGCCCTTCTTGGGCCAGGACGTAAGCCGCAGGGGGGCTTCGGATCGGAGTTCCGGAGCGGCCCATTTCGCGCCGCGCGGCTCAGTGACGTAAAACCACTGCTGTTACCACCCTTTGAAGAAATCATTGAAAGTACCTGATGGCCATGTGACGTTGGGAATCTTGCTCACCATGGCACCTCCGCACTCAGCGTGCTCGCCGCTCAATACCTTGGGCTTCACATTGAAAATCTTCAGCCATAAGCCGAAGTGTGGGGAGATGCGGAGAAAGGCCTCGCACACGAAGATGAATGTCGAGATGTTGAGGAAGGAATTTGGGGATAGATCATGATGCCGCAAATAAATGGGTAAAGGGAAAATCCTAGCCCGCGGACGAAATGGGGGAGGAATGCAACCCTCTCGTGGGGTTCCAGAGTAGGGACGATCTGTCCCTCCGTCGAGAGACGATGGCTGATTTTCTTGGCCAGATACCCGGCCTCCCAAAGCTTTTTGATATCCTTCTCCCTGACGGTAGAGGCCATCAACTTGCCTCCTGCTCCGGATCCGGACATTTTCGGAGGGCCTTCTGGGCAGAGAAGATGAACGCTTGGGCGCTGGAGCTCGAGTGAGAGAGAATGGATGAGCAGAGGAAGGAGAAGGCGTGGGTGAAAAGGGGGAGTCATTATCTCCTTATAAAGGCAGCAGGGATCCTGCACCTCCCCACTTGCCCGATAAACTCGCTTATTCCCCAAGCATCGTGTTGATAGCGCAGTTGGGTTACCCACACCCGTATTGATGAGAATCCCGTGATAAGGGGACACGATCTCTTCTTCGACAGGACGTGCCAATAAAACTGCCTCGCGATATGTGCGGTAGCTGGTTGAGAAAAACGGTTCGAATAATGACCAGGCCACAGCGTGATGTCACGCTATGAAAAGTTGTCAGCAGATTAGATTTGTGGAATATTGGGCTCTCTACGGTGGTACGTGGAAATAGTTTTGCAGAGCCGGACATGATCCTTGTGTTCAAAATCTTCTATGGAGTATTCGGAGAGGGAACCCGCCTTGCAATGCCGAAGACAATCTGCGCGCCGGACTCATTGTCATTGAAGCCTGGTTCAGGGGATACTGAGGGAGTCCTGGATTAGGGGGTCCTCGGACAGCCGTACTATGTACTAGTGCCGGACAGTTGGACTATGAAGATACAAGATTGAAGACTTCGTCCTGTGTCCGGGTGGGACTCTCCTTTGCGTGGAAGGCAAGCTTGGCAATTCGGATATGTAGATCTCCTTCTCTGTAACCGGCTTTGTGTAACCCTAGCCCCCTTCGGTGTCTATATAAACCGGAATGTTTAGTCCGTAGGACAACAACAATCATAATCATAGTCTAGCTTCTAGGGTTTAGCCTCTACGATCTTGTGGTACATCAACTCTTCTAATACTCATATCATCAAGATCAATCAAGCAGGAAGTAGGGTATTACCTCCATAGAGAGGGCCCGAACCTCGGTAAACATTCTGTCCCCCGCCTCCTGTTACCATTAGCCTTAGACGCACAGTTCGGGACACCCTACCCGAGATCCACCGGTTTTGACACCGACAGCAGGCTAGAAAACGATTCAAAATAATGGTCGGGTGATGACATAATGTCGTGCTACCAAAATTGTCAGCGGATTGGACTCGTGAAATATTATACTCTCTACGGTTGTGTGTGGAACTTGTTTTGTAGAGCCGAACACGATTCTTGTGTTCGAAATCTACTTTGGAGTATTCGGAGAAGGAACCCGCCTTGCAATGCCGAAGACAATCTGCGCGCCGGACTCATCGTCATTGAAGCCTGGTTCAGGCGCTACTGAGGTAGTCCTGGATTAAGGAGTCCTTGGACAGCCGAACTATATACTTTGGCTGGACTGTTAGGCTATGAAGATACAAAACGAAGACTTCTTCTCGTGTCTGGATGGTACTCTCCTTTGCGTGGAAGGAAAGCTTGGAGATTTAGATATGTAGATTCCTTTCTCTGTAACCGACTTTGTGTAACCCTAGCCCCCTCCGGTGTCTGTATAAACCGGAGGGTTTAGTCCGTAGGACGAGAACAATCATAATCTCATAGGCTAGACTTCTAGGGTTTGGCAATGACGATCTCGTGGTTGATCAACCCTTGTAATACTCATATTCATCAAGATCAATCAAGCAGGGAGTATACCATTGAGTGGGCCCGAACCTGGGTAAACATTGTGTCCCCCGCCTCCTGTTACCATTAGCTTTAGACGCACAGTTCGGGACCCTCTACCCGAGATCCGCCGGTTTTGACACTGACACCCTTGTAATCGTGAGCATCATCATCAATATCAATGAAGCATCATCAATATCAATGAAGCAGGATGTACGCTTTTTACCTCCACCGTGAGCGGCCGAATGTGAGTAAAACCTCGCGTCTCTCGTCCCGCTCAAGCCCTCTCAAGCTACCACGTAGATGCATTGGCCTCACGACTAAGTCCTCACACTAAGAACATCTACCGTGACAAAACCACGACAGTTAGCGCCCACCGTGGGCCCCGCGCACGATGGTGTTGAGTTCTTGAAGGGAGCTCTCCTAGGGATCGAGAAATTCGCAATTGACCGCATGAAGAAGAGCCGGCATGAGATAGTCTTCGACAAAGGTGGAAAATTCAAGATTTGTGATCAGAATTGTATTAACTTTGGAGCTGGCAATATGAGGGTTTGGCGTTCTTTTGTCCGTCGCCGATGCAACACGATCCGTCGAATACGAATAGGAGATCAGTTTTTGCTACTACAGTCGCGTGTCGCCAAGGCCGAGAGGAATTTTTTGTAGCTGTCGTACGCCGCGTCACATCAATCAGTATCAGTCCGAAGAGGAGGAGTAATCCGTATCAAAGCTGGCAATGTTTTCCACTGGATATTTCGTGGCTGAACCAAGAAGCATCCATCACCTGATGAAACTCAGGCTCAGTTTTCAAGAAATCAGAAGACTTGGCGAGTTACTGCGGCCATCGCTGACCGCCAAAACCCATGCAAATTCCATGGTACAAGGTATATGCATAAAGCTGGTCATAGTGGAGAGTAACTTAGACTAGTAACATGCATATGTTACTAGTCTATGTTACTACCTTCATAGTGGGTAGTATCATATATGTGGTAACATAGATGTCTTCATTTATTACTTTGTAGACTCATTTTGCATTGGGAAGTGCTATGTGATGGTAACATATTATGTTACTCTATTTGCCTTTCTCCTCATTAACTACTTGCCACCTCATCATTTTTGCTTATGTGGCATCTAAGTTACTACCTATGTTACTCCCACTATGACCAGTCTAAGTTGATTCACGCCTGAGGCCACGTGCCATGGACAACCGGTGGCCTCCGGTATTTGGCATCCCACTTCAAATAAACCCAATGGAAAAATTCCTAGTCTGAGCCTACGACTCGAAGGAAAACACGCATATGGATCGGTTAAACCAACTGCAGTCCAGAGGAGAACTGAGACATGGATTGGACTTCAGTTCGCGCGCCTTTGATCATATGCCCCACATGTCAGTGACACAAAGGGGGGCATATGATCAAAGGCGCGCGAACAGGGAGGGTTATCATCAAATGCCCCCGACGAGCCACCTCCATTCCGGCTGGCCCATGCACCTCCGTCTCAGCCCCTCGCCCCCGCAGCCCCGAGGCGCTCCGGCCTCCAAATCGCCGAGCCGCCGCCTTCAGCTCTCGCTCCCCCATGGCAGAACGCCCCTCAAGCCGCGGCCTGCCTCCTCGACCCGCCGGTGCCTCGGCCTCCTGCTACCGCTCCGCCGCGGACCCGCCTTGCCCCGAGCCGTTGCTCTAAGCTCTGAGCCGCTGCCCCGGCTTCGCGCCGATCTGAATCGGCCCCGCCGCCTCCACTTCACGTTGAACCGCCGCCGTTGCAGGCGTGCCTCGAGTGAGCCTCCCGCTTCTGTCCCTCACGACGACCACCACCTCACGATGCCTCTGCCGGTCGCTGTTGTCGCCGTAGCTCCGCCACCTTGGTCAGTCGCCCCGTCGGCCCACCACGGTCCTCCGTTGCTTCAAGCCGCCTTGCGCGAGCTGTCATCGCCGCGGCTCATTTTGGCTTTGAGCTGCCCGCGTCCACAGCTGAGCCGCCATCGCCGTGCCGCGTTCCGTCCTTGGGCCGCCTAAGACGGCCCTTTCCACTGCTTCAAAGCGGCTGCCTCTCCGCCCGGTCTTCAATCACGCCGCCTCAGCCGCGGACGCGCCGAATCGCCGTCACCTTTCGCGGCCCTGCCTTGGTCACAGCGAGTCGCCTCCATGACTAGCCTCCACCTCCAAGCTGGTGACCTGCCTCTGTGGAGCCGCCCTGTGCGTCGCGGCCGGCCGACGCCCCTGCGCTAAGTAGCCCCCAGGGCAGAAGCAGGGGAAGGCAGAATCGCGGTGAGGAGGCGACTTCATGGAGCTGAGGCTCCAGGGCGGGTTGCCCACTGTCATAATGTTTGGTCGCCGCCGTGCTATTCAACGCCAATAACTTGCTAGCGCCGTCGCTGTTTTGTCTAGGTCCATATGGCATACGATTTGTCTGATGTTGAATCAGTGGCTGATTTGTTGGACACTTATTCATATGGCGAACTAGGTACAGAACCAAAGGACAATAATATCAACAATAATGTCAAGTATATTACCTGGATACCCCCAGCGTGAGGCATATAGATGTCAGATGCTTGGATCGCAGACTGAGGAAAATTAATATCAACAAAACCCTATATCTGGGAGCTTTTCCGCGACGAGGTTCATCCACTTGGTTGAAAACGGCCCAGAGGTAATTGTTTCGGTGGCACGTGCATTTCTTTGGTACCTAGTTGTGTACGAATGCCCGGTGCCTTCAGTTTTTGGTTTCAATTTTTTTGAACTAGCGTGTGGTTTATCTTGGTAAGTCTAGCGTAAGTTTAGTGTTTTTTGCCTTGTTTTTTGCTGTGCGTGGGCCAGTTTGTACGTTTGTGTTCGTGCCCTGACGCATTCGTTCTGCCTCGATGCTTCTCTCAATTTCTACTGGTCATCGGGCTGTGTTCTCTCAATTTTTATTGGTCATCGGGATGTGTTTCTGCTGCTGTTGGCCCAATCGTTTTATGGCATTCTGTTCCTGCCGCTGTTGGCCTTGTTCATCGGGCTGCGTGCGTGCCGCTGTTGGCCCAGTCGGTGTTCTTTGCTTATGCGGTGGCATGTTTACTTTTGAGAGAGGGGTGCCGCCTCCATCATTCCATCTAGATGGTGCAGGCGCTGCCGCTTTCAACGTTGGTTCGGGAGCCTGCTACCCCTTCTGATCGGTGTCGCTTCCCTCGCGTTTTCTGGAGATATTCCGTTTACTGTTGTAGTTCCTTCTGTGTGGTGCGAGGCTATAAATAGGTTGCTTCCCTTCCTTCTCCATGGCCATCTCTCGCGTTCGCATCTCATGAAGGCACCACCGAGAAATTCAGAAACCATGGAGGAACTACGGTGGTGCTCTCCCCTTCTCTGGGGTCTCCCCCGCGCTGCACCTCCAAACTGCCACTAGGGGGCTTTGCCAGAGAGGAGCTACGTGTAGACACCATCGCTGCTACTCTACCGAGCTAGCAAGTGCATCACCGTCATTGCTACCATGTTGTTGTCGACAGCCACTGTGGGGATGGCGAGGTGTTCAACACGGTCCCCTGGGGCACGAGGGCGAAGTGGTTTGATACATGCGCATCAGAGGCGTCGATGGTCGGTGGCAACGTGTAGGCGACATACTGACCTGGAGGCTCTTGGGTTCGGCAACTTCTCGGTGGAGGGCGCCATCGTGTAACCACGCATGACGGGATCGACCTGGATGCTATCACGATGCGCAGGAAGAATTGGAGCTGGCCAACAACGACGCCGTCAAGATTGGATCAAGAACGAAGGTATAGAAGGTTTGTTTTGTTTCCTGATTTCGTGGCTTTTTTCACGTGATTTTGGGCGCTGCCATGTTGGTGTATTTTTGTTTAGATGGTTCCTGTTGATTGTGTAGGTTCTGATGCTTACAGGGCGTGCGCTCATGGAGGAGGTGCATGGAGGAAGATGAAGAAGTAGGCGGGTGTGCGCGCGGGTACGGGATGCCGGCGGGAGTGCACATGATCAGCTGCACCCGGCTGTGGGCAGCCCAAGCTTCAAGGGCATCTCGCCAGCAAGGAGCAACGAGAAGACAGACAACGGCGCCACGGCCGTGCGCTCCTTGGCATCGAGCAGCTTGGCTAGCATAGCTGTGGCGGCTGCACTTGCACTACCTAGCTAGCGTTGTCCTGGTAGTTTATCAATAGATTGACGGCCACTTCTTAAAAAAAGAACTTTCTTAGTAGCCTGTGATTTTTTGACTCATGATCATGCTCAGGTTCAGAGATATGTTTATGAATCACAGGAGTAGGAGCAATGTGTGCAGGGTAAGTTGAGCGGCTTCTTTGTTTCATTTCTTTAAAAACGTTCAGTTTTATGTTGTTAGTTGATTCAAGGGCTTACTTTCTGAAGTATCTATGCAAATGGTGATCCATCGAAGTTGATATGTTGGATCTGTGTCACACCCTGATTTTCATGCCACAACACTTAAACTAATAAATCATGATAAAATGTGGTTTAATAAAAACTTTTGAGTGTTTTGGACCTTGCCTTGATTGGATTTCGTGTGTTGTTTGCAAGTGCTCTAAAAATCAAATAAATCCCCCAACTCCTATACTTCATCTCCTTGATCCAAAATCTTTTCCCAATGATCATGCCATGTGTATAGAGCAATATAATATTTTCTTACAAAAATAATTTGGCCAAAAAGTATTTTCTATAACTAGTTTTTCAAAAACCCCTGAATTGAGATTTGCACTGCAAGTACTTAATTAAGGGCAGTGAAAATCTTTCCAAAAATATATTTGAATCCTACTAGGAAAAGGGCCCGTGCGTTGCAACGGAGAAAAATTATTTCATAATATTCAATGGTCATGACCACATTTTGCTGCATCACCGAGGTACGTTATCACTCTCGATTTCATGAAATCATGAAAAAAAAATCATGAACATATTTTTAGTTGTGAACAGTTTTTATATTAATGTACACTTTTACAATTTTTCAACTATTTTTTAAAATAAAGAACTTTCTTAAATTCATGAACATTTTATACGATTTGCAAACTTTTTTTTAATTGTGAACATTTTGCTGAAAACATTTTCTTGAATCAGTGAACATTTCTAGAATCCACGGACATTTTTCTGGAAATTAACGAACATATTTGAAATGTGTGATAATTTTTTGAATTTGTGAACATTTTATGAATGAATAAACTATTTTGTAAGTGACGAACAGTCTTTGAATTTTTAGGATATTTTTCCATTCTTGAACATTTTTTGAATTGGCAATTTTTTTCCAATTTCATTAAGAAAATACACGAACTTTTTGAAAATCATGAATTTTTCTATTTCGTGCGCATTTGTTTTCAATATTTCGAATATTTTTTGAATAAGTTAACATTTTTTTACAAAAACGCAAACATTTTTTAAATCCACAAATTTTTTAATTTTTTAAATATTTTATTTCAATTTCTCATTGTTTTAAATTTTGGAAACTTTGTTGAAGTCCACTTTTCCTCTTTGCCACCATCAACGTTGTTACTTTGTCCATCTATAGACTTCTAACGTGAGGCGTTGAGCTTGGTCATCACACCATAGCACCTCATTTTCACAAGCCCCTCCATGCATCGACTTGTAATCATGGGGCCTTGTAATGATGGTGGGTGCCACTCATGTCTCATCCACACTTGCTGGATGCAGCATCCCCGCGAACGACGATTGCTTTTCGCTGATAATTACAGGGAAAGGGTGCATCTTTACGGGCGTCGGCACCACGCGTGTAAGCTGGGAAACTCGCTTACATCACAAAAAGTATTTATGTCTGGGGCGAAGGGCCGCGGCCATCACACGAGGAGATTCATGGCGCCAGTGGCAACATCCAACGCTAATGAATTTGGGGAACATCAATGGTTCCCGGTTAGCATCTAGCACTGAGGCAGTGGCCCCGATGGTATGGCGGATGCTTCAGTGTGTCTTGCACCGTTGTTTAGCGACATGGAGTAAAGGCAGCCCCCCTCCTATGGTCGTGGCGATGGTTTAAGGTGGAGAGCCGTCTCACCAATCTGCCAGGCACAAACTGATAGTTGCCATGAATAACATAAAGTAAAACAAATATGAACAGCACTCGAGTTACAGTTGAAGAAATCATATGAACTGTAGCCCACTAAAAATATTTGCCTACCACAGAAGGGCATAGAAACTTGCAGCAAAATCGACTTTAATGTGTCCGCGCTATGACCCCTCGAATCCAGTGACCTCCTTAGATAAAGTTAAGCTATTTCAAAGTCGTCAATCAATAGTAATCTGCTTTTGGAGTGTTAATCTGAAGTTTATGTGTTGTTCTCAACTTCTTCATGCTTCCTTTCTAAAAATATCAATTACAATTTTCCTTGTAAAAATAATGAAAGCACTTTTTGTTATACACCAATTCTTGATTTAAAAGTAAGAAAAAAATTTGCAGTTTCAGAAATACATAGAAAGGAGGCCAACTACATGCACTGGGAAAGATTTTTTTTAGTCTGCATGGAAACAATACTATTCTTGACAGTATCAACACTTCAAACAGGATAAGTTTCTTGTACAATATAGGCTGGATATGGTAGCCATGACCCCTGCTTTAACTTTCTACCTAGAGCAAAAGTCCCAACCTGCATAAAGCGTAATCAGTTGAGGATGGGATGCTTGATGTCCTTGAATTTGGAAAGAGGATTTCAGCGGCAACTATACAAAGAGTTTAGCGAACGGGGTGTGAAGACCACTCCGAAGCTCCAATTTTTATAGCCATCAGCCTCCCCTCTTTTGACATGCAAATTCTGTATATGTTCAAGTTGAAGGCTGCAATTTGAAGCCATGCACTGAACGTGTAGCATTCTGAGAATGTGTTATACCAGTCATGATCATTTTTGGCTAGATTTAAATATCAGATAATGGCTCATTCAAAATTACAGTTCAGAAGAACATTCCAGGTTATGTAGAAAATTGCTATCTGCTAGATACTCTGTAGCATTGGTAAAACATAACTACACATGTGACAATTCTAGTCCTCTATGTCAACAACTGGAGCTAGGCACTTACGCAACTAACGTAATCTTGGAGCAGTCTATGATTCCGATAAAAGTATTTGTTATGGATGCACATATGATGAAAGTATGTTAAGAATTTGCAGGCAGTAAGGCCTACAAACTAAACTGAAACAAAATGTTAATCCTCTCCACATTGTAACTGATTCCTACATGAGGAACGTCACACAAAGCAAATTCGAATCCAAAAAATACTAACATCAAGTGACAACAACACAGAGGGCTACTTCATCGTCGTCGAGATATGCACAAAATGGTTTGCAGGTGATCCGTCCAGATAACTGCAATACTGATGTTAAAGCAAAGAAAAAGGTGTAATCCAATCCAATTAACGTCAAATAAACAATACTCATGCTAGAGTTCCTGTAACAACTAAGTATCCTTGTCATTGTCCAGTATTTCATCAGCAGCAGCGACTATGTGCACCATAATGCCAGGACCAATAAATGCATCTTCTAAAATCAGCTATCGTAGACCTTCCACCGGTATCCCTTAGAATCTCAGGAATGCATCGTACACTCTTGTATTACAGAGTTCCATCATGACGTCAGATGTATGCTGCTGATGAAAACAGCCTAGTAGTTTTGAAGTGCTGTAGTAGCATTCCTCAAAAAGGTCAAACCCAATTAGCAGATACTTCTATGCAACCCAGTTTGATGTTACCAAAATGATCAAAATAATTCAAGAAATGTGAACTAAACCAAGGATGGTGCTTATCAATACCCGAACCCATAAAACTAACCACTTGTCATAGACGGGCGCAACTTGAGGCCAAAGTTGGAATCAGCTCACGTGGTCTAGCAAAGGAAGATGTGATATAAACAATGGCAGACAGCTCATTCAAAATTTTAAATACAATGGCACAGTACCGAATCCCCAACAATCATATATCTTGACAATTTAAATCCTTGAATCTGCAACAAATCCAGAAATGAAATAATTGTACAGAGAAGAAAATATGGAAGACATTGAGAATGCAATCTCTGTCTGATGCATCTTCATGGGCGCAAATAATAGTTTAACCTATCCAGAAAGTGAAATGACAACCTTAAGAATATGCTCTCCTGAATCAGATTGGGATTGGACCAGAGAAGCTCACCTTGACCTCTTCAGATCAGTCGATGCTTGATGCTCCCCAAGCCGAGCCATAGTCTTGATTGCCGCATCCAAACCTGCTGCAGCACGCAGCACACTCCTATATTTCGGCAAGCCCAAATTCACCTGCATTATTAGATCTGCAAAAAAATCATTACCAGGATTGCAGAACAAATACACAAGGTTTCACACTTTTGCTGGGACTAAGCTACATTGTACATACTGAGACATAAGCCATGTACCGAAATAATTACTCCGTACCCAAAACCAAATAATTATCTAACCCAAAATAGCTCTTTCATGTATCACATGTTTAGATTCAAATACTGCAGCTGTGGACACCTCTACAACAATACTATGTTATCCTCCATTAATCATTCATATGATCCTTAGATCATCAATCCACCAGTACTGTACTACATGAGTCAGGAAAGAAATCTTCCCTTTTCACAACAAAGATAGCACACTACCCACTTCCTTATTTGTAAAATGTACTTTGTGTAATAGTACAAAGCCTATACCCCTTCATTAATCACTCCCACTCTCCCACTCACTTTGTATATATTGTCCTCATTCTCTCTTCTCTACACCATTCCCTTGACTGATACATAGCAGCACTAACTGAATTTTGTCGCTGGATCACACAATGTATCACACATTCAAACTGTCCATGTAAGATTTGGCACACAAGATCATCAACAAGAGTCTCCCTCAATTGCATATACATGCACAAAAAAGAAGTGGAATTCAGAAATTAATCAAGTAGATGTTGTACCTGGACCTCCTGTAGGATTTGAGGGAGGTTGTTAGCGAGCCAGGCGTCCAAGTCCTCATGCGACGATGGTGCGTTGACGGAGAACAGGATCTCGGCGGGCGCCATGGTGGAGGTCATGGCGGGTTGGGCGGTGCCAGATTGGGTAGATGAGGTGGAGGGCGCGCAGATCTGGGAGGGAGGTGCCGGATCTGTCCAGTGGAGGTCCCGTGGCGGCTTTCGAACCTCCAAGGTGAGCTCGAGGACCGGGCATTGGCGCTGAGCTCCTGGAGAGAGAGAGAGAGAGAGAGAGAGAGAGAGAGAGAGAGAGAGAGAGAGAGAGAGAGAGAGAGAGAGAGAGAGAGAGAGAGAGAGAGAGAGAGAGAGAGAGAGAAGGAAGGAGAGCGGCGGCGTGACCTGGGAGTCGCCGGCGGCAGCGCCGGTCGCCGGATGATTCGCGAGGAAGGACGGGGAGGAGCGCACGGGAGAAAGAGCTCGGGGTCGGGCGCTCCCCGGGCGCTAGTGGTGGCGGCGTACGGGAGCGGCGGCACTCGGGCTGGGCGGGCCTGATCTGGGTCGAAACGTTTTTCCACTTTAAAAAGGACCGCGAGTTGAATATTGAAAACCGTAGGGACTTTTTCGCAAAATTGGCGACGACGTACCACCAGAAGCATTGGCTGGTTTATTAGTAGGTAAAGATTAGACGTAGGACTCCCATAAACCACAAAAATATAATTTTAAAAGTTATTTTCCTATTTTATTTAAAAGCTTTTTCCTAAGGCCAGAAATGGTCTTTAATAGGGAAAAATTATTTTATTGTTTTACAAATATTCGACAAAAATCAGGGAAACTCAGTGGACATATATTATCCATATATAAGAGTTTCAAGACATGGTCATGTTCAAAATATTGGTCAAATCCCTCAAAAACCCTTTCTGAATATTTCAAGCTTTTGAAATATTTACAAAGGAAATATTCTCCAAAAATTTCAAGAAAATTCTATCATGCCACATATGACATATTAGATGATCTTGACAAGTCTCATGACTTGGAGAACAAGATAACATCATAAAATACCCTCAAAACCATTTCTGTCCATTTTGAAGTTTGAGCAACTTTACATTGCCAAACATTTCCAAATGTTCTCAAACCTTGTGAACATTCTCAAATGGTCTAATTATTCATGTAGACCAAGTGGAACAAGTTGGAGAACAAGTTAACTTGATCAAAGTGCCCCAAAACCATTCCTGTCCAGAACTAAGTTTGAGCAACTTTGCATTGCCAAGTTTCTCCTTTTGATCTCAACTTTTGTGGGCATGTTCATAACCTCAAATTCTGACACTACAACAAGTGGTGCATCAAGGAGAATTGATTTGCATGACTAAATCTTGGAAAATCCATTTCTGTTCATTTCTAGGGTTCACAAAAGTTGCATTGGCAACTTTGCCCAAATAAGCTCCAAATTGGTGCAAGGCCCTAATTATATGTGACATTTTGTCCTATGGAGTCTCAGGGCAGATGGAAATCATCTACTTGCCCAAACCATCATCAAACACCTTTTGCCACTTTACCAAAATCCCATTTTTGGCCTCTTCCACTAATCTCAATGGACTATACTTTTTACCACAACCTCTCCTAGTCCCCCTCTAGCACCTGGACGCTTTTATGCCCAAGGAAGCAATGATGGAAGGGGGAAGAACTCCACTTTTCTACTCTGGGCAGCAGCATTTCCACTCTCTCTCAACTCCCTCTCCCCTCCAATGGATCCCCAGGGCATCCAATGCCATTTCCGCATTGTTTACTCCCCCTTGCAGCTTCCAGACACAAGTGGGCGCGTGAGGACGCGCGGAAAAGCCACGGATGCCGGCCAAAGACGCGCACTGGAGCGCGAGGCAGAGCAGGCGACCGTTGACGCCGCGTCCCCCGACCACCTCGAGCCTCCCCCTTGCGCCAGTCGAGGTGCCTCGACATTCGCAACACGCCACGGCGCTATCCCCTTCCTCTCTCCTCCTTCCCGCGCCTCCGCGCTAGCAAACACCGGCCGCCCGAGCGCGCCAATGGCGCGGCTCACACGCGCGCGCCTCTGACCTCTCCCCACTCCCTCTATCTATCTCTTCCGACATAGTCGACGTCCAGGAACACCCCAGACACCACGCCCTCTTCTCCCGTGGCCTCCAGCGATGACTACGGCCTCACCGGCGCACGGCCCCGCTGTGCACCTCGCCCTCTTCTATTTAAGGCCGCCCGAGGCCTCTCTCTGGAGCCCTTTCGCTCTCTCTCCCTCCCGTACGTCACCCAGACCCAGCCAACCCTCTCGCCGAGCCCTTCGTCGCTCCCCATGGCCGGAGCCGAGCCGCCGGACTCTGCCTAAATTCGCGCCTACCTCTCCTCCTCCTTCCCTATGGACCGCACTAGAGCATCACCACCATCACCGCGAGCCCCTCCTGTGCTTCTCCCTCTCCTCCCGGTGGCCATAGCGCCGTAACCGCCGCCGCCACCAACCTCCTCCGCCGCGGCCAATGCCGTGCTCGACCCTGAGCTCCTCAGCGGTCGTGCCACCCATGGATGGGCGCGGCATCACCTCCTGAGTGCGCCGGTGGGCAGAGCGTCGCCGGGGACGCCCTGTAACCCCGGCAATCGCCGGCGGGGGTCACCCCTACCTCTTCTCTGTTCGAGCGGGAGGAGGGGGATGAACCCGACAGGCGGGCCCCGCAGGTCAGCGACCCACCCGGCCGGCTCCGCGGTTTAAGTGGAAGCGGGTCGACCGGAGTCCGCCTCCCCCCGCGCGGAGGCGCATTCCTCTTGGAGCGCCTTCGACGTGGCCTCTTCTCCCGCGCGGCTACGCAGCTGGGCCGGCCCGTCAGCTATCCCTCGTCCAACGCGCAGAATAAGTGGTATAGCCTTTTCCTTATTCTTTTTCCAGTCAACTTCAAAAATCCATAAACAATTCAAATGGAGTCCAAATTTGATGATTCAAATTTCTAGTAGTTTCTAAAATCATGCCCTACCACATGGTGCTATTGTAACATTTTTACAGAAGCTTTTCCTTCACAAACATTTATCAAAACCCCATTTTCCATTTCTGTGATGAACTTTAGAAAATCACAGAGAGCCCATTTTTGATCCAAATTCCATGATTCAAAATCCTGGATGTCTATAAGTTCAAAACTTAGTTTTTGAACATTTTTTCTAATACTTTCTGTATCACCTCAAATAATGGTCTATTTCTTTATATATAGCCAACTTTGCAAATTCATAGGAAAATCATCTCAATTCCATATCCAGAGAAACCAAATCCTAGGTGCTTCTAAAATCATGCTTTGTCAAATGGGTGCCTCTGCTCATTTTTGAAAATAATGTTTCTACACACTTCTTGCAAATCCATTAATCCCTTGACTCCATCATATTGAAATGTTCAGAGATGTCCATTGATCAAATCCTAATGAAACCACTTTGGTCATTCCTCATATGACCAGAGAAGTCCTAGAAAAGTCCAACTCATATTTTTAGAGCACTTTTATTTTTTCCTTGTTGTGTTGCTTATTATGATTGTTTCCGACGTTAGTTGACGAAATAGACGGAGTACTTGGAGAAGGACCAGAAGACTTGAAGACTCTGAGGAACCAGGCAAGCAGCCCTTTGACCATGTCTATGAAACCCGTTTTATGCATGTCATATAGCACCATATTGTTGTTGCAACGGAATCATGATGAGGTGGTACCCACGTTGATGGTTTGCCACCGCTAATTCCTCGTTGATACTTGCATTGTGCATGACCCTACCTTCTTATGAGGGTTATGCCGGCGGGAGTAGATAGGATGCTAAAGTAGATGCTACGCAAAAAGGGGACGGGAATATGCATGGTGATGGAGACAAAATATTTTCAAAAGACTTTTTCGAAAACCCCGTCGGGTGCCACTTATGCCCGAGGGAGATGATGAGATGGGTAACCACTTGATGACGAAGTGGTATACCGAGGCAAGTGTGTGTTGTTTTCAAAACGGATTGGTTGAAGTTGCGACCGTTATTCCAACCTTACATGCGCAACCACTCTACCCTTATATGGGAAAGGGCATTATTGATTACCTAGACCGATACTAGCTTGGAGCCCGCATTACTAGTGACGGGAGAGTTGTTGGTGCACTCTCTCGGGATGGGGTCGTGCCAGGTAGGGCGGCCATGACTGTTTTCACAGGGCACCAGACACACCGTTGGTACCCCGTACCAGTGGTATGTGATAATTATGGGAGCAAGGCTCCATGAAAGTGTTATGTGAAATGTTGGGCACGGGGGTTACTGCCAATCGAGTGGACTCCATGTTAGTGTCGTCCAGGGAAAGGTAGTGATCGGGTGCCTACCCCGGGTACTTGAGGTACCGCGGGTCGTGGCTGACACGGAAGTTCCCCGGATCTTGTGGGTACAGTGTGCAACCTCTGCAGAGTGTAAAACTATTCAAATAGCCGTGTCCACGGTCAAGGACAGTTGGGTAACCGCTCTTGGGCTACGTCCACATGTTTACAAACCGAGTGTGTGTGTTGATAAAACTACTTGGGTCAAGTCAAGGGACTTGACATGATTGAGTTGGGTTGGTGCCCACTCTATTTATGTTGATATCTGTAACCTGCCCTCATGGTTACTTGAATTCTCCTGATGCATGTCTTACAAGTTGTTGAACATGTCATTGCACTCAAAATTAGATTTCTGCAAAAATTTACCTATATCATGTATTGTTACATCTTGGACCAAAACATGGGTTGCTTGTGAGTACATTCAAAGTACTCATTGGCTTGCCACTGGTTATTTTATTGGCCAGGCATGAAAGAACAAGATATATTGAAGAGTTCCTTGGTGACGATCGTGCGAGCTAGGACGCTTTCCCAGTCAGAATGCCTGTAGGGTTATGGCAGATGGCATGGGTCCAAGTTATCGACGAAGATTTCCGCTGCAATGTTATACTCAAGACTTGACCATAATGGTCCTACTTGTGTAATACGGTATGTATGGATGTAAGCCTCTTGTTATTCAGCTTCTGTGTGTTCAGTGAGCATTGATCTCTGGGATCACTATACACGTGCATTCGATGATCACGACTTATGAGTCGGGGTCCCCACAGAGCTGGTATCAGAGCCATCCTGACTGTAGGAAGCCTTAGTTAGCATGGTCGTTAGTTAGGGTAAAACTATTTCCAAAACAACTACTAGTTTTCAAAACTATCTATACTTCTCTTCCCTTCTCAGTTTTTGAAAACTAAGGTATACTTTCCTTATTGATCTCTTCCCCTTCAAAACCTTTGGTCGCTAGAACCCTTATGCCCCTGACCACTGGATTCCTTTTATCCTCGTGGATAATCTAGAAGGAAGATGCCTTGCCAGACATTCACCCACATCTCCTGAACACAAGATTGGCGACATCACAACAAGACGATACCAACAGAAGATACATCCTCGAGGAATGAGGACCTGAAGACCCAGGAGATGATGACACCCTTGACACTACCCCAAGATGATGCAACCTTAGCCTACGATGATCAGGGCATAGGATATGCAAGATCATGATATACATCGCTAATAGAGTAACCCTGTCACTACCGTTGTTGTATCGGCAACCACCGATGGATGAGAACCTAGCCATTTGGTCCGCCTCACCATAGTGAGCAGGAAAACGGTTCTCCTCATCCCCCGCTCTTGGTGTCACTATTGTCATCAACGTAACCGACATGATGGACCTCTATTATGCGTTGTTAATGTCATTGCATAAAGGATTATCTACTTATTACCTTCGACACCTTAGAAGACAAAAAGGGATCGTCGTGATTAAGAAGACAATAGAAGACCAAGTCAATGCCAGTTACGAGGAGCCACCTTCACCCCATCACCTCATCAGGAGAGAAGTTGTTGAAGATTCTTCAGGCTCAACCCAGATTGTTTCATCGAACAACTACAAGAGACGTAGCAACACCTGAGGAAAACTCAGAAGACTGCATGAGGCACAAGGCACGACTACTGAGTCCAAGAACCCCTAGGGTAGGATGAGTCGTGTACTCCCTATGCGCAGTCGGGTCCGTATGATAGTTCGAATAGAACCATGATTGTGTGTTGCTTGTTTTTATTTGTTTGTGTTTTGATATAGGTCGCACTTTTGCCCTAGGCGACAAGTATGCGACTATATCACCTTCCTTACCTTGCTTCTTATGTTTTGCCCTTTCTGCACCTGGTTGTTTGCACTTGCACTATAGAACCCCCTTTAGGCATTCCCCTCCTCTATGCTACTTCTCCCTCTCATCTCTTTCCTCAACTGAAGACAAGCAAGACTATATGCACCAAGGATTCCACCTCGGCGACCACCAAGCACTGAAGACTTTTGCTACAACCTCCTCGACCAAATGCAACCCCGTAGAATTATGTTTAACCCTCAAGATTAGAAACCCATTCCTAGACCCTTCGAGACTTCACGAGATACCCCAGCTCGAATCCTTAACTATGTGCTTAACCCACAGAATTGCAAGAGAACCTGTTAAGCCTCCATAACCTTGCTTATCACTGGGTTCACTACGGAACTAGAGGACATAGTGAACGAGCACATTATCATCCTAGGATGGCACCAAAACTGACTATGCCATAGGGAAGACCAATTTGAGGATATAGGAACAGAGGGCAAATGACTTGGTGAGTTTATATCAGTGACCTTGAGGAATTATCTGAGACTTTGGTGGATTATGAGGCTTTCATGTTGGTAGTTGAACTTGGTGGGATCAGTTAATAGAGTAGCATAACTTTCATTGCCCCTGAGTAAATTGGATTTAGTAGGACAATTATGATTGCAAGCCGAAATTCTCGGATATATAAGGATTTGACTTAGCCAGTGGATATTGATAGGAGACAGTTGATATTACGTAAATGACTTGGGGGAAACATGTAGGAATACTCGTTGGACACAAGATTTGGATTTAAGTAGCTGATTCTAGTTGAATATAGATGCTGAGTATGTCTACATGGTTCGGAGTAAATTGGATTTAGACTTGGCGTGGGAAACGAACACCTATGGGGCAGGGCCCCTTCTCGGTCCGGCAAGGGAGCGGAGGGCGCACGAAGAGCAGATCGAGGCGAAAGCACGCGAGGGATTTTACCCAGCTTCAGAGCTCTCCGGAGAGATAAAACTCCTACTGCTGCTTTGTGTTTCTATTCTGTTCTTGCTCGAGAGCGTGGGTGTGTTGTAGTGTCGAATGAGTCGAACCCCTTCTACGTGCGCATAGGCCTCCTTTTTATAGTCTAAAGGGGTCACCGACAGGTGGCAGCATAGAGAGAGGGGTAAAAAAGTAAAAACGGGGGTTGGTACAACCGCTATCAACAGTGCCCCCTACCTAACTCTGATGGCAGGGGACAAGGGCATTTAATGCCCGTCCTGTCGCTCGAATAGTGCAGGAAACGACCGTTAGGGGCGCCACCGATCGCCACGATGGCTTCCTTGTCATCCTCACTTGCCACCTCGCACCGCTTGGCTGCACAGCTACCCGCCACGTGCACCAGGAGTGATCCTGCGGCGACACGTCGTTGGATGTGCTGGAGCTCGGGCGCAGAGTGGTGGCTTCGCCGCGGCAAGAGCCTTGCCGCGGTCGCTGTCTTGTCGCACCCGCAAGCTTGCCTTTCGCTGGGTCTTGGTTGGCCTTCCCGGCAAGCTCCTCTTGCCGGGGTCTTGTCCTTCCCGGCAAGCTTCTCTTGCCGGGACTCTGTCTTCTCAGTTAACACTTTGTTCTTGAATGGAAGTAATAGGAATAACGAAGGGTCTTGGCGGACGCCCGGCAAGCCTTGCCGCGGGGCGCTGCGACTGCCCGTGCACAAGTTCGGGATACTAAGGTACCCCTACTTTAGTACACCGACAGGAGCCCCCGGGCCTGGGCCATACACGGTGCCGAGCGCTGTTGGGCCAGGCCCAAAATAGGGCACGGGCACGCGCGGCCTGGGTCCAAACCAAATCCACTCCGTATCCACCGCGTCCTCCCGAAACGGCACGCGTCAATCGCGGCGTCATGGGAGAGATCGTGGGCAATACTTAAATCAGGAAATGCGTAATGTTCGCCTCCCCTGTTTATAAGCAGAGGAAACAGGGCCGTTCCCCCACCTTCGCCACTTGCAGTTCCTTCCTCCGAAAGCTCCGCCGCTCCCCTCCGCTTCCCAGCCGAAAGAGAGCAGCGCTCCGCCGCCCGTCGCCGCCGTCGCCCTCAACACCTCAGCGCTCCCCCGCCGCTTCCGCCATGGCTCCGAAGACCGGCAAGAGCTCGAAGTCGAGCACCAAGTCGGCCGAGGCGCTGCGGCTTGAGGCGCTGCGCAAGGAGCGAGTGCTTTTCCCCCCCGAGCACACCCCGAAGGTGCTGCGGGAGGAATTTTACCTCTTCTGGTCGACGGAGACGCGGGCGCATCCGCGCACGCCGGTGCTCTCCGCCGAGGCTTCCAAATCGAAGCGGTGCCCAAAAGGGTACCATTTCTTTCCTGTGTTCTTCTATTGCGGGCTCTGCCCACCTTTTTCTGATTTCCTCTGCGACATCATGAATACCTACGGGTTTCATCTTCTTGATTTCACCCCCAACGTCGTTCTGACAATGGCGGTTTTCGCACACCTCTGCAAGAACTTCGTCGGCATCCTCCCGGATGTCGCTCTTTTTCGTCATTATTTCACCCCCCAGGCCGAGAAAGGGGAGCCACTGGCTGGCGGAATCGCCTGGACCTCTCGCATCGGCATGAAGGAGGTGTATCTGACGGGCGAGCTCCGCAGCAAGTGGGATGAGTGGAGGGCGGAGTGGTGCTGGATCGTCGATGCCAACCCGCAGCCATTAACAAACCTGCGCCAGAGCCGGGTAGTGCGCGGCGGCGATTGGAGCTCTCTGTCGCCGGATGACGCCAAGCTGAAGATCGCCACCACCCGAATCCTCCGGCTCAGACTTGCCGGGCTCACAGCAGGGGCAGTTGGCGCGGATTTCCTTCGCCGTCGCATCGCCCCTCTGCAGAAGAGAGGGAGGCCCGCCTGGCTGTTTGGCGGCCCGGCGGATATCATGAGGCTGCGTCCAGGCCTCAACTTCAACTTCACAGTTCTGGAGCTTGACGGGATGCTGAGGGAGCTGTTCAAGCATGACGCCAACCATCCAGAGTGGTTCAGGTTGCCGCAGGGCGTCATACCATTGTGCAACAACTCCCAGCGCGATCGCATCTACGCAATGATGCCAGAGTGCGACTCGCACGGGATAAGAGCAACTTGGATGGAGCCCGCCGACGATGTCGTGCGGCAATTCTTCGATAGCTTGACGGAGATAGCAGTCAATGCCGACGAGCAGAGGCTCCTCACCCGCGACACCACCGACGACGAGATGTGGTACATCGCCACCAGGGACGAAGAGGCGGCGGCAGCCGCCGCCGCGGGCGAGTTCGGCTGCACGTTGGAGGAGGCAGAGGCGGCCGAGGCGGCAAGCGTTGCCGACAGGGAGGACATTGCCAGAGAGGTTGTTGGTGAGGGGGAGCCCGAGGCCGAAGCGAGCGAGCCCGCCGAGGGCGCGAGCGGCCAGCTGTCTTCGAGTAGCTTGCCGCAGGCGGAACCCCCAGCGCAGCCCCAATTTCAACCAAGAAGGCGCCTCCGTCGAGTTGGAGATACAGCAGGGCGGCAAGCAGGTCAACAGCCGCAGCACCATGGGACACGCTCCACCATGGCAAGTACCGTTGCCGCGGGAGCATCTCAGGCCGCGCCGGCAACTGAGGCGGGGTCTTCCCGGGCTGCCACGCCCGATCCTGCCGCAGCTCCCGGCAAACGTCCAAGGGAGCCTACTCCTCCGCCTCGCCGTGCAGAAAGGGTACCAGACTTCGACCTCTCTGCGCTGAGCTCCGACGAGGAGGAAGAAGAGGAGGAGGAGTAAGGCTTTCTTCTTTCTGTACTTGTCTTTCTTTGATCTTTGTTGTTGCTTGTCTTGTATCTGATTTGCTCCTCTCTGAATCCCTGTTCTATTCCAGGACTCTGGCCGAGAGAGCGGCGAAGAGGGCCAAGGTCCCCGTGGTTGTCATCGAGGACGATCCTGCGGTGATGGCAGAGGACACGTCCGAGACTACCTTTACGGACCCGGTTCCTTCTCCTCGCAGCAGCCCCCAGCACAGCCCCCAGCGTAAGTGTTTGGTTCACTTTCTGTTGTGGGGCGCGCATGGGTGCTTCTTCTTTTTTGCTGACATCTTGATTGCTGATTCATTCGTGTAGGAGCAGAGCAGGCCCGTTAGGAGCAATCAGAAACCGCCCCGGAGGTGCTGTCTGCTTTGACTACGCCGCCAAGGGGCGATTCCCCGACAAGGGAGCGCTCCCCGGCAAGGGAGAGGTCCCCGGCAAGGGACGGAACCAGTGAGCCCTTGGTGGAGGAGCCCATGGCCACGGAGCCCAGCACAGGTAACCTTCCCTGTCGGAAATCTTCCCTTGGGTTCTTCTTCTGATCTTCTTTCTTGGATCTTTGCTTGACTTTTCCTTCCTCTTCCTATCCTCAGATCCCACTCTAGCAGACCCGATGGAGATCGAGGCCACCGGCGAGGAAGGCGCAGGCGGCAATACTGAAGATGCCGCCGCGGGCGAGGAAGAGGCCGGCGCTGATGAGCCTGCCGACGAGGAAGCCGCCAAGGCCGCTGGTGCAGGAGCCGGCGAGGGGTCCGGCGGTCGTACTGACGACCCGGAGGACGCAGGAGCGCAAGGCGCTGCACCGTCCGTCGACCCCTCCGCCGCTGATGTAGCACCGGGCTCCGAGGAGCCCCAGCCAGGCGCATACTTGAAGGCCGACGAGGGCGTATACATCAAGCTTCCCTGGGCGTCAAGCTCCAGGGCGCCGGTTGAAGGAGAGGAGTTTGACGGGGAAGTACTCGCCTCCGCTGGGCTGGCGGTGGTAGACGCGCCAAGCAGCAGCAGCGGCGAGTCCGAGGAGGAGCAGCTACTCCGAAAGTTGGTGTCACTCTACCGCGCCCGGCAAGCGAAGCTCGAGTCCCGGGAAGCGCTTGTCGCGCGGGCGGGAGTTGACATAGAGAAGCATGCGGAGGAGCTCAAGAGCCGCAACCAAAAGGCCCTCCGATCCATTGCGGAGGAAAAGGCGCAACTTGATAAGGCGAAGAAGGCGTTCATCCTGGAGAAGGCTGAAGCCGAGGAGCAGCAGAGGCTCGCCGCCGAGGAGCTGTCCAGGCGAGAAGGTGAACTGACACAGAAGAACGTTAATCTGGACAGCCACGAGGAGGAGCTCGAGGCCCGGGAGCAATCACTTGGCGGGGCACTCAAGGAGGCGAAGGATGCCGCCGCGGCTGCTGAGGCCGCCAAGAAGGAGTTAGAAGTGAAGGTGACGCAGCTGGAGGCGGACATGAAAGGGAAGAATGATGAGCTTGCCGCACTCCAGCGCGAGCGTGAGAAGGATGCTCTTGCCCATGGCGACCTGCAAGTTCAACTTGCCGATAAGATCAAGGAACTGAACGCCGCCAAGTACTCGAGCGCTGATCTGGAGCTGAAGCTGGCCACCTTGACGGAGACGCTGGACGCCGCCAAGAAGCGAGAGGATGACTTGAAGAAGGAGCTCAAGGGCAACGAGGAGCTGCTGACGAGGGCCGCCGAGACCCAGAACACCTTCAAGGCTACGGTGGAGCTCTGGACGGAGGGCCACGTCAACATCGCTGCAGCCATCGACGAGGAGTTGGCGGAGCTGGACTTGGCGGGCTTCGGGTACTCCGCTGACGAAAACCTCCAGCCCAGCGCCAAGCTTACTCTCTTCTTCAAGGGTGTGGTGACGGCCCTCCAGCAACTCCGGGAAAGGATCCCAAAGAAGCTGGCGGACGAGTCACGCGCAATCTGCGCCAAGGTCTTGGAGAAGGTGTTGGTGAAGATACTCTTCCGCAATCCGGGCCTCGACCTCACCCGCGTCCTCAAGAAGCTGCCGGCGGGCGCTGATCTCGAAGAGCTCAAAGCCATTGTCGCACCCATCGTGGACAAGGTGAATGAGGTCAGGAGGGTTGACGGTGAGCGCGTGGATTAGGCCACCCTTCCTCTCCCTTCCTTCTTCTTGCCGCCGCTAGATATGTCATAGGAACAATCTATTAGAGCGCGGCAAGTTATTTATTGTAATATAACTTTATTATGGGTACTATCTGCTATGTTATTTCATTTACTCGATTCCATCGCTTGCATGTTTCTGCCCTACGCTTTTAGGGAACTTGCCGGCGCAAGCACACTTGCCGCGAGCGCTGAGTGTGGAACATCAACAGCCTGTTGGCGGTGTTGCCTCCGGCAAGAAACCTTGTCGGGGCTAGTCGCAGCAGACTTTCATTGTTGAGCGGACTCGAAACAAAGTAAGGGCGCAACTTAGCCACGAGCCGGTTCCTCCGCGCACAGGTTTTCCCTACAAGGCATGGTCGTTCAAGGAATATAACTTAAAAATTTAAAACTGACTGTGCTCAAACTTTGGCAACTTAGCTTTTCTGTCGTCTGCGTCCCGGCAAGGCTGTATACTTTTTTGAACGACGCCTGGTCCACACCTTTATCCTCTCCTCCCCCCCCCCCCCGGTGAACTTGTGGGCGAAGGAACCTTCTTTTTGAACAAAAGAAATAAGAGAAAATAAAGATATGGAGCCTTAAGGCTCGTTATTGCTTACCGGGGGCGAGTGCTGCACAAAGTGTCAGATATACATGCAAAAAAGAAAAAGGCATGAAATTTGACAAGATGTGCGAGGCACATGAACTTTATTTATGCACGAGATTTGCGCCCAGCTTTGTACAAAGGGTTACATGCAACGGCAGCAAGGCTTGTACAAAAGGTAGTTGCCGGAACAGATTCCGGCAACCACGCCTTATGGGTAAAACTTGCGAAGATGCTCTATGTTCCAGGAATTGCTCACCGGAAAGCCATCTTCGGTCTCAAGGCGGACAACGCCGGGCCTAGTGACTCGTTTCACCCGATAAGGGCCTTCCCACTTCGGCGTCAACTTGTTGGAATTCTTGGCGGATTGAACGCATCGAAGAACAAGGTCACCTTCCTCGAAGCTTCTGGCGTTAACTTTGCGGCTATGGTAGCGGCGCAAAGCTTGCTAGTAGCGAGCAGCTCGTACAGCAGCCTGAAGACGATCTTCCTCGAGGAGCAGCGCGTCATCTTGCCGCAGCTGCTCTTGCTCAAGTTCATCGTAAGCGAGCACTCGAGGCGATCCGTATACAAGTTCCGTGGGGAGAATTGCTTCTACTCCATAGACAAGAGCAAAAGGTGTCTGGCCAGTGGCTCGATTTGGCGTCGTCCTGATCGACCAAAGAACCACCGGCAGCTCCTCGATCCAATTTCTTCCGCACTTGCGCAGCCTGTCGAAAGTTCTCGTCTTGAGCCTGCGCAGCACTTCAGCGTTTGCCCTCTCCGCTTGACCGTTGCTTCTCGGGTGAGCAACAGAAGCGAAGCAGATCTTGGTGCCAAGATCTTGGACGTACTGCATGAAGGTGTGGCTCGTGAATTGTGTGCCATTGTCGGTGATGATCCTGTTAGGGACTCTGAAACGGCAAACAATTGACCTGAAGAACTTGACCGCTGACTGTGCTGTCACCTTCCTCACTACTTCCACTTCTGGCCACTTTGTGAACTTGTCGATTGCAACGTACAAGTACTCAAAGCCCCTGACAGCTCGGGGAAAGGGGCCGAGGATGTCGAGCCCCCAGACCGAAAATGGCCAGGATAAAGGGATTGTTTGGAGAGCTTGAGCTAGTTGATGTATCTGCTAGGAGTGGAACTAGCACGCTTCACACTTGGTTACTTGTGCAGTTGCATCCTGGAGGGCTGTCGGCCAGAAGAAACCCTGCCGAAAGGCTTTGCCGGCAAGTGCTCTTGCACCAATGTGGTGACCACCTATACCTCCATGTATCTCTGCCAACAACTCCTGTCCATCTTCCGGGGAAATGCACTTCAATTTCACTCCGTTGAATCTTTTTCTGTACAGTATGTCATCGACAAACTAGTACATACTTGATTGCCGGGCTACTCTCTCCGCTTCTTCTTGCTCTTCGGGAAGTTCTCCTGTCTGAAGGAAATGCACTTCAATTTCACTCCGTTGAATCTTTTTCTGTACAGTATGTCATCGACAAACTGGTACATACTTGATTGCCGGGCTACTCTCTCCGCTTCTTCTTGCTCTTCGGGAAGTTCTCCTGTTTGAAGGAAATGGACGATCTGCTGTGCCCATGCCGGAGCTTGTGGCTCAACGACAAGGATTAAAGGCGCAAATGCTGCTGCGGGAACATCTGCTTCCATGAAAAGAATCAATGATTCAGCCAGAGCATGATGCTCCCCGGCAAGCGTGTCGGGACACAGCTCGTCGGGAGCGTCTGCTTCAACGAAACAAACCCTAGGGCTTGTCGGAGCAGACTGCCCCTCAGCGCTCTTTGTGTTGATCTTGGGGACCTTCTTGACGGCGGCTTCGGGGAGCTCTGCCGGAAAGTAGTCGCCAGTAACTAACTTCCTCTTCTTGCTCTATCCAGTTGATGGTGTGACAGATGGTTGAGTCAGCTTGAGCACGAAAATTCCTGGTTCCACAGGTAACTTGAGTGCGACACACTTTGACAGGCCATCTGCAATGTCATTCTGAGCTCTTGGAACGTGTTCCATCTGTAGGCCGTCAAAATGTTCTTCTAGCTTCCTCACTTCATCAATGTATGCTTCCATCAACGGACTCTGATAATCTTTGTTTACTTGACGGACGACAAGCTGTGAGTCACCCCTGACAATAAGCTTCTTGATCCCAAGGTCTGCCGCGATCCTGAGTCCGGCAAGCAAGCCTTCATACTCTGCAGTATTGTTTGTTGCTTGCTCCTTGGGAAAGTGCATCTGGACCACGTACTTGAGGTGCTCTCCGGTGGGTGCGACAAGTAGTACGCCCGCACCGGTGCCTTGCAGCGAGAAGGCACCATCAAAGTACATGATCCATTCTTTGCTTGCTTCCTTGACGGGGATGCTCCTCTCTGGAGTTTCTTCATCAGGCGTTGGCGTCCATTCTGCTATGAATTCTGCCAATGCTCGGCTCTGGATAGTTGAGGTACTCTCAAGCTTGAGGCCAAAGCTTTACAATTCCAGTGCCCACTCGACAATCCTGCCTGTTGCTTCTGGATTCTGCAGTATCCTCTTCAATGGAAAGCGAGTGACAACTGTGATCTCATGTGCTTGAAAGTAATGGCGCAGCTTCCTCGAGGCCATGAGAAGGCCGAAAAGCAACTTCTGCACACCAGAGTACCTTGATCTAGCCCCCTGCAGAAGGGTACTGACAAAGTAAACTGGGCGCTGCACCATCTTCTTCTGTTTCTCTTCTTGTGGCTGCGCAGATCCATCCTTGCCGGAACCAGAACTTGTCGGAGAAGCCCCCTGCTTGTTGTTGGACTCGCTTGCCGCGGTCGCTGGCTCATCATTCGCCTCCCTCTCCGCTACTAACACAACACTAACCACTTGATTGGTTGCCGCCAGATATAGCAGCAACTTCTCTTGTGGCTTAGGTGCGACAAGTATTGGAGTGGAGGATAGGTATCTCTTCATGTCCTGCAGCGCGGCCTCCGCTTCCGGAGTCCATTTCATTGGACCTGCCTTTTTCAAAATTTTGAAAAATGGCAGGGCGCGCTCAATAGACTTAGAGATGAACCTACTGAGAGCAGCAACACAGCTGGCAAGTCTTCGCACGTCCTTGACGCGCTTCGGCACTTCGATCTGTTCAATGGCTTTGATCTTGTCGGGATTGGCTTCAATCCCCCTCTGAGACACAAAGAATCCGAGAAGCTTGCCGGAAGGAACTCCAAACATGCACTTCTCGGGATTCAACTTGAGATTGATCTTGCGCAGATTTGTAAAAATCTCGTCCAAATCTTGGATCAAAGTCTCTTTGTCCTTGCTCTTGACCACTATGTCATCCATGTAAGCTTCTACATTTCTGTGTAGCTGTGGCTCAAAAGCATGACTAACTACTCTTGCAAACGTAGAACCAGCATTCTTTAGTCCGAAAGGCATCCGTACAAAGCAGTACGTGCCACATGGAGTAATGAATGCGGTTTTCTCTTCATCCCCTTCAGCCATGAAGATCTGATGATATCCTGAGTATGCATCAAGGAACGAAAGCAGATCACATCCTGCCGTGGAGTCGACAATCTGGTCAATGCGCGGCAAGGGAAATGGATCCTTGGGACAAGCTTTATTAACATCAGTGAAGTCAATACAAAGCCTCCACTTCCCGTTTGCTTTGCGCACGACTACTGGATTGGCTAACCACGTTGGATGGAGTACTCCTCGGACCAGGCCTGCTGCTTCCAATTTCTTGATCTCCTCTGCAATGAACTCTTGACGCTCCACTGCTTGCTTCCTAACTCTTTGCTTGACAGGCCGCGCGTGAGGGCAAACAGCAAGGTGGTGCTCAATTACTTTCCTGGGAACACCGGGGATGTCAGATGGTTGCCATACAAACACATCAACATTCGCCCGCAGGAAAGCAACGAGCGCGCTTTCCTATTTAGGGTCAAGTGTGGCACTGATGGTGAAGGTACCACCAGTGCCATCCTCCTTGGCGGCCACTTTCTTGGTCTCTGGTGAAGCTGTCTTTGCCTTCTTGCACTTGCCGGTGGAGCTCGATGGTGCGTCCTCGACGGTAGCGCAGCACTCCGAAGAGGTGCGCTTGCCGGAGTGGGCATCAGACCTACTCTTGCCGGACTTGGTCTTCTTCTTCCCCCCGGGAGCTTCAACGGCAAGTGGTTTGCGTTCTGCTGCGGCTGCTGAATCCCGGTAGATCTTGTCTTTACAGATAAGCGCATCTTTCTTGTCGCCATGGACAGAAATAACACTTATCGGACCAAGCATCTTGAGCACATTGTAAGCGCAGTGAGAGGCTGCCATGAACTTGGCAAGCGCTGGACGGCTGAGTATCCCATTGTAAGGCAATGGGAAATCAGCAACGTCAAACGTGACTCTCTCTGTCCTGAAGTTCAGCTCGCTGCCAAAAGTTACTGGCAGTGTGATCTTCCCCTTCAGCTTGCTCCTTCCCGGGTTAATTCCTTGAAAAGTGCCGGTCTCTTCGAGCTCGCTGTCGGGGATCTGGAGCTTCTTGAGCACCGCGGAAGAGATCAGATTCAGGCCGGCCCCGCTGTCAACCAACATCTTCGTGACCTTGAGGTTGCGGATGGTTGGCGAAACCAACATCGGCAAGCACCCGACCGCAGTGATGCGATCAGGGTGATCCTCAACGTCGAAGATGATGGGCGTGCTGGACCACTTAAGGGGCTTGCGCGATTCAACGGACGGTTCTGCTGCGTACACCTCCCGCACCCACTGTTTGAGTTGGCGGTGCGAGGTGTGCAGAGAGGCGCCGCCGTCGACGCACAAAACCTCCGTTGCCTTCTGAAACTCCTGCTCGTCGGTCTCATCTTCCTCCATCTCATCATCTTCATCTTCGTCTTCATCCTTGTCGCGGCCACGGGGAGGCCTATCTCCTTGCCGCTGCTTGTCCTTGCCGCGGCGCCCTCCCCGGGCGGGACGCTTCTTGCCGGATCCTCCGCCACCTTCCTGGGCCTTCTCCTTGTCGCGGCGCTTGTATTCAGCTTTCTGTAGCTCTGCCATCTGCTCAACCTTCTTGCAAGCTTGGAGGTCGTGGCCCTTGGTGCGGTGGATCTTGCAGTACTGCTTGCCGGAGCCATCCTGCTTGTCGGCGGCCACCACAGCCTCGCCGGAGTCACCAGCTTTGGCCTTCTCGGAACCGCCTCCGTTGCCGGACTGCTCGACAACTAGCACGTCCTTAGCCTTTCTCTTTCTGTTATTCCGCCTCCGGTTCTTCTTTGCCGGAGGGGCGTCCTCACTGTCAGATCCTTCTGCTCCTGCGTTCTCTCCGGGGAGTTTTCTCCCCTCTTCAGCACGTGCACACTTGTCGGCCAATGCATAGAGCTCGCTGACATCTCTGATTTTGCACATTGCCATCTCCTCCCTCATCCTGCGGTTACGCACGTTCTGATGGAACGCGCTGATAACCGCGGCAGGGTGGACGTCTGGAATGTTGCGCTGCACTTGGCTGAATCTCTGTATGTACTTGCGCAGGGGTTCTCCTTCCTTCTGGGCGAGCAGATGAAGGTCGCTCTCCTGGCCATGGGGCTTGTGGCCGCCTGTGAAGGCGCCGACAAACTGATGGCACAGGTCCGCCCACGAAGAGATGGAGTTATCCGGCAAGTGCATGAGCCAAGATCTGACGTTGGGCTTGAGCACCAGCGGGAAGTAGTTGGCGAGGATCTTCTCGTCGCGCCCCCGGCAGCCTGCACCGTGATGGTGTAGACACTGAGGAACTCCGACGGATGTATCCTGCCATCGTACTTCTCGGGTACGTCTGGCTTGAAGTTCTTGGTACTGGGCCACTGGACCTGCCGCAGCTCACGAGTGAACGCAGGGCAACCTACCACGTACGGCAGGTCGCCTGGTTCCCCTGGCGCATGCATATCGACAGTGGGCCCAGCGCGCTGGTCTGACTGACGTCGCGCTTCTCTTCGGCGCTCGATGCGAGTACGAGTGTCTTCGTGTCATCGTTCTTGGAGAACTTGGCGCTGATCACGGCGAGCTCGCGGGTCCGACGACGCGGTGGAGTCGGTGTCGAGGTTAGCCCGGCGAGTCGGCGATCTTGGCCTTCGGGGCGGGTAGTGCACGGTGGTGGCACCCCCAGTGGTCTTGTCGGCGTTGGCTTGCGCCTGGGCGTCTTGCCGGGGCTTCGATGTGCTCGGTTGCCGGGGCTTGTCGCCGTTGGTGAAGCCGATAAGGCTCTGAATGGTGGCCCTCCAGTCGTCGATCTTGTCTGGCGCTGGGGGGTAATCTAGAAGCAGCTGGGCTCGAGCCAGCGCTTCCTCTGGAGTCTTGGGTGGCGGTGGCGAGCGGCGCGAGGTGCGGGATATGCTCAAACTTCTAACAGTGTTAGAAGCAGCAACATCTCGTCCAGGCGACCGTACTGCGCTCGTGCCAGCGTGTTAACGTGTATGTTGGCCTTGAGCGTCCCGCGACCCACCAGCTTGTCCTTGTTCCAATGCGAGTACGTTGCTAGGAGCACCGTGGCGTTGTCGATCCTGCACCCCCTGGGAGGGGAGCGGTGGATGTACAGACGTTGAAGCTTGCGGGGCCTTGTCCTTGGACCTGGTGACGACGTGAGTCCCACCGTCGGCGCCCGCTCCTCCGCCGGCGTCCACCCCACCGCCCGTTTGCTCCGGTGGCGGTAGGATAGTCGCAGACGGAGCGGCCACCTCCGAAGCCTTCTTCTTCGATGGCATGTCGATGAAGATGTTGATGTAGCGCGCTGTGACGCCCCCGATTCAATTGTACACCAATCATGCACGCAAATGTGTACGATCAAGATCAAGGACTCACGGGAAGATATCACAACACAACTCTAAAACATAAATAAGTCATACAAGCATCATAATACAAGCCAGGGGCCTCGAGGGCTCGAATACAAGTGCTCGATCATAGACGAGTCAGCGGAAGCAACAATATATGAGTACAGACATAAGTTAAACAAGTTTGCCTTAAGAAGGCTAGCACAAACTGGGATACAGATCGAAAGAGGCGCAGGCCTCCTGCCTGGGATCCTCCTAAACTACTCCTGGTCGTCGTCAGCGGGCTGCACGTAGTAGTAGGCACCTCCAGTGTAGTAGTCGTCATCGACGATGTCGTCTGGCTCCTGGACTCCAGCATCTGGTTGCGACAACCAGAAAGAAAGGAAAGGGGGAAAAAGGGGGGAGAAAGCAACCGTGAGTACTCATCCAAAGTACTCGCAAGCAAGGAACTACACTACATATGCATGGGTATATGTGTAAGTAGGCCATATCAGTGGACTGAACTGCAGAATGCCAGAATAAGAGGGGGATAGCTAGTCCTATCGAAGACTATGCTTCTGGCAGCCTCCGTCTTGCAGCATGTAGAAGAGATTAGATTGAAGTCCTCCATGTAGCATCTCCAAGTAGCAACTCCAAGTAGCATCTCCAGTAGCAACTCCAAGTAGCATCTCCAGTAGCAACTCCAAGTAGCATCGCATAGCATAATCCTACCCGACGATCCTCTCCTCGTCGCCCTGTTAGAGAGCGATCACCGGGTTGTATCTGGCACTTGGAAGGGTGTGTTTTATTAAGTATCCGATTCTAGTTGTCATAAGGTCAAGGTACAACTCCAAGTCGTCCTGTTACCGAAGATCACGGCTATTCAAATGGATTAACTTCCCTGCAGGGGTGCACCACATAACCCAACACGCTCGATCCCATTTGGCCGGACACACTTTCCTGGGTCATGCCCGGCCTCGGAAGATCAACACGTCGCAGCCCCACCTAGGCACAACAGAGAGGTCAGCACGCCGGTCTAAACCTAAGCGCACAGGGGTCTGGGCCCATCGCCCTTAGCACACCTGCACGTTGCGTACGCGGCCCGAAGCAGAACTAGCCCCCTTAATACAAGAGCAGGCTTACGTTCCAATCCGGCGCGCGCCACTCAGTCGCTGACGTCACGAAGGCTTCGGCTGATACCACGACGCCGGGATACCCATAACTACTCCCACGTAGATGGTTAGTGCGTATAGACCAAATGGCCAGACTCAGATCAAATACCCAGATCTCGTTAAGCGTGTTAAGTATCCGCGAACGCTGACCAGGGCCAGGCCCACCTCTGTCCTAGGCGGTCTCAACCTGCCCTGACGCTCCGCCACAATGTAACAGTCGGGGGCCGTCGGGAACCTAGGCCCACCTCTACCGGGATGGAGCCACCTGTCCTTTCAGCCCCCAACTCCGAACAGTATCACAGGTTGTGTAACAGTGTAAAGTATATAGTACATACCCGTGATCACCTCCCGAAGTGATCACGGCCCAGAAGTATAGCATGGCAGACGGACAAGAGTGTAGGGCCACTGATGGAACACTAGCATCCTATACTAAGCAGTAGGATAGCAGGTAAAGGTAACAACAGTAGTAACAAGGACAGGCTATGCATCAGGATAGGTATAACGGAAAGCAGTAACATGCTACACTACTCTAATGCAAGCAGTATAGAACAGAATAGGAGATATCTGGTGATCAAGGGGGGGGGCTTGCCTGGTTGCTCTGGCAAGAGAGAGGGGTCGTCAACACCGTAGTCGATCGGGGTACCAGCAGCAGCGTCAGTCTCGTAGTCTACCAGAGAGAAGAGGGGGAAGAAACAATGAATACCTTGCAAACAGATGCATATCGATGCATGACATGACAAGTAACGGTGCTAGGGGTGCCCTAACGCGGTATGAGGTGATACCGGTGAAGGGGGAAAACATCCGGGAAAGTATTCCCGGTGTTTCGCGTTTTCGGGCAGAGGAGCCGGAGGGGGAAAGTTGTGAGTTCGATAGGTTAGGGGGGTGTGGCGGACGATCGGGTTGCGTATCCGGAATCGTCTCGTCGTTCTGAGCAACTTTCATGTACAAAGTTTTTTCATCCGAGCTACGGTTTATTTTATATTAATTTTAAAAGGATTTTATCATTTTCTAGAATTAACATAATTAATTTAATCCTAAAATGCATTTATGACATCAGCATGATGTCAGCGGTCAAACGTGCACTTTGACTAGTCAACAGACCTCTGGGTCCCACATGTCATTTACATAGGTTAACTAAACCGCTAACTAAGTGATTAGGCTAATTTATTTTAATCAGATTAGTTAAGCAGGATTAATTAACTTAATTAATTCATTAGTTAATTAATTAATAACTAATTAATTTTATTAATTCATTTTATTATTATTATTATTATTTTTTGGGCGTGGGCCCCGTCTGTCATTGGGCCAAAGGCCATAGCGGGTTCGGGCGTGGCGGCCGAACAAGCGCCACGGGCGCTAGGACCCGGTTGGGCGAGGGAGGACGCTCGAGGGAGCGAGCAGGGGTGAAGCGCCCAAGCGCGCACAGCGGCGTGCCGGGCGGGGCGAGGCGGACCATGCGAGGCCATGGTGAGGCGCCAGGGCGTGGTTGCGGGCGCACCCGTGCGGGGCCAAGCCCGTGCACATGCGGCGCGGGTGCGGGACGATGCGTACAGCGGCAAGGCGACGGGCGAGCCGGCGCGGTGGTGCCCGTGCGGGGATAGAGGGGAGAGGGAGCCGGCACAGGACGAGGAGATGCGACGCGACGGGCGTGCAGCGCGTGAAGTGAGCACGGTGAGAGCGAGGCTCGGACGGGCATGGCGGTGGATCTGCCAGGGAGGAAGAGGGGAAGGGAAGGGGGCTCACAAGGCCCTGTAGTTGAGCGAGGCGTGCTTGATGAGGAGGACGAGGAGGTGACGATGACGGTGAGCGGCTCCAGCGAAGCAATGGCGGGACGAGGCGGCGATGGTGTACGGCGGCGGCGTCCGGCGAGGAGGGGGACGAGGACGAGCGACGGAGATGGACGGGAAGGCAGCACCGACGACGGCGAGGTGGCCTCGGCCGGTGAAGCCACCGGGCGGCGACCGGCGATGGTGCTCGGGGCGAGGGGTGCCTAGATCGGGGAGAGGGGGAGGGGACTGGATCGGGGGATTGTGAGGGAGGGGATTAGGGTTTCTGGGGTGTGGGGTGGCCTATAGGCCAGGGGGCGGCCGGCTGGGCCATGGCCCAGTTGGGCCAAGGGGTCCAGTGGGGGGTCTCTTTTGTTTTACTTTAGTTTTCTGTTAGTTTGTTTTATTTTCTTCTTTTCTGTTTTATTAAATTTCGGTGTTTATGAAAAACCCAAGTTGCACCTAAAATATTTTTAATACTTATGCCGCTACCGCAATTAACTTGGTACCTAATATAAAATCATTTGTAATTGTTTATTATTTTATAATCATTTAACTAATTGTTTTTGCTACTATTTTATTCATTTTGAGTATTTACATATTTTATACAAGTGTGGTTTCTCCACCATAATTACCTACGCATTATTTGGCACAACCAGAACATTTTAGTTTCATTATTTGAAAACTTTTGTTGTTTGCCTAATTTTGAATTTGAATTTGAATCGGTTTCGAACTAACTGGAGATTAGCAACTATAAACGAGGTCACGTGGCATCATTAGCAGAGGATCACTGTAGCTTAATTACCCGGGCGTCACACGCGCGCAGACGCCGTATCAGATACGCATGACCTCGACGCCCCCCTACCAGGCGCGCCAAAGATGTCGTGGGAAATGAACACCTATGGGGCAGGGCCCCTTCTCGGTCCGGCAAGGGAGCGGAGGCACACGAAGAGCAGATCGAGGCGAAAGCACGCGAGGAATTTTACCCAGCTTCGGAGCTCTCCGGAGAGATAAAACTCCTACTGCTGCTTTGTGTTTCTATTCTGTTCTTGCTCGAGAGCGTGGGTGTGTGGTAGTGTCGAATGAGTCGAACCCCTTCTACGTGCGCATAGGCCTCCTTTTTATAGTCTAAAGGGGTCACCGACAGGTGGCAGCGTAGAGAGAGGGGTAAAAAAGTAAAAACGGGGGTTGGTACAACCGCTATCAACAGTGCCCCCTACCTAACTCTGACGGCAGGGGACAAGGGCATTTAATGCCCGTCCGGTCGCTCGAACAGTGCAGGAAACGACTGTTAGGGGCACCACCGATCGCGACGATGGCCTCCTTGTCATCCTCACTTGCCACCTCGCACCGCTTGGCTGCACAGCTACCCACCACGTGCACCAGGAGTGATCCTACGGCGACACGTCGTTGGATGTGCTGGAGCTCGGGCGTAGAGTGGTGGCTTCGCCGCGGCAAGCGCCTTGCTGCGGTCGCTGTCTTGTCGCACCCGCAAGGTTGCCGCTCTCTGGGTCTTGGTTGGCCTTCCCGGCAAGCTCCTCTTGCCGGGGTCTTGTCCTTCCCGGCAAGCTTCTCTTGCCGGGACTCTGTCTTCTCAGTTAACACTTTGTTCTTGAATGGCCGTAATAGGAATAACGAAGGGTCTTGGCGGACGCCCGGCAAGCCTTGCCGCGGGGCGCTGTGACTGCCCGTGCACTAGTTTGGGATACTAAGGTACCCCTACTTTAGTACACCGACAAGACTGATGATCTCGATCATGATACCATGTTTCTCGGTGGACGATAAGCTAGGAGGTGGACTAATTGTCGGAGTTTATTTAGGCATCTTTGTGAGCTTGACCTTGGAGTATTACTAGATCACAATAACGGGGATTGGTGGACTGACTATAGTAAGGTAGCTTTCCCAGTATTTGTGGATTATAGGATATTAGAAGATCCTGTGGAACACCATAGAGATTGGATTTGAAGAACTACTGGATCATGTAATGATTGGTGTAGTTAATGGGTTGTTGGAGTTGATTCATAGGAAGGAAACAGGATCTTGGAGTGGCATACGACGTGTTTCCCTAGGATAGAGGTGCTTTATCTTAGACCTTGGAAGAATAGGCTGAGCACTTGGATTGTCACGTTCAAGCTTAGCAGCTTATATGTTCCACCCATGGATTTTTAGGGGTAGCCATACATATGAGTTTGGGGATTGTAGACATATATGATTTTGTTAGACCTCCTCTCGAGAGTCATGAGGATATGAATCACATGAGTAATGATTGGAGTTGACCCATATGAAATGATGCTACCAGTGATATGATGCTACCAGTAATGATTGGCATCTCAGAAACTGTGCTCAAGGATAAGATGATAAATGTTCACTTGCACACTAGAATCCTTGAAATCCTTACACCGTACCAAGCCACGACATGGTCAGATCCTGACCATGGGCTTTGGCTCTAGATCGATAAGACCTTGACCCACACTCAACAAGACCACCACTAATTCCCCGGCCTACTTTATGTACCCCGTGAACAAAGTCTTCATGGAGTGCTTAGACAAGATAGTTTTCATCATCATTTGGTGACCTACTTGTCCACCTGAAGACGGAAGAAGAGCCGTTCAGCTAGTCCAGGAACATTTGAAGACCGCCATACCAAGGAGGAAGAACTACCACCATCATCAAGAAGTAAACATCCGCGTCGAAGACCAGGTGTATCTACAAGCCACTCCTCTCTAAGGAACCAAGCATTTCCATGACAAGGAGACCCACACCAAGATTCATCGGCCCCCTTCGAGATCACTCCAAGATTTAACAACCTCCTCTGAGATCACTACAAGACGAAGAGATGACAGTTACCGGCTGGAGTTGCCACCTGAGTTACCTGATGTGCACAATGCTTTCCATGTATCATAACCCCGGAAGTGTTTCCAACTTCCTAACTTGCCCGATCTCTACGAGGGCATTAACCACCGAGCCATCGACCCCTATCCCAATATGACCACCGCAAGAAACCCCTTAACAACCTGGATCAAGCAGGACGTCATACACGAAACCACACCATCAAGTACTTCAAGCTCAATGGAGCACTACACGGAAGCAGAAGCAACATGAGGACTCGAAGACTACCCCAGATCCAAGTTTCTGTATTCCTTTCCACGCCTAGTCTGGGAATCTCGGGGATGAGATTCTTGTAAGGGGGGTAGGTCTGTCACACCCTGATTTTCATGCCACAACACTTAAGCTAATAAATCATCATAAAATGTGGTTTGATAAAAACTTTTGAGTGTTTTGGACCTTTCCTTGATTGGATTTCGTGTGTTGTTTGCAAGTGCTCTAAAAATCAAATAAATCCCCCAACTCCTATACTTCATCTCCTTGATCCAAAACCTTTTCCCAATGATCATGCCATGTGTGTAGAGCAATATAGTATTTTCTTACAAAAATAATTTGGCCAAAAAGTATTTTCTAAAACTAGTTTTCCAAAAAACCCTGAATTTAGATTTGCACTGCAGGTACTTAATTAAGGGCAGTAAAAATCTTTACAAAAATATATTTGAATCCTATTAGATGTAGGACTCCCATAAACCACAAAAATATAATTTTAAAAGTTATTTTCCTATTTTATTTAAAAGCTTTTTCTTAAGGCCAGAAATGGTCTTTAATAGGGAAAAATTATTTTATTGTTTTACAAATATTTGACAAAAATCAGGGAAACTCAGTGGACATATATTATCCATATATAAGAGTTTCAACACATGGTCATGTTCAAAATATTGGTCAAATCCCTCAAAAACACTTTCTGAATATTTCAAGATTTTGAAATATTTACAAAGGAAATATTCTCCAAAAATTCCAAGAAACTTCTATCATGTCACATATGACATATTAGATGATCTTGACAAGTCTCATGACTTGGAGAACAAGATAACATCATAAAATACCCTCAAAACCATTTCTGTCCATTTTGAAGTTTGAGCAACTTTACATTGCCAAACATTTCCAAATGTTCTCAAACCTTGTGAACATTCTCAAATGGTCTAATTATTCATCTAGACCAAGTGGAACAAGTTGGAGAACAAGTTAACTTGATCAAAGTGCCCCAAAACCATTCGTGTCCAGAACCAAGTTTGAGCAACTTTGCATTGCCAAGTTTCTCCTTTTGATCTCAACTTTTGTGGGAACGTTCATAACCTCAAATTATGACACTACACCAAGTGGTGCATCAAGGAGAATTGATTTGCATGACTAAATCTTGGAAAATCCATTTCTGTTCATTTCTAGGGTTCACAAAAGTTGCATTGGCAACTTTGCCCAAATAAGCTCCAAATTGGTGGAAGGCCCTAATTATATGTGACATTTTATCCTATGGAGTCTCAGGGCAGATGGAAATCATCTACTTGCCCAAACCATCATCAAACTCCTTCTGCCACTTTACCAAAATCCCATTTTTGGCCTCTTCCACTAATCTCCATGGACTATACTTTTTACCACAACCTCTCCTAGTCCCCCTCTAGCACCTGGACGCTTTTATGCCCAAGGAAGCAATGATGGAGGGGGGAGGAACTCCACTTTTCTACTCTGGGCAGCAGCATTTCCTCTCTCTCTCAACTCCCTCTCCCCTCCAGTGGATCCCCAGGGCATCCAATGCCATTTCCGCATTGTTTACTCCCCCTTGCAGCTTCCAGACACAAGTGGGCGCGTGAGGACGGGCGGAAAAGCCACGGATGCCGGCCAAAGACGCGCTCTAGAGCGCGAGGCAGAGCAGGCGACCGTTGACGCCGCGTCCCCCGACCACCTCGAGCCTCCCCCTTGCGCCAGTCGAGGTGCCTCGATGTTCGCAACACGCCACGGCGCTGTCCCCTTCCTCTCTCCTCCTCCCCGCGCCTCCGCGCTAGCAAACACCGGCCGCCCGAGCGCGCCAATGGCGTGGCTCACACGCGCGTGCCTCTGACCTCTCCCCACTCCCTCTCTCTATCTCTCCCGACGTAGTCGACGTCCAGGAACACCCCAGACACCACGACCTCTTCTCCCGTGGCCTCCAGCGATGACTACGGCCTCACCGGCGCACGACCCCGCTGTGCACCTCGCCCCCTTCTATTTAGGGCCGCCCGAGGCCTCTCTCTAGAGCCCTCTCGCTCTCTCTCCCTCCCGTACGTCACCCAGACCCAGCCAACCCTCTCGCCGAGCCCTCCGTCGCTCCCCATGGCCGGAGTCGAGCCGCCGGACTCCGCCTAAATTCGCGCCCACCTCTCCTCCTCCTTCCCTCTGGACCGCACTAGAGCATCACCACCATCACCGCGAGCCCCTCCCGTGCTTCTCCCTCTCCTCCTGGTGGCCGTAGCGCCGTAACCGCCGCCGCCGACCTCCTCCGCCGCGGCCAACGCCATGCTCGACCCTGAGCTCCTCGGCGGTCGTGCCACCCATGGATGGGCGCGGCATCGCCTCCTTAGTGCGTCGGTGGGAAGAGCGTCGCCGGGGATGCCCTGTAACCCCGGAAATCGCCGGCGGGGGTCACCCCTACCTCTTCTCTGTTCGAGCGTGAGGAGGGGGACGAACCCGACAGGCGGGCCTCGCAGGTCAGCGACCCTCCCGGCCGGCCCCGCGGTTTAGGTGGAAGCGGGTCGACTGGAGTCCGCCTCCCCCCGCGCGGAGGCGCAGTCCACTTGGAGCGCCTTCGACGTGGCCTCTTCTCCCGCGTGGCTACGCAGCTGCGCCGGCCCGTCAGCTATCCCTCACCCAACGCGCAGAATAAGTGGTATAGCCTTTTCCTTATTCTTTTTCCAGTCAACTTCAAAAATCCATAAACAATTCAAATGGAGTCCAAATTTGATGATTCAAATTTCTAGTAGTTTCTAAAATCATGCCCTACCACGTGGTGCTATTGTCACATTTTTACAGAAGCTTTTCCTTCACAAACATTTATCAAAACCCCATTTTCCATTTCTGTGATGAACTTTAGAAAATCACAAAGAGCCCATTTTTGATCCAAATTCCATGATTCAAAATCCTAGATGTCTATAAGTTCAAAACTTTGTTTTTGAACATTTTTTCTAATACTTTCTATATCACCTCAAATAATGGTCTATTTCTTTATGTATAGCCAACTTTGCAAATTCATAGGAAAATCATCTCAATTCGAAATCCAGAGAAACCAACTCCTAGGTGCTTCTAAAATCATGCTTTGTCAAATGGGTGCCTCTGCTCATTTTTGAAAATAATGTTTCTACACACTTCTTTCAAATCCATTAATCCCTTGCCTCCATCATATTGAAATGTTCAGAGATGTCCATTGATCAAATCCTAATGAAACCACTTTGGTCATTCCTCATATGACCAGAGAAGTCCTAGAAAAGTCCAACTCATATTTTTAGAGCACTTTTATTTTTGCCTTGTTGTGTTTCTTATTATGATTGTTTCCGACGTTAGTTGACGAAATAGACGAAGTACTTGGAGAAGGACCAGAACACTTGAAGACTTTGAGGAACCAGGCAAGCAGCCATTTGACCATGTCTATGAAACCCTTTTTATGCATGTCATATAGCACCATATTGTTGTTGCAACGGAATCATGATGAGGTGGTACCCACGTTGATTGTTTGCCACCGTTAATTCCTCGTTGATACTTGCATTGTGCATGAACCTACCTTCTTATGAGGGTCATGCCGGTGGGAGTAGATAGGATGCTAAAGTAGATGCTACGCAAAAAGGGGACGGGAATATGCATGGTGATGGAGACAAAGTATTTTCAAAAGACTTTTTTGAAAACCCCGTCGGGTGCCACTTATGCCCGAGGGAGATGATGAGATGGGTAACCACTTGATGACGAAGTGGTATACCGAGGCAAGTGTGTGTTGTTTTCAAAACGGATTGGTTGAAGTTGCGACCGTTATTCCAACCTTACATGCGCAACCACTCTACCCTTATATGGGAAAGGGCATTATTGATTACCTAGACCGATACTAGCTTGGAGCCCGCATTACTAGTGACGGGAGAGTTGTTGGTGCACTCTCTCGGGACAGGGTCGTGCCAGGTAGGGTGGCCATGACTGTTTTCACAGGGCACCGGACACACCGTTGGTACCCCGTGCCAGTGGTATGTGATAATTATGGGAGCAAGGCTCCATGAAAGTGTTATGTGAAATGTTGGGCACGGGGGTTACTGCCAATCGAGTGGACTCCATGTTAGTGTCGTCTAGGGAAAGGTAGTGATCGGGTGCTTACCCCGGGTACTTGAGGTACCGCGGGTCGTGGCTGACACGGAAGTTCCCCGGTTCTTGTGGGTACAGTGTGCAACCTCTGCAGAGTGTAAAACTATTCGAATAGCCGTGTCCACGGTCAAGGACAGTTGGGTAACCGCTCTTGGGCTACGTCCACATGTTTACGAACCGAGTGTGTGTGTTGATAAAACTACTTGGGTCAAGTCAAGGGACTTGACATGATTGAGTTGGGTTGGTGCCCACTCTATTTATGTTGATATCTGTAACCTGCCCTCATGGTTACTTGAATTCTCCTGATGCATGTCTTACAAGTTGTTGAACATGTCATTGCACTCAAAACTAGCTTTCTGCAAAAAATTACCTATAGCATGTATTGCTACATCTTGGACCAAAACATGGGTTGCTTGCGAGTACATTCAAAGTACTCATTGGCTTGCCACTGGTTATTTTATTGGCCAGGCATGAAAGAACAAGATATATTGAAGAGTTCCTTGGTGACGATCGTGCGAGCTAGGATGCTTCCCCAGTCAGAATGCCTGTAGGGTTATGGCAGATGGCATGGGTCCAAGTTATCGACGAAGATTTCCGCTGCAATGTTATACTCAAGATTTGACCATAATGGTCCTACTTGTGTAATATGGTATGTATGGATGTAAGCCTCTTGTTATTCAGCTTCTGTGTGTTCAGTGAGCATTGATCTCTAGGATCACTGTACACGTGCATTCGATGATCATGACTTATGAGTCGGGGTCTCCACAATCTGTCAGTTTTCGTCCCTTTTTCTCCGCTTGGAGAACGAGTCGTTTTCTCCTTGATGACTTGTATATGAACTTGATTTTTTTGTCCTCCGAATCTGATGCGAGCCTTGTCCTTTTGTGATTAAATCCATGCAGGTTTGGAAGTTATCCTGAAAAAATCGAGCTATGTTAGTGTCACAGTCGCTCAACATAGTACAGTAGCCGCTCTAGTTTATTCAAGCTACTCATATGCACATGTTAAACGATTTCCCTTGATAAATGTATATGTAATTTTTGCCCTATTCAAAATATTCCCTGGATGTTCTCTTTTACACTCTCTATTTTCTCCCTAATATTTGCCTTCTATACTCATGGCCACTAAAGATCGGAAGCAAGAGTCCATGAGAGGCTAGGGCCGGCTACCGCATCACCAAAATCCTTAGTCATGCATAGTAGTTGGATCATCCTAATTGCTGAAGAAGATCTTGAGTCAAGTCATGCTTTGTAGTTGGATCACTCTTTTTTTCGAAACGGATAGTTGGATCACTCTAATGGCTAAAGAAGACAGATTAAAAGGGTTTAGTCTGCGTTATAGAGCTCGGCTATTGAAGAATTCATAACCAAGGCAGATAAATTAATCATGGAAATTTGGATAGGGGAAAATTACAAATTTATACAATTGTGACAAGCCATTGTTACTATTCTGACATCCTGATCATCTACATTTTCACATGAAGGTTAAGAGGATGGAAGTATTCATTTCTGTAGTATGTTTCTTAGTTTTGTTTGCTTTAGATGCATCATTCTTTTACACATCAGCTTAACTAAAAGTTAGAACTTTAGTTTTCTTTGAAAAAATACATAATAGGCCTTAGGGTTGACTAAATGTTAGAACTTCACTTTTATCTGAAAAAACCTACATAATCAACATTAGGGTTCAGGGAACTGCTTTGTTTTCCTAGAACCAGACCAACACTGCTTTTAACAAGTTTCAGAGTCTGGCATGTAAAGTTTTATGTACTGTACATTAGATTTAAATTATTTGACAATAAGAAACTCCATGGGAAACAAATATCATGCAAAAGCTCTTCTTTTGTGTTTTTTACCCAGATAGAAAAACCTATCCAAATCTATTTTCTTTAGGCCTTTCAGTGCCATTATTAAAAACATCACAACTATAAGCTTCTGCTTTTACACAAGCCTTTCGTCCTGGATTCAGTAAGCATAGAATGATATATATTTTTATAATTGATTCATATTATCTAGATGTGCCAAAGAAGTGATATGCTTTTTTTCAGCCAAAATCGGACCAATGGGGTGCTGCCACGCCAATTAGTGGTGCGGGTATGATTCTAGGTGTGCCTATTGATTGTTGGTGGTTGTGTTGGACATTCCTTTTGTCTTGCATGTGATCCGCTTTTGTAGAGCGGCGGGTGAGGGAGTCCTGGATTAAGGGGTCCTCGGACAGCCGGACTATATACTTTGGCCGGACTGTTGGACTATGAATATACAAGATTGAAGACTTCGTCCCGTGTCCGGATGGGACTCTCCTTTGCGTGAAAGGCGAGCTTGGCAATTCGAATACGTAGATCTCCTTCTCTGTAACCGACTCTGTGTAACCATAGCCCCCTCCGGCGTCTATATAAGCCGGAGGGTTTAGTCCGTAGGACAACAACAATCATAATCATAGGCTAGCTTCTAGGGTTTAGCCTCTACGATCTCGTGGAAGATCAACTCTTGTAATACTCATAACATCAAGATCAATCAAGCAGGAAGTAGGGTATTACCTCCATCGAGAGGGCCCGAACCTGGGTAAACATCGTGTCCCCCGCCTTCTGTTACCATTAGCCTTAGACGCACAATTCAGGAACCCTACCCGAGATCCATCAGTTTTGACACCGACATTGGTGCTTTCATTGAGAGTTCCACTGTGTCGTCACGATAAGGCTTGATGGCTTCTTCAAACGTCTTCAACGATGCGGTCCAGGGTGAGGTTTTCCTCCCCGGACAGATCTTCGTATTCGGCGGCTTCGTACTGCGGGCCAACTCGCTTGGCCATCTGGAGGAGGTCGATAGCTACGCCCTAGGCCATCAGGTCGGGTTTGGAAGCTTGAACTATATTGCCGACAACTGCGGAGCCATGATCTTCGACGGATTCGAGCCCATGTCAGGTGCGCCGAATAGTCACGACGAGCATGACTTAGATCTGCCATCGGACAGTGTTCGGGAGATCGCGCCTGCGGCAGCCCCGGGAATCAATCCGGAGCAGATCGTGCCATCCAAGGACGGGTGGATGGACCCCGCCAAAGAGGCTGCACACTCATCGGCGCTGGAGCCGAACACAGACTTCATCTCTAATGATATCTGTGTCATCGAACCCTCGGACTCGTCTCCGGCCATAGGATCCGAACCGCGTACGTCTGTGCCTATCGAATCTGATTGGGTACCGATCATGGAGTTCACCTCCGCGGATATCTTTCAGCACTCGCCCCTGGGCGACGTGCTAAATTCATTAAGTTCTCTCTCTCTGTCAGGGGACTCTTGGCTGAACTATGTCCGGCTCAAGTGGGAAGCGGACGACAAAGAAATTCGTTCCCCACCCACCACCCACTACGTAGCCACTGTCGATGATTTAACCGACACGCTTGACTTCGACTCCAAAGACATCGACGGTATGGAGCACGATGCTAGAGACGAACAGGAACCACCGCCCATGGGGCGCTAGACAGCCACCTCATCATATGATATATACATGGTGGATACACCCAAGGAAAATAACGGCAAGGATGCAACAAAGGATAATCCCCTCGATAAGCCACCGAAGCGATGACGTAGGCATCGCTCTAAATCCCGCCACAGTAAAAACATCGATAACAGCGCAAGAAAGAATAACACCTCGGTCGACTCCAAAGGAAACGACGACCGCATGGACCCAACGATGGAGCAGGATGAGCCAGGGGACGGTGAACATAGTCCGGAGAAATTGTCCGATGATGGCGATCTCGAGGGTAAGATTCATCAACCTATCTCTGGAGAGGAGAACAGTCCGGACGACGATGCACTCATCATCCCGAAAAAACATTTGGAACAAGAGAACCTCCAAAGATGGCTTCTTGCCACCGTGAGGAGCTTGAAGAAGCAGAAGCAAAGGCTTAAGGCCGCGCAGGATACGCTCAACCATAGATGGAACAAAGTGCTCGACACTGAAGAAAAATACGGTGGTGATCGCCACACAAAGAGCTATACAAAGCGCAAGCTGCTGCCCGAATTTGACGACGAGGCTATAGAGCCCATCCAGCCGAAAAATAAAACAGCCGCGCAGCCGGACCGACCACCCCATGGCCGCGACAGGACGGCTAATGATGCTGCACACAAGTCAGCGCACGATTTACGTGAGCTGCTAGACAAAAAAATCCAGTATGGCCAGGTCCATCTATGGATCTAGGAAGCGTGCTTCGGCACAGGATCACATCGACCAAAACGATCATACTGATCGAATATCAGCTCGGAATCAACACTGAACACAACAACCGTCGACAGCATGCCATGACACATCCAAATACAGGGGTGTCGCGCACCCCCTGTGCTTCACAGATGAGGTGTTGGATCATGAGTTTCCAGAAGGATTTAAACCCGTGAATATAGAGGCATACGACGGAACGACAAGACCCTGGGGTCTGGATCGAGGACTTTATCCTTCACATCCACATGGCTTGAGGAGATGATCTCCACGCCATAAAATACCTGCCCCTCAAGTTGAAAGGACCAGCCCGGCACTGGTTGAAAAGCCTCCCCGAAAACTCGATTGGAAGTTGGGAAGAGCTTGAGGATGCTTTCAGGGCCAATTTTCAAGGGACCTATGTCCGACCTTCGGATGTAGACGATTTAAGTCACATAATCCAACAACCCGGAGAGTCAGCCCAAAAGCTTTGGAACAGATTTCTCTCTAAGAAGAATCAAATCGTCGACTGCCCGAATGTCGAAGCCTTAGTGGCTTTCAAGCACAGTGTCCGGGACGAATGGCTTGCCAGACACCTCGGCCAGGAAAAAGCAAGGACAATGGCAGCCCTAACAAGCCTTATGACCCGCTTTTGCGCGGGCGAGGACAGTTGGTTAGCCCGTAGCGGCACCAGCGACCCAGGCACATCCGAAGTCAGGGATGGTAACGGGAAGCCGCGACGCAATAAAAACAAGCGTTGAAACAATGAAGACAGCCCAGATAACACTGTGGTCAACGCCGGATTCAGGGGCTCTCGACCTGGTCAACGAAAAAAGCCATTTAAAGGCAGCAAAGATGGACCATCGAGCCTAAATAAGATTCTAGACAGATTATGTCAGATTCATGGCACCTCTGAAAAACCTGCAAATCACACCCATAGAGAATGCTGGGTTTTCAAGTAGGCCGGCAAACTAAACGCCGAACACAAAGGGAGGGAGACGCCAAGTGAAGACGAGGATGAGCCTCGCCAGCCGAACACTGGGGATAGAAAAAATTCCCACGAGAAGTCAAAACAGTGAATATGATTTATGCAACTCACATACCAAAGAGAAGGCGCAAACGCGCACTCCGAGACGTATACACTGTAGAGCCCGTCGCCCCCATGTTCAATCCTTGGTCGGCCTACCCGATCACTTTCAATCACAGGGATCATCCGACTAGTATCCGGCACAGAGGGTCGGCTGCCTTGGTGCTCGACCCAATAATTGATGGATACCATCTCACCCGAGTCCTTATGGACGACGGCAGAAGTCTTAATCTGTTATACCAGCACACTGTCCACAAAATGGGGATAGACCCGTCAAGAATCAGCCAAAGCAATACTACCTTTAAAGGAGTAATACCAGGTGTCGAGGCCCGATGCATGGGCTCTCTAGTACTAGAGGTTGTATTCGGTTCTCCCGACAACTTCAGAAGCGAAGAATTAATCTTCGACATTGCTCCATTCTGAAGCGCTATCATGCACTACTTGGAAGAACGGCCTTCACTCATTTTAATGCAGTTCCGCACTATGCTTATCTCAAACTTAAGATGCCCGGTCCACGTGGCGTCATCACAGTTAGCGGAAATACAAAGCGTTCTTTACGTGCGGAAGAATATGTGGCAGCTCTAGCAGCCGAACACTAGATGACCTCTCCAACCAGAATAAATGATTGGTCGTCAAGACCACGGACATGGTTAGACAAGTCCGGCGCACCACCTGTTGTAACAGCCCAAATAAACCTAAGCTTGGGAAGATGGATATACCCCCATAGGTGGCGCTAGGGGCTGCACACATGTAAAAAAGCCCATAGTTCGGCTTGACCCTATTAATACAATAACAGATTGCATCTTCATGATCGGTTCAGAATAACCAATTTCTCACATGAAGTCTTTCACCTAGGTTTTTCGTTTTTTTCAGATGATCATTGTGCGACAGCCTTCCAGGATACGGCACAATGGAGATAAAGGTGCAGACGTGCAGCAAGGCCCCGCTCAAAGGTTTCTTTTTAGATTAAGACCCTGCGTAAACCTTTTTTAATGTCTCTTGTTGCTTATTCCCCTCCAGACACTTAACACAACCGGGTGGGATACTGGCGTAATTGGCATTTCGTCACGCCAGACTAATGCATGTACCTGGAAACTCAGGGCTCATTATCGAGGGCGTTACTCAGCCCAGTATATGTTGTAAAGTCTGAATACCTTAGGGAATTTTCAGCGTCACGAGTTTGGCCTTATATACATCATCTTCGAATCATGTCTTTGGTCAAATGTTGGGTTTGCCCGACTCCCGTGTTTTGCTACCTTACGTTCCGCTCTATCAGCTAAGGTGGCACCGAGAGAACTACTGCGATTGTGCCTTGGTTCATCTGGATGAGAACCTCGGAAGAGAAAGCCGAAAACTGACTATCATGATATAGCGCAAGACTGGTCAACCACTCGATGACTCAGCGGAATCTTCGCGATTCCTCCGCATAAACAAAGGACCGGTTTCCAGGTCATGTACGAACGCGCACCATATTCAGATGAACGCGGAAGTACCAGGGGCTATATAGTAGCCCCACCGTCAAACTCCTATGGCTAAGTGAAAGTGTTAAAGCTATATAGTCGGATTGCCTGGTTCGCCGCGCTATCACCTCCTTAGTGGACCAAGATGTTGGATCAAGTGTGATTATGCGCTTTTTCAAACACCCCCGCATTATATGCGTGGGGGCTGAAGCCGACGACAGCAAACTTTCAGGTTACACACATACATAAACAACCGCATAGGAGGCACTACAATACTTTCGGGCAAAAGTATAAACACAGCCTTTATAATCAAAATAGCATTGTTTTTACAATACATGTCACTCGAACATGGCACTCTTCGAGCACTGAGCCTCTATTAAACAGGCGCCCTCCAGGACTTCTTCAAAATAGTGCTTAGCCGGGTCCTGGCCTCCCGTCTGACCCCGGGTCGCAACAGCGGTGGCCTCCATCCCTGCCCAATATGTTTTAACACGGGCAAGAGCCATCCGCGCACCCTCTATGCACGCCGACCTCTTCACAGCATCGATATGCGACACAGCACCAAGGAATTGTTGCACCAAACCAAAATAACTGTCCGGCCTTGGTCCCTTCAGCCAAAGATGATCCACGACAGACATCATAGCAAGCCCGGACAACCTATCAAGCTCGGCCCATGCGGCCATCTTTTCATTCAACGACAGCGGACGCGTCGGGGCACTGAACTGCGACCAGAACAACCTTTCTACCTCATGATCTTTCTGATATTTGTAAAACTAAGTCGCATCAACAGCACTCTTTGCCAAGTCCGCATACGCGTCTGCAGCACTCCATAACTGATCCAGAGGGGCATACGTCGGATCTCCGAACTTCATCCGCAACAAAAAGGGCCTCCCAGCCACGATATCTCCGGCTTCACGAAGCTCCTCCCTTATCCCTCTAATTTCAGAGCGAGTTTCCTTGGCTGCCTCCAAGGCCTTCTTCAGGTCATCCGCTTTTGCTTGGCTTTCATTTTCAAGGAGCTCATAGCGGCCGGCGGCATCTTTCAGCTCAACAGCCATCTTGGCTATTTTTTCTTTGCTCTGGCGATGAGCAGCCTGTTCGGCTCTTAACTCTTCGACTGCCTTCAGGCCGGCCGCATCACTTATTCTGGCTTGTTCCTTGGCTCGGGCATGTTCCGCCCGAAGGGTCTCCACGGCGGCAGCTCCATCTGCAGTCACAGCATATTATAGATACTAGCATCATGCTCCTCTTAATATTTGCTGATAAGCCGAAAATACATAATGTGCCTCGTCAAGCAGCTTGTTCACAAGCACGATGTCGGCATCTGCCATGTCAAACTGCCGCTTCAGTTCGGCAAAATCAGCAGTCCGGTCAGCCGCTGGACCCTCAGCCGCCTACACATGGAAGTAGCGCGATCATTACCTGGGACTATGATCCTCTGTTTGCCACCTCTGGATGGCAACCAAAGTCTCAGGGGCTACTATCTATAAAGAGCACACCTAGCATGTGTGGTACCATAAAAAATACATATATTATTTTCCGTACCTCGAAGCCTCTTAGTAGGCTCGTAAAAGCTACATTCAAACCGCTTTTGGCGGATGAAATCCTCTCAACCACCGTACCCATAAAGGTATGATGCGCCTCTAAGATAGTCGCTCGCTTCAGAAGACCAATCAGTGTGTCCGGTCGTGTGCCGGACAATCCCGGACTCTTTCTGTTGCCTCCTTGGGAGCTGAATACTCCGAACTTCGGGCAGCCGGAGTGTTAACTTCTGGCCTTCGCGGATCAGGAGAAATCCTCCGTGATGACACCTCGAGGTCATCCGCCCCATGTGGCAGGGAGGCAGGAGGAGGCGTTTCACTCTCCATCATCTCCGGAAGAAGATCCCCCGAAGACGAACTTTGTGGAGAAGGGCTACGAGCCAGACTACAAGATATATGTCTCGGTTATAATTCTCAGATATAAAATAGGATATACTTACCAAAGTACTTTTTTTACTTACAGCTCGGTTGAGGGTTGGCCCCCTTGCGGGTGCTGTACGGTAAGGACGCCCTCTGTGGCAGGGCCCCCTGGCGAGGGTTTCTTCCCTCATTTGGAAACCTCCGTTTCCAATTCTTCAGAGGCGGCCCTTTTCTTCCCGTGAGTAGAGGGGATTTTTGATTCACCTCCCCAATTATCCTCCTTCGCGGAGGCACTTACTCCCCTGATTTGGATGTGTAAAGTATGAAGCCCGCATGTGGCTTCTCTATTCCTCCCCTCTTCTTCTCCTGATGGCACCTGATACGGTGCGTGATCAAGCATCCTGGTTAATAAAGGATCTGGCGAGCCTTCGGGAAGGGGGACCAAACACCTGATCCACTCCGCCTTTCTTATCCAGTCCTGGCAGAGAGCAATTTTTTAGAATGATGTTGTAACAAACATAAAGGACGGCATGTTCGGTAGAGGAATTACTTACTTGGGTATCCGGACGGTTGTAGTTGAGACCCGCATCCTCGGTGGTGTCCGGACACTTTATTCATGATCGGAAGAACAATCCATGCATCTCTTTGAGCATCACGCCGAAGAATTGTTGAATAGTTCACGGTCCTTCCCACATACGGAGAGATCGATGTTGGCATGGCAGGACCCGACGAACCAGCATTACTTGCATTACCTTGACAAGACTGACATCCCTCTTAAGGAGGTCTCGGATGCGGCTTTGCAGTGTGATGACCCAAAAGTGTAGGGGATCAATCGTAGTCCTTTCGATAAGTAAGTGTGTCGAACCCAACGAGGAGCAGAAGGAAATGATAAGAGGTTTTCAGTAAGGTTTTCTCTGCAAGCACTGAAATTGTAGGTGATAGATAGTTTTGTGATAAGATAAATAGCAATGAGTAACAAGTAAATAAAGTAAATAAAGTGCGGCAAGGTGGCCCAATCCTTTATGTAGCAAAGGATAAGCCTGGACAACTTCTAATAATGAGAAAGGAGCTCCCGAGGACACATTGGGAATTATCGTCAAGCTAATTTTCATCATGTTCATATGATTCGTGTTTGGTACTTTGATAATTTGATATGTGGGTGGACCGGTACTTGGGTACTGCCCTAACTTGGACAAGCATCCCACTTATTATTAACCCCTATTGCAAGCGTCTGCAACTACAAAAAGAGTATTAAGGTAAACCTTACCACAACATTAAACATATGGATCCATATCGGCCCCTAACGAAGCAACGCATAAACTAGGGTTTAAGCTTCTGGCACTCTAGCAACCCATCATCTACTTATCACTTCCCCATGCATTCCTCTTGGCCCAAATAATGGTGAAGTGTCATGTAGTCGACGTTCACATAACACCACTACAGGAAAAGACAACATACATCTCATCAAAATATCGAACGAATACCAAATTCACATGACTACTAATAGCAAGATTTCACCCATGTCCTCAGGAACAGACGTAACTACTCACAAAGCATATTCATGTTCATAATCAGAGGAGTAATAATATTCATAAAGGATCTGAACATATGATCTTCCACCAAGTAAACCAATTAGCATCAACTACAAGGAGTAATCAACACTACTAGCAACCCACAGGTACCAATTTGTGGTTTTGATACAAGATTGGATACAAGAGATGAACTAGGGTTTTGAGAGGAGATGGTGCTGGTGAAGACGTTGATGGAGATTGACCCCCTCCCGGTGAGAGGATCGTTGGTGATGACGTTGGTGATGATTTCCCCCTCCCGGAGGGACGTGTCCCCGAGAGAACAGCTCCACTAGAGCCCTAGATTGATTCCGCCAAGGTTCCGCCTCGTGGCGGCGGAGTTTCGTCCCGTAAGCTTGCCAATGATTTTTTTCAAGGTAAAAGTGATGATATAGCAGAAGATGGACACCAGAGGCCCACCAGGGGGCCCAGGAGATAGGGGGGCGCGCCCTATAGGGGGAGCGCCCCCTGTCTCCTGGAAAGGGTGTGGGCCCCCTGGTGTATTTCTTTCGCTCAAAAATTCTTATTAATTCCAAAAAGTTGTTTCGTGGAGTTTCAGGACTTTTGGAGCTGTGCAGAATAGGTTTCCAATGTTTGCTCCTTTTCCAGCCAGAATTCCAGCTGCCGGCATTCCCCCTCTTCATCGTAAACCTTGTAAAATAAGAGAGAATAGCCATAAGTATTGAGATATAATGTGTAATAACAGCCCATAATGCAATAAATATTGATATAAAAGAATGATGCAAAATGGACGTATCAACTCCCCCAAGCTTAGACCTGGCTTGTCCGCAAGCGGAAGCCGAAATCAAAAAATATGTCCACATGTTTAGAGATAGAGGTGTCGATAAAAATAAAATACGGACATGAGGGCATCATGATCATTCTAATAACAGCAACATAAATAGATTTTGTCATATGATTTCCTATGCTCAAGTGACAATCAATTCACAATGTCAAGTATGGTTCAAAAACTTCATTGGGAACTAACAAACTATAATCTCAGTCATTGAAGCAATTGCAATTTATTGTAACATCAGAAAGAGTGAACAATAGAGCTTTTTAGTAAGCTCACATACTCAACTATCTTGTAGTCTTCTATAATTGCTAACGCTCACGCAATACTTGTGGTTATGGAGTTTCAGTCGGACATTGAGAAAGATAGGGGCTTATTGTGTTGCCTCCCAACGTATTTACCTTTAGGTGATGTCAACAATAATAGCCCATGCTAACTAACATCCAATTGGATATATATATATATATATATGTCACGATCTTTCAAACACGAGGAGCTTGCCAAATGATAAAATGAAAAGGGGAAAGGTGAGGATCACCTTGACTCAAGCATAAAGTAAAAACATAAAGTAAAAGATAGGCCCTTCGCAGAGGGAAGCGAAGGTTGTCATGTGCGTTTAGGGTTGATGAACAAAATCTTAATGCAAAAGAACGTCACTTTATATTGCCCCTTGTATGTGGACCTTTATTATGCAGTTCGTCGCTTTTATTACTTCCACAACAAGTTCGTACAAAGCTTATTTTCTCTGCACTAATAAGTCATATTTAGATAGTAATTTTTATTGCTTGCAACATGACAACTTACTTGAAGGATCTTACTCAATCCATCGGTAGGTATGGTGGACTCTCATGGCAAAATTGGGTTTAAGGGTATTTGGAAGCACAAGTAGTATCTCTACTTGGTGCAAGCAATTTGGCAAGCTTAACATGTTTGGAAGGTCAATGACAATATACTTTAACTGAGATGTCGGAAAACATAAACCATTACGTTGTCTTCCTTGTCCAACGTCAACTCTTTTAGCAAGTCATACTTAATGAGTGCTCCAAATTATAAAAGGTGTCCAAGATAATATTTTTATATGTGAACCCCTCTTTCCTTATCACTTCCTATTAATTGCAACGATGACCAAGGCTAAGTTTATCAACTCTCAACAATTTTTATGCCTCATACTTTCTATGTGTGAAGTCATCACTATCCATAAGACCAATATGAACTCTTTTATTCTTTCTACTTTCTCAAGATCATAGAAACATAGCAAAACCCTTGACTCAACACTAATCTTTATTATAGATAGCTCACGGACTTGATTACAAAAAGAGATCACAATGCAAAGCTCAAAACTACTTGATATCAAAACTTCAAACTACTAGATCAAGATACTACTAAAAGGATCGAACTAAATAAAGCGGTAAAGATAGGAGTGTGATGGTGATACGATACCGGGGCACCTCCCCCAAGCTTGGCAGTTGCCAAGGGGAGTGCCCATACCCATGTGATTATGTCCTCGGAGGTGGTGAAGTAGGAGTTGTTGATGATGTAGGATTGTTGTCCGTCTTCCAAGGCATAGGCTCTCCATCATAAAAGGATGATCGAGTCTCCGGGATCCTTAAATCTGCAGCCAAACTCATCCTCTTGAATCTATATTCATACTCACAGTTCTAGTTTGCAGGTCATAGATCTGGGCTCGGAGGTGCTCGATTCTCTCTTGAAGCTTGAAGAAGGTCTCCCCAATGACTTTGGCATCTAGCTTGTGGTTGTTGGTGAACTCCGTGATCATCATCTGGTTGGCGTTGAGTCCACGCTCCACCATCCCTTGACACTTGAAAACTTCCTGCTCCACGGCTTCGAGCTTTGTCTCCACACTCCCGGTACGCCTTGGTCCCTCCACATCGCGGATGTGCAGCACCCCCTCATGCATCTCAATGATTTGAGGGTGTTGCAGCACCTCCGCGAGATAGGGGTTGATAACCCTCTCGAAAAACTTGTCCTTGGGAGCGCTTGGAGATGCCATGATGCTCTAGATCTGAAACAGAAACAGCTCGAAACGAAAACAGAGGATATGTGCGTGATACGGTGGTCAAAACCTTCAGGAGTATATATAATGAATTTTTACCGACCAAAATACGTAATGTGCAAGAAAACAGAGTCCGGGAGGCACACGAGGTGCCCACGAGACAGGGGGCGCGCCCTATACGGGGGCGCGCCCTCCACTCTTGTGGGAGCCTCGTGTTCCTTTCGGACTACTTCTTTCTTCCTAAAATTCTTAAATAATACAAAACTGATAAAAATTGCCATTGGAGTTGTTTTGGAGTCGGTTTACTTACCGTACCACATACCTATACCTTTCGGAGTCTGGAACATTCTGGAAAGTGTCCCTTATGTATTCCTTAGGGGTTACGGTTTCAATAATATTAGTTTCAACATTGATAGGATTACCTGAAATATAATGTTTAATTCTTTGACCGTTTACCACCCTCAGATTTGTGCCTTCGAAGTTGTTGATTTTTATAGCACCAGGATGATAGACCTCCTCGATAACGTAAGGACCTTCCCATTTTGAGAGAATTTTTCCTGCAAAAAATCTTAAGCGGGACTTGAATAATAATACATAATCTCCTAAGTTAAACTCACGCTTTTGTATCCTCTTATCATGCCAGCGTTTGACTTTTTCTTTGAATAGCTTGGCATTCTCATAGGCTTGGGTCCTCCATTCATCAAGTGAGCTAATATCAAACAACATCTTCTCACCGGCAAGTTTGAATTCATAATTGAGCTCTTTGATAGCCCAATATGCCTTATGTTCAAGTTCAAGAGGTAAATGACACGCTTTTCCATAAACCATCTTATATGGAGACATACCCATAGGATTTTTGTATGCAGTTCTATAGGCCCATAATGCATCATCAAGTTTTTTGGACCAATTCTTTCTAGATCTATTCACAGTCTTTTGCAAAATTAATTTGAGCTCTATATTGCTCAACTCTACTTGACCACTAGACTGCGGATGCTAAGGAGATGCGATTCTATGATTGACATCATACTTAGCAAGCATCTTACGGAAAGCGCCATGAATAAAATGTGAACCACCATCAGTCATAAGATATCTAGGGACTCCAAACCTCGGAAAAATAACTTCTTTAAGCATTTTAATAGAAGTGTTATGATCAGCACTACTAGTTGGAATAGCTTCTACCCACTTAGTAACGTAATCAGCAGGAACTAAAATATGTGTATAACCATTAGAGGCAGGAAAAGGTCCCATATAATCGAAGCCCCAAACATCAAACGGTTCAATAACAAGAGAATAATTCATAGGCATTTCTTGACGTCTACTAATGTTACCTATTCTTTGGCATTCATCACAAGATAAGGCAAACTTACGAGCATTTTTGAAGAGAGTATGCCAATAAAAACCAGATTGTAGTACCTTGTGTGCAGTTCTATCTCCAGCGTGGTGTCCTCCAAAAGATTCAAAGTGACACTTACGTAGAATCTGTTCCTGTTCATGCTCAGGTACACAACATCTAATAACACCATCTACTCCTTCTTTACGAAGGTGTGGATCATCCCAGAAGTAATATCTTAAATCATAAAAGAACTTTTTCTTTTGCTGGTATGTGAAACTGAGGTATATATTTAGCAACAATGTAATTAGCATAATCAACATACCAAGGAGCAGTACAAGAAGCATTGACGACCGCTAATTGTTCATCAGGAAAGCTATCATTAATAGGCAGTGGGTCATCAGAACATTCCCTAACCTAGACAAGTCATCTACAACGGGGTTCTCAGCTCCCTTTCTGTCAATAATATGCAAATCAAATTCTTGGAGCAAGAGAACCCATCTAATGAGTCTAGGCTTAGCGTCTTTCTTTTCCATAAGATATTTAATAGCAGCATGATCAGTATGAATAGTAACTTTGGAATCAACAATATAAGGTCTAAACTTATCACATGCAAACACAACTGCTAAGAACTCTTTTTCAGTAGTAGCATAATTTCTCTGGGCAGTATCAATAGTCTTACTAGCATACTGGATAACATTCAATTTCTTATCGACTCTTTGCCCTAGAACAGCACCTACATCATAATCACTAGCATCGCACATAATTTCAAAAGGTAAATTCCAATCAGGTGGCTAAACAATAGGTGCAGTGATCAAAGCTTTCTTAAGTGTTTCAAATGCTTCTACACAATCATCATCAAAGACAAAAGGAATATCTTTTTGCAATAAATTAGTCAGAGGCCTAGAGATTTTAGAAAAGTCCCTAATGAACCTCCTATAAAAACCGGCATGACCAAGGAAACTTCTTACACCTTTTATGTCCTTGGTACATGGCATATTTTCAATAGCATCAACTTTGGCTTTATCAACTTCAAAACCTCTCTCGGAGATCTTGTGCCCCAAGACAATGCCTTCATTAACCATTTAGTGACACTTTTCCCAATTCAGGACGAGACTAGTGTCTTCGCATCTCTGCAAAACTCGATCAAGGTTGCTCAAACAATCATCAAAAGAGGATCCATAAACGGAGAAATCATCCATGAATACCTCACAAATATTTTCACAAAAAACAGAGAATATAGCCATCATGCATCTTTGAAAGGTAGCAGGTGCATTACATAAACCAAAAGGCATACGTCTATAAGCAGAAGTACCAAAAGGGCAAGTAAAAGTAGTTTTAGATTGATCCTTCGCTGACACAGGTATTTGAGAGAAACCAGAATAACCATCTAGAAAGCAGAAATGTGTGTGTTTGGATAGTCTTTCTAGCATTTGATCAATAAAAGGTAAAGGGTAATGATCTTTCTTAGTAGCTTTATTGTAACATCCCAAATTTTCAATTTGGAATGTTATACAAATAGATCATTATTGCATATCATATTTTAATGCATTCTGCCTTGATCCTAGAAATTCTACGTAACTCAAGGACCCACGGAGAGAGTTGGGGATTTCAATATTTTCATATTTGAGTTTTTTCAAATTTTGGAAATAGGATCATTTGATTTTATTTATTTTATCTTCGATTATTTCAATTATATAAATATGAGAGAGGGAATAAAATGACTTTCCCAAAATAAAGAAATATTGAGGATTTAATAAAAAATCAAATAAGATTTTATTTTGGATTTTTTGGCTATTTCATTTGAATTTAGGAAAAATGCGCGTTTTTCAAAATTGCATTTAGGCCCCAAATAAATGTTCATCTAAACTGGCTTGATTTTAGAAGTCGGGAAAAACTTATTTCGGAATTTTTGGAGTCCGTTTAGTATTTCTTTCGTCTGTTTTTCTGCGCGATAATTATTTTGAAAAAAAATCGAACCGACTACGGGCCGTCACCGGTGAGGACTCCGCCTGGCCGGGGCTTTATAAGCCGCCGCCCCGGGCCGACCCTGCCCCAGCCCAAGCCGCCGCCGCCAAACCCTAACCCTAGCCCGCCGCCGCTGCCGCCAGCCCGCGCCGCCGCCACCGCCGCGCCGCGCGCCGCCGCCGCTAGCTGCCGCCGTCGTCGCCGCCGATCGCCGCCGCGTCGCCGGACCCCGCCGCTGTCGCCGCCGACCACCGCCGCTACCTCGCCGGAGCCGCCGCCACCACCGACCCGCACCCCGAGGTTGACCTCGCCGCCGTGGTTTTTTTCTGAAAAACCGTTCGGCTTTTCCGTCGGTTTTTTTTAGATTCGTTTTTTTATTAGATCGGTTTTTTTCGGGTTCAGGTTAAATAGCGAGCGTTCGCTCGTTCGTTCGTTTTAACGTACATGTTCATCGTTTATATCCAGATAACGAACGTTCGTTCGTTAATCTGTTCGTCATTTTTCTTTTTCTCGGATTTATTCCGCGATTTTTCTGATCGTGATTTCAGATCCGATTTTCATTTTAGTATAACTTTTCGCTCGTTTATCGGAATCAGGCGATTCAAGCGCCTGGAGTTTCGTCTCGAAACCCTCTTTCCGAATAATCTACTCAAACAAGTTTTTGCTGCTGTAAAATTTGTTTTAGGTCCAGATTAGTAAACGAAGCTTGTTTTCTTTCGTCGTTTGAGTTTTGTTTCTTCGTTCGATTTGATTCTTTTTGCAAGCCGGAGTTCTTAAGTTGAACTTTCTGGTTAGATCTCTTATTTGAGTTTTACCTGTGCATTAGATGAGTACTTATTGTATGCTTGTTTGTTGTTTGCTTGCGATAGAGTACCCGGATTGCGCCGCTTGCTACTTCGAATCCCTAGGTTTCGCGGATCATCAGCAAGGCAAGTAACACTTTGATCATACTTCTTTATTACCCAGTTTTTATGCATTAGATCAATCCTCAAAAAATTGCATGATTAGGATCTGATAATATGTGGGTTTTGGGAAGTAGATGAGGTAGTACCTATTACCTGTTTTATTATCAAACCCTTGGGAGTTACTTCTACGTTTGCTTATTATGCCATGCTATGCTAGTAGACGTGGATTGGGTGAGTGTATCCATGACAGATGTGAGATTTTTAATTAATGGTTTATTTAAGGTGGCAACTTTAATACACATCTGGGTGGATTGAGGTACCTGGGTATTCCAGGATTGCCTGTTTGTTTTTGGACCGCCACCCAGGCTTAAAGGGATCATAAGATTATTCATGCTAGAAACTTCCGTGTGCAGCCACATGCTATTATGGGCTCTAGCATAGTTGACTAAGTCATGCGAAGTCTTACAGTGGTAGACTAGCAGATGTAGGGGAAAGTAGGTGTACAGGTCTACCCATCGTAAGGTGCTAGCTCTTCTGAAAGACTATGTCTCGGTCATCCGTTTCTCAAACACCATGTAGTGCGAGAAAACCAATGGAGGAGATCGAGTCATGTGGGGAAAAGTGCGCAACCTCTGCAGAGTGTATAAACTAATCATGATTAGCCGTGTCCCCGGTTATGGACGTTTTGAGTATCTAGTAGTTGGATTATCATGGGAATCTCATCATGTTACTTTAATTAATATTGTTGGGTTTGTTTAATGATGATGTTACTTAATGGGGATTAAGAATGCTGTCAACCATTCTCAATGTTTAACAACCACCATGATAGTTAAATAAAATTTATTCCTTTGTAGTAGGAAAAAATTGGCTTTATGCAAAACTGTAACCATAGAGCTTTCCACCAGCCATATATGCATGTAGTATAGCGTTATTCTTTCATTACTCTCTATGTGTTACTTTGCCAGCATATTCCATGTGCTGACCCATTTTCGGGCTGCAACGTTCATGTTGCAGACTTTTCAGACGACGAGTAAGATGCCTTAGGATCGTAGTTCTATACTCAGTGATGTCGTTGGAGTTGATGGACTCACTTATCTTCCAAGCCTTCCGCTGTTATCGTTATTAGATGGCCTTAAGCCATATTTATTGTAATAAGTTCTCTTTGGAGACATTCGATGTAATAATTGTGTGATTGCTACTCTGTTATAAATCCTTCGAGTACTATGCGTGTCAACATTACTGATCCAGGGATGATATTGATGCACAGAGATCAGACTGTTTGAGGTCTGGTCGCTACAAGATGGTATCAGAGAACACGCTGACTGTAGGACACGACCACTAAGCTAAAGCCCTAGATCACTACTCTCTCTTCTCATTTCTGACTCCTCATCTTTTCTACTCTTTTAGGATGGCGGATGCAAGGAACAAGTTCATGCAACCGGATGAAGATACACCCTTTGGACGACACCTGAAGGAAGTTACCAAGTACCTGAAAATCAGAGTACCAAGCTTCACCGGGACCTACAACGCCACTTTACCTGAAGAGGAGCACTAGACGATTCAAGTTCAAATTCCAGGAAGGACGTTCATGCCCGTCATTGAGCCCATAGAGTTTTCCTTTGATGCACCAACCTGGTGCCTAGGAAAGAGCATGGCAGCCCTCATTACCATGGGACGTATTGGAGAAGTTTACCACAGGGAGCTTAAGGATACTACCTACCAGATTTTGGGCGCCGAGATGAGCAATGGGAGATGATCAGCACCAGGAAGGACAGATCAATTGCAGCTTTCATCCAGGAGTTAAACCAGCACATTTGACGCTAGGAGAACCAGATGTGTGCAGGCATGATGGATCTGAAGAAGGCCATGACCAAGATCATGGAACTGGAGGAAGAACTCAAGTCTACACGCGATGGATATGAGGAGGAAATAGCAATGCTAGTCGAGAAGAATGAAGATCTGAAGAAGAAGCTAAGAGTGTTTATGGGATTTCCAGCAACTCGAGAAGACCAAGATTGCACTTGTCCTGAGAATTACATCGTCATCGACGACACCGACTCGGACCTGGATGATAGTGATGATGACTATGTTGATGAAGCTGGAGTAGATATCATGGAGTCTTCATCGGAGCAGTTTTTCTAGTAGACCACCATAATAGTAGTAGTATTCCCCCCCCCATGTATCTAGATTAGTCTGAGCACTTTTGTAACGATAGATAGACCGTTGTATGCCCTTGCTTGTTTGAATGAAGTGTTTTGATTGCAATTTGTCTCATGTGCATATGGGTAGTGTTTTCCCTCTAGACCTCATTCTATTATGTATTCTCATCTTTTCTAAACCCTCAGATGCCTCCGAGATGTGACAACGGATTTGCTTTCCCACCGGAGCTCACCCAGTTGATCCAGCAGCAGAATGCATTGATGTAGATACTAGTCCAGAATCAGAATCAGGGGAAAAACAACAACAACAACAACCCACCACCACCACCACCTGTTGATCACTTAACCCGTTTTCTTAGGTTGAATCTGCCGGTGTTTTCCAGTAGCATCGAGACGATTGTTGCAGATGATTGGCTTCACAAGACATCCAGGGAGTTGACCACTGCAGGATGCACAGATGTGGAGAAGGTGCGATTTGCCGCACATCAGCTTGAGGGACCCGCAGCATCATGGTGGGAGAATTTCACAGCCACCTATCTAGTAGGTACTGTCACATGGGATCAGTTTCAGCAGGCTTTCCATACCACTCATGTATTAGCAGGAGCTATAGCCATGAAGAAGCATGAGTTTTGCAACTTATGCCAGGAAGGACGTACAGTTGGCTAGTATGTGGATGATTTCAGTAAACTAGCATGTTACGCCCCAGATGACGTTGCTACGGAGGCAGCTAAGCAGGAGAAGTTTCTGGAAGGACTGAATGATGAGTTGAGCATGCAGTTGATGGTAGCAAGTTTCAACAACTACCAGGAGTTGGTAGACCGTGCTCTCATGATTGAAGGGAAGCATCAGCAGATTGAAAACCGCAAGAGTAAGTATGGAAAAGGGAAGTACACTTCTGGAGCTCAGCAGAAGCCATGTTTTATGAAGTCGGGAGGACAGTTCCAGCATACCCATGGAGGTGGTAGCTCGCACAATCATAATGGTTCCATGAATGGTAACGGGAATGGAGGAAGTAATAGCCAGAACCGTACCAATCCCTCAACACCAGCCAAGAGAGATCTGAGTCAAGTCACTTCTTTTAAGTGCCAGAAGACCGGACATTACGCCAATGAATGTCCTGAAGGCCAAAATGGGAATAGAAATGGAAGCTCTGGGAAGAAGCCGAACCCTTTCAACAGAGGACAAGTGAACCACGTTAGCGTGGAGGAGGTTGAAGCCCAGCCAGATGTAGTAACAGGTAAGTTTTTGGTTATGTCATTTATTGCACTCATTCTTTTTGATACTGGTGCATCGCATTCATACATATCAAGGGGATTTGTGGATAAGTATAGACTGCCCACCAAGGTTCTAGGAACACCCATACTAGTAACCTCACCAGGAGCAGAGTATATGGCCAATCGAGGATGTTTTCAAGTGCCATTGAGTATAGGCAACCATGTTTTCCCCTCAGACTTAATCATTTTGGAATCTCAAGGTTTGGATGTGATTCTGGGTATGGATTAGCTATCGATGTATGGAGGAAACATCGATTGCGCCAGTAAGTCGGTTTTGCTTACTACCCCAGAAGGGAAAAGGATAAGTTATGTATCAAGGCATGAGCCGAAGAGGATGCACGTAAATTCCTTATCAGGAGTTGTGCAGGAGGAAGTACCAGTAGTGAAGGATTTTCCTGACGTATTTCTAGAAGAGTTGCCAGGCATGCCACCGGATAGAGACATCGAGTTTTTGATTGAGCTTTTGCCAGGCACAGGACCAATATCTAAGAGACCGTACCAGATGCCAGCAAAAGATTTGGAGGAGATTAAGAGTCAGATTAAGGAGTTACTAGATAAAGGTTATATTCGCCAAGTTCTTCGCCTTGGGGCTCGCCAGTACTTCTAGTGGAGAAGAAAGATGGATCATTAAGGATGGTTGTTGACTATCGAGGCTTGAATGCAGTAACAATCAAGAACAAGTACCCACTGCAGATGATCAATGACCCGTTTGACCGATTGCAAGGAGCAAAGGTATTTTCCAAGATCGATTTGCGATCTGGATACCATCAGTTGAAGATTCGAGAGCAGGATATACCTAAGACGGCTTTTACCACCAGGTATGGGCTGTATGAGTATACCGTTATGTCATTTGGTCTGACCAACGCACCTGCCTATTTCATGAACATGATGAACAAAGTATCTATGGAGTTTCTGGATAAGTTCGTCGTGGTGTTCATTGATGATATTTTGGTCTACTCAAAGAACGAAGAGGAGCATAAGGAGCATTTGCGTTTGGTATTGGAGAAGCCTAGAGAACACAATTATACGCCAAGTTCAGCAAATGTGAATTTTGGTTGAAGGAAGTTGGATTTCTCGGACATGTTATATCCGGAGAAGGTATAGCAGTAGACCCCACCAAGGTTGTTACCGTGACAAATTGGGTAGCACCAACGACAGTTGGAGAGATCAGGAGTTTACTTGGGCTGGCAGGATACTACCGGATTTTCATTGAGAATTTCTCAAAGATTGCAAAACCTATGACAAAGTTATTGAAGAAGGATACCAAGTTCATTTGGACTGAGGAATGTGAGGCCAGTTTTCAAGAATTGAAGAAACGTTTGGTTACCTCGCCAGTGTTGATTTTGCGAGATCAGACCAAGGATTACGAGGTGTATTGCGATGCTTCACGTCGAGGACTTGGAGCAGTGCTTATGCAGGAGGGGAGAGTTGTTTCGTATGCTTCACGACAGCTTAAACCACATGAGTTGAATTATGCCACGCATGATTTGGAGTTAGCAGCCGTAGTGCATGCGTTGAAGACATGGAGACATTTTCTTATCGGAAATCATTGTGAGGTGTACACGGATCACAAGAGCTTGAAGTACATTTTCACGCAGAAGGAGTTGAATCTCAGACAAAGGAGATGGTTGGAGCTCATCAAGGATTATGACATGAGATTGTAGTATCACCCTGGGAAGGCTAACGTAGTAGCCGACGCGTTGAGCCGTAAGAGCCATGTCAATACACTCATGACCGCAGGATTGCCAAAGGAGTTAGCCGAGGACCTTTGCGAACTGTGTTTAGAGATAGTTCCGAGAGGCTATGTAGCAGCGTTGGAAATTCAGTCGACTTTGATGGATAAGATCAGAGAAGCTCAGAAGACCGACAAGGAAATTGATGAGATAAAGGAGAAGATGAGCAAAGGAAAAGCAAAGGGATTTCATGAGGATGAGCACGGTACCTTATGGTTTGAAGACCGTGTTTATGTTTCTAATAACCCGGAGATCAGGAAGTTGATTTTTCAAGAGGCTCATTATTTGCCGTATTCGATTCACCCAGGAAATACCAAGATGTATTTGGATTTGAAGGAGACTTTCTGGTAGACCGGAATGAAGAAGGATATTGCGGAGTATGTAGCAGTTTGTGATGTATGTCAGAGAGTAAAGGAAGAGCATCAGAAGCCAGCAGGATTGTTGCAACCATTGTCAATACCCGAATGGAAGTGGGATAAGCTAGGCATGGATTTTATCACAGGATTGCCCAGGACTCGTTCCGGCTATGACTCGATTTGGGTTGTAGTCGATCGTTTGACAAAGGTAGCACATTTCATTCCACTAAAGACCACTTACACCAGTGCTAAGTTGGCCAAGATATACATGGCCAGGATCGTATGTCTGCATGGAGTTCCGAGGAGCATTGTATCAGATAGAGGAACCCAGTTCACCTCAAAGTTCTGGAATCAGTTGCACAAAACGTTGGGTACCAGGCTAGAGTTCAGTACAGCGTTTCATCCGCAGACAGATGGACAGACCGAGAGAGTCAATCAAATATTGGAGGATATGTTGAGAGCTTGTGCGCTAGATTACGGATCTAGTTGGGATGATAGTTTGCCATATGTAGAGTTCTCTTACAACAATAGTTATCAATCCAGTTTGAAGATGGCCCCTTTCAAAGCCTTATACGGAAGGAGGTGCAGAACCCCATTGTCTTGGGATGAAGTTGGAGACCGCCAGTTGTTTGGACCGGGTTTGATTAAGGAGTCTGAACGGAAAGTGAAGTTAATTCGCGACGGGCTCAAGGTAGCCCAGTCCAGGCAGAAAAGCTACGCCGATTCAAAACGCAAGGAGACAGTTTACGAAGTCGGAAATAGAGTTTTTCTTCGTGTATCTCCACTTCGAGGAGTTAAGCGTTTTGGAGTCAACGGAAAGTTAGCACCATGTTTTGTGGGACCGTACAAAGTTTTGGAGCGTATGGGAGAAGTTGCCTACAAGTTGGAATTGCCTGGGGGATTGTCAGGAGTTCACGACGTGTTCCACGTTTCCCAGTTGAAGAATTGCCATGCGGAGATGGCTGATATACCGCTGAGAGATACAGTGCCGCTAGAGGCGATTCAGTTGGACAGTGATTTGACCTATGAGGAGAAACCAGTCAAGATTCTTGAGTATGCCAGCCGAGTCACCCGCCGCAAAGTTATCAACTTTTGCAAAGTTCAGTGGAGCCACCACAACGAGGATGAAGCCACCTGGGAGCGAGAGGAAGATTTGCTGAAGGACCACCCTCACCTATTTTCTAGCCAACCCGAATCTCGAGGGCGAGATTCATCCTAAGGGGGGTAGGTTTGTAACATCCCAAAATTTCAATTTAGAATGTTATACAAATAGATCATTATTGCATATCATATTTTAATGCATTCTGCCTTGATCCTAGAAATTCTACGCAACTCAAGGACCCACGGAGAGAGTTGGGGATTTCAATATTTTCATAATTGAGTTTTCTCAAATTTTGGAAATATGATCATTTGATTTTATTTATTTTATCTTCAATTATTTCAATTATATAAATATGAGAGAGGGAATAAAATGACTTTCCCAAATAAAGAAATATTGAGGATTTAATTAAAAAAATCAAATAAGATTTTATTTTGGATTTTCTGGCTATTTTATTTGAATTTAGGAAAAATGCGCGTTTTTCAAAATTGCATTTAGGCCCCAAATAAATGTTCATCTAAACCGGCTTGATTTTAGAAGTCGGGAAAAATTTATTTCAGGATTATTGGAGTCGGTTTAGCATTTCTTTTGTTTGTTTTTCTGTGCCATAATTATTTAAAAAAAATCGAACCGATTACGGGCCATAACCGGCCAGGACTCCGCCTGGCCAGGTCTTTATAAGTCGCCGCCCCAGGCTGACCCTGCCCCAGCCCAAGCCGCCGCCGCCAAACCCTAACCCTAGCCCGCCGCCGCCGCCGCCGCTAGCTGCTGCCGCCGACCGCTGCCGCCTCGCCGGACCCCGCCGCTGTCGCCGCCGACCACCGCCGCCTCCTCGCCGGAGCCGCCGCCGCCGCCGACCCGCACCCCGAGGTTGACCTAGCCGCCGCCGTTTTTTTAGAAAAACCGTTCGGTTTTTCCGTCGGTATTTTTAGATTCGTTTTTTGATTAGATCGGTTTTTTTCGGGTTTAGGTTAAATAGCAAGTGTTCACTCGTTCCTTCGTTTTAATGAACGCGTTCATCGTTTAGATCCAGATAACGAACGTTCGTTCGTTAATCTGTTCGTTGTTTTTCTTTTTCTCGGATTTAATCCGCGATTTTTCTGATTGCGATTTCTGATCCGATTTTCGTTTTAGTATAACTTTCCGCTCGTTTATCGGGATTAGGCGATTCAAGCGCCTGGAGTTTTGTCTCGAAACCCTCTTTCCGAATAATCTACTCAAACAAGTTTTTGCTTCTGTAAAATTTGACTTAGGTCCAGATTAGTAAATGAAGCTTGTTTTCTTTCGCAGTTTGAGTTTTGTTTCTTCATTCGATTTGATTCTTTTTGCAAACCGGAGTTCTTAAGTTGAACTTTCTGGTTAGATCTCTTATTTGAGTTTTACCTGTGCATTAGATGAGTACTTATTGTATGCTTGTTTGTTGTTTGCTTGCGATAGAGTACCCGGATTGCGCTGCTTGCTACTTCGAATCCCTAGGTTTCGCGGATCATCGGCAAGGCAAGTAACACTTTGATCATACTTCTTTATTACCCAGTTTTTGTGCATTAGATCAATCCTCAAAAAATTGCATGATTAGGATCTGATAATATGTGGGTTTTGGGAAGTAGATGAGGTAGTACCTATTACCTGTTTTATTATCAAACTCTTGGGAGTTACTTCTACGTTTGCTTATTATGCCATGCTATGCTAGTAGACGTGGATTGGGTGAGTGTATCCATGACAGATGTGAGATTGTTAATTAATGGTTTATTTAAGGTGGCAACTTTAATACACATCTGTGTGGATTGAGGTACCTGGGTATTCCAGGATTGCCTGTTTGTTTTTGGACCGCCACCCAGGCTCAAAGGGATCATAAGATTATTCATGCTAGAAACTTCTGTGTGCAGCCACATGCTATTATGGGCTCTAGCATAGTTGACTAAGTCATGTGAAGTCTTACAGTGGTAGACTAGCAGATGTAGAGGAAAGTAGGTGTACAGGTCTACCCATCGTAAGGTGCTAGCGCTTCTAAAAGACTATGTCTCGGTCATCCGTTTCTCAAACACCATGTAGTGCGAGAAAACCAACGGAGGAGATCGAGTCGTGTGGGGAAAAGTGCGCAACCTTTGCAGAGTGTATAAACTAATCATGATTAGCCGTGTCCCCGGTTATGGACGTTTTGAGTATCTAGTACTTGGATTATCATGTGAATCTCATCATGTTACTTTAATTAATATTGTTGGGTTTGTTTAATGAGGATGTTACTTAATGGGGATTGAGAATGCTGTCAACCATTCTCAATGTTTAACAACCACCATGATAGTTAAATAAAATTTATTCCTATGAAGTAGGGAAAATTTGGCCTTATGCAAAACCGTAACCATAGAGCTTTCCACCAGCCATATATGCATGTAGTATAGCTTTATTCTTTCATTACTCTCTATGTGTTACTTTGCCAGCATATTCCATGTGCTAACCCGTTTTTAGGCTGCAACGTTCATGTTGCAGACTTTTCAGACGACGAGTAAGATGCCTTAGGATCGTGGTTCTATACTCAGTGATGCCTTGGAGTTGATGAACTCACTTATCTTCCAAGCCTTCCGCTGTTATCGTTATTAGATGGCCTTAAGCCATATTTATTGTAATAAGTTCTCTTTGGAGACATTCGATGTAATAATTGTGTGATCACCCTTGGGTGGAGGGGGATCCCCAAGAATTTCAACGGGAAGGTTATGTTTCAGCATAGGTTCCTGTTTAAGGAACACTTCATCTATCTCCTCCTTTTCCTTCATAAACATATCGTTTTCATGGTCTAGCAAATGTTGTTCTAAAGGATCAGTTGGAGGAACAGCAATGGACGCAAGACCAATAATTTCGTCCTTGCTAGGTGGTTCCCTATCACGAGGTTGTCTACTAAACTTAGCGAAATTAAACTCATGAGACATACCATCAATGCCAATAGTGACAATATTCTTTTCACAATTAATCTTAGCACTAGCTGTATTCAAGAAGGGTCTACCAAAAATAATGGGACAAAAATCATCTTGTGGGGAACCAAGAACAAGAAAATCAGCAGGGTATTTAACCTTCCTACACAAAACTTCAACATCTCTAACAATCCCAAAGGGTTTAATGGTATCCCTATTAGCAAGCTTAATAGTAACATCAATGTCTTCTAATTCAATGGGTGCAATGTCATGCATAATTTCTTGATATAAAGTATAAGGTATTGCACTAGCACTAGCACCCATATCACATAAGCCATGATAACAATGATCTCCTATTTTAACATAAATAACAGTCATGCCTACGACAGGTCTACGTGTCTTAGTATCAGGTCTAGCAATATTGGCATTCTCACCACAGAAAGAAATAACATGCCCATCTAAATCCTCATCCAAGAGATCTTTAACCATAGCAATACTAGGTTCAACATTAATTTGCTCAGGAGGTGTATAAGTCCTAGTATTACTCTTACGAATAACAGTTGAAGCTTTAGCATGATCCTTTATCCTAACAGGGAAAGGAGGTTTTTCAACATAAGTTGTAGGAACAATAGGATCAATATAGGTAATAGTCTTTTCTTCGACTGTAATAGGTGCAACTACTTTAACTTCAACAGGAGGATTATATTTAAACCACTTCTCTTTAGGGAGATCAATGTGAGTGGCAAAAGATTCATAGAAAGAAGCTACTATCTCAGAGTCAAGTCCATACTTAGCGCTAAATGAACGAAAAGCATCGGTATCCATAAAAGATTTAACACAATCGAACTTAGGTGTCATACCTGACTCCTTACCATCGTCGGAACCCCAATCTTCAGAGTTGCGTTTAATTCTTTCCAATAAGTCCCATTTGAAATCAATAGTCTTGAGCATATAAGAACCAGCACAGGAAGTATCGAGCGGGTTGCGATTATCAAGAGAAAGTCGAGCATAGAAGTTCTGAATAATCATTTCCCAAGAGAGCTCATGATTGGGGCATGAATATAACATTGACTTAAGCCTCCCCCAAGCTTGGGTGATGCTTTCTCCTTTGCGAGGCCAGAAATTATATATGTAATTCCGATCACGATGAACAAGATGCATAGGATAGAACTTCTGGTGAAATTCCAACTTCAATCGCTTATAATTCCAAGATCTTGTATCATCACATAGCCTATGCCATGTCAATGCATCTCCCTTCAAAGATAAAGGGAAGACCTTCCTTTTGACAACATAATCAGGAATACCTGCAAGTTTAAATAATCCACAAACTTCATCCACAAAGATAAGGTGTAAATCGGGATGCAATGTTCCATCTCCTACAAATGGATTAGCTAGCAGTTTCTCTATCATACCCGAAGGAATCTCAAAGTGAATATTTTCATAGAGTTCAGTAGGTTGAGGAGCAAATCTTTGCTCTTCTGGTTGGGGTGAAGATACCCCAAACAAGCCCCTCAAAGGATTAGTTTCCATAGTGACAAGTAACAGAAAATTTCAGCACACTATATAAATGTTTCCTTACCAAGTTCTACTCACCAAAAGCGCTACACTGCCCGGCAACGGCGCCAGAAAAGAGTCTTGATGACCCAAAAGTGTAGGGGATCAATCTTAGTCCTTTCGATAAGTAAGAGTGTCGAACCCAACGAGGAGCAGAAGGAAATGATAAGCAGTTTTCAGTAAGGTTTTCTCTGCAAGCTCTGAAATTGTAGGTGATAGATAGTTTTGTGGTAAGATAAATAGCAACGAGTAACAAGTAAATAAAGTAAATAAAGTGCAGCAAGGTGGCCCAATCCTTTATGTATCAAAGGATAAGCCTGGACAACTTCTAATAATTAGAAAGGAGCTCCCGAGGACACATTGGGAATTATCATCAAGCTAGTTTTCATCACGTTCATATGATTCGCGTTTGGTACTTTGATAATTTGATATGTGGGTGGACCGGTACTTGGGTACTACCCTAACTTGGACAAGCATCCCACTTATGATTAACCCCTATTGCAAGCGTCCGCAACTACAGAAGAAGTATTAAGGTAAACCTAACCACAACATTAAACATATGAACCCATATCAGCCCCTAACGAAGCAACGCATAAACTAGGGTTTAAGCTTCTGTCACTCTAGCAACCCATCATCTACTTATCACTTCCCCATGCCTTCCTCTAGGCCCAAATAATGGTGAAGTGTCATGTAGTTGACGTTCACATAACACCACTAGAGGAAATGACAACATACATCTCATCAAAATATCGAACGAATACCAAATTCACATGACTACTAATAGCAAGACTTCACCCATGTCCTCAGGAACAGACATAACTACTCACAAGGCATATTCATGTTCATAATCAGAGGAGTAATAATATGCATAAAGGATCTGAACATATGATCTTCCACCAAGTAAACCAATTAGCATCAACTACAAGGAATAATCAACACTACTAGCAACCCACAGGTACCAATTTGTGGTTTTGATACAAGATTGGATACAAGAGATGAACTAGGGTTTTGAGAGGAGATGGTGCTGGTGAAGATGTTGATGGAGATTGACCCCCTCCCGACGAGAGGATCGTTGGTGATGACGTTGGTGATGATTTCCGCCTCCCGGAGGGAAGTGTCCCCGGCAGAACAGCTCCGCTGGAGCCCTAGATTGATTCCGCCAAGGTTCCGCCTTGTGGCGGCGGATTTTCGTCCCGTAAGCTTGCCCATGATTTTTATCAGGGTAAAAGCGATGATATAACAGAAGATGGACACAGGAGGCCCACCAGGGAGCCCAGGAGATAGGGGCGCCCTATAGGGGGTGCGCGCCCCCTGTCTCCTGGACAGGGTGTGGGCCCCCTGGTGTAATTCTTTTGCTCAAAAATTCTTATTAATTCTAAAAAGTTGTTTCATGGAGTTTCAGGACTTTTGGAGCTGTGCAGAATAGGTTTCCAACGTTTGCTCCTTTTCCAGCCAGAATTCCAGCTGCCGGCATTCGCCCTCTTCATGGTAAACCTTGTAAAATAAGAGAGAATAGCCATAAGTATTGAGATATAATGTGTAATAACAGCCCATAATGCAATAAATATTGATATAAAAGCATAATGCAAGATGGACGTATCACAGTGTTAGCACGTCGTTAACTGGCCCCCAGTCCAGCCCCTTGTTGACCCATGACGCCAGTTGAGGCGGAGGGCCCGAGCGGAACGCTGGAGCGGCCGCCCGCTTTGTACCTCGGGGAGCTGTGATGTAAAACCACTCCCGTTGCCATAAGTCAGAAACCTCCATGATGGAACCCATTGGCCATGGGGTGTCGGCACCTTTGCTTATTATAGCGCCTCCGCACTCCGCGTGATGCCCGTCAGTCATCTTCGGCCTCACATTGAAGGTCTTGAGCCATAGGCCGAAGTGGGTGGTGATGCGGAGGAAGGCTTCACACACGACGATAAACAACGAGATGTGAAGGATGGAATTCGGAGCTAGATCGTGGAAATCTAGCCCGTAATAGAACATGAGCCCTCTCACAAAGGGATCAAGACTAAAACCTAGCCCTCGGAGGAAGTGGGGAATAAATATGACACTCTCGTTGTGTTCGGGAGTGGGGATGACCTGCTGTTGAGCAGGCAGCCTATGCGGGATTTCGGCGGTGAGATACTTGGCCTCCCTAAGCTTCTTGATTTCCTTGTCTGTGACAGAGGAGGCCATCCACCGGCCTTGAAGGTTGGATCCGGACATGGTCTAAGGTCCGAAGCGCTTAGCTTGAGACTTGGGTGTTAAAACTCGAGGTGGGGGAAGGGAAGGATCGAGCGTGGGAATAAAAGGACAGGCCTTGGCCCCTTTATAAAGAGGACGAATATCAAGCATCTCCCGCGTGGCCATTTGGAACTTGCCTAAAATCGAGGAGTCATAGTAACAAGCACGGTTGGGTTACCCACACCTATATTGATGAGAACCCGTGATAAGGGGAACACGATCTCTGCTTCGACAAGACGTGCCAATAAAACTGCCTCGCAACACGTACAGTGGCAGGCTAGGAAAAACGGTTCGTAATGACCGGGCCGCAGCGTGATGTCACGCTATGAAAGGTTGTCAGCAGATTAGATTTGTGGAATATAGTGCTCTCTACAGTGGTATGTGGAATTGCAGAGACGGACACGATCCTTGTGTTCAAAATCTTCTATGTAGTATTCGGAGAAGGAACCCGCCTTGCAATGCCGAAGAGAATCTGCACGCTGGACTCATCGTCATTGAAGCCTGGTTCAGGGGCTATAGAGGGAGTCCTGGATTAAGGGGTCCTCGGACAGCCGGACTATACACTTTGGCCGGACTGTTGGACTATGAAGATACAAGACTGAAGACTTTGTCCCGTGTCCGGATGGGACTCTCCTTTGCGTGGAAGGCGAGCTTGGCAATTTGGATATGTAGATCTCCTTTTTTGTAACCTACTCTGTGTAACCCTAGCCCCCTCCGGTGTCTATATAAGTCGGAGGGTTTAGTCCGTAGGACAACAACAATCATAATCATAGGCTAGCTTCTAGGGTTTAGCCTCTACGATCTCGTGGTAGATTAACTCTTGTTATACTCATATCATCAAGATCAATCAAGCAGGACGTAGGGTATTACCTCCATCGAGAGGGCCCAAACCTGGGTAAACATCGTGTCCCCCGCGTCCTGTTACCATTAGCCTTAGACGCACAGTTCGGGACCCCCTACCCGAGATCCACCGTTTTTGACACCGACAGTGGGGTTGCATGAAGATCCCAAGTTTTGTGCCATGTAGATCACGATTTCACTATGTGCATGTCTTTCTTTTCTTATTCTTTTTTCTTTGATTTGCTTTGATCTGTTCTGGCGGATGTAGTGTTGGCTGATTGAGTTGTTGACATGTGATTTATCCGGTCTAACGTGTCGTTTTGAACTTCCACGCGGGGTCTGATGATTCCATAGACCTAGGGTAGGGTCATAGGCCTAACCTATACGCCCCACCCATGTTCACTACCCTAGAAGAAAAGACATTCAAAGCACAGTAGGAAGTATCAACTGAAGCCATCGAGTGCAATCCACTCGACCAGTTACCCCACTCGGAGACCCCCAATTTCACTCGACAAAGATGAAGCCATTCGACCATAGAGGAAACCACTTGGAGTATTGAAGACCTAGAGTCATTTAGGATGGCAACGGTCAGGCGTTCACTCTGTGGTCTTAAAGATCATTAATAACACATTATAGCTGGCGTTGCCAGTAACGCCCTGTCTTAATGTACATTGAACCCCTGTAACGGAGGATGGCTGGGGTCCTGGCGCACTCTATATAAGCCACCTCCTCCTCTGGGATAAGGGTTCGCACCCCTTGTAACAGACAGCCATATTCCAGTCGACCGCCTTAGGGCACCGAGACGTAGGGCTTTTACCTCCTCCGAGAGGGGCCTGAACTCGTAAACTCGTGTGTACAACTTCGCCATAGCTAGGGCCTCACCTCCTCATACATACCCCCTATTCTTACTGTCAGACTTAGTACCATGACAGTTAGCGCCCACCTTGGGGCAAAGTGTCTTAGCAACTTCCAGCGAGGTTGCGTTTTCTCCGACCTTCATCAACATGGTTTCCGGCGGCGGTTTGGTCATGGGCCGCGAATTCCGACTCGGCGCACTCACTTTCGTCGCCAACGACTCCGCCTGGCTCCAGGAAGCCCCCTCGATGTCGAAGCTCTCCTGATCCGTGGTTCATAGCAGTTCCGCGTGAGTGCGTGCGGCGTCCTCCTTCGGTAGCCGTCGACCCCGTATCGGTCGGTCCTCACGTCGCCTTCTAACTCCGCTGGACGCCGCCACAAGCAATCTGGTCGGTCGCGGCTCCAGCGGTGGGTGAAGCATGCAGTTGCTCGCCAGACGGTCACCCCCCAAGTCACGGCAATCGATCCCGACGAATTTCACTTCCGTTCAGTCGACTTGTCGACTGGCTTTGCAGACACATTTTCCGAGAGCGGGAGCTGTGACCCTGCTATAGAAGTTCTTATGGTCGACTCCCGTTGCAGCCCACCTGGGTTTTGCCGCAACGGTGGCAACGGTGGCGGCGATGGCCCGTCATTCGGCCACGAGGAGTACGAGCCTCAACATCTCAACTCGCAGTAGAGGGAAGAGCTGCACCGCCACAATGTGGAGGCCCTCCAGACCCCTATCATAGGGGAAGCCACCGAGACTCAGGCCTTGGAGGCAGCGTGCCTGGCTGAGCGCACTCGTTTGGAGAATCTCCAACATTATCTCAATGAGCGTGCCCATCGACTGATCCCCGAGTCCAGTCGACGTGCACGACAGTTGTTTCCGCCTGAACCTCAGGTATTCCGCACTCTGATCCAGAACCATGCAGTTGCTGCATGCATCATAGAGTCTATTCAGTCATCCTGTTCAGATGTAACGCCCCGAGTCCAACGCTCCAGATGCCTTCCAGCTATTCCGAGATTCGTCGTGTGATTTGTTTTGTTCGTTGCATTCATCCTTGCATCATGTGCATTGCATCATGTCATCATGCAATCCCTTTTTAAAAACTCAACTAAATAAATTGCATAGATCTTTTGATCTATTTAAATCGAGGGATATTCACATGGTGATTTCTCTTTAAAACATATTCAAAGTCTCCTACTATTATTAGGGAGCTATACTAAAATTATTCCATTTATTTGGAATTAACCAAAACCCACTTGCAAAATCCCAATGCCTTTGTTATCTCAATTCTTGGTCTCCAACCTTGCCCATAATTTCTTTCATCATTTTCCGGAGCTCCACCAAAAATCCGAACATTTTTGGACACTTCTAAAACCTTGTTCTAGTTCAAACCATTTGAATTAAATTCAAATGAGTTTGAATTTAAATCTTTCAATCGTGGCCTTTCTATTTTTCTTGGAACGAGCATATTTTGTGAGTCCAGGAAAATTATCCTCATGCCCAAATTCTTCCTCTAACCTTTGTCTTCTCTCTTTTCCTTTCTCTTATTTCTCTGTATTGTTTTTTTCTTTAGAGAGAGAGAGCCCAACCTTGCAACCTGCAGCCAGGCCGGCCCATCCATTCTCCCCAGCCCACCTAAATCTTCTAACCCTAGTAACCCTGATCCCCTCCTCTCGATCCCATCTCCTCCCTCGCGCCGCCATCTCCTTTTCGCTCAAACCCCCTTCCCGAGCGCGCCTCCCATGGCGCCACGCGTCGCTGGATCCCCTTCTCTTCCTTCCTCCTCCAGCGCCGCCACGCCCGAACCCTCCTCACGCTCGATCCCCTCGGCCTCTCCCTCTGACCATGGTCCCTCGCGAGTCTCCCTCCGCCACCACGTCTCCCTAGCCTCATCAGCGCCGCGCCTCCTCCTTCCTTCGTTCCGCCCCAACCACCAGGAAGCCGAGCTCCCGCGCCCTGTTTCTCCTCCCGCGCCGATGCCCTCCTTTGGCTGCTCGCGCCTGCAGCTCCGTCCGCGAGCTCGTGCAGCCATGGCCGCCATAGGAGCCTCGCGCCCGACCCCCTCGCTGAGGCCATGGATGTCCGCGGCCCCGCCTTCCTGCACCTCCACACGCCACCAACCGCTGCTCCGTCTCCGTCGAGCTCCATCCCCTGCTGTCACTGGATCGCCAAGATGCAACCCCGACCCCGTCGGCCCCTTCCTCGTACAACGCTCAAGCCGTCATGCCCGAAGCCTTCGTCTTCTCTCGGTGCTGCGCTGCGTGCGACCCTGTTAGCCACATGGTCGCCACCTCTGCAGCCTCCTGCTGCTGTTTCGTGCCCCTTCGCTGCCGGTTGGCGTTGACGCAAGACCAATGGCTTCATAGTCGTTCGCCTACATGCCCGAACCTCCAAGATCCCGTGGAACGCCAAGTACCACTATCCATCTCCGAGGATTTCTCCAAGTACCGCATCGGACGCCAAGTACGACTACACCATGGTGTTACGTGAACAACTACACATCTACAACTAGTGTACCTCTACATCCTGGAATCGCCAAGTACCGACACCATGTACGACTATACCTGCTGATGCGTCAAGTACCTTGGAACGTCTCCGACTATGCGGACTCGCCAAGTACCACGATGACCGTGTACCACTACCGTTGACCCCGGAGACATCGGATGCGTCAAGTCCCTCTTCGAGATGTGTACAACTACTTCCACTATGACCGCCGCGAGAACGTCTACTTCCCACGACGACCCATGAACGTCTACTTCCACGACGTCCGTGAACCACTACTTCCACTACGACCGTCCCGAGAACGTCTACTTCCCCTACACCGCATCGAACTCAAACCGCTCCGAAAATGCACGCTTCAAAGGTATAATCCCGAGATGACCGCCGTCGACCGAATGCATATGTTGTATGAGATGCCCGTGTTTGCACCATGTCCGAGTTGTTCCTTGCGTGTCCCTCATTGCCTTGCCGTCGACACGTGGGAACCCGGTAATCGGGATCACCCCACCATCTCTAGCATGTTCTGCACATCTGCACACTTGCTCTTTTGCACCGGTATCTCATTGAGTTATCGGATCATCAGAATGTTGCCGTGGCACCATTTTCGTTATCGTTGCCATGGCACCATTTTCGTTATCGTTGCCGTGGCACCCTTTCTTTCCGCCATGGTGACCAAATGTTCCATTTCATGCTCATGTCAACATTTTCATAAAAACTGCATAAAACTCACATATGTCATCTGCATCATGATAACAACAATTAAAATGTTTATATTTGCTGTTTCCATTAATTTGCTAAATGCACATGAGGATTTACCGGAATTTTTGTTTGTTGTTCCGGCCTCATTTAAACTTGCCTAAATAGTTAGTTTATTTATGCTTCACCTCTTGCCATGTTAACCAATACTTAATATTTTGGTAGCATAACCGAGAGAGAACTAAATAAGTCATGTGGTGTTTTCTTCAATATGCAACTCGTTGCATATTGAGCTCCACTTAATTTGTAGTATTGTTTGTGCATATTGCCATGCCATGCCTCATTAAACCGGACATGCATCATACTTGTTTGTGCATCATGCCATGTTTAAGCTTGTGTGTTTACCATGTTGTTTGCTTCTTTCCGGGTCGCTTCTCTCGTTATCTTCGGTTTCGTTCCGGAGTTGTGAGGATCCGTTCGACTTCGACCGTTTGTCTTCTTCTTGGACTCGTTCTTCTTCCTTGCGGGATCTCAGGCAAGATGATCATACCCTTGAAATCACTACTATCTTTGCTATGCTAGTTTGCTCGCTCTTTTGCTATGCCAATGCTTAGATGCCTGCCATTTGCTTGTCAGCCTCCCAAATTGCCATGCCAAACCTCTAACCCACCATGTCCTAGCAAACCGTTGATTGGCTATGTTACCGCTTTGCTCAGCCCCTCTTATACCGTTGTTAGTTGCAGGTGAAGATGAAGTTTGTTCCTTGTTGGAACATGGAGATGTTGTTCCTTGTTGGAACATGTTTACTTGTTGGGATATCACAATATATCTTATTTAATTAATGCATCTATATACTTGGTAAAGGGTGGAAGGCTCGGCCTTATGCCTGGTGTTTTGTTCCACTCTTGCCACCCTAGTTTCCGTCATACCGGTGTTATGTTCCCGGATTTTGCGTTCCTTACGCGGTCGGGTGATTTATGGGACCCCCTTGACAGTTCGCTTTGAATAAAACTCCTCCAGCAAGGCCCAACCTTGGTTTTACCATTTGCCTACCTAAGCCTTTTTCCCTTGGGTTCTGCAGACTCAAGGGTCAACTTTATTTTACCCCCCCCCCCTGGGCCAGTGCTCCTCTGAGTGTTGGTCCAAACTAGAGCACCGTGCGGGACCATTCCTTGGCAACTGAGAACGAGATATGTGCAGCTCCTATCGGGATTTGTCGGCACATCCGGGCGGCTTTGCTGGTCTTGTTTTACCATTGTCGAAATGTCTTGATGTACCGGGATACCGAGTCTGATCGGAGTGTCTCGGGTGAAGGTCTATTCCTTCGTTGATCGCGAGAGCTTGTCATGGGCTAAGTTGGGACACCCCTGCAGGGTATAAACTTTCGAGAGCCGTGCCCGTGGTTATGTGGCAGATGGGAATTTGTTAATGTCCGGTTGTAGAAAACCCGAAGTTGACCTTAATTAAAATACATCAACCGCGTGTGTAACCGTGATGGTCTCTTCTCGGCGGAGTCCGGGAAGTGAAAACGGTGTTGGAGTTATGTTTGACGTAAGTAGTTTCAGGATCACTTCTTGATCGCTACTAGCTTCACGACCGTGCCTTGCTTCTCTTCTCGCTCTCTTTTGCGATTGTAGCCACCATATATGCTAGTCGCTTGCTGCAGCTCCACCTCATTACTACATCCTTCCTATAAGCTTAAATAGTCTTGATCTCGCGGGTGTGAGATTGCTGAGTCCTCGTGACTCACAGATACTTCCAAAACCAGTTTGCAGGTGCCTATGTTACCGAGCAGGTGACGCAACCAAGCTCAAGGAGGAGCTCGATGAAGATCTTGCCCTTTGTGTTGTTTCGTTCTAGTTGATCAGTAGTGGAGCCCAGTTGGGGTCGATCGGGGACCTTTGTCGCATTTGGGGTTCTTCTTTTATTTTGGTTCCATAGTCGGACCTTGATTGTATATGGATGATGTAATGCTTTATTCATGTAATTGTGTGAAGTGGCGATTGTAAGCCAACTATGTATCTCTTTCCCTTATGTATTACATGGGTTGTGTGAAGATTACCTCACTTGCGACATTGCTTTCAATGCGGTTATGCCTCTAAGTCGTGCTTCGACACGTGGGAGATATAGCCGCATCGAGGGCGTTACATGTTGGTAATCAGAGCCTTCCCCGACCTTAGGAGCCCCACTGCTTGATCGTTTTTAGCGGCCGAGTTGTGTCTAGAAAAATGTTTTGAGTCATTTAGGATTATATATATCAGAGAGTTAGGAATTCTTTTTACTCCCCAGTCTCTTCATCGCTCTGGTAAGGCATCCTGACGTAGAGTTTTGACTTTTCTCTTCTCAAATTTCACTAAAAAAAATTTTAGGATCACGCGGGTATCTTGGAATCGTTCCGATGGTTTTATGATGAGAACATTGTCTTGGTGCCTCCTGTCAGTGGTTTAGTGGAAGTGTCCCGGGGAGTTGAGCTCTGAGGTGTTGTCGTCATAATTTTATCGTTGCAGTTCTGGAATACCTGAGTTTAGTACGCCGACATCGAAAATCTCTTTTATGCAGTTGTTGGTGAGATAACCTGATAACCCAGTACTGAGGTGAGTACGGGAGTATTGCCATGACTTTTATAACTGATGCTTTTCGAAGGTTGAGGTACACGATTTCCGAAAGTTTCTTGGTTATGTGTTGACGGATGGATACAGCTGGATGTAGGATTTTCTAGTTTTGGATGAGATATTATGCTTCCCCTGTATCCCCAACACCTGATTTCATAACCGGAAAATTTCGGGAGTTTCATAGGTGGGAATTCAAGTAGCTCTTAGGATATCTTTCCGACGGATGTATGATATGAAATTGGGGTTCGACGTCTAGTGTTCCACCTATTCACGGTTGGTTTTACAGTGGTCTCGTTGTGTCTTAAAGAGTCCTTGGCTATGCCGACTCGGGGACGCTTCGTATGTCATGTGCACTGCCTTGTACATGATGGTGCTGTACGATCGAGCCCGTGTAGGCCCCACCACGAAAACTTCGGACGAAATCTCTATCATATGTTTGTTCCGGCTTATTCTGCAAGCCAGTCCTTTGTTTTTGTTTTGAGTTGTGGTATTCGAGTTGCTTCAATGTCAAGTGTTGATTCCATACCTTTCCGAAATGGTGTTCTCATACTCCGATGTGAATACCAATCCTTCTCGACAATCGAGATTGTCATGTCAATCCTTTTCAACCGGCGTGTTTCTCTTCAAGTGGATCCGATCACTTCAACATCAGCAAGACCAATTATCATTTCTTCTCAACGGTGTTTGTTTCATCTGTCTCCAAGTTGCCTTTGTTTTTTCCCGCCCACCCACCCTTTTTCCTCAAGGACTAAGATTTCTATACCATGTATCCTTTTATTTTTTGTGAAGTTTCTCCATTCTTTTCCGTCAATGTTCTTACCCGGTGGTTCTCAAGAAGTTGTTCTACTAGTTCGTCATTCCTCATTCCTTTTCTCTTCTCCGGTGGATTCAAGTCAAGTTTTGTTGATCATACCTTTTTTCCTCATTTCAATGTCTTCTCATACCGGTGCACCTCATTATCATTCTACTTCTCACTATTTGTTATTCCGGAGTGCTCAAGATATCTCGAAGATTCGTGTTTCCACTCTGCATTCGTGCAAGCTCTTTCGAGATTGGTATCTCATTCAAGTCATTTAATTCAACCGGTGCAACATCTCTTTTAAATCTTTTCAACGGTGTTCTTTTGAGTGGGCCCTAACCCACAGGTCTTTTCCCAGGATCTTACCTGACTCTTCTATTTTCCCAGAGCTATCCTAAATTCTTCTCCAAGTTTGACGTAAGAATGAGTTATCATCAGTCAAATGTTTTTCTCCAAGATCTTTCAAATTCTTTTCATAGTTGGCTCAACCTCTTCGCTTTTGATTCTTCCGGTGTGCCTCAATAATTCTTGGTGGTGTTTCTCGTTGTCATTCTCATCATTTGAAGACCGAAGAAGAGTTTCTCTTTAATCTTGCTCTATTCTCTTCAAGATTCATGGTGCTAGCTTGTTGCCATCCTCTCATAATTGTTTTCGATTGTGAGAATCTTTTTCACCCATCCGAAGCATTTTAGGAGTCTTTTCAGTTCCATTATTTGAAGCCCATCATCTCAGTATTATTCATTCTCAGCTTTTAGCTCTCGTTCTCAAATTCTTCCGGTGCATCATTCAAATACCCTCTAATCAGTTCATGATCTCTTCGTTCTCATGTATCTAAATACCCTAAAGTATCTTCATTCATTTTGCAATTCTTCCCGGTGATTTGTGCATTTGCTACGTTCAATTTCAATTCTTACGGTGGTTCGTTCAAGAGTTCTCTTTCTTTGTTATCATATCAATTCATTCATTCTTTCCAAATCCTACCGGTGGTTCGTTGAAGACCTTCTCAACTTTACGCCATATCTCTCTTAATCCTTTCTACGAGAATAAGTAGTATGCCAAATCCGTTTTGTCATCAATTTAATTGGTGAAGGATACGCATAACATAGTTCTTATTCTGGTTTCATCCAAGTGATTAATCCTTTCCTTCGGAGTTTGTTCAGGAGTAACAAATTCTTGGCTTCTTGTTGTTCATCTTTCTTCCGGAGTTCTAAGTTTTCCGCATTATCTCGTCGCGAAGCTCCATCTAAATCATTGCAAGGTTTCTTCTCGTTCTTTTCAACTTTCCTTTTGTTGGATCTTTCTTTTATTAACAGAGTTCTTCATGGAGGCTCTACATGGTGGTTCATCAAGGATTTAATTCCCTTCTCAAAGTTTTCATCGAGATTCTTTCCTAAGGAGTTCAAGTATTCTTCATCTTGCATTCCAAAGTGCGATTCTTTCTACCTTATCTTTTGAGATGGTGTTATATCATTCTTGACAATTTCCCTTTGCGTTTCATGATTCACAAGTTTTCAAGGGTGACATAGTTAAATCCATCATTTTTCTCTTTGTTCAAGAGATCTTTTCAACCATCAACCTCGTTGTTGGAGTTATCTTGTGTCATGTTTCACCTAAAGCCTTCCCTAAGGAATGTTGCTATTCGTGGTGCTATCAATGATCCGAGTTTTCTCCTATCTTCTCGATGAAGAAGTTTTCATCTCTTTGGTGCTCTCAATCTAATCAATGGTTTCCATTAGTGGCCGGTTGTCACCTCATAGTGTTCAGATGTTTCCATAAGCCCACAACAAGCTTGTGCTTCTCGTTGTTGATTTTCCAACAACTTCGTTCGATTCTTCTTTGCAAGGACGCTTTCCAAGTTCACTTGTGGAAAAAGTTGTCATTTTCTTCTCCATTCTGTTATTCCAATGATCTATCTTCTATTCTTTCTTCCGGAGGCATTGTGATGTTGCTCTTTTCACTCATCATCTCGAATTGTGAGGACCATGTTCTTTTCGTGCTTATCCATTTAACCAGAGTGTTGTGTCATCTCTTCAAGTTCTTTTCATCTTATCAAGTTTTGCATCTCTTTTCAACCGGAGTGTTGTCCAAATTTGTTCTTCCTTGTTCCTTGTTTCTTGTCCATTGTACTCGTCATTCATAGCTTTGCAAACTTCAAGTCCTCGTAATGTTCCTTGTTCCTCTTTTCTAACGGATTGTTTGCAATCTCGTTCATCTCTGTTGTACTCCTTTTAAATTGCTCAACCTCTCAAGGTTCGTGGTTTCACTCGTTCGTCAAAGAAGCAACTTAGTTTTACCTCTTCTCTTCCTCTTCCGTTTCTCTCCGGTGCCATCCTAGATCTCGGGACGAGATCCTCTCGTAGTGGTGGAGTGTTGTAACGCCCCGAGTCCGACGCTCCAGATGCCTTCCAGCTATTCCGAGATTCGTCGTGTGATTTGTTTTGTTCGTTGCATTCATCCTTGCATCATGTGCATTGCATCATGTCATCATGCAATCCCTTTTTAAAAACTCAACTTAATAAATTGCATAGATCTTTTGATCTATTTAAATCGAGGGACATTCACATGGTGATTTCTCTTTAAAACATAGTCAAAGTCTCCTACTATTATTAGGGAGCTATACTAAAATTATTCCATTTATTTGGAATTAACCAAAACCCACTTGCAAAATCCCAATGCCTTTGTTATCTCAATTCTTGGTCTCCAACCTTGCCCATAATTTCTTTCATCATTTTCCGGAGCTCCACCAAAAATCCGAACATTTTTGGACACTTCTAAAACCTTGTTCTAGTTCAAACCATTTGAATTAAATTCAAATGAGTTTGAATTTAAATCTTTCAATCGTGGCCTTTCTATTTTTCTTGGAACGAGCATATTTTTGTGAGAACAGGAAAATTATCCTCATGCCCAAATTCTTCCTCTAACCTTTCTCTTCTCTCTTTTCCTTTCTCTTATTTCTCTGTATTGTTTTTTTTTCTTTAGAGAGAGAGAGCCCAACCTTGCAACCTGCAGCCAGGCCGGCCCATCCATTCTCCCCAGCCCACCTAAATCTTCTAACCCTAGTAACCCTGATCCCCTCCTCTCGATCCCATCTCCTCCCTCGCGCCGCCATCTCCTTTTCGCTCGAACTCCCTTCCCGAGCGCGCCTCCCATGGCGCCCCGCGTCGCTGGATCCCCTTCTCTTCCTTCCTCCTCCAGCGCCGCCGCGCCCGAACCCTCCTCACGCTCGATCCCCTCGGCCCCTCCCTCTGACCATGGTCCCTCACGAGTCTCCCTCCGCCACCACGTCTTCCTGGCCTCGTCAGCGCCGCGCCTCCTCCTTCCTTCGTTGCGCCCCAACCACCAGGAAGCCGAGCTCCTGCGCCCTGTTTCTCCTCCCGCGCCGACGCCCTCCTTCGGCTGCTCGCGCCTGCAGCTCCGTCCGCGAGCTCGTGCAGCCATGGCCGACATAGGAGCCTCGCGCCCGACCCCCTCGCTGAGGCCATGGATGTCCGCGGCCCCGCCTTCCTGCACCTCCACTCGCCACCAACCACTGCTCCGTCTTTGTCGAGCTCCATCCCCTGCTGTCACTGGATCGCCAAGATGCAACCCCGACCCCGTCGGCCCCTTCCTCGTACAACGCTCAAGCCGTCATGCCCGAAGCCTTCGTCTTCTCTCGGTGCTGCGCTGCGTGCGACCCTGTCAGCCACATGGTCGCCACCTCTGCAGCCTCCTGCTGCTGTTTCGTGCCCCTTCGCTGCCGGTTGGTGTGGACGCAAGACCAACGGCTTCATCGTCGTTCGCCTACATGCCCGAACCTCCAAGATCCCGTGGAACGCCAAGTACCACTATCCATCTCCGAGGATTTCTCCAAGTACCGCATCGGACGCCAAGTACGACTACACCATGGTGTTACGTGAACAACTACACATCTACAACTAGTGTACCTCTACATCCTGGAATCGCCAAGTACCGACACCATGTACGACTACACCTGCTGATGCGTCAAGTACCTTGGAACGTCTACGACTACGCGGACTCGCCAAGTACCACGATGACCGTGTACCACTACCGTCGACCCCGGAGACATCGGATGCGTCAAGTCCCTCTTCGAGATGTGTACAACTACTTCCACTACGACCGCCGCGAGAACGTCTACTTCCCACGACGACATATGAACGTCTACTTCCACGACGTCCGTGAACCACTACTTCCACTACGACCGTCCCGAGAACGTCTACTTCCCCTACACCGCATCGAACTCGAACCGCTCCGAAAATGCACGCTTCAAAGGTATAATCCCGAGATGACCGCCGTGGACCGAATGCATATGTTGTATGAGATGCCCGTGTTTGCACCATGTCCGAGTTGTTCCTTGCGCGTCCCTCATTGCCTTGCCGTCGACATGTGGGAACCCGGTAACCGGGATCACCCCACCATCTCTAGCATGTTCCGCACATCCTCACACTTGCTCTTTTGCACCGGTATCTCATTGAGTTATCGGATCATCAGAATGTTGTCGTGGCACCATTTTCATTATCGTTGCCGTGGCACCATTTTCGTTATCGTTGCCGTGGCACCCTTTCTTTCCGCCATGGTGACCAAATGTTCCATTTCATGCTCATGTCAACATTTTCATAAAAACTGCATTAAACTCACATATGTCATCTGCATCATGATAACAAGAATTAAAATGTTTATATTTGTTGTTTCCATTAATTTGCTAAATGCACATGAGGATTTATCGGAATTGTTGTTTGTTGTTCCGGCCTCATTTAAACTTGCCTAAATAGTTAGTTTATTTATGCTTCACCTCTTGCCATGTTAACCAATACTTAATATTTTGGTAGCATAACCGAGAGAGAACTAAATAAGTCATGTGGTGTTTTCTTCAATATGCAACTCGTTGCATATTGAGCTCCACTTAATTTGTAGTATTGTTTGTGCATATTGCCATGCCATGCCTCATTAAACCGGACATGCATCATACTTGTTTGTGCATCATGCCATGTTTATGCTTGTGTGTTTACCATGTTGTTTGCTTCTTTCCGGGTCGCTTCTCTCGTTAGCTTCGGTTTCGTTCCGGAGTTGTGAGGATCCATTCGACTTCGACCGTTTGTCTTCTTCTTGGACTCGTTCTTCTTCCTTGCGGGATCTCAGGCAAGATGATCATACCCTCGAAATCACTACTATCTTTGCTATGCTAGTTTGCTCGCTCTTTTGCTATGCCAATGCTTCGATGCCTACCATTTGCTTGTCAGCCTCCCAAATTGCCATGCCAAACCTCTAACCCACCATGTCCTAGCAAACCGTTGATTGTCTATGTTACCGCTTTGCTCAGCCCATCTTATAGCGTTGTTAGTTGCAGGTGAAGATGAAGTTTGTTCCTTGTTGGAACATGGAGATGTTGTTCCTTGTTGGAACATGTTTACTTGTTGGGATATCACAATATATCTTATTTAATTAATGCATCTATATACTTGGTAAAGGGTGGAAGGCTCGGCCTTATGCCTGGTGTTTTGTTCCACTCTTGCCGCCCTAGTTTCCGTCATACCGGTGTTATGTTCCCGGATTTTGCGTTCCTTAGGCGGTTTGGTGATTTATGGGACCCCCTTGACAGTTCGCTTTGAATAAAACTCCTCCAGCATGGCCCAACCTTGGTTTTACCATTTGCCTACCTAAGCCTTTTTCCCTTGGGTTCTGCAGACTCAAGGGTCATCTTTATTTTACCCCCCCCCCCCCCCCCCCGGGCCAGTGCTCCTCTGAGTGTTGGTCCAAACTAGAGCACCGTGCGGGACCATTCCTTGGCAACTTGGATTACGTCGGTACCTGTACGCTTCGCTGATCCGGTGTGCCCTGAGAATGAGATATGTGCAGCTCCTATCGGGATTTGTCGGCACATCCGGGCGGCTTTGCTGGTCTTGTTTTACCATTGTCGAAATGTCTTGATGTACCGGGATACCGAGTCTGATCGGAGTGTCTCGGGTGAAGGTCTATTCCTTCGTTGATTGCGAGAGCTTGTCATGGGCTAAGTTGGGACACCCCTGCAGGGTATAAACTTTCGAGAGCCGTGCCCGCGGTTATGTGGCAGATGGGAATTTGTTAATGTCCGGTTGTAGAAAACCCGAAGTTGACCTTAATTAAAATACATCAACCGCGTGTGTAACCGTGATGGTCTCTTCTCGGCAGAGTCCGTAAGTAGTTTCCGGATCACTTCTTGATTGCTACTAGCTTCACGACCGTGCCTTGCTTCTCTTCTCGCTCTCTTTTGCGATTGTAGCCACCATATATGCTAGTCGCTTGCTGCAGCTCCACCTCATTACTACATCCTTCCTATAAGCTTAAATAGTCTTGATCTCGCGGGTGTGATATTGTTGAGTCCTCGTGACTCACAGATACTTCCAAAACCAGTTTGCAGGTGCCTATGTTACCGAGCAGGTGACGCAACCAAGCTCAAGGAAGATCTTGCCCTTTGTGTTGTTCCGTTCTAGTTGATCAGTAGTGGAGCCCAGTTGGGGTCGATCGGGGACCTTTGTCGCATTTGGGGTTGTTCTTTTATTTTGGTTCCGTAGTCGGACCTTGATTGTATCTGGATGATGTAATGCTTTATTCATGTAATTGTGTGAAGTGGCGTTTGTAAGCCAACTATGTATCTCTTTCCCTTATGTATTACATGGGTTGTGTGAAGATTACCTCACTTGCGACATTGCTTTCAGTGCGGTTATGCCTCTAAGTCGTGCTTCGACACGTGGGAGATATAGCCGCATCGAGGGCGTTACATCAAAGGCTGGAAGGGGCTTGGAACAGATCAGAACGTTGCTCCGAGCAGCAGGAGAGCTGAACTCCACCGTTTCTCAGTCGTGGAATAGGATCCATAGCAGGTCGTAAGGGCAGATACAGTTCAGTCAGCACATAGTCCTGGGTCGCCTTTATGACGTGAAGATCGTGATCACTGCTGAGATCGGCACCTGGGAAGAGCTCATGGAGAGTTTGATAGTGAGTATGCCCGTGACAACCTCCGTCGAGTGCCTTCGCCCCTTCCGAGGGACGGGTCCTACGTGCCCCAGTGGTATCACAACAGGCACCCGTATGGTAATGACCACAGAGTTCCAGTCAACCCAAGGGAGCCTGGGTTCGACGCAAGGTCAGTCCTTGTCCAAGGCTTGGTCAACCGGAACAGAGCATACAAAGAGGGGTTGGATAGAGACAGGCCCGATGGAAGCAGGGTCCACGTTTCCGGCCCCGAGTTTTTCGAAAGAGCCATCCGAGCTGCCGAGATCTCTCACTTGGTTTGGCGACAGGCATCAGTAAGTTCACAGGAGAATCGAAGCCCGACACTTGGTTAGAGGACTACCGAGTGGTTGTGCACATCGGTGGCGGCAGCGATGAGGTGGCCATGAAGCACCTCCCTTTGATGCTTGAAGGTTCTGCTAAAGCTTGGCTGGATCAGTTGACCCTGGAAGCATTTTCAGTTGGGATGAGTTGGCTCAAGTGTTTACCAAAACATTTGAGGGCACCTGCGAGAGACTTGCTGGTTTGTCGGAATTGCAGCATTGCATGCAGAAACAGAATGATGGATCACTCTGCACCACACAGTGGAGAATGTATCAGATCACCAAGCAATTTGTGCCCTTAAAGAAGGCGTTCGCTACAGAGAGCTCAATCTGAAGTTCTAGCGGACAGGAGACATGTCCGTGGCTCAGATGATGGAGATTGCCACTAAGTACGCTAACGACGAAGAAGAGGACCGACTCCGGAGTGGCAAGAACAGACTAGTCGCCCAGGACACCGGAGGAGGAAATTCCAGTCGGAAGCAGAAGCGAAAGGCTGAGGCAGCAGGCCCTGCCGAGGCAGCAGTTTTGAACCAAGGAAAGTTCAAGGGGAAGCCTAAAGGGCCTTGGACCCCTAAAAAAGTGAAGGATCAAGCAGGAAATGATGTGATGGATTTGTCGTGTCATATACACACCAAAAAGGATGAGGAGGGGAATCTGATTCTCCCCAAGCATACCACTCGACAGTGTCGACTCCTGATCCAGAGCTTCCGAGAAAGCCAACCCAGTGAAAAGGACAAGGAGTCTGATAAGGAGGAAGAAAAGATGATGATGGTGGTTACCCCAATGTTAATGCGACCTTGGTGATTTTTGCCGATCTCGAGAGCAAAAGTCGACTGAAAGTTATCAATAGAGAGATGAACATGGTTGCTCTAGCAACACCAAGATATTTGAAGTGGTCAAAAACTCTATTACATTCGACCAGTCAGACCACCCGCCGCACGTTGCTACCCCTGGCCAGCAAGCGTTGGTGGTCAACCCATTCGTTGGGGGCACCCGACTGACCAAGGTTTTGATGGATGGTGGCAGTGGTCTGAATATATTGTATGCTGAGGCCCTCCGGGGGATGGGCATTCCGATGTCCAAACTCAGTGAGAGCAACATGAGATTCCATGGTATCATCCCGAGAAATAAAGACGATTCACTCGGTCAGATCACTCTTGATGTGGTTTTCGGTGATTCTTTGAATCGCCGCAAGGAAAAGTTGACGTGTGAGGTAGTGGATTTTGAAAGTGCCTATCATGCCATTCTAGGCAGACCTGCCTATGCTAGTTTCATGGCTCGACCGTGTTATGTGTACCTCAAGATGAAGATGTCTGGCCCCAAAGGCATGATCATGGTCACTGGAAACCGGCAGAGAGCAGAAGATTTTCTCCAGAACGGTTCGAAGATAGCCGATGAGTAAACGGCAGCAGTGGAGTTTCAAGAATACCAGAAGACGGCAAATCCAAGTGATTTGCTGCGTGCCAAGAGGCCTGCCTCAGAATCCGCATTCCAGTCGGCCGGCGAGACAAAGCCGGTTCACGTTCACCCGACCGATCCCAATGTTGCTCCGACCCATATCTCAACAACACTCGATAGCAAAAAGGAAGAAGTGCTCATCCAGTTCCTCCGTGAGAACTGGGACATCTTTGCATGGAAGCCATCTGACATGCCAGGTGTACCCAGGGGACTGGCTGAGCACTGTTTGCGAGTTGACTCAAAGGAAAAACCCGTTAAAGAGCATCTCCGTCGGCCGCAAGATATACCACTCCGAGTGGCCTGCCAATGTCGTTATGGTCCCCAAGAAAGACAAATCACTTTGAATGTGTATTCATTTCAAGCACATCAATCAGGCCTGCCCAAAGGATCATTTTCCTCTACCCCGCATCGACCAGATAGTCGACTCAACTACGGGATGTGAGCCATTGTCCTTTTTGGACGCTTATTCCAGGTACCATCAGATCCGACTGTATGAACCCGACGAGATAAAGACAGCTTTCATCACCCTGTTCGGGTGTTTTTGCTATGTTACTATGCCCTTTGGCCTCAAGAATGCCGGTGCCACATTCATGCGCATGATTCAGAAGTGCCTGCTCACTCAAATCAGCCAGAATGTGGAAGCATACATGGATGACATAGTGGTTAAGTCACGCAAAGGTTCCGACCTTCTGACTGACCTCGCTGAAACCTTTGCCAACTTAAGAAGATATGATATCAAGCTCAATCCATCAAAGTGCACATTCGGAGTCCTAGGCGGAAAGCTACTCGATTTTCTCATTTCCGAACAGGGGATCGACACAAATCCAGAGAAGACTGGCACAATCCTCTGGATGAAGCGCCCTGCGCGTGTGCACGATGTTCAGAAGCTTACTGGTTGTTTGGCTGCATTGAGTCGACTCATCTCACGCCTCGGTGAAAAGGCAGTGCCTCTTTACTGACTGGTGAAGAAGTCTGACAAGTTCGAGTGGAATGAAGAAGCTGAAGTGGTGTTTGAAGAGCTCAAAGCCCTGCTTTCCACCCAGCAGGTGCTTGCTGCTCCAGTCAGCAAGGAGCCTTTACTGCTTTACATCACAGCCACTGGACAAGTTGTCAGCACAGTGCTCACGGTCGAGCGGGAAGGAGAAGGCAAAGCCTTCAAAGTTCAGCGCCCTGTGTATCACATTTCAGAGGTCTTGACCCTGTCCAAGTAGAGATATCCTCATTCTCAGAAGCTTTTTTATGGGATTTACCTGACCAGGAAGAAAGTTGCACACTACTTTTCAGACCACACAGCTTCAGTCGTCAGCGACGCCCCATTGTCAGAAATTCTGAATAACAGAGATGCAACTGGTCGAGTGGAAAAATGGGCGATTGAACTCCTTCCTTTAGATATCAAGTTTGAGGTAAAGAAAGCCATCAAGTTCCAAGCTATAGCAGACTTCCTCGCCGAGTGGACTGAACAACAGCAACCGACTCAGATTCAGTCGGAGCATTGGACTATGTTCTTCGATGGGTCCAAGATGTTGAATGGCTCTGGAGCAGTGGTGGTTTTGGTGTCCCCAAGAGGAGACAAGCTCAATTATGTCCTCCAGATCCACTTTGATTCTTCAAATAATGAAGCTGGGTATGAGGCACTATTGTATGGGTTGCGTATGGCCATTTCACTTGGAGTTTGGCGCTTGATGGTCTACGGTGACTCAGACTTAGTGGTTAATCAAGTAATGAAGGAATGGAACGTCAGGATTCTAGTAATGACCAATTATTGCAATGCAGTGAGAAAGCTAGAGAAGAAGTTTTAGGGGTTAGAGCTCCACCACATACCCCGAATCAAGAACCAAGCTGCAGACGATGTGGCGAAGATAGGTTCCACTTGGAAGCCCATCCCTAGCAACATTTTCTTGGAGCATCTCCACACCTCGTCAGTACAAGAAGATCCCTACAAGGAGGAGCCCCCGCAACCGATAAGTTCAAGCAATCCGACTGAGATTGAAGTCCCAGCTGTGGTTTACTTGATCATGGAAGTCTTAGTGATCACGCCCGACTAGACGGTGCCGTACATCACATACCTGCTCAGGTAGGAACTCCCAAAGGATGAGGACGAGGCCCGCCAGATAGTTCATCGATCGGAAGCTTTCACTGTGATAAAAGGGCAGCTTTACAAAGAAAGTGTCACAGGAGTGGCTCAACGCTGCATCGCCCTAGAAGAAGGTTGAATGATCATAAAGGATATCCACTCGGGGACTTGTGGTCACCATGCGTCCTCTTGGACCATCGTGGCCAAAGCATACCGAGTGGGATTCTATTGGCCTCGTGCGAATGAAATGGCAAAGGATATAGTCAACAAGTGCGCAGCGTGCCAGTTCTACTCTAACATGTCTCACAAGTTTGCGTCTGCCTTGAAGACTATTCCACTCGTCTGGCCATTTGCAGTCTGGGGTTGGATATGGTTGGACCCTTCAAGACCAGCAGAATTGGTTTCACTCATTTGCTCGTAGCAGTCGACAAGTTCACTAAGTGGATCAAAGCCAAGCCCATCAAAAACCTTGACTCAAGCACTGCCGTTAGTTTCATCAAGGAGTTGATATTCAGATATGGAGTTCCTCACAGCATTATCACAGATAACGGCTCCAATTTTGATTCTAATGAGTTTAAGGTGTTCTGTGCTTCCCAAGGCACTCGGGTCGACTACGCGTCTGTTGCACACATGTAGTCGAATGGGCAAGCAGAAAGGGCGAATGGTTTGATCCTTCAAGGGTTAAAACCCTGACTGATGCGCGACCTCAAGCACGCTGCCGGAGCTTGGGTGACTAAGTTACCATCCGTCTTATGGGGGCTAAGAACGACGCCAAACCGGTCGACTGACCAAACCCCTTTCTTCTTGGTGTACAGTGATGAGGTTGTGCTTCCGAGTGACTTGCTGCACAACGCTCCCCGGGTAGACCTCTTCTTAGAAGCTGAAGCGGAACAGGCACGCCAAGACGCAGTTGATCTCCTAGAAGAGGAACGTGAGATGGCTTTGATCCAGTCGACTATCTATCAGCAAGATCTGCGTCGATTCCATGCCCGTAATGTCAGAGGTCGAGCGTTCCAGGAAGGAGACCTTGTGATCCGAGTGGATCAGAAACAGCCTCACAAGCTTGCTCCGGCCTGGGAAGGTCCCTTCATCATCACCAAGGTGCTTCACAATGGAGCATACCACATCTACAACGTAGCCAATAATATGGACGAGCCACGCGCATGGAACGCAGAGCTGCTTCGCCCTTTCTATACCTAAAATCACTCGGATCGACGAGTTGTAATAAGAGTACTTCAAATTGCTTACCAAAGACAAGATTTTTGCAGTACCTTAACGATTGATTTCCCGTAATCATTTGTGTCTAATTCCCTCAGTGGGTGGCTTAGCCGCGAACCTGATTCGCCTAAGTTAAAAAACACTCCGAGTGGAGAGCAATCCTCCCACTCGGAGGCTTAGCTGCGACCCCATACTCGCCCAAGTTAAAAACACTCCGAGTGGAGAGCAATCCTCCCACTCGGGGGCTTAGCTACAACCCCGTACTCGCCTAAGTTAAAATCACTCTGAGTGGAGAAAAATCCTCCCACTCGGGGGCTTAGCTGCGACCCCATACTTGCCTAAGTTAAAAACACTCTGAGTGGAGAGCAATCCTCCCACTCAGGGGCTTAGCTGCGACCCCGTACTCGCCTAAGTTAAAAACACTCTGAGTGGAGAACAATCCTCCCACTCGCGGGCTTAGCTATGCCCCCATACTCGCCTAAGTTAAAAACACTCCCAGTGGAGAGCAATCCTCCCACTCAGAGGCTTAGCTGCGACCCCGTACTCGCCTAAGTTAAAAACACTCTGAGTGGAGAGCAATCCTCCCACTCGGGGGCTTAGTTGCGACCCCGTACTCGCCTAAGTTAAAAACACTCCGAGTGGAGAGCAATCCTTACACTCGGGGCTTAGCTGCGACCCCGTACTCGCCTAAGTTAAAAACACTCCCAGTGGAGAGCAATCCTCCCACTTGGGGGCTTAGCTGCGACCCCGTACTCGCCTAAGTTAAAAACACTCCGAGTGGAGAGCAATCCTCCCACTCGAGGGCTTAGCTGCGACCCCGTACTCGCCTAAGTCAAAAACACTCCGAGTGGAGAGCAATCCTCCCACTCGGGGGCTTAGCTGCGACCCTATACTCGCCTAAGTTGAAAACACTCTGAGTGGAGAGCAATCCTCCCACTCGAAGGCTTAGCCGCGACCCCGTACTCGCCTAAGTTAAAAACACTCTGAGTGGAGAGCAATCCTCCCACTCGGGGGGCTTAGCTGCGACCCCGTACTCGCCTAAGTTAAAAACACTCCAAGTGGAAAGCAATCCTCCCACTCGGGGGCTTAGCTGCGACCCCTTACTCGCCTAAGTCACAAAGATCCTCTGAGCTACATCACAAGTACAACATACGCTCCATCCCGATCCGCAAGGACCACGAGGTGTCGACTGAACACATCGTCAGAGCTGCATCACAAGTACAACGTACGCTCCATCCCGATCTGCCAGGATGACGAGGTGTCGACTGAACACATCGTCAGAGCCACTCGACGAAAAGTGGAAGGGTGAAGTTCCACTCGGAGTCGAAAAACATCCAAAAGTGATAAAGGCAAAGCCATCGTATTCAAAGAAAACCAGGTTCAGATAAATCCTGCAAAAGTTCATAACCACAGCGGGCAGAAGTACTTAGGATTTAGGCCTGAAAGAGTTTAACGGTTACAAAATCTCTCGGCATTCCGAGGCAAATAAAGGTGGGGCATAATGTTTGTTCACACAGTGGGAGGAGGACTTACTGTCTCGACAAAGCTGTCAAGATCAATGCTGTCTGTGATATGAGTCGTAGCGTCGATGAAGGTGTCCATGAAGGACTGGAAGCTGAGCTTCTTAGTGTTGCCAACCATGAGAGCCGCCAGCTTATCTTCTCAGACATCCTTGAAGTGGACTCGGACAAATGATAGAGAAACATCGGCGCCACAGCGAGCAGATGACTTCTTCCACTCTTGCACTCGACCAGGGATTTCATTCAGTCGAGTCATTGGAGACTTGAGATATTTTTGTAATTCCTCTTGAGGCCAGCGCTCAGAGTCAATCCATGACATTGCCACCTTCAGAAGAGCAAGATAATCCTCCACAGCACTATCCAAGCGAGACTCCAATCGTAGCACGTTCATCGCGACATCATCTTTGACAGGAGAGTTTATGGGGTCAAGACCTATCTCGATCCTCCCAGTCCCTGCTTCGAAGTCTTCACAAAGTTTTGCACAGTCAGAAGAACGGTGAGCCGACAGTTTAATAAGATGTGTCAGTCGACATCGGCAAATCAGTCGGATGAGAGGAACTACCTTCAAGCTTCAGGACCAGTTTCTCAGCAAGCCGCCCTAGATAAGCCTCCAGCTCGCCCATCTTCGTCGTGAGATTTCCAACCTTGTCAGTCAAGGTAACCTTGTCCTTCTTCAGTCTCGCAACCTCCTGGTTGGCTTCAGCAACGACAGTCTTCAGCTTGGAGTTCTCCTCTTCCAACTTGTTGAATGAGGCCAGCTTCTTATCAGCAAGTGTCGTTTTCTCTGCGCCTTCTTTTGTGCTGTGGCAAGGTCTTGATCCTTCTTCTCCAGAGCCTGCTTCATTTTCTCTGAGGAAATAACATTCTTCAGACAAGCTTGGAGTTGACGGTTTTCACTACGCATATCTGTTCGAGTGAAGTCACTCAGTTCAAGAGACTAAAAGAAAAAAGTCATAAGGTGGACAGTCGACGAATTATTACCTCCCATGGTAGCTGCTTCTTCCTGGGCCTTCTGGAGATTTTTCTTGGCCAGCTCCACGTTGAAGTCGAGGTTGATCTGCTTCTTCTCTAGTTTAGCAAATTGGGCTCCAAGATCACAAGATTTCTACGGTCAGCAAATAAGATATCTCTGTCGACAGAAACAAAGGTCAATCACAGCGAAAATTGCTCTAAGACTACCGCTGAATCAAACATTCAACAGTAGTCTCAGGGACTACACCCAGTGGGTGCACTTGGCGTGCCCCCACTGGTCCAGTTTCCACTCTACAGTCTGCCCAGCATGAGTATGCAAAAAAAAGAGAGAGAGAAAGATTCTTAGACCACAGTCGACTACCAGCAGTCGACCGCGGTGTCGGGGACTACACCCAGTGGGTGCACTCTACGTGCCCCCACTGGTTCAGAAAAACACTTGACTCAAGTGGAAGAACTATTCAACACTAAGTCAGAGCACCCACTGCCCCACTGGTTCAGAAAAACACCCGACTCAACCTGGTCGACTCAAGGGGAAGAACTATTCAACACTAAGTCAGAACACCCGGTGGGTGATTGGATGCGAAATGCAGACCCGTGATAGACGCACATAAAGGTTCCAAAACGCTCATCCAGGGACACCTTATGGACAATGAAGCAGCAGGTGCAACTACCACTAATTGAGAAACCAGTTGGAAACCAACTGACCTTGACATTGACATGCAGTGTGCAGCTGGCATTGTAGGCAACCTGACTGGCCTCGTGCACCACCTTCATCTGTTCCATCATAAGGTTTGCTTGGAGAAGGTCTTCCCTGGCGGCACTCGACGGGTCGTCTGGAGTGTGATATGCAGCAAAGAGCGATGACGGCAATATAGTTGAAGCGATCACAGGATCTAAAGCATGGAACTATGCAGGTGAAGTGGAGTCTTGAGCAGTCGATGCCGAGGGGCATTCAGTCGACAATGGATTGGCAAAAGAAACATTGGCCCGAGCCGGATCTCCAGATCACGGGACCACCACCTCCGGCGCTGATGTCGACTGAGGTCCTGGCTTACGGCCGTCTTCCTGCTCAAAGCCCTGTCCCTCCTTCCCGTAGTCTTCAGAGGCACTTCTTCCTCGTCGTCTGGAAGCTCAATGACGTCCCGCAGAGCTGCAACAAAATGCAACCAGAGGAGTTCAATCGACCGACAACCCAGTCGACAGAACAAGTTCAAGATTGCAAAATCGTACCAGCTTTGGAAGTTGCCGCATCCTCAGTCTCTTTGTCACCTTGGGCCCTGTCAATATCCATGGAGGTACCAGAATTTGCGGCACTGAAAAGTTCATAATCCATTCGGTCAGAGTAGAAGTATGAGTCGGTAGGGAAACACAGAAGGATAGTGAAAGTCCTAGTATCGACTAGAGGGGTGGTGAATAGGCGATTTTTATGAAAGTCTTCAAAACTTGGAAGTTTCGAAGACAAACAACAGAACCAACCTAATTGATATGCAGTGGAAGATAAACTACCCTAAACAAGCCATAGTCAAGTATGTAATGATGTGAAAGTACAGGACTAATAGCAGTTAGGTAGTAAGGATCAAGATGGAAGATAGTGTGAAGCCAATCAACAATAGTAGTCAAGAAATGAAGTCAAACAGATAAACAGATAAGCAATGACTTCATGAAGACAAACTTAAGTAAGGTTGGAAGGGATAGAACTAGTTGCTTGTTGAAGACACAGGATTTGTTGGACCAGTTCTAGTTGCTGTGACAACTGTACGTCTGGTTAGGGAGGCTGAGATTTAACTCAGAAGACCGTGTCTTCACCTTATTCCCCTTGAGCTAAGGACACCCAGTCCTCACCCAATCACTCTGGTAAGCCTTCAAGGGACACTTCCAAACCTTGACAGGCTTCGTTCACCGGCAATCCACAATGACTCTTGGATGCTCAGAACGCGACGCCTAACCGGTTGGAGGATTCACAGTCCTCAAGTGTAATAAGTCTTCAGGTCACACAGACAGAAAGACTTCAGTGATGCCTAACACTCTTTGGCTCTGGGTGTTTGGGCTTTGTCCTCACAAGGATTTCTCTCTCTCAAATGCTTCGAGGTGGGTTGCTCTCAAATGACAAAAGCCGTGCACAAACTCTAAGCAGCCCCAATTTATGGTGTAGGGGGTGGGCTATTTATAGCCACTAGGCAACCTGACCTGATTTGTCCAAAATGACCCTAGGTCACTAAGGAACTGACACGTGTTCCAATGGTCAGATTTCAAACACACGTGCCAACTTTACTTGGGCTACAAGTAAAGCTGACTCATCCAGCTCTGGATAAGATTTGCTCTCATTTTCTTCGCTCGAAGACATAGGATTTTAGTTGAGCATCACTTCAGTCACTCTGACTTAGTTCACTTGGACCCCACTTAACAGTACGGTGGTTCCTATGACTCAGCAAAGAAGAAAAGGAAACAACGAAACCACACAGTCTTCGTGCTCCAAAATCTTCACACAATGTCTTCTCATGTCATAGTCTTCAATATGAATATCTTCTCATACCACCATTTTCTTCAATGTCTTCATACATTTTTAGGGGTCATCTCCGGTAGGTAAACCGAATCAATGAGGGACACTACCTGCGTTATCCTGCAATTCTCACAAACGCATCAGTCCCTCAACCAACTTTGTCGTCAATACTCCAAAACCAACTAGGGGTGGCACTAGATGCACTTACAATCTCCCCCTTTTTGGTGATTGATGACAAACTGGTTGAAGTTTTCAACGGGGATAAAGTATGTGAAATTGTAAGGATAGGGAATTGTCTTCATAAGTTGCAAGGGCTCCCCCTGAAGATGTGCATATAAGTAATTTGCTTTTGGAATGCAAATGCACATGGCAGGTTGTACTTGTGGAGATCCACTTCAACTTATGAAGATAATTCATAATGCATGAAATGATATTGCAATAAGAATGACATGCATAATGAAAAATGGACGTCTGCAGAATGATCTAAGTGCGGAAGTTATCATCGCACATGCGGAATTTATCATCGCATCATAGGAAAGCAAATAAGTAGCAGACGACCATCAAGATTAGGTGTTACAACTCAAAGAACCAAATGTTTCAAAACGCAAGAGTTGTAAGCACGTAGAAAAATATAATGCAACCGCCCATATGAACCCTCTTGAAGACTATCAACTCATACGCTTCTCCCCCTTTTGTCAGTAAGGACCAAAAAGGTTTGAAGACATAGAACATCTACTCGTCATCATGAGTAGGTGAAGCAGCAGGGTTGTCATCATTGGTTGGCGGTGCAGACAAACTTGGTGCAGTGTCGATGCGTGCAGCAATAGGAGGTGGTGAAGTAGCATCATCTTCATCATCGATCACTCTGGCATTTACCGTTGCCGCAGAGGAGGAATATTCAGAGTCTTCAAGAGATGGAGTTCGACGCAGGGTAGCAGTCCGTGGAGGAGTGGAGTCGAACTGGAATATTTCATTGAAGCCATCGTCTCGAAGAGCAGCTTCAGCACTTAGCAAGGTCAAACTCTTCCATGATCGCCGGCAGGTTTCATGGGCAACAAAGGCATTCTTGGTGGCAAGGTTGCGAATGCGATTGACATCCACCAAGAGGCTTTGCATCTGTCTCTTGAGCCAGAAATGATGCTTATCCTGTTTCTGATGAAGGGCCACAAGATGTTCTCGGTCATTGAGAACGCGAGAACGCTTCCGAGGCCTTTGTGCAATGGTGCTTTCAGTGGCTTCAGTGGGCGCTCGATGAGGCAGACGAGTGTTACCAGCCCGTGGATAGATTCGTGTTGCTGCTTGAACACCTTCAATAGGCTGAGTGAAGCTTTGGTGCCCAATATTCTGATGACAAAGCGGCGTCTTGGCAGGGTCAGAATATATAGCATCAACTGACATATCAACCTCTGGCAGGAAGATTATATGATTGCGAGCAGAGGGCTGATAATTGACAGATGAGTGTCGATTGATGAGGCACATAACCCATGGAGCATAAAACTTCACACCAAATAGGTCAGAGCCGGAAGCAGCAAGTTGCCTGATGAAGCATTCCTGAGTGTTGAAGTTGATGCCATTGAGAATATAGAAGACCAATGTCTTCATAGCTCCTTCAAGCTTGGCTGCTGATGAGTGTCCTTTAACTGGCCATAGAGTTCGCCTGATGATATGATATATGGTGCGAGGCAGATACTCAAGGTCTTCAACAAAGAAATGTGTGGGATACTCAGCATCAGATGGCAAGTGCTTCATCATGCTCAACATCTGGCTCATATTGGGTTCGGGCTTATGAAAGATGCTCTCCACAGCATTGCGGTGTAGCTGACAGTTAGGTTCATATAGTTCTCCAGGAGTGGCTAGCCCTATAAGCTCAATGATATCCATAGCTTTGGCTTCATGATGAACATTTCCAGTCATCCACTCGAGAACCCATGTCTTGATGTCCCTGTAGTAGCCGCGAATGTGCAGAGTGGCATAGAATTGAAGCAATAGCTCTTCATTCCAATGTTCTTTGTCTGTCACAAAGTGGAGCAGACCCGCCTCGCAAAAGCAATCAAGTGCTTCTTCTAAGCACGGCAAACCAGCAATAGCTTCAGTGTCGAGGCGCATATGAGGGAAAATGTGCCCTTGATCATACAGCACACATGAGTAATAGCTTCTCTGCTGATAGCTCCAGAACCGATCTGATGATATCCTTGGCTTGGAGTAGGGGTTCTTGGCGCTGTCAAAGAAGGTATTGTGGCTTTTGAAGCCATTAGCATTGAATGACCCTGGTGAGTTGGCAGTGCCTAGAAACCTTGGCAACCTGGGCTTTGGCTTCTGGACCTGAGGCCTATGCTCAACATGATAGTCAAATTGTGGTCCTGAGGCAGAGGGTGGAGGCACCAGAATGGGCCATCGGACTGTAGTAAGCTGACCATGACTGTATGCTTGCTCAATTGTGTGAGGCCTTGGTGGCGGAACAGGAGCAGGGGCAACAGTTGAGGCATCAGGCTGCACAACAGGTGCTTTGGGAGCAGTTGTCGTATTTGCTTCAGGTGCAGTATCCTCATTGGTTTCAGGTGCAGCATCAGTGGTTTCAGGTTCAGTGGCCACATTAGCTTCAGGCACACTAGTTGGCGCAGACTCCACATTAGCGTCAGCCATGACTACGTCACTGGCTTCATTGGCGTTGGTGGTGGCAGCCTCAACATTGTCAACCTCCTCTTGACGAGCAGGAGGGTTGGGCACAGGCACGTTCAGATCATGAATTGCTTCTTCTTCAATTGCTGGGGGAGTAGGAACACGTACTTCTTCTTCATTTTCTTCGGCTGATGGAGCCGGAATGTCTTCAGCAGCATGTGCTTCAGACTCGGAGACATTCACTGTTGGAGCAGGTTCTGAAAATACTTGCCATGCAATAGGTGAACATTGCACTTCTCCTTCTGGAACGCTCGACAGAGGGACTTCAGGCCTTTGTCCTCTACGAAGCCTGCGAAGTGCTGGCTTCACCTTAGGAGATGGAGTTGGCTGAGCCTGAAAGTCTTCATCCTCTTCTTGCACTGGGGGTGTAGCTTGTTGTTGTTGTTGGGGAGTACTGGGGGAGTCTTGTTGTTGTTGTGGGTGATCAGCCCACGATGCATCCTGAGCAATTGGCGTCAATGGACGACCAATGCTGATGAGTTCGCTGTTCGTATGAACAGGCGATGATACCACTTCATGTTTGATCTGAGGAAGAACTTCATCATCATGTACATTGTCATCTTGACCAATGTCTTTAGCAGCGGTGGGTTCAGCTGCTGGAATATCTTCAGCCTCATGAGCCTCTGTGGTAGCAGGCTCATGGACAACCATTCTTCGTTCTTGATGAACTGACACAGGGCGAACCACGGAAATGGGTTCAACGACTAAGGGCTCTGTGGAAGCAGCCCTAGTCTTCTTGGTCTTGCGCTTCTTCTTGGAGGGAGCGGCATCAGAAGCTTCAGTATGCTTCCTCTTTTTGGCGTCGGCCTCGGCAGCCCTTGTCTTCTTCTGTTCTGAAGCGGTTGTGGAGACCTTTGTCTTCGAGCCAGTCATGCTGCTTGGGAAGATAATGCGAGGGGTTTCTTGGCTTGAAGGCTCAGGCTGTTCAGCAGGGTGCTTCTTCTTCCTCTTTGTAGCCATCCTGGGGTCAATGCCAGGACGGCCAAGTGACTTGCGCTTCTCAGCCTCACTGTAGGCGAGCACACACTTATCAGCCAAAATCTTCATGCGCTCTCGAGAGCCTTGAGCTTCTTGGCGTTTCTTGAGAAAAGCTTCTTTAAGCTCATGCAGCATGACCTTGAAGTTTTTGACGTCTTGAACACTTAGCTTGGCCACATGCTTCTTGAATTGAGCCTTCTCATAGTCAATCTTGTTCTTGAGCTCAACGATGCACTGAGCGAGAGCGAGCTTAGAAGCAATGGCGCCATTGAAGGCGACACTGAGGCCAATGGGAAGCTGTAAATCTTCAAAGCTGACGCTGGGGGTGTCAAACCACTCATCAATGAAATTGTGGATGATGGACACATCAAAGAGAGGTAAGTTGCTGAAGATTTCTGCTTCTTCTTTGCTCTTTATCAGCTGCTCAAGAGCATCATCATCAAGATCTTCATCACTTGCTAGATCAATGGGTTCTTCACGCAGAATGGCAGAAGGAGTTAAGGCTCTTTGATCAGATGGTCTGACAAGTTGGTTCTTCTTCTCCGTTCTCATGGAGGCACATGATTGATCTTCAGACTGCACACTGGCTTCAGGAGGTGCAGTGGCCAGTGGCTTCGCACGCAAAGTCTTCGGAGGTGCAGCTGAGGTTGAAGTCTTTGACTTCTTTTGCTTCTGCGGCTTTGGAGGAGGACAGGGGCTTCATGAGAGTCAGCATCATTGTGAGAATGATCTACCCTGGCACCTTGGACCATGATGTAAGTGATGAGGCCGTCAAGGTTGGAGAAGGGGCCGATCTCATTAGGATTAGCTTCATGGGAGCCGTTAGCACGGGGAGCCGAGGGACCTGGGTTGAAGTCCAAGCCCAAGGACTTCTTGTTCTTCTTGGCCGAAGCCACAGCAAACCGGTAGTTGCGCTTGAAGAGAGAGTCATCATGACACCATAGTAGTGAGGTGGGATCTGCGTTCTCAGGCTGTGGGCCACGGACCATGCAAGGATAGAAGCCTTGGTCAATGGCTTCAGCTCGGCTCTTGGGTTGAAGGCCTCGATAGAGGATATCTCCCCAAGGTCTCTTGATGGCATGCTTCTCTGCATATTCCTTCGTTACAAACTTGTACTTGAACCACTCCTCAGCCCAATAGCGTCGAATCCATTGGATTCACGTCTTTCTCTGGTGATAATTTTCTTCGGGATCTGTCTTGTACATTTCTCCTAAGTCATCAAGCAGATCTTTAGATGTTCCTTCTCTACGGCTGTCTGCCACCCTTCCTTGCTGATTTTTCTGCAGCCATGAACTTCAAGCTGAAAGGCTTCAATACGTTCAAAGGCTTCAGAGATTTACACTTGCTGGTCAAGCAGGAACTGGCTTCAAGAGAATTTATATGATGCTGTAAGTATTCTGCAAACGAATGCAGACTATGAGAACCAAGGGATTCTCCCACGGACATGTACCTGTGACAGCATTAGAGATGCGAGGGAATGGGAAGAGGTCATATGCATTCTCAGAAGATTTTGAAGATAAATCAGTTTGAAGACATTGACCTCATGATGCGAAGACATTCACTTATATAGGTGAGTTGGTTCCAGATTTGTACCAATCCTTGAATAAGTACAAGTGAGGAATCAAACTAGACAAGAAATCTATGTGAATCGACTAAGCAGTATGAGATGCGGACAGAATAGATCTAGCTTTGAGTAAACAGAAACTACTTTCGGTAAACAAGATGAATCTTGAAGATCAAAAAGTGGTAAAAATAGAGTTATAATTACCGCACGAAGAACTGCTAGATGGGAAGAATAGGAGACCAAGCAGTTCAGCCCACCATGCCCTAACTTGGCGACGGAGGACACACGGCGACGGCGGAGAGGACGATGTCCGCGGCCGGCGTGAGGACGGTGTCGGAGAAGTCGCGACAGCTAAGCGCTTCGTCACCGGCGTCGTCGCAAGCTAGCGGTGGCACTAGGGTTTTGACGGAGGTGGAGAGGTGGAAGAAGGATTTCTTTACCGCAGGGGACAAGTATTTATAGGTAGGTGAGAGACACGGCGCAATTACACTGGTGCCCCTGGCGGTTCACATCTGAGGGGTACGTGACAAGCATGCAACACACTCAGGGTTGTCCCACGTTCCCACGCCCGCCAGGCATGTCGGAGAGTTGTTCCGGCTTCTCCGGATTTCAACAATAAAGATAAGACATTTAAATCAGATTTAATGTTTTTCTCTTTGCATTCTGCTGACTAGGACGCAGAGAAGACATTCGACAGTTTCAACAGAATGCATATGATTTGGACAGATAGAGTTTAAGTTAGGAAGCATAGAGAGGTTAGGGTCCGATCACATTAACTTAGTTCAAAAGATCCAATCTTGAAGACATAGCTATAAGTGAATGCTGTAGAGGACAGAACACTAGTATATATATATCGGAAAGCAATCAAATCATGAAGACAAATTGAAACTGAAGACAAACCAAATGCGAAGTCATTGCAATATAACGCCTTGAGTGAAACACTTCAAACAAAAAGTTGGTGGTGGCGTTACCCACCGTATAGGAAGTATTAGACCCAGACACGGCGCACAATTATCGTGGCGCTCCGAAGTCAAATTCCATGTTAATGTATTCACACTCAGAGTGTAAATCTTCATTGCTTGAAGATATACATTACTTTGTGTGTGGCACATCTAAGTCATCAACATGCATAAGTGTTAGGATGTGTGCCTGATCACAGGACATTAGAGGATTCCAAGATATTTAGCTCACACCGTAACTTGCAACACCTTTTCTCATCCAAGGGCTTTGTGAAGATATCTGCCAGTTGCTCATCAGTGTTGACGTGAATGATATCGATATCTTTCTTAATAACATGGTCTCTGAGAAAGTGATGACGAATTTCAATGTGCATTGTCTTCGAGTGTTGGACTGGATTATTGGCTATTTTGATGGCACTCTCATTGTCGCAGAAGAGAGGTACTTGTTTCAGGTTGATGCCATAGTCCTTGAGAGTTTGCTTCATCCATAGAAGCTGAGCACAACAGGATCCAGCAGCAATGTATTCAGATTCAGCAGTTGAGAGTGATACACAGTTCTACTTCTTCAAAGACCAACAGACAAGTGATCAACCAAGAAAATGACATGTGCCTGATGTTGACTTGCGATCCACCTTGTCACCAGCATAATCAGCATCCGAGAATCCAACCAAATCAAATTTTGAGCCCTGGGGATACCATAATCCGAGTGTTGGGGTGTAAGCCAAATATCGAAGAATTCGCTTCACAGCTAAGTGATGCGATTGCTTTGGTGCCGCTTGGAATCGAGCACACATGCAAACACTAAGCATAATATCTGGCCTAGATGCACATAAATAAAGCAAAGAACCAATCATGGAACAGTATACCTTTTGATCGAACTCTTTACCATTGTCGTCGGGACCAAGATGGTGTTTGGCTGGCATTGGCGTCGTGTAGCCTTTGCAGTCTTCCATTCAAAACTTCTTCAGACAGTCTTTGAGGTATTTTTCTTGAGATATGAAGATGCCATTCCTTTGCTGACGAATTTGAAGACCAAGGAAGAACTTCAGCTCACCCATCATGGACATTTGATATTGCTCTTGCATCATGTACCCAAACTCATCACTGTACATCTGGTTGGTGCATCCGAAGATTATGTCATCCACATATATTTGGCACACAAACAGTTCACCATCATATGTCTTCGTGAAGAGTGTGGGATCGAGGGATCCAGGTTTGAAGCCTTTGCTCTTCAGGAAGTCTTTGATTGTATCATACTAGGCACGAGGGGCTTGTTTGAGGCCATACAGTGCCTTGTTTAGCTTGTACACCATATCAGGATCTTTTGGATCTTCAAAGCCAGGTGGTTGTGTGACATATACTTCTTCTTCAATCTTGCCATTGAGAAATGCACTCTTTACATCCATTTGATATAGTAAGATATTGTGATGATTAGCATAGGCTAGCAGTATGCGAATAGCTTCAAGCCTAGCAACAGGAGCAAATGTTTCATCGAAGTCAATTCCTTCAACTTGAGTGTATCCTTGAGCCACAAGACGTGCTTCGTTTCTAATGACTTGACCATGCTCATCTTGCTTGTTTCGATATATCCATTTTGCTCCAATAATGTTATGCTTGCGAGGATCAGGTCGCTTGACAAGTTCCCAAACATTATTCAGTTTGAACTGTTGAAGTTCTTCTTGCATGGCTTGAATCCATTCTGGTTCCATAAAGGCTTCAGCAACTTTCTTGGGTTCTGATATTGACACAAATGAAAAGTGCCCACAGAAGTTTGCTAGCTGTGTTGCTCTTGATCGAGTGAGCGGACCAGGTGCATTGATGCTATCAATTATCTTCTCTATTTGACCTTCATTTGCAACACGAGGATGAACAGGACGAAGATTTTGCTCTGGCTGATCATCGTCATCACTGGGAGGATTGTCTTCGGTCTGAGCATTGTCTTCAGGTTGATTTGGTGCAGAGATAATAAGTTCCTCTTCAGGTTGTGCTTCAGAGGGCATGATTTCACCAGTTCCCATCAGCTTGATTGCCTCGTTTGAAGGAGCTTCATCAAGTGTACTTGGTAGAATCTCTCTTTGTGAACCATTGGTTTCATCAAATTTCACATCTACAGTTTCAACGATTTTGTATAGATAAAGGTTGAAGACTCTGTAGGAGTGTGAATCCTTTCCATAGCCAAGCATGAAGCCTTCATGAGCCTTAGGTACAAATTTTGACTTGTGATGAGGATCCTTTATCCAGCATCTTGCTCCAAATACCCTGAAGTAACTGACGTTTGGCTTCTTGCCAGTAAGTAGCTCATATGATGTTTTGTTCAGAAGCTTATGAATGTATACACGGTTGATGATGTGACATGTTGTATCAATAGCTTCAGGCCAGAACTTTCTTGGTGTCTTGTACTCATCTAGCATTGTTCGAGCCATCTCGATGAGGGTTCTGTTTTTGCGCTCAACAATGCCGTTTTGCTGAGGTGTGTACAGAGCAGAGAACTCATGACTGATTCCCATTGTATCCAGATACAGATCAAGTCCAGTGTTCTTGAATTCAGTGCCATTGTCACTTCTGATGTTCTTGATCTTCACGCCATAATTGTTCATTGCACGATTGGCAAAGCGCCTGAAGACATCTTGCACCTCAGTCTTGTAAAGAATTATATGAACCCATGTGTATCTTGAGTAGTCATCAACAATGACGAAGCCATAGAGATAGGCAGTTGTTGTGAGGGTGGAGTAGTGAGTAGGTCCAAATAAGTCCATGTGTAACAGCTCGAAGGGTTGAGATGTTGTCATGATTGTCTTCGAGGGGTGCTTTGCCCTTGTCATCTTTCCAGCTTCACAGGCACCACACAGATGATCCTTCTTGAACTTGACATCCTCGATGCCAATGACATGCTTCTTCTTGACGAGTGAGTGTAAGTTTCTCATGCCAGCATGTCCCAGCCTTCGATGCCAGAGCCAGCATTCTGAAGCTTTTGTGAGAAGACATACAGCAAGCTGTGGACCTGCTGAGAAATCTACCATGTATAGATCATCTTTTCGATACCCTTCAAAGACTAGAGATTTGTCAGATTCCATTAGTACAAGGCAACGGTATTTGCCAAATATCACAATCATGTTCAAGTCACAAAGCATTGAGACAGACATTAAGTTGAAACCAAGGGATTCAACAAGCATCACTTTGTCCATGTGTTGATCCTTTGAGATTGCAACTCTACCTAGACCCAATACCTTGCTTTTACCAGTGTCAGCAAATGTAATGTGACTTTTGTCGGATGGACGTAAGGTTGAGTCCATGAGAAGACTTCGATCACCAGTCATATGATTTGTGCATCCACTATCCATGATCCATTCTGAAGCTTTTGGTGATGTACCCTACAGTGCAGTTAGGAGGATAGGCTTCACAAGAGTGTTGTGAAGCATAAGCATCTGACACATATAGGGACAGTCACAGCTTATAACAAAGTTAGGACATGGTATGACTGATAAGAAATTCAGATGTGAATCATATAGAATGACATTCCATCGTGCGTCCTCAGTGAGTTTTAGGTCCCCAGCAATAGTATCGGATGCCATTGATTGCTGGCTGGAGACCATATTCTGCAAAAGAGAGTTAGTTCTTCTTTGCCATCCACATCTTCAGGGGTGGCTTAGAAGCAATGAGTCTAAGTGCACCATCTGAGAATTTTGGCTTTGGAGCCCTAGCAAATAGCCTTGCAGGAGATGAATGATACTCATATGAATAAGCAGAAATGTTCTTAGTCTTATGAACATAGCGGTTCGAAGATACACGCTCATATTCATAAGTCTGAGCATGATTTCCCTGCAAAACATTGGCGTTAGGGTGACTCATGTGAGTCCTGTATCTGTATGAAGCCTTTGGGCCACATGAAGCTATAGGTCTGGGGTTTGTCTTCTTCCTTGGTGGTGTCATGACGACATTCACAGGAAGATTCTCAATGTACCACTTAGGTACCCAGATATTCTTCATAGGTGGTCCATTCCTGCAGTTAATACCAATGTACCTGGCAAACACTTCACCATTCTGATTTTTGAATAGTTTATAGTTTGCATCAAAGGATTCATCAATGATAATAGGATTAGCACAGGTAAAGCCAGATAAGGTGGATGGATCTACTGAAGGTTCCTTTGCAGCAACCCATGTGGTTTTGGGGTACTGCTCAGGCTTCTAGTACGAGCCATCAACATTCATTTTCCTTTCGAATCCAACACCCTCTTTCCTAAGGTTTCGGTTCAGAATCTGCTTTTTGAGGACATCACAGAGAGTCTGATGTCCCTTCAAACTTTTGTACATCCCTGTTTCAAGCAATGTCTTCAACATAGCATTTTCATTAGCAACAGCAGTGGTATCTTCCGCAGAGGGGTTAGTGACCACATCAGTAGGTGAAGACAATGAAACAGTAGCAACAATGGAACATTCAGCAACAGATGTAGCGTTATCATGCTCGATGCATTTTAAACATGGTGGTTCAAATCCATCCTGAGCGGAACTGATCTGTTGGGCGCGAAGTGACTCATTCACTTTTTGAAGATCTTCATGAGCCGCTCTCAGTTTCTCAAGCTCTTGTTTCCTTTGAAGATAATCATAGGAGAGCCTTTCATAAGTAGTTGAGAGTGATTCATGACGACCTTCAAGTGCTTGGTACTTAGCATGAAGATTTTTTATGTCATCAACTAAGGACTGTGAACGTGTCATTTCAGCGTCCAGCAGGTCATCTCTTTTGTCTAACAGTTTTTTAGTATGTTCCATAGCATTTTGTTGTTTAGTTGCAATTTTAGCAAGTGTTCTGTAGCTGGGTTTGGATTCACAATCAGAGTCATCTTCACTTGAAGTTTGAAAGTAAGCATCGTGTTATTTTACCTTGGCACCACGTGCCATGAAGCAGTAGGTGGGAGTAGGATCGTCTTCGTCATTAGCTTAAGCGCTGGTGTGGAAGTCATTGTCTTCAGTGTTGAAGATGGACTTGGCAACATAGGCAGTGGCTAGAGCCAGACTTGCAACGCCAGGGTCAGACTCCTCTCCAGACTCCACCTCTGCCTCCTCCGAAGCAGACTCCTCCTCTGAATCCATTTCCTTGCCAACAAAAGCACGAGCCTTGCCGGATGAGCTCTTCTTGATTGATGAAGACTTGGAAGAAGACTTAGAAGACTTTGAGGATTTCTTCTTCTTCTTGTCATTGGATTCATATTCCTTGCTTTTCTTCTTCTTCTTCTCATTGTCCCATTGTGGACACTCAGATATGTAGTGACCAGGTTTCTTGCACTTGTGGCAGGTTCTCTTCTTGTGATCATGTGTGGAAGCTTCATCATTCCTTGAGCTAGATCGTGAAGACTTCCTGAAGCCTTTCTTCTTTGTGAATTTCTGGAACTTCTTCACAAGCATAGCAAGTTCCCTTCCAATGCCTTCAGGATCTTCAGAACTGCAGTCAGATTCTTCTTCAGATGAGGAAGCAACTTTTGCCTTCAAAGCACGAGTTCGGCCATAGTTTGGGCCGTAGATATCTCTTTTCTCAGATAGCTAGAACCCATGTGTGTTGAGCCTCTCAAGTATATCAGACGGATTGAGTGTCTTGAAGTCAGGACGTTCTTGTATCATGAGGGAAAGGGTGTCAAAGGAGCTATCAAGTGATCTCAACAGTGTCTTGACGATTTCATGCTTGGTAATCTCAGTTGCGCCAAGAGCTTGAAGTTCATTTGTGATATCATTGAGGCGATCAAACGTGAGCTGGACATTTTCATTGTCGTTTCTCTTGAAGCGGTTGAAGAGGTTGCGAAGAACACTGATTCTTTGATCTCTCTGAGTTGAAACGCCTTCGTTGACCTTGGACGACCAGTCCCAGACTAGCTTCGATGTTTCCAGAGCACTCACACGGCCATAATGTCCTTTGGTTAGATGACCACAGATGATGTTCTTTGCAGTAGAGTCCAGTTGAATGAACTTCTTGACATCAGTGGGGGTGACATCTTCACCAGTTTTGGGAACGCCATTCCTGACGACATACCAGAGTTCGACATCAATGGCTTCAAGATGCATGCGCATCTTATTCTTCCAGTAGGGATATTCAGTTCCATCAAACACGGGGCAAGCAGCGGAGACCTTGATTATCCCTGCAGTCGACATAGCTGAAACTCCTGGTGGTTAAACCGAATCACACAGAACAAGGGAGTACCTTACTGTGATACCAATTGAAAGTGCTAGTATCGACTAGAGGGGAGGGGGTGAATAGGCGATTTTTATGAAAGTCTTCAAAACTTGGAAGTTTCAAAGACAAACAACAGAACCAACCTAATTGATATGCAGCGGAAGATAAACTACCCTAAACAAGCCATAGTCAAGTATGTAATGATGTGAAAGTACAGGACTAATAGCAGTTAGGTAGTAAGGATCAAGATGGAAGATAGTGTGAAGCCAATCAACAATAGTAGTCAAGCAATGAAGTCAAACAGATACATAGATAAGCAATGACTTCATGAAGACAAACTTAAGTAAGGTTGGAAGGGATAGAACCAGTTGCTTGTTGAAGACACAGGATTTGTTGGACCAGTTCCAGTTGTTGTGACAACTGTACGTCTAGTTAGGGAGGCTGAGATTTAACTCAGAAGACCGTGTCTTCACCTTATTCCCCTTGAGCTAAGGACACCCAATCCTCGCCCAATCACTCTGGTAAGTCTTCAAGGGAGACTTCCAAACCTTCACAGACTTTGTTCACCGGCAATCCACAATGACTCTTGGATGCTCAGAACGCGACGCCTAACCGGCTGGAGGATTCACAGTCCTCAAGTGTAATAAGTCTTCAGGTCACACAGATAGAAAGACTTCAGTGATGCCTAACACTCTTTGGCTCTGGGTGTTTGGGCTTTGTCCTCGCAAGGATTTCTCTCTCTCAAATGCTTCGAGGTGGGTTGCTCTAAAACGACAAAAGCCGTGCACAAACTCTGAGCAGCCCCAATTTATGGTGTAGGGGGTGGGCTATTTATAGCCACTAGGCAACCCGACCTGATTTGTCCAAAATGACCCTGGGTCACTAAGGAACTGACACGTGTTCCAACGGTCAGATTTCGAACACAGGCGGCAACTTTACTTGGGCTACAAGTAAAGCTGACTCATCCAGCTCTGGATAAGATTTGCTCTCATTGTCTTCGCTCGAAGACATAGGATTTGAGTTGAGCATCACTTCAGTCACTCTGACTTAGTTCACTTGGACCCCACTTAACAGTACGGTGGTTCCTATGACTCAACAAAGAAGAAAAGGAAACAACGAAACCACACAGTCTTCGCGCTCCAAAGTCTTCACACAATGCCTTCTCATGTCATAGTCTTCAATATGAATATCTTCTCATACCACCATTGTCTTCAATGTATTCATACATTTTTAGGGGTCATCTCCGGTAGGTAAACCGAATCAATGAGGGACACTACCTGCGTTATCCTGCAATTCTCACAAACGCATCAGTCCCTCAACCAACTTTGTCGTCAATACTCCAAAACCAACTAGGGGTGGCACTAGATGCACTTACAGGTAGAACACTCATGTAGAAGCAACGGAACATCCATCTTCATCTTGGGCAAGGCCTACCGAGGCTTTGAAGGGGCAACCTTGGGCTTCTTGGTGACCTTCTTTAACGGCTCTGGAGTCCAAGTCCGAGTGCGCTTATGCGCTTGCATACTCGGAGCCACGGTCTTGCCATGCCCGCCCGCTGGATCATGGAACTGCTTGGATCGACGCTCTTTGCGAGGTGGTGAGTGGACCTCCTATTCTTCGTCATCCGACTCATCATCCTCTTCATCATCCTCATCGTCAGGAGATTGCCAGTCGGCGCTCTCTTCTGCGCTGTCCGCTCCCTCCTGGACTTGCTCCTGGGCTTGTTCCCCATTCGGCATCGAATACATCTCAGTGTAAACCTGCAAGGCAAGAAGTTAATCAAACATTAGTCAGATTCAGAAACAGTTGCAAGACAGATTGAAGTACACTTAGTAGCAAGGATCAGACCTTGTCAGGCTGGTTGTCAGCGTCGAATGAATCGACTCTCCTAGCCCCCTGGGGTTATATTTGTTCCCGTAATGCTCTTCAGCCACAGGGCCACCATCTCATACGGAACCTCCTCTGGTGGACCTGAGCAGTGTCATTGGAGCCCGAGTACATGCACATCGAGTGATCTCGGGCTTGGAGCGGCTGGATGCGTTGACTGAGAAACACCTCCAGTAAATCAATGCCAGTTACACCCTGACGGACCAACTGGAATACCCTCTCAACCAACATGTACGTCTCTACTTTCTCTGCTGCGGTCACGGTCAGTGAAGAAGGTTGTTGGGCTCGATCTAGGGAAAAAGGAGGAAGACCGGTCGACTGACCGGGAGTTGCAATATCCTGGCAGTAGAACCAGGTCGACTGCGAGTCCCTGACCGACTCGGGAAGTGTCATGGTAGGAGAAGTGCTCCTATTCCTCATATGGATCCCTAAACCCCCGCACATCTGGATCACGTGCATCCTCTCATCACTCAGATTTGCCTTCTTCACGGTCTGGGAGCGGAATGTGAAAATGTGTTTGAAGAGACCCCAGTGTGGTCGACAGCCCAAGAAGTTTTCACACATAGACACAAACGCAGCAAGATACGTGATGGTATTGGGAGAGAAGTGGTGAAGCTGAGCACCGAAAAAGTTCAGAAAACCCCGGAAGAAATGTTGTGGAGGAAGGGAGAAGCAACGGTTAACATGGGTAGCAAGAAGGACACGCTCACCCGACCACGGCTGAGGTTCTATCTCACCCTCCGGCAGCCTCATAGCCCCGGCGGCAATCAAACCAGTGGCAGCCAGATCTTACAGATCCTCTGGCCGGAGCGTACATTGGATCCAGTCTCCCTAAATCCAACTCAGCAGCAGCTCGGACCTCGACGACGACCCCCGATTCATCTTCTTGCCCTTCGCCATCGTCGTCACCTTTTTTGCGCGCTCTAGAGCCGCCCTCTTGTCCTTCACCTTGGTGGCGGGCTGCACACTGGTGGAGCGGTGGCATCGAGGGCGAAAAAGGATGCGGTGGAGAGGCAGAGGAAGAAGAAGGGGAATGGGAGCACATAGTGTAGACACCTCGGCCTCGACGCCTTTTAAGGGCATACTTTCGAGTGGCTGACGCGTGGGCCCGAGCGATCCTGTCAAATCCCGCAACAGTTGCGCACTGGATATGTGGCGAAAAAGGTGGTGCAGAAATCGAGGCGCCCCTGTCTATCCATCCCATTTACTACGGTGCACTCCGCCTCGCACGCTTCCCCAGATTTTCGAATCCCGTGAGATTCGGGATCCGTAGTAACCAGTCGCGCCAAAGATTCCGCGTCATAGCAACACTCGAAGAGTGCCATCGTAAGTTCACTCGACAACCTCTGAATCGATCAAGGCGACTGAAATGAAGCCGAAGTATCAGCATGGACCTCAAATCCAGTATGAATACTTGTGAAGCACAAGAGTCAAGGCAAGACCAATTTCAACCTTCTTTCCACTCAGACCTCAATCCATTTGAGGGCTAGTGATGATGCCATAGACCTAGGGCAGCGTCATAGGCCTAACCTATACACCCCACCCAAGGTCACTACCCTAGAAGCAAAGACATTCAAAGCACAGCAGGAAGTATCAACTGAAGCCATCGAGTGCAATCCACTCGACCAGTCACCCCACTCGGATACCCTCAATTTCACTCGACCAAGATGAAGCCATTCGATCATACAGGAAACCACTCGGAGTACGGAAGACCTAGAGTCACTCAGGATGGCAATGGTTAGGCGTTCACTTTGTAGTCTTAAAGATCATTAATAACACTTTATAGCTGGCGTTGCCAGTAACGCCCTATCTTAATGTACATTGAACCCCTGTAACGGAGGATGGCTGGGTTCCTAGCGCACTCTATATAAGCCACCTCCTCCTCTGGGATAAGGGTTCACACCCCTTGTAACAGACACCCATATTCCAGTCGACCTCCTCAGGGCACCGAGACGTAGGGCTTTTACCTCCTCCGAGAGGGGCCTGAACTCGTAAACTCGTGTGTACAACTTCGCCGTAGCTAGGGCCTCGCCTCCTCATATGTACCCCCTATTCTTACTGTCAGACTTAGTACCATGACAGTTAGCGCCCACCTTGGGGCAAAGTGTCTTAGCAACTTCCGGCGAGGTTGTGTTTTCTCCGACCTTCATCAACATGGTTTTCGGCGGCGGTTTGGTCATGGGCGGCGGTTTGGTCATGGGCTGCGAGTTTCGACTCAGCGCGCTATGGCCTCGCCTCCTCATACGTACCCCCTATTCTTACTGTCATACTTAGTACCACGACAGGGTCTTCTGGAGTGGCAAAGCATAGGGAGAATAACCCAGTGTAGTTGGCGCATAACAGCGATGAACTCCCCACGGGTACACCTGCAACTAGCATTCAGAACATGAGTTTGGTAAATTATCTTGCAAATCACTGGTAGTAGGATCACGTAGCAACCAGTTAGATCTGTTCTTCACTCTGCTTCTTTTTTTTTGTAGGGAAGTCTGCTTCTGACTTGTATATGGCAACTTTATGCACGACGTTGTCACCGGCGAGGAGAACGAGAGACGACGCATCCCCATGCACTGCAAGCTATGGCTTGCGACTCCATGGTCGAAGCAAGCTATCGCCCACAACGTGTAAAAACACAAAGCTATGTTCTCCAATGACTGACCAACCTAATTATACATCAACGATTCTCGAACGCTCAAGCAACGAAATGATATCCAAATTAGCAATCAATCAAACAATCAAAAAAGTTGGTGGTTCAAGGTGTATGGAGCAATTCCAGTCAAAACTCATTATTTTCAAGATTTATATTGTAACTCATATTTCACCAACTCTGTATACTTGCTAAACAGTATGGTTTAACCCCCTTCTCATATTTGTTGTATGTGGGCACCAAGACTAAACAATATGGGTTTACCCCTTCTCATATTTATTGTATGCATGCACCAATACCGAAGATATTTTACCCTCTTCCCATATTTGTTGTATGCAGGCATCATGTTGCAGTGAATTTGGATGACACACTATTAACTTAAATAATATGATTCTTAAGGGTGAAAAAACGCCACTAGCTATGTTTCTTCGTGTTGTATATTTTTTTCTCTTACTGTTATAAGATAATGACCAGCCCAAAAGCTCATTGAGGAAGGAAGTTATCATCATAGCATACCCTTTGTTTAATAGAATCGCATGTTGTGAATAAATGAAACTTATTAAAGATGTATCAACGTGTATTTCTCTGTTTAGCAACACGCAGCATGCATGATGCTAATAATATATCTCTTCATAGTTTATCTCTTCGTAGTTTATCTTCCTACGTTCGGTGTTCTCTTATTTTAAACCACTAACATTTGTTGTAATAGTAAACACATTTCATATGGATACACTGTATCGATGGGCGCGGCGTTCTGTCGTGCGGGCTATGCTAGTTGCCAACTACGGCGGACTACCTCTCGAAAAGAGGTTTGCAAAGTTTTACAAGGCTACAGTATTGAAGGAATTTTCAGTTACATTAATGATACGTCTCCAACGTATCAATAATTTTTTATTGTTCCATGCTATTATATTACCCGTTTTGGATGTTTATGGGCTTTACATTACGCATTTATATCATTTTTGGGACTAACCTACTAACCGGAGGCCCAACCCGTATTGCAGTTTTTTTGCCTATTTCAGTGTTTCGAACAAAAGGAATATCAAACGGAGTCCAAACGGAATGAAACCTTTGGGAGCGTGATTTTTGGAACGAACGTGATCCAGAGGACTTGGAGTGGAAGTCAAGAAACAACCAAGACAGCCACGACGGTGCCGGACGCGCCCCCCACCCTCGTGGGCCCCACGGGCGTCCACCGACCTACTTCTTCCTCCTATATATACCCATGAACCCCAAAAACACCAGAAGCGATCACGAAAAACTATTTCCACTGACGTAACCTTCTGTATCCGCGAGATCCCATCTTGGAGCCTTTGCCGGTGCTCCACCGGAGGGGGAATCAATCACGGTGGGCCTCTACATCATCTCCAAGGCCTCTACGATGAGTTGTGAGTAGTTTACCACAAACCTTCGAGTCAATAGTTATTAGCTAGATGGCTTCTTCTCTCTCTTTGAATCTCAATACCATGTTCTCCTCAATCTTTTTGAAGATCTATTCGATGTAACTCTATTTGCGGTGTGTTTGTCGAGATCCGATGAATTGTGGGTTTATGATCAAGTTTATCTATGAGAAATATTTGAATCTCCTCTAAATTGTTTTATGTGTGATTAAGTTATCTTTGCAACTCTCTTCAAATTATCAGTTTGGTTTGGCCTACTAGATTGATCTTTCTTGCAATGGGAGAAGTGCTTAGCTTTGGTTTCGATCTTGCGGTGTCCTTTCCCAGTGACAGCAGGGGCAATCTTGAAGTGATCTTTCTTGCATGTATTGTATTGTTGCCATCGAGGATAAAAATATGGGGTTTACATCATATTGCATGAGTTTATCCATCTACATCATGTCATTGTTCTTAATGGGTTACTCTGTTCTTTACGAACTTAATACTCTAGATGCATGCTGGATAGCGGTTGATGTGTGGAGTAATAGTAGTAGATGCAGGCAGGAGTCGGTCTACTTGTCACGGACATGATGCCTATATACATGATCATGCCTAGATAATCTCATAATTATTCGCTTTTCTATCAATTGCTCGACAGTAATTTGTTCACCCACCGTAATACTTATGTTATCTTGAGAGAAGCCACTAGTGAAACCTATGGCCCCCGGATCTATCTCTTATCATATAAGCTTTCAATCTACTTTCATTTGCATCTTTACTTTTCCTATCTATATTATAAAATACCAAAAATATATTTATATTATCATATTATCTCTATCAGATCTCACTTTCGCAAGTGGTCATGAAGGGATTGACAACCCCTTTATTGTGTTGGTTGCAAGTTCTTGTTTGTTTGTGTAGGTGCGTGGGACTTTTGACGAGCCTCGTACTGGATTGATACCATGGTTCTCAAAAACTAAGGGAAATACTTACGCTATTGTGCTGCATCACCCTTTCCTCTTCAAGGAAAACCAACGCAAGCTCAAGACGTAGCAAGAAGGATTTCAATAATATTATTGCAATGAAATCCGTGAATCCTTGAATAAAAACCATGATTGCAATGATGTTATTATAAATTCTCTTGATGTCAATTGTGCTAATAATATGCAAAACCCTAATCTTGGGGATGCTAGTTTTGCTATGTCTACTACTTGTTGCAATGATCATGATTGGGGTGATTCTTCTTATAATCTTGAAAATTTATTTAAGCCCCATGATGAATATGAGATTGATAATAGTGTTTGCAATAATATTGAAAGTGGGTTTGGAAGAGTGTCAACTTTAGATCCCACATATTTGGAGTATGTTCAATCTTGTGATATTTTTGATAAAAGTGGGTTTGGAGAGGTCATGACTTTAGTTAATGATAATCCCACTATTTTGAAAGAGTGTCAACTTCACATGAATATGGATCATGTTGAGAATATGTTATGTGATAGCTATTTTGTTGGATTTGCCTATGATCCTACATGTAATTATTATGAGAGAGGAAAATATGGTTGTAGAAATTTTTATCTTACTAAATTACCTTGCATATGCTAGTTTTTGCTTGCCTTGCAAATTTGTTTGCTTACAATATGCCTATGCATAGGAAGTATGTTAGACTTAGATGTGTTTGTCACGTGTTTCATGATGCTCTCTTTACGCTTCAATTCTTGTCTTTCATGTGAGCATCATTAAAATTATCAATGCCTAGCTAGGGGTGTTAAACGATAGCGCTAGTTGGGAGGCAACCCAATTTTATTTTTTTTGTTTCTTACTTTTTCCTTCTGTTTAGTAAGAAATATTTCATCTAGATTCTTTTTATATGTGTTTTCATGTTTTAGTTAGTGTTTGTGCTAAGTAGAACCTAGGATAACCTATGGTGATAGTTAATTTGGTTCTTCTGTAAAACAGAAACTTTGCACGCCCAAAAATAATTTTAGTAATTCACAGAAACGTGATTTTGCGTTGATTCGTTTTTCTGTAGATCAATAGACAAATGGCCCAGGACTTCCTATTTTGGTAGGATTTTTAGAGTTCCATAAGTATTCGAGAGTTACAGATTGCTACAGACTGTTCTGTTTTTCACAGATTCTGTTTTTCGTGTGTTGTTTGCTTATTTTGATGTATCTATGGCTAGTATTAAGTGGTATGAACCATAGAGAAGTTGGAATACAGTAGGTCTAACACCAATATAAATAAAGAATGAGTTCATTTCAGTACCTTATGTAGTGGTTTTTCTTTCTTGCACTAATGGAGCTTATGAGATTTCCTGTTGAGTTTTGTGTTGTGAAGTTTTCAAATTTTGGGTAAAGATTTGATGGACTATGGAATAAGGAGTGGCAAGAGCCTAAGCTTGGGGATGCCCATGGCACCCCAAGATATTCAAGAATAGCCAAAATCCTAAGCTTGGGGATGCCCCGGGAAGGCATCCGCTCTTTCGTCTTCGTTCATTGGTAACTTTACTTGGAGCTATATTTTTATTCGCCACATGATATGTGTTTTGCTTGGAGCGTCTTGTATGATATTAGTCTTTGCTTTTTAGTTTACCACAATCATCCTTGCTGTACACACCTTTTGGGAGAAACCATTTGGTTGGAATTTATTAGAATATTCTATGTGCTTCACTTATATCTTTTGAGCTAGATAGTTTTTGCTCTAGTGCCTCACTTATATCTTTTAGAGCACGGTGGTAGCTTAATTTTGTAGAAATTTTTAGTCTCTCATGCTTCAGTTATTTTATTTTGAGAGTCTCTTAGAACAGCATGGTATTTTCTATGGTTATAAAATTGGTCCTAGAATGATGGGCATCCAAGTTGGGTATAATAAAAACTATCATAGGAAGTGAATTGGATGCTATGATCAATTTGGTACTTGATAATCGTTTTGAGATATGGAGGTAGTGATATTAGAGTCATGCTAGTTGTGTGATTATGAATTTAAAGAATGCTTGTGTTGAAGTTAGCAAGTCCCATAGCATGCACGTATGGTGAAAGTTGTGTAACAAATTGGAAACATGAGGTGTTCTTAGATTGTGCATCCTTATGAGTGGCACTCGGGGACGAGCGATGGTCTTTTCCTACCAATCTATCCCCCTAGGAGCATGCGCGTAGTGCTTGGTTTTTGATGACTTGTAGATTTTTGCAATTATATGAGTTCTTTTTGACTAATGTTGCCCTTCCATCATTGCTAGCCTCTTCGGTACCGTGCATTGCCCTTTCTCACCTTGAGAGTTGGTGCAAACTTCGCTAGTGCATCCAAACCCCGTGATATGATACGCTCTATCACACATAAACCTCCTTATATCTTCCTCAAAACAGCCACCATACCTACCTATTATGGCATTTCCATAGCCATTCTGAGATATATTGCCATGCAACTTTCCACCGTTCCGTTCATCATCATGACACACATTATCATTGCATATTGCCTTGCATGATCATGTAGTTGACATCGTATTTGTGGCAAAGCCACCATGCATAATTTTTCATACATGATTCATTGCCTATCTTGGTACACCGCCGGAGGCATTCATACAGAGTCATATCTTGTTCTAGTTTTGGGTTGTAATTCATGAGTTGTAAATAAATAAAAGTCTGATGATCATCATTATTAGAGCATTGTCCCCAAATAAAAAAAATGCCAAAAGAAAAAGAAAAAAGAAAGGCCAAAGAAAAAAATCAGAAAAAAGAAAGGCCAAAAGAAAAAAAAGAAAGGCCCAAAGAAAAAAAAAGAAAATAAAAAAAGGGCAATGTTACTATCTTTTTCCACACTTGTGCTTCAAAGTAGCACCATGTTCTTCATATAGAAAGTCTTTTATGTTGTCACTTTCATATACTAGTGGGAATTTTTCATCATAGAACTTGGCTTGTATATTCCTACGATGGGCTTCCTCAAATGCCCCAGGTCTTCGTTAGCAAGCAAGTTGGATGCACACCCACTAGTTTCTTTTGTTGAGCTTTCATACATTTATAGCTCTAGTGCATCCGTTGCATGGCAATCCCTACTCCTCATGTTGACATCAATTGATGGGAATCTCCATAGCCTGTTGATTATCCTCGTCAATGTGAGACTTTCTCTTTTTTTTTCTTCTCCACACAATCCCCATCATCATATTCTGTTCCACCCATAGTGCTATATCCATGGCTCACGCTCGTGTATTGAGTGAAAGTTGAAAAAGTTTGAGATTATTTAAGTACGAAACAATGGCTTGGCTGTCATCGGGGGTGTACAAGATGCGAGCATTTTTGTGTGACAAAAAATGAAGCATGACCTAACTATATAATTTTGTAGGGATGAACTTTCTTTAGCCATGTTATTTTGAGAAGACATGATTGCTTTGATTAGTATGCTTGAAGTATTACTATTTCTTATGTCAATATGAACTTTTACTTTGAATGATTTGGATCTGAACATTCATGCCACAATAAAGAAAATTACATTGAGAATTATGCTAGGTAGCATTCCACATCAAAAATTCTGTTTTTATCATTTACCTACTCGAGGACAAGCAGGAATTAAGCTTGGGGATGCTTGATACATCTCCAACGTATCTATAATTTTTGATTGTTCCATGCTATTATATTACCCGTTTTGGATGTTTATGGGCTTTACTTTACACATCTATATCATTTTTGGGACTAACCTACTAACCGGAGGCCCAGCCCGTATCGCTGTTTTTTTGCTCATTTCAGCGTTTGAAGAAAGGGAATATCAAACGGAGCCCAAACGGAATGAAACCTTCGGGAGCGTGATTTTTGGAAGGAACGTGATCTAGAGGACTTGGAGTGGAAGTCAAGAAACAACCGAGGCAGCCACGAGGGTGCCCGGCGCGCCCCCTAGGGCTGGGCGCGCCCCCCACAGTCGTGGGCCCCTCGGGCATCCACCGACCTACTTCTTCCTCCTATATATACCCATGTACCCCGAAAACATCAGAAGCGACCACGAAAAACTATTTCCATCGCCGTAACCTTCTGTACCCGCGAGATCCCATCTTGGAGCCTTCGTCGGTGCTCCGCTGGAGGGGGAATCGATCACGGAGGGCCTCTACATCATATCCAAGGCCTCTCCGATGAGTTGTGAGTAGTTTACCACAGACCTTCGGGTCAATAGTTATTAGCTAGATGGCTTCTTCTCTCTCTTTGAATCTCAATACCATGTTCTCCTCAATCTTTTTGGAGATCTATTCGATGTAACTCTTTTTGCGGTGTGTTTGTCGAGATCCGATGAATTGTGGGTTTATGATCAAGTTTATCTATGAGAAATATTTGAATCTCCTCTGAATTCTTTTATGTGTGATTAAGTTATCTTTGCAAGTCTCTTCGAATTATCAGTTTGGTTTGGCCTACTAGATTGATCTTTCTTGCAATGGGAGAAGTGCTTAGCTTTGGGTTCAATCTTGCGGTGTCCTTTCCCAGTGACAGCAGGGGCAGCAAGGCACGTATTGTGTTGTTGACATTGAGGATAAAAAGATAGGGTTTATATCATGTTGCCATCAAGGATTCACGGATTTCATTGCAATAATTATTGAAATCCTTCTTGAATAAAAAACATGATTGCAATGATGTTCTTATAAATTCTCTTGATGTCAATTGTGCTAATAATATGCAAAACCCTAATCTTGGGGATGCTAGTTTTGCTATGTCTACTACTTGTTGCAATGATCATCTTTGGGGTGATTCTTCTTATAATCTTGAAAATTTATTTAAGCCCCATGATGAATATGAGATTGATAATAGTGTTTGCAATAATATTGAAAGTGGGTTTGGAAGAGTGTCAACTTCAGATCCCACATATTTGGAGTATGTTCAATCTTGTGATATTTTTGATAAAAGTGGGTTTGGAGAGGTCATGACTTTAGTTAATGATAATCCCACTATTTTGGAAGAGTGTCAACTTCACATGAATATGGATCATGTTGAGAATATGTTCTGTGATAGCTATTTTGTTGGATTTGCCTATGATCCGACATGTAATTATTATGAGAGAGGAAAATATGGTTGTAGAAATTTTTATCTTACTAAATTACCTCTCGTCATGTTGAGATTGTTATCGTCTCTTTGTTCTTCCTTGCATATGCTAGTTTTTGCTTGCCTTGCAAATTTTTTTGCTTATAATATGCGTATGCATAGGAAGTATGTTAGACTTAGATGTGTTTGTCACGTGTTTCATGATGCTCTCTTTATGCTTCAATTCTTGTCTTTCATGTGAGCATCATTAAAATTATCAATGCCTAGCTAGGGGCGTTAAACGATAGCGCTAGTTGGGAGGCAACCCAATTTTATTTTATTTTGTTTCTTACTTTTTGCTTCTGTTTAGTAAGAAATATTTCATCTAGCTTCTTTTTAGATGTGTTTTCATGTTTTAATTAGTGTTTGTGCCAAGTAGAACCTAGGATAACCTATGGTGATAGTTAATTTGGTTCTTCTGTAAAGCAGAAACTTTGCATGCCCAAAAATAATTTTAGTAATTCACAGAAACGTGATTTTGTGTTGATTCGTTTTTCTGTAGATCAATAGACAAATGGCCCAGGACTTCCTATTTTGGTAGGATTTTTAGAGTTCCATAAGTATTCGAGAGTTACAGATTGCTACAGACTGTTCTATTTTTGACAGATTCTGTTTTTCGTGTGTTGTTTGCTTATTTTGATGTATCTATGGCTAGTATTAAGTGGTATGAACCATAGAGAAGTTGGAATACAGTAGGTCTAACACCAATATAAATAAATAATGAGTTCATTTAAGTACCTTATGTGGTGGTTTTTCTTTCTTGCACTAACGGAGCTTATGAGATTTCCTGTTGAGTTTTGTGTTGTGAAGTTTTCAAATTTTGGGTAAAGATTTGATGGACTATGGAATAAGGAGTGGCAAGAGCCTAAGCTTGGGGATGCCCATGGCACCCAAAGATATTCAAGAATATCCAAAAGCCTAAGCTTGGGGATGCCCCGGGAAGGCATCCCCTCTTTCGTCTTCGTTCATTGGTAACTTTACTTGGAGCTATATTTTTATTCGCCACATGATATGTGTTTTGCTTGGAGCATCTTGTATGATATTAGTCTTTGCTTTTTAGTTTACCACAATCATCCTTGCTGTACACACCTTTTGGGAGAAACCCATTTGATTGGAATTTATTAGAATATTCTATGTGCTTCACTTATATCTTTTGAGCTAGATAGTTTTTGCTCTAGTGCTTCACTTATATCTTTTAGAGAATGGCGGTAGCTTACTTTTGTAGAAATTGTTAGTCTCTCATGCTTCAGTTATATTATTTTGAGAGTCTCTTAGAACAGCATGGTATTTTCTATGGTTATAAAATTGGTCCTAGAATGATGGGCATCCAAGTTGGGTATAATAAAAACTATCATAGGAAGTGAATTGGATGCTATGATTAATTTGGTACTTGATAATCGTTTTGAGATATGGAGGTAGTGATATTAGAGTCATGCTAGTTTGGTGATTATGAATTTAAATAATTCTTGTGTTGAAGTTAGCAAGTCCCGTAGCATGCACGTATGGTGAAAGTTGTGTACCAAATTGGAAACATGAGGTGTTCTTAGATTGTGCATCCTTATGAGTGGCGCTCGGGGATGGGCGATGGTATTTTCCTACCAATCTATCCCCCTAGGAGCATGCGCGTAGTGCTTGGTTTTTGATGACTAGTAGATTTTTGCAATAAGTATATGAGTTCTTTTTGACTAATGTTGAGTCCATGGATTATACGCACTCTCACCCTTCCATCATTGCTAGCCTCTTCAGTACCGTGCATTGCCCTTTCTCACCTTGAGAGTTTGTGCAAACTTCACTGGTGCATCCAAACCCCGTGATATGATATGCTCTATCACACATAAACCTCCTTATATCTTCCTTAAAACAGCCACCATACCTACCTATTATGGCATTTCCATAGCCATTCCGAGATATATTGCCATGCAACTTTCCACTGTTCCGTTCATCATCATGACACACATTATCATTCATATTGCCTTGCATGATCATGTAGTTGACATCATATTTGTGGCAAAGCCACCATGCATAATTTTTCATACATGTCACTCTTGATTCATTGCCTATCCTGGTACACCGCTGGAGGCATTCATATAGAGTCATATCTTGTTCTAGTTTTGGGTTGTAATTCATGAGTTGTAAATAAATAAAAGTCTGATGATCATCATTATTAGAGCATTGTCCCCAAATAAAAAAAAGGCCAAAAGAAAAATAAAAAAGAAAGGCCAAAGAAAAAAAAGAAGAAAAAAGAAAGGCCAAAAGAAAAAAAAGAAAGGCCCAAAGAAAAAAATAAAAATAAATAAAAAGGGGGCAATGTTACTATCTTTTTCCACACTTGTGCTTCAAAGTAGCACCATGTTCTTCATATAGAAAGTATTTTATGTTGTCACTTTCATATACTAGTGGGAATTTTTCATCATAGAAGTTGGCTTGTATATTCCTACGATGGGCTTCCTCACATGCCCTAGGTCTTCGTGAGCAAGCAAGTTGGATGCACACCCACTAGTTTCTTTTGTTGAGCTTTCATACATTTATAGCTCTAGTGCATCCGTTGCATGGCAATCCCTACTCCTCATGTTGATGGGAATCTCCATAGCCCGTTGATTATCCTTGTCAATGTGAGACTTTCTCTTTTTTTGTCTTCTCCACACAATCCCCATCATCATATTCTATTCGACCCATAGTGCCATATCCATGGCTCACGCTCATGTATTGAGTGAAAGTTGAAAAAGCTTGAGATTATTTAAGTACGAAACAATTGCTTGGCTCTCATCGGGGGTGTACAAGATGGGAGCATTTTTGTGTGACAAAAATTGAAGCATGACCTAACTATATAATTTGGTAGGGATGAACTTTCTTTAGCCATGTTATTTTGAGAAGACATGATTGCTTTGATTAGTATGCTTGAAGTATTACTATTTCTTATGTCAATATGAACTTTTACTTTGAATGATTTGGATCTGAACATTCATGCCACAATAAAGAAAATTACATTGAGAATTATGCTAGGTAGCATTCCACATCAAAAATTCTGTTTTTATCATTTACCTACTCGAGGACAAGCAGGAATTAAGCTTGGGGATGCTTGATACATCTCCAACATATCTATAATTTTTTATTGTTCCATGCTATTATATTACCCATTTTGGATGTTTATGGGCTTTACTTTACTCATCTATATCATTTTTGGGACTAACCTACTAACCGGAGGCCCAGCCCGTATCGCTGTTTTTTTTTTGCCTATTTCAGTGTTTCGAAGAAAAGGAATATTAAACGGAGTCCAAACGGAATGAAACCTTCGGGAGCGTGATTTTTGGAACGAACGTGATCCAAAGGACTTGGAGTGGAAGTCAAGAAACAACCGAGGCAGCCACGAGGGTGCCCGACGCGCCCCCCACCCTCGTGGGCCCCTCGGGCATCCACCGACCTACTTCTTCCTCCTATATATACCCATGTACCCCGAAAACATCAGAAGCGACCACGAAAAACTATTTCCATCGCCGTATCCTTGTGTACCTGCGAGATCCCATCTTGGAGCCTTCGTCGGCGCTCCGTCGGAGGGGGAATCGATCACGGAGGGCCTCTACATCATCTCCAAGGCCTCTCCGATGAGTTGTGAGTAGTTTACCACAGACCTTCGGGTCCATAGTTATTAGCTAGATGGCTTCTTCTCTCTCTTTGAATCTCAATACCATGTTCTCCTCAATCTTTTTGGAGATCTATTCGATGTAACTCTTTTTGCGGTGTGTTTGTCGAGATCCGATGAATTGTGGGTTTATGATCAAGTTTATCTATCAGAAATATTTGAATCTCCTCTGAATTCTTTTATGTGTGATTAAGTTATCTTTGCAAGTCTCTTTGAATTATCAGTTTGGTTTGGCCTAGTAGATTGATCTTTCTTGCAATGGGAGAAGTGCTTAGCTTTGGGTTCAATCTTGCGGTGTCCTTTCCCAGTGACAGCAGGGGCAGCAAGGCACGTATTGTATTGTTGCCATCAAGGATAAAAAGATAGGGTTTATATCATATTGCATGAGTTTATCCCTCTACATCATCTCATCTTTCTTAATGCATTAGTCTGTTCTTTATGAACTTAATATTCTAGATGCATGCTGGATAGCGGTCGATGTGTAGAGTAATAGTAGTAGATGCAGGCAGGAGTCGGTCTACTTGTCACGGACGTGATGCCTATATACATGATCATGCCTAGATAATCTCATAATTATTCGCTTTTCTATCAATTGCTCGATAGTAATTTGTTCACCCACCGTAATACTTATGCTATCTTGAGAGAAGCCACTAGTGAAACCTATGGCCCCCGGGTCTACCTCTTATCATATAATCTTTCAATCTAGTTTTATTTGCATCTTTACTTTTCCTATCTATATTATAAAATACCAAAAATATATTTATCTTATGATATTATCTCCATCAGATCTCACTTTCGCAAGTGGCCGTGAAGGGATTGACAACCCCTTTATTGCGTTGATTGCGAGTTCTTGTTTGTTTGTGTAGGTGCGTTGGACTTTGAGGATCCTCCTACTGGATTGATACCTTGGTTCTCAAAAACTGATGGAAATACTTACGCTACTTTGCTGCATCACCCTTTCCTCTTCAAGGAAAACCAATGCAAGCTCAAGACATAGCAATTAGCAGCTTGGCTTGATCCACATGAGGATAATAAAATAGCAAGGGTGTTAAAATCCTGGCTATGTATAGGTCGTGCCAGAGTAACTCGGAGGGTCCTTTCTGAGCCTCCCAGTTTCGTTTCTTCTGCGATCGCATTTCAAACGGCCTCCATCGCCGCTGCAACCATGCACTAAGCTACCCTTGCTTGGCTTCGTTCTGAGCCACCATGTTTTCACTTGCTGAGGTTGATGCCCTTTTTGCAAGGGCGGTGGAGAGTGGTTAAATTGCCATTGCAAGTACTGGAAGTTGTTCACAGAACGGATCATCTATTGTCCGCACAAATCAGGTGAATTATGTCCAGTCAATTTTTATTGATATGCTCTTTATTCTTTAAAAAACAAGTAACCTGGCTTGTGATCTTTTTTATGCAGGACAGTTGTTCACTGCAAGAGTAATGGTCGTGTCATGGATATATACCGCGCCTGCAATTGACTCTCACGTCCGCACCGGCTTACAACGCCGCAACTGATTAATCTATCTGCGCCTGCAGTTGACTCGCCCGCGTCCGTGCAAGCATCCGTGATGCTTCCAATGCTACGGCAGTCCTTGTCGTTCGCATCCCGCGGTGTGATCTACATCAACACATCGGGCCACACCTGTCTGGATGAGCTGCTTATTGAGTGCAAGCAAGTCACTGCTCCGCTAGCTCGGTTTCTTCCAATAACTCTAGAGCAAATTATCATATATTAATTATCAGCCTCCGTCTGCACAGGATGGCTCAATGGGCAGGCACGCAAGTCGCAGCCACTGCAGTTTGGTTAATTTCAACAGCCAGCTGGGATGAACCACTGCCCTGGTTAATGACACAACTCATATGGGATCATTTATAACCCGTCACGGTCAACCTCAGCTTTCCGTGGACTCACATCGCGTTATCAACGCCAAGTATATACAAGGAGCGCTGCAAGGATTATCAAATCACCACCTCGCCTCTAACTTCAACATATTTCAGCGTTCCGCTGTGCAAACCCTATGTCGGTTTATATCACTGTAAAGTATGGAGAATCTTAAGCCAACTCCTCGAGTCGTCTTAAGACTTGGGGGCTAAAATGACTTGACTCAGCAAATTTAAGAGCCCCGAGTCATTGGAGGGAAGATAACCCGGTCCCATAGGCTACTGACATATTGATGAAAATTTAAAGCATTAGAAATTTTTCAGCTTAAAAAGAAGGACTCCAGTTTAAAATCTGGCTCTAGGGAAACTTATCTCTCACAAAGCTTCGAAGCTCTCAGTATCTGGTTTAAAATCCCGGCTCAAGAGGAAGTCATCTCTCAGAAAATCAAAGGTTGCCAAAGAGAACTTGTTGCCATGATGCGTGGTTCAAACATGGGTATCCTGCCTTATGGGCTTATCATATTACGAGTCACGTGGGGGCTTCCTGCTCATTGAGTATAGCTTTGACTATCCTCTTGATCCGAGTTGCACGCCTTGCTAAAAATTACTTGGGGGCTTCCTGCTCATTGAGCATAGCTATGACTACCCTATTGATCCGGCTTATATGCCTTGTTGCAAATCACTTGGGGGTTTATTGCCCAAGTTAAAGGTTACCAAGAGAACTTAAAGGATACCAAGAGAACTTACTGCAGTGCAACAGTTCAAACATAGGTATCCTGCCTTGAGGGCTCATTATATGTCACTTGGGGGCTCTCTGTTCAATGAACATAGCTTTATTTACCCTTTGATTGGCTTGTACACCTAGTGTAAACACCAAACTCCGATTTATCCTGCCTTGTATGTCTGCCACTCCGCCCAGATAATCCTGGAATGACCCGGCGTACTCTTGACAGTCAATCTTATAAAGACCTAGAAATTATCCGGAGTTAAAACGACGATTGGTCATGTGAGGCCAGGCTTACAGGTTTGAATGAAGGATTAACTTAGTGGCTGCGCGGTCCATGAACAACACTTGATATGGAGGCTTGGCAGCCTATGAAAGCCTTGCTTTTTCTGATTTGTTATTTTCTCTAAACATTGTTTGGATTCATATCCTTGTACCATATTGACATATGGTTTAAAACGATTCAGGCCATGTAGCCTTAATCATTATGGTTTATATTTGAGCATATATGGGGTTTTGGATAACCCGCCCTGGCTATGGACTTTAAGTCGCTATTATACTTTGGATTGCGCAATTGGAATCATGCATTTATAAAATCTTTGGGTTGTTAGCCTCACTAGATATGGCGATGTAAGTCGGCAGCATGAGTCAATTTTCTAGGTATCTTTTTAATTGTTATAAGAATATGTGAGGTTTGATAACCCGCTCTGGCTTTTGACTTTATGTCGCCAGTATGTTCCGGCTTAAATAGCCATTGTTGCAAGTATTTGGGTTGTCACCCGCCCTGGCTTTGACTTAAGTCGCCGGCATGCTTCATTGAAATCAAGCACTTATAAATATTGGGGTTGTCACCTTTACTACATATGGTGCTGTGAGCAGATAATATCAGTCAAATCTATAGGTATGTATTCCTAGTTATATGAATATGCGAGGTTTAATAATCCGCCCTGGCTTTGGACTTTAAGTCGCCAATATATTTTGGCTTGAATGGCCTTAATTCTAGTCTCTTCCATAATTGCATAAAGACTATATTATGTTTGGGTTGTTACCCGACATGGTGTCAGTGTACTAAAGTAGGGGCACTCCTTTGTACCCCTTTACTTGTGCGCGGCCAGTCAGAGCCGTAGGCCGAAGCCACACTCAGCAGGGCAAAAGGGAGGAGTCGAAGCCGCAAGATGATCAGTGCAACATCAAAGACCAAGACCACAGAAAGCAGATGGACGAAGCAGGTTTCCCTGGCAAGCCCCTTGCCGGGGCGGCTCGCCCACACCAGCGGAGTGAGCCACCCTTGAACCCACGTTCTCCAACACCATCAACTACGTTGGGCCCAGGATCGGGAGGCACCTCCATGGTGTCATGCAGATTTTTGTGAAGACAAAGAATGTTCAAGATCAGATGAGGATTGGAAGGCAACAATCCTCAACAAGATTCTTGTCGAGGAAACCCACAAGATCCCAGGCAAGATCCTTGCCGGGGACGACAGCGCGCCACGGCAAGACCATTGCCGGGCCACCCGGCAAGACCCTTGCCAGGCCACCCGGTAAGGCCCTTGCAAAGAGCGTCAGCGGGGCCACTGCCAGGCCCACACCAACCAAATCTCCACCGCCGTTCAAATGTAGCTGCCAGCCCAACCAACTAGGCAGGCACCAGCGTGGCAACATGCAGCTTCCAAGCCAACTCAGCACACGCCTGCGTGGCGGCATGCAGATCTTCGTGGAGGCTCCACCACCGCGCCACATCAGCTGCTTGCCTGCCTACATGGCCAGGGCGCATGTCGAAGCGAGGAGGAGCGGCGATGGACAGGACGGGCCTCGCTCCCGTCCCCGATAAAGCAAGAGGACACCTAAGCTACGCATTAAATGCGCCTTGTCCTATAATACGAGCGATAAGCTCATAGCACTGTAGGCTTTTCCACCTCATGTGTGCCACTGTGGCAGCCCCTTTCGACTATAAAAGGAGGCCCATGGCGTAATGGAGAGGGATTCGGCTCTTTTGAACCACGCAGCCACCGTACCTAGTTCAAGAGCTCAAGAACACTCAATACATGCACCAAAGCAGGACTAGTGTTTTACGCATCCTTGCGGCCCGAGGTAAACGCTCCGTGTGCTGATTGCTAATCCTGCTCTTCTCACAACCCCGCGCCCTGTCGGATTTCGGGTTCTGGCAGACCCTCAAGGTTCAAACTCTGGGGTGCACGCGGAGATCACACCTCCTATCTACCTACGTCTCGTCGCCTCGCAAGGATCTAAACTACACGAATAACAACACAAGGGACACGAGGTTTATACTAGTTCGGGCCACCATTGTGGTGTAATACCCTACGTCTAGTTTGTGGTGTGGTGGATTGCCTCAGGGGCTGATGATGAACAATACAAGGGAAGAACAGCCTCGCGAGGGGCTATTCTTGGGCTGGTGCGGTGAACTGCTTAGGTGAGTTCAATCGCCTCTCTCTCTCTCTCTCTCTCTCTCTCTCTCTAGCCTGCCAAAAATCTCGATGTCCAGATCTCTAGATGCCTCTACCATGGGGGTGTCTAGTCCTATTTATAGAGCAAGGCCCTGGTCCTCTTCCCAAATATTGAGCGGGAAGGGCGCCAACAATTGGCCATTTTGAAGGGGAACATCTAGTACACTTATCCTGACTAAAGTCGATCCCGGCCTGCCAAAGAATCCGACGGTGACGCCAGCTTGGGCTCCACGATGACCTCCACCCTGCCGTCCTGCTGGTCTTGGTCTTGTTGCATCGAAATGGTTGCCTTTGCTTGATACTCTTGCTTGCGCTTGCCCCCTTTGCACCAAAGAGGAAACAAGGACTCTGCGCTGGCCGGCACCCCCCTGGCGCCCGCCTGGCCTCGGTCGTCATGGCTTGCATCACGGGCACCTCGTGAGGTAGCCTGCCTTGATCTCCGCCTCCTCGCGAGCCAGCCTGACGAGGTTGTGCCCGAGGAAGCTTCCTATCGTCCGCCCCGCGAGACTTGGCCCCTCGCGAGGTTCTTGAGCATGTGTCAATGAAGATGGGTCGTACTGGGCCACTCCCTGAGCCACGCCGCAGGCCGCAGGCAGGCAAGTCTGGGTACCCTCGTTCCCAGAACGCCGACAGTAGCCCCCGGGCCCAAGGCGCGCCTGGACTTGGCTTAGCAGAGAAGCGAAGGGGCAAGTGTGAAGCGCCGCGGGCCCCATCACCCTGCGGCCTTGGGCGCAGCGTGGCGGTTGATTGGACGTGGGAGTCCCCGCTTCCCCACGACGCCTCGGCAACTGCACGAATTGAAAAGAGAGCGCTACCCGTCCAGGCTTACCTTCCTTGCCTTTTCCAGTCATTGCCCAGATCCCCTTTCTCGCTCCTGTCCTTCTTGCTTCCGAAATCCCAGATATACTCCAACCATGTAGCTTAGCAAGGCATGGCGCCTCGCCAGACCCCGGCTGGAGCTTGGTACTCGCCCACTCTGGATCCTCCGAATGTGTCGAAGAAGAATCTTGCCCGAACGTGCCAGATCATGGCGGTGCAAGGCAACGACGGGGCGGCCGTGCTCAAGGTTGGTTCTGCCCTTCCCGAGGACAAAGGAAGCACCTTCTACCCGCTCTTCGTGAGTGCCATCGCCGTCGGTTTGGTGCCCCCCTTCTTTGACTTCTTCCTTTCTAATCTGCGCCATTACAACCTGCAAGCTCTGCACCTCCATCCCAACTTTGTTCTTCTCCTGGCAATCTTCGCCTACTACTGTGAGGCTCATGTTGGGGTAAGGCCCTCGGTGGCCTTGCTGCGCCATTACTTTTACCTCTGGGTTTCTCGCGGCCCCATCACCGCATGCGCGAGCTTTGTTGCGTACGCCAGCTCCAATGCTATCTCGAAGCCCGAGAAGAGGATTGAAGGCTTCAGGAGCAAGTGGGTCATGGTGGATGCAGGGTGCATACATCTCCGGCTGATCCTGCCTACGAGGCAGCCCGAGGCCGCTGACGCTTGGTCCCGCGCGGAGCTCGTCGATCCCCGCGCGAAGCCGGTGCTGGAGAGGATGGACGCGGACCTGTGGCCGGGCAACATGGCGACAGCGAAACTGACCGGCGCATCGCTCCTAAGGGAGTTCCTAGAGCACCGGGTGGCTCCGCTCTGGAAACACTCGCTCCCGCTGTGGAGGCTCGGGGGGGCTGATGCCGCCCTTCGCCAGAGCTCTGCAGTCCTGACCGACGAAGATCTGGCCGCGGTCCTGCAATCCTTGGTTGGGGGAGACGTGGCGAGATTGGAGGGTGCTCCTGTACCCCTGTTCCTTCGGGATGATTGGGACCAGGTGGTGAACTCCATGCCCGCTTTCAACGGGGACGGGCCTGTGCCCGCGGAGGTTCCTGAGGACCTGGCGGTCCTGGTGACGGTGAACGTATCCTCCAGCGACTCCAGCAGAGAGGAGGAAGAAGAGGAGCGGGACGAGGAGCTCGATTCCGAGGTGACCGACGGGTAATCGAGAGCGCCCCTCCCTCGGCGCAGGTCCCGCGCCCTTCGCCTCATGCCGGACGACGAAGAGGATGGCGACGAGCGAGGCGGCGAGAGCTCGCCCTGATCCCGAAGAAGGACAGGACGGGGCTGGTTCCCCGTGGGCCTGCTCCGGCTCCGAGGCGATCTGCAGGTGCGCCTCCTGCTCCCGAGTCTCCTGAGGCTGATCCCAGCAGCCGGCTCTCGGGCTTCAAGTTCGGCCGGAGGTTGCTTGAGCCCGCGGGCGATGACCAGTAAGTGCTTGATTCTCGCTTTGCTTCTTGTTTTGTTGCTAAGGCTTGACGTCCATACTCCTTGGCTAGTCCGGTGCTTGCGGCAAAAAAGCTGAAGGGGGCCCCTGAGGCTTCGTCTGGGGCAGCACTTCCATCCACGGGAGAAGGGGGCGGCAAGGCCCGGGCTTCCCCTGCTCGACCATCCTCGCGAGGACAGGCAGGGTGTGCCGGGGCGAGCTCAGCCCCCGTGGCCCAAGCGACTCGCGAGGCGTCCTCGCCTGACGCCACTGCCGCAATCATCGGGGCACAGAATGTCCCAACTCACGGTGCTGTGATCACGTTGCCGTCTTCTCCTCCTACTCTGCCAACTGCCATTTCTCCGACTCCTTCTACTATCCTGGATCATGCTGCTGCTGAGCTGGACCGGCTGCGAGAAGATCTTCGGGGCACCGACCCTCGCTTGGTGGCCGGGCGCCTAGAGCTGGCCTCCGGCTGGGTCTGCTCTGATGCTTCAGTTCGAGCAGCACTGGTTCAGGCTGCGACGGCTTGCGACGAGGAGAAGCAGGCCACCCTTCAGGTCAAGGCCGCTCGCGACACCGCCTGGGGTGAGGTTGCGGATGTCCGAGGTCGCTGCCAGGCGCTGGAGAGCGAGATGCAAGGCATGCGCGACCAGCTCGCCAAGGAGGTCCGTGACTGCTAGGACTGCCGCGAGACTGCCGCCAAGGACCAGGATGCCAAGCTTGATGAACGCCATGGCCGCTTAGACAGCGGGCGTTAGAGGCGAAGAACATCGAGCTGGACGGCAAGGCGCAGGGTCCTGGCCGAGGACCGCGTGGCCTTCGCGAAGCTGGAGAAGAAGGCTCGCACCTTGCTGAAGACGCTTTATGATAGCAGCCTGGAGAGCCCACTGGCCGGCACCGAGGACGGCCCCGTCAAGTTGCTTCCCTTCCTGGTCCGTGCCCTTGAAGATGTCACCCTCGTCCTTGGCCCCACGGCCGAGGCTGAGGCGCATGTCCTTTCCTCTGCAGCGCTGACGCGCATCTTCACCCACGTCTACCTTCGCGACCCCGACGTCGACCTTGACAGCCTGCTGGAGCCTGTGAGCGGCGAGCTTGCCGCTGTCGCTGCTGAGGCCGTGAAGGGTCGAGCAAAGGATCTGCTGGCGAAGTTCTATGCATTCAGCACCAAGCCAAGGCGAGGTGTTGCCGATCCTGAGGCTCCACGACGCGAAGTTGCCCAGCGCAGCTCCGTCACCAGCGATGGTACTGCCAGGAAGTGACCCCTTAGCGGCTCCTGCCCTGTTTTTAGCTCCTGCAACATGCATCATGCCTCGTGGAGGCATTTAAACTTGTGTTTGGTCTTGTGAAAGCACTCTATGGACTGTAATATTTGCTTTTGAATTCCTTGAGATTTGCACTTTTCCTTCCTACTTGCTTGTGTTCTATGTCGGCAGAGCCCGGCCCCACACATACCTCAGCCGTTGTTAGCCCCGATCGGAAACCAGGACGGGACCAAGGAGTGAGGAGCTACGTGACCAGATAGGCTCCTGAGTCGCGATGCTCAGGAGTCCCCCTTGACGCGCGAATAGCAAGTAGGGAGGGAGATGTATGAGTAAATCCACCGTTCTACGTCGGCAGAGCCCAGCCCCACGCATACCTGAACCGCCGTTAGCCTTTCAGAACTAAGGAGTGAGGGGCTACGTGACAAGTTAGGTTCCTGAGTCGTGATGCTCAGGATTCCCCCTTGACGTTCAAACGGCCTTCGTACCTTGGCTCCGCTCGGGGAGAGACGCGCGACGAACTAGGCCCGAGGGGCCTGGCTGGGTGGCGTGCGCCTGCGCGTGACCCAGGCGAAGCTCCCATGCCCAGCCCCCTCGTGCGGCACTCCCGAGGGGAGGCATTACGATGGGGCCAGACATTGAGCTCTGGGCTCCCTGAGGTTGATGCGGCCGGGGGCCACCCTCAGTTGTTTATCACCAGCGCGGAGCATAGCGTTTCCGTATATGTACGGGCATAGCCGCTCCTCGGTAGTGTCGTCAGCCAGCACGGAGCATGGTGCTTCCACTGGTGCGTGGGAGGGGGCTCCCCTCCAGGAGGAGCCCCGAGGGCATATACAACCCCGCCCTGACACGTGGCTGGCATGGTAGTGCCTGACGAGGTGTATCTGGGCACCCGTGAGCCAGCGCGGGACTCACGGGGCCCTACCTCAAGGCGGGTTGCGCCTGGCTCTGGGCCTTTACATGTAATGTGTCCCTGCAAATTTGGTTAGATGCCGACGCTCTACGTTCTCAGGTCCCGGCCCTCGAGCGAGCTCAGCCTTTGCTGGTATGCCAGGTCGCGATGCCGTGGACAAGGCCAAGAGGTGAGGGCTGGAGAGCCAGTAAGAGCCCATGAGTCGCGATGCTCAGGTACCCCCCCCCCCCCTTAACGTGCAAGTGGCCGACATGAAGGAAGAAGCGTGCCGTGGACAGGCATCAAGTAATGATGGGTCAAACGCAGGACCCGAATAAATGCGAGAGGGATACATGCCACTGGGTCTGGCCTGAGTGGCTTGGGGATAATGCAGCCCGAGGGGAGCCCCAACAAAGTAAGCTAAAAACATGAACCAAAGGGATACATGCCGCAGGGACGGACCCACGCGGCCTGGGAATGATGCAGCCCTGGGGGGCGCTCCCAGCTGAAAATGAAACTTGAAGGATGTCACCGGATGATGTTGAAGATGAAGGGATGCTGAAGTAGCAGACGGCATGCGCTGCGAAAGCCGATCTTTAAGAGCCCCCAGGCCCAGGAGCCTCGGGAGGCTCCGGAGGCGCTGGCGGCTCCTCGCGGACCATCTCCATTTACGCCAGGACTTTGGAATGCCTGGCCGCTTGAGCCTCCAGGATGCTCCTCATGAGGCGCTGACGCACAGCAGCCGCGTTCGGCAGGCCGTAAGGCATGCGAACATCAGCGTCCCACGCGTGAGGCCCAAAGGTTCTCCTAAGAGGCGGCTCGGTTGAGTCCTGGTATGTCGATGCAGACGCGCAGCCCACCATCCTCACCTGTATGGGGAGCTACGGTTGGTAAGCGGCGACTGCCACTCATGACTCTTGACTCCTGCAGCTCCTGAATGATCTCGCTGATGAACTCCTGAGGGTTTGGCCCTCCTTGCCTTGCTCCTTCCTGAGGGAAACGTGCCTTGAAACACGCCTCCAAGTGGTGCCCGAGCGCCTCCCTCGTGTTCTTAGCAAAGTCGATGGCCCTCCAGGAGAGAGCCCCCGAGCCTTGCTCGAGGAGGGCTCCGGGCGCGTCTTCCTGGGACCAGGCGATGTCTTCTTCTTCTTAGGGGCAGCCTCGGGAAGCCTTCCGCTCCTATGATCTGGGTCTTCAATTGACGCGACTTGAAAGGCACGTTCCAGAGAACACACAGCATCTCTCTCTTCACAGGGCACCGTGATGACTCCACCGCTTCCTGGCATCTTGAGGACATTGTAGCCATGATGAGTCATGGCCATGAACTTGGCCAGGGCTGGGTACCCGAGGATGGCATTGTGCGGCAGGTGAATGTGCGCGACGTTGAAGTCAATGAGCTCAGTGCGGTAGTTGTCGCGCTTCCCGAAGGTAACAGGAAGGTGAACCTGCCCTATCGGAACCGTGGAGCCATCGGTGAATCCTGAGAAAGGCTTGGTTGGCTGAAGCTGATTGTATGGCACTTGGAGATTGTTGAATGTCTCGACGGATAGGATGTTGAGCCCTGCTCCGCCATCGATGAGGGTCCTGGTGACTTGCACATTGCTGATGATTGGGGAACAAAGCATCAGGAGGACTCCGGCTATTGCCGCGCACTTGAGCTGATCCGCTGAGCTGAATGTGATGGCGCACGCTGACCACCTAAGATGGCGTGTGGCCTCGAGCTTGGGGAGGACTGCATTCACTTCACGAGCAAACTGCTTGAATATGCGCTGAGAGGCTGGGGTCTGAGCGCCACCCAAGATGCAAGTGATTGCGCGCGACTCCTGAAAGCCTCCAGCCCCCTCGTCCTGATGATGGTCTTCATTCCTCCTCGGCTGTGGTGGCAGAGGAGGGAGGCCCGCGTTGCCTTGTGGGCGATCCTCGCGAGGCTGATCCCTCCATGCTCCCTCGCGAGGCTGGTCCCTCCAACCTCCTTCGCATGGCTGGTCCTGCCAGCGGTCCTCGCGAGGTCGGTCACGCCTTGCTTGGCAAGGGCCACGGTCTTCCCATCGTCATCCACCTCTTCCTCCTCCTCGGCCATAGCCCCGGTCGCTGCGCTTGGGGCGTCGGCCGGCACGCACGTCCCGCACGGCCCTGAGCTCTTGGCATTCGTTGGTGTTATGGGTGTGGAGGTCGTGGTACACGCAGTACCCGCTGCCCTTGGATGACTCAGGCTGATCCCTACCTCGCTTGGTGTCCGGCTCAGCTGCAAGCACCGCAGCCCCCTTGCACTTCACGTCCTTGACCTTGGGCTTCTTCTCTTCTGGGACGGCAACCGGCAGCTCCAGGAGGGAAAGGCGTCCTTCCTCAGCCCTGGCACACTTGGTCGCCAAATTGAACAGCTCCAGGGAAGTGCACAAGTCTTCATGGATCGCGAGCTCCTCCTTCATCTTGACGTAACGCATGCCGTCGGAGAAGGCTGAGATGATGGCCTCCTCGGACACCCTGGGGATCTTAAGGCGAGCGTTGTTGAAACGCTAGATGAACTTCTGCAGGGTCTCTCCCGGCTGCTGCTTGATGCGGCGCAAGTCTCTCATGGCCGAGGGCCGGTCGCGGGTGCCTTGGAAGTTGGCGATGAATCGGGTGCGCATCTCGTCCCAGGAGGAGATCGTGCCTGGAGCCAGGTTCAGGAGCCAGGTGCGGGCACCGTCCTTGAGCGCCATCAGGAACCAGTTCGCCATGACCTTCTCATCCCCATTGGCGGCTTCAATGCCCAGCTCAAGAGCTGGAGGAACTCCGCAGGGTCACCCGTGCCATCGTAGCGCGGGGGTAGATCTGGCTTGAACTTGCCCGGCTAGGCCACGCTGCGCAGCTCGGCGGTGAAGGCACGGCAGCCTGAAGTGGCCGCGGGAGGCCTTTGGTGACGGAGAGCTTGATCTTGGAAGTCTCTGTGCGCTGCCGCCAGGAGCAGCGCGGGGTCTTGGCGCGTTGGAGCAGGAGCGCGTTCGTGCCGGGCCGGTGCGGGGAGCACACGGGCAGCTTCTTGGGGACGAGGGACCTCTTGGCAGCTCTTCTCTTGCTGTGCTAGCGCTGGACGGAGTGGGTTCCGTCCAGGGGCTACGCGCCTTGGGGCTAAGGCGCCTTCTTGAGGGGGAGGTGGCTGAGGCGCCCCCGGAGCTTCATCGCCCGCGCAGGGAGGGGCGCGGTGCAGCGAGAGGGATGGCGCAGGGGAGCCCCCAGCGGCGCTGACGAGCTCGGTGATGCGGGCGAGCCACTCGTCATAGAGGTCATCGATGGGACGGTAGTGCAGGAGCTCCCGCACCAGGAGCAGCGCGGCGTGCGCGTCCGCAGGAGCGCGACAGGCGTGGGACGAGGAACTGGCTGGAGTCAGCGACGGGGTGGCGGTGCGGCCTTCTCACCGCACCGAAGGATGCAGGGACGACGCCAGCTGCTCATTCCCCATCGGGCCGGTGGCGACATTGACGACAGGTGACGGGGAACGGCGGGGGCGACGTGAGTGGTGAGAGCGGCCCGGCGCTCGGCGCAGGCTCGGCGAGCGTCTGACATGGACGCGAGGGGGGCAAAACACGGGGCGGCGGAAGGCGGATTCTGGTGCACCCCTACCTAGCGCGCCAAATGTCGGATTTCGGGTTCCGGCAGACCCTCAAGGTTCAAACTCTGGGGTGCACGCGGAGATCACACCTCCTGCCTACCTACGTCTCGTCGCCTCGCAAGGATCTAAACTACACGAAGAACAACACAAGGGACACGAGGTTTATACTAGTTCGGGCCACCATTGTTGTGTAATACCCTACGTCTTGTTTGTGCTGTGGTAGATTGCCTCAGGGGCTGATGATGTGCCAAAGGGAAGAACAGCCTCGCAAGGGGCTGTTCTTGGGTTGGTGCGGTGAACTGCTTAGGTGAGTTCAGTCGCCTCTCTCTCTCTCTCTCTAGCCTGCCCAAAATCTCGATGTCCAGATCTCTAGATGCCTCTACCATGGGGGTGGCTAGTCCTATTTATAGAGCAAGGTCCTGGTCCTATTCCCAAATATTGAGCGGGAAGGGCGCCAACAATTGGCCATTTTGAAGGGGAACATCTAGTACACTTATCCTGACTAAAGTCGGTGCCGGCCTGCCAAAGACTCCGACGGTGACGCCGGCTTGGGCTCCATGATGACCTCCATCCTGTCGTCCTGCTGGTCTTGGTCTTGTTGCACCGAAATGGTTGCCTTTGCTTGATACTCTTGCCTACGCTTGCCCCCTTTGCACCAAAGAGGAAACAAGGACTCTTCGCTGGCTGATACGTCTCCAACGTATCTATAATTTTTGATTGCTCCATTCTACTTTATCTACTGTTTTAGCCAATATTGGGCTTTTTTATCCACTTTTATATTATTTTTGGGACTAACCTATTAACCGGAGGCCCAGCCCAGATTTGCTGTTTTATGCCTATTTTGGTGTTTCGAGGAATAGGAATATCAGACGGAGTCAAAACGGAACGAAATCAACTGGAGAAGTTATTTTTGAAAGGAAACCCACCTGATGGACTTGGACCCCACATCAGAAGATACGGGAGGTTCTCACGAGGGTGGGGGGCGCGCCCTCCCCCCTGGGCGCGCCCCCTGCCTCGTGTGGCCCCCATAGCTCCACCGACGTTCTCCCTGTTCCTATATATACCAATATACCCTAAAACTTCCAGAACAGAAAATAGATCGGGAGTTCCACCGCCACAAACCTCTTTAGCCACCAAAAACCAATCAGCACCCTATTCCGGCACCCTGCCGGACGGGGATCCCATCACTGGTGGCCATCTTCATCATCCCGGCGCTATCCATGATGAGGAGGGAGTAGTTCGCCCTCGGGGCTGAGGGTATGTACTAGTAGCTATGTGTTTGATCTCTCTCTCTCTCTCTCTCTCGTGTTCTCTCTCGTGTTCCATCTATGGCACGATCTTGATGTATCCCGAGCTTTGCTATTGTAGTTGGATCTTATGATGTTCCTCCCCCTATACTCTCTTGTGATGAATTGAGTTTCCCCTTTGAAGTTTTCTTATCGGATTGAGTCTTTTATGAACACTTGATGTATGTCTTGCCGTGATTATCTGTGGTGACAATGGGATATCATGTTCCACTTGATGTATGTTTTGGTGATCAACTTGCGGGTTTCGTGACACTTGGGAACCTATGCATAGGGGTTGGCACACGTTCTTGACTCTCCGGTAGTAGCTTTGGGGTACTCTTTGAAGTACTTTTATGTCGGTTCGATGCATCTGAGATTGTGTGATGCATATCGTATAATCATGCCCACGGATACTTGAGGTGACAATGGAGGGTTTTTGTTGATTTGTATCTTAAGGTGTTATTCTAGTACAAACTCTTTTATAGATCGATCCGAAAGAATAGCTTTGTGGTGGTTTCGTACCCGACCATAATCTCTACGTTTGTTCCCCGCTATTAGTGACTTCGGAGTGACTCTTTGTCGCATGTTGAGGGCTTGTCATATTATCTATCTATGTTATTATTGTTGAGAGAACTTACACTAGTGAAAGTATGAACCCTAGGCCTTGTTTCCTATCATTGCAATACCGTTTACGCTCACTTTTACCGCTTGTTACCTTGCTGTTTTTATTATTTCAGATTACAAAAACCTATATCTACCATCTATATTGCACTTGTATCACCATCTCTTCGCCAAACTAGTGCACCTATACAATTTACCATTGTATTGGGTGTGTTGGGGACACAAGAGACTTTTTGTTATTTGGTTGCAGGGTTGTTTCAGAGAGACCATCTTCATCCTACGCCTCCTACGGATTGATAAACCTTAGGTCATCCACTTGAGGGAAATTTGCTACTGTCCTACAAACCTGTGCACTTGCAGGCCCAACAACATTTACAAGAAGAAGGTTGTGTAGTAGACATCAAGCTCTTTTCTGGCGCCGTTGCCGGGGAGGTTAGCGCTTGAAGGTATATCTTTAGATCTTGCAATCAAATCTTTTTGTTTCTTGTTTTAGCTCTAGTCTAGTTTATAAAAGAAAATTACAAAAAAATGGAATTAAGTTTGTCTCAAAGGCTTCACCTTTTTAATATCTTTCATGAAAATGATGGGAAGGAAAATTGTGCTCAAGTGCTAGAAGAAGAAATCTATAAAATGTTTGGCACTAAATCTTTGTATGATGAGCATGATTGCAATGTTGTTAGTATGAATTCCTTGAATATCCATTATGCTAATGATATGCAAAGCCACAAGCTTGGGGAAGCTATGTTTGATGGAGATGATATTTTTTTGTCCCCCAAGCTTTGATGAACAAATTTACTATGATGAAACCATGCCTCCTATCTATGATGATTATTGTGATGATACGTATGCTATAAAGAAAAAGTTTGCTTATGTGGAGAGTAGAAAATTTTCTATGCTTGTAGATCATGAAAAGAATGCTTTAGGTGCAGGTTATATTGTTGAATTCATTCATGATGCTACTGAAAATTATTATGAGGGAGGAACATATGCTTGTAGGAATTGCAATAATGTCAAGTTTCCTCTCTATATGCTTAAATTCTTGAAGCTATGCTTGTTGTGCCATCCTATGCTAGTTGATTATTGTTCCCATAAGTTGTTTTCACACAAAATCCCTATGCATAGGAAGTGGGTTAGACTTAAATGTGCTAGTCATATGCTTCATGATGCTCCCGTTATGTTTCAATTCTTATCTTTTATGTGAGCATCATTGTCATCATCATGCCTAGCTAAAAGGCATTAAAGAAAAGCGCTTGTTGGGAGACAACTCAATATTTATCCTTACTGTTTTTGTGTGTCCACATGATTATCCTTACTGTTTTTGTTTCAATAAAGTGCCAAGTAGAATCTTTGGGAAGAATTGGGTGAAGTTTATATGATCTTGCTGTGAAAAACAGAAACTTTAGCGCTCACGAGATTAGCTGCCATTTTTTACTGGAGAGTGCTTTTAGGTTGATTCTTTTTGCAGATGATTAATAGACAAATTTCTTAGGTCCAGCGATTTATTTCATAATTTTTGGGGTTCCAGAAGTATACGTTTTATATAGATTACTACAGATTGTTCTGTTTTTGACAGATTCTGTTTTCTATGTGTTGTTTGCTTATTTTGATGAATCTATGAGTAGTATCGGACGGTATGAACCATAGATAAGTTGGAGTACAGTAGATATTAAACCAATATGAATTTAGAATGAGTTCATTACAGTAACTAAGTGGTGGTTTTATTTTCTTATACTAACGGAGCTTACGAGTTTTGTTTTGAGTTTTGTGTGGTTGAAGTTTTCAAGTTTTGGGTAACGGTTCGATGGAAAATGCAATAAGGAGTGGAAAGAGCCTAAGCTTGGGGATGCCCAAGGCACTCCAAGTTAATATTCAAGGACAACCAAGCAACTAAGCTTGGGGATGCCCCGGAAGGCATCCCCTCTTTCGTCTTCGTTCATCGGTAACTTTACTCGGAGCTATATTTTTATTCACCACATGATATGTGTTTTGCTTGGCGAGTCATTTTATTGTGTTAGTTTTTGTTTTCTGTTAGTTAGAATTGTGTTTTGCCTCAAGTCAAGGATAGCCTTTGCCATGCTTATTTTGCTAGTTTGCATGTTGCTGTTTGAAAACAGAAAGTTTACCGCTGTTGCAAAAATTGCCCAGAAAAGTCAGAGCATGGTCTAACGTTGAATCTTTTTGCATATTGAGCTCTGATAAATTTATTACAGTGGGAATTTTAGTTCATAATTTTTGGAGTCAGGGAAGTATTGATACTCTTGCATTCTTTATAGACTGTACTGTTTTAGACAGATTGCTGTTATGGTTGCATTGTTTGCATATGTTTGCTTGTTTAATGATTCTATTTGATGATAGGAGTATTAAATATACAGAGGCATTTAGTATGCAATGTTGAATAATAATTTAATTGATTTGTTACAGTAGAATATGATAAGGTTTTGCATTGGTTTATACTAACCTATCTCACGAGTTCTTGTTGAGTTTGTTGTGAATGAAGCTTTTGATAAAAAGAGAAACCATGATATGAGAGGAATTAAGGAGACACAAAAGCTCAAGCTTGGGGATGCCCAAGGCACCCCAAGATAATATTTCAAGAAGTCTCAAGCATCTAAGCTTGGGGATGCCCCGGTAGGCATCCCACCTTTATTCTTCAACGACTATCGGTTAGTATCGATTGAGCCTAAGTTTTTGCTTCTTCACATGAGTTGTGCTATCCTTGAAATGTAGTTTTCTTTAGCTTTGCTTGCTGAACAAAGTATAAAGATCTGAAATTATTAAATGAGAGAGAGTCTTCGCATAGTTGCATAATTATTTAGCTACTCATTGATCTTCACTTATATCTTTCGGAGTAGTTTGTCATTTGCTCTAGTGCATCACTTATACCTTTTAGAGCATGGTGGTAGTTTTATTTTGAAGAAATATATGAACTCTCATGCTTCACTTATATTATTTTGAGAGTCTTAAATAGCATGGTAATTTGCTTAATGTTAATATACTTGGTATTCAAGATATGTGAAACTTTCTTATAAGTGTGTTGAATACTAAGATAAGTTTGATGCTTGATAATTGTTTTGAGATATGGAGGTGATAATATCAAAGTCGTGCTAGTTGAGTAATTGTGAATTTGAGAAATGCTTGTGTTGAAGTTTGCAAGTCCCGTAGCATGCACGTATGGTTAAAGTTGTGTAACAAATTAGAAACATGAAGTGTACCTGGCTTGTGCATCCTTATGAGTGGCGGTCGGGGACGAGCGATGGTCTTTTCCTACCAATCTATCCCCCTAGGAGCATGCGCGTAGTACTTGATTTTTGATGGCTTCTAAATTTTTGCAATAAGTATATGAGTTCTTTTGACTAATGTTGAGTCCATGGATTATACTCACTCTCACCTTTCCGCCTTTGCTAGCCTCTTCGGTACCGTGCATTGCCCTTTCTCACCTTGAGAGTTGGTGCAAACTTCGCCGGTGCATCCAAACCCCGTGATACGATACGCTCTATCACACATAAACCTCCTTATATCTTCCTCAAAACAGCCACCATACCTACCTATCATGGCATTTCCATAGCCATTCCGAGATATATTGCCATGCAACTTCCATCATCATCATCATCATGACATACACTACTTTTGTCATATTGCCATTGCATGATCATGTAGTTGACATCGTATTTGTGGCAAAGCCACCATGCATTATTTTTCATACATGTCAGTCTTGATTCATTGCACCATCCCGGTACACCGCCGGAGGCATTCATATAGAGTCATATCTTGTTCTAGTTTCGAGTTGTAATTCATATGTTGTAATGAAAGTGTGATGATCATCATTATTAGAGCATTGCCCAAATAAAAAAAAGGAAAGGCCAAAAAAAAGTCCCAAAAAAGAGAAAGGCCAAAAAAAGGCAAAAAAAATAAAAAAAATAAAAAGGGCAATGCTACTATCTCTTTTTCCACACTTGTGCTTCAAAGTAGCACCTTGTTCTTCATGTAGTGAGTCTCATATATTGTGCTTCAAAGTAGCACCTTGTTCCTCATGTAGTGAGTCTCATAAGTAGTCCTTTTCATACTAGTGGGAATTTTTCATTATAGAACTTGGCTTGTATATTCCTACGACGGGCTTCCTCAAATGCCCTAGGTCTTCATGAGCAAGCAAGTTGGATGCACACCCACTAGTTTTATTTTGTTGAGCATTCATAGCTCTAGCGCATCCGTTGCATGGCAATCCCTACTCACTCACATCGATATCTATTGATGGGCATCTCCATAGCCCGTCGATACGCCTAGTTGATGTGATACTTTCTCCTTTTTTGTCTTCTCCACACAATCCCCATCATCATATTCTATTCCACCCATAGTGCTATATCCATGGCTCGCGCTCATGTATTGTGTGAAGGTTGAAAAAGTTTGAGATTATTTGAGTATGAAACAATTGCTTGGCTTGTCATCAGGGGTATAGAAGTTGGGAACATCTTTGTGTGACGAAAATGAAGCATAGCCTAACTATATGATTTTGTAGGGATGAACTTTCATTTGCCATGTTATTTTGAGAAGACATGATTGCTTTGATTAGTATGCTTGAAGTATTATTATTTTTGTGTCAATATGAACTTTTGTCTTGAATCTTTCGGATCTGAATATTCATATCACAATTAAGAAGATTTACATTGAAATTATGCCAAAGTATCACTCCGCATCAAAAATTCTTTTTTATCATTTACCTACTCGAGGACGAGCAGGAAATAAGCTTGGGGATGCTTGATACGTCTCCAACGTATCTATAATTTTTCATTGCTCCATGCTACTTTATCTACTGTTTTAGGCAATATTGGGCTTTATTATCCACTTTTATATTATTTTTGGGACTAACCTATTAACCGGAGGCCCAGCCCAGATTTGCTGTTTTATGCCTATTTCAGTGTTTCGAGGAAAAGGAATATCAGACGGAGTCAAAACGGAACGAAATCAACAGGAGAAGTTATTTTTGGAAGGAAACCCACCTGATGGACTTGGACCCCACGTCAGAAGATACGGGAGGTGCTCATGAGGGTGGGGGGCACGCCCTCCCCCTTGGCGCGCCCCCTGCCTCGTGGGGCCCCCGTAGCTCCACCGACGTTCTCCCTGCTCCTATATATACCAATATACCCTAAAACTTCCAGAACAGAAAATAGATCGGGAGTTCCGCCGCCACAAGCCTCTGTAGCCACCAAAAACCAATCGGGACCCTGTTCTGGCACCTTGCCGGAGGGGGATCCCATCACCGGTGGCCATCTTCATCATCCCGGCGCTATCCATGACGAGGAGGGAGTAGTTCACCCTCGGGGCTGAGGGTATGTACCAGTAGCTATGTGTTTGATCTCTCTCTCTCTCTCGTGTTCTCTCTCGTGTTCCATCTATGGCACGATCTTGATGTATCTCGAGCTTTGCTATTGTAGTTGGATCTTATGATGTTCCTCCCCCTCTACTCTCTTGTGATGAATTGAGTTTCCCCTTTGAAGTTTTCTTATCGGATTGAGTCTTTTATGAACACTTGATGTATGTCTTGCCGTGATTATCTGTGGTGACAATGGGATATCATGTGCCACTTGATGTATGTTTTGGTGATCAACTTGCGGGTTTCGTGACACTTGGGAACCTATGCATAGGGGTTGGCACACGTTCTTGACTCTCCGGTAGTAGCTTTGGGGTACTCTTTGAAGTACTTTTATGTCGGTTGGATGCATCTGAGATTGTGTGATGCATATCATATAATCATGCCCATGGATACTTGAGGTGACAATGGAGTATCTAGGTGACATTAGGGTTTTGGTTGATTTGTATCTTAAGGTGTTATTCTAGTACGAACTCTTTTATAGATCGACCCGAAAGAATAGCTTTGTGGTGGTTTCATACCCGACCATAATCTCTACGTTTGTTCTCCGCTATTAGTGACTTCGGAGTGACTCTTTGTCGCATGTTGAGGGCTTGTCATATTATCTATCTATGTTATTATTGTTGAGAGAACTTACACTAGTGAAAGTATGAACCCTAGGCCTTGTTTCCTATCATTGCAATACCGTTTACGCTCACTTTTACCGCTTGTTACCTTGCTGTTTTTATTATTTCAGATTACAAGAACCTATATCTACCATCTATATTGCACTTGTATCACCATCTCTTCGCCGAACTAGTGCACCTATACAATTTACCATTGTATTGGGTGTGTTGGGGACACAAGAGACTTTTTGTTATTTGGTTGTAGGGTTGTTTGAGAGAGACCATCTTCATCCTACGCCTCCTACGGATTGATAAACCTTAGGTCATCCACTTGAGGGAAATTTGCTACTGTCCTACAAACCTGTGCACTTGCAGGCCCAACAACGTCTACAAGAAGAAGGTTGTGTAGTAGACATCACTGGCCGGCGCCCGCGTTGCGCCCGCCTGGCCTCGGTCGTCATGGCTTGCGTCACGGGCACCTCGTGAGGTACCCTGCCTTGATCTCTCCACCTCCTCGCGAGCCAGCCTGACAAGGCTGTGCCCGAGGAAGCTTCCTGTCGTCCTCCCCGTGAGATTTGCCCCTTGCGAGGGTCTTGAGCATGTGTCGATGAAGATGGGCCATACTGGGCCACTCCCTCAGCCACGCCGCAGGCCGCAGGCAGGCAAGTCTGGGTACCCCCGTTCCCAGAATGCCGACACACCCCGCAGCCATAGTAGGGATTCTTGTGATCCTATAGGTGTCGTTTCCCGCCGACATCTTTGGCGCACCAAGTAGGGGGCGCAATTGTGAGAATCGAGTCTAGTAGTTGGCCTAGCGGTTCTTCATCGCCATGGCTCCTAAGAAGAAGAAGACCACAATGATCGGTTCGTCCGGGACCGGACTGCCAGTACCGGTGTGGACCAGTAGCTGGCTAGTCGCGGAGAGAACCCATGGCGCGACCCGCGAACATCCACTTCACCCTGGCAGTCTAGGCCTGGTGAGCGGCGTCGTTCATACACCAGGCGATGAGCCACGCATCGCGAGCTCCAGAGACGGAGTCGGGCCCCTCGCAGGCGGCGCGGGGCCCTCCAGGGGCATCGTCGTGCCGCCAGACGGCGGCGCGGCGACCTCCAAGACACCAACACCGGCACCCACGGCGCACTCTTCTCAGGTCGTGCGCGATGAGCAGCGCCGCCCTGCTGGTGACCCTGGGCGCCGCCCTGGGAAGAGTCCCATGCGCCCTTCACATGATGAGGAGGGCCAGCATGGGCGCCGAGGTGCTAGCGGAGGTGGCGAACGGCTGCGGGGCCGTGATGGGGCTCCTTCTAACGCAGTTAGAAGTCGAAGTGCATCATGGTCCACACTGCTTTCGCCGCCGCCCACGCCAGCAGAAGCCCTAGCACGCGCGCAACTGCTCCTCGACTTTCCTCCTGCTGCGGAGAAGCTTGACGAATGGAGAGCCACCGTCTAGAGGCTCAACGGCATCGCTAACAACGATGAGTTGTGGCCGGCGGGACCCGTAGGCCGTCGCTCCGTCGAGCCACCGCATGCCAGCGGAGGTCCGGCCAGAGGCGATGCGGCCACGGTGCACTCCCCTCCTCCATCCTGGCCATCGCGGGTGTCGGTCCGTCGCGACGACGCTCGTGATGATATTTCCATAGCGTCGTCCGACCCACGAACCCATCACGACCAACGTCAAGTTCTTCCGGAGCGAGCTCATGAAGACGCTCAAACCACCATCGAGCGTCGACGTGACGCGTGCCACCAGTCGGACAGGCGGGCAGGGCCCACTATGGACCACCCAGCACCGGGAGGCTACGGTGGCCTACCCTACGAGGTGGGTTGTCCGGCCTTCACCCTGAGCTGCGGCAGTTCCTGTGGACCTCCCACCGCACATTCAAGCCCGACGTTGGTGAGAAGTACAATGGCAAGACTCACCCATCGGAGTTCCTCAGCATCTACACCATCGCGATGCAAGCTGTCGAGGCTCACGACGATAAGGTGCTTGCCAACTATTTTCCATTGGCACTCAAGCCCAATGTTATGTCATGGTTCATGCACTTGCCGGTGGACTCCATTTCTTCTTGGGCGGATCTGTGTCATGAGTTTGTTGGCGCCTTTACCGGAGGCCACCAAGCTCATGGCCAGGCGAGTGATTTGCATATCATCCCCCAGAAGGAAGGAGAAAACTTGCGCAAGTACATTCAAAGGTTTAGCCGAGTGCAGTACAACATCCCCGACGTCAATCCTGCCGCCGTGATCAGTGCATTCCATCAGAATGTGCGCAATCGTAAGATGCGTGAGGAGATGGCAATGAACAAGGTCAAGGATGTGGCCGAACTTTATGTTCTGGCCGATCGGTGCACTCGGGCTGAAGAGGGAAGGAAGTACCCCGGCGAAGACGCAGGTGCAGAAACTGACTCCCCGGATGACACCAGCACCCCAGCGAAGAAGGGCCGGCGCCGTAACAGGAAGCGCAAGGGCAAGACCGTGCTTGCCGTCGAGGGGTCCAACGATACCGGTGCCACCAAGAAACCCAAGGCGAGTGACCCCGGCAAGGAGGTTGCCGGGTGTGTCGCTTGCCGGGCCTTGGCGGCTGCCGATAAGCCAGGGGGCTCCGACAAGCAGTATCGCAAGATCCACCGCACCAAGGGCCATGACCTCCAGAACTGCCGGCAAGTCGAGCTGCTTGCTGAGAAGCAGAAAGCCGAGTATGAGCGGCGGGACAAGGAGAAGCGCAAATAGGGTGCCGAGGGATCCGGCAAGAAGCGTGGGAGCCAAGGAGGCTGTCGTGGCAAAGATAATCAGCCAGAGAAGCCCGCCTGGGGCCGCGACAAGAAGCAGGAAAACGATGATCACGACGAGGATGATGAGTCCGGCGACCATGAGTTCCAGAAGGCCACAGAAGCCATGTGCATCGTGGTGGCACCTCGCTGCATACATCCCACTGCCAGCTCAAGTAGTGGGCGTGTGAGATCACAGCGGTGGAGCCGTCGTTCGACACACAAAAGCTGTTGAAGTGGTCCAGCACACCTATCATCTTCGACACCGAGGACCATCCTGACCGCACCACTACGGTCGGGTGCTTGCCGTTGTTGGTTTCACCAACAATCCGCAACCTCAAGGTGACGAAGATGCTGGTTGACGGTGGGGCCAGTCAGAACTTGATCTAGCTTGTTGTGATCAAGAGGTTGCAGATCCCTGATGGAGACCTCTAGGAGACGGGCACGTTCCAAGGGGTCAACCCGGGGAGGAGCTAGCCGAAAGGGAAGGTCACGCTGCCCGTGACGTTCAGAGGCGAGCTGAACCATGGGACGATGAGGATTGTCTTGTTGGAAATATGCCCTAGAGGCAATAATAAAATGGTTATTATTATATTTCCTTGTTCATGATAATTGTCTATTGTTCATGCTATAATTGTATTGATCGGAAACCGTAATACATGTGTGAATACATAGACCACACCATGTCCCTAGTGAGCCTCTAGTTGACTAGCTCGTTGATCAATAGATGGTCATGGTTTCCTGACTATGGACATTGGATGTCATTGATAACGGGATCACATCATTAGGTGAATGATGTGATGGACAAGACCCAATCCTAAGCATAGCACAAGATCGTGTAGTTCGTTTGCTAGAGCTTTTCTAATGTCAAGTATCATTTCCTTAGACCATGAGATTGCGTAACTCCTGGATACCGTAGGAGTGCTTTGGGTGTACCAAACATCACAAAGTAACTGGGTGACTATAAAGGTGCTCTACAGGTATCTCCGAAAGTGTCTGTTGGGTTGGCACGAATCGAGGCTGGGATTTGTCACTCCGTGTGACGGAGAGGTATCTCTGGGCCCACTCGGTAATGCATCATCATAATGAGCTCAATGTGACCAAGTGGTTGGTCACGGGATCATGCATTATGGAACGAGTAAAGTTACTTGCCGGTAACGAGATTGAACAAGGTATTGGGATACCGACGATCGAATCTCTGGCAAGTAACGTACCGATTGACAAAGGGAATTATATACGGGATTGATTGAATCCTCGACATCGTGGTTCATCCGATGAGATTATCTTGGAGCATGTGGGAGCCAACATGAGTATCCAGATCCCGTTGTTGGTTATTGACCGGAGAGTTGCCTCGGTCATGTCTACGTGTCTCCCGAACCCATAGGGTCTACACACTTAAGGTTCGGTGACACTAGAGTTGTAGAGATATTAGTATGCGGTTAACCGAAAGTTGTTTGGAGTCCCGGATGAGATCCCGGGCATCACGAGGAGTTCCGGAATGGTCCGGAGGTAAAGATTTATATATAGGAAGTCCAGTTTCGGCCACCGGGAAAGTTTCGGGGGTCACCGGTATTGTACCGGGACCACCGGAAGGGTCTCGGGGGTCCACCGGGTGGGGCCACCTATCCCGGAGGACCCCATGGGCTGAAGTGGCGTGGGAACCAGCCCCTTGTGGGCTGGTGCGCCCCACCCAAGGGCCCAAGGCACCTAGGGTTGGAAACCCTAGGGGGCCGTTGCCCCCCCGAGGGGGCATGCGCCCCCTGGTTGGAAACCATAAGGGGGCCGTTGCCCCCAGGGGGCCGCCGCCCCCCCCCCCCCCCTCTAGATGGGATCTCCAAGGGGGCATGCGCCCCCCCCCCTAGCCCCTATATATAGTGGAGGGGAGGGAGGGCAGCCGCACCCTAAGCCCTGGCGCCTCCCTCCCCCTCCCGTGACACCTCTTCCTCCAGTAGCGCTTGGCGAAGCCCTGCTGGAATCCCGCTGCTTCCACCACCACGCCATCGTGCTGATGGATCTCCATCAACTTCTCCTTCCCCCTTGCTGGATTAAGAAGGAGGAGACGTCTCCTCTCTGTACGTGTGTTGAACGTGGAGGTGCCGTCTGGTCGGTGCTAGGATCATTGGTGATTTGGATCACGAAGAGTACGTCTCCATCAACCCCGTTCTCTTGAACACTTCCACTCGCGATCTACAAGGGTATGTAGATGCATTCCTCTCTCTCGTTGCTAGATGACTCCATAGATTGATCTTGGTGATGCGTAGAAAATTTTAAATTTCTGCTACGATCCCCTACAGTGGCATCATGAGCTAGGTCTATGCGTAGTTTCTATGCACGAGTAGAACACAAGATTGATGTGGGCGTCGATTTTGTCAATTTACTTGCCACTACTAATCTTATCTTGTTTTGGCAGCATCGTGGGATGAAGCGGCCCGGACCGACCTTACACGTACGCTTACGTGAGACAGGTTCCACTGACTGACATGCACTAGTTGCATAAGGTGGCTAGAGGGTGTCTATCTCTCCCACTTTAGTCGGATCGGATTTGCTGAAAAGGGTCCTTATGAAGCGTAAATAGCAATTGGCATGTCACGTTGTGGTTTTGGCGTAGGTAGGAAACGTTCTTGCTAGAAACCTATAGCAACCACGTAAAAACTTGCAACAACAATTAGAGGACGTCTAACTTGTTTTTGCAGCATGTGTCGTGTGATGTGATATGGCCATGAAGGATGTGATGAATGAAATGTATGTAATGTATGAGATTGATCATGTTCTTGTAATAGGAATCATGACTTGCATGTCGATGAGTATGACAACCTGCAGGAGCCATCGGAGTTGTCTTTATTTATTGTATGACCTGCGTGTCAATGAATAACGCCATGTAATTACTTTACTTTATTGCTAAACCGTTAGCCATAGTAGTAGAAGTAATAGTTGGCGAGATAACTTCATGGAGACACGATGATGGAGATCATGGTATCATGCGGTGACGATGATGATCATGGCGCCCAGAAGATGGAGATCAAAAGGAGCAAGATGATATTGGCCATATCATGTCACTATTTGATTGCATGTGATGTTTATCATATTTTTGCATCTTATTTGCTTAGAACAATGGTAGCATAAATAAGATGATCCCTCATAATAATTTCAAGAAAGTGTTCCCCCTAACTGTGCGCCGTTGCGAAAGTTCGTTGTTTCGAAGCACCACGTGATGACTGGGTGTGATAGATTCTAATGTTCACATACAACGGGTGTAAGCTAGACTAACACATGCAAAAACACTTAGGTTGACTTGACGAGCCTAGCATGTACAGACATGGCCTCGGAACACAAGAAACCGAAAGGTCGAACATGAGTTGTATAGAAGATACGATGAACATGAAGATGTTCATCGATGATGACTAGTCCATCTCACGTGATGATCGGACACGGCCTAGTTGACTCGGATCGTGTAGCACTTAGATGACTAGAGGGATGTCTATCTGAGTGGGAGTTCATTAAATAATTTGATTAGATGAACTTAATTGTCATGAACTTAGTCTAAAAATCTTTACAATATTTCTTGTAGATCAAATGGCCCACACGAATGTTGTCCTCAACTTCAACGCGTTCCTAGAGAAAACCAACCTGAAAGACGATGGTAGCAACTATACGGACTGGGTCCGGAACTTGAGGATCATCCTCATAGCTGCCAAGAAAGCATATGTCCTTGAAGCACTGCTAGGTGAAGCACCTGTCCCAGCGAACCAAGACGTTATGAACGCTTGGCAGTCGCATGTTGATGATTACTCCCTGGTTCAGTGTGGCATGCTTTACAGCTTAGAACCGGGGCTCCAAAAGCGTTTCGAGCAGCACGGAGCATATGAGATGTTCCAAGAGCTGAGAATGGTTTTCCAAGCTCATGCCCGGGTTGAGAGATATGAAGTCTCTGACAAGTTCTACATTTGTAAGATGGAGGAGAATAGTTCCGTCAGCGAGCATATACTCAAAATGTCTGGGTTGCACAACCGCTTGTCTCAGCAGGGAGTTAATCTCCCGGATGACGCGGTCGTTGACAGAATCCTTCAGTCGCTTCCACCGAGCTACAAGAGCTTTGTGATGAACTTCAATACGCAGGGGGTGGAGAAAACAATTCCTGATGTATATTCAATGCTGAAATCAGTGGAGGTGGAAATCAAAAAGGAACATCAAGTGTTGATGGTGAATAAAACCACTAAGTTCAAGAAAGGCAAGGGCAAAAAGGTTTTCAAGAAAGACGGCAAGGGAGGTGCCGCGCCCGGCAAGCAAGCTGCCGGGAAGAAGCCAAAGAATGGACCCAAGCCTGAGACTGAGTGTTTTTATTGCAAGGGAAGTGGTCACTGGAAGCGGAACTACCCCAAGTACTTAGCGGACAAGAAGGCCGGCAACACCAAGGTATATGTGATATACATGTTATTGATGTGTACCTTACCAGTACTTGTAGTAGCTCCTGGGTATTTGATACCGGTGTGGTTGCTCATATTTGTAACTCAAAACAGGAGCTGCGGAATAAGCGGAGACTGGCAAAGGACGAGATGACGATGCGCGTCGGGAATGGTTCCAAGGTCGATGTGATCGCCGTCGGCACGCTACCTCTACATTTACCTACGGGATTAGTTTTAAACCTCAATAATTGTTATTTAGTGCCAGCTTTGAGCATGAACATTGTATTTGGATCTCGTTTAATACAAGATGGCTACTCATTTAAATCCGAGAATAATGGTTGTTCTATTTATATGAGAGATATGTTTTATGGTCATGCCCCGCTGGTCAATGGTTTATTCTTAATGAATCTCGAACGTGATGTTACACATATTCATAGTGTGAATACCAAAAGATGTAAGGTTGATAATGATAGTCCCACATACTTGTGGCACTGCCGCCTTGGTCACATTGGTGTCAAACGCATGAAGAAGCTCCATGCAGATGGACTTTTGGAGTCTCTTGATTACGAATCATTTGACACATGCGAACCATGCCTCATGGGCAAAATGACCAAGACTCCGTTCTCTGGAACAATGGAGTGAGCAACCAACTTATTGGAAATCATACATACCGATGTGTGTGGTCCAATGAGCCTTGAGGCTCGCGGTGGCTATCGTTATGTTCTCACCCTCACTGATGACTTAAGTAGATATGGGTGTGTCTACTTAATGAAACACAAGTCTGAGACCTTTGAAAAGTTCAAGGAATTTCAGAGTGAGGTTGAAAATCAACGTGACAGAAAAATAAAGTTCTTACGATCAGATCGTGGAGGGGAATATTTAAGTCACGAATTTGGCACACACTTAAGGAAATGTGGAATCGTTTCACAACTCACGCCGCCTGGAACACCTCAGCGTAATGGTGTGTCCGAACGTCGTAATGGCACCCTATTGGATATGGTGCGATCTATGAAGTCTCTTACCGATCTACCACTCTCTTTTTGGGGCTATGCTTTCGAGATTGCCGCATTCACTTTAAGTAGGGCTCCGTCGAAATCCGTTGAGACGACACCATATGAATTATGGTTTGGGAAGAAACCTATGCTGTCATTTCTAAAAGTTTGGGGATGCGATGCTTATGTCAAGAAACTTCAACCTGAAAAGCTCGAACCCAAGTCGGAAAAATGCATCTTCATAGGATACCCTAAGGAAACCATTGGGTATACCTTCTACCTCAGATCCGAAGGCAAGATCTTTGTTGCCAAGAATGGGTCCTTTCTGGAGAAAGAGTTTCTCTCAAAAGAAGTAAGTGGGAGGAAAGTAGAACCTGATGAAGTACTGCCTCTTGAAGCAGAAGGTAGCGCAGCTCAGGAAGATATTTCTGTGGTGCCTGCACCGGTTAGAGAGGAGGTTAATGATGATGATCAAGGTACTTCAGATCAAAATTCTACTGAACTTCATAGGTCCACGAGGACACGTTCCACACCAGAATGGTATGGCAACCCTGTCCTGGAAACCATGTTGTTAGACAACGGTGAACCTTGGAACTATGAAGAAGCGATGTCGGGCCCAGATTCCAACAAATGGCTTGAAGCCATGCAATCTGAGATAGGATCCATGTATGAAAACAAAGATTGGACTTTGACAGACTTGCCCGATGATCGGCGAGCGATAGAAAATAAATGGATCTTTAAGAAGAAGACGGACGCGGATGGTAATGTTACCATCTATAAAGCTCGACTTGTCGCTAAGGGTTATCGACAAGTTCAAGGGGTTGACTATGATGAGACCTTCTCACATGTAGCGAAGCTTAACTCCGTCCGAATCATGTTAGCAATTGCCGCATTCTACGATTATGAGATATGGCAAATGGACGTAAAAACGGCATTCCTTAACGGCTTTCTTAAGGAAGAATTGTATATGATGCAGCCGGAAGGTTTTGTCGATCCTAAGAATGCTAACAAGGTATGCAAGCTCCAGCGCTCCATCTATGGGCTGGTGCAAGCATCTCGGAGTTGGAACATTCGCTTTGATGAAATGATCAAAGCGTTTGGGTTTATGCAGACTTATGGAGAAGCCTGCGCTTACAAGAAAGTGAGTGGGAGCTCTGTAGCATTTCTCATATTATATGTAGATGACATACTGTTGATGGGAAATGATATAGAACTCTTGGAGAGCATAAAGGCCTACTTGAATAAGTGTTTTTAAATGAAGGACCTTGGAGAAGCTGCTTACATATTAGGCATCAAGATCTATAGAGATAGATCAAGACGCCTCATAGGACTTTCACAAAGCACATACCTTGATAAGATATTGAAGAAGTTCAATATGGATCAGTCCAAGAAGGGGTTCTTGCCTGTATTGCAAGGTGTGAAATTGAGCTCAGCTCAAAGCCAGACCACGGCAGAAGATAGAGAAAAGATGAGTGTCATCCCCTATGCCTCAGCCATAGGGTCTATTATGTATGCCATGTTGTGTACCAGACCTGATGTAAATCTTGCCGTAAGTTTGGTAGGAAGGTACCAAAGTAATCCTGGCATGGAACACTGGACAGCGGTCAAGAATATCCCGAAGTACCTGAAAAGTACTAAGGATATGTTTCTCGTTTATGGAGGTGACGAAGAGCTCGTCGTAAAGGGTTACGTCGATGCTAGCTTCGACACAGATCTGGATGACTCCAAGTCACAAACCAGATACGTGTATATTTTTAATGGTGGGGCAGTAAGCTGGTGCAGTTGCAAGCAAAGCATCATGGCAGGATCTACATGTGAAGCGGAGTACATGGCAGCCTCGGAGGCAGCACATGAAGCAATCTGGATAAAGGAGTTCATTACCGACCTAGGAGTTATTCCCAATGCGTCGGGCCCGATGACTCTCTTCTGTGACAACACTGGAGCTATTGCCCTTGCCAAGGAGCCCAGGTTTCACAAGAAGACTAGACACATCAAACGTCGCTTCAACTCCATTCGTGAAAAAGTTCAAGATGGAGACATAGATATTTGTAAAGTGCATACGGATCTGAATGCCGCAGATCCGTTGACTAAACCTCTTCCGCGAGCAAAACATGATCAACACCAGAACTCTATGGGTGTTCGATTCATCACAATGTAACTCGATTATTGACTCTAGTGCAAGTGGGAAACTGTTGGAAATATGCCCTAGAGGCAACAATAAAATGGTTATTATTATATTTCCTTGTTCATGATAATTGTCTATTGTTCATGCTATAATTGTATTGATTGGAAACTATAATACATGTGTGAATACATAGACCACACCAGGTCCCTAGTGAGCCTCTAGTTGACTAGCTCATTGATCAACAGATGGTCATGGTTTCCTGACTATGGACATTGGATGTCATTGATAACGGGATCACATCATTAGGTGAATGATGTGATGGACAAGACCCAATCCTAAGCATGGCACAAGATCGTGTAGTTAGCTTGCTAGAGCTTTTCTAATGTCAAGTATCATTTCCTTAGACCATGAGATTGTGTAACTCCCGGATACCGTAGGAGTGCTTTGGGTGTACCAAACGTCACAACGTAACTGGGTGACTATAAAGGTGCTCTACAGGTATCTCCGAAAGTGTCTGTTGGGTTGGCACGAATCGAGAAAAGGATTTGTCACTCCATGTGACGGAGAGGTATCTCTGGGCCCACTCGGTAATGCATCATCATAATGAGCTCAATGTGACCAAGTGGTTGGTCATAGCATAATGCATTATGGAACGAGTAAAGTGACTTGCCGGTAACGAGATTGAACGAGGTATTGGCATACCGACGATCGAATCTCGGGCAAGTAACGTACCGATTGACAAAGGGAATTGTACACGGGATTGATTGAATCCTCGACATCATGGTCCATCTGATGAGATTATCGTGGAGCATGTGGGAGCCAACATGGGTATCCATATACCGCTGTTGGTTATTGGCCAGAGACTTGTCTCAGTCATGTCTATGTGTCTCCCGAACCCGTAGACCCTACGGGTATGTAATGCACTCCTATCTCTCATTGCTAGATGACTCCATAGATTGATCTTGGTGATGCATAGAAAATTTTAAATTTCTGCTACGATCCCCTACATGTCTTTGATGTAGCCGAGATCCCCTTGCCCTACAACGGGATCCTCGGCCGCGCGGCACTAGCCAAGTTCATGGCGGCTTCACATTACGCCTACAACATGTTGAAGATGCCCGAGCCGATGAACATCATCACTAAGGGAGTCCTGGATTAGGGGGTGTCCGGATAGCCGAGCTATCACCTTTGGCCAGACTCCTGGACTATGAAGATACAAGATTGAAGACTTCATCCCGTGTCCGGATGGGACTTTCCTTGGCGTGGAAGGCAAGCTTGGCGATACGGATATGTAGATCTCCTACCATTGTAACCAACTCTGTGTAACCCTAACCCTCTTCGGTGCCTATATAAACCAGAGGGTTTTAGTCCGTATAACGAACAACAATCATACCATAGGCTAGCTTCTAGGGTTTAGCCTCTCTGATCTCGCGGTAGATCTACTCTTGTACTACCCATATCATCAATATTAATCAAGCAGGAGTAGGGTTTTACCTCCATCGAGAGGGCTCGAACCTAGGTAAAAACATCGTGTCCCTTGTCTCCTGTTACCATCCGCCTAGACGCACAGTTCGGGACCCCCTACCCGAGATCCGCCGGTTTTGACACCGACATTGATGCTTTCATTGAGAGTTCCTCTGTGCCGTCGCCATCAGGAAGGATGCCTCATCCCGTCTTTAAAGACGGCACTGTTGCTAAAGGAGCTTTGGCCATCGGCCAAACTCTCCGGCTAGGCGGTTTTCTTATGACCGCCTGTTCGGCCACCGCGCCGACGATGACTTCTCGGGTCATCGAAAGCAACCTTCACGTTAACTCGGAACTCGCCGAGCAGTTAGATTCGATGGAGCTCTCTTCCTTAAATGAGCTCTTGGATCGCATCGCCGCCCTGGGAGTCGCTACAGACTACGATCAGATTGGGCCTAAACCCGATCTGAGAGAGATCAACTCTCCCCAGGTTACCCACCATGTTGCCGTGGTTGAGGAACAATACGGTGACCCTTCCTCTATTTTAAGGACTAGCTATGTCCGGATTCCCGATCCCTCCATGTCGGATTCCCGCGGAGGGGAGAGCGTTACTCAAGCCCTGAACCTAAAGTTAGGCACGGGCTAGATTCATTGGACAACATCCAAGAACCCAAGCTTCCAAGTTTGGAAACTTCTTGGCCCCTGAGTCTTAGATTGGACGGGGTTCCGAATTTAATTCCACCCGCCCACCCAAACGTAAGCGATCTATCCCAAATCCAGCAAGAGCCCGCAGAAACAGTACACCATTACTGGGCCAGATTCCTCCTGGTCCTGAAGAGGATAAAGGATTGCCGTGAGGAGGACGCAATTTCATTCTTCTGCAATAATTCCACGGACAAGGGAATCCTCAACACCGTAAGTCGTCGTGAAATTACACGCTTCGCTGACTTGGCGTCCATAGTACGAAAGTACTGTGCGACGGAAAGCGCCTGGAAATCCGAAATCAATTTTTGGGACAATCCGGCCCTGAATACAACCCCAGTCCGAAATAAAAGGGTGCATCATCGCTAGGCACCTTGGTTAAATACCAAAAAGCAAAAACACTCTATAAGGCATGGAACCGTACTGGAAGGATGGCTCAATGGACCCTGCAAAATTCATAGTACAGAGGGCACCACTCCAACTCATAGCCTTAGAGCATGTTGGATACTACGGCAGGTGGCCAAAAGTGGCGAAGAGCTTCTAACTCCAGAGCACCAGCCCAAGGATACCAGTACGGTATTAACAGCCTTCGAGACTTTCGCATCAAATAATATGCGGAAATGAACACTCCACAGCCTTGCCCAAGTCTACCAAGTAGCAACAATAAACCCATGGAGTGACATGGCTACTACCTTTAATGCCAGTGATGAACCGAAATTCCGAACAGCCCGAGCACCAGCCGCATTGGTCCTCAGTCCAATAGTGGACGGCTTTTGCCTTACCAAGGTACTCATGGACGGTGGCAGTGGATTGAACCTCATTTATGAGGAAACCCTCAGAAAAAATGGAAATAGACTGGAGCCGCATTGAGCGAAGCAGCACAACCTTTAGAGGAATAATCCCCAGTCGGGAAGCATGCTGTATAGGAAAAATCACACTAGATGTGGTGTTCGGCATGTCGGATAATTACAGGTCCGAGGAGGTCACGTTCCAAGTGGCCCTGTTCAGCAGTGGATATCATGCTCTATTAGGGCGAGAGGCATTCACAATTTTTCAAGCTATACCCCATTACGGGTACATGAAGCTCAAAATGCCCGGGCCCAACGGAATCATCACTCTTGCTAGTGACCCGGACATAGCACTCCGCGCCGAAAACAAGACAGCCGCACTGGCCCTTGAGGCACTATCCGAAGCCCTAGCAGTCGAGGAACTCACTGCGCTGCGCTCCACGGTGAACAGGGACGATGTGATACTCGATAAGAGATCCAAATCCACCTCCTTTAAACCGGCGGACGAAATAGTCAAATTCCAAGTCCATCCAACGGACCCTACAAAAACGGTCTCCATCGGGGCACAATTAAATCCTGATGTAGATGCCGCACTACGAGAATTCCTACGCGAAAATTGTGACACTTTTGCCTGGCACCCTTCAGACATGCCAAGAATCCCACGCCGGCTGGCCGAGCACAGCCTAAACATCCTAAAAGGATTCAAGCCAGTCAAACAAGCTCTTCGGCGTTTCTCCGAACCCAAGAGACAAGCCATGGGAGAGGAGCTAGCCAAACTATTGGAGGTCGGATTCATCAGAGATATAAAACATCCGCACTGGCTAGCAAACCTGGTGATGGTACCAAAGAAGGACAAATCCTGGCGCCTATGCGTCGATTTCAAGGACCTTAACAAGGCTTGCCCAAAGGATCCCTTCCCCCTCCCCTGCATCGATCAAATTATCGACGCTACCGCAGGACACGATTCATTGTGCTTCCTCGACGCATACTCCGGCTACCACCAAATTAAGATGGCAGAGCCCGACCAAGCCGCAACGGCATTCATCACCCCATACGGCCCATTCTGCTTCAACACAATGCCCTTCGGGCTCAAAAACGCCGGCGCAACATATCAACACATGATTCAGACATGTGTGGCAAACCAGATCGGCAAAACAGTGGAGGCATACGTAGACGATGTGGTCGTTAAAACCAAGCATGTCGAAACTCTAGTAGACGACTTGAGGCTCACATTCGATAATCTCCGAACATATGACATCAAGCTCAACCCGAAAAAATGCGTTTTCGGCGTACCAGCCGGAAAGCTCTTGGGCTTCATTGTATCCAGTAGAGGAATTGAAGCAAATCCAGCCAAGATCCGAGCTTTGTCACAATTGAATATCATAAAGGACCTCAAACAAATACAAAAATTGACTGGATGCGTGGCGGCTCTAAGCCGCTTTATCTCCCGTTTGGGAGAAAAGGCATTACCCCTTTATCGCCTCCTCCAACGCACCGAACACTTCGAGTGGACGGATGCCGCCACGGTCGGACTCAAAGAAATAAAAGCCATATTGGCAACAAACCCGGTCCTGACCGCGCCCAACATGGGCGAACCAATGCTATTATATATCGCGGCAACTCATCGAGTTGTAAGCGCGGTACTCGTTGTCGAACGAGAAACGGACGGACACAAGTTCCCCCTTCAAAAACCAGTTTACTACGTGTCCACTGTCCTAACTCCATGCAAGTCACGGTACCCGCATTATCAAAAGATAGCGTACGCGGTGTTTATGGCATCCCGGAAGCTGCGACACTACTTTCAAGAGTGTTCGATAACAGTAGCCTCCGAAGTACCTCTTAACGACATTATAAACAACCGCGATGCGACGGGCCAGATTGCCAAATGGGCCATTGAGCTCCTCCCATTCGACATAACCTATAAGCCACGGCGAGCTATTAAGTCGCAAGTTTTGCACGACTTCATCGCCGAATGGACTGAAGCCGAACTCCCTAAAGAGTACGGCGCATATTCCAACTGGATCATGCACTTCGACGGCTCCAAAATGTTGGCTGGTCTGGGGGCTGGCGTCGTTCTGACATCCCCAACCGGAGATACAGTTCAATACGTACTCCAAATAATGTATACAGACTCCAACAACGCAGCCGAATACGAGGCCCTTCTACATGGTCTCCGGATGGCAGTCTCCATGGGCATTCAACGCCTAGAGGTGCGCAGGGATTCGAACCTCACGATATCCCAAATAAATGGAGATTACGATGCCAAGGATCCGAAAATGGCAGCCTATCGCAAGGCCGTCCTAAAAAGTTAGCTCGGTTTGAGGGGCTCGAATTTCACCATATAGCCCGGGATAACAACCAGGCAGCAGATGTATTGGTATGCATTGGCGCAAAGCGCGATGCCGTCCCTCCCAACATCTTCCTAGAGAGGCTGTTTAAGCCATCCGTACTATGGGAGGGGGAGTCCGGAAATAACAACCCGGACCCAACCGCACTGCCCGACACCGAACATTCTGACACAATTGGTGGTTATGCCAACGAAGTAACACCCTCAGCCCACGTAATAATGGAAGTCATCGCCCCGTGGACGGAACCATTCCTAGCCTACCTAACCAGGCAGGAACTTCCCGAGGACCAAAATGAGGCCCGCTGCATAGTGCGGCGATCTAAAGCCTACAAGGTCCACGAGGGAGAGCTTTATAAGAAAAGCACAACCGGAGTTCTTCAAAGGTGTATCTCCGAAGAGGAAGGGCGGAATCTTCTGGCCGAAATTCATGCCGGACTCGGCAGGCACCATGCCGCAGCCCGGGCCCTTGTAGGCAAGGCCTTCCGTACAAGATTTTATTGGCCGACGGCCCGGGCAGACGCTCAGGACTTAGTCCAACGATGCATCGGTTGCCAGCTCTTTGCTAATCAAAGCCACATGCCACCCACCGCCCTCAAAACTATACCCATCACCTGGCCCTTCGCGGTCTGGGGGCTTACATGGTTGGACCCCTTAAAGGAGGAACGCACAAGCAAAAATACCTACTGGTCATGGTGGATAAATTCACCAAATGGATAGAGGCCGAACCTGTTAAGACGGCCGAATCCGGACCAGTGATAGACTTCATATCAGGGGTCGTACACCGTTACGGCGTCCCCCACAGCATCAACACTGATAACGGCACGAACTTCACGGCCGACAAGGTCAAACTCTGGTGGAAAAACATGGGCATCAAGCTCGACTATGCTTCAGTCTATCACCCTCAAACTAACGGTCAAGTCGAGCGAGCAAATGGTCTAATCATGAGAGGCATCAAACCCATACTAGTGCGGTCCCTCAAGGAATTTAACACGCACTGGGTAGAGGAGCTCGACTCCGTACTCTGGGGGCTGCGGACCACGCCGAATCGCGCTACCGGATTCACACCATTCTTTATGGTATACGGTGCAGAGGCAGTTTTGCCCTGCGATATAATTCATGACTCACCTCGCGTGCGCATGTACGAAGAAAGAGAAGCCGAGCTCGATCGGAAGGACAGTTTGGACGCCTTGGAGGAGGAGCGTGACGTGGCAAAAGCCCGTTCTGCATTCTATCAACAGCAGGCTCGAAGATATCAAAGCAGAGAAGTACGGGGCAAAACTTACAATGTTGGCGAGTTAGTTATATGCCTGCCGCACAAGAAAAAGGACAAACTCAAGCCCAAATTGGAAGGTCCCTTCATCATCGACCAAGTCCTGACCGGCGGAGTGTACCGTCTGCAAAATGCATCGGATAACCGACTCGAGCCGAACCCATGGAACGCAGCCCGTCTCCGAAGATTCTACGCCTAGCGCCGGATTCTGAGTTCGTCTCCTTCCTCCGTCTATATTTTATACAGTAGCTGTCTTATATTTCTCCCCTTCTCCCTCCTTTTCTCTTACAGCCTTGGAAGGCTTGTTTGCTCTTTGTTCGCGCACACTTGACGCGCTATCCGCGCTCATTATACCTAGGGGCTTCTTTAACAGAAGCTTATTTATACGGGCTTCATGCCCAACACATGTGTCACGCTTCCGCATGTACCTTTTATTCACCATTATATGCATCGATATGACTTAAGTTTTGGCCAAGCTGGCTTGCCTCGCTCCTGTGCTTACCCCTATGTTCCCGATTGTTCGGCTAGGTGGTAAAGGGAGCACCTCTGCGATTGTTACTGCTGGGTCAGCCGGATCTGTACCTCAGACTGGGTGAAGCCGAAAGCTAGCATTCTTAAGGGAATATTCGGTCGGTGAACTAAAAGACGATTTCTTACCTATTTATTTATCTGCCCCCAGATGTTTTTCTGCTTTTTTCGCAGTCCGGACATGCACTTTAGGGCATGCCTCCCAGGGAAAGGAACCCCTAACGGAACTATTCTCCCTTGAAGATGTTTCTTACTAACCATGTAATATAACATAACCAGTTGGGCACTTGTCTGATAAAGCACTAATGACCCTTACGCCTGGTCTCCACGCATGCCCCGGTTCTTATATAACCGCGAGGGTATTCGGACACACTCCAGACTATTGGGTCCCGAGGTTGAAGCGAAAAGGTCCTCTATGACAAACGATCTACAATCCGGCTAGAAGGCATTTTACATGTCATCTTAAATTACATAGTCAATTCGACTGATTGTATTCCTCTTCAATGCCATCTAATAGGCTGTCTAGTTTACAGTCCTGCTGGGAATACTTTGCGGCCAACTCTACTTGGCCGTACACTAAGCTCACAGGGATCTCCTTCCCATCGGGCCCCACAGGTCCGACCTCGGCCATGTGGTTTGGGTCAGCCTTCGTGTACCGCGTCTTCACCATGGCCCAGGCCTCCCTGGCGCCATGATGGCAGGCCGATATCTTCCATAATCAAAAGCGCCATCACGCTCCCTGAAGCCTCTCTACAAGCTCTCCAAGGCCTTCGGGCAGGGAGACAGATGGCCACAAGGCCTGGGCGACGCCTTTCATCACCTGCCGAACTCATTCGTGCAGTTGTAAGAGCTCGGGAAGAAGGTCACCCGTAGAACCGGGCATTTCCTCTGCAGGACGACCTGTGAGCATACCTATAGACATAACTCTGTTAGTCGACTTCCTCGCTGAACTCTTTTTTCAAAGTTCGTTCAAGCACTTACTAAACATGCCGCGTCGAAGCCGCCGATTCTCCTTAACAGAGTCAGACAGCTGGGCACGAACATCCTTTAGTTCCTCACCCAGCTAGGTGTTGGCATCTTGGAGATTATTTTTCTCCTGCCTCATCCTCGCAAGCACGTTCTCGCCGGCCTTTAACCGGCACAAGAGCTGTTGCTTGTCCGGATCTACCCTGGCGCCATCTGCAATGTTATTGTCAGACTTATACACATGCAGCACTTCACAAACTACTTATCTTTTGAAGCATAAATTACCAGAGGGGGTCTCTTTGGCTTCCCCTGCCGCGGCTAGTGCGGCCTCAAGTTGGGCTTTGCACACATCCAGCTCCTGGGACAGTTGGGTATTCTTTTCTGTAGGATCCTGCATAATAAATGATCCTTAAATCAGTTATTCTAACTATTTCAAGTCTCGGGGGCTACTGGCATATATAACTGTCAAATTTTCTCGCCCGTATGTCTTTTACACACTGCTCCGTGGCTCTGGCTAGACCATTTTGAGTGGCATGGAGGTGCGCATCTCCCGAATTGAAGGCATCCAATGCCTATGGGGAGAAACATGCGTCACGAAGAACTGTCCGGCGACGCCTGTGATTCATGGCACTCTCCACCTCGGAATTGGTGGCAGATAACCTGTCGGCTTCCTCTATTGGAGGAGCGTCCGACGCATGCCTCGTGTCCGCCTCCGCTTCTGGACCTGGCGTTGGAGCCTGGCTGACGGAGGCTCTATGGGCAACCTCTCCGGATACAGTCCGACGAGCGCTCTTTTTCCTGAAAAGAGCACGAGTGTTAGTATGCCTTCCGGGAATAAAACCTGGGAGTAAGATGACACGCCATACCGTTGCGTCGGCGTCTCAATCCGGACCACGCTCCTTTTCAGCCTGCTGGGCCTTGCTGTCCCTTGTTGACTAGCCGCCGCAGGCTCGGCCTTTCTCCTCAAGGACTTCCCCTGCGAAACACCATTAGTATACGGTGATTAAAAATAAGCACGGATGGGTCATTTTCAAAGTATTGGGACTACGGTCTCAGTTACCTGTGAGGCTGGAAGTATTCCGGGGTAATCGACCGTAATGGCGACAAAGGCATTATCAATGCTCAGTTGGTGAAATACCCCGTCAATCAGCTCCACCGGTATGTCCGGATCCTCTTGGGAGGCCGGATCAAGGAACCGTTCCGGATCCTTGGGTTGTGGACGCGGGCTGTTTATATCCCTTACGGCCTGGCGCAGTTCCTGCGTCGAAATCGCAAAATGAGATACTTGACTACGGGAATATGGATCGGATGGGCAAAAAGAAATGTCCGCTTACCCAGCTTGGAGGATTGTACATAGAAAATTCGTCCTACGGATTGACGCGGAGAAATTCCTCCTCTTCTCCCTTGTACAATGCGGACAAGATCTTCATCAGATCGGCAACCGATCCCGGCCCCTTACGGCTGCAGCGGGTGGCATCATCCTCCCCGTTGAAATCCCACATGGGGTGGCCTCTATACTGGAGCGGCTGCACCCCCCGCATAATGCATGTGGCCATGACCCCAATCATGGTCAGTCCAGAATAAGCTAACAACCTAATTTGGCTCATCAGGTAAAGGACGTCCCTATCATTTTCCTTCTGAGGGCTCCGTGGACGCCAGCTTAGGCGTTTCTTCAAAGGAGCATCATTGAACTCAGGGAGGCCAATCCGAACAGGGTCCGGCAGGGGGACATCTTCTATATAAAACCATTCCGAAGGCCAGTCTTCGGACGCCTTCTTCGGGGTTCCGGATAGATATCCGGTCCCAGCGATGCGCCATAGTTCGGCTCCGCCCACTTGATATATTGACCCCTCTTGAGAACGGGGCACAAGGCAGAGCAGCTTCTTCCACAGCGCAAAATGAGCCTCGATGCCCAAAAACAGCTCGCAAAGGGCCACGAAGCCCACAATATGCAAAATGGAGGCAAGCGTAAGGTTGTGCAACTGGAGGCCGTAGAACTCCAGGAGCCCCGGAGAAACGGATGAATTGGAAATCCAAGCCCTCTTATCAAATAAGGGACAAGGCATACCCGCTCTCCTTTGGAGGGGCTGGGGACGCTCTCCGCTTGCTTTCCGCCCTTATAGGTGGTGAGTCCGGCTCGAACCGGAACCATGAAGGCTGGGGGAAGAAATCCCTTGGTTTGGAGCATCACTAACTCGCTGTGCAGGACGGAGCATCTCTCCCAATCTCCAGGCTAAGGGCTGGGAGGGCGAGAGGAGGAGCCGCGTCGACTGTCCATGATGGAATGGATTTCTGTCAGATGCGCTCTGATAAATGCTCGCGAAGGGAGGATGGTGTGATTCGGATCTAGATCCTCGTCTCCTTTATAGGCAGCTCATTTGCGTAGCTAGGGGGGTAAATGTAAAAATACCCTGGCTTTTCGCATTCGTTCAACACGTGGAAGATGGCCATTATTGGGCGTGGAAGCCAAGGAGCGCAATATTTACGAGAAGCCGGACGCTATTCAACAGGTACACAGGATTTGGAGAAGAACCCACCTTGCAATGCCGAAGACAATCGACGCGCCGGACTCATCGCCATTGAAGCCTGGTCCAGGGGCTACTGAGGGAGTCCCGGATTAGGGGGTGTCCGGATAGCCGAAATATCACCTTTGGCCGGACTCCTGGACTATGAAGATACAAGATTGAAGACTTCGTCCCGTGTCCAGATGGGACTTTCCTTGGCGTGGAAGGCAAGCTTGGCGATATGGATATGTAGATCTCCTACCATTGTAACCAACTCTGTGTAACCCTAACCCTCTTCGGTGCCTATATAAACCGAATGGTTTTAGTTCGTAGGACGAACAACAATCATACCATAGGCTAGCTTCTAGGGTTTAGCCTCTCTGATCTCGCGGTAGATCCACTCTTGTACTACCCATATCATCAATATTAATCAAGCAGGAGTAGGGTTTTACCTCCATCGAGAGGGCCTGAACCTGGGTAAAAACATCGTGTCCCTTGTCTCCTATTACCATCCGCCTAGACGCACAGTTCGGGACCCCCTACCCGAGATCCGCCGGTTTTGACACCGACAATCACCGTTCCCTCCGACAAGAAAGACGTGTTGATTTGCGCCGACCAACTCTACCGGGAAGCAGTTGCAGCAGCTGCCACCAAGGCACCTGCTCCTGCCGACGGAGTCCTAGGAGGGAAAAAGACCTGTGAGACCCCTCGCACCCACTCCGGCAAGCGCACCTCTTCGGGGTGTTGCGCTCCCATTGAGGACGTGCCAGAGAGCTCCACCGGCAAGAGCAAGAAGTTCAGAGCTGCACCACCAGAGACTAAGAAGGTGCCCGTCAAGGAGGATGGCATGGGGGGAGCTTTTACCATAAGCTCCACCCTCGACAACAAATAGGAAAGCGAGCTCGTCACTTTCCTGCGGGCGAATGTCGATGTGTTTGAATGGGAAGCCTCCGACATCCCCGGCGTTCCTAGGGAAGTGATTGAGCACCATCTTGTTGTCTGTCCTCATGCACGGCCTGTCAAGCAGAAGGTCAGGAAGCAAGCTTTGGAGAGTCAGGAGTTCATCACGGAGGAGATCAGAAAACTAGAGGCGGCAGGCTTGGTAAGGGGGGTGCTCCATCCGACGTGGTTGGCCAACCCGGTAGTGGTGCGCAAGACAAACGGGAAGTGGAGACTGTGTATTGATTACACAGACATCAATAAAGCTTGTCCAAAGGATCCCTTCCCATTACCGCGAATCGACCAGATTGTTGACTCCACGGCTGGGTGTGACCTGTTATCATTCCTCGACGCCTACTCAGGGTACCACCAGATCTTCATGACGAAAGAAAACGAGGAGAAGACAGTGTTCATCACCCCATGTGTCCAAATTGGTTTTGAGCCCCAGCTACATAGAAATATGGAAGCTTACATGGATGAAGTGAGGAAACTAGAGGAGCGCTTTGACGGTATACGAGCAGAGCATGTCCCTCGGACGGAAAATGACATCGCCGACTACCTGTCAAAGCGTGCTGCCCTCAAGCTACCTGCGGAACTAGGTACTTTTGTGCTTCGTTTAACTCAACCATCCGTCGAACCATCAACCGGGTAGAACAAGCGGAGGAAGCTGGGCCCTGGCAAGTACTTCCCCACCGAGCTCCCCGGAGCCGCTGGCGAAGATGTTGCCGTGGATGCCGATCCTGCCACAGGGCAACCGACTCCGGCAGGGCCTCAGGCCATGGCTGTTGAGACGGTCGTTCCCGTGGCAGAAGAGATGCCTTTGGTACTCGTCGTTGAGCCACAGGCTCTGGCGTGGGCGCAGCACACCGTCCAATTCCTCCAAAAAGGAGAGCTCCCACAGGAGTAGGAAGAGGCAGAGAGAGTAGCCCGCCGGTCTGCTTTTTACCAATTCGTTGACAACGTCTTGTACAGAAAAAGACAGAATGGGGTGAATTTGAAGTGCATCACCCGGGAGGAAGGACTGGAGCTGTTGGCAGAGATACATGGAGGCATATGTGGCTCCCACATAGGGTCAAGGGACCTTGCTGGCAAGGCTTTCCGGCAAGGTTTCTTCTGGCCCACTGCCCTCCAGGATGCGACGGCACTAGTAACCAAGTGTGAAGCATGTCAGTTCCATTCAAAGAAGCTTCATCAACCAGCTCAAGCCCTTCAAACCATCCCTCTCTCCTAGCCCTTCTTGGTCTAGGGGCTCGACATATTGGGACCTTTCCCTCGTGCCGTCGGGGGCTTTGAGTACTTGTACGTTGCAATCGACAAGTTCACAAAGTGGCCGGAGGTGGAAGCGGTGAGGAAGGTGACAACGCAGTCAGCCGTCAAGTTCTTCAAGGGGCTAGTTTGCCATTTTGGGGTACCCAACAGGATCATCACCGACAATGGCACACAGTTCACAGGCCACGCCTTCATGAAGTACATTGAGGATCTCGGCGGCAAGGTCTGTTTTGCTTCCGTGGCACACCCACGAAGCAACGGCCAAGCAGAGAGAGCAAACACTGAAGTTCTGCGAGGCTTAAGAACGAAGACTTTTGATAGGTTGCGCAAGAGTGGAAGGCGCTGGATTGACGAGTTGCGGGCGATTCTTTGGTCGATCAAAATGACGCCAAATCGAGCCACCGGCCAGACACCCTTTGTCCTGGTCTACGGGGCAGAAGCAGTTCTCCCCACGGAACTCATATACTGGTCACCTCGAGTGCTCGCTTATGATTAGCTTGAGCAAGAGCGATTGCGGCAAGATGACGCAACGCTCCTTGAGGAAGATCATCTCCGGGCGGCTGTGAGAGCATCACGCTACCAGCAAGCCTTGCGCCGCTACCATAGACGCAAGGTTCATGCCCGGAGCTTTGAGGAAGGAGACCTTGTTCTTCGGCATGTTTATTCGGCCAAGAATTCCAACAAGTTGATGCCGAAGTGGGAGGGCCCTTATCGGGTAACACGGGTCACCAGACCCGGTGTAGTCCGCCTGGAGACCGAAGATGCCATTCCAGTGAGCAAGTCCTGGAACATCGAGCATCTTCGCAAGTTTTACCCATAAGACGCGGCTGCCAGGCCTCCCGGCAAGCCACCTTTTGTACAAGCCTTGCCGGCAAGGCATGTAACCCTTTGTACAAAGCCAGGCACAGACCCTGAGCATAAATAAACGAAGCACTGGCGCCCTAAGTTATAGCATGCATGCTAGGTCGAGTCTCTTCCTCGGTTAGGGTTGATAGTTCTTAGCGGCGGCTAACCCCTAGCTTAGAGGTCAAGTGTGCGTCTCTCTATTCTTTTCTGTCCTCTTTGGTTCGCAGGGCACATGAGCACTTCTGCCGAGCTATTTGGTAGAAAGGGAACGGACCAGCGTCCCAACCCCGGCAAACCAAAGTTGCCAGCGGCTGCAAGTACATGGATCCAACCGCGGCAAGCCAAGGTTGCCGGGGGTTGCAGATCCAGATAAGTCTTTTATCCTCTATCATGCATTTCGATATGGAACTGGGATATGTGAAACCTCGTCTTATTTCTAGGCTACCGTGCTCCCCTTTTTCTGTACCCAAGGATTATCTCCTGGGTCCGGATTTGGTTGTAGTCGCCGCAGCAAGGAAATGGAACGGGGAGCCTAAGCCCTCTTCATCCCTGCCTCCGCCAAGGGCGCGAGAAAGGTCGAGCAAAGTGGGGGATGGCAAGGCCTGTTGCCAGGCGAAAAACATTTATCTTAAATAATAACGAGGATTCGCTCCTTGTCACGGGTTTCACCCATGAACGAAAATCCCGTACAGGTACAGTTCATACGGAGTGAAAAACATGAGCAAGAGGATTACAAGTTCTAAATTTAACGAAGGCCCGAAGGCTTACAGACTAAAAAGAGATAAGATGCCTGTAATCCCTTTCTTGTCCTTCTCCTCAGGAGGCAGGTCAAGGAAGCGAAAAAGGGCAAAAGGGGCGCCTAGGCAAGGTATGAGCGGCAGAAGGCACCAGGAGAGCATCCCGGTGGCCACCCCGAAGGGAAGCTGGTGATGATGATGACGGGAGAAGAGCTGGAAGAGGAGGCGGCAGGACCGGCAATACGCGACGAAGGCGTCAGTGCCTGCGTACTCTGACTTGATGGTCTGCCACCCGCCTTCTTCGCCTTCTCCAGCCTCCCTACGGCAGCCGCCCAAGGAGGCGACCCAGAGAAGTTCAAGGAGTCAGCGACACGGATGATGGGGTCGCCGGTGTCGCCTGGAGCAGCGCCCGACGCTTAGTCGGACCCGTCATCCTGCCGCCCGCTACCCTCGCCGTCGCTGCCGCTGTCCTCCTCGCCACTCTCGCTTGAGAAGGAATCTTCATCGTCAGAGGATCTCTCCACGCAGCACATTACGTGAGTCTCGAAGTGCCTAAAGACCTTGACGGAGAGGAGGCCGCTCTCCATTAATTTGAAATGGAGAGTGAGCCCCTCCGTCAGGCTGTGGATGCGGGCAAAAGTCTTCCACCCTCGGCGAAGATACATCATGTGAGGGGCGGGGAACTCGACATCGGCCCATGTGTCGCTGTTCCCGCAGCCCCTCATATGCAGCCACAGCGCCTGCGGCGGGTCCAGCTCCATCTCTCGCGCAAATGGAGTCGGGAGGCAAAGACGACAGCGCGGCAACTGGCGCAGACTGATGAAGAACTCGTAAGGGTTGTCCCCGACGTGGCCCTCCACCGGGGGAGGGGCCGCTGGCGGAGGCGACGCCGATGCGCTGCCCCGTCCTCCTCTTCCCCGAGCACCGCGACGGCCTCGACCACGCCCCCTCCCGCTTCCTCTAACGGCTGGCTCTGCCGCCACGAGATCTTGTGGAGGAGCGATGCGTTGTCTAGCCGAGACCCTCGCCGCCACCGATGAAGCGTGGCCACGCCCTGTCACACCCTGATTTTCATGCCACTACACTTAAGCTAACAATCATGATAAAATGTGGTTTGACAAAAACTTTTGAGTGTTTTGGACCTTGCCTTGATTGGTTTTTGTCTGTTGTTTGCAAGTGCTCTAAAAATAAAATAAATCCTCCAACTCTTATACTCCCTTCCCCTTGATCCAAAAACCTTTCCCAATGATCATGCCATGTGTATAGAGCAACATAGTATTTTCTTACAAAAATAATTTGGCCAAAAAGTATTTTCAAAATTTAGTTTTCCGAACCCCCTGAATTGAGGTTTGCACTTGATTTGGGGTATGAAAAATATTTCAAAAGGTATATTTGAAACCTATTAGATATAGGATTCCCCTAAAACACAAAAATATAATTTTAAAAGTTATTTTCCTATTTTATTTAAAAGCTTTCTCTTAAGGCTGGAAATGGTCTTTAATAGGGAAAAATTATTTTTAATGCTTTAAAAATATTTTTGAAAATTTAGGGAAACTCAGTGGAGATATATTATCCATATATAAGAGTTTCAACACATGGTCATGTTCAAAATATTGGTCAAACCCCTCAAAAACCCTTTCTGGATATTTCAAGGTTTTGAAATATTTACAAAGGCAATAATCTCCAAAAATTCCAAGAAACTTCTAGCATGTCACATATGACATTTTGGATGATCTTGGTAAGTATCATGCATCAAGAATAGTATAACCCCATGAAATCCCCTCAAAACCATTTCTATCCATTTTGAAGTTTGAGCAACTTTACATTGCCAAACATATAGAAATGCTCTCAAATCTTGTGAACATTCTCAAATGGTCTAATAATTCATCTAGACCAAATGGCACAAGTTGGAGAACAAGTTAACTTGATCAAAGTGCCCCAAAACCATTCCTGTCCAGAACCAAGTTTGAGCAACTCTACATTGGCAACTTTCTCCTTTTGATCTCAACTTTTGTGGACATATTTATATCCTCAAATGTTGACACTACACCAAGTGGTACATCAAGGAGAACAGATTTGCATGACTAAATCTTGGAAAGTTCATTTCTGCTAATTTCTAGGGTTTACAAAAGTTGCATTGGCAACTTTGCCCAAATAAGCTCAAAATTGGTGGAAGGCCCTAATTATATGTGTCAATTCACCCTATGGAGTCTCATGGCAGATGGAAATCATCTACTTGCCCAAACCATTATCAAACACCTTCTGACACTTTACAAAAATGCCATTTTTGATCTCTTCCACTCTTCTCCATGGCCTCAACTTTTTACCACAGCCCTTACTAGTCCCCTTGCACCTCTAGTAGCAATGGAAAATCCACAGCTCAATTATTGGAGGGGTAAACCCCCACTTTCTCTCTCTGGACAGCCCATTTCCCTCTCTCCCTCAACCTCTCTCCTCTCCTACTGGCTGTCCAGGGCATCCAAGGCCCTCTCCCCTTTGTTTACTCCTCCCTGAACAACCCAGACACAAGTGGCCACGCCCTACAAGCCAAAGGCATGCCCTGGCATGCAATTGGCGTGCTCCAGAGCGGGCTACAGTGCACACCCGCACTGTAGCCACCCCCTTCCAACCGCCTCCGGCAACCTCGGGCCTCCCCAGCATGCCCGACGATGTGCCTCGACGTCTGTGACACGCTACACCCCTGTCCCCCTCCTCCTTCTCCCTCCTCCTGCCTACTCTCGCACGCGCACCGGCCGCCCGAGCGCTCCAATGGGCAGCCTCACACGCGCGATGCTCTGTCCCTTCCCCGCTATCTCTATTCTCTCCCCTCGCCCTAGACCAACCCCACGAGCGCCCCAGACACTCCCACGCGCGCCCCCGTGGCTTCCAGCAATGGCTAGAAGCTCGCTGGCGCACGAGCCACGGTGCACCTCGCCCCCTTCTATTTAAGGCCACCCCCGAGCCTCCTCTCTACTCCTTTGCCTCTCTCTCCCTCCCGTGCACCCCCTGGACCAACCCACTTCCCTCCTCGTGCCCTCCTTGCATCTCCATGGCCGGAGCAATGCCGCCGGCCTCCGCCTAAATTCGTGCTCCGTGGCCTCTCCCCTCCCCTTTAGACTCCACTAGAGCACCTCCAACATCACCGCGGTCCTCCCCCGCGCTCCTTGACCTTCTCCCAGTGACCGTAGCGTCGTGCCCACCATTGCCGTCGACCTCGCCCGCCACGGCAGATGGTGCATTCGCACCCGGCCTCCCCTGCGGTCATGGCGTAGCTCGGCGGGTGCGGAGTGACCTCCTGAGCCCTCCAATATGCTGGGCACCGCCGGGGGTGGTCGGTGCCGTCGAGGAGAGCGCCGGCAAGGGCTTGGCCCCGCCTCCTCTACATCCTCTGTCGCGGGCGGGAGGAGGGCGGCGACCCTGCGGGTGGACCCCGCAGGTCAATGACCCGCCAGCGGGCCCCTCCCGTTTAAGTGGACGCGTACCAACCTCGCCACCGCTTCCCCGTGGCGAAGACGGCCTGGCGCTAGTATGCCTCCGACGTGGCCCCTGCACGCGTGCGGGCGAGCCGCTGGGCCGGCCTAGTGGCGTCCTACTGCTAAACCTCGCCATGTGCACCTCTTAAGGGCAAAGCCCTTGTCTGTTTCTTTCTTTTTCTTTTTCCAGATATCTTGTAAAATCCCTAGAGAAGTCAAACAGTGTCCAAATTTGATGATTCAAATTTCTAGTGACTCTATAAATCATGATCTACCTGTTGGTGCAACATACACATTTTTCAGAGACTTCTTCTTCACAAACATTCATCAAAATCTTGTTTTTCCATTTCTGTGATAAACTTTAGAAAATCACAGAGAGCCCATTTTTTATCCAAATGCCATGATTCAAGATCCTAGATACTTCTAAGTTCATAACTTAGTTTTTCAACATTTTTCCTAATACTTTCTATGCCACACAAGATATTGAGCCATTTCTTCATATTTGTCAACTTTGCAAATTCATAAGAAATTCATTTGAACTCCAAATCCAGTGAAACCAAATCCTAGATGCTTCTAAAATCATCCTTTGTTAAATGGGCATCTTTGCTCATTTTCCAAAAATATATTTATGTACACTTCTTGCAAATCCATAAACCCCTTGATTCCATCATATTGAAATGTTTAGAAATATCCATTGATCCACTTCCAATGAAATCACTCTGGTCATTCCTCATATGACCAGAGGTATCCTAGAAAAGTCAACTTCATATTTTTAGAGCACTTTTATTTTTGCTTTGTTGTGTTGCTTATTACGATTGTTTCCGACGTTAGTTGACGAAGTAGACGGAGTACTTGGAGAAGGACCAGAAGACTTGAAGACTCTGATGAACCAGGCAAGCATCCCTTTGACCATGTCTATGAAACCCTTTTTATGCATATTATATAGCACCATATTGTTGTTGCAACGGAATCATGAGGTAGTAACCACTTTGATGGTTTGCCACCATACTTCCTCGTTGATACTTGCATTGTGCATGACCCTACCTTCTTATGAGGGTTATGCCGGTGGGAGTAGATAGGATACTAAGGTAGTGCTACGCAAAAAGGGATGGGAATATGCATGGTGAAGGACGCAAAGTATTTTCAAAAGACTTTTCGAAAACCCCGTCGGGTGCCACTTATGCCCGAGGGAGATGATGAGATGGGTAACCACTTGATGACGAAGTGGTATACCGAGGCAAGTGTGTGTATTGTTTTCGAAAACGGATTAGATTTAAGATTTGATGACTGTCCCAACCTTACATGCGCAACCACTCTACCCTTATATGGGAAAGGGCATTATTGATTACCTAGACCGATACTAGCTTGGAGCCCGCATTACTAGTGACGGGAGAATTGTTGGTGCGCTCTCTCGGGACGGGGTCGTGCCAGGTAGGGCGGCCAAGAACATTTTTATGGGGCACCGGACACACCGTTGGTACCCCGTGCCAGTATGTGATGAATATGGGAGCGATGCTCCACAATTTTAAGATGTGAAATGTTGGGCACGGGGGTTACTACCAATCGAGTGGAGTCCATGTTAGTGTCGTCTAGGGAAAGGTAGTGATCGGGTGCTTACCCCGGGTACTTGAGGTATCGCGGGTCGTGGATGACACGGAAGTTCCCCGGATCTTGTGGGTACAGTGTGCAACATCTGCAGAGTGTAAAACTATTCGAATAGCCGTGTCCACGGTCAAGGACAGTTGGGCGGTGCTGCTTAAACTATGTCCAGAGTTTACAAACCAGTGTGTGTGTTTGGATAACTACTTGGGTCAAGTCAAAGGACTTGACATGATTGAGTTGGGTTGGTGCCCACTCTATTTATGTTGATATCTGTAACCTGTCCTCATGGCTACTTGAATTCTCCTGATGCATGTCTTACAAGTTGTTGAACATGTCATTGCACTCAAAACTAGCTTTCTACAAAAATTTACCTATATCATGCATTGTTTTATCTTGAACCAAAACATGGGTTGCTTGCGAGTACATTCAAAGTACTCATTGGCTTGCCACTGGTTATTTTATTGGCCAGGCATGAAAGACAAGATATATTGAAGAGTTCTTTGGTGATGATCGTGCGAGCTAGGACGCTTCCCAATCAGAATGCCTGTAGGGTTAAGGCAGATGGCAGGGGTCCAAGTTATTGGCGAAGATTTCCGCTGTAATGTTATACTCAAGACTTGACCATAATGGTCATAATTTATGTAAGACGGTATGTATGGATGTAAGACTCTTGTTATTCAGCTTCTGTGTGTTCAGTGAGCATTGATCTCTGGGATCACTGTACACGTGCATTCGGTGATCACGACTTATGAGTCGGGGTCCCTACAGAGCTAGTATCAGAGCCATCCTGACTGTAGGAAGCCTTAGTTAGCATGGTCGTTAGTTAGGGTAAAACTATTTCCAAAACTACTACTAGTTCTCAAAACTATCTGTACTTCTCTTCCCTTCTCAGTTTTTCAAAAACTAAGGTATACTTTCCTTATTGATCTCTTCCCCTTCAAAACCTTTGGTCGCTAGAACCCTTATGCCCCTGACCACTGGATTCCTTGTAATCCTCGTGGATAATCTGGAAGGAAGATGCCTTGCCAGACATTCACCCACATCTCCTAAACATAAGATAGGCGACATCACAACAAGACGATACCAATAGAAGATACATCCTCGAGGAATGAGGACCTGAAGACCCAGGAGATGGTGACACCCTTGACACTGCCCCAAGATGATGCAACCTTAGCCTACGATGATCAGGGCATAGAATATGCAAGATAATGATATACATCGCTAATAGAGTAACCCTGTCACTACCGTTGTTGTATCGGCAACCACCGATGGATGAGAACCTAGCCATTTGCTCCGCCTCACCATAGTGAGCAGGAAAACGGTTCTCCTCATCCCCCGCTCTTGGTGTCGAAGTTGTCATCAATGTAACTAACATGATGGACCTCTATTACGCCTTGATAATGTCATTGCATAAAGGATTACCTACCTGGTACCATTGACGGCTTAGAAGACAAAAAGGGATCGTCGTGATTAAGAAGACAATAGAAGACCAAGTCAATGCCAGATACGAGGAGCCACCTTCACCCCATCACTTCAACAGGCGAGAAGTTGTTGAAGAATCTTCAAGCTCAACCAGGATTGTTTCATCGAACAACTACAAGAGACGTAGCAACACCTGAGGAAAACTCAGAAGACTGCATGAGGCACAAGGCAGGACTACTGAGTCCGAGAACCCCTAGGGTAGGATGAGTCGTATACCCCCTATGCGTAGTCGAGTCTGTATGATGGTTCGAATAGAACCATGATTGTGTGTTGCTTGTGTTTATTTGTTTGTGTTTTGATATAGGTCGCACTTTTGCCCTAGGCGACAAGTATGCGACTATATCACCTTCCTCACCTTGTTTCTTTTGTTTGGCCCTCTTTGCACCTGTTTGTTTGCACTAGCACTATAGAACCCCCTTTAGGCATTCCCCTCCTCTATGCTACTTTTCCCTCTCATCTCTCTCCTCAACTGAAGACAAGCAAGACAATATGCACCAAGGATTCCACCTCGGCGACCAACAAGCACTGAAGATTTTGGCTACAACCTCCTCGACCAAGTACAACCCCGTATGTTTACACCTCAAGACTAGAACCCTATCCCTAGACCCTACAAGACTTCACGAGATACCCCAGCTCGAATCCTTAACCATGTGCTTAACCCACAGAATTGCAAGAGAACCTGTTAAGCCTCCGTAACCTTGCTTATCACTGGGTTCATTATGGAACTAGTGGACATAGTGAACAAGCACATTATCATCCTAATATAGCACCAGAACTGACGATGCCATAGGGAAGACCAGTTTGAGGATATATGAATAGAGGACAAATGACTTGGTGAGTTTATATCAATGACTTGAGGAATTATATGAGACTATTTGGTGGATTATGAGGCTTTGATGCTGGTAGATGAACTTGGTGGGATCATGAGTATAGATTAGCATAGCTTTCATTACCCCTGGATAAATTGGATTTAGTGGGACAATTAAGATCGCAAGCTGAATTCTTGGAAGTATGAGGATTTAACTTAGCCAGGGGATATTGATAGGAGATAGTTGACATTATGATAATGACTTTGGGAAGCATGTAGGAATTCTCGTTGGGCATGAGATTTGGATTTAAGTAGGTAATTCTAGTTGAGTATAGATGATGAGTGAGTCTACATGGTTCGGAGTAAATTGGATTTAGACTGATGATCTCGATCATGATACCATGTTTCTTGGAGGACAATAAACTAGGAGATTGGGTTAATTGTTGGAGTTGATTTAGGGATCTTTATGAGCTTAACCTTGGAGTATTACAAGATCACAATAACGTAAATTGGTGGACTGACTATAGTAAGGCAGCCCTTTCAAGTATTGGGGATTATAGGGACTTTAGGAGATCATGTGGAACACCAGCATAGGCGTTGGATTTGTAGAATTAATGGATTATGTAGTGATTAATGGAAGTTAATAGGTTGTTGGAGTTGATTCATAGAAAAGGAAACAAGACTTTGGAGTGGCATACAACGTGTTTCCTTAGGATAGAGATGCTTTATCTTAGATCTTGGAAGAACAGGCTGAGCACTTGGATTGTCACGTTCTAGCTTAGCAGCTTATTTGTTCTACCTATGGATTTTTAGGGGTAGACATACATATGAGTTTGGGGATTGTAGACATATATGATTTTGTTAGACATCCTCTCGGGAGCCATGAGGATATGAATCACATGAGTGATGATTCGTGTTGACCTATGCAAAATGATGCTATCGGTGATATGATGTGATTTGTGTAAAGGACTAGATAGACTATTGGCATCTCAGAAACCGTGCTTAAAGATAAGATGATAAATGTTCACTCGCACACTAGAATCCTTGAAACCCTTAAGCCCTACCAAGCTACGACATGGTCAGATCAGGACCTTAGGGCCTTGACACTAGATCTAGAACCACCTTGGCCCACACTCAACAAGACCACCACTAATTCCCCGGCCTACTTTATGTACCCCGTGAACAAAGTCTTCATGGAGTGCTTAGACAAGATAGTTTTCATCATCATTTGGTGACCTACTTGTCCACCTGAAGACGGAAGAAGAGCCGTTCAGCTAGTCTAGGAACATTTGAAGACCGCCATGCCAAGGAGGAAGAACTACCACCATCATCAAGAAGTAAACGTCCGCGTCGAAGACCAGGTGTATCTGCAAGCCACTCCTCTCTAAGGAACCAAGCATTTCCATGACAAGGAGACCCACACCAAGATTCATCGGCCCCCTTCGAGATCACTCCAAGATTTAACAACCCCCTCTGAGATCACTACGAGACGAAGAGAAGAGAGTTACCAGCTGGAGTTGCCACCTGAGTTACCTGATGTGCACAACGCTTTCCATGCATCACAACCCCGGAAGTGTTTCCAACTTCCTAGCTAGCCCGAGCACTAATAAGGACATTGATCACCGAGCCATCGACCCCTAGCCCAATCTAACCTACCGCGAGCTACACATTAGCAACCTGGATCAAGAAGAGCGTCATACACGAAGCCACACCATCAAGTACTTCAAGCTCAATGGAGCACTACACGGAAGCAGAAGCAACATGAGGACTTGAAGACTACCCTAGATCCAAGTTTATGTATCCCTTTCCGCGCCTAGTTTGGGAATCTCGGGGACGAGATTCTTGTAAGGGGGGTAGGTCTGTCACACCCTGATTTTCATGCCACTAGACTTAAGCTAACAATCATGATAAAATGTGGTTTGACAAAAACTTTTGAGTGTTTTGGACCTTGCCTTGATTGGTTTTTGTGTGTTGTCTGCAAGTGCTCTAAAAATAAAATAAATCCTCCAACTCTTATACTCCCTTCCCCCTGATCCAAAAACCTTTCCCAATGATCATGCCATGTGTATAGAGCAACATAGTATTTTCTTACAAAAATAATTTGGCCAAAAAGTATTTTCAAAAATTAGTTTTCCAAACCCCCTGAATTGAGGTTTGCACTGCAAGTACTTGATTTGGGGTATGAAAAATATTTCAAAAGGTATATTTGAAACCTATTAGATATAGGATTCCCCTAAAACACAAAAATATAATTTTAAAAGTTATTTTCCTATTTTATTTAAAAGCTTTTTCTTAAGTCTAGAAATGGTCTTTAATAGGGAAAAATTATTTTTAATGCTTTAAAAATATTTTTGAAAATTTAGGGAAACTCAGTGGACATATATTATCCATATATAAGAGTTTGAACACATGGTCATGTTCAAAATATTGGTCAAACCCCTCAAAAACCCTTACTGGATATTTCAAGGTTTTGAAATATTTACAAAGGCAATGTTCTCCAAAAATTCCAAGAAACTTCTAGCATGTCACATATGACATTTTGGATGATCTTGGTAAGTATCATGTCATGGAGAATAGTATAACCCCATGAAATCCCCTCAAAACCATTTCTGTCCATTTTGAAGTTTGAGCAACTTTACATTGTCAAACATATACAAATGCTCTCAAATCTTGTGAACATTCTCAAATGGTCTAATAATTCATCTAGACCAAATGGCACAAGTTGGAGAACAAGTTAACTTGATCAAAGTGCCCCAAAACCATTCCTGTCCAGAACCAAGTTTGAGCAACTCTACATTGGCAACTTTCTCCTTTTGATCTCAACTTTTGTGGACATGTTTATATCCTCAAATGATGACACTACACCAAGTGGTACATCAAGGAGAACAGATTTGCATGACTAAATCTTGGAAAGTTCATTTCTGCTAATTTCTAGGGTTTACAAAAGTTGCATTGGCAACTTTGCCCAAATAAGCTCAAAATTGGTGGAAGGCCCTAATTATATGTGTCAATTCACCCTATGGAGTCTCATGGCAGATGGAAATCATCTACTTGCCCAAACCATTATCAAACACCTTCTGACACTTTACCAAAATGCCATTTTTGATCTCTTCCACTCTTCTCCATGGCCTCAACTTTTTACCACAGCCCTTACGAGTCCCCTTGCACCTCCAGTAGCAATGGCAAATCCACAGCTCAATTATTGGAGGGGTAAAACCCCACTTTATCTCTCTGGACAGCCCATTTCCCTCTCTCCCTCAACCTCTCTCCTCTCCTACTGGCTGTCCAGGGCATCCAAGGCCCTCTCCCCTTTGTTTACTCCTCCCTGAACAACCCAGACACAAGTGGCCGCGCCCTACAAGCCAAAGGCATGCAATTGGCGTGCTCCAGAGCGCGCTACAGTGCACACCCGCACTGTAGCCGCCCCCTTCCAACCGCCTCCGGCCACCTCGGGCCACCCCAGCGTGCCCGACGATGCGCCTCGACGTCTGCGACACGCTATACCCCTGTCCCCCTCCTCCTTCTCCCTCCTCCTGCCTACTCTCGCACGCGCACCGACCGCCCGAGCGCTCCAATGGGCAGCCTCACACGCGCGATGCTCTGGCCCTTCCCCGCTATCTCTATTCTCTCCCCTCGCCCTAGACCAACCCCACGAGTGCCCCAGACACTCCCACGCGCGCCCCCGTGGCCTCCAGCAACGGCTAGAAGCTCACCGGCGCACGAGCCATGGTGCACCTCGCCCCCTTCTATTTAAGGCCACCCCCGAGCCTCCTCTCTACTCCTTTGCCTCTCTCTCCCTCCCGTGCACCCCCTGGACCAACCCACTTCCCTCCTCGTGCCCTCCTTGCATCTCCATGGCCGGAGAAATGCCGCCGGCCTCCGCCTAAATTCACGCTCCGTGGCCTCTCCCCTCCCCTTTAGACTCCACTAGAGCACCTACAACATCACCGCGGTCCTCCCCCGCGCTCCTTGACCTTCTCCCGGTGACCGTAGCGCCGTGCCCACCATTGCTGTCGACCTCGCCCGCCACGGCCGATGGTGCGTTCGCACCCGGCCTCCCCTGCGGTCATGGCGTAGCTCGGCGGGTGCGGAGTGACCTCCTGAGCCCTCCAGTATGCTGGGCGGCGCCGGGGGTGGTCGGTGCCGTCAGGGAGAGCGCCGGCAAGCGCTTGGCCCCGCCTCCTCTGCCTCCTCTATCGTGGGCGGGAGGAGGGCGACAACCCTGCGGGTGGACCCCGCAGGTCAGTGACCCGCCAGCAGGCCCCTCCCATTTAAGTGGAAGTGTACCAACCTCGCCACCGATTCCCCGCGGCGAAGACGCCCTGGCGCTAGTATGCCTCCGACATGGCCCCTGCGTGCGTGCGGGCGAGCCGCTAGGCCGGCCCAGTGGCGTCTTGCTGCTAATCCTCGCCATGTGCACCTCTTAAGGGTAAAGCCCTTGTCTGTTTCTTTCTTTTTCTTTTTCCAGATATCTTGTAAAATCCCTAGAGAAGTCAAACAGTGTCCAAATTTGATGATTCAAATTTCTAGTGACTCTATAAATCATGATCTACCTGTTGGTGCAACATGCACATTTTTCCAGAGACTTCTTCTTCACAAACATTCATCAAAATCTTGTTTTTCCATTTCTGTGATAAACTTTAGAAAATCACAGAGAGCCCATTTTTTATCCAAATGCCATGATTCAAGATCCTAGATACTTCTACGTTCTTAACTTAGTTTTTCAACATTTTTCCTAATACTTTCTATGCTACACAAGATATTGAGCCATTTCTTCATATTTGTCAACTTTGCAAATTCATAAGAAATTCATTTGAACTCCAAATCCAGTGAAACCATATCCTAGATGCTTCTAAAATCATCCTTTGTTAAATGGGCATCTTTGCTCATTTTCCAAAAATATATTTCTGTACACTTCTTGCAAATCCATAAACCCCTTGATTCCATCATATTGAAATGTTTAGAAATATCCATTGATCCACTTCCAATGAAATCACTCTGGTCATTCCTCATATGATCAGAGGTATCCTAGAAAAGTCAACTTCATATTTTTAGAGCACTTTTTTTTTGCCTTGTTGTGTTGCTTATTATGATTGTTTCCGACGTTAGTTGACGAAGTAGACGGAGTACTTGGAGAAGGACCAGAAGACTTGAAGACTCTGATGAACCAGGCAAGCAGCCCTTTGACCATGTCTATGAAACCATTTTTATGCATATTATATAGCACCATAGTGTTGTTGCAACGGAATCATGATGAGGTGGTAACCACTTTGATGGTTTGCCACCGTACTTCCTCGTTGATACTTGCATTGTGCATGACCCTACCTTCTTATGAGGGTTATGCCGGTGGGAGTAGATAGGATGCAAAGGTAGTGCTACGCAAAAAGGGACGGGAATATGCATGGTGAAGAAGGCAAAGTATTTTCAAAAGACTTTTCGAAAACCCCGTCGGGTGCCACTTATGCCCGAGGGAGATGATGAGATGGGTAACCACTTGATGACGAAGTGGTATACAGAGGCAAGTGTGTGTGTTGTTTTCGAAAACGGATTAGATTTAAGATTTGATGACTGTCCCAAACTTACATGCGCAACCACTCTACCCTTATATGGGAAAGGGCATTATTGATTACCTAGACCGATACTAGCTTGGAGCCCGCATTACTAGTGACGGGAGAGTTGTTGGTGCGCTCTCTCGGGACGGGGTCGTGCCAGGTAGGGCGTCCAAGAACATTTTTATGGGGCACCGGACACACCGTTGGTACCCCGTGCCAGTATGTGATGAATATGGGAGCGATGCTCCACAATTTTAAGATGTGAAATGTTGGGCACGGGGGTTACTACCAATCGAGTGGACTCCATGTTAGTGTCGTCTAGGGAAACGTAGTGATCGGGTGCTTACCCCGGGTACTTGAGGTATCGCGGGTCGTGGATGACACAGAAGTTCCCCGGATCTTGTGGGTACAGTGTGCAACCTCTGCAGAGTGCAAAACTATTCGAATAGCCGTGTCCACGGTCAAGGACAGTTGGGCGGTGCTGCTTAAACTATGTCCAGAGTTTACAAACCAGTGTGTGTGTATGGATAACTACTTGGGTCAAGTCAAAGGACTTGACATGATTGAGTTGGGTTGGTGCCCACTCTATTTATGTTGATATCTGTAACCTGTCCTCATGGTTACTTGAATTCTCCTGATGCATGTCTTACAAGTTGTTGAACATGTCATTGCACTCAAAACTAGCTTTCTGCAAAAATTTACCTATATCATGCATTGTTGTATCTTGAACCAAAACATGGGTTGCTTGCGAGTACATTCAAAGTACTCATTGGCTTGCCACTGGTTATTTTATTGGCCAGGCATGAAAGACAAGATATATTGAAGAGTTCTTTGGTGACGATCGTGCGAGCTAGGACGCTTCCCAGTCAGAATGCCTGTAGGGTTAAGGCAGATGGCAGGGGTCCAAGTTATTGGCGAAGATTTCCGCTGCAATTTTATACTCAAGACTTGACCATAATGGTCATAATTTATGTAAGACGGTATGTATGGATGTAAGACTCTTGTTATCCAGCTTCTGTGTGTTCAGTGAGCATTGATCTCTGGGATCACTGTACACGTGCATTCGGTGATCACGACTTATGAGTTGGGGTCCCCACACGCCCCCTCGCCATGGCAGAAGGAAGGAGGGAGCAGGAATGGGGAGAAGCGGATGACAAAGGATTGAGAGGCGCCGTCACTCCCGCTCCCCTCTTTATAAAGGGGCAGGGGCGGGGCTCGGCCGCCCCTTTTGGCCAATCCGGCTCATTGAAGTGACAACGGGCAGGGCCGTCGACCGCCCTCCCCGCCCAATTGAAGGCGCATGGGGAACCAACCCACGCGCGTGTGACTTCCCGTATCCCGCGCACCTGTCATTTGCTCTGCAGCATGCATGCAGCAAACGTGACGCAAGATACGGGCGCAATGGGACGCGTGGAGCGACGTTCCCAAGTAAGGGCAGTAAATGAGCAGTGGCCCTGCGGTCTCAAGGGGACACGCAAGCCGCCTCTTTACTATCCACTGCAAGATGATGCCAGCGTGCTTCGGTCATGCACGCACGCGCGACCCCCACGTACCGCATCCAACACGGGTCATGGGGAAGCGCAGCAGACGGAAAGTTACTACGGTAAAAACCACCCCGCCTGCCCGCACCGTTTTGGGCCTGGCCCAACAACGCGTTGCGCCTATGTGTGGCCCAGGTCCGCGGGCTCCTATCGGTGTACTAAAGTAGGGGCACTCCTTTGTACCCCTTTACTTGTGCGTGGGCAGTCAGAGCCGTAGGCCAAAGCCACACTCAACAGGACAAAAGGGAGGAGTCGAAGCTGCAAGATGATCAGCGCAACATCAAAGACCAAGACCAATGAGAGCAGATGGACGAAGCAGGTTTCCCCGGCAAGCCCCTTGCCGGGGTGGCTCACCCACACCAACAGAGTGAGCCACCCTCGAACCCACGGTCTCCAACACCATCAACTACGTTGGGCCAGGGCTCGGGAGGCACCTCCATGGTGGCATGCAGATCTTTGTGAAGACAAAGAATATTCAAAATCAGATGAGGATTGGAAGGCAACAATCCTCAACAAGATTCTTGCCGAGGAAACCCACAAGATCCCCGGCAAGATCCTTGCCGGGGACGACAGCGCGCCACGGCAAGACCCTTGCTGGGCCACCCGGCAAGGCCCTTGCCAAGAGTGTCAGCGGGGCCACTGCCAGGCCCGCACCAACCAAACCTCCATCGTCGTTCACATGCAGCTGCCAGCCCAACCAGCTGGGCAGGCACCTGCGTGGCAACATGCAGCTTCCAGGCCAACTCAGCACACGCCTGCATGGCGGCATGCAGATCTTCGTGGAGGCTCCACCACCGCGCCACCTCAGCTGCTTGCCTGCCTACATGGCGCCGCATGCATCGCTGGCCAGGGCGTGTGTCGAAGCAAGGAGGAGCGGCGCCGGACGGGACAGGCCTCGCTCTCGTCCCCTATAAAGCAAGAGGACACCTAAGCTACGCATTAAATGCGCCTTGTCCTGTAATACGAGCGATAAGCTCATAGCACTGTAGGCCTTTCCACCTCCTGTGTGCCACTATGGCAGCCCCTTTCGACTATAAAAGGAGGCACATGGCATACTGGAGAGGGATTCGGCTCTTTTGAACCATGCAGCCACCGTAGCTAGTTCAAGAGATCAAGAACACTCAATACATCCACCAAAGCAGGACTAGGCTTTTACGCATCCTCGCGGCCTGAACCTGGGTAAATGCTCCTTGTGTTGATTGCTAATCCTGCTCTTCTCACAACCCCGCGCCCCGCAACCATAGTAGGGATTCTTGTGATCCCATAGGTGTCATTTCCCACCGACACCTGGCTTTTGACGTTAAGTCGCCAGGGCATATGTTGTTTAAATTTTGTGTAGGGCATGCAGAGTTTTACACAAGTAAGAATACTGCTATTGCTCATATGAATCATTGCGTTTAAGTCCATCATCTGGCCATCTGAAGATATTGACGGGTTATATTGCTCCATATTGTGTTTATTGAGGCTATAAGACGCCAAAGTGATCTTTTTCAAAAATAGGACATGACTATGAGCCGCCATGGATGGTTGGGTTATTTATCCCGCCCTGGATTTGAGCTTTAAAAGCCGACTCATGAATTATATTACTATTCATGTTTGCAATAACATCTTTGCTTGCAGGGGTTATCAATTCCTGATTTTTTACAAAGGCTATAAGCCACCGGGTTGCAAAAGTCCCGGATTACAATGAATGCCATTAAGTTGCTATCGGCCAAGAGCCATTGAGTATTTAACTCTGGATTTACTTGTCAACATACAAGATCTTGTGATTGTTTTCAAGTCGGAGCAATGGCTATTATTTCTTTATCCAAGAATACCAGCTCACAGTAGAGAGCATGGTTAAAAATTGAATATGCAAGGATTTCAATAAACATCATTCGGACAATGGATATTATTTTATTTTACAATGGAAGGAATAGTCTCGAGTCGCTGCAGGCACACGACCCGGCACTTGGGGGCTACATTATTCAAATTATGATTATATCAAATATGGAAGTCCCATGTCGCTGCAAGCATGCACCATGACACTTGGGGGCTAATGCAAAGTCATTTTTAACTTACCTTATTGAAGACCCGACCCATCACATAGTGATGAGCCGGCCCTTGGGGGCTACTAATTGCTCCTATCAAAGGTAACCCAAAACTTGGGAGCACATCATATGGTGTTATTTTTTGAAGTACATATAAAGTCCCAGCTCAGTATTGTCTGACTGAGCCGGCCCTTGGGGGCTACACATTGCTTCTTAAGTCTACATAATAAATCTATAAAGCCCTGCTCATTATTGCATAATGACCCGGCACTTGGGGGCTACACATGGGAAGTACAAAGTGTTCAGTTTATGATTGGCGACTTACATGAACAATCTGAATTTCTCCAAAGTTGCAACATTTATATTGAAGCAAGTCTTAAGCTATCATTATGTTTTCCTCTTAAGACTTGGGGGCTACAGATGATATGCATATCAGGGAGGAATATCTTCAAGTTCTCAGTTTTTTGAACAAACCAGGTATTATATTCTCAGTTTTGGCCTGGATAACTCAGGAAAGTCAATTACATGACCCGGTGCCAGCAACAATCATGACCCGACATTATCAGTCATAACCCGGCAATTTCGAGTATCACAACTTGACAAGCTCTAGCATCATTAAGCCGGAGTATTCAAAAATTGGTTCAGCTCCAGAAGGACATCTTAAGTCCGATATTTTTATTAAATCAGAGCATTGAAGGCTGACTCAAATGGATTCTTTTTTATAATATTTTTCTACAAGCAGATTGACTATGAAGCTGGCCTATTGACCCGGACTTTTCAGACGAAGTACCAGGATCTTTTGCATTGGCAAAGTTTGCACATATCTGCTAAAGGTGATTTGCTATGAAGTCATGGACACGTATCAAAGAAGGAAATGACAAGGACTTAAAGATGATCAGATGCCGGTTCAGAAAAACTTTAACCCGGAGCACAACCTATCAAAATTGTTCTTGTGTTTATTTTGCAGGATCAGTTTAACATGGATAAATCCAAATTAAACTGGGGGCTAATGTCGGGGATATACCCGGTGATATGACCCGGCCAGAAGTATGACCCGACTGGACTTGGCGACTCATTAGTGACCCGGCCAAAGACTGGCGACTCACTAAGTGACCCACCCGGATCTCTCCACTCATTGATGACCCAGCCGGGCCTGGTAACTCATTGGTGACCCGGCAGACGGGTCAGAGCCTAGAAGGCGGCTTATGAGAAGACCGATTCAAGGAGCGTGTCCGGTGGGCCGGCTTAAGAGGAAAGCATAAGGAATATTCCCTTGCAAAGGAAGCAAGACTAGGACTCCACTTGTAATAGAGTAATCCTAATCCTACTAGGACTAGTCATGTAGCCTACCCCTTCAACTTATATAAGGAGGGGCAGGGCACCCCAAGAGGGACAGGTTGAGACAGACAAATCAATAGCTCTCGAGATATAGGTAGCAAAAGAGCACCCTTGTTATCATGAGCATCATCATCATCATCAATATCAATGAACCAGGATGTAGGCTTTTACCTCCACCGTGAGGGGCCAAACCTGGGTAAAACCTCGCGTCTTTCGTCCTGCTCAACCCCTCTCAAGCTACCACATATATGCGTTGGCCTCACGACTAAGTCCTCACACTAAGGACATCTGCCATGAAAAAACACGACACAACCAGAAGTTCGAAGAGATCGATGTCAGGTTCTGGTACAATTTCTTTATGAGTTGAAAATAGCTCATGGTATAAAGTTGGTTTCGACAGGAGCACCGATTTGACGACCACTTGTTTAGCCACCTTGGAGAGCCCTTGTCCCTTCCATTCACCTACCTTCCCTTTGGAAATCTCCCTTACATGTTTAAATTGCCCTCCTTGGACCTACCTACCACTGTGGGTAGCCGAAAGTACCTTTCGCTTAAAGCCTCCGAGGTAATCCCAATCACATTTTTTAATCCTGGTTTGTCCTCCTTGCTTCACTTCCCAAAAAATATAGATGATTTCTGAAGGTTAACTTTCTTCCACAATCCTACTTCATAATCATGAAGAATGGATTTCAGAGTCTCCAAATTGCTAGTTGAACCCTCCAGAAACACCACACTGTCGTCTGCAAATAACAGGTGGGTCACAATGGAGCAAATGCTCCCGAAGGAAACCCCCTTGATATTATTCTCTGCTTGAGCATTCTTGAGTAACGCCGAGAAGCCCTCTACACAAAACAAAATATTATGGTGATAGCGGATCACCCTTTTGAAGTCCTCTCAAAAGTAGAAAGGAGTTTGAGAGTCCACCATTTAGCTTGACATAGAACCGAGCTGAAGTCACACATTGCATCACCGTGTCACTCCAAGCCCGAGAAAAACCAAACCTTGCCAACATTTTTCCAGAAATATCCATTCCACTCTATTGTAAGCCTTCATCATGTTCAACTTAACTGCACGCGTGGGCTTCTTTCGCTTCTTGTTCTGATCGCATGGAAACACACATATGCTACAATGACAATATCTATTATTAGCCTGCCTGGAATGAAAGCACTTTGCTCTTCTGAAATCATAACATGAAGCACATGCTTTAATTTGTTGGTCAAAACCTTTGTCGCAATCTTATACAGACGTTACATGGGCTTATAGGGCGGAACTAGGAAAGCAACTCTGATGAGACGACTTTGGGAATCATTACTATAATGATATCATAAAATTATTTGGCCCCAATAGAAGGTCTTGTACAGTTCTACACACCTCATCTTTTACCAAAGGCCAGTGGCTTTGATAAAACATCGACGGTAGCCCATCCGGCCCAGGCGATTTTATTGGACCCATCTGTAAAAGGGCCTTTTCAATCTCTACATCCGTGACCACTACCATCAGTGTTACGTTCATCTCCATCGAAACCATTTGTTCAATATGTTGCCACAATCGGTCTGCCTCCTGTGAGCCCTCTAAAGCGAAGACCTTAGCATAAAAGTCAGCAGCCATATCGTGCATCTCCACATCGACACAGCATCTCGAGCCATTTTTCCTTCAACAGTGATTTAACTGTATTTTTCTGCTTCCTGTGTGATGCTTTGTTCTGAAAATATTTAGTGTTTTGGTCCCCGGCTTGTGACCAGTCCACTCTTGATCTTCGTCGATGCATGATTTCTTCAGAGGATCTACAGTCGGACTTGGCAAATCACAACCCTCAAACGCCCGCGAACGTGACATGGCGCATCCACGGACAGTGACCGGTCACGTCTCATACTTGGTGCTAAGTATCCGAGTCTCTCATATTTCATCCCCTAGATCCATAGAAACCATGCAAAAGAAATCCTATGTACTATGCACATCACGCTAGCCTAACTATGCTTCATCATTGGAGATGTCTACGATGTCCATGTCGGGTGTCGAGTAGATGGGCGCGTAGGAGGGCTCCGGCTCCTCCTCATCCATATACGCGAGCATCTCGTCGACTTCCGTAGTGTACTCCGCTTCCGCCTCCTGCAGACGACGACGTTTGGCCTCTGCTACTTGAGTTGTGTTGAGATTTTCCCCGAAGAGGAAGGGTGAAGCAATATAATAATGGTTAGTATTTCCCTTAGTGAGAACCAAGGTTATCGAACCAACAGGAGAACCATGCAAATGCCTAGTAAACAGTACCTACACACAAGAGCAAATACTTGCACCCAACGCGGACAAGAGGGTTATCAATCCCCTTGTACTCATTAACTAGATCATTGATGGCGCGCGTTGCTACGCCCGTCTATTTGGGATGTTGTATGATACAGCTTTACAAAGGTTTTACAATGAAAAAAGGCTTACAAATTTTGGTAGAACATTAGAATGGAGTGAGCCTGATAAATGTAGCTCATTCAGATTGTGCCCTTATGTTGCCTTAGTTTGTAGTTTATTTTCAGTTTCAGACTGTTTTCCCTTTTATTGCCGAGACAGTGCTTTCAGCTGGTTTCCTCCGCGTGCATCGTAAACTTCACTGTGGCTTCATTCTACTAATAAAATGGAGCTGCGTGGGAGCCCTTTTCCACTAAAAAACTTTTTGTGTAACCGAAATGAGTCACAGAACACGCACATGTCTAGGAACAGTTTAAGTGTTAAAGTCGGTTGCATAGTGACTTACATTCCAGCATTGATCTTAGTGGAAGAAAATAAATGAAAAGAAAACTACCTTGTACCGAGCACCAAGTGAGCTTCATATTAAGCATTGATCTTACAAACAACTACTAAAGTCACTTCAACATGGTTTTCTTTATGAAACAGAATGAGACTGAGTAGGAAATAATTAATCTGAATATGATAATATATGTGCAATATAAACCTATAGAGTTATCAACAGACCTTGTGACAGATTCAAGAAAGTATTCCCATTAGTACTATTGGTGGTATTATGTTTGTAGCATGTCAAACATGAAAATACAGAAGGGGAAAACACAGGATACGCACAATGCAAAAGTATAATACAAGGGACCTTTATGATGAAAAGAGGTAGCACCTTCTCACCCGTACAAAGAAAAAGGGCTGATAATAGGGCAATTGTCTCAATGACTTAAAGGAAATACATGTATATACATGGATAAGAAAGCAGTAGAATAATTTTACATCTCTAGAAATAGGGTCCAGATTTACCACAGTAATGGAAATAGAGAAGTAGGATCATAATGTAGCAAAGACCATAAACATCGCTTTGGAGGATAAATAAGGGTGATTTGTAGAGATCCAAGTCGTGGATAGTTCAGTTCAGATAGGACCAATGGTTCTCAGGAAACACAGTATAGATAAGCCGAAACTGACAAGCACAAAGTCTACCAAACTGGGTGATAGCTGTCCCACATAGACGACATAATAAGTAAAACGTCCAGAAAGGTTTGTCGCACGCAAAACATATCCATTTATTTATTACCTTCCGAAGTTAATGAGCCAATCTTTGTTCAGGGGAGATACAATTTCTTTTTTGAAGCAAAGATCTTACTTGTGTCAGTTGCAGCCCTGTAAGTTGTGAAGATAGCTATTGCTATATATGTACGTTGAAAAATATAACCTTGAACTGGGTGTCAAAGTACAATGTGGCTGCTTAACTTTTTGCGTTTTTCTTGTTTGTGCTACTGGAAGCATTTGTGACAGGTGCATTTGGATCATCCGGTGTCTGTTGGCTGGAAGTCGGTGGTGTTTTTTGCCCAGAAAAATCGAGAAAATAGTCATGCATTGAAGAAACATATAAGGTACTTATATAACTTGAGAGATGACTATACTGTTGTCATAAGTACGTGACCAATTGCACAACAGATCAATGTATTATCAGTTCTGTTGGTGCTATCATTGTCGTTAGTCCAAGTGTTCGCCTGTCATTGCAAAAGTTCAGAGGTCACAAATATAGTTACTTTTAGGTGTAGTAATTAACTGCCAACAATCATGATAATGACTCGACAATGTGAGACTGCATCATATCGTTGCACTACGTACAGAGATTCAGCGACTATAATGAGAGTTCAACGGATAATAGATAGTCTGGTAACTCTTAGGATAGTTATAAGATAATAGATATTCTCTAAAAAATTAGATGAGAAAGCTTACTCAATATCTGTCATATGGAGGTTCCTCACGTCAGAATCCTGGGCTCGAGCAGGCAGTCGACTTTCAAGAGATCTGAAATTACTGATAGTAAAGCAGCAAAGTGGAGGAAGCGCAATTGTGCATGCACAGAAGTAGAATTTCCTTGCCTATAAAGGAGTCTGTCTTTACAACCAGAGGGTAGAGGTATAAAATTTGTGAGTGAATATGCATAGTCGGGATAATTGATAGGGACATCACGCTATGCCTAAACTTTCGACCATGGAGTTATTTTAATAGAACTACCTTCCGCAGCCTTATACATGTTCTTTGCTAATTTCATAAAGAAGTTCTTGATGAGGAAAACAATACCCTCCTTTAATTTTACCCAAATATTTCTGCATGCATCACATGCATCTTGCTACACATTTCGATCCCCTACATAGAAGATCAGTATTAAACACAGGGACAATACATTATGTAAGAGAGGATACATGCTAATAAGTAATTAGTAGGCATGTTCATTAACAAAGACGATGTTAAGATGCGTAAATTCATTCTCCCTGTAGAAATCACATACAAGAGCTATGCGTGCAAGCACGGTGACATGCCCAGGGGATTGGCTCAGATCTGATAAAAAAATTGGCCTGAAAACCAACTCACTGAATTATTTTACTTCTTTCTGTTGGGAAGGGAGTAAATCAGAATTGGATAACCTCATGTTAACATGCAACTTTAAGATGCAGATATATTTCAACAAAGGTGGGTTACCTGTCCAAATGCTATAAAAGATCATGAGTTGCCGAAGTAGAAAAATTGCCAGTACAGTCTCCATGATCTGCCCAAATCAAGTGACCACATCAAGCATTAACAACACATTTATGTATTTTTTTTGTTTATTAGTACAGGCAGAAGATGTCGAGGCTTCGTCTCCCTCTACAACAGAATGGTTACGTTTTTTGCGCATTGTAATAATACTTTTCTAATTCACATGTTCCATATAGGAGCATGATATGAATGTTGGAAATATGCCCTAGAGGCAATAATAAAATGGTTATTATTATATTTCCTTGTTCATGATAATTGTCTATTGTTCATGCTATAATTGTATTAACTGGAAACCGTAATACATGTGTGAATACATAGACCACAACATGTCCCTAGTGAGCCTCTAGTTGACGAGCTCGTTGATCAATAGATGGTTATGGTTTCTTGACTATGGACATTGGATGTCATTGATAATGGGATCACATCATTAGGATAATGATGTGATGGACAAGACCCAATCCTAAGCATAGCACAAGATCGTGTAGTTCATTTGCTAAAAGCTTTTCTAATGTCAAGTATCATTTCCTTAGACCATGAGATTGTGCAACTCCCGGATACCGTAGGAATGCTTTGGGTGTGCCAAACATCACAACGTAAATGGGTCGCTATAAAGGTGCACTACGGGTATCTCTGAAAGTGTCTGTTGGGTTGGCACGAATCGAGACTGGGATTTGTCACTCCGTGTGACGGAGAGGTATCTCTGGGCCCACTCGGTAATGCATCATCATAATGAGCTCAATGTGACTAAGTAGTTAGTCACGGGATCATGCATTACGGAATGAGTAAAGTGACTTGCCAGTAATGAGATTGAACGAGGTATCGGGATACCGACGATCGAATCTCGGGCAAATAACGTACCGATTGACAAAGGGAATTGTGTACGGGATTGCTTGAATCCTTAACATTGTGGTTCACCTGATGAGATCATCATGGAACATGTGGGATCCAACATGGGTATCCAGATCCTGCTGTTGGTTATTGGCCAGAGAGCTGTCTCGGTCATGTCTGCATGATTCCCGAACCCGTAGGGTCTACACACTTAAAGTTCGGTGACGCTAGAGTTGTTATGGGAAGTGTGCAATTGACGAATGTTGTTCGGAGTCCCGGATGAGATCCCGGACGTCACGAGGAGTTCCGGAATGGTCCGGAGGTAAAGATTTATATATGGGAAGTCCTATTTTGGCCACCGGAAAATGTTCGGGATTTTTCGGTATTGTACCGGGAAGGTTCTAGAATGTTCCGGAGTGGGGCCCACCTGCATGGGGGGACCCACATGAACGTGGGTAGTGGGACCAAGGCCCCACACCCCTGGTCAAGGCGCACCAAGATCCCCCCTTAGAAGGAATAATATCATATCCCGAAGGGATAAGATCAAGATCCCTAAAAAGGGGGGATAACAATCGGTGGGGAAGGAAATGATGGGATTTCTTTCCTCCCACTTTGCCAACGCCCCAATGGACTTGGAGGGCAAGAAAGCAGCCCCCTCCACCCCTATATATAGTGGGGAGGCGCATGGGAGCAACGCCCCTTGCCCCTGGCGCAGCCCTCCCCCTCTCCAACTCGACCTCCTCCTCAGTAGTGCTTGGCGAAGCCCTGCCGGAGAACTGCAAGCTCCACCACCACGCCGTCGTGCTGCCGGAGCTCTCCCTCAACTTCTGCTCTCCCCTTTCTGGATCAATATGGAGGAGACGTCCCCGGGCTGTATGTGTGTTGAACGCGGAGGCGCCGTCCGTTCGGCGTTAGATCGGATCTTTCGCGATTTGAATCGCCGCGAGTATGACTCCCTCATCCGCATTCTTGTGACGCTTCCACATCGCAATCTTCAAGGGTATGAAGATGCACTCCCCTCTCTCTCTCGTTGCTAGTCTCTCCATAGATTGATCTTGGTGATGCGTAGAAAATTTTGAATTATTGCTACGTTCCCCAACAGTGGCATCATGAGCTAGGTCTATGCGTAGATTCTATGCACGAGTAGAACACAAAGTAGTTGTGGGCGATGATTTGTTCAATTTGCTTACCGTTACTAGTCTTATCTTGATTCGGCGGCATTGTGGGATGAAGCGGCCCGGACCGACCTTACACGTACGCTTACGTGAGACAGGTTCCACCGACTGACATGCACTAGTTGCATAAGGTGGCTAGCGGGTGTCTGTCTCTCCCACTTTAGTCGGATCGGATTCGATGAAAAGGGTCCTTATGAAGGGTAAATAGCAATTGGCATATCATGTTGTGGTGTTGGCGTAGGTAAGAAACGTTCTTGCTAGAAACCTATAGCAGCCACGTAAAAACTTGCAACAACAATTAGAAGACGTCTAACTTGTTCTTGCAGCATATGCCGTGTGATGTGATATGGCCAAAAGGATGTGATGAACGATATATATGTGATGTATGAGATTGATTATGTTCTTGTAATAGGAATCACGACTTGCATGTCGACGAGTATGTGTCACGACTGGTTTTCCAATAAAATATTTATTGAGAAACCGTTATAAACTAGTATAGGAAAAATCTTCCTTACTAGTAGACAAATCCTTGATACAGAAAACCAGAAGTACTAAATATTATACAAGGTTGAGCTGAGGCTGCTCAACAATTTATTACAAGCACGCCAATATTATACATAAGGGCGGATATGACACAAGGGTATGGTGGCATACTACTGACTTGTAATAAAAGTGGTGGTGGATATGTCACAGTGAAGTGGGCGACATGACTCCTAATCTTATAGCTAATCGAGCGTCGGAGTGAGGCTTGATGATTTTATTCGTGTAGTGGAAGCGTATATGATACAAGTGACCGATTCCAGGATCGCACGGGACTGACTGGGACTCCTCTATGCGTCGGACTTGCTATCATACTCTTCATCCATGAGATCGCCTTCGTCAACATCTGGCCAAATCAACAAGCCAGGTGAGTACTTTGAATGTACTCGCAAGACAGTTCAGACATAAGATATAACAAATGCAAACATGATGCACATGAGCAGTTAGCAATGCATACTCAGATAATAAATTTGCACGACATGTTAAATAAAAGGAAGTCAGGCGGTAGTCCTCCCGAAATCCCAAAATAACTGAAGACCGATCGGGTGTCTGAAGCGACGCCTCGAAAGGTAAAGATAAATTAGCATGCCGTAGTCGGGCGTCAGGGCAACACCGCATAAAGGGCTTATATTGAATGGTAAATGACAGTGCGTGCCACAGTTGGACGTCTTAAGCGACATCTTGAAAAGGGCTTATAATGAAAGTGAATAACAGGGATGCCACAGTCGGACGTCTGAGCGACATCACATAAAGGGCTTATATCGAAAGTAAATAACAAGAGTGCCACAGTCGAACGTCTAAGCGACATCACATAAAGGGCTTATACCAAAAGTAAATAATAAGTGTGCCATAGTCGGACGTCTGAGCGACATCACATAAAGGGCTTATACCAAAAATAAATAATAAGAGTGCCACAGTCGGACGTCTGAGCGACATCACATAAAAGGGCTTATACCAAAAGTAAATAATAAGAGTGCCATAGTCGGACGTCTGAGCGACATCTCATAAAGGGCTTATATTTCATCATTCGTATTCAACAATTTCATGAGTTTAAATCACTCCAAGGAAATACTCAGTACATAATAATAAACGGGTTAGTCCATCCACAGGAATAACATTCAGCCGGGTTTAACACTCATGTTTATTTACCGGAGATTGTCACTGAGACTGACAGAGATAAGTTGAACACAGTCCCTGACCATAGATACAGGTACTCGAATGGTTTTGACTCTGCATAGTTTGTACTCTTTAACCACAGCCAACGGATTTCAGTAGTCACAAGGGACTAGTTCCGTTTACGGTATTTTAGAAGTAAACACATCTAACCAGTACACACCCATTCCACATCCCGTTTCCAAGGATCACCCTAGGCAACGTTCAAGAAAAACTTTAAGACGGGGAGGCCACAACCTCGAATAGCATGGGATCAAATTTATATCGTGCGCTCTAAGGGGTGCCCCCCTCTCGGTCTCAACCGGAAACACCCATGCCCCCAGACCGGATGACGGGCTTTAATCCAGGGCCATGGAACCCTCATCACGGCCCCTCTATTTGGTGTGTACGTCGAAAGAGGTTTGCAACTTACTAAACCGTATTCTTTGCAGAAAACATGTGGCAGCACAAAAAAAGGGACGGACGGTAACGTGACTTGATCCACGTTAACACTGGAGTTAAACAGTTGACATAAGACTGGCATGCTTCAACAATACCATCTTACCACCTTTCATGTCACCACATGATCGTGTTATCTCTCATCAAATGACACATCAAGTTTCGAAGCTCACTTGTAGTTGCCTTGCATGCAATATAACACTTACATATGCTTATATAAACATGCCATGAAGTAACTACTCAAGAAAACATGCAAAACACTCATCATATCAAAGGTTCAAACATGCTTGCCTGGTTCGGAGTAGTCGGAGTCAAGCTTGGCGAAGTTTGCATCTCCGTCACCTCCATCGGTATCTACGGTATAAAAGAAAGTCGGATACTCCGTAAATACCGTGCGTGCACAAAAAGTGTTCCACATATTTTTCAAAGAAATATGATAAAAAAACTAGACAGAAAAATAAAGATGACAGAAAAAGAATCAATTAAAAATTGTCTTTTGTTTAAAAGTTATTAAAGTTTTAGTCCAGGGACTTATCTGTAATGAAATATAAAGTTTCCAGGGGGTACTTTATAAAAAGACAGAAAAACATTTCAGTTAGAAAGCGTATTTTGCCCGAAGGCATTTTCAGAAAACGGTTCAAAAAGAAGAAGAAGCTGACGAGGGGGTCCCACCCGTCAGGTTTGAATTTCAGAACAGAGTCGCCGGTGCCCGAGGGCTGTGGTGGTCGCCAGCGGCAATCCACGGTGAGGTAGGGGGAAAGGAGGGTACCTACGGGTTCACTGAGTCCTTCTGCACCTGTGGGTGTTGGAGTTGGTCGTCGGCGAGCACCACGTCAATGGCGGCCTCTACTCTGGCGGACGGCGGTTCGGGTGGTGATGGGTCTCGTCGAGGAGGGCTGCAACCTTCGAATTGAAGCTTGGGTTAGAAGTGTGGGTGCACTAGGAGGTTGCTGACAAGGTATGGGAGGCGGGGTTGCTCTCACCGGAGCGGATCTTGCCGGAGCCCGAAGTAGATCGGGGTGGCCAGAGTCGGGGAAGAAGGCCTCCCCGAGGTCTTCCTAGTAGCTAGGCGTGGCTCTGGTGAGGTGGAGGGGTGATGCTTGGTCGAGATCAAGCTCGAGGCCCCCTTTTTATAGCCGGCCCGAGGCGGTTGCCGCGATCGGGATTACTCCGGCGTGATTACGACGAGGCAGTGGTTGAACGGGAGGTTTAGGGGTCGGGGCAGCTGCGGAGAGGTTCACTGGTTCCATCCCGAGGCTAAGTTTGGCAAAACTTGGGCGCTATTCCACGCTCTCGACGGAACGGCCTCACGGGGCTCGTCGGCGGCAGGGAGCGCGCCCTGTGCTGCTCAGGCCACGGCGACGGTGCCGCAGCATGCACAGGCAAGTGGACAGCCACGCGGAGGTTGCTGGTGGTTTGGGCGGTGCTGGACGGCGCCGAAGGGCAGGGCTGGCCCCTGCTGGCCGCCACGGGTGGCTCTGCCACCGCATAAGACGCCGGTGATGAGGTGCCACGTCGCCACCGACACTTGCGCCTGTCCAAACGATCGTGCGGTGCTCTGGATAAGAAGAGGGAGCAGTCCACAATGATCCAAGGTGGCTACTGGTGAGATTGTCGACGCGTTCTGACGAAAACGACACCGCCGACTAAATCTGAATACTGAAACTGAACTTTTCTGAATTTTGCCAGAAAACAGTGCATGCCAGGTGTTCGATGAAATGTTTTTGGCATGTGGAAATTTCTTCTGGAGTTGATCTTTGGTGAGGTGACCTCTCAATGCACCTGGGGGCTGCGTGATTTATCTCAGAATTTTTGGAGAAGAAAAATAATGTATTTCACCAAAAATGGCCAATCTGGTCCAAACTTGCAGCAAGCCAAATTTGAAAATTTTGAATTGTGGAATAGTGGATCTTGATGGATCTAGGTTGGGGTTACTAAGGACTAGTCAGGGGAGTTTGTTTGAGACCAAAACTCAAAAGGAAACTGGTACTTCCTTTGTAAATCACCTAGGTCCAAAATAAATGACAGAAATTGTTTTGAGGGTAAAATAAATAGAATAAAAATCAAAAATGGGTTGAGCTTGCTGGCATTGGATACTTGGCTTGACCCAAAGTGGAGGGAGGGGTTTTGGAAGAAAATTTTAACATGTGACAAGGCAAAAGAGAAATCTTTGAATGATAAAAGAAATAAAACCAAAAATCCATAGGATTTCTTTTTAATAGAAATCATTGCAAAACCCTCCAATATTATTTGTGCTGAGCCAACACAATTCTGAAAAACCCTTAAGACTAAAGATCAAGGTTGAGAAGGACCTTTCTTAGAAAAGAAAAATATTTGTCATAAAAAGAAAAGATTTGTGAAGAAGAGTCCCTCTAAAGAAAAAAATTCAAATACCCTCCTTTATTTCAAATAATATTTTTAATGAAAGCCAAAACAAAATTTTTGGAGTGTTACAACACCTACCTCCTTAGGAAAAATCTCGTCCCCGTGATTTCAGCTAATCCTCAAATAGGTGTGGGTGTTCTGTCCAAAGAAAATGCTCTCTTTCCCATGTTGCTTCATCCTCGGTGTGATTGCTCCACTGAACTTTGAAAAATTTAATTGTATTCTGACGGGTCCTCCTTTCGGACTCCTCCAATATTTTTATTGGATGTTCCCTGTAGGTGAGGTCTGGTTTCACGTCAATGTCCTCATGAGATACATGCTTCTCTAGGTTGCTTACGCATTTCCTCAACTGTGAGACGTGGAACACGTCGTGGACATCTGATAGCTCTTCGGGTAGGTCTAGCTGGTAGGCTACTATGCCTCTTCGCGCAACTACACAGAAGGGTCTGATAAATCTTGGTGCTAGCTTTCCTTTAACTTTGAATCGTTGCAGGCCCCTCATAGGTGATACTCGTAGGTACACATACTCACCGGGTTCAAATCTGACTCCCCGATGTTTTCGATCATAATAACTCTTTTGTCGGCTTTGAGCTATCTTGAGTCGGTCCCTGATTAGCCAAACTTTCTCCTCAGCTTCCTTGAGCATGTCTGGGCCGAAGATACGACTGTCCCCTGTCTCTGACCAATTTAATGGAGTACGACATCTCCGCCCGTACAAGGCTTCAAAAGGTGCCATTTGCAGGCTGGCTTGGTAACTGTTGTTGTATGCGAACTCGGCATATGGCAAGCTTTCTTCCCAACTGGTTCCATAGGTGAGAACATATGCTCTCAACATGTCCTCTAGAATTTGATTCACGCGTTCAGTTTGTCCATTAGTCAGGGGGTGGTATGCTGTACTGAATGCTAGTTGAGTTCCCAGAGCTTGTTGTAATTGGTCCCAAAATCTAGAGACGAATTGAGTGCCTCTGTCAGATATTATAGTCTTTGGAATTCCATGCAGACAGACTATACGGGAGAGATAAAGTTTGGCAAGTTTCTGAGTGGTGTGGGTCGTCTTTACTGGGATGAAATGTGCCACCTTAGTCAATCTATCTGTGATGACCCATATGGCATCATTTCCGTATCGTGACCGAGGTAGTCCGACAATAAATTCCATTCCAATTTCATCCCATTTCCACTCGGGTATCTTGTTTGGCTGTAATAGTCCTGCTGGTTTTTGGTGCTCCGCTTTAATGCGCTGACATGAATCACAACATGCAATGAATGTGGCTATATCCCTTTTCATACCGTGCCACCAAAATTTTACCTGAATGTCCTTGTACATTTTGGTCCCTCCAGGATGGATTGAATATGGAGCGGTGTGGCCTTCGGCTAGAATTTGCTGTTTAAGGTTTTCTATATTTGGTACGCAAAGCCTATCTCCGTACCATAATATTCCCTTATCGTCTATGACGAATTCTGAGGCCTTGCCCAAACTCACTTTTCTTTTTATGCCTTTGATGCTGGGGTGTCCATGCTGAGCCTCCTTAATCTGTTCCATTAGGGTAGGTTGTATTTCCAAATTTGACACATTGCCCTCCATGACCATCACCAAGTTAAGTTTGGCGAACTCCTGCTGAAATTCAGATCTCAAGTTTGGTAGACCATCGTTACCCAAACTGGGGTTCCGACTAAGAGCATCCGCCACTACATTTGCTTTTCCTGGATGGTAGTGAATGCCAACATCATAATCTTTCACTAATTCCAACCAGCGTCACTGTCGTAAATTGAGTTCTGGTTGTGTGAAAATATATTTGAGGCTTTTATGGTCCGTATATATTTCACAACGATTCCCAAGCAAAAAGTGCCTCCACTCTTTGAGAGCATGAATGACTGCTGCCAACTCCAAGTCATGAGTGGGATAATTTTCTTCATGCCTTCATAGTTGCCTGGAAGCGTATGCGACTACTTTGCCTTCTTGCATTAATACGCATCTGAGGCCCTTCCGGGATGCGTCACAATACACTTCAAAACTTTTGTGTGTGTCTGGTACAACCAATACTGGTTCTGTTGTTAATTTTCTTTTGAGTTCTTGGAAACTTTTCTCGCAGGCTTCAGTCCATACAAATTTCTTATCCTTCTTGAGTAATTGTGCCATTGGTTTTGCTATGGTGGAGAACCCTTCAATAAATCTTCGGTAATATCCTGCCATTCCCAAGAAACTTCGTACATCCGTTACGCTGGTTGGTGGTTTCCAGCCAAGTACGGCCTTGAACTTTTCTGGGTCTACGGCAACACCTTCTTGGGTTAGTACATGGCCTAGAAAACCAACCTGTCTTAACCAAAATTCGCATTTGCTGAACTTGTCGTATAATTGATGTTTCCTTAATTCTCCCAGTACAATCCTGAGATGTTCAGCATGCTCTTCTGGTGTCTTGGAGTATACCAGAATATCATCGATGGACACCACAACAAATTTGTCCATAAATTTCATTTGTTCATGAGGTGGACAAAATATGCGGGGGCGTTTGTCAGTCCAAACGGCATTACTGTAAATTCATATAGTCCGTATCTCGAGGTGAATGCTGTCTTGGGAATATCTTCTGTCCGTACTTTTAATTGATGATACCCCGACCTTAAATCAATTTTTGAGAAAACCCTGGCTTGTGCAAGCTGGTCAAATAAGTCATTTATCCGTGGCATTGGATATTTCTTTTTGATGGTGACCATGTTGAGTGCTCGATAGTCTATACATAATCTTAGTGTCCCATCCTTTTTCTTGGCAAACAATACTGGTGAACCCCAAGGTGAGGAGCAGGCTCGTATAAATCCTTTGTCCAGTAATTCTTTTATTTGCTTCTTTAATTCCACCAACTTGGAGGGTGCCATTCTATAGGGCTTCTTGTAAATGGGGGTGGTTCCAGGTGCTAGCTCAATGATGAATTCTATTTCCCGGTCTGGTGGCATGCCTGGTAGTTCTTCGGGAAATACGTCGGGGAACTCACACACCACTTGAACTTTGCTTAATTCCGAAACGTCCACCTTGTTCAACCTTGGTTGGCGTGACATTTGTCTTTCTTGAGCTGCAATTTTTATTGTCTTCCCGTGATGATGGGTAAGAATTACAGTCCGATTGAAACAGTCGATAAATCCTTTGTTGGTGGTTAACCAGTCCATTCCTAGGATGACATCCAGTCCCTTATTTTCCAATACAATGAGGTTTGCATGAAACTTTGGTCCCTCAAACTCAATAACCACACCTTGGAAGTAACTCTGAGTAACTTGCTTAATCCCGGGGGACTTTATGATCATGGATTTTTTCCAAGGGAAGCATCGAAAAATCATTTTGCAAAGAAAATTTCTTTGAAATGAACGAGTGAGAAGCTCCAGAATCAAACAAAACCGTGGCAGGTATTGTGTTGACAGGGAACGTATCGAGTACGATATCCGGGGCATTCTGTGCTTCCTCCTTGGTCACATGGTTCAAGTGACCCTTCTTGTGATTGTTATTGGGGTTGAAGTTGTTGCGCTTGGGTGTTGAATTATTTCCACCGTTGTTCGGCTTGGGAGCTGAGTTTCTTGGCTTTGGGCACTATTTGGCATAGTGCCCTTCTTCACCACAAGCGTAGCAAGTAACACTTGGGCGGTATGTAAAATCCTTGTCCCTTGCATGAAATTTTTTGTTTGGGCGTGGAACATTGGTTGTGGACTTGTTTGCTCCATTGTTCTGAAAATCAGTCTTGTTCTGGTTGTTGCGAGCATGAGTAGTCTGGTCCCTTTTGCGCTTGCAAACATCCTCCAAGCTGCGGCGCTCATTTTCCAATGTAATGGCTTTGTCCACAAGTGTTTTGAAATCCGGAAAGGTGTGTACGACCAGCTGGCATTTAAGTGCTGGTGCTAGACCGTCCAGAAATTTTTCCATCTTTTTATTTTTAGTCATGTGCTCTTCGTTGGCATAACGAGACAATAGAGTAAACTGACTATTGTACTCAGTCACTGTCATGCTTCTCTGCCTGAGGTCATCAAATTCCCTTTTCTTGATCTTCATAATGCTTCTGGGAATGTGCGCCCCACGAAAACCTTCTTTAAATTCTTCCCAGGTGATGTTGTTTTCATCGGGGTGCATGTGTAGGAAATTCTCCCACCATGATGCAGCTGCTCCAGTGAGATAGTGAGGTGCATATAGTACCTTCTCACGGCCTCAAGCGGTCTATCAATGTGAGAGAATGTTGGGGGACATGTCTTTTGTAGTTCCGACAACCTGGAATGCTGCTGATATGTTTCATGGTGATTTTCCATATTGATAACATGATTCATCATTTCTTGATGCTGCTGCTGACTTTGCTCATAAAGGCGGCATACTTGAGAAAATGCTGCTTCACTGCCTTGCTGACTTGACTGCCCCTGTGTGAAATTGTTACTTGTCTACGTACCATAAATTTCTTCCGGCGGAGTTGGCATGGAACGAGTCCAAGGACGAGGCATTTTCCACTCTGGGGTATTTTTTGTAAAACTTATGAGAAAAGCTGAGTGGCAGAATAAATAATTTTGCAAAGGCGAAAAATTAAGAACTCAAACATTTTTCAAGAAAATACTCGATTGTGCATGGAGAAGGACCGCTCAGTACATATCTTACAGGCAAGCCGTAATTATACAATACATCACTCAGGATGTGCGTACACATTCCTGACATGTTATTTAGGCTAGTGCACTTCTCCCAGTTCCTACATGATGCGCACACAAACTGCTACTCACAACCTATATACATATAAACATATCATACAAGCTGGTACATCGCATGGCTGCTAGGTGCACTCAGTCGGAGATGGTGAGGATTTCCCTCGGCCTACCGAGGGTAAGACCCAGTGATGCTGGAGACTCAGCCTCCTCCTCACTAATAGGCTCCAGGCGCGAAGTGTTGAGTTGAGGAGCTGGTGCGGGTGCGGCAGGTGGTGCAGTACTGACTGGAGTAGGAGCAATGACCTGGTCAAACTCCTTAGTGGTAGGCAAGCGGCAAGCAGTGGCGAAGATGGTAGGTGTATAGGATGCTGCGGACGAGGCGTAAGTCAGTGGTGGTGCTGTATGGAGGAGCTCCCTCCTGTTGGCAGAACAGCCCTGCACGAAGTCCATACGAGCAGCCACAAGGTCGTGCACGAGGTTATCAAAAGCTGCCTTGAGATACTCAACCAACATCTCAATAGCCTCATCTCTCTCTCCCCTAGGGCAAGCGAATGCATAGTGACAAGTGTACGGCACGTGGCGGGGGAGGTAGCGGTAGCGACGAGCCTTCATCGAAGGGAGAGCATCCCGGAGACAAGCTATCGCCTCACAGGTAGCCATCTGCATAGCATGCCGCTCCGTAGGCATGGCTCTTCCCACAAATCGGAAGCGGCGTGACTCAGGACGTCCTCCCTTGAATTGTACTGTGGCCTGGTGCATAGACACATTGTCGCTGATCTTGTGCTGGTAGAGTGTGAACTCCGGACGAGCCGATGGCCCGATCGCGACTTTGGTGATGGAGACGAGCAGCTTGATAAATCCCTCAGGAACATTGGCGAATACTTGTGACTCACAGTCGCTGCCAGCCATCTACAAAAGTAGACAAAAATTCCAAATAGTCAAATCATAAATTTATGATGACTAACAGAAAATTGCTACATTTGCTAAATATTATAGTAGCACTCATTACGCTAATAACTGATTAGCGATCGCACATAGTGGCTTCCTACAGTCAGCCTGGCTTTGATACCAAGTTTGTCACGACTGGTTTTCCAATAAAATATTTATTGAGAAACTGCCCTTTTTATAAACTAGTATAGGAAAATTCTTCCTTACTAGTAGACAAATCCTTGATACAAAAAACCAGAAGTACTAAATATTATACAAGGTTGAGCTGAGGCTGCTCAACAATTTATTACAAGCACGCTAATATTATACATAAGGGCGGATATGACACAAGGGTATGGTGGCATACTACTAACTCGTAACAAAAGTGGTGGTGGATATGTCATAGTGAAGTGGGCGACATGACTCCTAATCTTACAGCTCATCGAGCCTCGGAGTGAGGCTTGATGATTTTATTCGGGTAGCGGAAGCGTATATGATACAAGTGACCAATTCCAAGATCGCACGGGACGGACTGGGACTCCTCTAGGCGTCGGACTCGCTATCGTACTCTTCATCCATAAGATCGCCTTCGTCAACATCTGGCCAAATCAACAAGCCAGGTGAGTACTTTGAATGTACTCGCAAGACAGTTCGGACATAAGATATAACAAATGCAAACATGATGCACATGAGCAGTTAGCAACGCACACTCAGATAATAAATTTGCACGGCATGTTAAATAAAAGGAAGTCAGGCAATAGTCCTCCCGAAATCCCAAAATAACCGAAGACCGATCGGGTGTTTGAAGCGACGCCTCGAAAGGTAAAGATAAATTAGCATGCCGCAGTCGGTCGTCAGGGCGACACCGCATAAAGGGCTTAAATGGTAAATGACAGTGCGTGCCATAGTCGGACGTCTTAAGCGACATCTCGAAAAGGGCTTATAATGAAAGTAAATAACAGGGATGCCACAGTCGAACGTCTGAGCGACATCACATAAAGGGCTTATATCGAAAGTAAATAACAAGAGTGCCACAATCGGACATTTGAGCGACATCACATAAAGGGCTTATACCAAAACTAAATAATAAGTGTGCCACAGTCGGACGTTTGAGCGACATCACATAAAGGGCTTATACCAAAAATAAATAATAAGAGTGCCACAGTCGGACGTCTGAGCGACATCACATAAAAGGGCTTATACCAAAAGTAAATAATAAGAGTGCCACAGTCGGATGTCCGAGCGACATCTCATAAAGGGCTTACATTTCATCATTCGTATTCAACAATTTCATGAATTTAAATCACTCCAAGGAAATAATCAGTACATATAATAAACGGGTTAGTCCATCCACAGGAATAACATTCAGCCGGGTTTAACACTCATGTTTATTTACCGGAGATTGTCACTAAGACTGACATAGATAAGTTGAACACAGTCCCTGACCATAGATATAGCTACTCGAATGGTTTTGACTCTGCAGAGTTTGTACTCTTTAACCACAGCCAACGGATTTCAGTAGTCACAAGGGACTAGTTCCGTTTACGGTATTTTAGAAGTAAACACATCTAACCAGTACACACCCATTCCACATCCCGATGCCAGGGATCACCCTAGGCAACGTTCAAGAAAAACTTTAAGACGGGGAGGCCACAACCTCGAATAGCATGGGATCAAATTTATATCGCGTGCTCTAAGGGGTGCCCCCCTCTCGGTCCCAACCGGAAACACCCATGCCCCCTGACCGGATGACGGGTTTTAATCCAGGCCATGGAACCCTCATCATGGCCCCTCTATTTGGTGTGTACGTGGAAAGATGTTTGCAACTTACTAAACCGTATTCTTTGCAGAAAACATGCGGCAGCACAAAAAGAGGGACGGATGGTAACGTGACTTGATCCACGTTAACACTGGAGTTAACCGGTTGACATAAGACTGTCATGCTTCAACAATACCATCTTACCACCTTTCGTGTCACGACATGATCATGTTATCTCTCATCAAATGACACATCAAGTTTCGAAGCTCACTTGTAGTTGCCTTGCATGCAATATAACACTTACAGATGCTTATATAAACATGCCATGAAGTAACTACTCAAGCAAAAATGCAAAACACTCATCATATCAAAGGTTCAAACATGCTTGTCTCGTTCGGAGTAGTCGGAGTCTTGCTCGGCGAAGTTTGCCTCTCCGTCACCTCCGTCGGTATCTACCGTATAAAAGAAAGTCGGATACTACGTAAATACCGTGCGTGCACAAAAAGTGTTCCAAATTTTTTTCAAATAAATATGATAAAAAACTAGACAGAAAAATAAAGATGACAGAAAAAGAATCAATTAAAAATCATCTTTTGTTTAAAAGTTATTAAAGTTTTAGTCCAGGGACTTATCTGTAATGAAACAGAAAGTTTCCAGGGGTAGTTTATAAAAAGATAGAAAAATGTTTCAGTTAGAAAGCGTATTTTGCCCGAAGGCATTTTCAGAAAACGGTTCAAAAAGAAGAAAAAGTAGACGATGGGGTCCCACCCGTCAGGTTTGAATTTCATAACAGAGTCGCCGGCGCCCGAGGGCTGTGGTGGTCGCCGGTGGCGATCCACGGCGAGGTAGGGAGAAAGGAGGGTACCTACGGGTTCACCGAGTCCTTACGCACCTGTGGGTGGTGGAGTTGGTCGTCGGCGAGCACCACGTCGACAGCGGCCTCTACTCTGGCGGACGGCGGTTCGGGTGGTGATGGGTCTCGTCGAGGAGGGCTGCAACCTTCGAATTGAAGCTTGGGTTAGAAGTGTTGGTGCACTAGGAGGTTGCTAACAAGGTATGGGAGGCGGGGTTGCTCTCACCGGAGCGGATCTTGCCGGAGCCCGAAGCGGATCGAGGCGGCCGGAGTCGGGGAAGAAGACCTCCCCGAGGTCTTCCTAGTAGCTAGGCGTGGCTCTGGTGAGGTGGAGGGGTGATGCCTGGTCGAGATCAAGCTCGAGGCCCCCTTTTTATAGACGGCCCGAGGCGGTTGCCGCGATCGGGATTACTCCAGCGTGATTACGGCGAGGCAGTGGTTGAACGGGAGGTTTAGGGTTCGGGGCAGCTGCGGAGAGGTTCACTGGTTCCATCCCGAGGCTAAGTTTGGCAAAACTTGGGCGCTACTCCACGCTCTCGACGGAACGGCCTCATGGGGCTCGTCGGCGGCAGGGAGCGCGCCCTGTGCTGCTCAGGCCACGGTGACGGTGCCGCAGCATGCACAGGCAAGCGGACAGCCACGCGGAGGTTGCTGGTGGTTTGGCGATGCTGGACGGCGCCGAAAGGCAGGGCTGGCTCCTGCTGGCCGCCACGGGTGGCTCTCCCACCGCAGAAGACGCCGGCAATGAGGTGCCACGTCGCCACCGACACTTGCGCCCGTCCAAATGATTGTGCGATGCTCTGGATAAGAAGAGGGAGCAGTACATAATGATCCAAGGTGGCTACTTGGTGAGATTGTCGACGGGTTATGACGAAAACGACACCGCCAACTGAATCTGAACACTGAAACTGAACTTTTCTGAATTTTGCCAGAAAACAGTGCATGCCAGGTGTTCGATGAAATGTTTTTGGCATGTGGAAATTTCTTCTGGAGTTGATCTTTGGTGAGGTGACCTCTCAATGCACCTGGGGGCTGCCTGATTTATCTCAGAATTTTTGGAGAAGAAAAATAATGTATTTCACCAAAAATGGCCAATCTGGTCCAAACTTACAGCAAGCAAAATTTGAAAATTTTGAATTGTGGAACAGTGGATCTTGATGGATCTAGGTTGGGGTTACTAAGGACTAGTCAGGGGAGTTTGTTTGAGACCAAAACTCAAAAGGAAACTAGTACTTCCTTTGTAAATCACCTAGGTCCAAAATAAATGACAGAAATTGTTTTGAGGGTAAAATAAATAGAATAAAAATCAAAAATGGGTTGAGCTTGCTGGGATTGGATACTTGGCTTGACCCAAAGTGGAGGGAGGGGTTTTGGAAGAAAATTTTAACATGTGACAAGGCAAAAGAGAAATCTTTAAAAGATAAAAGAAATAAAACCAAAAATCCATAGAATTTCTTTTTAATAGAAATCATTGCAAAACCCTCCAATATTATTTGTGTTGAGCCAACACAATTCTGAAAAACCCTTAAGACTAAAGATCAAGGTTAAGAAGGACCTTTCTTAGAAAAGAAAAATATTTGTCATAAAAAGAAAAGATTTGTGAAGAAGAATCCCTCTAAAGAAAAAAATTCAAATACCCTCCTTTATTTCAAATAAAGATTTTAATGAAAACCAAAACAAAATTTTTGGAGTGTTACAGTATGAAAACCGGCAGGAGCCATAGTAGTTGTCTTAATTTATTGTATGACCCGCGTGTCATTGAATAACGCCATGTAGTTACTTTACTTTATGCTAAACTGTTAGCCATAGTAGTAGAAGTAATAGTTGGTGAGACAACTTCATGAAGACACGATGATGGAGATCATGGTGTCATGCCGGTGACGATGAGGATCATGGCGCCCCGAAGATGGAGATCAAAAGGAGCAAAATGATATTTGCCATATCATGTCACTATTTGATTGCATGTGATGTTTATCATGTTTTTACATCTTATTTGCTTAGAACGACGGTAGCATAAATAAGATGATCCCTCGCTAAAATTTCAAGAAAGTGTTCCCCCTAACTGTGCACCGTTGCGAAGGTTCGTTGTTTCGAAGCACCACGTGATGATCGGGTGTGATAGATTCTAACATTCGAATACAACGGGTGTAAGCCAGATTTACACAAGCAAAACACTTAGGTTGACTTGAAGAGCCTAGCATGTACAGACATGGCCTCGGAACACAAGAGACTGAAAGGTCGAACATGAGTCGTATAGCAGATACGATCAACATGAAGATGTTCACCGACGATGACTAGTCCGTCTCACGTGATGATCGGACACGGCCTAGTTGACTCGGATCATGTATCACTTAGATGACTAGAGGGATGTCCATCTGAGTGGGAGTTCATCAAATTAGATGAACTTAATTATCATGAACATAGTCAAAAGGTCTTTGCAAATTATGTCGTAACTTGCGCTTTAGTTCTAGTATTTTAGATATGTTCCTAGAGAAAATTTAGTTGAAAGTTGATAGTAGCAATTATGCGGACAAGGTCCGTAAACTGAGGATTGTCCTCATTGCTACGCAGAAGGCTTATGTCCTTAATGCACCGCTCGGTGTGCTGAACCTCGAACATCGTCTGTTGATGTTGCGAACATCTGACATACATGTTTCGATGACTACGTGATAGTTCAGTAATGTTAAACGGTTTAGAATTGAGGCGCCGAAGACGATTTTGAAACGTCGCGGAACATATGAGATGTTCAAAGGGCTGAAATTGGGATTTCAGGCTCGTGCCCATGTCAAGAGGTATGAGACCTCTGACGAGTTTCTTAAGCCTGCAAACTAAGGGAGAAAAGCTCAATAGTTGAGCATGTGCTCAGATTGTCTGAGTACTACAATCACTTGAATCGAGTGGGAGTTAATCTTCCTTGAGAGATAGTGATGGTTCTCCAAAGTCATTGCCACCAAGCTACTAGAGCTTCGTGATGAACTATAACATATTAGGGATAGATATGATGATCCTTGAGCTATTCGTGATGTTTGACACAGTGAAAGTAGAAATCAAGAAGGAGCATCAATTGTTGATGGTTAGTGAAACCACTATTTTCAAGAAGGGCAAGGGCAAGAAGGGATACTTCATGAAACGGCAAATCAATTGCTGCTCTAGTGAAGAAACCCAAAGTTTGAACCCAAACCCGAGACTAAGTGCTTATGTAATGAGGGGAACGGTCACTGAAGCAGAACTACCCTAGATACTTGGTAGATGAGAAGGCTGGCAAGGTTGACAGAAGTATATTGGATATACATTATATTAATGTGTACTTTACTAGTACTCCTAGTAGCACCAGGGTAATAGATACCGGTTCGGTTACTAAGTGTTAGTAACTCAAAATAAAAGGCTACGGAATAAACGGAGACTAGTTGAAGGCGAGGTGACGATATGTGTTGGAGTATTTCCAAGGTTGATGTTATCAAACATCACACGCTCCCTCTAACATCGGGATTGGTGTTAAACCTAAATAATTGTTACTTGGTGTTTGCGTTGAGCATAGACATTATTGGATTATGTTTATCGCAATAAGGTTGTTCATTTAAGGAGAATAATGGTTACTCTGTTTATTTGAATAATACCTTCAATGGTCTTGCACCTAAAATGAATGGTTTATTGAATCTCGATCTTAGTGATACACATGTTCATGCCAAAAGATATAAGATAGTAATGATAGTACCACCTACTTGTGGCACTGCCATTTGAGTCATATTGGTATAAAACGCATGAAGAAGCTCCATGTTGATGGATCTTTTGGACTCACTCGTTTTTTGAAAAGTTTGAGACATGCGAACCATGTCTATTAGTATGTATGCATGAAGAAACTCCATGCAGATGGATCATTTGGACTCACTTGATTTTGAATCACTTGAGACATGCAAATCATACCACATGGGCAAGATGACTGAAAAGCCTCGTTTTCAGTAAGATGGAACAAGAAAGCAATTGGAAGTAATACATTTTGATGTGTGCAGTCCAATGAGTGCTGAGGCACGCAGTGGATATCGTTATGTTCTTACTTCACAGATGATTTGAGTAGATGTTGAGTATATTTACTTGATGAAACGCAAGTCTGAATTATTGAAAGGTTCAAGTAATTTCAGAGTGAAGTTGATGATCGTCAAGAGGATAAAATGTCTATGATATGATCATAGAGATGAGTATCTGAGTTATGAGTTTGGTATACAATTAAGACATTGTGGAAATTGTTTCACAACTAATACCGCCTGGAACACCATAGTGTGATGGTGTGTCCGAACATCATAGCTGCACCCTATAGGATATGGTGCATACCATGATGTCTCTTATCGAATTACCACTATCGTTTATGGGTTAGGAATTAGAGACAACCGCATTCACTTCAAATAGGGCACCACGTAATTTCGTTGAGATGACAGCGTATGAAGTATGGTTTAGAGAAACCTAAGCTGTTATTTATTAAAAGTTTGGGGCTGCGAAGCTTATGTGGAAAAGTTTTAGCCTGATAAGCTCAAACCCAAAGCGGATAAATGCATCTTCATAGGACACCCAAAACAGTTGGGTATACCTCCTATTTCAGATCCGGAAGCAAAAGTGATTGTTTCTAGAAACGGGTCCTTTCTCGAGGAAAAGTTTCTCTTGAAAGAATTGAGTGGGAGGATGGTGGAGACTTGATGAGGTTATTGAACCATCACTTCAACTAATCTGTCGCAGGGCACAGGAGGTTGTTCCTGTGGTGCCTACACCAGTTGAATTGGAAGCTGATGATAGTGATCATGAAACTTCGGATCAAGTCACTACCAAACCTCGTAGGTCGACAAGGACGTGTACTGCTTCGGGGTGGTATGGTAATCCTGTCTTGGAGGTCATGTTGCTAGACAACAATGAACCTACGATCTGTGGAGAAGCGATGGTGGGCCCGGATTCCGATAAATGGCTCGAGCCAATAAAATCCGAGAGAGGATCCATGTATAAAACAAAGTGTAGACTTTGGAAGAACTACTTGATGGTCGTAAGGCTGTTGGGTACAGATGGATTTTAAAAGGGAAGACAGACAATGATGGTAAGTGTCACCATTAAGAAAGCTCGACTTGTCGCTAAGATGTTTTCCGACAAGTTCAAGGAGTTGACTACGATGAGACTTTCTCACTCGTAGTGATGCTAAGAGTCTGTTGAAATTGTATTAGCAGTTCCTGCATTATTTATGAAATCTTGCAGATAGGATGTTAAAAAACATTGTTTCCTCAATGATTTTCTTGAGGAAAGGTTGTATGTGATACAACCAGAAGGTTTTGTCAATCCTAAAAGATGCTAACAAGTATGCAAATCTCCAGCAATCCTTCTAAGGACTAGAGTAAGCATCTCGGAGTTGGAATATACGCTTTGATGAGATGATAAAAGATTTTGGGTTTATATAAAGTTTAAGAGAAACTTGTATTTCCAAAGAAGTGAGTGGGAGCACTATAGCATTTCTGATGAGTATATGTTGTTGACATATTGTTGATCGGAAATGATGTAGAATTTCTGGAAAAGCATATAGATAGGGTTATTTGAAAAGTATTTTTCAATGGAAAACCTGGATTAAGCTACTTGAACATTGAGCATCAAGATCTATAAGGATAGATCAAAATCGCTTGATAGTACTTTCAAATGAGTACGCACCATGACAAGATTTTGAAGGAGTTCAAAATAGATCGGCAAAGAAGGAGTTCTTGGTTGTGTTTTAAGGTGTGAGTATTGAGTAAGACTCAAGACCTGACCACGGCAGAAGAGAGAGAAAGGACGAAGGTCGTCCCCTATGCTTTAGACGTAAGCTCCACAGTATGCTATGTTGTGTACCGCACCTAAAGTGTGCCTTGCCATGAGTCAGTCAAGGGGTACAAGTGTGATCCAGGAATGGATCACAGGACAGCGGTCAAGGTTATCCTTAGTAACTAGTGGACTAAGGAACTTTCTCAATTATTGAGGTGGTAAAAGAGTTCGTCGTAAAGGGTTACGCCGATGCAAACTTTGGCACTAATCTGGATGACTCTGAGTAGTAGACCGGATTCGTATAGTAGAGCAGTTATTTGGAATAGTTCCAAATAGCGTGTGGTAGCTGCATCTAGGAGATGACATAGAGATTTGTAAAGCACACACGGATCTGAAAGATTCAGACCCGTTGACTAATAAACTCTCTCACAAGCGAGATATGATCAAACCCAATGGGTGTTGGATTAATTACAATCACATAGTGATGTGAACTAGATTATTGACTCTAGTGCAAGTGGGAGACTGTTGGAAGTATGCCCTAGAGGCAATAATAAAATGGTTATTATTATATTTCCTTGTTCATGATAATTGTCTATTGTTCATGCTATAATTGTATTAACTGGAAACCATAATACATGTGTGAATACATAGACCACAACTTGTCCCTAGTGAGCCTCTAGTTGACTAGCTTGTTGATCAATAGATGGTTATGGTTTCCTGACTATGGACATTGGATGTCATTGATAACGGGATCACATCATTAGGAGAATGATGTGATGGACAAGACCCAATCCTAAGCATAGCACAAGATCGTGTAGTTCGTTTGCTAAAAGCTTTTCTAATGTCAAGTATCATTTCCTTAGACCACGAGATTGTGAAACTCCCGGATACCGTAGGAATGCTTTGGGTGTGCCAAACGTCACAACATAACTGGGTGGCTATAAAGGTGCACTACGGGTATCTCCGAAAGTGTCTATTGGGTTGGCACGAATCGAGACTGGGATTTGTCACTCCGTGTGACGGAGAGGTATCTCTGGGCCCACTCAGTAATGCATCATCATAATAAGCTCAATGTGACTAAGTAGTTAGTCACGGGATCATGCATTACGGAACGAGTAAAGTGACTTGCCAGTAACGAGATTGAACGAGGTATTGGGATACCGACGATCGAATCTCGGGCAAGTAACGTACCGATTGACAAAGGGAATTGTATATGGGATTGCTCGAATCCTTGACATTGTGGTTCATTAGATGAGATCATCATGGAACATGTGGGAGAGAACATGGGTATCTAGATCCCGCTGTTGGTTATTGGCCAGAGAGCTGTCTCGGTCATGTCTGCATGATTCCCGAACCCGTAGGGTCAACACACTTAAGGTTCGGTGACGCTAGAGTTGTTATGGTAACTAGTGTGCAGTTGCCGAATGTTGTTCGGAGTCCCGGATGAGATCCCGGACGTCACGAGGAGTTCCGGAATGGTCCGGGGGTAAAGATTTATATATGGGAAGTCCTATTTTGACCACCGGAAAATGTTCGGGATTTTTCGGTATTGTACCGGGAAGGTTCTAGAAGGTTCCGGAGTGGGGCCCACCTGCATGGGGGGACCCACATGAACGTGGGTAGTGGGGTCAAGGCCCCACACCCCTGGTCAAGGTCCCTAAAAAGGGGGGATAACAATCGGTAGGGAAGGAAATGATGGGATTTCTTTCCTCCCACCTTTGCCAACGCCCCAATGGACTTGGAGGGCAAGAAACCAGCCCCCTACACTCCTACATATAGTGGGGAGGCGCATGGGAGCAACACCCCTTGCCCCTGGCGCAGCCCTCCCCCTCTCCAACTCCACCTCCTCCTCAGTAGTGCTTGGCGAAGCCCTGCCGGAGAACTGCAAGCTCCACCACCACGTCGTCGTGCTGCCGGTGCTCTCCCTCAACTTCTCCTCCCCCTTGCTGGATCAATAAGGAGGAGACGTCCCCGGGCTGTACATGTGTTGAACATGGAGGCGCCGTCCGTTCGGCGTTAGATTCCGCGATTTGAATTGCCGCGAGTACGACTCCCTCATCTGCGTTCTTGTAACGCTTCCACGTCGCGATCTTCAAGGGTATGAAGATGCACTCCCCTCTCTCTCATTCCTAGTCTCTCCATAGATTAATCTTGGTGATGCGTAGCAAATTTTGAATTATTGCTACGTTCCCCAACATTGAATACCAGAGGAACATATTATTTAAGCGATTTGCAGCGTAGTAGTAAAATTGATAGCAAAAGATGAAAGGGTAATGTACGGACACATACATTTTTTGGCAGAGGGTATGATTATCTTTTCTGTGAGACAATATGAGGACATGGTAATTGTTTGATGCAATTTATAGGTAAAATACCTGAGCATGTCGCAGAAGAAGATGTAGATGCTAGAGTAGGTTGTGCATACAAAGACAGGGAGGGAAGCATTATAGAGTACCACCGCGCATAAGAAAGGTTTGCAAATTTACCAGCCATGAATGAATAATACGCCCTGATTGCAACCTTCAAGGAGAGAGGAGCAGTTTCCAGCAGAGGAGGGCCATGATTGCAAGGTTGAAGGAGGGCACAGCAGTTTCAAGCACGCAAAGAGTCTGCTCTCCCTCGCCCCCACCTTTCTTCACATCGTGATTCGGTCACGCGCTGCTGATACGTCTCCAATGTATCTATAACTTTTGATTGTTCCATGCTATTATATTACCAGTTTTGGATGTTTAATGGGCTTTACTAAGCACTTTATATTATTTTTGGGACTAACCTATTAACCAGAGGCCGAGCCCAAATTGTTGTTTTTTGCCTATTTCAGTGTTCTGCGGAAAAGGAATATCAAATGGAGTCCAAACGGAATGAAACCTTCAGGAGAGTTATTTTTGGAACAAACGCAATCTAGGAGAGTTGGAGTGGACGTCAAGAAACAAACAAGGCGGCCACGAGGTAGCAGGGCGCGCCCTGATAACCCACAAGTATAGGGGATCGCAACAGTTTTCGAGGGTAGAGTATTCAACCCAAATTTATTGATTCGACACAAGGGGAGCCAAAGAATATTCTCAAGTATTAGCAGTTGAGTTGTCAATTCAACCACACCTGGATAACTTAGTATCTGCAACAAAGTATTTAGTAGCAAAGTAGTATGGAAGTAACGGTAACGGTAGCAAAAGTAACAGTAGCAATTTTGTAGTAATTGTAACAGCAGCAATGGTAAAGTAACTAAGTAAAGAGAAATATGTGAAAGGCTCATAGGCATTGGATCAGTGATGGATAATTATGTCGGATGCGATTCCTCATGTAATAGTTATAACATAGGGTGACACAGAACTAGCTCCAGTTCATCAATGTAATGTAGGCATGTATTCTGAATATAGTCATACGTGCTTATGGAAAAGAACTTGCATGACATCTTTTGTCCTACCCTCCCGTGGCAGCGGGGTTCTATTGGAAACTAATGGATATTAAGGCCTCCTTTTAATAGAGTACCGGACCAAAGCATTAACACTTAGTGAATACATGAACTCCTCAAACTACGGTCATCACCGGTAAGTATCCTGATTGTTGTCACTTCGGGGTTAACAGATCATAACACATAATAGGTGACTATAGACTTGCAAAATAGGATCAAGAACTCACATATATTCATGAAAACATAATAGGTTCAGATCTGAAATCATGGCACTCAGGCCCTAGTGACAAGCATTAAGCATAGCAAAGTCATAGCAACATCAATCTCAGAACATAGTGGATACTAGGGATCAAACCCTAACAAAACTAACTCGATTACATGGTAAATCTCATCCAACCCATCACCTCCAGCAAGCCTACGATGGAATTACTCATGTACGGAGCTGAGCATCATGAAATTGGTGATGGAGGATAGTTGATGATGACGACGGCGACGAATCCCCCTTTCCGGAGCCCCAAACGGACTCCAGATCAGCCCTCCTGAGAGAGTTTAGGGCTTGGCGGTACCTCCGTATCGTAAAACGCGATGAATCTTTCTCTCTGATTTTTTTCTCCCCGAACGTGAATATATGGAGTTGGAGTTAAGGTCGGTGGAGCTTCAGGGGGCCCACGAGGCAGGGGGCACGCCCTAGGGGAGGCGCGCCCCCCACCCTCGTGGACAGGGTGTGGGCCCCCTGACGTTGATTCTTTCGCCAATATTTTTTAATAAATCCAAAAGGTTGCTCTGTGGATTTCCAGGTCATTCCGAGAACTTTTATTTCTTCACAAAAATAAAACCATGGTAGTTCTGCTGAAAACAACGTCAGTCCGGGTTAGTTCCATTCAAATCATGCAAGTTAGAGTCCAAAACAAGGGCAAAAGTGTTTGGAAAAGTAGATACGACGAAGACGTATCAACTACCCCAAGCTTAAACCTTTGCTTGTCCTCAAGCAATTCAGTTGACAAACTGAAAGTGATAAAGAAAAACTTTTACAAACTCTGTTTGCTCTTGTTGTTGTAAATATATAAAGCCAGCATTCAAGTTTTCAGCAAAGATTATGAACTAACCATATTCACAATAACACTTAGGTCTCATGTTTACTCATATCAATGGCATAATCAAATAGCGAGGAATAATAATAAATCTCGGATGACAACACTTTCTCAAAACAATCATAATATGATATAACAAGATGGTATCTTGCTAGCCCTTTCTGAGACCGCAAAACATAAATGCAGAGCACCTTTAAAGATCAAGGACTGACTAAACATTGTAATTCATGGTAAAAGAGATCCAGTCATAGTCATACCCAATATAAATTAATAGTAATGCATGCAAATCACAGCGGTGCTCTCCAGCGGGTGCTTTTTAATAAGAGGGCGATGACTCAACATAAAAGTAAATAGATAGGCCCTTCGCAGAGGGAAGCAGGGATTTGTAGAGGTGCCAGAGCTCGATTTTGAAATAGAGATAAATAATATTTTGAGCGGTATACTTTCATTGTCAACATAACAACCAAGAGATCTCGATATCTTCCATGCTACACACATTATAGGCGGTTCCCAAACAGAATGGTAAATTTTTTACTCCCCCTCCACCAACAAGCATCAATCCATAACTTGCCCGAAACAACGGGTGCCTCCAACTAACAACAATCCTGGGGGAGTTTTGTTTGCAATTATTTGGTTTGATTTAAGAATGGGACTGGGCATCTCGGTGACCAGCCATTTTCTCGTGAGTGAGGAGCAGAGTCCACTCCTCTTGAGAATAACCCGCCTAGCATGGAAGATATAGAGATCCCTAGTTGATACATGAGCTGTTCGAGCATACAAAACAGAATTTCATTTGAAGGTTTGGAGTTTGGCACGTAAAAATTTACTTGGAACGGCAGGTAGATACCGCATATAGGAAGGTATGGTGGACTCATATGGAATAACTTTGGGGTTTATGGAATTTGGATGCACATGCAGTATTCCCACTTAGTACAAGTGAAGGATAGAAAGAGACTGGGAAGCGACCAACTAGAGAGCGACAAGTCATGAACATGCATTAAAATTAATCAACACTGATGCAAGCATGAGTAGGATATAATCCACCATGAACAAAAATATCGTGAAGGCTATGTTGATTTTGTTTCAACTACATGCGTGAACATGTGCCAAGTCAAGTCACTCGAATCATTCAAAGGAGGATACCACCCTATCATACCACATCACAACCATTTTAATAGCATGTTGGCGCGCAAGGTAAACCATTATAAGCTCCTAGCTAATTAAGCATGGAATAAGCAACTACAATCTCTAATTGTCATTGCAAACATGTTTATTCATAATAGGCTGAATCAGGAACGATGAACTAATCATATTTACAAAAACAAGATAGGTTGAGTTCATACCAGCTTCTCTTATCCCAATCAGTCCATCATATGTCGTCATTATTGCCTTTCACTTGCACGACCGAACGGTGTGCATAATAATAATAGTCACGTGCATTGGACTAAGTTGGAATCTGCAAGCATTCAATTCAAGGGAGAAGACAAGGTAATATGGCTCTTGGTTAAATCAACAATAATGCATATAAGAGCCACTCAACATTTTCATCATGGTCTTCTCCTCTCGACCCCCAAAGAAAAGAAAACAAATAAAACTATTTACATGGGAAAGCTCCCAACAAGCAAAAGAAGAAAGAGAAATCTTTTTGGGTTTTCTTTTAGTTAGTACTACTACAAGCATGGAAAGTAAACTAACTAATTTTTTTGTGCTTTTCTTAAGGTTATTCAAACACACAAGAAGAAAACGAGAAAAATAAAATAAACTAGCATGGACAGTACAATGAAAAAGTATGAGCACCGACAACTAAGATGAGTGTGTGAGCATGAATGTAATGTCGGTGAGAAATACGTACTCCCCCAAGCTTAAGCTTTTGACCTAAGTTGGTCTATGCCCATGGATCATAACTACTCTCTCCGGTGTACTGAGGAGTGTCATCTGACTGCCACTGGCTGGCGATCTCCTCTGGATCCCACTGATAAAAGGACGGTTGATAAGGGTTAAGTGGCGGTTCCGACCCAGGCTCTGGAGCTGATGTTTGGCCCCGGTACGCGTGAACAGCCTCCAGCAAGATGAGGTACGTGCCTGCAGTCAAGTCAAACAAAGAGGGTGCAGGCAAGATAATAGTCTCACTGTGAGTTTTATGAAATCTCAAATTATACTTAAGCATCTTCTCATCATTTTTAACAATAAACTCATGTGCTACCATGCTCTTATTATCTAGAAAAGTAGGAGGCAGCAGCTTTTCTTCTTTCTCATAATGCCTAATAGGTATCCTAAAGTGTTTAGCAAGGCATGAGGCATAGATGCCTCCAAAGATGGGGCCCTTTGTATGGTCCACACTTAATCGTTTAGCAACAATAGCGCCCATACTAACAGTGTTATCACGAAATAAAGCATGGCACAAAATAACAATATCAGGAACACTAAGGTTTCCACAGTTCCCGCAACCAATTAAGCATCTACTAGCAAATATTGCAAAGTAACGCAGAACAGGAAAGTGTATGCTAGTAATTCTTGCATCGGAAACCTTCCTCGTTTCCCCTATAGTAATCATGTCAAAAAATTCATCCACATCTTTACGATGTGGTTCCTCTATGCTGCCCTCGAAGGGTATCTTGCAAACCGCACAAAATTCACATAGTGACATCTCCCTAGCCTCATCATATAAATGAAACTCTACTGAAGGAGGTGATTTCTTAGAATGAAAGTAAAAAATTTGCACGAAAGTATTAGTGAGTAAGAGATACTGTTCGAGCTGGTCATGGAGGAAGCCGGTGAGGCCCGCATCATCAGCCAAAGAATAAAAATCATCATGAATCTCGGTTGCTCTCAAGAAATCATTACAAGGCCATTCACACGGCAGAACTTCCGCGACGCGAGGGAGATTATACTTTGGCTTCTTATTCTCCTTACTTTGTTTATCCTTTGAGCTTTGGCTAGAAGAGCCCCTCAAAAATCTCTTCATCATTTTCTGAAAATTTCTGAAATTTTTAGTAACTCAAAATAAAAGTGAACCAAACTCAACAAAATTGATAGCAACTACTCCCACAAGTGCCTAGAGACTATATCATGCATTAGAACTACTTGGGACCATATAAATTTGACATGCAAGCTCAAGAACAAGGTCACCTAGGCAGCAAAAATTTGCAATGAATAAAGCACTAGAACAAAAACTAATTGGACCATTGGAGGAGTCACATACCAAAGAACAATCCCCCAAAGTAGTTTTGTGAATGGAGCTTTGAGTAAGGACATCGGAAATGGCAGCAAGATGAGCTAGAACTCGTACTTGAGCTGGATAGTGCTTTTTTGGGAGGAAAAAGAAGAGTATGGGTGCAGGAATAAGTGGAGGAGGGCCACCATGGGCCCACGAGGCAGGGGGCGCGCCCAGAGGGGTAGGGCGCGCCCCTGACCCTCGTGGCCAGGTGCTTGCTCCCCCTGCTGTGTTCTCAGTGCCAGATATTCTCAAATATTCCAGAAAAAAAATCATATTTCATTTTCAGGGCATTTGGAGAACTTTTATTTTTGGGGTATTTTATATTGCATGGATAATTCAGAAAACGGACAGAAAATACTATTTTTGCTTTATTTAATCTAAATAACAGAAAGTAAAAGAAGGGTACAGAAGGTTGTGCTTTGTAACTTCATCCATCTCATGATCATCTAAAGGAATCCACTAACAAGGTTGATCAAGTCTTGTTAACAAACTCATTCCGAATAACATGGAACTGGAGAAATTTCGAATAACACTAGGTTACCTCAACGGGGATATGTACATCCCCAATGATAAGAATATCACATTTCTTCCTGACAGTAGGAAGAGGAAATTCAAAACCTCCAATAATAATTGATGGAATTTTTCCAATAGAATTGATACTATGAACTTGAGGTTGTTTCCTCGGAAAGTGTACCGTATGCTCATTATCATTGACATGAAAAGTGACATTGCCTTTGTTGCAATCAATTACAACCCCTGCAGTATTCAAAAAGGGTCTACCAAGGATAATCGACATACTATCTTCCTCGGGAATATCAAGAATAACAAAGCCCGTTAAGATAGTGACGTTTGCAACAACAGGCACATCCTCAAAAATACCGACAGGTATAGCAGTTGATTTATCAGCCATTTGCAAAGATATTTCAGTGGGTGTCAACTTATTAAATTCAAGTCTACGATATAAAGAGAGAGGCATAACACTAACACCGGCTCCAAGATCACATAAAGCAGTTTTAACAAAGTTTCTTTTAATGGAGCATGGTATAGTTGGTACTCCTGGATCTCCTAGTTTCTTAGGTATTCCACCTTTAAAAGTATAATTGGCAAGCATGGTGGAAATTTCAGCTTCCGGTATCTTTCTTTTATTTGTAATAATATCTTTCATGTATTTAGCATAAGGATTAGCTTTAAGCATATCAGTTAAGCGCATACACAAAAAGATAGGTCTAATCATTTCAGCAAAGCGCTCAAAATCCTCATCATCCTTTTTCTTGGATGGCTTAGGAGGAAAAGGCATGGGTTTCTGAACCCATGGTTCTCTTTCTTAACCGTGCTTCCTAGCAACGAAGTCTCTCTTATCATAACATTGATTCTTTGATTGTGAGTTATCAAGATCAACAGCTGGTTCAATCTCTACATCATTGTTATTGCTAGGTTGAGCATCAACATGAACATTATCATTAACATTATCACTAGGTTCAAGTTCATCACCAGATTGTGTTTCGGCATCAGAAATAGAAATATCATTGGGATTCTCAGGTGTGTCTACAACAGGTTCAAGAGAAGCATGCAAAGTCCTATCATTTTTCTTCTTCTTTTTAGAAGTACTAGGTGCATCAACATTATTTATCTGAAAATCTTGCTCAATTCTATTAGGGTGGCCCTCAGGATACAAAGGTTCCTGAGTCATTTTACCCGTTCTAGTTGCTACTCTAACAGCAAAATCATGTTCATTATTTAATTCATTGAGTAAATCATTCTGAGCCTTAAGCACTTGTTCTACTTGAGTGGGAACCATAGAAGCATGTTTACTAATGAGTTTAAGTTCCCCCTTAAATCTGGCCATATAATCGCTCAAGTGTCCAATCATATAAGCATTACTTTTTAATTGTCTACCAACATAAGCATTGAAGTTTTCTTGTTTAGCCATAAAGTCATCAAATTTATCCAAGCATTGGCTAGCAAACTTAGTAGATGGGATTTCAACTTTATCATATCTATAGAGAGAATTTACCATTACTACCTGTGTCGGGTTATCAAGACCATGTGTTTCTTTGATAGGTGGTATATTAAGGCCATGAATTTCTTCAACCGGAGGTAAATTCTTAACATCTTCAGCTTTAATACCTTTCTCTTTCATAGATTTCTTTGCCTCTTCCACATCTTCAGGACTGAGAAATAGAACACCTCTTTTCTTCGGAGTTGGCTTAGGAGTTGGTTCAGGAAGTGTCCAATTATTTTCATTAGTCAACATATTATTCAATAGCAATTCAGCTTGATCAACAGTCCTTTCCCTGAAAACACAACCAGCACAACTATCCAGGTGGTCTCTGGAAGCATCAGTTAGTCCATTATAAAAGATATCAAGTATTTCATTTTTCTTGAGAGGATGATCAGGCAAAGCATTAAGTAATCGGAGAAGCCTCCCCCAAGCTTGTGGGAGACTCTCTTCTTCAATTTGCACAAAATTATATATTTCCCTTAAAGCAGCTTGTTTCTTATGAGCAGGGAAATATTTAGCAGAGAAGTAATAGATCATATCCTGGGGACTACGCACACAACTAGGATCAAGAGAATTAAACCAAGTTTTAGTATCACCCTTTAATGAGAATGGAAATATCTTAAGGATATAGTAGTATAGCAAGATTTCTCATCATTAGTGAATAGCGTGGCTATATCATTTAATTTAGTAAGATGTGCCATAACAGTTTCAGATTCATAGCCATAAAAAGGATCAGATTCAACCAAAGTAATTATCTCAGGATCGACAAAGAAATCATAATCCTTATCAGTAACACAGATAGGTGAAGTAGCAAAAGCAGGGTCATATTTCATTCTAGCATTCAGAGACTTCTGTTTCAGCTTAGCTAACAACTTCTTAAGATCAGATCTATCATTGCAAGCAAGAAAATCTCTAGCAGTTTCTTCATCCATAACATAACCCTCAGGCACAACAGGCAATTCATATCTAGGGGGAGAATCTTCATCATCACTTTCATCAATATTATCAGTTTCAGTAATTGCATTCTCTCTAGCCCTAGCAAGTCATTCATCAAGAAATTCACCTAGTGGCACAGTAGTATCAAGCATAGAAGTAGTTTCATCATAAGTATAATGCATAGGAGAAGTGGCATCATCAATAACATCCGACATATCAGAATTAATAGCATAAGAAGGTTTAGGTGTCGCAAGTTTACTCATAACAAAAGGGGTGTAGAGCTAGATGGCAGTTCCTTACCTCCCCTCGTAGTTGAGGGATAAATCTTAGTTCTTTCGTCTTTCAAGTTCCTCATAGTGATCAACAGATATAAATATCAAGTGACTCAAAGAATAGAGCTATGCTGCCCGACAACGGCGCAAGAAAATAGTCTTAATAACCCACAAGTATAGGGGATCGCAACAGTTTTCGAGGGTAGAGTATTCAACCCAAATTTATTGATTCGACACAAGGGGAGCCAAAGAATATTCTCAAGTATTAGCAGTTGAGTTGTCAATTCAACCACACCTAGATAACTTAGTATCTACAACAAAGTATTTAGTAGCAAAGTAGTATGGAAGTAACGGTAACGGTAGTAGTTTTGTAGTAACTGTAACAGCAGCAACGGTAAAGTAACTAAGTAAAAAGCAATATGTGAAAAGCTCGTAGGCATTGGATCAGTGATGGATAATTATGTTGGGTGCGATTCCTCATGTAATAGTTATAACATAGGGTGACACAGAACTAGCTCCAGTTCATCAATGTAATGTAGGCATGTATTCCGAATATAGTCATACGTGCTTATGGAAAAGAACTTGCACGACATCTTTTGTCCTACCCTCCCATGGCAGCGGGGTCCTATTGGAAACTAAGGGATATTAAGGCCTCCTTTTAATAGAGTACCGGACCAAAGCATTAACACTTAGTGAATACATGAAATCCTCAAACTACGGTCATCACCGGTAAGTATCCCGATTATTGTCACTTCGGGGTTAACGGATATAACACATAATAGGTGACTATAGACTTGCAAAATAGGATCAAGAACTCACATATATATTCATGAAAACATAATATGTTCAGATGTGAAATCATGGCACTCGGGCCCTAGTGACAAGCATTAAGCATAGCAAAGTCATAGGAACATCAATCTCAGAACATAGTGGATACTAGGGATCAAACCCTAACAAAACTAACTCGATTACATGGTAAATCTCATCCAACCCATCACCGTCCAGCAAGCCTATGATGGAATTACTCATGCACGGCGGTGAGCATCATGAAATTGGTGATGGAGGATGGTTGATGATGACGACGGTGACGAATCCCCCTTTCCGGAGCCCCGAACGGACTCCAGATCAGCCCTCCCGAGAGAGTTTAGGGCTTGGCGGCGGCTCCGTGTCGTAAAACGTGATGAATCTTTCTCTTTGATTTTTTTCTCCCCAAACGTGAATATATGGAGTTGGAGTTGAGGCCGATGGAGCTTCAGGGGGCCCACGAGGTAGGGGGCACGCCCTAGGGGGGCGCGCCCCCCAACCTCGTGGACAAGGTGTGGACCCCCTGACGTTGATTCTTTCGCCAATATTTTTTATTAAATCCAAAAAGTTGCTCTGTGGATTTTCAGGTCATTCCGAGAACTTTTATTTCTGCACAAAAATAACGCCATGGTAGTTCTGCTGAAAACAACGTCAGTCCGGGTTAGTTCCATTCAAATCATGAAGTTAGAGTCCAAAACAAGGGCAAAAGTGTTTGGAAAAGTAGATACGATGAAGACGTATCATGCCCCAGGGGGGTGGGCACGCCCCCCACCCTCATGGGCCCCTCATGGCTCCCCTGACCGACTTCCTTCGCCTATATATATCCATATACCCTGAAAACATCCAGGAGCACCATGAAACTCTATTTCCACCGCCGCAACCTTCTGTACCCGTGAGATCCCATCTTGGGGCCTTTTCCGGCGCTCCGCCGAAGGGGGAATCGATCACGAAGGGCTTCTAGATCAACATCATAGCCTCTCCGATGAAGTGTGAGTAGTTTACCACAGACCTTCGGGTCCATAGTTATTAGCTAGATGGCTTCTTCTCTCTCTTTGATTATCAATACAAAGTTCTCCTCGATCTTCTTGGAGATCTATTCGATGTAACTCTTTTTGCAGTGTGTTTGTCAAGATCCGATGAATTGTGGGTTTATGATCAAGATTATCTATGAGAAATATTTGAACCTCCTCTGAATCCGTTTATGTATGATTTGTTATCTTTGCAAGTCTCTTCGAATTATTAGTTTGGTTTGGCCTACTAGATTGATCTCTCTTGCAATGGGAGAAGTGCTTAGCTTTGGGTTCAATCTTGCGGTGTCCTTTCCCAGTGACAGCAGGGGCAGCAAGGCATGTATTGTATTGTTGCCATCGAGGATAAAAAGATGGAGTTTATATCATATTGCTTGAGTTTATCCCTCTACATCATGTCATCTTGCCTAATGCGTTACTCTGTTCTTATGCACTTAATACTCTAGATGCATTCTAGATAGCGGTCGATGTGTGGAGTAATAGTAGTAGATGCAGAATCGTTTCGATCTACTTGTCGCGGATGTGATTCCTATATACATGATCATGCCTAGATATTCTCATAACTATGCACTTTTCTATCAATTGCTCGACAGTAATTTGTTCACCCACCGTAATACTTATGCTATCTTGAAAGAAGCCACTAGTGGAACCTATGGCCCACGGGTCTATTTTCCATCATATAAGTTTCTGATCTATTTTATTTTGCAATCTTTACTTTCTAATGTATATCATAAAAATAAAAAAAATATTTATCTTATTATTATCTCTATCAGATCTCACTTTTGCAAGTGACCGTGAAGGGATTGACAACCCCTTTATCGCGTTGGTTGCGAGGTTCTTATTTGTTTGTGTAGGTACGAGGGATTTGCGTGTAGCCTCCTACTGGATTGACACCTTGGTTCTTAAAACTGAGGGAAATACTTATGCTACTTTGTTGCATCACCCTTTCCTCTTCAAGGGAAAACCAACACATGCTCAAGAGGTAGCAGTTGCGCGTTGCCGTCGAACCCTCTGCGGGCGTCCACCGTCACGCCGGCCCCAAACCCTACCAGCACCTGGATCCTGCTCCTCCGGTCACAGGGATCGACCGGATGGACTTGATCCATCCCTATCAGCAACCTGACAAGTGGAGCAGCAGCAGCTCAAGGCCAAGAGGAGGAGAACGTCAAGCCCACCAGACCAAGACGGGAGAGAAAGGCCAACCACAAGTTCATAGGCCCCCGGTGGGTTTCATACATGTTTGAGCCCAAGGAGTGTAAGTGAATATATAGAGAGAGGCTGTAGTAGGTGAGGGTATCCAGGCTTGGATCAGAACGACGGCGGCGGCTGTGACTGAAACTTGTATCTGTCTTCCCTTCCCCTGTACTTCTTCTTCGTCCAGAACTCCTGTAATCGCCACCATATCAGCTCCACCACATTGATCTATGAGAGAGTAGAAGTGGGTACCTAACACATGGTATCAGAGCCACATTGATCCATGTCCGCACAAATCATCACAAGTTTGGGTCACACACCTCCATCTCTTAATTTCCCCCAATTTTCAGGCGAGAATCCAAAAATTTGGAAGACCATGTGTGAGCAGTACTTCTCCTTGTTTCAGATACATGAATCGTACTTTATCCCTATGGCCAAGCTGCACTTCACTGGAGCAGTGGCGATTTGGTTGCAGTATGTGCAATCCAAATTTGGGCCATTAGATTGGGATGCGTTCTGTGACTTACTATGCACATGTTTTGGGCGTGATTGACATCAGTTTCTAATCCGACAGTTTTATGCACTTAAACAGACTTCTTTAGTCGCTGAGTACATTGAACAGTTCGAAACACTAATGAATCACTTGATATCATATTCTGATGCAACTCATCCATTTTATTTCTTGACGAGGTTCGTGGAGGGACTCCGCAGTGACATCCGAGCAGTAGTCCTGGTTTAGCGACCAGGGGACTTGGACACTGTCTGCACTGTGGCAATTCTGCAGGAGGAAGTTGTTGAAGGGCAACATTACAAGACATGCGGTGAGCATCCATAATTTTCGCCGTATGCTACCCGTACAAGACCACCAATTCCAGTGCCACTACCGGCGCCACCAGCGCGCACACCCAATCCAGCGGTCATGGCTGATGATCGCAGAGGTACAGAAAGTGCTCGGGCACCAGGGGATGCAGCACAAGTCGCAACACTTCGTAATTATCGCCGCGCCAAAGGGCTATGTTTCAAATGCGGCGAGCGATGGGGACATGATCATGTCTGCCCCCCGACAGTCAAGTTGCATGTTATTGAAGTGCTTTTTGACCTATTTAACTTGGATCTCGCTCCGGGTACAGAGGATTCAGAGAAAATGCAGACTAATAGTACACCAAATGATCAAGTACGGCATTTATCCGTGCACGCACTTGCAGGCACAGAGGCACCCAATTGCCTCCAGATTCACGACTGGGTTCAAGGGAAAGAGGTGCTTATGCTAGTTGAGTCGGGGAGTTTAGCCTCCTTTGTTTCTCATCAGCTCCTGCCATGTCTTTGTGGCGTACAGGAGATGCCCAAGGCTCTTAAAGTTTCAGTTGCCAACGGAGCAGAATTACAATGTACAAAAGAAGTGCCAGATTGCTCTTGGTATACACAAGGGCACGGCTTCTCCAGCAATTTCAAGGTGTTGCTACTGGGATCCTATGATGTGACATTGGGCATGGATTGGCTTGAGTACCACAGCCCAATGTTGATTGATTGGCCACGCCGGTGCATGCAAATTGAAGATCGTGGTCACACTATCACTCTACAGGGGGTTGCTGCAAGACAACAATCGTGCGCCCTGCTCTCTAGTGCTCAATTCGACAGTGTTCAGAAGAATTTGGCAGTGGCATTTGCAGTGCAGTTGTGTTTTTCTGCAGATTCTAGACAAGAGGTCATAGTGCTGTCAAAAGAACTGCCCCCAGAGATAGTTCAGATCTTGCTGGAATATGAAGACATATTCATGGAACCAACTGAACTACCACCAGTCCATGAGTGCGACCATAAGATACCACTGATGCAACGGGCTCAACCTGTCAACATTAGACAGTATAGGCACAAACCAGAATTGAAAACTGAGATCGAACGACAAGTTAGGGATCTTCTGAAGGCTGGGATTATACAAAAAAGTAGCAGTCCATTCTCCTCTTCCATCATCTTGGTCAAGAAAAAAGACGATACCTGGCGTATGTGCATTGATTATAGGCGCCTCAACGCCATGACCATCGTCAGTCGTTACCCGGTTCCAATAATTGATGAAATTTTGGATGAATTGGCCGGTGCCAGATGGTTCTCTAAGCTTGACGTCCGCGCCGGCTACCAACAGATTCACTTAGCCCCAGGAGAAGAACACAAAACAGCGTTCCAAACACATTCCAGCCACTTCGAATACAAGGTTGTTCTGTGTGGCCTGGCCGGTGGACCAGCAACCTTCTTGGGGGCGATGAACACAACCCTACACCCAGTGTTGCACGTTTGTGCAATGATGTTCTTTGATGATATCATTGTGTTCAGCTCTTCCTTCGTGCAACATCTACAACATCTGCTGGAGGTGTTGGCTCTCTTGAGGAAAGATTAGTGGTACATCAAGCATTCTAAGTGTGAATTTGCGTGCAAAGAACTGAACTACCTGGGCCACACCATTTCAGAGGAGGGGGTTTCTACAGACAGCGTCAAAATTCAACAAGTGGCAACATGGCCTGTTTCCACATCAGTAAAAGAGGTGCGCTCATTCTTGGGGCTTGCAAGATATTACATGCATTTTGTCTGCCATTTTGGTACCATTGCTCGACCCTTGACTCAGTTGTTACGCAAGAACACACCCTTTCAATGGACTGCAGCTACGGAGAGGCATTCGATGCGCTGAAAAATGCATTGATCACAGCACCTACTTTGGCGTTGCCTGATTTCACCAAACCTTTCATCATCGAGACAGATGCTTGCGAATACGGGGTGGGAACAGTGCTGCAACAAGAAGGGCATCCGATTTCCTACCTCAGCAAAGCTCTCGGACCAAGGACAGGAGATCTCTCCACGTATGAGAAGGAGTACCTGGAAATGGTCCTTGTTGTAGACCAATGGCGAGCTTATCTGCAATTTTCAGAATTTATTATCAAAACGGACCAAAAAAGTCTGGTACACCTCGAAGAGCAGCGCTTGCACACCCCTTGGCAACAAAAGGCCTTCACCAAACTATTGGGTCTCTAGTACAGAATTTGCTATCATAAAGGGTCGGACAAGTGCAGCAGATGCCCTCTCCAAGAGACCCCTTGACACATCACAACAAGTCAATTATATCTCAGCGTGTCAACCAGCATGGCTCCAAGAAGTGACACAAGGATATGTCCATGATCCCAAGGCTCAACATCTCATCACCCAATTGGCATTGGCGCCAGTGGCGGGCGGTAAGTTCACTTTTCAGCAAGGCGTGTTGCGGTTCAGGGGCAGAGTTTGGTTGGGCAACAATGTCGAAATGCATGGCCAGATCATGCGTGCTCTTCACGATAGCCCCATGGGTGGCCACTCAGGATTTCCTGCTACATATAGTAGAATCAAGAAACTTTTTGCATGGCCAGGAATGAAGCAACATATCAAGACGCATGTCCAGACCTGCCAGGTGTGTCAACAGGCTAAACCTGATCGATCTCCCTATCCAGGCCTTCTCCAACCCTTACTAGTGGCAAAAAGATGCTGGGATCTGGTTTCTCTTGACTTCATCAAAGGATTGCCATCGTCTGGGCATGCAAATTGCATCCTGGCCGTGGTCGATAGATTCTCCAAGTATGCACACTTCCTGGCAGTGACTCATCCATACACGGCCCAGCAAATTGCCAAGTTGTACATCGACCATGTCTACCGATTGCATGGCATGCCAGAAGCTTTGATCTCCGATTGAGATGCAGTTTTCACCAGCAAAGTTTGGCAAGCGATATTCAGGATGCAAGGCGTCAAACTAAAGATGAGCTCGTCCCACCACCCCCAAACTGACGGGCAAACCGAGCACGTAAATCAGTGCCTAGAAACATACCTTCGTTGCTTCATTTGGAGTGCGCCGAGGAACTAGAGCAAATGGTTGGCATTGGCAGAGTTTTGGTACAATTCAGCTTTCCATTCTACCATGGGTAAAACTCCATTCATGGTGGTCTATGGGAAAGAGCCACGGCAACTGGGCATCACTCCTGACCACACTACACCAATGCCAGAACTCAATGCTTGGCTCAAGGAGAGGCAACAGATGCAAGATGTTCTTCGTCAGCACTTGGTGCGAGCAAAAAAATCATGAAAGCCCAAACCGACAAACGTCGCTCCTGGTGGGAATTTCAAGTTGGGGATCAAGCATTTCTGAAACTGCAACCATACATCCAAACTTCAGTTGCTCACCGCGCCAACCACAAGCTTAGCTTCAAGTTTTTTGGGCCATTTCCAATGATCAGGCGCGTCAACGAAGTCACCTATGAGCTCCAGTTACCCGCCAACTCATTGATATTCCCGGTGTTTCATGTCTCCCAACTCAGGCATGCTCTAACCCCTGGCAAGTGCTTATTCTCATCTACCTGCAGCCACAGACGTCATCAACACACTGTCCGAGCTACTGGATCGTTGCTGGCGCCGCGACGCACGCAAGATACGTGAGGAGGGCCTGGTGCGCTGGCAAGACGAGGTGGCTACGCCAGATACATGGGAAGATATCGACGACCTCAAATATCATTTCCCGCAAGCTCCGACTTGGGGTCAAGTTGGTTCTGAAGAACGAGGGGGTGTCAGCAACCTGACAAGTGGAGCAGCGACAGCTCAAGGCCAAGAGGAGGAGAACGTCAAGCCCACCAGACCAAGACGGGAGAGAAAGCCCAACCACAAGTTCACGCCCCCCCCCAGTGGGTTTCATACATGTTTGAGCCCAAGGAGTGTAAGTGAATATATAGAGAGAGGCTGTAGTAGGTGAGGGTATCCTGGCTTGGATCAGAACGACGACGGCGGCTGTGACTGAAACTTGTATCTGTCTTCCCTTCCCCTGTACTTCTTCTTCGTCCAGAACTCCTATAATCGACACCATATCAGCTCCTCCACATTGTCTATAAGAGAGTAGAAGTGGGTACCTAACAATCCCTCACTCCGTCTTCAATTTGATCGAACCAGGATCGACCGCACTGGCTGCTCCTCTCCTCCGGTAGCTAGATTGGGCGGGTGAACTTCGATGGGGTCGGGATTGGGCGAGCTTCGATCGGGATCAGGATTAGGCGACTAGATGCAGTCTCCATGGGGACTGGATCAGATAGTGTTCGGGAGCGGATGGACCTGGTAGTTCGTAGGCCTCACTCGGGCTGCTGGCTCGTGAAGGCCCAATGCACCAGAGGGGGCCGTTTCGGCCCGTGGAGCAGCAGCCCACAGGACAGCCGGGCTAGAATAGCCATGCTGCGAAACAAAGAGTTTTTCACATTAAATCGGATGGCCAGGAACTCCCAAATCGCGTAAACAGACGGTCAGAAACACGAAGCGCTGAGAGGGCTCGCTTTAGGTGCAGTTATATTGTCCTTAACTAGACCATTGAAGGCGCGCGTTACTGCACCAGTCAATCTTACCGGTATTTAAAACATTAAACTTAAGGATAATACTTTGTTTGATGCCAAAAATTGGCATGTCAGAATTTGCTAAAATATTGGCTAGTGATTGGTTGGTTACCAGCTTTTTTTTCCAAGTTCACAAAAAGTTACCAAATTTTGATAAATTTAGATTTTTCCAAATGTTGGCTTGCCAAATATTGACACTAAACTAATCAACCTTTAACTGCAAAATGAGTTGATTGGTATTTAAGAACGACAACAAAATGAACTTTCTAGGCAAGGTAAAACATAGCCGGTGTTTGTTCTTAGAGGACAGTACAGTAGAACAGATATTGTAAAGATCTTCGCCGCATAGCCAAGGTGTACCTGGAGTTTTGTGGGAAGAATCAAACTCAGTTGTCAATGTTGTAGGGAAGAATCGTGGTGGACGCATGCCATCTCTTTTTTAGGAGGAACATGTCTTTTTCTCTCGTTAGCAGACCAGTGGGGCTATACACAATAATTGAATGGTAAGAATTTGCACATATACAAAGGTACAGAGATATTAACAAATATTTGATAGGCTACGAACCTTTGGACCTACATATATGCTCCGGTAGATTATCTGATTTCTCTGAGGGTTGTGAACATTCATTGCCTGACGTTGCAATGTAATATTGGAAAGAAATAGGTTATAGATGGCAAAAAAGAAATATGGAGAGCCGTGCATCGAAACATGGAATAGTGACTTGAGTTTGAATAAAATGAACATAAGCTTGGCAAAAAATGGAGGTGGTTGTATTGCAGGCCAAGACGAGCGAGGGCGAATTGCTCGTGCATTATTTTCTTCAATTTTGCTCCAGCATCATTACGGAACCTCATTCATGAGTAAGAGAATCTGGTAAGGAATGACATCTATGGATGATGGTAACTTGCTCACACATCATAAAAAGACAAAACAACCCAAGCATCATTAGGGGTACTACATGCCGATGTATGTTAATGAACCTCGAAGATTGACAACAGGGTGAACACTGCCTGTACAAAATTCAGACTGGAAACATATAAATTTTGAGTGAAAGTGCAGATTGCAAAGAATATTATACATGAAATATAAAGATAAAGGGGGCACCTAGCCAATAACAATAGTTGTTCTGCTACCGGATTACAGGGAATGGGACAGTGTGAGGTGACATAGCACATATACTAATATACACTGGGACACCAACTGAAGCAAATGCAGTTTACGGCTTTACAAGGACAGTAACGAACCAAGAATTGGTGCTTGCAAGTCGAAAAACAAAATCGATGCTTCATTATACTTGCCATGAATGGCTAGTAGGAAGTGGGAACTCAAGCTTTGCAATGCCTTCACACCGGCGGATCGTCCTCTAATTAAAAGAAAATCCCGAGGAAAGGAGCACCAGGCTCTCAATCCCGAGGAAAGGAACTGACGGATCGGCCTCAATCGCAGACGCGGGCCGCTCACCATCTCCCCATCTCATCACTTGCCAACACCTCGTTACCTCGTCGTGCCTTCCCCGTATTGATTAGTCATGCATGCCATGATTATCTCATCCCACATCTGTAACACCAGGAAAGACTCGTCACATGAAAAAGATCGTGGAGAGTTAGGGAGCTTGTGGAATCTCACCAGCGTAGAGTGATCGGATGGCCGGATGAGCAACATGAGCCTAACGACAGAGGGGACTGCTAGGGTTCACCCGACTATGGCGTCTCACCGGGGCTGCTAGGGCTTGATGGCAGATGGAACTGCTAGGGCTTGATGGCAGCGGATACATTTCAAGGGATGGCGTCTCACTAGGCTTCATAGCATGGGCTAATACAGAAATTGAGCCACATGATCCAGTATCAGCCCGATCAACCACAGTACTCCAAAAAGGCCACCGGAATAGCCGCCCTTAGGACAGCAGGCCCATGTTTGTGGCCACGTTTTCACGGAAGCAGTTCCCACATGCACATCCAACGGACAGACATGGTCAGATCTAGACAATCAACGGTTCAAAGGACTGATTGCGTGAGAGGAGAGGGATTAGGTGCAGTTTTACTGTCCTTAATTGCAAGGATCAAAATTGGTATAGGTAGATAGATAAATTGCAAAGTAAATAAAAATAAAGAAAATTTTAGAAGGTATTTTTGGTTTTTGTAGTATGATTAAAATAGATTTGGGGCCATAGTTTTCACTAGAGGCTTTTCTCTATTAAAAATAACATGTGGTGGGTAGATAAATTACTGTTTGCCAGTTGATAGAAAAGCGCATAGTTATGACGTTATTCATGACAATGATCATGTATATAGAAATTACGTCCGTGACAAGTAAACCGACTCCTGCCTGCATCTACTACTATTACTCAACTAATCGACAACTATCCAACATGCATTTATGGTATTAAATTCATGACAAACAGAGTAACACTTTAAGCAAGATGACATAATGTAGACGGAATAAAACCAAGCAATATGATTACACCCCATTGCTTTACCCTTAGTGGCAACAATACAAATACATGCTCTGCTACCCCTTCTATTACGAGGTCAAGACACAGCAAGATTGAACCCACTACAAAGCACCTCTCCCACTGAAGATAAATCAATCTAGTTGGCCAAACTAAACGAATAGATCGGAGAGAAATACAAAACTAAAATAATCATGCATAAGAAAGTTCTGAAAAGTCTCAATTACTTTCAGTAGATAATTGTATCATAAATCCACAATTCATCGGATCCCAAAAAACACACCACAAAAGAAGATTACATCGGATCGATATCTGAAGAGAACATTGTACTGAAGATCAAAGAGAGAGAAGAAGCCACTTAGCTAATCACCATGTACCTGTAGGTCTGTGGTAAACTACTCACATATCATCGGAGGAGGAGCAGGTTGATGTAGAAGCCCTCCATGATTGATTTCCTCTCCGATAGAGTACCGTAAAAGGCCTCCAGATGGGATCACGGAAGAAGAGAAGCTTGCGGCGGTAGAATAATTGTTTTGGGTGGCTCTCTATTGGTCTTGGGATTTATGGGAATTTATAGAAGTGGAAATAGGTCAAACAGAGTTCCATGGGGCCCACAAGCTCAGGTGGCGCCCCCTAGGGGCGCTGCGTGTGAGCTTGTGGCCCTCTCTTATGCCTTGTGGCCTCCTCCCAAAGCTGCTAGGGTCCCTTCTGGTCCAGAACAAATCACCGTAAAGTTTCATCATGTTCGGACTTTTTTTGGTATTGATTTTCTACGAAACAAAAAACATGCAAAAAAACAGGAACTGGTGTTGGACACTAAGTTAATAGGTTAGTCGCCAAAAATGACTTAAAATTGCATACAAAGCATCTAAAATTGATAATATAATAGCTTGAAACAATAAAAAGATATAGATACGTTTGAGACGTATCAGCCTCCGCCTCCAATTCCGACCAGAGGGAACCGAGGATCACCTCTGCTCCGCCTGCAGATCCGCGTCCCTAGCGTCCCCCACATCCTCCTCGCCCTTCTCCTGCTCCGCACCCTCCCCCTCCTCCTCCTCCTTGACCTCCAAGTCCTCCTCTGGATCCACCGCGTCCGGAGATAGCCCGCGGTGATCCGGGCTTCGCGCCTTGCCCGGATCTGCTCAAGGAGCTGCAACCGGTGCTCCAGTGTTAGATATGGGCAGCTCCTTACCCGACGACATGGGGCCATGGCTACTAGTGGCAGCAGCCGATTATTAGAAAGTGGCGGCGCTGGTGGACGAGAGGGGGGAATATGGACAGGTAGGATTTCAGTGTCGGCGGTCGACTTAAATAGCCGGATTAATGCACTAGGTGGCCCGTTAGAGTGGCACCATGCGGTGCCATCGGTCTGACATAGGAGACGAGCTTCGGACCACCGGGTTTTGGTATAAGGAAATTTGGCCAAAGCTCCAACCCTCTCGATGTCGTGAGATGGTGTCGTAGGCGACCGGGGGGGGGGGGGTATGTCCATCCGAGAGCTTGATGTGGTGGAGTTGGCCAGTTGCAGTGGAGTGGATGTGTGGCTGGTCAATGGTGGTTCTAGATTAGTGGCCCTCGTTGGCGATGCTTCCTGGGCCGACGACATCCTGAGGTCCCCGGAGAAGGGGTCCTAGATGGAGGCGGGCTTGAACTTTGGCCAGATTTGGTGTACAATGTCATGGGCGTCTTGGTTTAGGCTGATATTAGGGAGTCTTTGTGTCTTTGTCGGAACGTCGAGGAGGCGGTATTGTCCTAGTTTATGAATAATTTCCTTCCCATCCTACCCAGATCCAGTCACTGTGTTTAGCGCAGGTGGAGAGCGTGTGAAGGTGTGTCTTCAATGAATCTTCCTGGATCCAGTCGAATTTGGTCCCCATGGATCCGCCTGGATTCGACCAAGGTTCATGGTCTTTGGAGTATCTACAAGCTCTTTTTTGTGTCTTCTTCTATAGGGTGGCAATTTACTAAGCACATTCTGGGCGGTGGCGTCTTATGATCTACATGGACAACTTACTGGCCACTGCTTCTACAAGCTCCTGTGTGTTTACACAAGTTTGCTTCTCCGAGGCGGAGGACCAAAACGTCATCGAGTTTTGCTCACGGTGCATCGCCGATGGATGCAGGAGGAAGAAGGTTTTGATATACATGAGGTTTAGATGCAAGGACTTGTGATACTTAAAATATGGACTTAGGACATTCCGCAAAAAAGGGATTCAAACTAAAAATAAATTGAGCCTTTAACGAGATTCAAAATGGTTGAAAACTGTCAAATAAGATTTCAAGTATACTCCCAGAGGCTCTAAACTACAAATGGGGCGCAGAAAAATTTCCAGAATGCTGAATATATTTAAAAAAATGAATATTTTTTGAAATTTGAATAATTTTGAAAATTTATAATTTATGTGAAAAAGGAAAGTAGCAAATAAAAAAAGAAACATGAGAAGCGAAGAAATGAAAAGAAAAAGAAAAAACTATTGAAATCCGAAAACTAGTAAGAAACGAAAATCGGTAAAATTCCCAAAATCAGTCAAATTCCCAAAATTGAAATGTTAAATCTATGTAATGGGCCAGCCGAAGTCGATTGCCTATGCGATAGGTCGACATAGTCTCAAAATACGACGAATAGGAATCAGGAAGCTCCTATACGGCGCTTTAGGCGCCCGTTCGCGAAGGGCGCTCATGTGGCCGCGCTTGGGGCGGCCTAACGCATGCTGGCTCGCTCGTTTGCCGAAGACAAAAAACATCCTTCTTCGATGTTGAAAAATCCGAAAAAGTTGAAGAAAAAACAAAAAAAATTCGTAAATACTAAAATGTCAATGGATTTTGAAAAATGTTTCCATGTAAAAAAAAAGAGTTGACATCTGCTTACGTGCACGCTAGGGCAATTACCATGTACCATGCAAAAACACATGGCAACTCAAGAAAAAGAGAGTTGCCATCTGCTTACAAGCAAAGCTAGGGCAGTTGCCATGTACCCTGCAGAAACACATGGCAACTGACAACTTTGGGTGTGGGCGAGGAGACGGGCGTGTGGGCGAAGTGATAAACACCACACACCAGCCCCTCTGCGTGCGTGAAAACTGATGTGTGGGCGAATTGCTAAACGCCCACACACCAGCCCCCCGTGTGGTGAAAAAGGACGTGTGGGCGACCGAGTGAATGCCCACACACCAGTCGTCCTACGTGGACACAAAAACTGCTAGAACGCGTCAAGATTCGTGCGGAATTGGTTGGACGAGGATCCATGCGTGTGGGCGAGTTGCCAGACGCCGACACATGTGGGCGTTAGTCTTTCCGAAAGAAAAAGGACAAAAAAGAAATATAATAAGAATAAGAATAAGAATCCCTAAAAAAAAGAATAAGAATAAGAAAGAAAAAGAAAAAACCAAACAAAACCATTCAAAAAAAAAGAAAAAGAACAAGAAAATCGAAAAAGAAAGAAAAAGAAAAATTGAAAAGGGAAAAGAAAATAAGGAAAGAAGAAAGAAGAAAAGGTTGAAAAAGAGGTTTTTCTTTAGACACCGTTGAAAAAGAGGTAAGTAGTCACATGAAAAGAATGTGGCTGCTCACAGTTTTTTGCGATTTAACAACCAGAAAAAATTAGATGGGCCGGTCCAGCTGCCCATTTGTAAAATGAGCTCTGAAGCGCCAAATAGGTGATTCTCAAAAAAGAAAAAAAATAAAGCGCCAAATAGATGCTGTGTAGGAATTAAGGTCACGGGCCACGAGGCCCGGTCAGGAAGAGGAGGCGATGAGGCTGAGAATGGTGGCAGGCCCCACAATGGGACTCCCACACGCCCAGACCGAGAGGGTCAGAACTCCTAAAAAAAAAAAAGACCGAGAGGGTCAGATGTCGTCGACTCGCAGTCCCAGGGTCAATTATCCCAGTCCCAGTGTCTCCTTCCTCCTATCTTCAGTCGTCCTACCCTGCTCGGCTTGCACGCACAGGCACTCTAGCTGGGGTCCATCCTATCCTGGTAGTATTATCCTAGCACGGTAGCACCCCATGGGCTTGGGCCCGAGGTGGTCGCCGTGGGCGGCCGTTCTCTCCTCGATCTCGCAAGGGAGGCGGAGGGGGATGGGGATTGGGAGGGCTCAAGGCCATCGGTTGGATCCTCTTCGCCGGCGTCTCCTTCCGTCTGCTCTGCTCCTTCTCTTCCTCTTCGTCTCTGTCGCCGGATATCAAGGAAGGTACGGGATTTCTCTGCCAGTTCTAATTTCAGTTGAGTAAGAAAGTTCAGAGATTCGTAGGGTTTAGGTTTATCTTGTCGGGGGGTTTTAGTGAGGGCGAATTGTTTCGCATTTTTTCTCGCCTGCAGTTTTTGGTGATTTTTTGTTTGTTGGAAATTGCGCCGTATTTTCTTGAGTTCAAGGTTGGAACTTGGAACTTATGTTTTGGTTCCGTGAAATAAGAATTTTACTCTATCGTTCCTGAACGCCTGTCGTGGTCTTAATAAGACTAGTAAGGTTCAGAAAGATATTGGGTGATTGCAGAGGAATAGGGATTGCACGTTTACAGTCTAAGTGTTATTTTCCTGCGGTTCGATGGGAAGCTCGAAACGGCACTGAGAACAAAATGGAGCAGTGTCGAACATTTTGATTTGATGTATGTACTTTCTAGTATAAAAAGTTGATCTTTTATTTATCCTCCATGTTTGGAAACATTGAACCTTTATTTATGAGCATAGGAGCCGTTATAAGTGTTACAGTATATGTGGAATTGTGGATTGCACTAGCCCTTTTCATTAGTTCGGACTTTTGGTTGCGTTGGCTAGTGCATGAAGCTTAATATGGTACCAGACCTAAGGTCTTGAGTTCAAGTTCTGGTTTGCGCAATTTATCTAAAAATTGCTGTTGCCCCCCTTTGTGTCCACGTATAGGCCTCTTGAGTCATACATGAGTTTCGCGCGCCGTCGCTCTCTTCCGGTTGCACGTGTTGACTTGTCTTTCCCGTCACACGTGAGAGGGGGTGTTACAGTATATGTGGATTGTACTAGCCCTTTCCATCAGTTTAGATTTTTGGTTGCGTTGCCTAGTGCATGAAGCTTATCATGGTATCGGAGCTAAGGTCTTGAGTTCAAGTCCTGATTTGCACAATTTATTTAAAAATTGCTGATAGCCTCCCTTTGTGTCCATGTAGAGGCCTCTTGAGTCATCGCTCTTTTCCGGTTGCACGTGTTGACTTGTCTTCCCCGTCACTTGTTTTCCATGGGCAATTGCCAACTTGAATTCTACATTTTGGTTTTAAGATGTGCTTTTGCATGGGATAGAAAGTAAGACACGAGACCGGGGGTTTAATCCCGTCTAGCGGGTAAATATTTATGTAAAATACCGAGAATTCAGATACTGCCACGGGATGTACTTGAGTTAAAAAATACGGGAATGAAATTCTATACAATTATACTAAAAGCTTTGCTTCGCTACACCCATAAAAAGAAGATTACGAGCTTCGACACGGATCAATTGTTAAGACAAAATTGCTACTTGTTGACTTGTTTGATTAAATGTTAGCAGCTCCTTTGCTATTCATTTTTTGGAAAATATTTATAAGGAAATGGGTATATGTTTGTGGGCACCATAAAAAGTTACTCCTTCTATCTCAAAATGTAAGACATTTTTTGACATTATGATAGTGTCAAAAACCGTCTTACATTTTGTGACAGAGGGAGTAGTATAATGTTTATTGACACTGTTGGCAGCATAATCATGAGTGTAACAGTTGAGTTCAATTTGTTAACCTTTGTAGACCTTCCCAAATTTGTGGCTTAGGAAGAAAAGGGATGAATTTATATGTTTGATAAGTGCTAAAAAGTACCCCCTCTGTAAAGAAATATAAGAGTGCTTAGATCACTAAAGTAGTGATCTAAACGCTCTTATATTTTTTTACGGAGGGGGTAATATTTTTAGTCCTCAGTTGATAACTTGTCATAACATTTTCACTCATAGGTTCCACATCTTCCATGTATAGAGCTTGCTATATTTGTGGCTTAGGAAAAAATTGTGAATGTGTTTATATAAGTGCTAACAAAAATGTTGTGAGTTCTCGGTTGTCATAACATCTTTATTCATAGGTTCCACCCCTGCCAATGTCACAACTCGTGGAATTCATATTAATATGAAAGATATCTCTGAAATCCAAGCTGTAGAGGAATTTAGCTTTACTTTTCAAGGGTAATTAGATACCAAATATATAGAACATTTTGATTTTTAGATAGAAAATATCACCATTCAATCTGCTCACTGTACCTTTTATTTGTTTTTAAACACGTCAACGTATCAGGTGAAAACTCAATTTCAGTGCAGACAGGGAATCTTTCAATTTTCAGTGTGGGATATCCCTCTAATCACTTGAGCATATATCATGAAAAACCCCTCATGACTCCCCTCTGCTTCGTGAACTCTCTCATGCTTGGCGAGCAAGAGGTGGCGGAGGAAGCTCCATTGTTTCCATTGCCGAGGTCAAAGCGGCGACAAAGACGACAATGGCAAGGAATAATTCTCTCCGACCTCTGTCACTACGGCGCACTCTTTGCCGTTGTAGGCGAGTCAAGGGTTAGGCCCTCCGGATCTGGATCTCTAGATTTAGGGGATTCTTGTACATGAGCGAATCCCGTTCGGTACTTTTCTTGGTTCGTGGTTGGTCGGCGATGGCGAGTTCCTCCAAATGGTCATGTGAGCGTTGGAGGAGAAGAACAGGCTACATGGCTGCTGTGAATTTTCATTTTTTTGGGGGGGAGGGATTTATTACCTCTTGCTCCATCGTCTTCCTGGAAAGGAAAAAAAACTATCAGTCCAACCCCCAGTCTCCATTGCTGCCAACAAATGTGAAGTTGTACATGATTTCAATGCTTAGAGGGAGAGGGCGACGCTTCCCTGCGCGCCCGCCGTCCAGCTTGACGGGAAATGGAGCACCAAGCTCCGCCTCGTAACCGTGGTTGAGATGCTCGCCTTTAATTTGTTAAAATGAAACGGCAACAAGGAGTGCCGCACTATTGTGAGGAGGGGAAAGATAAGCAGCGAGGGCACTGAGTAGGATGTGCGGTGGTGTAGCATGTGGGTGAAATATAATTTCCCAATTCTCCAGCCCATGGCCATGGGGCTGGCGTCGCAATAAGTCATGGCATAGAAAGAGGATGAACGGCCGGTTGCAAGAAGGATCACACAGGGTGGTTTTCGTAGAATGATTAGGATCCCACTGTCACGGCTGGAATTTTGGCATTTAGACTACCTGCGTGCAATGATAGAAAGGACCACCTTTGAGTGGAATTGACAATACACACGCTGGGAGATGATGAACAATGCATGAACAGGTTGCTGCCACTGGCTGTGGCGGCAATCATCTGGCCTTAAGAAAAAGCTTTTAAATAAAATAGGAAAATAACTTTTAAATTTATATTTTTGTGGTTTTGTGAGTATCCTATATCTAATAGGAGTCAAATATATTTTTGGAAAGATTTTTACTGCTCTTAATTAAGTACTTGCAGTGCAACCTCAATTCAGGGGTTTTTGAAAAACTAATTTTTGAAAATATTATTTGGCCAAATTATTTTTGTAAGAAATTATTTTTATGTCCTATACACATGGTATGATCATTGGTCAAGGTTTTTGGTTCAAGGGGAAGGAGTATAAGGGTTGGAGAATTTATTTGATTTTTAGAGCACTTGCAAACAACAGACAAACATTCAATCAAAGCAAAGACAAAACACTCAAAAGTTTTTGTCAAACCACATTTTAGCATGATTTATTGACTTAAGTGTTGTGGCATGAAAATCAGGGTGTGACAGACCTACCCCCCTTACAAGAATCTCGTCCCCGAGATTCCCAGACTAGGCGCGGAAAGGAGTATGGAAACTTGGATTTGGGGTAGTCTTCACGTCCTCATACTGCTTCTGCTTCTGAGTGGTGCTCCATTGAATCTTGAAGGACCTGGTGTTGTAGCTTCATGTATGACGCTCTTCTTGATCCAGGTTGCTAATGGGTAGCTTGCGGTAGGTTAGATTGGGCTAGGGGTCAATGGCTCGGTGGTTAATGCCCTCGTAGAGATCGGGCAATTAGGAAGCTGGAAACACTTCCGGGGTTGTGATGCATGGAAAGCGTTGTGCACAATGGGTAACTCAGGTGGTAACTCTAGCTGGTAGCCGTCTACTCTTCGTCTTGAAGTGATCTCGGAGGGGGCCTATGAATCTTGGTGTGGGTCTCCTTGTCATGGAAATGCTTGGTTCCTTAAAGAGGAGTGGTTTGTAGATATGCACGGTCTTTGACAAGGAAGTTCACTTCTTGACGATGATGGTTGGTATAGTTCTTCCTCCTTAACATGGTGATCTTCAGATGTTCCCTAACCAGCTGAACGGTTCTTCTTCCGTCTTCAGGTAGGCAAGTATGTCATCAAAGAAAGATGACAACTAACTTGTCCAAGTACTCCATGAAGCCTGGGGGTACGCAAAGTGGGCTGAGGCATTGGTGGTGGTCACGGTTGAGTATTGGCCACGGTCTTCTCGATCTAGAGTCAAAGCCTGTGGTCATGATCTGACCACGTTATGGCTTGGTAGGGCTTTAGGGTTTCAAGGACTCTAGGGTGCGAGTGAACGTTTATCATCCCATCCTTGAGCACAGTTTCTGAGATGCCAATTGTTCTACCTAGTCCTTTAAACAATTCACATCATATCACCGTTAGCATCATCTCCTATAGGTCAACTCCAATCATTACTCATGTGATTCATATCCTCAGGACTCTCGAGAGGAGGTCTAACAAAATCATATATGTCTACAATCCCCAAACCCATATGTATGTCTACCCCTAAAAATCCATGGGTAGAACATATAAGCTGCTAAGCTTGAATTAAACATCACAATCCAAGTGTTTGTCCTATTCTTCCAAGGTCTAAGATAAAGCACCTCTATCCTAAGGAAACACGTCGTAAGCCACTCCAAGATCTTGTTTCCTTCCTATGAATCAACTCCAGCAGCCCATTAACTACCATTAATCACTACACAATCCATTAATTCCACAAATCCAATGTCTATGGTCTTCCACATGATCTCCTAATGTTCCTATAATCCCTAGATACTTGAAAGGGCTACCTTACTATAGTCAGTCCACCAATTCCCGTTATTGTGATCAAGTAATACTCCAAGGTCAAGCCCACAAAGGTGCCTAAATAAACTCCGACAATTAGTCCAATCTCCTAGTGTACCATCCACCGAGAAACATGGTATCATGATCGAGATCATCAGTCTAAATCCAATTTACTCTGAACCATGTAGACATACTCAGCATATATATTCAACTAGAATCACCTACTTAAATCCAAATCTCTTGTCCGACGATAATTCCTACATGTTCCCCCAAGTCATTTACGTAAAATCAACTGTCTCCTATCAATATCCCATGGCTAAGTTGAATCCAAATACTTCCAAGAATTCCAGCTTGCGAACACAATTATCCTACTAAATCCAATTTACTCAGGGGTAATGAAAGCTATGCCAATCTATACTCATGATCCCACCAAGTTCATCTACCAACAAGGTAGCCTTATAATCCACCAAAGAGTCTCAGATAATTCCTCATAGTTATTGATATAAACTCACCAAGTCATTTGTCCTCTGATCCTATATCCTTAAATTGGTCTTCCCTATGGCATCGTCAGTTTTGGTGCTATCTTAGGAAGATAATGTGCTCGTTCACTATGTCCACTAGTTCCATAATGAACCCAGTGACAAGCAAGGTTACGGAGGCTTAACAGGTTCTCTTGCAATTCTGTGAGTTAAGCACATGGTTAAGGATTCGAGCTGGGGTATCTTATAAAGTCTCGAAGGGTCTAGGAATGGGTTTCTAATCTTGAGGGGCAACCATAACTCTAAGGGGCTGCACTTGGTCGAGGAGGTTGTAGCAAAAGTCTTCAGTGCTGGTTGGTTGCCAAAGTAGAATCCTTGGTGTATCTTGTCTTGTTAGCCTTCAGTTGAGGAGAGAGATGAGAGGGAGAGGTAGCATAGAGGAGGGGAATGCCTAAAGGGGGTTTTATGGTGCAAGAGCAAACAAACAAGTGCCAAAAAGGGCCAAACACAAACAACAAAATAAGGTAGGTGATGTAGTCGTGTACTTGTTGCCTAGGAAAAAGGGCGATTGATATCAAAACACAAACAAATAAATGCAAGCAACACACAATCATGGTTCTATTCGAACCATCATACGGACTCGACTGCGCATAGGGGGTACACGACTCATCCTACCCTAGGGGTTCTCGGATTCAATAGTCGTGCCTTGTGCCTCATGCAGTCTTCTGAGTTTTCCTCAGGTGTTGCTACGTCTCTTGTAGTTGTTCGATGAAACAATCCGGGGTGAGCCTGAAGATTGTTCAACAACTTCTTGCCTGTTGAAGTGATGGGGTGAAGGTGGCTCCTCATAACTGGCATTGACTTGGTCTTCTATTGTCTTCTTAATCACGACGATCCCTTTTTGTCTTCTAAGCCGTCGATGGTACCAGGTAGGTAATCCTTTATGCATTGACATTATCAGGGCGTAATAGAGGTCCATCATGTCAGTTACGTTGATGACAACATCGACACCAAGAGCGGGGGATGAGGAGAACCGTTTTCCTGCTCACTATGGTGAGGTGGACCAAATGGCTAGGTTCTCATCCATCCGTGGTTGCCGATACAACAACGGTAGTGACAGGGTTACTCTATTAGCGATGTATATCATGATCTTGCATATTCTATGCCCTGATCATCGTAGGCTAAGGTTGCATCATGTTGGGGCAGTGTCAAGGGTGTCACCATCTCCTGGGTCTTCAGGTCCCCATTCCTCGAGGATGTATCTTCTGTTGGTATGTCTTGTTGTGATGTTGCCAATCTTGTGTTCAGGAGGTGTGGGTGAATGTCTGGCAAGGCATCTTCCTTCTAGATTATCCACGAGGATTACAAGGAATCCAGTGGTCGGGGGCATAAGGGTTCTAGCGACCAAAGGTTTTGAAGGGGAAAAGATCAATAAGGAAAGTATACCTTAGTTTTCAAAAAACCGAGAAGGGAAGAGAAGTACAGATTGTTTTGAAAACTAGTAGTAGTTTTGGAAATAGTTTTACCCTAACTAACGACCATGCTAACTAAGGCTTCCTACAGTCAGGATGGCTCTGATACCAGCTCTGTGGGGACCCCGACTCATAAGTCGTGATCACCGGATGCACGTGTACAATGATCCCAGAGATCAATACTCACTGAACACACAGAAGCTGAATAACAAGAGTCTTACATCCATACATACCGTTTTACACAAGTAGGTCCATTATGGTCAAGTCTTGAGTATATCACGCAAATGGCCGGCACCCGCGGCTTTTCCTCGCGTCCTCACGCGCCCACTTGTGTCTGGAAGCTGCAGGGGGGAGTAAACAATGCGGTAATGGCATTGGATGCCCTGGGGATCCACTGGAGGGGAGAGGGGGTTGAGAGAGAGTGGAAATGCTGCTGCCCAGAGTAGAAAAGTGGAGTTCTTCCCCCCTCCATCATTGCTTACTTGGGCATAAAAGCGTCCAGGTGCTAGAGGGGGACTAGGAGAGGTTGTGGTAAAAAGTAGAGTCCATGGAGAGTAGTGGAAGAGGCCAAAAATGGGATTTTGGTAAAGTGGCAGAAGGTGTTTGATAATGGTTTGGGCAAGTAGATGATTTCTATTTGTCATGAGGATTGACAGGGTCATATGGTATGATAAAATAATAGGTTCCACCAATATTGAGTCCATTTGGGCAAAGTTGACAATGCAACTTTTGTGAACCCTAGAAATGAACAGAAATGGATTTTCCAAGATTTAGTCATGCAAATCTATTCTCCTTGATGCACCACTTGTTGTAGTGTCATCATTAGAGTCTCTGAACATGTCCACAAAAGTTGAGATCAAAAGGAGAAAGTTGCCAATGTAGAGTTGTTCAAATTTGGTTCTGGACAGGAAGGGTTTTGGGGCACTTTGATCAAGTTAAATTGTTCTCCAACTTGTGCAATTTGGTATATATTAATTATTAGACCATTTGAGCATGTTCACAAGGTTTGAGAACATTTGGACATGTTTGGCAATGTAAAGTTGCTCAAACTTCAAAATGGACAGAAATGGTTTTGAGGGGATTTCATGGAGTTATACTATTCTCCATGACATGATACTTGTCACGATCATCAAACATGTCATATGTGACATGCTAGAATTTTCTTGGAATTTTTGGAGAATATTTCCTTTGTAAATATTTCAAAAGCTTGAAATATTCAGAAAGGGTTTTTGAGGGATTTGACCAATATTTTGAACATGACCATGTGTTGAAACTCTTATATATGGACACTATATGTCCACTGAGTTTCCCTGATTTTTGTCAAATATTTTTAAAACAATAAAATAATTTTTCCCTATTAAAGACCATTTCTGGCCTTAAGAAAAAGCTTTTAAATAAAATAGGAAAATAACTTTTAAATTTATATTTTTGTGGTTTTGTGGGTATCCTATATCTAATAGGAGTCAAATATATTTTTGGAAAGATTTTTACTGCCCTTAATTAAGTACTTGCAGTGCAACCTCAATTCAGGGGTTTTTGAAAAACTAATTTTTGAAAATACTATTTGGCCAAATTATTAGTTCTCCATGCAGAGAATAAAAAAATGTTCGAGTTGTTGCAAATATTCACTAAGTAATTGTCATGTAGAAACCAACATCATTTTACTCGCCAATTTAATCCCTAGTAAAATATAAAGTGATCTGAGAACAACTAAAATTGCCTTTTCAAAATAAACAAATGTTTATGTCTTTCCAAACCACTTGAAATCTTGTGTGCTAGCTCAAAACATTGCCTACTATTTATGTGACAAGTTTTGGATTCAACAAAACTTATTTGGTATTAAATTAAAATACCAAATGGTGGATAAAATACAAAACAAAAAATTAGAAAGAAGGAAAAGGGGCTAAGTGCACACTGTGCACTAGAGGCCTAGTGCTACAGTAACACGACCCAAGCCCACCGTGGCCTTTTCCCCTTCCTCTATTCTTTGTACATACAGGAGACAGGGGCCATGGCGTGGCGGCCGTCCCACGGCGCCATGGCCGGATGGCCACCACGTCGACTCCCCTCGGGCAATAAAAGTGCCCCCACAAAACCCTAGCTTGCCCTCATCCTTTCCCCCTCTTTCCCCCACCGCCCCCTCCTCTTCTTCCCGAATCCAAGCTCGAACAACTCACGGTGACCGCTGCCTCGCCATTGTTTCTGCGGCCACCGTCGTCTCCGTCACTCGGGAGTACGCCCAGGAGATGTGTCGTCATCATCTGCATCGACTACGGGGATCCATTTGGCCGGAGCTTCACTCCATGGTTGCCATCGCCTCCTTCTCCCGCCTCTGTCACCATCGATTCGGTCACCTTCGACCACCGTTGGCCTCCCCGGGCCTTCTCTACGTTCGCGGTGAGCCTCCTCCAACGCCCCGCTTCTCCCTCGCTCCCGATGCCATCGGTCGCCGCCCCATCTTCCCTGCCCGGAGCTTGGCTCAGCGCGTCCGTGTACCATGGCCGCCCTTGGCTGCGCGCTGCCCCGTGCGCCCGTGAACCCAGGCCGCGCCCCCCTGCTCCTGCTGCTGTTTTGCTGCTGTTGCTTCTGCTTGTCGCCGTCGCCGCCTCTGCTGACGGTCGCCTCCCGCGCCGCCGCCACGCGCCTCCGCGGATGCCCTGCCGCCCGTAGCGGCCTTGGCTGCAGCCGCCGCAACTGCCTCCGCACTCCCGTGCGAGCCCGCACCCACGCCCACTCCGGCTGCCGCGCATCTTGAAGCCGCCGTCGCCGCAGCCATCGCTCCGGCTAACCCCTGCCCGCGCTCGTAGGGCCGTCCTTTGCCTCGCCCCTCCTGCATCGCGTAGGGCTTCTCGACCGACCACAGGGTCGTCGGAGGGGGCCGCCCGTGCTGCTGCCGCTCTGTCTCGGGCAACCCGCGTGCCCGGGATGCTAACAGTCGACCCGTTTAGTTTAATTAGTTGCTAAATAGCCACTGCCGTATGGGCCCTGCTAACTAGATTAAGTTTCCATTAACAGAAATTAATTTAACCTCTATCTCTGATCATTGGGTCCTCCTAGCTAAATGACTTAATTAGACTAATTTAAAATCCTAATAATTGTCTGAGTCTATGACACGTGGGACCCCTGGACTTTGTTGACCAGTCAACTGTTGACTGCTGACTGGGCAGTCAACGGGGCCCTACCTGTCAGCCTCTAACAGTCCCTGCTGGGTATACTTTCGAGTGCACCTAGCATTTTAACCATTTAATATCTTTGAATTATATTAAATCTAGTAATTACAGAAAATGATTAAAACATTGAAAATTAATGTAAAATAAACCGTAACTCCGATGAAAATACTTTGTACATGAAAGTTGCTCAGAACGACGAGAAAAATCAGAATACGCAGTCCGTTCGTCAGCCACACGTCCCTAGCACAGCAAACCTGCAACAATCCACCTCTGGTTCAATTGTCCGAAAACGCAAACACCGAGAATACTTTTCCGGATGTTTTCCCCCTTTGCCGGTAACACCTAGTACTGTGTTAGGTCACCCTAGCACCGTGTATTGCTATGTTATACTTTGTGATACTTTGATTGCTCTGTTATTTATTGTGTCCTCCTCCGTTACTTCTTTCTGGTAGACCCGGAGACTGACGCCGCTGCTACCCAGTACGACTACGGCGTTGATGACCCCTCCTTGCCAGAGCAACCAGGCAAGCCCCCCCTTGATCACCAGATATCGCCTATTCCTTCCCTCTACTGCTTGCATTAGAGTAGTATAGCATGTTACTGTTTTGGTTAATCCTATTCTGTTGCATAGCCTGTCAGTGTTGCTACAGTTGTTGATACCTTACCTGCAATCCTAAATGCTTAGTATAGGATGCTAGTTTATCATCTGTGGCCCTACATTCTTGTCTGTCTGCCATGCTATACTATCGGGCCGTGATCACTCGGGAGGTGATCACGGGTATATACTATACATACATACTATTCAGATGGTGACTAAAGTCGGGTCGGCTCATAGAGTACCCGCAAGTGTTTCAGAGATGGGGGTTGAAGGGGCAGGTGGTACCATCCAGGTAGTGATGGGCCTGGGTTCCTAATAGCCCCCTGATGGTTACTTTGTGGTGGAGCAACAGGGCAGGTTGAGACCACCTAGGCGAGAGGTGGGCTTGGCCCTGGTCGGCGTTCGCGTTTACTTCATAATAACACGCTTAACGAGATCTTGGTATTTGATCTGAGTCTGGCCACTAGCCTATATGCACTAACCAACTACGCAGGAACAATTATGGGCACTCGACGTCGTGGTATTAGCCGAAGCCTTCTTAACGTCAGCGATTGAGCGGCGCGCGCCGGGTTGGACTGGAATGCCTGCTCTTGGGAGGCTAGGTGTGCTCACTGGCCGCGTACGCAACGTGAAGGTGTGCAATGGGCGATGGGCCTAGACCCCTGCGCGTGTAGGATTTACACCGGCGTCCTGACCTCTCTGTTGTGCCTAGGTAGGGCGGCGACGTGTTGATCTTCCGAGGCCGGGCATGACCCAGGAAAGTGTGTCCGGCCAGAGGGGTCGAGCGTGTTAGGAAATGTGGTGCACCCCTATAGGGAAGTTTTATCTATTCGAATAGCCATGTCCCTCAGTAAAAGGACGACCCGAAGTTGTACCTTGACCTTATGACAGCTAGAACTAGATACTTAATGAAACACACCCAGACAAGTTCCAAAGACAACTCGGTGATCGCGTTCCCACAGGGCGAGAGGGGAGGATCGCCGGGTAGGATTATGCTATGCGATGATACTTGGTGGACTTCAACCTACTCTCTTCTACATGCTACAAGATGGAGGCTGCCAGAAGCGTAGTCTTCGATAGGAGTAGCTATCCCCCTCTTATTCTGGCATTCTGCAGTTCAGTCCATGATACGTCTCCAACGTATCTATAATTTATGAAGTATTCATGCTATTATATTATCCATCTCAGACGTTTTATATGCATTTATATGCTATTTTATATGATTTTTGGGACTAACCTATTAACCTACAGCCCAGTGCCAATTTCTGTTTCTTCCTTCTTTTTGAGTTTTACAGAAAAGGAATACCAAATGGAGTCCAATTGACGTGCCAATTTTTGACGATTTTTTATGGACCAAAAGAAGCCCCCGGAGTAAAAGAGTTGGGCCAGAAGAGTCCCGAGCCGTCCACGAGGGTGGAGGGCACGCCCTACCCCCCTGGGCGCGCCCCCCTGCCTCGTGGACGACTCGGAGACCCCCCTGACATGAAACCGACGCCAAAAATTCCTATAAATACAGAAACCCCCAGAAAGAAACCTAGGTCGGAAGTTCCGCCACCGCAAGCCTCTGTAGCCACCAAAAACCAATTGGGACCCTGTTCCGGCACCCTGCCGGAGGGGGGATCTATCACCGGTGGCCATTTTTATCATCCCGGCGCTCTCCATGACGAGGAGGGAGTAGTTCACCCTCGGGGCTGAGGGTATGTACCAGTAGCTATGTGTTTGATCTCTCTCTCTCTCTCATGTTCTTGATTTGGCACGATCTTGATGTACCGCGAGCTTTGCTATTATAGTTGGATCTTATGATGTTTCTCCCCCTCTACTCTCTTGTAATGGATTGAGTTTTCCCTTTGAAGTTATCTTATCGGATTGAGTCTTTAAGGATTTGAGAAAACTTGATGTATGTCTTGCATGTGCTTATCTGTGGTGACAATGGGATATTCACGTGATCTACTTGATGTACGTTTTGGTGATCAACTTGCGGGTTCAGTGACCTTGTGAACTTATGCATAGGGGTTGGCACACGTTTTTGTCTTGACTCTTCGGTAGAAACTTTGGGGCACTCTTTGAAGTACTTTGTGTTGGTTGAATAGATGAATCTAGGATTGTGTGATGCATATCGTATAATCATACCCACGGATACTTGAGGTGACATTGGAGTATCTAGGTGACATTAGGGTTTTGGTTTATTTGTGTCTTAAGGTGTTATTCTAGTACGAACTCTATGATAGATTGAACGGAAATAATAGTTTCGTGTTATTTTACTACGGACTCTTGAATAGATTGATCAGAAAGAATAACTTTGAGGTGGTTTCATACCCTACAATAATCTCTTCATTTGTTCTCCTCTGTTAGTGCCATTGGAGTGACTCTTTGTTGCATGTTGAGGGATTGTTATATGATCCAGTTATGTTATTATTGTGGAGAGAACTTGCACTAGTGAAAGTATGAACCCTAGGCCTTGTTTCGTAGCATTGCAATACCGTTTGTGCTCACTTTTACCATTAGTTACCTTGCCGTTTTTATAATTTCAGATTACAAAAACCTATATCTACCATCCATATTGTACTTGTATCACCATCTCTTCGCCGAACTAGTGCACCTATACAATTTACCATTGTATTGGGTGTGTTGGGGACACAAGAGACTCTTTGTTATTTGGTTGCAGGGTTGTTTGAGAGAGACCATCTTCATCCTACACCTCCCACGAATTGATAAACCTTAGGTCATCCACTTGAGGGAAATTTGCTACTGTCCTACAAACCTCTGCACTTGGAGGCCCAACAACGTCTACAAGGAGAAGGTTGCGTAGTAGACATCAGTCCACAGATTTTGCCTCTTTACACATATACCCATGCATATGTAGTGTAGATCCTTGCTTGCGAGTACTTTGGATGAGTACTCACGGTTGCTTTGCTCCCTCTTTTCTCCCTTTTTCCTCTTCTTCTCGGATGCCGCAACCAGACGTTGGAGCCTAGGAGCCAGACGCCACCGTCGACGACGACCCCTACTACACTGACGGTGCCTCCTACTACGTTCAGGCCGCCGATGACCAGGAGTAGCTTAGGAGGATCCCAGGAAGGAGGCCTGCGCCTCCTTCGATCTGTATCCCAGTTTGTGCTAGCCATCTTATGGCAACTTGTTTAACTTATGTCTGTACTCAGATATTGATGCTTCCGCTGATTCTTTTATGTTTGAGCACTTGTATTCAATCCCTCGAGGCCCTTGGCTTGTAATATGATGCTTGTATGATTTATTTTACTTTTAGAGTTGTGTTGTGATATCTTCCCGTGAGTCCCTGATGTTGATCGTACACAAGTGCATGCATGATTAGTGTATGATTGAATCGGGGGACGTCACAAGTTGGTATCAGAGCCGACTGCCTGTAGGATCCCCCTTGCCAACTCCTTGGCCGAAGTTGAGTCTAGAAGCCGAAAATTGTTTTACTAACTTGGCTACATGGCTTACTAGCCCACGTTGCCATTGGGTGGTATTAGGATCTTTTTATTCCCTGTCTATACTCTGGGACTCCGATCTCTTGTCTATTCATGTTTAAGATTTTACTAACTTTGACTCTAGGATCTCGTAACCAGTTTCTCCTGGAGAGCCCCTTCACTACTGATGATCGCTTGCTTCGCCAGAAGAGTTCGAAGATACGCTCCAATGTTTTTCGAGACTCTTGTGCCTACTGCCTTTGCAATTCCCTACCACTGATAAATCCTTATGTGTAACTACCTACATTTTTCGTCCATACATTCATCCCAGTTGCTCTTGTTATTACAAGATGCCCTATCACCTCCCGAGATTTATCCCTATTGCCTTACAGTTCCTTGTCTCGTGAATACACTAAGAATATTTCCTCACACTTATCGAGTATCCGTTCACCCCTAGTTGTTCATGTGTTCCACAAAAGCCTTTGAAATACTATTCGATCTTCCAAAAATCCTCAACAGCCTTTTGCTATTGAAATACTTGCCTGCTTGCATTATGGTGGCATTCCATATGTCTAGCAATGTTCATTGGCATCCTTTGTCATTGTCATTTTGAGCCCTTGATTCGGTATGTTTGCGGATGCCCGCAATCATTGTTTGATCCTTATAATTATCCTTCTGGCTCAAACGTCATTCCGGACAGGAGCCGGTTCTCGATCAATCAAATTGTCGTCGATTGTACCCCTGAGTCTATTCAACTTATCCATCCTTAATCAGATCGTTTGCTTTGGATCCCTTGATTTGGAAATCATAATTCCCTTGCATTTGAGCTTTGAATTAGTCAGTTGTTTCTATAATCTGATCTTCTTGCATTATTTCTTCTTCTGGTTGGGTACTAATGCTCACATCAGATCCCTTGTGGACCACCAGATCCTTTGTTGGATTATTGTCCGATAGTGCCCCTCATATTTAATCACCTTGTGAGTTCTTCCTTGATACATAATGCCTTTTGCAAATTGTATCCTCTGCTTTGTTAAACATGCTCTACTTTCGAGCTTGTGTTATTTACTCTTGAAGTTTGTGGTATATGTTCCTAAGATGCCCAGGTGGGTTGAATCTATGCCATTTCTAATCTGTGTGAACTCGAAAGTTATGCTGGTTATAATCTACTGTCTTTTCGTCAGATAAAATTTCAACGCTACAACTTCTTTGAAATCGAGAAGTGAATGAAAGTTTTGTATTGGAGAAGTGGGAGTTGACCTTGAACTTTGTGTTCATGCCCATGGACACGATGCGGATCTTATCATGAAAGCTTCTCATAAAAATAACTAACCCCTTCTTATAAGTTCATCTTGTAACTGTTGTTTGGATCTCTGCAATCATGGTTCCAACCAAGATTGTTTTTCTTTGATCCCATTTCTCGAACAAGATGAAGTACTTGCCTTCTGCATATCAATACACATGTCCAACCTCTAATATGATCTACCTTCAAGTATTACCCCTGGTATCTCGAGGATATCATGCCATTGCACCATATCTTATGAACTTTTGATGCAGACTACCTTTCCCTGTCATTGTCACTTCATCGGGTCTGGGTTGTTTGTCAACCAATCCCACTGATAAGTGAATCGATCCTGCACTCCGATTCAAGAACTTAAGTAATTTTGTTGCTTACGAGTTTAGTAATCCTTCTAGTCATTCATAGCCTGATCGGCTATATCATTATCGTGCTAAAATTTAGCTGTGCTACCTGGTCCTTCCTGGAGCATAATTTCCGACGATGAGCTAAGTTTACGTCGATCTTCCTCGTCATATCATTTCGCCTTGAACAACAAGCTTGATTTCGAGTTTATGTCGTACCCCTGATTCCAATAACCTTTCGCTCCATCATTCCTTTGACTTGATGTCATCGTCGATCGATTATATCTTCATGAAATCTCTCGAAAATGTGTCGTGATCATCATCAACATTCTGAGCTCTTCTAGGATATTAATTAAATTCATGATGAGAAGTACCATCCTCCCCCCTCGATGATTTGTGTTATCATCGACAACATTTTTTCCTTCGCCCCAGCACAAACTTGTTCATATAATTTTGGAAATACATTGTCGTGGTTCCAAGACGGACAGTAGAAAGGGGGGTATGTATGGAGAGGCAAGATCTCAGCTATGGTGAAGTCGTACACACAAGATTTACGAGTTCAGGCCCTTCACGGTGGAAGTAAAAGCCCTACGTCTCGGTGCTCGGAGGCGGTCGACTGGATTATATGTGTGTGGTGTTACAGGGGGTGCCAACCCTTGTCCCAGAGGAGGGGGGTGGCTTATATAGAGTGCGCCAGGACCCCATCCATCCTCCATTACAAGGGGCTTAATGTACATAAAGTAGGGGCGTTACTGATAACGCCAACCATAAGTGCTATTAATGACCTTAAAGACTACGGAGTGAATGTCTGACCGTTGCAGTGCTGAGTGACTCCTGGTCTTCAGTAGGTCTAGTGATTCCTTATACGGTCGAGTGACAACAGGTAGGAGGGGTACACAAGTGATATGATTGGTCGAGTGGATAGCACTCGACACCTTTGACTAGGGGTTCTTTGTTGCCTCTTGGACTTCTTATCTTCGAGGGTAGTGACCTTGGGTAGGGTGTATAGGTCAGGCCTATGACCCTACCCCGGGTCTGTACCCTCATCAGTAGCCTCCGAATGGATTAAGGTTCGAGTGGAAAGTAGGTTGAAGTTGAACTTGTTCCGAGCTTTGCGTGTTGCGAGTGTTTTACGCAGGACGGAAGGCTTATCTTGGTACTTCAGCTTCGATTCAGTCGCCTTGATCCATTTAGAGAGTTGCTGAATGAACTTGTAGCATCATCCGCCGAGTGCTGTCTTGGGGCGCATAATCTTTGGCGCGATTGATTGCAGTGTATCCCGGATTTCACGGGATTCGAAATTTAAGGGAAGCGCGCGGGATGGGGCGTGCCGAAGTACGCAGGGTGGATAAACAATAGAGCCTCGATCTCCGCGCCACCTTTTTTGCCACGTATGTCGCACGCGATGATACGTCTCCATCGTATCTACTTTTCCAAACACTTTTGCCCTTTTTTTGGACTCTAACTTATATGATTTGAATGGAACTAGCCCATACCGACGTTGTTTTCAGCAGAATTTCCATGATGTTGTTTTATGTGCAGAAAACAAAAGTTCTCGGAATGACCTGAAACTCCACGGAACACCTTAGAAAAAATAATAAAAAACCCTCGCAAAAGATGAAGACTAGGGGGCCCACACCCTGTCCACAAGGGTGGGAGGCGCGCCCCCTGGGCGCGCCCCCCTACCTCGTGGGCCCCCTGGTGGCCCTCCGACGCCAACTTGAACTCCATATATTGGCTTTCGGGGAGAAAAAAATCAGAGAGAAGAAATCATTGCGTTTTACGATATGGAGACGCCGCCAAGCCCTAATCTCTCTCGGGAGGGCTGATCTGGAGTCCCTTCGGGGCTCCGGAGAGGGGGATTCGTCGCCGTCGTCATCATCAACCATCCCATCACCAATTTCATGATGCTCACCGCCGTGCGTGAGTAATTCCATCGTAGGCTTGCTGGATGGTGATGGGTTGGATGAGATTTATCATGTAATCGAGTTAGTTTTGTTAGGGTTTGATGCCTAGTATCTACTATGTTCTGAGATTGATGTTGCTATGACTTTGCTATGCTTAATGCTTGTCACTAGGGCCCGAGTGCCATGATTTTAGATCTGAACCTATTATGTTTTCATGAATATATGTGTGTTCTTGATCCTATCTTGCAAGTCTATAGTCACCTACTATGTGTTATGATCCGGCAACCCTGAAGTGACAATAATCGAGACTACTCCCGGTGATGACCATAGTTTGAGGAGTTCATGTATTCACTATGTGCTAATGCTTTGTTCCGGTTCTCTATTAAAAGGAGGCCTTAATATCCCTTAGTTTCCAATAGGACCCCGCTGCCACGGGAGGGTAGGACAAAAGATGTCATGCAAGTTCTTTTCCACAAGCATGTATGACTATATATGGAATACATGCCTACATTACATTGATGAATTGGAGCTAGTTCTCACCCTATGTTATGACTTTTACATGACGAACCGCATCCGGCATAATTATCCATCACTAATCCAGTGCCTACGATTTTTCCATATACTGGTTCTCGCTTATTTACTTTTCCGTTGCTACTGTTACAATCACTACAAAATACCAAAAACATTACTTTTGCTGTCTTTACTTTTGTTACCGTTACCACCACTATCATATTACTTTGCTACTAAACACTTTGCTGCAGATACTAAGTTACCAGGTGTGCTTGAATTGACAACTCAGCTGCTAATACTTGAGAATATTCTTTGGCTCCCCTTGTGTCGAATCAATAAATTTGGGTTGAATACTCTACCCTCGAAAACTGTTGCGATCCCCTATACTTGTGGGTTATCAAGACCTTTTTCTGGCGCCGTTGCCGGGGAGCATAGATCTATTCTTTGAGTCACTTGGGATTTATATCTGCTGGACACTATGAAGAACTTGAAAGATGATCGAACTACTATTTTGCCCTCAACTACGTGGGGAGGTAAGGAACTGCCATCTAGCCTCGCACTAGATTCTCCTTTTGTTATGAGTAAGCTAGCGACACCTAAACCTGCTACTGCTATGAATTTTGATATGTCGCATGTTATTGATGATGCCACTTCTGCTATGCATGATACTTATGATGAAAATACTTCTATGCTTGATACTACTGTGCCCCTTGGTGAATTTCTTGATGAGCAAATTGCTAGGTCTAGAGATAGAGAAATTATTGAACCTGAATAAGATGATGATAGTGATGATGAGAATATGCCTGCTATTCCTGAGGGTTATCTTTTTGATGCGGAATCTTCTGCAGCTATTTTTGCTTGCCAGGATAGATATGAACTTAAGAGGTTGCTAGTTAAATGGAGTAAAGAATCTTTTAGAGATAGAATGCCACCCGACCCTGCTTTTGCCACTTCACCTATTTGTGTCCCCGATAAGGATTATTATGATTTTTCTGTTGATCTAGATATAATTACTTTGGTTGAATCTGATCCTTTTTATGGCTATGAATCTGAAACTGTTGTGGCACATCTTACTAAGTTAAATGATATAGCTGCCCTATTTACTAATAATGAGAGATCGCGCTACCTTTATTTACTCAAAATATTTCCGTTCTCATTAAAGGGTGATGCTAAGATATGGTTTAATTCTCTTGATCCTGGTTGTGTGCAAAGTCCCCATGATATGATTTATTACTTCTCTGCTAAATATTTCCCTGCTCATAAGAAACAAGCTGCTTTGAGGGAAATATACAACTTGGTGCAAATTGAAGAAGAGAGTCTCCCACAAGCTTGGGGGAGGCTTCCCAAGTTACTTAATGCTTTGCCTGATCATCCTCTTAAGAAACCTGAAATACTTGATATCTTTTATAATGGACTAACTGATGCTTCCAGAGATTACCTGGATAGTTGTGCTGGTTCTCTTTACAGGGAAAGAACACTAGATGGAGCTGAAATTCTATTGAATAATATGTTGACAAATGAAAATAATTGGGCACCTCCTGAGCCACCTCCTGAGCTAGTTCCAGAGCCAATTACCGAACCTATTCCTAAACCAGCTTTGAAGAAGAGAGGTGTTCTATTTATCAGTCCCGAAGATATGCAAGAAGCAAAGAAATCTATGAAAGAAAAAGGTATTAAAGCTAAAGATGTTAAGAATTTACCTCCTATTGAAGAAATACACGGTCTTAATTTACCGCTTGTTGAAGAAGTATATGATCTCAATTACTTATTTACTGAAGAACCTCTTGATCTCGATATCCCGACACAGGTAGTAAAGGTAAATTCTCTCTATAGATATGATAAAGCTTAAGTCCCTCCTACTAAAATTGCAAGTCAGTGCTTGGATGAGTTTGATGACTTTATGTTTAAGCAAGATGACTTTAATGCTTATTTTGGTAGACAATTAAAACAGAATACCTTTATGATTAAACGCTTGGGTGATTATATGGCTAATATTAGAGGTGAACTTAAACTTGTTAGCAAACATGCTTCTATGGTTACCACTCAAGTAGAACAAGTACTTAAAGCTCAAAAAGAAGTGCTTGATGAAATGAATAGTAAGAAAAATGATTATGCTGTTAGAGTGGCTACTAGAACTGGTAGAATGACTCAGGAACCTTTGTATCCTGAAGGCCACCCTAACAGAATCGAGCAAGATTCTCAGAGAAATAATATTGATGTACCTAGTTCTTCTAAAAGGAAGAAAAACAAAAATGATAGGACTTTGCAAACTTCTAGTGAACCTATTGCTGAACCACCTAAGAATCCGAATGATATCTCTATTTCTGATGCTGAGACACAATCAGGTGATGAACATGAACCTAGTGATAATGTTAATGATGATGTTCATGATAACGCTCAACCTAGTAATGATAATGATGTAGAGATTGAACCTGCTGTTGATCTTGATAACTCACAATCAAGGAATCAACGTTATGATAAAAGAGACTTCGTTGCTAGGAAACATGGTAAAGAAAGGGAACCATGGGTTCAGAAACCCATGCCTTTTCCTCCGAAACCATCCAAGAAAAAGGATGATGAGGATTTTGAGCGCTTTGCTGAAATGATTAGACCCATCTTTTTGCGTATGCGATTAACTGATGTGCTCAAAACAAATCCTTATGCTAAGTATATGAAGGATATCATTACTAATAAAAGAAAGATACCGGAAGCTGAAATTTCCACCATGCTTGCTAATTATACTTTTAAGGGTGGAATACCGAGGAAACTTGGAGATCCAGGAGTGCCTACTATACCATGCTCCATTAAGAGAAATTATGTTAAAACTGCTTTATGTGATCTTGGAGCCGGTGTTAGTGTTACGCCTCTCTCTTTATATCGTAGACTTGACTTGAATAAGTTGACACCTACTAAAATATCTTTGCAAATGGCTGATAAATCAACTGCTATACCTGTCGGTATCTGTGAGGATGTGCCTGTTGTAGTTGCAAACATTACTATTTTAACAGACTTTGTTATTCTTGATATTCCCGAGGATGATAGTATGTCTATTATTCTTGGAAGACCTTTCCTTAATACTGCAGGGGCTGTTATTGATTGCAACAAAGGCAATGTCACTTTTCATGTTAATGGCAATGAGCACACGGTACATTTTCCGAGGAAACAACCCCAAGTTTATAGTATCAACTCTATTGGAAAAATTCCATCGATTATGTTTGGAGGTTTTGAATTTCCTCTCCCTACTGTCAAGAAAAAGTACGATATTCTTATTGTTGGGGATTTTCATATCCCCGTTGAGGTAACTTAGTGTTATTCGAAATTTCTCTGATTCCGTGTTATTCGGAATGAGTTTGTTAACAAGACTTGATCAATCTTGTTAGTGGGTTCATTTTGAGGATCACGAGATGGATGAAACTAGAAGCACAACCTTCTGTACCCTCTTTATATTTTCTGTTATTTAGTAGAAATAAAATAAAATAGTATTTTTCTGTCTGTCTCCTGACTTATCCGTGCAATATAAAAATATCCCGGAAATAAAAGTCCTCAGAATGCCATGCCAATTTAATGTGTTTTTTCGGGAATATTTGAGGATTTACTGTGCAAAAATTACCGCGGGGGGAGCTGCCACCTAGTCACGAGGGTGGAGGGCGCGCCCCCTGCCTCGTGGGCCCATGGTGGCCCTCCTCCACTTATTCCTGCACCCATCTTCTTCCTTTGCTTCACACAAACATGAAAAAGCAACTCAAGCACGAGTTCCAGCCCCCATTGCTGTGATTTTCGATCTCCTTACTCAAATCACCTCTCGCAAAACTGCTTGGGGAGATTGTTCCTTGGTATGTGACTCCTCCATTACTCCAATTAGTTTTTGTTCTAGTGCTTTATTCATTGCAAATTTGTGCTGCATAGGTGACCATGTTCTTGAGCTTGCATGTCAATATGGTTCCAAGTAGTTCCAATGCTTTATATAGGCTCTAGGCACTTGTGGGAGTTGTTGCTATCAGTTTAATTGAAGTTGGTTCACTTTTTATTTGAAGTTACTAAAAATTTCAGAAAATTTTCAGAGGAAACAATATGTTTAGGAGGATGTTCCAAGGTGGTTCTTCAAGGAAGAAAGGTCCTAGACTTGCAATAGGTGATGCTGATGAGGAACCACCAAGAGACGCTCCTGTGAGGCCCTGTGAATGGCCATTGGAAAATTTTATGAATCAAGCGGGAATCAAAGAAGAATTTAGTGCATATTTGCGTAACGCCGGTCTTGAGGACTTTGAATCTGACAAATGCCCCCAGTATCATGATCTCACAAGTTCATTTGTGAGGAGGTTTGAGTTTTCATCTTCGCGTAATTCTCCTTCAGTCATGTTTGACCTTTATGACAAATCTTATACCATGGACTTAGAGGATTTCACTTCTGCTTGCAAACTTCCATCTTGGGGTAATGTCAGGGTAATGTCAGGGATCCCCCTAAATCTTCCATATTGCTCTTCTTGCTCCTGCCTTCTTTGATTCTCAGAAAAAAGAAGATATATTATTACCAGAGAGGAGGCAGATGAGTACGAGAGGAGAGCGGAGGCTGCTCGACGCCACGCTACAGCTCAGGCGGCAATAGCCGCTACATTGCAGTATGACCCCAGCTTCACCTACGGGTATCCGCCAGGCTATCCCTGGCAATAGACCAACTTAGTCCAAAAGCCTAAGCTTGGGGTAGTACGTATTTCCCACCGACATTACATTCATGTTCACACACACTCATTGCTAGATGTCGGTGCTCATACTCTTTCATTGTATTATCCATGCTAGTTTATTTTCTTTTTCCTTCTTTCTTCTTGTGTGTTTAATAAACCTTAAGAAAAAAACCAAAAAATTAGTATTAGTTTATCTCTTTGCTGTAGTAATTAAAAAGAAAACCCAAAAATATTTCCCATTCTTCTTTTGTTTGTTGGGAGCTTTCCCGTGTAAATAGTTTTTATTTCTTTTCTTTTCTTTGGGGGTCAGTAGGAGAAGACCATGATTAAATTGTTGAAGTGGCTCTCATATGCATGATTGTTTATTTAACTTAGAGCCCATATTACTTGTCTTCTCTCTTGAGTTGAATGCTTGCAGATTCCAGCTTAGTCCAATGCACGTGCACTCTTATCATTATACACATCGTTCGGTCGTGCAAGTGAAGGGCAATAATGATGATATATGATGGACTTATTGGGATGAGAAAAGCTGGTATGAACTCGACCTCTCTTGTTTTTGTAAATATGATGATTCATCATTCCCAAGTCAGCTATTATGAAGTAAACATATTTGCAATGACATTTAGAGATTACAGTTGCTTGTGCCATGCTTGATTAACTATGAGTTATAATGGTTTACCTTGCATGCCAACATGCTATTAGAATGATTATGATGTGGTATGATGGGATGGTATCCTCCTTTAAATGAATTGAGTGACTCGACTTGGCACATGTTCATGCATGTAGTTGAATCAAATCAACATAGCCTTCATGATATTTATGTTCATGGTGGATTATATCCTACTCATGCTTGTATTTGGTGTAAATTAATTTTAATGCATGTTTACGACTGTTGTCGCTCTCTCAGTTGGTCGCTTCCCAGTCTTTTGCTAGCCTTCACCTGTACTAAGCGGGAATACTGCTTGTGCATCCAAACTCCTTAAGCCCCAAAGTTGTTCCATATGAGTCCACTATACCTACCTATATGCGGTATTTACCTGCCGTTCCAAGTAAATTTGTATGTGCCAAACTCTAAACCTTCAAATAAACATTCTGTTTTGCATGCTCAAATAGCTCATATGTCAACTAGGGCTGCCCTTATCTTCCATGTTAGGCGGGTTATTCTCAAGAGGAGTGGACTCCGCTCCTCATTCACGAGAAAATGGCTAGTAACCGGGATGCCGAGTCCCATGCTTTATGCAAACTAAATCAAAATAACTGCAAAAAAACTCCCCCTGGGACCCGTTGAATGTTGGAGGCACTCGTTGTTTCGAGCAAGCCATGGATTGATGCTTGTGGAGGAGGGGGAGCATAAACTTTACCATTCTGTTTGGAACCGCCTATAATCTGTTTAGCATGGAAGATATCGTCGTCTTTTAGTTGTTATGTTGATAATGAAAGTATGCTGCTCAAAATATAATTTATCTCTATTTCAAAACTGAGCTCTGGCACCTCCACAAATCCCTGCTTCCCTCTGCGAAGGGCCTATCTATTTACTTTTATGTTGAGTCAGCACCCTTCTTATTAAAAGCACCCGCTGGAGAGCACACTGTCGTTTGCATTCATTATAATTGGTTTATATTGGGTATGACTTGACTGGATCTCTTTTACCATGAATTACAATGTTTAGTCAGTCCTTGATCTTTAAAGGTGCTCTGCATTTATGTTTTGCGGTCTCAGAAAGGGCTAGCGAGATACCATTTTGTTATATCATGTTATGATTATTTTGAGAGTGTTGTCATCCGAGTTTTATTATTATAGCTCGCTAGCTGATTATGCTATTGATATGAGTAATTGTGAGACCTAAGTGTTATTGTTAGTATGGTTAGTTCATAATATTTGCTGAAAATTGAATGCTGGATTTTCATGTTTACAACAACAAGAGCAAACAGAGTTTGTAAAAGTTTTTCTTTTTCTCTTTCAGTTTGTCAACTGAATTGCTTGAGGACTAGCAAGGGTTTAAGCTTGGGGGAGTTGATCGTCTCTGTCGTATCTACTTTTCCGAACACTTTTGCCCTTGTTTTGGACTCTAACTTGTATGATTTGAATGGAACTAACCCAGACTAACGCTGTTTTCAGCAGAATTGCCATATGTTGTTTTATGTGCAGAAAACAAAAGTTCTCGGAATGACCCGAAACTCCACGGAACACCTTAGAAAAAATAATAAAAAATCCTCGCCAAAGATGAAGATCAGGGGGCCCACACACTGTCCACGAGGGTGGGGGGCGCGCCCCCCTGGGCGTGCCCCCTACCTCGTGGGCCCCCTGGTGGCCTTCCGACGCCAACTCCAACTTCACATATTGGCTTTCGGGGAGAAAAAAATCAGAGAGAAGAAATCATCGCGTTTTACGATACGGAGCCGCTGTCAAGCCCTAATCTCTCTCGGGAGGGCCGATCTGGAGTCCATTCGGGGCTCCGGAGAGGGGAATCCGTCGCCGTCGTCATCATCAACCATCCTCCATCACCAATTTCATGATGCTCACTGCCGTGCGTGAGTAATTCCATCGTAGGCTTGCTGGACGGTGATGGGTTGGATGAGATTTATCATGTAATTGAGTTAGTTTTGTTAGGGTTTGATCCCTAGTATCCACTATGTTCTGAGATTGATGTTGCTATGACTTTTCTATGCTTAATGCTTGTCACTAGGGCCCGAGTGCCATGATTTCAGATCTGAACCTATTATGTTTTCATGAATATATGTGTGTTCTTGATCCTACCTTGCAAGTCTATAGTCACCTACTATGTGTTATGATCCGGCAACCCCGAGTGACAATAATTGGGACCACTCCCGGTGATGACCATAGTTTAAGGAGTTCATGTATTCACTATGTGCTAATGCTTTGTTCCGGTTCTCTATTAAAAGGAGGCCTTAATATCCCTTAGTTTCCAATAGGACCCCACTGCCACGGGAGGGTAGGACAAAATATGTCATGCAAGTTCTTTTCCATAAGCACGTATGACTATATACGGAATACATGCCTACATTACATTGACGAACTGGAGCTAGTTCTCTGTCACCCTATGTTATGACTGTTACATGACGAACCGCATCCGGCATAATTATCCATCACTAATCCGGTGCCTACGAGTTTTCCATATACTGGTTCTCGCTTATTTACTTTTCCGTTGCTACTGTTACAATCACTACAAAATACCAAAAACATTACTTTTGCTGTCTTTACTTTTGTTACCATTACCACCACTATCATATTACTTTGCTACTAAACACTTTGCTGCAGATACTAAGTTTCCAGGTGTGGTTGAATTGACAACTCAGCTGCTTATACTTGAGAATATTCTTTGGCTCCCCTTGTGTCGAATCAATAAATTTGGGTTGACTACTCTACCCTCGAAAACTGTTGCGACCCCCTATACTTGTGGGTTATCACATGACTGCTGCGGGATTTGACAGGATCGCCTAGTCCCACGCGTCAGCCACTCAGAAGCGGCCCTTTATAAGGCGGCGGAGCCGAGGCGTCTGCACAGCGCGTGTCTGTTTTTATTTCTTCTTCCTCTGCTTCTCCACTGCATCCGGCTCCTCCGCTCTCGACGCCACTGCTCCGCCACCATTGTGAAGGACAAGACGGCGGCGCTGGAACGCGCGAAGAAGGCGACGGGGGCAGCGAAGAGCAAGAAGCAGAATCGCGGGTCGTCATCGCGCTCGGGGCTGCTGCTAGGTTGTATCCAGGGCGATTGGATCCGGTCTTCGCTCCGGTAGGAAGATCTGGATGATCTGGTGGAGTCCGGGCTGATCGCCAAGGGTGCAGCAAGGCTACCTCAGGGGGAGATGGAGCCGCAGCCTCGACCGGGTGAGTGTGTACTGCTCGCCACCCACGTCAACCGGGGCTTCTCGCTTCCTGCACACCCCTTCTTCCGGGGCTTCTTGAACTTCTTCGTTGCCCAACTCCATCATTTTTCTCCAAATACCTTCACGTACCTTGCCGCGTTTGTGTCTATGTGTGAGAACTTTCCGGGGTGTCGACCGCACTAGGGTCTTTTCAAACATATTTTCACCATCCGTTCTCAGTCGGTGAAGAAAGCGAACACGAGCGATGAGAAAACCCATGTCATTCAGATGTGTGGGGGTTTGGGTATCCAGAAGAGGCAGAGGAGTTCTTTCCCTTCCATGACTCTCCCTAAATCGGTTAGGGGCTGGCAGTCGACCTGGTTCTACTGCTAGGACCTCGCAACCCTAGGTCAGTCGACCGGCCTTCCCCACTTCACTTTTGACCGTGTCCATACTCCTTCCTCGCAGAAAGTGACAGCTGCTGAGAACGTGGAGACGAAGATGCTGGTTGAGAAAGTGGTCCAACTGATCAATGAGGGTGTCACTGGCATGGACCTGCTGGAAGTATTCCTCAGTCGATGCATCCAGCCCCTTTAGGCCCGTGACCATCCCATTTGGTTGTACTCTGGGGCTGATGACACTGCTCATGTTCATCCAGAGGAAGTGCCAACCAAGACCATGGCCATGTGGTTGAAGAGCATTACAGGCAACAAGGACAACCCCAGATGAGTCAGGAGAGTCGTCCCCTTTAGTGATGACAACCAGCCCGACAAGGTATGTTTTTCATTCTGACTGTCTTTGTATATACATTCCGACTGCTCTTGAGCTCGACTGACTTTTACTCGACTTCTTGTCTTGTAGGTTTTTACTGACATGTATTCGATGCCCAATGGTGAACAAGTTCTAGAGCAGGGCCAGGAGGGAGAGGCCAGTGCGGAGGAGAGTGGTGAATGGGAATCTTCGGATGAAGAAGAGGAGGAGGAAAGCGAGGAGTCAGACGACGAGGAGGCGGTCCAGTCGCCGCCGCGCTCTGAACGCCGATCCAAGCAACACCATGACCCGGCAGGCGGGCGCGGAAAGAACGTGGCTCCAAGTACCAAAACGCAGAAGCGCACTCGGACATCGACTCCGGAGCCAACAGAGAAAGTCACCAAGCAGCCCAAGGTTGCTCCTCCAAAGACTCGGAAGACTTTGCCGAGGATCAAGATGGACGTCCCTGTTGCTTCAGGGTGAGCATCTTTCTTGCATTTATCTAGGCCGACTGATACTTCTGTTCTGACTGAATGGATCAGGTATCTTTCCAGCCCAACTTCTGCTGCGACTGACATGGACATTGACAAAGCTCCAGGAGATGAGGAGACCGACGACGCGGCCACCTCCCGAGCTGGTAAGTCCGTCCGACCAGAACTCATTTAGTCGATTGAGTTATCGGTCGGCTAAGTTTCCGATGTTTTTCTTTCGCCGTAGTTCCGCGAGACATCGTCGTGCTTCCCGATGATGAAGAAGAAGAAGTGCCTCTACATGAGAGGAGGAGGAGAGGCGGGGGATCAAGCAGGAGAGGGCTTGAAGTTCAAGTCCCTCAGTCGACGCTGGTGCTTGAGGCGGTGGTCGAGCGATTCGGAGATCTGGTTTGGAGCAACGTCACATTCGCCAACCCGCTGACGACTAATCGTCCGTCGGGGTCGACTGCTCCGGCTCCTGCTGCTCCAGTGCAACTCCACGCATCTGACCCAGTAGCTGCTTTGGCCGCCTTGGTGCCATCACTTTTTGCTGCATACCAGACCCTAGATGATTCGCCAAGTGCTGCTAGGGAGGCTCTTCGCCAGGTGAACCTTGTTATGGAGCAGGTGAAGGTGATGCACGAGGCCAGCCAGGTCGCTAGCACCACTCTACTGACCAATGTTAAGGTTAGTGAACTCCCGACTGAACTTTTGAATGCTGTTTTATATCTGATCACCCACTGGGTGTGCCCGTTTTTAGAGTTTAGGAAGTCTTCCACTCCACTGGACTCGTGCTGAATCTTAGTGTTCTGTCCGAACCACTGGGTGTAGTCCCCGAGACCACGGTCGACTGCTGGCAGTCGGTTGAGGTCTTAGAATCTACTTTTTTTTTACTTTTTTGGACTCACGCTAGGAAGACCATGCTGAGTGTTGATCTAGATCAGTGGAGGCACACTAAGTGCACCCACTAAGTGTAGTCCCCGAGACTACTGTTGAATATTTGATTCGGCAGTAGCCTTAGAGTTACTTTCACTGTCATTGTCTTTTATTTTTGTCGACTGATATCTCTCTCTCGCCGACTGCAGAGGTCTTGTGATCTTAGAGCTCGCCTTTCTGAGTTAAACAAGAAGCACATCAGCCTCGAACTTGATCTTGAACTGGCAAAGAAGAACCTCAAGACAGCTCAAGAAGAAACATCCATCATGGGAGGTAACCAATCGATACTTGTCCACCCAGTAGCTCACGCTTTCCAGTGTTTTTTTCTTTCAGTCTCTTTGAACCGCGTCACTTCACAAAAGCAGATGTGCGTAGTGAAAACCGTCAGCTTCAGGCTCGTCTGAAGAGTGTTGTTTCTTTAGAGAGAATGAATGAAGCTCTGGAGAAGAAGGATCAGACCTTGCTGCTGCTCAGAAGGAAGCACGAGAGAAGACAGCGCTTGGGGACAAGAAGCTGGCTTTGGTCGACAAGTTGGAAGAGGAGAACACGAAGCTGAATACTGCCATCTCTGAAGCCAATCGGGAAGTTGAGCAACTGAAGAAGGACAAGGAGAACCTGACCAATGAAGTTGGAGGCCTCAGAGCCAGGACAGGCGAACTGGAGTCCTATCTGGGACAACTTGCCGCAAAACTAGTCCTAAAGCTTGAAGGTACCGCCGCTCGACTGGATAGTTGCCGTCGACTGAAGTATCTTGTTATATTGTCGACTCACTATTTTTCCTGATTGTGCAGAACTTTGTCAGAATTTTGAGGCTGAGACCGGGCGGGTCGAGACAGGTTTCGACCCCATCAATTTTCTTGTGAAAGATGACGTTGCGTTGAACTTGCTGTGGTTGGAATCACGCTTGGACGGCGCCGTTGCTTATCTGGCTCAACTGAAGGCGGCGATGACTCGGGTTGACGCCGAACTCTGGCCTCAGGCGGAACTTTCGCAAGATCTCAAGTTGCTGATGACTCGACTGAATCAGATCCCTGGCCGAGTGCAGGAATGGAGGAAGTTGCCCGCTTGCTGTGGCGCTAACATTGCGCTGTCATTGGTCCGAGTGCACTGCAAGGACGCTAGAGAAGACAAGTTGGCGGCTCTCAAGGTTGTGAATACTAAGAAGCACACCTTCCAGTCCTTCATGGACACCTTCCTTTAGGCTGCCATTCGTATTGCAGACAGCATGGACCTTGACAGCTTCTGTGATCCAGCCAGCCCTTCTCCTGACGAGTGATCGAAAAAACATTATGCTTCACCTTTATTTGCCTCAGAATGCCGAGTGATTTTGTAATCGTTGAAACTCCTTCGGGCCTGACGCCTGAGCACTTTAATCCGCGTTTTGGAACCTTTGGATTTATCTGAACTTGGTTTATCTTTGAATATGTTGTGTTTGTCTTCAAGTGGAACTCGTTCTTTCACTCGGATTGGTTCTTGTACTTTTGATGCAGCTTCCGAGGAAGAGGCTGTAGTCGACCTGTTGGACGAGCCCTGAGCAGCATTGATCAGCTCATCGGCGAGGCACTCAACAATGGTCTTGACATTCCTGAAAGTAGCTCGCCTTGGCACCAGCGGTTGGATGAGCCTTTGGCATCATTGATCAGCTCATCAGCGAGGCACTCATCAATGGTCTTGACGTTCTTGAAAGCGGTTCGCCTTGGCAACACGCACAATCTCGTCCTTCTTCTTGATGGTGTAGCCCTGGGCAGGGGGTCGTGGTCGACCTGCACCACTCGGTAGGATTTTTTAAGCTTAGGTGAGTACTGGACTGTAGCTAAGCCCCCGAGTGGGAGGATCGCTCACCACTCGGTAGGATTTTTCAAACTTAGGCAAGTACTGTACTGCAGCTAAGCCCCCGAGTGGGAGGATCGCTCACCACTCAGTAGGATTTTTCAAACTTAGGCGAGTACTGGACTACAGCTAAGCCCCCGAGTGGGAGGATCGCTCACCACTCGGTAGGATTTTTCAAACTTAGGCGAGTACTGGACTGCAGCTAAGCCCCCGAGTGGGAGGATCCCTCACCACTTGGTAGGATTTTTTAAACTTAGGCAAGTACTGGACTGCAGCTAAGCCCCGAGTGGGAGGATCGCTCACCACTCGGTAGGATTTTTCAAACTTAGGCGAGTACTGGACTGCAGGTAAGCCCGCAAGTGGGAGGATTGCTCACCACTCGGTAGGATTTTTCAAACTTGGCGAGTACTGGACTGCAGCTAAGCCCTCGAGTGGGAGGATCGCTCACCACTCGGTAGGATTTTTAAACTTAGGCGAGTACTGGACTGCAGCTAAGCCCCTGAGTGGGAGGATCACTCACCACTCGGTAGGATTTTTCAAACTTAGGCGAGTACTGGGCTGCAGCTAAGCCCCCGAGTGGGAGGATTGCTCACCACTCGGTAGGATTTTTCAAACTTAGGCGAGTACTGGACTACAGCTAAGCCCCCGAGTGGGAGGATCGCTCACCACTCGGTAGGATTTTTAAAACTTAGGCGAGTATTGGACTGCAGCTATGCCCCCGAGTGGGAGGATCGCTCACCACTCGGTAGGATTTTTCAAACTTAGGCGAGTACTAGAATGCAGCTAAGCCCCCGAGTGGGAGGATCGCTCACCACTCGATAGGATTTTTCAAACTTAGGCGAGTACTGGACTGCAGCTAAGCCCCTGAGTGGGAGGATCGCTCACCACTCGGTAGGATTTTTCAAACTTAGGCTAGTACTGGACTGCAGCTAAACCCCCGATTGGGAGGATCGCTCACCACTCGATAAGATTTTTCAAACTTAGGCGAGTACTGGACTGTAGCTAAGCCCCCGAGTGGGAGGATCGCTCACCACTCGGTAGGATTTTTTAAACTTAGGTGAGTACTAGACTGCAGCTAAGCCCCCGAGTGGGAGGATTGCTCACCACTCGGTAGGATTTTTCAAACTTAGGCGAAACGGATTCGTGGCTAAGCCCCCGAGTGGGAGGCTTGCTCACCACTTGGAAGGATTTTTTTTAAACTTAGGCGAAGCGGATTCGCGGCTAAGCCCCCGAGTGGGAGGCTTGCTCACCACTCGGAAGGATTTTCTTTTAAACTTAGGCGAAACGGATTCGCGGCTAAGCCCCCGAGTGGGAGGCTTGCTCACCACTCAGAAGGATTTTTCAGCTTTAGGCGAAGCGGATTCACAGCTAAGGCACCCATTGGGGGATTTAGGACATGTAAAAAAGAAACAACAATCATCCAGGAGACTGTAAAATCTTTTATAATCAAACTAGAAGGTATCTCTTATTACATCATATCTGTCTGAACGCTTAGGTGTAAAAGGGGTGGAGCAGCTCCGCATTCCAAGCGCGTGGCTCGTGTTTATTGTGCTCAATGTTGTAAAGACGGTATGCTCCGTTGTGGAGCACTTTGGTGACGATGAAGGGGCCTTCCCAAGAAGGAGCGAGCTTGTGTGGTTTCTGCTGGTCCACCCGAAGAACCAAGTCTCCCGCTTGAAATGCCCGACCCCTCACATTTCTGGTGTGGAATCGACGAAGGTCTTGCTGATAAATGGTAGACCGGATCAAGGCCATCTCTCTTTCCTCTTCCAGGAGATCAACTGCATCTTGCCAAGCCTGTTCTGCTTCCTCTTCTGAGAAAAGTTCTACTAGAGGTGCATTGTGAAGCATATCACTCGGGAGTACAGTTCAGCTCCGTAGACTAGGAAGAACGAAGTTCGGCCAGTCGACCGATTTGGAGTCATCCTTAATCCCCAAAGTACTGATGGAAGTTCATCGACCTAGGCACCTGCTGTATGCTTGAGGTCATGCAAAAATCGGGGTTTCAGTCCTTTGAGAATCAATCCATTTGCTCTTTCATCTTGTCCATTTGACTGAGGGTGGGCGACTGAAGCATAGTCGACCCTAGTGCCTTGGGAAGCACAAAAGTCCCTGAACTCATCAGAATCGAAGTTCGACCCATTATGAGTAATGATGCTGTGCGGAACACCGTATCTAAATGTTAATTCTCTGATGAAGCGAACAACTATACTTGCTTCAAGGTTTTTGATGGGCTTGACTTCAATCCATTTGGTGAACTTGTCGATTGCTACGAGCACATGAGTAAAGCCACTTCTGCCAGTCCTCAGAGGTCCGACCATATCTAATCCCTAGACAGCAAAAGGCCAGACGAGTGGAATAGTCTTCAGAGCTGACGCGGGTTTATGGGACATGTTGGTGTAGAACTGGCAGCCTTCACATTTGCCTACTATTTCTTTTGCAATCTCGTTGGCATGAGGCCAGTAAAATCCGGCTCAGTATGCTTTGGCCATGATGGTCCGGGAGGACGCATGGTGACCACAGGTCCCCGAGTGAATATCATTGAGGATCATTCGGCCTTCTTCTGGCGTGATGCATTTCTGGCTGACTCCAACTACACTTTCTCTGAACAATTTCCCTCTTATCATAGTAAAGGCTTTGGATGGTTGGAGCTTCACCATATACCCTCTTACACTTTCTCTGAACAATTGCCCTCTTTCTCTGAACAATTGTTCAAAGTCCCGACTGGACTGAAGTTTGAAGGGTTGGAGCTTCACCATATACCCCGACTTGATCGAACGAACTTCCAGAGGATGAAGAAGAGGCTCGACAGATCGTCTGTCGATCCAAAGCCTTTACTGTGATAAGAGGGCAATTGCTCTGAACAACCTTTACTCTGAACAATTGCCCTCTTATCACTGTCCAGTCGGGAGTGACGACCAAAACCTCCATGATCAAGTCGACCATGGCTGGGACTTTGACTTCAGTCGGATCTGTGGCACTCTTAGGCTGTGGGGGCTCTTCAGTGAAAGGATCTTCCTGAACCGAAAGCGAGTGAATATGTTCCAAAAACACATTGCTAGGAATGGTCTCTCTCTTGGATCCTATCTTTGCCAATTCATCTGCAGCTTGATTTTTCAGTCGGGGTATATGGTGAAGCTCCAACCCTTCAAACTTCTTTTCCAACTTTCTCACTACGTTACAATAACCAGTCATAGCCGAGCTCCTGACATCCCACTCTTTAGTTACTTGATTAACCACCAAATCTGAGTCGCCGTAGACCATGAGGCGGCGGATGCTGAGTGAAATGGCCATACGCAACCCGTATAAAAGTGCTTCATATTCAGCTTCATTGTTGGAGGAATCAAAATGAATCTGGAGAACGTAGCTGAGCTTGTCTCTACGGGAGGATACCGATACTACCCCAGCATCAGAACCATTCAGCATCTTGGAGCCATCAAAGAACATGGTCCAATGCTCCTCGTGAACTTGAGTTGGAAGTTGCTTCTCAATGCACTCGGCGAGGAAGTCTGCAATTTCTTGGGACTTGATAGCATTCTTTGCCTCAAACTTGATATCCAATGGAAGGAGTTCAATCGCCCATTTTGCCACTCGACCAGTTGCATCTCTGTTATTCAGAATATCAGATAATGGTGCATCGATGGCGACTGTAATGGAGTGATCAGAGAAATAATGTGCAACCTTCTTCATGGTCATGTAAATTCCATAAACAAGCTTCTAATAATGCGGATATCTCTGCTTGGATGGAGTTAAAACTTCAGAAAGATAGTACACTGGGCGCTGAACTTTATAGGCTTTTCCTTCTTCTTCCCATTCGACCGTAAGTACTGTACTAACAACTTGTCCAGTGGCTGCAATGTAAAGCAGTAAAAGCTCCTTGCTGATTGGGGCAGCAAGCACCGGCTGGGTGGAAAGCAGGGCTTTGAGCTCTGCAAACGCTGCGTCAGCTTCATCAGTCCACTCGAACTTATCAGATTTCTTCATCAATCGGTAAAGAGGTAAGGCCTTTTCACCGAGATGAGAAATGAATCGACTCAAGGTGACCAAACAACCAGTAAGCTTCTGAACGTCATGCACACGCACAGGGCATTTCATTCGGAGGATGGTGTCGACTTTCTCTGGGTTTGTGTCGATCTCCCATTTGGAAACGAGGAAACCGAGCAGTTTTCCACCCGGGACTCCAAATGTGCACTTCGATGGATTAAGCTTGATATCATACCTTCTCAGATTGGCAAAGGTTTCTGCGAGTTCGGTCAGCAGGTCGGAACCTTTACGCGACTTGACCACAATGTCATCCATGTATGGTTCCACATTCCGACTGATTTGAGTGAGCAGGCACTTTTGAATCATCCTCATGAATGTGGCGCCAGCATTTTTGAGACCGAATGGCATAGTGACATAACAAAAGCACCTGAATGGGTTGATGAAATCTGTTTTTATTTCATCGGGACCATACAGTCGGATCTGATGATACCCAGAATATGCATCTAGAAAAGACAAACGCTTGCACCCCGCAGTCAAGTCGACAATCTGATCAATGCGGGGGAGAGGGAAATGATCTTTCGGGTAGGCCCGATTGATATGCTTGAAATCGATGCACATACGAAGTGAATCGTCCTTCTTAGGGACCATGACCACATTGGCAAGCCACTCGGAGTGGTAGATCTCTCGGATGAACTCTGCTGCTAGGAGCCGAGCCACTTCTTCGTCAATTGCTTTTCTCTTCTGCACGGCGGACTGCCGAAGATGCTCTTTGACAGGTTTTGACTTTGGATCAACACACAAATGGTGCTCAGCCAGTTCTCTGGGTACACTCGGCATGTCAGAAGGTTTCCGTGCAAAGATGTCCCAGTTCTCACGGAGGAATTGGATGAGCGCTTCTTCCTATTTGCTGTCGAGTGTCATTGAGATATGAGTCGGTGCTGCATTGGGATCGGTCGGGTGGATATGAATCGGCTTCGTTTCTCCAGAGGACTGAAATGCAGAATTGGTGTCAGGCTTCTTTGCTCAGAGCAAATCACTCGGATCTGCATTCTTCTGATACTCTTGGAATTCAACTGCCGCCATTTGTGCATCGGCAATTTTAGAACCCTTCTAGAAGCACTCTTCTGCCTTCTGCCGATTACCAGTGACTGTGATCACTCCTCTGGGGCTAGGCATCTTCAGCTTGAGATACACATAACATGGCCGAGCCATAAAACATGCATAAGCAGGCCTACCGAGAATAGCATGATAGGCACTCTGGAAATCCACTACTTCAAATGTCAACTTTTCCTTGCGGTAATTCTTGGAATCACCGAAAACCACGTCAAGGGCGATCTGACCGAGTGATTCGACTTTCTTTCCAGGGATGACGCCATGAAAGCTCATATTGCTTTCACTAAGCTTGGACATCAGAATGCCCATCCCCTGCAAGGTCTCAGCATAAAGGATATTCAGGCCGCTACCACCATCCATTAGCACTTTGGTCAGTCGAGTGCCTTCGACTACTGGGTCGACCACCAACGCTTGCCTCCCAGGAGTGGCTATACGCGCCGGGTGATCAGACTGGTCGAATGTGATGGCTGTTTGTGACCATTTCAGGTATGTGGCCATCGTCGCCAGAGCAACCATATTCACTTCTCTATTGGTAACTTTCAATCGACTCTTCCTCTCGACATCAGCAAAAATCATCAGGGTGGAATTGACTTTGGGATAACCATCGTCTTCCTCTTCATCCTCGTCTTTGTCCGACTGTTTTTCCTTCTCACTGGGCTGTTTCTCTCAGAACTACTGGATCAGGAATCGACATTGCCGAGTGGTGTGTTTAGGATAAATCAGATTACCCTCTTCATCCTTCTTCGTATGAATGTGACATGGTAAATCCAACACATCATTTACCGCTTGACCTTTTACCTTCTTAGGGGTCCAGGGCCCCTTAGGTTTTACTTTAAACTTTCCTTGCACTACTTCCGCAATTTCACCAGGCGCTGCAGGTTCAGCCTTTTGTTTCTATTTCCGAATACCTCCGCCGGCGTCCTGGCCGATTGGTTTACCGTTGCCACTGCGGAGTTGATCCTCTTCTTCCCCATTAGCGTACCGGGTGGCTATTTCCATCATCCGAGTCAGGGTCATATCCCCAGTCCGACTGAATTTCAAGACTAGCTCTCGGTACTTAACGCCTTCCTTGAAGGCACACACTGCTTGGTGCTCAAATACATTTTCCACTGTGTGATGCAAGGTGGTCCAACTCTGAATGTAATCTCTTAGAGTTTCACTCAGTTTCTGTACGCAACGCTGCAATTCTGTTAACCCTGCTGGTCGCTTGCAAGTGCCCTCAAAAGTCCTGATGAACACTCGAAAAAGCTCTTCCCAACTGAATATACTGCCTGGGGCTAACTGAGTCAACAACGCTCTAGCTGACCCTTCCAACATCAGAGGAAGATGCTTCATTGCCACTTCATCATTCCCGCCACCAATCTGCACAGCCACTCGGTAATCCTCAAGCCAAGTTTCAGGCTTGGACTCTCCAGTGAACTTGCTGACTCTAGTCACCAACCTGAAGTTGGGAGGAATCACTGCAGCCCTGATGGCTCTACTGAAACACTCTGGACCCAAAACATGAACTCTGCTGCCAGTCGGACGATCTCTGCCAAGGTCTTCCCTCTGCGCTCTGTTCCGGTCGACTAGACCTTGAACGAGAATAGATCTTGCATCAAAGCCTGGTTCTCTTGGGTCGACTGGTGCTCTGCGCTCACCACTGTGAAGGCGTCTATCATTCATACTGCCAAGGCACATATGATGTACTCCTCGGAGGAGGTGTGGGCACTCGACGTCAATTGTGGCGGTCGAGTCGGTGATCATACTGCCCACGCCTTCGCGCCGCATGGGCGATCTTGGGCTGTGGACCGATTGAACAGTATCCGCTACCACGGATCTACTATGAATCCTATTCCGCGACTGAGACACTGTTGTGTTGTGTTCTCCCGCTGCCCAGAGTAAGGCCCGGATTTGCATCAAACCTCTGCCAGACTCCGACTGGGAAGGTTGAATTGACTCTGCTATTCAGGCCGCAGCTGTGAGATTTTGAATCAGAGTGTGGTATACCTCAGGTGGAGGTGGAAAAAGCTGTCGTCGACTGGAATCAGGAATCCGCTCCCTAGCACGCTTGTCGAGTGCACGCTGGAGGTTCTCCAGTCGAGTGTGCTTAGCCAAATTAGCCAAGCGCACCTCTTCCAAGGCCCGAGCCTCAGGGGTTTCTCCAATGATGGGCATGTGTAGTGCATCCATGTTGCGGCAACGAAGTTCTTCCCTCTGCTGCGAAGAGAGGGGTTCGAGATGGTACTCCTTGTGGACGTGCGACGAATCGCTGCCACCATCCCCGCCATCTTCACGGCGGAAATCAGGCGGACTACATGGTCCGTCGACCATCAAGACTTCAGCCGCAGGGTCGCTGCTATCGCACTCGGATGTGGTCTCGACGGGGCCAGTCGACAGGTCGAACAGGCGGTGGAGAGTTTCGTCGGGCTCAATTGCCGCGACTTGATGGGTGGTTGAATGTCGAGCCACCACATGTTTCACCCACCGCTGAAGCCGCGACCGACCGGATCTCTTGTGGCGGCGAACAGCGGGGAGAGAAGGCATCATCGGAGCCGACCGATACTGGGTCGACGACTGCCAGAGAAGGATGCCACGTACGCCCACGTGAAAGTGTCGCCCCTCGGACGGGGAGCGCCTCGACATCAAGGGGAGCTTCCTGAAGACAGGCGGAGTCATCGGCGATGAAAACGAGCGCGCCGAGACAGATCTCGCGGCCCTCAGCCAATCCACCACCGGAAACCATGATGATGGGGATCGAAAAAATTGCAACTTCACCGACAAGTCGCTAAGACACCTGCCCCAAGGTGGGCGCCAACTGTCGTGGTTCTAAGACTGGCAGTAGAAAGGGGGTAGGTATGGAGAGGCAAGATCTCATCTATGGTGAAGTCGTACGCACAAGATTTACGAGTTCAGGCCCTTCACGGTGGAAGTAAAAGCCCTACGTCTCGGTGCCCGGAGGTGGTCGACTGGATTATATGTGTGTGGTGTCACAGGGGGTGCCAACCCTTGTCCCAGAGGAGGGGGTGGCTTATATAGAGTGCGCCAGGACCCCAGCCATCCTCCATTACAAGGGGCTTAATGTACATAAAGTAGGGGCGTTACTGATAACGCCAGCCATAAGTGCTATTAATTACCTTAAAGACTATGGAGTGAATGTCTGACCGTTGCAGTGCTGAGTGACTCCTGGTCTTTAGTAGGTTGAGTGATTCCATATATAGTCAAGTGACAACAGGTAGGAGGGGTACACAAGTGATATGGTTGGTCGAGTGGATTGCACTCGACACCTTTGATTGGGGGTTCTTTGTTGCCTCTTGGACTTCTTATCTTCTAGGGTAGTGACCTTGGGTAGGGCATATAGGTCAAGCCTATGACCCTACCCCGGGTCTGTACCCTCATCATACATCCTTTGTGACATGTCGATGGATTGTTGTTGAACCCATCGGCCACCACATTGTCTTTTCCCTGATAAAATTGCATGAGATGTTCTAGAAATTCCCGATGGATCCTTTGTGTTCCCAAAGTCTGACCTTACCTAATGACCTAGTCAATGTTATCCCGAGGCATGACTCTGGTGCTCCGAATATCCACAAGAGCATTGGAAGCTCAATGCTAAAATGTTTCTTGATCAACTACCCAAACAACATGGTATGGGTAAACCTCATAAATTCCTTGCCCTTTTACCTACATGGTTTCATATTTGGAGCCCTATCATGTATATCATGCTTTGCCTTTCCTTGGGAAAGATATACTCTTGATACTCGGATACAAACACATTTTTCCTTTCCATTGTTTTGTTTAACCTTTCCTATAATCTAACTTATCCGAGCAGAGATAATTCCCTGCTTAGGTAAACACCTCAGAGTACAACTCGGTTAGTAAGACCCTGTTACTATTGTTGATGACATTTTGGTAACTACTGATGGACGAGAACCTTGCCTATTGGTCCGCCTCATTTCAACGAGCAGGAAAATGGTTCTCTTTGTCCCTCACCCTTGGTACCGACGCAGTTGCCAATAGGACTGGCAGACTATGATCTGACATGCCTTGCTATCATGACCGTGCGAATGTCAGCGCCTTCCTCCTTTTAACCCACATGGTGGCCCATAACCCATAGTTCCATAGGATCGAAACCTGACTCTTCTGTACACTCCTGTTCCCAAAGTTATTCCTCACGCTTGGCTTCATAAGTAAATCATGAGCCACCTACCGTGAATCTCACCTACCTAGTGACCTATACGGGGTTCAGCCGCAATACCTAATCTCATTGCTCTGGACCCCTTTCACACTTTGTTTCAGGCAACAAACGATTGCCTATGTGCTTGAAACTTCTATTTTGCACCTTCTTACTTTGCTCTTGATAATTTCTTAAGTTTCAATTCGAGAGTTACTTTCCGCCACCCTTCCTCATGTTATCTACCAGATAAGCAACATTGTAGAGGTCTGTTCCTCCGAAGTTACCCCTTGTCCTTCGTACGTACAATGGAGTCCCGAAGGAAGGATGCCGACTTCATCGTGAAGGCCTGAAAACAGAGTAATGAAGATATCAACATAGTGGATCGAATTCTTCGAGAAGAGCAACCAAGACTGAGAAGAATCGTTAGAATTTCATAGCCAAAACTTTTCCCATTGCTCCACCTCTTAAATCTCGGTATGAGATTTCTTGTAGCGGAGGAGATCTGTAACACCCTGGGTGTCATGCTACAGTAAACCCCTATTAATGGTGCCACATCATCATAATTGGATTTTGCTAATCATCACTTTGTTCCAAACCGACCTCAAATTCAAATTTAAAGTAAAGCAAAATTATTAGTTATCCATACGGAGAATAAAAAAATGTTTGAGTTGTTGCAAATATTGACTAAGTAATTGTCATGTAGAAACCAACATCATTTTAGTCGCCAATTTAATCCCTAGTAAAATATAAAGTGACCCGAGAACAACTAAAATTGCCTTTTCAAAATAAACAAATGTTTATGTATTTCCAAACCACTTGAAATCTCGTGTGCTAGCTCAAAACATTGCCTACTATTTACGTGACAAGTTTTGGATTCAACCAAACTTATTTGGTATTAAATTAAAATACCAAATGGTGGATCAAGTACAAAACAGAAAATTAGAAAGAAGGAAAAGGGGCTATGTGCACACTGTGCACTAGAAGCCCAGTGCTACAGTAGAACGGCCCAAGCCCACCATGGACTTTTCCCCTTCCTATGTTCTCTGTACATACATGAGACAGGGGCCATGGCGTGCCGGCCATCCCACGATGCCATCGCCGGATGGCCACCACGTCGACTCCCCTCAGCCAATAAAAGTGCCCCCACGAAACCCTAGCTCGCCCTCATCCTTTCCCCCCTCTTTCCCCCATCGGCCCCCTCCTCTTCTTCCCTAATCCAAGATCGAACAATTCACGGTGACCGCTGCCTCACCATCGTTTCCGCAGCCACAGTCGTCTCCATCACTTGGGAGTACGCCCAGGAGATGCGTCATCATCGTCTGCATCGACTACAGGGATCCATTCGGCCGGAGCTTCATTCCATCATCGCCATTGTCACCTCCTCCCGCCTCTGTCACCATCGATTTGGTCACGTTCCACCACCGTCAGCCTCCCCGGGCCTTCTCTGCGTTTGCAGTGAGCCTCCTCCTCCGCCCTGCTTCTCCCTTGCTCCCGACGCCGTAGGTCGCCGCCCCATCTTCCCTGCCCGGAGCTTGGCTCCGCGCGCCCGTGTACCATGGCCCCCCTGGCTGCGCTGCCCCGTGCGCTCGTGAACGTAGGCCGCACACCCTGCTCCTGCTACTGTTTTGCTGCTGTTGCTTCTACTTGTCACCGTCGCCGCATCTGCTGATGCTTGCCTCCTACGCCGCCCCCGCGCGCCTCCGTGGATGCCTTGCCTCCCGCTGCTGCCTGCCCTGCCGCCTGTAGCGGCCTTCGCTGCAGCCACCACGACTGCCTCCGCCCTCCCATGCGAGCCTGCACAAATGCCCACTCTGGCCGCCGCCCATCTTGAAGCCGCCATCTCCATAGCCATCGCTCCGGCTAACCCCTGCCAGCGCTCGTTGGGCCGTCCTTTGCCTCGCCCCTCTTGCATCGTGTAGGCCCTCTTGGCCGACCATGGAGTCGCCGGAGGGGGCCGTCCGTGCTTCTGCCGCTCTATCTCCGGCAACCCACGTGCCCGGGGTGCTAACCGCTGACCCGTTTTGTTTAATTAGGTGCTAAATAGCCACTGCCATATGGGAGCTGCTAACTAGATTAATTTTCCATTAACAGAAATTAATTTAACCTCTATGTCTGATCATTGGGCCCACCTAGCTAAATGACTTAATTAGACTAATTTAAAATCCTAATAATTGTCTGAGTCTATGACATGTGGGACCCTGGACTCTATTGACCAGTCAACAGTTAACTGTTGACTGCTGACTGGGCAGTCAATGGGGCCCTACCTATCAGCCTCTAACAGTCCCTGCTGGGTACACTCCCGTGCACACCTAGCATTTTAACCATTTAATATCTTCGAATTATATTAAATCTGGTAATTACAGAAAATGATTAAAACATTGAAAATTAATATAAAATAAACCATAACTCCGATGAAAATACTTTGTACATGAAAGTTGCTCAGAACGACGAGACAAATCCGAATAGGCAGTCCGTCCATCAGCACACGTCCCTAGCATAGCGAACCTGCAACATCCACCTCCAGTTCAACTGTCCGAAAACGCATACACCGGGAATACTTTCCTGAATGTTTTCCCCCTTCGCTGGTAAAACCTAGTACTGCCTTAGGTCACCACTAGCACCGCGTATTGCCATGTTATACTTTGTGATACTCTGATTGCTCTATTATTTACTGTGTTCCCCTCCGTTATTTCTTTCTGGTAGACCCCGAGACCAACGCCACTGCTACCTAGTACGACTACAGCGTTGACGACCCCTCCTTCTTGCCAGAGCAACCAGGCAAGCCCCCCTTGATCACCAGATATTGCCTATTCCTTCCCTCTACTCCTTGCATTAGAGTAGTATAGCATGTTACTGTTTCGGTTAATCCTATTCTGTTGCATAGCCTGTCAGTGTTGCTACAGTTGTTGATACCTTACCTGCAATCCTAAATGCTTAGTATAGGATGCTAGTTTATCATCTGTGGCCCTACATTCTTGTCCGTCTGCCATGCTATACTATCGGGCCGTGATCACTCGGGAGGTGATCACAGGTATATACTATACATACATATTATTCAGATGGTGACTAAAGTCGGGTCGGCTCATAGAGTACCCGCAAGTGTTTCAGAGATGGGGGCTGAAGGGGCAGGTGGTACCATCCAGGTAGTGATGGGCCTGGGTTCCCGACAGCCCCCTGATGGTTACTTTGTGGTGACCTTGTGACAACTAGAACCAGATATTTAATGAAACGCACCCAGACAAGTTCCAAAGACAACCCGGTGATCACTTTCCCGCGGAGGATCGCCGGGTAGGATTATGCTATGCGATGATACTTGGTGGACTTCAACCTACTCTCTTCTACATGATGCACGATGGAGGCTGCCAGAAGCGTAGTCTCCGACAGAACTAGCTATCCCCCTCTTATTCTGGCATTCTGCAGTTCAGACCACCGATTTTTCCTCTTTACACATATACCAATGCATATGTAGTGTAGATCCTTGATTGCGAGTACTTTGGATGAGTACTCACGGTTGCTTTGCTCCCTCTTTTTCCCCTTTTTCCTCATCTTCTTGGATGCCGCAACCAGACGTTGGAGCCCAGGAGCCAGATGCCACCGTCGACGACGACCCCTACTACACCGACGGTGCCTCCTACTACGTTTAGGCCGCTGCCGACCAGGTGTAGCTTAGGAGGATCCCAAGCAGGAGGCCTGCGCCTCTTTCGATCTGTATCCTAGTTTGTGCTAGCCATCTTATTGCAACTTGTAGCGACCAAACCTCAAACAGTCTGATCTCTGTGCATCAGTGTCATCCCTGGATCGGTAATGCTGACAAGCACAGTACTTGAGGATTTATAACATAGTAGCAATCACACACTTATTACATCGAATGTCTCAAAAGAAACTTATTACAACAATATGGCTTAAGGCCATCTCAAAACGATAACAGCGGAAGGCTTGGAAGATAAAGTGAGTCCATCAACTCCAACGGCATCACTGAGTGAAAGACAACGACCTATGGCACCTTACTCGTCGTCTGAAAAGTCTGTAACATGAACGTTGCAGCCCGAAACGGGTCAACACATGGAATATGCTGGCAATGTAACACATAGAGAGTAATGAATAGAATAAATGCTATCACTACATGCATATATGGCTGGTGGAAAGCTCTATGGTTACCGTTTTGCATGAAGCCAATTTTCCCTACAACAAAGGAATAAATTTTTATTTAACTATCATGGTGGTTGTTAAACATTGAGAAGGTTCCTCGAACTCAATCCCAATTAAGTATCATCATTAAACCCAAACAAATTATATTAGAGTGATGAGATCAACATGATAATCCAAGAACCAGATACTCAAAACATCCATAACTGGGGACACGGCTAACCATGATTAGTTTGTACACTCTACAGAGTTTTGCGCACTTTTCCCCACAAGACTCGAATGCATCCATGGTCAGAGAAACGAGACACAGTCTCTCTAAAACAATAACTCTTTACTCTGGGTGGACAGTTACACCTACTTTCCCCTACATCTACTAGCCCACCATTGAAAGAAGTCTTGTAACATACTCAACTATGCTAGAGCCCATAATAGCTTGTGGCTGCACGCGGAAGTTTCTAGCATGAATAATCTTATGATCCCTTTGAGCCTGGGTGGCGGACCATAGGATGATCACACGGGTACTCCGGGATATCCTAGGACAACAATGGATTCTCCAGGTGCCCTGACAACCACTGGGTACTCCAGGTTGCCTTCAAGCAATCCACCCAGATGTGTATTTAAGTAGCCACCTTAAGTTAACCATTACTTAACAATACTCACATCTGTCATGAATCACTCAATCCAAACGACGTCTATGAGCATAGCATAGTAGTATAAGCAACGTAGAAGTAACTCCCAAAGGTTTGATAACAAATAGGCAATAGGTTCTACCTCATCATCTACTTCCCAGAACCCACATGTTAAACAGATCCTAACCACGCAATTGTTTGAGGGTTGATCTAATGCAATAGAACTGGGTATTAAAGTGGTATGATCAAAGTGTTACTTGCCTTGTTGATGATCCGTGAAACCTAGAGACTCGTAGTAGCACGCTTCACACTCCGGGTACTCTATCGCAAATAAACAAGCATACAATAAGCACTCAACTAGAAGCATGGGTAAAACTCAAATAATAGATCTAACCAGAAAGTTCAACTTAAGAACTCCGGTTTGCAAAAAGAATCAAATCAAACGAGGCAACGAAACTCAAACTGCGAAAGAAACAAGATCCGTTTACTAATCTGGACTAAAGTCAAATTTTACCGTACCAAAATCTTGTTCAAGTTGTTTAAACAGAAAGAGGGCTTCAAGATGAAGATCTAGGTGCTTGAGTCACCTGATTCCTATAAACACGAGAAAAGATAAACTAAAACGAAAATCAAGGCAGAAATCGCGATCAAAAATAATCGCGGAAAAACCCTGAAAAAAGAAAAACTGACGAACAGGCTAATGAACGAAAGTTCGCCGTCTACGGCTAATGGGTGAACACCATTTGTTAAAATGAACGTATGGATGAACGTTCGCTATTTAGGTAAACCGAGAAAACCAAACTGAGCTAATCTAAAAAAAATTAAACCTAGGTTTCTAAAAAAACCGAGCGGTTTTCAAAAGAAAAACCGAATCAGCGGCGGCGGTGGTTTCTACCTCCGACGAGGCAGGACGGCTCCAGCGGGGCTCGGCTTGGGCGGCGGGGCAGCAAGGGGGCGACGACGTCGAGGCGGCGGCGGCAACGACGGCTGCGGGTGCGGGGCGGGGCGGTGGTGGGTGGTGGTGACGCGGCGGGGGCGGCAATATATATATATATATATATATATATATATATATATATATATATATATATATATATATACTAGCAAACATGCCCGTGCGTTGCAATGGGAGATAAAAAAGTTACACGACAGCCAAATAAGTATGACTCAATACCCCAAATTATGAGCGTCCTCTATTTTCACACGGTGGCTCACCATGTTTCCACTTATCTTTCTTTCCACCCTCGTTGATGATGTACGCAATGTCCATGTGATCGCAATGCATTTGACGTGGTAAATCCCAAGGCAATGAGCTTGCCACTGCATGGAACACTTGTCATTGTGCCGCGCAAGAGAATGTTTAAAACTTTAAAAACAAATTTCATGGACCACAAACTACTCCTAGCGCCTAGACATAAAAAGACTTTCCAAAAACTACCCAAATCCTAGACATGAAAGACTTTTGAATCGACGAACATTTTTTCTAATCGACAAACATTTGTTTTAAAATTTTGGGCATTTTTTAAATGCAAGAACATTTGTTTTGTTCAGACGAACATTTTTTGAAATGCATGAATAGTTTTCGAATTAATGAACATTTGTTTTTTTTTCAGATGAACATTTTTTGAAATGCATGCATAGTTTTTGAATTCATGAACAGTTTTTGAGTTAGCAAACCTTTTTTGTATCAATGAACTTTTTTTATAATTGGGGAACAAATTTTGAAAAATTGTGATTTTTTTATAATTTGCGAACAGTTTTGTAAATCACCAAAATAATTAAAACTGCAGAAAATTTATGATTTCTCGCACATTTTTTGAATTCATAAACATTCTATGATTTCTCGAATATTTTTTCTCAAAACTTGCAACCGTTTGTAATTTGAAAATCTCGAATTAATTTAAAGAAGGAAAAACAAAAACAGAAATGAGAAAAGAAAAGAAAAGGAAAATAGGGGCGTCACGCCCAAAAATAGGACAACCCTGGGAATCGAACCCAGGTCTGCGCGGTGAAGCAGATGCGCTTCAACCACTGAGCTGCTGTACCTTCTCTGTCATATGTGGGGTATTAGTTTTATAAAAGACTGTGCGCGACGATGAGTTTGAAAAAAAAACGAATCGTTTTCTTGACTTATGAGTGGCATAGCGGGTAATTTATGGCAACTTTAAGGGTATTTTTTTTATGGACGACCAGAAACCTTATTTGCTTTATTATTAGGTAGATATATATATATATATACGAGCACACAAGCCAGCTGTAGTTGGCCGCCGTGGACACCATCCGAACAGCAAAAAATTGTCTCGTACAATAGCATGGAGTGAAGAATGGATTTATTTTAACAAAAAGAGCACATAAACCAGCTGTAGTTGGCCGCCGTGGACACCATCCGAACAGCAACAAACGGTTATACATCTGGTTTTCTAGGAGGAGAATGACTTGATGTTCCCTCCGTTCTCAGTGCTACCAATAGCGTCGGCTCCTTAGTGCTAGTTCAAGAGAAGAGAGAGAGAGAGATTGGTTAGGTCATATGACATAAGAGCAGCAACTTTCTGCTTCTCTGTGCTGGTTGCAGAGAAACAAAACAGAGAGGGCGAGATCGGCCTCGCCACTCTGTCACCAGCTGCCACTGGTGAAGACCTCCCAGCCGTCCTCAACCTTGCCTGGCACATGACATGGCCCCGCCATCCCCTCACCAGAGCTCGAACGGCTGCATGTGTCTGTCCCCGTGCAGCTGATCAATGCAGGTCAGGGCGGAGATCTGCCAGCACCACTCGCTGCTCATTTGCCTGCCTCCCTGCCGATTGTCCTCCTACACAATCTTCCTGCCATGTTGTACACTCTCCGGCAAGCCTGTGCGGGTGCTCGACGTACGCGTTGCCCCCCATCCGCACTCGCCAAGCTCCACCCTGGGCACTACCCGTTCCCGTCGTCGGCGCTCACCACGAGAGAGAGAGAGAGAGAGAGAGAGAGAGAGAGAGAGGAAACATGCTGGAAAGAGGGGCAAGGGGCAATACCTGCAGAGCTCTGCCTACCAGCCAAGAAGGCGGCCACGGACACTCGAAAGAGTTCCCGTAATCAGGCGTCCGACGACGAGGCGGACTCCTCCCCCGAAGATGAGGAGGAGGAAGAAGACTCTCTCCCGGAGGAGGGAGAGAGGAAGAGGAAGGCTTCCCCAACAGGGGAGGCCGAAGGGTCCAAGAGGGGGAGAACTATTCCCCCGGACAGCTCCACCAACACCGACGTTGGCGAGGAGGAGTGGCCTTCAAGGGCCTCCGGCGAGATCGTAAGTATCCGGATCCCTGATATGCAATTTCTTTCGTGTCACATAGTGTCCTACTAATGCCGCATACTGTCCGCAGTCCGGCCAATGATGATCTCCCCGCTTCATCGAGCGGGTCGTTGGCCCCGTCGGATGTGGATTCACTTCCGACTGCCTCTACCCCCCGCGCCGATGAGGACGCCGAGGTGGATCCCAGAAAGGGACCCATCGGGAGGAGGCTCCGGAGGCGCCGCAAGGCAGCCTCCCGGACATTGCGCAGGACTCTACGTCGGAACCTGTAGTGGTTCCAGAGTTCGGTAGGCGGCCCCTTCGAAAGAAGGGCAAGACCGTGACGCCGGTGGCCTCCGTCCAACCGAAGGCACCGGACAACTTGCTGGAGGCGCTCAAAGGCGCTTCCTTCGAGGAAGAACACCGCACTTTTATGAGTGCGGTGATTCAGAAGGTCCAGCTCACCAAGAGCGGGCTGACCGAAGCCTGCAGTAGCCTTTTAACAGGCTTTGAGGTAAGAAGTTAAAATTGTGTAATGTAATACCGCATAGACAGTAGCCCCTGATGCTCGGTTCGGTGTTCGGAAAGAAAAGCCGAACTGAGGATCTAAAAAGATATTCGCAGGTTGCTAATAAATTATGTCAATATGGTTTTGCAGGCTGTGCTGCTGACCTCTGCCGCACTGACTGCGGAGGTTAGTACATCAAAGAAAGATCTCGAGCGGTCCGAGCGAGAGCTCGGCCATGCCAAGAGGCAGCTCGAGGACAAAGAAGGTGAGTAGCACCACTTTGAATTGTTACCTTACAGAAAAAGGATTTTGGTCGCAATAAAATTAACAAGGATAATATGGGTATTGCAGGGGCCACAAACGAGGTGGCAGCCCTGAAGGAGGCTGTGTCCGCGGCCGAACGCAGTGCGGCCGCGGAACGGGCAGAGCGAGAAAAGCAGGAGGCACAGGTGGCGGAAGTGCGGCAAGAGCTCCAGGCTCTCATGGAGAAGCATGAGAGCTTGGAGCGCGACTCCAAGACTCGAGATTCCGAGCTCGCCTCGGCTCTCGAAAGTGCCAAGCCCGCCAAGGCCGAGGCCCGTAAGGCCCTTCAGGAGGTTGAAGATGTAAAGAAGATAGCGGCGGGTAAGGCATTTTTCATGCAAAGCAAGCATGTTAATGTAAACTACCTGACACTTACCCGCATTCGGAGCTCTCCAGGGGCGTTTGCAGATCTGCCGCATAGTGTGTCCGATGCCGCCGCATTTTACCGTGGCGAGGAGGGGAGCTCAACGGAGAAGGTCTTCTGGTCTCAGTACGCTGAGGCCGGCCATCCGGTGCCCCCAAGCGACCAGCTGAAGCAGCTGGTCGAACTCCACAAGGTAGCTGAGGAGGCCATGAAGGGCCTTATAGTCCGGCTGTGGCCTGGACAGGCCATGCCTGGGAGCTACTTCGGCCTCGTGCGGCGGCTGGTGGATGCGTGCCCCTGGGTGGAGGTCATCAAGCGCTCCGCCTGTATTGAAGGTGCTCGTCGGGCCCTTGCCCGCACAAAGGTGCACTGGGGCAGGATGGATGCGGAGAAGCTTCTTACTGACCCGCTGCCACTGGGCAAGGAGTATCGTACGCTGGAAATGTATTATAAAACTATCCTGAAGGGGGCCCGCGATATTGCGGATGATTGCCCTAGAGATGTAATTTTTGAGTAAACTCGCTATGTATTATCCTGTGCGCTGAAAACTTTGTTCATGTGCGCTTTAAGCAACTCTTTTTTAATTTAAAATATTACCTTCTGTGCGGCCGTTTATAAAATCTGAGAGATGGCAAGTCGTTGGCTTCAGCCCCCAAGCCGCAAGTGCTGGGGTGTTCGGGATAACTTGAGCACTCTTGTTCCCACTTTTGGGTCCATCTAGGGAGGCGCTCAAGACAACGAACAAGGCAACCGGACTTATAATGCTTGAACACTCTCACTTAGCCATAGAATTCTATAATTTTAAATTTCGGCGAAGCCCCTAGTATTCGAAAGACCGAATTCGGGGCGCTATCCATGCCTTCGTCGGACATTGTCCGGAACTTCGCTCGAAGCAGCGTGAGTCTTTAAGGACCCGAAAAGACCTCTCGAACAGCGACCAGTCTCTCGCCTTATCATGCCGGTCAGTTTTAGCTTTCTCCACTGAGGCGCTCGCCCGGCTCAACCGGGGCGCAATCGCAGTGATTCTCCCAGTGCCACCTTAGCCGACGGAACGGGACGTAAGGCACCAAAACGTGGGAGCCGGGCAAACCCAACTATTGACCCAAGACATGATTCGGAGCCGATTCATATAATGCTATAAGTTCGGGGTGCCGCACTTGTGAAAGTGTTCGGACTTATCACACCATAATGTGGGGAACATAAGCCCCTGGTGTACTAGGCCGTATCAAAATATACGGGTGCAAGATGTCATGTAATGAACATATATATGTAATAACAGGCGAAAAAAGTTGCTGCATCATTTATTAAAAGAAGTCTGCTATGAGTGCGGACTGATACAGATAGTGCGGTAAGCAAGAGTTTTGGACTAATTAAACATGTCCCCCTCCAGGGATGGGCTGCAGACTTGGTGTATATAATCAAATTTAATGCTCGTGATTGAGACCACCTGAGTGTTCGTCGCCGCATTCTTTACTCCCCGGCTGTTGCATCATGAGTTCGGCAGGTTCACCGCCGGACGGGGCCTCTGGCTAACGGAGTCCTGTGTACATAAAGAAGGAAAATAATAATAAGAAATAGTGGCACACTTGCGAGCCCCCGGTGTGGTCGAGCCGCACTCTGGGTCTGTTGTGGTTGTGCCCCTTCCCCTACGCCCATGGTATCTCCAAAGCGTAATGATGTACGTGGAGGATTGTTCTTGCAATCATGCGAGGGTGAGGGTTAGGGCCGCATTGCTACGCGTACTCGGATCATGCCAGGTTGTCTTTGTTGGTGTTGCTTCGGGCGCGTTTGGCTGTATTCGGCCGTTTGACGGCCGGACTCGAAAATTGCCTTAAAAGGCTGCTCTGTACTTCTGCCGCGAGAGCCGCTATATGTTCCTCCGTTCGGAGGGAGCGATCCATATTTCCGTTGACCGTGATGACTCCACGAGGGCCTGGCATCTTGAGCTTGAGGTATGCGTAATGCGGCACCGCGTTGAACTTTACAAACGCGGATCGTCCGAGCAGAGCGTGATAGCCGCTGCGAAATGGGATTATGTCGAAGATTAACTCCTCGCTCCGGAAATTATCCGGGGATCCGAAGACCACTTCCAGTGTGACTGAGCCTGTACAATTGGCCTCCACACCTGGTATGACGCCTTTAAAGGTTGTCTTTGTGGGTTTAATCCTTGAGGGGTCTATGCCCATCTTGCGCACTGTATCCTGATAAAGCAGGTTCAGGCTACTGCCGCCGTCCATCAGGACTCTCGAGAGGTGAAATCCATCGACGATTGGGTCTAAAACCAATGCGGCGAATCCGCCGGGGCGGATGCTGGTCGGATGGTCTCTTCGATCGAAAGTGATCGGACAAGAGGACCATGGATTGAACTTCGGGGCGACTGGCTCCATCGCGTATATGTCCCTTAGTGCACGCTTCCGCTCCCTCTTGGGAATATGGGTTGCGTAGATCATGTTCACCGTCCGCACTTGTGGGGGGAAACCCTTCTGTCCTCTATTGTTCGGCGGTCGGGTTTCTTCCTCGTCGTCGCTGTCTAGCCCCTTGTCATTGTTGTTCAGCAATTAGCTTGCCTGCCTGCTTGAACACCCAGCAATCTCTGTTGGTGTGATTAGCTGGCCTTTCAGGGGTGCCATGTATCTGGCATAAGCGGTCGAGTATTCGGTCCAAATTGGACGGACCCGGAGTGGTTCTTTTGAATGGCTTCTTCCGCTGACCGGGTTTAGAGCCTCGGAATCCGGGGTTGACTGTCGTATCCTCCTTGTCGTCGCCTTTAATGCGGCGTTTATTTTTTCTTCGACGTGACCTGCCGTTGTGGTCCTTAGTATCCAGACTGCCAGAATTTTTACTGAGGTTGTTGCTGTGAGCTAGCCAGCTATCCTCTCCCGCGCAAAAGCGGGTCATTAATGATGTTAGGGCTGCCATGGATTTCGGCTTTTCCTGTCCCAGGTGCCGGGCTAGCCACTCGTCGCGGATGTTATGTTTGAAGGCTGCGAGGGCCTCTGCATCCGGACAGTCGACTATTTGGTTTTTCTTTGTCAAGAACCGTGTCCAGAATTGTCTGGCCGATTCGTCTGGCTGCTGAATTATGTGGCTTAGGTCATTGGCATCTGGTGGCCGCACATACGTGCCCTGGAAGTTGTCGAGGAATGCGGCTTCCAGATCTTCCCAACACCCAATTGACTCTGCGGGCAAGCTGTTAAGCCAATGCCGAGCTGGTCCTTTAAGCTTGAGTAGGAGATACTTGATGGCATGCAGATCGTCGCCGCGGGCCATATGGATGTGAAGGAGATAGTCTTCGATCCAAACCGCGGGGTCTGTTGTTCCATCGTAGGATTCGATGTTTACGGGTTTAAACCCTTCAGGGATTTGATGATCCATTACTTTGTCAGTGAAGCAGAGCGGGTGTGCGGCGCCTCTATATTGAGCAATATCACGACGTAGCTCGAGAGAGCGCTGTCTGCTGTGTTCGGCCCGGCCGGGGTTATTGTATCCGGCGCGACGGTCTTCGTCGCGGGTCGTGGGGCGCCCACATGATCCGTAGATGGATCTGGATTGCCTTGCTTTGTCCTCCAATACGTCTCGCAAGTCCGGCGCGTTCCCTCTTGGCTTCATACTTTTGGAGCGATGCCGGGGTACGGTCTTGGTGGTGCGCCTGGATGCCTCTCTGTCGCGACCACGGGGTGGTCGGTCGGCCGTATCGTGCGCTGGTGATGAAGGTATGTATGCTTCCTCCTCTAATTGGGGGAGCAACTTGCGTCTTGGGTAGCTTTTGGAGGGGCGTTCGAGTTTATACTCCTCGGCCGCGAGGACCTCGGTCCATCGATCGGCCAGCAGGTCTTGATCAGCTTGAAGCTGCTGCTGCTTCTTCTTTAGGCTATTTTCCGTGGCGATAAGCCTGCGTTTAAAACGCTCTTGTTCGACGGGATCCTCGGGCACGACGAATTCGTCGTCGTTGAGGCTTGCCTCGTCTTCGGAGGGAGGTATATAGTTATCGTCCTCTACCTCTTCGTTTGCCGCCCTCTCGTGAGGGCTTGCTTCTGCATCCTCCTGCGCTGAGTCTTGTTGGAGGGGATTATCTTCGGCACTCTCTAGGGTATTATTATCTCCCGTGCCGGAATCTCCATTCTTACTGTGGCGGGATTTAGAGCGGCGCCGCTGACGCCGGCGCTTGGGCTGTTTCTTTAAGGAATCTGCCTCCTCTGCTTCTTCGCCGTCCCCATCTTTTGGGGTGTCCACCATATAGATGTCGTATGACGAGGTGGTCTTCCAGTGCCCTGTAGGCGCTGGTTCCTGTTCGTCTCCAGCATCGTCGTCCATAGCGTCGATGTCTTCGGAGTCGTAGTCTAGCATGTCGGTTAGATCGTCGACAGTGGCTACAAAGTGGGTGGTGGGTGGGCTCTGAATTTCTTCGTCGTCCGTATCCCAACCATCCTGCCCATAATCCGGCCAGGACTCTCCGGATGGCGAGAGATGTTTTAACGAATTTAGGATGTCGCCCAAGGGCGAGTGTTGGAAGATGTCCGCGGTGGTGAATTCCATAACCGGCGCCCAATCAGATCCGATTGGCAGGGGCGTGGGAGGTCCGGAGTCCGGCACCTCAAAGTCACGAGCTTCGCGAGGGACAAGGCTAGTGTTCGGCTCCATCGTCGTGGAAGTTGAAGCCCCCGAGGTGGTGTCCATCCACCGGTCCTCGATCTGGGCGATCGACTCCAGACTAAGGGCCGGAGCGGATTCGTGTGCGGCCACCAAGGCACTGTTCGGCGGCAGAGCTAGATCATGCCCATCGTAACAGTGCGGCGCGCTTGGCTGTGACTCGAGCCCATCGAAGATCAAGTCCCCGTGGATGTCGGCCATGAAGTTTAGGCTTCCGAATCTGACCTGATGGCCAGGGGCGTAGCTTTCGATCTGCTCCAGATGGCCAAGTGAATTAGCCCACAGTGCGAAGCCGCCGAATACGAAGATCTGTCCAGGGAGAAAAGTCTCACCCAGGACAGCGTTGTTGATTGAAGATGCCATCGAGCCTATCGGTGACGACACAGAGGAACTCACAATGAAAGCACCAATGTCGGTGTCAAAACCGGCGGATCTCGGGTAGGGGGTCCCGAACTGTGCGTCTAGGCGGATGGTAACAGGAGACAAGGGACACGATGTTTTACCCAGGTTCGGGCCCTCTTGATGGAGGTAAAACCCTACGTCCTGCTTGATTAATATTGATGATATGGGTAGTACAAGAGTGGATCTACCACGAGTTCAAGGAGGCTAAACCCTAAAGCTAGCCTATGGTATGATTGTTGTAATGTATGTTGTGTCCTACGGACTAAAGCCCTCCGGTTTATATAGACACCGGAGAAGGCTAGGGTTACACAGAGTCGGTTACAATGGTAGGAGATCTACATATCCGTATCGCCAAGCTTGCCTTCCACGCCAAGGAAAGTCCCATCCGGACACGGGACGGAGTCTTCAATCTTGTATCTTCGTAGTCTTTGAGTCCGGCGGACGATGATAGTCCAGCTGTCCGGACACCCTGTAGTCCAGGATTCCCTCAAGGGGCAACATAGACCAATAGGAGTATCGTGCTAATTTTTGGAATTATTCGGGGTATGTTTTGCCTTTTTTATATATGAATTGAGTTTTTTTATGAATTTAATGTGCATAATTCAAATTTGGGCTACATGCACATGCTCCAGTGCGCCAAAATGGGTTGAAAAATCATATGTGTCCTTGGGTGAATGTTTAGGTCCCATGCAAGAAATTGGAATGAATTTCAAACATCTAGGCATCGTGGCTTGGTCGGAAACATTCGGAAACTTGGTTCTTAAATCCCTATAAATCCAAAACTCGCCTGAAAATCATGAAACTCAACATGTTGGCTTCACATGGCACGAACATGCTGTGGTAAATTTTTTGTCCGATTTGCGAGGGCGCACGCATTAGCAACCAACAAAATCATTTTGGAACAAGAGCTGCCACGTTACAATCGGAAACACAAGTATTATTGAAACCATGGGCGTTCTACTAACCATTTACGTGCTGCCACGCATCCCTTTTTTAATTGGCTAGGAGGCGCCGTGCCGGGTAGCTATTTGAGTACGGGAGGCGTGCGAGCAGACTCTTGCGCGTGCTTATCGGGAGGCGAGTCCTTTGACCTCCTTCAGCCGCACACCTCTCTCCCAACTTCTCCATTAATGGCGCCCGAGCAACCGTTTTATGGTGTGGCTATGTCTCACTCGACTGAGACTTAAGAGAAAAAAAATCTGAAAAGAAAATTTTGCATGAATCTTGATGTAAGATCTGACGGACATATATAGCATCGACCGATATAAATATAATCACGATGTTAGTGGATAATAATTGTATTACATATTTAGGGAGATAATTAAAAATGCCACATGCAGCAACGCCCGAAATACACAAGGGCAAAGGAAGAAGGAAGACGCAGACAATGATATGTGTCGCTGCTCTCTACTTTCTTGATGCGTTACTGAAGGGCGCGGAGTTCCTCCAACACCTTTCTTGTCGCCTCCACGACTAGTTCTTGCGGCGAGCGGTGATGCTCTCTTTCATGTCCTCAATATGTTTCTTGGTAGCATACATGGATTCCTCCACCAACCTTTCACGCTCAATGTGGAGCATGGCATTCTCATCCATAAGTTTCTTGACGATGGTGCCTGTCTTCTTCGACAAGGCAGTGGTCACCTCGTGCTACTTCGTGATGTCTACTATGCAACCTTCTTCTTGTAGATGTTGTTGGGCCTCCAAGTGCAGAGGTTTGTAGGATAGTAGCAAATTTCACTCAAGGGGATGACCTAAGGTTTATCAATCCGTGGGAGGCGTAGGATGAAGTTGGTCTCTCTCAAATAACCCCGCAACCAAATAACAAAGAGTCTCTTGTGTCCCCAACACACCCAATACAATGGTGAATTGCATAGGTGCACTAGTTCGGCGAAGAGATGGTGATACAAGTGCAATATGGATGGTAGATATAGGTTTTTGTAATCTAAAAATATAAAAACAGCAAGGTAACTAATGATAAAAGTGAGCGTAAACGGTATTGCAATGGTAGGAAACAAGGCCTAGGGTTCATACTTTCACTGGTGCAAGTTCTCTCAACAATAATAACATACTTGGATCATATAACTATCCCTCAAAATGCAACAAAGAGTCACTCCAAAGCCACTAATAGCGGAGAACAAACGATGAGATTATGGTAGGGTACGAAACCACCTCAAAGTTATTCTTTCAGATCGATCTATTCAAGAGTTCGTACTAGAATAACACCTTAAGACACAAATCAACCAAAACCCTAATGTCACCTAGATACTCCATTGTCACCTCAAGTATCCGTTGGCATGATTATACGATATGCATCACACAATCTCAGATTCATCTATTCAACCAACACAAAGTACTTCAAAGAGTGCCCCAAAGTTTCTATCGAAGAGTCAAGACGAAAACGTGTACCAACCCCTATGCATAGGTTCATGGGCGGAACCCGCAAGTTGATCACGAAAACATACATCAATTGGATCACGTGATATCCCATTGTCACCACAGATAAGCATGTCAAGACATACATCAAGTGTTCTCAAATCCTTAAAGACTCAATCCGATAAGATAACTTCAAAGGGAAAACTTAATCCAATACAAGAGAGTAGAGGGGGAGAAACATCATAAGATCCAACTATAATAGCAAAGCTCGCGATACATCAAGATCGTGCGAAGTCAAGAATACGAGAGAGAGATCAAACACATAGCTACTGGTACATACCCTCAGCCCCGAGGGTGAACTAGTCCCTCCTTGTCATGGAGAGCGCCGGGATGATGAAGATGGCCACCGGTGAGGGATACCCCCTCCGGCAGGGTGCCGGAACGGGCTCCCAAGAGGTTTTTGGTGGCTACAGAGGCCTGCGGCGGCGAAACTCCCGATCTATTGTTCGCTTTGATGTTTTTAGGGTATATGGGAATATATAGGTGAAAGAAGTCGGTCGGGGGAGGCTCGAGGGGCCCACGAGACAGGGGGGTGCGGCCAGGGGGGTGGGCGCGCCCTCCTATCTCCTGGCCTCCTCGAAGCTTCCCTGGCTTGTACTCCAAGTCTCCCAGATCATGTTTGTTCCAAAAATCACGCTCCCGAAGGTTTCATTCCGTTTGGACTCCATTTGATATTCCTTTTCCTCGAAATACTGAAATAGGCAGTAAAATAGCAATATGGGCTGGGCCTCCGGTTAGTAGGTTAGTGCCAAAAGTAATATAAAAGTGTATAATAAAGCCCGTAATCATTCAAAACAGATAATAAAATAGCATGAATGCTTCATAAATTGTAGATACGTTGGAGACGTATCACTTCGCCCTTCCGGCGATATTCACCCTCAGCAGGTCGCGCTCGGTGCAGAGCTTCGCCTTGTCCTTCCTTAGTCCTTGGATGACGCCGGTAGCATTATCGAACGAGGCATTCATCTCGTCTTGAAGTTTTGCCCACCCGAAGATCCGATCAATCGGGTTATTGAGCATAGTGCACATGCGCCTGTGAGAATCCTCGCTTGCCTGCGAGAGGTCTTCCCAGGCCTCCGTGGCATAGGAAGACCTCTCTGCTGCATCCGCGGTGCGCTGGGACATCTCTGTTGTTTTCGCGGCACGGCCGGACCAGTCTGCTGCTTCAACGGCGCGGAGGGACCTTTGTGCTACTTCTGCGATGCGAGGGGACCTCTGTGCTGCTTCGGCAACACGGTGGGACATGTCGGTTGCTTTCGCGGCGAGGCGGGACATCTCTCGTGCTTCTCCTTCCATGCTCGCCTCTCCCTGGTAGTAATTTCTCGACCCAGAACTCATGCGGGCCATGGCAGACGCAAGGGAATGGGGATGAAAGACTTGTTTGTTTTTGTTAATGAGGAATTGAGGAGGAATGTGCAGTCATCTTGGAGTAGGTTGTATTTATAACCGAGTAATACACTACCAAGTGGGAGATCGATTAGGTTTTGATCAGTGTGAACAGGTTTGCAGTTAAATATAGCATGGTAATCTGGAATGTGACGGGAAGCAAGCTCAAAATTTATTGACAATTCTAGTTTCAAAGTGTGGCATGATTCTCGGATGGCGTAACGTGCACGCATTCTCGGATGCAGACGTGGTGTTTGCACCATTGGATGCACGGCAATCGGCGATGTCAGCACACGACTTGTTCCATCAACCGTGCACACTCGGTATTACCATCACGCACACTTCTTTTAATTAGAATGTATGCCCGTCTAGCGCACACACCTTGATCCGTCTGACCGTTTCTATTTGTTGTGGCTAATCACAAACAGTTCATCCGTGTGAAGTGTATGCTGTCTATCGCACACACCTTGATCTGACTGACCGTTTTTGTTGTGTTGCCTAATCGAAAACAGTTCATCCGAGTGAACTGTATGCCGTATGTCGCACACACCTTGATCCGGCTGATCGTTTCTGTTGTGTTGCCTAATCACAAACAGTTCATCCGAGTGAACTATATGCTGTATATCGTACACAACTTCATCTGGCTGACCGTTTCTGCTGTTCTGCTCATCGCAAACAGTTCATTCTAGTGAACTGTATGCCACACATCACACATGCAACTATGATCTGAATCATTTTTGATGTCTCCGCCATCGCAAACGTTTTGTACCTTTTTGACAGTTTTGTTACATCATCGTTTGTGATTAAAGCATTGCACACAGTTTCGTCGAAGGGTCTCTGATTATAGTGTCGCGTTAGCAGCATCCTGTAGTAGTGTTTTGTGACAGTCAGAGTGCCACATACCTCACTAAGGATTAGATGTTCGATGAGAGAACAAAGCACATTGTTGAGCAATGTAAACTGAAGGTATGCAAGATTAGTACTCATGGTAATCCCACTGATATGTTGACAAAGCCTTTTCCTATTCCTAAGTTTGAGCTTTGCTCAGACTTAGTTGGTATAACTCATTATCCCTAGTGGCTGTTTGGCGCTGAAGGTGTTTTTGTTGTTGTTCAGGGACGAGGTTCTCATTCATGCTGCAATATGGAATTTGTCTCAAGGTGGAGTTTGTTATGTTATGCTCCAAATTCAAGTACAAATAGAAAGGCTACCTTCTGACGAGCGAGCGGAGCGAGGCCCGTCAGAACTCAATTGCTATAACACAGAGAGTTAACATGTGACTTAGTTCCTTTGACCTTGAGAATATCGTAGTTAGTTCTTATCGTACGATGGAATTTGGGGTTTCTCAAACATCATCTATAACACGGTGATCATAATGACAACTTACAAGTTCATCAGAAAGTTTGAAAAGGGAATAGATAGTTCGAGAGTGGGATTTTCTCCTCCAACGATGGAGAGATATTTTTAGGGCTCTCTCGGTGTGACGAAATCCATCATCGTCTGGCCAGACACAGGTGACTAGGTCATGGTGATGCCGAAACATGTCAATGACAAAGAAGAACAAAACCGGTAACGAGGAGACTGGTATAGTGAGCATGTGCATGACTCAAGAGGATACCGATATATCTCACATCGGGTTTTGTAAAGTATCACGAAGCAAAGGGAATAGCACATGACAACCAAAGACTAGGATGTCATTCATGTACTCATATGAATCGATATGGACGTCCAAGGTTCCACTACCAGTCATTGAACAAAAGGTTTTTTTGTTCATGTCTATGTTTTACCAAACCTACAGGGTCATGAGCTTAAGGTAATCACAATCTGTTGAGTGTTAGTAGGATGAGAGTACCGAGGATTTATTTTTGGAATTGTTTCATTAATATTCAAAATAGTTTCGAGAGGAACCGGAAGCATTTCAGGGTCACCAGAAAAGTTTTGGGGGTTTACCGAGCAATAGTGGGTAATACCAATAAATTATATACTAGTGCATATGCCCGTGCATTGCAACGGGGAAACTAATTAACATGTCCATCAAAATGTATATCAATGCGACACAACAACATCCTGACGGTGCCACTTTACGACAATAGGGATACACACGCTGTGGTTGAAATCTACTCCCTCATTTGTTGTTGTTACCTCACGGAAGTCTTAAAAATGGATTATTAACACAAGATTGGTGGACTCCAGAAGGATTAATTCATTAATTATAGGGTCTTCCCCTCATAGCAACAATCCTAAAATATGGTCTTACTTATAAACCCTCTTAATTTATATTGACGCAACCATCCATGCAAATCCAATAATTTTATTTATTAAGAGCCAATCAGCCATGCTAGCCCAAATTCATTTAATCCCTTCACTCCCTCTGTTCACAAATATATATAAATTGATGTATTCTCATGCAAAGAGTTGAGGTGGGACTTTTTAATTAAATAATGAACCTATTTTTAGCACAAGCATATGCCAAGTCAGCTGCTTGGGGCTTTTGGGTCATGAGGTCTAGCCTCACAAAGCACAAATAGCTTTCGCTACTCTTTAGTTTGTAGAAAAAGGGTGCAATGTAGGCCCTCCTAAGATATTTTATATAACATATCAAGCCAATTTAAATGGGGTAAAACACACACACACACACACAACATATATACATATATATATATATATATATATATATATATTCTCTATTGCTAAGTTTGTAGAAAAAAGGTGCATGGCACGCCCTTTAATATACTTTATTTAACATATGCAGCCAATTTAAATGAGGTAGAAAACATTTAATATTGCATATCAATTAATTAGTTTAATTAAGTTTATGCACTAAAGATAATTTATTAGTTAACATGAACGACTAATAGCATGGTTGGAAACTAAGCATTTTTCTGGTCAAATTACATATATAAATTATTTTAATATGAGTTACGGTTGCAAAGTTATAACATGATTATTTTAACATATTCTTTGTACATGATAAAGACGAGGGACCTAAACGGGTTGAATACAAAGTGAACCGGGCTTACTGTAGTTAAAGGCGAAATACTAACTAGCGTCCAGGTGCACGCGATAGTGGGTACAGAAGTTGGGCCGAAGCCCAACAGATAGAGAGAAAGAAGAGGGACTTAATATTGGACCGCGGGTTATTTAAAACAACACCAGGGGGCTTTTTATTAAACGTATGATGGCGGACGGTCAGAAGCACTCCGTACTTTATTGGTAGGTATAGATAGGTGAAAAATGTTTCTAAAAATGCTAAATTACTAATAAAAGGCTCTAATAATATTAGGAGGCTTTTATATATAATTAAATTTCAACGGGCCTTAAAAAGCAAAATGGTGCAAAGATGTTGGGCCACTTGGGCCCAACAAGGGACGCGCCCCCTTAGCTTCTTGGAGAAGCAAAGGGGGGAGGACAAATTGGATGGGAACGTCCCCTCCATGGTTAGCCAAGGGCGAAGGGATCCTTCCCCTCTTGTGGCGCCTCCCCTCCCTCCTCCAACCTGTATATACTAGAAGTTTTGAGCACTTTTTACACACATGTTTTTGGAGCCTCCTCTAGTTCTCTAGTCTAGTTCTAGTTGTTCCAATTAGAGCTAGATGTAGATCCTCTAATCCTCACAATTAGAAGCCCAGATTGGTTATAATCTCTTCCCTCTAATTCTCGAGCGATGATTAGCTCTAAGGACGAAGCGCCGCCGGATCGTTAAGACCGTATACTTGCAATCTGTGGAGGGGCCGTGCTTTCGGTCTTTCGTTCAAGGGACTGTTTGTGGGCGGTTCGAGGTATGATAACCCGCAAGTATACGGGATCAATTGTAGCCTCTTTCGATAAGTAAGAGTGTCGAACCCAACGAGGAGCTAAAGGTAGAACAAATATTCTCTCAAGTTCTATCCGCCACTGATACGACTCTACGCACGCTTAGTGTTCGCTTTACCTAGAACAAGTATGAAACTAGAAGTACTTTGTAGGTGTTGTTGGATAGGTTTGCAAGATAATAAAGAGCACGTAAATAAAAACTAGGGGCTGTTTAGATAAAGAAGCAACTAAGTTAATTTGAGTAGAGAGCTTTTTGTACGAGAAAGTTATTTGTCCCCAGGCAATCGATAACTAGACCGGTAATCACTATTGCAATTTTATTTGAGGGAGAGGCATAAGCTAACATACTTTATCTTCTTGGATCATATGCACTTATGATTGGAACTCTAGCAAGCATCCGCAACTACTAAAGATCATTAAGGTAAAACCCAACCATAGCATTAAAGTATCAAGTCCCCTTTATCCCATACGCAAACAACCTACTTACTCAGGTCTGTGCTTCTGTCACTCAAGCCACCCACCATAAGCAAATCATGAACATATTGCAAACCCTACAGTGGAGATCCCTCACGCTTGCGCGACACGGAGAGCACCATAGGACAACACCTATAATAAAACATGCAACTCAAACAAATCACGATCATCAATTAACCCATTGGACAAAACAGATCTACTCAAACATCATAGGATAGCCATACATCATTGGGAGATAATATATAGTGTTGAGCACCATGTTTAAGTAGAGATTACAGTGGGTAAGAGATGGGTTACACCGCTGCATAGAGGGAGGAAGATTTGGTGATGAAGGCGGTGAAGTTGTTGGTGAAGATCGCGGTGATGATGATGGCCCCTGGCAGCGTTCCGACGCCACCGGAAGCAAGGGGGAGAGAGCCCCCCTTCTTCTTCTTCTTCCTTGACCTCCTCCCTAGATGGGAGAAGGGTTTCCCCTCTGGTCCTTGGCTCCCATGGCGTGGGAGGGGCGAGAGCCGCTCCGAGATTGGATCTATCTCTCTGTCTCTCTCTGTTTTCGCGTTCCCTGATTCTGCCCTCGCACCGTTTCTTTTATATCCGGAGATCCATAACTCCGATTGGGGTGAATATTTCTCCCAGATTTTTTCATAAAATAAGCTTTCTTGCGGCAAAATAAGAGCATCAACCGCCTCACGGGGTGCCCACGAGGGTCCAGGGCGCTCCTGCCCCGCTGGGGCGCGCCCCCTGCCTCGTGGCCCCCTCGGGCACCGTCTCGCGTTGATTCTTCCTCCAAAAAATCCCAAATATTCCAAAATAATTCTCCGTCTATTTTTATCCCGTTTGGACTCCTTTTGATATTGGGTTTCTGCGAAACATAAAACATGCAACAAACAGGAACTGGCACTGGGCACTGGATCAATATGTTAGTCCCGAAAATAGTATAAAAAGTTGCCAAAATTATATGAAAGTTGAATAATATTGGCATGGAACTGTCCTGGGGAACGAGCACCTATGGGGCAGGGGGCCCCTTCTCGGTCCGGCAAGGGAGCGGAGGGCGCACGCAGAGCAGATCGAGGCGAGAGCACGCGGGGGATTTTACCCAGCTTCGGAGCTCTCCGAAGAGATAAAACTCCTACTGCTGCTTTGTGTTTGTATTTGTTCTTGCTTGAGAGCGTGGGTGTGGTGTTGAGTGAGTCGAATGAACGGAACCCCTGGAACCCCTTCTACGTGCGCATGGGCCTCCCTTTTATAGGCTAAAGGGGGTCACCGACAGGTGGCAGCGTAGAGAGAGGGGTAAAAGAGTAAAAACGCAGGTTGGTACAACTACTACCAACAATGCCCCCTACCTAACTCTGACGGCAGGGGACAAGGGCATTTAATGCCCGTCCGGTCGCCCCAACAGTGCAGGAAGCGACCGTTAGGGGCGCCACCGATCGCCACGATGGCCTCCTTGTCAGCTTCGCTTGCCACCTCGCACCGCTCGGCTGCGCAGCTACCCGCCACGTGCACTAGGAGCGATCCTGTGGCGACACGTCGTTGGATGCACTGGAGCTCGGGTGCAGAGTGGCAGCCTTGCCGCGGCAAGCGCCTTGCCGCGGCCGTTGTCTTGTCGCACCCGCAAGCTTGCTGCTCGCGTGCCTTGCCGGGACGCGCGGGGCATCGCGGCAAGTTTTCTGAAGTGCCTTGGTTGGCCTTCCCGGCAAGCTCCTCTTGCCGGGGTCTTTGTCCTTCCCGGCAAGCTCCTCTTGCCGGGGCCTTGTCTTCTCAGTTAACACTTTGTTCTTGAATGGCAGTAAATAGGAATAGTGGAGGATCTTGGCGGACGCCCAGCAAGCCTTGCCGCGGGACGCTGCGACTGCCCGTGCACAAGTTCGGGGTACTAAGGTACCCCTACTTTAGTACACCGACAGGAGCCCCCGGGCCTGGGCCATACACGGTGCCGAGCATTGTTGGGCCAGGCCCAAAACAGGGCACGGACACACGCGGCCTGGGTCCACATTGAATCTGACTCCGTGTCCACTGCGCCCTCCCGCAACGGCACGCGTCAATCGCGGCGTTGTGGGAGAGAGCGTGGGCAATACTTAATTCTAGGAAATGCGTAACGTTCGCATCCCCCGTTTATAAGCAGAGGAAACAGGGCCGTTCCCCCACCTTCGCCACTTGCAGTTCCTTCCTCCAAAAGCTCCGCCACTCCCCTCCGCTTCCCAAGCCGAAAGAGAGCAGCGCTCCGCCGCCCGTCGCCGCCGTCGCTTTCCCCCACCGCTTCCGCCATGGCTCCGAAGACCGGGAAGGCTGCGAAGTCGGCCGAGGCACTGCAGCTTGAGGCGCTGCGCAAGAAGCGAGCGCTTTTCTCCCCCGAGCTTACCCCGAAGGCGCTGCGGGAGGAGTTCTACCTCTTCTGGTCGATGGAGACGCGGGCGCACCCGCGCACGCCGGTGCTCTCCGCCGAGGCTTCCAAATCGAAGCGGTGCCCAAGAGGGTACTATTTCTTCCCTGTGTTCTTCTATTGCGGGCTCTTCCGACCTTTCTCTGATTTTCTCTACGACATCATGAATACCTGCGGGTTTCATCTTCTTGATTTCAACCCCAACGCCGTTCTGACAATGGCGGTTTTCGCACACCTCTGCGAGAACTTCGTTGGCATCCTCCCGAATGTCGCTCTTTTTCGTCATTATTTCACCCCCCGGGCCGAGAAAGGGGAGCCACTGGCTGGCGGAATCGACTGGACCTCCCGGATTGGCATGAAGCAGGTGTACTTGACGGGCGAGCTCCGCAGCAAGTGGGATGAGTGGAGGGTGGAGTGGTGCTGGATCTGTGATGCCAATCCGCAGCAATTCACCAACCTGCGCCAGACCCGGGTGGTGCGTGGCGGCGACTGGAGCGCTCTGTCGCCGGACGACGCCAAGCTGAAGATCGCCACCACCCGAATCCTCCGGCTCAGGCTTGCCGGGCTCACATCAGGGGCGGTTGGCGCGGATTTCCTTCGCCGTCGCATCGCCCCTCTGCAGAAGAGGGGGAGGCCCGCCTGGATGTTTGGCGGCCCGGCGGATATCATGAGGCTGCGTCCAGGCCTCAACTTCAACTTCACGGTTCTGGAGCTTGACGGGATGCTGAGGGAGCTGTTCAAGGATGACGCCAACCATCCAGAGTGGTTCAGGTTGCCGCAGGGCGTCATCCCGTTGTGCAACAACTCCCAGCGCGATCGTATCTGCGCAATGATGCCAGAGTGCGACTCGCACGGGATAAGCGCAACTTGGATAGAGCCCACCGACGATGTCGTGCAGCAATTCTTTGATATCTTGACGGAGGTAGCAGTCAACTCCGACGAGCAGAGGCTCCTCACCCGCAACACCACCGACGTCGAGATGCGGTATATTGCCACCAGGGCCGAAGAGGTGACGGCAGCCGCCGCCGCGGGCGAGTTTGGCTTCACGCTGGAGGAGGCGGATGCGGCCGAGGCGGCAAGCCTTGCCGACCGGGAAGATCTTGCCGGAGAGGTCGTTGGCGAGGGGGAGCCCGAGGCCGAAGCGAGCGAGCCCGTTGGGGGCGCGAGCGGCCAGCCGTCCTCGAGTAGCTTGCCGCAGGCGGAGCCCCCAGCGCAGCCCCAATTTCAACCAAGAAGGCGCCTCCGTCGAGTTGGAGATCCAGCAGGGCGGCAAGCAGGCCAACAGCCGCAGCATCGTGGGACACGCTCCACCGCGGCAAGTACAGTTGCCACAGGAGCATCTCAGGCCGCGCTGGCAACCGAGGCGGGGTCTTCCCGGGCTGCCACACCCGATCCTGCCGCGGCTCCCGGCAAACGTCCAAGGGAGCCCACTCCTCCGCCACACCGTGCAGAGAGGGTACCGGACTTCGATCTCTCCGCGCTGAGCTCCGATGATGATGAAGAGGAGGAGGAGGAGTAAGACATTCTTCTTACTGTACTTGTCTTTCTTTGATCTTTGTTGTTGCTTATCTTGTATCTGATTTGCTTCCCTCTGAATCTTTGTTCCATTTCAGGACTCTGGCCGAGAGAGCGGCGAAAAGGGCCAAGGTCCCAGTGGTTGTCATCAAGGACGATCCTGCTGTGACGGCAGAGGACACGTCTGAGACTACCTTGAAGGACCCGGTTCCTTCTCCTCGCAGCAGCCCCCAGCACAGCCCCCAGCGTAAGTGTTTGGTTCACTTTCTGTTGTGGGGCGCGCATGGGTGCTTCTTCTTTTGTTGACATCTTGATTGCTGGTCCATTCGTGTAGGAGCAGAGCAGGTCCATCAGGGGCAATCAAAAACCGCCCCAGAGGTGCTGTCTGCTTCGACTACGCCGCCAAGGGGCGATTCCCCGACAAGGGAGCGTTCCCCGGCAAGGGAGAGGTCCCCGGCAAGGGACGGAACCAGTGAGCCCTTGGTGGAGGAGCCCATGGTCACTGAGCCCAGCACAGGTAACCTTCCTTGTCGGAAATCTTCCCTTGGGTTCTTCTTCTGATCTTCTTTTTTGGATATTGGCTTGACTTTTCTTTCCTCTTCCTATCCTCAGATCCCCCTCTCGTAGACCCGATGGAGACCGAGGCCGCCGGCGAGGAAGGCGCACGCGGCAACACTGAAGATGCCGCCGCTGGCGAGGAAGAGGCCGGCGCTGATGAACCCGCCGACGAGGAAGCCGCCAAGGCTGCTGGCGCAGGAGCCGGCGAGGGGTCCGGTGATAGCACTGACGACCCGGAGGACGCAGGAGCGCAAGGCTCTGCACCGTCCGCCGACCCCTCCGCCGCTGATGCAGCGCCGGGCTCCGAGGAGCCCCAGCCAGGCGCATACTTGAAGGCCGGCGAGGGCGTATACATCAAGCTTCCCTGGGCGTCGAGCTCTAGGGCGCCGGTGGAAGGAGAGGAGTTTGACGGGGAAGTGCTCGCCTCTGCTGGGCTGGCAGTGGTTGACGCGCCCAGCAGCAGAAGTGGCGAGTCCGAGGAGGAGCGGTTGCTCCGGAAGTTAGTGTCACTCTACCGCGCCTGGCAAGCGAAGTTGGAGTCCCGGGAGGCGCTTGTCGCGCGGGCGGGAGTTGACATGGAGAAACACGCGGAGGAGCTCCGGAACCGCAACCAGGAGGCCCTCCGGTCCATTGCTGAGGAGAGGGCGCAGCTCGACGAGGCGAAGAAGGCGTTCATCCTGGAAAAGGCTGAAGCCGAAGAGCAGCAGAGGCTCGCCGCCGAGGAGCTGTCCAAGCGGGATGGTGAGCTGGTACAGAAGAAGGTGAACTTGGACAGCCACGAGGAGGAGCTCGCCGTCTGGGAGCAATCACTTGGCGGGGCACTCAAGGAGGCGAAGGATGCCGCCGTGGCTGCTGAGGCCGCCAAGAAGGAGTTAGAGGTGAAGGTGACGCAGCTGGAGGCGGACATGAAAAGGAAGAATGAAGAGCTTGCCGCACTCTAGCGTGAACGCGAGAAGGATGCACGCGCCCATGGCGATCTGCAAGGTCAGCTTGCCGACAAGATCAAGGAACTGAATGCCGCCAAGGACTCGAGCGCTGATCTGGAGATGAAGCTGGCCACCTTGACGGATACGCTGGGCGCCGCCAAGAAGCGAGAAGATGACTTGAGGAGAGATCTCAAGGGCAACGAAGAGCTGCTGACGAGGGCCGCCGAGACTCAGAACACTTTCAAGGCCACGGTGGAGCTCTGGACGGAGAGCCTCGTCAACATTGCCGCGGCCATCGACGAGGAGCTGGCAGAGCTGGAGTTGGCGGGCTTCGGGTACTCCACCAACGAAAACCTCCAGCCCAGCGCCAAGCTTACTCTCTTCTTCAAGGGCATGGTGACGGCCCTCCAGCAACTCCGGGAAAGGATCCCGAAGAAGCTGGCGGACGAGTCGCGCGCAATCTACGCCAAGGTCTTGGAAAAGGTGCTGGTGAAGATCCTCTTCCGCAATCCAGGCCTCGACCTCTCCCGCGTCCTCAAGAAGCTGCCGGAGGGTGCTGATCTTGAGGATCTCAAAGCCATCGTCGCACCCATTGTGGACAAGATGAACGAAGTCAGGAGGATCGATGGCGAGCGCGTGGATTAGGCCATCCTTCTTCTCCTTTCCTTGTCGCTATTTTTTTAAGTCATGAGAACAATTTAGTCAGTGCCGCAACAAGCTATTTTTGTAATATAACTCTATTCTGGGCACTATCTGCTATGTTACTTCCTTTACTCGATTCCATCCCTTGTATGTTTTTACCCTACGCATTTGGGGAACTTGCCGGCGCAAGCACACTTGCCGCGAGCACTGAGTGAGGAACATCAGCAGCCTGCTGGCGGTGTTGCCTCCGGCAAGAAACCTTGTCGGGACTAGTTGCAACACGCTTCCCTTGTTGAGCGGACTCGAAACAAAGTAAGGGCGCAACTTAGCCACGAACTGGTTCCTCCGCGCACAGGTTTTCCATACAAGGTACGGTCGTTCAAGGAATATAACTTAAAAATTTAAAATTGACTGTGCTCAAACTTTGGCAACTTAGCTTTTCTGTCGTTCGTGTCCCGGCAAGGCCATACTTCTTTGAACGACGCCCGGTCCACACCTTTATCCTCTCCTCCCCCCCCGTGAACTTGTGGGCGAGGGAACCTTCTTTTTGAGGAAAAGAAAGAAGAGAAAATAATGGTATGGGGCCTTAAGGCTCGTTATCGCTTACCGGGGGTAAGTGCTGCACAAAGTGTCAGATAAAACATGCAAAAAAGAGAGAATGCATGAAATTTGACAAGATGTGCGAAGAACACATGAACTTTATCTATGCACGGGATCTGCGCCCGGCTTTGTACAAAGGGTTACATGCAACAGCGGCAAGGCTTTGTACAAAAGGTGGTTGACGGAACAGATTCCGGCAACCGCGCCTTATGGGTAAAACTTGCGAAGATGCTCTATGTTCCAGGAATTGCTCACCGGAAAGCCATCTTCGGTCTCAAGGCTGACAGCGCCGGGCCTAGTGACTCGTTTCACCCGATAAGGGCCTTCCCACCTCGGCGTCAACTTGTTGGAATTCTTGGCGTATTGAACGCGCCGAAGAACAAGGTCGCCTTCCTCGAAGCTTCGGGCATTAACTTGGCGGCTATGGTAGCGACGCAAAGCTTGCTGGTAACGAGCAGCTCGTACAGCAGCCTGAAGATGATCTTCCTCGAGGAGTAGCGCGTCATCTTGCTGCAGCTGCTCTTGCTCAAGCTCATCATAAGCGAGCACTTGAGGCGATCCGTATACGAGTTCTGTGGGGAGAACTGCTTCTGCTCCATAGACAAGAGCAAAAGGTGTCTGGCCAGTGGCTCGATTTGGCGTTGTCCTGATCGACCAAAGAACCACCGGCAGCTCCTCAATCCAATTTCTTCCGCACTTGCGCAGCCTGTCGAAAGTTCTGGTCTTGAGCCCGCGCAGCACTTCAGCGTTCGCCCTCTCCGCTTGACCGTTGCTTCTTGGGTGAGCAACAGAAGCGAAGCAGATCTTGGTGCCAAGATCTTGGACGTACTGCATGAAGGTGCGGCTCGTGAATTCTGTGCCATTGTCGGTGATGATCTTGTTAGGGATTCCGAAACGGCAAACAATTGACCTGAAGAACTTGACTGCTGACTGTGCTGTCACCTTCCTCACTGCTTCCACTTTAGGCCACTTTGTGAACTTGTCGATTGCAACGTACAAGTACTCAAAGCCCCCGACAGCTCGGGGGAAGGGGCCGAGGATATCGAGCCCCCAGACCGAAAATGGCCAGGATAAAGGGATTGTTTGGAGAGCTTGAACTGGTTGATGTATCTGATTGGAGTGGAACTGGCACGCTTCACACTTGGTTACTTGTGCAGTTGCATCCTGGAGGGCTGTCGGCCAGAAGAAACCTTGCTGGAAGGCTTTGCCGGCAAGTGCTCTTGCGCCAATGTGTTGACCACATATGCCTCCATGTATCTCCGCCAACAGCTCATGTCCATCTTCCCGGGAAATGCACTTCAATTTCACTCCGTTGAATCTTCTTCTGTACAGTATGTCATCGACAAACTGGTACATACTTGATTGCCAGGCTACTCTCTCCGCTTCTTCTTGTTCCTCGGGAAGTTCTCCTGTCTGAAGGAAATGGACGATCTGCTGTGCCCATGCCGGAGCTTGTGGCTCGACGACAAGGACTAAAGGTGCAAATGCTGCTGCGGGAACATCCGCTTCTACGGCAAGAATCTGGGATCCTGCCGGAGCGTGATGCTCCCCGGCAAGCGTGTCAGGACACAGCTTGTCGGGAGCGTCTGCTTCAACGAAACAAACCCTAGGGCTTGTCGGAGTAGACTGCTCCTCAGCACTTTCTGTGTTGATCCTGGGGACCTTCTTGGCGGCGGCTTCGGGGAGCTCTGCCGGAAAGTAGTCGCCAGTAATCAACTTCCTCTTCTTGCTCTGTCCAGTTGATGGTGTTACATATGGTTGAGTCAACTTGAGCACAAAAATCCCTGGTTCCACAGGTAACTTGAGTGCGGCGCACTTTGACAGGCCGTCTGCAATGTTGTTCTGGGCTCTTGGAACATGATCCATCTGCAGGCCTTCAAAATGCTCTTCCAGCTTCCTCACTTCATCGATGTAGGCTTCCATCAACAGACTCTGATAATCTTTGTTAACTTGGTGGACGACAAGCTGTGAGTCACCCCTGACAATAAGCTTCTTGATCCCAAGTTCTGCCGCGATCCTGAGTCCGGCAAGCAAGCCTTCATACTCTGCAGTATTATTTGTAGCCTGCTCCTTGGGAAAGTGCATCTGGACCACATACTTGAGGTGCTCTCCGGTGGGTGCGACAAGTAGCACACCCGCACCGGCGCCTTGCAGCGAGAAGGCACCATCAAAGTACATGGTCCATTCTTTACTTGCTTCCTTGACAGGGATGCTCTTTTCCGGAGTTTCTTCATCGGGTGTTGGCGTCCATTCTGCTATGAACTCTGCCAATGCTCGGCTCTGAATAGTTGAAGTACTTTCAAACTTGAGGCCAAAGCTTGACAATTCCAGTGCCCACTCGACAATCCTGCCTGTTGCTTCTGGATTTTGCAATATCCTCTTCAACGGAAAGCGAGTGACCACTGTGATCTCATGTGCTTGAAAGTAATGGCGCAGCTTCCTCAAGGCCATGAGAAGGCCGAAAATCAACTTTTGCACACCAGAGTACCTTGATCTAGCCCCCTGCAGAAGGGAACTGACAAAGTAAACTGGGCGCTGCACCATCTTCTTCTGTTTCTCTTCCGGCAACTATACAGATCCATCCTTGCCGGAGCCAGAACTTGTCGGGGAAGCCCCCTGCTTGTCGCTGGATTCACTTGCCGCGGCCGCTGGCTCATCATCCACCTCCCTCTCCGCTACTAACGCAGCACTAACCACTTGATTGGTTGCCGCCAGATATAGCAGCAACTTCTCTTGTGGCTTAGGTGCGACAAGTGTTGGAGTAGAGGATAGGTATCTCTTCAGGTCCTGCTGCGCAGCCTCCGCTTCCGGAGTCCATTTGACCTGCCTTTTTCAAAATTTTGAAAAATGGCAGGGTGCGCTCAACAGAATTAGAGATGAACCTATTGAGAGCAGCAACACAGCCGGCAAGCCTTCGCACATCCTTGACGCGCTTTGGTGCTTCGATTTGCTCAATGGCCTTGATCTTGTCGGGATTGGCTTCAATCCCCCTCTAGGACACAAAGAATCCGAGAAGCTTGCCGGAAGGAACTCCAAACACACACTTCTCGGGATTCAACTTGAGATTGATCTTGTGCAGATTTGCGAAGGTCTCGTCCAAATCTTGGATCAAAGTCTCTTTGGCCTTGCTCTTGACCACTATGTCATCCATGTAAGCTTCTACATTTCTGTGCAACTGTGGCTCAAAAGCATGGCTGACTACTCTTGCAAATGTTGCACCGGCATTCTTTAGTCCGAAGGGCATCCGTACAAAGCAGTACGTGCCACATGGAGTAATGAATGCGGTTTTCTCTTCATCCTCTTCTGCCATGAAGATCTGGTGATATCCTGAGTATGCATCAAGGAATGAAAGCAGATCACATCCTGCCGTGGAGTCGACAATCTGGTCAATACGTGACAAGGGAAATGGATCCTTGGGACAAGCTTTATTAACATCAGTGAAGTCAATACAAAGCCTCCACTTCCCATTTGCTTTGCGCACGACTACTGGATTGGCTAACCACGTTGGATGGAGTACTCCTCGGACCAGGCCCGCTGCTTCCAATTTCTTGATCTCCTCTGCAATGAACTCTTGACGCTCCATTGCTTGCTTCCTAACTCTCTGCTTGACGGGCCGCGCGTGAGGACAGACGGCAAGGTGGTGCTCAATTACTTTCCTGGGAACACCGGGGATGTCAGATGGTTGCCATGCGAACACATCGACATTCGCCCGCAGGAAAGCAACGAGGGCGCTTTCCTATTTAGGATCAAGCGTGGCCCTGATGGTGAAGGTACCACCAGTGCCGCCCTCCTTGGCGGCCACTTTCTTGGTATCTGGTGAAGCTGTCTTTGCCTTCTTGCACTTGCCGGTGGATCTTGATGGTGCGTCCTCGACGGTAGCACAGCACTCTGAAGAGGTGCGCTTGCCGGAGTAGGCATCAGAGCTACCCTTGCCGGACTTGGTCTTCTTCTTCTTCCCTCCGGGAGCTTCAGCGGCAAGTAGTTTGCGCTCTACTGCGGCTGCTGCTTCCCGGTAGATCTTGTCGGTACAGATGAGTGCATCCTTCTTGTCGCCTTGGACAGAAATGACACTTATCGGACCAGGCATCTTGAGCACATTGTAGGCGTAGTGAGAGGCTGCCATGAACTTGGCAAGCGCTGGACGGGCAAGTATCCCATTGTAGGGCAATGGGAAATCAGCAACGTCAAAATGTGACTCTCTCTGTCCTGAAATTCAGCTCGCTGCCAAAAGTTACTGGCAGTGTGATCTTCCCCTTCGGCTTGCTCCTTCCCGGGTTTATTCCTTGAAAGGTACCAGTCTCTTCGAGCTCGCTGTCGGGGATCTGGAGCTTCTTGAGCACTGCGGAGGAGATCAGATTCAGGCCGGCCCCGCCGTCAACCAACATCTTCGTGACCTTGAGGTTGCGTATTGTTGGCGAAACCAACATTGGCAAGCACCCGACCGCAGTGATGCGATCAGGGTGATCCTCAACATCGAAGATGATGGGCGTGCTGGACCATTTCAGGGGTTTGCGCGACTCGACGGACAGTTCTGCTGCGTTCACTTCCCGCACCCACTGTTTGAGTTGGCGGTGCGAGGTGTGCAGAGAAGCACCGCCGTCAACGCACAAAACCTCCGTTGCCTTCTGAAACTCTTGCTCGTCAGTCTCATCCTCCTCCATCTCATCATCCTCATCTTCGTCTTCGTCCTTGTCGCGGCCGCAGGGAGGCCTGTCTCCTTGTCGCTGCTTGGCCTTGCCGCGGCGCCCTCCCCGGGCGGGACGCTTGTTGCCGGATCCTCCGCCACCTTCCCGGGCCTTCTCCTTGTCGCGGCGCTCATATTCAGCTTTCTGTAGCTCCGCCATATGCTCAACTTTCTTGCAGGCTTGGAGGTCATGGCCCTTGGTGCGGTGGATCTTGCAATACTGCTTGCCGGAGCCATCCTGCTTGTCGGCGGCCACCACAGCCTCGCCGGAGTCACCAGCTCTAGCCTTCTCGGAACCGCCTCCGCTGCCGGACTGCTCAACAACTAGCACATCCTTAGCCTTCCTCTTTCTGTTATTCCGCCTCTGGTTCCTCTTTGCCGGAGGGGCGTCCTCACTGTCAGATCCTTCTGCCCCTGCGTTCTCTCCGGGGAGTCTCCTCCCCTCTTCAGCTCGTGCACACTTGTCGGCCAGAGCATATAGCTCGCTGACATCTCTGATTTTGCACATCGCCATCTCCTCCCTCATCCTGCGGTTACGCACGTTCTGATGGAAACCGCTGATAACCGCGACAGGGTGGACGTCTGGGATGTTGCGCTACACCTGACTGAATCTCTGTATATACTTGCGTAGGGGTTCTCCTTCCTTCTGGGCGAGCAGATGAAGATCACTCTCCTGGCCATGGGGTTTGTGGCCGCCTGTGAAGGCGCCGACAAACTGATGGCAGAGGTCCGCCCACGAAGAGATGGAGTTGTCCGGCAAGTGCATGAGCCAAGATCTGACGTTGGGTTTGAGCACCAGCGGGAAGTAGTTGGCGAGGATCTTCTCGTCACGCCCCCAGCAGCCTACACCGCGATGGTGTAGACGCTGAGAAACTCTGACGGGTATATCCTGCCATCGTACTTCTCGGGCACCTCTGGCTTGAAGTTCTTGGTGCTGGGCCACTGGACTTGCCGCAGCTCACGGGTGAACGCAGGGCAACCTACCGCGTACGGCAGGTCGCCTGGTTCCCCTGACGCATGCATATCGACAGTGGGCCCAGCGCGCTGGTCGGATTGACGCCGCGCTTCTCTTCGACGCTCGATGCGTGTGCGAGCGTCTTCGTGTCGTCGTTCTTGGAGAACTTGGCGTTGATCGCGGCGAGCTCGCGGGTCCGACGACGCAGTGGAGTCGGTGTCGAGGTTGGCCCGGCGAGTCGGCGATCTTGGCCTTTGGGGCGGGGAGTGCACAGTGGTAGCACCCCCAGTGGTCTTGTCGGCGTCGGCTTGTGCCTGGGCGTCTTGCCGGGGCTTCGATGCGCTCGGTTGCCGGGGCTTGTCGCCGTTGGCGAAGCCGATAAGGCTCTGAATGGCGGCCCTCCAGTCGTCGATCTTGTCTGGCGCTGGAGGGTAATCTAGAAGCAGCTGGGCTCGGACCAGCGCTTCCTCTAGAGTGTTGGGTGGCGGTGGCGAGCGACGCAAGGTGCGAGACATGCTCAAACTTCTAACAGTGTTAGAAGGAGCAACATCTCGTCCAGGTGACCGTACTGCGCTCGTGCAGGCGTGTTGACACGCGCGTTGGCCTTGAGCGTCCCGCGACCCACCAGCTTGGCCTTGTTCCAACGCGAGTACGGTGCTAGGAGCACCATGGCGTTGTCGATCCTGCACCTCCTGGGAGGGGTGCGGTGGATGTGCAGACGCTGAACCTTGCGGGGCCTTGTCCTTGGACCTGGTGACGACGCGAGTCCCACTGTCGGCGCCCGCTCCTCCGCCGGTGTCCACCCCACCGCCCGTTTGCTCCGGTGGCGGTAGGATAGTCGCAGACGGAGCGTCCACCTCCGAAGCCTTCTTCTTCGGTGGCATGTCGATGAAGATGTTGATGTAGCGCGCGCAGACGCCGGATCAGATACGCACGACCTCGACGCCCCCCCTACCTGGCGCGCCAGAGATGTCGTGGGGAATGAGCACCTATGGGGCAGGGGGCCCCTTCTCGGTCCAGCAAGGGAGCGGAGGGCGCACGCAGAGCAGATCGAGGCGAGAGCACGCGGGGGATTTTACCCAGCTTCGGAGCTCTCCGGAGAGATAAAACTCCTACTGCTGTTTTGTGTTTGTATTTGTTCTTGCTTGAGAGCGTGGGTGTGGTGTCGAGTGAGTCGAATGAACCGAACCCCCGGAACCCCTTCTACGTGCGCATGGGCCTCCCTTTTATAGGCTAAAGGGGGTCACCGACAGGTGGCAGCGTAGAGAGAGGGGTAAAAGAGTTGGTACAACTACTACCAACAGTGCCCCCTACCTAACTCTGACGGCAGGGGACAAGGGCATTTAATGCCCGTCCGGTCGCCCCAACAGTGCAGGAAGCGACTGTTAGGGGCGCCACCGATCGCCACGATGGCCTCCTTGTCAGCTTCGCTTGCCACCTCGCACCGCTCGGCTGCGCAGCTACCCGCCACGTGCACCAGGAGCGATCCTGTGGCGACACGTCGTCGGATGCACTGGAGCTCGGGTGCAGAGTGGCAGCCTTGCTGCGTCAAGCGCCTTGCCGCGGCCGTTGTCTTGTCGCACCCGCAAGCTTGCCGCTCGCCGTGCCTTGCCGGGACGCGCGGGGCATCGCGGCAAGTTTTCTGAAGTGCCTTGGTTGGCCTTCCCGGCAAGCTCCACTTGCCGGGGTCTTTGTCCTTCCCGGCAAGCTCCTCTTGCCGGGGCCTTGTCTTCTCAGTTAACACTTTGTTCTTGAATGGCAGTAAATAGGAATAATGGAGGATCTTGGCGGACGCCCGGCAAGCCTTGCCGCGGGACGCTGCGACTGCCCGTGCACAAGTTCGGGGTACTAAGGTACCCCTACTTTAGTACACCGACAGGAGCAATCAAAAATTATAGATACGACGGAGACGTATCAGCATCCCCAAGCTTAATTCCTGCTCGTCCTCGAGTAGGTAAATGATAAAAAGATAATTTTTGATGTGGAATGCTAACTAGCATAATCTTGATCATATGTCTAATCATGGCATGAATATTAAGACACGAGTGATTCAAAGCAATAGTCTATCATTTGACATAAAAACAATAATTCTTTGAGCGTACCAATAAAGCAATCATGTCTTTTCAGAACAACATGGCCAAAGAAAGTTATCCCTACAAAATCATATAGTCTGGCTGTTGCTCTATCTTCATCACACAAAGTATTTAATCATGCATGACCCCGATGACAAGCCAAGCAATTGTTTCATACTTTAGTAATCTCAATCTTTTTCAATTTTTACGCAATACATGAGCGTGAGCATGGACATAGCACTATGGGTGGAATAGAATATGATGGTGGAGGTTGTGTGGAGAAGACAAAAAGGGAGAAAGTCTCACATCGACGCGGCTAATCAATGGGCTATGGAGATGCCCATCAATTGATGTCAATGCGAGGAGTAGGGATTGCCATGCAACGGATGCACTAAGAGCTATAAGTGTATGAAAGCTCAAACTAGAAACTAAGTATCTGTGCATCCAACTTGCTTGCTCATGAAGACCTCGGGCATTTGAGGAAGCCCATCATCGGAATATGCAAGCCAAGTTCTGTAATGAAAATTCCCACTAGTATATGAAAGTGAAAGCATAGGAGACTCTCTCTATGAAGAACATGGTGCTACTTTGAAGCACAGGTGTGGTAAAAGGATATTAGCATTGCCCCTTCTCTCTTTTTCTCTCATTTTTTTATTTTCTTTTTTTATTTTTATTTATTTTTTGGTGGGCTTCTTTGGCCTGTTTTTTTATTTGGGCTTCTTTGGCCTCTTTTATTTTTCATAAAGTCCAGAGTCTCATCCCGACTTGTGAGGGAATCATAGTCTCCATCATCCTTTCCTCACTGGGGCAATGCTCTAATAATGATGATCATCACACTTTTATTTACTTACAACTCAATATTACAACTTGATATCTAGAACAAAGATATGACTCTATATGAATGCCTCTGGCAGTGTATTGGGATGTGCAATTATCTAGCATAGCAATGACATCAAAAAATGGACAAGCAATGAAAATATCATGCTAGCTGTCTTACGATCATGCAAAGCATTATGACAATGAAAGCTCAAGTCATGTATATGATGATGATGGAAGTTGCATGGTAATATATCTCGGAATGGCTATGGAAATGCCATGATAGGTAGGTATGGTGGCTGTTTTGAGGAAGACATAAGGAGGCTTATGTGTGACAGAGCATATCATATCCCAGGGTTTGGATGCACCAATGAAGTTTGCACCAACTCTCGAGGTGAGAAAGGGCAATGCACGGTACCGAAGAGGCTAGCAATGATGGAAGGGTGAGAGTGTGTATAATCCATGGACTCAACAATATTCATAAAGAACTCATATACTTATTGCAAAAATCTACAAGCCATTGAAAACAAATTACTACGCGCATGCTCCTAGGGGGATAGATTGGTAGGAAAAGACCATCGCTCATCCCCGACCGCCACTCATAAGGAAGACAATCAATAAATAAAATTGTGCTCCAACTTCATCACAAAGCGGTTCACCATACGTGCATGCTTCGGGAATCACAAACCTCAACACAAGCATTTCTACTAATCCACAATCTCCCACTAGAATGACTCTAATATCACCACCTTTATATCACAAAACAATTGCAAGGAATCAAACATATCATATTCAGCGATCTACAAGTTTATGTAGGATTTTATGACTAACCATGGGAATGAACAATTCCTGTCATCTCTCTAAATAGATATAAGTGAAGCAAGAGAGTTTAATTCTTTCTACAAAAGATATGCCCATGCTCTAACAAATATAAGTGAAGCAAAAGAGCATTCTACAAATGGCGGTTTTCTATATGAAGAGAAACATGCAATCCAAACTTCAAATGATATAAGTGAAGCACATGAAGCATTCTGTAAAGCCATACTCAAAAGATTTAGGTGAAGTGCAATGAGAATTCTAAAAATCAACCAAGGACTATCTCATACCAGCATGGTGCATAAAACAAAAATGAAAACTAAATGAAAAAGACGCTCCAAGACTTGCACATATCGCATGAATGAAACGAATACGAAAACATACCGATACTTGTTGAAGAATGAGGGGATGCCTTCCGGGGCATCCCCAATCTTAGAAGCTTGAGTTTCCTTGAATATTTACTTGGGGTGCCTTGGGTATCCCCAAGCTTGAGCTCTTGCCTCTCTTCCTTTTCCTCATATCGAGACCTCCTCGATCAAACACGTCATCCACACAAAACTTCAACACAAAACTCGGTAAGATCCGTTAGTATAATAAAGCGAATCACTACTCTAAGTACTGTTACAAACCAATTCAAATTTTGTTTTTGCATTGTGTATACTGTAATATAGCTTTTCCATGGCTTAATCCACTGATATAAATTGATAGATTCATCAAAACAAGCAAACTATGCATCAAAAAACAGAATCTGTCAAAAACAGAACAGTCTGTAGCAATCTGAACATTAACCATACTTCTGGTACCCCAAAAATTCGACCAACATTAGGAAACATAAACAATTTTTACATCAAGACATTGCAAAAAGAATCATAACCATTTGACATTCCAGCAAAAAATGTAAAATCGCGGACTACAGCCAAAGTTTCTGTCCTGCACCGTACAAACCAACAAGCATTGTAAACATCCTAAAGGCAAACCTTGGCACATTATTTTTATAATACAATGGAATTGTACAAGAGGATAATTATTTTTGATGAAAAGTTTCTGTAATCAAGATTCACGAAGTTTTCATGAGCATGAACAAAGTTCAAGGAGCTCTCCCACTTCAACAATGCTTGTCTCTCTCACTTTCACTTTCCTTTGAAAAGATTTGGGTACCCCTCTTTATTTTTTGTTTTTAGACTATATGAAAGCACACAACAGAAATAAATGACTCTCTAAAACTTTCGGGTTGTCGACCTGGCAGCACTTTCTTTAAAGCCATTAAGCTAGGCATTTAGTGCTCAAGTAATGGATCCACCCGGATCCCAAGGTATATCAAAGCCAATTTTAAATAACAATGATTTGTAATTTAGTAGTGAGCACAAAGTAACATATATCAAGCAATGAAGAAGTCTAACTCTCTTCCTATGCATTGGCATGTCATAAAAGAACAATTCATGCACACATAGTAAAGGCCAATGCATAGTATAAGCAGTTTCTTGCAATTCTATCATATTGGAAAATAGAGAGGTGGAGATATAGTTCCTCTCTCATAATAATTGCAAGTAGGAGCAGCAAGCACATGCATATTATATCTATCAAAATTATCATGTGAGATGGTAAAGGCAACCCATCAATATAATCCTTAATAACCACAAACTTCTCCGATATAGTGTAGTCGGGAGAATTCAAAAAGATAATAGGACTATCGTGCGTGGGTGCAACAGCAACAATTTCATGTTTAACATAAGGAACTATAGAAAGTTCATCTCCATAAGCATAATTCATATTGGCATCTTGGCCACAAGCATCATCAAAAAGGGATATTTCAAGAAAATCAACAGGATCATAGCAATCATCCTTCGGTAACCACGAAGGGGAATTAAACAATGTATGAGTTGAAGAGTTACTCTCATTAGAAGGTGGGCACGGGTAGCTAATCCGCTCTTCCTCCTTTTGTTCTTCACTCTCCTCATAATCTTTTTCATCCAATGAGCTCACAGTTTCATCAATTTCTTCTTCCATTGCTTCCTGCAAAATATTAGTCTCTTCTTGGACAGCGGAGACTTTCTCAATAAATGCATCAATATTGGAATCATATTCATAATTTTCATAACAATATCTAAGTATAGCAAAATTTTCAGGTCTGTAAACTGAATCATCAAAATCGTCAAACGCTTTAAACATAGATTCAATCTCATAAGCACCCATAAAAGCAACGAATTCTTCTATTTGTTCCACATCATAGTAATCATAGATACCATTAGCATAAGAAGCCAAGGTTTTATCATCATTAAATTTGCATGAAAAGGGAAGGTGTGGAGCCTTCATCCTAGAGCAACAAGTATAATCATATCTCAAGCATAGTTGCCTAGCATACCAATATAACATATAAATTTGATCCCATAATAGTTTCCCTTTTTGTTTCAAGCGATAATTCCTAATGTATTCACGTTGATCCAACCTGTCTCCCATAACATAATTGAATGGGGTTTTCCGAGGATTATCAAAGTAGTACATAATTTCCTTCACATAACGAGCATCCAGGGTTTTAGGAGGTTCCCCATCTCCATGAGTAGCAACTACACCTAATTTTTTGGTATTTCATGTTCCATATCCATAACTAAAGATAGAGAACAACTAAGAACAACAAATAAAAATTACTTAGTAATAAAGCAAACAAGCACACACGAGAATATTCACCCACGCTATGACTCCCCGGCAACGGCGCCAGAAAAAGGTCTTGATAACCCGCAAGTATACGAGATCAATTGTAGCCTCTTTTGATAAGTAAGAGTGTCGAACCCAACGAGGAGCTAAAGGTAGAACAAATATTCTCTCAAGTCCTATCCGCCACTGATATGACTCTACGCACGCTTAGTGTTTGCTTTACCTAGACCAAGTATGAAACTAGAAGTACTTTGTAGGTGTTGTTGGATAGGTTTGCAAGATAATAAAGAGCACGTAAATAAAAAGTAGGGGCTGTTTAGATATTGAAGCAACTAAGTTAATTTTAGTAGAGAGCTTTTTGTCACGAGAAAGTTATTTGTCCCTAGGCAATTGATAACTAGACCGGTAATCACTATTGCAATTTTATTTGAGGGAGAGGCATAAGCTAACATACTTTATCTTCTTGGATCATATGCACTTATGATTGGAACTCTAGCAAGCATCCGCAACTACTAAAGATCATTAAGGTAAAACCCAACCATAGCATTAAAGTATCAAGTCCCCTTTATCGCATATGCAAACAACCTACTTACTCGGGTCTGTGCTTCTGTCACTCACGCCACCCACCATAAGCAAATCATGAACATATTGCAAACCGTACTACGGAGATCCCTCACGCTTGCGCAACACGGAGAGCACCATAGGAGAACACCAATAATAAAACATGCAACTCAAACCAATCACGATCATCAATTAACCCATAGGACAAAATAGATCTACTCAAACATCATAGGTGTTCGGGAACGTAGTAATTTCAAAAATTTCCTACGCACACGCAAGATCATGGTGATGCATAGCAACGAGAGGGGAGAGTGTTGTCCACATACCCTCGTAGACCGAAAGCGGAAGCGTTAGCATAATGCGGTTGATGTAGTCATACGTCTTCACGATTCGACCAATCCAAGTACCGAACGTACGGCACCTCCGAGTTCAGCACATATTCAGCTCGATGACGTCCCTCGAACTCCGATCCAGCCGAGTGTCGAGGGAGAGTTCCATGAGCACGACGGCGTGGTGACGATGATGATGTTCTGCCGACGCAGGGCTTCGCCCAAGCACTGCTACGATATTATTGAGGTGGAATATGGTGGAGGGGGCACCGCACACGGCTAAGAGATCAAGAGATAAATTGTTGTGTCTATGGAGTGCCCCCTACCCCCGTATATAAAGGAGCAAGGGGGGAGGCAGCCGGCCAAGGAGGAGGGCGCGCCAAGGGGGGAGTCCTACTCCCACCGGGAGTAGGACTCCTCCTTGTTGGAGTAGGAGAGAAGGAAAGAGGAGGAGAGGGAGAAGGAAAAGGGGGCTGCACCCCTTGTCCAATTCGGACCAGAGGGGGGGCGCATGCCTCCTTCCTTTTGGCCTCTCTCCTCTATTCCCGTATGGCCCAATAAGGCCCATATACTCCCCGGCGAATTCCCGTAACTCTCCGGTACTCCGAAAAATACCCGAATCATTAGGAACCTTTCCGAAGTCCGAATATAGTCGTCCAATATATCGATCTTTACGTCTCGACCATTTCGAGACCCCTCGTCATGTCCCCGATCTCATCCGGGACTCTAAACTACATTCGGTACATCAAAAACCATAAACTCATAATATAACCGTCATCGAACTTTAAGCGTGCGGACCCTACGGGTTCGAGAACTATGTAGACATGACCGAGACACATCCCCGGTCAATAACCAATAGCGGAACCTAGATGCTCATATTGGCTCCCACATATTCTACGAAGATCTTTATCGATCAAACCGCATAACAACATACGTTGTTTCCTTTGTCATCGGTATGTTACTTGCCCGAGATTCGATTGTCGGTATCTCAATACCTAGTTCAATCTTGTTACCGGCAAGTCTCTTTACTCGTTACGTAATGCATCATCCGTTAACTAACACATTAACTACATTGCTTGCAAGGCTTATAGTAATGTGCATTACTGAGAGGGCCCAGAGATACCTCTCCGACAATCGGAGTGACAAATCCTAATCTCGAAATATGTCAACTCAACAAGTACCTTTGGAGACACCTGTAGAGCACCTTTATAATCACCCAGTTACGTTGTGACGTTTGGTAGCACACAAAGTGTTCCTCCGATAAGCGGGAGTTACATAATCTCATAGTCATAGGAACATGTATAAGTCATGAAGAAAGCAATAGCAACATACTAAACTATCAAGTGCTAATCTAACAGAATGGGTCAAGTTAATCACATCATTCTCCTAATGATGTGATCCCGTTAATCAAATGACAACTCATGTCTATGGTTAGGAAACTTAACCATCTTTGATTAATGAACTAGTCAAGTCGAGGCATACTAGTGACACTATGTTTGTCTATGTATTCACACATGTATTATGTTTCCGGTTAATACAATTCTAGCATGAATAATAAAAATTTATCATGAAATAAAGAAATAAATAACAACTTTATTATTGCCTCTAGGGCATATTTCCTTCAATAGGATAGCCATACATCATTGGGAGATAATATATAGCGCTGAGCACCATGTTTAAGTAGAGATTACAACGGGTAAGAGAGAGGTTACACCGCTGCATAGAGGGAGGAAGAGTTGGTGATGAAGGCGGTGAAGTTGTTGGTGAAGATCGCGGTGATGATGATGGCCCCCGACAGCTTTTCGGCGCCACCGGAAGCAAGGGGGAGAGAGCCCCCCTTCTTCTTCTTCTTCTTCCTTGACCTCCTCCCTAGATGGGAGAAGGATTTCCCCTCTGGTCCTTGGCTCCCATGGCGTGGGAGGGGCGAGAGCCCCTCCGAGATTGGATCTGTCTCTCTGTCTCTCTCTGTTTCTGCGTTCTCTGATTCTGCCCTGGCACCGTTTCTTTTAAATCCGGAGATCTGTAACTCCGATTGGGGTGAATCTTTCGCCCAGATTTTTCTCATAAAATTAGCTTTCTTGCGGCAAAAGAAGAGCATCAAGCGCCTTAAGGGGTGCCCACGAGGGTCCAGGGCACGCTTGCCCCCCTAGGGCGCGCCCCCTGCCTCGTGGCCCCCTCGGGCACCGTCTCGGGTTGATTCTTCCTCCCAAAAATCACAAATATTCCAAAATAATTCTCCGTCCATTTTTATCCCGTTTGGACTCCGTTTGATATTGGGTTTCTGCGAAACATAAAACATGCAACAAACATGAACTGGCACTGGGCACTGGATCAATATGTTAGTCCCAAAAATAGTATAAAAAGCTGCCAAAAGTATATGAAAGTTGAATAATATTGGCATGGAACAGTCAAAAATTATAGATACGACGGAGACGTATCAAGGTATCGTTCATCCGTTGCAACTCAGAGTTGGTAACTATCCGATCCAAACAACATCTTCATAGTGTTCTTGATTGATCGTAGGGCGATTTGTTTTGTTTTCTACTACGTTTCCCAACAGATCAGAGTGGTCTGATACCTCTCCAACATATATAATTTTCCAAACTCTTTTGCCCTTGTTTTGGACTCTAATTTGCATGATTTGAATGGAACTAACCCGGACTGACGTTGTTTTCAGCAGAATTACCATGGTGTTATTTTTGTGCAGAAATAAAAGTTCTCAGAATGACCTGAAACTTCACGGAGACACTTTTTGGAATTAATAAAAAATACCGGCGAAAGATTCAACCGAAGGGGCCCACATCCTGGCCATGAGGGTGGGGGCGCGCCCTCCTACCTCGTGGGCCCCCTTGACCTCCACCAACCTCAACTCCAACTCCTTATATTCACGTTTGGGGAGAAAAAAAACCAGAGAGAAGGATTCATCGCGTTTTACGATACGGAGCCGCCGCCAAGCCCTGTTCTTCCTTAGGAGGGATGATCTGGAGTCTGTTCGGAGCTCCGGAGAGGGGAATCCGTCACCATCGTCATCATCAACCATCCTCCATCACCAATTTCATGATGCTCACCGCTGTGCGTGAGTAATCCCATCGTAGGCTTGCTGGACGGTGATGGGTTGGATGAGATTTACCATGTAACCGAGTTAGTTTTGTTAGGGATTGATCCCTAGTATCCATTATGTTCTAAGATTGATGTTTCTATGACTTTGCCATGCTTAATGCTTGTCACTGGGGCCCGAGTGCCATGATTTCAGATCTGAACCTATTATGTTTTCATGAATATATGAGTGTTCTTGATCCTCTCTTGCAAGTTATAGTCACCTACTACGTGTTATGATCCGGCAACCCTGGAGTGACAATAGACGGGACACTTCCCGGTGATGACTGTAGTTTGAGGAGTTCATGTATTCACTAAGTGCTAATGCCTTGGTATGGTTCTCTATTAAAAGGAGGCATTAATATCCCTTAGTTTACATTAGGACCCCGCTACCACAGGAGGGCAGGACAAAAGATGTCATGCAAGTTCTTTTCCATAAGCACATATGACTATCTCCGGAATACATGCCTACATTATATTGATGAATTGGAGCTAGTTCTGTGTCACCCTATGTTATAACTGTTGCATGATGAATGCCATCCGACATAATTATCCATCATTGATCCATTGCCTACGAGCTTTTCACATATTGATCTTTGCTAAGTTACTTTTCCATTGCCACTGTTACAATTGCTACAAAACTGCTGCTATTACTTTTGCCGCCGTTACCATTACTCCCATACTACTTTGCTACTAAATACTTTGCTGCAGATATTAAGTCTTTTAGGTGTGGTTGAATTGAAAACTCAGTTGCGAATACTTGAGAATATTCTCTGGCTCCCCTTGTGCCGAATCAATAAATTTGGGTTGAATACTCTACCCTCGAAAACTATTGCGATCCCCTATACTTGTGGGTTATCAAGGTCCTATGAGTAGATGTAGGTTTTGATCTAGATCATGTGTGGATGTGAGGGTTTGATGTTCTTTCTATGATTCCCTTGAGTGTTGCTTGGACTCAGTTCATTGACGACATGATCTAGCTTTCTACAAAGTTCTGACAATTTATCGGCTCTGGCTATTGACTATCTGCTAATAGTTCTTTGGGCTTCATCATAGTCACGAATAGTGAACTGTCGCAAACATGAGAGGGCGATGAATATGTTCAATCTTCTAGGGGGTCACGCGTATTGACGAAGTTTAGTGTGGGGCTAGAGATTTTTTGTGACGCTCGGATAATTATGCTATAGTAAACCCGTGTTAATGGTAACATGTCATCATGTTACTATTGCTAATATGTGCTTGATCCAAATTGCAATACAAATTCAAAACCGAGATTAAAGTCAAAATTCAAACTTTGTCAACATGCAAGCTAAAATGCTCAAGTTGTTACAAATAATCATTTGGTAATAATGCTGGAGAAATCATCTTTTTACAAATTGTTTAAGTGCCTTAAAAGAAAAGAAAATAGAAATGTTTTTAAAAGGAAAACAAACAAAAATAAGGAAAAGGCCAACCCCCCCGGCCCAACTAGGCCAACCAGCTGGCCAGCCGCCCCCAGGCCCAACTGGCCCACCCCGGCCGGTATACCCCCCACTAACCCTAGCCTCACCCCACTCTCTCCCCCACTACCTCGCTCCTCCCACTTCTCCCCTCCTGGATCAGGATCGACCCCGATCCCATCATCGCCCACCGACGCCTGCGCGACCTTGGTGCGCCTCGATGCTGCCGTCCGTTGGATCGCCCGCCACCACGCCAGACCTCGCCGTGGCGGCCCCTCTCCCTCGATCTGGAGGCGCCGCCGCCCGGCGACCTCGCCACGGTGCTGACCACGTCGCCCGCCCTCGCTGTCGAATGCCGCCACCACATTGCGTTGTTGATGTCCAATCGTCGACCACCACCTCCCCGATCTCGCTTTCGCACATCTGCAGGGCCCTCCTACCTTGTGGGCCCCCTGTACCTCCACCAACCTCAACTCCAATTCCTTATATTCACGTTTGGGGAGAAAAAAATCAGGGAGAAGGATTCATCGCGTTTTACAATATGGAGCCGCCGCAAAGCCTTGTTCTTCCTCGGGAGGGCTGATCTGGAGTCTGTTCGGGGCTCCGGAGAGGGGAGGGGAATCTGTCACCATCGTCATCATCAACCATCCTCCATCACCAATTTCATGATGCTCACTGTCGTGCGTGAGTAATCCCATCATAGGCTTGCTCGACGATGAGGGTTGGATGAGATTTACCATGTAATCGAGTTAGTTTTATTAGGGTTTGATCCCTAGTATCCATTATGTTCTAAGATTGATGCTTTTATGACTTTGCCATGCTTAATGCTGGAGAAATCATATTTTTACAAATTGTTTAAGTGCCTTTTATTTTAAGTGCCTTAAAATAAAAGAAAACAAAAATGTTTTTAAAAGGAAAACAAACAAAAATAAGGAAAAGGCTAACCCCCCCAGCCCAACTGGGCCAACTAGCTGGCCAGCCGGCCCTCCCAGGCCCAGCTGGCCCACCCCAGCCGGTATACCCCCCACTAACCCTAGCCTCACCCCACTCTCTCCCTGACTACCTCGCTCCTCCCACTTCTCCCCTCCTGGATTGGGATCGACCCCGATCCCATCATCGCCCGCCGATGCCTGCGCGACCCTGGAGTGCCTCGACGCCGCCGTCCGTTGGATCGGTCGCCACCGCGCCAGACCTCGCCGCGGCGGCCCCTCTCCCTCGATTTGGACGCGCCGCCACCCGGCGACCTTGCCTCGGTGCCGACCACGTCGCCCACCCTCGCTGTTGAATGCCGCCACCACATCGCGCCGTCACCGTCCAATCGTCCACCATCGCCTCCCTGAGCTCGCTTTCGCACATCTGTAGGGCCGGTGAGGTCCCCTCCTCTGTCCCCCTCTTCTTCCCGTCCCTTCGTCGTAGACCGCTCGCGCCCCGGCTTCTACCTGCGCGCCTTCGTCGGGCGCGCCCTGGCCCCGTTCGTGCCCGACCACGCCCCTCACCTCTGCCCGCCCGGGCTCGTCCCTTGGCTCGCCGTGGCTTCGGCCGCCTACTCCTCCCAGCGCCGCGCCGCTCCTGCCCTACAGCCCCGCCGCCGTTGTTGTTGCTTCGCCGTGCTGCGCCCCGGTGGCCTCGCCCCGTTCCTCCGGTCGGGCTTGGTGTCGCGCGGGTTGAGCCTACCACCGTGCCCGGTGGCGCCAAGCACCCGCAACTGGCGCCCGATATGGCCCCTTGGGCCTATGACACAGGGGGCCCGCCCCCAAAACGTTAAAATGGAAAATAGAAAATAATAATAAGAATAATAATTAATTAGTTAATTAATTAATTAGGTAATTAATTAACTTAATTAACTCTTGTAATTTACCTAATTAACTTGATTAGTTAATTAAAACTGTTAATTAGTTGTTAGTCTATGACAGAACGGCCCCACATGCCGGCGTTGACTTTGGTCAACTCTGTTGACTGCTGACGTCATGATGATGTCATGCTGATGTAATAACCCCCTTTTTTGATCTAATAATAATTTCAAAATATTGTTTAAAACTTTGAAAAATCATGCAAAATAATTCGTAACTCGGGTGAAAAAGTTTTATACATGAAAGTTGCTCAGAACGACGAGACGAATCCGAATTCGCGGTCTGTTTACCTGTGAGATGGCCCTAACTATCTGAACATGGAACATTCCCTCTCCGGTCATCTGTCCGACACAAGTGTGGAACCGGGAAAACATTCCCGGCTGAATTCCCCCTTCACCTATATCGCGTAGTACTGCGTTAGATCACCCCTAGCTCTGCTTGTTGACTTGTCATGTATCTGTTTGCTCTGTATTTACTGTTTCCTCCCCCTCTTCTGTCCGGTAGACCCAAGACTGATGTCGCCCCTATGAACGACTTCGTCACCGCCGACACTTCTTCCCTTTCAGCGGAGCTTCCAGGCAAGCCCCCCTTTGATCATCCCGATATCACCCATTCCATTATCTCATGCTTGCATTAGATTTTGCTACTGTAATTGATTGCTCCTATTCTGATGCATAGCCTACTTTTGTACTTGCTTATTGTTATCTACCTGCTTATCCCAAACTGCTTAGCATAGGTTGGTTAGTGATCCATCGGTGACCCCACCTTGTCCTTATTGCCCCTGCTCGACGACTCGATCGACATGATCGACGACCAGAGCCCGACACCTCACATCACATCACACCCCTTTTTGTTGCTCGACTCTGTAGAATTACCATCGAGTGCCGAGGGTGGAACCTCATACATCACTCCTGATGAGATCTCTGTAGTGTAGCTATTCGGTCGTGGTCATCGAGGGTGGTTCCTCCTTCACCATTCTTGATACGGCTCTGTCGTGCAACATGTCAAGTGTGAACCTCAAGGGTGGTTCCTCTTACGTTCACCTTGATGATTACATCGAGTGGAATCCACTGGGGGTGATTCCTCAGGTTTTCCCTTTGACGTTTGGACACACGGTTACAATGACTTTACTTGAGACCTTGGTGAAAGTCGGGCGGGCCCGAAGAGCACCCGCAAGATAAAGACATGGCACGGTCGGGCATTCTGGGCCCTTGTCGTAAGTCCACAAGACAGGGCGACGGTGTTGAGGGAGTCCTGGATTAGGGGGTCCTCAGACAGCCGGACTATATAGTTAGGCGGGACTGTTGGACTATGAAGATACAATATTAAAGACTTTTGTCACGTGTCCCGGTGGGACTCTCCCAAACTTGGCAATTCAGATATGTGGATTCCCTTCTTTGTAACCGACTCTGTGTAACCCTAGCCCCATCCGGTGTCTATATAAACTGGAGGGTTTAGTCCGTAGGACAAGAACAATCATAATCATAGGTTAGCTTCTAGGGTTTAGCCTCTAGGATCTCGTGGTAGATCAACTCTTGTAATACTCATATCATCAAGATCAATCAAGCAGGAAGTAGGGTATTACCTCCATAGAGAGGGCCCAAACCTCGGTAAACATCGTGTCCCTCGCCTCCTGTTACCATTAGCCTTAGACGCACAGTTCGGGACCCCCTACCCAAGATCCGCCGGTTTTGACACCGACATTGGTGCTTTCATTGAGAGTTCCACTGTGTCATCATTGTAAGGCTTGATGGCTCCTTCAATCATCAACAATGACGCGGTCCAGGGTGAGGTTTTCCTCCCCGGACAGATCTTCGTATTCGAGTTGCTTCGAAGTCAAATGTTGAATCCATACCTTTCCTAAATGGTGTTCTCATATTGCTATGTGAATACTAATCCTTCTTTATCATTGAGGTCATCATTTTAATTCTTTTCCGACCGGTGTGCTTCTCTTCAAGTGGATCAGATCATTTCAACATCCGCAAGATCAATTCTAAGTTTTTCTCAACGGTATCCATTCCATCTGCCCCAAGTTGCCTTTGTTTTCCCGCCCCCCCTTTTTTCTTCAACGACTCAGATTTCTTAATCAAGTATCCTTTTTATTGATCGGAAGTCTCTCCATTATTTTCCTTCAATGTTCTTATCCGGTGATTCTCAGGAGGATGCTAACGGAGCTTCAAGTTTATTATTCTTCGTTCTCTTTCCTTCTCCGGTGGATTCAATTCAAGCTTTGTCGATCATATCCTTTCCTCGTTTCAAATGTTTTCCCATGCCGGTGCACCACTTATTTACTCACCTCTCTCTATTCATATCCGGAGTGCTCAAGATATCTCAGAAGATTCATGTTTTCCATTCTTAATCTGTTCAGGCTATTTGGAGATTATCATCTCATTCAAGCCATTTAATTCAGCCGGTGCAATCTCTCTTTAAAATCATTTCCAACAGTGTTTTCTTGTGAGTGGGCCCTAACCCACAGGTCTTTTCCCAGGATCTTACCTGACTCTTCTAATTCTCTCGGGGCTATTCTCAAATTATTTTCAAGTGTGACGTAAGAGTGAATTTTCATCAGTCATATTCCTTCTCCAAGATCACTTTCAAAACTTTTTCATCGTTGGTTCAACCTTTCTAATTTTCATTTCGGAGTGCCTCAACAATTCATGGTGGTGTGATGCGAAGTTCAAGCTTGATGCCATCCTCTCATAATTGTTTTAGATTGTGGGAATTCTTTTCAACCATCAGGAGCATTTCATGAGTTGTTTCCATTTCTTTCCTTAGATGGCCATTATGTCATAAGTCTTCATTCTCAGCGTGTAGCTATCGTTCTCCAAATCTTACCGGTGCTTCGTTCAAGTATTCTTTAATCAGTTCATGATCTCTTCATTCTCATGTATCTAAATCCCCTCAAGTATCTTCATTCGTTTTCCAATTCTTCCCGGTGAATTGTGCCTCTGCTACTTTCGTTTTCAATTCTTACAGTGGTTCGTTCAAGATTTCACTTCCTTCGTTATCATATCAAATATTCATTGTTTCCAAATCCTACCGGTGGTTCATTCAAGACCTTCCCAAGTTCGTGCTATATCTCTCTCTTTAATCCTTTTCAATGAGAATAAGTAGTATGCTAAATCCGTTGCTTGTCATCAATTTAAATTGGTGAAGGATACGCATAACATAATTCTTATTATTGTTTCATCCAAGTGTTCTAGTTTCTTCTTTCCAGAGTTATTCATCATGTCACATTTCTCGGTTCGAGTTTCCGGAGTTCCAAGTTTTCTGCATTATCTCGTCGCGAAGCTCCATCTAAATCATCGCAAGGCTTTACCTTGTGTTTCCAAGTTCTCTTTATTTTTATCATCCTTTTATTATCGGAGTTCTTCATGGAGGCTCTAAATGGTGGTTCATCAAGGATTCATTTCATTCTTCAATTGTTCTTCAAGATTTCTCGCGAAGTTATGACCCGCCAAGCTATACTCTAAAATAAACATGGTGCTCAACACATGTTGTTTCTGAGGAGTTCAAGTATTCTTCTTCTTGCATTTTCAAAGTGCAATTCTTTCTACCTTAGCTTTTGAGGTGGTGTTATGTTACTCTTGACAATTTCCTTCATGTTTCATGATTCATATGTTGTCAAGAATGAGGTATTTTAAATCCATCTTTTTCTCTTTGTTCAAGAGATATTTTCGACCAATCAACTTCTTCGTTGGAGTTATCTTGTGTCAGATTTCACCTAAAGCCTTTCCTTAAGGGTTGTTGCTATTTGTGGTGATTATGCATGACCCAAGCTTGCTCTTTATCCTCTTGGTCGAAGAATTTTTCATCTCTTTGGTCCTCTAATCAAATCAATATATTCCATTAGTGGCCGGTTGTCACCTCATCATTTTGAGATGTTTGCCATAAGCCCACAACAAGCTTGTGCTTTTCGTTGTTGATTTTGCAACAACTCCATTCAATTCTTCTTTGCAAGGATGCTTTCCAAGCTCATTTGTGGCAGAAGTTGGCATTTTCTTCTCCATTCTTTTATTTCAATGATCTATCTTCTATTCTTTCTTCTGGAGGCATTGTGATGTTGCTCTTTTCACTCATCATCTCGAATTGTGAGGATCGTGTTCTTTTTGTGCTTATCCATTTAACCGGTGTGTTGTGTCATCTCTTCCAGTTCTTTTCATCTTATCAAGTCTTGCATCTCTTTTCAACCAGAGTGCTGTCCGAATTAGTTCTTCCTTGTTCCTTGTTTATCTCGTTTCAACTAGATTGGTTTCTATTCCTTCTTGTCCATTGTACTCGTCATTCATAGATTTTCAACCTTCCACAGTTCACATGGTGTTCCTTGTTTCTATTTTCTACCGCAGTGCTCTCAATTGTGTTGAATTCCGTTGTGTTCTTTCTTTCAACTTTTCAACCTCTCAAGGTTCGTGGTTTCACTCGTTTGTCAAAGAAGCAACTTAGCTTTACCTCTTCCTCTTCATCTTTCGCTTCTCTCCGGTGCCATCCTAGATCACGGGACAAGATCCTGTCGTAGTGGTGGAGTGTTGTAACCCCCTGGATAAAACTTTCCATGTTCGTAACTCCAACTCTTGCCTTTTCTGGAGATGCAATATGATATTTTCCTTCGTCGTTGGATTTTTGTCTTTTATTTTGCATTTTGCTCATGGCGTGCATCTCATCTCATAGCATCATGTGCATCGCATCCATATGTTTTCGTAAAACCCGTACCCCTTCGTAGTTGCCGCGTTCCCCCTTGCTTTTGTTGACCGTTCCAAGACCAATCGGGTTTTCACTTCCCTCTTGACCATGACCACTTTACCTCTCTTGCCAGCTCGCAGCCCCCTCGCGCGCGCGTCCGAAACTCCCCCGAACCCGACCTGGCTGCCATGATCGATGAGTCCGGATCATCCCCAAATATCTATAAAACATCCCTGTTTTCTTAATTGGACTTCCTAACCTATATTTTCTCAGCCGTCCGATTACGATCGTAGGGTCATGATATTCCCTAACCTAAATTCATCTGATATAAAGATCAGTCTAACCCTAGATCCTAGGGTCTTGTCCCATCCATCCTTCCCATCCGTCGCCACCCGACCAACTCCCCTCTTCCTCGGGATCTCCCCTGCTCCAAATCAGCAGCCACCACCTTCCCCTCCTCGATTTTGCCACAGATCAAACCAGCCACTCCTCTCAATTCACCAACCACAGAGCCTGCAGCCTCCTCCCCGCCTTCAGCCGGCCAGCCACGCCGCCGGCGGACCAGCAGATGAGCCCTCGCCGCCTGTTTCTCTCTCTCCCTGCACCCCCCCTTTTTCCCTCTCTGGTTCTCCCCTCACCTCGGCTGTCTCTTTGCTCTCTTCACAGGAGCACACCAGCGCCATGGAAGCCTCCCGATGGACCCCAACCTCCTCCCTTCACGCACCCGAGCTCGTGGATGCCCGGCGCCGCACCTGCTTCACCGGACCCGAACGCCGCTGCGACCAAGTTCGCCCGAGTGCCACCAGGCCGCTACTCCCCTTCCTCGGTAGCCTCCAGCGCTCGCCCGCCTCCTTGCTCGTTTTGGTTTGGGAGAGAAGCTCCCGACCGTGACTCCCGCGTTGCCGCCTGCTCGCCGGAACCTCGCCGCCGGCGACCACCTCCTGTAGGCCCGTACCACGCCCTCCCTCCCGTCTCTCTCTCTTACTTCCTCTTTTGTTCCCTCTCTCAGTTCTCTCTGTCTCTTTCTTCAGGTTACTACGACGCCTCGTCGCTGTTTTGCCCAGCCATCGTTCAATTTGCATTCGGCCCCGATCTGGAGCGGATCTCCTCTGCTCTGCTGCTGTGGTCTCGGATCCGGTCGGTTCCCGTGCGTCCTCGCGCTGCCAAGTCCCGTCGCCGCCCTGCATCCAACCATCAAGCCACCTCGCTGCCGTTTCTGCTCTGTCTCAGTTCGAGCAGGGAGGACGAGCATCAGCCCCTGTCCCCTCGCGCGTTGACCACAGCTCCCCATCGCGCCATGGGCCACTTCTTGCGCCAAGGCCCAACGCTGCCAGCTCCTCCGGCCGAGCTCCCACAGCTCCAGCCAGCAGCATCTCCACCGACCGGGCCATGGCCCATGGTGAGAAGCCCCTACAGCCCCTCTGCTCTGTTGGGCCAGTCAGTTTCGGCCCAACGCATGTTTTTTTACCTCTGGAAGATTTTAGCTATTTATCTAGGATTTACAGTTTTGCAGAAAAACCCCTAAGCATCATGCATATAATAACTCATGAACCGTGCATCATATTAAAATGATTCAAACATGTAAAATGCTTAGAATTTTGTGTAGATTAATAATATGCCACTTTCATCCATGTTTAAAATGTTAAAAATGTTGTTTGTTTAAATTTGCTCAAATGCCATGTTAAAATGATTTATTTCATAACTAAATAACCGTAGCTCGGTTTTAAATAAACTTTATATGTAAATGGGGTGAAAAAATGCCTAGTTTAACATGGTACACTTTATTTTTCTGTTTAACAACTTTAAAATATGTTTTAGGGCAGAACAGTAGCTAATTCAAAATATGCACATGGGGATTTTCCGGAATTGTTGTTTGTTGTTCCGGCCTCACTTAAACTTGCCTAGATAGGTAGTTTTCATATGCTTCACCTCTTGTCATGTTTAACAACATTTAGTATTGTTTGGTAGCTTATATGAGATTAAACTAAATATGTCAATGTGGTGTTTCGTCAATATGGAACTCGTTGCATATTGAGCTCCATTTAACTTGTAGTATTGTTTGTTGCACTTTGACATGCCATGCCTCATTAAACTGGACATGCATCATACTTGTTTGTGCATCATGCCATGTTTATGCTTGTGCATTTACCATGTTGTTTGTTTCTTTCCGGTGTTGCTTCTTAGTTCTGGTAATGTTGCGATTGTGAGGATTCGTTCGACTACTCCCGTTCGTCTTCTTCATGGACTCGTTCTTCTTCCTAGCGGGATTTCAGGAAAGATGACCGTCACCTTGGATCTCACTACTATCATTGCTATGCTAGGTGCTTCATTCTATCGCTATGCTGCGCTTCCTATCACTTGTTCTTCAAGCCTCCCCAAATTGCCATGTCAGCCTCTAACCTTTTCACCCTTCCCAGCAAACCGTTGTTTAGCTATGTTACCGCTTCGCTCAGCCCCTCTTATAGCGTTGTTAGTTGCAGGTGAAGTTGAAGATTGCTCCATGGTGGACAGGATTATGTTGGGATATCACAATATCTCTTATTTAATGAATGCATCTATATACTTGGTAAAGGGTGGAAGACTCAGCCTTATGCCTGGTGTTTTGTTCCACTCTTGCCGCCCTAGTTTCCGTCATATCGGTATTATGTTCCCGGATTTTGTGTTCCTTACACGGTTGGGTGATTTATGGGACCCCCTTGACAGTTCGCTTTGAATAAAACTCCTCCAGCAAGGCCCAACCTTGGTTTTACCATTTGCCTACCTAGCCTTTTCCCCTTGGGTTTTCGGAGCCCGAGGGTCATCTTTATTTTAGCCCCCCCCCCCGGGCCAGTGCTTCTCTAAGTGCTGGTCCGAACCGAGTAGAGTGCGGGGCCCCCTCGGGGAAACTCGAGGTCTGGTATTACTCGTAGTATGTCTCATCCGGTGTTGCCCTGAGAACGAGATATTTGCAGCTCCTATCGGGATTTGTCGGCACATCGGGCGGCTTTGCTGGTCTTGTTTTACCATTGTCGAAAAGTCTTGTAAACCGGGATTCCGAGACTGATCGGGTCTTCCTGGGAGAAGGAATATCCTTCGTTGACCGTGAGAGCTTGTGGTGGGCTAAGTTGGGACACCCCTGCAGGGTATAAACTTTCGAGAGCCGTGCCCACGGTTATGTGGCAGATGGGAATTTGTTAATGTCCGGTTGTAGATAACTTGACACCCGATCCGAATTAAAACGCATCAACCACATGTGTAGCCGTGATGGTCTCTTTTCGGCGGAGTTCGGGAAGAGAACATGGTTTTGGGTTATGTTTGACGTAAGTAGGAGTTCAGGATCACTTCTTGATCATTGCTAGCTTCACGACCAATCCGTTGCTTCTCTTCTCGCTCTTATTTACGTATGTTAGCCACCATATCTTGCTTAGTCGCTGCTGCAACCTCACCACTTTACCCCTTCCTTTCCCATTAAGCTTTGCTAGTCTTGATACCCATGGTAATGGGATTGCTGAGTCCTCGTGGCTCACAGATTAGTACAACAACAGTTGCAAGTACAGGTTATGCGATGATCATGACGCGAGAGTGATGTTTGCTTGTTTTGGAGTTCTTCTTCTACTTCTTCTTCGATCAGGGGATAGGTTCCAGGTCGGCAGCCTGGGCTAGCAGGGTGGATGTCGTTTGAGTTTCTGTTTGTGTTTGATCCGTAGTCGGATGGTGCACTTATGTAAGAGGTTGTATTCATGTGGCATTGTATGCCTTTTGTATGTATCCCCATCTATTATGTAATGTTGATGTAATGATATCCACCTTGCAAAATTGTCTTCAAGATGCGCTTCTATCTTTGGTGGGATCTTCAAGTTCCTTTAGGATATGGTCGCATCTTGGGCGTGACAAGTTGGTATCAGAGCCTCGACCGACCATAGGAGCCCCCTTGATTGTTGGCCGTTGTTGAGTCTAGAAGAAAACTATTTTGAGTCTTAGGATTATATATATCGGAGAGTAGGATTCTTTTTACTCCTCAGCCCCCTTCGTCGCTCTGGTGAGGACTCTCGACGTAGATGTTTTGTCTTTCCTCTCCTCAATTTTTCACAAATTTTTTTTAGGATCACGCGGGTTTCTTGGGATCGTTCCGATATTCTTATGACTAGAACATTGTTCTTGGTGCCTCCTGACATTTAGGGGTTGTGGCAGTGTCCCGGGGAGTTGAGCTCCGAGGTGTTGATGTCATAATTTTATCGTTGCAGTTCTGGAATACCTGAGTTTTGCCAACATCGAAAATCTTTTTTATGCAGTTGTTGGTGAGATAACCTCGACGCCACCCAATACTGGGGAGTTCGGGAGTATTGCCATAGCTCGTATAACGGATGCTTTTTCGAAGGTTGAGGTACACGATTTCCGAAGGTTTCTTGGTTATGTGTTGACTGATGGATACAGCTTGGATGTAGGGATTGTTAGTTTTGGGTGAGATATATTGCTTCCCCTGTATCCCCAACACCAGATTGCATAACCAAAAAGTTTCGGGAGTTTTATAGGTGGGAATTCAAGTAGCTCCTAGAATATCTTTCCGACAGATGCATGATATGAGATTGTGGTTCGACGTCTAGTGGTCCACCTATCCACGGTCGTTTTTACAGTGGTCTCGTTGTGTCTTAAAGAGCCCTTGGCTATGCTGGTTTGGGGACACTTCGTATGTCATGTGCACTGCCTTGTACATGATGGTGCTGTATGATCGAGCTTGTGTGGGCCCCACCACGAAAACTTCGGACGAAATCTCTATCATATGTTTGTTCCAGCTTATTATGCAAGCCAAATCCTTTGTTTTGTTTTATTTGTGGGATTCGAGTTGCTTCGAAGTCAAATGTTGAATCCATACCTTTCCTAAACGGTGTTCTCATATTGCTATGTGAATACTAATCCTTCTTTATCATCGAGGTCGTCATCCTAATTCTTTTCCGACCGGTGTGCTTCTCTTAAGTGGATCAGAACCTTTCAACATCCGCAAGATCAATTCTAAGTTTTTCTCAACGGTATCCATTCCATCTGCCCCAAGTTGCCTTTGTTTTCCCGCCCTCCCCCCTTTTTTCTTCAATGACTCAGATTTCTTAATCAAGTCTCCTTTTTATTGATGGGAAGTCTCTCCATTCTTTTCCGTCAATGTTCTTATCCGGTGATTCTCAGGAAGATGCTAACGGAGCTTCAAGTTTATTATTCTTCGTTCTCTTTCCTTCTCCGGTGGATTCAATTCAAGCTTTGTTGATCATATCCTTTCCTCGTTTCAAATGTTTTCCCATGCCGGTGCACCACTTATTTACTCACCTCTCTCTATTCATATCCGGAGTGCTCAAGATATCTCAGAAGATTCGTGTTTTCCATTCTTAATCTGTTCAGGCTATTTGGAAATTATCATCTCATTCAAGCCATTTAATTCAACCGGTGCAATCTCTCTTTAAAATCATTTCCAACGGTGTTTTCTTGTGAGTGGGCCCTAACCCACAGGTCTTTTCCCAGGATCTTACCTGACTCTTCTAATTCTCTCGGGGTTATTCTCAAATTCTTTTCAAGTGTGATATAAGAATGAATTTTCATCAGTCATATTCCTTCTCCAAGATCACTTTCAAAACTTTTTCATCATTGGTTCAACCTTTCTAATTTTCATTCCGGAGTGCCTCAACAATTCATGGTGGGGTGATGCGAAGTTCAAGCTTGAGGCCATCCTCCCATAATTGTTTTAGATTGTGGGAATTCTTTTCAACCATCTGGAGCATTTCATGAGTTGTTTCCGTTTCTTTCCTTAGAAGGCCATCATGTCATAAGTCTTCATTCTCAGCGTGTAGTTATCGTTCTCCAAATCTTACCGGTGCTTCGTTCAAGTATTCTTTAATCAGTTCGTGATCTCTTCATTCTCTTGTATCTAAATCCCCTCAAGTATCTTCATTTGTTTTCCATTTCTTCCCGGTGAATTGAGCCTCTGCTACTTTCGTTTTCAATTCTTATGGTGGTTCGTTCAAGATTTCACTTCCTTCGTTATCATATCAAATATTCGTTGTTTCCAAATCCTACCGGTGGTTCATTCAAGACCTTCCCAAGTTCGTGCTATATCTCTCTCTTTAATCCTTTTCAATGAGAATAAGTAGTATGCTAAATCCGTTGCTTGTGATCAATTTAAATTGGTGAAGGATACGCATAACGTAATTCTTATTATTGTTTCATCCAAGTGATCTAGTTTCTTCTTTCCAGAGTTATTCATCATGTCACATTTCTCGGTTCGAGATGCTTCATCTTTTCTTTTCCGGAGTTCCAAGTTTTCTGCATTATCTCATCGCGAAGCTCCATCTAAATCATCGCAAGGCTTCACCTTGTGTTTTCAAGTTCTCTTTCTTTTTATCATCCTTTTATTACCGGAGTTCTTCATGGAGGCTCTAAATGGTGGTTCATCAAGGATTCTTTTCATTCTTCAGTTGTTTTTCAAGATTTCTCGTGAAGTTATGACCCGCCAAGCTATACCCTAAAATAAACAAGGTGCTCAACACATGTTGTTTCTGAGGAGTTCAAGTATTCTTCTTCTTGCATTTTCAAAGTGCAATTCTTTCTACCTTAGCTTTTGAGGTGGTGTTATGTCACTCTTGACAATTTCCTTCATGTTTCATGATTCATATGTTGTCAAGAATGAGGTATTTTATATCCATCTTTTTCTCTTTGTTCAAGAGATATTTTCGACCAATCAACTTCTTCGTTGGAGTTATCTTGTGTCAGATTTCACCTAAAGCCTTTCCTTAAGGGTTGTTGCTATTTGTGGTGATTATGCAAGAGCCAAGCTTGCTCTTTATCCTCTTGGTGGAAGAAGTTTTCATCTCTTTGGTGCTCTCAATCAAATCAATGGTTTCCATTAGTGGCCAGTTGTCACCTCATCATTTTAAGATGTTCACCATAAGCCCACAACAAGCTTGTGCTTTTCGTTGTTGATTTTGCAACAACTTCGTTCAATTCTTCTTTGCAAGGATGCTTTCCAAGCTCATTTGTGGCAGAAGTTGGCATTTTCTTCTCCATTCTTTTATTTCAATGATCTATCTTCTATTATTTCTTCCGGAGGCATTGTGATGTTGCTCTTTTCACTCATCATATCGAATTGTGAGGATCGTGTTCTTTTCGTGCTTATCCATTTAACTGGAGTGTGTGTCATCTCTTCCAGTTCTTTTCATCTTATCAAGTCTTGCATCTCTTTTCAACCAGAGTGATGTCCGAATTTGTTCTTCCTTGTTCCTTGTTTATCTTGTTTCAACCAGAGTGGTTTCTATTCCTTCTTGTCCATTGTACTCGTCATTCATAGCTTTGCAACCTTCCACGGTTCACATGGTGTTCCTTGTTTCTATTTTCTACCGCAGTGCTCATAATTGTGTTGAACTCCGTTGTGTTCTTTCTTTCAACTTTTCAACCTCTCAAGGTTCATGGTTTCATTCGTTTGTCAAAGAAGCAACTTAGCTTTACCTCTTCTTCTTCCTCTTCCGCTTCTCTCCGGTGCCATCCTAGATCTCGGGACGAGATCCTCTTGTAGTGGTGGAGTGTTGTAACGCCCCAGATACAACTTTCCATGTTCGTAACTCCAACTCTTGCCTTTTCTCGGAGATGCAATATGATATTTTCCTTCGTCGTTGGGTTTTTGTCTTTTGTTTTGCATTTTGTTCATGTCGTGCAGCTCATCTCATAGCATCATGTGCATCGCATCCATATGTTTTCATAAAACCCGTACCCGTTCGTAGTTGCAGCGTTCCCCCTTGCTTTCGTTGACCGTTCCAAGACCCATCGGGTTTTCGCTTCCCTCTTGACCGTGACCACTTTACCTCTCTTGCCAGCTCGCAGCCCCCTCGCGCACACGTCTGAAACTCCCCCGAACCCGACCCGGGCTGCCGTGACCGATTAGTCCGGATCATCCCCAAACATCTATAAAACATCCCCGTTTTCTTAATTGGACTTCCTAACCTATATTTTCTCAGCCGTTCGATTACGATCGTAGGGTCGTGATATTCTCTAACCTAAATTCATCTGATATAAAGATCAGTCTAACGCTAGATCCTAGGGTCTTGTCCCATCCATCCTTTCCATCCGTCGCCACCCAACCAACTCCCCTCTTCCCCGGGAGCTCCCCCGCTCCAAATCAGCAGCCACCACCTTCCCCTCCTCGATTTTGCCACCGATCCAACCAGCCACTCCTCTTGATCCACCAACCATAGAGCCTGTAGCCTCCTCCCCGCCTTCGTCCGGCCAGCCACGCCGCCGGCTGACCGGCAGATGAGCCCTCGCCGCCTGTTTCTCTCTCTCCCTGCACCCCCCTTTTTCCCTCTATGGTTCTCCCCTCACCTCGTCTCTCTCTTTGCTCTCTTCACAGGAGCACACCGGCGCCATGGAAGCCTCCCGATGGGCCCCAGCCTCCTCCCTTCACGCACCCGAGCTCGTGGATGCCCGGCGCCACACCTGCTTCACCGGACCCGAACGCCGCTGCGACCAAGTTCGCCCGAGTGCCACCAGGACGCTGCTCCCCTTGCTCGGTAGCCTCCAGCACTCCCCCACCTCCTTTCTCGTATTGGTTCGGGAGAGAAGCTCCCGACCGTGACTCCCGCATTGCCGCCTGCTCGCCGGAACCTCGCCGCTGGCGACCACCTCCTGCAGGCCGGTACCGCGCCCTTCCTCCCGTCTCTCTCTCTTACTTCCTCTTTTGTTCCCTCTCTCAGTTCTCTCTGTCTCTTTCTTCAGGTTACTGCGATGCCTCGTCGCTGTTTTGCACAGCCGTCGTTCAGTTTGCGTTCGGCCCCGATCTGGACCGGATCTCCTCTGCTCCGCGGCTGTGGTCTCGGATCCGGTCGGTTCCCGTGCGTCCTCGCGCCGCCAAGTCCCGTTGCCGCCCTGCATCCAACCGCCAAGCCACCTCGCCGCCGTTTCTGCTCTATCTCAGTTCGAGCGGGGAGGACGAGCATCATCCCCTGTCCCCTTGCGCGTTGACCGCAGCTCCCCATCGTGCCATGGGCCACTTCTTGCGCTAAGGCCCAGCGCTGCCAGCTCCTCCGGCCCAGCTCCCACAGCTCCAGCCAGCAGCATCTCCACCGACCGGGCCATGGCCCATGGTGAGAAGCCCCTACAGCCCCTCTGCTCTGTTGGGCCAGTCAGCTTCGGCCCAACGCATGTTTTTTTTCCTCTGGACAATTTTAGCTATTTATCCAGGATTTACAGTTTTGCAGAAAAGCCCCTAAGCATCATGCATATAATAACTCATGAACCGTGCATCATATTAAAATGATTCAAACATGTAAAATGCTTAGAATTTTGTGTAGATTAATAATATGCCACTTTCATCCATTTTTAAAATGTTAAAAATGTTGTTTGTTTAAATTTGCTCAAATGCCATGTTAAAATGATTTATTTCATAACTAAATAACCGTAGCTCGGTTTTAAATAAACTTTATATGTAAATGGGGTGGAAAAATGCCTAGTTTAACATGGTACACTTTATTTTCCCGTTAAACAACTTTAAAATATGTTTTAGGGCAGAACAGTAGCTAATTAAAAATATGCACATGGGGATTTTCCGGAATTGTTGTTTGTTGTTCCGGCCTCATTTAAACTTGCCTAGATAGGTAGTTTTCATATGCTTCACCTCTTGTCATGTTTAACAACATTTAGTATTGTTTGGTAGCTTATACGAGATTAAACTAAATATGTCAATGTGGTGTTTCGTCAATATGGAACTCGTTGCATATTGAGCTCCATTTAACTTGTAGTATTGTTTGTTGCACTTTTCCATGCCATGCCTCATTAAACCGGACATGCATTATACTTGTTTGTGCATCATGCCATGTTTATGCTTGTGCATTTACCATGTGGTTTGTTTCTTTCCGGTGTTGCTTCTTAGTTCCGGTAATGTTGCGATTGTGAGGATTCGTTAGACTACTCCCGTTCGTCTTCTTCATGGACTCGTTCTTCTTCCTAGCGGGATTTCAGGGAAGATGACCGTCACCTTGGATCTCACTACTATCATTGCTATGCTAGTTGCTTCATTCTATCGCTATGCTACGCTTCCTATCACTTGTTCTTCAAGCCTCCCCAAATTGCCATGTCAGCCTCTAACCTTTTCACCCTTCCCAGCAAACCGTTATTTGGCTATGTTACCGCTTTGCTCATCCCCTCTTATAGCGTTGTTAGTTGCAGGTGAAGTTCAAGATTGCTCCATGGTGGACAGGATTATGTTGGGATATCACAATATCTCTTATTTAATTAATGCATCTATATACTTGGTAAAGGGTGGAAGACTCGGCCTTATGCCTGGTGTTTTGTTCCACTCTTGCCGCCCTAGTTTCCGTCATATCGGTATTATGTTCCCGGATTTTGCGTTCCTTACACGGTTGGGTGATTTATGGGACCCCCTTGACAGTTCGGTTTGAATAAAACTCCTCCAGCAAGGCCGAACCTTGGTTTTACCATTTTCTTACCTAGCCTTTTTCCCTTGGGTTTCCGGAGCCCGAGGGTCATCTTTATTTTAGCCCCCTCGGGCCAGTGCTTCTCTAAGTGCTGGTCCGAACCGAGTAGACTGCGGGGCCCCCTCGGGGAAACTCGAGGTCTGGTATTACTCGTAGGATGTCTCATCCGGTGTTGCCCTGAGAACGAGATATGTGCAGCTCCTATCGGGATTTGTCGGCACATCGGGCGGCTTTGCTGGTCTTGTTTTACCATTGTCGAAAAGTCTTGTAAACCGGGATTCCGAGACTGATCGGGTCTTCCTGGGAGAAGAAATATCCTTCGTTGACCGTGAGAGCTTGTGATGGGCTAAGTTGGGACACCCCTACAGGGTATAAACTTTCGAGAGCCGTTCCCACAATTATGTGGCAGATGGGAATTTGTTAATGTCCGGTTGTAGATAACTTGACACCCGATCCGAATTAAAACGCATCAACGACATGTGTAGCCGTGATGGTCTCTTTTTGGCGGAGTTCGGGAAGTGAACATGGTTTTGGGTTATGTTTGACGTAAGTAGGAGTTCAGGATCACTTCTTGATCATTGCTAGCTTCACGACCAATCCGTTGCTTCTCTTCTCGCTCTTATTACGTATGTTAGCCACCATATCTTGCTTAGTCTCTGCTGCAACCAAACTGGGTATCGAGCTTTTGTATTCGAGCCCTCGAGGCCCCTGGCTTGTAATATGAAGCTTGTATGTCTTTCTTTTGTGTTTAGAGTTGTGTTGTGATATCTTCCCGTGAGTCCCTGTTTTTGATCGTACATGTTTGCGTGTATGATTAGTGTACGACTGAATTGGGGGTGTCACAAGTTGGTATCAGAGCCAACTGCCTGTAGGATCCCCCTTTCGTACTCCTTGGCCAAAGTTGAGTCTATTCGTTGAAAACTGATTGACTAACATGGTTGTGTGGCCTACGGGCCCATGTCGCCATTGTTTGGTATTAGGATCTTTTACTCATCGACCTTTACTCTGGGACTCTGATCTCTCTTTTATTCAGGTTAAATGATTTTGCTAACTCTAATAATAGGATCTTGTGATCACATCCATCCAGAGATTCGTCTTATGCCTTTCTTGAATTGAGGGCCAGGATCTGCTTCACATTTTTCACGGGCCGTAGGATGCTTTTATCGAGGGCATCCTGCGTTGTCCCCCGCAGTTTCCTCACTCTAATGGTTTTCTTCGATGTTGATGTAGCCTTTTCTATGTCTGATTGTTGTATCCCTCCGTCGTGTGCAAGCGTGCGTCCTAGTATGTCTAGGATGCATCTCTTGTCCGAACTCATACTATCAATGTGTGATTGGATCTGTATATGTATCTGTAAGTCTTTAATGACTACTACTTTGTACATATTGCGCCTTTGCTCATTGTTCAAGTTACGTCAGGAATGACTCTATATACCTGCTCCACTCCCTTGCTAAACTGCTCCCTGATGTTTTTAGCAGGATGGTTGATGACCCTCCACCTCCACCCTATATTGCTGCAATGATGCAGCAGTTTGAGCTGAATCGTTAGTTTATGACTGGGGTAATGGCCCAGTTCCCGAACCAGAATGCTCATCAACAACTTGCCCCAATAACACTGCCAGAGTTCGTGCGCCTCAATCCGTCCATTTTCTGCAACTCCACCAATCCTATGGATGCCGATGATTGGCTTCGTGACATCATGTTTGAGATGGGATCAGCTAATGTTGCCCCTTCCAGTTATGTCACCTTTGCGACATTCCACTTGAAGGGTCCAGCTACTCAATGGTGGGAAAGCCACAGGGGTATGCTGCCTACAGAGACTGTAACCACTTGGCAGGAATTTCAGTTAGCCTTCCGTGCATGACACATTCCCCAAGGTCTGATGGACCAGAAGAAGAAGGAGTTATGCAAACTCTCATAGGGCACAATGACCGTGGATGAATATCAGAGGAAATTCCTTGAATTATCTCGCTATGCCATGGATGACGTCTGCACTGACGCTCACAAGCAAGAGAAATTCCGTGAAGGACTGCATTCTGATATAAAGCTCGCACTTGTTGCTCATGATTGCGTAGACTTTGCAACGCTTGTCAGCCAAGCTTTCCGAACTGAAACTGGTCTTGTTGAGTACCAGGAGTCTCCCAAGCGCACTCGAGATGTTGGCCCATCCTCGTGTCAGCCTACTCAGAAACGTCAAGTCTGGATCCCACACAATGTTCATCACCAACCTGCTCCAACCCCAAGGTTGTCTTATGTTGCACCTCGTTTGCCTCTGCCGCCGAGACAACTAATGATTAAGGGTGGACAGTCCAATGCCGTGGCTCCTCCCCATAATGATGGCTTATGCCACAAGTGTGGACAGCCAGGACACCTTGCTATCAACTGTCGCCAGGATCGGCCTAAAAAGGCACCACGTTCTACCATGGGTCGTACGAAGGGCCGTCGAAACCATCATATCAGTAGTTGTAGTGCGGGACTGCTTGCTATGAGTGGTGGTCAAGTCACCTATGTCAAGATTGAAGAAGCTCGTGAGTCCCCAAAAATCGTGATGGGTACCCTTCGCGTTAATTCAGTGCCAACTTCCGTTCTTTTGATTCAGGAGCATCGCATGCTTTTGTGTCTCAACAATTTGCTCAGTTGCATGGGCTAGGCATGGAAGAATTACCCACTCCTCTAGAGGTTCAATCCCCTGGGTCCATGTGGAAAACCTCAATGGTAAGCCCTCGCAACCAAATCGAGATTGGAGGTCTACTTTTTCCGGCTTCTCTCATTGTGCTCGGACCTTCCAACATAGACATCATTCTTGGTATGGATTGGTTGACAACCCATAATGCTAAGATCAATTGTGCCGCTAAGAAAGTCCAACTTACACACCCTTCTGGCCAGACGGTCCAATACTCAGCCCGAACACCTCAGGATGCCGAGAACCAGATATATGTTCTAAATGCATTGAACGCTTCACCTCTTGAGGGAATAGAGAACATTCTAGTTGTTCGTGATTTCAAAGATGTCTTTCCAGAAGAACTTCTAGGAATACCCCCCTGCTAGAGCAGTTGAATTTGTCATAGACTTGAAACCAGGCACTACTCCTATTACCAAGCGACCCTACAAGATGCCGCCTCATGAACTCCTTGAGCTTAAGGAGGAAATCGACACTTCATTTCGTCAGGTTTTATCCGTCCAAGTTCCTCTGCTTGGGGAGCACCTTCTCTCTTTGTCAAAAAGAAGGATGGAATGAATCGTTTGGTCCAAGATTACCGTCCTATCAACCAGGCAACAATTCAGAACAAGTATCCGCTTCCCAGAATCAATGATCTGTATGATCTACTTGCTGGTTCCTCAGTATTCTCTAAACTGGATTTGAGGTTGGGTTACCACCAGATCCGGGTTCGTGAAGAAGATATTCCCAAGACTGCTTTCGTGACTCGCTATGGTTCATACGAGTACACTGTCATGTCCTTCGGCTTGACCAATGCTCCAGCGACTTTCTCTCGTCTGATGAACTATATATTCATGGAATACCTCGACAAGTTCATCGTGGTTTATTTGGATGATATCCTTGTATACTCCAAGAACAAGAAGAACATGCTAAACACCTTTGACTTGTGCTGGAAAAGCTTCGAGAACATCAACTCTATGCAAAGTATTCCAAATGTGAATTCTGGCTTCCTGAAGTGACCTACCTTGGGCATGTCATCTCCAAGGATGGTATTGCCGTCAACCCCGAGCGAGTTTAGGCTATTCTCAGTTGGACTCCTCTGAAGAATGTCAAGCAAGTCAGAAGTTTTCTCGGACTCGCCAGCTATTGCCGTCGATTTTTCGAGAACTTCTCCAAGATTTCCAAGCCCCTGAGTGGTCTGCTTCACAAGGGCATCAAGTTTGATTGGACAGAAAAGTGTCAGGAAAGTTTCCAGGCACTCAAAGGCAAGCTGACTTCTGCCCCAGTGCTTGCTCCACCTGATACTAAGAAGGACTTCATCATTTACTGCGATGCTTCACGTCAAGGATTAGGCGTTGTCCTAATGCAAGAGCGCAGAGTGATTGCTTATGCCTCTCGTCAATTGCATCCTCACGAAGAGAACTACCCAGTTCATGACCTCGAGCTTGTTGCTGTCATACATGCACTGAAACAGTGGCGACATTACCTTCTTGGTAATCGTTGCGAGATCTTCACCGACCACCAAAGTCTGAAGTACCTGTTTACTCAGCCAGATTTGAACCTCCGTCAGCAGAGAAGGATGGAAACCGTAGCAGACTTTGATTTCGGTATTTCCTATACCCCTGGCAAGGCTAATGTAATGGCTGATGCTATGAGCCGCAAGTCATATTGCAACCACCTCCAGGTTCACCAAGTTCAGCCCTCACTTGTCGAAGAATTCAGAAAGTTGAACCTCCATATTGTTCCTCCTGGTGCACTCACTCCCCCTCCTCCAGAGTGCCGCAAAATCAACCTCCACGTTGTTCCCCAGGGTTCTCTCAATACCCTGGTTGCTAAACCAGATCTCGTGGACAGTATCAAGGAGCTGCAGAAATAAGACTCTCAAGCCCACAAGATTAAGCGCTACCTCACGGAAGGAAAGCCCTCATTCTTCACTATTGCTGATGATGACACTTTGTACTTTAAAGGCCGCCTAGTAGTGCCGTGTAAGGAGAAAACCCTGGATATGACTAAGGAGGTTATGGAAGAAGCTCATGACACTTCATTATCTATTCATCCCGGTAGCACCAAGATGTACCAGGACATTCGTCAAAGATTCTGGTGGTCAAACATGAAGCAAGACATTGCTCGCTATGTTGTTGAATGTGAGGTTTGTCATCGTATCAAAGTAGAACAGCAAAGGCCCGCTGGAACACTCAACCTATCTCTATTGCTGAATGGAAATGGGACCATGTTGAAATGGACTTCGTCACTGGATTTCCAAAATCATAGAAAGTAAATGATGCTATTTTTGTCGTCATTGACCGACTTTCTAAAGTTGCACATTTTTTGGCCGTCAAAGAGACTATCACTGCAAGTCAGTTGGAAACTCTCTATATGTATAGAATTGTTTCACTTCACGGCATTCCGCTGGTAATCAGCTCAGACCATGGCAGCTTATTCACTTCAAGATTCTGGGAAAGTTTCCAAGAAGCTATGGGAACTCATCTGTCATTCAGCACCGCTTTTCACCCTCTGTTTCAGGGACAAGTTGAACGCGTCAACCATTTCTCAAAGACATGCTTCGAACTTGTGTTATTTCCTTTGGCAAGAAATGGGAGGAATCTCTCCTGTATGCTGAGTTCTCCTACAACAACAGCTATCAAGCTAGTCTGAAGATGGCCCCCTTCAAAGTGTTATCTGGACGAAAGTGTCGAACCCCTCTGAACTGGTCAGAAACTTGAGAACATCCACTCTTATGTCCGGATATTATCCAACACGTCGGAGAACAAGTCTACATCATTCGCGAGAATATCATGACTGCTCAGTCACGTCAAAAGCGTCAGTATGACCGTCATCATAAAGACATGGTCTACCAACCTGGCGAAAAGGCTTATCTTCGAGTCACACCAATGAAGGGTGCACATCACTTTAGGATCAAGGGCAAGTTAGCTCCTTGCTATATCGGTCCATTCACTATTATTGAAAGGCATGGAAAAGTGGCATACCAGTTGGAGCTTTCGTCGAACCTTTCTTAGGTTCACGATGTGTTCCACATGTCACAACTCCGACACTGCTTCAAGTAACCAATCCGAGTAGTGGATCATGAAGTGCTCGAGTTGCAATAGGACCTCTCCTATAAAGAGCATCCGGTCCGCATTCTCGACCAAGCTGAACGCCGCACACGTCAGAAGACGATCAAGTTCCTCAAGGTCCAGTGGTCGCATCACTCTGAAGACGAAGCCACTTGGGAACGCGAGGATCGCCTGCGTGATGAATACCCCGAACTATTTCCTTCTACCTCCTAAATCTCGGACATGATTTCTTGTAGTGGGGGAGATTTGTGAAGCTCGGATAATTACGCTACAGTATACCCGTGTTAATGGTACCATGTCATCATGTTATTGTTGCTAATATGTGCTTGATCCAAATCGCAATACAAATTCAAAACCAAGTTTAAAGTCAAAATTCAAACTTTGTCAACATGCAAGATATAATGCTTAAGTTCTTACAAATAATCATTTGGTAATAATGTTGGAGAAATCATCTTTTTACAAATTGTTTAAGTGCCTTAAAATAAAAGAAAACAAAAATGTTTTTAAAAGGAAAACAAACAAAAATAAGGAAAAGGCCAACCCCCCAGGCCCAACTGGGCCAACCAGCTGGCCAGCCGGCCCCCCAGGCCCACCCCGGCCGGTATACCCCCCACTAACCCTAGCCTCACCCCACTCTCTCCCCCACTACCTCGCTCCTCCCACTTCTCCCCTCCTAGATCGAGATCGACCCCGATCCCATCATCGCCCGCCGACGCCTGCGCGACCCTGGCACGCCTCAACGCCGTCGTCCGTTGGATCGCCCGCTATCGCGGCAGACCTTGCCGCGGTGCCCCCTCTCCCTCGATCGGGACGCGCCGCCACCCGACGACCACGTCGCCTGCCCCGCTGCCGAACGCCACCACCAGATCGCGCCGTCGATGTCCAGCCATCCACCACCGCCTCCCCGAGCTCGCTTTCGCACGTCTGCAGGGCCGGTGAGGTCCCCTCCTCTGTTCCCCTCTTCTTCCCCTCCCTTCACCGTAGACCGCTCGTGCTGGACGCGCCATAGCTTCTGCCTGCGCGCCTTCGTCGGGCGCGTCCTAGCCTTGCTCGTGCCCAACCAACCCCGACCACGCCCCTCGCCTCTGCCCGCTCAGGCTCGTCACTTGGCTCGCCTCGGCTTCGCCCACCTACTCCTCCCAGCGTTGCGCCGCTCCTGCACTACAGCCCCGCCGCCGTCGTTGTTGCTTCGCCGTACCGTGCCCCGGTGGCCTTGCCCCATTCCTCCGGTCGGGCTTGGCGTCGCGCGGGCTGCGCCCGCCACCGCGCCCTGTGGCGCCTAGCACCCGCACTGGGCGCCCGATATGGCCCCTTGGGCCTATGACACGGGGACCCGCCCCCAAAGCATTAAAAAGAAAAATAGAAAAAAAAATAAGAAGAATAATTAATTAGTTAATTAATTAATTAGGTAATTAATTAACTTAATTAACTTCGTAATTTACCTAATAAACTTGATTAGTTAATTAAAACTGTTAATTAGTTGTTAGTCTATGACAGAACGGCCCGACATGTCAGGGTTGACTTTGGTCAACTCTGTTGACTGCTGACATCATGATGATGTCATGCTGATGCAATAAAACCCCTTTTTTTTATCTAATAATAATTTCAGAATATTGTTTAAAACTTTGAAAAATCATGTAAAATAATTCATAACTCGGATGAAAAAGTTTTATACATGAAAGTTGCTCAGAGCGACGAGACGAATCTGAATCCGCGATCCGTTTACCTGTTAGATGCTCCTAACTATCTGAACATGGAACATTCCCTCTCCGGTCATCTGTCTGACACAGGTCCGGAACCGGGAAAACATTCCCAGTTGAATTCCCCCTACACCTATATCGCGTAGTACTGCGTTAGATCACCCGTAGCTCTGATTGTTGACTTGTCATGTATCTGTTTGCTCTATATTTTCTGTTTCTTCCCCCTCTTCTGTCCGGTAGACCCGAGAGTGATGTCGCCCCTTTGAATGACTACGTCACCGCCGACACTTCTTCCCTTTCAGCGGAGCTTCCAGGCAAGCCCCCCTTTGATCATCCCAATATCGCCCATTCCATTATTTCATGCTTGCATTAGAATTTGCTACTGTAATTGATTGCTCCTATTCTGATGCATAGACTGCTTTTGTACCTGCTTATTGTTACCTACCTTCTTATCCTAAACTGCTTAGTATAGGTTGGTTAGTGATCCATCAGTTACCTCACCTTGTCCTTGTTGCCCCTGCTTCATCATCGACGACTCGATCGAGTGATCGACGACCAGAGCCCGACACCTCACATCACATCACGCCCCGTTTTGTTGCTCGACTCTGCAAAATTACCATCGAGTGCTGAGGGTGGAACCTCATACATCACTCCTGATGAGATCTCTATAGTGTAGCTATTCGGTCGTGGTCATTGAGGGTGGTTCCTCCTTCACCATTCCTGATATGGCTTTGTCGTGCAACACGTCAAGTGTGAACCTCGAGGGTGGTTCCTCTTACGTTCACCTTGATGATTACATCGAGTGGAGTCCATCGGGGGTGATTCCTCGGGTTTTCCCCTTGATGTTTGGACACACGGTTACAATGAGTTTACCTGAGACCTTGGTGAAAGTCGGGTGGGCCCGGAGAGCACCTGCAAGATAATGACGCGGCACGGTCGAGCATTCTGAGCCCTTGTCGTAAGTCCACGAGACGGGGTGACGGGGTCACTTCGATCGTGAGTCTCTGCTCGTCTCCGCAAGCAAATAATACACTATTGTTTGGGAATTTGTTCTGAGTTGGCCTTTGGACTTTACGTACTAACCACCACGTGAGAATAGTTATGGGCCTCAATGTCGTAGTATCTGCCGAAGCTTTGTCAGACATCCAATTCAGCATTGTGGCACGGCTAGGGCGACACCATCAATGTAGAGGGGAGCCTGGACCCGCGCTGCTCGCAACGACCCGGAGTGCAATAGGCGATGGGCGCTGACCCCGGAGTGCTTAGGATGAAGACTAGCGGGGTCCTCTCTATTGAGCCTATGTAGGGCTGCGACGTGTTGATCTTCCGAGGCCGGGCATTGACCCCAGAAAGGTGTGTCCGGCCAGAGTGATCGAGCGTGGTGGGTAACATGGTGCACCCCTACAGGGAAGTTATATATTCGAATACCGTGTCCACGGTAATGGACGTTCCGACTTGTATCCTGATCTTATATAACTAGAAATGGATACTTGAGATATGTGATGGATATGTGGCTCCAAGATTGCTTTCACGCAGGGAGTCGATGATCTCTGGGCGTTAATTCTACAACATGCTTGTTAATTATAAAATGCTATTCTTTACTCTTCTACATGCTGCAAGATGCTCGGAGCTACTTGAAGATGCTAGTCTTCAATAGGCTAGGCATTCCCCCTCTATTCTGGCATTCTGTAGTTCAGTCCACAGATACAACCCTTCCATTTGATACCAATGCATACTTAGCATAGGTCTGATGCTTGCGAGTACTTTGGATGAGTACTCATGGTTACTTTGGTCCCCCTTCCCCCCTTCTTTCTTCTTTCTGGTTTGTTGCAACCAGATGGTAGATCCCAGAAGCCAGATGATGCCACCCCGCTGACTAATGCTACTACCCCGAGGGTGCCTACTACTACGTGGAGCCCCCGGATGACCAGGAGTAGTTAGGGGGTCCCAGGCAGGAGGCCTTGCCTCTTCGATCGTTGATGTTTGTGCTAGCCTTCTTAAGGAAAAACTTGTTTAACTTATGTCTGTACTCAGATATTGTTGCTTCCGCTAACTCGCTTGTGTATCGAGATTTTGTATTCAAGCCCTCAAGGCCCCTGGCTTGTAATATGAAGCTTGTATGTCTTTCTTTTTTTTAGAGTTGTGTTGTGATATCTTCCCGTGAGTCCCTGATTTTGATCTTACACGTTTGCGTGTATGATTAGTGTACGACTGAACCGGGGGCGTCACATTTTTAATTAAGTCTCTTCTCTCACACACCTCGAAAGTTAATCTAGCAACAAAAATTATCGCCTTCATGGTGTACATAGGTAGCTAGAGTTATTCGGAAACCCTAGAAGCCATGTAATTAAAATTTGACAAACCGATTAGAAGTCATCTAACTTGGTTTTGCAGGATGCATGTGATGTGGTATAACCTTCGTCATGATAATAAGTTTATATCTATGAGATGGTTATTTGATGTAACGTTAAATGTCTTGCACATCACAGTACGCCATGATAGCTGGAGCCAAAGGATTGTCACTTTTATGACCCGCATGTCAAAACTCGTTATTTTATTTTATCGACAGAAGTGACAGACGTGCTACGGAGGACCCGGAGCAAGGTGGCTTCACCCGTTGCAAAAGAACATGATGGTTGCCACGACATCATCACAGAGTACCTTCATGAAGACCTCGAAGGATCATGGAGACGTACACGACACCAAGGGCTATACCATACCATGCTATTATGAATTGCCTAACATGTTTATCCCTTTGTTTTTTGCAACCTTTGATTGCGTATTAGCCAATTATTAGGGTGATCTCTCACAAAAAATATCAGGTATTTAGAGCTCTTCCAAGTGTAGCAAGCGTCTACAACACGTAGATTTTTGGAGTGCATCATGCATACATGAGTACACACGAATTGTGGTGTAAGGTGGGTGAAGGTCAGGCCTCGCTGCAGAAACACTCAGTTATCTTGAAGTTTTGGCACAAAGCATCGAAAGATGAACAAGAGTCATATGTAGATATGATCGACAAGTTTGCCCACCGGTTGAAGTTCACGTTATCAGTGATGTCCACATCAATGGCTGTGACTCAGACCAGGATCTTGAATCACACACTTCCAGTTATAAGAGATATTGATTTGAGTGGGAGCACACTTTATAGTAAATTGATTTAAACACTAGTGCACCTTAATTATGAACAATGTCTATTTGTAGTTTGCATTATAGTTGTATAATGAGGGAAGGAGTGGTGAAGGTGCATTTTGGTAATTAATGTCAACATAACTCAATGGAGTAATGTTTATCAAGTAAAATTTAGATTAGCTTCCAAAATATGCAATAAGGAAATTGATTGGTGACCCCTCAAATTCTAATGAGACAAGTGTTGGTCAAGCCAAATACTTAGATTTTTGTTTTAGTGATCCAGGGTCACATTAAGTTTAGTAGGTTATGCAGATAAAATCAACAGGGGATGAAAGTTGCTAAGTTGCATTTCTTTCTCCATGTGCTTAATGGTTCAACTCCGTATGCCCTTAGAAAGCATTTTATTCCTCCACTATATCTCTGCATTTTCATTGCACGGAGTCATCGGACCCATTTTTTGGACCCTGTGAACTATTGATCCAGATATAGCTAATTCAAACTCTAGTCACTTGGATCTCCCTAACACCTCACATCTAGAACTTCTGGAGCATTATGCTCATACTTCTTCAACTTCTCGGAGAAACGAACACGTCTGGCCGGAATTTCTGAATGTAATCCAAAGGCATGTGTACGTGAGTCGTTAGTTAGTCGAAACCTCCAAAAACGACTTCAGGTTGGACCTTGCTAGCTAGTTGATAGTTACCACTTTTAGTTTTGTTCGGTGATTAGAATCTAGTCATTGGGGGCCTTTAATATTTGCTAAAAAGGTGTGTAGTAGTAAGATGTTTGGTCCATTCTACCTATATCCCCCCTATCTCATCAATTCACTCGAAGGAACACACACTCATATTTTCCGAGAGAGAACTTCAACTCCTTGTGCCAAGTTTAAATGGCTTTCTACTCCAACCATTGGGCCACTCCTTTGATTTGTAATCTCCTCCTTGCTTCCCACCCTACCTCTCCAATCCAAAGTCATATATTGAGATAGTATTGAATGTGGACAAAAAGAAGGGATTCATCGCCAAGCAACATTAATCTTGTTACTTTTGGATTGTGTGCGCCTCCTAGACTAGCTAGGTATGCTTGTGATCCTTCAAGGTGTGAATGAACCAAGAGTTTGTATGGGCTTGGAGATCACATACTTTGTGAAGATCTACATTGCGTAAGGCTAGACCTTCGTGGTCGTATGACATGCTGGCATAGGTTGGTTGCTCCTATGTGAACCCTTCTTGGATGTTCTCATTCATGGACTAATTCCTCCATTGAACTCACAATCGGGATCATCATGATCCTAGAACTTCCATAGTTCAAGGCCTCCATCCAAGTGGAGTAGGATAGCGCCAACTATCTGAATCATGGGAAAAATGTTCATCGAGCCTCTCAGTATTCACATTCCCCTATCCTTTACCTTTATTTTGGCTTATGAAATATTTTTTGTTGTTATATTGAAAGGGTGTCTACTTGATCGGGGCGGGGGGGGGGGGGGTGAATGCGAGATTTTTAAGAAATTCTTTGAAAGAAGCTACATTTCCAAAAAATAGTGCAATAAAATACTTGCAAGATAGAAGCTAGACTAAGCGACTCCCTCTCCATCGCTGGTGGCCACTCCGGCCCCGGCGGTCACCACCCCCCTCCTGTCACTGTCCACTCCGGCTATGGCAGCCACCACATAGTCATGGAAAGTCTCCTCCATTGGGACTTCTCTCCGGGATTGGCGATTGAATCTCAGGTACGGGACAAGTTTGGATCCACGGTGCATTTCTCTTCGGCCAATCCTAGATCCGCCAAGGAATTCTTCCTTGTCGTCTCGTTCTCGCCGGCATCATTCACGTTGACAGAGGAATCAGTGGCCCTCGCACTCCAATCCTGCATCGGTGGTATCGGCTTGAAGTTTAGGGTTCTGCAACTAAGTGACCGCCGTTTCAGGTTTTTGGTAGCCTCAAATCGTGTGGGACATTTTATTTATGGCCTTAAGGATTGTATTTGGCCCGATTTCATCTGCCACTTTCACCTATTTCGTGGTGTTACTGATTCAGGTTGTGTTCATTCTGAGATTGGCTGGCACGCGGACAGTTTTCTTCCTAAGATGGGCTTACGTCCTATAGCTGTCAAATCTAGATGGCTTCAAGATCAGCAGAGTGCTTTTGATCATCGGGCATCAGATCCTTTAAGAGGTGATAAACAAATTTTCTTGCCGGAGTTGGGACGATCATCGGCCGCCGCAGGTATCTCATTTCGTCAGTTCAACTTTCCGATGATTGCGGATCTGGAGCTGAATATCCGGTTGGGGGATTTTGTTTGTTCTGGAAAGGATAGTTCGCGAGTCTTGCCTTCTTTCAAGGGATCTCGTTTCAAGGAATCCTACTGGAACTCCATTTCAGATGATAAGCTATATCATATTATGGATGGCTGGCAAGCGGGTTACTCTGATGCTGATGTTTGCCTTATGGTCCAGATAAAAGATGTGCCAACTCAGGAATATATTGATTCTCGTTTGCTGAAATGCTTAAGCTGCTCTCGTCATAGACATCTTCCATAAGAATGCCCAGGTACTTTTTGCCAACGTTGTATTCGTGTCATCGATCAATGTTTATGCCCTGAATATCAGTTTGAGCGAATAGATACATCCATGTTGGGCCGTAAGTTACGTACCTGTCTAGCGTGTAATCGTAATGATCATTTTGGACCTAGTTGTCCTGGGCTTAAGAGATGCCAATATTGTAGCTTATTGGGTCATACTATCTGCCGGGGGGGGGGGGGGATTGGGCCAACTTATTGTTAGCGGCCCAAAAGCTTCAAACCACCTATGCCTAATTTCGGGGAATGGAAAGATATTAGCTGCACAGGTTGGCGGGATATACATGGTAAAAATCAGGGTCAGTTATGGCAAGTGAAACAGAAAATCCCGTGTACTAGTGACGTGGCCACCTCTCATTGCTTGTCGATATGACTCCCTCCCCCCGCAGCTGTGAACTCCACCGCTCCGGGTGCCCAATCAGCCGCAGTATTTCCAGTTTCATCCACCTCCCCTCTCTCGTCTGCTTCGCCTTCCCCTATTCCGAGCCCGGAGCCCTCGAAAAACCCTAGTGGTGCCACCATGGCGAACTTTCCGGTCAGGCCTTTCGCCTTCACCCCCGTCGGAGCACACATTGAGCGCGGGCCTGATCATCGTTTGCAATGAAGCACTATGGTTGTGGATGAGCCGCTGATAACCCACAAGTATAGGGGATCACAACAACTTTCGAGGGTAGAGTATTCAACCCAAATTTATTGATTCCACACAACGGGAGCCAAAGAATATTCTTGAGTATTAGCAGTTGAGTTGTCAATTCAACCACACCTGGATAACTTAGTATCTGCAGCAAAGTTTTTAGTAGCAAAAGTGGTATGATAATAATAGTAACGGTAGCAAAAGTAAAGATAAATGTTTTTGGGTTTTTGTAGTAGTTGTAACAGTAGCAATGAAAAAGTAAATAAGTGAAGGACAATATATGAAAAGCTCGTAGGCAATGGATCAATGATGGATAATTATGCCGGATGCGATTCCTCATGCAATAGTTATAACACAGGGTGATATAGAACTAGCTCCAATTCATCAATGCAATGTAGGCATGTATTCCGTAAATAGTCATACGTGCTTATGGAAAAGAACTTGCATGACATCTTTTGTCCTACCCTCCCGTGTTCAGCGGGGTCCTAGCGGAAACTAAGGGATATTAAGGCCTCCCTTTTAATAGAGAACCGGAACAAAGCATTAGAACATAGTGAATACATGAACTCCTCAAACTACGGTCATCACCGAGAAGTATCCCGATTATTGTCACTTCGGGGTTGTCGGATCATAACACATAATAGGTGACTATAGACTTGCAAGATAGGATCAAGAACACACATATATTCATGAAAACATAATAGGTTCAGATCTGAAATCGTGGCACTCGGGCCCTAGTGACAAGCATTAAGCATAGCAAAGTCATAGCAACATCAATCTCAGAACATAGTGGATACTAGGGATCAAACCCTAACAAAACTAACTTGATTACATGGTAAATCTCATCCAACCCATCACAGTCCAGCAAGCCTATGATGGAATTACTCATGCACGGAGGTGAGCATCATGAAATTAGTTATGGAGGATGGTTGATGATGACGATGACGACGACGACGAATCCCCCTCTCCGGAGCCCCGAACGAACTCCAGATCAGCCCTCCCGAGAGAGATTAGGGCTTGGCGGCGGCTTCGTGTCGTGAAACGTGATGAAACTTTCTACTTGATTTTTTCTCCCCGAGACAGAATATATGGTGTTGGAGTTGAGGTAGGAGGGTGTCTAGGGGGCCCACGAGATAGGGGGCTGCGCCCTGGGGGGGGGGCACCCCCCTGTCTCTTGGACAGGTCGTGGGCCCCCTGACACTAATTCTTTCGCCAAAAATTCTTATTAAATCTGAAAAGTGCCACCGTGGATTTCCAGGACATTCCGAGAACTTTTCTTTTCTACACATAAAACAACATCATGGCAGTTCTGCTGAAAACAGCGCCAGTCCGGGTTAGTTTCATTCAAATCATGCAAGTTAGAGTCCAAAACAAGGGCAAATGTGTTTGGAAAAGTAGATACGTTGGAGACGTATCAACTCCCCCAAGCTTAAACATTTGCTTGTCCTCAAGCAATTCAGTTGATAAACTGAAAGTGATAAAGAAAACTTTTACAAACTCTGTTGCTCTTGTTGTTGTAAACATGAAAAGCCAGCATTCAGGTTTCAGCAAATATTATGAACTAACCATACTAACAATAACACATAGGTCTCACAATTACTCATATCAATAACATAATCAGCTAGCGAGCTATAATAATAAAACTCGGATGACAACACTTTCTCAAAATAATCATAACATGATATAACAAAATGGTATCTTGCTAGCCCTTTCTGAGACCGCAAAACATAAATGCAGAGCACCTTTAAAGATCAACGACTGACTAAACATTGTAATTCATGGTAAAAGAGATCCAGTCAAGTCATACCCTGTAGAAACCAATAATAATGAATGCAAATGATAGTGTGCTCTCCAGCGAGTGCTTTTTAATAAAAAGGGTGATGACTCAACATAAAAGTAAATAGATAGGCCCTTCGCAGAGGGAAGCTGGGATTTGTAGAGGTGCCAGAGCTCGATTTTAAAATAGAGATTGAATAACATTTTGAGCGGCATACTTTCGCTGTCAACGCAACAACTATGAGATGGATGTATCTTCCATACTACATGCATTATAGGCAGTTCCCAAACAGAATGGTAAAGGTTTATACTCCCCCAACCACCAACAAGCATTAATCCATGGCTTGCTCAAAACAATGAGTGCCTCCAACATACAACAGCCCTGGGGGAGTTTTGTTTAATTATTTTGATTTGCTTTGATTTTTTTGGATCATGGGACTGGGCATCCCGGTTACTAGCCCTTTCTTGTGAATGAGGAGCGGAGTCCACTCCTCTTGAGAATAACCCACCTAGCATGGAAGATATAGGCAGCCCTAGTTGATACATGAGCTGCTCCAGCATACAAAACGAAATTTCATTTGAAGATTTGGAGTTTGGCACATACAAATTTACTTGGAACGGCAGGTAAATACCACATATAGGAAGGTATGGTGGACTCATATGGAACAACTTTGGGGTTTAAGGAGTTGGGATGCACAAGCAGTATTCTCGCGTAGTACAGGTGAAGGCTAGCAAAAGACTGGGAACCGACCAACTGAGAGAGCGACAAAAGTCGTAAACATGCATTAAAATTAATTTACACCGAGTACAAGCATGAGTAGGATATAATCTACCATGAACATAAATATCATGAAGGCTATGTTGATTTGATTCAACTACATGCGTGAACATGTGCCAAGTCGAGTCACTTAATGCATTCAAAGGAGGATACCATCCCATCATACCACATCATAATCATTCTAATAGCATGTTGGCACGCAAGGTAAACCATTAGAACTCATAGCTAATCAAGCATGGCACAAGCAACTATAATCTCTTAATGTCATTGCAAATATGTTTACTTCATAATAGTTGACTCAGGGACGATGGATCGTCATATTTACAAAAAAGAGGCCGAGTTCATACCAGCTTTTCTCATCCCAATAAGTCCATCATATATCGTCATTATTGCCTTTCACTTGCACGACCGAACGAAGTGTATAATAATAAGAGTGCACGTGCATTGGACTAAGCTGGAATCTGCAAGCATTCAACTCAAGAGAGAAGACAAGTAATATGGGCTCTAAATTAAATAAACAATCATGCATATAAGAACCACTAAGCATTTTCAATATGGTCTTCTCGACCCCAACAAGTAAGAAGAAGAACTAGAAATCTCCCAACAAGTAAATAAAATTATTTAGACGGGAAAGCTCCCAACAAGTAAGAAGAAGAACTAGAAATCTTTTTGGGTTTTCATTTTAACTTCTACTACAAGCAAGGAAATTAAACAAACTATTTTTTTTGGTTTTTCTTAAGGTTTATCAAACACACAAAAAGAAAACTAGAAAAAGAAATTTAAACTAACATGGATAATACAATGAAAGAGTATGAGCACCGACGACTAGTGTGTGAACATGAATGTAAAGTCGGTGAGAAATACGTACTCCCCCAAGCTTATGCTTTTGGCCTAAGTTGGTCTAATACCAGTGACCGCCTGGCTGATATCCATAAGTGAAACTGGGGTAGTACTGAGATGCAGAGGCGACCGCCTCCTGAGCAGCAGTGTGTTGGCGAGCTGCCTCCATTCCCCTCTCATATTCAGTGGCTTCTTCCCTGGTGACAACATATCTTCCTTTTGTCTGATAATCAAAAAGGTAGGGGGCAGGAAGAGTAACAGGGACGACGTTGCGTCTGTTATAGGTTAGTCGATAATGGAGGATTTGTTCATTCCTCTCAAGAAAATGATGATCAAACATAGCTTCTTTATCCAAATAAACAGGAGGTACAATCATGTCCCCCTCTCGTGGAGCTATATTAAGAAAATTAGCCACACGGGTTGCACAAATTCCTCCAAAGATATCACCCCTTCTACTATTATTCTGCAACCTACATGCAACTATTTCCCCCAAGTTATAACCTCTATAACCTGACACAGCACTCTTGAGGACACAAAGATCAGGGGCACACATGTGACATACCTCGTCCTTACCGTTAATGCATCTACCAATAAAGAGAGCAAAGTAATGTATAGCAGGAAAATGAATGCTTCTTATGGTAGCTTGTGTTACGTCCCTAGATTCTCCCACAGTAATACTAGCAAGAAAATCTCTAACTTCAGATTTGGAAGGATCATTAATATTACCCCACTGCGGGAGTTTGCAAGCAGTTGTGAAATCCTCTAAATCCATGGTATAAGATGTATCATAAATATCAAACATAACACTAGGAGAATTACACGCAGAAATATATTTGAACCTCGGCACAAAGGAATCAGTCAAATGATAATATTGAGGACACTTATCTTGTAAGAAGTCCTCCAGCTCGGCATTACGCACATACGCGTCAAATTCCTCCTTGAAGCCCGCTTCAACCATAAAATCATCGGATGGCCACTCGGAAGCTCATACATTTGCGTCCATTGGCAAATTAACATCTTGTTCACGTATAGCAATCCTCGGTCCTTTCTTTGCCAAGGAACCACCTTGGTACATTCTTCTAAGCATATTTCTTTTTCTGAAAATTTCTGAAATTTTAGTAACTTCAAAATAAAAGTGAATAAAACTAAACAAGATTGATAGCAACTACTCCTACAAGTGCCTAGAGCCTATATCATGCATTGGAATTGCTTGGGAGCTCAAAAATTTAACATGCAAGCTCAAGAACATGGTCACCTATGTAGAAAAATTTTGCAATGAATAAAGCACTAGAACAAAAACTAATTGGACCAATGGAGGAGTCACATACCAAGCAACAATCTCCCAAAGCAGTTTTGCGAATGGAGCTTTGCGCTAGGAGATCGAAAATCGCAGCAAAACAAGCTAGAACTCGTGCTTGAGCTGGATGGGGATTTTTTTTGGTAGAAGATGAAGTGTGTGGGTGCTGGCATAAGTGGAGGGGAGCCACCAGGGGCCCACGAGACAGGGGGCGCGACCTACAGGGGGGCGCCCTCCTCTATCGTGGCCTGGTGCTTGGCCCTCCTGCAGTGTTTTCAGTGCCTAAAATCCTCAAATATTCCAGAAAAAATCATACTAAATTTGCAGGGCATTTGGAGCACTTTTATTTTCGGACTATTTTTTTAATGCACGGATAATTCAGAAAACAGACGAATAATACTATTTTTGCTTAATCTCCCTAATAATAAAGCACGGATTGGGTCTCCGGGTTCACCGTCACAATACGCTTTCTTCCTATAAATTTACGCTTTCACCAATTTATAAAACATATAAGCGAGGTGGTACTAATTCGGGGAACCACGTTGTGTGCATCAAACGATGCAAACAATACCCGCCCGTGCGTTTCGGCCCAGTAAATCAGGCCCACATGCCCGTTTGCAGCCCAACAAATAATGGCGCAACCACCCGAGCTAGCTATGTTAGTTGTAGAAAAGCACGGGCTCTCCCTCTCCTCCCGATCTCAGACGCCACGAGGCGACCGACCCCGGCGACGGTCGATCCGGTGCTGCACCGGCCGCCGGTCGACGCCGGCGAGGATTTGTGCCCTCTCCTGACCCACGTCTCTCTCGCGCGAAATAGGATTGGGCGCCGCCGCCGTTTTCCTGGTTGAAGGCGGCCAGCGCGCCGCACGGGAGGCCTTTGTCGAGCGAAGCCCTGGATCACGGCGTTCCCGCGGAGGGACAGGGCGGTGGATTCGAGGATGGGCGCGGCAGGCGGAGCTCTGTCCTCCTTTGTCCTCTCCCATCGAGCGCTGGATTGAAGAAGCATCATCTCCCCCTCTCCTATATCGGCCACACCACGCCACGCTCGTGGAGCGGAGTCGCAGAAGCACGACGCCGACTGCGGCGGAGTGAGGAGAGCTCGTTCGGTCGTCTTCTCCCTCCAAGGCAGGGTCAGGCCCAACTCCACGCCACCAGCTCCACCCCATATCTCTTGCCTTTCAGGTTAGTTTTAGGTCCGCTTAAAAGTTTTAGGTTAGCTCATCTAAAAAGCAGTTTCAGGTTTCCGCATAATTTAGTTACAAGTGTTATTTGGTTGACTTTCGTTGTTACTTATCCGATCTGAATCTAAAGGTTCCATGTTTCTGACAAAACAATGGTTGATTTGCTAGCTGTAGAGCGCAAGCTAAATGATACAGGCTCTGCTGTGAAAACCAACGGGTCTCTTCTTTTACAAGCTTTTGCTACAGTTGAATTACTCAATATGTGTGTGTGTTTTATATCATCTGGTGATCAAGTTTTAATGTATCTTGATGAAATTTATACCTTTGCAACATATTTGCACCTTTGGAGTAACAGATGATGTCCTTTATCAGTATGGCTGATCCTTCGCCCTTATTTCCTCTACTTGTTGATATGTGTCTGCTGGAACAAGCTGGTTCAATGGTGCCTTCAGCAAAGTCGCCGAGGCTGGTCATGTTGCCGGCTCAAGAACAACAGAAAAGTTCCAGACAGTTGTGTCAAATATATTAGCCAAAGTAAGTCAATAATAAATTTTACTTGGTAAAGTAACGACCAGAAAGATAATCAGTGCCATTAAAGACATGTAGAAACACTAAAGAGCTGCATTCTGCACTTATTGTGTAGTCCAAACTGCGATGAAGCAGAACTTTATTTGCATTATGGTCAATAGGCATGCCCAGTAAACATACCTTTGAAACATCCTCCTGCTGTTGCCAGTGCACACATGATTCTCAAGTTTGGGAGCTAACCGATCATAGTTCTAGCGTTAGGTGCTACTCTCTTCCCCTGAACATTAGCAAGCCAACATCATATTCTTGCCTGCAGATAGTAGAGCTAACCGATCATTTAGATAAACACCCAATTAAGAGACAAACACCCAGCAAGGGATATAGAGTCGAGTGCTAGAACAATTGGTCCATTCAGTCATAGTTTTTTTTCTATTCACTCTAGGACATATATGTTTTGAGATATTTGCAGAATATATGATGCTGTGATAACAATAGTGCCATTGCTCGCTGCTTTTTTTAGCTTTTGGCAACATAAGTGCCATTTCGGAAGGTAATTTATTTTTTTGCATAGCTCCACGAGTAAATGTGCTTTTAAAAAGTCTTTCTTTAGCGAATCTACATGCACATTTTCTCATTCTTTGCGGTATATTATTTCAAATAGTGTGGTTTATTTGCAAGCTTACTATGTCACAACATTGTTTGCTGCTTCTCATTATCTAATTCCTCTTTTTTTTCTCTTGCTGTAATAGGGACCTGCTGTCGTTGCTTGAGCTTGTTGAGTTTGTTCTGGGAGCTCCTCTTCCTGGGGAAAATCTGTTGGAAACCTTGAGCAAGCATCTTATGTTGGTTGTGTCATCAAGCTTTGGCTTGTAACTGTGTATTTCTCTCCTTCTCATCTTCTTCTTTGAGGAGGTTTATTTTCAGGGAGTCTTGACAGATTTGGTAGAGGATCTAAATTTTCTTTAGAATTTTAGAACCACTATCCTTTTTAGTGTCGGTGTGTTCAATTGATTATAGATGATAGTGACATTTTGGACCATGGTCCTGGTTCGGTGTGGTTTCATAATTGTCATACAGTACACTAAATTTTCTGAATATTGCACAAGCCTGAGTAAATATGGGTGGAGGTAATCTAACCTTATACTACATATTCAATTAATACGCGTTCTTATTGAAAAAGATATACCAAATACTATTTTGTAATGGATAGCGCACTTTTAAATAATGGACTAACAATTAACGCTTTCCTTGTAGTGAAGAACAGCTATGTTTGCACATACAATTTTCACTTAATTTGAGGACATGTCCAATTTTTCTCCCGTTGCAACGCACGGGTATATGTGCTAGTTTATTGTAAATAACGGAAAGTAAAAAGAGGGTACAGAAGGTTGTGCCTTCTAGTTTCATCCATCTCGTGATCATCAAAATGAATCCACTAACAAGGTTGATCAAGTCTTGTTAACAAACTCATTCCGAATAACACGGAACCGGAGAAATTTCGAATAACACTAAGTTACCTCAATGGGGATATGAAAATCCCCAACAATAAGAATATCATACTTTTTCTTGACAGTAGGGAGAGGAAATTTAAAACCTCCAAAAATGATAGTTGGAACTTTTTCAATAGAATTGATGCTATGAACTTGAGATTGTTTCCTCGGAAAGGGTACCATATGCTCATTACCATTAACATGAAAAGTGACATTGCCTTTGTTGCAATCAATAATGGCCCCTGTAGTATTAATAAAAGGTCTACCAAGGATAATATCTGCTATCGTCCTCGGGAATATCAAGAATAACAAAGTCCGTTAAGATAGTGACATTTGCAACCACAACAGGCACATCCTCACAAATACTGACAGGTATAGCAGTTGATTTATCAGCCATTTGCAAAGATATTTTAGTAGGTGTCAACTTATTCAATTCAAGTCTATGATATAAAGAGAGAGTCATAACACTAACACCGGCTCCAAGATCACATAAAGCAGTTCTAACATAATTTCTTTTAAAAGAGCATGATATAGTTGGTACACCCGGATCTCCAAGTTTCTTGGGTATTCCACCCTTAAAAGTGTAATTAGCAAGCATGGTGGAAATTTCAGCTTCCGGTATCTTTCTTTTATTTGTGATGATATCCTTCATATACATAGCATAAGGATTTCCTTTCAGCATATCAGTTAAGCGCATACGTAAGAAAATAGGTCTAATCATTTCAGCAAAGCGCTCAAAATCTTCATCATCCTTTGACTTGGATGGTTTAGGAGGAAAGGGCATGGGTTTCTGAACCCATGGTTCTCTTTCTTTACCGTGCTTCCTAGCAACAAAATCTCTCTTATCATAACGTTGACTCTTTGATTGTGGGTTATCAAGATCAACAGCAGGTTCAATCTCTACATAATTGTCTTTGCTAGGTTGAGCATCAACATGAACATTATCACTAGGTTCATGTTCATCACCTGATTGTGTTTCAGCATCAGAAATAGAAATATCATTGGGATTCTTAGGTGTGTCTACAGTAGGTTCATTAGAAGCATGCAAAGTCCTATCATTTTTCTTCTTCTTTTTAGAAGAACTAGGTGCCTCTAAATTATTTCTCTGAGAATCTTGCTCGATTCTCTTAGGGTGGCCTTCAGGATACAAAGGTTCCTGAGTCATTCCACCAGTTCTAGTAGCCACTCTAACAACAAAGTATTTTTATTATTCAATTCATCAAGCAAATCATTTTGAGCTTTGAGTACTTGCTCAGCTTGATTAGCAACCATAGAAGCATATTTCCTAACGCGGTGAAGTTCATCTTTAACTCTATCCAGATTATCACATACGCGTCCTATCTCGAAAGCATTATTCTTTAACTCCCTACCAACATAAGCATTAAAACTTTCTTGTCTAGCCATAAAGTCATCAAATTCATCTAAGAATGGGCTATGAAATTTAGTAGAGGGTATTTCAACTTTATCATATCTATAGAGAGAATTTACCTTTACTACCTGTGTCGGGTTATCAAGACAATGTGGTTCTTCAGGCGGTAAATTAAGACCATGTATTTCTTCAATAGGAGGTAAATTCTTAACATCTTCAGCTTTAATACCTTTTTCTTTCAATGATTTCTTTGCCTCTTGCATATCTTCAGGACTGAGAAATAAAACACCTCTCTTCTTCGGAGTGGGTTTAGGAATAGGCTCAGGAGTTGGCTCAATTGGTTCAGGAATTGCTTCAGGAACTGGCTCAAGAAGAGTCCAATTATTTTCATTAGTCAACATATTATTCAATAATATTTCAGCTTTTCAACTGTTCTTTCCCTGAAAACACAACCAGGACAACTATCCAAGTAGTCCTTGGAAGCATCGGTTAGTCCATTATAAAAGATATCAAGTATTTCATTTTTCTTAAGAGGATGATCAAGCAAAGCATTAAGTAACCGGAGAAGCCTCCCCCAAGCTTGTGGGAGACTCTCTTCTTTGATTTGCACAAAATTATATATTTCCCGCAAGGCAGCTTGTTTCTTATGAGCAAGGAAATATTTATCAGAGAAGTAATAAATCATATCCTGGGGACTACGCACACAAGCAGGAGCAAGAGAATTATACCAAGTCTTAGCATCACCCTTTAATGAGAATGGAAATATCTTAAGGATATATAAATAGCGAGACTTCTCATCATGAGTAAATAGGGTGGCTATATCATTCAACTTGGTAAGATGTGCCACAACAGTTTCATATTCAAGGCCATAAAAAGGATCAGATTCAACTAAAGTAATAATATCAGGATCAACAGAGAATTCATAATCCTTATCAGTAACACAGATAGGTGAAGTAGCAAAAGCAGGATCGGGTTTCATTCTAGCATTAAGAGACTGCTGCTTCCATTTAGCTAATAATTTCTTAAGATCATTTCTATCATTGCAAGCAAGAATTTCTAAAGCAGCCATTTCATTCATAACATAACCCTTAGGAACAACAGGTAAAACATAATCATTTGGAGGACCTTCATCATCACTATCATCAGTAATAGGATCTTCAGTAATTTCATTCCCCCTAACTCTAGCAAGTTGTTCATCAAGAAATTCACCTAATGGCACAGTAGTATCACTCACAGAAGTAGTTTCATCATGCATAGCAGAAGTGGCATCATCAATAACATGTGACATATAAGAATTCATAGAAGTAGCAGGTTTAGGTGTCGCAAGCCTACTAATAATGGAAGGAGAATCTAGTGCAGAGCTAGATGGCAGTTCCTTACCTCCCCTCGTAGTTGAGGGCAAAATAGTAGCTCAATCGTCTTTCAAGTTCTTCATAGTGATCAACAAATATAAATCCCAAGTGACTCAGAGAATAGAGCTATGCTCCCCGGCAACGGCGCCAGAAATTAGTCTTGATAACCCACAAGTATAGGGGATCGCAACAGCTTTTGAGGGTAGAGTATTCAACCCAAATTTATTGATTCGACACAAGGCGAGCCATATTCTTGAGTATTAGCAGTTGAATTGTCAATTCAACCACACTTGGATCACTTAGTATCTGCAGCAAAGTGTTTAGTAGAAAAAGTGGTATGATAATAATAGTAACGGTGGCAAAAGTAAAGATAAATGTTTTTGGGTTTTTGTAGTAGTTGTAACAGTAGCAACGGAAAAGTAAATTAGCGAAGAACAATATATGAAAATCTCGTAGGCAATGGATGAGTGATGGATAATTATGCTGGATGCGATTCCTCATGCAATAGTTATAACATAGGGTGATATAGAACTAGCTCCAATTCATCAATGTAATGTAGGCATGTATTCCATAAATAGTCATACATGCTTATGGAAAAAAACTTGCATGACATCTTTTGTCCTACCCTCCCGTGTTCAGCGGGGTCCTAGCAGAAACTAAGGGATATTAAGGCCTCCCTTTTAATAGAGAACCGGAACAAAGCATTAGCACATAGTGAATACATGAACTCCTCAAACTACGGTCATCACCGAGAAGTATCCCGATTATTGTCACTTCGGGGTTGTCGGATCATAACACATAATAGGTGACTATAGACTTGCAAGATAGGATCAAGAACACACATATATTCATGAAAACATAATAGGTTCAGATCTGAAATCATGGCACTCGGGCCCTAGTGACAAGCATTAAGCATAGCAAAGTCATAGCAACATCAATCTCAGAACATAGTGGATACTAGGGATCAAACCCTAACAAAACTAACTTGATTACATGGTAAATCTCATCCAACCCATCACTGTCCAGCAAGCCTACGATGGAATTACTCACGCACGGCGGTGAGCATCATGAAATTGGTGATGGAGGATGGTTCATGATGACGACGGCGACGAATCCCCCTCTCCGGAGCCCCGAACGAACTCCAGATCAGCCCTCCCGAGAGAGATTAGGGCTTGGCGGCAGCTTCGTGTCGTGTAACGCGATGAAACTATCTCCTTGATTTTTCCTCCCCGAGACGGAATATATGGAGTTTGAGTTGAGGTCGGAGGGTGTCCAGGGGGCCCACGAGATAGGGGGCCGCGCCCTAGGGGGGGCGCCCCCCTGTCTCGTGGACAGGCCGTGGGCCCCCTGGCACTAATTCTTTCGCCAAAAATTCTTATTAAATCTGAAAAGTGCCTCCATGGATTTCCAGGACATTCCGAGAACTTTTCTTTTCTACACATAAAACAACATCATGGCAGTTCTGCTGAAAGCAGCGTCAGTCCGGGTTAGTTTCATTCAAATCATGCAAGTTAGAGTCCAAAACAAGGGCAAAAGTGTTTGGAAAAGTAGATACATTGTAGACGTATCAGCCGCCGCTGAACCACGACAACTACGCTTTGATTGAGATCACCCCTCCAGTCCCAGATCATCAGAAGAGTTACTAGTTGGAGGAAGTTTGTCGGATCATTAGGGAAGATTTGGAGTATCAGATTGAGGATGAGTTTGTTTATCCGATAGCTATTGGCTGTGTGGCTTTTATTGATGTTCAGAGTAGGGATGATGCCATTAGGAAAGGTCTGCATGCTTTAACTGAGGATTCTTACTTCACTTTAATCCCCCATGATGAAGGGATCGACATGAGAATGCCCGCTTTTCAATATGAAGTTTGGATCTTGATGCTTGCTTTTCCTATGGATTACATGACTAAACGTTATGTTCATAAGGCGGTTTCTTGCTTTGGTAAGCTGCTGGCTTGGCCTAGACCGAACGAGAACAAAGCTCGAGTCCTTGTTAAATGTCACATCAAAGATATCACGGAAGTTCCTCATAGCCTGTTCATCACCAAAGTTGGAGTGTTGCCAGGACTGGGCCGTTCCTAGTCTGTCCTAGTTTATGTGCTGAATGGCAGAGATGTTGTAGCTGGGTTGCAAGGGACTGAAGATACTCCACCTCTTTTGAATGCGTCTCCGCATCCATACACTCTGCCATACTATACTATCATGCAATAAACGAGGATCGACGAGATGGAGGCGCAGCAAGCAGCTAATGAGGCGGCTTGGAATGGCAATGAGCAAGCCCAGGACCAGGTGCAAGCCAATGGTTGGAGCTCTTGGGCAGTGGCACCACCTCCATACATAGGTTTCAGTTTCAGAACCTACTTTGAATACGATGGACCGTCTCTGATGGATGGTGTGCCACAAAAGCACAACCTTGTGGACAACCTGTCCGATGTTTGGTCTGAAGTTTCTTATGTGGAGGAGTTGGCTGATAGTTTTATCAATGGGGTTCCTTCTGTAGCGCACGCCTTTGTCAGAGCTGGAGGTTTTGAAGTTTCTATGTTCTTTGCCACTAACAGTGCTCTGCTTGCGTGGATGGGTGGTATGCTCAAGAGGATATATACCCGCGCTATTTTACCGATTGAATCTCCTAGCACAACATGTTTTCCACTCAATCCATTTGCTACAATTAAATTTCATCTTGATAGTATGTGCTTGGCTCTGCTTGCCTGTGTGAGACCTGAATCTGATGGTTTTGGTCGCATATCCAGTTCTGCTTTCAGTGTGGGGTTGGTGTTTGTTATGTCTGCCTCTTTGGATGATTCCAACTTGGAGTTGCCAGCTCTGGACGTGCCACTGTCTGACGGCACACTGCGTTTGGATGTGCCTGCCGGTGTGGATAATTCTGCTGGCCTGATCGGACGCATGATGCTCAAGGAGCCAGCTCATGTGGACACTATTCTTCTTCGTCGCAGTACACGCTCAAACAAGTATGACGGGTTCAGGGTGCCTCCTCTTACTGACAAGCGATCTACAACGTCCAAGGTCAAGCCTAGGAAAGATCCCTCGTTTCCTGGCCTCTCCAATGGTGGCACCTCTAGCTCTGGGAGGCATGACAAGGTATCTGATACTGTCCGACCTCCTACTTCTATCCATGCTATTCAGTCCATTGGGACTAATATGTGTGGTGTTCATCCGAGCCAGTAAAGCACAGGGAAGCTGCTTGCTATCCTAGGTGGCTGCAGGAATGACATCAATGACCCTGATGCAGCTTAAAGCGTGGAAGGTTCTCTGCTGGAATGTTCGGGGGATCAACTCGGACAAGAAGCAATTGGCGCCGCGTAATGCTATTAGTAGTAGTGGTTGTTCAGTTATCTGCTTGCAAGAAAATAAGCGTGCTACCTTTGATCCTGTTTTTGTTAAACTTCTGCCCCAAAAAATTTGATAAGTTTGAGTTTGTGCCCTCCCAAGGGGCCTCTGGTGGCTTAATAGTGTTACAGGATAGCTCTGTTTTCTCTGGCAGTGTGTTTTGCTCTGAATCTTTTGCTTTGGGCCTTCAGTTCACTTCAATGCATACAGAACGCTCCTGGAAACTAGTTAATGTTTATGGGCCATGCGCTGGGTCAGGTAGATCTGCTTTCACATCATGGCTGTTTGATCTGGATATACCCGATGATGAGGATTGGCTAATCTAGGGAGATTTCAATTACATTAGAGCTCCAGATAATCGCAACAAGCCAGGGGGATGTTAATGACATGCTTACCTTTAATGATTTCATTCACTCTCAGGCACTTGTAGAACTGCCGATTAAGGGTAGATAATACACGTGGAGCAACATGCAGACTGATCCTTTGCTCGAGCAAATAGATTGGTTCTTCACCTCGTCCAATTGGACTTCAAATTATCCTAACACCACAGTGGGTCCCCTACCCAAGCCAGTGTCGGATCACACTCCTTGTTTGATTTCAATCGAAACATCAGTCCCTAAGAGTAAGGTGTTTAGGTTTTAAAACTTCTGGATATCCCACCCAAGTTTCTTTGATCTGGTGCAATCCACCTGGGGAAAGCGCTGCTATTCTCCAAACTCTGCTCAACTTTTGTGCAAAAAACTTAAGGAACTTAATATATTCTCTTGAACGATGGAGTAAGCAGATTTCTCGTTTGAACTTGTCCATTGATAATTCCAACTGGGCCCTTCTGGAACTTGACAATATCGAAGACAAAATATCCCTCACTGTACCAGAAGCCAACTTCAGGGTGATCCTCAAAAACCACCTTGTTACCCTCCTTGACTATAAATGAGAATATTGGAGAAAGAGGTACACGGTGCGCTGGTTTACTTGTGGAGGTGATAACACCAAAAAATTTCACTATGCTGCCTCTGAAAGATATCGTAAAAATTCCATAGCTTTGCTTAAACTTCAGGATGGCACGGTAGTTTCTGACCATCTGGGGAAAGCAAAGGAATTGTTTGATTGTTACAGGGAGAGATTGGGCAAGAAAGATGAATACGAAATGAAGTTTGATCTATCTAGAATCATTAAAAAGGTGGAGGGTCTTGAGGAGCTAACCACACCATTCACGCATGATGAGATTGACAGGGTCGTTCATGAGATGCCGTCAGACAGAGCTCCTGGCCCCGATGGTTTTAATGGATGCTTTCTGAAATCGTGTTGGCACATTATCAAAGATAATTTCTATAGGCTCTGCAATGATTTTTATGAGGGTGTCATTGATCTTCAGAGTCTAAACTCGGGTTTTATAACTCTAATCCCAAAAACCCAGTCGCCAGAGACTGCTAATGACTTCAGGCCCATCACGTTACTCAATTGTTGTCTGAAACTCATTACTAAGTTGCTGGAACAGTTTGCAGAAATTTATACTCAAGATCGTTCATAGGAATCAGTACGGTTTTCTGAAAGGGAGATCAATCCAAGACTGCTTGGCCTGGGCGTTCGAATACATTCACCAATGCCAAGCATCAGGAAGAGCTTGTTGTATTCTGAAACTGGACTTCGCGAAAGCTTTTGATACTATCCAGCATGAACCGATGATTGAGATAATGAAGCATATGGCATTCAACGAGAAGTGGTTGGGGTGGATCAAATGTATCTTTTCCTCTAGAAGTTCTTCAGTATTGCTCAATGGAACCCCTGAGAAACAGTTTGACTGCCTTTGTGGGGTGAGGCAGGGAGATCCGTTATCTCCTTTGATCTTTGTGCTTGCAGCGGACCTGTTACAGTCAGCGATCAATGATGCCAGTCAGTCTGGTTTGCTGCAGTTACCCTTGCCCACTTCTGATAGTAACTTCCCTGTAATTCAGTATGCTGATGACACGATCACTGTGTTCCCTGCTTGTATCTCGCAAGCGCAAGTGTTGAAATCTATACTGGTTGACTACGCCAAGTCGGTTGGACTGAAGATCAACTTTCACAAGTCGACCTTGGTTCCCATCAAATCTGATCCGGTGCTGGCAAGGGAAATTGCAGCCATTTTTGGATGCTTTATTGGTAGCATGCCATTTACTTACTTGGGCTTGCCAATGGGCACCACGCGCCCAAGCGTAACTGACCTGATGCCACTGGTCACGTCAGTTCAGAGGAGGGTGTCGGCTGCAGCTTCTCTACTAGATTATGGCTCCAAGCTAACTTTTCTCAACTTTGTGTTCACCTCTATGGCTATCTACGCAATGTGCTCCATCAAAATAAACCCAAAGATAATTGAGCACCTTGATAAACTACGCAGGTCATGTCTTTTGGTGAGGAAGTCTGACGATGGGTTTAGAGGCAGCTTGCTGGCAGCTTGGGATATGGTATGCAAACCCAAAAACAAGGGAGGACTGGGGATCATTGATCTCAAAACTCAAAACCAGGGGCTGTTGTTGAAACAACTTCACAAGTTTTATAACAGATATGATGTTCCCTGGGTAAAATTGGTTTTGGATTCATACTATGTGGGCAAAATACCTCATGCTTCTGACCCATGTGGATCCTTCTGGTGGAAAGATCTCATGCAACTATCTGATATTTACAGAGGGATCACCAAATCAGAAGTTTCGGCTGGGGATACGGTCCTGTTTTGTAAAGATAATTGGAATACTGAGATTTTTCAAGACAAATACCCGAGAGCTTTTTCATTTGCTAAGGAACCAGGCGTGTCAGTGAGGAAACTCCTGTCCTTTGAAAGGTTGGGAGAGGTGTTCCACCTACCTCTATCCCTAGAGGCAAGGACTGAGGTTGCTAGATTGCAGTCGGATACCATGGAGACCACACTGACGGAGGACAAGGACGTCTGGTCTTGTGTTTGGGGAGGTGATGAATTTCGATCCTCAAAATACTATGCACACTGCTTTAGCCAGATACATGTTGATGAGATTTTTGGTTGGGTCTGGAAAACTAAATGTACTATGCAATGGAAGGTGTTCTTATGGCTGTTGTTGGCTGACAAGTTGAACACTAGAAATATGCTCAGGAGGAGGCATTTCAGAGTTCAAAATGATGACTATACCTGCCTACTCTGTCACCACCCGCCTGAGGAAGATATTGTGCACCTCTTCTTCACCTACCCTTTCAGTCAGAGATGTTGGAATACTCTGGGAATACAGTGGCCAAATAGCACAGACTGGATCAGAATGATGCATGAGGGCAAGGACAGATGGGCTAGGCCGATGTTTTTAGAGGTTTTTCCAGTTGCTGCCTAGGGGATCTGCAAGGAGAGGAATGATAAACACTTCAGAGGGATCCAACCTTCTTTTGATTCCTGGAGGAACAGGTTTAAGCAAGACTTTGCCATGCTAGTTCATCGATCAAAGCAGGAGCAGGGGCCCTACATTCTCTCAATAGTTAACTTGCTTTGATTTTGCCCTCTCCTTGTTTTGGCTACTTTCCTTAACCCCCCCAAGTAATTTGTAAAGTGATGGGCACTCTAGCCCCCCTAACTTTTCTTATTTAATATAAAAGGCAGTGAGAGAATCTCACTGTCATCAGTTCTCAAAAAGAAGACTAAGCTTGTAGTCTATGTTGGGGCAAAGTCATCAAAGAAGTGGAAAACATACAAACTAAGTAACAGTACAATTAAACAAGACGCATGAACAAGTAGGTATACTTAAGTACAACTAAATTGAAAATGAAGCAAAACATAACAAAGACATCAGAATGACTAAGTCTTCAGTCAAAGTCGTTAGAGAGAGAAGGAAACCAAATGTTCATGATATACAAGTATAAAATGTAAAGAGTGAATAAAGTGAAACCCGTTGCTCAGAGAAGGCACGCGACTTGTTGGACCAATTCAAGTTGATGTGACTACTTTACGTCTTGTTGTAGTGCCTGCAAAACCTTCACATACTAATTCTTTAGTTATCCACAGTGACTCTTAGATGCTCTGAACTGATGTCTAACCATCTAGAAGATCACAGTATTCAAGAGTTACAAGTATTCTGTTGACTTAGAATAGAATGTTCAGTGATGCTCAATCACTTTGGCTTTGGGTACTAGGGGTCTTCCTCACTAGGATCATATCAAATGCTTCAGGAGGATGGGTTGCTCAAACGATGGAAGACCCACAAGTATAGGGGATTAATTGTAGTCCTTTCGATAAGTAAGAGTGTCGAACCCAACGAGGAGCAGAAGGAAATGACAAGGTTTTCAGCAAGGTATTCTCTACAAGTGTGATGACCCACAAGTATAGCGGATCAATCATAGTCCTTTCGGTAAGAGAATCAAACCCAACGAGGAGTAGAAGGAAATGACAACCGGTTTTCAGCAAGGTATTCTCTACAGGTACTGAAAGTGGCGGTAACCGATAGTTTTGTAGCAAGGTAATTCGTGACAAGTAACAATACTAACAAAGGTGCAACAAGGTGGACCAATACTTTTTGTAGCAAAGGAGAAGCTGGAAAGTTCTCTTATATAAAGCAAAGCGTTCACGAGGGCACATGGGAATTCTCATCTAGTCACGTTCATCATGTTTGGTTGATTAGCGTTCACTACTTCGATAATTTGATATGTGGGTGGACTGGTGCTAGGGTGTTATTCTTTCTTGAACATGCAACCCTCTTATCATTACCCCCTCTTGCAAGCATCCATAACTATGAACCAAGAATTAAGATAAATCTAACCATAACATGAAACCTATGGATTCAAATCAGCCCCTTACAGAATAACTCATAAACTAGGGTTTAAGTTTCTATCACTCCCGCAACCCAACATCTACTTATTACTCCCCAATTCCTTCCCCTAGGACCAAACATGGTGAAGTGCCATGTAGTCGACGTTCACACGACACCACTAGAGGAAGAACAACATACATATCATCAAAATATTGAACGGATACCAACTTGACGTGATTATTTATAACAAGACTTCTCCAATATCCTCAAGAACAAAAGAAACTACTCACAAATGATATGTTTAAGATCAGAGGGATAGTGTATATGATTAAGGATCTAAACATATAATATTCCACCAAATAAACCAACTAGCGTCTACAAGATGTAATCAACACTACTAGTAATCCACAAATACCAATATGAGGTTTTGAGACAAAGATTGATTACAAGAGATGAACTAGGGTTTGCGATCAAATGGTGCTGATGAAGATGTTGATGAAGGTTGGCTCTCCCATGATGAGAGGATCATTGGTGATGTCAATGGCTTTGATTTCCACCTCCGGAGGTAAGTATCTCCGGCGGAATCATTCCGCGAAGAGCAAAAGTGCTCCTACCTAGGTTCCACCTCAAGACGACAACTCTTCATCCTAAAAATCTTTCCTTTATTTTTTTCTAGGGAAAATAGCAGCATATAGGAGATGGAGGGCCATAGAGGCCTACTGGGTGGCCCACAAGCTCACATGGCGCGCCCCAGGGGGCCCCACCTAAGCTTGTGCCCCCCTGGTGGGTCCCCTCCTGGTGATTCTTCTTCCAGTACTTTTTATTAATTCCAAAATAAATCTCTATAAATTTTCAGGTCATTTGGAGCTCCGAAGAATAGCTACCTCTGCTGTAGCTTTTTCAAGCCCAAAATTTCAGCCGCCGGCAATTTCCCTCTTCATGTGAAACTTGCAAAATAAGAGAGAAAAGTCATTAGAATTGCCTCATGAAGTGAAATATTGACCCAAAATATTATAGATAACAGTAGGAAAACATGATGCAAAATGGACGTATCAACTCCCCAAGCTTAGACCTCGCTTGTCCTCAAGCGCATACCAAACTCGATAATCATGGCCACAAGTTTATGGAGAGAGCTTTCGATAAAACAAAATACTTACATGGTGGCATCATGATCATTATTATAACAACAATGAATTATCATAAAACTTCTCATGATAAATTAACAATTCATCCGCAGAGTCAAAGTACAAGAGATAAACTTTCTTGACAACTAGCAAACTATTTTCTCAGTCATCAAAGCAATTACAATTTGTCATATTTCGGGAGGAGTCTATGTAAGAGATTTTGGTTTAGCATATTTCACATACTCAACCATCATATAGTCTTCTATGATTGTTAAAACTCAGAGCATATCACTAGGACAAACATTTCCATCAGACACAAAGGAAGATGGGGGTTTCATATTTCACCTCCCAACTTGTTTATCTTAGGGATAATGTCAACAATAATAGCTTATGATCATCTACATCCAACTGGATATATGTGCATGGATCTTTCCCTACCATAGGATGCTTGCCAAGTGGAGAATAATTAGACTGGAATAAAGATGAACATTATTGACTCTTGCACAGAAAGGAAATCCAGGCCCTTCACAGAGGGAAGCAGAGGTTGTCATGCACTTTATTCATTTGGATGTGCAACCTCTTAATGCAAAGGAACATCACTCTATATTGCCCCTTGTGATAGCAACCTTTAGTATGTAGTCTGTCGCTTTTATTTCCTTACCATCAAAAGTTCATCCAATGCTTATTTTCACTTAAAATAAAAGATCATACATATTTAGGAGCAATTTTTATTGCTTTTTGCACCGATGACAACTTACTTGAAAGATCTTTTTAAACCCATAGGTAGATATGGTGGACTCTCATGGCAAGAAACTGGGTTCAAGGGCTTTTGGATGTACAAGTAGTATCTTTACTTAGCATAAATTTTTGGCTAGCAAAAGATTATAAGCAAGCACCACATGTTAGAGGATCCATGACAATATAACTTCTTTCTGAATATAAGCACACATAACTCATTTTGTTGTCTTCCTTGTCGAACATCAACTATTCGGTCAAGCTGAAAATATTTGATGGGGGCTCACAATCATAAAAGATGTCCAAGATAGTATATTTATATGTGAAGCCTCTCTTCTTTTATTAATATTTCATGAATTGCATCAATGACCAATGTTATGTTTGTTAATCTCCTATACATTACCAACTATACTTCTATGTGAAGTCATTACTCTCATGGGATTAGCATATGATTTTTATTAATATTGCTTAAACCAAAAAAGAGATCAAAATAACCAAACTCAAACTACTCCTTATTATATAGCTCTCACGCACGATTACATAGATAGATAGATCATGAACTATCAATAAAAAACTACTTCAAGCTGATATTTTATTCTTTTAGATCACAAAATAACTAAGGATCAAACAAAGAAACATAATGATGATAAAAGTGATGGTTATATGATACTAGGGCACCTCCCCCAAGCTTGGGACAAGCCAAGGTGGTGCCCATACCCGTGTACTCAGGATTCTTTCTTCGGTGATGGTGGTGGTGAAGTGGTGGGCTTGTCCTGCCACTTGAGGATGCGACTATCCTCTTTCATATTATAGACTTCCTTTCAAGCTCCCAAATCCTATGACACAGCTTGCTATCGTCTTCCTGCACATGACGAAAGAGAGTAAATTGGAATTTCGGATATTTCATTGTATTCGGAAGGCTCGACTTCTTGAACTCCACATGCATGTCCCTGGTTGAGGCAGAGGGATTTCATCTTCCTCCTCACTAGGTCGTCCATTATTTCTAGATCAGCATTCAACTCCTCGTACATGGACCACCCATAATGGTCAACATCATCGTAGACCTTCGGGTTGGTAGTGTAATGAGAGATATAACTCAGCCCATCTGAATCTTGTGACGACATGGCGACCTAGATCTGTCAAGAAAATAGCCCGAAACAAGAACAGAGGGAAAACTTGTGATACTGTGGTCAAAACATCCGGGGGTATATATAATGAACTTTTATCTTGCAAGACAAGTATATGGGAAGAAAACAGAGTCGGGAAGGCATATGAGGGGCCCACAAGACATCATGGCGCGCCCGGGGGATAGGGCACGCCATGTTTTCTTATGGTCTCCTCGTGGACCTTCTCGGCTATTTCTTATTTTCTTATATTCCAAAATGGACAAAAAATATTTTTGCGGAATTTTTAGAGTCGGTTTACTTACTGTATCACATACCTACTCCCTTTTAGGATTTTGGAGCATTCTGGAAGGCCTCTTTGAGACGCCACTCGGTGTAATTGCTTGAATAATATTGGTGTCAACATTAATGGGTGTACCTGCAATGAATGTTTAATTGTTTGCCCATTAACCACCTTTGGATTAGTTCCCTCATGATTATTATTCCTGGTAGCTCCAGAACGAGAAACTTCTTTGACAATATATGGTCCTTCCAATTTGAAGAGAAGTTTTCCTACAAAGAATCTAAAATGAGAATTTTACAATAGTAATTGGTCACCGATTTTAAATTCATGTTTTGGAATTCTTTCATCATGCCATCTTTTAACTTTTCTTTAAATAACTTAGCATTTTCATAAGCTTGTGTTCTCCACTCATCTAGAGAACTAATATCAAATAACTTCTTTTCACCGGCAAGTTTGAAATCATAACTGAGTTCTTTAATCGCCCAATTAGCTTTATGTTCTAGTTCAAGAGGTAAATGGCATGCTTTTACATAGACCATTTTATATGGGGACATACCCATAGGATTATTATAAGAAGTTCTATATGCCCAAAATGCATCATAAAGTTTCTTAGACCAGTTCTTCCTAGATCTATTAATAGTCTTTTGCAAAATTAATTTATTCCTCTATTGCTCAATTCAACTTTTCCACTAGATTTAAGATGTTAAGGTGATGCAATTCTATGGTTTACACCATACTTAGCCAAGATCTTACAGAATTTACCATGAATAAAGTGTGAACCACCATCAGTCATTACATATCTAGGGACTCCAAACCTCGGAAAGATAACTTCTTTAAGCATTTTAATAGATGTGTGGTGATCAACACTACTAGTTGGAATAGCTTCTATCCATTTAGTAACATAATCAATAGCAACTAGAATATGAGTGTACCTTTTAGAGGAAGGAAAAGGTCCCATATAATCAAAGCCCGAAACATCAAATGGTTCAATAACAAGTGAATAATTCATAGGCATTTCTTGACGTCTACCAATATTACCAATTCTTTGACATTCATGACAAGAGAGGGAAAACTTACGTGTATCATTGAAGGGAGTAGGCCAGTAAAAACCAGATTGCAATACCTTATGTGCAGTTCTGTCTCCTGCATGGTGTCTTCCGTATGCCTCAGAATGACACTTCCTTAGGGTTTGTTTTTGCTCATGCTCAGGTACACAACGTCTAATACCACCAACTACTCCTTTATACAAATGTGGGTCACCCCAAAAGTAATGTATTAAATCAAAAAACTTTTTCTTTGTTGATATGTGTAACTAGGTGGTATATATTTAGAAACAATGAAATTAGCATAATCTGCATACCAAAGATTATTGCGAGAAGTAGAAGCATTTATGACAGCTAATTGTTCATCAGGAAAACTACCATCAATAGGTAGCAGGTCATCAAGAACATTTTCCATTCTAGACAAATTATCTGCCACGGGGTTTTCAGCTCCTTTTCTATCAACAATATGCAAATTGAATTCTTGTAGTAAAAGAACCCACCTAATCAGTCTAGGCTTAACTTCTTTCGTTTCCATAAGATATTTAATAGCAGCATGATCTGTGTGAATAGAAACTTTAGAATCAATGATATAAGGTCTGAATTTATCACAGGCAAACACAATTGCTAAAAATTCTTTTTCAGTAGTAGCATAATTTCTTTGAGCACTATCCAAGGTCTTACTAGCATAATGAACAACATTTAATTTATTGCAAACTCTTTGACCTAAAATGACACCAATAGCATAATGACTAGCATCACACATAATTTCAAAGGGCAGGTTCCTGTCAGGTGGTTGAACCACAAGTGCAGAAATTAAGGCTTTCTTAAGTATTTCAAAGGCTTCTACACAATTATCATCAGAAACAAATGGGACATCTTTTTGTAGGGGGTTAGTGAGAAGCCTAGAAATTTTAGAGAAGTATTTAATGAACCTCCTATAAAAACCAACACGACCCAGTAAACTTCTTATACCTTTGATATCTTTAGGACATGGCATTTTCTCAATTGCCTCAACTTTAGCTTTATCTACCTCAATACCTCTTTCTAAAATTTTATGACCAAGGACTATACCTTCGTTCAACATGAAGTGGAACTTCTCCCAATTCAAGACAAGATTGGTCTCTTCGGATCTTGGCAAAACTTTCTCAAGATTGCTCAAGCAATCATCAAAAGAAGTTTCATAAACGGAAAAATCATCCATGCTCACCTCAACAATTTTCTCATAGAATTCAGAAAATATAGCAGTCATACATATTTGAAAGGTAGCAGGTGTATTACATAGACCAAAAGGCATATATCTATAAGCATAAGTTCCAAAAGGATAAGTAAAGGTAGTTTTCTCTTGACTTCACTACTATAGGATGCTGCTAAAGCGACACTACAGTCAGAGACCCTTCGACGAAACTATGTGTGATGTATTAATTGCACATAGTGTTGTAAGAAAACCTTCAAAAACGATACGAACTATTTACGATGGTGGAGACATCAAACACGATTCAGATTAGAGTTACATGTGTGATATGTGGCATACTGTTGATCCATATGAACTATTTGCGATAAGCATAACAACAAAAATGGTCAACTAGAAGAAGGTGTGGGCGATATATGGCATACAATTCACTCAAATGAACGGTTTGTGATTATGCAGCACAACAGAAACAGCCAGCTAGATCAAGCTGTGTATGATAGATGGCATATAGTTCATGAACTTTTTGCGATGAGCCAAGACAACAGAAATGGTTCAACTTAACAAGACGTGTGTGATACGTGACAATCAGGTCCGTAATCAGAAATGTGCGAAGACGCGATAATAACACAGACGATTACTACTAATAAGCCATGTGTGTTGTGGGCAAATGATTGCTTGTATAAAATTGTTAGCGATTGATGAAATCATCACCGATGGCTTCCCTAGTTTAGTCCATTTGTGATGCGATTAGCCAAGATTAGATAAGTGACTACTACACACATGACATTTGCACAGACCAAAGTAAACAATTATATGCATAATTAACTACGATAAACAATCATATCTAATCGTCATCTATTTCTTCGCATGACGCTTGTCGCCGCCGCTCTGCTGGTGGCTTGATCCCTTGCCAATTACAGGAAGAAGGCACTCCCTCATGTCAACGATCTACATGTGCATCTTGTAGCATGTGTACACGTTCTTGGACGGAAACTTGAGGGGAGCTTCATCCAGTCTCCATACTCAAGCATCGTGCCAGGCTCCGGGATTTTTCTTGGCACCATCCTTCATGTTCTCGGTCGTTGGAACTTGTTCTTCTTCTTTTTGTTGACATGTGGGACATCCAGAATCCGGGTCCACGTGTTTTGCAAGAAAATATAGAGATATGTACAAGTGAGACTCAGGAACGGTCACACACATAGGAGGAGTATGTGCAGGGGCCGTAGTAATATGACTAATGATCAGTCAAATCACACAGTAATTTGGTCGGATGAAGCAACCATCATTTCACTCTCCAGTGACACGTACGCAATATAAAAGGTTGACATGGAGAGAAAAATAAAACCACTCTCCAGTATATATACACTAGTGCATAATAACATAATAATTGCTAGGAGCCTAAGTTACACGCCTGCTTGCTGGGGGTTGCTCGCTTCACACTCTCTCGCATAGAATGATGGTGGCCATACCATTGGTCACATATCCAGTCAGGTCCCTCCGCACGGGGAAGGTGAGGATGTTCTGCGTAGACGCGCTTGGCAGCGGCGATGGAGAATACCCATTGTCGGTGCATCGGGATCGGGGCTCCCCGCGGCATGGGCTGATGTCGTCTCCCATCACCTTCCTAGCATACATCCTGACTTCCCTTAGACAACTTCCTTTTGGATTCGGCTTTCTCCGTTGCCGCAACTCCCCACATAGCTCATCTCCATGTGGATCTTTCTCTACTTCTCTACCGGCTTCTATTTGTGATGAGTTTATGTCCCATCAACTAGTGCCACCACCATTATTTAATCACACCTCATCAATATATTTGCCAACAGGGATGCCCAACTCGATTTTAGTGGAACTGCACAAGATCATCAGATGGTCCATGGGTTCCAGACTTCTTTCCTTCGATAGGTTCTACCTCGCCATGAAATTAAAGCCTGTTTAGGGTTTAGGGTTTAAGGCCTAGGGACTGCATCAATCACTTTTTTCTTTATTTGTACACTCTCACAACTCTTGTCTTTAGTTGTGAAGTAAATATGGGCTATCATATGTGAATCATTGACATGCATCAACATGCTTGTTAGTTTTCCTTTGTATTTTATGGAATGTTGTAACCTGGCAACCTTGGAGTCAAGATACTCCTTCTGTTCCTTTTTAGTCTGCATGTAACTTCTGTCCGAACTCAAAATATCTCTATTTTGACCACGCGCATAGAAAAAAGCATCAATATTAACAATAGTAAGTGAATATCTTTAGATTCATTATGTAATGTAGTTTCATATTATGTATATTTCATATTGCAGATGTTGATACTTTTTGATACAAATTTGGTCAAAGTTTGTAAAGTTTGACTCGACGCAAATCTTATATGCGGAGTAAAAAGGAACGGAGGGAGTATATGAATGAAACAAAAGCTGAAAGCTTCATAGCATTGTAGTAGTCCCTCCGGTCCTTTTTGGTATGCATATAAGAAAATCTCATTTTTCCCGCAATGGTCTACGCCTTAGCATTTTCCGCTGCCCTTTCCAATAGTACCGCACACGCAGCCACAATGATTCCCATCTCTCTCCCATATTCCTCGTCTCTTCCCAAGGCATGCTTGCACATAGAGAGAGAGAGAGTCACTGAGGGAGTCCTGGATTAAGGGGTCCTCGGATAGCTGGACTATTAACATGGGCCGGACTGTTGGGCTATGAAGATACAAGACGAAGACTTCTTCTCGTGTTCGGATGGGACTCTCCTTGGTATGGAAGGCAAGCTTGGCGATTCGGGTATGTAGATTCCTTTCTCTATAACCGACTTTGTGTAACCCTAGACCCCTCCGGTGTCTGTATAAACCAGAGGGTTTAGTCCATAGAAGAACGATCATAATCTCATAGGCTAGGCTTCTAGGGTTTAGAAATTATGATCTCGTGGTAGATCAACTCTTGTAATACTCATATTCATCAAGATCAATCAAGCAGGAAGTAGGGTATTACCTCCATAGAGAGGGACCGAACCTGGGTAAACATTGTGTCCCCCGCCTTCTGTTACCATTAGCCTTAGACGCACAGTTCGGGATCCCCTACTCGAGATGCGCCGGTTTTGACACCGACATTGGTGCTTTCATTGAGAGTTCCACTGTGACGTCGAAGATAGGCTTGATGGCTTGCCTTGTTATCAAGGACAACATCATCTCCGAGGGAGCCCTGGCCTCAGGCCAAACCCTCCGACTGGGCGGCTTTACCATGGCCGCCCGTTTGGCCGTCAGGCCGACGATGACTTCCGGGTCATCAAAAATCGCCTCCGAGTCAGCTCAGAATACTCCGAGCAGATGGATCCGACGGCGTTGTCTTCTTTAAACAAACTCCTGGATCGCATCTGTCGGTGTTCTAGGAACGGGGGTACCCAGACTTGCCTACCTGCGGCCTGCGGCGTGGCCCAGGGAGTGGCCCAGTACGGCCCATCTTCATCAACACATGCCCAAGACCCTCGCGAGGGGCCCAGCCTCGCGGGGCGGACGACAGGAGGCTCCCCCAGGCACAACCTCATCAGGCTGGCTGGCGAGGAGGCGGAGAGATCAAGGCGGGGTGCCTCACGCGGTGCCCATGACGCAAGACATGACGACCGAGGCCAGGTGGGCGCCAGGCGGGCGCCGGCCTGTGCAGCATCCTTGTTTCCTCTTTGGTGCAAAGGGGGCAAGCACAGGCAAGAGTATCAAGCAAAGGCAACCATTTCGGTGCAACAAGACCAAGACCAGCAGGACGGCAGGATGGAGGTCATCGTGGATCCCAAGCCGGCGTCACCGTCAGGGTTTTTGGCAGGCGAGGACCGACTTTAGTCAGGATAAGTGTACTAGATGTCCCCCTACAAAATGGCCAATTGTTGGCCTCCCTCTATAAATAGAGCTAGCCACCGCAGTGTAGGCAAGGAGAGATTGGGGGTAGACTAGAGAGAAAGAGAGGCGACTGAACTCACCCAAGCAGTTCATCGCACTAGCCAAGAACAGCCCCTTGCGAGGCTGTTCTTCCTTGTACTGTTCATCATCAGCGCCCTAAGGCAATCCACCACACCACAAACTGGAGTAGGGTATTACACCACAATGGTGGCCTGAACCAGTATAAATCTCGTGTCCCTTGTGTTGTTCTTCGTGTAGTTTTAGATCCCCGTGAGGTGACGAGACGTGGGTAGGCAGGAGGTGTGATGTCCGCGTGCACCCCAGAGTTCGAACCATGAGGTTCTGCCGAAACCCGAAATCCGACATTTGGCGCGCCAGGTAGGGGTGCGCCGTAACTTTCCCTTCCACCAACCCGCTCTCCACCAACACCGTGGTTCGCCCTCATGATGGGCAACGCGCCGCCCGCTCCGGTCGCCAGCGCCAACACGGGGGCCAGGGGGCTCCGAGCCTTGGCGCCCACCTTGCGATAGGTGTGATGGCCGAACAAGTTCAAGCCGGAGATGCCACCGCGCTACAACGGCACGGCCGATCCGCTGGCTTTCTTGCTGGCATACGAGGAGGCCGTCCTCGAGGCCGGGGGCGACAACAGGGTCATGGCTAACTGGTTTCCCATGGCCCTCACCGGCGTCCCGCGCATGTGGCTGCTCCACTTGCCGACGACTTCCGTGGCCTCTTGGGGCGAGGTGCGCGGCCTCTTCCTCGCCCAGTACGCTGCACCGGCGCACCCGGTTGTCGCAGCTCTCCTAGGTGGTTCGCAGCCACCACCTTCAGGCCGCCACATCAAGTCATTCGTCCGCCAGATTGGCGCCGCTTCCGTGCTGCATGGGGCTCCTCCGGGCTAGGCGGTGCCTAAAGCCGATCTGGCCTTCAGCTCGGATGATCACCCTTCCAACTAGGCCTGTTCGGACGTGCTCCCAATGCTGTGCACCCGCACCATCTGTCAGGTGGCCGTCACCAGGACCCTCATCGACGGCGGTGCTGGCCTCAGCGTGCTCTCGGTGGAGGCCTTCAGCCTCCTCCACATACCGCCGGATCGGCTGCAGCCCCGCAAGCCCTTCTTGGGTGTCGGAGGCGGCTCCACCGGCTCCCTGGGGCAGATCCGCCTTCCGGTGACCTTCGGCACCTACGACAACTTCCGCACGAAGCTAGTCGACTTCGACATTGCTCCCATCGGCCTCCCATACAACGCCATCCTCGGCTACCCGGCACTAGCCCGGTTCCTGGCCGCAACTCACCCAACATACAACCTCATGAAGATGCCCAGGAGTAGCGGCGTCCTCACCGTGTTCGGAGACACCGGGGATGCGTTGCAAGCACTCAAGCTTACCTTCAAGGCCGCGGCGGTGGCGCAGCCCGCCAGCTCAGACACCCCTGAGCCCAAGGGGGCTGCACCGGCAAAGAAGAAGCAGCTATTCACCCAAGACAAGGCGGAAACCAAGCAGGTACTGGTCAACGAGGACGGATCTACTAGCGCCACCTTCACCATAGGCGCCAACCTCGAGCCCGAGCAGGAGGAGGCCTTGGTGAAGTTCCTACATGCGAACAAGAAGGTATTCACGTGGGAACCTGATCAGCTAGCAGGGGTCCCGAGGGGTGTAATTGAGCATCACCTCAATGTGTGCCCAACGTGCGCCCCGTGTAGCAGAAGGCGAGGCGGTAGTCCACTGAGAAGTAAGCTTTCATCGTCCAAGAGACCTGCAAGTTGGAGGCGGCAGGGGTCATTCGTGAGGTCCGCTACCCAGATTGGTTGGCTAACCCGGTTGTCATGCCAAAGAAGGGGGGAAAGGAACGCATGTGTGTCGACTTCACCAACCTCAACAAGGCCTGCCCGCAGGATCCATTCCCACTCCCTCGCATCGACCAGATCGTCGACTCCACCGCTGAGTGCGACATGTTGTGCTTCCTGGATGCCTTCTCCGGCTATCACCAGATCAAGATGGCAGTAGAAGACGTAGAAAAGACGGCTTTCCTAACCCCGTGTGGAGTGTACTACTATACATGCCTGCTGTTCGGGATGTGCAATGCAAGTGCGACCTTTCAGCGGCTGATGCACATCGCCTTGGGTCGGCAGCTCGGGAGGAATGCTGAGGCTTACGTTGATCTCATTGTGGTGAAGTCTCGGGAAGCAAAAACCCTGATACAGGACTTGGAGGAAACATTCGTGAGCCTTAACGAAGTGGACCTGCGGCTCAACCTTGAGAAGTGTGTGTTTGGAGTCCCCTCGGGCAAGCTCCTGGGCTTCCTCGTATCCCACCGGGGCAACGAGGCCAACCCAGAAAAGGTAAAAGCAGTCGAGGACATGAGCCCGCCGAAGACCCTCATAGAGATGCAGAATCTCACCGGGCGCGTGACAGCACTAGGGCGTTTCATCTCCAAGCTGGGGGAACGAGCGCTGCCCTTCTTCAAGCTGATGAACAAGAAGGGCCCCTTTGAATCGACTGAAGAGGCCGACAAGGCCTTCCAGGATCTCAAAAGGTACTTAACCAGCCCTCCGGTGATGGTGGCTCCGCGTCCTCAAGAGCCCCTGGTGCTCTACCTTGCGGCCACCCCCTACTCTGCCAGCGCAGCCCTGGTGGCTGTTAGGGAGGAGCGTAGGACCAAGGCCACAGCAACCGTCCGGGTCAAAGAAAAGCAGGACCAAGAGGGCCTCACGGAGACCGCGACTGCAGTCGAGAAGGACCAACCGCTGCAGGGAAGCACACCCAGGACAGAAGAGGCCCCTCCTCGAAGCGACCAGTTGCTGGGGGCTCCATTGTCTCGGGGGGGGGGGGGGGGGGGGCGCCCCCGCCTCCGGAGGGCGCTAGCAGCGCCAGCACTCCCCACCTCGTCGAGCACCCTGTGTACTTCGTCATCACGGTGTTGCAGGAAACGAGGGCGCGGTACCCCATGTATCAGAAACTCCTCCTCGCACTGTTGGTAGCCTTGCACAAGCTGCAACACTATTTCCAAGGCCATCCCATCAAGGTCGTCTCAACATATCCCTTGGAAAGGGTGCTCAGGAGCCCCAACTCAGCTGGAAGAGTCGCTGAGTGGAACATCGAGCTGCAAGCGTTTCAGATAGAATTCAGCACAACCAGAGTCGTCAAGGGGGCCGCACTTGCAGACTTCATGGCGGAGTGGGCAGAAGCGCCAGGCCTTGAGGCTGGCAAGGATCGATCACTCTCCCTAGGAAGCGAGGCACCGGACGGTTGGGTCATGTACTTCGACGGGGCGTTCTCCCGACACGGCGCGGGGGCTGGTGCGGTGCTCGTATCTCCCACTCAAGACAAGCTCTACTACGCCGTGCAACTCTGTTTACAGCACGGAGAAAAGGTCTGCAACAACATAGCAGAATACAAAGGCCTGATAGCAGGCCTGAAAGCCGCAGTCGCCCTGGGGGTGAAGCACCTCACCATCAAGGGTGATTCGCAGCTCCTCGTCAACTTCTCCAACAAAGTATACGAGCCAAAGGACGAGCACATGGAAGCCTACCTCGCGGAAGTCCGCAGGATGGAGAAGCAGTTCTGGGGGCTGGAGTTGCAGCATGTGCCTTGTGGCACTAATCAAAAGGTTGGTGATATCGCCAAAAGGGCATCCAGGCGGCTACCTCAGGAGCCTGGCGTCTTCGAGGAGCGGCTCTTCAAGCCCTCGGCGATGCCATCACTGTCAAGCACGGTGCAGCCTCGGGAGGAGCTCCCCCAGCCACCTGCCTCGGGAGCCCCGGTCTGCGGCCCAACCTCAGGAGCGCGCCTGCTCCTGGCACTGGAGCCTCAGGAAGGGTGCTGGATCTTAGAGCTCAGGAGCTACCTGACACGAGGCACCTTGCCAGAAAAGGAGGAGGAAGCGGAGCGTGTGGCACGGCAGGCCACGGCATACTGCCTCAAGGATGGAGAGCTCTACCGGAGACGACCGAATGATGTGTCCCTACGTTGCATTTCCAGGGAGCAAGGGAAGGAGCTACTGGCAGACATACATGGTGGGGACTGTGGGCATCACTCGTCGTTACAGACTCTTGTTGGCAAGGCATTCCGTAGCGGGTTCTATTGGCCCACGACACTCAATGACGCTGTGGAACGGGTGAAAGCTTGCGAGGCCTGTCAGTTCCATGCCAAGCAGATCCATTTGCCGACGGGAGGTCTACAAACTATACCCCTCTCATGGCCATACGCAATCTGGGGACTGGATATCCTGGGTATGTTCCCTCGGGTGCCAGGAGGCTACCGCTACCTCTACGTCGTCATGGACAAGTTCACCAAGTGGGCTGAGGTGGAAGCTGTCCGCACCATCCCCGCAGGCTCCGCGGTCAAGTTCATCAAGGGCCTCGTGAGCCGATTTGGGGTGCCGAACCGCATCATCACCGACAACGGTTCACAGTTCACCAGTAACCTCTTCAAAACATACTGTGCTAACCTTGGAACCCAGATATGCTACACTTCGGCGGCGCACCCGCGGAGCAACGATCAGGCTGAGCGAGCAAACGCAGAGGTCCTAAGGGGCCTCAAAACCAGGACCTTCAAGAAGAAGCTGGAGGCCTGCGGCAGGGGCTTGTACGACGAGCTACAGTCTGTGCTGTGGTCTATCCGCACGACCACAACCAAGCCGACTGGCGAGACCCCGTTCTTTCTAGTTTATGGAGCTAAAGCCGTTCTCCCTCACGAGGTCAGACGTCGTTCTACACGAGTCCTGGCGTTCGACGAAGCGCAGCAGGAGGCCATGCGGCGGATGGATCTCGTGCTGGGGGAGGAGCATCGCTGAGAAGCCGCACTGCGAGCAGAAAGTTACCAACAAGCACTGCAGTGATACCACTGCCGCAACATCCGCCTCAGGACTCTTGAGGTTGGGGATCTCGTGCTCAGGTGGGTTCTCTCTAGGGAGGGACTGCACAAGCTCTCTCCCATGTGGGAGGGCCCATTTAAGGGTGTTCATGTTTCCAGGCCCGGCTCCGGACGCTTGGAGACCCAGGAGGGGGTGCCCATCCAGAACGCGTGGAACATCTAACATCTCCGAGGATTTTACCCCTGAAAAAGGCCCGGTGCCTTTGAAGAAGGCGAATGCCTGTGAAGTAGCCGCGTTTTGGAAAAGGCCCGGTGCCTGTGAAGAAGGTGAATGCATGTGAAGTAGCCGCGCTTTGGAAAAGGCCCGGTGCCTGTGAAGAAGGCGAATGCCTGTGAAGTAGCCGCGTTTTGGAAAAGGCCCGATGCCTGTGAAGAAGGCGAATGCCTGTGAAGTAGCCGCGTTTTGGAAAAGGCCCGGTGCCTGTGAAGAAGGCAAATGCCTGTGAAGCTCGCTGCCCATGACACTCTCACGTAATAATGAGTGGGGCTGTACACGCCCTGGAGTCTCCGGAGAGCCGCCCTCGGGCCTCGGGGGCTCCCGCCCACACCTAGTGGCAGCACATAGCTCCGCGCTGGTGAGAAGACGTCGAAGACTAGACTAGGTGCCGGACTCGGCTTCTTCCATTTGCTTTCTGCAGTTGGCTTGTTTGTTTTTAGTTGAAGTTTTTCTGAGGCTATTACCGTTATGAGCTCGCGACCCTTCGTCCGTTTCACTTGTTTGTTTCGTTTTCTCTCGCTCGAAGTCTCACGAGGGAGGAACATGGGCACCCTCGCGAGTGTTTTTCTGCCCGGTGGTTTGGAACTTCCCTGTCTGAGTCTGTTGCGGGAGCACCCCTCCCATTCCGTGCCCCACGAGCATCGCGACACGATCACGGGGCTTGGGTTGGTTGTCCTCGCTACCGAGGCTGGAGACTACCCCTACTGACTAAACCCTGCAGGACACAAGGCACACAATGAGGCCCTAGTCTCGGGAGGCGAGGACCGCAACAAGGTTTCCCCCCAAAGTGATTTCCACGCATAAACATGCAGAACGAAAACATAGCGCAGAAATAGTAGAAACAGTGCACCAATTAAACAGCGACAGTTCAACACGCCCCGTGGGGCACCGGATTACATTCTTTTTGCGCAGGAGAGAAAGGAAAGCAAAAAGGGGGCACGACTTGCCCAGCGCCAACTCTCGGCAAAGACTCGTACTGCCTCCGGAGCTCAGCTGGATTCCGCCTCCCGCTTCACCGAAGCGCGGTGTCGGGCCAACCTGCTGCCCTCTCCCAGGCGAGCGCGGCGACGAGGGGGCTGGTTGCGACCGCCACTAGAGGAGCTGCCGTCCGAGGGGGAGTCACCAGAGCTTGGCAGGCCTCGGGCGCCGCTGCCCGCGCGCCTCCCGCCACCTTCACCCTGACCAATGCCGGGGCTGGGCGCGCGGCCGCGGTCATCATCTTCGGGGCAGCATCCGGCGCGGCGGCCGTCTTCCCCGAACACCCTCATGTAGAGGGTGGCATCGCCATCGAACTTGAAGTGTAGAGTGCATCGTCGGCTCAGGTTGCGCGCGCGGGCAAACGTTTGCCAGCCGCGGGTCACGACCGTGTCCCCGGCGGTGGAGACCTCCAGAGTAGCCCAGGAGGCCTTGCTGCAGCAACCATCTGCCTGAAGCCAAAGGCCGCCCGGGGCACCAGCCGGGTGTTCACCTATAAAGAAGCGGGGGAGCTGGAGCCAGGTGCTGGTCGGGTCCGCCGACCACACGATGAACTCCGGCAGCACCTCTGCCGAGCGAAAGCGCGGCCTTGGGGGTCACGCAGCCGCAGCCGAACGCCCACCGCAGTGCAAAGGGCTGTTCCCATGGCCACGGGAGGCCGCAACAAGGGCCATAGTGTGCTTGCGAGGGCGGCCCCGGCCACGCTTGGCCGGAGGAGAGCCAGGCCCTTCCTGGCGAGCCTTTCCTTTCTTTGCGGCCGAGAACCTCTTCGGCGGGGCCATGAGGATGGCGAGCGGCCAAGAAGGAGAAGGGGAGTAGCAAGAAGGGATGGACTGGAAGGGCTGACGCCGTTCCATACATATAGCCGAGGGAGGCCAACTGTCGGCCACCACGATCACAAGTAATCATGACCCATTTTGCATGGAGGGACTTGTCAAATCATGCAATTACCGAGGCATCGTGGGGGAGCCAGGACGCCCACGTCCAATCAACCGCCACGCAGCGCCCAAGGCCGCAGGCTGATGGGGCCCATGGTGCTTTGCACTTACCCCTTTGCTTCTCTGCTAAGCCAAGTCTGGCGCGCCTTGGGCCCGGGGGCTACTATCGGCGTTCTGGGAATGGGGGTACCCAGACTTGCCTGCCTGCGGCCTGCGGCGTGGCCCAGGGAGTGGCCCAGAACGGCCCATCTTCATCAACACATGCCCAAGATCCTCGCTAGGGGCCCAGCCTCACGGGGCGGACGACAGGAGGCTCCCTCAGGCACAGCCTCGTCAGGCTGGCTTGCGAGGAGGAGGAGAGATCTAGGCGGGGTACCTCACAAGGTGCCCATGATGCAAGCCATGACGACCGAGGCCAGGCGGGCGCCGGCCTGCGCAGAGTCCTTGTTTCCTCCTTGGTGCAAAGGGGGCAAGCGCAGGCAAGAGTATCAAGCAAAAGCAACCATTTCGGTGCAACAAGACCAACACCAGCAGGACGGCAGGATGGAGGTCATCGTGGAGCCCAAGTCGGCGTCGCCGTCAGGGTCTTTTGCAGGCGAGGACCGACTTTAGTCAGGATAAGTGTACTAGATGTTCCGCTACAAAATGGCCAACTGTTGGTGCCCTTCCCGCTCAATATTTGGGAAGAGGCCCAGGGCCTCCCTCTATAAATAGAGCTAGCCACCGCAAAGTAGGCAAGGAGAGATTGGGGGTATACTAGAGAGAAAGAGAGGCGACTGAACTCACCCAAGCAATTCATCGCCCCAGCCAAGAACAGCCCCTCGTGAGGCTGTTCTTCCTTGTACTGTTCATCATCAGCCCCCTGAGGCAACCCACCACACCACAAACTAGAGTAGGGTATTACACCACAATGGTGGCCTGAACCAGTATAAATCTCGTGTCCCTTGTGTTGTTCTTCGTGTAGTTTTAGATCCCCGCAAGGCGATGAGATGTGGGTAGGCAGGAGGTGTGATCTCTGCGTGCACCCTAGAGTTCGAACCTTGAGGGTCTGCGGGAACCCAAATCCGACAGCATCGCCGCCTTGGGAGTCGCTACGCACTACGATCGGATTGGGCTTAAACCCGATCGGAGAGAAATTGAATCTCCGTCGATCACCCATCAGATAGCGGTAGTGGAGGAGCAACACGACAACTGTTCCTTTATATTGAGGATGAACTATGTTCGAATTTCTGAGCTCACAGAGCCGGATACCCACCCGCGGGCGGACACGCACCGTATTCCAAACCTAGAGTCGGACTATTGGCCTGAAAAATTGGTTGATATTCCGGAGCCCGAGTTATTAAGCTCAGAAATTTCTCAAACTCCGGATGCCAGATTGGGTCAGGGTTCGGACTTAAATCCACCCGTTGATATGTCTCCAACGTATCTATAATTTTTTATTGTTCCATGCTATAATATTACCCATTTTGGATGTTTATGGGCTTTACTTTACATATTTATATCATTTTTGGGACTAACCTACTAACCGGAGGCCCAGCCCGTATTGCTGTTTTTTTGCCTATTTAAGTGTTTCGAAGAAAAGGAATATCAAACAGAGTCCAAACAGAATGAAACCTTCGCGAGCGTGATTTTTGGAATGAACGTGATCCAGAGGACTTGGAGTGGAAGTCAAGAAACAGCTGAGGTAGCCACGAGGGTGGAGGGCGTGCCCCCCTACTGGGCGTGCCCCCCTATCTCGTGGGCCCCTCGGTTGTCCACCGACCTACTTCTTCCTCCTATATATACCCACGTACCCAGAGAACATCAGAACAGACCATGAAAACCTAATTCCACCACCGTAACCTTCTGTATCCGCGAGATCCCATTTTGGAGCCTTCGCCGGCACTCTGCCGGAGGGGGAATCGATCATGGAGGGCCTCTACATCATCCCCAAGGCCTCTCCGATGAGATGTGAGTAGTTTACCACAGACCTTCGGGTCCATAGTTATTAGCTAGATGGCTTCTTCTCTCTCTTTGAATCTCAATACCATGTTCTCCTTGATCTTCTTAGAGATCTATTCGATGTAACTCTTTTTGCGGTGTGTTTGTCGAGATCCGATGAATTGTGGTTTTATGATCAAGTTTATCTCTGAGAAATATCTGAATCTCCTCTGAATTCTTTTATGTGTGATTAAGTTATCTTTGCAAGTCTCTTCGAATTATCAGTTTGGTTTGGCCTGCTAGATTGATCTTTCTTGCAATGGGAGAAGTGCTTAGCTTTGGGTTCAATCTTGTGGTGTCCTTTCCTAGTGACAGAAGGGGCAGCAAGGCATGTATTGTATTGTTGCTACCGAGGATAAAAAGATGGGGTTTATATCATATTGCATGAGTTTATCCCTCTACATCATGTCATCTTTCTTAATGCGTTACTCTGTTCTTTATGAACTTAATACTCTAGATGCATGCTGGATAGCGGTCGATGTGTGGAGTAATAGTAGTAGATGCAGGCAGGTGTCGGTCTACTTGTCATGGACGTGATGCCTATATACATGATCATGCCTAGATACTCTCATAATTATTCGCTTTTCTATCAATTGCTCGACAGTAATTTGTTCACCCACCGTAATACTTATGCTATCTTGAGAGAAGCCACTAGTGAAACCTATGGCCCCCGGGTCTATCTTTTATCATATAAGCTTTCAATTTACTTTTATTTGCATCTTTACTTTTCCTATGTATATTATAAAATACCAAAAAAATATTTATCTTATCATATTATCTCTATCAGATCTCACTTTCGCAAGTGGCCGTGAAGGGATTGACAACCCCTTTATTGCGTTGGTTGCGAGTTCTTGTTTGTTTGTGTAGGTGCGTGGGACTTCTGAGGAGCCTCCTACTGGATTGATACCTTGGTTCTCAAAAACTGAGTGAAATACTTACGCTACTATTGCTGCATCATCCTTTCCTCTTCAAGGAAAACCAACGCAAGCTCAAGACGTAGAACCCGCCCACCCAGATACAAGCGATCTTATCCACATCAGACAGCAGTCCCAGGAAACGGTCCATCACTTTTTGGCCAGATTCCTCCTTGTCAAGGACAAGATCAAAGACCGTCGCGATGAAGATGCAATCTCATTATTCTGCAAAAATTGCACGGACGAGGGAATCCTCAATGCAATCAACCGCCACCACGTATCACACTTCGTTGTCTTGGCAACAATATTACAGAAGTACTACCCAATGGAAAGCGCCTAGAAAACTCAGGCAGCCTCTTGGGAGCCACCGGTTCCCACTAAACCCCTCGTCCGGACAAAAAGGATGCACACTCGTCGGTCGCCCGATCCAATAACAAAAAAATCAAAGCCCGTTACGGGGCGCGGAACCGTTCTAGAGGGATGGCTCGATAGGCCATGCAAAATACACACAAGACCGGATACCGTACCAACCCATAGCCTTGGAGCATGTTGGATACTCCGGCAGGTGCCCAAGAGTGGCGAGGATCTCCTCACCAAAAATACCACAGAGCAACATCCCACGGAAGACAACAACCCTACAGTATTGACAGTCTTCGAGACCTTCGCCTAAAACAATAGGCACAAAAGGGCACTCCGCGGCCTCGCCGAAGTCTGCCAAGTTGCAGCAATAAACCCCTGGAACGACACGACCATAACCTTCAATGCCAGTGACAAACCAAAATTCAAAACAGTCTGGACACTAGCCGCATTGGTCCTCAGTCCGATTGTGGATGGCTTTCGGCTTACCAAAGTGCTCATGGACGGCGGCAGCGGACTAAACCTCATTTACGAGGAAACTCTCAACAAAATGGAAATAGATGGGAGACGCATTGAGCAAAGTAGCACGACCTTCCGAGGAATTATTCCCAGTCGGGAGGCACGATGTGCGGGAAAAATCACACTCGATGTGGAAATACTTGATTATGGGAGTATGGATCGGATAGGCAAAAATAAATGTCTGCTACCCAGCTTGGAGGATTGTTCATAGAAAATCTGCCCTGCGGATTGACACGGAGAAATTCCTCCTCTTCTCCCTTGTACAATGCAGACAAGATCTTCATCAGATCGGCGACCAATCCCGGCCCCTTACGGCCGCAGCGGGTGGCATCATCCTCCCTGTTGAAATCCCACATGGGGTGGCCTCTATACTGGAGCGGCTGCACCCCCCGCATAATGCATGTGGCCATGACCCCGATCATGGTCAGTCCGGAATGAGCTAACAACCTAATTCGGCTAATCAGGTAAAGGACGTCCCTGTCATTTTCCTTGTGAGGGCTCCGCGGACGCCATCTTAGGCGTTTCTTCAAAGGAGCGTTATTGAACTCAGGGAGGCCGATCCGAATAGGGTCCGGCAGGGGGACATCTTCTATATAAAATCATTCCGAAGGCCAGTCTTCGGATGCCTTCTTCGGGGTTCCGGGTAGATATCCGGTCCCGGCGATGCGCCATACTTCGGCTCCACCCACTTGATATATTGACCCGTCTTGAGAACGGGGCACAAGGCAGAACAGGTTCTTCCACAGTGCAAAATGGGCCTCGATGCCCAAAAACAGCTCGCAAAGGGCCACGAAGCCCGCAATATGCAATATGGAGGCAGGCGTAAGGTTGTGCAACTGGAGGCCGTAGAACTCCAGGAGCCCCTGGAGAAACGGATGAATTGGAAATCCGAGCCCTCTTATCAAATAAGAGACAAGGCATACCCGCTCTCCTTTGGCGAGTCCAGCTCGAACCGGAACCATGAAGGCTGGGGGAAGAAATCCCTTGGTTTGGAGCGTCACTAACTCGCTGTACGGGATGGAGCATCTCTCCCAATCTCCAAGCCGAGGGCTGGGAGGGCGAGAGGAGGAGCCGCGTCGACTGTCCATGATGGAATGTATTTCTGTCAGATGCGCTCTGATGAATGCTCGCGAAGGGAGGATGGTGTGATTCAGATCTAGATCCTCGTCTCCTTTATAGGCAGCTGATTTATGCAGCTAGGGGGTAAATGTAAAAATACCCTGACTTTTCGCATTCGTTCAACACGTGGAAGACGGCCATTATTGGGCGTGGAAGCGGAGGAGTGCAATATTCACAGGAAGCCGGACGCTATTCAACAGATACACAGGATTTGGAGAAGAACCCGCCTTACAATGCCGAAGACAATCTACGCGCCGGACTCATGGCCATTGAAGCCTGGTTTGGGGGCTACTGAGGGAGTCCCGGACTAGGGGGTGTCCGGATAGCCGAACTATCACCTTTGGCCGGACTCCTGGACTATGAAGATACAAGATTGAAGACTTCGTCCCGTGTCCGGATGGGACTTTCCTTGGCGTGGAAAGCAAGCTTGGTGATACAGATATGTAGATCTCCTACCATTGTAACCGACTCTGTGTAACCCTAACCCTCTTCGGTGCCTATATAAACCAGAGGGTTTTAGTCCATAGGACGAAAAACAATCATACCATAGGCTAGCTTCTAGGGTTTAGCATCTCTGATCTCGTGGTAGATCTACTCTTGTACTACCCATATCGTCAATAGTAATCAAGCAGGAGTAGGGTTTTACCTCCATCGAGAGGGCCCGAACCTGGGTAAAAACATCGTGTCCCTTGTCTCCTGTTACCATCCGCCTAGACACACAGTTCGGGACCCCTACCCGAGATCCGCCGGTTTTGACACCGACACAGGGCCTCTTCCCTAATATTGAGCGGGAAGGGCGCCAACAACGACCATTTTGAAGGGCAACATATAGTACAGGTTATCCTGACTAAAGTTGGTCTTTGGCTGCCAAAAGCACTGGTGATGACGCCGTCTTGGGCTCCACGGTGACCTCCATCCTACCGCACCGCTGATCTTGGTCTCGTTACACTGAAATGGCAACCTTTCCCTGATGCCTTGGTACTCCACGTCTGTTCTTGCCTCCTTTGCACCAAAGAGGAAACAAGGACACTACGCAGGCCGGCGCCCACCTGGTGCCCGCCTAGTCTCGATCGTCATGGCTTGCGTCACGAGCACCTCGCGAGGTACCCTGCCTTGATCTCGCCGCCTCCTCGCGAGCCTGCCTGGCGAGGCCGTCCCTGAGAAACCTTGTGTTGTCCGCCCCGCGAGGCTTGGCCCCTCGCGAGGGTCTTGAGTCTTGTGCTAATGAAGATGGGCCGTACTGGGCCACCACTTGAGCCACGTCGTAGGCTGCAGGCAGGCAAGTCTGGGGACCCCCGTTCCCAGAATGCCGACAGTAGCCCCCGGGCCCAAGGTGCACTCGGACTTGGCTTAGCGGAGAAGCAAAGGGGCAAGTGCGGAGTGCCGCGGGCCCCATCAACCTGTGGCCTTGGGCGCCGCGTGGCGGTTGATTGGACGTGGGCGTCTCCGCTTCCCCACGCTCCATCGGCAACTACTCGACTGACAAAAGGCTAGCTCTGGGTTAGCCTTACCTCATTACTCTCGTTCTCCTTGATCCAGATCCCCTTTCTTACTCTCCGCCTAACTGCTTCCAAAATCTCCAGATCTGCTGCATTCTTTCTCCTCTAGCGAACTATGGCCCCCCCGCAAGATTCCGACTGGGGCTGCATTGGCCTGGTACTCGCCGGCCCTGGTCTCTCCCAATGTGACGGAGAAGAATCTCACCCTCACGCGCCGGATGGCGGCGTCGCAGATCAACGAGATGGGGGAGTCTGCGCTCCGTCTTGGCTCCGCCCAGCCGGAGGACTAGGGGAGCACCTTCTATCCCCTCTTCATGAACGCCGTTATCGCTGGTCTGGTTCCTCGCTTCTCTGTGTTCTTCCTTGCCGTCCTCCGCCAGTATCAGTTGCATGCTCAGCATATCCACCCCAACTCCATCCTCCTCTTGTCGATCTCCGCCTACTACTGTGAGGCGCACGTCGGGGTGGCACCCTCCATGGCCTTGCTGCGCCACTTCTTCTCCCTCCGGGTCTCCGACGGCAATATCTCGGCGTGCGCAAGTTTTGTTGCATACTCCAAGTCCAACGCCATCTCGAAGGCCGGGAAGAGGGCCGTGGGGTTTCGGAGCAAGTGGGTCATGGTGGATGCCAGGCGCCGAGACCCCCTGCTGGAGCTGCCGACAAAGCAGCCCGAGGCCGTTGAGGCGTGGTCCTGCGCGGAGCTCGATGATCAGCGAGCGAAGCTGGTGTTGGAGAAGACGAATGCTGACCTCAGGCCAGACAGTCTGAGGGTGGCAAAGCTGACCGGGGCCTCGCTCCTGAGGGAGTTTCTGTCGCACCGGGTGGCCCCTCTTCAGGCGCACTCGTGCCCGCTGTGGAGGCTCGCGGACGCACATGTTGTCTCCGCCTGAGCTTGGACGCCCCGAGCGACGAGGATCTGACCGCGGCCCTCTGCTGCTTGGTTGGAGAGGAAGTGGCGGGCCCGATGGATGCTCCGGTCCCTTTGTTCCTTCATTATGACTAGGAGCCGGTGGTGGACGCCATGCCCACCTTTGACAGGGTCGGCCTGGTGCCAGTGGAGGATCTTGAGGGTCAGGCGGCGATGGCGATGGTGATCCTATCCTCCGGTGAATCTAGCGGAGAAGAGGAGGGAGATGACGACGAGGACGAGGAGTGTGACTTGGAGGCGACCTTTGAGGGGATGGGGGAGACTTCTCCCCGGCATAGGGCGAGCACCCTCCCCTCTATGCCTAACAATGACGAGACCGACGCTAGGCAGGGAGGGGAGGACGCGCCCTGGTCCTGAGGAAAGACAGGTCCGGGCTGATCTCCCGTGGGGCATCCCCAGCCCACGCGCCGGCCGGGGCCAACTTTAGCTCTTAGGGTGCGCCATCTTCTGCGGCCGGGCCTCCCGAGGCTGAGCCTCACAAGAGGCTTTTGGGCTTCATGCTTGGCTGGAGTCCGTGGGATCCTGTGGCGGTCAACAAGTATCCGAACTTTGCCTCACCCCTGTCTTTTTGCCGTCAAAGCCTGACATCTTCCATTCGGTAGGTTGCTACCTGCAGCGAAGAGGCTGAAGGGAGGCGCGGTGACCCCGCCTAAAACGGGCCCGTCAGCAATGGCCGCGTCCCCCGCCCGACCATCCTCGCGAGGCCAGCAGGAGAGCTCCGGCGAGGAGTCAGCCCCTGTGGCCCCGTTGACTCTGGAGGCACCCGTCCTTGACGCTGTCGCCAAGGTTGCCAAGACTCAGGAGGTCCCTTCCTCCCAGGTTGTGATTACGCAGCTGTCTTCTCCTCCTACTCCGCCGGCTCCCGTCTCCTCTACTTCCTCTGCCGCCTTGGACCGTGCCACCGACGAACTGAGTCGAGTCGGCTGCGGGAGGATCTCCGGAGCGCGGACCCTGCTTGGTGGCCGGGCGCCTGGAGTTGGTCTCCAGCTGGGCTAGCTCTGACGCCTCCGTCCGAGCGGCGCTGAGCCGGGCTATGGCGGCTTCCGAGGAGGGGAAGCAAGCCACCTCCCAGGCCATGGCCGCTCATGATGAGGTGTTGAAGGACGCCTCCACCGCCAAGGGCCACTGCAAGACACTGGAGGGCGAATTGCAAGGGCTGCGTTATGAGCTCGCCAAGGAGATTCATGACCACCAGGTGAAGGAGGAGGAGATGAAAGCTCGAGAGGCTGCTGTCAAGGAGCGCAACACCGAACTGTCAGCCGACTATGGCTGGCTGAAGACGCTGGAGCAGGCACTGAAGGTGGAGAGGGTCGAACTGGATGCTGAGGCGAAGATCCTGGCCGAAGACCGCATGGCCTTCGTGCTCTACAAGGAGAGGGTCCGCATAGCGCTGAAAACGCTCTACGACGGGGGCCTGGAGAAGCCACTGGCTGGAGCTAAGGAAGGCCCTGCTAAGCTGGTTCCCTTCCTCGTCGAGGCACTTGAGGAGGTCATGATCGGCATCGGCCCCATGGCTAAGGTCGATGCTCGCATCCTCTCTTCCACAACGCTGACACGGATCCTCAGCCACGTCTACCTCCACAACCCCGACACCAACCTCGATGACTTGCTGGAGCCCGTGGACGCCAAGCGCTCCGCCGCTGCTGCTGAAGCCGTCAAGGGTCGAGCGGAGGCCTTGCTGTCGAAGTTCCGCGCCTTCAACACCGCGCCCAAGCGAGGTGCTGCCGGCCCCGCAGCTCCAGGAGGTGGGGCTGCCAAGCACGATTCTACCACGAGCAGTGGCGCGGCCCAGGGGTGACCTTCTCGCGGCCTTTTTACTGCTTTGATTCCTGCAACATGCACCATGCCTCGTGGAGGCATTTAGATTTGTGTCTAGTATTGTGAGAACAATTTATTGTTTGTAATATTTGCTTTTGGATTTGCTAGAGTTTGCAATTTCCCTCCTATTTGCTTCTGTTCTACATCGGTAGAGCCTGGCCCCGTGCATACCTCAGCCGCCATTAGCCCCGACCGGATCACTAGGACGGGACTAAGGAGTGAGGGGCTACGTGACAAGTTAGGCTCCCGAGTCGCGATGCCTAGGAGTCACCCTTGACGCGCGAACAGCAAATAGGGAAGGGACGGAGGAGAGGATTTGTCGTTCTACGTCAGTAGGGCCCAGCCCCGCGCATACCTCAACCGCCGTTAGCCTTTCGGAACTAAGGGGTGAGGGGCTACGTGACCAGTTAGGCTCCCGAGTCGCGATGCTCAGGAGTCCCCCTTGACACTCAAACGAGTCTTCATACCTTGGCTCCGCTCGGGGAGGGGCGCACGACAACCAGGTCCGAGGGACCTGGCTGGGTCGCATGAGCTCGGGCGTGGACCGGGCGCAGCCCCCCTGTCCAGCCCCCTCACGCGGCACTCCCGAGGGGAGGCTCTGCGATGGTGCCAGACACTGAGCTCTGGGCTCCCTGAGGTTGATACAGCCGTTGGCTGCCCTCAGTTGTTTATCACCAGCGCGGAGCATAGTGCTTCCGTATGTGTACAGGCATAGCCGCTCCTCGGCAGTGTCGTCAGCCAGCGGGGAGCATGGTGCTTCCACTGGTGCGTGGGAGGGGGGCTCCCCTCCGGGAGGAGCCCCCGGGGCATGTACAGCCCCGCCCTGACATGTGGCCGGCACGGTAGGGCTTAAGGGAGGTGTATCTGGGAACCCGTGAGCCAGCGCGGGACTCACGAGGCCCTACCTCGAGGCGGGTTGCGCCTGGCTCTGGGCCTTTGTCAATGGTATGTTCCTACAAGGTGGTTAAAATGCAAATGCTCTATGTCCTCAGGTCCTGCCCCTCGAGCAAGCTCAGCCGCCGCTGGTATGACAAGTCGCAATGCCGTGGGTCAAGGCCAGGGGTGAGGGTTGGAGAGCCAGTAAGAGCCCTTGAGTCGCGATACTCAGGCACCCCCTTTTAACGTGCAAGCGATTCGCATGAGGAGAAATAGGCCCGTGGTGGGCGGCGAGCGACAATCATTAATAGGTCAAGCATGAAGGAGAAATTTAACTTAGATAGGTGCGGAGAGATCAAACACCACTGGGTCAGGCCCGAGCAGCTTGGGGATGATGCAGCCCGAGGGGCGCCCCCAACAAGGTAAGTAGAAGACATAAGAAAAACGGATAAATGCTGCAAGGGACCGAGCCACGCGACGTGGGAATGATGCAGCCCTGGGGGCGCTCCCAGCTAAAATGTAAACTGAAAAGAAGTCACCTGATACTATTACAAAATGATTGTTGGTGCAGCTGGCGGTGCAGGGCGAAGAAGCCTATCCTCACAAGCCCTCGGGACTCCGAGCCTTGTGAGGCTCAGGAGGTCCGGGCAGCCCGCTGAGGTCCATCTCAATCTCCTCCAGGAACGTGCGATGCTTGGCGACCTGAGCTTCAAGGGTGCTTCTCATCAAGCGCTGGTGGGCTGCAGCCGCGTTCGGCAAAACCGAAGGGCATGCAAACGAAGCTGTGCAGTGGGCCCGTGCAACGCCTCACGCGCGAAGGATAGAAGCACTCCTGAGAAGCGACTCGATTGAGCCCTGGGTAGTCGATGGAGACGCGCAGCCCGCCATCCTCGCCTGGATGGGGAGCTATGCTGGGCAGGCGGCGGTTGCCGCGCATGACTCTTGATTCCTCCAACTCCTGGGCGGCCTTGGTGATGAACTCCTGAGTGTTGGGCCCTCCATTCCTTACGCCTTCCTGAGGGAAGCGGGCCGTGAAGCACGCCTCCAAGTGGTGCCCAAGCGCCTCCCTCGTGATCTTGGCAAAGTCGGTGGCTCCCCAGGAGAGAGCCCCCGAGCCCTGCCCGAGGAGGGCGTCGGGTACGCCTTCCTATGCGATGGAGGGTGGCGCCCCTTGGACGGGCGCATGTCCTGGTGCGGCACCTTCGGAGGCGCCTGCCTCCTGAGGCCTTGAGCCAGGTGATGTCTTCTTCTTCTTGGGAGCTGCTCCAGGGAGGTTTCCACTCTTGTTGTCCGGGTCCTCGATCGACGCGGCCTGGAAGGCGCGCTCGAGGAAGCACACCGCATCCTTCTGTGCATAGGGGACCGTGATTACCCCACCGCTTCCTGGCATCTTGAGGACGTTGTAGCCATGGTGAGTCAGCGCCATGAACTTGGCCAGGGCTGGGTACCCAAGGATGGCATTGTATGGCAGGCGAATGTGGGCGACGTTGAAGTCAATGATCTCGGTGCGGTAGTTGTTGCGCCGTTCGAAGGTGACGGGAAGGCGGACCTGCCCTATCGGGACAGTGGAACCATCAGTGACTCCTGAGGAAGGCTTGGTTGGCTGAAGCTGATCATACGGCACTTGGAGATTGTTGAACGTCTTGACGGACAGAACATTGAGTCCCGCTCCACCATCGATGAGGGTCCTGGTGACTTGCACATTGCTGATGACTGGGGAACAGAGCATCGGGAGGACACTGGCCATTGCCGCGCACTTGAGCTGATCTGCTAAGCTGAACGTGATGGCGCACGCAGACCACCTGAGAGGGCGCGTGGCCTCAAGCTTGAGGAGGACTGCATTCACCTCGCGAGCAAACTGCTTGAAGATGCATTGTGAGGCTGGGGCCTGAGCGCCACCCAGGATGCAAGCAATCGCACGTGGCTCCTGGAAGCCCCCAGCCCCCTCGTCCTGATGATGGTCTTCATTCCTTCTTGGTGGTGGTGGCAGAGGAGGAAGGCCTGCGTTGCCCTGCGGGCGATCCTCATGAGGCTGATCTCTCCAAGATCCCTCGCGAGGCTAGTCCTGCCAGCGGTCCTCGCGAGGTCGGTCACGCCACCCTTGGCGAGGGCCATGGTCATCCCATCATCCTCCACCTCTTGCTCCGCCTCAGCCGTAGCCCCGATCGTTGCGCTTGGGGCATCGACCGACGTGGCCTTCTCGCATGGCCCTGAGCTCTTGACATTCGTTGGTGTTGTGAGTATGGAGATCGTGGTACACACAGTACCGGCTTCCCTTGGACGACTCTGGCTGGTCCCTGCCGTGCTTTGTGTCCGGCTCCGCTGCGAGCACAGCTGCTCCCTTGCGCTTCACGTCCTTGGCCTTGGCTTTCTTCTCTTCTGGGTCTGCTGCTGGGAGCTCGAGAAGGGAGAGGCGCCCTTCCTCAGCCCTTGCACACTTGGTCGCCAGGTTGAACAGCTCCAGTGACGTACACAGGTCTTCATGGATCGCCAGCTTCTCCTTCATCTTGATGTCGCGGACGCCATTAGAGAATGCCGAAATGATGGCCTCCTCAGTCACCCTGGGGATCTTGAGGTGAGCATTGTTGAAGCGCTGGATGTACTCCTGCAAGGTCTCTCCAGGCTGCTGCTTGATGCGGCGCTGGTCACCCACGGCTGGCGGACGGTCGCGAGTGCCCTGGAAGCTGGCGATGAAGCGGGTGCGCATCTCATCCCAGGAGGAGATTGTGCCAGGAGCCAGGTTTAGGAGCCAGGTGCGGGTGCCGTCCTTGAGTGCCATGGGAAACCAGTTCGCCATGACCTTTTCGTCCCCGTTGGCAGATTCGATGCCCAACTCATAGAGATGTAGGAACTTCGCGGGGTCTGCAGTGCCGTCATAGCGAGGAGGCAGGTCAGGCTTGAACTTGCCTGGCCAGGCGACACTGCGTAGCACGGGGGTGAAGGCGCGGTCGCCTGCGGTGGCCACCGGGGCCCTTTGCTGATGCTGGGCTTGCTCCTGGGGATCCCCGCGCGCTGCTGCCTGGAGCAGTGTGGGGTCTTGACGTGGTGGTGCAGCAATGCGGTCATGGCGCACCGGTGCCAGGAGCACGCGAGCACCGTCTTGGGGACGAGGGATTTCTTGGCGGCTCCTCTCTGGTCGCGTGGGCGCCGGACGCGGTGGATCTCGTCCTGGGGCCGCGCGCCTTGGAGCAGGGCGCCTTCTTGGGAAGGAGGCGGCGGAGGCACCTCCTGATCTGCGCCTCCTGCGCAGGATGGAGGGCGAGGCAGCGAGAGGGATGGCATAGGAGAGCCCCTTGGGGCACTAACGAGCTCGGTGATGCGGGCGAGCCAGTCCTCGTAGAGGTCGTCAACGGGTCGGTAGTGCAAGAGCTCACGCGCCAGGAGCAACGCGGCGTGTGTGTCCGTGGGGGCGCGACGGGCGTGGGACCACAAACCGGCTGGAGTCAGCGACGGGGTGGCGGTGCGGCCTTCCCTCCGCACCGAAGGATGCAGAGATTAGGCCTGCTGCTCGTTCCCCGCCGGGCCGGTGGCGGCGTTGGCGGTAGGCAACGGGGAACGACGGGGACACCCACCGACGGGAGCCGTCTGGGCGACGCGAGCGGCAAGAACAGCCCAACGCTTAGAGCGAGCTCGGCGAGCGTCAGCCATGGACACGACGGCAGATCATACACGAAATAGCGAAAGCAAGATTCCGGTGCACCCCTACCTGGCGCGCCAAATGTCGGATGTTGGGTTCCCGCAGACCCTCAAGATTCTAACTCTGGCGTGCGCACGAAGATCTCTCCCCTACCGATCTACGTCCGATCGCCTCGTGAGATCTAGGCTGGAAACGATGAACAACACAAGGGACACGAGATTTATACTGGTTCGGGCCACTGTTGTTGTGTAATACCCTAATCTAGTGTGTGGTGTGGTGGATTGCCTCAGGGGCAGATGATGAACAGTACAAAGGAAGAACGGCCTCGCAAGAGGTGTTCTTGAGCTAGTGCGATGAACTGCTTGGGTCAGTTCGATCGCCTCTCTCTCTCTCTCTCTCTAATGAGCACCCGAGCCGATCCCCCTACTCTATGGTGGCTAGACCTATTTATATAGGACCTGGGCCTCTTCCCAAATATTGAGCGGGAAGGGCGCCAACAATGGCCATTTTGAAGGGGAACATATAGTATAGGTTATCCTGACTAAAGTTGATCTTCGGCTGCCAAAAGCGTTGGTGATGACACCGTCTTGGGCTCCACGGTGACCTCCATCCTGCCGCTCCGCTGGTCTTGGTCTCGTTACACTGAAATGGCAACCTTTGCCTGATGCCTTCGTACTCCATGTCTGTTGCCCCCTTTGCACCAAAGAGGAAACAAGGACACTGCGCAGGCCAGCGCCCGCCTAGCGCCCACCTGGTCTCGATTGTCATGGCTTGCGTCACGAGCACCTCACGAGGTACCCTGCCTTGTTTCATCCGCCCCGCGAGGCTTGGCCCCTCGCGAGGGTCTTGAGTCTTGTGCCAATGAAGATGGGCCGTAGTGGGCCACCACTTGAGCCACGCCGCAGGCAGGCAAGTCAGGGGACCCCCGTTCCCAGAACGCTGACACGCCTGCCTAAGCCACATCTCGCCCACCTGAGGTATATATAACTTCTTTTAGATTTCATGCTTCATTGTACTGTTCCAACTCCCCAGGTCATTGCATGCGGGTTTTATTCTATACCACTAATCCCCAGCTCCCCATGTACATTATCTAGGGTTCCTTGGCTGGTCCAACATCACCTAATTTTTACTATTAGAGGAAAGGCCACACCAAAAGTTCTCCTGGTTTATGCCTCGGCGGAGGTATACATGTTTCTTTAACAAAAGTATATGGTGCTTGTGCGGTCATTGTCCATATGATCCTATTGTTGTTGCTAATCTAATACTATCACTAGTAAAATTAAGCAACGCCCATGTTAGAGTGATGTCCCTTTTTAAGTAATGATGCTATCAATCTAGAGGCGTCGATATGACACTTCTATGATGATAATTGTGACAAAACCCGGTATCATCATAGATGTGGTGGGCTCCTACTTCTATGACAAAAAATCATGACAAAAAATGGGCTTTTCGTCCTGGGCGGGCCGGAGACGCAGCTGCATGACATTCTTTGGGCCGTCCATGATGGAAAAAACTATGGTAGAAGCGAGGGCGAGGAAAATTTTGGGGAGTTCCCGGTTACGGTGGGAGGTCGGGGGCCGAGCGATGCACGTTTCTCTCGTACACGTACACGCATGTGTGTGAGGCGTTGGCTCTAAAAGAACCCGAGCGAGGCGTTGGGCTCTAACTGAACCCGAGCGATTGCACTTCAGGCTACGCATTACTGAAAACGATCGATGGCTGTTAACTGAACCCGATCGAGCGATTCCTTCGCTACTGCTGCTAACTGAAGCCGATCGATGTTGCCTCTGGGATGAACAGTGAGCATTGCGGGGGGGAGGGGTCGGATGAATAGTGAGCGGTGGCGTTGCCTCTGGATGAACAAGACCCCGTGGTGTGGAGGGCTGGATGAACAGTAGACGGTGGAGGGGTGCCCGTGGAGGGGTGGTTGAACAGGAACCCGTGGTGTGGAGGGCTGGATGAACAGTAGACGGTGGAGGGGTGCCCGTGGAGGGGTGGTTGAACAGTAGCCGGTGGAGTAGCGCGCGGTGCAGGCTAGATGAACAAGAGCCCGTGGAGGCTGGAGGAGGTCGACGGTAGCCAGTGGAGGCTAGAAGAGGTCGATGGTGGCGATGAACAGTATCCCGTGGAGTCCCGTTTTGCGGTACACCACACCCATCCCGATGAACAGGACCCCGTTTCGACCGTAGCGCTCCAACACAAGTCTGTTTCCTCCGTTTTGCGGTACGCCACACCCCTCCCGATCAACAAGACCCCTGTTTCGACTGTAGGAGGTCCGTTTCATCCATTTTGCGGTATGCCACACCCCTCCAGATCAATAGGACCCCCGTTTTGACTGTAGGAGGTCCGTTTCCTCCGTTTTGCGGTACGCCACACCCCTCCTGATCAACAGGACCCCCGTTCGGAACGTAGGAGGTTCGTTTCCTCCGTTCTGTGGTACGCCAGGCCTCGTTTCCATCGCCTGTTCCATCCAAGCCCTCCCAATTAACACGACCACGCATTCCGTTCCGACGCAGCCGGTTAGCTCCCACGCATTCCGTTGCCTCCCGATGAACACGACGCATTCCATTGCCTCCCCATGAACACGACACATTCTGTTGCCTCCCCATGAACATGACGCACTATGTTGGCTCCCCATGAACACGACGCATTCCGTTGCCTCCCCATGAACACGACGCATTCCGTTGCCTCCCCATGAACACGATGACGACGCTATTTCTCCGTTCCGACCGAGCCATGTACACGAGCCCTAGCCATACGTATGTGCGAGTAGGCATTCGAGACCCTGCCCGTATGTACGTACGTGGCTGTATTTTCTTTCTTGCACCCTGGCCGCTATACGTATGTGTACATGCTACGTGCGCGCCTATACTATGACACATGCGCGCCTCTACAACGACCAGTATGTACGTACACGTTCGCGACCAGAATGACAACGCTACGTACGCTTCGACCAGGTCGTTCCCGACTGTCAGGCACTTCCTTGCCTGTGAAGATGTAGCTAGTGGGTCCCAGCAGTCAGGGGGGCGAATCATTTTGGTTTTTTTTGCCCGGACGCACTTCCTTGCGTGCGAAGGTGTAGCTGCTGGGTCCCAGCAGTCAGGGGGGCGAATCGTTTTTTTTTTTGCCCGGACGCACTTCCTTGCATGCGAAGGTGTAGTTGGTGGGTCCCAGCAGTCAGGGGGCGAATCATTTTTATTCGGACGCACTTCCTTGCATGCGAAGATGTAGCTGCTGGGTCCCAGCAGTCAGGGGGGCGAATCTTTTTTTCGGACGCACGTCCTTGCGTGCGAAGATGTAGCTCGTGGGTCCCAGCAGTCATGGGGCGAATCATTTTTTTCGTGAAATACGGTGGCCCGTCCGGTGGGTCCCCATTGTCAGGTGGAGGAATAATTATTTTGCTTGTAATAAGGAGGCACTTCCTTGCGGCTGTCGTGGACCCAGCTGTCAGCCTCTCCACGTACAATCCACGTCCGATGGAAGTCGTTTCTTGACCACGTTGACCATGCCATGCTGAGAGCACCACAGTGGTGGACGACGGCGAGGCCTAGGAAGGGGACGACGCAGAGCCGGGGAAGACGCGGCAGTGGATGCACACACGGAGAGGAGTACGAGGGTTCACTGGTTCGGCTGCGCTGCTGTCGCCGCAGAATAACAGGGGGTGTGGGTGAGTGGAGGGATGGCCTGGCCAGCGGTGGGAGTAGTAGGGTGCGGTGAGGCCTCCGCGGCAGCACAACCCTCCATGGGAGGCAGGAGCAGGCGGCACGACTGGCACTGCTTTGGGCGGCTGGAGCAAGAAGACCAGAGGTTGAAGAAGCACGACGACCGTTGGATGGACATCGTACGGTCACTGCACCTAGAATCGTTTATATTGACTAAGTTGACAAAGCCCTTGGTACGTCAACTTAGTAGGCCACAGGTCAGCTTCTGAAACGGTGCGCCCCAGATGTCAGGGGGAGGAATCATTTTTTTGGCGGGCGAAGCTAGAATATCCGAGATTGAAGAAGAAGCACGGCATCCGTTGGATGGACATCCAACGGCCACTGCTGCTAGAACTGTGTGTTGACTATAAGTTGACAAAGCCTTGCATACGCGTCAACTCTGTTTTTTCAGGGGACGCGTCAACTTAGTAAGGCCAGAAGTGTGTGGCAGAGAACTTATAGCCCATTTGAGATTTGTAAGAATGTGTAGCCCATTTTTGAATTCTAATGGAATTTACTACAGCCCATTTACAGTTTGTTAAAAGTACAACCCATTTCGACCAACCGTTCAAAACAGAATTCAATAAAATTTCCCACATTTTGACGGGATCCGAAATATTTTTATCCCGAAATTTCTAGTCAGATTAAATATAATTTCAATATAAATTTATATTACGTAAAAATCCAACGAAACATTGCGCTCGCAGCAATTAATGAAATTAAAATTTTCAATATCCAAAAATAATATTTTATAAAGTAATCACGTGTCTGGTGCATTTTTTTATAGTTACTGCCTAGTTTTTATAATTACATCCCATTTAATATTTCTTAAAGCCCATTTTCTTGTTAAGCCTAATGCATCCCTCCTAGGAAAGATTTGTAGCCCAGCGGGGCGGAGAATAACAACTTGACCTTGCCTGGGTATTCCTAAAAATAGTATAGCTGGGTTAGCCATTTTTAGCTTGAAAAAAATTAATATCTGGGCTGGATATCTGGCCTGGGCTAGACGGGCCACAGCCCGCCCAGTTAATACCTGCAGCGATGTTTTCGTTGTTGGTTCAGAGGAGAAAAATTAATATCTGGGCTAAACATCGAAAAACTCTGCACTGCTCACACCTCAAAAACACAAATACCGCTCGAGCTGCTTGGTCCTAGCTGTCGGTCACTTCTTGTGCAATTCTCTCATTTATTGACTACTCCCTCCTTTCCGGTTTATAGTGCTCAATTCAAAAATCTCACCAATCGAGGTAGATGGTGAGTGGTGGAATACTTTTTGTAGTTTTGCAAAAGCACCTAATTAATGCTCTTGTTATCCTCAAAAAATTATGTTTATCAATGCATTAATTGCAATGCATGCATGCATAAAGTACATGCATTGGTCAATTTTCCCTTAATACTTGCATGCAATGATTTAATGCACCTTGGAATCTGAACATGTGATGGAAAACAACCAAATTGAGCCTTATAAAATGGAAAAACTAAAATTTTGAGATAAGCCCTATAAACCGGAAAGGAGGGAGTACATAGGTTGACAATGGTGTGGGACCGTGATGTCAGGAAACCAGGAGGAAGCAAAATAAATTATAGTTCTATATATATATATATATATATATATATATATATAATAAGGAGGCACTTGCGTACGTGAGGCTATGGACCTGGTGGGTCCCCATTGTCATCCTCTCCAAGTAAAGTCATCTCCTCTCCCACGCGCTCTTTCCGCCCGAAACGGTCAGCGCCTCCCGCCCCGCTTCCCGGTGCAGGGGATTGCTCCGCCTTCAAACGACACAAGTGTCGTCCGTCCATCCAACTGCCGCCCACATTAATAATACGCGGTAGCCGAGGCGGCTACTCCGGCGCCACACGTCCATCCCTCCGCCCGCCCACCATTGCTATATAAACTGTTGCGCCGTCCATATCCGCAGTCATCCGCATCTGTTCCCTTTCTCCTATCCACACCACTACTGCCCACCATGGCTTCCTCGCGCTCCAGCGCTCTTTGGGACAGGCGGACGATAGACCACAAGGAGATGGCAGCCATTGCTGCCGACCGGCTGGCCGGCAGGCAGCCGGAGGACGACGACGTCCCAATGGAGAACATGGTGGTCCATGATCCAGCGCCAACCCCCTCTTCCGTGCCATCCTCGCCAGTGCATTGCACCATGACCATCGGCGAGGCCCATTCCCAATATATGGACAGGGTGAGGCAGATGCGTGAGGAGCAATTCTAAGAGGCGCAGGCCGACGCCGCCTACAACCACCATCTCCTCCAGGAGCACTTGCAGGCGGAGGAGCAGATCGCTGCGGAGCGGGCGGAGCAGGAGGCGCTGCTCGACTAATACCGCTCCGCCCGCAAGGGCCGGCTCGAGTGCTAGCGGTACCGCATGCGGGTGGCGGAGGCTGCAGCTGCCTACAAAGAGGCTAGCAAAGAGGGGATGAAGAGGGTGAGGCGCTGTTTGGCGAGACCGAGGAAGAGGCAGAGGACAATGCCGGCTCCGACGAGTCCCCGCTCCGCTGGCGTCGACGAGGCCCTGCTCCGCCGAGGCCCCGTGGCGCCAACAACGAGGCAGAGGACATCACTGGCTCAGCCGAGGCCCCACCCTACTGGCAACGTGGGGGAGGATTTCCACCGCTCCGCTGAGGTGCCACCCGCCGGCAACGTGACTAAGGACATCGCTGTTTCAAGTTGAGCACCCCTGTTTGCACAAATATAAAAAAGTGATTAGTATAAAGCAAATTGTACTATGAATTGACAGTTTCAACAGGCACATACATGGTCCATGTAGAGCACACTTTCAGAAAAATGGAACTCACCAGAAAGAATCCTAGAACATCGTACTCGCGCATCACAGCAAAAAAATGGAGATTTGTCAGTCCTTCTGAGCTGAAGTTAGTTTGGTCCTGTGGGGAGTAATGTAACCATCCTTCAACTACTCCTTCTGATGAGAAGATAGACATGGCTTCTTTATCCTAGCATAATAGGAACTAGTCACTTCACGTACTCCATATTCTTCTTTAGAGGAAGATGATCCTGTTGTGCAAAGACTGGAGGACTACTAAATTCTAGCATCCCTGTTTGCTCGAAAAAAAGGAAAGGAAATATTTAAAATAGCACAAATGAAGCACTTCTCAAGGACAATACCACTTTTTCATGACAGTATCTAAACAGTAGCACAACACCAATAGAGATGACAAAGCTCAATCATATGGATGAAATCAGTGGGAGAGTACCAACCTTTGTCAGGAGGCTTATTGTGTAGAGCATACAGATGAAGCACTTATCTGGAACCATCTGTTGCTATCTACGGTGGTGGCCATGCTTACTATATACTCCTCGATTAGTTAAATGTTTCCAACATCTTGTTGTGCAGTTCCACTTAAATATATGGTATCTTCAAAGAAGATCCCTGTTTGCACAAGTAGAGATAATTACGTATTACATTAAGAGTGGTATCAAATCAGTGGCAAAATAATTGCTCGTTCTAGCCATAGCAATAAATTAAGATGCAAAACTATATCATTACTTGTGTCATCATAGTTCCAGTGCTTCATTACAGCACCGGGAGTTGATTTTTGTTTTTCTTCCGCTTGTTCTTCCCCTTCATCACTTGGTTCAATAACAGACAAGCTTCTCCTTCAATATAAGATTTGGCATGTAAATTAGGGAGCACAAGTATCGTACTAAACTTAATTTTCTGATAAAAGTGGCAAAATACAGGCCAGCAGTTGTGAAATATCCTTATCTTACCTCAATGGGATATTACGGTGCACATACAGATTGGAAGTCTTGTCTCCATTTGTGCAGTTCACTAAAATCAAGCAACATTATTGTACAAGTAGCACAACATATGAAAGCACACTGCAGAATCATGTGAAAGAAGGCTAGTACTGACCTCTCATGATGCGGAATTCAAACAACTCACAAGAAGAAGATCTGAACCAAATTCGCCTTAACGGATAGGAAGTAAGATTTCCTCTTGTGCAGTGCCACTAAGATCAAGCAATCAAGCAACGTTTTCGGTGTGACATTTTGGTTGAACTACACAAAACACTCTTAAAACAAAAGTGTTTTGTGTAGTGCAACAAAAGGTCACAATGGCAATGAGGTGAAGTAGATAACCCTGTTTACACAGAGGTGCAAAGGAAACAATTAGTGGTCAATAATGGTGGATGACACAGAAGCCAACAAAAAGAAGCATCTACCTTATCTAAATGGGAAAGAAAGCAAGACAGTTGCATTTCTCAAACGGTGGCATTGATTAATATTAACATAGAGATTATATTAACAATAAAATTCGTTAAACATGTAATTTTCATTTAACTGTGGAATTGCATCAATTTTCCAGCGGCATTATTAGAGGGTGTTTATTTACAGGGACATTTTTGTGTAGGGACTAAAAAAACTCCGTGTCAGTCCCATCTAAACCAAACAGGAGGGACTTTTAGGGACTAAAAGTGGGCATTTGGGACTAAAGAAAGAAGACCCCCGGGGAGTCTTTTTGGGACTTTTTCCAATAGTTGCCCCTGCCACGCATCGCACCTTGTCTCTATTAGTTCATTACTAGGGGTAACATGGTATTTTAGCATGTCATTTAATAACCTCTAGTCCATGTTTAGTCCCTGGAACCAAGCAGGTAGGGACTAGGGAGTTTTTAACCAAACAGGGCATTGGATTAACAACAACTAATGAGTTGCACGGGACAGTGGATGCACCAGCAGCATGTGCATCCACCGAGTACTGTGGTCATGCACAGTCTGTTGCAACAAAGAACAAACAACCAAGGATCATATTTGTGTTGGTCCCAGTTTTGTTATCTTTAGACACCTTTTCCTATGTGAGCGCAACAAATCTAGTCCTACTCAAACTCTACAGCCTTGTCCCTTCCTTTCCTTTTTGAACTAGTACTTTCGCCCCTTCCTTTCCTCTTTGAACCACGTCCTAGATTTATGCGATACAACTTTCCCCACTACTTTCCCCCATTCCTTTCCTCTTTGAACCATGTCGTAGATTCATGCTATACAACTTTCCCCCTTTGTTTCCTCTTTGAACCACGTCCTTGATTCATGCTATATACAACTTTTCCCACTCCTTTCCTCTTTGAACCATGTCCTAGATTCATGGTATACATGCAGCTAGAGCAATGCATGTGGAGTAAGTAATTTATACCTTAAGGTTCTTGGGGCATGGTTCGGTGGGCGACGGGACGGCGGTGAAGGAGGGGTCGGAGGCCCTCCCGCGCCTCCACTGGGTGGAAAGTGAATAGCTGTGCCGGTAGTGCATTGCCTCCCTCGCCGACGACGACAGCGTTAAGCCTCCTTCCCTTCCCGGCGGATGGATCCCGCCGGCTCTTTGAGCAGCAGTGAGGGGAGAGAGAGGCCAACGAAGTCTTGTTTAGATCTGGGAGGGCGAGAGAGTGTGAAGAGAGCAACTACAAGCGCTGAGGCTCCAGCGGGAGAGGGCGAGAGAGTGTGAAGAGAGCAACTACAAGCGCTGAGGCTCCAGCGTGTGTATATATACTGGAGAGAGAGTGTGAAGTGTGCAAACACTAGAAAACATTTTGACCAGTCAAAGAATCCTCTTGGCACAAATTATGCTCAAGTGTAGTTATCGAACCCGAGACCTCAAGTTTGATGAGCGAACAAGCTAACCAGCTACACAACCCTCCCGTTATGTTCAACGAGAGGAAAATAACCTTTTATACATTCCTGTATTCCTGTGACAAGCATGCCGTGTTTTTTTGTGTGTGTGGGAGTCATTGGGATTTCAATCATAATCGTGTCATGTGGCTTTGGTGGTAGGACTATCCACAGTGGTGCAGAAATAATGCAGCCTTAGTCACCTTACCTCTCTCAACGTAATACGTTGGGTCCCACCAGTCAGAGGGTGAAACAAACAAATTAATAAGAAAAATTAAAAGCGCTAGCTGTGTATCTTACCTCACACATCTCGCTACTGCTCGGGAACACTGTCCAATTGATCCATCTGTTCGTTCACGTACTATTTTAAGTGAATCTTATTATAACATGCACACAAATTTTGGGCACTTATATTCGACTTAAGTCAGTGTGCCACCTTATCTTGTATACTTACTACTCCCTCCGTCTAGGTGTAATAAGTCACGTTAGAAGGTGCAACGGGACCAAGGTGCGTGCGTTTGTGTGTGTGTGTGTGTGTGTGTGTGTGTGTGTGTGTGTGGGCGTGTGTGTGTGTGTGTGTGTGTGTTTAACAGCATGTGTGTGTTAGAGAGAGCGACAGATCGACCTACCCCTACAGAGAGATGGTGTGTATTGTATGATTTTAGCCGCGAGAGTCGGTACATCCTCTCATTTCCGGGCGTGTCTGGTAGGGACATGCGGACAGCTGCCACGCCTGCTCCTGACCAGCCTGGCCCACCCAAAGCCCCTCCATCGCTCGCGCGCACTTCCCGCCTGAAACGGTCAGCGCTGCTCCAAAGAATAGGTGCTGCATTCATGCCCGGGTAGAGCGGACGCGACCTCTCACTGGCACAAGAGTGATGGTTGCTTTGTCCGTCCAACTTACTGCTGGGTCTATGTGATTTGACGGCTCATTGGTCTTTATTACTGAGGTGGTAGGACTGCTGGATGTCCCACGCTTTCGGCGAAAGGAGGTACTACTACTACTACTAGATTACAGTTTTCTCCATTCTTACAGCGGAGGTGTGCAAGAGTAGTGAAAACACGCAGGCTAAGTGATTTCATGGCCCACCTCACACTATCCCCATGCGACACCTAACTCTTTACATAGTACTCCCTCCGTTCCTAAATATTACTAGATGAGTCCCCGCGCGTTGTCGTGGAACAGCGGTATATCTCTCTGCGCAAAATTATCGATTGCATAGAACTAAAAAAAACTCTATAACCGCATGACAAATGTGGTAGCCAAACTAAATAAACTCCCATCATCATTTAGATCATCCCACGTAAGGAAAAAAGATCAGCCAACTCCTACTGCATAATGGGATTATATTTTTCTTTTTGACATGTTCATGGGACTTAAAAGCTCACTTACATGCATGCTACCGGTGCATGCTTGCATGCAGACATGTTGATGTGATTTAAAACCCACTCACATGCATGTGCCACGGTATTTCTGCATGCTTGCATGTGTCTTAGTGTGGAGCCTCTCAACGTCTAGATCAGACGGCTATTATGGACTGATTTACTTCATCTAACGGCTACATCAATTTTGATGATGTGGCTCAAGGAGGGGATAGAGAATTCCTAGTAGTGGGGGCTAGCTATTACTAGTAGATAAGTCTTTGTAGAGATTCCACTAGGTGAACTACATACGGAACAAAATGAATGAATCTACACTTAAAATGCATCTATATACATCTGCATGTGGTTAATGGTGAAATCTCTACAAAGACTTATATTCAGGAACGGAGGAAGTACTAGTATAGTACGTACTGTAATTTATCAGCGAGATAAATTTGTACAATGCTATGAAGCCTCCAGCTTCTGTTACATGTATCTTGCGTCCAAGGTTGCCCATTGCAACATTTCATCAAATACAAAGGAGACTAACATGCATGCTATTGCATCTCAATGATTGACAGATCATAGCAAATATGTACTCCCTCCGTTCCAAAATAAGTGTCTCAACTTTGTGCAAACTTTAGTACAAAGTTGTACTACTACTAAAGTTGACACTTATTTTGGAACAGAGACAGCTAAAGAAAAAAATGATCCATGCAGTCCCTAGCCCTTGAACCGTGAACCCTGACCAGGTTTCAATTTGCTAGCAACGTTCGAGCTTCCTAATCAATGAAGTTTGCAACCTTTTGACCATCGGATCATTTTGTGCAGTTTCACCAAAATTGAGATGAGCATCCCTGTGGCAAAGAAATTGAAGAAGCGTGATTAGAATAAGATTAATTGGACTAGTTGATGAGACATAAACTCATCACAAATACAATATATAGAAGCCAGTAGAGGTATGTGCGGGGGCAAAGAAGTAGAGAAATATCCACAGGGAGTGATGTGGGCAGCTAGAGCACTGGTGCAAGCCAGCTGTAAAGGGAGTTGTACCTGAGGGACGTAACTCAACCTTGAGGAGGGCGGCGGGAGGCGGGAATTGCCCATGTCGCGACAGTGAGCAAGGGAGGAAGACAAACTCGGCTTTGTGAGAGAGAACAGCGGGACCCCTGATCGGGACGTGCTGACAGTGAGTTTTCGCCATCGGCAACGGCCACCGCATCTACACTAAGCATCCACCCCTTCCCCAAGCGGACGCGATCCACCCGGATGTTAGAGATGTGGCCACAGTAGTTTTGTGCGAGAGAGTGTGAAGAGAGCAACCCAGCAAGCAACCGTGTAGGCTGGCCCGTCCTGACTATGTATATAGTGGAGCGGTTTCCTTTTCTCTCCATATGAACCTATCATATTGCGTACGTGCCACTGAACAAAAAAAACTTTATTTATAAATGATGCGGCACCTACTACTCGTTCTCCTATAAGCTTGCGCTTGGCATCTCCAAAATATTAACCTTGCGATTGGCTCTTCGCCTCTTCAGGAAGTCGAGCAATAATGGTAGTGCAGTATATATCGTTCTGGCTATATGAGACCAAATGAATTGCTGCACGTCCACCACGTGGGCGAGGGTCGAGGGGCGAGGGAGAGTGCTACATATGGAGCAAAATGAGTGAATCTACACTCTAAAATACGTCTATATACATTAGTGTTTGGAGTATGTACTAGTAGTTCATATTTAAATCTACTAAAGGACATATATATTCCAAACAATATGATATAATCTCTATAACCAAGGTAGTAGGGACGAGGAGTAAATGGAGGGAGTAGTAAATTTTTCTCCTCGTCCTGCGAGCCACTGTGCGCATGGGCGAGGGACCGGGCGTAAGGCGGAGCAAGCTTCACCTCATCTTGCGAGCCACCACGCCCATGGGCGGGGGAGACGGCATACTAAGCAAGCTTCTCCTCGTTCTGCGAGTTGACGGGACACATTAAAAGTACTCCAGTATATAGAGCCTTGCCTCTAAGGTAGGCCCCACATGGTTTGCCTCTTTTTTTAACATAACACATCAAGTCGCAATTTGTTTGTTCACCCGTGGTAGACGATCCTCCCTCCACCAAGTGGACAACCAGTACAGGTGCCAAATTACCACGTGGGCTGCCTTTTTCGTACAGAAATGAGCTCCACTGTGTACCCGCGCGGTTGTGGTTGGGAAAGAGACAGGAGTACGTGCGCCGTGCATGCACCTCTTCTCTTTGTGCACGTGCCCCACCTACGTGTGTGTGTGAGAGAGATACAAACCGCGTTCGTGAGTGTTTTTTGTTTTGGGGTGGGGGTGGGGGTGGGGTGGGGGGTTGATTTCGTGAATTATTTGTGGGAATATGTGTCGATGACATCTCAAACAAAATTTTGCATGCAATGTGTGTGAAATGGAGGCCTATCCATATCATACATAGAGGGTTGGGCAATCCACGAGAAGAGAGGGAGGGGTCATAGCTATCGATAGAGTCGAAGAGAGGATCTAGTGGGTGGGCACGAGATCGATGAAGAGAGCCATCGAAATTGTGTGTGTATGCAAGTCAAAGATATAGGGCGACTGGCCTACCGGAACTTTAGAGGGCACATGTCAAGTTTGTGTGTGGCAGGAAGACATGACTAGAGCGCTCGATGTATCAGTGTGTGTGGGGGGAGGGGGGTGGGGGGAGGGGTAGGCAGAGGCCTAACTATAGAGGTAGAATGACTCGTATATGTGTTGAGAAGGAGAGACCCACCTATGTATTGAGGGAGATCGGTCGACATCCATACATAACTGAAGGGCGGGAAATATGATGGGACAGAGAGAGAGAGAGAGAGAGAGAGAGAGAGAGAGAGAGAGATAGAGAGAGAGAGAGAGAGAGAGAGAGAGAGAGAGAGAGAGAGAGAGAGGAGAGAGAGGGAGGGAGAGGGAGGGAGGGAGAGGGGTAGAGTGATGCATGGGTGATGGAGTTGCTTCTCGGAGATGGTGGGAGAGGCCTACTAGACAAACTGAGGGTGGAACTGCAATGTTATAAGAGTGGGGATGTGTTTCTGTGTGTGCCTGTGCATGATAGATCTGTCGGGACACATCCATGGATGATGAAGGAGAACCATGTGTTTAGTAAGCAAACCTAACTAGATAGGTAGATCAATTGTTGTTTGTCGGAGGAAGGGAGAGACACAACTAATGAGGTAGATCGTTAGACGTGTGGGTAAAAACGAGTTATAAGGACCTAGCTAGCTATATGTATAGCGAGAGACCGGTCGGTGTACGTCCATTTGTTAGAGGCAAATAAGGCCCAGCAAGACGGATAGACAGAGAGAATGGAGCTAGGAGATGGTGCGAGAGGCCCAACTACTAGCTAGATAGGGGGAGGAGTGTGCGGTTGTGAGATTGATGAAAAGAGAGGCGAGAGTTTACACGTGTATCTGACCGTATGAGTGACACGAGGCAAGGACACATAAAGGAGGAGATTGAAGGTGTGTGTGTGTATGTTGTAGGCAGGCATCGCTAGAGAGGTTTATCGATCGGTGTGTGTCGGAAAGTAGCTGTGGAGACTCCGGGAGAATGACCTAAAGAAAAAAATGAATATGCCCGTTGGATAGAATGCCGAGGGAGGGGGAGGGCGAGGAGGGCGTGTGCATGCACGAGAGAAAGTTAGTGGTAGCTACAAAGGTTAGAGGATTGTGTGGGTGTAAGAGACTAACAAAGATCATAATTTGATATGAAAGCGGATTCATATATTTCAATAGGAGATCATAGTGTTTTAAACATTGCATGCATGAATATAGCGGTGATACACGTGATGTGCACATGTTATACCATAATGCGATAATGCATGGCGTTTGCAACTCACAGCTAAACGCCGAACAATCTAACCCATACTATACATCAAACAATCTCACATTTTTTTTGAATTTGTGATAATGTGTGGCGTTTGCAGCTTACAACTAAATATCGAACAATCTAAACAATACTATATATCAAACATTCTCACATTTTTTTTGAATTTGTGGTAATGTGTGGTGTTTGCAACTCACATCTAAATACTTGTAGGCGTAGGGGGCGGGGCACCATACATAATGTGATAAACACATTATACATATGAGACATGGTTTAGATTATGAAGATCTAGCTAGAGCTAGAAATGTAATGTGATTTTAAATCAAAATAAAGTGGATTCGGAAAATCTAGTTTGAGTTCATATAGTACACATAGTTCATATGTAACACGAGACTAATCATGAGGTGTGCTATGAAGATAATACACAAACGATTGTTTAACTTGACAATAATGATGATTGTAGATCTTATTAAAAACAGAGAAATGAATTAATGTTTTGACTTTGCAACAATCATTACTGTAGATCTTATTCAAATAGAGAAACGAATTCAAATTTAGTTCATATTGAAGCGGTACTATATACGTTTGGAATGCACTAAAACGTTCATTTGAATAGTAGGTTGCATGCATTATACACGTAGCGAAATATTTTAATTGAACATAACATGAATTGAAAGTTTTGAATGACATTTGTAGTGCGCATTGATTTGGTACATTACATGTTAGGCTTGTCCAGAAATTTGAACCCGCGCCTTGTTAGCCCGAAATATTTAAGATATATCCTTGTCTCGTTGTGCTCCGACAACTCCCTCCATCTCAACCCGTGCCTTGCTATTCCGAAATTACAACGCGCGCGAAAACTCCCACCTCCTGTGAAATACCGACACGCGAAATGCCCGTGGTACCCCTGAACCGAAAGAACTGCCTCAAATCATGGGGGGGGGGTACTTTCGTAACTTACCCCACATTTTGGACAAGCGCGTCTCTAAGCCATGGTTCCCCACTACCATCCCATCCGCCTACCCATTCGTACACCGAGACCGCAAAAACCCACGAAGAAACCCCACACCCTGCTCCGTCCGCCACCCAGCCGGAGCCTCTTCCCCGACGACATCGTCCACAGCAACACCTCGACGTCCCTCATCTACCGTACCGGATGAGGATCCGTCGTCAATCTCATCGTCCCGCCGGTTCAGCCACCCCGTCCTCCACCTCCAAGGAGCTGCCTCGACGTTCCCCTCATCTTTCGCACCACCTCCATTCCCACATCACCGTCTTCACCTGCACCACCGGAAGAGCATCATCATCACCATTTCCTCAGATGAAGTTGCGGCCTAATCGGCGCCACAAAAGAGGTTGTACACTAATCGCCGCATTTTCTTCTTGATTCGATCTCACGGTGCTGCCGGTGCTCGGTCCAGAGCCGACACAGCGCCGCTCCATCCACGGCGGCGTAGCCGGCCACTTCCTCCATGGCGTCGCTCCCTCGTCGGCGACGTGCACATCAGTAGGAGCTACTGCTACTTTAGCTCTCGCTCGCGCTGCTGCTCTGCTCTTGCTATCAGTCCCTGCCTGGTCTGCTCTTTCAATTGCTCTTGCTCGCGCTGCTGCTCTCTCTCTTGCTCTTCCTTGCGATGCTGCTCCGATTTAGCTACACTTTGGTCGACTGAATCGACTTTTGGGTCAGTCGATTTTCAGGGGGTGGGGGGTGCTCCCTGGGATGAAGGAAGAACCAGCCGCAGTAGGGAGGGGGGCTCGCCGGAGAGGTACCCCACTATCTATCTTAGGGTTCAGGATGGGGGCGGTGGTCGCCGGGGTGGCGGGGCATTGGCGGGGCGGTGGCATGGGGATCGCCGGAGAAAAAGCTCGGCACGGGGGGGGGGGGGGTCTAGGGGGATGGCCGGGGCGGCGGTGGACCGGCGGTGGGGAGTGTTTTCGGGGCGGGCGGGGCAACGCACCACCGTCCACGGGCGGCGGGGTCTGCTGTTTGGCCGGTGGTGCCTGGCTGCTCAGGGGGGTGGAGGTTGGAGATGAACCACATGCCCTTGATTTCGTATCCAACGGTTGCAAAATCGACGGACCAGAGATGAAAAAGTCAGTTGACCGACGTGTAGCCTCACCTTGCTAGTGCGTTCATGTGGGGACCCCGACTCATAAGTCGAGATCACCGAATGCACGTGTACAGTGATCCCAGAGATCAATGCTCACTGAACACACAGAAGCTGAATAACAAGAGTCTTACGTCCATACATACCGTCTTACACAAATTATGACCATTATGGTCAAGTCTTACATTGATAAAGCCTTAAGGGCTGAACATCAAATGAAACACAAGCAGCGGAAATCTTCGTCGATAAGTAGAACCCCTGCCATCTGTCTTAACCCTACAGGCATTCTGACTGGGAAATGTCCTAGTTCGCATGTTCATCTCCAAAGAACTCTTCTTCGAACTCCGGTTCTTCCATGCCTGGTCAATTAAATAACTAGTGGCAAGCCAATGAGTACTTTGAATGTACTCGCAAGCAACCCATGTTTTGGTCCAAGATGTAACAATACATGATGCAGGTAAATTTTTGCAGAAAGCTAGTTTTGAGTGCAATGACATGTTCAACAACTTGTAAGACATGCATCAAGAGAATTCAAGTAACCATGAGGACAGGTTGCAGCTATCAACATTAATAGAGTGGGCACCAACCCATCTCAATCACGTCAAGTCATTTGACTTGACCCAAGTAGTTATCCAAACACACACACTGGTTTGTAAACTCTGGACATAGTTTAAGCAGCACCGTCCAACTGTCCTTGACCATGGACACGGCTATTCGAATAGTTTTACACTCTGCAGAGGTTGCACACTTTACCCACAAGATCCGGGGAACTTCCGTGTCATCCACGACCCGCGATACCTCAAGTACCCGGGGTAAGCATCCGATCACTATCTTTCCCTAGACGATACTAACATGGATTCCACTCGATTGGTAGTAACCCCCATGCCCAACATTTCACATCTTAAAATTGTGGAGCATCGCTCCCATATTCATCACATACTAGCACGGGGTACCAACGGTGTGTCCGGTGCCCCATAAAAATGTTCTTGGCCGCCCTACCTGGCACGACCCCGTCCTGAGAGAGCGCACCAACAACTCTCCCTTCACTAGTAATGCGGGCTCCAAGCTAGTATCGGTCTAGGTAATCAATAATGCCCTTTCCCATATAAGGGTATATTGGTTGCACATGTAAGGTTGGGACAGTCGACAAATCTTAAATCTAATCCGTTTTCGAAAACAACACACACACTTGCCTCGGTACACCTTTCGTCATCAAGTGGTTACCCATCTCATCATCTCCCTCGGGCATAAGTGGCACCCGATGGGGTTTTCGAAAAGTCTTTTGAAAATACTTTGTCTCCTTCACCATGCATATACCCGTCCCTTTTTGCGTAGCATCTACTTTAGCATCCTATCTACTCCCACCGGCATAACCCTCATAAGAAGGTAGGGTCATGCACAATGCAAGTATCAATGAGGAAGTGACAGTGGCAACCCATCGAAGTGGTTACTACCTCATCACGATTCCGTTGCAACAACAATATGTGCTATATGACATGCATAAAAAGGGTTTCATAGACATGGTCAAAGGGCTGCTTGCCTGTTTTAACAAAGTCTTCGAGGTCTTCAAATATCTCTGGTCCAACTTCGGGCATTTCATCTACTTCGTCAACTATCGTCGAAAACAACCATAATAAGTAACAAGACAAGGCAAGAATAAAAGTGCTCTAAAAATGTGAGTTGGACTTTTCTAGGATACCTCTGGTAATATGAAGAATGACCAAGGTGATTTCATTGGAAGTGGATCAATGGATATTTCTAAACATTTCAATATGATGGAATCAATGGATTTGATGGATCCACAAGTTGTACACAGAATGCCATTTTATAAAAATGATTAAAAGTACCCATTAATTCAGGCATGATTTTAGAAACATTTAGAAATTGGTTTAACTGGATTTGGATTTGAAATGAATATAATATTGATTTTTGAAGTGGACTTATGTGGATAAATGACCTTTTTAAAAGGTTCAGTGAAAACCAAGGACAACAAAATTTTCCACTGTGGCCTATTGAATAGGACTTGATTTATGGAGTCTCTGGAAATTTGAATCATCAAATTTGGAGTTAATTTCAATAGTTTATGGATTTTTTAAGTTCACTGGAAAAGAAAAAGAAAAAGCTTTGAGTTTTACCTAAACTATACGCAGGGTGCAGTTTAGCACCGCAGTGCACTAGGCCGGCCCAGATGCACGGCCACACGGCTAAGAAGGGCCACATCGAAGGCGTGCTAACCAAGTACGCGTCCCTGCGGGGCAAGTGGCTTCCCTGGTCCCGCCTCCACTTAACCCGACCTGCGGGGCCGGCTTGGTTGCTGCTGCCGCCGACAGGCGGGGCCGACGTGCTTGCGCGGCGGTCGTCCTCAAACTCCCGCCCGAAGCTGGGGAGGCGAGGCAGAGCGACGTCGACGGCAATTGCTGGCGCTACCGGCCACCGTTTCCGGTGATCCGGCCACCGGCGTGCTCGGGGAGACGAGCTTCATCCGTTACCCGTGTCGGCGCATCCATGGGAGGACGGATATGAGCGGGGCCATGGACATGGAGGACGGCGGTGCCGGTGAGTCCAGGGAACACGACACGGCCACGGGGAGGAGAAGGATAAGCGCGGGAGGGCCGCGGTGATGGTGGAGGTGCTCTGATGCAGTCTAGAGGGGAGGAGGAGGAGTGGTGGGCACGAATTTAGGCGGAGTCCGGCGGCTCGGCCCCGGCCATGGGGAGCGACGGAGGGCTCGGCGAGAGGGTTGGCTGGGTCTAGGATGCTTCTAGGAGGGAGAGGGGACAAATGGAGTGGAGAGTAGAGCTCGTAATGGCCTCATATGGGCGCGGCTAGGAGCACCGTGGGAGGAGCTCACGGCCACGGCCCAGGGCGTCGCCAGGGGCCAAACGAGCGCTTTGGGGCGTGTCTGAGGTGCTCGTGGGCGTGGTCCATGTCAAGGGAGAGAAAAGAGGGAGCGGGGACGCGTCAGAGGCGTCGCGCGTGTGATGCTGCCCATTGAAGCTCTCGGGCGGCCGGCGCGCGTGCGAGCTGGGGCGAGAGGAGGGAGAAGGAGGAGGGGGACAGAGGCTTGGCGTGCTGCGGACGCTGAGGCGCATCGTCGGGCACGCTAGGGAGGCCCGAGGTGGCTGGAGGTGCTTGGCAGGGGGCGGCTACAGTGCGGGAGCACACTGTAGCGTGCTCCAGAGCGTGCAAATGGCCGGCATGCCATTTTATATGCACAGTGGGCACGTCCATTGGTGTCTAGCAGGTGTGGGAGAGAGTAAAGAAAGGAGAGGGAGCCTTGGATGCTCTGGAGGGGCTCTGGTGAGAGAGGAGGGGTGAGAGAGAAGGGTGTTGTGGCTGTCCAGAGGGGTAAATGAGGAGGTTTCACCCCTCAATCATTGAGCTGAGGTCAAGGGAGAGGTACTGGAGGTAGAAGAGGGTCAGTAGTAGCTGTGGTACAAAGTTGAGCCCATGGAGATTAGTGGAAGAGGTAAAAAATGGCATTTTGGTAAAGTGGCAGAAGGTGTTTGATATTGATTTGGGCAAGTAGATGATCTCCATTTGTCATGAGGCTTGACAGGGTCAAATGGTATTAGAAAATAAGAGATTCCACCAAGATTGATTTCATTTGGGAAAAGTTGCCAATGCAACTTTTGTAAACCCTAGAAATCAGCAGAAATGGACTTTCCAAGATTTAGTCATGCAAATCTGTTCTCCTTGATGCACCACTTGGTTTAGTGTCATAATTTGAGGTTATGAACATGTCCACAAAAGTTGAGATCAAATGGAGAAAGTTTCCAATGTAGAGTTGTTCAAATTTGGTTCTGGATAGGAAGGGTTTTGGGGCACTTTGATCAATATATCATTTTCTCCAACTTGTGCCATTTGGTCTAGATGAATTATTAGACCATTTGAGCATGTTCACAAGGTTTGAGAACATTTGGACATGTTTGGCAATGTAAAGTTGCTCAAACTTCAAAATGGACAGAAATGATTTTGAGGAGATTTCATGGGGTTATGCTATTCTCCATGACATGATACTTGTCAAGATCATCAAACATGTCATATGTGACACGCTAGAATTTTCTTGGAATTTTTGGATAATATTTCCTTTGTAAATATTTCAAAAGCTTGAAATATCCAAAAAGGGTTTTTGAGGGATTTAACCAATATTATGAACATGACCATGTGTTGAAACTCTTATATATGGACAATATATGTCCACTGAGTTTCCCTAGGTTTCACCAAATATTTTTGAAACAATAAAATTTATTTTTCCCTATTAAAGTCCATTTCTAACTTTTAAAAATATATTTTTGTGGTTTATGGGAGTACTATATCTAATAGGATTAAAATATATTTTGTTAAATATTTTTCACACCCCAAATCAAGTACTTGCAGTGCAAACCTCAATTCAGGGGTTTTTGGGAAAACTAATTTTAGAAAATACTTTTTGGCCAAATTATTTTTGTAAGAAAATACTATATTGATATATACACATGGAATGATCATTGGGAAATGTTTTTGGATCAAGGGGAAGGAGTATAAGGGTTGGAGAATTTATTTGATTTTTAGAGCACTTGCAAACAACAGTCAAACTTTCAATCAAAGCAAAGATAAAACACTCCAAAGTTTTTGTCAAACCACATTTTAGCATGGTTTATTGACTTAAGTGTTGTGGCATGAAAATCAGGGTGTGACAGTTCAGTTTCGATAGTTAAGTTCAGTTTTGACAGTTAAGTTCAGTTTCGACAGTTAAGTTCAGTTTCGACAGTTAAATTCAGAGATGAGTAGCAGATGTATTTTACATCTAGCACTTTGTTGTTCTGTATTTTATGTCATGTATTGGAGATGCTATTAGAATTCCGCTCAGGTTAACGTTGTTCGTTGCTGCTCTTGTCCTGCTTCAGCCTTGGCGTCGTAGAACTCACCGGAGCTGCTTCAACGACGAAACCCTCCATCACAGCAGAGCAGTACCTCGGGCTCCATCTCCAGACGCCTAAGATCTTCTTCCCCTCCTCCAACAGCAAAGTCAGCCGGAGCATCCTCACCGGCCAACCCAATCACGCTGAGATCGACATGGCTTCGCCAAAGAGGTTGTACACTTGTTGCATCTCTTTTTTACTCTACATGTTATATATATTGTCCACTAAGCACACGGATTTGTTCCTTTAGTGTCCTCCTTGAAAGAAAAAACGTAGGAATTTTAATTTTCACTTGTCCTCCTTTTCAAATTCATATTCATGAAGCACAAGACTAAGAGATAGTAGAATAATAGCATTATAACCGTACATTTTCTTGTGGTTTGACTTAATCTCACCATTCCAATTGTTGTGAATCAAACATCCAGATTGGTAGAAATCCTGTGTTTATAAATTCTCTGTTTTGCATGTGCAATCCTATCCTATTCCTATCTATTTCCTATCCCTGCATTGTTGGAATCCTCCAATTCAAACGAGCCCATACAGAATTACTTCTCTTACAGATAGTTGTCAAAGAAAACCTTGCGTGGTTTGTCTGTCACGCCCTGATTTTCATGACACAACACTTAAGCTAGTAAATCCTAATAAAATGTAGTTTTACCAAAACTTTTGAGTGTTTTGGACTTTGCCTTGATTGGATTTTGTCTGTTGTTTGCAAGTGCTCTAAAAATCAACTAAATCCTCCAACTCTTATACTCCTTGTCCTTGATCCCAAACTTCTGCTCAATGATCTTGCCATGTGTATAGTATAGTATAGAATTTTCTTATAAAAATAATTTGGCCAAAAAGTATTTTCTAAATTTAGTTTTTCCAAAAACCCCTATGTTGAGGTTTGCACTACAAGTACTTGATTTGGGGTATGAAAAATCTTTCAAAGAGTATTTTTGACTCCTATTAGGTATAGTAGTCCCATAAACCACAAAAAGATAATTTTAAAAGTTATTTTCTTATTTTGTTTAAAGGCTTTTTCTTTAGGCCAGAAATGGTCTTCAATAGGTAAAAATTATTTTTATGATTTAAAAATATTTGGGAAAATTTAGGGAAACTCAGTGGACATATATTGTCCATATATATGAGTTTCAACACATGGTCATGTTCAAAATATTGGTCAAATCCCTCAAAAACCCTTTCTGGATATTTCAAGCTTTTGAAATACTTACAAAGGAAATATTCCCTAAAAATTCCAAAAAACTTCTATCATGTTACATATGACATGTTTGACGATATTGCCAAGTCTCGTGTCATGGAGAATAGGATAACCCCATGAAATCCCCTCAAAATCATTTCTGTCCATTTTGTAATTTGAACAACTCTACATTGCCAAGTGTCTCCTTTTGATCCCAATTTTTTTGGACATGTTAAAATCCTCAAATGATGACACTACAACAAGTGGTGCATCAAGGAGAAAAGATTTGCATGACTAAATCTTGGAAAATCCATTTCTGTTGATTTCTAGGGTTTACAAAAGTTGCGTTGGCAACTTTGCCCAAATGGACTCAATCTTGGTGGAACCACTTATTTTCTCATGCCATTTGGCCCTGTCAAGCCTTATGACAATAGGAGTTCATCTTCCTTCCAAAATCAACAACAAACACTTTCTGCCCTTTTACTAAAACAACTACTTTGACCTCTTCCACTAATCCAAATGGGCTCAACTTTTTACCAGAGCTCACCCTAGTCACCTCCTACCTCCAGTAACTTTCGCCTGGCCATTTGTCAATTATTGTTGAGCAAAACTCCAAGATTCCTCTCTGGAAGGCCATTGCAGCATCTCTTTCCTCCCTCTATTTTTATTTCCTACCTCTTCTTTAGTACCTAAGCTACCCCAAGGCATCTCCATATGCACCAGCAACTAGTAGACAAGGCGGGACCCATCAAGAGCGCGTGGGCATGCCGTGGCATGCCAAATGGGCGCTCTGGAGCGCGCTACAGTGTGCTCCTGCACTGTAGCTGCGTCCTGCCCGAGGCTTCCGACCACCTCGAGCCTCCCCCGCGCGCCAGTCGATGCTCCTCGACGTCAGCAACATGCCACGCCCCTGTCCCCCTTCTCTTTCTTCCTCCTGCTGCCTCCACCACACGCACCCCGACCGCCCGAGAGCTCCAATGGGCGACCTCACATGCGTGAAGCCTCTCGCACCTCCCCGCTCTCCATATGCCTTTCCCTTGGCCTAGGCCACGCCTACAAACGCCCTGGATAAGGCACTGGGTGCCAGTTCGGCCCCTGACACTGCATTGGACGTGGCCGTGGACGGCGCCCACGGTGCACCAACGCCCGGCCATATGAGGATCTCTCCAGGCCTCCCCCTCATCTCCATCCACCCTCTCTTCGCCCCAGCTATCTCCTTGACCACTCACTCCTCCCCGGAGCTGCTCCATCGCCTCCCCATGGCCTCCGCTCAAATTACCACGAGCAAGGCCCCCTCCTCCCCTCCTTTCTCCACTCGGAAACCCCCTGGCTATGGAAAAACGTTTCCCCTCTTCTTCCCCTAGACCCATGCCCCATAGCGCTGGTGCCGCCATCGCCGTCCTCCTTGTCCGCCATGGCCGACGCCCTACCTGACCCGGCACTCGACGGCAACGGTGCCACCCACGGATGGATGCGTCCAGGTCCCCTAAGCACTCCGAGTGGCCGAGCGCCGCGGTAGGTGGTCGGGGCCGCGGGCAAATCTCCCGCCGACGAGGCCTCTGCCTCCTCTGTCGTAGGCGGGAGGAGGGAGACGACCCTGCAGGTGGACCCCGCAGGTCAGTGACCCCGTCAGCGCCCCCCGTTTAAGTGGAGACGCACTGAGCAAATACGCCTCTGGCGTGGACCCTGCGCGCGTGCGGCTGAGCCGATCGGCCGGCCCAGTTGCGCCTCGGCGCTAAACCCCGCCCGGTGCGCGCTGCCGTCGCTGGATTTGGCCCATTGAGGTAAATCCCTTTTCTTTTTCTTTTTCTGTAGATTTGTAAAATCCATCAACAATTCAAATTAACTCCAAATTTGATAATCCAATTTTCTAGTAGTTCCTTAATTCATGATCTATCACATGGTGCTATTTCACATTTTTCTAGAAACATTTTCTTCACAAATGTTTATGAAATCCCACTCTTCCATTTCTGTGATAAACTTTAGAAAATCACAGAGTTCCCATTTTTGATCTAAATTCAATTATTCAAATTCCTGGATATTTCTAAGTTCATAAATTTGATTTGGAACATTTCCTATACCTTCTGTGCCATATAAAATATTGGTCCATTTCTCCATGTATAACCAAGTTTCCAAATTCATAGAAAAATCATTTGAACTCCAAATCCAGTGAAACCAACTCCTAGGTGCTTATAAAATCATTCCTTGTTAAATGGGTGTCTTTGCTCATTTTTCAAAATAATATTGTTGTACACTTTTGCAAATCCACAAATCCCTTGATTCCATCATATTGAAATGTTCAGAGATATCCATAGATCAAATCCCAACGAAACCAGTATGGTCATCCCTCATATGACCAAAGGTATCCTAGAAAAGTCCAACTTACATTTTTAGAGCACTTCTATTTTTGCCTTGTTGTGTTGCTTATTGTGATTGTTTCCGACGTTAGTTGACGCAGTAGACGGAGTATTTGGAGAAGGACCAGAAGACTTGAAGACTCCGATGAACCAGGCAAGCAGCCCTTTGACCATGATGAACCCTTTTTATCATAGTAGCATCTTTTTCCATGATTGTTGAATGCATGATATCTTCTATGGCAACCTTGCTAGGTTTGCCTTCGTTGCATACCCCGTTAATACTTGCATTGTTCATGACTCTATCCTTGTTTAGAGTTGTGTTGGTGGGTTGTAGAAATATGCTATAGTTGTTGACTGAGCAAAATGGGTCAGAGTTATGGATGGTAAGGAACAAATGTGGTTTGACATATTTGCAAATAGCCCCAGTGGGTGCCACTAATGTCCTTGGTAGATGATGATGAACTAGGTCACTACTTGGTGGAGAAGTGGTGTACCGAAGCAAGTGAATAAGTGTTGTTTATAGAGACGGATTAGATTTAAGATTTGTTGACCGTCCCAACCAAACATGCACAACCACTCTACCCTTATATGGGAAAGGGCATTATTGATTACCTAGGCCGATACTAGCTTGGGACGGGGGAGAGTTGGTGCTCTCTCTCGGGACGGGGTCGTGCCAAGTAGGGCGGCCATGATTATTTTCATAGGGCACCGGACACACCATTGGTACCCCGTGCCAGTGGTATGTGATGAATATGGGAGAGAGGCTCCACAATTTTAAAATGTGAAATATTGGGCGCAGGGGTTACTACAAATCGAGTGGACTCTATGTTAGTGTCGTCTAGAGAAAGATAGTGACCGGGTGCTTACCCCGGGTACTTGAGGTACCGCGGGTCGTGGATGACACGGAAGTTCCCCAGATCTTGTGGCTAAAGTGTGCAACCTCTGCAGAGTGTAAAACTATTCAAATAGCTGTGTCCACGGTCATGGACAGTTGGGTGGTGCTGCTTAGACTATGTCCATATGTTTCTGAGAAACAACATAGTTTGGCAATATTGTTTATATGATTCATGAGGAAGTCACAATGAGTTGAGCATTAGTTGTTCATAACTCTGTCTCGATGTTGATGTCTGTAACCTCCTGATACTTGTTGCAGACGCATTCATGTCCTTGATAAATGTTGATCATACTTGCATGAGTAAAACTAGCTTTCCGCAACAATGTCAGTTAAGCAGTAGAGCTTTGCATAATTATTTTGTTATCACTCTTGGGTTGCTTGCGAGTACATTCAAAGTACTCTTTGGCTTGCCACTGGTTATTTTATTGGCCAGGCATGAAAGACAGGATATACTGAAGAGTACATTGGTGACGAACATGCGAGCTAGGACGCTTCCCACTCAGAATGCCTGTAGGGTTAAGGGAGATGGCATGGGTTCAAGTTATTGAAGGAGATTTCCGCTGCAATGTTATACTCAAGACTTGACCATAATGGTCATAATTTATGTAAGACGGTATGTATGGATGTAAGACTCTTGTTATTCAGCTTCTGTGTGCTCAGTGAGCATTGATCTCTGGGATCACTGTACATGTGCATACGTTGATCACGATGTCACACCCTGATTTTCATGCCACAACACTTAAAATGATGAATCATGATAAAATGTATTTGACAAAAACTTTTGAGTGTTTTGGACCTTGCCTTGATTGGTTTTTGTCTGTTGTCTGCAAGTGCTCTAAAAATCAAATAAATCCTCCAACTTCTATACTTCATCTCCTTGCTCCAAACTCTTGAACCAATGATCATGCCATGTGTATAGGACATAAAAATAATTTCTTACAAAAATATTTTGGCCAAATAATATTTTTAAAAATTAGTTTTCCAAAACCCCCTGAATTGAGGTTTGCACTGCAAGTACTTAATTAAGGGCAGAAAAAATCTTTCCAAAAATATATTTGACTCCTACTAGATATAGGATACCCAGAAACCACAAAAATATAATTTTAAAAGCTATTTTCCTATTTTATTTAAAAGATTTTTCTTAAGGCCAGAAATGGTCTTTAATAGGGAAAAAATATTTTATTGTTTCAAAAATATTTTTCAAAAATCATGGAAACTCAGTGGACATATATTTTCCATATATAAGAGTTTCAACACATGGTCATGTTCAAAATATTGGTCAAATCCCTCAAAAACCCTTTCTGGATATTTCAAGCTTTTGAAATATTTACATAGGCAATATTCTCCAAATATTCCAGGCAAAATTCTAGCATGTCACATATGACATATTTGATGATCTTGACAAGTATCATGTCATGGAGAATAGTATAACTCCATGAAATCCCCTCAAAACCATTTCTGTCCATTTTGAAGTTTGAGCAACTTTACATTGCCAAAAATGTCCAAATGTTCTCAAACCTTGTGAACATTCTAAAATGGTCTAATTATTCATCTAGACCAAGTGGCACAAGTTGGAGAACAAGTTAACTTGATCAAAGTGCCCCAAAACCCTTTCTGTCCAGAACCAAATTTGAACAACTCTACATTGGCAACTTTCTCTTTTTGATCTCAACTTTTGTGGACATATTCAGAACCTCAAATGATGACACTACACCAAGTGGTGCATCAAGGAGAATAGGTTTGCATGACTAAATCTTGGTAAAGCCATTTCTGCTAATTTCTAGGGTTTACCAAAGTTACAATGGCAACTTTTCCCAAATGAGCTCAAATTTGGTGGGACACCCTATTTCTAAGTGTCATCCCATCCTGTTAATTCTCATGCCAAATGGAATCCTCTTCCTTGCCCAAACAAGCAACAAACACCTTCTGCAAAATTTCCTAAACCACCTTTTTGACCACTTCCACTAATCTCCATGACCCTATATTTTTACCATAGCCCCTCCTAGACCTCCTCTGCCTCCAGTAACAATGGCTGCATTTCAGCTCGATTATTTGGTGGTGAAACCCTCACTTTCTCTCTCTAGACAGCCTCTTTCTCTCTCTCCATCAACCTCTCTCCTCTCCTACTGGCTCTCCAGGGCATCCAATGCCTCTCCACCCTTCTTTACTACCCCAAGCACTACCAGACATCAGTGGCCGCGCCCACATTGCCAAAAAAATGCCATGCCCACCATTTGCATGCTCTGGAGCGTGCTACAGTGCACTCCCGCACTGTAGCCGCCCCCTGCCAACCGCCTCCGGCCACATCGGGCCTCCCCAGCGTGTCTCACGAGGCCGCCTCGGCGTCTGGGACACGGCAAGCTGCCGGCCCCCTCTTAAACCTCTCCCCTCTCTCCTCCATGGAGCCCGCCCGAGTGCGCCGTAGGCCGCGTCCATGGTGCACCATGACCCCTCTATTTAGAGGCCCTCCCGAGATCTCCTACGGCTTCTTTCCGCTCTCCCTCTTCCCCAGCAATCTCCCAGACAACATCCCTCTCCCCCTAGAGCTCTCCTGCCCTTTCCATGGCCGGAGTGCCGCCGCGGACCGCCGCTTGGATTCGGGTACCACAGCCCCTCTCTCTTCTCCCTACCCACTCCAGTACTCCCTCACCACCACCACGAAGCCCCCCATCGCCTCCATTCTTCCTTGGGACGCCCCTGCGCTCGAAGCCGGAAATGGCCGACACCATCCTCCGCCGTGGCCGTGGCCCCACTCGCCTTCGTCCTCTGTCGGGTGTGCTGACAGGGGGGGAGCAGGCGCGGTGCAGTCCCCCGAGCTCGCCGGTGCGCCGGGCACCCGCAGCAGCGCCTTGGTCGTCGGGGACGAGCTCGGCCTCGCCCCTCTGTTCCTGCGGCATGGGAGGCCGTGCGAGGAAGAAGAAGGCCGGCCGGTGGACCGGCGACCCCACCGGTCAGCCTCTGCCGACGTGTCCAGCCGGACCCACTCGGGTTAAGTGGAGGCGGGATCTGCGGGAACCGCCTTCCCGCAGGTAAGCGTACTTCCCCAAATCGCCTTCGGCGTCGCCCTGTCGCCCGCGTGGCCGAGCCGCTGGGCCGGCCCAGAGCGCTGCGGCGCTATGCTGCGCTCGGTGCGCGGTATAGGTATAACCCCCCCCCCCCCCCCCACTTCCTTTGTCTTTTCCTTTTTCCAGAAATTTGTAAAATCTCCCAAATATTCATATTAACTCCAAATTGAATGATTCAAATTTCTTGTGACTCCATAAATCATGATCTACTTGGTGGTGCTACATGCACATTCTTCCAGAGACCTTTTCTTCACAAATATTTATCAAATCCTATTTGTCCTATTTTTGTGATGAACTTTAGAAAATCACAGAGAGCCCATTTGTGATCCAAATTCCATGATTCAAAATCCTATATGTCTATAAGTTCAAAACTTAGTTTTTGAACATTTTTACTAATACTTTCAGTATCACCTCAAATAATGGTCTATTTCTTTATATATAGCCAACTTTGCAAATTCATAGGAAAATCATCTCAACTCCAAATCCAGTGAAACCAATTCCTAGATGCTTCTAAAATCATCCTTTGTTATATGGGTGCCTTTGCTCATTTTTCAAAAATATATTTCTGTACACTTCTTGCAAATCCATAAACCCCTTGATTCCATCATATCAAAATGTTTAAAAATATCCATTGATCCACTTCTAATGAAATCACTCTGGTCATTCCTCATATGACCAGAGGTATCCTAGAAAAGTCAACTTCATATTTTTAGAGCACTTTTACTTTTGCCTTGTTGTGTTGCTTATTGTGTTTGTTTCCGACGTTAGCTGACAAAGTAGACGGAGTACTTGGAGAAGGACCAGAAGATCTCAAGACTCTGATGAAACAGGAAAGCAGCCCTTTGACCATGTCTATGAAACCCTTTTTATGCATGTCATATAGCACCATATTGTTGTTGCAATGGAATCATGATGAGGTGGTAACAACCTTGATGCTTTGCCACCGTACTTCCTCATTGATACTTGCATTGTGCATGACCCTACCTTCTTATGAGGGTTATGCCGGTGGGAGTAGATAGGATGCTAAAGTAGTGCTACGCAAAAAGGGATGGGAATATGCATGGTGATGGAGACAAAGTATTTTCAAAGGACTTTTCGAAAACCCCTTCGGGTGCCACTTATGCCCGAGGGAGATGATGAGATGGGTAACCACTTGATGACGAAGTGGTGTACCGAGGCAAGTGTGTGTGTTGTTTTCAAAACGGATTGGTTTAAGTTGCGACCGTTATTCCAACCTTACATGCGCAACCACTCTACCCTTATACGGGAAAGGGCATTATTGAGTACCTAGACCGATACTAGCTTGGAGCCTGCATTACTAGTGACGGGAGAGTTGTTGGTGCGCTCTCTCGGGACGGGGTCGTGCCAGGTAGGGCAGCCATGACCATTTTTATGGGGCACCGGACACACCGTTGGTACCCCGTGCCAGTGGTATGTGATAAATATGGGAGCAAGGCTCCACGAAAATGTTATGTGAAATGTTGGGCACGGGGGTTACTGCCAATCGAGTGGACTCCATGTTAGTGTCGTCTAGGGAAAGGTAGTGATCGGGTGCTTACCACGGGTACTTGAGGTACCGCGGGTCGTGGCTGACACGGAAGTTCCCCGGATCTTGTGGGTACAGTGTGCAACCTCTGCAGAGTGTAAAACTATTCGAATAGCCGTGTCCACAGTCAAGGACAGTTGGGTAACCGCTCTTGGGCTACGTCCATATGTTTCTTAAAAACAACACAGCTTGGTGATATTGATGATGCGACTCGTGAGGAAGTCACGATGAACTTGAGCATGAGTTGTTTATAACTCTTTCTCGATGATGATGTCTATAACCTCCTGATACTTGTTGCAGACACATTCATGCCCTTGATAAATGTTGATCATACTTGCATGAGAAAAACTAGCTTTCTGCAAAAATTTACCTGTATCATGCTTTGTTGTATCTTGAACCAAAACATGGGTTGCTTTCGAGTACATTCAAAGTACTCATTGGCTTGCCACTGGTTATTTTATGGCCAGGCATGAAAGAGCAGGATATGATCAAGAATACTTCGGCTACGAGCATGCGAGCTAGGACGCTTCCCAGTCAGAATGCCTGTAGGGTTAAGGCAGATGGCATGGGTCCAAGTTGTTGTTGAAGATTTCTGCTGCGATGTTATACTCAAGACTCGACCATAATGGTCCTACTTGTGTAATACGGTATGTATGGTGTAAGACTCTTGTTATCCAGCTTCTGTGTGTTCAGTGAGCATTGATCTCTGGGATCACTGTACACGTGCATTCGGTGATCACGACTTATGGGTCAGGGTCCCCACAGAGCTGGTATCAGAGCCATCCTGACTGTAGGAAGCCTTAGTTAGCATGGTCGTTAGTTAGGGTAAAACTATTTCCAAAACTACTACTGGTTTTCAAAACTATCTATACTTCTCTTCCCTTCTTAGTTTTTCGAAAACTAAGGTATACTTTCCTTAATTAATCTCTTCCCCTTCAAAACCTTTGGTCGCTAGAACCCTTATGCCCCTGACCACTGGATTCCTTGTAATCCTCGTGGATAATCTAGAAGGAAGATGCCTTGCCAGACATTCACCCACATGTCCTGAACACAAAATTGGCGACATCACAACAAGACGATACCAACAGAAGATACATCCTCAAGGAACGAGGACCTGAAGACCCAGGAGATGGTGAAACCCTTGACACTTCCCCAAGATGATGCAACCTTAGCCTACGATGATCAAGGCATAGGATATGCAAGATCATGATATACATCGCTAATAGAGTGACCCTGTCACTACCGTTGTTGTGTCGGCAACCACCGATGGATGAGAACCTAGCCAATTGGTCCGCCTCACCATAGTGAGAAGGAAAACGGTTCTCCTCATCCCCCGCTCTTGGTGTCGATGTTGTCATCAATGTAACCGACATGATGGACCTCTATTATGCCTTGATCATGTCATTGCATAAAGGATTACCTACCTGGTACCATCGGCGGCTTAGAAGACAAAAAGGGATCATCGTGATTAAGAAGACAATGGAAGACCAAGTCAATGCCAGTTACGAGGAGCCACCTTCACCCCATCACTCCAACATGCGAGAAGTTGTTGAAGAATCTTCAGGCTCAACCTGGATCGTTCCTTCAAACAACTACAGGAGACATAGCGACACCTGAGGAAAACTCAGAAGACTGCATGAGGCACAAGGCATGACTACTGAGTCCGAGAACCCCTAGGGTAGGATGAGTCGTGTACCCCCTATGCGCAGTCGAGTCCGTATGGTAGTTCGAATAGAACCATGTTGTGTGTTGCTTGTTTTTATTTGTTTGTGTTTTGATATTGGTCGCACTTTTGCCCTAGGCAACAAGTACGCAACTATATCACCTGCCTTATTTTGTTGTTTGTGTTTGGCCCTTTTTGGCACCTGTTTGTTTGCACTTGCACTATAGAGCCCCCTTTAGGCATTCCCCTCCTCTATGCTACTTTTCCCTCTCATCTCTCTCCTCAACTGAAGACAAGCAAGACAATATGCACCAAGGATTCCACCTCGGAGACCAACAAGCACTGAAGACTTTTGCTACAACCTCCTCGACCAAGTACAACCCCGTATGTTTATACCTCAAGATTAGAAACCCATTCCTACACCCTTCGAGACATCATAAGATACCCCAGCTCGAATCCTTAACCATGTGCTTAACCCACAGAAGTGCAAGAGAACCTGTTAAGCCTCCGTAACCTTGCTTATCACTGGGTTCATTAGGGAACTAGTGGACATAGCGAACGAGCACATTATCATCCTAAGATAGCACCAAAACTGACGATGCCATAGGGAAGACCAATCTGAGGATATAGGAATAGAGGACAAATGACTTGGTGAGTTTATATCAGTGACCTTGAGGAATTATCTGAGACTTTGGTGGATTATGAGGCTTTCATGTTGGTAGATGAACTTGGTGGGATCATTAATATAGAGTAGCATAGCTTTCATTACCCCTGGATAAATTGGAATTAGTGGGACAATTAAGTTCGCAAGCTAGAATTCTTGGAAGTTTTTGGATTTAACTTAGCCATGGGATATTGATAGGAGAGAGTTGATATTACGTAAATGACTTTTGGGAACATGTAGGAATTCCCGTTGGATAAGAGATTTCGATTTTAGTAGGTGATTCTAATTGAATATGGATGCTGAGTATGTTTACATGGTTCGGAGTAAATTGGATTTAGACTGATGATCTCGAACATGATACCCTGTTTCTCGATGGACGATAAACTAGGAGATTGGACTAATTGTCGGAGTTTATTTAGGGAACCTATATAAGCTTGACCTTGGAGTTTACTTGACCATGATAATGGAAATTGGTGGACTAACTATAGTAGAGATAGCCTTTTCAAGTATTTGGGGATTATAAGGACTTTAGAAGATCGTGTGGAACACCATAAACATTGGATTTGTAGAAATAAATGGATTGTGTAGTGATTGATGGAAGTTAATGGGCTGCTGGAGTTGATTCATAGGAAGGAAACATGATCTTGTTGTGGCTTACGACGTGTTTCCTTAGGATAGAGATGCTTTATCTTAGACCTTGGAAGAACAGGCTGAGCACTTGGATTGTCACGTTCTAGCTTAGCAGCTTATTTGTTCTACCTATGGATTTTTAGGGGTAGACATACATATGAGTTTGGGGATTGTAGACATACATGATTTTGTTAGACCTCCTCTCGGGAGACATGAGGATATGAATCACATCAGCGATGATTGGAGTTGACCTACGCAAAATGATGCTATCAGTGATATGATGTGATTTGTTTAAAGGACTAGATAGACTATTGGCATCTCAGAAACCGTGCTTAAAGATAAGATGATAAATGTTCACTCGCACACTAGAATCCTTGAAACCCTTAAGCCCTACCAAGCTACAACACGGTCGGGTCAGGACCTTAGGGCCTTGACACTAGATCTAGAACCACCTTGGGCCACACCCAAGAAGACCACCACTAATTCCCCAGCCTACTTTATGTACCCCGTGAACAAAGTCTTCATGGAGTTCTTAGACAAAGATAGTTTTCATCATCATTTGGTGACCTACTTGTCCACCTGAAGACGGAAGAAGAGCCGTTCAGCTAGTCCAGGAACATCTGAAGACTGCCATGTCAAGGAAGAAGAACTGCACCAACCACCATCGTCAAAGAAGTAAACCTCCGCGTCGAAGACCAGGTGTATCTACGAGCCACTTCTCTCTAAGGAACCAAGCATTTCCATGGCAAGGAGACCCACACCAAGATTCATCGGCCCCCTTCGAGATCACTCCAAGATTTAACAACCCCCTCTGAGATCACTACGAGGCGAAGAGAAGACAGTTACCAGCTGGAGTTGCCACCTGAGTTACTTGATGTGCACAATGCTTTCCATGCATCACAACACCGAAAGTGTTTCCAACTTCCTAACCTGCCCGATCTCTACGAGGGCATTGACCACCGAGCCATCGAACCCTAGCCCAATCTAACCTACCGCGAGCTACCCACTAGCAACCTGGATCAAGAAGATTGTCATACATGAAGCCACACCATCAAGTACTTCAAGCTCAATGGAGCACTACGCAGAAGCAGAAGCAGTATGAGGACGTGAAGACTACCCCGAATCCAAGTTTTCGTATCCCTTTCCGCGCCTAGTCTAGGAATCTCGGGGACGAGATTCTTGTAAGGGGGGTAGGTCTGTCACACCCTGATTTTCATGCCACAACACTTAAAATGATGAATCATGATAAAATGTGGTTTGACAAAAACTTTTGAGTGTTTTGGACTGCCTTGATTGGTTTTTGTCTGTTGTCTGCAAGTGCTCTAAAAATCAAATAAATCCTCCAACTTCTATACTTCATCTCCTTGCTCCAAACTCTTGAACCAATGATCATGCCATGTGTATAGGACATAAAAATAATTTCCTACAAAAATATTTTGGCCAAATAGTATTTTTAAAAATTAGTTTTCCAAAACCCCCTGAATTGAGGTTTGCACTGCAAGTACTTAATTAAGGGCAGAAAAAATCTTTCCAAAAATATATTTGACTCCTACTAGATATAGGATACCCAGAAACCACAAAAATATAATTTTAAAAGTTATTTTCCTATTTTATTTAAAAGCTTTTTCTTAAGGCCAGAAATGGTCTTTAATAGGGAAAAATTATTTTGTTGTTTCAAAAATATTTTTCAAAAATCATGGAAACTCGGTGGACATATATTTTCCATATATAAGAGTTTCAACACATGGTCATGTTCAAAATATTGGTCAAACCCCTCAAAAACCCTTTCTGGATATTTCAAGCTTTTGAAATATTTACCAAGGCAATATTCTCCAAATATTCCAGGAAAAATTCTAGCATGTCACATATGACATATTTGATGATCTTGACAAGTATCATGCCATGGAGAATAGTATAACTCCAAGAAATCCCCTCAAAACCATTTCTGTCCATTTTGAAGTTTGAGCAACTTTACATTGCCAAACATGTCCAAATGTTCTCAAACCTTGTGAACATTCTAAAATGGTCTAATTATTCATCTAGACCAAGTGGCACAAGTTGGAGAACAATTTAACTTGATCAAAGTGCCCCAAAACCCTTTCTGTCCAGAACCAAATTTGAACAACTCTACATTGGCAACTTTCTCCTTTTGATCTCAACTTTTGTGGACATATTCAGAACCTCAAATGATGACACTATACCAACCTCTCTCCTCTCCTACTGGCTCTCCAGGGCATCCAATGCCTCTCCACCCTTCTTTACTACCCCCAAGCACTACCAGACATCAGTGGCCGCGCCCACATTGCCAAAAAAAATGCCATGCCGGCCATTTGCATGCTCTGGAGCGCGCTATAGTGCACTCCCGCACTGTAGCCGCCCCCTGCCAACCGCCTCCGGCCACCTCGGGCCTCCCTAGCGTGTCTCACGAGGCCGCCTTGGCGTCTGGGACACGGCAAGCTGCCGGGCCCCTCTTAAACCTCTCCCCTCTCTCCTCCATGGAGCCCGCCCGAGTGCGCCGTAGGCCGCGTCCACGGTGCACCACGGCCCCTCTATTTACAGGCCCTCCCGAGATCTCCTACGGCTTCTTTCTGCTCTCCCTCTTCCCCAGCAATCTCCCAGACAACATCCCTCTCCCCCTAGTGCTCTCCTGCCCTCTCCATGGCCGGAGTGCCGACGCGGACTGCCGCTCGGATTTGGGCACCACAGCCCCTCTCTCTTCTCCCTACCCACTCCAGTACTCCCTCACCACCACCACGAAGCTCCCCATCGCCTCCATTCTTCCTCGGGACGCCGCTGCGCTCGAAGCTGGAAATGGCCGACACCATCCTCCGCCGTGGCCGTGGCCCCACTCGCCTTCGTCCTCCGTCGGATGTGCTGACAGGGGGGGGAGCAGGCGCAGTGCAGTCCCCCGAGCTTGCCGGTGCGCCGGGCACCCGCAGCAGTGCCCTGGTCGTCGGGGATGAGCTCGGCCTCGCCCCTCTGTTCCTGCGGCACGGGAGGCCGCGCGAGGAAGAAGAAGGCTGGCCGGTGGACCGGCGACCCCATCGGTCAGCCTCTGCCGACGTGTCCAGCCGGACCCACTCGGGTTAAGGGGAGGCGGAATCTGCAGGAACCGCCTTCTCGGCAGGGAAGCGTACTCCCCCAATACGCCTTCGGCGTCGCCCTGTCGCTCGCGTGGCCGAGCCGCTGGGCCGGCCCAGTGCGCTGCGGCGCTATGCTGCGCTCGGGGCGCGGTATAGGTATAACCCCCCCACTTCCTTTGTCTTTTCCTTTTTCCAGAAATTCATATTAACTCCAAATTGAATGATTCAAATTTCTTGTGACTCCATAAATCATGATCTACCTGGTGGTGCTACATGCACATTTTTTCAGAGACCTTTTCTTCACAAATATTTATCAAATCCTATTTGTCCTATTTTTGTGATGAACTTTAGAAAATCACAGAGAGCCCATTTGTGATCCAAATTCCATGATTCAAAATCCTATATGTCTATAAGTTCAAAACTTAGTTTTTGAACATTTTTACTAATACTTTCTGTATCACCTCAAATAATGGTCTATTTCTTTATATATAGCCAACTTTGCAAATTCATAGGAAAATCATCTCAACTCCAAATCCAGTGAAACCAATTCCTAGATGCTTCTAAAATCATCCTTTGTTATATGGGTACCTTTGCTCATTTTTCAAAAATATATTTCTGTACACTTCTTGCAAATCCATAAACCCCTTGATTCCATCATATCAAAATGTTTAGAAATATCCATTGATCCACTTCCAGTGAAATCACTCTGGTCATTCCTCATATGACCAGAGGTATCCTAGAAAAGTCAACTTCATATTTTTTGAGAACTTTTACTTTTGCCTTGTTGTGTTGCTTATTGTGTTTGTTTCCGACGTTAGCTGACGAAGTAGACGGAGTACTTGGAGAAGGACCAGAAGATCTCAAGACTCTGATGAAACAGGCAAGTAGCCCTTTGACCATGTCTATGAAACCCTTTTTATGCATGTCATATAGCACCATATTGTTGTTGCAATGGAATCATGATGAGGTGGTAACAACCTTGATGCTTTGCCACCGTACTTCCTTGTTGATACTTGCATTGTGCATGACCCTACCTTGTTATGAGGGTTATGCCGGTGGGAGTAGATAGGATGCTAAAGTAGTGCTACGCAAAAAGGGACGGGAATATGCATGGTGATGGAGACAAAGTATTTTCAAAGGACTTTCCGAAAACCCCGTGGGGTGCCACTTATGCCTGAGGGAGATGATGAGATGGGTAACCACATGATGACGAAGTGGTGTACCGAGGCAAGTGTGTGTGTTGTTTTCAAAACGGATTGGTTTAAGTTGCGACCGTTATTCCAACCTTACATGCGCAACCACTCTACCCTTATATGGGAAAGGGCATTATTAAGTACCTAGACCGATACTAGCTTGGAGCCTGCATTACTAGTGACGGGAGAGTTGTTGGTGCGCTCTCTCGGGACGGGGTCGTGCCAGGTAGGGCAGCCATGACCATTTTTATGGGGCACCGGACACACCGTTGGTACCCCGTGCCAGTGGTATGTGATAAATATGGGAGCAAGGCTCCACGAAAATGTTATGTGAAATGTTGGGCACGGGGGTTACTGCCAATCGAGTGGACTCCATGTTAGTGTCGTCTAGGGAAAGGTAGTGATCGGGTGCTTACCCCGGGTACTTGAGGTATCGCGGGTCGTGGCTGACACGGAAGTTCCCCGGATCTTGTGGGTACAGTGTGCAACCTCTGCAGAGTGTAAAACCATTTGAATAGCCGTGTCCACGGTCAAGGACAGTTGGGTAACCGCTCTTGGGCTACGTCCATATGTTTCTGAAAAACAACACAGCTTGGTGATATTGATGATGCGACTCGTGAGGAAGTCACGATGAACTTGAGCATGAGTTGTTTATAACTGTTTCTCGATGATGATGTCTGTAACCTCCTGATACTTGTTGCAGACACATTCATGCCCGTGATAAATGTTGATCATACTTGCATGAGAAAAACTAGCTTTCTGCAAAAATTTACCTATATCATGCTTTGTTGTATCTTGAACCAAAACATGGGTTGCTTGGGAGTACATTCAAAGTACTCATTGGCTTGCCACTGGTTATTTTATTGGCCAGGCATGAAAGAGCAGGATATGATGAAGAATACTTCGGCGACGAGCATGCGAGCTAGGACACTTCCCAGTCAGAATGCCTGTAGGGTTAAGGCAGATGGCATGGGTCCAAGTTGTTGTTGAAGATTTCTGCTGCGATGTTATACTCAAGACTCGACCATAATGGTCCTACTTGTGTAATACGGTATGTATGGATGTAAGACTCTTGTTATCCAACTTCTGTGTGTTCAGTGAGCATTGATCTCTGGGATCACTGTACACGTGCATTCGGTGATCACGACTTATGAGTCGGGGTCCCCACACACGACTTATGAGTCGGGGTCACCACAGAGCTGGTATCAGAGCCATCCTGACTGTAGGAAGCCTTAGTTAGCATGGTCGATAGTTAGCGTTAAAACTATTTCCAAAACTATTACCAGTTTTCAAAACTATCTATACTTCTCTTCCCTTCTCAATTTTTCGAATACTAAGGTATACTTTCCTTATTGATCTCTTCCCCTTCAAAACTTTTGGTCGATAGAATCCTTATGCCCCTGACCACGGCATTCCTTGTAATCCTCATAGATAGCCTAGAAGGAGTACACCTTGCCAAACACTCACCCACATCTTCTGAACACAAGATTGGTGACACCACAACAGGACGATGCCAACCGAAGATACACCTTTGAGGAATGAGGGCATGAAGACCCAGTGGATGGCAACACCTTTGAATTTTCCCTAGGATGATGCAACCTTGTCCTATGACGATCAAGGGGTAAGATATGCAAGATCATGATATACATCACTAATAGAGAAACCATGTCCTTACTGTTGTTGTATCGGCAACCACAGGTGGATGAGAACCTCGCCATTTGGTCCGCCTCATTATGGTGATCAAGAAAACGGTTCTCTTCATCCCCCGCTCTTGGTGTCGATGTTTTCATCAACATAACCGACATGTTGGACCTCTACTATGCCTTGTTATTGTCATCGCATAAAGGATTGCCTACCTGGTACCATCGACGCCTTAGAAGACAAGAAAAGGCCAAGTCAATGCCAGTTACGAGGAGCCACCTTCACCCTGTCACTTCAACAGGTGATGAGGTGTTGAAGACTCTTCAGGCTCAACCTGGATCGTTTCATCGAACAACTACAGGAGACGTAGCGACACCTGAGGAAAACCCAGAAGACTGCATGAGGCACGGAGCAAAGCAAGGCTACTGAATCCGAGAACCCCTAGGCTAGGATGAGTCGTGTACCTCCTATGCGCAGTCGAGTCCATATGATGGTTTAAATGAAACCATGTTGAGTGTTGCTTGTTCTTATCTGCTTGTGTTTCGATATAAGTCGCACTTTTGCCTTAGGCAGCATGTATGTGACTATATCACCTATCTTATCTTGATGAAATTGTGTGTGGCCATTTGGCACCTGTTTCTTTGCACCTGCACTATAGAACCCCCTTTAGGCATTCCCCCCATCTATGCTACTTTTCCCTCTCATCCCTCTCTCCTTAACTGAAGACCGGCAAGACAAGGTACACCAAGGATTCTACTTCGGCGATCAACTAGCACTGAAGACTTTTGCCACAGCCTCCTCGACTAAGTGCAACCTTGTAGAGATAAGTTTACCCCTTAAGACTGGGAACCCATCCCTAGACCCTTCGAGACTTCACGAGATACCCCAGCTCAAATCCTTAACCATGTGCTTAACCCGCAGAATTGCAAGAGAACCAATTAAGCCTCTGTAACCTTGCACAACACTGGGTTCATTATGGAACTAGTGGACATAGTGAACGAGCACATTATCATACTATTGTAGCACCAAAACTGGCGATGCCATAGGGAAGGACAATTTGAGGATATAGGAATAGAGGACAATTGACTTGATGAGTTGATATCAGTGATATTGAGGAATTATCTAAGACACTCTAGGGGATTATGAGGCGTTCATGTTGGTAGATGAACTTGGTGGGATCTTGTGGATAGAGTAGCATAGCTTTCATCACCCCGGAGTAAATTTGGATTTAAATAGGTGATCCTATTGGAGTATAGATGTTGAGTAAGTCTACATGGTTCAGAGTAAATTGGATTTAGACTGATGATCTCGATCATGATACCATGTTTCTCGGTGGACAATAGGCTAGGAGATTGGATTAATTGTCGGAGTTGATTTAGGGATCTATATAAGCATGACCTTAGAGTTTACTTGACCCCGATAATGGGAATTGGTGGACTTACTATAATACAGATAGCCCATTCAAGTATTGGGGGATTATAGGTCATTAATAGATCATGTAGAACACCATAGACATTGGATTTGTGGAATTAATGGATTATGTAGTGATTGATTAAGGTTAATGGGCAGTTGGAGTTGACTCATAGGAAGGAAACAAGATCTTGGAGTGGCATACGACCTGTTTCCTTAGGATAGAGAGGCAATATCTCGGACCTTGGAAGAATAGGCTGAGCCCTTGGATTGTCGTGTTTAATTCAAGTTTGGCAGTTGTATGTTCTACCCATGGATTTTTACATGAGGATAGTTATACACCTGAGTATGGAGATAATATACATTTATGATTTTGCTAAGACCTCCTCTCGGGAGCCATGAGGATATAAATAATATGAGTTACGATTGAAGTTGATCTACACGGGGTGTCTATTTCAAAAATATGATGTGATTTGTTTGGAAGACTAGATAGAACAATTGGCATCTCAGAAATTGTGCTCAAGGATAAGATGACAAACGTTCACTCGCACCGTAGAATCCTTGAAACCCTTAAGCCTTACCAAGCCACAACATGGTCAGATCATGACCACATGCTTTGGCTCTAGGTCAAGAACACCTTGACCCATACTCAACCGTGACCACCACCAATACTCCAGCCGACTTTATGTACCTCATGAACAAAGTCTTCATGGAGTACTTGGACAAGCTAGTTGTCATCTTTATTTGGAGACATGCATGTCTACCTGAAGATGGGAGAAGAGCCATTCAGCAGAGAATATCTAGAGATTGCCATGTCAAGGAAGAATAACTAAACCAACCACCATAGTTAAGAAGTGAACTTCCTCGTCGGAGATCATGCGTATATTCAAACCACTCCTCTAGAAGGAACCAAGCATTTCCACGTCAAAAGGAATCTCACACCAAGATTTACCGCCCCCCCCCTTCGAGATCACTACAAGACGAAGAGAAGACTGTTACTAAATGGAGTTGCCACCTGAGTTACCCACTGTGCACAACGTTTTCCACGCAACACAACTCCGAAAGTGTTTTCAACTTCCTAACTAGCCAGATCTCTACAAGCACATCGATCACTGAGCCATCGACCTGCAGCCCGACCTGACCTATCCGAGAGACCATTAGCAACCTGGATCAAGCAGGACATCGTACATGAAGCCACGTCATCAATTACTTCAAGGATCAATGAAGCACCACACGGAAGCAGAAACAGTATGAGGACATGAAGACTACCCCAGATTTATGTTTCGTATTCCTGTCGGTGCCTAGTCTGGGAATCTCGTGGACGAGATTCTTGTAAGGGGGGTAGGTCTATCACACCCTGATTTTCATGACACAACACTTAAGCTAATAAATCATGACAAAAAGTGGTTTTACAAAAACTTTTGAGTGTTTTGGACTTTGCCTTGATTAGATTTTGTCTGTTGTTTGCAAGTGCTCTAAAAATCAAATAAATCCTCCAACTCTTATACTCCTTCTCCTTGATCCAAAACTTCTTCTCAATGATCATGCCATGTGTATAGTACAATATAGAATTTTTTATAAAAATAATTTGGCAAAAAAGTATTTTCTAAATTTAGTTTTTCCAAAAACCCCTAAGTTGAGGTTTGCACTACAAGTACTTGATTTGGGGTATGAAAAATCTTTCAAACAGTATTTTTGACTCCTATTAGGTATAGTACTCCCATAAACCACAAAAAGATAATTTTAAAAGTTATTTTCTTATTTTGTTTAAAGGCTTTTTCTTTAGGCCAAAAATGGTCTTTAATAGGTAAAAAGTATTTTTATGATTTAAAAATATTTGGGAAAATTGAGGGAAACTCAGTGGACATATATTGTCCATATATATGAGTTTCAACACAAGGTCACGTTCAAAATATTGGTCAAATCCCTCAAAAACCCTTTTTGGATATTTCAAGCTTTTGAAATATTTACAAAGGAAATATTCTCTACAAATTCCAAGAAAATTCTAGCATGTCACATCTGACATGTTTGATGATATTGCCAAGTCTCATGTCATCGAGAATAGGATAACCCCATGAAATCCCTCGAAACCATTTCTGTCCATTTTGTAATTTGAACAACTCTACATTGCCAAATGTCTAGTTTTGATTCCAATTTTTGTGGACATGTTCAAATCCTCAAATGATGACACTAAAACAAGTGGTGCATCAAGGAGAAAAGATTTGCATGACTAAATCTTGGAAAATCCATTTCTGTTGATTTCTAGGGTTTACAAAAGTTGCATTGGTAGCTTTGCCCAAATGGACTCAATCTTGGTAGGACCACTTGTTTTCTCATGCCATTTTTCCCTGTCAAGCCTTATGACAATAGGAGTTCATCTTCTTGCCCAAATCAACAACAAACACTTTCTGCCCTTTTACTAAAACAACTACTTTGACCTCTTCCACTAATCCAAATGGGCTCAACTTTTTACCAGAGCTCACCCTAGTCACCTCCTACCTCCAGTAACTTTCGCATGGCCATTTGTCAATTATATTTGAGCAAAAGCTCCAAGATTCCTCGCTGGAAGGCCATTGCAGCATCTCTTTCCTCCCTCTATTTTTATTTCCTACCTCTTCTTTAGTACCTAAGCTACCACAGGGCATCTCCATATGCACCAGCAACTAGTAGACAAGGCGGGACCCATCAAGAGCGCGTGGGCATGACGTGGCATGCCAAATGGGCGCTCTGGAGCGCGCTACAGTGTGCTCCTGCACTGTAGCTGCGTCCTGCCCGAGGCTTCCGACCAGCTCGAGCCTCCCCCGCGCGCCAGTCCATGCTCCTCGACGTCCGCAACACGCCACGCCCCTGTCCCCCTTATGCTTCTTCCTCCTACTGCCTCCTCCACACGCACCCTGACCGCCCGAGAGCTCCAATGGGCGAGCTCACATGCATGAAGCCTCTCGCACCTCCCCACTCTCCATATGCCTTTCCCTTGGCCTAGGCCACGCCTACAAATGCCCTGGACAAGGCACTGGGTGCCAGTTCGGCCCCTAACACTGCATTGGACGTGGCCGTGGACGGCTCCCTCGGTGCACCAACGCCCCGCCATATGAGGATCTCCCCGGGCCTCCCCCTCATCTCCATCCACCCTCTCTTCACCCCAGCTATCTCCTGGACCACTCACTCCTCCCCGGAGCTGCTCCATCGCCTCCCCATGGCCGGAGCCGAGCCATCGGCCTCCGCTCAAATTACCATGAGCAAGGCCCCCTCCTCCCCTCCTTTCTCCACTAGGAAACCCCCTGGCCATGGCAAAACATTCCCCCTCTTCTTCCCCTAGACCCATGCCCCATAGCGCCGGTGCTGCCATCGCCGTCCTCCTTGTCCGCCACGGGTGACGCCCTGCCTGACCCGGCACTCCTCGGCGACGGTGCCACCCACGGATGGATGCGTCCAGGTCCCCTGAGCACTCCAATGGGCCGAGCGCCGCGGGAGGTGGTCGGGGCCGCCGGCAAATCTCCCGCCAATGAGGCCTCTGCCTCCTCTGTCGCAGGCGGGAGGAGGGAGATGACCCTGCGGGTGGACCCCGCAGGTCAGTGACCCCGTCAGCGCCGCCTCCCGTTTAAGTGGAGACGCACTGAGCAAATACGCCTCCGGCGTGGACCCTGCGCGCATGCGGCTGAGCCGATGGGCCGGCCCAGTTGCGCCTCAGTGCTAAATCCCGCCCGGTGCGCACTGCCGCCGCTGGATTTGGCCCATTTGGGTATATCCCTTTTCTTTTTCTTTTTCTCTATATTTGATCTATCACATAAACAATTCAAATTAACTACAAATTTGATAATCTAATTTACTAGTAGTTCCTAAATTCATGATCTATCACATGGTGCTATTAACACATTTTTCCAGAAACATTTTCTTCACAAATGTTTATTAAATCCCACTTTTTCATTTCTGTGATAAACTTTAGAAAATCAATGAGTTCCCACTTTTGATCTAAATTCAATTATTCAAATTCCTAGATATTTCTAAGTTCATAAGTTTGATTTGGAACATTTTTTCCTATACCTTCTGTGCCATATAAAATATTGGTCCATTTCTCCATGTATAGCCAAGTTTGCAAATTCATAGAAAAATCATTTGAACTCCAAATCCAGTGAAACCAACTCATAGGTGCTTATAAAATCATTCCTTGTTAAATGGGTGTCTTTTGTCTTTTTTCAAAATAATATTGCTGTACACTTTTGCAAATCCACAAATCCCTTGATTACATCATATTGAAATGTTCAGAGATATCCACAGATCAAATCCCAACGAAACCACTTTGGTCATCCCTCATATGACCAAAGGGATCCTAGAAAAGTCCAACTTATATTTTTAGAGCACTTTTATTTTTGCCTTGTTGTGTTGCTTATTGTGATTGTTTCCGACGTTAGTTGACGAAGTAGACAGAGTATTTGGAGAAGGACCAGAAGACTTGGAGACTCTGATGAACCAGGCAAGCAGCCCTTTGACCATGATGAACCCTTTTTATCATAGTAGCATCTTTTTCCATGATTGTTGCATGCATGATATCTTGTATGGCAACCTTGCCAGGTTTGCCTTTGTTGCATACCCCGTTGATACTTGCATTGTTCATGACTCTATCCTTGTTTAGAGTTGTGTTGGTCGGTTGTAGAAATATGCTATAGTTGTTGGCTAAGAAAAATGGGTCTGAGTTATGCATGGTAAGGAACAAGTGTGGTTTGACATACTTGCAAATAGCCCCAGTGGATGCTAGTAATGCCCCTGGTAGATGATGATGAACTACGTCACTACTTGGTGGAGAAGTGGTGTACCGAAACAAGTGAATAAGTGTTGTTTATAGAGACGGATTAGATTTAAGATTTCTTGACCGTCCCAACCAAACATGCGCAACCACTCTAGGCCGATACTAACTTGGAGCCTGCATTACTAGTGGCGGGGGAGAGTTGGTGCTCTCTCTCGGGACGGGGTCATGCCAGGTAGGGCAGCCATGGCTGTTTTCATAGGGCACCGGACACACCGTTGGTACCCCCGTGCCAGTGGTATGTGATGAATATGGGAGCGAGGCTCCACAATTTTAAGATGTGAAATATTGGGCACGGGGGTTACTACCAATCGAGTGGACTCTATGTTAGTGTCGTCTAGGGAAAGATAGTGACCGGGTGCTTACCCCGGGTGCTTGAGGTACCGCGGGTCGTGGATGACACGGAAGTTCCCTGGATCTTGTGGGTAAAGTGTGCAACCTCTGTAGAGTGTAAAACTATTCGAATAGCCGTGTCGACGGTCAAGGACAGTTGGGTGGTGCTGCTTAGACTATGTCCATATGTTTCTGAGAAACAACACAGTTTGGCAATATTCTTGATATGATTCGTAAGAAAGTCATGATGAGTTGAGCATGAGTTGTTCAAAACTCTTTCTCGATGTTGATGTTTGTAACCTCATGATACTTGTTGCAGACACATTCATGTCCTTGATAAATGTTGATCGTACTTGCATGAGAAAATCTAGCTTTCCACAACAATGCCATTTAAGCAGTAGAGCTTTGCATAATTATTTTGTTATCACTCTTGGGTTGCTTGCGAGTACATTCAGAGTACTCATTGGGTTGCCACTGGTTATTTTATTGGCGAGGCATGAAAGACAGGATATACTGAAGAGTACGTTGGTGACGAACATGCGAGCTAGGACGCTTCCCAGTCAGAATGCCTGTAGGGTTAAGGGAGATAGCATGGGTTCAAGTTATTGACGGATATTTCCGCTGCAATGTTATACTCAAGACTTGACCATAATGGTCATAATTTATGTAAGACGGTATGTATGGATGTAAGACTCTTGGTTATTCAGCTTCTGTGTGTTCAGTGAGCATTGATCTCTAGGATCACTGTACATGTGCATAAGGTGATCATGACTTACGAGTCGGGGTCCCCACATTGTCCCGCTCTTGCTACGCCGTCGTCCACCCCAGCGTAGCTGCTCCAACGACAGAAGGGTCTAGCACAGTAGGGATCCGGCCTCCAGACTTTCTTTCGCCGCCTCAGATCTTCTTCCCCGCTGCTGGCAGCCATGAAAACTGCATTACCATCATCAATCGAGCAGATGACCTCGAGGACTACACGGGTCCGCAAGAGAGGTCGCACTCTTTCGTGTCTGCTTACGTTATGCATTGCTTAATATTACATGCCAGTTTATCGTCCTGTTCACCGATTAGACTCTGAGTCAGCTCCAAACTAATGGTCAAACTTGAGTTTTTAAATGGTTGTGGGGTACATATCGGGGCTGCTATCAATAGTATCTATCTACTGTCTGGTTAATCTCTGGTGTCTACTATGAGTTTCATGTTGGGTGGGAAACAAACAGTAAAGAAGCCATTATCTGTATATTTAACTGAAGCCATTATCTGTCTGCTATTATTGGTTTTGGGTCTATCCACAGGTTGCTACCATCACTCTGGATTTCTGCATGCACTCCTTACATAATCTCACTATGTTTTATTCCTATGCATGATAGTTATTGTAAACAATGGAACTGAACATGTAGAGCAAAAGAGACAAGCCTTGCATGGCAACAAAATTTCATGCAAACGTCGCTCCATGGTAGGCGCAAAGGCAGCCCCCCTCCACGCATTTCAGACTGTAATCGAGAGGAAGATATCTGTTCTGAGGGGGATTCGGAAGGAGAAGACAACTCCTATTTACCCCCTGAGGTCTTCGCTCTAACTTGGCATGCTGATGTTGGTTATATCATGCATATGGTGTCTTGCATTGCTTACTTTATACATCGAATATGTCATCTGCTTAGTTTAGACATCCTTTGTGTGAATGCCATCTGTTTAGTTTATTCATCGTTTATGTGAATTATGCGACGCCATCTTGTTTAGCCAGGCATCATATATGTGAATTTTGCAATGCCATCCTGCTTAGCCAGTCATCTTATATGTAAATTATATCAGGCCATCCTTTTTTTAATTACATATTACATTTGTCAACAATGTTACTACATTCAACTGCTCTTCGTGTGCATCAGCCATTTGACACAGTGATGACATACTGGAGTGAAAACAAGGTCTTCAGAGCAGACTATGCTATCTGATGAAGCGCATATCTCGCTGGTTACGGATAGCTCCTCAGAGGAGGATTCAGAGACAGATGACCAGTCCTATTCCCCCCCCCCCCGAGGTGTATGCTCTAACGTGGCAGGGTTATGTTGCTCATATCGTGCGTATGGTGTCTCGCATTGCTATGTCATTTGATTAGTTTAGACATGTTTTTTGTGAATGCCACCTGTTCAGTGTCTAATTACCATATATGTGAATTATTCATTGTCATCTTGTTGTAAGACATTATATATGTGAATTATACAATGCTATCTTGTTGCAAAGGCATTATATATGTGAATTATGCAATGCCATGCTGTTTAGCCAATCATCATTTATGTGAATTATATCATGCTATCATTTTTTGTATTACGTGTTCCATTTGTCGACAACGTTTGTATATTCAACTACTCTTCCTGTGCATCGGCCATTTGAAGCGGTGATGGAAGTATCTGGAGTGAAAACAAGGTATTTAGAGCAGACAATGCTACCTGCTGAAGCAGACATCTTGCTAGTTACAGAGAGCTCCTCAGAGGAGGATTCAGAGAATGATGGCCAGTCCTATTTCCCCCCTGAGGTCTATGCTCAAACTTGGCAGGGTTATATTACCCATGTCATGCATGTTGTCTTGCATTTCTTAGTTTTTACATCATATATGGATTGCCATCTGCTTACTTGCTTACTATATAAATCATATATTTGAATTATATCATGCCATCATGTTTACATAGTACATACACATCATCTATTTGAATTATGGCATGGCAACCCATTTAATAAAGACATCATATAGTTATATCATCTCATCATGTTTAGTGTTTACAGTCATCATATTTTGAATTATGGCATTCTATCCGTGAATGTATGTGAATCATGGCATGCCAACATATTTAATAAACACATTATATAGTTATGTCATGTCATCTTGTTTACATAATCTCATATTTTGAGCTATGTCTTTCCATCTTTTTTAGTTAGCCATCATAATGTGAAATTGTGTCATGCTATCCTGTTTAGTTAGCCATCATATATGTGAAATTGTGTCATGCTATCTTGTTTGGTTAGACAACATAAATATGAATTATTTCATGCCCTCTTTTATTCCCCACTATCCATTGCACCTGTCTATCATACAATGTCTATACTTTCAATTACTTTTCTTGTTTATCAGCCATTTGAATTGGAGAGCGTGATGGTAGTATCTAAGGGAGTAACAACACGGTCTTCAGAAAAGATAGTGCTACGAGTTGATGTAGATAGAACCACGATTGTACTTGCCCAAGGACTAGATCCACCACACATAACCCAGACTCTCGCAGATTGTACCCCTACCCAGTTGGACAGAGAATTAACTACACCCCTTCTAACCCCAACCCCGGTAGATAATAACCCAGTTCCAGTTGACACAACACCGTCTCCACCACAGAGCACCCAAACACGAGCAGTTAGTAAGGGAACTGCAGTGCCCAAAGCACAAGGACCACCACTCCGAATCCCAACTAAACGCTTAAAGGAGAAGAAGATTTCTTCTCAGGTAAAGTTCTGTAGCTATGGTTCATACTCCTTTGCTCTTGCATTACTGTATTTACTCATACCAACTGTTTTCAAATTTGAAGGATGGAATTGAAACTCCAATGGCGCAACAAGTATGTTTTAAACCAGTTTCTTTAAGTGGTTTGCTGTTGTAACCTGCTCTATGTTGATTTTAGTTTCAATTGAATAAATAGTTATGTTCTCATGTCATGCACATTACAAGTGTTGTTATTGCTCTATAGTTACCCACACTTATATTCTGTCTATTCTGCTTTGTCTTGAACAAATATTATTTGAACTGTGTCTCTATCTTCATTTGGCAACAAAAACTAGAATGATATAGACCATAAAGTGACCATGGTACATAGATATATGTTTGTTTCATGTTGTTATCTTGTCCACTTTACTACTGAACTCATTTACCAAAATGAGTTTCATATACAACATGGTAAACATGTGATGTGTCTGCTTGTTTCTCTTTTAGAATGCGGACAAAATATTGGAGAACAGTACCGCATTAGCCAATGGTAAAGGAAGTAATGCAGATAAGGTTCAAGATAGTGAGACATCCCTGTTGGTCTCCAAGAAAGGTGATAAAAACTATCTTGACGACAGTGAGGGAACCCAAAAGTCCTATCTTGATGTAGTGTTCGAGTTACTGGCCACTACTGTTGGCACAAGCTCTTCGAACTCGCTGCCTGAATCAGTTCGTCTTCTTGAGTCTCAACTTCAAGTTGAAAGACATCGATCAGATGTGCTGCGACAGGAAGCTAAAGGACCGAGGAAGTCCCTGCAGAATTCAGATGCATATTTTATGGTGCAACAGCAAGTGCTGGAGGATTTAAGCGCCAAACAAGAGAAAGTTAATAAGCTTGCTAAGCATCTTGCCATCATTATGGGTACCCAGGATATTGTTTCTTGAGATCTTCTGAAGTGGTTTCAGTTTTGTATTTGTTTTCCTGCGGCGTTTATTTGCGCTGGTTGCCAACTTTGACAACCAGTGTATATGATATGCTGCTTTGTTCCCTATATTTGCACTGGTGGCGAACTTTGATGCCCAGTGGATGTAATATGTGTAATAGCCGTGATAGCCTAGCATTAGTTGCTTTCTTATTTATTTCCTTGTTGTCTTGTTTATTTGTTTGCTTGTAGTCATTGCAGTTCTTTTTCCGCGGTTAGCTAGTGGCTGCAATAACCTATTTTTTTAAACTAGGCCACAATAACCATGGACTAATATTTACTATAGTGACACTGGTCCTCCTACTGGCCGTAGAAAAAGTGGGCCTTCTACGGGTCGTATAAACAATGGGCCTTCTACGGGCCGTCGAAACAATGGGCCTTCTGTGGGCCGTATCATCAATGGGCCTTATACGGGTCGTATGATCGATTGGCCAAACATGGGCCTAACAGACCGTACTATGGCCGTAAATGGGCTAGAGTTGGAATCGTCCGTTCATGGGCCGACTGAGGGAGTCCTGGACTAGTGGGTGTCCGGATAGCCGAACTATCATCATTGGCCGGACTCTAAGACTATGAAGATACAACATTGAAGACTTTGTCCCGTGTCCGGATGGGACTTTCCTTGGCGTGGAAGGCAAGCTTGGCAATACGGATATGTAGATCTCGTACCATTGTAACCGATTCTGTGTAACCCTAGCCCTCTCTGGTGTCTATATAAACCAGAGGGTTTTAGTCCGTAGGACGAACAAAAATCATACCATAGGCTAGCTTCTAGGGTTTAGCCTCCTTGATCTCGTGGTAGATCTACTCTTGTACTACCCATATCATCAATATCAATCAAGCAGGAGTAGGGTTTTACCTCCATCGAGAGGGCCCGAACCTGGGTAAAAACATCGTGTCCCTTGTCTCCTGTTACCATCCGCCTAGACGCACAGTTCAGGACCCCCTACACGAGATCCGCCGGTTTTGACACCGGCTTTCATTGAGAGTTCCTCTGAGTCGTCGCCCATTGGCCCGATGGCTCCTTCGATCATCAACGACGACGCGGTCCAGGGTGAGACTTTTCTCCCCGGACAGATCTTTATATTCGGCGGCTTTGCACTGCGGGCCAATTCGCTTGGCCATCTGGAGCAGATCGAAAGCTATGCCCCTGGCCATCAGGTCAGATTTAGAAGTTTGAACTATACGGCCGACATCCACAGAGACTTGATCTTCGATGGATTCGAGCCACAGCAGGGCGCGCCGCACTGTCACGATGGGCATGATTTAGCTCTGCTGCCGGACAGTGCCCTGGAGGCCGCACAAGAATCCGCTCCGACCCTTAACCCGGAGCCGACTGCGCCGATCGAGGATGGGTGACTAGACACCGGCTCGGGGGCTGCTACCTCTACGGCGATGGAGCCAAATACCGACCATGTCCCTTGTGAAGCTTGTGACTCCGAGGTGCCGGACTCCTCGCCGGACTCTGAACCTCCCGTGCCCCTTCCAATCGAATCCGATTGGGCGCCGATCATGGAGTTCACCGCTGCGGACATCTTTCAGCACTCGCCTTTTGGCGACATCCTGAATTCGCTAAAGTGTCTCTCTTTATCAAGAGAGCCCTGGCCGGATTATGGCCAGGACGGTTGGGATGCGGACGACGAAGAAATTCAAAACCCACCCACCACCCACTTCATAGCCACTCTCGACGACTTAACCGACATGCTAGACTTCAACTCCGAAGACATCAACGGTATGGACGACGATGCCGGAGACGACCAAGAACCAGCGCCTACAGGGCACTGGAAAGCCACCTCGTCATACGACATATACATGGTGGACCTCCCAAAGGATGGGAATGGCGATGGAACAGCGGAGGATGACCCCTCCAAGAAACAGCCTAAGCGCCGGCGTCAGCGGCGCCGCTCTAAATCCCGCCACAGCAAGAATGGAGATTTCGGCACCGGAGACAATAACACCCCGGACAGTGCCAAAGACAACCCCCTCCAGCAAGATTCAGCACAGGAGGATGGAGAAGCCAGCCCTCATGAGAGAGCGGCAGACAAATAGGTAGAGGATGATAATTACATGCCTCCCTCCGGAGATGAGGCAATCCTCGATGACGACGAATTCGTCGTGCCTGAGGATCCCGTCGAACAAGAGCATTTTAAATGCAGGCTCATGGCCACGGCAAGCAGCCTCAAGAAAAAGCAGCAACATCTTAGAGCTGACCAAGATTTGCTAGCCGACATATGGACTGAAGTCCTTGCGGCCGAAGAGTACGAACTCGAACGCCCCTCCAAAAGCTACCCCAAATGCAAGCTGTTGCTCCGATTAGAGGAGGAAGCATATAAACCTACATCACCAGCACACAATACGGCCGACCGGCCACCTCGTGGCTGCGACAGAGAGGCCTCTAGGCCCTCCACTAAAGCCGCACCCCGGCATCACTCGAAAAGTACAAAGCCACGGGGGAATGCGCCGGACTTGCAAGACATATTGGAGGATAAGGCAAGACAATCAAGATCGATCTACGGATCGCGTGTGCGCCCCACGATACGCGGCGACAACCGTCACGCTAGATACAGCAATTCCGGCCGGGCCGAACACAGTAGACAAAGCTCGCTTGAGCTACGTCGTGATATAGCCCAATACAGAGGCGCTGCACACCAACTATGCTTCACAGATGAAGTAATGGATCATCAAATCCCCGAAGGGTTCAAACATGTGAACATTGAATCCTACGATGGCACAACAGACCCCACGGTTTGGATCAAAAACTATCTCCTTCATATCCACATGGCCCGCGGTGATGATCTTCACGCCATCAAATACCTCCCACTCAAGCTTAAAGGACCAGCTCGGCATTGGCTTAACAGCTTGCCAGCAAAATCAATTGGGTGTTGGGAGGACCTGGAAGCCGCATTCCTTGATAACTTCCAGGGCACATATGTGCGACCACCAGACGCCGATGACCTAAGCCACATAATTCAGCAGCCAGACGAATCGGCCAGACAATTCTGGACACGGTACTTAACCAAGAAAAATCAAATCATCGACTGTCCAGGTGCAGAGGCCCATGCAGCCTTCAAACACAACATCTGCGACGAGTGGCTTGCCCGGCACCTAGGACAGGAAAAGCCGAAATCTATGGCAGCCCTCACATCACTCATGACCCGCTTCTGTGCGGGAGAGGACAGCTGGCTAGCCCGCAGTAACAACCTCACCAAAAATTTTGGTAGTCCGGATACCAAGGACAGCAATGGCAGGTCGTGTCGCAATAAGCACAAACGCCTCATTAATGGCGATAATACTGAAGAGACGGCAGTCAATGCTGGATTCAGAGGCACTAAACCCGGTCAGCGGAAGACGCCATTCAAAAGAACTACTCTGGGCCCGTCCAATTTGGACCGGATACTCGATCGCTTGTGCCAGATACACGGCACCCCCGAAAAGCCAGCTAATCACACCAACAGGGATTGTTGGGTATTCAAGCAGGCAGGCAAGTTAATTGCCGAAAACAATGACAAGGGGCTGCATAGCGATGACGAGGAAGAGACCCGGCCGCCGAACAATAGAGGACATAAGGGTTTACCCCCACAAGTACGGACGGTGAACATGATATACGCAACCCACATACCCAAAAGGGAGCAGAAGCGTGCGCTCAGGGACGTATATGCGATGGAGCAAGTCGCCCCAAAGTTCAATCCGTGGTCCTCCTGCCCGATCACTTTTGATCGAAGGGACCATCCCACTAGCATCCGCCATGGCGGATTCGCCGCATTGGTTTTAGACCCAATCGTCGATGGGTTTCACCTCACTAGAATCCAGATGGACGGCGGTAGCAGCCTGAACCTGCTTTATCAGGATACAGTGCGCAAGATGGCTATAGACCCCTCAAGGATTAAACCCACAAAGACGACCTTCAAAGGCGTCATACCAGGTGTAGAGGCCAATTGCACAGGCTCAGTTACACTTGAAGTGGTTTTCGGATCCCCGGATAACTTCCGAAGCGAGGAGTTAATCTTCGACATAGTCCCGTTCCGCAGCAGCTATCATGCACTGCTCGGACGAACCGCGTTTGCAAAGTTCAATGCGGTGCCGCAGTACGCATACCTCAAGCTCAAGATGCCAGGCCCTCGAGGAGTCATCATGGTCAATGGAAACATGGAACGCTCTCTCCGAACGGAGGAGCATACAGCGGCTCTTGCGGCAGAAGTGTAGAGCAGCCTCTTAAGGCAATTCTCGAGTCCGGACGTTAAGTGACCGGACACCGTCAAGCACGCCCGGAGTAACCTACAACAAGACCACCTGGCACGTTCCAAGCACACGTAGCAATGCAGCCCCAACCCCAGCCCTCGCAAAATCGCGAGACCAGTACCACGCGTACATCATTACGCTCTGGAAATACCATGGGCATAGGGGGAGGGGCACAACCACGACAGGCCCGGAGTGCGGCTCAACCACACCAGGGGCTTCCAAATAGGTCATCCTTTTTTCTTTCTTTTTTTTCTTATCTTCAGGACCCCATTTCCCAGAAGCCCTGTCCGGCAGTAGACCTGCCGAACTCACGATGCAACAGCCAGGGAAGGAGAAAAGCAATGATGACTATCCAGGTGGTCTCCGTTACGAGCATTATACCTGTTTTATACACCATTCCGCAGCCTACCCCTGGAGGGGGGCACGTTAAATAGTCCCACCCCTTGCTTATCGCACTACTTGTATCGTTCTGCATTCATCGCAGTATCTCTTGAATATACAATGCATCGCTTTCCCCTATCATTGCATTCCTTTTTTACATATGTTCACTTATGACATGTTGCATCCGTACGCTTTGGTACGGCCAAATACACCAGGGGCTTAAGTTCCCCAAACTATGGTGTGATAAGTCCGAACACTTTCACAAGTGCGGCACCCCGAACTTATAGCATTATATGCATCGACTCCGAATCATGTCTTGGGTCAATAGTTGGGTTTGCCCGGCTCCCATGTTTTGGTACTTTACTCCGTTAGCTAAGGTAGCACTAGGAGAACCACTGCGATTGTGCCCCAGTTGAGCTGGGCGAGCACCTCAGCGGAGAAAGCTAAAACTGACCGTCATGATAGGGAGAGAGCCGGTCGCTGTTCGAGAGGTTTTTTCGAGTCCCTAAAGACTTATGCCGCTTAGAACGAGGAACCGGCTTTGTCCGGCACAGGCGTGGATAGCGCCCCGAATTCGGCCTTCCGAACACTAGGGGCTTCGCCGAAATTTAAAATTAGAGAATTCTATGGCTAAGTGAGAGTGTTCAAGCATTATAAATCCGGTTGCCTCGTTTGTTGTGTTGAGCACCTCCCTAGATGGACACAAAAATGGGAACAAGAGCGCTCAAGTTTATCCCGAACACCCCAGCACTCTCGGCATGGGGGCCGAAGCCAACAACTTGCCATCTCTCAGATTTGATAAACGGCCGCACAGAAGGTACTATTTTAAATTAACAAGCGTTTCTTAGCGCATATGAACAAAGTTTTCAGCGCACAGGATAACAAAATGCGAGTCTACTCAAAAATTACATCTTTGGAGCATTCACCCGCAATAATGCGGGCACCCTTCAGGACACCCTTATAATACATCTCGGGCGTGCGATACTCCTTGCCCGGCGGTGGCGCGTCCGTCACAAGCTTCTCAGCGTCCATCCTGCCCCAGTGCACCTTAGCGCGGGCAAGGGCCCGACAGGCACCTTCAATTCAGGCGAAATGCTTGATGATGTCGACGCACGGATAGGCGTCCACCAGCCGCCGCACCAGACCGAAGTAGCTCCCAGGCATGGCTTCTTTGGGCCACAGCCGAACTATGAGGCCCTTCATGGCCTGTTCGGCGACCTTGTGGAGCTCTACCAGCTGCTTCAGCTGGTCGCTCAGGGGCACTGGATGTCCGGCCTCAGCATACTGAGACCAGAACACCTTCTCCGTCGAGCTCCCCTCCTCGACTCTGTAGAACGCGGCAGCATCGAACACGCTACGGGGCAAATCTGCGAACGCTCCTGGAGAGCCCCGAATTCGAGTAAGTAACAGGTAATTCACTTTTACATGCTTGCTTTGCATGAGGAATGCCTTACCCGCCGCTATCTTCTTTACCGCCTCGATTTCCTGGAGGGCCTTTTGGGCTTCGGCCTTAGCGGCTTTGGCACTCTCAAGAGCCGACGCAAGCTCGGACTCTCGAGTCTTCGAGTCACGCTCGAAACTCTCATGTTTTTCCACGAGAGCCTGGAGCTCTTGTCGTACCTCTGCCACCCGCGCCTCCTGCTTCTCTCGCTCGGCGCGTTCCACGGCTGCATTGCGTTCGGCCACGGACACCACCTCCTTCAGGGTCGCCACCTCATTCGTAGCCCCTGGAGTACCCACCAAATCCTTTAATAAGGTGTTACTCACCTTCCTTGTCCTCGAGCTGCTTCTTGGCACGGCCGAGCTTGATCTCGGACCGCTCGAGGCTCTGCTTCAAGGAATTGACCTTCGCAGTCAGTGCGGCAGAGGTCAGCAGCGCAGCCTGCATACCCACATTGATACCAAGAAGACCCTCTCGGAGATGCTCGGGATCACGGACAATTCCCCAAGTACATGGAGGGAGGAGCACAACGGAAGGAACCAAAGAAGGTTCCCGAGACTCGGACATCCGGCCCTTGAAGATGTCAACAACATCAGCAGCCCAGTAGCCGAAGTTCTACATGGCCCAGACATCTGGCCCCTACCCGGATATTCGGCCCGACGTGGGCCGCCGGACATCTGGCCACCACCCGAAAATCCGACCCATCTTCACAGAACGTAAGCCACTCCAGCCCGGACATCTAGCCCTCATGCCCTGAACATCCAGACCCTCCTCGAATGCTTGGACATTCGGCCCCTCCCTCCTGCGTGCGGTGTATCTGGGCCGAAAGCGCATGCACCCCTTCGGCTCAACTTACACTAGCACTATATATAAACCCCCTTCTCCTCCTAATGAGGGTTAGCATTGTGATAGCTTATTTGTATGTGAGCTTTGCTCCTACTACTCTTCCCGAGAGAGAGAGAGAGAGAGAGAGAGAGAGACCATTCCATTGGAGGCCAAGACCTCCATCTAGGAGAAGATCCCTAGTGGATTCAAGACCTCTTCATAGAGAAGATCTCCCACGTGGATTCAAGACCTCAACTCCTCCAAGTATTTGGATGAACTAGTTACCTCTCGTATAATCTTGTGTTGGATTTGGACCTTTGTATCTCTTCTTGTGTGATCCGATCTAGCACATGTGTGATCAGATCAAGTCAATTTGAGTGTTTCCTCTTGTTCTTTCCCTTGTGTTCTTCGTGTTCTTCAGAAATGAGCTTGCTCCAGGTACAGATCCTGCGGAGGTTGAATGATCTTGCTCCAGGTAACTCAGCGGGAGTTTATTAGACTCAAGGCCAATGTGTACAAAGTTGACTTTCCATCAGCAGAGGACCTAAAGAAACTTTTGAGCTTTGGGATGTGTAGAGTGCCTAGCACATAGTGCATCCTTGAGTTTGACAAGTGGAAGAAGGTTGAGCTGACGGGCAAGCCGCTTATTCAGGTTTGATTATACGTTTCTCGGGGGCACCATCTAAGCCTCTGAATGATGTTCGGGTCGCGGCTAGCTTGGGGACAGTAGTTTGGAAAGACCGAGCGAGTGGACATGCCATTTACCCATGCAAATGGGTAGGCGAGGTTGCTCGTGAGTGTGCTGGATATTGAGTTCATACCGGATGTGGTTAGATGGACGCATGCGAGCATGATATACAACCTAGACATTGAGTTTGAGGACTCTGATCTATTCATTGAGGCCATGGCAGGGAATGATGTGGATATGACTGATAAGGATGACGACTCGGGGAACAAGGAGCAGCGTGAGGATGATGGTGGACGAGATAAATCTGACACTCAAGGCAAAATCATGCCTCGGTGGCGCCAAGGAAGGGGGCTCTACCATCTACTTCTGCGCCTATGGACTCGCTGAGATTTGGCTCGTTTGAGCCTGCTTCTGCACCTCCTTGACTGTGGAATGATCGGGTGGAGCGTGATGATCTGTTCGAGCACTCGCTACCTCTACTTGATCTTGCTGGGCATGACACCTTAGTAGGTGGTCGCTCAAATGTGCCTTGCTATGGAGGTGAACTTGGTGGAGTGTGAACCTAGTTCAGCGGTACCCGCAGCAGTGCTTGGTCAGGCAGCCGAGCTTGGCATCGAGGGTGGGGAGTCACGTGGGCAGGCAGCACCCGGTTCCACCACTAGTCACGTTTGGAGCAGTGTTGCACATCAGAGGAGGATCACGCTGGCATCTAGTGCTGCTGGTGGGGTTCCTCACACCAGGGGCAGCGCCAGATCCAGGGGGGCATGGGAAAGAGGCCCCTGCTTCTCCTCTCCCAAGGCGCCCCTGCAGGGGACTGCATATGTAGTGGGGGGTGGTCCAGCAGAGCAGGGGCTCTGTACCCGCTTGCTTCCCCTGTCTTCAGCCCTCAGTCGACGCCGCTCAGCGCTTCGGGCCCTACGACGGTGGTGGCTGGTGGGGCTGCGCTGGTCGTGCCTGCAACAGATGATCGTAGCCCGACTAGCTTAGCTCAGTTGAGCCCATTTGGGGGTCGGGCAGGAGGCCTTACCCCGAACGGGACCACGCGGGACGAGATCATCGCTTTCGGAGGGCATGTCTTCCTCAATCTGAATCGTGTTTGATGCATCCGTCATCGCAAACGTTTTGCACCTTTTTGACGATTTTTTACACCACCATTTGTTATTATTGCATCATACACAGTTTCGTCGAAGGGTCTCTGATAGTAGTGTCGCGTTAGCAGCATCCTGCAGTAGTGGGTGTACATTTGATTAATTCTTATTGACAATTGGGATGTCACTGTTAATCTTGTACCACTGCCAAAACAAAGTAATGACACTCCTTAAATATCCCTTTTGTATTTTTGCAAATAGCAATGCGTGTCTCCATACTCGGGCATGTCTTCCTCAATTTTAGTGGAACTGCACAAAATTGGATGACCACTGTTGCTCCGCCTCACTGTCCTCTGCCACGTGGTTCTTCCTTTCTCGAGCTTGATTACCAAGAAGAAACAAATCATAGTGAGGATTTATCGAACTTCAGTGGCGCCTCACCCAAACTTAATGCCAAATGGATGGTGCATCACCATGATGAACAAGCGATGCTCATGGTTGCATCTCATGGTTGAATCTCCTGGTGAAGCTGATCGATTTTCGGTGAACAACAAGCTGTCTTCATCAATGCTCTTTACTCGTTACCTACAAAGACAAATACATCATTCACCAGTGCACCTTGGTTGCGTTGGAGACACAGTCGTCTTTCACCTTGGTGCAATTTTTTCTTTGGCTATGAACCAAATGTTTCCTCAAAGAGGCATCGATGTTGGTGGCATCGATGTTGGTACTAAGAGCAAAAAGTTTTTTCTAAGCCTTCTCACAACTTTGGCTTTAGCTCCCCTCTAATTTTATTTGTCTAGCTATTAACTAAATGTTGACTATGAGCTATCAATCACTGAGTTGTATTAACTTATTTATGAGTTGGTTCTAAATTTTTGCTACTATTGAATTATGTTGCCACACTTTGATGAAAAATATTACTCATATAACTACATAAAAATATGATGCCAATAATATTTATTTTTTGTTGGCATGTACTAGCCGTTTGCTAGTTAAATATGTGGTCAAACTTTGAGTAAAATATGGTGTGGAGTAAAAACCCGGATGGAGGTAGTACAAGATACGGTGGCACACTGGTTTAGGTCGAACACAACATACCATAATTAGTGAGAGAGGGCAAACTGTACATACAAAATAATTGAAATTAAATTTCTTTATTTGAACACACTCTCACACGTTTTCGATAATTTGGTGCGTGTGTGGTTGGTCACTTAACGGAGGGTAGTGTACCGCACGTGAACGACTGGAAGTGCGACCAGGACGCATGGACCGTTAGTTGGTCGTAGTTTTCTTCACTGTTACTTAAATAAAGTGTTCCGTTCGTACACAAATTAAAATGATTATTATGGTGAAAAAAAAGAAGACCACTCCACTATATTAGTACTATGCACGAGAACTATATAAGCTGGAGCCTCGACGCTTGTTCGGTAGGGCTTGCACTCTTCACACTCTTGCTACACTACATATATATATACACGCTGGAGGCTCGGTGTTCCTTTGCTAGGGTTTGCTCTGTTCATAATCTCTCATCCTCTTCATCAGATTTAAACAAGACTGTGTTGGCCTCTCTCTCCCCCCTCACAGCTGATCAAGGAGCCGTCCGGATCCCGTCAGACTGGGAAGGGGAGGAGGTGCAGCTTTCACTTTGTCGGCTTTGGTGAGGGAGGGAATCCAATGCCTGCTGCTCTATTCTCTTTCACCCAGCTCTGTGCGGGAGGGCCTCCGACCCCTTCTTCCTCCCTACCGTACGTAGTGTGGGCAGATCTGGCTCCCGCCGAATGCCTAGCCACATCCCGACGACCCTAAGGAATAACTTTCTTTGAAACCATCAATGCTCTAGCTGCATGCAGATCTTTTCGATTATGTAGTCGAATATAGGTCTTGGTTCAAAGAGGAAAGAAGGGGGATGGGGTGGAGCATGAATCTAGGATGTGGTTCAATAAGGAAAGGAAGGAGGGAAAGTAGTACAAACTAGCTATCCACCCATTCTGTTGGTCGGAAAGGAAAAAAGGGGGTAACCCAGTACACACATCTGTAAGGAACTGATCTCTTTGTTGAAAAAGGTAAGAAACCGGGGGGTCATGGAGTTTGTACAGGACTAAATTTGCTACCCTCACATAGGAAAAATGTTCAAAGAGAACAAATATGGGTCCACACAGATATGTTGTTTGGCAGCATACTCTGATGCAGAGCATCGTATGATCATCCCCATGTACACTACGACTACTCCTCAAGCCCCAAGTAGACATACGACGAGACCTCAAGCATACGCCATTGGACACAAGGTGAACCCGCTCCTAAATCCTTCCTCTTCCCGTTCGTGCGAGATATGGTTGCTACCTCGTGCAAAGACATTACATGTGCTTAGGTACCAAGAAGACCCTCTCGGACATGCTCGGGATCATGGACAATTCCCCAAGTACATGGACGAAGGAGCACAACGGAAGGAACCGAAGAAGGTTCCCAGGCCTCAAACATCCGGCCCTTGAAGATGTCAACAACATCAGCAGCCCAGCAGCTGAAGTTCTACACGGCCCGGACATCTGGCCCCGACCCGGATATTTGGCCCGACGTGGGCCGCCGGACATCGGGCCACCACCCGAAAATCCGACCCATCTTCACAGAATGTAAGCCACTCCAGCCCGGACATCTAGCCCTCATGCCCCGGACATCCAGACCGTCCTCGAATGATTGGACATCTGGCACCTCCCGCCTGCGTGCAGTGTATCTGGGCCGAAAGCGCATGCGCCCCTTCGGCCCAACTTACACTAGCACTATATATAAACCCCCTCCTCCTCCTAATGAGGGTTAGCATTGTGATAGCTTATTTGTATGTGAGCTTCGCTCCTACTACTCTTCCCGTGCGAGAGAGAGAGACTATTCCATTGGAGGCCAAGACCTCCATCTAGGAGAAGATCCCTAGTGGATTCAAGACCTATTCATAGAGAAGATCTCCCACGTGGATTCAAGACCTCAACTCCTCCAAGGATTGGGATGAACTAGTTACCTCTTGTTTAATCTTGTGTTGGATTTGGACCTTTGTATCTCTGCTTGTGTGTTTGGATCTAGCACATGTGTGATAGGATCAAGTCAATTTGAGTGTTTCCTCTTGTTATTTCCCTTGTGTTCTTCATGTTCTTAAGGAATGAGCTTGATCAAGGTACATATCATGCAGAGGTTAAATGAGCTTAATCCAGGTATAGATCCTGCAGATGTTGAATGAGCTTGCTCCAGGTAACTCAGCGGGAGCTTATTAGACTCGAGGACAATGTGTACAAGGTTGACTTTCCATCAGCAGAGGACCTAAAGAAACTTCCGAGCTTTGGGATGTGTAGAGTGCCTAGAACATAGTGCATCCTTGAGTTTGACGACTGGAAGAAGGTCGAGCTGACGAGCAAGCCACTTACTTAGGTCTGATTACATTTCTCGGGGGCACCGTCTAAGCCTCTGAATGATGTTCGGGTTGTGGCCAGCTTTGGGACACTAGTTTGGAAAGACCCAGCGAGTGGACATGCCATTGACCCATGCAAATGGGTTGGCCAGGTTGCTCGTGAGTGTGCTGGATATCGAGTTCATACCGGATGTGGTTAGATGGACGCATGCGGGCATGATATACAACCTAGAGATTGAGTTTGAGGACTCTGATCTATTCATTGAGGCCATGGCAGGGAATGATGTGGATACGACTGATAAGGATGACGACTCAGGCAAAAAGGAGCAGCGTGAGGATGATAGTGGACGAGATAAATCTGTCACTCAGGGCAAAAATCATGCCTCGGTGGCGCCAGGGAAGGGGGCTCCACCATCTTCTTCTGCGCCAATGGACTCGCGGAGATTTGGCTCGTTTGAGCCTACTTCTGCACCACCTAGACTGTGGAGTGATCGGGTTGTAGGACCTTGAAGTATGTTTAGAGGTGGGGTGATTACACTACTTGACCAATTAAAAACTTAACCTTTTCCCAATTTTAGAGTTTGGCAGATTTTAGCTATCTTAGGACAAGTCAAGCAATCATCACACTATTCAAGCAAGCATGCAAAGAGGATATGAGCAGCGGAAATTAAAGCATGCAACTTGCAAGAAAGTAAAGGGAAGGGTTTGGAGGATTGAAACGCAATTGGAGACACGGATGTTTTTGGCATGGTTCCGATAGGTGGTGCTATCGTACATCCATGCTGATGGAGACTTCACCCACGAAGGGTAACAGTTGCGTGAGTCCACGGAGGGCTCCACCCACGAAGGGTCCACGAAGAAGCAACCTTGTCTATCCCACCATGGCCGTCGCCCACGAAGGACTTGCCTCACTAGTGGTAGATCTTCACGAAGTAGGCGATCTCCTTGCCCTTACAAACTCCTTGGTTCAACTCCACAATCTTGTCGGAGGCTCCCAAGTGACACCTAGCCAATCTAGGAGACACCACTCTCCAAGAAGTAACAAATGGCGCGTTGATGATGAACTTCTTGCTCTTGTGCTTCAAATGATAATCTCCCCAACACTCAACTCTCTCTCATAGGTTTTGGATTTGGTGGAAAGAAGATTTGAGTGGAAAGCAACTTTGGGAAGGCTAGAGATCAAGATTCATATGGTAGGAATGGAATATCTTGGCCTCAAGACATGAGTAGGTGGTTCTCTCTCAGAAATGGTAAGTTGGAAGTGTAGGTTTAGTCTGATGGCTCTCTCTACGAATGAAGAGGAGGTGGAGGGGTATATATAGCCTCCACAAAAAATCTAACCGTGACACACAATTTACCAAACTCAGTGGGACCGATTCAATAGACTCGGTCGGACCGATTTTAGCATACCTAGTGACCGTTATGATTTTTGGTGGGACTGACATGCAACTCGGTGAGACCGATTCGGTTACGGTTAAGGCGTAACGTAATCTCAGTAAGACCGATTACACAAACTCGGTAAGACCGATTTTGGTAATAAGCTTTCCAGAGAGTTGGTCAGGTAAACTCGGTGGGACCGATTTGCTCTTTTTGGTGAGAACGAAATGTTACAAAAGGGAAACAGAGAGTTTACATTGCAATCTCGGTGGGACCGATCGCTCACTTTGGTTAGACCGAAACGTTACGAAAGGAAATAGAGAGATTACAATCCCATCTCGGTGAGACAGAGATATCTATCGGTAAGACTGATTTGCTTAGGGTTTGTGGCAGTGGCTATGACTTTTGGAATCGGTGGCGCCGGATAGGAAGAATCGGTGTGACCAATTTTGGCTTTAGGTTTAGGTCATTTGTGGATGTGAGTAAGTAGCTGAGGGTTTTGGAGCATATCACTAAGCACATGAAGCAAGAGGCTCATTAAGCAACACCTCATCCCTCCTTGATAGTATTGGCTTTTCCTATAGACTCAATGTGATCTTGGATAACTAAAATGTAAAATGAAGAGTCTTGAGCTTTTGAGCTTGAGCCAATCCTTTGTCCTTAGTATTTTGAGGGATCCACTTTCATCATCCATGCCATGCCATTCATTGAGCTTTCCTGAAATAATAGTCTTGGAATAGCATTAGCTCAATGAGCTATATGTTGTTATGAATTACCAAAACCACCTAGGGATAGTTGCACTTTCAATCTCCCCCTTTTTGGTAATTGATGACAACATATAGATCAAAGCTTCGACAAATGATAATAAGATTGAATAACATCGTCGCTTTGAGAAGTATGTGATAAGCAAGAGCTCCCCCTAAATTTGTGCATAGTTTAAGATTTGCTTTGGACTGCAAATCCACAAGGAATTAGGCTCATGGGTTACTCTTCCATGTCACATACATCTTGGTGGAGCGCTCAAAATAATAAAGATTGAATACATGCACTCATCACCAAGCAAAGTGAATGATCACATAGGATAGATAAGATAATATCATCAAACATGCATAAGTGTAGCTTATGATCAAACACATGATCATCAATGTCTCACAAGGATAGTATCTCAAGCAATCAAAAGCAAACAAGTTTAACCACCAAATCAAAACAAGAGAGAACAAAAGCAACACTCTCTCTCTCTCGAAGCCTATGATCTATACATTTTTCTCCCCCTTTGGCAACAAGTTACCAAAAAGTTCACCGAAAATGCGTAGTGCTAGATCGACTCTCAGGCTTGATCTTCAGGTGGTGGTGTCCGGATAACTCCAAGAACGAAGGCTTCAGTTGAAGTAGAGGGTGCTGGAGCTGGTTGCACTGGAACAGTAGGGGCTGTAGCTGGTGCAGATGATGTTGCTCTGGTGTCTGTCACAGGCACTGCAACTGACCTCTGGGCTCTAGGCACTTTGGCAAACACATTAGTTGTAGTCTTGCCCTGCTGAGGGAGTCCTGGACTAGGGAGTGTCGGGACAGCCGGACTATCATTATCCGCCGGACTCCAAGACTACAAAGATACAAGATTGAAGACTCCGTCCCGTGTCCGGATGGGACTTTCCTTGGCGTGGAAGGCAAGCTTGGGAATACGGATATGTAGATCTCCTACCATTGTAACCGACTCTGTGTAACCCTAGCCTCCTCCAGTGTCTATATAAACCAAAGGGCTTTAGTCCGTAGGACAACATACATTACAACAATCATACCATAGGCTACCTTCTATGGTTTAGCCTCCTTGATCTCGTGGTAGATCCACTCTTGTACTACCCATATCATCAATATTAATCAAGCAGGACATAGGGTTTTACCTCCATCGAGAGGGCCCGAACCTGGGTAAAACATCGTGTCCCTCGTCTCTTGTTACCATCCACCTGGACGCACAGTTCGGGACCCCCTACCCGAGATCCGCCGGTTTTGACACCGACATTGGTGCTTTCATTGAGAGTTCCTCTGTGTCGTCACCGATAGGCTTGATGGCATCTTCAACCAGCAACGCTGTCGAGGGTGAGACTTTTCTCCCTGGACAGATCTTCGTATTCGGCGGCTTCGCACTGCGGGCCAATTCACTTGGCCATCTGGAGCAGATCGAAAGCTACGCCCCTGGCCGTCAGGTCAGATTTGGAAGCCTAAACTTCACGGCCGTTGTCCGCGGAGACTTGATCTTCGACGGACTCAAGCCACAGCCAAGCGCGCCGCACTGTGACGGCGGGCATGATTTAGCTCTGCCACCGAACAGTGCCTTGGTGGCCGCACACAGGTCCGCTTCGGCCATTAGCCCGGAGCCGATCGCCCAGATCGAGGGCCGGTGGATAGACGCCGCCCTGGGGGCTCCAACATCCACGGCGATGGAGCCGAACACTAATCTTGTCCCCTGCGCAACTCGTGATTCCGAGGCGCCGGACTCCTCGCCGGACTCCGAACCTCCCGCGCCCCTACCAATAGATCCGGATTGGGCGCCGGTTATGGAATTCACCGCCGCGGACATCTTCCAATACTCGCCTTTTGGCGATATATTGAATTCACTAAAGCATCTCTCGTTATTAGAAGAGTCCTGGCCGGACTATGGCCAGGATGGTTGGGGTACGGACGACGAAGAAATTCAGAGCCCACCCACCACCCACTTTGTAGCCACTGTCGACGATCTAACCGACATGCTAGACTACGACTCCGAAGACATCGACGCCATGGACGATGATGCTGGAGACGAACAGGAACCAGCGCCTACAGGGCACTGGAAGACCACCTCGTCATATGACATATACATGGTGGACACCCCAAAAGACGGGGATGGCGAAGAAACAGCGGAGGCAGACTCTTTAAAGAAGAAGCCCAAACGCCGGCGTCAGCGGCGCCGCTCTAAATCTCGCCACAGCAAGAATGGAGATTCCGGCACAGGAGATAATAATACTCCAGAGAGTGCCGAAGACAATCCCCTCCAGCAAGACTCAACGCAGGAGGATGCAGAAGCAAGCCCTCATGAGGGGGCGGCAGACGAAGAGGTTGAGGATCATAACTATATGCCTCCCTCCGAAGACGAAGCAAGCCTCAACGATGACGAATTCGTCGTACCCGAGGATCCCGTCGAACAAGGGCGCTTCAAGCGCAGGCTTATCGCCACAGCAAACAGCCTAAAGAAAAAGCAGCAACAGCTTCAAGCTGATCAGGACCTGCTGGCCGATCGATGGACCGAGGTCCTCGCGGCCGAAGAGTATAAACTCGAACGTCCCTCCAAAAGTTACCCAAGACGCAAGCTGCTTCCCTGATTAGAGGAGGAAGCATACACACCTCCATCACCAGCGCACGATATGGCTGACCGACCACCCCGTGGTCGTGACAGAGAGGCATCCAGGCCCCCAGCCAAGACCGTACCCCGGCATCGCTCCAAAAGTACGAAGCCAAGAGGGAACGCGCCGGACTTGCGAGACATATTGGAGGACAAGGCAAGGCAATCCAGATCCATCTACGGATCACATGGGCGCCCTACGACCCACGACGAATACCGTCGCGCCGGATACAATAACCCCGGCCGGGCCGAACACAGCAGACAACGCTCTCTCGAGCTGCGTCGCGATATCGCTCAATACAGAGGCGCCGCACACCCGCTATGCTTCACTGACGAAGTAATGGATCATCAGATCCCCGAAGGGTTTAAACCCGTAAACATCAAATCTTACGATGGCACAACAGACCCCGCGGTTTGGATCGAAGACTATCTTCTCCACATCCATATGGCCCGCGGTGACGATTTCCACGCCATCAAGTACCTCCCACTCAAGCTTAAAGGACCAGCTCGGCATTGGCTTAACAGCTTGCCCGCAGAGTCAATTGGGTGTTGGGAAGACCAGGAGGCTGCATTCCTTGACAACTTCCAAGGCACATATGTGCGACCACCAGATGCCGATGACCTAAGCCACATTATTCAGCAGCCAGACGAATCGGCCAGACAATTCTGGACACGGTTCTTGACGAAGAAAAATCAAATCGTTGATTGTCCGGATGCAGAGGCCCTTGCAGCCTTCAAACATAACATCTGGGACGAATGGATAGCCTGGCACCTGGGGCAGGAAAAGCTGAAATCCATGGCAGCCCTCACATCGTTAATGACCCGCTTTTGCGCGGGAGAGGACAGCTGGCTAGCCCGCAACAACAATCAAAATTCTGGCAGTCCGGACACTAAGGACAACAATGGCAGGTCAAATCGAAACAAAAACAAGCGCCGCATTAACGGCGACGATAAGGAGGATACGGCAGTCAACGCCGGATTCCGAGGCTCCAAACCCGGTCAGCGGAAGAAGCCATTCAAAAGAACCACTCCGGGTCCGTCCAATCTGGACTGAATACTCGACCGCTTATGCCAGATACATGGCACCTCTGAAATGCCAGCTAACCACACTAATAGAGATTGCTGGGTGTTCAAGCAGGCCGGCAAGTTAATTGCCGAAAACAATGACAAGGGGCTAAACAGCGACGACGAGGAAGAGACCCAACCGCCGAACAACAGAGGACAGAAGGGTTTTCCCCCACAAGTGCGAACGGTGAATATGATATACGCGACCCACATACCCAAGAGGGAGAGGAAACGCGCACTAAGGGACGTCTATGCGATGGAGCCAGTCGCCCCAAAGTTCAACCCATGGTCCTCTTGTCCGATCACTTTCGATCGAAGAGACCATCCGACCAGCATACGCCATGGCGGATTCGCCGCATTGGTCCTAGACCCAATCGTCGATGGGTTCCACCTCACGAGAGTCCTGATGGACGGCGGCAGCAGCCTGAACCTGCTTTATCAGGATACAGTGCGCAAAATGGGCATAGACCCTCCAAGGATTAAACCTACAAAGACAACCTTTAAAGGTGCCATACCAGGAGTGGAAGCCAACTGCACAGGCTCAGTCACACTGGAAGTGGTCTTCGGATCCCCGGATAATTTCCGAAGCGAAGAGTTAATCTTCGACATAGTCCCGTTTCACAGCGGCTATCACGCTCTGCTCGGACGAACCGCGTTTGCCAAATTCAATGCGGTGCCACACTATGCATACCTAAAGCTCAAGATGCCAGGCCCTCGTGGAGTCATCACGGTCAATGGGAATACGGAACGCTCCCTCCGAACGGAGGAACATACAGCGGCTCTCGCGGCAGAAGTACAGAGCAGCCTTCTAAGGCAATTCTCGAGTCCGGCCGTTAAACGGCCGGATACAGCAAAGCGCGCCCGGAGTAATGCCAACCAAGACCACCTGGCGCGATCAGAGCACGCGTAGCAATGCGGCCCCAACCCTCGCCTGCGCATGATCGCAAGAATAACACTCCGCGTACATCATTACGCTTTGGAGATACCATGGGCACAGGGGAGGGGGCACGATCGCAACGGACCCAGAGTGCCCCTCTCTTTTATTATTATTATTTTTCTTCTTTTTTGTACACAGGACTCTGTTAACCAGAAGCCCTGTCCGGCGGCGAACCTGCCGAACTCATGATGCAACAGTCAGGGACTAAAGAAGGCCGCGACGAACACTCAGGTGGTCTCAATTACGAGCATTAAATTTGATTATATACACCAAGTCCGCAGCTCATCCCTGGAGGGGGACATGTTTACTTAGTCCAAATCCCTTGCTTACCGCGCTATTTGTATCAGTCCGCTCTACTAGAAGACTTTCTTTCATCAATAATGCAGCAACTTTTTGATCGCAATTGCATTACCTCCTATATATATATATGCTCATTATGTGACATCTTGCACTCGTATATTTTGGTACGGCCTCATACACCGGGGGCTTATGTTCCCCACTCTATGGTGTGATAAGTCCGAACACTTCCACAAGTGCGGCACCCTGAACTTATAGCATTATATGAATCGGCTCTGAATCATGTCTTGGGTCAATATTTGGGTTTGCCCGGCTCCCACGTTTTGGTGCCTTACGTTCCGTTCCGTCGGCTAAGGTGGCACTAGGAGAACCACTGCGATTGCGCCCCGGTTGAGCCGGGCGAGCGCCTCAGTGGAGAAAGCTAAAACTGACTGGCATGATAAGGCGAGAGACTGGTCGCTGTTTGAGAGGTTTGTTCGGGTCCTTAAAGACTCATGCCGCTTCGAGTGAAGTTCCGGATAATGTCCGATGAAGGCGTGGATAGCGCCCCGGATTCGGCCTTCCGAATACCAGGGGCTTCGCCGAAATTTAGAATTATAGAATTCTATGGCTAAGTGAGAGTGTTCAAGCATTATAAGTCCGGTTGCCTTGTTCGTTGTGTTGAGTGCCTCCCTCGATGGACCCAACAATGGGAACAAGAGCGCTCAAGTTTATCCCGAACACCCCAGCACTCGTGTCTTGGGGGCTGAAGCCAACGACTTGCCATCTCTGAGATTCTATAAACGGCCGCAGAGAAGGTAATATTTTAAATTAAACAAGCGTTGCTTAACGCGCACATGAACACAGTTTCAGTGCGCAGGATAATACATAGCGAATTCACTCAAAGCTACATTTCGAGGGCACTCAACCACAATATTGCGGGCTCCCTTCAGGACAGTTTTATAATACATCTCGGGCGTGCGATACTCCTTGCCCGGCGGCGGTGGGTCCGTGAGAAGCTTCTCCGCATCCAACCTGCCCCATTGCACCTTTGTGCGGGCAAGAGCCTGGCGAGTGCCTTCAATACAGGCGGAGCGCTTGATGACATCCACCCAGGGGCAGGCATCCACCAGCCGCCGCACGAGGCCAAAGTAGCTCCCAGGCATGGCCTGTCCAGGCCACAGCCAGGCTATGAGGCCCTTCATGGCCTCTTCAGCTACCTTGTGGAGTTCGATCAGCTGCTTCAGCCGGTCGCTTGGGGGCACCGGGTGTCCGGCCTCAGCATACTGAGACTAGAAGACTTTTTCCGTCAAGCTCCCCTCCTCGCCACGATAGAATGCGGCGGCATCGGACGCACTACGCGGCAGATCTGCAAACGCCCCTGGAGAGCTCCGAATGCGGGTAAGTATCAGGTAATTTACATTAACATGCTTGCTCTGCATGAAAAATGCCTTACCCGCCGCTATTTTCTTTATATCTTCAACCTCCTGAAGGGCCTTACGGGCCTCGGCCTTGGCGGACTTGGCACTTTCGAGAGCCGAGGCAAGCTCGGACTCTCGAGTCTTGGAGTCACGCTCCAAACTCTCATGCTTTTCCATGAGAGTCTGGAGCTCTTGCCGAACTTCCACCACCCGTGCCTCCTACTTTTCTCGCTCTGCCCGTTCCGCGGCCGCACTGTGTTCGGCCGCGGACACAGCATCCTTCAGGGCTGCCACCTCGTTAGTGGCCCCTGCAATACACATATTATACCTGTTCATTTTATTGCAACCAAAATCCTTTTCTGTAAGGTACCTATTCAAAGTGGTGTTACTCACCTTCTTTGTCCTCGAGCTGCTTCTTCGCATGGCCGAGCTCTCGCTCGGACCGCTCGAGATCCTGCTTCAGCACATCGACCTCCACCGTTAATGCGGCAGAGGCCAGCAGCGCAGCCTGCAAACCCATATTGACATATTTTTAGCAACCCTACACATATCTTGTTAGATGCTCAGTCCGGCTTTCCTTTCCAAACACCGAACTGAGCATCAGGGGCTACTGTCTATGCGGTATTACATTACATAATTTTAACTTCTTACCTCAAAGCCTGTTAACAGGCTGCTGCAGGCTTCGGTCAGCCCGCTTTTGGCGAGCTGAACCTTTTGAATCACCGCACTCATGATAGTGCGGTGTTCTTCCTCGATGGAAGCGCCTTTAAGCGCCTCCAACAAGTTATCCGGCGCCTCCGGTTGGACGGAGGCCGCCGGTGTCACGGTCTTGCCCTTCTTTCGAAGGGGCCGCTTGCCGGACTCTGGAACCACTGCGGGTTCCGATGTAGAGTCCAGTGCAAAGTCTGGGAGGTTGCCTGACGGCGCCTCCGGAGCCTCCTCCTGATGGGTCCCTCTCCGGGATCCCACCTCGGCGTCCTCGTCGGCGCGTGGGGTAGAGGCAGGTGGAAGTGAATTCACATCCGACGAGGCCAACGACCCGCTCGAAGTCGGGGAGATCGTCATCGGCCGGACTACGGACAGAATGCAGCGTTAGAAGGACACTACGTGACATAAAAATATTGCGTATAAAGGATCCGGACACTTACGATCTCGCCGGACGCCTGGCCCTTGGAGGCCACTCATCCTCGCCAACGCTGGTGTTGGCGAAACTGTCCGGGGGGATAGTTCTCCCCCTCTTGGACCCTTCGGCCTCCACGATTGGGGAAGCCTTCCTCTTCTTCTCTCCCTCCTCCGGGAGGGAATATTCCTCCTCCTCGTCTTCAGGGGAGGAGTCCTCGTCATCGTCAGACGCCTGATTGCGGGAACTCTTTCGAGTCCCCGCGGCCACCTTCTTGGCCTTCTTCTCCGGCACCACGTGTGGTGCCGGAACCAGCAGCCCTGCTAAGCGGGCGTCCACTGGGTCTTCTGGCATGGGAGCTGGGCTGATAAGCAGCTTGGCCTTCTCCATCCATTCCTGTCAAAGGAAGAGGCAGAATGAAACCTCACTAGAGTCAATTTAATTATCACAAGTGTCCCGTAATGGGGTTGAATCACTTACCTCGTCAGTTGGATACTGCGAGCTGAATCCGCGGTCTTCCGCCGCGGATGCGGGGGCTTCGGCGCCCTTGAACAGCACCCTCCAGGCGCCTTCGTATGTTGTATCGAAGAGCCCGCTTAGCACCTGGTGCTGTTCCGGATTGAACTCCCACAAATTGAATGCCCGTTCTTGGCATGGGAGGATCCGCCGGATGAGCATGACTTGGACCACGTCGACGAGCCTGAGCCTATTGCTCACCATCTTCTTGATGCAGGCTCGGAGTCCCGTCACCTCCACCGGATTGCCCCACTGCAAGCCCTTCTCTTTCCAGGAGGTGAGCTGCGTGGGGATGCCAGATCTAAACTCGGGGGCCGCTGCCCATGTAGGTTTGCGCGGCTCGGTGATGTAGAACCACCCCGATTGCCACCCCTTGACGGAGTCCACAAAGGTCCCTTTGAGCCAAAGTACGTTGGGCAATTTGCCCAACATGGCGCCTCCGCATTCCGCATGCGTGCCCTTCACAACCTTCGGCTTGGCATTGAAGGTCTTGAGCCACAGGCCGAAGTGGGGCCGGATGCAGAGGAAGGCCTCGCACACGACGATAAACGCCGAGATGTTGAGGATGAAGTTCGGCGCCGGATCGTGGAAATCCAGGCCGTAGTAAAACATGAGCCCCCGGACAAATGGATGGAGCGGAAAGCCCAGTCCTCGGAGGAAGTGGGGGAGGAAGACGACCCTCTCATGAGGCCCAGGGGTAGGGAAGAGCTGCCCCTCGTCGGGCAGCCGATGCGCGATATCGCTGGAAAGGTATCCGGCGCTGCGCAGCTTGGTGATGTCCTCCTCCTTAGCGGTGGAGGCCAACCATTTGCCTCCCGCTCCGGACATATTCGGAGAAGGTCGAGGCGAGATGCGCGAGCTTGGGCGTTGGAGCTTGAGTGCGCGGAGATGGATAAGCAAAGGAGGAAGAAGGCGTAGGTGAGAAGGTGAATCCTTATCCCTTATATATAGGCGGACGAAAATTATGCGTCCCCCCCAAGCCTGGTAAAACTCGCTTATCTCCCAAGCGCCGCTATCAATGGCGCGGTTGGGTTACCCACGCACGTATTGATGAGAATCCCGGAATAAGGGGAACAAGATCTCTGCTTCGACAAGACGTGCCAAGGGAACTGCTTCGCTAAACGTGCTGAGGTGGTATAGTAAAAAATGATTCAAACAAAGGCTTGGTAGCGGTGTGGTGTCACGCCGCATAATACGTCAGCAGATTGAACTAAGTGTACATTTTATTCTCTCTACGGTGGAATGTGGAATTTATTTTGCAGAGCCGGATACTATCCGGGTGTTCATGATCTTCTCTGGATTATTCAAGGGAGGAACCCACCTTGCAATGCCGACCATTATGCGCGCCGGACTTATCGTCATTGAAGCCTGGTTCAGGGGCTACTGAGGGAGTCCTGGACTAGGGGGTGTCCGGACAACCGGACTATCATTATCCGCCGGACTCCAAGACTACGAAGATACAAGATTGAAGACTCCGTCCCGTGTCCGGATGGGACTTTCCTTGGCGTGGAAGGCAAGCTTGGAAATACGGATATGTAGATCTCCTACCATTGTAACCGACTCTGTGTAACCCTAGCCTCCTCCGGTGTCTATATAAACCGAAGGGCTTTAGTCCGTAGGACAACATACATTACAACAATCATACCATAGGCTAGCTTCTAGGGTTTAGCCTCCTTGATCTCGTGGTAGATCCACTCTTGTACTACCCATATCATCAATATTAATCAAGCAGGACGTAGGGTTTTACCTCCATCGAGAGGGCCCGAACCTGGGTAAAACATCGTGTCCCTCGTATCTTGTTACCATCCGCCTGGACGCACAGTTCGGGACCCCCTACCTGAGATCCGCCGGTTTTGACACCGACACCTGCCTCTCCTGCATGTCATCCTGCAGCTGCTCTACAACTGACTGAATATCAGTTACTTTGACATCAAGGTCATGGAATTTGAGTTCCATGATTCTTTCCAAGCTCTCCTGATTTTGAGTGAGGGTGGCCAATCCCTTCTCAATCCTCAGTGATGATGCTATTAAGTAACCAAGCTGCTCCTGCTTGTTCTTCAAGAAATACTCAGATGCCTCCTCTTGAGTTGGCATCCTGGCAGCCTTCTCCTTCCTTGCCTTCTCCTTCTTCTCTTGAGCATGCAGTGATGATGGATCATTCTCATTCATGACAACTTGATTGTCCTCAAAGTCTGGATAAAGTGGAATATGTTCCTTATCCAATTGATATTTCCCTGTGCCCATCTTTGAGTTTATCAACTCCTGAATCTGAGGGGCATATCCACAGCTCCTCTTCTGATCTGCTGCTGTCCTCTTAATGGTTTCACTCATAAGGCTCATGACTTTGAACTTCTGTGGCACATCAAACACATGCAACATGTTGATGGCATGCCCTCGGATCATGTTGTGGTCACCAGACTTAGGCAACAAGGTATGCCTTAGGATCCAATTGATAGTTGGCAGCCCTGACAGAAGGAAGTGGACTGATCCAAACTTATGTGTTTCAACAGCCTTGTCTGGGATCTCCTTGTACATGTGTGCCATGGAATTGTGGTCCATCTTATTCTTAGCATAAATGTCTAGGTCATCTTTATTCTCCTTTGGGGCATTGATTAGACTTGCCCATTCCTCAACAGTGGATTGGTACCTTGTACCTTCAGACATCCAAACTATCCTACCATCTGGATAGAAGTGTGTTGTGGAGTAGAATTGCATGATAAGTTCATCATTCCAGTTGGTGAGCTTTTGCCCAACAAAATCAACAACTCCACAAGCAACAAAACTGTCTTGCACTCCAGGATTATGCTCTTCATTGTCCTTGATGTAGGTCCAGTCGACCCACCTCATATCACAAACTATGGGCTTCTTATCCAACAAGATTGTCTCATAGAAGTCCTGCTGTTCCTTTGTATGGAAAATGTAGTCAACAGCAGTTCTTCTCCTTGAGGCATATGGATCCATCCTCCATATCCTCATCCCTGAGTCCTTCCTGATCCTCATGTCCTCAGCCACAGGATGGGCATCATTGTGGTCTGGTATCTTGGGCTTGAGCTTCCTTAGGACCTGTCCTTCTTCTTCTTCCTCATCAGCAACATTAGGCACTGGGGCCTTGTTCTTCTCAGCAGCTGGAATATTCCTAGTATTCCTCTTTGGTGCAAGCTTGGCCTTGGAGGCAGCTTTGGGTGCTTCCTTGGGCTTAGATGTTGCAGCCCCTGATCTAATAGCATCACCCATAAGCTTTGGTGCCTTGGGTGCTGGTGCAGCAACCTCTTCTTCCTCTTCAGAGTCTCTTCTCGTAGAGGGCTTTCCAAGGACCTGGGCATTTGTGGTTCTTGCTCTCTTCTTCTTCTTGTCCTAAGCTCCTTCATCCTCTGATTCAATGGTAAGCTTCATTGTTTCTCCAGTAGGAACTTTCTTGGGTTTGGAAGATGTGACTTTCTTTTCAGGTGCCTCTTTGGGTTCAGTCTGTTCTGGAACTTGAGTGGACCTTCTGGCCTTGAGCATAGGTGTCCTCTTGGCAGGAACTTTCTTTTTCAGTCCAGGCTTTGTGCTATGTGCAGAGCCATATTCCTTTTTGAGCACTACTTTCTTGGAAGTAGCCTCATCTTCTTCAGCTTTATAGTCCTCATCTTCAGAGTCTGAAGTTCTCTTCCTCCTTTGCCTAGTAGCAGCCTTAGGCAGATTACTTGGAGTGCTTCTGCTGCCTTCATCTGTAGAACTTGAGGGACTAGTGCCCTTGCTCATGTCAATTTGCTCTTCTGACCTGTTCTGGCTATCACTCTGGTCTGACATGTTGCAAGCACTGACTGCTGACCCTATGAAGAGTTATATATGAGATAGAGTGGATGAGCATCACAAAATGCAGAGATTTTTGCAAAAGAATGATTCAAAAATTCAGTTTTAGTTTTCCACAGAAAGCATTTCGGATCAACCGATTTTCAAACTCGGTGATACCAAAGCAGTTTTGAAACCTAAACTGATGAACTCGGTTGGACCGAGCCACAGTTCGGTGAGACCGAGACTGCTAGGGTTTCACAAAGTCCTAAAATCGGTCTCACTGGTTAGCAATTCTCGGTCAGACCGAGAGTTACTAGTGCAATGGCATCAGCCAAATCAGTGGGACCGAGTTTTTCAACTCGGTGGGTCCGAGATGGTTTCGGCAGAAACCTAACCCTAAAATTTTGAATCTCATCTACTCTACGGACTGCATTGACTGGATATGAGTGTTTCAATCGTGGCAGGAATCTAAAAGAACACAATGTGCTAGGAATCGGATGAGGATAGCATAGTGATCGAGTCCATACCCTAGCTTGGAGATGAACTCGCTACGGCGGCAACGGCGGGGGTGAAATCCGTTGACGGTGGCGGAGACCAGCGATAGGAGGCGGCTGGCAACGAGGAGATGATCCGGAGACCTTCGAGGCAGAGCGAGCTATTGCGCGGGCAAAAGGGTTCGGAGAAATTTCAAATTTTTTGCCCGTGACTATATATAGCCCGACCCTGTAGGTGTGACCGAGTGGAACAACTCAGTGGCACCAAGATGCATAACTGTGTACAGTTACAGCAACTCGGTGTGACCAAAAAGTTCAAATCGGTTGCACCGAGATTGAAAACTTAGATCAACTTAATGATCGGTCAGACGAGAATCACAAAGAAGTTTTGAAAGTTTAAGTCTATGATGAATCGGGGACTCCGAGTGCTCCTCACACAGAGTAGTTCGAATCTGACTTGATCAAATTTTGTGATGTAGCACGAATAGAGTTTGAGACGAGAAAAGCATAGATAGCTAGAGAAGGTTCTTAGGAATTCTTGTCCATCCACTTGGCAAAAAGAAAAGAAGCCAAACAATCAAAACAACAAGTGGATGTCCTTGAATGAGTAAAATATGCACCAACATGCTCACACAATAAGATGGCAAATGAAATATGTGGCAAAACATGCACAACCAATTCTAGCATCTATCAAACAATTGGTGATGACTAGGTCATCTATATATGAGTACATTGACTTAGGAATCAAATGAAGAACATTTGATCATAGGTCATACTCATCGTTTAGGCTCAAGTGGGGTTACCACTTTTACATATTGCATTGATGTGTTCACACCATTAGAGTTGCTTTAACTCAATTCTTAGGGTTAAGCTCCCCCTAGATGTGAGAACCCCCCTTAGAGGGATGAACTAACCTTGGGTTTTGTCGATGATGACTTCATGTAGGTGTTGAAGATGTGGATGCTCAATGTTGATGTAGATCATTTGGAGCTATCCTTTGGAGTGAGTTGCACTTTCAACTTACCTACATGGGTTAGTCCCAAAAGGAACCAACAAGAATATCCATAGACATAGAGTGATGCACACACAAGATGATGTCCATGAAATCATTAGGTTACCTTGTCCCTTGCCTTACAACATGAGGGTTTGTGACTCCTTGAACTAGTGCAAGATGTGGAAGTTGATTGCACTTGTTCTTGCCATAATGATATGAGTGAAGAATGTTGGCGGAGTCACCCTCAAGAACTCTCTAGTTCTTCTTCTTCGGGATCCACATCATCTTGATGGGAATCCTTGGAGTTGTAGTTGTACTTGATGAAGTAGAACTTGACGTAGTCTTGGGAATCCACTTGAACGAGGCCTTAGGTGCTTCTTCAAATGCATCAATCTCTTCTTGAAGCTTGACCTTGCCTTTGTTCTTGTGGTCTTGTGGTGGAAGATCATCTTGTGCTTGTGTTATCTTGAAGGAAGTAGGATCATACTTCTCTTGTTGAGGAACAAACTTCGTCTGGGGGTATTGATCTTCTTCCCACTCAACTCTATTGGCATTGAACTTTCGTTCAAAACCAACACCTTGATTCTTCCGGTGCCTTCCTTGCTTGCATACAATTTCCTCAAATAGCTTACTCCCGGCAAGGCTCTTGTAAACACCTTTCTCTATAATTCCCTTCAATAAGATGTTTTCTTGCTCAAGTGTAACTTGGCTAAGAGAATCATTAGTGGAATCAAGAGAACTACTAGAAGCAACAATATTGGATTTGACATTGTTATTGTTACTACTAAAGGAAGTATCTTTCTTGTAATTGTTACTAGACTTGACTTGAGGCATGTAAGTAGATAGGAGTAAACGCTTGGCAATGTAAGAAGAACTTTTCTTACGGAGATCATCATTGATTGCTTTTAAGAACTCATTCTCTTGCTGAAGATTGTGCTTTTCAAAGCGTAACTTCTCATGAGCCCTTAAAAGTTCTCGATGATCTTCGAAGATAATTTCATGAGCCAACTTAAGAGTGTTTAGTTCTTTAGTTAGAAGCTCAATCTTCTCCTTATCATTGTCATTCGTTTTATCTTGATTAGCATGATTAATTGACGTTTCATTATAGTATTCATCACTAGAGTTGTCAACAAGTAAATCATCATCCACAAGCAAGTCATCTTCATCACTATTGAAATCAACATACTCAGGATGTGTTACCTTTGGACCTTTGGCCATGAAGCATCTTCCAATTCCTTCATTTGGTGAATCAAATATGTCATAGGAGTTGGTTGACACAAGTGCTAGACCGGCAACACCTTCATCTTGAGTATATTCGGAGTCGGAGTGATAATTTCTCTCGGAGTGATTGTCAGAGTCGGAGCCGGATACCCATTCACCAACATGAGCTTGATGTCTTCATTTTGTGTAGCTCCTTGATGACTTGTCCTTCCTTTCCGAATCCTTGCTTCTCCGTGAGGGTCTTCGTTCATAACGATCATCTCTACTCCTCCTCTCTCTTGGTGGTGATTCTTCTCTTTTGCTTCTTCTTCTTGGAGAATCTTCTCTTCTTTTGTAGGGTCTCGTACACTCATTGGAATAGTGTCCGGGTCTCCCACAATTGTAGCAATTGCGCTCTCGACTAGAAGATCTTTTGTCATTGTAAGACCTTGACTTGGAGCTTCTTTCTTTGCTTCTACTCTTGTAGAATTTGTTGAAGTTCTTCACCATTAAGCTCAATTCTTCATTGAAGGTTTGTTTCTCACTTGATGATGTGGGGGCTTCACTTGAGGCTTTGTATGCACCACTTGACTTGTTGTGAAGTTCCTCCTTATCCTTGAGTGACATCTCGTGAGCAACAATTCTTCCAATGACTTCCATTGGCTTGAGATCTTTGTAGTTTAGCATCATTTGAATCAATGTGGACACGGTATCATACTTTCCATCCAATGCTCTTAGGATCTTCTTGATGATGAATTTGTCGGTCATCTCTTCACTCCCTAAGCCGGCAATCTCATTTGTGATAAGAGCAAGCCTAGAGTACATTTCAGCGACACCTTCACCATCCATCATTTTGAACTTGTCAAGCTGACTTTGGAGCACATCCAACTTGGATTCCTTGAAGGATTCGGTACCTTCATGCATATCAATCAAAGTATCCCAAATTTCCTTTGCATTCTCAAGACGGCTGATTTTGTTGAATTCTTCGGGGCACAATCCATTGAAGATGATATCACAAGCTTGAGCGTTGTATTGCAGCATCTTGAATTCTTCTGCATTAGCTTCACGGTTCGGTTCTCTCCCATCAAAAAATTCACCTTGCAAGCCAATACAAACAATTGCCCAAACGGCGGGGTTATGTCCAAGAATATGCATTTTCATCTTATGCTTCCAACTAGCAAAATTAGTACCATCAAAGTAAGGACCTCTACGGTGATAATTTCCCTCGCTAGACACCATACTCTCCTAGGTTGTGAAACCAAGGCTATGACCACCAAAAGCAATGGAAATCAAAGCAAATGGAGACCAAAGCTCTGATACCACTTGTAGGACCTTGAAGTATGTCTGGAGGGGGGTGATTAGACTACTTGACCAATTAAAAACTTAACCTTTTCCCAATTTTAGAGTTTGGCAGATTTTAGCTATGTTAGGACAAGTCAAGTAATCATCACACTATTCAAGCAAGCATGCAAAGAGTATATGAGCAGCGGAAATTAAAACATGCAACTTGCAAGAAAGTAAAGGGAAGGGTTTGGAGGATTCAAACGCAACTGGAGACACGGATGTTTTTGGCGTGGTTCCGATAGGTGGTGCTATCGTACATCCACGTTGATGGAGACTTCAACCCACGAAGGGTAACGGTTGCGCGAGTCCACGGAGGGCTCCACCCATGAAGGGTCCACGAAGAAGCAACCTTGTCTATCCCACCATGGCCGTCGCCCATGAAGGACTTGCCTCACTAGCGGTAGATCTTCACGAAGTAGGCGATCTCCTTGCCCTTACAAACTCCTTGGTTCAACTCCACAATCTTGTCGGAGGCTCCCAAGTGACACCTAGCCAATCTAGGAGACACCACTCTCCAAGAAGTAACAAATGGTGCATTGATGATGAACTCCTTGCTCTTGTGCTTCAAATGATAGTCTCCCCAACACTCAACTCTCTCTCATAGGTTTTGGATCTGGTGGAAAGAAGATTTGAGTGGAAAGCAACTTGGGGAAGGCTAGAGATCAAGATTCATATGGTAGGAATGGAATATCTTGGACTCAACACATGAGTAGGTGGTTCTCTCTCATAAATAGTAAGTTGGAAGTGTAGGTTTAGTCTGATGGCTCTCTCTACGAATGAAGAGGAGGTGGAGGGGTATATATAGCTGTCGGTGTCAAAACCGGCGGATCTTGGGTAGGGGGTCCCGAACTGTGCGTCTAGGCGGATGGTAACAGGAGACAAGGGACACGATGTTTTTACCCAGGTTCGGGCCCTCTCGATGGAGGTAAAACCCTACTCCTGCTTGATTGATATTGATGATATGTGTAGTACAAGAGTGGATCTACCACGATATCAAGGAGGCTAAACCCTAGAAGCTAGCCTATGGTATGATTGTTGTTCGTCCTATGGACTAAAACCCTCCGGTTTATATAGACACCGGAGAGGGCTAGGGTTACATAGAGTCGGTTACAACGGCAGGAGATCTACATATCTGTATTGCCAAGCTTGCCTTCCACGCCAAGGAAAGTTCCATCCGGACACGGGACGAAGTCTTCAATCTTGTATCTTCATAGTCTTGGAGTCTGGCCGATGATGGTAGTTCGGCTATCCGGACACCCCCTAGTCCAGGACTCCCTCGGTAGCCCCTGAACCAGGCTTCAATGACGACGAGTCCGGCGCGCATATTGTCTTCTGCATTGCAAGGCGGGTTCCTCCTCCGAATAATTCATAGAAGATTGTGAACACTAGGATAGTATCCGGTTCTGCAAAATAAATTCCACGTACCACCGTAGAGAGAATAATATTCACACAAGTTCAATCTGCTGACGTATTTTGTGGTGTGACGTCACACCACTACCAAGCCTTTACTCGAATCGTTTTTATTATACCACCTCCGCGCGTTTAGCGAAGCGGCTTCCTTGGCATGTCTTGTCGAAGCAGAGATCGCGTTCCCCTTATTCCGGGATTCCCATCAATACGAACGTGGGTAACCCAACCATGCCCGTTGCCATGCCCCCTCCATCGAAGGCGAGTTCCATACGGTCACGGGGACGGCTCTTGGTATTCTCCCTCTTTATAATGAGACAAAGGCTCGTTTCTTTTCTTCAATCCTCAATCGAATCTACCCCTCGCCCCAAGTTCCAGCACTCAGGGCTCCAGATTCGAGCGCTTCGGACCTTTGACAATGTCCGGCTCTGACCTACAGGGCCGGTGGATGCCCTCCTCCATCACGGAAGAGGACGTGCTAAAGCTGAGAGAATCCAAGTACTTAACCTACGAGATTTCGCATAGGTTGCCTGCCCAAGGGCAAGTCATTCCTACTCCCGAGCTAGGCGAGAGCGTCGTGTTCGTGTCTCACCTCCGTCGGGGTTTAGGCTTCCCGATGGATCCTTTTGTGAGAGGGCTCATGTTTTACTATGGGCTGGAATTCCATGACTTGGCTCCGGAGTCCATCCTCCACATCTCATCATTCATTGTCGTCTGCGAAGCCTTCCTCCGCACCACCCCTCACTTCGGTTTGTGGCTCAAAACCTTCAACGTGGAGCCGAAGATGATTGAGGGGCGTCAGGCAGAGTGCGGCAGGGAAATTATGAGCAAGAGGGCCGATGCTCCATGGCCCGAGGGCTCTTTTTAGGAGGAGCTCGGTTTGTGGCAGCAGGAGTGGTTCTATATCACCGCTCCCAGGGGCAGCAGGCAGAGGCCGCCGCCCGTCTTTCGCTCGGGCCCTCCACAACGGCTGATGTCATGGGTCAACAAAGGGCTTAACTGGGGGCCGTCAAAGGACGTACCCCTATTGTAGGGCCGGATTCGAGACCTCCAAGAGAGGGAGATCAATCTGGTCGTAGTGACGCAGGTCATGCTAATCCAGCATCTTTTGCCCTGCAAATGTCACCCCCTCCGCATGTGGGAATTCAATCCGGAGGGGCCACGAGCTCTCCAACAGTTCATGGGTACGACACCCGTTGAGATGTACAAACTGTTCTTCGGATCACAAGAGGTGTGTCCAGAATTGACCGAGGACACCGGCTTAAGCTGCAACCGTCCGGATACTCAAGTAAGTAGCCCTGTGTCCGGACATACCGTTTGTTTGCATATCGTGGATTTGCCTTTTAACCAATCGTCTTTTGAACGGGAGTGGACAGTGCAAGCAAAACTGATACGGTGTCTGGCCCCCCTCCCGGAGACCACGCCGGATCCCGTGTTGGTCAAGATGCTGGAGGTTGCGCCTTCAGATGAGGGCGAAGGGGAAAATAGAGAAACTACCGCCTCTACTAAGGAGGCTTTCAAGAAAGGGGGGATCGAGAATCCCTCCTTCCAGGGGGAGAAGAGGACCGCTTCCGAAGATCCGGAGGCTAAGGCCTCAAAGCGGGGGAAGAAATCTTCACCAGAGGGTCCTGCGCCAGGAGAAGCCCTGGCTGCACTATCTCCCCTAAGGAATCAGCCCCCCAGCGAGCCGTAAGTAGAAAAAGGGGAGTTTTGTAATAAGGGACATCCCTATTTTTGCTTCTGAGGATAACCGAAGTTTTTACCTTGTAGTTCGGATCTCCGTCCTTCTCAGCTGAGCTCGTCTTAGGGGGACCTTTGTCCGGAGATGATGGAGAGCGAGACGCCTCCATCTGCCGCACCATCAGGCGGGGCGGACGACCCTGAGGTGTCGTCGCGGCGGGCATCCCCTAGTCCAGCAGGGCCGGAGAGTTCGGCACCAACTGGTGTACGTCAGGGGAGCTGAAGGATCTGCTCGAGAGGGCATCTATCTCAGAAGATCACCGTACATTAATGAGTACGGTGATTGAAAGAATTTCATCCGCTGAGGGCGGGTTGCATGATGCCGTCAGAAGTTTACTGGTGGGGTTTGAGGTACGTAAAAATGACATACCTTTTGACAGTTTTGCACATAGAGTGCGCCCTGTATAGATAGTAGCCCCTGAGACTTGGTATGTTGTCGAAAGCGACAGCGTGCCGAGGATCATAATCTCAGTTATTAATTCTCGCCTTTCCTATGCAGGTGGCGGATCATCCGGTGGCCAGCCAGACTAATAGAGTTGCCGAACTAAAGCGGCAGGTCGATGTTGCGGATGCGGACATCGCGCTGGTCAACAAACGACTTGACGAGTCACAAGGTAGGTTGTTTCTCCGTAGTCACCTAGTAAGGGAGCTGATGCCCACTCCTTATAACATGTATGCTTAATGCAGATGGTGCCGCTGCTGTGGAGGACCTTCGGGCAGAGCTTGCTCGAGCCAAGGAGCAGGCCAGAAGGAGTGATACGGCTGCCTCAAAGGCAGCCGAAGAGCTAAAAGCCGAAAAGGCTGCTCACTGCCGAAGCAGGGAGGAGATGGCCGGAATGGCCGTGAAGCTGAAGGATGTTACCGACCGCTATGCGGTTCTTGAAAAAGAACGCCGAGCGGAGCAAGAGGACCTGAAGAAGGCCACCGCCGAAGCTAAGGATGCCCGTTCTGCAATGAGGGCTATAAAGGAGGAGCTGCGTCAGGCCGGAGACATTGCGGCTGGAAAGGCCTTTCTGCTGCGCAGGAAGTTCACAGATCAGAAGTATGCTCAGCTTGGCCAGGTGTGGGGTGTGGAGGATCCTTATCTGGATTTGGCGGCGAGTGCGGCAGATGCGGTTGTGCACTTCCGAAGCCAAAAGGATCACGAGATGGAAGAGCTTTTTTGGTCTTGATTCCACAGTCCGGAGCATTCACTTCCGTTGACCGATCGGTTGGCTGAGTGGGCTGAGCTGAATAGATTGTGCGGATTTGCCATGACGGATGTAGTGGCTCATCTGTGGCCGGATAGGCCCAAGCCGAAGAGTTATTTTGGCTTATTACAGCAATTCCTTGGGGCGGTGCCGCATATCAAGGCGATGAAGCGGTCGGCATGCATAGAGGGTGCACGGATGGCTCTCGCCCGTGTTAAGACATACTGGGCGGAGATGGATGCCACCGATGTTGCATCCCGGGGTTCGGACGAGAGCCGGTTACCCGCCGAGCACTATTTTGGGGAAGTCCTGCAGGGCGCTTGTTTAATAGAGTCGCAGTGCTCGAAAAATGTTATGTTCAAATGACATGTATGATTTGTAAAACGATATTCATAATATAAGTGCTTTTTATACTTGTGCGTTCAAGTATTGAAATATCTCCTGTGCCTCCGTTAATGTATACGTGTATATAACCTGAAAGATGGCAGTCTTCAGCTTCAGCCCCCATGCACATGGTGCGGGGGTGTTTGCAAAATAGCGCATTTTCACACTTAATCCAACGTCTTGGTCCTATGAAGGAGGTGGTAGCGTAGCAAACTAGGCAACCGGACTATGATGCTTTATCACTTTCACTTAGCCATAGGAGTTCGAAGGTGGGGCTACGATATAGCCCCTAGGGGCACCGCGTTCTCTGAATTCAGGGCGCGTATGTGCCTGACCGGGAAACGGTCCTTCGTCAAAGCGGGGGAATTCTAGACATTCCGGTAGTCGATCGAGTGGTTGACCAGTCTCTCTCTATATCATGACAGTCAGTTTTCGGCTTTGTCTACTGAGGTGCTCGCCCGGACGAACCAGGGCACAATCGCAGTAGTTCTCCTGGTGCCGCGTTAGCCGATGATACGGAACGTAAGGCATCAAAACACAGGAGCCAGCCAAACCCAACATTTGACTAAAGACATGATTCAGAGCTGATGCATATAAGGCCTAACTCGAGACGTCGAACACTCCCTAAGGTATTCGGTCCTTATGATAACGGGCAAAACAATGCCCTAAGCCCCTAGTGTCCAGGTACGAGCAAAAATTTCTGACGTGGCCGATGCCAAAACGCCAGCTTCCTCATCGGTTATGGTACGAAAACCGGGGGATGTGTATCAACAAGAGACAGTAAGAAAGGTTTACGCAGGGTCTTAATCTGAAAAGAATCCTTGCAACGGGTCCCTGCTGCACGTCTGCGCATGTGTCTCCGTTGTGCTGTATCCTGGACGGGTGTAGCACACTGCTCATCTGTAAAAGAGAAGAACTTAGTTTGGAGAGATATCGTGCAAGAAATATATTTAAAACAGAGCATGAAAAAAAATGAATGAAGTTGAGATTTTATTGGCTCTCATTGTTCATGCTCACAGCCCCTTGTAAAGGGGTATGCGGCTAGGAAGCCCCTAGTTTATTTATGCCGGACTCGCCTAGCCGTGTCCGGGGTCTTGATCGACCTTTCAAAGAGATAATGCCGCGTGGACCGGGCATTTTAAGTGTAAGAGACGCGTAATGCGGTATTGCATTAAAGCGGGCGAAAGCTTCACGTCCCAATAGTGCTTGGTGGCTACTTTTAAATGGGGCGATATGGAAGATTAGCTTTTCGCGACGGAGGTTGTTGGATGAACCGAACACAACTTCTAGTAGTAAGGAGCCCGTGCAATTGGCGTAAGGGCCTGGCGTCACTCCTTTGAAGGAAGTGCTGCTATGGCGAATTTTGGTAGGGTCTATCCCCATCTTGCGGATTGTGTCCGGATATAGCAGGTTTAAATCGCTACCGCCATCCATTAGGACTTGTGTAAATTGTAGTCCGTCGATTATAGGATCCAATATCAAAGTAGTCCATCATGCGTTTCGCATACTTCTGGAGTAATCCAGATGGTCGAAAGTAATTGGTTTTGACATCCAATCTCGGGATTCCGCTGGGGTGGACCGTGCGGCATGTGCTTTGATAGATGCCTCCGTATTTTTCCTTGTTACCACTTGAAGTAAATTCACTGTTTTTACTTCTTGTGGTAAGTTCTTTTGTTTTCCTGCGCTCTGCTTGTGGGGTTCGTCATCGTCCTCGCTTGGCGTGTCGAGCCCCTTGTGTTCGGCGTTGAGTCGGCCGGACTGCTTGAAGACCCAACAATCTCGGTGGGTGTGCTTTGCAGGCTTCCCGTGGGTACTGTGGATTTAACATATCCTATCCAAAATTTTGTTTAGGTTAGATAGCTCGTGACGGTTGTCCTTAAGAGACAGTGTTTTGTTGTTCGGCCAAGAGCTTTTGAATCCGGTGGTGACCGCCGTCTTCTTTGGGCCATTTTCTTTATTCCGGTGCTGATCTTTTCTGCGTCGTGATTTCCCATTTCCATCTCTGACCTCGGATGTACTTGGGTCGCTGGTGCTGCATCTTGCCAGCCAGCTATCTTCTCCCGCGCAAAAGCGGGTCATGAGGCTCGTTAGCGCGGCCATTGTTCTCAGTTTTTCCTGGTCGAGGTGTCTGGCGAGCCATTCGTCTTGGACGTTATGTTTAAAAGCTGCTAAGGCTTCGGCGTCCAGACAGTCGACTATTTGGTTCTTTTTGGTGAGGAACTTGTTCCAAAATTTGCGTGTTGACTCTCCGGGCTGTTGAGTTATGTGACTTAAATCGTCTGCATCCGAAGGGCGGACATAAGTCCCCTGAAAATTTGCTCTAAACGCATCCTCGAGCTCTTCCCAACTTCCAATGGTATTTTCTGGGAGGCTTTTGAGCCAATGCCGAGCTTGCCCTTTGAGCTTGAGGGGTAGGTATTTTATGGCATGGAGATCGTCTCCTCTAGCCACATGTATGTGTAGGATGCAATCCTCAATCCAGACTCCTGGGTCTGTTGTTCCGTCGCATGCCTCTATGTTTACGGGCTTAAAACCCGCTGGAAATTCATGATCCAGTACCTCATCGGTGAAACATAGTGGGTGTGCAGCGCCCCTGTATTTACGTGTGCCGTTATCTTCGAACACTCGGCGCGTTGTGTTGCTTCCTGGAGCCCTCTTTTTTGGCCCATAAATGGACCTGACCGGGCCATCCTTTTTGCGAGGATCTTTATGTGTATCATGTGCCGGCTTGTGTGCGGCGCCGCTTGCCGCTCTTAGCCTATCATCTGGTCGTCTATCCGGCCAGGTGGCCTCTTTGCTTTTTGATTGTGGTGGCTCTACGGCCTCCTCGTCGAATTCGGGTAACAGCTTGCGCTTCGGGTAGCTCTTTGCTTGGTGACTATTGCCGTATTTGTCTACGGTCTTGAGTAGTTTGCTCCATCTCATTCTGAGTACGTCTTCTGCTGTTTTGAGCTTCCGTTTCTGCTTCTTCAAATTTCTTGCAGTGGCAACGAGCCTTTTGTGACGGTTCTTATGCTCCGGTGATGTGTCCGGCGTGAGATCATCTGGACTGTTGTTTTCGCCAGGGATGGGTTCCTTGTCCAATTCATCCTGTTCGGATGGTTTCTTGGTTGCATGTTCGTCGTCCACTGGTTCGCCATGCTCTACGGCTGGGTCATTATGGGTGTTGCGGTTATCGAGGCGGGACTTCGGGCAGCGCTTGCGTCACCGTTTTGGTTGTTTTTCGGGGGAATTATCCTTTGCCGCGTCCCATTGTTCCTCGTTATCGCTTCCTTTTGGTGTATCCACCATGTATATGTCATGAGTTGAGGTGGCTTTCCAGTGCCCAGTAGGCGCTGGTTCTTGGTCGTCTCCGGCATCGTCGTCCATACCGTTGATGTCTTCGGAGTCGAAGTCTAGCATGTCGGTTAAATCGTCGACAGTGGCTATAAAGTGGGTGGTGGGTGGGTTTTGAATTTCTTCTTCGTCCGCATCCCAACCATCCTGACCGCAATTCGGCCAGGGCTCTCCTGATAGCGAGAGATACTTTAGCGAATTCAGGATGTCGCCAAAAGGTGAGTGTTGAAATATGTCCGCGGCGGTGAACTCCATGATCGGCGCCCAATCGGATTCGATTGGAGGGGGTGCAGGAGGTTCGGAGTCCGGCACCTCGGAGTCACGAGCATCACAAGGGACAAGGTCAGTATTCAGATCCATCGCCGTAGGGGTAGAAGCCCCCGAGGCGGTGTCTAGCCACCCGTCCTCGATCTGGGCAGCCGGCTCCGAATTGAGGATCGGAGCGGACTCGTGTGCGGCCTCCAGGGCACTGTTCGGCAGTAGAGCTAAATCATGCCCATCGTGACAGTGCGGCGCGCTCGGTTGTGGCTCAAATCCGTCGAAGACCAAGTCTCCGCGGATGTCAGCCATGAAGTTCAGGCTTCCAAATCTGACCTAATGGCCAGGGGCGTAGCTCTCGATCTACTCCAGATGGCCAACTGAATTGGCCCGCAGTGCACTGCCGCCGAATACGAAGATCACCCTGGACTGCGTCGTTGTTGATGATCAAAGGAGCCATCAAGCCTATCGGTGACGACACAGAGGAACTCTCAATGAAAGCACCAATGTCCGGGGAGAAAACTGGCGGATCTCGGGTAGGGGGTCCCGAACTGTGCGTCTAGGCGGATGGTAACAGGAGACAAGGGACACGATGTTTTTACCCAGGTTCGGGCCCTCTCGATGGAGGTAAAACCCTACTCCTGCTTGATTGATATTGATGATATGGGTAGTACAAGAGTGGATCTACCACGAGATCAAGGAGGCTAAACCCTAGAAGCTAGCCTATGGTATGATTGTTGTTCGTCCTATGGACTAAAACCCTCCGATTTATATAGACACCGGAGAGGGCTAGGGTTGCACAGAGTCAGTTACAACGGCAGGAGATCTACATATCCGTATTGCGAAGCTTGCCTTCCACGCCAAGGAAACTCCCATCCGGACACGAGACGAAGTCTTCAATCTTGTATCTTCATAGTCTTAGAGTCCGGCCGATGATGATAGTTCGGCTATCCGGACACCCCCTAGTCCAGGACTCCCTCAATAGCCTCCACACAAAATCTAACCGTTACACACAATTTACCAAACTTGGTGGGACCGATTCAACAGACTCGGTCGAACCGATTTTAGCAAACCTAGTGACCGTTAGGATTTTCGGTGGGACTGACATGCAACTCGGTGAGACCGATTCGGTTAGGGTTAGGGCATACCGATTACACAAACTCGGTAAGACCGATTTTGGTAATAAGCTTTCTAGGGAGTTGGTCAGGTAAACTCAGTGGGACTGATTTGCTCTTTTCGGTGAGACTGAAATGTTACAAAAGGGAAACAGAGAGTTTACATTGCAATCTCGGTGGGACCGATCGCTCACTTCCGTTAGACCGAAACGTTATGAAGGGAAACAGAGAGATTACAATCCCATCTCGGTGAGACCGAGATCCCTATCGGTAAGACAAATTTGCTAAGGGTTTGTGGCAGTGGCTATGACTTTTGGAATCCGTGGCGCCGGATAGGAAGAATCGGTGTGACCGATTTTGGCTTTTGGTTTAGGTCATTTGTGGATGTGAGTAAGTAGCTGAGGGTTTTGGAGCATATCACTAAGCACATGAAGCAAGAGGCTCATTAAGCAACACCTCATCCCTCCTTGATAGTATTGGTTTTTCGTATAGACTCAATGTGATCTTGGATCACTAAAATATAAAATGAAGAGTCTTGAGCTTTTGAGCTTGAGCCAATCCTTTGTCCTTAGTATTTTGAGGGATCCACTTTCATCATCCATGCCATGCCATTCATTGACCTTTCCTGATATAATAGTCTTGGAATAGCATTAGCTCAATGAGCTATATGTTGTTATGAATTACCAAAACCACCTAGGGATAGTTGCACTTTCACGGGTGGAGCGTGATGATCTGTTCGAGCACTCGCTACCTCTACTTGATCTTGTTGGGCATGACGCCTTAGTTGGTGGTCGCTCAAATGTGGAGTGGAGTGTGCACCTAGTTCAGCGGTACCCGCAGCAGTGCTTGGTCAGGCAGTCGAGCTTGGCATCGAGGGTGGGGAGTCACGTGGGCAGGCAGCCCCTAGTTCCCCCACTGGTCACATTTGGAGTACTGTTGCACAACAGAGGAGGATCACACTGGCATCTAGCGCTGCTGGTGAGGTTCCTCACACCAGGGGCAGCGCCGGATCTAGGCGGGCACGAGCAGGAGGCCCCTGCTTCTGCCTCTCCCAAGGCGCCCCTGCGGGCGACGGCATATGCAGTGGGGGCGGGCCAGCAGAGCAGGGGCTCTGTACCCGTTTGCTTCCCTTGTCTTCAGCCCTCAGTCGATGCTGCTGAGCGCTTCGGGCCCTGTGACGTTGGTGGCTAGTGGGGCTTCGCTGGTCGGGCCTTCAATAGATGACCGTAGCACGGCTGGCTTAGCTCAGTTGTGCCCATTTGGGGGTCGGGCAGGAGGCCTTACCCCGAACGGGACCACGCGGGACGAGATCATCGCTTTCGGAGGGATCCCAGATCCTGTGTTTGAATGTCGACGGATGCGCTGCCTTCTCCAGGACCAGCCGGATGTTGATGCCATGCGGCTTCTGTGTGCCATGCGGGTGGCCAAGGTTCGTGATATTGAGTTCACTACCGGTATGTCAGTCAATACTTCTAATTCTATTTTGCATTTTTCTGATGATGAGATTATTCATAATGCAAATCAGTTGGGAGTGTCATTCGGTGGTAATGGTAAGGAAATTGCTAAATCTGTCAATGATATCCTTGATCTTAAAGTGGAGCGAGCCTTAGAAATGATTCAAAATTTAGCGGTTGTAAAACCTATGAACGATTCAGATATAGATGCGTTGGGGTTTAGGGTTCTTGATAGCTTTTGTACGGATCTTGCACCCTCACATCCCGAGATAGAGGAGGATGAGTGTTCTATATCCCCAAGGGATCCGAGTCATGTAGATTCTCAGATTGAGCTCGGTTGTGTGGACCAGCTCGAGGACCAAAACAAGCCTAAGCGCAAGTGGAACCGGAAGATTTATCTGGCTTCGGCTGTGCGCAGAAGTGCTAGGATCCGGACCACTAAAAAAATTTCATGATGAAATATGAAGGGATTCTTTTGGAATAGCAAAGGTCTAATGGACATGGCTAAAAGAAGGTTTCTTGCAGATGCTTCCATAGAACACAAGTTGGATTTTATCGCCCTCTCTGAAACTAGAAGGGACAACTTTACCCTTGAGTTTCTTAGCACCTTATCTGGAGGGTTGATTTTGATTAACATTTCCTACCTCCAAGAGGAAGATCCAGTGGGATTTTATTTGGGGTTAAATGCGACACATTGGAAGTCTGGAATGTGGTAATGGGAGATTTTGTGGTTAAGTTTTTTGTCAGATCGAAGGTCGATGGGTTTCAATGGGCAGTGATTACAGTGTATGGCGCCGCACAGTCTGAGCTCAAACCAGATTTTTTTTGGCAAACTTAGTTCGTATTTGCGGTAGCGAGCATCTCCCAATTTTGGTTGTGGTGATTTTAACTTTATTTGAAGATGGGAGGAAAAAAACAATGTTAACTTTGATGGCAGATAGTGTTTTATGTTTCATACGATCATTCAAAGCATGGATCTTAGAGAGATCGAGATTTCCAGTAGAAAATTCACTTGGGCCAACCTGTTACCAAATCCAACATATGAGAAGTTGGATCGTGTCCTCACTAGCGTCGAATGGGAGCAGAAGTTTCCTCTGGTGATAGTCCAAGCATTGTCAAGCACGATTTCCGACCATACCCCATTGCTTGTTGACTCTAGAGAGGCAACTCATGTGGGAAATAAAAGTACTTTCTCTTTCAAATTAGCATGGTTTGAAAGACACGGGTTCTTGGATCCTATAGCACGGGAGTGTGCTAAAGATTCAGGAGGGAGGTCGAATATAGAAAGATGGCGGAATAAGATTAGGCACCTAAGAAAGTTCTTACGTGGTTGGGCCAAACATTTGAGCAGGGTATATAAGGTTGAAAAGGAAAGGATCTTTCACATTATTAATTCCTTCGAATTAAAGGCCGGGCCCTCCATTCTAGATACCAGGGAGCTGGAAACTAAATTGGAGGCGGAAATGAGACTGAAATAATTGCTTCGAGAGGAGGAATTGAAGTGGGCGCTAAGAGCTAAAGTTTGCAAAATCGTCCAAGGGGATGATAACACTCAATTCTTCCATATGATTGCGAATGACCAGCACCAAAAGAATAGAATCTTTCGGCTCGAGCAAGATGAGGGGACAATTTTAGGACAGGAGAACCTAAAACTATACATCACCAATTAATATAAGCAGCTTTTTGGGCCACCTGAGGATAATTTCGTGTCCTTAGACGAGTCAAGGGTTGAGGGTATCCCTCAACTTGATACAAATGAGAACAATATTTTGACCGCCCCATTTTTGGAGAAAGAGGTGTTTGAGGCAATGTCACAAATGAAGAATAATAAAGCACCTGGGCTGGATGGTTTTTGTGCTGAGTTTTATAAAAAGTGTTGGCACATTATTAAGGGTGATTTGCTTCTGATGTTTGAGGATTTATTTTATGGACATTTACAGCTATTTCACTAGAACTATGGAACGATTAAGTTGCTTCCTAAGGAAACAGAGGCGGTGCGGATTGAGTAGTTCAGGCCAATCTGTCTTCTTAATGTCAGCTTAAAATTTTCACAAAGGATGGAACTAACGGGCTTACGCAGATTGCACATTCTATGCTGCAGCCATCTCAAACTGCTTTCATGCCAGACAGAAACATCCTAGAAGGGGTTGTGGTCCTACATGAAACAATCCATGAAATCCACACGAAAAAACTTGATGGGGTGGTTTTTAAAGTGGATTTTGAGAAAACAATGATAAGGTAAAATGGCCATTTCTTCAGCAGGCCTTGCAGATGAAAGGATTCGAACAATCCTGAAGAAACTAGGTAGATTCTTTCACGCAAAAAGGGACTGTAGGAATCAAAGTGATTGATGATATAGGTCATTATTTCCAGACACACAAGGGTCTGAGGCAAGGAGACCAGATGTCACCTATTCTATTCAACATAGTGGTAGACATGTTGACGATCCTAATAGGAAGAGCTAACGATAATGTCCAGGTAGGAGGGCTCGTCCCGCATCTAGTGGACGGAGGAGTGTCCATCTTACAGTACGCTGATGGTACAATCATCTTCATGGAGCATGATTTTGTAAAAGCTAGAAACATGAGGCTTGTGTTATGCCTTTTTGAACAGTTGTTGGGGTTAAAGATTAACTTCCATAAAAGTGAATTGTTCTTCTTTGGAAGAGCTAAAGAAGAACAAGAAGCTTACAAACAATTGTTCGGGTGTGAATTGGGTTCTTTGCCCTTTATGTTTTTGGGTATACCAATTCACCATCGCAAGCTTTCCAACAAAGAATGGAAGTGCATTGAGGATCGACTTGAAAAGAAACTAAGCTGCTGGAAGGGAAAGCTTATGTCATATGGAGGCCGACTAATTCTCATTAATTCAGTACTCACGCATATGCCTATGTTCCTCTTGTCCTTTTTTGAGGTACCAGTTGTAGTTCGGAAAAGACTGGACTTCTATCGACCGTGCTTCTTCTGGCAGAGCGATGAGTTAAAACGAAAGTACAAAATCGCTGAATGGGATATAATCTGTAGGCCAAAAGACCAAGGGGTCTTGGAATTAAAAAATCAGAGGTTAAGAACAAATGTCTTCTCAGCAAGTGGTTGTATAAGCTATCTGTAGAGACTGATGCCACATGGACCCAGATTCTGCGTAATAAGTACCTACATTCCAAAACCTTATCCCAGGTGACGGTCAGACCGACTGATTCACCATTTTGGAAGGGACTGATGAGAGTGAAAGCAGTCTTCTTCAATAGGAAAAAATTTATCGTTGGAAATGGTAGTAACACAAGATTCTGGGAGGATACATGGTTAGGGGAGACGCCCCTTGCACCCAATATCATTCTCTCTATAATATTGTTCAGCGAAGAGACGCTTACATTGCAACAATATTACAGTCCAACCCTCTCAATATTCAATTCAGGAGGACTTTAGCGGGAAACCATTGGGAAGAGTGGCTCCATCTTGTGAGACGATTGATGGATGTTCACCTTTCTCAACAGCCAGACCTTGCACTGGAAACTAACCAAGAATGGAGAGTTTTTTGTTAATTCCATGTATTTGGATATTATCAACACTAGCTCTATACCTCGATCAAAACATGTTTGGAAACTAAAAGTGCCATTAAGAATAAAAGTGTTCATGTGGTTTGTCCATAAACAAGTAATCTAACTAAGAATTATTTGGTAAAACACAACTGGATAGGATCTAGAAGATGTAGCTTCTGTGATCAGGATGAATCTGTCAAACACCTCTTTCTTGATTGCCCAATGGCAAAAAAATTATGGTTGTCTCTCCACATAGCATTTAACGTTACTCCTCCGTATACCATCCACACGTTATTTGGGACGTGGCTAGATGGAATAGAGTTAGAAACGGCGAGACATATCCGTGTAGGAGTATGTGCTTTATTATGGGCAATATGGAATTGGAGGAATAATTTGGTTTTTAACAGCAACACATATTCATTTCTTGCATTTTATTTTTCGGGCCACTGCGCTGATCTGTATGTGGTCGCTACTCACTCCGACGGATACCAGGGAGCGTATGGTTACTGAGTCTATTCGGTGGGATATATTAGCTCAGGCTATCTTCAACCGGTTTGGATGGCGTTCATGTAATAGGATAGGTGTTTAGTGTCCTATCTACTTTTTGCCTGCCGGTTGGGGCTACCCTGTTTTTTGTATCTTTGCTCTTTGTGAGCATTTTTGTAGGATCGAAAGTATGTGTAGGGGGGGTGATTAGACTACTTGACCAAATAAAAACTTAACCTTTTCCCAATTTTAGTTCTTGGCAGATTTTAACAACTTAGCACAAGTCAAGCAATTTTAACACGATTCAAGCAAGCATGCAAAGAGTATATGAGCAGCGGAAAGTAAAGCATGAAACTTGCAAGAATGTAAAGGGAAGGGTTTGGAGAGTGCAAATGCAATAGGAGACACAGATGTTTTTGTCGTGGATCTAATAGGTGGTGCTATCATACATCCACGTTGATGGAGACTTCAACCCATGAAGGGTAACGGCTGCGCGAGTCCATGGAGGGCTCCACCCACGAACGGTCCACGAAGAAGCAACCTTGTCTATCCCACCATGGCCATCACCCACGAAGGACTTGCCTCACTAGGGTAGATCTTCACGAAGTAGGCAATCTCCTTGCCCTTACAAACTCCTTGGTTCAACTCCACAATCTTGTCAGAGGCTCCCAAGTGACACCTAACCAATCTAGGAGACACCACTCTCGAAAAGGTAATAGATGGTGCATTGATGATGAACTCCTGGCTCCTGTGCTTCAAATGCTAGTCTCCCCAACACTCAGCTCACTTTCATAGGATTGGATTTGGTGGAAATATGATTTGAGTGGAAAGCAACTTCGGGAAGGCTAGAGATCAAGATTCATATGGTTGGAATGGAATATCTTGGTCTCAACACATGAGTAGGTGGCTCTCTCTCAGAAAAATGATTAGTGGAAGTGTAGGCTCATTCTGATGGCTTCCCTCAAGAATGAGGAGAGGGTGGAGGGGTATATATAGCCTCCACACATAATCTAACCGTTACACACATTATACCAAGCTCGGTGGGACCGAATCAGAAGACTCGGTCGGACCGATTTAGTGCATATGTGACCGTTAGGCAATTTCGGTGGGACCGACATGTCATCTCGGTATGGCCGATATAATTAGGGTTAGGGCATAACATAATCTCGGTTGGATCGATTACTCAAACTCGGATGGACCAATTTTGGTAATAAGCTAACCAGAGAGTTGGTCAGGCAAACTCGGTGGGACTGATTCGCTTGTCTCGGTGGGACCGAAGCGTTACGAAAAGGAAACAGAGAGTTTGCATTGCAGACTCGGTGGGACCGATTGCTCAACTCGGTTAGACCGAAAAATTATTAAGGGAAATAGAGAGTTTGCAATCCCATCTCGGTGAGACCGAGATCCCTATCGATGAAAACGAAAAGACTAGGGTTTCTGGCAGTGGCTATGTCAAATGAACTCGGTGGCGCCGGAGAGATCAAATCGGTGGGGCCGAGTTTGACTTTTGGTTTTGGACATATGTGGATATGAGAAAGTGGTTGAGGGCTTTTGGAGCATATCACTAAGCATTTTGAGCAAGCAGGCATCACAAATTTGGAGTCTTCCCCCTCTGTTTCTAACATTTTTTTGCTTGATTTTGTCCTAAATTTAGAAAATCCCCACCAAAATAGCCCCCAATTTTTTTGTGATTTGTTGGTTTGATGATGTTTTGTTAGATTTGATCCATGGATTCGTTTGTGTCTTGAGTAATCTAGCTTCTCCCCAAATTTCCCCACTTTCCATCCACAAAATCTCTCCAATTTTGCCCTTGTAATCATCAATTTCCGCCCAAAAAATCGAGTTCCTCGAGTTCATACTTGGGTTTGGAGCTCGGACATCCGGCCCATGGCCCCGGACATCTGGCCCGCGGACATCCAGCCCGAAGCCCGGATATCTGGCTCCTGCAGTGCAATTTCGCGCGTGATTCTATATATACAACCCTGGATTTTCGGCCTAACCCCCAGATGTCCGACCCCTGGAACTTCAGCCTTCCTTGTTTCATCATTTTAACCATAACTAATTCATCCGGAGTCCGATTTTGACACTCTTTAGCTCGTTTGGAAGCTATTGACATCCTCCATCACAAAAAATACCACCACCATCATTTGACTCCATCAAAATTTTTGAACTTTGGTATCTTTGCTTAGGCTTCCACCATATCGTCCAAATTGCCACCACCGACTTCCGCAACCTAACCCATTTTGTTCCCCATTCCATTTGAGGTTATTTGGGTTGTAGTTTGTGTCTCCTATTATATTTAGGATACTTAGGGACCGTGACTTCAACTCCAACACCATGTATAGCTCGTCGTACCCTTCCGCCACCTTAACCCATTTTGACCAGATTTCCACCAATACTTCCGCAACCACCACCGCACTCCACTACCACCATTTGACATTTGCCTTTGGAGATTTTGAGTTCACGGTTTTTCCATTTCCTAAGGTGTTTAAGCTAATTAGGGATGGGTCGACATCGATAACACCGTCACTCAACTTCACCAAGGATTTGACATCGACCACCTTCATCATTTTGACACCCTAACCATAAGCATGAACGGTAACCTCTAGATCATCTTGGTATCGTGCTATCGCATCATTGTACATTCATTATTTCCATAGTATTTTTAACCCCTAGACCATTTTGCGTCACTTGCCTATTGAGACTAGCCATTGAGTATTGCCGGCAATGTTACTTGTGCACATTAGTGATCATCGATCTACACCTTCCATTCAATACATACCATATCATCTTGGTATGATCATATCATCTCTTGTGTCACAAGATTGTCTCCGCATATACACAATTGCTATCTTGGTTTGTGCATTTCGCATTGTGGCCATACAAAAAAAAGAATAAGCTTTTAAGCAAACAGCTTGTAAGCAATAGCCATAGCATCGCCACATTGCATATAAGATTGTTATATCCGATCATCTTGGATCATGGTGAGAGGAACACCAGGAATCATATATACATAGCATACTTGGGATAGAAGTCATTGAAATTTTGTCTCTTATAGGTTCTGCATAACTGTCATATCCACCTATTGAGCAATTGTGCTAGCATCTCTGTAGAGTTGTGCAACAAGAGCATTTTTTGTGGATTCCACATTTTGAGCTCATTCCTTGGTTGCACGACCCCATTTATCTATCCATGTGTGTTTTTCCGTGTGCCATATTGCTATTGGTCTACGTGTTTCACTTGTGAATTTGTGAATCTCTTTCAACATTATTGACTCTTGCTAACATTTTTCATCAAATTTTTGTGCCACTATCCTCACCAAGCTCCACCAAAAGCTTTACTTGTGTAGGTCTGAGAATTGACAAGATCCGTTACCAATTGTGCTATTTCCTTGCTACACTATTGTGTGATCATTGATCCATCTTCAACATTGGATATGGTACATTTGGTCTAGTTCTTCTCTTTCTTCCACGCACATTTTCTCGAGTCTTGTGATGGATAGGCAAAGCACTTCATCTCTAGTCTTCCACGACAACGTCACAACGAACAACTACAACACCAAAACTCCCCAGTTCGGACTACAACAAGTAATGCATGGCCTCGAGAACATCACCACAGACTTACGACACTCCGAAGCAAGGACAAGGGACTACTTTGACGACACGTTTGACTACCACAACATAAGGAAGGAAAAACACATGGAGGAAATCCGACAAGTATTGTCCGCCTACAATCTTCGTCCCCTTCGTCATCCTCAAGGCGGCGGCGAGCAAGTCTAACATCTTCGAAACACCCAAACGATGCAAGCGCAATTCATACACGTCCACATCTACATGGTGACCATCATCACATTCGTGATCCACATCGTCATGAAGAGCAAGTCACCTCCACGCATCATGTGCATGACGATGATGAAAAACATCCACTACAAGCTCAAGCACAACAACAACACCATGAACATGAAGATGCTCGAGACGCACAAACCTACAAGTCCCAACAATCTCTACGTCAAGCTACAGCCAAACTTCATGAGCACAAGAGAAGACCACGAGACAAGCACCACCAAGAGTAAGCTATGGTTACCACCACCACTTCGGCTTCCTCACCACGTGTTATCAAGGCCTCTTCGCCTTTGGACGTATGGCATCTTCGCCTACTTCCCACGAGTATGCCTACATCGACATAATCAAGTCCAAGGCGACCACCTACAAGCGAGGACGACACTTCCATCTTCGGAAGCCCCTCAATGAAAATGGTCGAGTATGGGAAATTCCCTTTGTTCATGGAGACGAGCTACGAGGTGCCACGTCATATGGGCCTCCTACAACAAGACGACAACAAGACATTTGAGCAAGGGCCATCCCCTTAGACCATGGCAACAAGAGCCAACCTCTTCAACAACATGAAGACGGTGCCCCAATGGGACACCTACTCCGATTCAAGCTCATGGGGCCCTCTCTTTGGTTTTGGAGGAGAGCGATGATTTGCCACATCCTATGGCATTCATCTTTGGAGGCATTCTGGATAAGGAGGTTGAGCATGGGACTATCCCTTCAACCAAGGAGGAGATAGGAGTTGAGCATGGAGACATTTGCACCTACATCTCCGCGACACCCACATATGACGAGATGCCCCAATTCCCATGTGAGGAGAGCCACCAGCCCATGAGTGATATGAGTGACTCCACCATATGTGACATTGAGTGCATTTCCTATGAGAGGATGAGTGTGATCACCACTATCCCCACACATGAGAGCATGCCACACATCCTATGTGAGGTTGAGAGCCATTTGAGCGACTTCACCAACCATATGAGTGAGAGCATCTTACCAGGAGTGAGTGCCACAACACGTAGTGAGTGAGGTAGTTGAGAGGGCTTGTGAGACCACTATGATTTATAATGACTTAACCTCTACTCCGAGTGTGTTTTATTCTTTGATGATAGACCTCCTACAAGACGAAGCGCCAATCCTTGATGAGTCCATACCTCTAATGGGCAAACCGATGGCCATGATGGATAATTATGCACCCCCACATGGTACCATCAAGTTAATGAAGCTATTGACCAAGTGTCAATTTTGCAACCTCACCTACAACACGTGAGCAGAGCTCTAAAGGTAACATAGGTGATGGTACTTCTCTTGTCCCAGTAGTGGGCTATCTTGACATCGATCGCTTGCATGATGTTGATCACCTTATCTATTCATCACATACTATGTCTTGCTTTGATATGCCACCCATTTATGATGAATATGATGATGAGCATGTCGAATTGCATAGTTGTGATGCTATGCTCCATAGGATATGATGTGAAAATTCTTTTGGTCATGTCATGTTTGACACTCCATTAAACTTGTCATATGCCATGAATGAGATCTCTCATATTGCATCATTACAATCTCAAGATATTAACTATGCATGCCCCATTAAAATAAATCCCATTTGCACTTTTGGCATAGATGACGAGATGATGGTTATTGGTATTAGCTTCTCTTGCGATGATATTGCTATGCTACTTTTGCAAAATTTGTGCAATTCATCTAATATGCCATGCCATGACAATTATCGTGTATCGCGTGATTCCATCCCTTGTATACACCATAGGCATATCATTCATAACAATGCTCTAGGTGTTTCACATGATGCATTACACAATTTGAGTCTCCATTATGCTATACATAACAACAAACCTATCATGACGGATGACATGTTTCTAATCACGCATCTCATTTATTTGGGCATTGGATATTTTGTGCTAACCAGCACATGCATGTGCACATCATAATGGATGATGTGTACATAAACCATGCAAACACAATTTTCCCTTTGCCTTTGTTTTCTGTAGGTACTCATGAATAATTGTCAACCTCACAATCGCATGAGTTGACGAAACTAGCTCTTGAGAGGAACGAGGACTTGGGATCCCGTGGACTATCCTTACCTCCATTCCATTCGCGCAAGAACTACGCGCATCTCTTCTACCTGGCTCTCACACGGCTATGGGCTACATATCACTTGTCAACTCATGCCCATTTTACCATGTTCAGTTTGCATGTTATGCTTGCTTCGATGCCTTTGCTATGCAATTGTGACACTTGCTTGCATTTACCCATGCGTCACCATTATATGACTCCTATGTGTATTTGCATGCTTGGTGGAGATACTTGTTACTATTGCCATATTCTATACATGCTCCATTCTATTGTTGATTCTTGTGTTGGGAGAGTCATATTGTTTCATTGCTATCTACATACGACTTCTTGCAAATACAATGATGATACATTACTCATATCTTGTTCTCATGCTTGTGATATGTCATGTGCATTATATATGCCCACTATTTGCACACATGACATGATGAGCTTGATTACCCCTAGTATGTTGCATCTTCGCACTACTATGTGGCATGACTTTTTTACGATGATTACTTGCTTGGTTGCATCACCCATGATCCATTCTTGCTTGTTTCATTGGGTTGATAGCATATATGTTCATGCCTCTCACTTGATTTGTCTTGATCATTGTCTCTTGTCTCCATTAGTTGCATCTCTCATATCTCCTTGTATTGAGTGCCAACTTGCTATGCTTATTCATTATGGAGACTCGGACATCTTACTTGTGATGCATGCTTGCTTATTTGAGCTTAGTGTCTTTGGTTGTGCTACCATCTTATGCCTACATACCGTGCCCGACACCCTTGTCCTTTCATATGACAAGAATGATGATGACACTTGTTGGGTATCTCACCTCACGGATGATGGGTGTCGGTGTCAAAACCGGCGGATCTCGGGTAGGGGGTCCCGAACTGTGCGTCTAGGCGGATGGTAACAGGAGACAAGGGACACGATGTTTTTACCTAGGTTCGGGCCCTCTTGGTGGAGGTAAAACCCTACTCCTGCTTGATTAATATTGACGATATGGGTAGTACAAGAGTAGATCTACCACGAGATCAAGGAGGCTAAACCCTAGAAGCTAGCCTATGGTATGATTGTTGTTCGTCCTACGGACTAAAACCCTCCGGTTTATATAGACACCGGAGAGGGCTAGGGTTACATAGAGTCGGTTACAATGGTAGGAGATCTACATATCCGTATCGCCAAGCTTGCCTTCCACGCCAAGGAAAAGTCCCATCCGGACACGTGACGAAGTCTTCAATCTTGTATCTTCATAGTCTTGGAGTCCGGCCGACGGTGATAATTCGGCTATCAGGACACCCCCTAGTCCAGGGCTCCCTTAGTAGCCCCTGAACCAGGCTTCAATGACGACGAGTGCGGCGCGCATATTGTCTTCGGCATTGCAAGGCGGGTTCCTCCTCCGAATAATTCACAAAAGATTTTGAACACCAGAATAGTGTCCGGCTCTGCAAAATAAATTCCAGATTCCACCGTAGAGAGATTAATATTTACACAAGTTCAATCTGCTGATGTATTTCGTGGCATGACGTCACAACACGGCCAAGCCTTTACTCGAATTGTTTTTATTGTCCCACCTCAGCGTGTTTAGCGAAGCGGTTTCCTTGGCACGTCTTGTCAAACAGAGATCATGTCCCCTTATTCCGGGATTCTCATCAATACGGACGTGGGTAACCCATCCGCGCCCGTTGGCACGCACCCTCCATCGAAGGTGAGTCCCAAACGGTCACGGGGACGGCTCTTGGTATTCAACCCCTTTATAATGAGACCAAGGCTTGTTCCTTTTCTTCAATCTTTAATCAAATCCGCCCCTCGCCCCGAGTTCCAACACCCAAGGCTCCAGATTCAGGCGCTTCGGACTTTCGACAATGTCCGGCTCCGACCTATAAGGCCGGTGGATGCCTTCTTCCGTCACAGAAGAAGATGTGCTAAAGCTGAGAGACGCGAGGTATTTACCGGCGAAATTTCGCATCGGCTGCCTGCCCAAGGGCAAGTCATTCCTACTCCCGAGCCTGGTGATAGCGTGGTGTTCGTGTCTCACTTCCGTCGGGGTCTAGGCTTCCCGATGGACCCCTTCGTGAGGGGGCTCATGTTTTATTATGGGCTGGAATTCCATGACTTGGATCCGGAGTCCATCCTCCACATCTCATTGTTCATTATTGTATGCGAAGCCTTCCTCCACACTACCCCTCACTTCGGATTGTGGCTCAAGACCTTCAACGTGGAGCCGAAGATGATCGACGGATGGCAGGCAGAGTGCGGAGGGGCAGTTATAAGCAAGAGGGCTGACGCTCCATGGACCGAGGGCTTTTTTCGAGAGGATCTTAGTTTGTGGCAACAGGAGTGGTTCTATATCACCGCTCCCAGGAGCACCAGATGGGTGGCGCCGCCTGCCTTTCGCTCGGGCCCTCCACAACAACTGGCGTCATGGGTCAACAAAGGGCTTGACTGGGGGCCGTCCAAGGACGTACCACTGTTGCAAGGCCGTATTCGAGACCTCCAAGAGAGGGAGATCAATCTGGTTGAAGTGGCGCAGGTCATGCTGATTCGGTGCCTTCTGCATTGCAAACGTCGCCCCCTCCGCCTATGGGAATTCAATCCGGAGGGACCACGAGCTCTCCAACACTTCATGGGCGTGACGCCCGTGGAGATGTATAAACTATTCTTCGGATCACAAGAGATGCGTCCGGACTTGACCAAGGACGCAGGTCTGAGCTGCAATCGCCCGTATACTCAAGTAAGTACTGTTGTGCCCAGACATGCTATCCGTACATTTATCATAAACTTTCCCTTTAAAGAGCTGTCCCTCGAACAGGAATGGATAGCAAAAGCAAAACTAATAAGGTGTCCGGCCCCCCTCCCTGAGACCACACCGAATCCTGTGTTAACCAAGACGCTGGAGGCTGCGCCTTCAAAAGAGGGCGAAGGGGGGAACTGGAAAACTACCGCCTCTGCTAAGGAGGCTCTCAAGAAAGGGGGGATCGAGAATCCCTCCCTCCAGGGGGAGAAGAGGACCGCTTCTGAAGATCCGGAGGCCAAGGCCTCAAAGCGGGGGAAGAAATCTTCATCAGAGGGTCTTGCGCCGGGAGGGGCCCCGACCACCCTATTTCCCCAAGGAAATCAGCCCTCTAGTGAGCCGTAAGTGGAAACGGGAGTTTTCTAATAAGGGACATCCCTGTTTTTATTTCTGAAGATAAACAAAGTTATTACTTTGCAGTTCGGATCTCAGCCCTTCTCAGCAGAGCTCATCCTCGGGGGATCTTTGTCCGGAGATGATGGAGAGCGAAACTCCTCCATCTGCCGCACCGTCATTCGGGGCGGACGACCCTGAGGTGTCGTCTTGGAGGGTTTCCCCGAGTCCGGCGGGGCCGGAAGGTTCAGCACCAACTGGTGTTCGGCCGGAGGAGCTGAAGGATCTGCTTGGGTGAGCGTCTATCTCAGAAGATCATCGTACGTTAATGGGTACGATGATTGAAAGGATTTCATCCGCTGAGAGCGGGTTGCATGAGGCCGTCAGAGGTTTACTGATGGGGTTTGAGGTACACAAAATGATATACCTTCTGACAGTTTCACATATAGAATGTGCCCTGTATAGATAGTAGCCCCTGAGACTCGGTACGTTGTCAAAAGCGATAGCGTGCTGTCGTGGGAAACAAACACCTATGGGGCAGGGCCCCTTCTCGGTCTGGCAAGGGAGCGGAGGGCGCACGAAGAGCAGATCGAGGCGAAAGCATGCGAGGGATTTTACCCAGCTTCGGAGCTCTCCGGAGAGATAAAACTCCTACTGCTACATTGTGTGTCTATTCTGTTCTTTCTCGAGAGCGTATGTGTGTTGTAGTTTCGAATGAGTCGAACCCCCTTCTACGTGCGCATGGGCCTCCTTTTTATAGTCTAAAGGGGTCACCGACATGTGCCAGCGTAGAGAGAGGGGTAAAAAAGTAAAAACGGGGGTTGGTACAACCACTATCAACAGTGCCCCCTACCTAACTCTGACGGCAGGGGACAAGGGCATTTAATGCCCGTCCGGTCGCTCAAACAGTGTAGGAAACGACCGTTAGGGGCGCCATCGATCGCCACGATGGCCTCCTTGTCATCTTCACTTGCCACCTCGCACCGCTTGGCTGTACAGCTATCCGCCACGTGCACCAGGAGCGATCCTGCGGCGACACGTCATCGGGTGTGCTGGAGCTTGGGCGCAGAGTGGTGGCTTCGCTGCAGCAAGCGCCTTGCCGCGGTCGCTGTCTTGTCGCACCCGCAAGCTTGCCGCTCGCTGGGTCTTGGTTGGCCTTCCCGGCAAGCTCCTCTTGCGGGGTCTTGTCCTTCCCGGCTGTCGGTGTACTAAAGTAGGGGTACCTTAGTACCCCGAACTTGTGCATGGGCAGTCGCAGCGTCCCGCGGCAAGGCTTGCCGGGCGTCCGCCAAGACCCTTCGCTATTCATATTACTGCCATTCAAGAACAAAGTGTTAACCGAGAAGGCAAGGCCCCGGCAAGAGAAGCTTGCCAGGAAGGACAAGACCCCGGCAAGAGGAGCTTGCCGGGAAGGCCAACCAAGGCACTTCAGAAAACTTGCCGCGATGCTCCGCGCGTCCCGGCAAGACCCGACGAGCGGCAAGCTTGCGGGTGCGACAAGACAGCGACCGTGGCAAGGCCCTTGCCGCGGCGAAGCCACCACTCTGCGCCCACGCTCCAGCGCATTCGACGACGTGTCGCCGCGGGATCGCTCCTGGTGCACGTGGCGGGTAGCTGTGCAGCCAAGCGGTGCGAGGTGGCAAGTGAAGATGACAAGGAGGCCATCGTGGCGATCGGTGGCGCCCCTAACGGTCGTTTCCTACACTATTGGAGCGACCGGACGGGCATTAAATGCCCTTGTCCCCTGCCGTCAGAGTTAGGTAGGGGGCACTGTTGATAGCGGTTGTACCAACCCCCGTTTTTACCTTTTTACCCCTCTTTCTACGCTGCCACCTGTCGGTGACCCCTTTAGACTATAAAAAGGAGGCCCATGCGCACGTAGAAGGGGTTCGACTCATTCGACATTACAACACACCGACGCTCTCGAGCAAGAACAGAATAGAAACACAAAGCAGCAGTAGGAGTTTTATCTCTCCGGAGAGCTCCGAAGCTGGGTAAAATCCCTCGCATGCTCTCGCCTCGATCTGCTCTTCGTGCGCTCTCCGCTCCCTTGCCGGACCAGAAAGAGGCCCTGCCCCATAGGTGTTCGTTCCCCCACGACATCTTTGGCGCGCCAGGTAGGGGGGCGTCGAGGTCGTGCGTATCTGATCCGGCGTCTGCGCGCACTACATCAACATCTTCGTCGACATGCCACCGAAGAAGAAGGCTTCGGAGGTGGCCGCTCCGTCTGCGACTATCTTACCGCCACCGGAGCAAACGGGCGGTGGGGTGGACGCTGGCGGAGGAGCGGGCGTCGATGGTGGGACTCACGTCGTCACCGGGTCCAAGGACAAGGCCCCGCAAGCTTCAACGTCTGTACATCCACTGCTCCCCTCCAAGGGGGTGCAGGATCAACAACGCCATGGTGCTGCTAGCACCGTGCTCGCGTTGGAACAAGGCCAAGCTGGTGGGTCGCGGGACGCTCAAGGCCAACGTAGACGTCAGCGCGCTGGCACGAGCGCAGTGCGGTCGCCTGGACGAGATGTTGCTCCTTCTAACACCGTTAAAAGTTTGAGCATATCCCGTACCTCGCATCGCTCGCCACCGCCACCCAAGACTCCAGAGGAAGCGCTGGCCCGAGCCCAGCTGCTTCTAGATTACCCTCCAGCGCCAGACAAGATCGACGACTAGAGGGCCACCACTCAGAGCCTTATCGGCTTTGCTAACGGCGACAAGCCCCGGCAACCGAGCACATCAAAGCCCCGGCAAGATGCCCAGGCGCAAGCCGACGCCGACAAGACCGCTAGGGGTGCCACCACCGTGCACTCCCCGCCTCGAAGGCCAAGATCGCCGACTCCACCGCGTCGTCGGACCCGCGAGCTCACCGCGATCAACGCCAAGTTCTCCAAGAACGACGACACGAAGACGCTCGCACTCGCATCGAGCGTCGAAGAGAAGCGCGGTGTCAATCAGACCAGCGCGCTGGGCCCACTGTTGATATGCATGTGCCAACCAGGCGACTTGCCGTACGCGGTTGGTGGCACTGCGTTCACCCGTGAGCTGCGGCAGGTCCAGTGGCCCAGTACCAAGAACTTCAAGCCAGACGTGCTCGAGAAGTACGATGGCAGGATTCATCCGTCAGAGTTCCTCAGCGTCTACACCATCGCGGTGCAGGCTGCCGAAGGGCGAGACGAGAAGATCCTCGCCAACTACTTCCCGCTGGTGCTCAAGCCCAACGTCAGATGTTGGCTCATGCACTTGCCGGACAACTCCATCTCTTCGTGGGCGGACCTGTGCCATCAGTTTGTCGGCGCCTTCACAGGCGGCCACAAACCCCATGGCCAGGAGAGCGATCTTCATCTTCTCGCCCAGAAGGAAGGAGAACCCCTGCGCAAGTATATACAGAGATTCAGTCAGGTGCAGCGCAACATCCCAGACGTCCACCCTGCCGCGGTTATCAGCGTGTTCCATCAGAACGTGCGTAACCGCAGGATGAGGGAGGAGATGGCGATGTGCAAAATCAGAGATGTCAGCGAGCTATATGCTCTGGCCGGAAAGTGTGCACGGGCTGAAGAGGGGAGGAGACTCCCCGGAGAGAACGCAGGAGCAGAAGGATCTGACAGTGAGGACGCCCCTCCGGCAAAGAAGAACCGGAGGCGGAATAACAGAAAGAGAAAGGCTAAGGATGTGCTAGTTGTCGAGCAGTCCGGCAACGGAGGCGGTTCCGAGAAGGCCAAAGCTGGTGACCCCGGCGAGGCTGTGGTGGCCGCCGACAAGCAAGACGGCTCCGGCAAGCAGTACAGCAAGATCCACCGCACCAAGGGCCACGACCTCCAAGCTTGCAAGAAGGTTGAGCAGATGGCAGAGCTACAGAAAGCTGAATACGAGCGCCGCGACAAGGAAAAGGCCCAGGAAGGTGGCGGAGGATCCGGCAAGAAGCGTCCCGCACGGGGAGGGCGCCGCGGCAAGGCCAAGCAGCACCAAGGAGACAGGCCTCCCCGTGGCCGCGACAAGGACGAAGACGAAGATGAAGATGATGGGATGGAGGAAGATGAGACCGACGAGCAGGAGTTTCAGAAGGCAACGGAGGTTTTTTGCGTCGACGGCGGTGCTTCTCTGCACACCTCGCACCGCCAACTCAAACAGTGGGTGCGGGAAGTGAACGCAGCAGAACTGTCCATCGAATCGCGCAAGCCCCTGAAGTGGTCCAGCACGCCCATCATTTTTGATGTTGAGGATCACCCTGATCGCATCACTGCGGTCGGGTGCTTGCCGATGTTGGTTTCGCCAACAATCCGCAACCTCAAGGTCACAAAGATGTTGGTTGACGGCGGGGCCGGCCTGAATCTGATCTCTTCTGCGGTGCTCAAGAAGCTCCAGATCCCCGACAGCGAGCTCGAAGAGACTGGTACCTTTCAAGGAATCAACCCGGGAAGGAGCAAGCCAAAGGGGAAGATCACACTGCCAGTAACTTTTGGCAGCGAGCTGAACTTCAGGACAGAGAGAGTCACGTTTGACGTTGCTGATTTCCCATTGCCCTACAATGGGATACTCGGCCGTCCAGCGCTTGCCAAGTTCATGGCAGCCTCTCACTACGCTTACAATGTGCTCAAGATGTCTGGTCCGATAAGTGTTATTTCTGTCCATGGTGACAAGGAAGATGCACTTATCTGTACCGACAAGATCTACCGGGAAGCAGCAGCCGCAGCAGAACGCAAACCACTTGCCGCTGAAACTCCCGGGGGGAAGAAAAAGACCAAGTCCAGCAAGAGTAGCTCTGATGCCCACTCCGGCAAGCGCACCTCTTCGGGGTGCTGCGCTACCGTCGAGGACGCACCATCGAGCTCCACCGGCAAGTGCAAGAAGGCAAAGACAGTGACACCCGAGACTAAGAAAGTGGCCGCCAAGGAGGATGGCGCTGGTGGTACCTTTACCATCAGTGCCACACTTGACCCTAAATAGGAAAGCGCGCTTGTTGCTTTCCTGCGGGCGAATGTCGATGTGTTTGCATGGCAACCATCTGACATCCCCGGTGTTCTCAGGAAAGTAATTGAGCACCACCTTGTCGTCTACCCTCACGCGCGGCCCGTCAAGCAGAGAGTTAGGAAGCAAGCAGTAGAGCGACAAGAGTTCATTGCTGAGGAGATCAAGAAATTGGAAGCAGCAGGCCTGGTCCGAGGAGTACTCCATCTGACGTGGTTAGCCAATCCAGTAGTCGTGTGCAAGGCGAACGGGAAGTGGAGGCTTTGTATTGACTTCACTGATGTTAATAAAGCTTGTCCCAAGGATCCATTTCCCTTGCCGCGCATTGACCAGACTGTCGACTCCACAGCAGGATGTGATCTGCTTTCATTCCTTGATGCATACTCAGGATATCATCAGATCTTCATGGCAGAAGAGGATGAAGAGAAAACCGCATTCATTACTCCATGTGGCACGTACTGTTTTGTACGGATGCCCTTCGGACTAAAGAATGCTGGTTCAACATTTGCAAGAGTAGTCAGTCATGCTTTTGAGCCACAACTGCACAGAAATGTAGAAGCTTACATGGATTACATAGTGGTCAAGAGCAGAGACAGAGCAACTTTGATCCAAGATTTGGACGAAACCTTCACAAATCAGCGCAAGATCAATCTCAAGTTGAATCCCGAGAAGTGCGTGTTTGGAGTTCCTTTCGGCAAGCTTCTCAGATTCTTTGTATCTCAGAGGGGGATTGAAGCCAAGCCCGACAAGATCAAAGCCATTGAACAGATCGAAGCACCGAAGCGCGTCAAGGATGTGCGAAGACTTGCCGGCTGTGTTGCTGCTCTCAGTAGGTTCATCTCTAAGTCTGCTGAGCGCGCCCTGCCATTTTTCGAAATTTTGAAAAAGGCAGGTCCAATGAAATGGAATCCGGAAGCGGAGGCTGCACTGCAGGACCTGAAGAGATACCTATCCTCTACTCCAACACTTGTCGCACCTAAGCCACAAGAGAAGTTGCTGCTATATCTAGCGGCAACCAATCAAGTGGTTAGTGCTGCGTTAGTAGCGGAGAGGGAGGTGGATGATGAGCCAGCGGCCGCGGCAAGCGAGTCCAGCGACAAGCAGGGGGCTTCCCCGACAAGTTCTAGTTCCGGCAAGGATGGATCTGCGCAGCCACAAGAAGAGAAACAGAAGAAGATGGTGCAGCGCCCATTTTACTTTGTCAGTTCCCTTCTGCAGGGGGCTAGATCAAGGTACTCTGGTGTGTAGAAGTTGCTTTTCGGCCTTCTCATGGCCTCGAGGAAGCTGCGCCATTACTTTCAAGCACATGAGATCACAGTTGTCACTCACTTTCCGTTGAGGAGGATATTGCAGAATCCAGAAGCAACAGGCAGGATTGTCGAGTGGGCACTGGAATTGTCAAGCTTTGGCCTTAAGTTTGAGAGTACTTCAACTATTCAGAGCCGAGCATTGGCATAATTCATAGCTGAATGGATGCCAACACCTGATGAAGAAACTCCAGAGAGGAGCATCCCCGTCAAGGAAGCGAGCAAAGAATGGATCATGTACTTTGATGGTACTTGTCGCACCCACCGGAGAGCACCTCAAGTACGTGATCCAAATGCACTTTCCCAAGGAGCAAGCAACAAACAATACTGTAGAGTATGAAGGCTTGCTTGCCGGACTCAGGATCGCGGCAGAACTTGGGATCAAGAAGCTTATTGTCAGGGGTGACTCAAAGCTTGTCGTCCGTCAAGTTAACAAAGATTATCAGAGTCCGTTGATGGAAGCCTACATTGATGAAGTGAGGAAGCTAGAAGAACATTTTGATGGCCTGCAGATGGAACACGTTCCAAGAGCTCAGAACGACATTGCAGATGGCCTGTCAAAGTGTGCCGCACTCAAGTTACCTGTGGAACCAGGAATTTTTGTGCTCAAGCTGACTCAACCATCTGTAACATCATCAACTGGACAGAGCAAGAAGAAGAAGTTAGTTACTGGTGACTACCTTCCGGCAGAGCTCCCCGAAGCCGCCGTCAAGAAGGTCCCCAAGATCAACACAAAGAGTGCTGAGGAGCAGTCTGCTCCGACAAGCCCTAGGGTTTGTTTCGTTGAAGCAGACACTCCCGACAAGCTGCGTCCCGACACGCTTGCCGGGGATCATCACGCTCTGGCTGAATCACAGATCCTTGCCGTGGAAGCAGATGTTCCCGTAGCAGCATTTGCGCCTTTAGTCCTTGTCGTTGAGCCACAAGCTCTGGCATGGGCACAGCAGATCGTCCAAATTCCTTCAGACAGGAGAACTTCCCGAAGAGCAAGAAGAAGCAGAGAGAGTAGCCCGGCAATCAAGTATGTACCAGTTTGTCGATGACATATTGTACAGAAGAAGATTCAACGGAGTGAAATTGAAGTGCATTTCCCGGGAAGATGGACGAGAGCTATTGGCGGAGATACAAGGAGGCATATGTGGTCACCACATTGGCGCAAGAGCACTTGCCGGCAAAGCCTTCCGGCAAGGTTTCTTCTGGCCGGCAGCCCTCCAGGATGCAACTACACAAGTAACCAAGTGTGAAGCGTGCCAGTTCCACTCCAAGCAGATACATCAACCAGCTCAAGCTCTCCAAACAATCCCTTTATCCTGGCCATTTTCGGTCTGGGGGCTCGACATCCTCGGCCCCTTTCCCCGAGCTGTCGGGGGCTTTGAGTACTTGTACGTCGCAATCGACAAGTTCACAAAGTGGCCTGAAGTGGAACCAGTGAGGAAGGTGACAGCACAGTCAGCAGTCAAGTTCTTCAGGTCAATTGTTTGCCGTTTTGGAGTCCCTAACAGGATCATCACCGATAACGGCACACAATTCGCGAGCCGCACCTTCATGCAGTACGTCCAAGATCTTGGCGCCAATATCTGCTTCGCTTCCGTTGCTCACCCGAGAAGCAACGGTCAAGCGGAGAGGGCGAACGCTGAAGTGCTGCGTGGGCTCAAGACCAGAACTTTCGACAGGCTGCGCAAGTGCGGAAGAAATTGGATCGAGGAGCTGCCGGTGGTTCTTTGGTCGATCAGGATGACGCCAAATCGAGCCATAATGAAGTGGATATGGTGTCATTCAAAGAAGTACAGCCTTGCCGGGACACAGACGACAGAAAAGCTAAGTTTCCAAAGTTTGAGCACAGTCAGTTTTAAATTTTTTAAGTTATACTCCTTGAATGATCGTGCCTTGTATGGAAAACCTGTGCGCGGAGGAATCGAATCGTGGCTAAGTTGCGCCCTTAATTTGTTTCGAGTCCGCTCAACAATGAAAGTGTGCTGCAACTAGCCCCGACAAGGTTTCTTGCCAGAAGCAACACCGCCGGCAGGCTGCTGATGTTCCGCACTCAGCGCTCGCGGCAAGTGTGTTCCCACCGGCAAGTTCCCTAAAAGCGTAGGGTAAAAACATACAAGGGATGGAATTGAGTAAAGGATATAACATAACAAGCATCCCCTTTTCATTAAAAAACATCCCACTCAGGTACAGTCCATAGAGGATGAAAAACATGAAAGAGAGGATTACAAGTTTTAGATGCGGCTAAGGCCCGGAGGCTTACAAATTAAAAAGATAAGATGCCCGTAATCCCCTTCTTGTCCCTCTCTTCAGGAGGTAGGTCAAGGAGGCGAAAAGGGCAAAAGGGGCGCCTAGGCGAGCTACAGGTGCCAGAAGACACCAAGAGAACATACCGGGGCCGTCCGAAGGCTGGACAGTGATGGCGGCGCCGGAAACAGGGCTTGAAGACGGGGCGGCAGGACGTCAGCACGCTGTCGAGGGCACTACGCCCTCGTACTCCGATTTGACGGCCTTGTCGCCAGCCCTCTTCCCCTTCCGCAGCCTCCCTACGCCAGCCGCCCAAGGAGACGACCCCGGGGAGTTCAAGGAGCCGGCGACACGGATGATGGGGTCACCGGTGACGCACGAAGAGGCACCCAACACCTAGTCGGGCCCACCATCCCGCCGCCCGCTACCCTCATCGTCGCTGTCGCTTTCCTCCTCGTCACTCTCGCTCGAGGGGGAGCTTTCGCTATCGGAGGAGCTGTCCACGCAGCACTTCGCCCGAGTGCCGAAGCACCCGAAGACTTTGACGGAGAGGAGATCGCCCTCCATTAACTTAAAATGGAGGGTAAACCCCTCCATCAGGCTGTGGATACGGGAGAATGTCTTCCACCCCTGATCAAGGTACATCACATTAGGGGCTGAGAATACAACGTGGACTCGCGTGCCGCTGATCCTACAGCCCCTCATGTGCAGTCTCAGTGTCTCGGGTGGGTCCAACTCCATCGCGCTCGCAAACGGAGCTGGAAGCCGGAGGCGACGATGAGGCGCCCGGCGCAGCCTGACGAAGAACTCGCAAGGGTCGTCCCCTGTATAGACCGCCGTGGGGAGAGGAACCACCGGCGGAGGCGGAGCTGGCGCGCCGCCCCGTCTGCCACTTCCCCGAGCGCCTCGACCTCGTCCCCGACCTCGTCCACGACCTCGCCCCCTCCCTCTTCCCCTTATGGCTGGCTCTGCCACCACAGGCGCGGAATAGGGAGAGGTGCGCTGTCTGGCGGCAACCCTCGCCGCCACCGATGAAGGGCCAGGGTTCCCTTCCTCCATGGCGAATGAGAGAAAGGGGAGCAGAAGCTGAAAAAAGGAGAAGATGAGAGAGTGCGGGCTTCTGCGCTCCCCTCCCGCTCTTCTTAAAGGAGCGAGGTGGGGGCTCGGCCGCCCCGCTCAGCGAATCAGGGCACGGGAAGAGTAGGGAGTCGGGGCCGACCCGCTGCCTCTGCCCGCAACGGCCTAGTTTCCCACTTCCACCGTCCGCGCCCCCAAGCGCATGGGAGCCGCGTGGCGGGGATGCAGAACCAAGGCGAACGTTACGCATTTCCTGAATTAAGAATTACCCATGATCTCTCCCACGACGCCGCGATTGACGCGTGCTGTTACGGGGGAGCGCGGTGGATACGGAGTCAGATTTGGTTTGGACCCAGGCCGCGCGTGCCTGTGCCCTGTTTTGGGCCTGGCCCAACAGCGCTCGGCACCGTGTATGGCCCAGGCCCGGGGGCTCCTGTCGGTGTACTAAAGTAGGGGTACCTTAGTACCCCGAACTTGTGCACAGGCAGTCGCAGCGTCCCGCGGCAAGGCTTGCCGGGCGTCCGCCAAGACCCTTCGCTATTCATATTACTGCCATTCAAGAACAAAGTGTTAACCGAGAAGGCAAGGCCCCAGCAAGAGAAGCTTGCCAGGAAGGACAAGACCCCGGCAAGAGGAGCTTGCCAGGAAGGCCAACCAAGGCACTTCAGAAAACTTGCCGCGACGCTCCGCGCGTCCCGGCAAGACCCGACGAGCGGCAAGCTTGCGGGTGCGACAAGACAGCGACCGCGGCAAGGCACTTGCCGCGGCAAAGCCACCACTCTGCGCCCACGCTCCAGCGCATTCGACGACGTGTCGCCGCGGGATCGCTCCTGGTGCACGTGGCGGGTAGCTGTGCAGCCAAGCGGTGCGAGGTGGCAAGTGAAGATGACAAGGAGGCCATCGTGGCGATCGGTGGCGCCCCTAACGGTCGTTTCCTACACTGTTGGAGCGACCGGACGGGCATTAAATGCCCTTGTCCCCTGCCGTCAGAGTTAGGTAGGGGGCACTGTTGATAGCAGTTGTACCAACCCCCGTTTTTACCTTTTTACCCCTCTTTCTACGCTGCCACCTGTCGGTGACCCCTTTAGACTATAAAAAGGAGGACCATGTGCACGTAGAAGGGGTTCGACTCATTCGACATTACAACACACCCACGCTCTCGAGCAGGAACAGAATAGAAACACAAAGCACCAGTAGGAGTTTTATCTCTCCGGAGAGCTCCGAAGCTGGGTAAAATCCCTCGCGGGCTCTCGCCTCGATCTGCTCTTCGTGCGCTCTCCGCTCCCTTGCCGGACCAGAAAGGGGCCCTGCCCCATAGGTGTTCATTCCCCCACGACACCGGCAAGCTTCTCTTGCCGGGACTCTGTCTTCTCAGTTAACACTTTGTTCTTGAATGGCAGTAATAGGAATAACGAAGGGTCTTGGCCGACGCCCGGCAAGCCTTGCCGCGGGGCGCTGCGACTGCCCGTGCACAAGTTCGGGATACTAAGGTACCCCTACTTTAGTACACCGACAGGTGCCCCCGGGCCTGGGCCATACACGGTGCCGAGCGCTGTTGGGCCAGGCCCAAAACAGGGCACGGGCACGCGCGGCCTGGGTCCAAACCCAAATCCACTCCATATCCGCCGCGCCCTCCCGTAACGGCACGCGTCAATTGCAGCGTCGTGGGAGAGATCATGGGCAATTCTTAATTCAGGAAATGCGTAACGTTCGCCTCCCCTGTTTATAAGCAGAGGAAACAGAGCCGTTCCCCCACCCTCGCCACTTGCAGTTCCTTCCTCCGAAAGCTCCGCCGCTCCCCTCCGCTTCCCAGCCGAAAGAGAGCAGCGCTCCGCCGCCCGTCGCCGCCGTCGCCCTCAACACCTCCGCGCTCCCCCACCGCTTCCGCCATGGCTCCGAAGACCAGCAAGATCTCGAAGTCGAGCACCAAGTCGGCCGAGGCGCTGCGGCTTGAGGCGCTGCGCAAGGAGTGAGTGCTCCCCCCCCCCCCCCCCCGCGAGCTCACCTCGAAGGCGCTGCGGGAGGAATTTTACCTCTTCTGGTTGACGGAGAAGCGGGCGCATCCGCGCACGCCGGTGCTTTCCGCCGAGGCTTACAAATCGAAGCGGTGCCCAAAAGGGTACCATTTCTTTCCTGTGTTCTTCTATTGCGGGCTCTGCCCACCTTTTTCCGATTTCCTCTGCGACATCATGAATACCTACGGGTTTCATCTTCTTGATTTCACCCCCAACGCCGTTCTGACAATGGCGGTTGTCGCACACCTCTGTGAGAACTTCGTTGGCATCCTCCCGAATGTCGCTCTTTTTCGCCATTATTTCACCCCCCCGGGCCGAGAAAGGGGAGCCACTGGCTGGCGGAATCGCCTGGACCTCAAGAATCGGCATGAAGGAGGTGTATCTGACGGGCGAGCTCCGCAGCAAGTGGGATGAATGGAGGGCGGAGTGGTGCTGGATCGTTGACGCCAATCCGCAGCCATTTACCAACCTGCGCCGGACCCGGGTGGTGCGCAGCGGCGACTGGAGCGCTCTGTCGCCGGACGACGCCAAGCTGAAAATTGCCACCACCCGAATCCTCCGGCTCAGGCTTGCCGGGCTCACAGCAGGGGCAGTTGGCGCGGATTTCCTTCGCCGTTGCATCGCCCCTCTGCAAAAGAGGGGGAGGCCCGCCTGGCTGTTTGGCGGCCCGGCGGATATCATGAGGCTGCGCCTAGGCCTCAACTTCAACTTCACAGTTCTGGAGCTTGACGGGATGCTGAGGGAGCTGTTCAAGCATGACGCCAACCATCCAGAGTGGTTCAGGTTGCCGCAGGGCGTCATCCCATTGTGAAACAACTCCCAGCGCGATCGCATCTGCGCAATGATGCCAGAGTGCGACTCGCACGGGATAAGCGCAACCTGGATGGAGCCCACCGACGACGTCGTGCGGCAATTCTTCGATGGCTTGACGGAGATAGCAGTCAATGCCAACGAGCAGAGGCTCATCACCCGCGGGCGAGTTCGGCTTCACGTTGGAGGAGGCAGAGGCGGCCGAGGCGGCAAGCCTTACCGACAGGGAGGACCTTGCCGGAGAGGTCGTTGGCGAGGGGGAGCCCGAGGCCGAAGCGAGCGAGCCCGCCGAGGGCGCGAGCGGCCAGCCGTCTTCGAGCAGCTTGCCGCAGGCGGAGCCCCCAGCGCAGCCCCAATTCCAACCAAGAAGGCACCTCCGTCGAGTTGGAGATACAGCAGGGCGGCAGGCAGGCCAACAGCCGCAGCGTCGTGGGACGTGCTCCACCGCGGCAAGTACCGTTGCCGCGGGAGCATCTCAGGCCGTGCCGGCAACTGAGGCGGGGTCTTCCCGGGCTGCCACGCCCGATCCTGCCGCAGCCCCCGGCAAACATCCAAGGGAGCCTACTCCTCCGCCTCGCCGCGCATTAAGGGTACCAGACTTCGACCTCTCTGCGCTGAGCTCCGACGAGGAGGAAGAAGAGGAGGAGTAAGGCTTTCTTCTCACTGTACTTGTTCTTCTTTGATCTTTGTTGTTGTTTGTCTTGTATCTGATTTGCTTCTCTCTGAATCCCTATTCTATTTCAGGACTCTGGCCGAGAGAGCGGCGAAGAGGGCCAAGGTCCCTGTGGTTGTCATCAAAGACGATCCTGCTGTGATGGCGGAGGACACGTCTGAGACTGCCTTGACGGACCCGGTCCCTTCCCCTCGCAGCAGCCCCCAGCATAGCCCCCAGCGTAAGTGTTTGGTTCACTTTCTGTTGTGGGGCGCGCATGGGTGCTTCTTCTTTTGCTGACATCTTAATCGCTGATTCGTTTGTGTAGGAGCAGAACAGGCCCATCAGGAGCAAGTAGAAACCGCCCCGGAGGTGCTGTATGCTTCGACTACGCCGCCAAGGGGCGATTCTCCGACAAGGGAACGCTACCCGGCACGGGAGAGGTCCCCGGCAAGGGACGGAACCAGTGAGCCCTTGGTGGAGGAGCCCATGGTCACGGAGCCCAGCACAGGTAACCTTCCTTGCTAGAAATCTTCCCTTGGGTTCTTCTTCTGATCTTCTTTCTTCTTTTTTGGATATTTGCTTGACTTTTCTTTCCTCTCCCTGTCCTCAGTTCCCCCTCTTACAGACCCGATGGATACTGAGGCCACCGGTGAGGAAGGCGCGTGCGGCAATACTGAAGACGCTGCTGCTGACGAGGAAGAGGCCGGCGCTGATGAACCCGCCGACGAAGAAGCCGCCAAGGCTGCTGGTGCAGGAGCCGGCGAGGGGTCCGGCGGTCGTACTGACGCCCCGGAGGGCACAGGAGCGCAAGGCGCTGAACCGTCCGCCGACCCCTCCGACGCTGATGCAGCGCCGGGCTCCGAGGAGCCCCAGCCAGGCGCATACTTGAAGGCCGGAGAGGGCGTATACATCAAGCTTCCCTGGGCGTCGAGCTCCAGGGCACCGGTTGAAGGAGAGGAGTTTGACGGGGAAGTAGTCGCCTCCGCTGGGCTGGCGGTGGTTGACGCGCCAAGCAGCAGCAGCGGCGAGTCCGAGGAGGAGCAGTTGCTCCGAAAGCTTGTGTCACTCTACCGTGCCCGGCAAGCGAAGCTTGAGTCCCGGGAAGCGCTTGTCGCGCGGGCGGGAGTTGACATAGAGAAACATGCGGAGGAGCTCAAGAACCGCAACCAGGAGGCCTTCCGATCCATTGCGGAGGAAAGGGCGCAACTTGACAAGGCGAAGAAGGCGTTCATCCTGGAGAAGGCTGAAGCCGAGGAGTAGCAGAGGCTCGCTGCCGAGGAGCTGTCCAGGAGGGAAGGTGAACTAACACAGAAGAAGGTTAACCTGGACAGCCACGAGGAGGAGCTCGAGGCCCGGGAGCAATCACTTGGCGGGGCACTCAAGGAGGCGAAAGATGCCGCCGCGGCTGCTGAGGCCGGCAAGAAGGAGTTAGAGGTGAAGATGACGCAGCTGGAGGCGGACATGAAAGGGAAGAATGAAGATCTTGCCGCACTCCAGCGCGAGCGCGAGAAGGATGCTCTTGCCCATGGCGATCTGCAAGTTCAACTTGCCGACAAGATCAAGGAACTGAACGCCGCCAAGGACTCGAGCGCGGATCTTGAGCTGAAGCTGGCCACCTTGACGGAGACGCTGGATGCCGCCAAGAGGCGAGAGGATGACTTGAAGAAGGAGCTCAAGGGCAACGAGGAGCTGCTGACGAGGGCCGCCGAGACCCAGAACACCTTCAAGGATACAGTGGAGCTCTGGACGGAGGGCCTCGTCAACATCGCTGCAGCCATCGACAAGGAGTTGGCGGAGCTGGACTTGGTGGGCTTCGGGTACTCTGCTGACAAAAACCTCCAGCCCAGCGCCAAGCTTACTCTCTTCTTCAAGGGTGTGGTGACGGCCCTCCAGCAACTCCGGGAAAGGATCCCAAAGAAGCTGGCGGACGAGTCGTGCGCAATCTGCGCCAAGGTCTTGGAGAAGGTGCTGGTGAAGATACTCTTCCGCAATCCGGGCCTCGACCTCACCCGCGTCCTCAAGAAGCTGCCGGCGGGCGCTGATCTCGAAGAACTCAAAGCCATTGTCGCACCCATCATGGACAAGGTGAATGAGGTCAGGAGGGTTGACGGTGAGCGCGTGGATTAGGCCACCCTTCTTCTCCCTTCCTTCTTCTTGCCGCCGCTAGATATGTCATAGGAACAATCTATTAGAGCGCGGCAAGTTATTTATTGTAATATAACTTTATTCTGAGTACTGCCTGCTATGTTACTTCCTTTATTCGGTTCCATCCCTTGTATGTTTTTACCCTGCGCTTTTTAGGGAACTTGCCGGCGCAAGCACGCTTGCCGCGAGCGCTGAGTGCGGAACATCAGCAGCCTGTTGGCGGCGTTGCCTCCGGCAAGAAACCTTGTCGGGACTAGTCGCGGCACACTTTCATTGTTGAGCGGACTCGAAACAAAGTAAGGGCGCAACTTAGCCACGAGCCGGTTCCTCCGCGCACAGGTTTTCCATACAAGGCACGGTCGTTCAAGGAATATAACTTAAAAATCTAAAACTGACTGTGCTCAAACTTTGGCAACTTAGCTTTTCTGTCGTCTGCGTCCCGGCAAGGCTGTATTTTTTGAACGACACCTGGTCCACACCTTTATCCTCTCCTCCCCCCCCTGGTGAACCTGTGGGCGAAGGAACCTTCTTTTTGAACAAAAGAAAGAAGAGAAAATAAAGATATGGAGCCTTAAGGCTCGTTGTTGCTTACCGGGGGCGAGTGCTGCACAAAGTGTCAGATATACGTGCAAAAAAGAAAAAGGCATGAAATTTGACAAGATGTGCGATGCACATGAACTTTATTTATGCACGGGATCTGCGCCCGGCTTTGTACAAAGGGTTACATGCAACAGCGGCAAGGCTTGTACAAAAGGTGGTTGCCGGAACAGATTCCGGCAATCGCGCCTTATGGGTAAAACTTGCGAAGATGCTCTATGTTCTAGGAATTGCTCACCGGAAAGCCATCTTCGGTCTCAAGGCGGACAGCGCCTGGCCTAGTGACTCGTTTCACCCGATAAGGGCCTTCCCACTTTGGCGTCAACTTGTTGCAATTCTTGGCGGATTGAACGTGCCGAAGAACAAGGTCGCCTTCCTCGAAGCTTCTGGCATTAACTTTGCGGCTATGGTAGCGGCGCAAAGCTTGCTGGTAGCGAGCAGCTCGTACCGCAACCTGAAGACGATCTTCCTCGAGGAGCAGCGCGTCATCTTGCCGCAGCTGCTCTTGCTCAAGCTCATCATAAGCGAGCACTCGAGGCGATCCGTATATGAGTTCTGTGGGGAGAACTGCTTCTTCTCCATAGACTAGAGCAAAAGGTGTCTGGCCAGTGGCTCGATTTGGCGTCGTCCTGATCGACCAAAGAACCACCGGCAGCTCCTCGATCCAGCCTGTCGTCCTGATCCAGTTTAATGGGCGCCGCTCTATTTTTGCCTGTTGTCACATGAAGTGAGTTTACTGTTTTGACCTCTTGTGGGAAATTCCTTTGTTTGCCGGTGCTCTGTTTGTGGAGTTTGTCATCGTCCTCACTTGGTGTTTCGAGCCCCTTGTGTTCGGCATTAAGTCGGCCGGACTGTTTGAAGACCCAACAATCTCTGTGGGTATGGTTTGCAGGCTTCCCGGAGGTGCCATGGATTTGGCATATCTTGTCCAAGATTTTGTTTAGGTTGGATAGCTCGTCGTTGTTGTCCTTGAGAGGCAATGTTTTGTTGTTCTGCCGAGAGCTTTCGAACCCGGCGTTGACTGCCATGCTCTTTGGGCCATTTCCCTTAGTCCGGCGTTGGTCCTTTCTGCGTTGTGGTTTCCCATTTCCATCCCTGACCTCGGATGTACTTGGGTCGCTGGTGCTGCATCTTGCCAGCCAGCTATCCTCTCCAGTGCAAAAGCGGGTCAGGAGGCTTGTTAGTGCAGCCATTGTTCTTGGCTTTTCCTGGCCGAGGTATCTGGCGAGCCATTCGTCTTGGACGTTATGTTTGAAGTCTGCTAAGGCTTCGGCGTCCGGACAGTGGACTATTTGGTTCTTTTTGGTGAGGAACCTGTTCCAGAATTTGCGGGATGACTCTTCGGGCTGTTGAGTTATGTGACTTAAATCGTCTGCATCGGAGGGCGGACATAAGTCCCCTGAAAATTTGCCCGAAACGCATCCTCGAGCTCTTCCCAACTTCCAATGATATTTCCTCGGAGGCTTCTGAGCCAATGCCGAGCTGTCCCTTTGGGCTTGAGGGGTAAGTATTTTATGGCGTGGAGGTCATCTCCTCTAGCCATATGTATATGCATGATGTAATCCCTCAATCCAGACTCCAGGGTCTGTTGTTCCGTCGTATGCCTCTATGTTTACGGGTTTGAATCCTGCTGGAAATTCATGATCCAGCACCTCATCGGTGAAACATAGGGGGTGTGCGACGCCCCTGTATTTGGGTGTGCCGTGATGTTCTAATTCTCGACGTGTTGTATTGCTTTCTAGAGCTTTCTTTCTTGGCCCGTAGATGGACCTGACCGGGCCATCCTTTTTGTGAGGATCCTTATGTGGATCGCGTGCCAGCTTATGTGCGGCGCCGCTTGCCGCTCTTTGTTTGTCATGTGGTCCTATCCAACCTGGCGGCCTCTTTGTTCTTTGATTGTGGGGGCTCTACGGCCCCCTCGTCAAATTCGGGCAGTAGTTTGCGTTTTGGGTAGCTCTTTGTTTGGCGACTATCGCCGTATTTGTTTGAGGTCTTGAGTATTTTGCTCCATCTCGTTCTGAGTACGTCTTCCGCTGTTTTGAGCTTCTGCTTCTGTTCCTTCACACTTCGCGCAGTGGCGATGAGCCTTTTGTGGAGGTTCTTCTGATCCAACGATGTGTCCGGTGTGAGATCGTCCGGACTGTTGTTTTCGCCGGAGACGGATTGCTTATCCAATTTATCCTGTTCGGATGGTTGCTCGGGGGCATGTTCGTCGTCCACCGGTTCGCCCTGCTCTATGGCTGGGTCTGTATGGGTGTTGTCATTGTCGAGGCGGGACTTTGAGCGGCGCTTACGTCGCCGTTTTGGCTATTTTTCGAGGGAAATATCCTTCACAGCATCCAGTTGTTCCTCGTTATCGCTTCCTTTGGGTGTGTCCAACATATATACATCGTGAGTTGAGGTGGCCTTCCAGTGCCCTGTGGGCGCTGATTCTTTGTCGTCTCCGGCATCGTCGTCCATACCGTCGATGTCTTCGGAGTCAAAGTCTAGCATATCGGTTAAGTCATCGACAGTGGCTACAAAGTGGGTGGTGGGTGGGCATTGAATTTCTTCGTCGTCCGCATCCCAACTGTCCTGACCATAATCTGGCCAGGGCTCTCCTGATAAAGAGAGATACTTTAGCGAATTCAGGATGTCGCCAAAAGGCGAGTGCTGAAAGATGTCTGCAGCGGTGAACTCCATGATCGGAAGGTTCGGGGTCCGAAGAGGAGTCCGGCACCTTGGAGTCACGAACTTCACAAGGGACAGGGTCTGTATTCGGCTCTATCTCCGTAGAGGTTGCAGCCCCCTAGGTGGTGTCTAGCCACCCATCCTCGATTGGCGCAGTTGGCTCCGAGCTAAGGGTCAGAGCGTACTCTTGTGCGGCCTCCAGGGCAATGCCCGGCAGCAGAGCTAAATTATGCCCATCGTGATAGTGCGGCGCGCTCGGCTGTGGCTCGAATCCGTCGAAGATCAAGTCTCCGCGGATGTCGGCCGTATAGTTCAAACTTCCAAATCTGACCTGATGGCCAGGGGCGTAGCTTTCGATCTGCTCCAGATGGCCAAGTGAATTGGCCCGCAATGCGAAGCCGCCGAATATGAAGATCTGTCCGGGGAGAAAAGTCTCACCCTGGACCACGTTGTTGTTGACGATCGAAGGAGCCATCGGGCCTATAGGTGACGACACAGAGGAACTCTCAATCAAAGCACCAACGTCAGTGTCAAAACCGGCGGATCTCGGGTAGGGTGTCCCGAACTGTGTGTCTAGGCGGATGGTAACCGAAGACAAGGGACACGATGTTTTTACCCAGGTTCGAGCCCTCTCGGTGGAGGTAAAACCCTACTCCTGCTTGATGAATATTGATGATATGGGTAGTACAAGTGTAGATCTACCACGAGATCAAGGAGGCTAAACCCTAGAATCTAGCCTATGGTATGATTGTTGTTCGTCCTACGAACTAAAACCCTCCAGTTTATATAGACACCGGAGAGGGCTAGGGTTACACAAAGTCGGTTACAATGGTAGGAGATCTACATATCCGAATCGCCAAGCTTGCCTTCCACGCCAAGGAAAGTCCCATCCGGACATGGGACGAAGTCTTCAATCTTGTATCTTCATAGTCTTGGTGTCCGGCCGACGGTGATAATTCGGCTATCCGGACACCCCCTAGTCCAGGACTCCCTCAATAGGTGTTGCATTTGAGCCATCCTCACATAAGAACATTGGATGGGCCATACTTTCATTGTTGTTTCCTTCTTGTTGTCTACATGATACATATATTGGATGGAGGACCGATATTGGAGATGGACCGTATGGACCATCAAGTTGATACATTATCATTGCCACAACATCAGACCAGACCACCACTCTTGCCACCAGACCACCACTCTTGCCAAAACATCGAGCCATGGTACAACACCACCCATAACAAATTTGCATCTTATGCATGGATTGACTCACATTATCATTGCCTTGATGCATCTTATATTTCCATGTCATCCATGATATATGAGCTTGTGCACATTCTTAGCGGATTTTTTGTGACTTCCTTGTTGGCATATTCATACATCATAATCATATTGACCACCATCAATTTCACGATAACATCATCATATTGAGCATCCATTGCCATGTTCATGCTCTTGATAAAGCTTCCCATTATGACATCATTTTGCACAATGGTAGAATTCGTAGCTTTTTGCACCAAGACATTTAGAATACCTTTGTGTGCACAACAAATGAATTTTCTCTCATGAATGCTTTACCTATCATCCTATATCATTTGGATAAGCTTCATGCACCTTGTCATGATTAAACTTATCGGACGAACTCATGCTTATTTGATGGACACCTTGTGTGCACTAACCATTGTATTTCCGAGTGTCGTTTGTGTTTGCCCTTTTTGCATGTATACCACTTTAGATACACCTTGGAGTACTTGGATTGCGCCATGTCTTCAAGTCCGTCCAACTACAAGTCCGTCCACGACAACCGTTTCCATGGTGATGAGGTTTACGATCTGAGGTCGGATCTTTCCCAAGGGGGGGTGGGGAGATGATGCAGAGCATCCTACGATCATCCCCATGAACACTACGGCTACTCCTCAAGACCCAAGTGGACATACGATGAGACCTCAATCATACGCCATTGGACACAAGGTGAACCCATTCCTAAATGCTTCCCCGTCCCATTCATGCGAGACATGGTTGCTACCTCATGCAAAGACATTACATGTGCTTAGGTACCAAGAAGACCCTCCCGTAGATGCTCGGGATCACGGACAAGTCCCCAAGTACATGGACGAAGGAGCACGACGGAAGGAACCGAAGAAGGTTCTCAGTTCCTGTCCCCGGACATCCAACCCTTGAAGATTTCAACAGCAGCAGCAGCCCAGCAACCGAAGTGCTACAGGGCCCGGACATCCGGTCCGACGCGAGCCGCCGAACATCCGGCCACCACCCAGAAATCCGACCCAGCTTAATAGAATGCAAGCCACTTCTGCCTGAACATTTGCCCCCCATGCCCCGGACATCCGACCCTCCTCGAACGACCGGACATCCGGCCCGACGCCCGAACATCTGGCCCCTCCTGCCCGCGTGCAGTGTATCCGGGTCGAAAGCCCATGTACCCCTTCGCCCCAACTTACACTAGAACTATATATATACCCCCTCCTCCTCCTAGTGAGGGTTAGCATTGTGATAGCTCATTTGTATGTGAGCTTTGCTCCTACTACTCTTCTCTTGAGAGAGAGAGAGACCACTCCATTAGAGGCCAAGACCTCCATCTAGGAGAACATCCCTAGTGGATCCAAGACCTCTTCATGGAGAAGATCCCCCTCGTGGATTCAAGACCTCAACTCCTCCAAGGATTGGGATGAACTAGTTACCTCTTGTATCATCTTGTGTTGGATTTGGACCTTTGTATCTCTGCTTGTGTGTTTGGATCTAGCACATGTGTTCTTCGTGTTCTTTGGGAATCCCCCCTCTAAATCGTGAAAGATCGGCCCCTAGGGTTCCACCCTACATCAGACTCTGGAATCACATGGTGCTGGCATGTCCCATGCCCCATACAACTATTTTGTTGTTGTTAATCTAATAATGCCACTAGAAATTGAAGCAATGCCACTGGTAAACTACATTTTTAACAAATGTTATTTTAAGAGAATGTCTCCATTAATATGAATTAATGCCACCGTTTTAGAAATGCTATTATCCTACTCTGTTTTCCATCAATTAAGGTAGATGCTTCTTTTTGTGGCCGTATGTTTCATCCTCCTTTATTGGTCAGTAATTGTTTCCTTTTTTACCTCTGTGAAAACAGGGGTATCTATTCAACTCATAGCCATTGTGACCTTTTGCTTCACTATGCAAAACACTTTTGTTTTAAGAGTGTTTTGTGCAGTTCAACTAAAATGTCACACCAACAACTCTGCTTGATTTAAGTGGAACTACACAAAACATGATTGAATTTCCTATTCGTGTTGGAAAATTCGTATTTGATCTTGTCTGCCTCATGAAAGGACAGTACTAGCCTTCATCCACATGATTGTGCAGTGTGCTTTGAGACGTTGTGCTACTTGTATTTGCACTGTTTTTAATAAATGTTGAATTGAAGCTATTGTATTGTTGTGTTTTCCCATAAAGTGAACAAAAATGGGACCAACCCAGACATGATGCTTATTTCTTTGTTGCAACAAACTTTGCATCACCCCTTTATAAGTCAACGGAAGCACATGGTGCTGTTGTGCCCTCTCCCCCCTGTAATTGTTTATGCTATTTGTTAATCTAATGCCACTGGTAAAATTAAGCAATGCCACTCTTAGGATTAACTACTAAATCTTAGTTCAAAACTGCAACACTTGTTAGGGATCGGTGGGAGTACATGTCTCTATTATTATGAATCAGTTACAGTGTTTTAGAAATGGTACTATCCTGCTTTGTAGTTCTTTCTACATGTCTAAGCAAGGTATTGTTAAGATAATGTCTCTGTTAATATGAATCAGTTACACTATTTTAAGAATGGTATTTTCCTGCTTTGTCATTCTTTATACATGTTTAAGCAAGGTATTGTTAAGATAATGTCCTAGTCAATATGAATGAATGACACTGTTTGAGAATTGCTACTTCCATGCTTTGTTTCCCATTAAGATAAGGTATATGTTTTTTCTTGTGGGCATATAATTCATCAACCATTATTGGTCAGTAATTGTTTTCTTTATATCTATTTGTGCATACAAGGATACCAAAACTTTTGCTCATTGCAATTTCGACTTTGATTTTAGTTGAACTTCACAAAAGGAGCCAATATGTTTAAGGCAAACTATTGCATTATAGGGCCCAATTGATCTTTCCACTTTGCAGAAAGAAGTAGTCACTTCCTGTGCTACATTACAGAAGGAATAATTGAGAAGCTTTAGAGAGTATCATTAGACACTAGCGACATGACTAGTCAGCAGAGATCATGTGCAACTCAACAACAAGTGGGGTGCAAAATTCTACGACAAGGAAAGGTACGATCAAGTCAGTGTCCGACGCAGCTGTAACAAACGAGCTCAATATCAGCCTTCATCCACGTGATCATGCTTTGTTATGTTGTGCTACTTATATTGTTGTATTGTTTTAAATTAATGTTTAATTGAAGCTATTGTATTGCTATCTTTTCCTGTTAAGATAATGAGGACAATTATATTTGTGAGCGTATGTTTAAATCAACTAGTACCACTATTATGTTCATCACACTTTTTCTATATTTATGCAGATAGGGATGCTCAGCTTGATTTCAGTGGAACTGCAAAAAATGTTTAGATGGTTTGTGTCCTCCATAATACTTCATCATGCACAATACATTGAATAGTTGTCTAATCATTCTTTGTCACCTTGAGCCACCATGCTACACAAGACATTTGTTGATTTTAGTGGAACTGCACAAAAAGATAAGCTAGTTAATCCAACTCCATGTTCCATTTTTATGTGCAAACTGATGACAAACCCCACTCGTTCCACAATCATAGGCATTTGATATTTTGAATGGGAAAACCTTGTCAAAGTTTAATCATTGATGTTAGCAAGAAGACATTTGTTTGGTATTTTGGAATTGGAAAACCTTGTCAAATTTTCCTCATTGATGTTAGCTAGAAGACATGCATTTGATATTTGGAATGGGACGCCCTTTGCCATGAGCGGCATCGATCATTTTTTACTATTCGCGTGTTCAGTTCAGAAGTAAATATTGGCTCTGATGAGATGCATACTCATGAATATTACTTATATATTATATTTTAAGAGTTTGTTCTGAATGTTGTCTAAGAAATGCCAAGCCTTGTGAGTTTGATTGCAAAGTTGAGCTTCGAATGCTGTGGCATGCGACATCACTAGCTGTTCACCCTGCCTCCAAAGAATAATGCTACGTATTGTTTTGCATGTTGATCTAATGCCAATGATTTGCATGTTAAGAAGTTCATCGCCTTTTGTTGTTTCTGCGCTTAAGAAGTTCATCGTCTTATGTTTCATTCATAGACTATACAACAACAAGTTTGGGTAGGTGATACGCCTCCATCGTATCTACTTTTGCAAACACTTTAGCCCTTATTTTGGACTCTAACTTGCATGATTTGAATGGAACTAACCCGGACTGACGCTGTTTTCAGTAGAATTGCCATGGTGTTATTTTTGTGCAGAAATAAAAGTTCTCAGAACGACCTGAAACTTTAACATTGCCATGGTGTTAATAAAAAATACTAGCGAAAGAATGAAGGCCAGGGGGCCCACACTCTGTCCACGAGGGTGGGGGGCGCGCCTACCCTCTGGGCGCGCCCCCTGCCTCGTGGGCCCCTTGGTGCTCCACCGACCTCAACTCCAACTCTATATATTCATGTTCGGGGAGAAAAAACAGGGAGAAGGGTTCATTGCATTTTACGATATAGAGCCACCGCCAAGCCCTAATCTCTCTCTGGAGGGCTGATCTGGAGTCCATTCGGGGCTCCGGAGAGGGGAATCTGTCATCGTCGTCATCATCAACCATCCTCCATCACCAATTTCATGATGCTCACTGCCGTGCGTGAGTAATTCCATCGTAGGCTTGCTGGACATTGATGGGTTGGATGAGATTTACCATGTAATCGAGTTAGTTTTATTAGGATTTGATCCCTAGTATCCACTATGTTCTAAGATTGATGTTGCTATGACTTTGCTATGCTCAATGCTTGTCACTAGGGCCTGAGTGCCATGATTTTAGATCTGAACCTATTATGTTTTCATGAATATATGTCAGTGCTTGATCCTATCTTGCAAGTCAATAGTCACCTACTATGTGTTATGATCCGGTAACCCCGAAGTGACAATAATCGGGACCACTCCCGGTGATGACCGTAGTTTGAGGAGTTCATGTATTCACTAAGTGTTAGTGCTTTGGGCCGGTACTCTAGTAAAAGGAGGCCTTAATATCCCTTAGTTTCCAATAGGACCCCACTACCACGGGATGGTAGGACAAAAGATGTCATGCAAGTTCTTTTCCATAATCACATATGACTATATTCGGAATACATGCCTACATTACATTGATGAACTGGAGCTAGTTCTATGTCACCCTATGTTATAACTGTTGCATGAGGAATCACACCCGATATAATTATCCATCACTGATCCAATGCCTATGAGCTTTTCACATATTGATCTTTGCTTAGTTACTTTACCGTTGCCACTGTTACAATTACTACAAAACTGCTACTGTTACTTTTGCCAGTGTTACCTTTACCTCCATACTAATTTGCTACTAAATACTTTGCTGCAGATATTAAGTTATCCAGGTGTGGTTGAATTGACAACTCAACTGTTGATACTTGAGAATATTCTTTGGCTCCCCTTGTGTCGAATCAATAAATTCGGGTTGAATACTCCACCCTCGAAAACTGTTGTGATCACCTATACTTGTGGGTTATCAAGACTATTTTCTGGCGCCATTGCCGGGGAGTATAGCTCTATTCTTTGAGTCACTTGGGATTTATACTTGCTGATCTCTATGAGGAACTTGAAAGACGAAAGAACTAAGATTTTTCCCTCAACTATGAGGGGAGGGAAGGAGCTGCCATCTAGCTCTGCACTTGATTCACCATCTAATTTGAGTAAACTTGCGACACCTAAACCTGCTTCTTCTATTAATTCTGATATGTCACATGTTATTGATGATGCCACTTCTGCTATGCATGATGCTTATGATGAAACTACTTCTATGCTTGATACTACTGTGCCATTACGTGAATTTCTTGATGAACAACTAGCTAGGGCTAGAGAGAATGAAATTATTGAAACAGATAATATTGATGAAAGTGATGATGAAGATTCTCCCCCTAGATATGAATTGCCTGTTGTGCCTGAGCGTTATGTTATGGATGAAGAAACTGCTAGAGATTTTCTTGCTTGCAATCATAGATCTGATCTTAAGAAATTATTAGCTAAGCTGAAAGAAAAGTCTTTGAATGCTAGAATGCAATATGACCCTGCTTTTGCTACTTCACCTATCTTCATTACTAATAAGGATTATGATTTCTGTGTCGATCCTGAGATAATTACTTTGGTTGAATCTGATCCTTTTTATGGTTATGAATCTAAAACTATTGTGGCACATCTTACTAATTTAAATGATATAGCCACCCTATTCACTAATGATGAGAAAACTCGTTACTATTATATCCTTCAAATATTTCCGTTCTCATTAAAGGGTGATGCTAAAACATGGTTTAATTCTCTTGATCCTGGTTGTGTGCGTAGTCCCTAGGATATGATTTATTACTTCTCTACTAAATATTTCCCCGCTCATAAGAAACAAGTTGCTTTAAGGGAAATATATAATTTTGTGCAAATTGAAGAAGAGAGTCTCCCACAAGCTTGGGGGAGGCTTTTCCAATTACTTAATGCTTTGCCTGATCATCCTCTCAAGAAAAATGAAATACTTGATAGCTTTTATAATGGACTAACTGATGCTTCCGGAGACCACCTGGATAGTTGTGCTGGTTGTGTTTTCAGGGAAAGAACAGTTGATCAAGGTAAATTGCTATTGAATAATATGTTGACTAATGAAAACAATTGGACACTTCCTGAACCAACTCCTAAGCCAACTCCGAAGAAAAGAGGTGTTCTATTTCTCGGTCCTGAAGATATGCAAGGGGCAAAGAAATCTATGAAAGAAAAGCGTATTAAAGCTGAAGATGTTAAGAATTTACCACCTATTGAAGAAATACATGGTCTTGATAACCCAGCACAGGTAGTAAAGGTAAATTCTCTCTGTAGATATGATAAATCTGAAATCCCGTCTACTAAGTTTGCTAGCCAATGCTTGGATGAGTTTGATGACTTTATGGCTAAACAAGAAAACTTCAATGCTTATGTTGGTAGAAAATTGAAAAGAAATGCTTATATGATTGAACACTTGACTGATTATATGTCTAGAGTTAAAGGTGAACTTAAACTTATTAGTAAACATGCTTCCACGGTTACCACTCAAGTAGAACAAGTGCTTAAAGCACAAAATAATTCGCTCAATGAATTAAATAATAAGAAAAATGACAATGTTGTTAGAGTTATGACTAGAGGTGGTAGAATGACTCAGGAACCTTTGTATCCTGAGGGCCACCCTAAGAGACTTGAGCAAGATTCTGAGAGAACTAATGTTGATGCACCTAGTCCTTCTAGAAAGAAGAAAAAGAAAAATGATAGGACTTTGCATGCTTCTAGTGAACCTGTTGTTGACACGCCTGAGAATCCCAATGATATTTCTATTTGTGATGCTGAAACACAATCTGGTGATTAACATGAACCTAGTGGCAATATTAATGATAATGTTCATGTTGATGCTCAACCTAGCAATAATAATCATGTAGAGGTTGAACCTGCTGTTGATCTTGATAACCCACAATCAAAGAATCAACGTTTTGATAAGAGAGACTTCGTTCCGATGAAGCACGGTAAAGAAAGAGAACCATGGGTTCAGAAACCCATGCCTTTTCCTCCTAACCCATCCAAGAAAAAGGATGATGAGGATTTTGAGTGCTTTGCTGAAATGATTAGACCTATCTTTTTGCGTATGCGTTTGACTGATATGCTTCAAATGAATCCTTATTCTAAGTAGATGAAAGATATTGTTACAAATAAAAGAAAGATACCGAAAGTTGAAATTTCCACCATGCTTGCTAATTATACTTTTAAGGGTGGAATACCGAAGAAACTTGAAGATCCAGGTGTACCAACTATACCATGCTCCATTAAAAGAAACTATGTTAAAACTGGTTTATGTGATCTTGGAGCCGGTGTTAGTGTTATGCCTCTCTCTTTATATCGTAGACTTGAATTGAATAAGCTGACACCTACTAAAATATCTTTGCAAATGGCCGATAAATCTACGGCTATACCTGTCGGTATTTGTGAGGATGTGCCTGTTGTGGTTGCAATCGTTACTATCTTAACGGACTTTGTTATTCTTGATATTCCCGAGGACGATAGTATGTCGATTATCCTTGGTAGACCCTTTTTGAATATTGCAGGGGGCTGTTATTGATTGCAACAAAGGCAATGTCACTTTTCATGTTAATGGTAATGCGCATATGGTACACTTTCCGAGGAAACAACCTCAAGTTCAGAGCATCAATTCTGTTGGAAAAATTCCATCGATTATTATTGGAGGTTTTGAATTTCCTCTTCCTACTGTCAAGAAGATATATGATATTCTTATTGTTGGGGATGTACATATCCCCGTTGAGGTAACCTAGTGCTATTCGAAATTTCTCCGGTTCCATGTTATTCGAAAAGAGTTTGTTAACAAGACTTGATCAACCTTGTTAGTGGATTCCTTTCGATGAGCATGAGATGGATGAAGATTAGAAAGCACAACTCTCGGTAACCTCCTTTTACTTTCTGTTATTTCGATTAAATGAAGCAAAAATAATATTCTTCTGTCTGTTTTCTGATTTATCCGTGCAATAAAAAAAATACCCCGAAAATAAAAGTTCTCCAAATGCCCTGAAAATGAAATATGATTTTTTTCTAGAATATTTAAGAACTATTGGCACTGAGAACACACCAGAGGGGCAACCACCTGGCCACGAGGGTCCAGGGCGCGCCCCATGCCTCGTGGGCCCCTGGTGCCCCCCCGCCACTCATTCCTGTACCCACACACTTCTTCCTCCCAAAAAAATCACTAACCAGCTCAAGCAAGAGTTCTAGCTCATCTTGCTGCCATTTTCCATCTCCTTCCTCAAAGCTCCATTCACGAAACTGTTTTGGGGGATTGTTCTTTGGTATGTGACTCCTCCAATGGTCCAATTAGTTTTTGTTCTAGTGCTTTATTCATTGCAAATTTTTGCTGCTATGGTGACCCTGTTCTTGACCTTGCATGTCAAATATATATGGTCCCAAGTAGTTCTAATGCATGATCCAGTCTCTAGGCACTTGTGGGAGTAGTTGCTATCAATTTTCTTGAGTTTGGTTCACTTTTATTTTGAGTTACTAAAATTTTCAGAAATTTTTCAGAGGAAGAAATATGTTTAGGAAAATGTACCAAGGTGGTTCATCAAGGAAGCAAGGACCCAGGCCCGCAATACGTGAGCCAGACGATGAACCACCGAGGGAAGCTCAAGTGCGGCCTTGTGAATGGCCGTCAGAGGAGTTTATGGTCCAAGCAGTCATCAATGATGAATTTGACGCATATGTGCGTAATGTTGAACTCGAGGGCTTCATGCTAGGTAAGTGCCATTAGTATTACCACTTAACTGATTCCTTTGTGAGAAGGTTTAAATTTACATCTTCACGCAATTCTCACAATGTCCTATTTGATCTTTATGATAAATCTTATACCATGGACTTAGAAGATTTTAATATTGCTTGTAAACTCCCTCAATGGGGTAGTGTTAGTGAACCTCGCAAATCTGAATATATAGACTTTCTTGCTAGTATCACTGTGGGGGAATCTAGAGAAATAGCACAAGCTACCATAGGGAGCATTCATTTTCCTGCTATACATTATTTTGCTCTCTTTATAGGTAGATGCATAAATGGCAAGGACGAGGCATGTCACATGTGTGATCTAGATCTTAGTGTTCTCAAGAGTGTTGTGCTAGGAGATAAACAGTATAACTTGCGGGCCATTGTTGCATGTAGGTTGAATAATAATAGTTTAAATGGACACTTATTTGGTGGGATTTATGCAACCCATGTGGCTATTTTCTTGAGATACCCATACATGAAAATGATATGGAGTAGCCTCCTGCTTATCTAGATTATGATGCTATGGTTCGTCATTAGTTTGTTGAGAGGAATGAACAGTTCCTCCAATACCGACTAATCTTTGACAGACGTCACACTGTCCATATTGCTCTCCCTGCTCCTAGTTTCTTTGACTTTCAGGCAAAAAGGAGATATATTATAACTAGGGAGGAGGCGAATGAGTACGAGAGGAGGACGGAGGTAGCTCGCCTCGAGGCTGCAGCTCGTGAGGCAATGGCTGCTGCATCTCATTACGATCCCAGCTACAACTTCGATCCATGGTCATAGACCAACTTAGGCCAAAAGCCTAAGCTCGGGGGAGTACGTATTTCTCACCGACATTACATTCGTGTTCACATACTCATTCTAGTTGTCGGTGCTCATACTTTTTTATTGTACTATCCATGCTAGTTTATTTTCTTTTTCTCGCTTTCTTCTTGTGTGTTTCAATAACCTTAATGAAAAACAAACAAAAAAATCAGCTAGTTTACTTTCCATGCCTGTAGTAGTAGTAATTAAAAGAAAACTCAAAAAGATTTCTCGTTCTTCTTTTGCTTGTTGGGACCTTTCCCGTGTAAATAGTTTTATTTCTTTTCTTTATTTGGGGGTCGAGAGGAGAAGACCATGATGAAAATGTTGAGTGGCTCTCATGTGCATTATTGTTGATTTAACCAAAAGCCCATATTACCTTGTCTTCTCCCTTGAATTGAATACTTGCATATTCCAGCTTAGTCCAATGCACGTGCACTATTATTATTATTCACACCGTTCGGTCGTGCAACTGAAAGGCAATAATGATGATATACGATGAAATGATTGAGATGAGAGAAGCTGGTATGAACTCGACCTATCTTGTTTTTATAAATATGATTAGTTCAACGTTCCTGATTCAGCCTATTATGAATGAAACATGTTTGCAATGACAATTAGAGATTATAGTTTTTTTATGCCATGCTTAATGAGCTAGGAGTTTATAATGGTTTATCTTGCGTGCCAACATGCTATTAAAATGGTTGTGATGTGGTATGATAGTGTGGTGTCCTCCTCTGAATGATTCAAGTGACTTGACTTGGCACATGTTCACGCATGTAGTTGAAACAAAATCAGCATAGCCTCCACGATATTTATGTTCATGGTGGATTAAATCCTACTCATGCTTGCACTCAGTGTTGATTAATTTTAATGCATGTTCATGACTGTTGTCGCTCTATAGTTGGGCGCTTCCCAGTGTTTTTCTAGCCTTCACTTGTACTAAGCGGGAACACTGCTTGTGCATCCAAAATCCATAAACCCCAAAGTTATTCCATATGAGTCCACCATACCTTCCTATATGAGGTATCTACCTGCCGTTCCATGTAAATTTGTATGTGCCAAACTCTAAACCTTCAAATGAAATTCTGTTTTGTATGCTCGAACAGCTCATGTATCAACTAGGGTTGTCTATATCTTCCATTCTAGCTGGGTTATTCTCAAGAGGAGTGGACTCCGCTCCTCACTCTTGAGAAAATGGCCGGTAATCGGGATGCCCAGTCCCATGATCAAATCAAATCAAAATAATTTCAAACAAAACTCCCCCAGGATTGTTGTTAGTTGGAGGCACCCGTTGTTTCGGGCAAGCCATGGATTGATGATTTTTGGTGGAGGGGGAGTATAAACTTTACCATTCTATTTGGGAACCACCTATAATGTGTGTAGCATGGAAGATATCGAGATCTCTTGGTTGTTATGTTGACAATGGAAGTATGCCGCTCAAAATATTATTTATCTCTATTTCAAAATCGAGCTCTGGCACCTCTACAAATCTCTGTTTCCCTCTGCAAAGGGCCTATCTATTTACTTTTATGTTGAGTCATCATCCACTTATTAAAAAGCACTAGTTGGAGAGCACCGCTGTCATTTCCATGCATTACTATTAATTTATATTGAGTATGACTATGACTGGATCTCTTTTACCATGATTTACAATGTCTACTCAGTCCTTGATCTTCAGAGGTGCTATGCATTTATGTTTTGCGGTCTTAGAAAGGGCTAGCGAGATACCATCTTGTTATATCGTATTATGATTGTTTTGAGAAAGTGTTGTCATCCGAGATTTATTATTATTGCTCGCTAGTTGATTATGCCATTGATATGAGTAAACATGAGACCTTAGTGCTATTATGAATATGGTTAGTTCATAATCTTTGCTGAGAACTTGAATGCTTGCTTTACATATTTGCAACAACAAGAGCAAACATAGTTTGTAAAAGTTTTTCTTTGTGACTTTCAGTTTCTCAACTGAATTGCTTGAGGACAAGCAAAGGTTTAAGCTTGGGGGAGTTGATACCCCTCAATCGTATCTACTTTTCCAAACACTTTTGCCCTTGTTTTGGACTCTAACTTGCATGATTTGAATGGAACTAACCCGGACTGACGCTGTTTTCAGTAGAATTGCCATGGTGTTATTTTTGTGCAGAAATTAAAGTTCTCGGAATGACCTAAAACTCTGCGGAGAATATGTTTGGAATTAATAAAAAATACTGGAGAAAGAATCAAGGCCAGGGGGCCCACACCCTCTCCATGAGGGTGGGGGTGCGCCTACCCCCCCTGGGCGCACCCCTGCCTCGTGGGCCCCCTGGTGCTCCACTGACCTCAAATCCAACTCTATTTATTCACGGTCGGGGAGAAAAAATCAGGGAGAAGGATTCATCGCGTTTTATGATACGGAGCCGCCGCCAAGCCCTAATCTCTCTCGGGAGGGCTGATCTGGAGTCTGTTCGGGGCTCCGGAGAGGGGAATCCGTCGCCGTCGTCATCATCAACCATCCTCCATCACAAAGTTCATGATGCTCACATTTGTGCATGAGTAATTTGATCGTAGGCTTGCTGGACGGTGATGGGTTGGATGAGATTTACCATGTAATCGAGTTAGTTTTGTTAGGGTTATTTAGTATCCACTATGTTCTTAGATTAATGTTTCTATGACTTTGCTATGCTTAATGCTTGTCACTAGGGCCCGAATGCCATGATTTCAGATCTGAACCTATTATGTTTTCATGAATATATGTGGGTTCTTGATCCTATCTTGCAAGTCAATAGTCACCTACTATGTGTTATGATCCGGTAACCCCGAAGTGACAATAATCGGGACCACTCCCGGTGATGACCGTAGTTTGCGGAGTTCATGTATTCACTAAGTGTTAATGCTTTGGTCCGGTACTCTATTAAAAGGAGGACTTAGTATCCCTTAGTTTCCAATAGGACCCCGCTGCCACGGGAGGGTAGGACAAAAGATGTCATGCAAGCTCTTTTCCATAAGCACGTATGACTATATTCGGAATACATGCCTACATTACATTGATGAACTGGAGCTAGTTCTGTGTCACCCTATGTTATAACTGTTGCATGAGGAATCGCATCCGACATAATTATCCATCACTGATCCAATGCCTACGAGCTTTTCACATGTTGATCTTTTCTTAGTTACTTTACCATTGCCACTATTACAATTACTACAAAACTGTTACTGTTACTTTTGCCACAGTTACCGTTACCTCCATACTACCTTGCTACTAAATACTTTGCTGCAGATATTAAGTTATCCAGGTGTGGTTGAATTAACAACTCAACTGCTAATACTTGAGAATATTCTTTGGCTCCCCTTGTGTCGATCAATAAATTTGGGATGAATACTCCACCCTCGAAAACTGTTGCGATCCCCTATACTTTTGGTTTATCAATAGGCTAGATGTGAAACCATATGATCTTCCGACCAAATCATCATCTTACTGTTTCATGCATAACCTATGTTATAAAACATAAATGTTCAAAATAACGTAAATTCTTCGACCTTGTAGTCGTAAGAGCATCTCCTGCCTCCTTTTATTTTTTAGAAACTAGAGCATCTACAGCCATACACCCCTAACCCTGTTGGGAAACATTGCACAGAAAACAAAAAAAATTCTACGCACACGCAACATCTATCCATGCAGATGCATAGCTACGAGAGGGGGAGAGCATTACATACCCTTGTAGATCGCTAAGTAGAAGCATTTATCAACACGGATGATGTAGTCGTACACCTTCATGGTCCGTTATGATCAAGCACCCAACATACAGCACCTGCGTGTTTAGCGAACACTCAGCTTGATGACATCCTCGCCATCTAGATCCAGCAAGAGGAGCGAAGTAGTAGATGAGTTCCGGCAGCATGACAACGTGGTGACGGTGGTGGTGAAACTATTTCCACGGGGCTTTGCCAAGCACAACGGATTTAGAGCGAAGGAGATTAGAACCACAATGGTCTTGTAATTATGAGGATTAGAGGTAGCGAGGGATAGCTCTAATTAGTCCTAGGACCAACTAGAACTAGAACTAGATCAACTAGAGAAGGCTCCAAAACTTGTGTTCTAGGGGCTAGCCCTGCTCCTCTATTAATTTGTTGAGCCTTGGGGTTGTTACTTGGGAGAGGGCCTCCGCAAAGTCAGTTTGGAACGCAAGGAAGAGTCCTTCTCGGATTCCAGCACCAAACACCATGGTCCTTGGTGTCTGGCCAAACGCCATGGTCCTCGGCATCAAGCCCAGGGCCAGATACCAGGGTCACTGGCGTCTGGTCCCTGACCTCCGCAAAACTTCCTTTTGCACTGACCTAAAGCCCCATGGGCCTTACCCCTTGGCCCAACCATAATCCTATATATCAATCTTTACCTATGGACCATTTCGGAGCTCCTCGTCATGTCCGTGATCTCATCCGGGACTCCGAACAACATTCGGTCACCAACATACATAACTCATATAATACTATATCGTCAACGAACGTTAAGCATGTGGACCCTACGGGTTCGAGAATGATGTAGTCATGACCGAGACGCTTGTCCGGTCAATAACCAATAGCGGGACCTGGATGCCCATATTGGTTCCTACATATTCTACAAAGATCTTTATCGGCCGAAGCTTTATGTGAACATACATAGTTCCCTTTATCCGTCGATATGTTACTTGCCTGAGATTCGATCGTCGGTATCTCCATACCTAGTTCCATCTCGTTAACGGCAAGTCTTTTTACTCGTTCCATAATACATCATCTTGTAACTAACTCCTTAGTCACTCTGCTTGCAAGCTTCTTGTGATGTTGTATTACCGAGAGGGCCCAGAGATACCTTTCCGTCATATGGAATGACAAATCCCAATCTCGATCCATGCCAACTCAACAGACACCTTCAGAGATACCTTCAGAGCACCTTTATGACCACACAATTACGAATTGACACTTGATACACACAAGGAATTCCTCCGGAGTCCGGAAGTTGCATGATCTCATGGTCAAAGGAACATGTATTTGACATTAAGAAAGCAGTAACAATAAACTGAATGATCATAAGCTATGCTAACGTATGGGTCTTGTCCATCACATCATTCTCCTAATGATGTGATCCCGTTATCAAACGACAACTCATGTCTATCGTTAGGAAACCATAACCATCTTGTCAACGAGCTAGTCTAGTAGAGGCTTACTAGGGACTTGGTATTTGTTTATGTATCCACACATGTATTTAAGTTTCCGATCAATACAATTATAGCATGAATAATAAACCTTTAACATGATTAAGGAAATATAATAATAACCACTTTATTATTGCCTATAGGGCATATATCCAACAGTCTTCCACTTGCACTAGAGTCAATAATTTAGTTTACATAGTAATGAATCTAACACCAATGGAGTCCTGGTGCTAATCATGTTTTGCCCGTGGAAGAGGTTTAGTCAACGGGTCTGCCCCATTCAGATCCGTATGTACTTTAAAATTTTCTATGTCTCCATCCTTGACTTTTTTCATGAATGGAAACCTGGGCTCCTTGGCTATGGCAATTGCCCCAGTGTTTACGCGAAAGATTGTCGTTGGATCCGGTGCACTAGGCATTACACCCAGATTGAATATGAACTCCTTTATTCAGACTCCTTCATGCGCTGCTTCCGAAGCAGCTATGTACTCTGCTTCACATGTAGATCCCGCCATGCTATGCTTAGAACTGCACCAACTGACAGCTCCACCATTCAAAATAAATACATATCCGGTTTGCGACTTAGAGTCATCCGGATCTGTGTTGAAGCTAGCATCGACATAACCTTTTACGACGAGCTCTTCATCACCTCCATAAACGAGAAACATATCCTTGGTACTCTTCAAGTACTTCAGGATATTCTTAACCGCTATCTAGTGATCCACTCCTGGATTACTTTGGTACCTCCCTGTCAAACTTATGGCAAGGCATACATCAGGTCTGGTACACCGCATGGCATACATTATAAAACCTATTGCTGAGGCATAGGGAATGACTTACATTCTCTCTCTATCTTTTGCCGTGGTCAGACTTTGAATCTGACTCAATTTCACACCTTGCAACACAGGTAAGAACCCTTTCTTTGACTGGTTCATTTTGAACTTCTGCAGAACTTTGTCAAGGTATCACTACAAAAAAAACCACTTCCGTGATGATACGTGTTTGTCACAGTAGGTCACGTTTTTTGTTATGCATGTACATCCATGACGATTTTATTATAGAATCAAGATAGTCATACCTGTGCTGTCGTACAAGTGTTCCATGACAATACCAAAATTATCATCACAGAAGTGTCCACTTCCATGATGATAAATGGCGCGTCATGGAAATGCTTTCATCAAGGGTAACCGACACATGGCATCCACCATAACGGGTCACCGTTAAGCTATCGGGTTCTGGTTTGGATCCGATAACCCGTTAACAGCCCGGACCATTGGGGATTTTCCACGTGTAAAATCATCGTTGGCTCGAGGAAACACGTGTCAGTCCTCGGTTGGCCAGATGTCGTCCGTCCAATGGAGTACACGTGCCTATGATACGTCCACACATGGCAGGGCCCAACAGAGGCCCATATAGGTTAAAAAGGCCGGCCCAGTCAAAGGCTCGTAGTATTTACTCAGGTACTATCAGGCCAGCCCACTAACAGCCTGCTTAAACATGGCCCATTTATGGCCCAATGCCAGATCTGGCCCGTTAATGTTCGCCGAATATTTAGGCCCAATTACGACCCAGTGACATTTCGGCCTGTTAGAGGCCCGATGTGGACGTGGGCCCATTTCAGCCCGATGTGTCTTTCATCCTGGGAATGACCCGTGCTGCCCATGGGCCATATATGGTCCAACGCGACATCCGACCCTGTAACGGCCCATGATCAAGGTGGCAACAGTTCGGCCCAATGTGACTTTGGGCCTGTTAAAGGCCTGACGTATAATTCCCGTTGATGCCTCTACTGAGCTTTTGGCCTCTTAAAGGCCCATGACATCAGTGGTCCAAGTAAGGCCTGAGATATGTTTTGTCCTGGTAATGGCCCGTCATATAACTGGGCCAATAATGGCCGAGTCTACATTTCAGCCTGCTGAAGGCCCATCAACGACTAGTGAAAATTAAGGCCCAACATGCATTTCGACTTGCTAAAGGCGCATGGTTTCTTCTGGGTCGTAACATGCCAGCAGAATATTCAACATGTTAACAGCCCAAAGCTACATGGGCCCAACTAAGCGCTGGGTCCACTAAAGGCCCAACTAAACTTTGGGCTGAATATAGGCTAGTGTAAGTTGTGGGCCTGACGCAAAGTGTGAAGGCCCCAATGGTCTTTCACGCCAAAGAAAGTTGTCGGCCGGCCCAATTGTGGCCTGCTAAAATGCAGGCCTGTTAGAGGTGAAGGTTTCGGCCCGATCGACTACATCAGACTTTCTCCGTTTTTTTCTTCAGATAGCGAATGATGGCATATACGGTAACTAGTAGGAGTTAAGAACAGACCTACTCTATACAAAAAAGAAATTAGTGCATAGTAACTTAGAATAAACCCACACTATACAATAAATGATTTATGTTATATTACATCCACTTAGCATCGAAGTTTGCCACCAGTGATCATAAAGCGCAACGAAGAAGCAGATTACAAAAACTGGGCGCCATTGCAGCGTAACAAAATAATACTGAACTAAGACCACTTCCAAGATAGTTCAAGAATGGTTAGCCTTGCGCGGGAACTGCTGCGCAAGCTGCTGAGCCAGGCTATGCGACTGGCCTAGCATGTTGGTCATAGCTTCCAAGTGTAGCTTTTTAGCAATGGGGTTCTCATTGGTGTTCTCCGCAAACTTTCTTAGAGATATGACTTCAAGTTGAAGTTGAGTTACAGAATGCCTTTCTACTAGAACTTGGAACTGAAGAAGTCGAACTGATTTAGACAGTGAATTCTATGAGCTTCTTTGACTGCTAGTCTCATGTAACTTGAACACTACATCAAGACAAGGCTTTGGAGTTGTCTCGCTATCTTCAAGATGTTTTGCCTTGTTTGCTGCAATATATGTTGGGTTTGTCTCACAGCCTTCAGCAGACTTGTGCATGCCATCAGGCATATCACCCTGAAACAAACAAAGATATGACATGTTTTGCACATGTATAAACAAAGATGGTAACTATGCTGTCAATTCCATCCAATTTCAAATTAGAAAATAAGGAGTAAGTTCAAAATATCAATAGCATAATTTGGCATTGTTCATAATGCAAGGAGCTTCACCACACTACTGGATTACCATGTCAACAAAACAAGCATATATGAAGGGCAAAGACAATCATTGTATCTATTTTGGTTAATGTGCATGGCATGTTGTTCATATCATCAACCACATCAGTAAGATAAAACAGGAGATGACAAGGTGCAAACGTGGGCTTCTTCACCACACACTGAATTATAGATCCACAAAAACAAGCATACATATAGGGAGTATTGAGTAATGTTCATGGTATGAATAAGGAATTTGGTTTTATAATTAAAACTTGGGACTTACAATTGTTGCGAACATGCATTTTGATAGAAACAACAAACTAAATAGAAGTTGACGATAGGGAGTATGAGCAAATTAAACAACAATTGACGATAAAGGATTTAGAAGGACTGACTTACATTAATAGTTAACACCGTCTTTATAACTCAAGAATTTTAGCACATGATCTTCTTCATAAGCATTGCTTGTACTCTACATTTTGTAGAGAGTAATTATATATATGATAATACTGGAAGGGATAGAGGATAATGAAGATAAGATGCAGATTGATGCTACATAATCAACTACCAATCCCTGGAAGTACAAGCGTTACATGACAAAATGTACTGACAAGAGATATGGGCTACACTTCTGCACTGGCATTGTCTGTGTGTTCAACTTTTTGTTAAGGTTAAATATAGATATGATATTTTTTAGTAAATGGTGGCTGAGGGAGATAATATGCAGAATGCTACACAATGAACCAATCCCTCTTCCCATAATATAGGAGTGTTTTGAACACTAGTGTACCGTACAAAACACTCTTATATTATGGGAGGGAGGGGGGTGGAGGGAGTAGCTATTAATGTAAGTACAGTGATAGACGACATTCAGTCCTCACAAGAGGACTGTGGAGCTAAACCTCTTTAGAAGCATTGGGTTGATATCTATATAAGAGTTTATACAGATCTTATAATGTCCACCAAATGGAGGATAATGAGGCTAACATGTGCCGTGATGCTACATAATCAACCAGCTATGAAATTAAGTATGTTCATATAGGGCAAGAGGTACTGACAAGAGCAATGCAGTGTGTAGTATAGCTGTGAGATTTTGTGGTCCCTTGAGAATGACTGTTCTTCTACAAATAGTTTTCGTACAAGTGATACGTTAAGGAACATGCACAAATTTAGTTCAAATTGTGATGTGATATCATAGACAGTACCTTATGCTGCAGACGAGACCAATGTGTAACAAGATTACTCCAGTCACTGTATGATAAATGTAGCACCGGAGACTTTACAGAAATTTTGTTTAGAGGCTTGCTTTCGAAGTGCGCTTGCCTCAGGTAGGAACGATACTTCATCAATGAGTGCTTGAAAAGTGCAACCAACCCTTGCTCGTCTTGAATATCTAGTTTGGTCCTCGCCTATTTAAATAATGAAATCTTGTGTCCTCTATCAGTAGAAACATATGCAGTAATTACCATGAATAACATTAGTACATTACTTATGCGTAAGTTGCTGAGGAAGATTGGAAATTATTCTTTGTCTGTGGCATAATATTTCCATGAAGGAAAGGTGCGAACAAAGTTCCTGACAACAATATAAGTTTCCTCTTCTAAACTGGGAAGAAATGGAACATGAGACCTATTTGTTGCAATTGGGTCTCTCTCTCTCGTTCGAAAAGGGATTTGGCAACTGGATTAGGTGTACTCTTTGCTGGAATGGGGGTTTTGCGTCATAAAGCTGGTGTTATGTCAACTGGCATCATCATACTATTCGCGGCAGTTGGGATCTGCCAAGTTGGGGCATCAGAGATGGCCAGTGTGGTAGGGCTAGAGTTTGCTAGAGTTGTGGCCGTGTTTTCTGGGTCTGGTGATATTACAACTACACCTAATGAGCTATTTATTTATCAGGTGACACTACCTTTTCCAAATAGTGTAATCATGCTCCTCCATGATTATCATTCACCCTCTTCCCCTTGAACGTTTGATACACAAGAACAACATTTGAATTGATAAATATGGTACGATGACAGATGGAATATATATACTAAAAATGGATAGGCAGGGTGTATTCACATACACAATGTGTAAACTAAGCTAATGGCAGTGCAACGAGGAAGAAGAAATGCAAAGAATCAGTTGCAAGATATGTGCGACCAATATAACATTGGAAAGTTAGAGTAAGCACCTTGATGGGTGCATAAGATAGGGCATCTACATCTGACTCCTCCACTAGGGAGCTACATTGACTTAGGTCTCCCTCTAGCTAAGAATCTTTAACATCCCAAATTTTCAATTTGGAATGTTATACATTAGATAATCATTGCATATCATATTTTATTGCATTTTGGTAGATCCTAGAAATTCTATGCAACTCAAGGACCCACGGAGAGAGTTGGGGATTTCGTTATTTTCATATTTGAGTTTTTCTCAAATTTTGAAAAGAGGATCGTTTGATTTTAATTATTTTCTCTTCAAATATTTCTTTTATAAAAATATAAGAGAGGGGATAAAATGACTTCCCAAAATAAAGAAATATTGGAGATTTAATATTAAAATCAAATAAGAATTTTATTCGGAGTTTCATCGCTATTTTATTTGAAATAGGAAAAATATGCGTTTTTCAAAATTGCATTAGAGGCCCAAATAAATGTTCCCTTTGTCCGCTATATTTTTAGAGGACGGAGAAAATTTATCTCAGGATTTTTGGAGTCCGTTTAGCATTTCTTTCTTTTTTGTTTTTCTGCGTAGAATTATTTTAAAAAAAGTCCTAACCGACTCCGGGTCGTAACCGGCGAGGACTCCCCAGGCCGGCCCCCTTTCTAAGTCACGCCCCACGACGCCCCGTGGGGATGGTGTTCTCACGCGGATAGTGTATGTATGGGAAAATGGAGGGAGAGGGTATGGGGAACCATGTTTTTGGGACGCGCCTGTCTGAAATATGGGAAAGTTATGAACTTAGCCCCCGTTTAAAATTTGGACGTCTCGTCCATTGGGGATAGGACTCTAATCTTGCTTCTCCCCAATATTTGCCCAAAGCAATTTCGAGCGAGGAGAGGGTGTTTTGGCGCCCACGGTTGGCGCCCATGGTGTATGAACAGGGCTGACAGGTAGGGTGGTTGTGTCACGTCTGAGTGAAGTTAAAAACGTGCCCCTATTGAAAATATTTCCCTATATCGATTTCGGCTAAGTCGAGTTTGTTTTGCCGCCCACCGTGTATGAATTAGGAAATGAAGGGAGAGACAGAGGTCTTTCATATGAGCTTGAATCAAATGTGGTTTGGAACCCATTTTTAGCGCCCACCGTGTCTGAATGGGCTTAGAGGCCGTCGTGTCACATCTAATTGAAGTTACTAACCTACCCCTATTGAGAGAAGTGGAAATCGGGCCGATGGATTGTCCGTGTAAGGGGTAGACAGTAATTTCCATCTCGCAAACACTGGCTTCGGGTAGCCGCTTTGGGAGTGGATATTTTGCCACCTCTTTCGAATTTTGGGACAATAAACATCCACGATTACCCCTGGCAACTAAATTCGAATCCATTTTATATTTTTATAAAAATCTTTATTAGTCATTCTATGTGTTTTTATATATCTTTAAAAGCACAACAAAGATGTATTCCACTGTCATGTATGAATATGATTTACTGTGGGATGATACAACGTCCATGGGGACCACACTCTTTGATCTTGGGCTAACCTGTTTTGCCATTAAAGTTTTGATTGGATTCCAAAAAGTTGAAGTTAGCAAAACGTCTCAATTGGGAGTTAGAATAGCAAACCAGTTAAACAAACAAGGAATTAGAGTTTCAATTGGATGCTGAAAAGTAGTTATTAACATCATTGTAACCGGTTGCAGCAGCAAAGCAGTTAAACAAACAAGTTTTGCAAAAGCTACCTGTTGTGGCATTGAAGTTTCTCTTGGATCCTGAAAATTTGAGTAGAGCAACCGGTTGCAACAGCAAAGCAGTTAAACAAACAAGTTTTGCAAAAGGAACATGTTGTGGCATTGGAGTTTCTTTTGGATCCTGAAAAGTTGAGGAGTCAGTAACTTGATTGGAGCAACAAGTTACAACAGCAAACCTATTACACAAATATATTTTTGAAAATGTACCTTCTATGCAATTGGACTTCCAATTAGATGCTGAAAACTTGAAGTTGGTAAGATGATGATTAAAACAACAAGTTACAGCAGCAAACCAGGTAAACAAGGAAGTTTCTGAAAACATACCTATTGTGCCAACCGAGTTTCAGTTGGATCCTGCAAACTTGAATGTTAGCAATCATAAATAAAGTGTTGCAAGAGCCATAAGAAACTAACATCAAACTAGTAAAACTAACCAATTTTCGCAACATATTTAATTACACATGAACTAGTAAAACTAACAAGTTCTTGGCAACGTATTAAAGTAACAAGTCGGTACCGTTTACTAGCAACACAGACATCTATAAATTTCTTTAATGTAAGGAAAATGATTCCAACACACATATATATAAGTTAAAAAGACGGTCTCCCTCATATAAACTTGATAGTTGTCTATCTATGAACATGCAAACATTACTAGTGCTACAAGTGATAACAGCAAACCATTTAAACAAATAGGGTATTAGAACGTAAATTACACGTGAATTCTACTGCACCCTAGAAGTACAGATGACCATCTATCTACGTGCTTAAGTAACTATTTAAGTCCAGGAAAACAGGTAATTCTTAACAATAAGTATCAAACACATAGATAAGCGCAGTCTATAATAGGATTAACAGAATATGGCATTATGTAATCAATAGTAAACTAAATTAAGCCAAGCAACGTAATTGAACAATTTTGCAATAAGTGGCTAACTAAAATTTCGAGAAGCGGGTAACTGAACTTACGCTAGCTCTTTGTACAGGCACACTGCAACTTATTTTTTGCTTACAAGGTTCTCCAAAGGAGTCCATGGCATCAATTCCTTGGATACGCAGTCCGAATACTTCTTTCTTCCCACACTGTATTGGTAAGTCGAATGGTTAATCTGATAAGATGGTGCGTCCTCGATTTTTTATATGAGGACGGGTTGTCAGACTAGTGGTATCAACACACATCACACAGGCTTTTACTATATAGTTCATGCGATTACATTTGGCATATCGAGATCTAAGCAATCTACAACAGGATGAAAAGACATGCATCCTTCACATTATTGGCGGACTCAGTTCGTAGAAACAAGCAATTCAACCATTCTATGGGTAAATCAAAAGCACCACTGGAATATTTTTCACTAGCCCAATCATACACGCAAAAAGGGGCAACACCACTATAGGGGCTGGTATGGGAGGCCACCTCAGGTAGCTGGAAAGTGTGCACCTAGTTTGAGTCGTCCAGGTTGGCCCAAGCTAGTTTTGTTCATCCCAGCGCACGAGCAGGCAATGTAAAAAAATGAAGAAAAACGTTTTGATTTGGATGGGCCAATAATGTAAGTACAAGGCAAGTCCTATAGCAGGCTCGCGGCCCAAAGGAGCACTTCCCATATCGATCGATAACAGAAAAAATCCCAATTCGTTAGCTCCAACCTCTAGTCTGGTTTGCTCCTAACCTAGCCACCACTGGACAGACCAACACATCACTTCCTCGCGCCCTCATTGGATGTTGGTCGCCAGGCTTCAAGCGAATGGAAGGACAAGAAGATGAATATCCAACCCTGGGTGTAGCATGTGTGGGAGGCAGTGGCAGCAGCACGGGCATGGCATCGAGCTTGCGCAAATGGACAGTCGCAGCTTGCAAGAGCAGCATGCGTAACGAGCAGGTACATCACATCCCTGGTTATATCTAATTCAACTGTTCAATTTCTGGCCAGTAGTTAAACCTAATGGTGTTGTAAAACTGCTTGTATGTAGGGAATTTATAAGAAAATGAAACCAATTTGTGCTAATTTATAACTCCCCCAATCAATACTGAACTGACTAAACTTGATGTGTCTAATCAAGTTTCCGGTGCAAACATACATGCTCATGTTATTCTTGAGCCTGAAGTGTCTAATGAACAAACTTCTAATGAAGGATTTTATGCAAACATTTTACATGCTCCTGGTGATGAACATATAGTGTCTAATTCTGGATCTAATGCAAGAAATTTGCAAGCTCCCATTGAAGGATTTAGTGTCTAATGATGATCTGTTATGTTGAGAGAGAGATAGAGATTTGCAGGAATTGGTGACAAGCAAATTATAGTGCATTTTCATGGCTTGAGGAAACATCGAGGCCATCTACCAGAAGGTCCCCGTATCATGACAACATAGCATAAATAACTTTCTAATCTGTTGTTTGAAACTATTGGCATACTTGTGCGGGATAGATATATTGATATGCAGTTTGCGCTTTGGTTATAGGTGCAATTACAATTTGATATTTTCAGCCAGAGAACGAATAATTCAAGCAGGTACAACCATGTTAGTAGTGCTTGTAAACCATGTTGTATTTTGTGTTTTTGGTGCTTACATCATTTAGTGTTTTATAATCTGGAACTACTTTGGATCATTAGTTGGCTTTCAAAGTGCATGTAGCTTCACATTTCTCAAGTTAAGTTGATTTCCGGAGTGCAAGTGCCTTCGTGTTTTTTAAGTTAAATTTTCTCCCCTGGTCACTTGAATTCTTGGATCCGGCACCACACAGAAATCATACACGTGGGCCAGTACCAATTAAATGAAATGCAGGGACTTACACTAGCGCGTAGTACAGGCTCAGTATAGCTTTGCTTGCGCTTGGGATGTTCAATGTACAAGTCCTTGCACCCCCCTCTGCATTGTTGACACGGCGAATGGTTGATCAAATAAGAGGAATCAACCTTGCTGTTGTACCAAAGGACATGTACTTACAAGGTTATACCGGTGTGCAGGATGTATACCAGATTCCGTAGCAGCATCATGCTTCACTAAAAAAATGGGTTTGCTTGTTTGAGATGATATTTCCAGAAGAAAAAAGAGTTAAAGTCAGAGTTGCATAGGCATGTAAGCTAAGAGAGCAGTAAAAGGATATCCAAACATCGTCGGAACAGTGCACAAGAGAGTGATATGTGGATATCTAGTTCGGGCCGACATTTGGGCATGCTCGCCTAGCTAGAGTGCAGGTCACTTCAGAGCCGTTGAGGGTGATGCGCTGGCGTTGTCTGGCCTTGTGCACCTACATTTGAGAATGCAAACGAATCTTCTTTCATTTGCAAAGGAATCTGTATGTATTACCATGCCCATGTTTTCCTTGCAAATAATTACTCATTCGAAACGAGATACTATAAATTAATTAATGAGGAGTTATTTGTAATAAGGGTGTGTGTCACATAACAATCTACAATTCTAGCGTGGATTTTGCATTTCACGATTTCCACGCTACTTTTTTAATACAAAATTCATCTTTATAAGATGAACACCATGGTAATGAGAAAACTTTGGATGGATTCAAACATATGACCTACAAAATAGCACAACAATCGAGCCAATGTCAACTTTTCCAAACCTAGTATGGCATGAATTTGACATAATTACGGAAGCCTTATGCATGGTCCTCAATTCAAATCTTACAATGTACACTAAATTGAAAGACAGGCGATTTTCTATGCATGGTGGTAGCTACACACGCATGGTGGCAGTTGCACACCGTTTGGCATAAGTGCCTTTTTTCGATATATGAGGTGTCGGATTTTCTATGGCATTGGCACAAGTGCACTTTTGTTGTATATAAATGACTTTTTTCACTGCTTTTTGTCTTTTTGTTACCTTTCTAATACAAGTGCTTTTTTGTTGTGTAGAAAGAGTCTTTTCTCACTTCTCTCGGTCTTTTTGCTTGCCTTTTTTTGCATAATTGCCCTTTTGCTTGTGTGGCTTGTCGTAAGTCATGATATTTCCATCATAGAGTTATTTTTCATAGTCCAAAATAATTTACCAAAATAATTAGAGATAAAAATCAGGGTTGTGCATAGCTACCACCATGGATAGCAAATTATTTTCGAAATTGAAATGTTGTTTTTAGCCCCACCCCCCAGCACACACGCAACATACTTCCTTTATCAATCAACCTTCCTCTCCTAACCACCTTACAAAGCTATTGGTTTCCTACACACGTTCATTCTTTCTCTCCATGTTTCGATCTCTAACTCTCTCAACCACACAACCCCCTTTTTCCACTTTGTTACCAAATGTATCTCTCTCACACATTCGCCATTGTACTCCATGTCGAGCTCTCTCTCTCTCCCCCTCCCACCCTCTCTTGCTAGATACATGCATTGCCTATCTAGAACCCCCCTCTCGTGGGAAAGCACACACATTGTCTATCTAGGTCACTCTCTCTAGAATATCTCACTCTTTCTTTCGCACGGCGGCCCACTGTCACGGCCAAGATGCGACCCTATCCTAAAGGAACTTGAAGGTCCCACCAAGGATAGAAGCGCATCTTGAAGACGCTTTGCAAGGTGGATATCATTACATCAACATTACATAATTGTGGGGATACATACGATACATACAATGTCACATAAATACAACAATACAACATACAAGAACAACATCCGACTACGGATGAATCATAAACAGAAACTCAAACAATATCCACCCTGCTAGCCCAGGCTGCCGACCTGGAACCTATCCCCTGATCGAAGACGAAGCAGAAGACAAACTCCAAAACAAGCAAACATCGCTCTCGCGTAATGATCATCGCATAACCTGTACCTGCAACTGTTGTTGTAGTAATCTGTGAGCCACGAGGACTCAGCAATCCCATTACCATGGGTATCAAGACTAGCAAAGCTTAAAGGGAAGGAAGGGGTAAAGTGGTGAGGTTGCAGCAGCGACTAAGCATGATATGGTGGCTAACATACGCAAATGAGAGCGAGAAGAGAAGCAAAGGAACGATTGTGAAGTTAGCAATGATCAAGAAGTGATCCTGAACTCCTACTTACGTCAAACATAACCCAAAGACCGTGTTCACTTCCCGGACTCCGCCGAAAAGAGACCATCACGGCTACACACGCGGTTGATGCGTTTTATTTCGGATCTGGTGTCAAGTTATCTACAACCGGACATTAACAAATTCCCATCTGCCACATAACCGCGGGCACGGCTCTCGAAAGTTTATACCCTGCAGGGGTGTCCCAACTTAGCCCATGACAAGCTCTCGCGATCAACGAAGGAATAGACCTTCTCCCAGGAAGACCCGATCAGTCTCGGAATCCCGGTTTACAAGACATTTCGACAATGGTAAAACAAGTCCAGCAAATCCGCCCGATGCGCCGACAATCCCGATAGGAGCTGCACATATCTCGTTCTCAGGGCAACACCAGATAGGTCAGCCTACGAGTAAAACCAGACCTCGAGTTGCCCCGAGGGGGCCCCGCAGTCTGCCTAGTTCAGACCAGCACTTAGACAAGCACTGGCCCGGGGGGGGGCTAAAATAAAGATGACCCTCGAGAGAGCGACTCCCAAGGGAAAAAGTAGGTGGTGGTGAGGCAAATGGTAAAACCAAGGTTGGGCCTTGCTGGACAAGTTTTATTCAAAGCGAACTGTCAAGGGGGTCCCATAAATCACCCGACCGCGTTAGGAACGCAAAATCCGGGAACATAACACCGGTATGACGGAAACTAGGGCGGCAAGAGTGGAACAAAACACCAGGCATAAGGCCGAGCCTTCCACCCTTTACCAAGTATATAAATGCATTAATAATATAAGAGATATTGTGATATCCCAACATAACCCTGTCCACCATGGAGCAATCTTCAACTTCACCTGCAACTAGCAACGCTATAAGAGGGGCTGAGCAAAGCGGTAACATAGCCAAACAACGGTTTGCATAGGAAAGGTGTCAAAGGTTAGAGGTTCATGGCAATATGGGATGGCTTGATAAACAGGTAATAGGTAGCGCAGCATAGCGATAGAACGAAGCAACTAGCATAGCAATGATAGTAGTGAGATCCAGGGTAGCGGTCATCTTGCCTGAAATCCCGCAAGGAAGAAGAACGAGTCCATGAAGAAGACGAACGGATGAAGCCGAACCAACCGTAGACGAACGAATCCTCACGATCGCAACGAAACAGGAATTAACAAGAAGAAGCACACAACATGGTAAACACACCACACATGAACAAGGCATGATGCACAACAAGCATGATGCAAACAAGAACAACACATCAAGGCAAGTTTAAATGAGGCCGGGAACAACATATAACAATTCCGGTAAGTCCTCATATGCAAATTTTGAAATTGGCCCAGATCCGAATAAACCTTATGTTCAAGTTGTTAAACAGCAAGTTAAGATGCACCAAGAGGATCTACACGAGATTCTAGTCAAGTTACATATAAAGTTCATTAGATTCGAAGCTACGGCCTAGAAGATATGAGCAAAACAAGTTAAACATGGCATTGATGCAAAATGCACCCAAACATCAAACAAACACCTCAAAACAAGGATGCAACATGGTAATATGAAACAACATGCAAAATCAAGCGAGTTTCATATAGAGCACACTCAAAACGGAGCAACGGTTCAACACATACACTCTATACAAGTCCTAACAACAATCTGTCCAAAACATCAACTAGGCATATTGCAAGCATCAAAACAACATGCTACGGCAACTCAACATAATAGAAAAAGGCATGGGCATGAAGTACAGGTAAAGCATAACAAAACATGAACACTGAGCTATCTCCAGAAATCACTAGAACATGCTCAAAAAGACATGGAAAGATTGCAAATAATAACAGTTCCAGCCTTATCAGGAAATAACATCAGGTTGCAATGTTTAGAGCTATCAAACAACATGTTACAGGAACTTATCATGGCAAACAAAGGCATAGCATGAATCTACTAAAAGCGTAGATCAAAAGACCCTTACTGACCATGAGCCAAAAAGGATCATAAAATATGATGGCACCCATGTAAACATGGCAAGTTATATGACAGACTCAAACATGGCAGGAACAACAATAAGTAGGCCTGTTCGTGAGTTTGTACCACTCACCACAGAGCAATACATGGCATGGCAAGGCAATCAACAGTAGGAAGACATGTTTGTGAAGCTAAGCATGGCAAGAGCAAGTTCATAGGGTGCATGGAACACTAGCAAAACACATGGGAACTAGTGAACTTAATGTTAACAGGCTGACAGCAACATTTTCAAGCAACTTTGGAGCAAGATATGAACAATCTACAGAAAGCTATAAATGCTACCAGGGGCATGGATGGATAGATCATGACATTTAGATCAAAACATGTTTATAGGACATCTCCAGATTATGCATAGAATGATTAGTAGCAACATGTTAACATAGCAACAAAATATAACAGAATCAGCCTAGCAAAACAGTAACAGCAAGTACACTACTTAACAAGCTTGAATCACTCACCACAAGTCATTGCATGACAATATAAGCATAGCATCATCAAGAAGGCATGTTTGTGAAACAAACCAAGGCAAGAACAAGTCCATAGCATGCAAGGATCAACTATAGCAACCTTGGCCAAATTGAATAACAAGTAAACAATCTGCCAGGAAACGTTTTGAAGCAAAAGTAGAGCACCAAAATGACATACTAGACTACTCCATAATTGCAACCAAGGGCAGGGATGGATAGACAACAACCATATGTTCAAAACACCCTTACTGAAGTATCTCTAAATATGCATGGATCTCTTTGTAGCATCAAGTTTACATGGCATCAAAATAACAGCAGAACAGGGACTAAAATCAGCAATATCACGAAGCCTAGTTTGCATGCTTGTGCTAGTCACCACATTGATCACAAAAATACATGGCATACACCCCTGGAAATATGGCATGGCATAGATCAAAACACATGAAGACATCAACCTCATAGGATGCACACATCAATCATGGCAAAAATGACAAATGAGCAAGTTATAACAGTTTCAGCAGATTAACAGCAACATGCACTCTTCCAACAGCATTTCGGGCATCAAGTTGAGCTCAAATGAGAATGATGCAATGGAATGAAATGAAATACTCGTCGAGGCGAACAATTTGACATATTACACGCGCAAAATGGAGGTACGGATGCAGAGATATGACGGCATGAACATGGCATGATTATGCAAACTATCAGGGACTTAGAAGAATTTTTGACCTCGGGGAAAAGTCAACCGGCCGCGAATCTCGCCGGAGTTCGTCGGGGATCTAGGACGGAGCCGTCCCAGCGGCGGGTCAACGCCGGCCGGTGGTGGCAGAGGAGCTCCGGCGGCCGAGGAGGGCGGCGCGCCCGGAGGATGCCGGAGGAGGCCGGGCGGGCGCGGATCCGGTCGGCCCCGACCCGGATCTGGGCAGAGGAGACGCCGGCGAGGAGGCCGACTCCGGCGCGGCGGCGAGGGCGCACGTCGATGGCGGGCGCCGGCGGGTGCGGGATCCGGCGAGGACCCTAGGGAGCGGCGGCGGAGGCGCTCTCCGGAGGCGCGGGCGAGCAGGGACGCGCGGGGCGCGGACCGAGGAGGCAGTCCGGCGAGGTGGCGGAGGTCCTTGGCGACGGTGGGGCAGAGGAGTAAAAAGAATTCCTACTCTCTGATATAACTAGACTCCGAAAACAGTTTACTTCTAGACTCAACAACAGCCAAACTACACGATCAACCAAGGGGGGCTCCTAAGGTCGGTCGAGGCTCTGATACCAACTTGTCAGCGTTCCAATATGCGGGTCTATCCTTGGTGGGTCCTTCGAGTTCCTTTTGGATAGGGTCGCATATTGGGCGTGACACCCACACTCGCTCAATCTCGCTCTATTTATCTAAGTCTCGACCAACCTCGCTTTTTCTCACACACAAATGATATATCTCCCTGTTCGGGCCTCGATCAACACACTCTATACTCTCTCACACGGATTGTCTATCTAGGTCAATCCATCCAAGCCGCCCCCACTCTTTCGACCTCATGGCGGGCCACGCTCGCTCAATCTCTCTCTCTCTCTCTCTCTCTCTCTCTCTCTCTATATATATATATATATATATATATATATATATATATATATATGTATGTATGTATGTATGTCTCGATTGACCTTGCTCTTTCTCAGACACAAATGATATATCTGCATGTTTGAGCCCAATTCGACATATTGATATTGTATACTCTCTCACGCACATTGTTTATCTAGGTCACCCTCTCCAACCAGTCTCACTCTTTCGATTGCATGATGACCCACACTCGCTCAATATCTCTCCCTTTATCTATGTAATCGATTGAGCTTGCTTCCTCCCACACACAAGATATATCTACATGTGTGTGACTAGATCATCTCTCAAGATCTATCTTAGAGCCCTCATCCTTCCCAAAAGCTCAATCGGACAATATCTCTCTAGACTATATATTTCTTTTCAATGAATGTCGGACCACACTCACTTTGTCTCTCTATTTATCCGTGTCTCAATTGACCTTGCTTTCTCATGCTGTATCTTCCACAAATTGAAGCTACCTCTCCATCCCTTGCAGAGACGGAGGTATTTACATTGCAAGGGGGACTCCAACCTTGGATTAATTTGTGAGGGCATTTATTCCGGAGGGTTTAGATTATATTTTCATAGTATTCAGCCCACAACTACTCCAAACACCGTTGCAACCCCCGCACCTCCCCCAATTGATTTCCCTCTGGCATGGTCACCGCTCTCTCGCATGTCCTTTCTCACCTTCCATGCCGCACCATGGTATTTTTGCAAAAACTCAATTTTTCTCTTTAATTCTTACAAATAAGCTACAAACTACACATTGATAGTCCACCTGTAATGTAACAAATTTCGATCCACAAATTAAAGTGCTACAAACTACACACCGAGGGTCCCACCGGTCATGGAACAAATTTGGACCCATATATAAATTAAAAATTAAAAATGAAAAAGGATGAGGATCAAACATGCGACCAGGGCCTTCAAGCCGCACGTCAATAGGCAAGGTTTTTTTACCCCCTTTGTTGATATATTATTTTATATTACCACAACCTATTTAATGGATAACAGCACATTAGTGGGACCGGCTCGTTAGCATGTACTATTTGCCTTCACTTACTAGTGGGTTCCATGTCTGCTCTCTCTGTATCTCCTCCCCTTCTACGTTTAGACGCACGGGCAAACACAAAGAACACGCGGGCAATGTTGCCGTAGACCATTTCTGGACGCGTTCACAAGTCGTGGCACCAGTTTCACGTACTAGTAGTATTATACATGTAACAAGTTTAGGAACAAAAGTGACCGACGGACAAGTTAGGCTAGTTGTAGTACTATTTATCAACTACTCCGTAATAATTAAATGCATGGATAACTAGATGTATCGCCTAGTGCTCGGACAAGGGGACTGGTCACACCCTACAAGTATTTGGAATTGACTTCCCTAAAAAATATTTGGAATTGACGTGGTATTTAATATGAAATGTTTGCGATGAGAAGGAATACATGTGGCTTGATGGTGTTTTATATATAATTTGATTCGGCTCTAGCAGAACATTCAATCGATCAAACCATAGATTACATTCAGTCTGACTCCGACTTTACATTCATACGACAATCGAAGTAAAACAAACGGAAATGATAAATCATAAACGCTAGGATTTTAGCATGGCAATCCGAAAGTTTTTCCTGGCAAATTTAGATTACGCGGCGGCGGCGGGGTGTCTTGCGGTGGGAAGCGGCTCATTTGCCGCGCTCTTTGTGTCGTCGGGCCACTGAACGATGGCGACGGTGGCATCTTGCGCTGTTGTTGGTGTACTCATAGACGTTGGCCCTAGCTTCAAGGAAGGCCAGAATATTCTGGACGTCGGTCTGCAGGAGCGAGTCAACTGGCGGGAGGAGGCGACCGGCATTGGTGCAAGGAAGCGGTCGACATCGACGATCCATGCCGGTGAGGGGGCACTTGCACCCGCGTGGGGACAGACGCCGGCAACGGCGCGTTGGAGACATTCGTGTGGACGGGCACCAGCACGGGCGCGCACGTCAGTGCACGCGTAGGCGCATGCACTCGCAGGTGCACAGACACGTGAAAGTCGGCGGGGATCTCATGGAACCCCGTGGCATCAAGCTCGGCGACAATGTGCGGCTGCCAGCCCATCAATGCCACAGGGATTGGCACTAGTGCATTCAGGGCGACGTGAGCCGGAACGGGAGCGGGGACAGTCGTGGCGTCTTCCTGCAAGGCCAGTTCAAGCTCGTCCAAAAGCACCTTATGTTCTTGAGACTCCTACTAGGTGCCTTACTCAAGAAACTGGAAGACTAAGAGAATCAGATAGGAATAGAGAAGATTGTAGCGATACTGGGTTGTGCGGGGGTGATTTTAAACTGCGGCGCCGGCGCCATTAAAATTGGGGGCAGTTGGAACGAAGGTGGGTGGCGGAGCATGCTCAAAGTTCTTGCCTCCCGGTGAGCCTGCGCAGCGGCCTGCTCGCACGCCTCCCTTGGCCGACGCGGCAAGCTCGGATGGTGTGGGAGTCCTGGATTAAGGGGTCCTCGGACAACCAGACTATATGCATATGCTGGACTATTGGACTATGAAGATAAAAGATAGAAGACTTCCTCCCGTGTCTGGATGGGACTCTTCTTTGCGTGGAAGGCAAGCTCGGTGGTTAGGATATGAAGATTCCTTTCTCTGCAACTGACTCTGTGTAACCCTAGCCCCCTCCAGTGTCTATATAAACCGGAGGGTTTAGTCCGTAGAACAAGAACAATGATAACCATAGGCTAGCTTCTAGGGTTTAGCCTCTATGATCTCGTGGTAGATCAACTCTTGTAATACTCATATCATCAAGATCAATCAAGCAGGAAGTAGGGTATTACCTCCATTGAGAGGGCCCGAACTTGGGTAAACATTGTCTCCCCCGCCTCCTGTTACCATTAGCCTTAGACGCATAGTTCGGGACCCCCTACCCGAGATCTGCCGGTTTTGACACCGACATTGGTGCTTTCATTGAGTGTTCCACTATGTCGTCACCGTAAGCTTGATGGCTCCTTCAATCATCTACAACAACGCAGTCCAGGGGGATGTTTTTCTCCCCAGAAAGATTTTCTTATTCGGCGGCTTTGCACTGCGGGCCAACTCGCTTGGCCATCTGGAGCAAATCGACAGCTACGCCCCTGGCCATTAGGTCAGGTTTGGAAGCTTGAACTACACCGCCGACATCCGGGGAGACTTGATCTTCGATGGATTTGAGCCCATGACAGCCGCGCCCTACCGCCATGATGAATATGACCTAAATCTGTCATCAGACTATGTGCAGGAGATAGCGCCTGTAATCGCTCTAGCCCTAGATCCAGAGCAGAGCGCGCCATCCAAGGACGGGAAGCTCAACCTCGCCACGGAGGCCGCAGACTCAGCGGCGCTAGAGCTGAACACAGATCCGACCTTGAACGAGGCCTGTGTCATTGGAACCTCGGACTCGTCTCCGGCCATAGGCTCCGACCAGGGTGTGTCCGCACCCATCGAATCTGACCGGGTGCCGATCTTAGAGTTCAGCTCCACGGACATCTTCCAACACTCACCCCTAGGCTATGTGTTAAACTCATTAAAGTCTCTCTCCCTGTCAGGATATTCTTGGCCGAACTATGTCCGGCTTGAGTGGGAAGCGGACGATCAAGAACTTCATTACCCACCCACCACCCACTTGATAGCTACTGTCGACGATTTGACCGACATGCTTGATTTTGACTCCGAAGACATCGATGGTATGGACGACGATGTCGGAGAAGAACAGGAACCACCGCACATAGGGCGCAGGACAACCACCTCTTCATACGACATATACATGCTAGATACACCCAAAGAAGACAATGGCGATGAAAAAAAGGATGCAGTTGAGGATAAACTTCCTGAGAAGCAGCCAAAGCGCTGACGTTAGTGGCGCCGCTCTAAATCACACTATGGTAAAAATAGCGATACCGGCACAAGAGAAAATAGCACTCCGGACAGTGCCGAAGACAAAAAATACCCCGCCAAGCCAAGTTTTGAAGGGGATGAACGGGAAGACGGGCGAGCTAGCCCCGATGAACAAGCCGTGAACGACGACTCAGAGGACAGCAATTACATGCCTCTCTCCGAGGATGAGGTGAGCCTCGGCGACGAAGAATTTATCGTGCCAGAGGATGCCGTCGACCAGGAGCATTTTGTGTGCCGGCTTATAGCCACGGCAAAGAGCCTGAAGAGAAGAAGCAGCAGCTTCAAGCTAATCAAGATCTGCTCACTGATAGATGGACTGAGGTCCTGGCAGCCGAGGAATACACACTCGAACGCCCAACCAAAAGTTACCCGAAGTGCAAATTACTACCTCAATTCGATGATGAGGCGCTGGAGCCAGCACTACCAGCGCATAATGCGGCTGACCAACCACCGCGTGGCCAAGATAAAACGACAATTCAGCCCGAACACCAGCCGACACTGCCTCACCGAACAAATAGAAACACAACAGCTCAGAGATACACACATGACATGTGGTACGACTTGGAAAACGGAGTAGGAAAAACCAGATCAATCTATGGATCGCGGGGGTGCGCCCCAACATGCGACGACGGCCACCAAGCCGGATATAACAATTACAAATCTGTCCGGGCCGAATACCACAGACCGGCTCCATCTGAGATGCGTCCCGACGGATCCCGACACAGAGGCGCCGCACATGCCCTATGCTTCACTGATGAAATAATGGAGCATGAATTCCTAGAAGGGTTTAAACCCGTAAACGTTCTATCATATGATGGAACAATAGATCCCACTGTATGGATCGAGGACTTCCTTCTCCATATACATATGGCCCGCGGCGATGATCTCCATGCCATCAATTATCTCCTGCTGAAACTCAAGGGACCAGCTCGGCACTGGTTGAACAATCTGCCCGAAAACTCCATTGGCAGTTGGGAGAACCTGGAAGATGCATTCCTTGACAACTTCCAAGGCACATATGTCCGACCCCCGGATGCCAATGACTTAAGTCATATAATCCCACAGCCCGGAGAGTCAGCTAGGAATTTCTGGACTCGGTTCTTAACTAAAAAGAACCAGATCGTCGACTGTCCGGATGCTGAAGTCCTAGCGGCTTTTAAGCATAACATCCGTGACGAGCTGTGGGATTATATGACTTCAATGAATGTTGGGTCTGCACAAGCATTGAAATAATGGCGATAATGCCGCACGAACGTCAATGCCGGATTCAGTGCCTCCAAGTCCGGTCAGCGGAAAAAAGCCATTTAAGAGAAACAATCCGGGCCCATCCAGTCTGGACCGCATACTCGATCGTCCATGTCAAATCCACGGCACCCCCGATAAGCCAGCCAATCATACCAACAGAGAATGTTGGGTCTTTAAACAGGCCGACAAGTTAAATGCCGAAAACAAGGAAAAGGGACCGCAAAGCGATGATGATGAGGATCCCCGGCCATCGAACACAGAGAGACAGAATATGTTTCCTCCCCAAGTTAAAACGGTGAACATGATATACGCTACCCATATCCCCAAAAGGGAGCGGAAGCACACACTAAGGGACGTCTACACGATGGAGTGAGTCACCCCGAAATACAACCCGTGGTCCTCCTGTTCGATCAGTTTTGATCGAAGGGACCATCCGACTAGTATCCATCATGGTGGTTCAGCCGCACTGGTGCTAGACCCTATCATTGACGGATTCCACCTCACACGTGTCCATCGACGATGGTATCAACTTGAACCTGCTCTATCAGGATACAGTGCGCAAACTGGGTATTGATACCTCAAGGATCAAGCCCACCAAAACCACCTTTAAAGGTGTCATACTAGGTGTAGAGGCCTGCTGTACGGGCTCAATCACACTGGAAGTGGTCTTCGGATCCCCGGATATTTTCCTAAGCGAAGAATTAATCTTCGATATCGTCCCCTTCCGTAGTGGTTATCACGCACTGCTCAGATGAACCGCATTTGCTCGTTTTAATGCGGCGCCACACTATGCCTACCATAAGCTCAAGATGCCCGGACCTTGCGGTGTTATAACAGTCAATGTAAATACGGAGCGCTCCCTCCGGACTGAGGCACCGCGGCCCTTGCAGCAGAAGTAGAGAATAACCTTCTTAGGCAAAGCCCCCGGACACCGTCAAGCGAGTCCGAGCTACTCTGCAAAAGGACCATCCGGCTCGTCCAGAGCTCAGCTAGCAATCCGGCCTTCGTCCCAGCCCCAATAAAGCGGTGAAGTTCGTGCCGCGCGTACACAACTACGCACTTAAAATACCATGGTCAAGGAATGGAGGCATAGCTAGACGGCGGTCCACACTGCGGCTCTACCGCTCCTGGATCTGCATACCTTCACTTTTTCTCTTTCATTCAGGTTTTTTATCTTCTCGAGGCCTTTTCTGATAAACCTACTCATCGGACCCATAGCGGGACGGATACACCAAGAAAGCTAGGGGCTCGGACGTACAAGGGAATACCCAAGTGGTCTCTGCTAATGATCGTCATACCTATTTTAAATACCCGCACACAGCTCTCTCTTGGTTGTGGCATGTTAAATAGCCTTATTTGCTTATTGCACTACTTGTACACATACACCTTGACGTATTAATCAAATTACAATGAAAAATAATTTGCAGCATCTTCTTATTACTTAATTTTTTCCTTGTCTATTTGTTTTCAATTGCACCCGTACATTCTGGTACGCCTTAATTCGCCAGGGGCTTCATTGTACCCTATAACACGAAAAGAAAGTACGCACACTTTTATAGTACAGTTCGGCACCCCGAACTTATAGCATTATATGCATCGACTCTGAATCATGTCTTTCTTCAATAGTTCGGTTGCCCGGCTCATGTGCTTGCTACCTTACGTTCCGCTATATCGGCTAGGGTAGTCAAGGGAGAACTACTGCGATTGTGTCCCGATTCTTCAGGACGAGCACCACAGTAGAGAAAGCCAAAAACTGACTGTCATGATGCGGCGAGAGCTGGTCATCTGTTCGAGAGGTTTTCAAATCCTTAGAGATTTTTTCCGCTTTATGCGAGGAATCGGTTTTTATCCGATTAGGCATGTATAGGGCCCCAACTTCAACCTTCCGAATACCAGGGGCAATGCCAAAATTTAAAATTATAGAACTCCTATGGCTAAGTGAGGGTGATAAAGCTATATAGTCCGATTGCCTTGTTCGTTGCGCTAAACACCTCCTTAAAGGACCAAAAATTTGGATAACACTGCTGGAATCTAGCATTTTGCCGTCTGCCTCCTCTTTGCCGTCCGCGAGCCGACGGCAAAGAGGCTCTTTGCCGTCCGCCAGCTGACGGCAAGGAGGCTCTTTGCCGTCCGCTTCCACAAAGCGGACGGCAAAGAAAGGGCTGATGGCAAAAAGGCTATTTGCCGTCAGTTGTTTCTTTGCCGTCAACTCGAGCTGGAATGCGGCCGGCAAAGGGCCAGGTGGGCCCCACAGGGCATGCCGTGGCTAGGTCAGGTTTTTTGCCGTCCGCCAGTGGATGGCAAAGAGGAGACGTAGGCCAGCCCTAAACGGCCGCCCTCTTTGCCATCTGCTAGCAGACGGCAAAGAAGGCCCACTTAACGGGTCGAGCCGTCTCCCCTCTCTCTCTCTTTCTCTGTCTCCCCTCCCACGCTCCCGCCTTTCTCCTTCCCCGCTGCTGCCGCCGCCGGCCATCCCCACCCCTCAGACCCATCCCCCGCCGCCATCCAGCCCCCCCCCCCCCACGAAGAGGAACCCCGCCACGCCCCGTCGCCCCGCCGCTGCAGAGGCCGGCGCCGGGCCGCCCCGGTGCCTGACCCCTCGCCGCGGCCCTGCGTCGCCCCGCCCCGCTGTCGCCCTCCTCCCCGCGGCCCCTGCGCCGCCCCGCCCCAGTGACCTCGCCCTTCACCGGCGATCCCCTACAGGTTTGTTCTTCCCCCCTTTTTTAGTTTAGTTTTTTTAGTTTCTTTTAGTTTAGTTTCTATTTTAGTTTTAGTTTTAGTTTTAGTTTTAGTTTTACTTCAGTTTAGTTTTAGTTTTAGTTTATTTTAGTTTAGTTTATTTTAGATTAGTTTTAGTTTTAGTTTAGAAGAAGAAGAGGAGTAGAAGTAGGAGGAGGAGCGAGGAGGAAGAAGAAGAAGAAGAAGAAGACCCTAAATAGCAAGTATCGTCGGTGCGAGATACATGTGGCCGTCGGTGTCGAACACTACATCCACGTCCCATAAGTGACGCCGACGTCCAGCGTCCCAAAGCGCCGGGCGCCAGCTTCACTTGTGGGATGTGGATCTAGTGTTCAATGCCGAGCGCCACATGTATCTCGCAACGATGATACTTGTTATTTAGGGTTAATTAGGGGGTTCCTCGGTGTCGATGGTACCCTAAATAGTAAGTATCGTTAGTGCAAGGTACATGTGGCTATCGGTGTCGAATACTACATCCACGTCCCATAAGTGACACAGGGGTCCTACATCCAGCAACAACAGTTCTCGGCATTGATGGCGGTCGAACACCATTGCAAATTTGTCTGACAGCCTCAGAGATGACGATTGAAAGCTAAGTGTTGAAACTTGAAACACCCAAACTAATTCAAGTCGGTTTGTGTCGTGGGAAACGAACACCTATGGGGTAGGGCCCCTTTCGGTCCGGCAAGGGAGCGGAGAGCGCACGAAGAGCAGATCGAGGCGGAGCACGCGAGGGATGTTACCCAGCTTCGGAGCTCTCCGGAGAGATAAAACTCCTACTGTTGCTTTGTGTTTCTATTCTGTTCTTGCTCAAGTGCGTGGGTGTGTTGTAGTTTCGAATGAGTCGAACCCCTTCTACGTGCGCATGGGCCTCCTTTTTATAGTCTAAAGGGGTCACCGACAGGTGGCAGCATAGAGAGAGGGGTAAAAAAGTAAAAACGGGGGTTGGTACAACCGCTATCAACAGTGCCCCCTACCTAACTCTGACGGCAGGGGACAAGGGCATTTAATGCCCGTCCGGTCGCCCAAACAGTGTAAGAAACGACCGTTAGATGCGCCACCGATCGCCACGATGGCCTTCTAGTCATCTTACCTTGCCACCTCGCACCGCTTGGCTGCACAGATACCCGCCACATGCACCAGGAGCGATCCTGCGGTGACACGTCGTCGGATGTGCTGGAGCATGGGTGCAGAGTTGTGGCTTCGCCGCGGCAAGGTCTTGTCGCTCCCGCAAGCTTGCTGCTCGCCGGGTCTTGCCGGGACGCGCGGTGCGTCGCGGCAAGTTTCTTGAAATGCCTTGGTTGGCCTTCCCGGCAAGCTCCTCTTGCCGGGGTCTTGTCCTTCCTGGCAAGCTCCTCTTGCCGGGGCCTTGTCTTCTCAGTTAAACACTTTGTTCTTGAATGACAGTAATAGGAATAGCGAAGGATCTTCGCGGACGCCCGGCAAGCCTTGCCGCGGGGTGCTGCGACTGCCCGTGCACAAGTTCGGGGTAATAAGGTACCCCTACTTTAGTACACCGACAGGAGCCCCCGGGCCTGGGCCATACACGGTGCCGAGCGCTATTGGGCCAGGCCCAAAACAGGGGACGGGAACACATGGCCTGGGTCCACACTAAATCTGACTCCGTATCCGCCGCGCCCTCCCGTAACGGCACGTGTCAATCGCGGCGTCGTGGGAGAGATCGTGGGCAATTCTTAATTCAGGAAATGCGTAATGTTCGCCTCCCCTGTTTATAAGCAGAGGAAACAGGACCGTTCCCCCACCTTCGCCACTTGCAGTTCCTTCCTCAGAAAGCTCCGCCGCTCCCCTCCGCTTCCCAAGCCGAAAGAGAGCAGTGCTCCGCCGCCCGTCGCCGCCATTGCCCTCGCACCTCCGCGCTCCCCCACCGCTTCCGCCATGGCTCCGAAGACCGGCAAGGGCATGAAGTCGAGCACCAAGTCGGCCGAGGTGTTGCGGCTTGAGGCGCTGCGCAAGGAGCGAGTGCTTTTCCCCCCCGAGCTCACCCCGAAGGCGCTGCGGGAGGAGTTCTACCTCTTCTGGTCGACGGAGACGCGGGCGCACCCGCGCACGCCGGTGCTCTCCGCCGAAGCTTCCACTTCGAAGCGGTGCCCAAAAGGGTACTATTTATTTCCGGTATTCTTCTATTGTGGGCTCTGCCCACCTTTTTCTGATTTCCTCTGCGACATCATGAATACCTACGGGTTTCATCTTCTTGATTTCACCCCCAACGCCGTTCTGACAATGGCGGTTTTCGCACACCTCTGCGAGAACTTCGTTGGCATCCACCCAAATGTTGCTCTTTTTCGCCACTATTTCACCCCCCGAGCCGAGAAAGGAGAACCATTGGCTGGCGGAATCGCCTGGACCTCACGCATCGGCATGAAGGAAGTGTATCTGGCGGGCGAGCTCCGCAGCAAGTGGGATGAGTGGAGAGCGGAGTGGTGCTGGATCGCTGATGCCAATCCACAGCCATTCACCAACCTGCGTCAGACCCGGGTAGTGCGCGGCGGCGACTGGAGCTCTCTGTCGCCGGACGACGCCAAGCTGAAGATTGCCACTACCCGAATCCTCCGGCTCAGGCTTGCCGGGCTCACAGCAGGGGCAGTTGGCGCAGATTTCCTTCGCCGTCGCATCGCCCCTCTGCAGAAGAGGGGGAGGCCCGCCTGGCTATTTGGCGGCCCGGCGGATATCATGAGGCTGCGTCCAGGCCTCAACTTCAACTTCACAGTTCTGGAGCTTGACGGGATGCTGAAGGAGCTGTTCAAGCATGACGCCAACCATCCAGAGTGGTTCAGGCTGCCGCAGGGTGTCATCCCATTGTGTAACAACTCCCAGCGCGATCGCATCTACGCAATGATGCCAGAGTGCGACTCGCACGGGATAAGCCCAACTTGGATGGCGCCCGCCGACGATGTCGTGCGGCAATTCTTCGATCGCTTGACGGAGGTAGCAGTCAATGCCGACGAGCAGAGGCTCCTCACCCGCGACACCACCGACGACGAGATGCGGTACATCGCCAGCAGGGCCGAAGAGGCGGCGGCAGCCGCCGCCGTGGGCGAGTTTGGCTTCACGCTGGAGGAGGCAGAGGCGGCCAAGGCGGCAAGCCTTGCCGACCGGGAGGACCTTGCCGGAGGAGTCGTTGGCGAGGGGGAGCCCGAGGCCGAAGCGAGCGAGCCCGCCGAGGGCACGAGCGGCCAGCCGTCTTCGAGCAGCTTGCCGCAGGCGGAGCCCCCAGCGCAGCCCCAATTCCAACCAAGAAGGCGCCTCCATCGAGTTGGAGATACAGCAGGGCGGCAGGCAGGCCAATAGCCGCAGCGCCGTGGGACACGCTCCACCGCGGCAAGCACCGTTGCCGCGGGTGCATCTCAGTCCGTGCCGGCAACTAAGGCAGGGTCTTCTCGGGCCGCCACGCCTGATCCTGCCACAGCTCCCGACAAACGTCCAAGGGAGCCTACCCCTCCACCTCGCCGCGCAAAAAGGGTACCAGACTTCGACCTCTCTGCACTGAGCTCCGACGAAGAGGAAGAAGAGGAGGAGGAGTAAGGCTTTTTTCTCGCTGTACTTGATTTTCTTTGATCTTTGTTGTTGTTTGTCTTGTATCTAAATTGCTTCTCTCTGAATCCCTGTTCTATTTCAGGACTCTGGCCGAGAGAGCAGCGAAGAGGGCCAAGGTCCCCGTGGTTGTCATCGAGGACGATCCTGCTGTAATGGCAGAAGACACGTCCGAGACCACCTTGACGGACCCGATTCCTTCTCGTCGCAGCAGCCCCCAGCACAGCCCCCAGCGTAAGTGTTTGGTTCACTTCCTGTTGTGGGGCGCGCATGGGTGCTTCTTCTTTTGTTGACATCTTGATCGTTGATTTATTTGTGTAGGAGCAGAACAGGTCCACCAGGAGCAAGCAGAAACCGCCCCGGAGGTGCTGTCTGCTTCGACTATGCCGCCAAGGAGCGATTCTCCGACAAGGGAGCAATCCCCGGCAAGGGGGAGGTCCCCGGCAGGGGAAGGAACCAGTGAGCCCCCAGTGGTGGAGCCCATGGTCACGGAGCCCAGCACAGGTAACCCTCCTTGTCGGAAATCTTCCCTCGGGTTTTTTCTTCTGATCTTCTTTTTGGATCTTTTTTTTGGATATTCGCTTGACCTTTCCCTCCTCTTCCTGTCTTCAGATCCCTCTCTTATAGACCCAATGGAGACTGAGGCCACCAGCGAGGAAGGCGCACACGGCGATACTGAAGATGCCGCCGCTGACGAGGAAGAGGCCGGCGCTGATGAACCCGCCGACGAAGAGGCCGCCAAGGCTGCTGGCGCAGGAGCTGGCGAGGTGTCCGGTGATCGTACTGACGACCCGGAGGGCGCAGGAGCGCAAGGCGCTGCACCGACCGCCGACCCCTCCGCCGCTGATGCGGCACCGGGCTCCGAGGAGCCCCAGCCAGGCGCCTATTTGAAGGCTGGCGAGGGCGTATACATCAAGCTTCCCTGGGCGTCGAGCTCCAGGGCGCCGGTCGAAGGAGATGAGTTTGACGGGGAAGTACTCGCCTCTGCTGGGCTGGCAGTGGTTGACGCACCCAGCAGCAGCAGTGGCGAGTCCGAGGAGGAGCAGTTGCTCCGGAAGTTGGTGTCACTCTACCGCGCCCGTCAAGCAAAGCTTGAGTCCCGGGAAGCGCTTGTCGCGCGGGCGGGAGTTGACACAGAGAAGCATGCGGAGGAGCTCAAGAGCCGCAACCAGGAGGCCCTCTGATCCATTGCGGAGGAGAGGGCGCAACTTGACGAAGCAAAGAAGGCATTCATCCTGGAAAAGGCTGAAGCCGAGGAGCAGCAGAGGCTCGCCGCCGAGGAGCTGTCCAGGCGGGAAGGTGAATTAACACAGAAGAAGGTTAATCTGGACAGCCACGAGGAGCAGCTCGAGGCCCGGGAGCAATCACTTGGCGGGGCACTCAAGGAGGCGAAGGATGCCGCCGCGGCTGCTGAGGCCGCCAAGAAGGAGTTAGAGGTGAAGGTGACGCAGCTGGAGGCGGACATGAAAGGGAAGAATGAAGAGCTTGCCGCACTCCAGTGCGAACGCGAGAAGGATGCACTTGCCCATGGCGATCTGCAAGTTCAACTCGCCGACAAGATCAAGGAACTGAACGCCGCCAAGGACTCGAGCGCTGATTTGGAGCTGAAGCTGGCCACCTTGACGGAGATGCTGGACGCTGCCAAGAGGCGAGAGGATGACTTGAAGAAAGAGGTCAAGGGCAACGAGGAGCTGCTGACGAGGGCCGCCGAGACTCAGAACACTTTCAAGGCTACGGTGGAGCTCTGGACGGAGGGCCTCGTCAACATTGCCGCAGCCATCAACAAGGAGCTGGCGGAGCTAGACTTGGCGGGCTTCGGGTACTCCACCGACGAAAACCTCCAGCCCAGCGCCAAGCTTACTCTTTTCTTCAAGGGCATGGTGACGGCCCTCCAGCAACTCCGGGAAAGGATCCCAAAGAAGCTGGCGGATGAGTCGCGCGCAATCTGTGCCAAGGTCTTGGAGAAGGTGTTGGTGAAGATACTCTTCCGCAATCCGGGCCTCGACCTCACCCGCGTCCTCAAGAAGCTGCCGGCGGGCGCTGATCTCGAAGAGCTCAAAGCCATTGTCGCACCCATCATGGACAAGGTGAATGAGGTCAAGAGGGTTGACGGCGAGCGCGTGGATTAGGCCACCCTTTTTCTCCCTTCCTTCTTCTTGCCGCTGCTAGATATGTCATAGAAACAATCTATTAGAGCGCGGCAAGTCATTTATTGTAATATAACTTTATTCTGGGTACTATCTGCTATGTTACTTCCTTTATTCGGTTCCATCCCTTGTATGTTTTTACCCTACGCTTTTAGGGAACTTGCCGGCGCAAGCACGCTTGCCGCGAGCGCTGAGTGCGGAACATCAGCAGCCTGTTGGCGGTGTTGCCTCCGGCAAGAAACCTTGTCGGGGCTAGTCGCAGCACACATTCATTGTTGAGCGGACTCGAAACAAAGTAAGGGCGCAACTTAGCCACGAGCCGGTTCCTCCGCGCACAGGTTTTCCATACAAGGCACGGTCGTTCAAGGAATATAACTTAAAAATTTAAAACTGACTGTGCTCAAACTTTGGCAACTTAGCTTTTCTGTTGTCTGCGTCCCGGCAAGGCAGTATTTTTTCAACGACGCCTGGTCCACACCTTTATCCTCTCCTTCCCCCCCCCCCCCCCCCCCCCCGGTGAACTTGTGGGCGAAGGAACCTTCTTTTTGAACAAAAGAAAGAAGAGAAAATAAAGATATGGAGCCTTAAGGCTCGTTATCGCTTACCGGGGGCGATTGCTGCACAAAGTGTCAGACAATACATGCAAAAAAGAAAAAGGCATGAAATTTGACAACGTGTGCTGAGTATTTGAACTTTATTTATGCACGGGATCTGTGGCCGGCTTTGTACAAAGGGTTACATGCAATAGCGGCAAGGCTTGTACAAAAGGTGGTTGCCGGAACAGATTCCGGCAACCGCGCCTTATGGGTAAAACTTGCGAAGATGCTCTATGTTCCAGGAATTGCTCACCGGAAAGCCATCTTCGGTCTCAAGGCGGACAGCGCCGGGCCTAGTGACTCGTTTCACCCGATAAGGGCCTTCCCACTTCAGCGTCAACTTGTTGGAATTCTTGGTGGATTGAACGCGCCGAAGAACAAGGTCGCCTTCCTCGAAGCTTCTGGCATTAACTTTGCGGCTATGGTAGCGGCGCAAAGCTTGCTGGTAGCGGGCAGCTCGTACAGCAGCCTGAAGACGATCTTCCTCGAGGAGCAGCGCGTCATCTTGCCACAGCTACTCTTGCTCAAGCTCATCATAAGCGAGCACTCGAGGCGATCCGTATACGAGTTCCGTGGGGAGAACTGCCTCCGCTCCGTAGATAAGAGCAAAAGGTGTCTGGCCAGTGGCTCGATTTGGCGTCATCCTGATCGACCAAAGAACCACCGGTAGCTTCTCGATCCAGTTTCTTCCGCACTTGCGCAGCCTGTCGAAAGTTCTGGTCTTGAGCCCGCGCAGCACTTCAGCGTTTGCCCTCTCCGCTTGACCGTTGCTTCTCGGGTGAGCAACAGAAGCGAAGCAGATCTTGGCGCCAAGATCTTGGACATACTGCATGAAGGTGCGGCTCGTGAATTGTGTGCCATTGTCGGTGATGATCCTCTTAGGGACTCTGAAACGGCAAACAATTGACCTGAAGAACTTGACTGCTGACTGTGCTGTCACCTTCCTCACTGCTTCCACCTCCGGCCACTTCATGAACTTGTCAATTGCTACGTACAAGTACTCGAAGCCCCCGACAGCTCGGGGAAAGGGGCCGAGGATATCGAGCCCCCAGACCGAAAATGGCCAGGATAAAGGGATTTTTTGGAGAGCTTGAGCTGGTTGATGTATCTGCTTGGAGTGGAACTGGCACGCTTCACACTTGGTTACTTGTGCAGTTGCATCCTGGAGGGCTGTCGGCCAGAAGAAACCTTGCCGGAAGGCTTTGCCGGCAAGTGCTCTTGCGCCAATGTGGTGACCACATATGCCTCCATGTATCTCCGCCAACAGCTCCGGTCCATCTTCCCGGGAAATGCACTTCAATTTCACTCCGTTGAATCTTCTTCTGTACAGTATGTCATCGACAAACTGGTACATACTTGATTGCCGGGCTACTCTCTCCGCTTCTTCTTGATCTTCGGGAAGTTCTCCTGTTTGAAGGAAATGGACGATCTGCTGTGCCCATGCCGGAGCTTGAGGCTCGACGACAAGGACTAAAGGCGCAAATGCTATTGCGGGAACATCTGCTTCCACGGCAAGAATCTGAGATTCAGCCGGAGCGTGATGTTCCCCGGCAAGCATGTCGGGACACAGCTTGTCGGGAGCGTCTGCTTGAACGAAACAAACCCTACGGCTTGTCGGAGCGGACTGCTCCTCAGCACTCTCTGTGTTGATCCTGGAGACCTTCTTGACGGCGGCTTCGGGGAGCTCTGCCGGAAAGTAGTCGCCAGTAACCAACTTCCTCTTCTTGTTCTGTCCAGTTGACGGTGTAACAGATGGTTGAGTCAGCTTGAGCACAAAAATTCCTGGTTCCACAGGTAAGTTGAGTGCGGCGCATTTTGACAGGCCGTCTGCAATGTCGTTCTGAGCTCTCGGAACATGTTCCATCTGCAGGCCGTCAAAATGTTCTTCTAGCATCCTCACTTCATCAATGTAGGCTTCCATCAACGGACTCTGATAATCTTTGTTAACTTGGCGGACGACAAGCTGCGAGTCACCCCTGACAATGAGCTTCTTTATCCCAAGGTCGGCTGCAATCCTGAGTCCGGCAAGCAAACCTTCATACTCTGCAGTATTGTTTGTTGCTTGCTCCTTGGGAAAGTGCATCTGGACCACGTACTTGAGGTGCTCTCCGGTGGGTGCGACAAGTAGTACGCCTGCCCCGGCGCCTTGCAGTGAGAAGGCACCATCGAAGTACATGATCCATTCTTTGCTCGCTTCCTTGACGGGGATGCTCCTGTCCGGAGTTTCTTCATCAGGTGTTGGCGTCCATTTTGCTATGAATTCTGCCAATGCTAGGCTCTGAATAGTTGAAGTACTTTCAAACTTGAGGCCAAAGCTTGACAATTCCAGTGCCCACTCGACAATCCAGCCTGTTGCTTCTGGATTTTGCAGTATCCTCTTCAACGGAAAGCGAGTGACAACTGTGATCTCATGCGCCTGAAAGTAATGGCGCAGCTTCCTCGAGGCTATGAGAAGGCCGAAAAGCAGTTTCTGCACACCAGAGTACCTTGATCTAGCCCCCTACAGAAGGGAACTGACAAAGTAAACTGGGCGCTGCACCATCTTCTTCTGTTTCTCTTCCTGTGGCTGCGCAGATCCATCCTTGCCGGAACCAGAACTTGTCGGGGAAGCCCCCTGCTTGTCACTGGACTCGCTTGCCGCGGTCGCTGGCTCATCATCCGCCTCCCTCTCCGCTACTAACGCAGCACTAACCACTTGATTGGTTGCCGCCAGATATAGCAGCAACTTTTCTTGTGGCTTAGGTGCGACAAGTATTGGAGTGGAGGATAGGTATCTCTTCAAGTGCTGCAGCGCAGCCTCCGCTTCCGGAGTCCATTTCATTGGACCTGCCTTCTACAAAATTTTGAAAAATGGCAGGGCGCGCTCAACAGACTTAGAGATGAACCTACTGAGAGTAGCAACACAGCCGGCAAGTCTTCGCACATCCTTGACGCGCTTCGGTGCTTCAATCTGTTCAATGGCTTTGATCTTGTCGGAATTGGCTTCAATCCCCCTCTGGGATACAAAGAATCCGAGAAGCTTGCCGAAAGGAACTCCAAACACGCACTTCTCGGGATTCAACTTGAGATTGATATTGCACAGATTTGCAAAAGTCTCGCCCAAATCTTGGATCAAAGTTGCTCTGTCTCTGCTCTTGACCACTATATCATCCATGTAAGCTTCTACATTTCTGTGCAGCTGTGGCTCAAAAGCATGACTGACTACTCTTGCAAATGTTGAACCAGCATTCTTTAGTCCAAAAGGCATCCGTACAAAGCAGTACGTGCCACATGGAGTAATGAATGCAGTTTTCTCTTCATCCTCTTCTGCCATGAAGATCTGATGATATCCTGAGTATGCATCAAGGAATGAAAGCAGATCACATCCTGCCGTGGAGTCGACAATCTGGTCAATGCGCGGCAAGGGAAATGGATCCTTGGGACAAGCTTTATTAACATCAGTGAAGTCAATACAAAGCCTCCACTTCCCGTTTGCTTTGCGCACGACTACTGGATTGGCTAACCACGTTGGATGGAGTACTCCTCGAACCAGGCCGGCTGCTTCCAACTTCTTGATCTCCTCTGCAATGAACTCTTGACGTTCCACCGCTTGCTTCCTGACTCTCTGCTTGATAGGCCGCGCGTGAGGGCAGACGGCAAGGTGGTGCTCAATTACTTTCCTGGGAACACCTTGGATGTCAGATGGTTGCCATGCAAACACATCGACATTCGCCCGCAGGAAAGCAAGGAGCGCGCTTTCCTATTTAGGGTCAAGCGTGGCACTGATGGTGAAGGTACCACCAGTGTCGTCCTCCTTGGCGGCCACTTTCTTGGTCTCAGGTGTCGCTGTCTTTGCCTTCTTGCACTTGCCGGTGGAGCTCGATGGTGCATCCTCGACGGTAGCGCAGCACTCCGAAGAGGTGTGCTTGCCGGAGTGGGCATCAGAGCTACTCTTGCCGGACTTGGTCTTCTTCTTCCCCCCGAGAGCTTCAGCGGCAAGTGGTTTGCGTTCTGCTGCGGCTGCTGCTTCCCGGTAGATCTTGTCGGTACAGATAAGTGCATCTTTCTTGTCGCCATGGACAGAAATAACACTTATCGGACCAGGCATCTTAAGCACATTGTAGGCGTAGTGAGAGGCTACCATGAACTTGGCAAGTGCTGGACGGCCGAGTATCCCATTGTAGGGTAATGGGAAATCAGCAACGTCAAACGTGACTCTCTCTGTCCTGAAGTTCAGCTCCCTGCCAAATGTTACTAGCAGTGTAATCTTCCCCTTCGGCTTGCTCCTTCCCAGGTTTATTCCTTGAAAGGTACCAGTCTCTTCGAGTTTGCTGTCGGGGATCTGGAGCTTCTTGAGCACCGCGGAAGAGATCAGATTCAGGCCGGCCCCGCCGTCAACCAACATCTTCGTGACCTTGAGGTTGCGGATGGTTGGCGAAACCAACATCGGCAAGCACCCGACCGCAGTGATGCGATTAGGATGATCCTCAACATCAAAAATGATGGGCGTGCTGGACCACTTCAGGGGCTTGCGTGATTCAACGGACGGTTCTACTGCGTTCACTTCCCGCACCCATTGTTTGAGTTGGCGGTGCGAGGTGTGCAGAGAAGCACCGCCGTCGATGCACAAAACCTCTGTTGCCTTCTGAAACTCCTGCTCATCGGTTTCATCCTCATCCATCTCATCATCTTCGTCCTCATCCTCATCCTTGTCGCGGCCGCGGGGAGGTCTGTCTCCTTGCCGCTGCTTGGCCTTGCCGCGGCGCCCTCCCCGGGCGGGACGCTTCTTGCCGGATCCTCCGCCACCTTCCTGGGCCTTCTCCTTGTCGCGGCGCTCGTATTCAGCTTTCTGTAGCTCAACGAGCTGCTCAACCTTCTTGCAGGCCTGGAGATCATGGCCCTTGGTGCGGTGGATCTTGCAGTACTGCTTGCCGGAGCCGTCCTGCTTGTCGGCGGCCACCACAGCCTCGCCGGAGTCACCAGCTTTGGCCTTCTCGGCGCCACCTCCGTTGCCGAACTGCTCGACGACTAGCACATCCTTAGCTTTCCGCTTTCTGTTATTCCGCCTCCGGTTCTTCTTTGCCGGAGGGGCGTCTTCACTGTCAGATCCTTCTGCTCCTACATTCTCTCCGGGGAGTTTCCTCCCCTCTTCAGCACGTGCGCACTTGTCGGCCAGAGCATATAGCTCGCTGACATCTCTGATCTTGCACATCGCCATCTCCTCCCTCATCCTGCGGTTACGCACGTTCTGATGGAACGCGCTGATAACCGCGGCAGGGTGGACGTCTGGGATGTTGCGCTGCACCTGGCTGAATCTCTGTATGTACTTGCGCAGGGGTTCTCCCTCCTTCTGGGCGAGCAAATGAAGATCGCTCTCCTGGCCATGGGGTTTGTGGCCGCCTGTGAAGGCGCCGACAAACTGGTGGCACAGGTCCGCCCATGAAGAGATGGAGTTGTCCGTCAAGTGCATGAGCCAAGATCTGACGTTGGGCTTGAGCACCAGCGGGGAAGTAGTTGGCGAGGATCTTCTCGTCGCGCCCCCCGGCAGCCTGCACCGCGATGGTGTAGACGCTGAGGAACTCCGATGGATGTATCCTGCCATCGTACTTCTCGGGTACATCTGGTTTGAAGTTCTTAGTACTGGGCCACTGGACTTGCCGCAGCTCACGGGTGAATGCAGGGCAACCTACCGCGTACGGCAAGTCGCCTGGTTCCCCTAGCGCATGCATATCGACAGTGGGCCCAGCGCGCTGGTCAGATTGACGCCGCGCTTCTCTTCTACGCTCGATGCGAGTACGAGTGTCTTCGTATCGTCGTTCTTGGAGAACTTGGCGTTGGTCGCGACGAGCTCGCGAGTCCGACGACGCGGTGGAGTCGGTGTCGAGGTTGGCTCGGCGAGTCGGCGATCTTGGCCTTCGGGTTGGGGAGTGCACGGTGGTGGCACCCCCAGCGGTCTTGTCGGCGTCGGCTTGCGCCCGGGCGTCCTGCCTGGGCTTCGATGTGCTCGGTTGCCGGGGCTTGTCACCGTTGGCGAAGCCGATGAGGCTCTGGATGGTGATCCTCCAGTCGTCGATCTTGTCTGGTGCTGGAGGGTAATCTAGAAGCAGTTGGGCTCGAGCCAACGCTTCTTCTGGGGTCTTCGGTGGCGGCGGCAACGACACGAGGAGCGGGATATGCTCGAACTTCCAACTGGGTTGGAAGGAGCAGTACCCCGTCCAGGCGACCGTACCTCACTCGTGCCAGCATGCTGGCGTGCATGTTGGCCTTGAGCGTCCCACAATCCGCCAGCTTGGCCTTGTTCCAACGCGAGCATGGTGCTAGGAGCACCGTGACGTTGTCGATCCTGCACCTCTTGGGAGGGGTGCGGTGGATGTACAGACGCTGAAGCTTGCGGGGCCTTGTCCTTGGACCTGGTGACGACGTGAGTCCCCCCATCGGCACCCACTCCTCCGCCGGCGTCAACCCCACCGCCGGTTTGCTCCGGTGGTGGTAGGATAGACGTAGACGGAGCGGCCACCTCCGAAGCCTTCTTTTTCGATGGCATGTTGATGAAGATGTTGATGTAGCGCGCGCAGACGCCGGATCAGGTACGCACGATCTCGACGCCCCCCTACCTGGCGCGCCAAAGATGTCGTGGGAAACGAACACCTATGGGGCAGGGCCCCTTTCGGTCCGGCAAGGGAGCGGAGGGCAAACGAACACCCAGCTTCGGAGCTCTCCGGAGAGATAAAACTCCTACTGCTGCTTTGTGTTTCTATTCTGTTCTTGCTCAAGAGCGTGGGTGTGTTGTAGTTTCGAATGAGTCGAACCCCTTCTACGTGTGCATGGGCCTCCTTTTTATAGTCTAAAGGGGTCACCAACAGGTGGCAGCGTAGAGAGAGGGGTAAAAAAGTAAAAACGGGGGTTGGTACAACCGCTATCAACAGTGCCCCCTACCTAACTCTGACGGCAGGGGACAAGGGCATTTAATGCCCGTCCGGTCGCCCAAACAGTGTAAGAAACGACCGTTAGAGGCGCCACCGATCGCCACAATGGCCTTCTAGTCATCTTCCCTTGCCACCTCGCACCGCTTGGCTGCACAGCTACCCGCCACGTGCACCAGGAGCGATCCTGCGGCGACACGTCGTCGGATGTGCTGGAGCGTGGGCGCAGAGTTGTGGCTTCACCGCGGCAAGCGCCTTGCCGCGGTCGCTGTCTTGTCGCTCCCGCAAGCTTGCCGCTCGCCGGGTCTTGCCGGGACGCGCGGTGCGTCGCGGCAAGTTTCTTGAAACGCCTTGGTTGGCCTTCCCGGCAAGCTCCTCTTGCCGGGGTCTTGTCCTTCCCGGCAAGCTCCTCTTGCCGGGGCCTTGTCTTCTCAGTTAAACACTTTGTTCTTGAATGGCAGTAATAGGAATAGCGAAGGATCTTGGCGGACGCCCGGCAAGCCTTGCCGCGGGGTGCTGCGACTGCCCGTGCACAAGTTCGGGGTAATAACGTACCCCTACTTTAGTACACCGATAGTTTGGTTGTTTGAAAATTTCAAAACTTGTCTTTAATCCTCATCGCAGAGCCTACCAGACAAATTCACCAAGTTGTTCGACCATCATCAGCCACCAGAACTATTGTTGCGGGACGCTGGGCGCCGGCTTCACTTGTGGGATGTGGATGTAGTGTTCAACGTTGATGGCCTCATGTACCTTGCACCCATGGTAGTTGCTATTTAGTTTACCCGGGGATTAGCGGGTTAGAGGATTCCTCAGTGTTGATGGTACCGTAAATAGCAAGTATCGTCAGTGCGAGGTGCATGTGGCCGTTGATGTCGAATACTTGCTATGTTACTCATCTTTCAATTTAAATATGCAGTTATTTCTTCGTTGCAAGGGTCTAATGTTCGACGAGCTCCACCCCTGTGTTCGTTGGTAAGCACAAATGACATCTCCTCCTCCCCCCTTCATTTGCTCTATTCCGGTCTTTGTGCCGATGAAACTTGCTAGCTATAGGTGTCAATCATCAGTATGCGTAACCACGAGCACACTAAGCTTCAGCTGGATGTCATATCACAAATAATGGCTTTGAAGGCTCAATTCAACTTGGGCAGAGAATGCTACGACGCGATGATGACAGTTTTCGGATGATTTCTACCCAAAGGCCATGTGCTACCTCCAAATCTATACCAGTCATACAAAATCCTCTGTGCTCTTAAGATGCCCTATGAGAAGATACATGCCTGTGAGAAAGGATGTGTCTTATTTAGGCTTCAGTATGAGGACTTGAACTGTTGTCCCATTTCCAATTCTTCCAGGTATGTTGTGGTAGACAACAGTATGGGTGAGAAGACGCAGGCCAAAATACCCATTACTGTTCTTCGCTATATGCCAAACGTACCAAGACTTCAACGTCTTTTCATGGTCAGAGAGACGGCCTGACAGATAACATGGCACAAAACGGGAAAAAGGACCGAACTAGATGCAGATGGGAATGTGATGATGGTGCACACATCGGATGGTGAAGCGTGGAAGCGCTTCGATGCATTACATAAGGAAAAAGCGGCAGATCCAAGGCATCCTCGAGTCGCCGTCAGCACAGATGGGTTCAGTGTGCTTGGTCAGATGGCAGCTCCATACAGCTTTTGGCCCATGTTTGCCATTCCACTCAATCTCCCCCCCCCCTTGGGCAGATTATGCAAAGAAAGAACATTTTCCTGACGTTGATAATTCCAGGGCCCAACTATCCGGGGAAGAATATGAATGTGTACATGCAGCCGCCTAAGGACGAATTGCAAGAAGCTTGGGATAATGGGTTCAAGACATACGATGCTTTTAGCAAACAGAACTTCATAATGCGTGCCTGGTACATGTACTCGACGCATGACTTGCCGGCATATGCGCTATTCGTTGGCTGGTGTGTGCATGGAAGGTTCCCGTGCCCCACATGCAAGGGAGCTCTTGAGTTTCATTGGCTGACGGCGGGGCGCAAGCATAATTGCTTCGACTTGCATAGACAGTTTCTAGATCCTCACCATAATTTCAGGAAAGGCAAGAAGAACTTCATGAAATGTAGAGTTGTCAAACACTCTGCACCACCTGCATTGACAGGCCAACAGACCCTAGATCAGTTAAACGCTCTCATGCCAGATCTATAGCGTCCAGGGTATTTCAAGGGGTATAATAAAGGAACACGCATGGACTCACAAGACATGCTTCTGGGATCTGCCTTACTTCAAAGACCTCCTTTGCCCACACAACATCGATGTGATGCACACTGAAAAGAATATCACCGAAGCCACTTTTGGTACATTGTTTGGCATAGAGGGGAAATCAAAGGATAATACTATGGCTAGAGATGATCTAGAGGAGCTCTGTGATAGACCATTACAAAATATGCAAGAACCGAAAGGCAAGCGGAACTAGAAGTAGCCAAAGGCATGGTTCAATCTTGGAAGGCCAGCTATGAAGGAAATTCTTTTGTGGGTGAAAATGCAGTTGATGTTCCCCGATGGGTATGCAACAAATCTAAAGAGGGGAGCGAATCTTGATAAATTGAAAATATTTGGTCTAAAAAGTCATGATTGGCACATATGGATAGAGCGGATAATGCCGGTGATGTTGCGTGGCTTCATCCCTAAGGATGAATGGCTAGTACTGGCAGAGCTGAGCTATTTCTTCCATGGTCTTTGTGCGAAAGAACTATTGCCTGGCCTCCTAGAAGAAATGGAACAGTTGGCGCTGGAGTTGATCTGCAAGTTAGAGATGATCTTTCCGCCAAGATTCTTTAATCCAATGCAACACTTGATTTTGCATCTCCCGACTGAGACACGATTGGGGGGGGGGGGCGTGCAAAATCATTGGTGCTACTCAACTGAGAGGATGCAGAAGACGCTTCGAGCAAAATGTAAAAATAAATGTAGAATGGAAACATCGATGACCGAGGCATTCATCACTGAGGAGGTGTCAAACTTCGTGACAGCACACTACGAAGCCAAAAAACGTCATTTGCATAATCCGAAGGCTCGGTACAATGCTGACGATCCTACAAAGGGTCAATCCATCCTCGGCCTATTCAAAGGGAATCTCGCCCCATCCAGTGCTTGGAAACCAGTATCGTTGGATGTTGAAGAATGGTGGACCATTTTGCTGTATCTCTTTAACAACCTAGCAGAAGTGTGGCCGTACATCGAGTAAGATCTTGTTACATTGTTTCGCAACTTATAATTTCTTTGAACTGCTCTTATTCCTGGATATTGGATGCAGTCGATACGTCGCCATATTCTCGTTTGGGGCGGTGATCAAAAAGGATTCCGTCGAAGAGTATGAGCTTCTGGCAAAGCAAGGAGGCGAATATCCCGGTTTCATCTCTTGGTTCAAAAAAACCGGTAATTTCCATTAGACCCTTTCATTTCTTTGGCTAATTTGCGACTAATGCAACAATCCTTTCTTATTAAACCTGTAGGCTAATTCAGAGATTATGGATGCTGAATTGAGACAAGTAGCTAATGGTTTTGACTATAAGGTCCGTTCATTTGACAATTACGACATCAATGGGTATCGCTTTCGTACCGAAAGTCTACAAATTGTTGTGTCTTTACTATCAGCGAAGGAGGTGTCGAGTATTATGGAAGAGTTGAAGAAATATATGAACTTCAATTCTATGGTGATATCCCACCAAACGTCGTACTCTTCTGATGTTATTGGTTCCAGCCCAGGGAGACTGGAAGGACTCATGAACATATAGGGCTAGTCGAAATCAAACAAAGCACCCATTTGGATGTTCCCGATGTCTATATTACGGCTCAACAGGCAACACACGTTTTCTATCTATCGTGGGCTTGTCAAAGTGATCCAAATCTCAGTGGTTGGGATGTCGTTGATGAAGTGTCGCCACGTGTTAGACCACCTCCCCCCAATGAAGAGGATTATGAACTTCACGTTAACCAAGACACATATGACGAAGGAGAATTCTTCTAAGAAACATGTCTTGCCAAAAAAACGTTTCAAGAAACGCTCTACTCCACCCCAGAACATTGAAGTAGAAAACAATAGTGAATCCGACCCTGAGCCGGAGAAAGAAGAGCCGGAAGAAGAAGAAGTTACTGCTGCAGATGACTTGTTAATGCTTGAACGATTACGTAAAGGTGGCCTTCCAGATGATGATGCATTTATTAATGATGATGATGAGCACGTCATTACCAATAGTGATGATGATGATGCATTTATTAATGATGATGATGAGCACGTCATTACCCATAGTGATTCTTAGGTATTCAAATTTTTATGTTGTACTTTGTATGATTTATATAGTTGGTATGTATAATTTTCTTACTTTGTATGATTGTTTCTTATACATAGTGCCATGGTCTTGATTTCCGTCACCGTCGGCCCTCGCCCACTTTATGATTCGGATGTGGTAAATTCTTTTTCATAACTATTTGTTGCATTTCGCATTTATGACAATTATGGCCATCAAGTTGATATAGAGATATTTTGATCTAGGAGGTATGTGAACCGGAATTTGAAACCGACCCTCTTGTCGAGAAGTTAAATTTAGTTGAAAAAGAAAATGAGTATTTGAAAGAAAAAATTAAAAGAATTGAAGAAGAGAAGATGACATTGGAGTTGTATGTTGCCGATGTCATCGATGATCACAAGATGAGATGAATGCAATGCGCTTGAAGATGGATGCAATGCGCCTGAAGCTTAAGAAGATTAGAAAATATGCCATTGATAATGAGGCTTGGAATCATTATGCCGTTGGATCAATTGTTACCTTAGTTGCGATCTTCATCATATTTGTTGTGATGAGGGTAAGTTTTCTCTAATGTTTTGCTTTACAAATGGATACTTAGCTTATTTTCCTCCTAAATGGCATAATTACCTAAGTTACATAAAAAATGAGCTATACTTAGCTTATTTAGTTCATTTATGACATACTTAGCATACTTAGGTCAAAAATGTAATGATAATCTTTTTACCTCCAAAATGATATAGACATAGCTTATTTTCCTCGAAAATGACATAATAACCTTATTAAGCTCCAAAATGACCTATTTACCTAGCTTAGCTCTAAAATGACCTACACTTAGCATTTTTACCTAGCTTAGCAATAAAATAACATTTTTACTTACCTCAGTTAGAAGAAGAAGAAGATAAAGAAGAGGAGAGGAGAAAAAGAAAGAGAAAAAAAATCTTCTTCTTCTTCTTCTTCTTCTTCTTCTTTTTCTTCTTCTACTTCTACTTCTACTTCTTCTTCTTCTTCTTCTAGCTAGTCTTCTTTTCTTCTTCTTCTTCTTACTTTCTTCTTCTAACTTTCTTCTTTCCCTATATTTGCAGATTTTTTTAGATGAGGAAGCTTGCGTCGATGGAGTCTACTCTTCTCTTTATGCTTCCTTTTTGTTTTGATTTTGTAGGATGAACAATGTGAAAGTTGCTACCTATATATGCATGTATGGATGAAACAATTGTATGCTTGTTGTTGGATATGTTGGCTAGCTATATATGTTGCATATGGACTTTTGATTTGCTATGTATATGTGTTGGATGATCATATCCATATGGCAGGGCTATGATTTGGTATGTATGTGTTGGTATGCTTGTCGAAAGTATTTTCATATGTGTGTATATATATGTTTGTGAAATTCTGTTAAATTGAATGAATTTAAGAAAAAACAGAAAAAACAAGGGCTATACAGGATCTTTGCAGTCTGCTAGCGGACGGCAAAGCTCTTTGCCGTCCGCTTGCAGACGGCAAAGAGGACACGTGGCAGTCACCTGTGCAAACTGGCAACACCGGCTGCCTATTTGGTCATTTTGCCATCTGCAAGCGGACGGAAAATTGACCAAATAGGCCTGGCAAACAGGGCCATCTATGTCGTCTGCTGGCCGACAGCATAGCTAGCCACGTGGCAGCATCCCAGTGCTGCCCTAGCTAAGCTCTTTGTCGTCCATCGGCGAACGGCAAAGAGCTTTGCCTCTTTGCCATTGACTGGAGGATGGCAAAGAACGCCGTTAACCCCTAACGGCTCTCAGCTCACACCGCTGCCGTCCGTCGTCGTTGCCGTCTGCTGGCCTCGGATGGCTGACGGCACAATCCTTTGCCGTCCGTTTCTAAGAAGCGGACGGCAAAGAAGGCCTTTGCTGGCACGTGTTCAGCCAGACGGTTTGCCGTCCGCTGGCTGATGGCAAAGGCTTTTGCCGTCTATGATCCATGCCTTTGCCGTCCGCCATGGCGGATGGCCAAGATGCTATTTCCAATAGTGTAAAGAGTGTTTAGATTTATCCAGAACACCCCTGTACTAGCTACATGGAGGCAGAAGCCGACGACTGGCCAACTCTCAGATTTCATAAACGGCCGCACAGGAGGTAAATTTTTACATAACAAGCATTATATTACATAAAGACCTTGTTCCATATTACAGGACAGGATAAAATAATGCTTTATGGTAAAATGATATCCTTGGCACATTGCTCCGCCACAAGGCGGGATCCCTCCATGACACTGTCATAGTACATCTCGGGCTTGCGATGCTCCTTGCCCGCGAGCGGACCATAGGTCATCAACTTCGTGGCATCCATCTTCGCCCAGTGCATCTTGGCACGGGCGAAAGCCATCCGCGCACCTTCAATGTAGACCGACCGCTTGACAGCATCAGGCCAAGGGCAGGCACTGACCAGCCGCTTCACGAGTCCAAAGTAGCTACTGGGCATGGGCTCGGTAGGCCATAGCCGGACTATTAGGTCCTTCATGGCTAGTTCGGCCGCCTTGTGCAGCTCGACCAACTGTTTTAGCTTGTCGCTAAAGGGCACCGGATGTTCTGCTCCAAGGTATTGAGACCGGAACAGCTTCTCCATAGAGCTCCCTTCTTCGGCTCGAAAGAACTCTTCAGCATCTGATATGCTGCACGGCAGATCCGCAAACTCTCCTAGAGAACTCCAAATTCGGGTAAGTAAAAGGAATGTTTCCTTCACATACTTGCTTTGCATAATAAAAGCCTTACCCGCCACGATCTTCTTGGCCGCCTGGATTTCTTGGAGGGCGCTCCGTGCTTCGGCTCGGGCATCTCGCATGCTCTGGCGGGCCTTGGCAAGTTCGGACTCTTGAGTCTTAGAATCACGCTCCAAGGACTCATACTTTTTGACGGCGTCCTGGAGCTCTTGCTGGACCTCACTAACCCGGGCCTCCTGCTTCTCGCGCGCGGCGTGTTCCTTAGCCGCTTTGTCCTTGGCCTCGGCCAACACCTTCTTGAGGGCCGCTACTTTGGTCGCGGCCCATAGTAAAGTTCATGACACTTTAGTCAGTATGAAACCTTTCATCTTTCCTAAATATAAAACACCGGTTAGTTCATACCTTGGCTGTCCTCCAGCTGCTTCTTCACGAGGCTGAGTTCTTCCTCGGCCTGCTCCAGATTCTGCTTCAAGTCGGAGAACTCCACAGTATGAGCGACAGCAGCCAGTAGTGACGCCTGCTTATTCACATAGACATGTTATGTTAGACTCCTGCGAAAATTATTTTGATCCTCTGTTTGGTTTTTCTTTCCAAACACGGAACAGAGCATCAGGGGCTACTGTCTACAATGTGATATTCTTTTACAACTATATTACTTACCTCTAAGCCTGTTAGAAGACTAATGCAGGTTTTGGTCAGTCGTTTTTGGCGGATTGGACTTTCTCAATCACCATACTCATAAGAGTACATTGTTCTTCCACAATGGAAGAACCTTGTAGCGCTTACAACAATCTATCCGGTGCCTCTTGATGGACAGAGGTCACCAGTGGAGGTGGCTTGCCCCCCTCGTTCGGGAGAGGCTGCCTGCCTGAATCCGGAGCCACTTGGGTCTTCAGAGCTATATTCGGCTGAGGGCCGAACTGGATGCGGCCCCCATCGTCGGGGTCCGTAGGGGTCTTTCCCCCCATCGTCACTGGAACGGTCTCCCCTTGGCCTGGTATGCTTCGAGACAACACCTCGGTGTTTTCCGCGGCCTTGGGGGAGGAGGCCGTCAGAAGGGACCCACTGTTCATCGCCGACGGGTCCAGGGACCCCTCCGAAGAGGAGGATAGCTCAATGTTGGATTGGGCCGGACTGCAGATGCATGTTCTAGCACATTAAAAAATGATAAAGTGAAAAGGCCGGAAACATTACCGTGTTCGGATACTTACGATTTGGCCAGGGGCTTGACCCTGGGCTCCCACTCCCCGCCGCTGTTGGTGGCTGGGGCGGAGTAGTCCGGAAGGGAGATTTTTCCCTTCTTGGACGCCTCGGCCTCCCCATGTGTGGAGGCCTTCTTCTTCTTTCTTCCCCCCAGTAGGGGGGGACGGATTTTCTCCTCCTCCTCCTTGCCATCTTTGGTGGAGGAGTGCGTCTCGGCGTCTTCGGATGTCATGTCCGAAGCACCCTTGTGTCGGAGACCATCTTTGGTCCCCTTGGTCGCCTTCTTGGCTTTCTTCTCCGGCACCTCATAAGGCGCCGGAAACAACATCTTCGTCAGAAGAGGCGTTTCTGGATCTTCGGGTAGCGGAGCCGGACAGTTAATTTGCTCCGCTATCATTACCCAGTCCTGAAAGATTGGCATGGAGGCTTAGGTTCCTCCCGCAGATATGCCGGTAAAAGGTATACCTTGCAAACATAAAAGAACTTACCGGATTAGCTCAGTGTTTTGCGCTAACCCCGCGATCTTCGGTCGTGGGCTGTGGTACCTCGCCGGCCTTAAAGAGCACCTTCCAGATGTCTTCGTGTGTCATACCGAAGAGCTTTAGCAGCGTCTGGTGCTTGGCCGGGTCGAACTCCCACAAATTACAAGTCCGGCTCTGGCACGGAAGAATCCGGCGGAAGGGCATAACCTGGACCACGTTGACAAGCTTCATTTTCTTGCTTATCGTCTTCTGGACACATGTCTGGAGCCCAGTCAGTTCTTCTGTTGAGCCCCAGGATAAACCCTTCTCTTGCCAGGAGGTGAGCCGCATGGGGACTCCGGATCGGAATTCAGGGGTCGCCGCCCAGTTGGCGCCGCGCAACTCGGTGATGTAGAACCACCCTGATTGCCACCCCTTTATAGTCTCCACAAAGGAGCCTCCGGGCCAGGTGACATTAGGCATCTTGCCCACCATGTCGCCTCCGCACTCTGCTTGTTGGCCGCTTACCACCTTTGGCTTCACAATGAAGGTCTTCAGCCATAGGTCGAAGTGAGGTGGGATGTGGAGGAAGGCCTCACACACGACAATAAATGCCAAGATGTTGAGGATGGAGTTGGGGGCCAAGTCATGGTAGTCCAGCCCGTAGTAGAACATCAGTCCACGGATGAACGGGTGGAGGGGGAATCCCAACCCGCAGACGAAGTGGGAGAGAAACACCACCCTTTCTTGGGGCTCCGGGGTAGGGATGATCTGCCCCTTGGCCGGAAGCCGATGAGCGATGTCTTTGGACAAGTACCCGACCTCCCGGAGCTTCTTGATGTCCTCCTTCTTGAAGGAGGAGGCCATCCACTTGCCTCCAACTCCGGATCCGGACATGATTGGAGTGCGTTTTCAGGCGGAGAAGGTGAGAGCTTGGGCGTTGGAGCTCAAGAATGAATGGGCAGAGGAAGGAGAAGGCGTGGGTGAATGAGGAGGAATCCTTATCCCCTTATAAAGATAGTCAAGGTCATGCGCCTCCCCCTCGCCTTAAAATCCACCTATTCACCAAGCACCGTGCAGATGGCACCGTTGAGTTACCCATGCCCGCATTGATGAGAATCCCGTGATAAGGGGACACGATCTCTGCTTTGACAGGACGTGCCAATGAAATCACACCTCATAATATGGAGGGGCGGGATAAAAACGGTTCAAATAAAGACCGGGCTGTGGCGTGATGTCATGCTATGAGTTGTCAGCAGATTGGACTCGTGGGATATTATACTCTCTATAGTGGTATGTGGAATTTGTTTTGCAGAGCCGGACACGATTCTTATGTTCAAAATCTACTTTGGAGTATTCAGAGAAGGAACCCGCCTTGCAATGCCGAAGACAATCTGCGCGTCGGACTCATCGTCATTGAAGCCTGGTTCAGGGGCTACTGAGGGAGTCCCGGATTAAGGGGTCCTCGGACAGCCGAAGTATATGCATATGACGGACTGTTGGACTATGAAGATACAAGATAGAAGACTTCCTCCCGCGTCCGTATGGGACTCTTCTTTGCGTGGAAGGCAAGCTCGGCGGTTAGGATTTGAAGATTCCTTTCTCTGTAACCGACTCTGTGTAACCCTAGCCCCTTTCGGTGTCTATATAAACCAGAGGGTTTAGTTCATAGGACAAAACAATCATAACCATAGGCTAGCTTCTAGGGTTTAGCCTCTACGATCTCGTGGTAGATCAACTCTTGTAATACTCATATCATCAAGATCAATCAAGCAGGAAGTAGGGTATTACCTCCATCGAGAGGGCCCGAACTTGGGTAAACATTGTCTCCCCCGCCTCCTGTTACCATTAGCCTTAGACGCACAGTTCGGGACCCCCTACCCGAGATCCGCCGGTTTTGACACCGACAGATGGCACTTGCCAATGAGAAGCGGGACTCGTGGCGGCACATAAACGCCCAAAGTTTGAATAGTGAAAAAAATTCGCATTAACGTGACAGGTCTTCGTTCCAAAATACCTTGGCTCTTCATTTGTGCATCTTTTCATAAGGAGCTTGTCTCAAGTTGAACAAAAAAATTAGGACATATTTGTGCCATATCACAAGACCATGCTCAGTTTCATGAATTTTAGGTCACTTTTGGATTTTTTGAAATTTAAAATCCAGGATTCAAAACAATATCATAACCTGTATCATGCAATAAATTTTCAAGCGATACATCTTTACTGGTGTAGATGTTAATATTTCTTAAGAAAGGATTTGGTCAAACATTTTTCTTAGTTATACTTCAGACAAGTTATATATGCAGGGTAAAAGGATAATCTCTCCGTATCAGTGCATTGCCTCATATATTAACTCAAGTACTAGGCACGAACAAACGAGGCTCAATTCTATGCTCGTCCTAGTGTAGTACTCCTATTAGTACTAGGCAATGGAGTTGACGGGTGACCTTGGGTAGCGGCTGCCGAGGGAATTGAACCATGCTCTGCATAATAGGTAACATTGTCTAGTTACTAAAGCATCCCTCCATTGTTCATCGGTGTTCATTATGGACCAGGTATATGAGTGGAATTTCCTAGGGATGGAATTCTGGCCTCCAAATATTTCGACTTGAAACATGGAGGCTCGAGTGGTTGGGGTTGGCTAATGTGCGTACCACGCACGCCACCAGAAGGACACGAGCCCGATTTTTTTTTGAGGATCAACATGAGCCTGGGTCTGGCTGGTATGCCATTGGGTCCTACCATTTGGGAATAAGAAAGGAATTTTTAAATTGCCGAATGAATCTATATGTATTACAATGCCCGTATTTTCCTTCCAAATTACTGGTCATTCCAAAAGGCATGGTAATTGATTTATGATGAGTTCTTGAATTAAAGGGCTCATTATTGCTCTCCATGTTTCTATCTCCATTTATGTCATTCCTGCCCTCACACTCTCAATAAATATATTTCTCACACAACCTCATCATGCCCTCCATGACAAACACTCCCTCTCTCTCTCAAGACACATGTGTTGCCTTTGTAAAACACCTTCACCGTGCGCACACACACAAAGTCTATCTAGCTCACTCTCTCGGTAATTCTCTACCTCCAGCCCTCGCCACAGCTTAGCTGCACGATATCTCGGTGTATCGTCTTTAACATTCGAGTGTACGGTAGGACACACTCCCTCAATCTCTCCCTCTATAAATGACTCGATTGACCTCGCTTTTTCGCGTCGTCTCTCTTACACATAGACGCTCGCACTACATCTCTTGCATAGGAAGAGCTATGTAGATTGTCGGGGGTTAACCCCTCGACCTTAGATAAAATTGTGAAGCTCTGTTTAGGATTGTTTACATCATGTTTTTGAACATTATATTTGGCCCCACCCTCCCAAACACCGATTGGTTGTGCACCCCCTCCCTAGCAGAATATCATGTGCCCCCACACCTTAGATGCTATATATGATGATACGACTTTCTTGGACCTTGTACATATGAGATAGAGCAACTCACATGATGTCTTAATATTGTTACAGGAAACCTTAGTGAGTGCGAGAATTGCACACAGTTTGTACAAAAACTACTCAGATGCCCTTGGATCCCATATCCAACGACCACGAAGCTCGTATCACTGTAGCATCTAAGATGAAGGAGGACCTCATATTCTCCTGTATGTAAGAATATAATGTGCTACCACACCTTGGTTGCTTTGGTGATACAAGCTCTTCAGAGCCGTTGGATCTGTGATCCAACAACCCCTTGGTGGTTCAAATGTTTTTTTGCAGAAAAGCCCCCAAAGAGTTCGGCCACTGCTTACAAGCACAAAGACTACTCAGATGCCATTGGATCTCAGATCGAATGACCTCGAAGCTCGTATCACCGTAGCATCCAAGCTGCGAGAGTACCTGATGTTTTCTCGCACGGGAGAATATGAGGTGCTCCCGCACCGTAGGTTCTATTGTGATACGAGTTCCCGGAGATCTAGCGGATCACAGTAGGAGGCTTGAATGTTTTCGCAATATAGGCCTCAAAGAGTTTGGGAATTGCGCAGAAAGTACAAGTACTATGCATGTGGCATCTGATCACAGATCATACGACCTAGATGCTCGTATCACTGTAACAGCTAATTAAGCTATAGGGAGCACCTAATATGAGCTACTGGGAGCCGTTGGATACAAGATGCAGCAGCACACACGAGGTCTGAATGTTTTATTTGCAAAAAAGAACTTGGAGAGTTTGCAAATTGTGCATAATTAGAAAGACTACTCCCAAGCCATTGGATCTCAGATCCAACGATGTAAAAACTCCTGTCACCATAGAATCTAAGCTGCGGGGTGGATGTGATATTCTATGCCGCTATCATTTTTGTTCCGAAACTTGAAAAATATGTGTAACTGGTGTCGTTACTTGTCTAACTGCACAAAGTGTTTGTGCAAAAAAAACATCCTACACTGAAATATCGGAGAAACACACGGGGGTCCCAATTGTCATTGATCAAATTTGGACCTAAAACAAACAAATATGAACGACGAGATTTGAACTGGGAACCTGGACTACAAAGCTTAAGTCGATAGCCTGAAATATCAACGGTGTTGGCTTTGTTGCATAACTTGATTTTATACAGTATTACGTTGAGTAGAGTAGAGGGAGTGGCTCCTCAACATGTGCATGATCGCTGGCTCACTTACTGGTGGGTCCCATGTCTGTGATCTCTCTCTCCTCTCCATCGTCTAACCTTTAGATGCACATGCACACACGAACAACTTGCCATGGTGTTATTATAACTAAAAAATTCTTGGAAAATAGAAGAATCGCCTAGAACAAGAGAAGTTGTGGCTGGTTGAGATTGAGCTAACCACACCTATCCCCCGTGCCACGTTAGCATGATGAAGCTGTGCAGCTAGTGGGGTGTTTTGGACTGACTGGATGGGTCCCGAGGTCGAACCATAGGTAGTACGTCTGATACAGTATATTTTTACATGCAGATTTCTCCTCCGTGACGAGACGTGGCACACCCTACCGCATGGTTTCTAGGTCCTCCCGGGACCCGGGTGGTGCACTGCTACGTCTTGAGCTTGCGTCGGTTTTCCTTGAAGAGGAAAGGGTGATGCAGCAATAGTAGCGTAAGTATTTCCCTCAGTTTTTCAGAACCAAGGTATCAATCCAGTAGGAGGCTCCTCAAAAGTCCCACACACCTACACAAACAAACAAGAACTCGCAACCTACGCAATAAAGGAGTTGTCAATCCCTTCAAGGCCACTTGCGAAAGTGAGATCTGATAGAGATAGTATGATAAGATAAATATATTTTTGGTATTTTATAATATAGATAGGAAAAGTAAAGATGCAAATAAAAGTAGATTGAAAGCTTATGTGATAAAAGATAGACCCAGGGGCCATAGGTTTCACTAGTGGCTTCTCTCGAGATAGCATAAGTATTACGGTGGGTGAACAAATTACTGTCGAGCAATTGATAGAAAAGCGAATAATTATGAGATTATCTAGGCATGATCATGTATATAGGCATCACGTCCGTGACAAGTAGACCGACTCCTGCCTGCATCTACTACTATTACTCCACACATCGACCGCTATCCAGCATGCATCTAGAGTATTAAGTTCATAAAGTACAGAGTAACGCATTAAGAAAGATGACATGATGTAGAGGGATCAACTCATGCAATATCATATAAACCCCATATTTTTATCCTCGATGGCAATAATACAATACGTGCCTTGCTGCCCCTGCTGTCACTGGGAAGGACACCGCAAGATTGAACCCAAAGCTAAGCACTTCTCCCATTGCAGGAAAGATCAATCTAGTAGGCCAAACCAAACTGATAATTTGAAGAGACATGCAAAGATAACTTAATCACACATAAAAGAATTCAGAGGAGATTCAAATATTTCTCATAGATAAACTTGATCATAAACCCACAATTCATTGGATCTCGACAAACACACCACAAAAAGAGTTACATTGAATAGATCTCCAAGAAGATCGGGGAGAACTTTGTATTGAGATTCAAAGGAAGAGAAGAAGCCATATAGCTAATAACTATGGACCCGATGGTCTATGGTAAACTACTCACAACTCAACAGAGAGGCTATGGTGTTGATGTAGAAGCCCTCCGTGGTCGATTCCCCCTTCGGCGGAGCACCGGCCAAGGCTCCAAGATGGGATCTCGCGGATACAGAAGTTTGCAGTGGTGGAAATAGTTTTTCGTGGTCGCTTCTGATGTTTTCGGGGTACATGGGTATATATAGGAGGAAGAAATAGGTCGGTGGACGCTCGAGGGGCCCACGAGACAGGGGGCGCGCCTAGTAGAGGGGGGGGCGCCCTCCACCCTCGTGGCCGCCTCTTTCGTTTCTTGACTTCCACTCCAAGTCCTCTAGATCACGTTTGTTCTAAAAAGATCTGTTTGATATTCCTTTTCTTCGAAACACCGAAATAGGCAAAAAACAGCAATACGGGCTGGGCCTCCGGTTAGTAGGTTCGTCCGAAAATGATATAAATGTGTAAAGTAAAGCCCATAAACATCCAAAACGGGCAATATAATAGCATGGAACAATCAAAAATTATAGATACGTTGGATACGTATCATGCACGCATATTTTCTTCCTTGTCGAGACGTGGGACACCCTACCACACATTTTCTGGGTCCTCCTCGGTCGTAGCACCGAAGCAAGTAAATGAGTCATCAAATCACAAAAGTCCACCTTTCCCGTCGAGTACATCAGTGAAGCACGATGGCTAGCTAGTGGGGCTAGTGTGACCGATTAGCTAGGCCGCCACCACATTTGTTTTTTCACCCTTTTTTCTTTCCTTGCCGGCAGGTAAATTTAAATATCCACCACGGCGTTGCTCTGGTCTTGGGTGCGGCAAGTGCGGCAGGATTGTTATTTCTTCAATTGACGAGAGCAGGCGCGGCAGTAGTTAGTCATGATGACTCCACCTATAAAACCCACTGCTCCCTGATGTGAAAAGTCGTTGACTGGTGTTTTCCCATGGTGAAAACCAAAAGATTCACCCCGCTCCCTGGCTGGCTCCCTCCGCCTTCCCATAGATTGCATTTCCTTTCTGCCAGTTCTCCCCTTTGCTTCCTCTCCCCATTGCTTCTACCTGGTTCCATGGCGGCACACCAGATCACAGAGTCTGAGGGGAAGCGCCTGACATAGGAGCTCCAGGCAAAGGATGTGGAGCTCAAGGCCAAGGACATGGAGCTCCGTGAGCTCAAGGAGGACAGGAGTGCAATGCTCCTACTTTATGTGCGGGAGTTCACGGAGCTTCAAAAGTCGCAGGCGTCCACCACAAAGATGCTCAAGGCGTCAGCGGCATTGATGCAGGAAGTGGGGATACGATCGGCGGTCAGGCGAGCCGGCTAGAGCGTGAGCGGGCCGGTCGTGACGAGGTCCAGGATCGCCTCAACCACTTGGTGCACCATGTCGCCACGCACGTATTCCAGCTACTCAATGCCTACCGTCGTTCCAGCACGACCATGCCGACCTTCGGCCTAAACCTGTTCGACCACCCCGTTGACCTCAACGAGCAGCGGCTTGCTGACCTGGTCTCCTTCTTCACCTATATCTTGGAGGAGCTGAGCCGTCTCCACTCGATGGTGGGGGCGGAGCTGGACAAGGAGGGGTTGCAGGCTGCCGTCGGCATTGCCAGGTGAATACTCTCAGGGCTCCGTCACCGGAATCCATTCATGCCATTGGACACCGTCTTTGATGAGCTGGCTCCCGTCGACCGACAGCGGGCTCTGCGGGCAGTCACACCCAGCATCGCCAACATCATGCGCCTTGAGAAGCAGAGGGACTTCGGTGGTGTTTAGGCGTCCTCTGGATGGGCTTGTCCATGTCTCGGTGCAACATCACTATTGGATCAAACTCAGACGGTGCAGATCAGTCATGTAACACAAATCGTGTGGTGTGTTTGGTTGCATTCTCATCTCAATATAGTTGTTCCCTCTTCGTGCATGCTCATCACATCACACCTCTTCATGCATGGTCCTAGTGTATTTGTGTTAACCTACTAGTGTGGACTCATGCACCCTTCATGCACTCTAACAAACAACCAAAAGTGGGTCGAGAAGGGAACTTTTGCTCCCATCCCATGCACCCTTCATACACCCTAAATTACTCCGTACTAGAGTGCACAACTGCACGGTAGACTACCCCGATCGAAGCGCCGCAGTAATGCCCAATGAGCCCTCAAATGACAAAACCCCCACCTTTCTAGCGGTAAGTTGGACGGACGAACCAACCATCATTTCACTCTTATCCCTTAGCTTCCTCTCTTGAAGAAAACCCAACTCGCTTCTCCCTCATCTTGTTCCTCATTTCTTCAAGAAAACCCTGACCTGCTTCTGCCATTGTTCTTCTCTCCCAAAGAAGGAAATGTGAGCGCATCAATGGTGTTGATTCTGGCCAAGGCCCCGAGACTGATCCTATAACTCCTCTATGCTCTTCTTTTTGGTTTGTGATTATGGTTTCTTTTCTTTTATTTCCATTTCATAGTTTCTTGATGGACCCTGGAGCACTGTCCGAAGTGATGTCTATGGCTCTGGCCAAAACTGTCGAGGCTCAGGGTACGAAGAAGCGCAATGTGACACCCCGAGTCCGATACTCCAGTTGCCTTCCATTTATTTTAGTTATTGTCGTGTGTTTATTATGTTTGTTGCATTAAGATAATCGTTTTGCATGTTTCGTTCCTATATGTTTATGCCATGATCATGTTGAGTGTCGTGTCATATATCTTTGCTTCTTGCACCATGCTCATTTTGCTTGTTATGCCATTTGTTTGCATTGTGCCTGTTGCCATTATATTGCATTGTGCCATCCCATATTGTTTCCAAAATCATCTCATATGCATTGTGGTATTCATCTTGTTGTACTTGCACTATGTTTGTCAATGTTGCTTGCCCTATGCATATGTCCCATGCATCATCACCTCCTTCCTTCTTCTTTCTTTCATTTTGGCAAGTGACCTTTTCCCTTCCTCCATAAATGTTCGTTATTTCCCTATTAATCTTAGGCCATGCCAAGACCTACTCCTAAATGTTTCAACTCATTTGGGTTTGATTTGGTTGGTTTGAAAAATGGCTCAAGTTTGAATTTAATTCAAACTTGAATTGTTTTTCTATCTATAAAAATTGCCAAGTCCATTTATTTAAATTGTGCATAATTCAGGGACTCTAGATATATTCTCATATCTCTCTCATGCCTTACCTTTATCTCTGAGCTTTTCTCTCTTATTTTCTATTTGAGGAAATTGAGAAAAGGAAGAATAAGAGCAAGAGAGCGAGCCCAGCTCCAGCAACAGCAATGCAGCCCAGCACCAGCACCAATAGCCCATCTCCATAGCCATCCAGCCCAAGCCCACCTCTGCTCCTTCTTCTACCTACATCACCTCTGTACGACCAAACAGTAGCCATCGGATCGCCATGGCACCACTTGATGGGCTGCCGTACAGCTCCCTAGCACCCTATATACCACCCCTCGACGTCCTTGCCCTGCCCTAGCTTCTCATCCTCCCTTCAACGCCGCCAGAAGCCCTCTCCTTCTCTAGTTGTTCTTCTTCCTCAACAAAAGAGCACCCGGGAGAAGTAAACCACCGGCGTCCGTCATCGTCCTCGCGCCTGGTCTGTGCCAGGATCCTCTCCGGCATTTTGTCCTGCGCCCCGTCACCCTCCTTGATCGATCCCGGGAGTTAGTTGGGTGGGAGCCTCCCCCATGCGCCTCCCTGTCGTCGCCGTCGCCATGACCATGGCCAGGCCAAGTTGATGCTCGAGCCCGGCATAGAAGCCGACGTCCCCGACCTTCTTCCTCCGCGGCAAGTCCCACGACTCTGGCAACCTCTTCCCGCACCTCTCCGAGCCCTGAATCGCCAAGTCCAGCTTCACCCCCATCGTCCTCTTCCTCCCCTGCTTCCTATGCTTCACGGAACCGAGGACGCCGCCCCAATCAGCGCGCCTTCTCGCCGTCTCCAGTCTCCGCCGACCTCATACAACTCCAGCAGCACCCCCTCGGTGAGCAGTCGCTCCTCCCAGCCCCTCTCTTGTTCAATACCATTGCCGTAGTCATCTTCTCGAGACGCCAACTCAATATCCGCCATGGATGAGTTCCTGGAACTCACCTCGCTGCTCCTGCACACTCCCGCCCATGCTCGACCCTCTCTGCTCGCTCATGCCTACAATCCCAACGCGCTGGACACGCAACAGCCGTAGTGCTTCAACCCGCAAACCCGGTCATAGTCTTCTCCATGACCGGGACGAGCACTTGCTCGTGCACGAGTACCTGCAAGCACAACACCACCCCACAAGTAGCAGATGCTCACTCACGCTCCCCCCGCATGTTTCCGCACCCCCGCCATTGGTGGGTGGTCCCTACGGTCGCTGCCTGGCTCACCGGCGCCGTCTCAGAGTTCCACCGTGCGTCACGGAGAAGATGGCCTAGCCTTTGGTTCGGTTCAACTAGAGCAACGACCTTTTCATGCACAAACAGACAGCAGCAGTGCAGTGGCAAAAGTCGCTCTGTTCGATCCAGGAGATCCTGGGTTCCAAACACAGCATTCCCCCTTTTGTCCTTTGTTTTTATTTTTCTTTTGCATTCACATGCACACACACACAGCCACTTGGGCCGAATCATCATCTGGGCCGCTGCACCTTGATGCTTCTGGTCCGTGCATGTTTTTTTCCTGCCTGTGGATTTGTTTAATTTCCAGTGCATTGCACATTCACAGAATTAACACTGTTTTAATTTGCCTATAGTATGCATGCATCCAAACTAAACAAACTATATATGTAAAATGCTTAGAATTTTATCTACTTTCACAATATGCAATTTTCATCCATTTAAAAATGTTTAATATTGTTGTTTCCATCCATTTCATACCTAAATAACCGTAGCTCCGTTTGAAATGTTCTTTACATGTAAATGGGCTAGAAAAATGCATAGTTTAACATGGTAGCATTATTTGGCTTGTTTAACAACTCTAGAATTGTGTATAGGGCAGAACCGTAGAAAATTTGAAATATGACATGAGGATTTTTTTGGAATTGTTGTTTGTTGTTTCTGGCGTCATTTAAACTTGCCTAGATTGGTAGTTTTATTGTGTTGCACCTCTTGCCATGTTAACAACATTTAATATTGTTGGTTAGCATAAACGGGAGTGACTTAAATAATTGGATGTGGTGTTTCATCCCACTTAAATTGTAGTATTGTTTGTTGCACTTTGCCATGCCATGACTCATTAAATCGGACATGCATCATACTTGATTGTGCATCATGTCACATTTATGCTTGTGTGTTTAATATGTTGTTTGCTTCTTTCCTGTTGTGCTTCTTCTCGATAGTTCCTATTTCGTTGCGATCGTGAGGATTCGTTCGACTACGCTTGGTTCGTCTACGCCCGTTCGTCTTCTTCATCGACTCGTTCTTCTTCCTAGCGGGATTTCAGGCAAGATGACATCACCTTGGATCTCACTACTATCATTGATATGCTAGTTGTCTCGATGCTATTGCCATGTTGCGCTTCCTACCACTTAATTATCAAGCCCCCCAAATTTCCATGTCAGCCTCTAACCTTTTCATCCTTCCTAGCAAACCTTTGTTTGGCTAAGTTACCACTTCTGCTCAGCCCCTCTTATAGCGTTGTTAGTTGCCGGTGAAGTTGAAGATTGCTCCATGTTGGAACAGGATTATTTGGGATATCACAATATCTCTTATTTAATTAATGCATCTATATACTTGGTAAAGGGTGGAAGGCTCGGCCTTATTGAAAGTGCAACTATCCCTAGGTGGTTTTGGTAATTCATAACAACATATAGCTCATTGAGCTAATGCTATTCCAAGATTATTATTTCAGGGAAGCTCAATGGATAGCATGGCATGGATGATGAAAGTGGATCCCTTAAAATACTAATGACGAAGGATTGGCTCAAGCTCAAAAGCTCAAGACTCTTCATTTTATATTTTAGTGATCCAAGATCACATTGAGTCTATAGGAAAAGCCAATACTATAAGGGAGAGATGAGGTGTTGCTTAATGAGCCTCTTGCTTCATGTGCTTAGTGATATGCTCCAAAACCCTCAGCTACTTTCTCACATCCACAAATAACCTAAACCTAAAGTCAAATTCGGTCACACCGATTCTTTCTATCTGGCGCCACCGATTTCAAATGTCATAGCCACTGCCACAAACCCTAAGCAAATCGGTTCTACCGATAGGGATCTCGGTCTCACCGAGATGGGATTGTAATCTCTCTGTTTCCCTTCGTAACGTTTCGGTCTAATAGAAGTGAGCGATCGGTCCCACCGAGATTGCAATGTAAATTCTATGTTTCCCTTTTGTAACATTTCGGTCTCACCGAAAAGAGCAAATCGGTCCCACCGAGTTTACCTGACCAACTCTCTGGAAAGCTTATTACCAAAATCGGTCTCACCGAGATTGTGTAATCGGTCTTACCGAGATTACGTTATGCCCTAACCCTAACCGAATGGTCCTACCGAGTTGCATGTCAGTCCCACCGAAAATCCTAACGGTCACTAGGTTTACTAAATCGGTCCGACCGAGTCTGTTGAATCGGTCCCACCGAGTTTGGTAAATTGTGTGTAACGGTTAGATTTTGTGTGGAGGCTATATATACCCCTCCACCTCCTCTTCATTCATGGAGAGAGAGCAATCAGACTAAACCTACACTTCCAACTTACCATTTCTGAGAGAGAACCACCTACTCATGTGTTGAGACCAAGATATTCCATTCCTACCATATGATCTTGATCTCTAGCCTTCCCCAAGTTGCTTTCCACTCAAATCTTCTTTCCACTAGATCCAAATCCTATGAGAGAGAGTTGAGTGTTGGGGAGACTATCATTTGAAGCACAAGAGCAAGGAGTTCATCATCAACGCACCATTTGTTACTTCTTGGAGAGTGGTGTCTCCTAGATTGGCTAGGTGTCACTTGGGAACCTCCGACAAGATTGTGGACTTGAACCAAGGAGTTTGTAAGGGCAAGGAGATCGCCTACTTCGTGAAGATCTACCGCTAGTGAGGCAAGTCCTTCGTGGGCGACGGCCATGGTGGGATAGACAAGGTTGCTTCTTCGTGGACCCTTCGTGGTTTGAAGTCTCCATCAACATGGATGTACGATAGCACCACCTATCGGAACCACGCCAAAAACATCCGTGTCTCCAATTGCGTTTGAATCCTCCAAACCCTTCCCTTTACTTTCTTGCAAGTTGCATGCTTTAATTTCCGCTGCCTATATACTCTTTGCATGCTTGCTTGAATTGTGTGATGATTGCTTGACTTGTCCTAAGATAGCTAAAATCTGCCAAACTCTAAAATTGGGAAAAGGTTAAGTTTTTAATTGGTCAAGTAGTCTAATCACCCCCCTCTAGACATACTTCAAGGTCCTACACTTATGCCTAGTGTTTTGTTCCACTATTGTCGCCCTAGTTTCCGTTATACCGGTGTTATGTTCCTTGATTTTGCGTCCCTAACACGGTGAGGGGTATTGGACCCTCTCGACGCTCGCTTTGAATAAAACTCTTCCAAGGAGGCCCAACATTGGTTTTAACATTTTCCATAATAATACTTGAACCTAATAATTAATTGGCATAGGGTGTCCCGAACCCGAGGATTTTTCTCCATACAGGGCGGGGCCAGCGCTGATGGTGTTGGTCCTAAACATAGCCACTTGCGGTGCCACCCCTTCACCAGGGGTTTTTGGTTGCCGTATGTACTGCTCATCTGGACGTGTCCTGAGACTAGATACGCGCGGCTACTATCAGGGTGTCGACACGCCGGGAGGCTTTGCTGGATTAGTTTTACCATTGTCGAAATGTCTTATGCACCAGGATCCCGAGTTTGATCGGATGTCCCGCGATGGAGGATTGTCTTCATGAATCGTTAGCTTATAATGGGCTAAGTTGGGACACCCCTGCAGGGTTTAAACGTTCGAAAGCCATGCATGCGGTTATGTGGCAGATGGGAATTTATTAATATCCGGTTATAGAGAACTTGACACCAGATCCAAATTAAATACACCAACCGCGTGCATAACCGTGACGGTCTCTTTTCTTGTGGGTCGAGAAGAGAACACGGTGGGGTTATGTTTGAACATAAGTAGCTCAGGATCACTTCTTGATCATTACTAGTTTGCGACCATTTGCGTAGCTTCTCATCTCATTCTTGTAACCGTAAGTTAGCCACCATACATGCTTAGTCGCTTGCTGCAACCTCACCACTTATCCATTTCCATACCTATTAAGCTTTGCTAGTCTTGATACCCATGGAAATGGGATTGCTGAGTCATTGTGGCTCACAGATTACTACAACACCAGTTGCAGGTACAGGTAATGCAATAATCCGACGTGAGAGCGATGCTTGCTTGTTTTGAGTTCTTCTGCTTCGTCGTTCGGGGGATAGGTTCCTGGTCGACAGCCTGGGCTAGTAGGGTGGATGTCGTTTGAGTTTTTGTTTGTGTTTCATCTATAGTCAGATGTTGCTCTTATGTATGGTGTTGTTGTACTCATGTGGAATTGAATGCCTTTTGTATGTATCCTCAACTATTATGCAATGGTACGATGTAATGATTTCCACCTTGCAAAAGCGTCTCCAATATGCGCTTCTATCCTTGGTGGGACCTTCGAGTTCCTTTAGGATAGGGTCGCATATTGAGCATGACACACAAGCACCCCGCCGAGACAACCACAGACAAGCTCAAGGCCATCGCCCTATCCAAGCCCCCTCTCTGGGATCCCTCATTAAGCAAGTCCAAGTAATATCTCTTCTTGATGATCTTTTTGGTGATCATGATCGTCTTTTTTCATCTAACACGCAATACTAGTACTAGTAGTACAACTTTCTGGGTGATCTTGCATGTGATTTTTGTGTGCCAAATGACGGTTATAAATTTCTCTTTTGACCAAAACATGTGAGACGTTGACATCCATATGATTATTGCACATAACACTGATTTGTTATAGATTACATTCAACTACTTTATGTATCAATGCTAGCTGTAGGAAATGCAAGATTTTAGCTCTCATGCCTTTGAAGGGAGTATATTAGCCTCAATAACTTGTGTTATGGATATTGCAAGTAATCCCTCTGCTCTTGTGCCAGTACTAGGAAAATTCTAATAGATAGAAGTTTACCAGTAGCGTTTGTTTATGACCCCACGCTACTAGTAGTTAGTAGTAGGGCCGGGTAGAAAGAGAGCTACTGGTATTCATTAGCAGCAGCGCTTGTTTCCTTGTACCATGCTACTGCTAAGTGTGCCACACCATACCCCCTAATGAATAAATATTAGCAGCGCTGGTCGCCTAACTGGCGCTACTGTTAGTTTAGGATCTATAGCGCCTGTTTAAGTAAACGCGCTACTGCTATTTCTTCTATGTGTAACATTTTACCAATAGCGTGTTTTCCTAGCCCGCGCTATAGGTAGTGCAACACCTAGCCGTAGATATTTTGCAGGCGCCCATAGCAATAGCGCCCATAGGTGACCCGCGCTAATACTATGGCTGCCACCCACCTACCACCTTTCCCCCTTTCTTCCTCCCCTCTCTTCTTCCTCCCCCTTCCTTTCTCCCCCTTTCCTTGCACCTTGCTTGTTCCTTTGCATGCCCCCCTCCTCCCCCTCTTCTTTGCCCCTCCACCACCCCTCCATTAAAGCCCTCCCTGATGACCCACAAGTATATGGATCAATTGTAGCCCTTTTCGATAAGTAAGAGTTTCGAAACCAATGAGGAGCAGAAGGAAATGACAAGTGGTTTTCTGCAAGTTAATGTCTGCAAGTGCTAAAATTGTAGTAACAAAAGTGTAGCAAGGTAGCCCAGTCCTTTTGAGGCAAAGGACATGCCAAAATGGTTTCTTATGATAAGCAAAGTGTTCTTGAGGGTACACGGGAATATCATCTAGTCACTTTCATCATGTTGACTTAATTCGTGTTTGGTACTTTCATAATTTGATATGTGGGTGGACCGGTACTTAGGTGTTGTTCTTACTTGAACAAACCTCCTACTTATGATTAACCCTCTCGCAAGCATCCGCAACTACGAGAAAAGTATTAAGAATAAATTCTAACCATAGCATTAAACTTTTGGATCCAATCGGTCCCTTACGGAATAGCGCATAAAAGGGGGTTTAAGATTCTCTCACTCTCGCAACCCACCATCTAATAACTACTCCATAATGCATTCCCTTAGGTCCAAATATGGTGAAGTGTCATGTAGTCGACGTTCACATGACACCACTAAGAGAATGGCAACATACATACCATCAAAATATCGAACACATATCAAGTTCACATGATTACTTACAACATGATTTCTCCCATGGACTCAAGAATTAAAGTAACTACTAACAAATGATAATCATGCTCAAGATCAGAGGGGTATTGAATAGCATAATGAATCTGAACATATAATCTTCCACCAAATAAACCATATAGTAATCAATTACAAGATGTAATCAACACTACTAGTCACCCACGGGGACCAATCTATAGTTTTGATACAAAGATTGAACGCAAGAGATGAACTAGGGTTTGAGTGGAGTTGGTGCTATGAAGATGTTGATGAAGAAAGCCCTCCCCAAGATGGGAGAGTTGTTGGTGATGATGATGATGATGATTTCCCCCTCCGGGAGGGAAGTTCCCCCAGCGGAATCGCTCCGCTAGATGGCAAAAGTGCTCCTGCCCAAGTTCCGCCTCGAGGCGGCGACGCTTCATCCTGAATGGCCTCTTATTGTTTTTTCTAGGTCAAAATGAATTATATACTAGAAGATGGGCACCAGAGGTGGGCCGAGGAGGGCAGCACCCACTAGGGCGCGCCTGGGCCTCCTAGCACGCCCAGGTGGGTTGTGCCCACCAGGTGGCCCTCCTCTGGTACTTTTTTGCTCCAATATTACTTAAATATTCCATAAAAAATCCTCGGGGAGTTTCAGCTCATTTGGAGTTGTGCAGCATAGGTAGCTTGACGTAGCCTTTTCAGGTCCAGATTTTCAGCTGCCAGAATTCTCCCCCTGGGTGCATACCTAGCATATTATGACAGAAAAGGCATTAGAATTACTCCAAAAACTATTATTATACAATAAAACAACATAAATAACAGTAGGGAAACATTATGCAAAATGGACTTATCAACTCCCCCAAGCTTAGACCTCGCTTGTCCTCCAGCGAAAAACGAAATCGAAAAACATGTCCACATGCTTAGAGAGAGAGAGGTATTGATAAAAACAAAAATATAGACATTGCAGCATCATGTGACTTATTATAACAGCAACAAGCTTTAATATAAAACTTTTATTATGGAACTCTGATCATAGACTTCTCATGAACAAGTGACAATTCATCACAACAATGAAGTATAAATCATAAAATCTATGGGAAACCAACAAACTATTTTCTTAGTCAACTTTGCAACTACAATTCATCATCTTTTCAGGAAGGGTCATGTCTCGGAGCCTTTAGGAAAGTCCAAATACTCAACCATCATTTTGTCTTCTATGATTGCTAACACTCACCGCGGACACATGAGCAAAACGTTTCAACCGGACACAAAGAAAGGTAAGGGCTTATAGGTTCGCCTCCCAACACACTCACCTCAAGGGTGATGTCAACAATAATAACTTATGCCACCCATATTGAACTAGACATATGTTGCTAGTTCGTTCCTCACCACATGATGCTTGCCAAAGGAGAAAAATAAAAGGAATAGAGAGAAAAACTTTGACTCTTTCATAAAAGTAAATACATGAAAGTAAAAGATAGGCCCTTCGCAGAGCGAAGCAGAGGTTGCCATGCGCTTTTTGTTTGTATGCTCAACCCCTTAGTGCAAGAGAACGTCACGTTATATTGCCCCTTGTGATGGCAACCTTTATTATGTAGTCTGTCGCTTTTATTCTTCACCATCACAAGTTCATACAATGCTCAATTTTACCCTACACTAAATGATCTCACACTTTTATAAGCAATTTTTATTGCCCTTTTTTGCACTGATGAGAACTTACTTGAAAGATCTTACTCAATCCATAGGTAGTTATGGTGGACTCTCAAACAAGATAGGGTTTAAGGGTTTTGGATGCACAAGTAGTATCTCTACTTAGTATGGAATTTTTGGCTAGCAAAGATAGGGGAGAGCACCATATGTTGAAGGATCTATGACAATATGACTTCTATGTGAATTGAACAAACCTAAATCATTAAGTTGTCTTCCTTGTCCAACGTCAACAATTTTGGCATATAATATTTTGGTGGGTGCTCACAATCACAAAAGATTACGATGATAGTATATTTATATGTGAATATTCTCTTCCCTTATTAATTCTTTCATGTGTTGCATCATTGGCCAATGCTATGTTTGTCAATCTACAAAAAAAAATCTACTTATACTTTTCCTTATGTAATGGCATCACTTACCATAAGATTAGCATATTATCTTTCTTTTTATTGCAGCAAGAAAGTAAAGAAGGCAAAACTCAAACTGAACTTTATTATATCTCGCACACGATTACAAGGATTGATCACTAAGCAAACTCACAAAAAGAAAGGATTGAACTAAACTTTTATTCATCTAATAGCAAAAGATAACCATTGATTGAACTAAGAAAATAAAGGCAAAAGATAGTGGACATTGATACGATACTAGGGCACCTCCCCCAAGCTTGGCGAAAGCCAAGGGGAGTGCCCATAACCAATACTCAATTTTCTTTTGGTGGTGATGAAGTAGAACCAATTTTGTCCAATATATCGCTCAGCATATCCCTTAAGATGTGAATCTCTCGAAGAGCTTGACGGAGCAGCTCAGTGTTCCTCTCTATTTCAGCCATGATATGCTTATTTTCTAGACCCCAAGAGTTTGTCCCTGCATCACTTTGTCTTGGATGAGATATGTCCCAATTGGACGGTATATGCACACGTGGAGTGTTTTCGAACCTATAATTATGAATCAAATTGTGAAAACTATTTCGATACAACATGTGTAGGGGCGTCCTTGTAGGGAGTACTTCCGGATCTCCTAGGCTCTCTTGATTGTCTAGGGACCTCATGGCTTGGTGGGGGTTAGGATGAGTGGAGATACTAGCCAGGGTCCCTCTCTCAGAAGTCAGAGGGTCAATTCCGAAAGAGTCCCCTCATCTTCCTCCATAGCGGTCTCCTCAAATTCCTCTCCTCTGGATTATACCTGAGGCAACCAAGCTTCACCTTCTTCAGTCTTGGAGGAGGGAGAAAACATGATGCTTGGCTCAACAGATCTGACAGAAGATAGCAAGAAAAGAAAACAGGAGATTTCTCCACAATATGGAGGTTAACAGGTTTGGGAAGTATTTATAGAAATTTTTTATCTCGGGGAACTAGCAAAACGGAAGAAAAACAGAGATCGGAAAGTACCCGAGGTGGGCACAACCCACCTGGGCGTGCCAGACAAGTGTATCGTGCCCACCAGGGTCACTTTCCTGGAAGTTTATCATTTACCTAATTTTCTAAATATTCCAGAACTCACAAAAAATATTTTTGCGGACTTTTCGGAGTCCGTTTACTTACTGTATCATGTACCTCCTTATTTCCATGATTCTGGAGTGTTCCGGAAGGACAATTTTATGCGTTCTTCCGGTGTCAAAGTTTGAATAACATTGCTTTCTACACTAATGGGCGTACTTGAGATATAGTGTTTTATTCGTTGCCCATTGACAACCTTCAGGTTAGTCCCTTCGGCGTTATTTATTTTGATAGCTCCAGATCAATAGACCTCCACGATGACATATGGTTCTTCCTATTTGGAGAGGAGTTTTCCTGCAAAGAACCTGAAACAAGAGTTGTACAAAAGAACATATTCTCCTACTTTGTACTCACACTTCTGGATTCTTTTGTCATGCCATCTTTTAACTTTTTCTTTGAATAACTTAGCATTTTCATAAGCATGGGTTCTCCATTCATCTAATGAGCTAATATCAAATAACCTCTTTTCTCCAGCAAGCTTGAAATCATAATTGAGTTCTTTTATTGCCCAAAATGCTTTATGTTCTAACTCAAGAGGTAAATGACAAGCTTTTCCATATACCATTTTATATGCAGACATACCCATAGGATTTTTGTAAGCTGTTCTGTAAGCCCAAAGTGCATCATCTAATTTCTTAGACCAATTCTTCCGGGACCTATTAAGAGTCTTTTGTAAGATTACTTTTATTTCTCTATTGCTAAGTTCAACTTGACCACTAGACTAAGGATGATAAGGTGACGTAATTCTCTGGTTAACATCATACTTAGCAAGCATCTTACGGAAAGCACCATGAATAAAGTGTGAACCACCATCAGTCATTAAATATCTAGGGACTCCAAACCTTGGGAAAATAACTTCCTTAAGCATTTTAATAGAGGTATTGTGATCATCACTACTGGTTGGAATAGCTTCTACCCACTTAGTAACATAATCTACAACAACCAAAATAGGTGTATACTCATTAGAGGAAGGAAAATGTCCCATAAAGTCAAATCCCCAAACATCAAATGGTTCAACAGCAAGTGAATAATTCATAGGAATTTCTTGACGCTTACTGATATTACTTATTCTTTGGCATTCATAGAAAGATGAGACAAACTTACGGGCATCCTTGAAGAGAGTAGGCCAATAAAAACTAGATTGCAATACCTTATGAGCGGTTTTGTCTCCTGCATGATGTCCTCCGTAAGCTTCGGAGTGACATTTCTGTAGGATTTGTTCCTGTTCATGCTCAGGTACACAACGTCTAATAATACCAGCTACTCCTTCTTTATAAAGATGTGGGTCATCCCAAATGTAATGCCTTAAATCATAAAAGAATTTTTTCTTTTGTTGGTACATGAAGCTACGTGGTATGTATTTAGCAACAATATAATTAGCATAGTCAGCATACCAAGGTGTACTATGAGAAACATTTATTGCAGCTAGTTCTTCATCAGGGAGGCTATCATTAATAGGTTGTGGGTCATCAAGAATATTTTCAAGTCTAGACATGTTATCAGCTACGGGGTTCTCTGCTCCTTTCCTAACAGTAATATGCAAACCAAATTCTTGTAGCAGAAGAACCCACTTAATGAGTCTAGGTTTAGCATCTTTCTTTTCCATCAGATATTTTATAGCAGCATGATCAGTGTGAACAATTGCTTTAGAATCAACAATGTATGATCTGAATTTATCACAAGCAAACACCGCTAGTAAGAATTCTTTTTCAGTAGTAGCATAGTTTCATTGAGCAATGTCTAGAGTTTTACTAGCATAATGAATAACTTTTAGTTTCTTATCAACTCTTTGTCCTAGAATAGCACCAGCAGCATAATCACTAGCATCACACATAATCTCAAAAGGCAAGTTCCAATCGGGTGGTTGAACAACAAGTCCAGTGGTTAAGGCTTTCTTTAGTGTTTCAAAGGCTTCCATACAATCATCATCAAACACAAAGGGAATATCCTTTTGCAAAAGATTAGTAAGAGGCCTAGAAATTTTAGAAAAGTCTTTGATGAACCTCCTATAGAAACCATTATGACCAAGGAAACTACGAATAACTTTGATATCTTTATGACAGGGCTTTTTCTCAATTGCATCAACCTTGGCTTTGTCCACCTCAATGCCTCTTTCAGAAATTTTATGGTCCAAGACAATACCTTCGTTAACCATAAAGTGGCACTTCTCCCAATTCAAGACAAGATTTGTTTGTTCACATCTCTGCAAAACTCGATCATGTTTGCTTAAACAATCATCAAAAGACTTCCCATAAACAGAAAAGTCATCCATGAAAACCCCAACAATCTTTTCAAAAAAATTAGAGAATATAGCATTCATACATCTTTGAAAGGTAGCAGGTGCATTACATAAACCGAAAGGTATACATCTATAAGAAAATGTTCCAAAAGGACAAGTAACAGTGGCCTTTTCTTGATCAGATTGTAAAACCAGTATTTGTGAAAAGCTAGAGTATCCATCAAGGAAGCAAAAATATGTGTGCTTAGATAGTCATTCTAACATTTGATCAATAAAAGGGAAAGGGTAATGTTCTTTTCTAGTAGATTTATTTAATTTTCTATAATCAATTACCATTCTATAGCGCATGACAATTCGTTGTGGAATAAGCTCATTCTTGTCATTAGGGACAACAATAATACCTCCCTTCTTGGGGACACAATGAACAGGACTTACCCATCTACTATAAGCTATAGGATAGATTATACCTGCTTCCAGAAGTTTCAATATTTTCATTCTTACCACTTCTTTCATTTTCGGATTTAACCGACGTTGGTGATCAACAATGGGTTTAGCATCAAGTTCCATATTAATCTTGTGTTGACATAGAGTGGGACTAATGCCCTTAAGATCATCAAGAGTATATCCAATAGCAGCCCTGTGCTTCCTTAGAACTTTCAATAATCTTTCTTCTTCATGTTCTGAAAGGTTAGCACTAATAATAACAAGATATATCTTCCTTTCATCAAGATAAGCATATTTCAAGGTGTCTGGCAATTGTTTTAATTCGAACACAGGATCACCTTTAGGTGGAGGAGGACCTCCCAGAGTTTCAATAGGCAAATTGTGTTTAAGTAGAGGTTGTTGTTCGAAAAAGATTTTCTCGATTTCATTTCTTTCACGCATATGCAAATCATTTTCATTGTTTAGCAAGTATTGTTCCAAAGGATCAGTAGGAGGCACAACAATAGAAGCAAGAACAATAATTTCATCCTTACTAGGCAAATCTTTCTTATGAGGTTGTTTACTAAACTTGGAAAAATTAAACTCATGAGATTCATCACCAAAGCTAACACTGACAGTTTGGTTCTTACAATCAATTTTAGCATTGACGTTGTTCAAGAAAGGTCTACCAAATATAATGGGACAAAATTCATCTTGTGGGGTGGTAAGAACAATAAAATCAGTAGGGTATTTTATCTTCCCACACAAGACTTCAACATCTCTCAGAATCCCAATAGGTGATATAGTATCTCTATTGGCAAGTTTAATAGTAACATCTAAGTCTTCTATTTCAGCAAGTGCTATTTCATCTCTAATTTCTTCATATAAGGAGAAGGGAATAGCACTCACACTAGCACCTAGGTCACATAATGCATAATAACAGTGATCTCCTATCTTAACTGAGACAACAGGCATGCCAACAACCGGTCTATGTTTATCTTTTCCTTCAGGTTTAGCAATTCTAGAAGCTTCATCAGAGAAGTAAATAACATGGCCATCAATATTATCAACTAAGAGATCTTTAACCATAGCAACACTAGGTTCAAATTTGGTTTGTTCATAAGGTTTGGGTGTTCTAACATAACTTTTTTTAGCGACAGTTGAAGCTTTAGCATGTTCCTTCATCCTAACAGGAAAAGGTGATTTTTCAATATAAGCAGTGGGAACAACTGGATCAACGTTGTAAAATAATAGTTTCGTCTTTAGCTTTTACCAGTTCTTTAACTTCTTCTTTAATTGGTGGATGATATTTAAACCACTTATCCTTAGGGAGATCAACATGAGTAGCAAAAGATTCACGAAAGGAAGCTACTATCTCAGAGTCAAGTCCATATTTAGTGCTAAACTTTTGAAAAGCATCGGTATTCACAAAAGATTTAACACAATCAAACTTAGGTTCAATACCTGACTCCTTACCTTCGTCGAGTTCGCAATCTTCAGATTTGCATTTAATTCTTTCTAAAAGATCCCACCAGAATTCAATAGTCTTCTTCATAAAAGAACCAGTACAAGAAGTATCGGACATGGATTGATCAGTACGAGAGAGCCGAGCATAAAAGTTCTGAATAATAATTTCTCTCGAGAGCTCATGATTGGGGCATGAATATAACATTGACTAAAGCCTCCCCCAAGCTAGAGCGATACTTTATACTTCATGAGGCCAAAAATTATATATATAATTCTGATCACGATGAACTAGATGCATAGGATAAAATTTCTGATGAAATTCCAATTTCAAACGGTTCTAGTTCAAAGATCCAATATCATCGCATAGCCTATACCATGTCAATGATTTTCCCTTCAAAGATAAAGGGAAAACCTTCTTCTTAGCTTCATCTTCGGGCAAACCTCCAAGCTTAAATAATCCACAAATTTCATCCACATATATCAAGTGCATATCAGGATTTTTGGTTCCATCTCCTGCATAAGGATTAGCTAGAAGTTGTTCTAACATACCCGAAGGAATTTCATATTCAATATTTTTAGTAGGTGCAGTAGGTTGAGGGGTAACTAATTGTGGTTCCGGTCGAGGTGAAGATACCCCGAACAAACCTCTCAAAGAATTGTTTTCCATAGTAGCAAGTGGCAATAAATTCAAGCATGTAGTAATAATATTTCCTTACCAATTTCCACTTACCAAGAGCGCTTCACTCCCCAGCAATGGCGCCAGAAAATTTCCTTGATTACCCAAAAGCATATGGGATCAATTGTAGACCGTTTCGATAAGTAAGAGTGTCGAAGCCAACAAGGAGAAGAAGGAAATGACAAGTGGTTTTCAGTAAGGTAATGTCTGAAAGTGCTAAAATTGTAAGTAGCAGAGTAGTTTGGTAGCAAGATAATTTGTAACGAGCAAGTAACAAAAGTAGTAACAAAAGTGCAGCAAGGTAGCCCAATCCTTTTGAGGCAAAGGACAGGCCAAAACGGTTTCTTATGATAAGCAAAGTGTTCTTGAGGGTACACGGGAGTTTCATCTAGTCACTTTCATCATGTTGGATTAATTCGTGTTCGGTACTTTGATAATTTGATATGTTGGTGGACCGGTGCTTAGGTGCTATTCTTACTTGAACAAACCTCCTACTTATGATTAACCCTCTCGCAAGCATCCACAACTACGAGAAAAGTATGAAGAATAAATCCTAACCATAGCATTAAACTTTTGGATCCAATCGGTCCCTTATGAAATAGCGCATAAACTGGGGTTTAAGCTTCTGTCACTCTCGCAACCCACCATCTAATAACTACACCACAATGCATTCCCTTAGGACCAAATATGGTGAAATGTGATGTAGTCGACATTCACATGACACCACTAAGAGAATGAAAACAGACATACCATCAAAATATCAAACTCATATCAAGTTCACATGATTACTTGCAACATGATTTCTCCCGTGACCTCAAGAACGAAAGTAACTACTCACAAATGATAACCATGGTCAAGATCAGAGGGGTATTGAATAGCGTAATGGATCTGAACATATAATCTTCCACCAAATAAAACATATAGTAATCAACTACAAGATGGAATCAACACTACTAGTCACCCATGGGAACCAATCTATAATATTGATACAAAGATTGAACATAAGATCTGAACTAGGTTTTGAGAGGAGTTGGTGCTGTAAAGGTGTTGATGAAGATAGCCCTCCCCAAGATGGGAGAGTTGTTGGTGATGATGATGACAATGATTTCCCCCTACAGGAGGGAAGTTCCCCTGGCGGAATCGCTCCGCTGGATGGCAAAAGTGCTCCTGCCCAAGTTCCGCCTCTAGGCGATGGCGCTTCATCCCGAATGTCCTCCCCTTGTTTTTGCTAGGTAAAAATGACTTATATACCAGAATATGGGCACCCGAGGTGGGCCGAGGAGGGCAGCACCCACCAGGGCGCGCCTGGGCCTCCTGGCGCGCCCAGGTGTGTTGTGCCCACCTGGTGGCCCTCCTTTGGTACTTATTTGCTCCAATATTCCTTAAATATTCCATAAAAAATCGGGGAGTTTCAGCTCATTTGGAGTTGTGCAGAATAGGTAGCTTGACGTAGCTTTTTTCGGTCCAGATTTCCAGCTGCCAGAATTCTTCCCCTTGGTGCATACCTTGCATATTATGAGAGAAAATACATTAGAATTACTCCAAATAGCATTATTATACAATAAAACAACACAAATAATAGTAGGGAAACATGATGCAAAATGGACGTATCACTCCCTCCCCCTCTTCTTTGCCCTCCACCACCCCCTCTTCTTTGCCCCCTCCACCACCCCCTCCATTAATGCCCTCCCTCCCCCTCTTCTTTTCCCACCACCACCCCATTCCATTAATGCCTTCCCTCTCCTCTCCCTCTCCTCCCTCTCTCTCCCTAGCTCCCTCTTTCCCTAGATAGCTAGCTAGTTAGAGCTATACCTAGAGCTAATAGGTAATTAAGAAGAAAGGTGGTCGATATCCCTCTCGACACCTAGGTGAGCAAAAAAAGTGTTTGTGTGTGGATAGGACCGACACTATATATATGGGAAATATGAGAATATACCGAATTGTGTGTGGAATAATTTGAGTTGCCTCCATTGTGTATTTGTTGAAATAATGTGGGTGACATGAGTTGCGTATGTTTTGCCGAAATGATGATTCAATTCCGTTTCGGCGAATTTCAGGCAAACTCAGTATGTCCTATGTTTAGGGAAGGTCATGCCGAATTTTCGTATGAATTTGATCCATTCATGCATACGTGGTTATAATATTTGCTCCGCGCGCAGGTGATCATGAAGGTCAATGGAAGGATGGTGGAAAGATACTGGCAATCTGCGGTGGACGACATGTATGAAAAAAGACTGAAGGGTGTTGTATGCCCATGTCGAAAATGCAAAGGAATAGTCAGGCTCGAACCCTTTGAGGATGGTAAATTCAAGGCACACCTGCTCATGCATGGTTTCATGGATGGCCATACTCGGTGGATAAGTGAAGAGATGGTGAGGACGTCGACGGGGCAGGTAATAACGACATGGGGCACCAGACAAAGAGATGACGGTATTATGTGCCCGAAGAGGAAGACGGCCTTGTAAATGTCCATAGCGAAGAGGCACTTCAAGGCGGAGAAGACGCGTACACGCCATCATCTTCGTCGCTACTAAGTTCAGTCATGCGGGACCCGCATGTTCGAGACTTGCTTCGCAAGAAGACGACTAGAGACAGAGCTACTTCTAGAGAGGAGGCCAAACTGGCGCAACTGGAGGTAGACTCGATGACTCCTTTGTATGATGGTTGCGATCCCGAGGTGACCTACTTGAGTTTCATAGTAGAACTTCTAAATACGAAGGCAAAAAACAAATGGACGGATGCACACCTGGATGAGCTTCTAAAGTATCTAAAGAAGGTTCTTCCCGCGGGAAGCCTGTGTCCTACTAGTGTTGAGGAGGCAAAGAAAATCGTCTGCCCTCTTGATCTGCCACACATTAGATATCACACATGCATCAATGATTACATCATATATCGGAACGAGCACGCGGAGAAAACCATCTTTCCAAAGTGTAATGCTTCACGTATAAAAAGGCCGGAAAGAAAGCTCCACAGAAAGTTGTATGGTACTTTTCGATCACTCCATGTCTGCATCGATATTTCGTAGATCCTAAGGAAGAAAAGCTTATGCGCTGGCATGTGGAGAGGGTGAAGCCAGATGACGGAGATGATACGAAGGTGAGACACCTCGCAGATGCTAGCCAGTGGAGAGCATTAAACGCTGAATTTGTTTTTTCGCAAATGATCCAAGGAACATCGTGCTTGGCGCTAGTAGTGATGGCATGAATCCGTTTGGCAACCAGAGCACCAATCATAGCACATGGCCCGTATTTGTATGGATGTACAACCTCCCCCTGGTTGTGCATGAAAGAAAAATACATACACATGGCTGTTCCTATTCAAGGGCCAAGACAACCGGGAAATTATATAAATCTGTATCTCAGGTTACTGAAAGAGAAGTTACAGACCTTATGGACAACGCTGACCAGGACATGGAATGCAAGCAAAGGAGAGTATTTCTACATGAGAGCCGCGCTGATCATGACGGTGCAGGACTATCTCGGTTACGACTATCTCTCTGGCCAGGTGTGCCACGGATATTGCAGATGCACGAGCTTCATGGATGATACAACTTCTCAGCAACTTTCGAAAGATGGCGGGTCTTCGAAAATCGTGTACATTGGGCATTGAAGATGGCTCGAGAAGGAGGACCCGTGGAGAAAGCATGGACATCTATTCCATGGTAAGGCTGAGCATCGAGGTCCTCCACGTAAGCATAGCGGTGCAGAAATATATGAGTTATTGAAGAACTGGGAAGAGTGCCCCTCGCCGGGAAAGACGAAGAAAAAGGGCCGGAGCCGCTGCTGAAGTTATGGAAGACGAGATCTGTTTTCTGGGACTTGGAATACTGGCCCAAAGTCGACACTCCTCATAGCCTTGATCAAATGCATATCACAAAAAAATATCCTCGAGAGTTTTCTTGGAACATTGATGAACATGCCAGAGAGGACCAAGGATGGGTCGAAGGCAAGAAAAGACTTGGAATTTTTGAATATGAGGAAATATCTCCAAATGCCCGGTTAAATGTCGTCAGAGGAGACCGAGACAGAGACGGAGAAGGAAGATAGGGCGAAAAAGTAAACAAGAAGGAACAACAATATTGCCCCCCTCTTGCTTCACCTTATATCCGAAGGAGGTCGACCAATTGTTCAAGTGCCTTGCCAGAATCAAAGTTAGTTCCGGGTACTGTGAGAAGATAAGCAGATATCTGGACACTTAGAGAAAAAGGTTCAGCAGGATGAAGTCTCACGACTGTCATGTGATGATGACACAGTTACTTCCGGTTGCACTTAGAGGGAATTATGGACACACATGTGCGTGAGACGTTTATTGACCTATGACACTTTTTTGATGCTATCTCTCAAAAGTGGATCAATGTGAAGCAACTCCATAGGCTACAGGAAGAGATCGTTGTCATACTGAATGAGATAGAGATGTACTTCCCGCCCGTGTTCTTTGATATCATGGTGCAGCTATGTGTCCACATCGTGGACGACATCACCAACCTAGGGCCAACATTCCTGCACAGCATGATGCCATTCGAGAGGATGAATGGGGTCATCAAAGGATTCATTCATAACATGTCCTGTCTAGATGGACGCATAGCCCAGGGATATCTGACCAAAGAGTGCATCTCTTTCTGGGAGAGTTATCTAGTAGACACCAGAGACACTATTGTTGGTTTTCCCGTGAACAAGCACTATGGAAGGCTCGAAGGCGAAGGTCACACCAACGGTCATAGGGATGTGAATGTGTTACGCTCGGGCCAACAAAACAACTTTGACAGGGAAAACTTAGTAGTGCTACAACACCTAGATGTGCTATAATATTTCGTGACACTACAAAAAGAGAACATCGCAAAGAAGTATTGTGACCGTGGGGTGCACATGATGGATGCTGAAGTTATTTAGAGAGCACAACTCCACTTTCTTGCATTGGTTCCAAGAGCGAGTTATGGCTAATCCCTCGGAAGAGGGCTGTCCGAACGGAACACTCATATACGCCTAAGCACATGGCTCGTCGACCAACCTCACGACTTATCAAGTGTACGATATCAACGGATACACATTCTACACGGAGGAGAAAGATATAAACAGTGAGGACCAAAACTCAAGGGCGACGATGGAAGCCATGACCGGGAACGTAATTGAAAGATATTACAGAAGGGTCGAAGAGATATGGGAGCTTACCTACTCTGGATTGCAAAGCGTGACGATGTTCCGTGTCAGATGAGCTAAGAATGTACAAAGAGAAAACTGACATTTCACTACCATGTGTATACCCGACTCCGATAGCAGTACCGTCAACACCATGGCCAAAAATGAGGCATGGCTACACGCTAAACATGTGACACAATGTTTCTTCATAACCGACCCGAGCAATCCCAACCGTGTTGTCGTGAGAAGAGGAAAAAGGAGCATCGTTGGAATGGATGGAGTCGCCAACAAGGAAGACTACGACTAGTATGGTGATCCGATGAGGGGAGATGATGCTGATGATGATGATGAAACATACATCAAAAGAAGAATGAAGACTACATTTCCTACAAAAGATCGTAATCCCTGGAAAAGGAAAAGTCACGACCATGGGCTCAATTATTCGACAACGAACAAAAGAGGGAAGAAGATCAGTCTGAAGTGTCGTCGTCGCCCAAGCTGACAAACTAATCCACAAATTTAGTGTGTATCTATTTTGTATAGTGCCATTAGAGGTCAAATGATGTAATATATGTTATACTAATTATTATCCAGAGGGTAAACAGTGGTATTGCTTCAACGATAGACCAAATTAAACCCTTGCTAGCTAGAGCTATATATACCCCTGCTATACAAACTTGTACAAACGCAAATGAAAGATAAGAAAAAGAAAAGTGCAAATGAAAGATAAAGAAAAAGGAAGGAATAAGTTGTGGAAAATGAAATGAAAAAAAAGCAAGGAAGTTTGTGGAAAATGAAATGAAATAAAAATAAAAATAAAAAGAAAAAGAAAAAGAAAAAGTTAGCAGTAGCGCGGTTGTTCTGGGCAGTACTATAGCTAACTTAGTGATAGCACGTTTTGCCAAGACGCGCTATAGCTAAGTTGCCTACAACACCGATCTGAAAGTTCATATATGTTTCCTCTCTCTCTCTCTCACTCTAGATCCCCTTTATCTCTGAGCTCACGCCACCGTTGACGCCGCACCTGACCCCAACACCGTCGCCATCGACCCCCCGGCCCGGCCCATGCCCTAGGTCCACCCCCCGGCCTGGCCCTCCCCCGAGAAGTACGCCCAACCCCCACTGCCTCCGACGACCCTGACCCCGGCCATCCCCAACACTGGGGTGCGTGATACGTCTCCAACGTATCTATAATTTTTTATTGCTCCATGATACTTTATCTACTGTTTTGGACTATATTGGGCTTTATCTTTCACTTTTATATTACTTTTGGACTAACCTATTAACCAGAGGCCCAGCCCAAAATTGTTGTTTTTTGCCTTTTTCAGTATTTCGAAGAAACAGAATATCAAACGGAGTCCAAACGGAGTGAAACCTTCGGGGTCGTGATTTTCCAACCGAACGTGACCCAGGAGACTTGGACCCTACTCCAAGAAGCGCCAGAGGCGGTCACGAGGGTGGAGGGCACGCCCCCCTGGGCGCACCCCCTACCTTGTGGGCCCACTGACGCTCCATCGATGTACTCCTTCCTCCTATATATACCTACATATCCCTGAACGATCAGAAGGAGCCAAAAACCTAATTCCACCGCCGCAACCTTCTGTATCCATGAGATCCCATCTTGGGGCCTGTTCCGGAGCTCCGCCGGAGGGGGCATCCACCATGGAGGGCTTCTACATCAACACCATAGCCCCTCCGATGAAGTGTGAGTAGTTTACTTCAGACCTTCGGGTCCATAGCTAGTAACTAGATGGCTTCTTCTCTCTTTTTGGACCTCAATACAATGTTCTCCCCCTCTCTCGTGGAGATCTATTCGATGTAATCTTCTTTTTGCGGTGTGTTTGTTGAGACCGATGAATTGTGGGTTTATGATCCAGCTTATCTATGAATAATATTTGAATCTTCTCTGAATTCTTTTATGTATGATTGAGTTATCTTTGCAAGTCTCCTCGAATTATCCGTTGGTTTTGGCCACCTAGATTGGTAGTTCTTGCAATGGGAGAAGTGCATGGCTTTGGGTTCAATCTTGCGGTGTCCTTACCCAGTGAAAAAAAGGGTTGCAAGGCACGTATTGTATTGTTGCCATCGAGGATAACAATATGGGGTATTTATCATATTGCATGAATTTATTCCTCTACATTATGTCATCTTTCTTAAGGCGTTACTCTGTTTTTAACTTAATACTCTAGATGCATGCTGGATAGCGGTCGATGAGTGGAGTAATAGTAGTAGATGCAGAATCGTTTCGATCTACTTGTCACGGACGTGATGCCTATATACATGATCATACCTAGATAACCTCATAACTATGCTCAATTTTGTCAATTGCTCAACAGTAATTTGTTCACCCACCGTAGAATACTTATGCTCTTGAGAGAAGTCACTAGTGAAACCTATGGCCCCCGGGTCTATTCTCATCATATCAATCTCCATCACTTTATTTACTTGTTGTGCTTTTACTTTTTACTTTGCATCTTTATACCAAAAATAGTAAAAAAATTATCTCTATCAGATCTCACTCTCTTAAGTGACCGTGAAGGGATTGACAACCCCTAATCGCGTTGGTTGCGAGTAGCTATCGTTTTCTGCAGGTACGAGGGACTTGCGCGTGACCTCCTACTGGATTGATACCTTGGTTCTCAAAACCTGAGGGAAATACTTACGCTATTGCGCTACATCATGCTCTCCTCTTCGGAGAAAACCAACGCAAGCTCGAGACGTAGCAAGAAGGATTTCTGGCGCCGTTGCCGGGGAGGCTTACGCAAAAGTCAACATACCAAGTACCCATCACAATCCCTATCTCTCGCATTACATTATTTGCCATTTGCCTCTCGTTTTCCTCTCCCCCACTTCACCCTTGCCGTTTTATTCGCCCTCTCTTTTTCGTTTGCCTTCTTCCCGTATGTATCTTTGTTTGTGTTTTCCTTGGGCCTTCTGTATGCTTGCATCTTCGCTCACTGAAAATCTATTGATATGGATCCACTTAAAGTGTTCTACTTGGATCATCTTCGATCTCTATGTGCTCATGCTGAAACCCCAACTAGCTTAGTTGAGGGCAAATCTTAAGATGAGCATTCTTGTTATGTGCGACACCATATATCTGAAAAAGGGAAACTATTATGGAGTCAAATTCAACGTTTGCAATGCTATGCTTGGAATTTATGTTGGGAATATGATTTTACTTGTTGTTCTGAAAACCCTAAAAAACACCTTCCCTACCAATGTGAGTTTAATGAAAATGAAATCTTATCTTCTTATGCAAATGGTGTTTACAGTTACTATGATATCGAACAAACTGAAGAATTTGTCGCTTTTAAGGGTGCTTATGAAGTTGCTTCTTTGATTGAAAAGTATGATATTACTCTCTATGAATTTGAAAATTTTGACATACTTAAATATTGCTATGAAAATTATGCTCACAATGTCCGTGTCAAAGAATTTATTGAGAGAATGACCGCTGCTTTGGAAGGAAAAATGATATGCATGAATCTATAGATAATGATGATTCCGATGATTTGATTGAAATAACCCTTGATGAACATGATGCTTGCTATCCTTGTGGCCATGATGCCAATATTTATGAAGATGAATTTGCTATAGTTCCTTATGTTAAACATGAGATCGTTGCTATTGCACCCATACTTGATAGTTCCTTCGATGAAAAGCATCATTGCAATGATTTTACTATAAATCCTCTTGATGTCAATTATGCCAATAATATGCAAAACCCTAAGCTTGGGGATGCTAGTTTTGTTGTGTCCACTATTTGTGGCAATGATCATGATTGGGGTGATTTTTCTTATGATCTTGAAAATTTATTTAATCCCCATGATGAATATGAGATTGATAATATTGTTTGCAATAATATTGAAAGTGGGTTTGGAAGAGTGTCAACTTTAGATCCCACATATTTAGAGAATGTTCAATCTTATGGTATTTTTGATAAAAGTGGGTTTGGACAGGTCATGACTTTAGTTAATGATAATCCCACTATTTTGGAAGAGTGTCAACTTTGCATGCATGTGGATCATGTTGAGAATATATTTTGTGATAGATATTTTGTTGAATTTGCCCATGATCCTACATGTAATTATTATGAGAGAGGAAAATATGGTTGTAGAAATTTTTATCTTATTAAATTACCTCTCGTCATGTTGAGATTGCTATCATCTCTTTCTTCTTCCTTGCATACGCTAGTTTTTGCTTGCCTTGCAAATTTTTTTGCTTATAATATGCCTATGCATATTAAGTATGTTAGACTTAGATGTGTTTGTCACGTGTTTCATGATGCTCTCTTTGTGCTTCAATTCTTGTCTTTCATGTGAGCATCATTAAAATCTCAATGCCTAGCTAAAAAGGCTTTAAAGAAAAGCGCTTGTTGGGAGACAACCCAATATTTTTCCTTGATGTTATTCAACAAATAATCCATCTACCTTCTGTTTGGATGTGGTTTTATGTTTTAATTAGTGTTTGTGCCAAGTAGGACCTATAGGATAACCTACGATGATAGTCGATTTGATTTTGCTGAAAAACAGAAATTTTGCGCACACGAATTTAGTTATGATAAATCACAGGAACGTGATTCTGCATTGATTCTTTTTGCTGCTGATCAATAAACAAATTGTTCAGGACTTCCTATTTTGGTAGAATTTTTAGAGTTCCGGAAATTTGCGTTAGTTACAGATTACTACAGACTGTTCTGTTTTTGACAGATTCTGTTTTGTGTATGTTGTTTGCTTATTTTGATGAATCTATGGCTAGTAAAATAGTTTATAAACCATAGAGAAGTTCGAATACAGTAGGTTTAACACCAATATAAATAAAGAATGACATCATTACAGTACTTTGAAGTAGTCTTTTGTTTTCTTTCTCTAACGGAGCTCACGAGATATCTGTTGAGTTTTGTGTTGTGAAGTTTTCAAGTTTTGGGTGAATTCTTTTGATGGATTATGGAACAAGGAGTGGCAAGAGCCTAAGCTTGGGGATGCCCATGGCACCCCCAAGACAATCCAAGGACACCAAAAAGTCAAAGCTTGGGGATGCCCCGGAAGGCATCCCCTCTTTCGTCCACTTCCATCGGTAATTTACTTGGAGCTATATTTTTATTCACCAACATGATATGTGTTTTGCTTGGAGCGTCTTGTATTATTTGCGTCTTTGCTTGTTAGTTTACCATAATCATCCTTTCTGTACACACCTTTTGAGAGAGCCATACATGAATTGAAATTTATTAGAATACTCTATGTGCTTCACTTATATCTTTTGAGCTTGATAGTTCGCTCATAGTGCTTCACTTATATCTTTTGAGCGTGATAATTTTTGCTTTAGTGCTTCACTTAGATCTTTTAGAGCACGGTGGTGGATTTTTTTTAAAGAAACTTGATCTCTCATGCTTCACTTAGATTATTTTGAGAGTTGTTACTAGCATGGTAATTTGCTTAATGTTAATATACTTAGTATTCAAGATATGTGAAACTTCCTTTTGAGTGCGTTGAATACTAAGATAAGTTTGATGCTTGATAACTGTTTTGAGATATGAAGGTGATAATATTAGAGTCATGCTAGTTTAGTAGTTGTGAATTTAAAGAATACTTGTGTTGAAGTTTGTTATTCCCGTAGCACGCACGTATGGTGAACCGTTATGTGATGAACTCGGAGCATGATTTATTTATTGATTGTCTTCCTTATGAGTGGCGGTCGGAGACGAGCGATGGTCTTTTCCTACCAATCTAGCCCCCTAGGAGCATGCGGGCAATACTTTGCTTTGACAAGTTCTAGATTTTTGCAATAAGTAGATGAGTTCTTTATGACTAATGTTGAGTCCATGGATTATACGCACTTTTTCCCATCCTTCCACCATTGCTAGCCTCTCGAATACTGCGCACCTTTCGCCGGTATCATACACCCACCATAAACCTTCCTCAAAACAGCCAGCATACCTACCTATCATGGCATTTCCATAGCCATTCTGAGATATATTGCCATGCAACTTTCCACCGTTCCGTTTATTACGACACGCTCCATCATTGTCATATTGCTAGAATGATCATGTAGTTGACATCGTATTTGTGGCAAAAGCCACCTTTCATAATTCTTCCATACATGTCACTCATGTTTCATTGCATATCCCGGTAAACCGCCGGAGGCATTCATATAGAGCCATATTTTGTTCTAAGTATCGAGTTGTAATTGTTGAGTTGCAAGGAAAATAAAAGTGTGATGATCATCATTATTAGAGCATTGTCCCAAGTGAGGAAAGGATGATGGAGTCTATGATTCCCCCACAAGTCGGGATGAGACTCCGGACGAAAAAAAGGGCCATAAAAAAAGAGAAAAGGCCCAAATAAAAAAATGAGAGAAAAAGAGAGAAGGGACAATGCTACTATCCTTTTACCACACGTGCTTCAAAGTAGCACCATGATCTTCATGATATAGAGTCTCTCATTTCGTCACTTTCATATACTAGTGGGAATTTTTCATTATAGAACTTGGCTTGTATATTCCAATGACGGGCTTCCTCAAAATGCCCTAGGTCTTCGTGAGCAAGCGAGTTGGATGCACACCCACTTAGTTTCCTTTGTTGAGCTTTCATATACTTATAGCTCCAGTGCATCCGTTGCATGGCAATCCCTACTCACTCACATTGATATCTATTGATGGGCATCTCCATAGCCCGTTGATACGCCTAGTTGATGTGAGACTATCTTCCCTCTTTTTGTCTTGTCCACAACCACCGTTCTATTCCACATATAGTGCTATATCCATGGCTCACGCTCATGTATTGCGTGAAGATTGAAAAAGTTTTGAAAATGTTAAAGTATGAAACAATTGCTTGGCTTGTCATCGGGGTTGTGCATGATTTAAATACTTTGTGTGGGGAAGATGGAGCATAGCCAGACTATATGATTTTATAGGGACAACTTTCTTTGGCCATGTTATTTTGAGAAGACATAATTGCTTTGTTAGTATGCTTGAAGTATTATTATTTTTATGTCAATATGAACTTTTGTCTTGAATCTTTCGGATCTGAATATTCATACCATGATTAAGAAGATTTACATTGAAATTATGCCAAAGTATCACTCCACATCAAAAATTCTCTTTTTATCATTTACCTACTCGAGGACGAGTAGGAATTAAGCTTGGGGAAGCCAGATACGTCTCCAACGTATCTATAATTTTTTATTGCTCCATGCTACTTTATCTACTGTTTTGGACTATATTGGGCTTTATCTTTCACTTTTATATTACTTTTGGGACCAACCTATTAACCGGAGGCCCAGCCCAGAATTGCTGTTTTTTTGCCTTTTTCAGTATTTCGAAGAAACAGAATATCAAACTGAGTCCAAACGGAATGAAACCTTCGGGATCGTGATTTTCCAACCAAACGTGACCTAGGAGACTTGGACCCTACTCCAAGAAGCGCCAGAGTCGGTCACGCGGGTGGAGGGCGCGCCCCCCCTGGGCCCACTGACGCTCCACCGACGTACTCCTTCCTCCTATATATACCTACGTATCCCCGAACGATCAGAAGGAGCCAAAAAACCTAATTCCACCGCCGCAACCTTCTGTATCCACGAGATCCCATCTTGGGGCCTGTTCCGGAGCTCCGCCGGAGGGGGCATCCACCACGGAGGGCTTCTACATCAACACCATAGCCCCTCCGATGAAGTGTGAGTAGTTTACTTCAGACCTACGGGTCCATAGCTAGTAGCTAGATGGCTTCTTCTCTCTTTTTGGATCTCAATACAATGTTCTCCCCCTCTCCCGTGGAGATCTATTCGATGTAATCTTGTTTTTGCGGTGTGTTTGTTGAGACCGATGAATTGTGGGTTTATGATCCAGCTTATCTACGAATAATATTTGAATCTTCTCTAAATTCATTTATGTATGATTGAGTTATCTTTGCAAGTCTCTTTGAATTATCCGTTTGGTTTGGCCAACTAGATTGGTAGTTCTTGCAATGGGATAAGTGCATGGCTTTGGGTTCAATCTTGCGGTGTCCTTACCCAGTGACAGAAAGGGTTGCGAGGCACGTATTGTATTTTTGCCATCGAGGATAACAAGATGGGGTATTTATCATATTGCATGAATTTATTCCTCTACATCATGTCATCTTGCTTAAGGCGTTACTCTGTTTTTAACTTAATACTCTAGATGCATGCTGGATAGCGATCGATGAGTGGAGTAATAGTAGTAGATGCAGAATCGTTTCTATCTACTTGTCACGGACGTGATGCCTATATACATGATCATACCTAGATAACCTCATAACTATGCTAAATTTTGTCAATTGCTCAACAGTAATTTGTTCACCCACCGTAGAATACTTATGCTCTTGAGAGAAGCCACTAGTGAAATCTATGGCCCCCAGGTCTATTCTCATCATATCAATCTCCATCACTTTATTTACTTGCTTTGCTTTTTACTTTTTACTTTGCATCTTTATACCAAAAATATTATCTCTATCAGATCTCACTCTCGTAAGTGACCGTGAAGGGATTGACAACCCCTAATCGCGTTGGTTGCGAGTAGCTATCGTTTTGTGAAGGTACGAGGGACTTGCGCGTGACTTCCTACTGGATTGATACCTTGGTTCTCAAAAACTAGGGGAAATACTTACACTACTGTGCTGCATCATCCTCTCCTCTTTGGGGAAAACCAACGCAAGCTTGAGATGTAGAAGTGCGCCATCCCTCCCTCTTCCCTACCTCGTCTCTCTCTCTCTCTCTCTCTCTCTCTCTCTCTCTCTCTCTCTCTCTCTCTCCGACTGGTCTCTCTACAGATTGAAGCTACGTAGGCGCAGATCGACGAGGAGGAGAAGGATGCCCACAACCCCCTCTGCCCTGGTGACCGCGCCACCAACATCCTCAGCCCTACGCCGGCGACCCTGACCCCGACGGGCGGTGAGCCACCCCCTTCCCTCCCCTCCTCTTGTTCTTTGACATGAGCAGAGTATATAGAAAATGAAAATGAGCTTTGACATGAGTAGAGTAGATAGAGAATGAAAATCAAAATGAGCTTTTGACATGAGCTGTAGTATTTTGAAAATGAGCTTTGACATGAGCAGACTAGTATTTTGAAGGCAACAGTAGTTAAATGAAAATAAAAATGAGCTTTGACAGAAAATTGAAATGAAAATTAGCTTATGTTGCTTTGTTTTTAAATGAAAATGAAAATGAAAATTATAGTTTTTGAAAATTAGCTTATGTTGCTATCCATTTTAAAAATGAGGATTTTTAATGGCAGTGTTTGAAAATTAAAATGAAAATTTGCTTATGTTGCTTTGTTTTAAAATGAAAATTCTAGTTTTTGAAAATGGTCTTTGTTACTGCCACTATATGTTTGTGCTTGTTTCTAAACATATCACTTGACGTGCATGTGATGACACACATCACTTGACATGAACATGAGTATGTGAAATTTTCTTGTGAGGGCTGCATCTCCGTGATTGTTAGAGAAATGCTACTTCAGCACATAGTGCTTATTGTCATTTGCAGGGAAACCAATTGCGAGTGACCTATGTTTTGCCGGAAATGTTGATTCATTTCCATTCCGGCAAATTTCAGGCGCTCTATAAGTGCACTTTCTAGCAAAGGTCATGCCAAATTTTTCCGTGAATTTTGGCTTGACTTGTGCTAGAAAGTTGGACATATCAAGTGCTCGAGATTCGTCATGACGGGAATGAGACGACATTCAGGCAAAACAAAGGTCACTTTTTTGTCATTATTCACTTTATTATATAAAGCTCGATAATTAAACGACTACGACATTGAACCCTAGGAAACATGATCGACACCGATGAGGCCGGAGGTCTCAGTCCCAATTGGGTCGAGCATACGCCTACCTCGACATTCTGTCGGATCAGGAGAGACAAACTGGGTGCCAAGACCCCCTTGTCATGACGGACGATGACGATGGTGGCGCCGGCGCCGACACTGATGCCACCAACGAGACAGGCACTAAGACTGGCCCTAATGATGTTGCTAACGATAGCACGGAAGGTGGGACCTCCCAAGCCAGTGAAGGAAAGAGAGAAAAGAGGACACGAAGCCCAAATGAGCTCGGCAACGGAAGATAGGTGGTCATGGCGGTGCACCCTGGCGGGTTCGAGCCAATAGAGCCGTGGGAAGTGGCAACGTGTTACGGCAACCAACTAGCATGCATCCTATAGGATACTGCTAACATCAACACCACGAAAATGTGGAAGAATGAACATTTGAAGAAGCTTCTCCTAACTTGGTTGCACGCAAGATTCATGTTCCCCAGTCGGAATGACGATATCGACCCATGGGATGATGATGCCATGAAAAAAAATCAACAACAAAGCCCCAGGGAAGTTCAGCAACGCATTGAGCGCTTGGAAAACTAGGGTGAAAAAGGCGATTGAAGTAGACCATGAAACCTATGCCGAGATTGTTGCCGACAATCCGAAAAATATGATAGAGGACTTTGAAAAGTTCAAGGAGACTTGCAATGAAGAAGCTGCGAAGGCGAGGTCAGAGAGAGCCAAGCAGCTGCAGGCAAATAACATGGGGAACCACCGCCTTGGAAGTCGTGGTTACATGGGAAAGAGGCCCGTGTGGGCTAAGGAGGACGAAGAACATGAATGTCAGGGGATCCGAGACCCATTGGCTGAGTTCACCGACCATCAGGAGCACGACTTCATCAGGGCCCGATTCTCGTGGGACCCCCAATTTTTTTTTATCAACAGGCCGACTAGGAAATTCATGAGATTAATAGTAGTTATCCTTTTACCACCTTACATATTAGCTTATGATCAATGAAGTCTACTACATTCTAGTTGCATTTGTAAATGATTCACACTCCATTTTGCAAAGAGAGCAACACAAGCTTGCGGCCGAAAGCGACTTGTCGACTCAGTCATCGGCGAAGTACAAGTGGGACAGTACTTTCAACCAGGCCATGAACATAATGATGGGACACCTGCCGGGCCAGCGGTCGCAATATGGACTTGTGCACGGCGCCGGGGACGGCGCCATGTGGAAGTACTATTATAACAAGGACCCCGAGGCTAAAAGATAGAGAAAGAAGTTCAATCAAGTGACTATCGATGAGAAGGTGGCGCGGGCGATGGAGAAAACAAAAGCTAAGACCAAGCTGAGGTAATCCGGGAAGCGGTAGCTTCCTGTAGAAATGATATGGTGGCTGCCTTTATAAGCTTGATTCCAACTGTGGTCACCTAGGTGAAACAAAATCCAAACGTGCCACCAACTGATTTTCCCATGCCCAGCTTCACCGGGAGCAACTCAATGAACACCGCACCCATACCCGTACCTAGTATGGCAACTGCACCCGCACCTACTCCAGCACCTGCTTCTGCACCCAGCTCTCATAGCAGCCCTAGCTCCGTCTCTGGCTTGAATGTCGGGCCGTCGACATTGGCTGAGCTCGATGCCCTGATGGTAAATACGCGTTGCACCCTCATCAATTCAACTAATTAATTAATCTTCAGTTGATGTTCTTTTTGGATCTCTGACGCCGCACGTAGATGTCTTCATAGGCTGACTCCACTCCGTGCACCCTCCTTTACCACATGAAGTGTTGGTTGGTGGATGTGGGGAAGGGTACTATAGTGAAGCCCAAGGATAGATTGTTCCACCGCCAGCAGATGCCTGATAACGCCTTAAGGGTCTCAGTGGCGAGTGTTAAAGTGGGCTATGACGGTTTCCCTCGTCCGATACAAACCGATGGAGAGGATGACAAGACCCCCACGCAGCATGGCCAATGCAAAAATTGGCCGATCCTGTGGCTGAAAAACCTTCTTCGTGTCGAGGTGTTTGGGAGCACACCAATGGGACATCAGGAAGGTATGACCACAACCCCACATACACAAGTACAACCATCGTCTGTGCTGCTTGCTGAGATCGAGAGACACGAGGAAGAAGGGCCATCTGTTTCCGGCAAATGATGCCATCTACCCCATGGAAGAGGATATGGATCATGACATGATGGAGGATGACCCTCTCCCGTATTTCAATACTGCCCATGACAACGAAATAACAATGAGTCAACCATATGAATATGAGATGCATGTACCAGAGTCGGAACGTCGTCGGGAGTGCAGGAAGTCTTTGTTCATGCAATCCTCGTAGGACACGCCTCCAGATGCCGGTTCCACCCAAGCTCAACTAATTAGCCAGACTCGTGCAATGCTGAGCCCAACAACACTAGGGGTGGTCCTCAGGGAGGGTCTGACAGAGCCACGAGCACCTGAGCCCACCAAGAAGAAGCAGAGGAAGAGACCGGTGGCGAGAAAATCCAATAAAGTTGGCAATGTTGGTTCCAGCAGCAAGCTGCCTTCGACCAAGGTTGACAGTGTACCGATGAAACATGCGCCATTAATACATGTCGCGGTAGAGATAATGGCACCGGCAAATGCACTAGCTGCCATAACATGGGATCTCAGGAGACTCCATGTCCATGTGCTTTCGACAGAGAGAAGCCTCCTCGCCTTGGATGATCTAGGATATCCACTTTATACAGTTCATGTGCCGAGCAGTTGCAAGATGTACATCCACACATGCCACGCGGACCTCTTCTTCCTGCAATTTGATTACATCTTCCAAATGTTTTGAATGAGGACACTCGATTTTTCGTTCGTCCGCCTGTATGCGTTGCACATGAACTACATCTTTAGGAGAGAGCAAGTCACCGGTCTTGCGGTCACAAACCCATACTACATGCATGAGGGATTCTTGTCAATCAACGACGCCAACCGCCAATATGCGAGTGAGTACATCAAAGAATTCTTGGTCAGCAATAAGGACAAAGAAATGATTCTCCTACCTTATCATCCCGGGCAAGTCATCCGCGGATAGCACTATAACACATACATCCTTTTGTGCATTTCAATAATTACTTCACACGCATGGAGACTAACTTGATCACGTATTTTGCGCAGCGGGGGGTGTCATGCTGTTCTCTTCGTTCTTTACCCGCGTTACTCCCGCTCTCTATATTTGGACCCGTCGAAGAACATACAGAAGAAATATTACACACACATAAATGATGTTCTGGACAGAGCTATGCTGGGCTTCAGCATGCGGGGTGGCTACATCCAATGCAAAAAAACAAATAAGGTTGGGCTCTGTTTCGGCCACAAGATTGACTTCTGTTGCATCCAGCAACCGGCAAGAAGTGAGAATGATTGATTCTACGTCATCGATCTAATGATGGAGTACAGAAGGGATGTGCAATCACTTTGCATGAAATCTTCATCTGATACCCTTTGGAGCCATGCCGAATAATAGACTTCAAAATGATTTCTACCAGACCAGCAGGAAATTGAGTCCATCATCATGAAAGATGTCCTCAAACAGAATGGGATGTTCTACGGCGGCCCAATATCACGAGCTGACGTCCGAACCCGCATTGCCCTATAGCATTAGGACATGACGCCTTTCACTAAGCTTGGGTCCAACCTCCCGTATATGGACATATGGAAGAGTGCACTGCTTAAAAACAGTGTGTCTGTTTAGTTGTTACTTTCTGTACGATGAAACTTCGAATGTCTTAGTACGACGAAACTATTAGATGTAAATGGTGTCGCACTCTAGTTAATTACTTTTGGTATGTTGAAATTTGTTAACTATGTTTACTATATATGTTGCTTCTATTTCATAACTGTTGTGTTGAATTTGCTTCATGATATATATATAATATGTGCATCTCTGACATGTATATAGATCAATGATGGCAAGGAAGTGGTATGCCCTGTATGTAGGTCATGTTTCGGGTGTGTACGATGAGTGGACAGAGTGTCAGGTCCAAGTGTCTGGCTTCTCGGGCGGAAGCCAGAAAGGGTTTGATAGCATACCGAAATCCAAAGCTTGTTACTTGAGATTCATAGCGCAACAGGGGATTCAGAACCAGCGCCACAAAACTACTACATAATACCGCTTTTGATCATCGTGATAGCTCTTATCTTCTATGTGGTCATATCATAGTCTACATAGATGATGAAACATGAGTATGCCACCATGTAGTTGTCGGGAACTTCTAATAACTTTTAATGCTATTTCGAGACATGTGTTCAACCATGATTGATGATGATGAGATACTTGAGACATGTCGAGACTTCTAATAACTTTGGCTCATCGATCACTCACTTGCATTTCACTGAATATGCATGTTATTGTATAAATTGTGGATCTGTTTAAATGTGTACAGAGCCAAAATGCAATTTTTTTCAAAAGTTAGCAGTGGCGTGGGGGTAAAGTTTACCAGTAGCACTCAAATAACAGTAGCATTGGCTAGCTACACACGCTACAGATAAGTACCAGTAGCGCTGGAGGAAAGAGTGCTACAGCTAGCATCAGTTACCAGTAGCGCTGGGGCAAACAAGCGCTACTGCTAAAAAAAACTGTGGCGCCATAGCAGTAGCGCATCTTCCAGTGCTACTAATAGCAAAAAAAGAAGCCCTACTAGTAAGGGTTTTCCTAGTAGTGGATACCTAGTTTGGGCCAGCGTTTGGGCATGCTTGCGTAGCTAGAGTGCAGGTCACTTCAGAGCCGTTGAGGGTGATGCACTAGCATTGGCTGGCCACGCACGAATGCATATCTTGATCAGTGGCGGAGAACTGCGATGCGGTAGACGAGACCGTTCGTGAAGCCCCAACGGCCTCAGGGGGCGGAGGTGCGACGATGTGCTCAGTGAAGTCACCCCGGTAAGGTGGGAGATGGCGTCGGTGAAGTGCACTTCATGTGGTGGAAGTAGGTTTCTATGAGGAACGTCGGTTGCGACAGCCGACGTTGTCGGTGGACCACCCGGTGTGGTGGACGAGGGCTGCTACCTCTTGAGCATGTGTTGGTTTCCCTTGAAGAGGAAAGGGTGATGGCAAATTAAGTATTTCCCTTAATTTTGAGAACCAAGGTATCAATCTAGTAGGAGACGACACACAAGTCACCTAGTACCCGCACAAAGAATCAAGAACGTTACAACCAACGCGATAAAGGGGTTGTCAATCCTTTCGCGGTCACTGGAAAAATTGAGATCTAATAGAGATAGTAAAGTAAATAATTTTGGTATTTTTGTTGTACAGATTGGAAAGTAAAGATTGCAATATAGTAAACGAGATGTGATGTAAATAAAAGAGATGTAATATGATAAGAAAGAGACCGGGGGCCATAGGTTTCACTAGTGGCTTCTCTCAAAATAGCATGTATAATGGTGGGTGAACAAATTACTGCCGAGCAATTGATAGAAGAGCGCGTAATTATGAAGACATCTAATTCAATGATCATGAACATAGGCATCACATCCGTGTCAAGTAGACCGAAACGATTCTGCATCTACTACTATTACTCCACACACGACCGCTATACAACATGCATCTAGAGTATTAAGTTCATAAGAACGGAGTAACGCATTAAGCAAGATGACATGATGTAGAGGGATAAACTCAAGCAATATGATATAAGCCCCATCTTTTTATCCTCGATGGCAACAATACAATACGTGCCTTGCTGCCCCTACTGTCACCGGGAATGGACACCGCAAGATTGAACCCAAAGCTAATCACTTCTCTCATTGCAAGAAAGATCAATCTAGTAGGCCAAACTAAACCGATAATTCAAATAGACTTGCAAAGATATCAAATCATGCATATAAGAATTCAGAGAAGAACCAAATAATATTCATAGTTAATCTAGTTCATAAATCCACAATTCATCGAATCTCGGCAAACACACCGCAAAAGAATATTACAACGAATAGATCACCAAGAACATCGAGGAGTACTTTGTATTGAGAATCAAAGAGAGAGAAAAAGCCATCTCGCTAATAACTATGGACCCGAAGGTCTGTGGTAAACTACTCACGTTTCATCGGAGAGGCAATGGTGTTGATGTAGAAGCCCTCCGCGATCGATTCCCCCTCCGGCAGATCGGCGGAAAAGGCCCCAAGATGGGATCTCACGGGTACAGAAGGTTGCGGCGTTGGAAAAGTGGTTTCGTGGCTCCCCTTGATGTTTCTAGGGTATAAGAGTATATATAGGAGAAAGAAGTATGTCGGTGGAGCTACGAGGGGCCCATGAGGGTGGGGGCGCACCTACCCCCTGGGCACGCCCTCCTACCTCGTGCCCTCCTCGTAGAGTGCTACGTCTTGCGCTTGCGTTGGTTTTTCTTGAAGAGGAAAGGGTGATGCAGCAATAGTAGCGTAAGTATTTCCCTCAATTTTTGAGAACCAAGGTATCAATCTAGTAGGAGGCTCCTCAAAAGTCCCACGCACCTACACAAACAAACAAAGAACTCACAACCAACACAATAAAGGGGTTGTCAATCCCTTCACGGCCACTTGCGAAAGTGAGATCCGATAGAGATAGTATGATAAGATAAATATATTTTTGGTATTTTATAACATAGATGCAAAAAGTAAAGATGCAAACAAAAGTTTTCTACAGTTTTTATTTTATTACAGTTTTTATTTTATTACAGTTTTTATTTTATTTTTTTATTTTTTATCTGGTTTGTTAATTGCTTAACCATCAAAGGCCTTCTGTAAATCATCTAGCTTGTCACATGAACATCATTGCATTATATAGCAATGCCACAAAAAGCTGAAGGTCTTTCGAAAAGGTTTAATTATTTTTAGAAAGCGAAAAGGCCAAGTGATGTGTTGTTGGTCCACTGTTTTAATTCCTAGGGGCATTTCAGGAGTTTCTAAAGTGTTGGTTTTATTTTTATAACAACTTTGGTAATTTTTGTAATATTGTGAACATTTTAGTTTTTAGTGTTTGAAAACTTGTGTTGCTTGTTTTTATTATAAATTTGAATTCAAACGGGATTGAATCATCGGGAGATTAACAACAGTAACCGAGGTGACGTGGCATCGTTAACATGGGATTACTGTACAATCCCATTTTTCCACTTTGTTACCAAATGTATCTCTCACACACCCGCCATTGCACCCCATGCCGAGATATATTTCTCTCCCTCACACCCTCTCTCGCTAGATACATGCATTGCCTATCTAGAACCCCCTCTCATGCGAAAGCATGCACATTGTCTATCTAGGTCACTCTCTCGAGACTATCACACTCTTTCTTTCACATGGCGGCCCACACTCTTCTCAATCTCGCTCTCTTTATCAAAGTCTCGATTTACCTCGCTTTCTCTCACACAACAATGATATATCTCCCAGTTCGGGCCTCGATCGACACACTCTATACTCTCTCACGCAGATTGTTTATCTAGGTCAGTCCATCCCAGCCGCCTCCAGTCTTTCGACCTCATGGCGGGCCACGCTCGCTCAATCTCTCTCTCTCTCTCTCTCTCTCTCTCTATGTATGTATGTCTCGATTGACCTCGCCTCAGACACAAATGATATATCTCCATGTTTTTGCCCAATTCGACACATTCATATTGTATACTCTCTCACGCACATTGTCTATCTAGGTCACTCTCTCCAACCAGTCTCACTCTTTCAATCGCATGACGACCCACACTCGCTCAGTCTCTCTCCCTTTATCTATGTAATCGATTGACTTTGCTTCCTCCCACACACAAAATATATCTACATGTCTGTGACTGGATCATCTCTCAAGCTCTATCTTACAGCCCTCACCATTCCCAAAACCTCAATCAGAAAATATCTCTCCAGACTATATATATCTTTTCAACGAATGCCTGACCACACCCACTTTGTCTCTCTATCTATCCGTGTCTCGATTGACCTCACTTTCTCACGCCGTATCTTCCACACATTGAAGCTACCTCTCCATCCCTCGCAGAGACGGAGCTCTTTACATTGCAAGGGGGACTCCAACCTTCGATTAATTTGTGAAGGCATTTATTTTGGAGGGTTTAGATTATATTTTCATTCCATTCGGCCCACAACTACTCCAAGCACAGTTGCAACCGTCGCACCTCCCCCAATTGATTTCCCTCTGGCTCAGTCACCGCTCTCTCGCACGTCCTTTCTCACCTTCCATGCCGCACCATGGTATTTTTGCAAAAAACTCTGTTGTTCTCTTTAATTATTACAAATAAGCTACAAAACTACATGTCACGCCCAATATGTGACCCTATCCTAAAGGAACTCGAAGGTCCCACCAATGATAGAAGCATATATTGGAGACGCTTTTGCAAGGTGGATATCATTACATTGTACCATTACATAATAGATTGGGGATACATACAAGAGGCATACAATGCCACACAAATACAACAACATCAAACATAAGATCATCATCCTACTACGGATGAAACACAAACAGAAACTCAAACGACATCCACCCTGCTAGCCCAGGCTGCTGACCTGGAACCTATCCCCTGATCCAAGAAGAAGGAGAAGAACTCCAAAACAAGTAACATCGCTCTCGCATCAAGATCATCGCATAACCTGTACCTGCAACTGTTGTTGTAGTAATTTATGAGCCACGAGGACTTAGCAATCCCATTACCATGGGTATCAAGACTAGCAAAGCTTAATGGGTATGGAAAGGATAAGTGGCGAGGTTGCAACAGCGTCTAAGCATATATGGTGGCTAAAATATGCAAATAAGAGCGAGAAGAGAAACAACGGAACGGTCGTGAAGCTAGCGATGATCAAGAAGTGATCATGAACCTTCTTACGTTCAAACATAACCCAAAACCGTGTTCACTTCCCGGACTCCACCGAAAAGAGACCATCACGGTTACACACACAGTTAATGCGTTTTAATTTGAATCTGGTGTCATGTTCTCTACAACCGGACATTAACATATTCCCATCTGCCACATAACCGCGGGCACGGCTCTAAAAAGTTCACACCCTGCAGGGGTGTCCCAACTTAGCCCATCACAAGGTCTCACGGTTAACGAAGGATCTTCCTTCTCCCAGGAAGAACCGATCAGTCTCGGAATCCTGGTTACAAGACATTTCGACAATGGTAAAACAAGACCAGCAAAGCCGCCTGATGTGCCGACAAAACCCGATAGGAGTCGCACGTATCTCATTCTCAGGGCACACCGGATAAACCAACCTACGAGTAAAACCAGCCCTAAAGTTTCCCCGAGGTGGCCCCATAGGTTGCTCAGTTCGGACCAACACTCGAAGGAGCACTGGCCCGTGGGGGGGGTTTAAATAAAGACGACCCTCGGGCTCCGGAAGCCCAAGGGAAAAAGGCTTAGGTAGGCAAATGGTAAAACCTAGGTTGGGCCTTGCTGGAGGAGTTTTATTCAAAGCGAACTGTCAAGGGGGACCTATAACTCACCCAACCGCGTAAGGAACATGAAATCAAGGAACATAACACCGGTATGACAGAAACTAGGGCAGCAAGAGTAGAACAAAACACCAGGCATAAGGCCGAGCCATCCACCCTTTACCAAGTATATAGGTGCATTAATTAAATAAGAAATATTGTGATATCCCAACATAATCCTGTCCATCATGGAGCAATCTTCAACTTCACCTGCAACTAACAATGTTATAAGAGGGGCTGAGCAAAGCGGTAACATAGCCAAGCAACGGTTTGCTAGGAAGGGTGAAAAGGTTAGAGGCTGACATGGCAGTTTGGGAGGCTTGATCAACAAGAGATAGATAGCACGGCATAGCGATAGAACAAAGAAACTAGCATAGAAATGATAGTAGTGAGATCCAGGGTGACGGTCATCTTGCTTGAAATCCCACTAGGAAGAAGAACGAGTCCATGAAGAAGATGAAGCCACGAAGATGAACCAAGCGTAGATGAACGAATCCTCACGATCGCAACGAAACAGGAACTAACAAGAAGGAGCACAACCGGAAAGAAGCAAGCACACGATAAACACATAATACATAAACATGACATGATGCACAACCAATCATGATGCATGACAAATGCTATATGATGCTACTCATGGAAAGAGATGAAGCATACAAGAATAACACATCAAGGCAAGTTTAAATGAGGCCAGAAACAACTTATAATAAATCCGGTAAGTCCTCATATGCAAATTTTGAAATAGGTCCAGATCCGAATATATCTTCTATTCAATTTGTTAAACAGCAAGTTAAAATGCTCCAAGATGATCAACACGAAATTCTAGTCAAGTTACATATAAAGTTCATTTAGTTTGGAGCTACGGCCTAGAAGATATGAGCAAAACAAGTTAAACATGGTATTGATGCAAAAATGCATTGAAACATAAAGCAAACACTCTCAAAACAAGGATTCAGAATGAAAAGATGAAACTACATGCAATTCTAAGAAAGTTTCTTATAGACAACACTCAAAGCGAAGCAACGGTTCAACATATACACACTATACAAGTTTAAAGGACAAGCTGTCCAAAACAGCAACTAGGCATCTAGCAAGCACCAAACCAATATGCCACAGCACCTCAACATGAAAACAAAACACATGGACATGATATACTGGTAAAGCACGACAAAACATGAACACTTAGCTATCTTCAGAAATCACTAGAACATGCCCAAAAGGACATGACAAGATTGCAAACAATAATAGTTTCACAGACAGCAGAGATCACTATGTAAAGCAGAAATAACATCAGGATGCAATGTTTAGAGCTATCAAACAACATGCTACAAGAACTTATCATGGCAAATAAGGGCATGGCATGCTAATACTAAAGGCAAAAAACAAAACTCTCTTACTGAACTTACTCCAAAGACGAAAAGAACACATGGTAGCATCCATGCAAACATGGAAAGTGATATGACAGATTCAAACAAAATAACAGCACATGGCAGCAACAATGATAAGTAGGCATGTTGGTGAGCTTGTAAAACTCACCACAGAGCAATACATGGCATGAAAAGGTGACAAACAGTAAGAAGACACATTTATGGAGCTAAGCAAGGAAATATCATAGTCATAGGGTGCATGGATCACTAATAAACTCATGGCAAAACTGAACTTAATGTTAACAGGCTAGCAGCAACATTATTTAGCAAATTTGGAGCATGATAACAACAATCTTCAGCAAGACATAAATGCAAGAAAGGGCATGGATGGATATAGAATGACTTGTATAACAAAATATATTAGTGAACATCTCCAGATTATGCATATAATGGATGGTAGCATCAACCAGACATAGCAACATGATATATCAGTTTCAGCCTAGCAAAACAGTAACAACAAGTAGCCCACTTCACAAGCTTGATCCACTCACCACAAGGCACACAAAAATACATGAATTGCACCACTGTAAAGATGGCATGAATATGCTCCTAAAACATGTAGATTTAATGCTCAAAGGATGCATACACAAAACGCAACGAAAATGACAAAACAACAAGTTATAACAGTCTCAGCAGGTTGACATCATGTAGCACTCTTGTAACGATGATTAGGGCGTCAAGATGATCTCAAACAAGCATGGCACAATGGAATGCAATGAAGAGCATCTCATAATGAGTATTTTGATATATCATATGCATGAATCGGAGCTACATGCATGTGGTTATGGCATGATAAATTGGGCACCAGAATGGAAGAATTTCGGGACTTAGCAGAAAATTTCACCTCGCAGAAAACCCGGATGGAGGGGTACGGGACGGCTTGGCGACGCGTTCGGATGTGGGGATAGGGACATCCAGGGTTGGCGTCGTCCCGGCGGCTGGGCGAGGTCGGGCCGGCGACGATCAAACGACGGTGCGGCGCGGGGAACAGCGGGCGGCGGCGCGGGGCTCCGGCGTAGGGCTCCGGCCCAGGGGACGGCGAGCGCGGTCGGGCGGATCCGGCGAGTGGGACGCCAGATCCGGCGGTGGGGCGGCGAAACGGGGCCGCGCCGGTGCGGTGGGGGGGCAGCGCTGGCGGAGGATGTCGCAGAGGCGATGACAGGCGGTGGGGCTGGACACTGGTGGGCGGAGCACGGCGGCGCTGGGGCTGCGCTCGGGATCCGGGGCGCTAGGGCGGCAGCGGCCGGATGGGCTCGCATGGGCCGGCGGCGAGGGCGGCGGCCAGGGACAGGTGGCAGCGTGCGATTCACGGAGGGGGCGGCGGCGGGACGTGTCTGGCCGGCGGCGGACATGTCCAGCGGCGCGGAGGGAGGTGGACTAGGGTTTGGACCCAAAAATGGAGGGGGAGAGAGCGTTTTTATAGGTAGAGGGATCTAGGGGAGTCCAAAGGGAGTGCAGTTTTCGCCCACACGATCATGATTGAACGGCGGATAGCATGGAGGGGTTGAGATGGGCTAGGTGGGCTGTGTGAAAGGGTGCTGGGCTGCAAGAGAAAAGGGGGTTTTGGTTAGCTCGGTTAACCGTTGGGGCATCAAATGACCTCCAAATGGAACGAAATTTGACGGGCGGTCTACCGGTGATATACCAAGGCCTCTCGGCAAATCTCGGTCATTTCTGACAACATTTTTCTCCCGCTGACGAAACAAGGTCTGAGAGGTGTGACGGGCGTGTGCGAGTGTGGTTGGGCTCAGAACGGATAACGGAGAGAACCGGGGGAACCCGAACGGATGCATGTTTTGAAAAACATGCAGATGAAATGCAGATGATGACATGGCAAAGTGCAACACGCAAGCAAATGACATGGCAACGACGGCGAATAAATGGAAGACACCTAGCGCATCGGTTTCCGGGGCGTTACAACTCTCCTCCACTAACAAGAGATCTCGTCCCGAGATCTTAGGAATGAGACGGAAGAGAAAGAGGAAGAGGTGAAACAAGAGTGCATGAGATAAGATGAACAAGGTCGAGAGCATTCGATGGAAAGAGGAACGGCGAATATGACGAGAATGAAAAGCTTGAGAAACAAGATAGACTCTGAAACCACTCCGATAGAATTTTGGCAGCATTCCGACTGAAAATGGAAGAAATGGAGACCTGAACTTCACCCAATGGGATGGCACTTGACGAGATGAACAACGCAATGCCTCCGGAAGAATTGAAAGAATGGAATAAAAAGAACTTAGAAGGAAGGATTGAATGGAGTTGTTGAGAAAATCAACAACGAAAGAATAAGCTTGTTGTGGCCTTATCAAAAACAACTGAAAACTTGAGGTGAAATTATACCACAACCCAATGTATGAATAGCTGAGAAGAACGAAGAAATGCAAAACTCCACTTCAGGAGAAAACGGAGAATTATTTGCACTTCGAGACGCGAGAAGAAAAGATACTTGAACTCCTCCAACAAGAATCTTGATGAACTTTTGAAGAATGAATTAAATCATGAAGAACCACCATGAAGAACTCCGGTGACAAAAGGATGATGAGATAGAATGAAGGAAGAAAGAATAAGATGAGCCTTGCGGTGATTTAGATGGAGGTTCTGACGAAATGGCCGAGTAATTTTTAACTCCAGAAAAGAAAAGATGAAAACACTTGGAACTAGAATTTATTCATCAAGAACAAACTCCGAAGGAAGGGATTACTCACTTGGATGAAATAAGAATAAGATTTATTGTATGCTTATCCTTCATCAAACTTAATTGACGATAAACGAATTTTGCATCCTACTTATTCTTGTTGAAAAGGATTAAGGGGGTATAGCACAAAACTTGAGAAAGTCTTCATGAACCACCAGTAGGATTGGAAAGAACGAATGAATTAATATGATAATCAAAGAAAATGAATCTTGAATGAACCACTGTAAGAATTAGAAAATGACTGATGAAAGAGAATGAATCACCGGGAAGAATTAGAAGAACAAATATGCTTGAGGGGATTTAGATGCAAAAGAATGAAGAGATAATAAGTTGATTAAGAATACTTGACAGATACGCTGGGATACTTGGGTAATGATAGCTGAAATGTGAGAACAAAGAATTCTTCTGGAACGATGGCCTTTGGTGAAAAGAAATGGGAAAACAACTTCTGACGTACTCTGGATGGGTAAGAAAAGAATATCTGACAAATAGAATAAATCGAGACAGTAGCATGAAACTAGAACTGCAAGTCTTCGAGAGAACAGACAAGATTTAGAGGACAAACTCTTCTTCTATCTTGAAATGACGACGAGGAACACCACCAAAATTACTGAGATACACCGGGAGAATGAAAAGTGAAAAGGTTGAGCCAACAATGAAAAGAAATTGAAAGATATCTTGGATAAGGCATGTGATTGATGGGATCCATTCTTACGTCACACTTGAAAAGAATTAGGAATGGCTTCGGAATAATTAGAAGAGTCAGGTAAGATCCTGGAAAAAGACCTGTGGGTTAGGGCCCACTAAAAGAAAACACCGTTGGAAAGGATTGTTGAAGAGATAGATGTAGAACCGGAATAATTGAAATATTTGAATGTGGTGATAACCTTGAATTAATTCGAACACAGACGAATCTCCTGAGATATCTTGAGCACTCCGGATGGATAAACTGGCGAGAGGCGAACAAATAGGGAGAACCCTTGATCCAAGGCAAAGAATATGATCAACCGAAAAAACTTGAATTGAGTCCACTGGAGAAGAAAAAGAGATGAAGAATGTCGAACAAAATGAGAATTCACCAGTTGAAACAATTGACGAAAGAATGAAGAGGCTCCGCACGAATGAAATTGATGTTCAAAAGGGACTCAGACTCCGGAAGAAGAGGGTGGGAGGGCGGGAAAACAAAGACAACTTGGAAGGGGAAAATCCGATGAATAACTTCAAGAGGAAACACCGGTTGAAAGAATGCAAATGCTTCGCACGAGTAGGATGGATACTCGATTATGGACTCCGGCTCCGAGGAGAAAAAGGGGTGGGCGGGTGGGAAAAAGAAAACAACTGATGTTTAAACTTGGCAACGATGAAGAGGCTCGAGTCGACTTGACGAGAAATGCACCGGATGAAAAGAGATGAGAACCAACGACCAAAAAACCAACTGCGTGATCCTAAAGAAAGTTTGAAAGGGAAGAGGAGGAATTCAAAACACCTATGACAAGATTCCTGACCAGAGAGATGAAGGGGCTGAGTAGTAAAAAGAATTCTTACTCTCCTCTATAACTAGACTCCGAAAACAGTTTTCTTCTAGACTCGACAACGGCCAAACTACACGATCAATCAAGAAGGCTCCTATGGTCGGTCGAGGCTCTGATACCAACTTGTCACGCCCAATATGTGACCCTATCCTAAAGGAACTTGAAGGTCCCACCAAGGATAGAAGCGCATATTGGAGACGCTTTTGCAGGGTGGATATCATTACATCGTACCATTACATAATAGATTTGGGATACATACAAGAGGCATACAATGCCACATAAATACAACAACATCAAACATAAGAGCATCATCCAACTACGAATGAAACACAAACAGAAACTCGAATGACATCCACGCTGCTAGCCCAGGCTGCCGACCTGGAACCTATCCCCTGATCGAAGTAGAAGCAGAAGAAGAACTCCAAAGTAACATCGCTCTCGCGTCAAGATCATCGCATAACTTGTACCTGCAACTGTTGTTGTAGTAACTTGTGACCCACGAGGACTAGGCAATCCCATTACCATGGGTATCAAGACTAGCAAAGCTTAATGGGTATGGAAAGGATAAGTGGTGAGGTTGCAGCAGTGTCTAAGCATATATGGTGGCTAACATACGCAAATGAGAGCGAGAATAGAAACAACGGAACGGTCGTGAAGCTAGCGATGATCAAGAAGTGATCCTGAACCTACTTACGTTCAAACATAACCCAAAACCGTGTTCACTTCCCGGACTCCGCCGAAAAGAGACCATCACGGTTACACACACGGTTTATGCGTTTTAATTCGAATCTGGTGTCATGTTCTCTACAACCAGACATTAAAAAATTCCCATCTGCCACATAACCGCGGGCACAACTCTCAAAAGTTTATACCCTGCAGGGTTGTCCCAACTTAGCCCATCACAAGCTCTCACGGTCAACGAAGGATATTCCTTCTCCTAGGAAGACCCGATCAGTCTCGAAATCCCGGTTACAAGACATTTCGACAATGGTAAAACAAGACCAGCAAAGCTGCCCGATGTGCCGACAAATCCCGATAGGAGTCGCACGTATCTCGTTCTCAGGGCACACCGGATAAGTCAAGCTACGAGTAAAACCAGCCCTCAAGTTTCCCCGAGGTGGCCCCACAGGTTGCTCGGTTCGGACCAACACATGCAGGAGCACTGGCCCGGGGGGGTTAAATAAAGATGACCCTCGGGCTCCGGAAACCCAAGGGAAAAAGGCTTAGGTAGGCAAATATTAAAACCAAGGTTGGGCCTTGCTGGAGGAGTTTTATTCAAAGCGAACTGTCAAGGGGGTCCCATAAATCACCCAACCGCGTAAGGAACATGAAATCAAGGAACATAACACCGGTATGACAGAAACTAGGGCGGCAAGAGTGGAACAAAACACCAAGCATAAGACCGAGCCTTCCACCGTTTACCAAGTATGTAGGTGCATTAATTAAATAAGAGATATTGTGATATCCCAACATAATCCTGTCCATCATGGAGCAATCTTCAACTTCACCTGCAACTAACAATGCTATAAGAGGAGCTGAGCAAAGCCATAACATAGCCAAGCAACGGTTTGCTAGGAAGGGTGAAATGGTTAGAGGCTGACATGTCAGTTTGGGAGGCTTGATCAATAAGAGATAGGTAGCGCGGCATAGCGATAGAACGAAGCAACTAGCATATCAATGATAGTAGTGAGATCTAGGGAGACGGTCATCTTGCCTGAAATCCCTCTAGGAAGAAGAACGAGTCCATGAAGAAGATGAAGCCACGAAGACGAACCTAGCGTAGATGAACAAATCCTCATGATCGCAACAAAACAGGAACTAACGAGAAGGAGCACAACCGGAAAGAAGCAAGCGCACGGTAAACACACAACACATAAACATGACATGATGCACAACCAATCATGATGCATGACAAAGGCTATATGATGCTACTCATGGCAAGAGATGAAGCATACAAGAATAACACATCAAGGCAAGTTTAAATGAGGCCGGAAACAACATATAATAAATCCGGTAAGTCCTCATATGCAAATTTCAAAATAGGTCCAGATCTGAATAAACTTTATATTCAAGTTTTTCAACAGCAAGTTAAAATGCAGCAAGATGATCTACACGAAATTCTAGTCAGGTTACATATAAAGTTCATTTAGTTCAGAGCTACGGCCTAGAAGATATGAGCAAAACAAGTTAAACATGGTATTGATGCGAAAATGCATTCAAACATCAAGCAAACACTCTCAAAACAAGGATTCAACATGACAAGATGAAACTACATGAAATTCTAAGCAAGTTTCTTATAGAGCACACTCAAAGCGGAGCAACGGTTCAACACATACACACTATACAAGTTTAAAGGAAAGGCTGTCCAAAACAGCAACTAGGCATCTAGCAAGCATCAAAACAATATGCTATAGCACCTCAACAAGAAAAAAATGCATGGACATGATGTACAGGTAAAGCACGACAAAACATGAACACTGAGCTATCTCCAGAAATGACTAGAACATGCCCAAAAGGACATGACAAGATTGCAAACAATAACAGTTTCACAGACTTGGCAGAGATCACTGTGCAAGGCAGAAAGAACATCAAGATGCAATGTTTAGAGCTATCAAACACCATGCTACAGGAACTTATCATGGCAAACAAAGGCATGGCATGCTAATACTAAAGACAAATAACAAAAATCTCTTACTGAACTTATTCCAAAGATCAACAGAAAACATGTTAGCATCCATGCAGACATGGCAAGTGATATGACAGATTCAGACAGTGAAAATAACAGCACATGGCAGGAACAACGATAAGTAGGCATGTTGGTGAGCTTGTAGAAATCACCATAGAGAAATACATGGCATGACAAGGTGACCAACAGTAAGAAGACACATTTATGGAGCTAAGACTGGCAATATCAAAGTCATAGGGTGCATGGATCACTAGCAAAACTCATGGCAAAACTGAACTTAATGTTAACAGGCTGGCAGCAACATTATTTAGCAACATTGGAGCATGATAACAACAATCGACAGCAAGCCATAAATTCAACCAAGGGCATGGATGGGTAGAGCATGACATGTGTAACAAAACATACTTAGTGAACATCTCAAGATTATGCATATAATGGATGGTATCATCAACCAAACATAGCAACATTATATAGCAGTTTCAGCCTAGCAAAACAGTAACAACAAGTAGCCCAATTCACAAGCTTGAGGCACTCACCACAAGGCACACAAAAATACATGGATTGTACCAGTGCAAAGATGGCATGAATATGCTCCTAAAACATGTAGACATCATGCTCAACGGATGCACACACAAAATGCAACGAAAATGACAAAATAGCAAGTTATAACAGTCTCAGCAGGTTTACATCATATAGCACTCTTGCGACGATGATTAGGGCGTCAAGATGAACTCAAACAAGCATGTCACAATGGAGTTAAATTAAGAGCATCTCACAATGAGTATTTTGATATATCATATGCATGAACCAGAACTACATGCATGAGGTTATGGCATGACAAAGTGGGCACTAGAATGCAAGAATATCGGGACTTAGAAGAAAATTTCACCTCGAAGAAAACCCGGATGGAGGGGTACGGGATGGCTCGGGGGCGTGTTTGGATGCGGGGATAGGGACGTCCAGGGTTGGGGTCGTCCCGACGGCTGGGCGAGGTCGGGTCGGCGACGACCGAACGACAGGGCGGCGCGGGGAACGGCGGGCAGCGGCGCGGGGCTCCGGCGTGGGACTCCGGCCCAGGGGACGGCGAGCGCGGTCGGACGGATCCGGCGAGGGGGACACCAGATCCGGCAGTGGGGCGGCGAAACGGGGCCGCGCCGGTGCGGTGGCGGGGCGGCGCCGGCGGAGGATGGCGTGGAGGTGATGACCGGCGGCGGGGCTGGATGCCGGCGGGCGGAGCACGGCGGCGCGGCGGCTTCGCTCGGGATCTGGCGCGCTCGGGCGGCGGCGGCCGGATGGGCTCAGGCGGGCCTGCGATGGGCTCGCACGGGCCGGCGGTGGGTGCGGCGGCCAGGACAGGTGGCGCCGTGCGATTCGCGGAGGGGGCGGCGGCTGGACGTGTCCGGCCGGCGGCGGACATGTCCGGCGGCGCGGAGGGAGGTGGACTACGGTTTGGACCCGAAAATGGAGGGGGAGAGGGCGTTTTTATAGGTAGAGGGAGTTAGGGGAGTCCAAATGGAGTGTGGTTCTTGCCCACACGATCGTGATCGAACGACGGAGAGCATGGAGGGGGTTTAGATGGGTTAGGTGGGCTGTGTGAAAGGGAGCTCGGCTGCAAGAGAAAAGGGGGTTTCGGTTAGCTCGGTTAACTGTTGGGGCATCAAATGACCTCCAAATGGAACGAAATTTGACAGGCGGTCTACTGGTGATATACCAAGGCCACTTGGCAAATCTCGGTCCATTCCGAGAATGTTTTTCTCCCGCTCACGAAACAAGGTCTGAGAGGTGCGACGGGCGCGTGCTAGTGTGGTTGGGCTCAGAACGGATAACGGAGAGAACCCGGGGAACTCGAATGGATGCCAGTTTTGAAAAACATGCATAGGAAATGTAGATGATGACATGGGAAAGTGAAACACGCAAGCAAATGACATGGCAACGACGGCGAATAAATGGAAGACACCTGGCGCATCGGTTCCGGGGCGTTACACTACACATCGATAGTCCACCTGTAATGGAACAAATTTTGATCCACAAATTGAAGTACTACAAACTACACACTAAGGGGCACCTGTCATGTAACAAATTTGGACGTATATATAAATTATAAATTAAAAAAGAAAAAGGATGAGGATCGAACATGCGACCAGGGCCTTCAAGCCGCTCGTCAATAGGCAACGTTCGTTGTACCCCCCTTTGTTGATATAATCTTTTTATATTACCACAACCTATTTAGTGGATAACAATACATTAGTGGGACCGACTCGTTAGCACGTACTATTCTCCTTCACTTACTTGTGGGTCCCATGTCTGGTCTCTATGTCTCTCCTCCCCTTCTACGTTTAGACGCATGGACAAACACGAAGAACGCACGGGCAATGTTGCCGTAGACCATATCTGGACACGTTCACAAGTTACAGCACTAGTTTCACGTACTAGTAGTATTATAAATGTAACAAGTTTAGGAACAAAAGTGATCGTGATGGACAAGTTAGGCTAGTTGCAGTCCTATTTATCTACTACTCCATAATAATTAAATGCGTGGGTAACTAGATGTATCGCCTAGTGCTCGAACAAGGGGACTGGTCATGCCCTACAAGTATTTGGAATTGACTTCCCTAAAAATATTTGGAATTGACGTGGTATTTAATATGAAATGTTTGCGATGAGAAGGAAGACATGTGGCTTGATGACGTTTTATATTTAATTTGATACGGCTCTAGCAAAACATTCAATCGATCAAACCATAGATTTAATTCAGTCTGACTCCGACTTTACATTCATACGACTATTGGACTAAAACAAACGGAAATGATAAATCCCAAAGGCTCGGATTTTAGCATGGCAATCCGAACATTTTTCATGGCAAACTTAGATTGCACGGCGGCGGCGGGGGCGTCTTGCGGTGGGAAGCAGCTCCTCTGCCGTGCTCTCTATGTCATCGGACCACTGACCGATGGCGACGGCGGCGTCTTGCGCTGTTGGTGGTGTACTACTTGACGTTGGCCTTACCTTCAAGGGAGGCCAGAATGTTCTGGACTTCGGTCTGCAGGAGTGAGTCAACTGGCGGGAGGAGGCGACTGGCATTTGTGCAAGGAAGCGGTCAACAACGGTGATCCATGCCGCTGAGGGGGGCACTGGCACCCGCGTGGGGACAGACGCCGGCAACGACGCGACGGAGACATTCGTGTGCACGGGCACAGGCACGGGCGCGTGAGTCGGTGCACGCGCAGGCGCATGCACTCGCAGGTGCACGGGCACGTGAAAGTCGGCGGGGACCTTGTGGAACCCCGTGGCATCAAGCTCGGCGACAATGTGTGGCTCCCGGCCCATCAATGCCACGAGGATGGGCGCTGGTGCAGTCGGGGCAACGGGAGCTGGAACGAGAGCGGGGACAGGCGCGGCGTCTTCCCGCAAGGCCAGTTGAAGCTCGTCCAAAAGCACCTTACGTTCTTTGAGACTCCGGCTAGGTGCATTCCCTAGGAAACTGGAAGACAAACGGCTGACCATTGTGATGCGGCATGGCGTATGGTTAGGTCAGACTAGTTGGAGGGAGATGATAGGAGAATCACATAGGAAGATAGAAGATTGAAGTGATACTGGGTAGTGCGGGGGCGATTTTATACTGCGGCGTCGGTGCCATTAAAATTGGGGGCAGTTGGAACAAAGGTGGGCGGCAGAGCCTGGTCAAAGGGCTCGCCTCTCGGTGAGCCTGCGCAGCAGCCTGCTTGCATGCCTCCCGGTCAGCCGGTGCAGCGGCCTGCTCCCACGCCTCCTGTCGACTCACATGCTTGCTCGGACGGCACCTGCGATGAGAAGCGGGACTCGTGGCAGCACGTAAACGCCAACGGTTTGAATAGTGAAAGCGTTCGCGTTAACGTGATAGGTCTTTGTTCCAAAATACCTTGTCTCTTCATTTGTGCAACTTTTCATAAGCAGCTTGTCTTAGATTGAACAAAAAAATTACGACATCATATTTGTGCCATATCATGAGATCATGCTCAGTTTCATGAATTTCAGGTTACTTTTGGATTTTATGAAATTTAAAATCCAGGATTCAAAACAATAACATAACCTCCATCATGCAATAAATTTTCAAGCGATACATCTTTACTAATGTAGATGTTAATATTTCTTCAGAAAGGATTTGATCAAACTTTTTGCTTAGTTGGACTTCAGACAAGTTATATATGCAGAGTAAAAGGATAATCCTCTGTACCAGTGCATTGCCTCATATATTAACTCAAGTACTAGGAACGAACAAGCGGGGCTCAATTCTGTGCTCGTCCTGGTGTAGTACTCCTATTAGTACTAGGCAATGGAGTTGATGGGTGACCTTAGGTAGCGATGACTGAGGGAATTGAACCATGCTCGGCATATTATGTAACATTGTCTAGTTACTAAAGCATCCCAACATTGTTCATCAGTATTCATTATGGACTGGGTATATGAGGGGAATTTCCTAGGGCTGGAATTCTGGCCGTGAGATATTTCGACTCGAAACGCAGAGGCTCGAGTGGTTGGGGTTGGCTAATGTGCATACCACGCACGCCACCAGAAGGAAACGAGTCCGTGTTTTTCTGAGGATCAACACGAGTCCGGGTCTTCCTGGTACGCCGTTGGGTCCTACCATTTGAGAATACGAAAGGAATTTTTAAATTTTTCAACGAATCTATATGTATTACAATGCCCAAAATTTCCTTGAAATTACTTGTCATTCCAAAAGTAACGTTAATTAATTTACCGTGAGTTCTTGAATTAAAGGATTCATTATTGCGCCTCACATTTCGATCTCCATTTATGTCATTCCTGCCCTCACACTCTCAACAAATGTATTTCTCACACACAACCTCGTCGTGCCCTCCATGACAAAGACTCCCTATCTCTCTCAAGACACATGTGTTTCTTTTGTAAAACACCTTCACCGTGCGCACACCAACAAAGTCTATCTAGCACACTTTCTTGGTAACTATCTCCCTCCAGCCCTCACTATAGCTTCGCACAAGATATCTTAGTGTATCGTCTTTAACATTTGAGTGTACGCTAGGCCACACTCCCTCGATCTCTCCCTCTATAAATGACTCGATTGACCTTGCTTTTTCGCGTCATCTCTCTCACACATAGACGCTCGCATTAGATCTCTTGCATAGGCGGAGCTATGTAGATTGTTGGGGGTTAACCCCTCGACCTTAGATAAAATTGTGAAGCTCTGTTTAGGATTGTTTAGATTATATTTTTTGAACATTATATTTGGCCCCACCCTCCCAAACACCGATTGGTGGTGCACCCCCTCCCCGGGAGAATATCATGTGCCCCCTACACCTTATATTCTATATATGATGATACGAGTTTCTTGGACCTTGTAGATCTGAGATATAGCAGCTCACATGATGTCTTAATATTTTTACAGGAAACCTTAATGAGTGTGAGAATTGCACACAGTTTGTACAAAAATTACTCGGATGCCCTTGGATCCCATATCCAACGACCACGAAGCTCGTATCGGCGTAGCATCTAAGATGAAGGAGGACCTCATATTCTCCTATATGTAAGGATATCATGTGCTACCACACCTTAGATTCTTTGGTGATACAAGCTGTTTAGAGCCGTTGGACCTGTGATCCAACAACTCCTTGGTGGTTCAAATGTTTTTTTGCTGAAAAGCACCCAAAGAGTTCGTCCACTACTTACAAGCACAAAGACTGCTCAGATGCGATTGGATGTTAGATAGAATGACCTCGAAGCTCGTATCACCATAGCATTCGAGCTGCGAGAGTGCCTAATGTTTTCTCGCATGGGAGAATATGAGGTGCTCCTGCATCATAGGTTCTATGGTCATACGAGGTCCCGGAGATCTAACGGATCATAGTAGGAGGTTTCAATGTTTTTGCAACATAGGCCTCAAAGAGATTGGGAATTGGGCAGAAAGTAAAAGTACTACGCATGTGGCACCTGATCACAGATCATACGACCTAGATGCTCGTATCACCGTAATAGCTAATAAAGCTACGGGGAGCACCTAATATGAGCTATTGGGAGCCATTGGATCCAAGATGCAGTGGTACACATGAGGCTTGAATGTTTCATTTGCAAAAAAAAAACCTTGGAGAGTTTGGAAATTGTGCATAATTACAAAGACTAGCCCCAAGCCATTGGATCTCAGATCCAACGACGTAAAAACTCGTATCACCATAGCATCTAAGGTGCGGGGTGGATGTGATATTCTATGCCGCTATCATTTTTGTTCCCAAACTTGAAAAATACGTGTAACTGGTGCCTTTACTTGTCTAACCACACAAAGTGTTTGTGCAAAAGACCATCATACACTGAAATATCGGAATAGCACACGGGGGTACCACTTGTCATTGATCAAATTTGGACCTAAAACTAAGAAATCTGAAAGATGAGATTGGAACTGGCAACCTGGACCACAAAGCGCAATTCGATAGCCTGAAACATCAACGGTTGTTGGCTTTTGTCGCATAACTTGATTTTATACAGTATTACGTTGAGTAGAGTAGAGGGAGTGGCTCTTTAACACGTGCATGACCGCTGACTCACTTACTGGTGGGTCCCATGTCCGCGATCTCTCTTCTCTTCATTGTCTAACCTTTAGACACATAGGCACACATGAAGAGCTTGCCGTGGTGTTATTATAACTAAAAAAATGCTTGGAAAACGGAAGAATTGCCCAGAACAAGAGATGTTGTGGCTGTTTGAGACAGAGCTAACCACACCTATCCTCCGTGCCACGTTAGCATGATGAAGTTGTGTAGCTAGTGGAATGTTTTCGACCGACCGATAGGTAGTACGTCTGATACAGTATATTTTTACACGCACATTTCTCCTCCGTGCCGAGACGTGGCACACCCTACCGCGCGGTTTCTGGGTCCTCCCCGGTTGTAGCGCCAAAGCAAGTAAATGACTCATCAAATCACAAAAGTCCACCTTTCCCGCCGAGTACATCACTGAAGCACGATGGCTAGCTAGTTGGGCTAGTGTGACCGATAAGCTAGGCCGCCACCACATTTGTTTTGCACCCCTTTTTTCTCTCCTTGCCGGCAATTAAATTTAAATATCCACTGTTGCGTTGCTCTGGTCTTTGGGTGCGTAGGCGCGGTAGGATTTTTATTTTTTTGATTGACGGGAGCAGGTGTGGCAGCAATTAGTCATGATGACTTTGCCTATAAAACACACTGCTCCCTGATGTGAAAAGTCGTCGACTGGTGTTTTCCCATGCTGAAAACCAAAAGATTGACCCCGCTCCTCGGCTGGCGTCCTCCACCTTCCCTTAGATTGAATTGCCTTTCAGCCATTTTGCCCCTTTGCTTCCTCTCCCCATTGCTTCTACCTGTTTCCATGGCGGCGCACCAGATCACGGAGTCTGACGTGAGGCGCCTGACACAGGAGCTCCAGGCCAAGGGTGCGGAGCTCAGGATCAACGACGTGGAGCTCCGTGAGATCAAGGAGGAGAGGTGTGCAATGCTCCTCCTTTATGTGCGGGAGTTCACGGAGCTTCAATAGCAGCAGACGTCCACCACAACGATGCTCGAGGCATCGGCAGCATTGCTGCAGGAAGTGGGAGATACGATAGGTGGTAAGGCGAGCCGGCTGGAGCATGAGCGGGCCTATCGTGACGAGGTCCAGGATCGCCTCAACCACTTGGTGGACCATGTTGCCACACACATGTTGCGGCTACGCGATTCCTACCGTCGTGCCAGCGCGACCATGCCGGCCGTCGGGCTAAACCTATTTGACCACCCCGTTGACTTTAACGAGCTGCAGCTTCCTGACCTGGTCTCCTTCGTCACCTATATCTCTGAGGAGCTGAACCGTCTTTGCTCGATGGTTGGGGCAGATCTGGACAAGGAGGGGTTGCAGGCTGCCGTCACCGTTGCCGGGTGAATACTCTCAGGGCTTCCTCACCAGAATCCATTCGTGCCATTCGACGCCATCTTTGACGAGCTGGCTCCTGTCGACCGAGAGCGAGCTCTGCGGGCGGTGGCACCCTGCAGCACCAACATCGTACGCCTAGAGAAGCAGAGGGACTTCGGTGGTGTTTAGGCGTCCTCTACATGGGCATGTCCATGTCTCGGTGCAACATGACTGTTGGATCAAACTTAGACGGTGCAGATTAGTCATTGTAGCACAAAGCGTGTGGTGTGTTTGGTTGCATTCTCATCTCAATATAGTTGTTCCCTCTTCGTGCATATGCTCCACTACTGGAATCAGCTACTTTGCCATCTGCCAGCTCTTTGCCGTCTGCTAGGAGACGGCAAAGAAGCTCTTTGCCATCAGCTACCCGAAAGCAGACGACAAAGAACTGGCTGATGGCAAAGAAAGCCTTTGGCACCAGCCAGTTCTTAGCCGTCCGCTAGCTGACGGCAAAGAATCTGTGTCGTCCGCTAGCCAACGGTAAAGAGGGAGGGGGCCCCACCGAGGAGCTGGTTAAAAAATACTTAACGCCCCCTCCTCTTTGCCGTCCGCTAGCGGACGGCAAAGAGCACATTAGCGGACGGCAAAGGTGGCGGACGGCAAAGATTAAACATATCTAACGGCGTGCCCCCCACCCCGCCCCTCTCTCTCTGTTTCTCTCCCCTGCTCCCACACGCGCGCCGCCGCCCCCACCACTCGCCGCCGCCCTGTCGCACCACCGCCCCACCGCCCCACCGGCCCCCCGCCCCGTTGCCCCACCGCCCCCCGCCCCGTCGCCCCCGCCGCCGCGCCCCGCCCCCCCCGCGCACCACCGCCCCGGGCCCGGCGCCGCCGCCCCAGGCCGTCCCGCCCCCCCTCCTCCACCGCCCCCCGCCTCGTCGCCACTGCCGCCCGGCGCCGTCGCCACACCGCCCCCCCCCCCCCCCGCCCCGTCGCCCCCGCCGTCCTGCCGTCTCGGCGCCTCCGCGCCCCACCGCCCTGGGTCCGGCACCGCCGCCCCGCCCCCCTCCTCCACCGGCCACCTCCTCCACTGGCCCAGGTGAGCTCTACCTCTCCTCTGTTTTTCCTTTTTTTCTGTTTTTTTAGTTTTAGGTTTATGTTTAGTTTAGATTTAGTTTTAATTTTAGTTTTAGGTTTAGTTTTAGGTTTAGGTTTAGTTTTTATTTAATTTTAGGTTTAGATTTAGTTTTTTCCTTTTTTTTATGTTTTTTTAGTTTTAGGTTTATGTTTAGATTAGATTTAGGTTTAGTTTTAGGTTTAGTTCAGTTTTAGGAAAGAAAAAGAAGAAGAAAAAAAACAGGAGAGGAGGAGAAGAAGAAGAGGAAAAAGGAAAGGAAGAAGAAGTAGAGGAGGAGGAGAAGAAAAAAGAAGAAGAGGAAGAAGAAGAAGAAAAAAGAGGAGAGGAGGAGAAGAAGAAGAGGAAAAAGGAAAGGAGGAGGAAGAAGAAGAAGAAGAAGAAGAAGGGAAAAAAGGAAGAAAAGGAAGAAAAGGAAGAAGAGGAAGAAGAAGAAAAGGAAAAAAGAGGAAAAGACCCCGACCCGACACGGCACCCCGACCCCGATCCGGCACCCCGACCCCAAGACCCCGACCCCGACACCCCGACCCCGACCCCGACACCGACACCCCGACCCCGAGCCTGACCCGACACCCCGACCCCGACACCGACACGGCATCCCGACCCCGACCCGGCACCCCGACCTAACACCCCGACCCCGAGACCCCGACCCCGACCCCGATACCCCGACCCCAACCCCGACCCCGACACCGACACCCCGACCCCGAGCCTGACCCGACACCCGACCCCGACGCCGACACGGCACCCCGACTCCGACCCGGCAGCCCGACCCCGAGCTTGACCCGACACCCCGACCCCGACACCGACACGGCACCCCGACCCCGACACCGACACCCCGACCCCGACACCGACACGACACCCCGACACCGACACCCCGACCCCGACACCGACACGACACCCCGACCCCGACCCGGCACCCCGACCCGACACCGCGACCCCGAGACCCCGACCCCGACCCCGACACCGACACCCCGACCCCGAGCCTGACCCGACACCCCGACCCCGACACCGACACGGCACCTCGACCCCGACCCGGCACCCCGACCCGAGACCCCGACCCCGACATGGCACCCTGAGACCGACACGACACCCCGACCCCCGACACCTCCCGAAAAGGTGTTCTTTGGCCTTCCAGAGGCCGACGGGGTCATATATTTGTGAATTATTAGTTAGGTCATATATTTTTCGATTTTGTTATGAAAAACATCATATATAATTGTGTTGATCGGGTAGTTTTAAATGTGAAGTTGCGAGGTTTGGTGTTCGACGACCTCGCCATGCGTTTGACGAGCTCTGCCCCCTCGTTCGTGGGTGAGCACAAATGACATGTCCTCCTCCCACATTAATTATTTGATCTATTCCGATGAAACTTGATAGCTAGCTATATATGTGTCTTGAATCATCAGTATGCGTAACCAATATGTGTCTCCCGTTCGAAAGCGTCATAGTTATAAATATGCATGCATTTGCATATTTATAACCTTGATTCTTTCGAATTGTCCAACGCTATCCATGGACAGCCCGAGTATGTGTAGATTGGGTTCATTTTCCCATATGCTTTTCTTCGGATCCGACGCATAAATTTTGTCAGTGCCTCCCCTGTTGTTCTCCGGGTACACATCCTCTCTGTTTATTGCAGAGACGTTTATCAGGAGAACAGCGGGGAGGTGCTGCCAAAATTTTGCGTCGGATCAGGAGCATAGCAATGGAAAATGAACCCAATCTACACATATACGGGTGGGATTAGGACCTATCATTACCTATTAGAGTGTAGGTTGCATGGACGTAATAAAATTGACAAAGTAGATCAACTGATGAATATATACATGGTGAATTACATATATAATTGTTGTGTGTCTAGTAGCTCTGAAAGTCAAGATGAGTGATCGTGCGTGGATGTATACCGGTCACACTGGTCAAAACAATGGAGCGCTAAATGGTTCACAAAAACCAAGGGGTTTGTGCAAGCCGCATTTGTAAATGGCCAGAAGAAAACCTGGTGCCCCTGTTTACGGTGCGGCAATTGGGAAAAGAGGACAGAGGCTGAAATGGGCAAACACCTGCAGAAGAATGGTTTTACACCCGATTATACGGTGTGGACATTTCATGGTGAGTCTGCCCAACATGACCGAGCTGAGGTGGATCATCGTCGCACCCAAGTATTCTATCTACCGTGGGCCTGCCAAACTAATCCAAATCTGATAGGTTGGGATGTCGTTTATGAAGTGCCGCCACGTGCTAGACTTTCTCCCCCAAAGGAGGAGGATTATGAACCTCACATTAACCCAGACACATATGAAGGAGAATCCTTCCAAGAGACACATCTTTCCAAAAAGCGTTTCAAGAACCGCTATACTTCACCCCAAAACATTGAAGTAGACAGCTACAGTGAATCCGACATCACCCCAGAGGAGGAACAAGAAGAGCCGGAACAAGAAGAGGTTACTGTTGCGGATGACCTGTCAATGCTTGACCGATTACGTCAAGGTGGCCTTGCACATGTTGATGCCAATGAACCCTATGAGCCCATCATTGATTATAGTGATGATGATGACTATGCATTTATTGATGATACTGATCGAGATTATTAGTAGTGTCAGGTATTCAATTTTTTTGTTGTACTTGATGATGATACACTTAAGTGATATACATATTATTATTCATGTCGGTACTTTTTTTATGTTGTACTAATTTCGTTTATTCTTTGTCATGGCAGGTGTTGAAAGATGGTGGGCGCTGGTTGGGAGCACGCCGAGGCCCCTTCTTCATCGGCGCATGGTACGAGGTCTTCCATTCCACACGCACCTCTCCACCGAGCGTTGCTGGACAGTATGGCCACACCGACGGGCCCTTATTCGTCGACTGCGGTGCCCAGCAGGGGACGAGGTAAGAAGAAGAGAGGAGGTGGAGCACGTGGTCGCGGGAGAGGAGGTAGGGTGACTCTTACCGCGCCTTCCTCGCCGCCGCCCCCAGCTGTTTCACCCGAGCACGTGACTGCTAGGGTGGACTCGTCTAAGGAGGAGGCTACACGGACTCCGGTCCACGAGCCTCCGGTCCACGGGTCTTCGGCCCACGAGCCTCAGGTCGACGGGTCTTTGGCCCACGAGAGTTGGGCCCACGAGACCCCGGAGGAGCACACGTCCGGATGGGGTACTTGGTCGGGTCAGCCTGAGGAGCCGAGTGGCCATGCTGATGATGGCGGGGAGCCGAGTGGCCATGCTGATGACGGCGGGGAGCCGACTGATTTTGAGGAGGAGGGGGGCAACATCTACCAGCGTGGTGCTACACGGCTCCCGTCCGTGCCGGCGACCCGCGAGCAGAGGTGGTTGATCTTCCCTGATGGGGAGAGGTAAGTGCATTTAATATTTTTGGCCATCTTGATCATGTCTTTTCATCTAACCACAGACAAGCACCCCACCGAGACTACCACAGACAAGCTCAAGGCCATCGCCTTGTCCAAGCCCCCCTCTTTGGGATCCCTCATTATGCAAGTCCAGATAATATCTCTTCTTGACAATCTTTTTGGCCATCTTGATCGTGTCTTTTCATCTAACACGTAGTACTAGTACTAGTAGTACAACTTTGTGGGTGATCTTGCATGTTACTTTTGTGTGCCAAATGACGGTTCTAAATTGCTCTTTTGACCAGAACGTGCGAGAGGTTGACATCACTACAAAAAAATACACTTCCGTGATGATACGTGTTTGTCACAGTAGGTCGCGTTTTCTGTCATGCATGTACATCCATGACGATTTTATGAAAGAATCAAGATAGTCATACCTGTGCTGTCGTATAAGTGTTCCATGACATTACCAAAATTATCGTCACGGAAGTGTACACTTCCATGAGGATAAATCGCGCGTCATAGAAGAGCTTTCGTCAAGGGTGACCGACACGTGGCATCCACCGTAACAGGACGGCGTTAACCGCCGTTAACCTATCGGGTCCGGTTTTTGGATCCGATAACCCGCTAAAGCCATGGCCATTGCCTATTTTCCACATGTAAAATTCTAATTGGCTGACGGATCCACGCGTCAGCTCCGCGTTGGCACAGGTGTCACTCATCCAACGGTCGAGATGGGCCGATGATATGTTGACACGTGGACCGGCCCAAAAATGGCCCATAATGTTTAAATGGGCCATTCCAACCGAAGGCCCATAAGATTTAGCAGGCCATAATGGGCTGGCCCAGCTAAAGGCCCACAAGATTTTGCAGACCATAATGGGCCGGCCCAGCTAAAGGCCCACAAAATTTAGCGGACTATAATGGGCCATCCCAGCTAAAGGCCCACACGGTTTTGTAGACCATAACGGGCCGGCCCAGCTAAAGGCCCACAAGATTTTGTGGACCACAATGGGCCGGCCCAGCTAAAGGCCCACAAGATTCTGCAGACCATAATGGGCTGGCCCAGGTAAAGGCTCAGCATTCTCTGTCAAATTGGCCCGTCAACGGCTTGTCCTAAACTTGTCATCAACGCGTCCCATGGTCACTTCTGGCCCGTTAACAGTCCGCTAATTAATTGGGCCGAATTACGGCCCGGTGTATTTCCGGCCTCTTAAAGGTCCTGCTTCATTTGGGCCCATTTACAGGCCTTCAAAATTTTCGGCCCATAAACGACCATGAAGGATTTGGGTCATATTCGGCCATGTCCGACATTCGGCCTATTAGAGGCCCACTATAGATTTGGGCCACTTTCGGCCTGTTGTCATTTTTGGCCTATTAACGCCGGACGAATACCATGGGCCATATGTGGCCCATTGTTATATTGGGCCCATTAACGGCCCATATAAAAATGACGATAAACTAGCCCGACCGAAGTTCCGGCCTGTTAAAGACCCGTGTATTAGGTCGGCGCATTTACGACCCGTCGGAATTTCGGCCTATCAAAGATCCGCATCGTAAATGGGCCACCATTTCGGCCTGCTAAGACCAGTGTGTTATTTGGCACAATCAGGGCCATATCTCACTTTTGGTCTATTAAAGGCCCATGTTTTTTATGGGCTCGAGATATTTACACCGTTAAACGGCCTATTTTTACTAAGGGCCCAAATTATGTTTAAGCCTGTTAAAGGCCCACTATGGGCATAGGCGTACCAGAAAATATGAAAGCTTATGCTGATTTAGGCCTAGACATTTTTAGTGGGCTACATGCCAATTTCGGCCCGTAATCGTTTTTAGCCCAATTGGAATGGGCCCGACGAATGTTGGCATGTTGGGCTCCTACGAAGCTTTCGGCCGAATACATTACTAAGATAAACCTGCACTATACAAAAATAGCGTCGCAATTACTGCAGCCTGTGGCAGCATCATAAATGTTGTATCACAACAAAATAAATTCCAACCATACAACAAAAGGCCTGTTGGCATAAAGTTTACAGTCCTTCCAGTTAAAAGCACCATCAGATGTATAGAAGCACAGATCATTTGACCCGAGTGCTAATGTTTCAGGCTGTAGAATCTGATGGAGCAGCACGATCTTCACCATGTTCCGCCATTGCTTTTGAACAACGAAGCAAATGTCTGATAATCTGGTTTCAAAACCATTCATATCTTGACGACATTTGCAACCACCATTCTTGTTTCCGAAACGACATCCATTAGGGATTGGACTTGTGTCTCGAGCACAGATATATCACTCTGTCTAGCAGGAAGATTTTGTTCAGTAGGCGATTTGGACGAGGTTACCTTGACAACCAACCCAGAATTACGCAAGAAGGTGCTTTTGGTTGTGGCTGTTCAATCATTGTGCCTGTGGTAGCCTCGTCACCTTCAGGTGGTTGTGGCTGTTCAATCATTTGTTCCATAGCTTCCTTAAAGTTTGAACTTGTAGATTAGTGTACCAGATAAGATACTAATGAGACAAGAACAAAGAATGTAGGTTAAACGTTTATACATAACTTGTTTTGGTGAACTACTGTAATACATTAGCATGTATTGTAGTGCCAACTACATAATAAAATCACTTTCGAAACATATGTCCATGTAGCATGCCTACTGTATTGTCTATTTCCTCAAATTGATTGATATCTAAGGATAAAGAGACATGGTTTAAAGTAGGATGAACATAGTATGACATCATTCATATCATGGGCAAACAGATATAAAACAAACAGGCTATTTTATCATTGTGTGAGCACGTGAACATAACAACTAGATTACAGATCAAGACCAAAAGAATATCCTTCATCTCTTTTAAACCATGTAAGGTGAAATGATACATTAAGACAACTGTGTATAAAAGTGAACCGAGTAACTGACATTGGCTGCAAACCAAGTAGTTAAATGAACACATCACAGTACCAGTCAGTTCAAGGCAGGAGTAGTAAGAACTTACAACAGTGGGTTGAACTGGTGTGCTCATGCCCTTCATCTTGCTGGTGTGGCAATCCTTAAAGATTTGCACAGCATTCGGTTCAGGTTCTTTTTGGTCCTCACGGGCTTTCCTCTGTATTTGGAACAAGTCAATATAGATACGATAATATGGCACAAAAAAAGAAGGAAGTAGCAGCTATTTACAAGAGCCTCGTAGTGTGCAATATATCTACGAGATCCTGTTGTCTGTTGGAATTTCACTTTAGAACGGTTGGTTTTGTTCTTCAAACAGTTAGCCTAGAAGAAGATACACTTGTAAGGCACATACATAAATACAAGTTCAATATGTTGTCTGATCAAATATATATAGCCTACCTGATACTTTGGATCAGACAAGTGCTTAACGAGGGTTGTCCAGTCTTCATCTGTAATATATTCCACTTGAGATGTTTGGGCGATTTCATTGTTAGCCTTGCCTTCAAAGTGAGATTTTCTGAGGTGGTACCGATACTACCGCAGAGCAGACTAAAAAACATGAGTGCATGCTTGTTTAGTTGCATCATCTTTCGGATCCAACCTGAACCTCATCTGTTGAAAAAGAATGTGAGTCTTATTAGGAGGAAGCTAGAAAGTATGGGACAAAGCAAGACAATATTACTAATTGCAATTAATAACATTACTTATGAATAAATGGTCAAGAAAGGTGTTAAACTGGGTATTGTCTTTCTCATTCTTGTACTGGATCCACGTTGGGAGCATACGTGCATGACACCTAACGGCAACGGCTACCTCTGATACTAACTTGGCTGACACTGTAGCATCACATGGCCTTTTTAAACCTGCCTCAAAATGGATCTCCATTCTTCCTCCTTTAGATTTTGTTAATCTGTCAAGCACTATCCCTGATGTTTGTTTCTGCTTGCACCGTGGTGCTAGTTCAACAACGAATATGGAAAGTGTTAGTGTACATCAAACTGTGAGAGTACATATAAAGGAGCATGCAACTGCAACTTGACTCAGTCAGGTACCGTCTTGGTGTTGATGCTCATGAGGTTCATCTGATCTTGCCAAGTCCTGTTGTGTCAGCAGTGCTTCGGAAGTAGTGTTAGGTGTGAAGGCAGCTTGGGAACTGGCCAGTTCCGGAGCAAACGAACGAGTAATTCGTTGAGAGGTTGGTACAGTTGAAGCGGATGCTGCAGCTGGTGGAGCAGGTGATACTTTGTTTGTAGATTTCGCCGGTGGACTTGGACCTTCCACTGCACTATAAGTACCAGCAGAATCTTGACGGCAGATCCTTTTCCGTTTCACCCGACGAGTAACAACACTCCGTACTATATTATTTTCCTTGCTCTTTTTTGACTTTGCCATGTCAAGCCGTACCCACAACACAAAAGAATAAAATCGCTCTTCAGAACTCAGTGATGCATGATACAGACAACCAATACTTTGATGTAAGACAACCGTATGAGGATGGAATATGTAAGAAAAACAGGACGGCATGACATATTCACAGCTACGATGTGCAAACTAAGCATAAGGATTTTCAAGAAAATAGAAGTAACGCAAGCTAGACACCATATGAAAGATGCAACCAATATTACTCTACCAAGTTAAAAGTGTGTTGTCATAAGTGGCAATTCGAAAAGTTGGAAGCAGTACAACATAGAAATCAATGCAAGGTGCAACCACTATCAAACTTCCATGTTAAAAGCGTCCAATCATGAGTGACTGATGCGGGATACACAACATCAGTACTTTGATGTAAGAACATGGTATGATAGATAGATGCAGTGTATTCTAGACACAGAAAGCCATGTCATATGCACATGTATAACGTATAAATTCAACAGGTGCAATTTAATCAAAATAGAAGAAATACAGGCTAGACAACATATGCAACATGAAACCAATTATCACACTGTCAATTTAGAGCTAGCATCTGCGATGGTGGAGTACTCATCATGTAGACTTGGGACTTCAACTTCATTAGAAGCAGTAGTGGGAAATCTAGAGAGTCTCTGTTTGCGTCGGTGCGGAGGACCACCAACATCACCTAACTTACTCTTTTCCTTCCTATTTTCTGATATTGCCTTATGAAGTCAAAACCACAAGAAGATGAATAAAATTAGCTCTGCATAACTGGTTGATGCATGATACAGATGAACACTACTTTGATGTAAGGCAAGCGCAGGATAGGAGGATGGAATATATACAAAAAAAGACAGTGTTTCATCGTCGTGGGGAACGAGCACCTATGGGGCAGGGGGCCCCTTCTTGTCCAGCAAGGGAGCGGAGGGCGCACGCAGAACGGATCGAGGCGAGAGCACGCGGGGGATTTTACCCAGCTTCGGCGCTCTCCAGAGAGATAAAACTCCGACTGTTGCTTTGTGTTTGTATTCTGTTCTTGCTCAAGAACGTGGGTGTGTTCTCGTGTCGAATGAGTCGAACTGCGGAACCAAAACTCCGAACCCCCTCTACGTGCGCATGGGCCTCCTTTTTATAGGCTAAAGGGGTCACCGACAGGTGGCAGCGTAGAAAGAGGGGTAAAAGAGTAAAAACGCAGGTTGGTACAACTACTACCAACAGTGCCCCCTACCTAACTCTGACGGCAGGGGACAAGGGCATTTAATGCCCGTCTGGTCGCCCCAACAGTGCAAGGAAGCGACAGTTAGGGGCGCCACCGATCGCCACGATGGCCTCCTTATCAGCTTCGCTTGCCACCTCGCACTGCTATGCTGCACAGCTACCCGCCACGTGCACCATGAGCGATCCTGTGGCGACACGTCGTCGAATGTGCTGGAGCGTGGGCGCAGAGTGGCAGCCTTGCCGCGGCAAGCGCCTTGCCGCGGCCTATTGTCTCGTCGCACCCGCAAGCTTGCCGCTCGCTGGGTCTTTCCGGGACGCCCGGAGGGTCGCGGCAAGTTTTCTGAAGTGCCTTGGTTGGCCTTCCCGGCAAGCTCCTCTTGCCGGGGCCTTGTCCTTCCCGGCAAGCTCCTCTTGCCGGGGTTCTGTCTTCTCAGCTAACACTTTGTTCTTGAATGGCAGTAAATAGGAATAGCGGAGGATTTTGGTGGTCGCCCGGCAAGCCTTGCCGCGGGACGCTGCGACTGCCCGTGCACAAGTTTGGGGTACTAAGGTACCCCTACTTTAGTACACCGACAGGAGCCCCCGGGCCTGGGCCATACACGGTGCCGAGCGCTGTTGGGCCAGGCCCAAAACAGGGCATGGGCACGCGCGGCCTGGGTCCAAACCAAATCCACTCCGTATCCACCGCGCTCCCTTGTAACGGCACGCGTCAATCGCGGCGTCGTGGGAGACGTGGGTGGCGTGCGCGATTTTCGAGGCGTCCACGCCCCCCCCCCCCGTGACCACGGGGCGGGGTGAGGTCACCTCATCTGTCGCCTTGGTTCTGCATCCCCGCCACGCGGCTTCCATGCACTCGGGGTCGCGGACGGTGGAAGGGGGAAACTGGGCCGTCACGGGCGGAGGCAGCGGGTCGGCCCCGACTCCCTGCTCCTCCCGTGCTCTGATTCGCTAAGCGGGGCGGCCGAGCCCCCACCTCGCTCCTTTCAGAAGAGCGGGAGGGGAGCGCAGAAGCCTGCACTCTCTGATCTTCTCCTTTCTTCAACTTCTGCTCCCCTTTCTCTCATCCGCCATGGAGGAAGGGAACCCTGGCCTTTCGTCGGTGGCGGCGAGGGTCGCCGCCAGGCAGCGCATCTCTCCCTATCCCGCGCCCGTGGTGGCAGAGCCAGCCACAAGGGGAAGAGGGAGGGGGCGAGGCTGCGGATGAGGTCGAGGACGAGGTCGAGGCGCTCGGGGAAGAGGCGGACGGGGCGGCGCAGCATCTCCGCCCCCGCCGGCGGTTCCTCCCCTTGCGGCGGTCCATACAGGGGATGACCCTTGCGAGTTCTTTGTCAGGCTGCGCCGGGCGCCTCGTCGTCGTCTCCGGCTTCCAGCTCCGTTTGCGAACGTGATGGAGTTGGACCCGCCCGAGACATTGATACTACACATGAGGGGCTGTGGGATCAACGGCACGCGAGTCAACGTTGTATTCCCAGCCCCTAATGTGATGTATCTTGATCGAGGGTGGAAGACGTTCGCCCGCATCCACAGCTTGACGGCGGGGTTTACCCTCCATTTTAAGTTAATGGAGGGCGACCTCCTCTCCGTAAAGGTCTTCGGGGACTCCGGCATCCATGTGAGGTGCTGCGTGGACAGCTCCTCCGATAGCGAAGACTCCCCCTTGAGCGAGAGTGACGAGGAGGAGAGCGACAGCGACGACGAGGGTAGCGGGCGGCGGAGTGGAGGGTCCGACTAGGTGTCGGGCGCCGCTTCGCGCGTCACCGGCGACCCCATCATCCGCGTCGCCGGCTCCTTGAACTCCCCGGGGTCGTCTTCTTGGGCGGCTGGCGTAGGGAGGCTGCGGAAGGGGAAGAGGGCTGGCGGCAAGGCCGTCAAGTCGGAGTAGGAGGGTGTAGTGCCCTCGACAGCGTGCTGACGTCCTGCCGCCCCGTCTTCGAGCCCTGCATCCGGCGCCGCCATCACCATCCAGCCTTCGGACGGTCCCCGGGATGTTCTCTTGGTGTCTTCTGGCACCCGTAGCTCACCTAGGCTCCTCTTTTGCCTTTTTCGCCTCCTTGACCTACCTCCTGAAAAAGGGGGGACAGGAAAAGGATTACGGGCATCTTATCTTTTTAATTTGTAAGCCTTCGGGCCTTAGCTGCATTTAAAACTTGTAATCCTCTCTTTCATGTTTTTCATCCTCTATGGACTGTACCCGAGTGGGATGTTTTTTAATGAATAGGGGAAGCTTGCTATGTTATATCCTTTACTTGACTCTATGCCTTGTATGTTTTTTTACCCTACGCTTTGAGGGAACCTACCGGCGCAAGCACACTTGCTGAGTGCGGAACATCAGCAGCCTGCTGGCGGTGTTGCCTCCGGCAAGAAACCTTGTCGGGGCTAGTTGCATCGCACTTGTATCGTTGAGCGGACTCGAAACAAATCAAGGGCGCAACTTAGCCACGATTCGATTCCTCCGCGCACAGGTTTTCCATACAAGGCACAGTGGTTCAAGGACGCGGCTTCGCGTTCCCCAGTCCATAAGAGGATGCATGATGAGGGATGAAAAACTTATCTGATATCGCAGCCCCTGGCGACTCGGGCTTGCCGCGGATGAATCTTGGTATTCGCGGCCCCCGGCAACACTGGCTTGCCGGGGTCCAGGTGCCGGCGCGCCCTTCTTCTTCTTCCTTGTCGCTGTTATTTTAGTTATGAGAACAACTTAGTTAGTGCCGTAACAAGTTACTTTCGTAATATAACTTTGTCCTGGGCAACACTTGCTATGTTATATCCTTTACTCTATTACATCCCTTGTATGTTTTCACCCTACGCTTTTAGGGAACTTGCCGGCGCATGCACACTTGCTGAGTGCGGAACATCAGCAGCCTGCTGGCGGTGTTGCCTCCGGCAAGAAACCTTGTCGGGACTAGTTGCAGTGCATTTGTATTGTTGAGCGGACTCGAAACAAATCAAGGGCGCAACTTAGCCACGAGTCGATTCCTCCGCGCACAGGTTTTCCATACAAGGGACGGACGTTCAAGGAATATAACTTAAAAAATTTAAAACTTGATCATGCTCAAACTTTGGCAACTTAGCTTTTCTGTCGCCTGTGTTCCGGCAAGGCCATACTTCTTTGAACGACGCCCGGCCCACACCTGCATCCTCTCCCTCTCGAAACTTCTGGCGTTAACTTTGCGGCTATGGTAGCAGCACAAAGCTTGCCGGTAGCGAGCAGCTCGTACCGCAGCCTGAAGGCGATCTACCTCGAGGAGCAGTGCGTCATCTTGCCGTAGATGCTCTTGCTCTAGCTCATCATAAGCGAGCACTCGAAGCGATCCGTATACGAGGGGAAAGGGGCCGAGAATATCGAGCCCCCAGACCAAAAAAAAATGGCTAGGATGAAGGGATTGTTTGGAGAGCTTGAGCTGGTCGATGTATCTGTTTGGAGTGGAACTGACACGCTTCACACTTGGTTACTTGTGCAGTTGCATCCTGGAGGGCTGTCGGCCAGAAGAAACCTTGCCGGAAGGCTTTGCCGGCAAGTGCTCTTGCGCAAATGTGGTGACCACATATGCCTCCATGTATCTCCGCCAACAGCTCCTGTCCATCTTCCCGGGAGATGCACTTCAATTTCACTCCGTTGAATCTTCTTCTGTACAGTATGTCATCGATAAACTGGTACATACTTGATTGCCGGGCTACTTTCTCTGCTTCTTCTTGTTCCTCGGGAAGTTCTCCTGTCTGAAGGAAATGGACGATCTGCTGTGCCCATGCCGGAGCTTGTGGCTCGACGACGAGGACTAAAGGCGCAAATGCTGCTGCGGGAACATCCGCTTCTACGGCAAGAATCTGGGATCCTGCCGGAGCGTGATGCTCCCCGGCAAGCGTGTCGGGACACAGCTTGTCGGGAGCGTCTGCTTCAACGAAACAAACCCTAGGGCTTGTCGGAGCAGACTGCTCCTCAGCATTTTCTGTGTTGATCCTGGGGACCTTCTTGGCGGCGGCTTCGGGGAGCTCTACCAGAAAGTAGTCGCCAGTAATCAACTTCCTCTTCTTGCTCTGTCCAGTTGATAGTGTTACGGATGGTCGAGTCAACTTGAGCACAAAAATCCCCGGTTCCACAGGTAACTTGAGTGCGGCGCACTTTGACAGGCCGTCTGCAATGTCATTCTGAGCTCTTGGAACATGTTCCATTTGCAGGCCGTCAAAATGCTCTTCTAGTTTCCTCACTTCATCAATGTATGCTTCCATCAACGGACTCTGATAATCTTTGTTCACTTGACGGACGACAAGCTGCGAGTCACCCCTGACAATAAGCTTCTTGATCCCAAGTTCTGCTGCGATCCTGAGTCCGGCAAGCAAGCCTTCATACTCTGCAGTATTATTTGTAGCTTGCTCCTTGGGAAAGTGCATCTGGACCACGTACTTGAGGTGCTCTCCGGTGGGTGTGACAAGTAGCACACCCGCACCGGCGCCTTGCAGCGAGAAGGCACCGTCAAAGTACATGATCCACTCTTTGCTCGCTTCCTTGACGGGGATGCTCCTCTCCGGAGTTTCTTCATCAGGCGTTGGCGTCCACTCTGCTATGAATTCTGCCAATGCTCGGCTCTGAATAGTTGAAGTACTTTCAAAACTTGAGGCCAAAGCTTGAAAATTCCAGTGCCCACTCGACAATCCTGCCTGTTGCCTCTGGATTCTGCAATATCCTCTTCAACGGAAAGCGAGTGACCACTGTGATCTCATGTGCTTGAAAGTAATGGCGCAGCTTCCCCGAGGCCATGAGAAGGCCGAAAAGAAACTTCTGCACACCAGAGTACCTTGATCTAGCCCCCTGCAGAAGGGAACTGACAAAGTAAACTGGGCGCTGCACCATCTTCTTCTGTTTCTCTTCCGGCAATTGTACAGATCCATCCTTGCCGGAGCCAGAACTTGTCAGGGAAGCCCCCTGCTTGTCGCTGGATTCGCTTGCCATGGCCGCCGGCTCATCATCCGCCTCCCTCTCCGCCACTAACGCAGCACTAACCACTTGATTGGTTGCCGCCAGATATAGTAGCAACTTCTCCTATGGCTTAGGTGCGACAAGTGTTGGAGTAGAGGATAGGTATCTCTTCAGGTCCTGCAGCGCAGCCTCCGCTTCCGGAGTCCATTTCATTGGACCTGCCTTTTTCAAAATTTTGAAAAATGGGAGGGCGCGCTCAGCAGACTTAGAGATGAACCTACTGAGAGCAGCAACACAGCCGGCAAGCCTTCGCACATCCTTGACGCGCTTTGGTGCTTCGATTTGCTCAATGGCCTTGATCTTGTCGGGATTGGCTTCAATCCCCCTCTGGGACACAAAGAATCCGAGAAGCTTGCCGGAAGGAACTCCAAACACACACTTCTCGGGATTCAACTTGAGATTGATCTTGCGCAGATTTGTGAAGGTCTCGTCCAAATCTTGGATCAAAGTCTCTTTGTCCATGCTCTTGACCACTATGTCATCCATGTAAGCTTCTACATTTCTGTGCAACTGTGGCTCAAAAGCATGGCTGACTACTCTTGCAAATGTTGAACCGACATTCTTTAGTCCGAAGGGCATCCGTACAAAGCAGTACGTGCCACATGGAGTAATGAATGCGGTTTTCTCTTCATCCTCTTCTGCCATGAAGATCTGGTGATATCCAAAGTATGCATCAAGGAATGAAAGCAGATCACATCCTGCCGTGGAGTCGACAATCTGGTCAATGCGCGGCAAGGGAAATGGATCCTTGGGACAAGCTTTATTAACATCAGTGAAGTCAATACAAAGCCTCCATTTCCCGTTTGCTTTGCGCACGACTACTGGATTGGCTAACCACGTTGGATGGAGTACTCCTCGGACCAAGCCTGCTGCTTCCAACTTCTTGATCTCCTCTGCAATGAACTCTTATCTCTCCACTGCTTGTTTTCTGACTCTCTGCTTGATGGGCCGTGCGTGAGGGCAGACGGCAAGGTGGTGCTCAATTACTTTCCTGGGAACACCGGCGATGTCAGATGGTTGCCATGCAAACACATCGACATTCGCCCGCAGGAAAGCAACGAGCGCACTTTCCTATTTAGGGTCAAGCGTGGCGCTGATGGTGAAGGTACCACCAGTGCCGTCCTCCTTGGCGGCCACTTTCTTGGTCTCTGGTGAAGCTGTCTTTGCCTTCTTGCACTTGCCGGTGGAGCTCGATGGTGCGTCCTTGACGGTAGCGCAGCTGTGCAACTGTGGCTCAAAAGCATGGCTGACTACTCTTGCAAATGTTGAACCGGCATTCTTTAGTCCGAAGGGCATCCGTACAAAGCAGTACGTGCCACATGGAGTAATGAATGCGGTTTTCTCTTCATCCTCTTCTGCCATGAAGATCTGGTGATATCCTGAGTATGCATCAAGGAATGAAAGCAGATCACATCCTGCCGTGGAGTCGACAATCTGGTCAATGCGCGGCAAGGGAAATGGATCCTTGGGACAAGCTTTATTAACATCAGTGAAGTCAATACAAAGCCTCCATTTCCCGTTTGCTTTGCGCACGACTACTGGATTGGCTAACCACGTTGGATGGAGTACTCCTCGGACCAAGCCTGCTGCTTCCAACTTCTTGATCTCCTCTGCAATGAACTCTTGTCTCTCCACTGCTTGTTTTCTGACTCTCTGCTTGATGGGCCGCGCGTGAGGGCAGATGGCAAGGTGGTGCTCAATTACATTCCTGGGAACACCGGGGATGTCAGATGGTTGCCATGAAAACACATCGACATTCACCCACAGGAAAGCAACGAGCGCGCTTTCCTATTTAGGGTCAAGCGTGGCGCTGATGGTGAAGGTACCACCAGTGCCATCCTCCTTGGCGGCCACTTTCTTGGTCTCTGGTGAATCTGTCTTTGCCTTCTTGCACTTGCCGGTGGAGCTCGATGGTGCGTCCTCGACGGTAGCGCAGCTGTGCAACTGTGGCTCAAAAGCATGGCTGACTACTCTTGCAAATGTTGAACCGGCATTCTTTAGTCCGAAGGGCATCCGTACAAAGCAGTACGTGCCACATGGAGTAATGAATGCGGTTTTCTCTTCATCCTCTTCTGCCATGAAGATCTGGTGATATCCTGAGTATGCATCAAGGAATGAAAGCAGATCACATCCTGCCGTGGAGTCGACAATCTGGTCAATGCGCGGCAAGGGAAATGGATCCTTGGGACAAGGTTTATTAACATCAGTGAAGTCAATACAAAGCCTCCATTTCCCGTTTGCTTTGCGCACGACTACTGGATTGGCTAACCACGTTGGATGGAATACTCCTCGGACCAAGCCTGCTGCTTCCAACTTCTTGATCTCCTCTGCAATGAACTCTTGTCTCTCCACTGCTTGTTTTCTGACTCTCTGCTTGACGGGCCGCGCGTGAGGGCAGACGGCAAGGTGGTGCTCAATTACTTTCCTGGGAACACCAGGGATGTCAGATGGTTGCCATGCAAACACATCGACATTCGCCCGCAGGAAAGCAATGAGCGCGCTTTCCTATTTAGGGTCAAGCGTGGCGCTGATGGTGAAGGTACCACCAGTGCCGTCCTCCTTGGGGGCCACTTTCTTGGTCTCTGGTGAAGCTCTCTTTGCCTTCTTGCACTTGCCGGTGGAGCTCGATGGTGCGTCCTCGACGGTAGCGCAGCACTCCGAAGAGGTGCGCTTGCCGGAGTGGGCATCAGAGCTACTCTTGCCGGACTTGGTCTTCTTCTTCTTCCCTCCGGGAGCTTCAGCGGCAAGTGGTTTGCGTTCTGCTGCGGCTGCTGCTTCCTGGTAGATCTTGTCGGTACAGATGAGCGCATCTTTCTTGTCGCCATGGACAGAAATAACACTTATCGGACCAGGCATCTTGAGCACATTGTAAGCGTAGTGAGAGGCTACCATGAACTTGGCGAGCGCTGGACGGCCAAGTATCCCATTGTAGGGCAATGGGAAATCAGCAGCGTCAAATGTGACTCTCTCTGTCCTGAAATTCAGCTCGCTGCCAAATGTCACTAGCAGTGTGATCTTCCCCTTCGGCTTGCTCCTTCCCGGGTTTATTCCTTGAAAGGTACGAGTCTCTTCGAGCTCGCTGTCGGGGATCTGGAGCTTCTTGAGCACTGCGGAGGAGATCAGATTCAGGCCGGCCCGGCCGTCAACCAACATCTTCGTGACCATGAGGTTGCGGATTGTTGGCGAAACCTATATCGGCAAGCACCTGACCGCAGTGATGCGATCAGGGTGATCCTCAACGTCGAAGATGATGGGCGTGCTGGACCACTTCAGGGGCTTGCGCGACTCAACGGACGGTTATGCTGTGTTCACTTCCCGCACCCACTGTTTGAGTTGGCGGTGCGAGGTGTGCAGAGAAGCACCGCCGTCGATGCACAACACCTCCGTTGCCTTCTGGAACTCCTGCTCGTCAGTCTCATCTTCCTCCATCTCATCATCCTCATCTTCGTCTTCATCCTTGTCGCAGCCACAGGGAGGCCTATCTCCTTGCCGCGGCTTGGCCTTGCCGCGGCGCCCTCCCCGGGCGGGACGCTTGTTGCCGGATCCTCCGCCACCTTCCCGGGCCTTCTCCTTGTCGCGGCACTCGTATTCAGCTTTCTGTAGCTCCGCCATCTGCTCAACTTTCTTGCAGGCTTGGAGGTCATGGCCCTTGGTGCGGTGGATCTTGCAATACTGCTTGCTGGAGCCGTCCTGCTTGTCGGCGGCTACCACAGCCTCGCCGGAGTCACCAGCTCTAGCCTTCTCGGAACCGCCTCCGCTGCCGGACTGCTCAACAACTAGCACATCCTTAGCCTTCCTCTTTCTGTTATTCCACCTCCAGTTCCTCTTTGCCGGAGGGGCATCCTCACTGTCAGATCCTTCTGCTCCTGCGTTCTCTCCGGGGAGTCTCCTCCCCTCTTCAGCCCGTGCACACTTGTCGGCCAGAGCATATAGCTCGCTGACATCTCTAATTTTGCACATCGCCATCTCCTCCCTCATCCTGCGGTTACGCACGTTCTGCTGGAACGCGCTGATAACCGTGGCAGGGTGGACATCTGGGATGTTGCGCTGCACCTGACTGAATCTCTGTATATACTTGCGCAGGGGTTCTCCTTCTTTCTGGGCGAGCAGATGAAGGTCGCTCTCCTGGCCATGGGGTTTGTGGCCGCCTGTGAAGGCGCCAACAAACTGATGGCACAGGTCCGCCCACGAAGAGATGGAGTTGTCCGGCAAGTGCATGAGCCAAGATCTGACGTTGGGTTTGAGCACCAACGGGAAGTAGTTGGCGAGGATCTTCTTGTCGCGCCCCCCGGCAGCCTGTACCGCGATGGTGTAGACGCTGAGGAACTCTGACGGATGTATCCTGCCATCGTACTTCTCGGGCACGTCTGGCTTGAAGTTCTTGGTGCTAGGCCACTGGACCTGCCGCAGCTCACGGGTGAACGCAGGGCAACCTACCGCGTATGGCAGGTCGCCTGGTTCCCGTGGCGCATGCATATCGACAATGGGCCCAGCGCGCTGGTCAGATTGACGTCGCGCTTCTCTTCGACGCTCGATGCGAGTGCGAGCGTCTTCGTGTCGTCGTTCTTGGAGAACTTGGCGTTGATCGCGGCGAGCTCGCGGGTCCGACGACGCGGTGGAGTCAGTGTCGAGGTTGGCCCGGTGAGTCGGTGATCTTGGCCTTCGAGGCGGGGAGTGCATGGTGGCGGCACCCCCAGCGGTCTTGTCGGCGTCGGCTTGCGCCTGGGTGTCTTGCCGGGGCTTCGATGTGCTCAGTTGCCGGGGCTTGTCGCCGTTGGCGAAGCCGATAAGTCTATAAATGGCGGCCCTCCAGTCGTCGATCTTGTCTGGCACTGGAGGGTAATCTAGAAGCAGCTGGGCTCGGGCCAGCGCTTCCTCTGGAGTGTTGGGTGGCGGTGGCGAGCGACGCGAGGTGCGAGACATGCTCAAACTTCTAACAGTGTTAGAAGGAGCAACATCTCGTCCAGGCGACCGCACTGCGCTCGTGCCGGCGTGTTGACACGCGCGTTGGCCTTGAGCGTCCCGCGACCCACCAGCTTGGCCTTGTTCTAACGCGAGTATGGTGCTAGGAGCACCGTGGCGTTGTTGATCCTGCACCTCCTGGGAGGGGTGCGGCGGATGTGCAGACGCTGAACCTTGCGGGGCCTTGTCCTTGGACCGGGTGACGATGTGAGTCCCCCCGGCGGCGCCCGCTCCTCCGCCGGTGTCCACCCCACCGCCCGTTTGCTCCGGTGGCGGCAGGACAGTCGCAGACGGAGCGGCCACCTCCGAAGTCTTCTTCTTCGGTGGCATGTCGATGAAGATGTTGCTGTAGCGCGCGCAGACGCCGGATCAGATACGCACAACCTCGACGCCCCCCTACCTGGCGCGCCAGAGATGTCGTGGGGAACGAGCACCTATGGGGCAGGGGGCCCCTTCTTGTCCAGCAAGGGAGCGGAGGGCGCACGCAGAGCGGATCGAGGCGAGAGCACGCGGGGGATTTTACCCAGCTTCGGAGCTCTCCAGAGAGATAAAACTCCTACTGCTGCTTTGTTTTTGTATTCTGTTCTTGCTCAAGAACGTGGGTGTGTTCTCGTGTCGAATGACTCGAACTGCGGAACCAAAACTCCGAACCCCCTCTACGTGCGCATGGGCCTCCTTTTTATAGGCTAAAGGGGTCACCGACAGGTGGCAGCGTAGAAAGAGGGGTAAAAGAGTAAAAACGCAGGTTGGTACAACTACTACCAACAGTGCCCCCTACCTAACTCTGACGGCAGGGGACAAGGGCATTTAATGCCCGTCCGGTCGCCCCAACAGTGCAAGGAAGCGACCGTTAGGGGCGCCACCGATTGCCACGATGGCCTCCTTGTCAGCTTCGCTTGCCACCTTGCACCGCTATGCTGCACAACTACCCGCCACGTGCACCAGGAGCGATCCTGTGGCGACACGTCGTCGGATGTGCTGGAGCGTGGGCGCAGAGTGGCAGCCTTGCCGCGGCAAGCGCCTTGCCGCGGCCTGTTGTCTCGTCGCACCCACAAGCTTGCCGCTCGTTGGGTCTTGCCGGGACGCGCGGAGCGTCGCGGCAAGTTTTCTGAAGTGCCTTGGTTGGCCTTCCCGGCAAGCTCCTCTTGCCGGGGCCTTGTCCTTCCCAGCAAGCTCCTCTTGCCGGGGTTCTGTCTTCTCAGCTAACACTTTGTTCTTGAATGGCAGTAAATAAGAATAGCGGAGGATTTTGGCGGTTGCCCGGCAAGCCTTGCCGCGGGACGCTGCGACTGCGCGTGCACAAGTTCGGGGTACTAAGGTACCCCTACTTTAGTACACCGACATTCATATTCACACGTACGATTGGAGGATGGAATATGTATGAAAAAACAGTAAGCGGAAGGCATTTCAACAAAATTAGAAGAAATGAAAGCTAGGCACCATATAAACATGCAACCAATATCACTCTATCAGGTTAAAAGTGTCTCATCGTAAGTGCCATTTCAAGAAATTAGAAGCAATACAAGCTAGAAGACAATGCAAGATGCAACCTACATCACAGTCACAAGTTAAATGTGTCTTATGAGTAAGTGATCGTTGCAGGTATAAGTTGTAAGCTACGCCGATGTAATTCAACATAATCAGAAGCAATACAAACTAGACATCATACGGAAAACGCAACCACATATAACAGTTCCAAGAGCAAGCACCTGTGATTGTGGAGTAGGGGAGATGTGCTCATCATGTACACGTATGTTCTAGAAACAGGAACACATGTCATATTCACAGGCATTATGTGTAAAGTAAGCAGATGCAACTCAATTTAGAAGCAATACAAGCTAGACATCATACGCAACATGCAACCACATATAATAGTGCCAAGATAGAGCAAGCACCTGTGATGGTGGAGTAGGGGAGATGTGCTCACCATCTACACAGCTACGTTGACTGTGCAGCCTTGTGTTGTCTTGAGAATCTTGTTGGGAGGATGGCGTTGTAGAATCTGTAGACACCCCCTATTTGAGTTTCTCTGAAGGACCACCATCATCCACTGCCGGACTAATTTACTTTAGCTGTAATGATTTTGCATTGTGAAGTCAAACCGATAAGAAAAAGGAATAAAATTCGCTCTTCAGAACTCATTCATTCATGATACTGATGAACACTAATCGGATGAAAGGCAAACACATGATGCGAGGATCGAATATGTATGAAAAACAAGATGGCATGACATATTCACACCTATGATGTGGTAACTAAGCAGAAGGCATTTCAACAAATTAGAAGCATTGCAAGCTAGACACCATATGAAAGATGCAACCAATATCACTCTGCCAAGTTCAAACTGTATGGCGTTTCAACAAATCAGAAGCAGTACATGCTAGAAATCATATGCAAGACACAACCAATATCAAAGTGGCGACTTGAAGGTGACTTATCATAAGTGACTGATGCGGGATATGCAAGAACAGTAGTCTGATGTAGAAACAGGAACACATGTCATATTCATAGGCATTATGTGTAAAGTAAGTAGATGTAATTCAACAAAGTTAGAAGCAATACAAGCTGGACATCATACGCAACATGGAACCACATATAATAGTGCCAAGTTAGAGCAAGCACCTATGATGGTGGAGTAGGGGAGATGTGCTCATCATCGACATAGCTACGTTTACTGTCTAGCCTTGCGTTGTCTTGCGAATCTTGTTGGGAGGATGGCAGGGTAGAATCTGTAGAGAACCTCCGTTTTAGTTGCTCGGAAGGACCACCATCATCCAATGCCTTGCTAATTTCCTTCAGCTTTATTGATTTTGCATTGTGAGGTCATACCGACAACAAAAAGGAATATAATTCGCTCTTCAGAACTCATTCATGCATGATACTGACGAACACTACTCTGATGAAAGGCAAAGTCATGATACGAGGATGGAATATATACAAAAAAATGGACAACTTGACATATTCACAACTATGATGTGGTAACTAAGAAGAAGGCACTTCAACAAATTAGAAGCACTGCAAACTAGACACCATATGGGTGCAATCAATATCACTCTGCCAAGTTAAAATTGTCTTGTCATAGGTGGCGTTCATCAAACTAGAAGCAATACATGCTAGAAATCATATTCAAGATGCAAACCAATATCACACTGCCAACTTAAAGGTGTCCCATCAAAAGTGACTGATGTAGGATACACAAGAAGAGTAGTTTCATGTAAGAACACGGTGTGATAGACAGATATAGTATGTACCAAAAACAGGAAAGCATCTCATATTCACATGTATCATGTGTAAGCTAAGCATATGCAGTTTACACTAATTAGGAGCAATACGAGCTAGACACCATGTGCAACATGCGACCAGATATCACACTGCCAAGTTAGCGCAAGCACCTTGGATGGTGGAGTAGGGGAGCGGAGACTTGGACCTTATAATGCACTATGAGTACAAGGAGAATCAGTACAGATGCCCCGTTTACGTTGCTGCAGAGGACCACCATCATTACCTTCCTTAATCTTTTCCTTCCTCTTTCTTGATTTTGCTTTGTCAAGTCAAACCCACAAGAAAAAGGAGTAAAATTTGCTCTTCAGAACTCATTGATGCATGATACTGACGAACACTACTTTCATGTAAGGTAGCCGCATGATAGGAGGATGGCATATGTATGAAAAACAGGACGGCGTGACATAATGACATGTATGATGTATAAAGTGTAAACTAAGCAGAAGGTGCTTGAACTTGTTAGAATCAATGCAAGCTAGAAACCATATGAAAGATGAAACCAATATCACTCTGCCAAATTAAGAGGGTGCCCTAACAACTGTATTTGACCAAATTAGAAGTAATACATGGCAACAGGCTAGAAATAATATGAAATATGCAACGAATAAAGGTGACTCATCGTAAGTGATTGATGCAGGATACAGAAGAGAGGTGGTTTCATCTAAGAACAAGGTTAACACATAGATGTAGTGTGTACCAAAAATAGGAAGGCATGTCATATTCACAGGTATAGTGTGTAAACTAAGAAGATGCAATTCACCCTAATTAGAAGCATTACAAGCTAGACACCGTATGCAACATGCAACCACATATCACACTGCGAAGTTAGAGCAAGAACCTGTGATGGTGGTGTAGGGGAAGTGCGGTCTTCAAGTACAGAGCTACATTCAATATCTTCATTTAGGCTTGCTATTTCTTGAGAATCATGTGGAGAGGATGAAATTGCATTCTTTATAAGAGTATTGCGTCTCATATTAACCCACGGGCGTGACTGTCTCATCATAAGCGATAGATGCAGGATACACAAGAAGAATAGTTTGACGTAAGAACATGGTGTGATAGGCAGATGTAGTATGTACCAAAAAAAGGAAGGCGTGTCATATTCACATGTATAATGTGTAAGCTAAGGAGATGCAATTTAACAAATTAGGAGCAATACAAGCTAGGCACCATATGCAACATGCAACCAGATATCACACTGCCATGTTGGAGCAAGCACCTTAGGTTGTGGAGTAGGGGAGATGAGATTTGGAACTAGCACTGCAGTATGAGTAGCAGGAGAATCTGCAGAGATAATCTGTTTCAGTTGTTCCAGAGGACCACCACCTTTCCGTGCCTTTGTCCTTTCAGATTTTGCCTTGTCAAGTAAACACACAAGAAAAAGGAATGAAATTCGCACTTCCAAATTCGTTGATGCATGATACTGACAAACACAACTTTTATGTATGGCAACCACATTGTAGGATGATGGAATATGTATGAAAAACGGTAAGCAGAAGGCATTTCAACAAATTGGAAGCAATGCAATCTAGACACCATATGAAAGATCCAACCAAAATCACTCTACCAAGTTAGATGTGTTTCATTATAAGTGGCACCTCAACAAATTAGAGGCAATACATGTTTACAATGATATGCAAGATGCAACCAATATTACACTTTCAACTTGATGGTGTATCGTTAGAAGTGATTGATGAGGGATACACAAGAAAAGTAGTTTGATGTAAGAACAAGGTTAATAGAAAGACGTAGTATGTACCAAAAACAGGAAGGCATGTCATATTCACAAGTATAATGTGTTAACTAAGCAGATGCAATTTACCCTAATTAGAAGCATTACAAGGTAGATACCATATGAAACATGCAACCACATATCACACTGCCAAGTAAGAGCAAGCACCTGCGATGGTGGTATGGGGGAATTGCGGTGATCAACTAGAGAGCTACATTGACTATCTTCATTTAGCCTTGCTGTTTCTTGAGAATCCTGTGGGGAGGATGACACTGCACTCTTCAAACGAGCAAGGCGTCTCACAGTAACCCACTTGGGTGATTGCCTCATCATATGTGATTGACGCGGGATACAAAAGAGCATTAATTTGATGTACGAACATGGTTAATAGACATATGTAGTATGTATCAAAAACAGGAAGGCATGTTATTATCAAAGGAATAATGTGTAAAGTAAGCAGATACAATTTAACCAAATTGGAAGCAATACAAGCTAGACACCATATGCAACATGCAACCACATTTGACAGCGCGAAGTTAAAGCAAGCACCTGGGATGGTTGTGTGTGGCAATTGAGATCATCAACTGCAAAGCTATGTTTACTGTCTCCAAATGTTGACACTTCACCCATTAGAGCGCTGAAACGCTTAGTGCTTATCTTCGAATTACGCTAGAGCGACTTCTGTCTTTTCTTTTCTGCATTCAGCAACACTGCGTCAGAGTCTGTAATATCCATGCATAAAAAACAATAGTGTGAGTATGGGTAAAGTGTGTGCACAATTAGTACAGTGTAAAGGTAGTAGATAGCAGGTCGGTGAGAAATAAATGACAGGAGAGATATGATAGCTCTACAACATGCATGGCACACTAAATTACTATAGGATTCTATGAAAATAACAGTCGACTGAAAACAAATAGGTCAATCCATGTTTTCTGCACCGTCCAATGTACAAAGAACGGGTAGATCGCCTTCATCTACCTCTAGCCAGTTAGTGTTGACGATCTTCCTCGAAACGCCAGCGACCATCGGCCCAGTATTCCTCCCCTACCTGCGCCCTCCCCTTGACCTCACCGCACCGCTGTAATTGGCACCGCCCCCCGGCCATCCATTCAAGCCCCGCCGACCTCCAAATCAGGCGGAAGCAGCTCCTATGCCCCACTCCCCTATGATAGACACCGATGCGCCGCTTCCCCGGGGAACATGCGGACTAGGTGCTCCGCGTGCCTAAGCGGGTGCTGCTTCTTTTATTTGCTGTTCTACTGACCCTGAATTGAGATCTAGGCGGGCTAAAAACCTCTAGCAAAGGTGAAATAGTAAAGGGAGGAAACCTTGTGCATTTAGTATCATGAAGAAGATGCAGTAAGAAGCGCTCAACTAGTTTCTTTCGTGGGATGAATACGGTGTGAGAAGAGACGTAAGATTTGCACGAATAAGGGAAGAGGAGTACCTCTTTCTGCTGGCAGTGATGTGTCCTCCTTCTGTGTTTCTAACGATCTTCTTGTGGTTCACTGGAAATGAGAAGTTGTGGAGGACAGTGGAGCCTTGGACGAACCCATGGCCAAGTTGTTGAGTGTGGTGCGGTGGCTGTCTGTCGGCGGCGGGGAACCAGATCCGAGGCGGTGAACGACGGCGTAGCGGGAACAGCTGTGGTGTGGTGGACAGTTGCAACAGTGGAGCGGCAGCAGTGAGGCACAGGACCGCGTGCTTGAAGTGGTTCTGGTACGGCACACGTCGACATTGGCGTCGTGGAGGCAGCTCTGCCTCGGCTTCAGCTGCTAAGTCCTTGAGGGCATTGCGGTTGCGGTTGCGTTGGACGACGACATCGGGGTACCAGCTCCGGCATGATGGAGGAGGGCGACGGTGGATTGGCCTCTATGGGGTGGAGGACGGAGGAGACTGGGGTTTCGCGGCTGGTGGAGAGGGCATTTTCGCGCCCACGGAGTATGAATGGGGAAACGGAGGGAGGCGGGGAACTAAGGGGGAACAATGTTTCGGTTTGAGACGCGCTTGTTTGAAATTTGGGGAAAATTACAAACTTTGCCCCCATCTAAAATTTCGGACATATCGCGGGTTGGGGGTAGGACAGTCATGTCAGCTGTCCCAAATGTGGGCGGGATAGATTTCGGCCGAGCGCATGGGTGCTTAGGCGCCCACGGCGTATGAATGCTTCTCGGAGGCGGTTGAGACTAGCGTCTTGGTGAAGTTACAAACCTACCCCGGTTTAGACCTTTGGACATCGGGCCGATAGGCTACACGGGCCAGAGTCAGGACAGTAATTTCCTACCACCAAACATTAGTCTCGCACAGTTTCCGGTGACTGGAGGCCTATTTGGTGATTCGTTCAATATTTGGGAGCAGTAGCACTAACGTTTTCGGTTCTCTTGAATTGAACTTTCAGGATTTGTCAAACTTCACAAATCTTTACTCTTGAAAATCCTAAAGCTACAATTATTTTGGAATGGAGGGGGTACATTTGAATATACATTGTACACGAGTATATACTAGCAAAGATGCCCGTGCGTTCCAACGGGAGATAAAAAATTTAGAAAAAAAATTATGCGTTAGTCTAATAAGTTGGACTTAATACCACGACATATGAGCTTCCTCTATTTTAACACGGAGGCTCACCATGTTGCCACTTATCTTTTCTCTCACCCTTGCTAATGATGGTTGCGATGTCCACGTGATCATAATGCATTTGACGTGGTAAATCCCAAGACTATGAGCTTGCCACTTCACGCCACACTTGTCATTATGTTGTGCAAGGGAATGTTTAAAACTTAAATTTTTCTATCTCATCAACCACAAACTACTAACAATGCTTAGACATATAAAGAGGTTTCAAAAACTAATCAAATCCAATACATAAAAGACTTTTGAATCGGCGAACAGTTTAGCGAATCGAAAAAGTTCTTTTTTGAAATTTTGGATTTAACGTTCATTTTGTTTATGAGCATTTTTTGAAATGCATGAATAGTTTTCGAATACTTCAACATTTTTTGACTCAACATTTTTTAATTGATGATTTTTAAAAATATTGGAGAACTAATTTTGAAATTTGTGATTTTTTTGAACTTTTGTGAATTTGTAATTTTTTTGAACTTTTGTTAACAAGCTCTAAAATTTCATGGATTTTTTTTCCAGATACACGAATGTGTTTCAAATACATGGTTATTTTTTAAAAATCATGAACATGATACTATTTCGTGACCACTTTTTAAAATCATGACTTTTATAATTTGTGAATAGTATGTAAAACCACCGACACTTTTCGAATCCAAGAAAGTTTGATGATTTTCCATTTTTGAATGCACAAACATTTTATGATTTCTTTAACAATTTTTTGAAACTCATAACTTTTAAATTTGGAATATCCCGAATGAGAAACATATGGAATATTTGTGAACGGTATGTAAAATCACCGACACTTTTCAAATCCGAGAAAATTTGATGATTTTCCATTTTTGAATGCACAAACATTTTATGATTTCTTTAACAATTTTTTGAAACTCGTAACTTTTAAATTTGGAATATCCTGAATGAGAAACATATGGAATATCCCGAATTTTCCATTTTTGAATTCACAAACATTTTATTTTTTGAAACGGAAATAAAATGAGAAAAGAAAAAGAGAAAAATGAAATTAAAAAAATATGTGAAGCCACGCACATGGGCCGGCCCATTAATACAGTGAATGTTTGTGAGAAAAGGAAGGGAAAAAGTGTGAAAGATGGGAATCGAACCCTGGTCTCCAGGGAACAGAAGCAATGAGTTAGCCACTGGAGCACTTGTGCATCTGTGTTTATTAAGGGAGTCATACCTTGAAAGAACTTCAGGATAGAGGTGACTTTTGAAAAAAAATCAAATCATTTTCTTTACTTATGGGTGGCATAGTGGGTAATTTCTAGCAACTTCGGGGGTATTTTTTTTTGACGGACGACAGAAACCCAATTCTCTTTATTATTAGGTAGAGATTAAAAAATATGCAACTTACCTCAGTTCATGCATGGTTCCAGATATAATCTCCTTGGTTCTAAAAAAATAGATATGCGTATGAATATATATAGCATGTTCAAACTCACAACAAAGATTGATGCCCCCTTTTACATATTATTTACAAATGCCATTATCTCGGGTTCAAATAGATGAATGCACTTCCTATGAATTCGAATCTTCGAAACCCCGTTTATGTTGAATTCGACATGTATTCTATTTCGTAGCTAGAAATTTGGAATGTATCCATGCAAGTGACAAATGTATAAAGTGCTTCACACTAACAACATGGAGTGCACTAATTAATGTTTATATATGAATTGCAAAAGCATCCATTGCCTGTATTTCAAACTGCTCTCACTCTATGGTTCGATAATATGAAATAAACACATGCACATGCTAGAATTCAATAGAGTATGGGTGTGTGATAGACCGATTTTTGTCCATACGCAATTTGCAAAATTCATGATCTCATCCAAAAATAATAATGCCATTTATATTTTAATTTAATGCGTAGAACCGCCTTTTACATGTAGATGCACTATGCCTCGGCCCGTTCTCACAAACGCGTTATATCTCTCTCTATTTAACACATAAGTGCACACACTTTATATGCATCGGCATTTATCTTTCACACATGCTGACAATCTCTCTCAGGGTGTCTCACGCACATGCTCTCTCTGTTTGTCTCTCTCTCTTTCTAACTACTATGTACCACACTTTTCACTAATCTCAGTTGGAAAACACTACTTGTCTCACATGCATATATACACATGCATGGTCTCTACTAGCCCTGTATACGCACATATATGTGCTTACATGTCTCCCACACGCACATTATCTTTAGGCCTCTCTCGCACACATTGCCCCCCCAGAGACACCTCTCTCTTAGTAGTTGGCAGATATGATTTCATCATATCATTCGGTAGGATAACCCTGGCTGTTAGGTTGGATGGTAATACGATGCAAAGTTTTACCCTAGTTGAAGAAAGAGCCTACTCCTGGTACTGTATATTAGTGATAGGGGTGTGTACAAAGTACACGTGAATACCAAGCATTGTGCGTGTGTGTATACTATCGATGAACTAGCCCCCAAGCTTCTATAACATACTGGGGGCCTAGGGTTACAAATCATATATAGTCGGCTTATCATCAGTGGGGATAGAGTCCTCCGCGACTCTGGTAGCTTCGTGTTTTACGCCGAGTCCTCCACATGGGTCTTCGTATAACGCATCTCGGTCCAACCTATATGTGGCGCAGGATGGAACCGACCCATGAGTCTTCGTGTTGACCCACCACAACTAGAAATGATGTGCCCACCACACCACACACGCAATCGGCCACTAAGAAAATAAGCATATAGATACGTCTCCATATTTTGTTGATGACACTGACGGACTTTGCATTTGATGCGTGCTCCGTATTTTGTTGACGACACTTACGGTCATTGTATTTGAAGCGAAAGCACGATATAGTCACTGGACTTCAGAATAAGCTCATCATGGTCACCACATACATTTTGTCGTGCAAACCAACATGTGGTTAGATGGTTAGGAGGATAGTGGTTTCTCGACCCCACAAAGGTTAAAGTCCCGGTGCTCGCATTTATCTTGTGTTAATATCAGTATTTTCGGGCGATGTGCGTTGAGTGGGAGGAGATCATATATGTTGGCCCACTCTCTCGAAGGTGCTCATAGGGGTAGGGTTCGCGTGTGTGCGCTTATAGCGGTGAGTGCATGCGCGTATATATGAGCCCTTGCATCTGTACCGTGTTAAACAAATACATGTCATGATTATACGGTAACTGGCTCACCTGTACAACTCCATATTTTGTTGATGACACAATCAATTGACCAGTCAAATGTTCCACGCGGCGCAACTAGTGTGGCACCATCAGGGTGCGTAACCATGGGGCCCACCTGTCAGCCCATATATGAAAGAAAGAAATGGTAGTTTGAGTTTGTACTGTGTTAATAAAATAGGAGTACATTTTAGGGTGATCATACGGTCACTAGCTCACCATACAGCTCCGTAATTTATTGACAACACGATCAATTGACCAGTCAAACGGTCCACATTCAACGGCGCACATTACCATAGGGCCCACCCGTCAGCGCGTATGTGAAGGACAGAAATGGTAATAAATTAGCGGTCAGTGGGTATTCGAAGTCGTGAGACCTCTGGTTGGCAGTCGCCGGCGGTTGGGGGGGCATTGATTGGGCGGTGGGGTGGGGATCGCCGGAGAAAAAGCTCGGCGCGGGGGGGGGGGGGGTGGGGGGCTAGAGGGATAGCCGGTGCGGCGGCGGACCGGCGGTGGGGAGTGGTTTCGGGGAGGGCGGGGAGGCGTGGCGGCATGGGCCAGTCGCGGTCGGCGGGGGCTGGCGGTTCGGCCGGTGCTGGCTGGCGGCTCAGGGGGGTGGAGTTTGATGATAAACTAGAGGCCCTTGATTTTCTATCCAACGGCTGGAAAATCTAATGACCAGAGATGAAAAGGTCAGTCAACTAACGTGTGGCCTTACCCGCACGTACACATGCACGCACGCAAGACACGCACGCATTCAGGCATGCAACACTAACACGTACACATAACGTACACACGCACGCATTCTGGTGTGCAACACTGACACGGACACATGCACTCACGAACACAAGCACGTACACACCCATGCATGCAACACTAAAACGTACCCTTGCACGCACGCAACACTCGCACGCCTGCATGCACAGAACACACGACGCAAGATACAAGCTCAACCTATACGTGCATGCACCCTTTGTTAAGGACATGTATTGTTACGGGTATTAATCAATCTTATCTGGATAAGCAGAACATTGATGTTTGCAGCGGTCTTTATGAATCACAACATATTGAACGGGCTATCAACATAGTAGACTTATCTAGATGAAAAAGATGACATCACACTCAATGAACAATCATCGGTTTATGAAATGCACGCTTCTGACAGCCCTGGCCCACCAAAGGTTCCTCTGCTGTGCGCTGCTTGCGTTGGGTCACTGACATGCAGGCCATGTACCCAAAGAGCCCACACGTCAGTGGAAGAACGCCGTGGTGTCGTAGGTCAGAGTCGAGAGCGCCACTCGCTGCACGCCCGGCTGAACACACCTCCTTGCTGCATTCAAACACCTCCATGAAACCCGCCTGTGTGGAAGTCGAGAAACCCAATCTGGACACACATCCGTTCATGACTGGGCCAACATTAAACGCAATGCTGGCCGAGCTCCTCCCATCTGCCATCTATTTAATCTACTATTTAAACGAGGCCAAATGCCAGCCAAGAATCGCACACCTCCGCCGCTCCCCTATCTCCTCCTTCACCATTTTGTACACTCTTACAATGGCTTACGAAGAGTAGTTATTCCACATCCAAGCCGACTGGGTAGCCCATCGGATACGAGCTATGCAGCTCGCTGATCCACCTCCCTCCCCTCGCCCACGGAGCCAGTTGCCGCCCCAAGCCGGCGCGCGGTTCAGCAACTCGCCACTCCAGGCTAGCTCGACGAGGAACGGTGCACGGGCGTCGTTGCTGCCGTCCATGCCGCCGCCTTGTACTGCGTCTCCCATTTCTATGGCTGAGACTCCCATGCCGGCGGCCGTGCCATGCAAGCAGCGACAAAAGGCGGGTGCGCGGAGAGCGACGAGTCAGTGGCCAGCGCCTCCGCGTCTGCGACCATCACCGAGGAGAAGTAGAACACGGGAGGCCGCTGCTACTTGGGTCCCATGAAGGCCACCGCGGAGGCGACGCCGGCGTACACAACAGGTGTCTTGCCGGATCCTTTTGTTGCGAGGACCTTCATCGACCCCGCATGGGCTCCACAGAAGAGGGGAATGTTAGGATGAACTCGAGCTGGTGCCGGCCATGGCGAAGTAGTGGTCGGTGATGAACTCGAACCGGTGCCGGCCACCATCATCTTCGGCATCAGCCAATGATATCAGTGGTGCAGTGGGGAAGCGAGCCGTCCTTTGCACTGAAGCATATACCTCCGGGACTCCCGGTAGTCCGGTGATCGTGCTGCCGGACATGAGGAACACAAATCGATCGGCGGGCGACCATTTAGGCCAGGTATTATATACCTGTGCTATCCAGAACTAGCACCGCGTAGTTCATTTGAATGTAATGAAATCCGTCATGTTTGTATGAAAATCCGGTATTTTATATGATTTCCGTCGTTGTTTATATGAAATATCAGTTTGTCTACGTGTTTGCATGAATTTTGTCCGGTTGGTTGAGTTGCTATCATAATGTGTGCGGCTACGGTTGGATGGCGTAATTTGTGGGTCGCTGGTCGGTCTACGGGCAGCGCGGGCAGCGTTGTGGGACAAAAAAAGATAGCTCGTGCGAGCTCGTCTCCGACGTGTGCGCCGGAGGATGCATGATAGCATGAGCACCGGAGCCGTTCCTCGTTCATTGGTGGCAAAGGGGTCGCCCATATTTTCGCTACCCCGGGCAAGATCCAAACAGCCCCTCCCAACAGATTCAAATCCCTCGTTCGTCGTGGAATTTTGCCATGTGTTGTTTTCATGGACTAGCAAGATGCTCGTGCATTGCACGGAACATCAAGATGCATTTTTTTACAAACTCCTGCATGCATGCAAGGGATAATTAATGTCCTCCTTTGCTAGTACCACGAGCCAAGCACCATTAATATTGCATCGATTCGTGTTAGTGGCCTTGTATATCTGCAAATTGTAATTTTGATAGTGGCCCCTTGTATATAAAAATGGAGGGAGAAAGATGAGAGATAAGGTGAGGAGGAGTGGGGATGGTGGTGACTGGTGGTCGGACTGGGCAGAGGCATGGGGATGGATGGCGCATTATGTCTAGGTTTGTATCTCTCTCACACAAACCCACGTAGGTGGGCGACGTGCACGAAGAGAAGAGGTGCACGCACGGCACACGTACTCCCGTCTCTTTCCCAACCACACCCACGCGGGTACATGGTGGAGCTCATTTCTGTACGAAAAGGCAGCCCATGTGGTAATTTGACACGTGTACTGGTTATCCACTTGGTAGAGGGAGGATCGTCTACCACGGGTGAACAAACAAATTGCGACTTGACGTGTTATTGTCGGTGTACAAAAATAGGGGCTATCCTTTTGACCCCTTTACTTGTGCATGGGCAGTCGTAGCCACGCGCCATGGCCGCACATAGCATGGCAAAGGAGGGAAGCCGGAGAGAAGCCGAAGGCTCGAAACAAACAAGGCAACACCAAGGACCAAGGCCACAGAGATCGGATGGATGAAGCAGGTTTCCCCGGCAAGACCCTTGCCGGGGCAGCTCGCCCACACCAGCGGAGCGAGCCACCCTCGAGCCCACGGTCTCCAACGCCAACATGAACATTGGGCTAGGGCTCGGGAGGCACCTCGATGGTGGCATGCAGATATTTGTGAAGACAAAGAATACTCGAGATCAGATGGGGATTGAGAAGCAACAATCCTCACCAAGGTTCTCACCAAAGAAACCCACAAGACCCCCAGCAAGATCCTTGCCGGGGACGCTAGCACGCCACGGCAAGACCCTTGCCGAGACGCCCGACAAGACCCTTGCCAGAGGCGATAGCAGGGCCGCTGCCAGGCCCGCAGCAACCAAAGCCCCGCCCCGTTCACATGCAGCTGCCAGCCCAACCAGTTGGGCAGGCAACTGCATGGCAACATGCGGCTTCCAGGCCAACACAGCGCACGCCTGCGTGGTGGCATGTAGATCTTCATGGAAGCTCCACAACCGCGCCACCTCAGCTGCTTGCCTGCCTACATGGCACCACATGCATCGCTGGCTAGAGCGCGTGTCAAAGTGAGGAAGAGCAGCGACGGACGGGATGGGCCTCGCCCCCGTCCCTGATAAAGCGAAGGGACATCTAAGCCACGCATTAAATGCGTCTTGTCCTGTAATAACAAGTGATAAGCTTGCAGCACTGTAGGCTTTCCACCTCTTGTGTGCCACTGTGGCAGCCCCTTTCGCCTTAAAAGGAGGCCCATGGCGTACAGGAAAAGGATTCGGCTCTTTCGAACCACGCAACACTCGTAGCTAGTTCGAGAGCTCAAGAACACTCAATACATCCACCAAGCAGGACTAGGGTTTTATGCATCCTCGCGGCCCGAATCTGGGTAAACAATCCTTGTGCCAATTACTAATCCTGCTCTTCTCACAACCCCGCACCCCACAACCTAGTAGGGATTCTTGTGATCCCATAGGTGTCGTTTCCCACCGACACCTTTGGCGCGCGAGGTAGGGGAGCGCAATTGTGAGGATCTGGTCTAGTAGTTGACCTAGCATTTCTTCATCGCCACAGCTCCCTCGGAGAAGGCGGCTATCGGTGTCAAAACTGGCGGATCTCGGGTAGGGGGTCCCGAACTGTGCGTCTAGGTGGATGGTAACAAGAGACGAGGGACACGATGTTTTTACCCAGGTTCGGGCCCTCTTGATGGAGGTAAAACCCTACGTCCTGCTTGATTGATATTGATGATATGGGTAGTACAAGAGTGGATCTACCACGAGATCAAGGAGGCTAAACCCTAGAAGCTAGCCTATGGTATGATTGTTGTAATGTATGTTGCCCTACGGACTAAAGCCCTCCGGTTTATATAGACACCGGAGGAGGCTAGGGTTACACAGAGTCGGTTACAATGGTAGGAGATCTACATATCAGTATTGCCAAGCTTGCCTTCCACGGCAAGGAAAGTCCCATCCGGACACGGGACGGAGTCTTCAATCTTGTATCTTCGTAGTCTTGGAGTCCGGCGGATAATTATAGTCCAGCTGTCCGGACACCCCCTAGTCCAGGATTCCCTCAGTAGCCCCTGAACCAGGCTTCAATGACAATTAGTCCGGCGCGCATAATGTTCGGCATTGCAAGGCGGGTTCCTCCCTTGAATAATCCAGAGAAGATCATGAACACCAGGATAGTGTCCGGCTCTGCAAAATAAATTCCACATTCCACCATAGAGAGAATAAAATGTACACTTAGTTCAATCTGCTGACGTATTACGCGGCGTGACATCACACCGCTACCAAGCCTTTGTTTGAATCATTTTTTACCATACCACCTCATCATGTTTAGCGAAGCGGTTTCCTTGGCACGTCTTGTCGAAGCAGAGATCATGTTCCCCTTATTCCGGGATTCTCATCAATACGGACGTGGGTAACCCAACCACGCCATTGGTTTTACCAGGCCGGTGGTGGACGCACAGTTTCGTCCTCCTATATATAAGGGATAAGGATTTACCTTCTCACCTACGCCTTCTTCCTATTTTGCTTACACATCTCCGCGCACTCAAGCTCCAATGCCCAAGCTCGCGCATCTCACCTCGACCTTCTCCGAATATGTCCGGAGGGGGAGGCAAGTGGTTGGCCTCCACCGTTAAGGAGGAGCACATCACCAAGCTACGCAACACCGGATACCTCTCCGGCGATATCGCGCATCGGCTGCCCGACGAGGGGCAGCTCGTCCCTACCCCTGGGCCTCACGAGAGGGTCATCTTCCTTCCCCACTTCCTCCACGGACTGGGCTTTCCGCTCCATCCATTCGTCCGGGGGCTCATGTTCTATTATGGCCTGGATTTCCACGATCCGGCGCCGAACTTCATCCTCAACATCTCGGTGTTCATTGTCGTGTGTGAGGCCTTCCTCTGCATCCGGCCCCACTTCGGCCTGTGGCTCAAGACCTTCAACGTCAAGCCGAAGGTTGTGAAGGGCACACAAGGGGAATGCGGAGGCGCCATGTTGGGTAAATTACCCAACGTCCTTTGGCTCGAAGGGGCCTTTGTGGACTCCGTCAAGGGATGGCAATCGGGGTGGTTCTACATCACTGAGCCGCGCAAGCCCACATGGGCGGCGGCCCCCGAGTTTAGATCTGGCGTCCCCACGCAACTCACCTCCTGGAAAGAGAAGGGCTTGCTGTGGGGCGATCTGAAGGAGGTGACTGGACTGCGAACCTGCATCCAGAAGCTGGTGAGCAATAAGCTCAGGCTTGTCGACGTGGTCCAAGTCATGCTCATCTGCCGGATTCTCCCATGCCAAGAACGGGCATTCAATCTGTGGAAGTTCAATCCGGAACAGCACCAGGCGCTGAGAGGGCTCTTCGATACGACATACGAAGGCGGCTGGAGGGTGCTGTTTAAGGGCGCCGAAGCCCCCGCATTCGCGACGGAAGATCGCGGATTCAGCTCGCAGTATCCAGCTGACGAGGTAAGTGATTCAACCCCATTACGGGACACTTTATAGTAATCGAATTGATTATAAGAGGGTTTCATCCCTTCCTTTCCTTTGACAGGAATGGATGGAGAAAGCCAGGCAGCTTATCAGCCTAGATCCCATGCCAGAAGATCCAGTGGACGCCTGCTTAGCAGGGTTGCTGGTTCCGGCACCGCACGTGGTGCCAGAGAAGAAGGCCAAGAAGGTGGCCGCGGGGACTCGAAAGAGTTCCCGCAATCAGGCGTCTGACGACGACGCGGACTCCTCCCCAGAAGACGAGGAGGAGGAGGAGTACTCTCTCCCGGAGGGGGAGAGAAGAAGAGGAAGGCTTCCCCAATAGGGGAGGCCGAAGGGTCCAAGAGGGGGAGAGTTATCCCCCCGGACAGTTTCGCCAACACCAGCGTTGGCGAGGATGAGTGTCCTTCTAACGTCGCATTCTGTCCCTAGTCCAGCCGATGACGATCTCCCCGACTCATCGAGCGGGTCGTTGGCATCGTCGGATGTGAATTCACTTCCGACTGCCTCTACACCACGCGCCGACAAGGACGCCAAGGTGGGATCCCAGAGAGGGACCCATCAGGAGGAGGCTCCGGAGGCGCCGTCAGGCAGCCTCCCGGACTTTGCGCCGGACTCTACATCGGAACCCGCAGTGGTTCCAGAGTCCAGCAAGCGGCCCCTTCGAAAGAAGGGCAAGACCGTGACACCGGCGGCCTCCGTCCAACCGGAGGCGCCAGATAACTTGCTGGAGGCGCTTAAAGGCGCTTCCATTGAGGAAGAACACCGCACTATCATGAGTGCGGTGATTCAAAAGGTTCAGCTCGCCAAAAGCAGGCTGACCGAAGCCTGCAGCAGCCTTTTAACAGGCTTTGAGGTAAGAAGTTAAAATTATGTAATGTAATACCGCATAGACAGTAGCCCCTGATGCTCAGTTCGGTGTTCGGAAAGAAAAAGCCGGACTGAGGATCTAACAAGATATGCGCAGGGTTGCTAAAAATATGTCAATATGGGTTTGCAGGCTACGCTGCTGGCCTCTGCCGCATTAACGGCGGAGGTCGATGTGCTGAAGCAGGATCTCGAGCGGTCCGAGCGAGAGCTCGGCCATGCGAAGAAGCAGCTCGAGGACAAAGAAGGTGAGTAACACCACTTTGAATAGGTACCTTACAGAAAAGGATTTTGGTTGCACTAAAATTAACCAGGATAATATGTGTATCGCAGGGGCCACTAACGAGGTGGCCGCCCTGAAGGATGCTGTGTCCTGGGCCGAACACAGTGCGGCCGCAGAACGGTCAGAGCGAGAAAAGCAGGAGGCACGGGTGGCGGAAGTTCGGCAAGAGCTCCAGGCTCTAATTTAAAAGCATGAGAGTTTGGAGCGTGACTCCAAGACTCGAGAGTCCGAGCTTGCCTCAGCTCTCGAAAGTGCCAAGTCCGCCAAGGCCGAGGCCCATAAGGCCCTTCAGGAGGTTGAAGATATAAAGAAAATAGCGGCGGGTAAGGCATTTTTCATGCAAAGAAAGCATGTTAATGTAAAATACCTAACACTTACCCGCATTCAGAGCTCTCCAGGGGCGTTTGTAGATCTGCCGCGTAGTGCGTCCGATGCCGCCGCATTCTATCGTGGCGAGGAGGGGAGCTCGACGGAAAAAGTCTTCTGGTCTCAGTATGCTGAGGCCGGACACCCGGTGCCCCCAAGCGACCAGCTGAAGCAGCTGGTCGAACTCCACAAGGTAGCTGAGGAGGCCATGAAGGGCCTTATAGTCTGGCTGTGGCCTGGACAGGCCATGCCTGGGAGCTACTTTGTCCTCGTGCGGCGGCTGGTGGATGCATGCCCCTGGGTGGATGTCATCAAGCGCTCCCCCTGTATTGAAGGTGCTCGCCGGGCTCTTGCCCGCACAAAGGTGCAATGGGGCAGGTTGGATGCGGAGAAGCTTCTCACGGACCCACCGCCGCCGGGCAAGGAGTATTGCATGCCCGAGATGTATTATAAAACTGTCCTGAAGGGAGCCCGCAATATTGCGGATGAGTGCCCCCGAAATGTAATCTTTGAGTGAATTTTCTATGTATTATCCTGCGCGATGAAACTTTGTTCATGTGCGTGTTAAGCAATGCTTGTTTAATTTAAAATATTACCTTCTGCGCGGCCGTTTATAAAATCTGAGAGATGGCAAGTCGTTGGCTTCAGCCCCCAAGCCACGAGTGCTGGGATGTTCGGGATAAACTTGAGCACTCTTGTTCCCATTGTTGGGTCCATCGAGGGAGGCACTCAACACAACGAACAAGGCAACCGGACTTATAATGCTTGAACACTCTCACTTAGCCATAGAATTCTATAATTTTAAATTTCGGCAAAGCCCCTGGTATTCGGAAGACCGAATCCGGGGCGCTATCCACGCCTTCATCGGACATTGTCCGGAACTTCGCTCGAAGCGGCGTGAGTCTTTAAGGACCCGAAAAAACCTCTCGAACAGCGACCAGTCTCTCGCCTTATCATGCTAGTCAGTTTTAGCTTTCTCCATTGATGCGCTCGCCCGGCTCAACCGGGGCGCAATCGTAGTGGTTCTCCCAGTGCCACCTTAGCCGATGGAACGGAACGTAAGGCACCAAAACGTGGGAGCCGGGCAAACCCAACTATTGACCCAAGACATGATTCGGAGCCGATTCATATAATGCTATAAGTTCGGGGTGCCGCACTTGTGAAAGTGTTCGGACTTATCACACCATAGAGTGGGGAACATAAGCCCCCGGTGTATTAGGCCGTACCAAAATATACGGGTGCAAGAGGTCATATAATGAGCATATATATAAAAGGTAATGCAATTGCGATCAAAAAGGTGCTGCATTATTTATGAAAGAAAGTCTGCTAGTGGAGCGGACTGATACAAATAGTGCGGTAAGCAAGGGATTTGGACTAAGTAAACATGTCCCCCTCCAGGGGATGAGCTGCGGACTTGGTGTATATAATCGAATTTAATGCTCGTCATTGAGACCACCTGAGTGTTCGTCGCGGCCTTCTTTAGTCCCTGACTGTTGCATCATGAGTTCGGCAGGTTCGCGGCCGGACAGGGCTTCTGGTTAACAGAGTCCTGTGTACATAAAAGAAGAAAAATAAAATAAAAAAAGGGGGGCACACTTGCGAGCCCTCGGTGTGGTCGAACCGCACTCTGGGTCCGTTGCGATCGTGCCCCCTCCCCTGTGCCCATGGTATCTCCAAAGCGTAATGATGTGCGTGGAGTGTTATTCTTGCAATCATGCGCGGGCGAGGGTTGGGGCCGCATTGCTACGCGTGCTCTGATCGCGCCAGGTGGTCTTGGTTGGCATTCCTCCGGGCACGCTTTGCTGTATCCGGCCTTTTAACGGCCGGACTCGAGAATTGCCTTAGAAGGCTGCTCTGTACTTCTGCCGCGAGAGCCGCTGTATGTTCCTCCGTTCGGAGGGAGCGTTCCGTATTCCCATTTACCGTGATGACTCCACGAGGGCCTGGCACCTTGAGCTTTAGGTATGCATAATGCGGCACCGCGTTGAATTTTGCAAACGCGGTTCGTCTGAGCAGAGCGTGATAGCCGCTACGAAACGGGACTATGTCGAAGATTAACTCTTCGCTCTGGAAATTATCCGGGGATCTGAAGACCACTTCCAGTGTGACTGAGCCTATACAGTTGGCTTCCACTCCTGGTATGACACCTTTAAAGGTTGTCTTTGTAGGTTTAATCCTTGATGGGTCTATGCCCATATTGCGCACTGTATCCTGATAAAGCAGGTTCAGGCTGCTGCCACCGTCCATCAGGACTCTCGTGAGGTGGAACCCATCGACGATTGGGTCTAAAACCAATGCGGCGAATCCGCCATGGCGTATGCTGGTCGGATGGTCTCTTCGATCGAAAGTGATCGGACAAGAGGACCATGGGTTGAACTTTGCGGCAACTGGCTCCATCGCATAGACGTCCCTTAGTGCGCGTTTCCTCTCCCTCTTGGGTATGTGGGTCGCGTATATCATATTCACCGTCCGTACTTGTGGGGGAAAACCCTTCTGTCCTCTGTTGTTCGGCGGTCGGGTCCCTTCCTCGTCGACGCTGTTTAGCCCCTTGTCATTGTTTTCGGCAATTAACTTGCCGGCCTGCTTGAACACCCAGCAGTCTCTATTAGTGTGGTTAGCTGGCTTTTCAGAGGTGCCATGTATCTGGCATAAGCGGTCGAGTATTCGGTCCAGATTGGACGGACCCGGAGTGGTTCTTTTGAATGGCTTCTTCCGCTGACCGGGTTTAGAGCCTTGGAATCCGGCGCTGACTGCCGTATCCTCCTTATCGTCGCCGTTAATGCGGCGCTTGTTTTTGTTTCGACGTGACCTGCCGTTGTTGTCCTTAGTATCCGGACTGCCAGAATTTTTACGGAGATTGTTGCTGCGGGCTAGCCAGCTGTCGTCTCCCGCGCAAAAGCGGGTCATTAATGATGTGAGGGCTGCCATGGATTTCGGCTTTTCCTGCCCCAGGTGCCGGGCTAGCCATTCGTCCCGGATGTTATGTTTGAAGGCTGCAAGGGCCTCTGCATCCAGACAATCGACGATTTGATTTTTCTTCATCAAGAACCATGTCCAGAATTGTCTGGCCGATTTGTCTGGCTGCTGAATGATGTGGCTTAGGTCATCGGCGTCTGGTGGTCGCACATATGTGCCTTGGAAGTTATCAAGGAATGCGGCCTCCAGGTCTTCCCAACACCCAATTGACTCTACGGGCAAGCTGTTAAGCTAATGCCGAGCTGGTCCTTTAAGCTTGAGTGGGAGGTACTTGATGGCGTGGAAATCGTCGCCGCGGGCCATATGGATGTGGAGAAGATAGTCTTCGATCCAAACCGCGGGGTCTGTTGTGCCATCGTAAGATTCGATGTTTACGGGTTTAAACCCTTCGGGGATCTGATGATCCATTACTTCGTCAGTGAAGCATAGAGGGTGTGCGGCGCCTCTGTATTGAGCAATATCGCGACGCAGCTCGAGAGAGCGCTGTCTGCTGTGTTCGGCCTGGCCAGGGTTATTGTATTCGGCGCGACGGTATTCGTTGTGGGTCGTAGGGTGCCCACGTGATCCATAGATGGATCTGGATTGCCTTGCTTTGTCCTCCAATATGTCTCGCAAGTCTGGCGCGTTCCCTCTTGGTTTCGTACTTTTGGAGCGATGCCGGGGTATGGTCTTGGCTGGGGGCCTGGATGCCTCTCTGTCACGACCACGGGGTGGTCGGTCAGCCATATCATGCGCTGGTGATGGAGGTATGTATGCTTCCTCCTCTAATCGGGGGAGCAGCATGCGTCTTGGGTAACTTTTGGAGGGACGTTCGAGTTTATACTCTTCGGCCGCGAGGACCTCGGTCCATCGATCGGCCAGCAGGTCCTGATCAGCTTGAAGTTGTTGCTGCTTTTTCTTTAGGCTGTTTGCTGTGGCGATAAGCCTACGCTTGAAGCGCTCTTGTTCGACGGGATCCTCGGGTACGACGAATTCATAATCGTTGAGGCTTGCTTCGTCTTCGGAGGGAGGCATATAGTTATGATCCTCAACCTCCTCGTCTGCCGCCCTCTCGTGAGGGCTTGCTTCTGCATCCTCCTGCACTGAGTCTTGCTGGAGGGGATTGTCTTCGGCACTCTCTGGAGTATTATTATCTCCTGTGCCGGAATCTCCATTCTTGCTGTGGCGGGATTTAGAGTGGCGCCGTTGATGCCGGCGTTTGGGCTGCTTCTTTAAAGAGTCTGCCTCCGCTGTTTCTTCGCCGTCCCTGTCTTTTGGGGTATCCACCATGTATATGTCCTATGACGAGGTGGTCTTCCAGTGCCCTGTAGGCGTTGGTTCCTGTTCGTCTCCGGCATCGTCGTCCATAGCGTCGATGTCTTCGGAGTCGTAGTCTAGCATGTCGGTTAGACCGTCGACAGTGGCTACAAAGTGGGTGGTGGGTGGGCACTTAATTTCTTCGTCGTCCGTACCCCAACCATCCTGGCCATAGTCCGGCCAGGACTCTCCGGATAACGAGAGATGCTTTAGTGAATTCAAGATATCGCCAAAAGGCGAGTATTGGAAGATGTCCGCGGCGGTGAATTCCATAACCGGCGCCCAATCCGGATCGATTGGTAGGGGCGGGGGAGGTTCGGAGTCCGGCAAGGAGTCCGGCGCCTCGGAATCACGAGTTTCGCAGGGGACAAGATTAGTGTTCGGCTCCATCGCCGTGGATGTTGAAGCCTCCAGGGCGGCGTCTATCCACCGGCCCTCGATCTGGGCGATCGGCTCCGGGCTAATGGCCGAAGCGGATCCGTGTGCGGCCACCAAGGCACTGTTCGGTGGCAGAGCTAAGTCATGCCCATTGTGACAGTGCGGCGTGCTTGGCTATGGCTCGAGTCCGTCGAAGATCAAGTCTCCGCGTGCATCGGCCGTGAAGTTTAAGCTTCCGAATCTGACCTGACGGCCAGGGGCGTAGCTTTCGATATGCTCCAGATGGCCAAGTGAATTGGCCCGCAGTGCGAAGCCGCCGAATACGAAGATCTGTCCGGGGAGAAAAGTCTCACCCTGGACAGCGTTGTTGGTTGAAGATGCCATCAAGCCTATCGGTGACGACACAGAGGAACTCTCAATGAAAGCACCAATGTCGGTGTCAAAACCGGCGGACCTCGGGTAGGGGGTCCCGAACTGTGCGTCTAGGCGGATGGTAACAAGAGACGAGGGACACGATGTTTTTACCCAGGTTCGGGCCCTCTTAATGGAGGTAAAACCCTACGTCCTGCTTGATTAATATTGATGATATGGGTAGTACAAGAGTGGATCTACCACGAGATCAAGGAGGCTAAACCCTAGAAGCTAGCCTATGGTATGATTGTTGTAATGTATGTTGCCCTACGGACTAAAGCCCTCCGGTTTATATAGACACCGGAGGAGGCTAGGTTTACACAGAGTCGGTTACAATGGTAGGAGATCTACATATCCGTATTGCCAAGCTTGCCTTCCACGCCAAGGAAAGTCCCATCTGGGCACGGGACGGAGTCTTCAATCTTGTATCTTCGTAGTCTTGGAGTCCGGCGGATAATTATAGTCCGGCTGTCCGGACACCCCCTAGTCCAGGACTCCCTCAGCGGCCAAGAGAGTGGTGCTGCCTGCGAGCACAGAGGGTGCCATGGCAGCAACCAAAAAGCTAAGTCATGCCAACCTTTACACTTTTCTCCTTAATATAAGGTTATCGTCCTCGGAGATTCCTTCTATGTATGGAAAACCTATATGTAGAGGGGCCGTCCCACAATTGGCAACGCCCTTGTTCTGTTTTGATTCCACTCAACAGTTCAAGTGGCCGCGTAGAGAGCGGCAGGGTAGCCTTCCGCCGCCAGCAACGCTCTCGACTCTGACTCGAGTCAAGCTCGACAGATCGAGCGGCCACATTGAGGGCGGTAAGGTGGTTTGCCCGGCAGCAATCGCACCCGGCAGGATAATGGGGATCCGTCCTCAGAACACCGCCATGGGTTTATGCGCCGACAAGCCTACCCAGTTAACGTGGGGTGGACATACAAAGGAAAATCGAATAGGAAAATAACATGCATAATGTCAAGTGTATTGCAGAGTTAAATTACATAAATTGTCGTCGCGGTTCTAACTAAAGATAGCAATTGTCTTGGTTGTGAACCTGCAGCGGCGATAAGGAACGGGGTGCCTAGTCCCGGTGCTGGCCCTCCATCCTCTTGATTTTGTCGATGCGGCTGAGGATGGGCTTGATATGCTCATTGAGTGCCGCGATGTAAGCATCCTCTCGCAAGCTCTTCAGCGCAGCTTCGAAGTCGAGGTCAGTATGCCAGTGCGCTATCTTGGCAAGCAGCTTGGTCATGATACCCCGGCAGAGCATCCGGGACTCCTCGTCCCGGGAGGCCGCTCGGTTGGAGTGAAGCCGCTCCAGGGTGCCGACGACCCTTTCAAAATACAGGGTCAGGTTGGCGTTGGGGCTCAGGCTCGTCTCCGAGGCGTACCTCATGTACGGCATCCCCATGGTGCCCCGCTACGTGGCGGCCGAGTTCACGACGGCGGCAAGGCGTTCGAGCCAACGTTTCTCGCCCGCCACGTGGTCGTTGAGGTTGGCAGTCTCGTTCATCCGCAGCTGCTTCTCGGTCTCCAGGTCCTTGCTCAGGATCGCCTCTCGGGCTTTGGCCTCCGACTGCACCTTCTCGAGATCCCCCAGCTTTAGCTTTAGGTCTCTGATGGAGTTGTTGGTTTCGGAGAGTTCTGTAGCCTTGCTGACGACCGCGCTCTACGCCTCCGCTAGGGCACCGTTGAGTGCTTCCTTCTCCTTGGACGGCTTCAAAGCTTGCTCCTCTAGCTCCTTCACCTTGCCGGCGTGAACCAGAGCCTGGGCATCGAGTGCCTCCTGATGCCTCTGCTCCAGCTCTTGGGTCTGCTGCACAACGAGCTTGTCCACCTCTTCGTCCTTGCCCCGGAGCATAGCGGCAATCTTCTCATCGCGCACAGGGAAGATCCTCCTCCTGGGAGTTTAGTGCGGCCTCGCGCTGGGTCCGGACGGCTTCGGCTTTGGCGGCCAAGTTCTTCACTGTCTCTTGGGCCTTCTCAACGTCAGCCAACTTCATAGTGAGCTCCATGTCACACTTGGCCAGCTCGCCCTGGGCGGCCTTCAGCTTGTCTTGAGCCTGGCGGAACTAGTCCTGCGCCTCGGCGACGCGACCCTCGAAGTTCGCCTCCGCCTTCTCCACCACCGCCGTCCTGGACTTGGCCTTGTCCAAATGAGCGCGGTGGAGCGCCTGGAGCTTCCGGAAGCTGGCACCCATGGCCTGGAGCAGCCGCTCCTCCTGGAAGCTGTCGCCACCAATGCCCGGCTCATCAACGATCTCGAGCCCGGCAGCGGCAAGCACCTCCTCGTCGAACACCTATCCCTCAAGGGGAGCCCTGGTGCTCGATGCACCCAGGAGGTGGACGAAGAGTTCATCGCTCATCCTCAAGCACCTGCCGGAGCCGGAGGCAGTGGAGGTGGAGGGCAAGTCGTTGACCACCACCTCCTCGGCAGCGGCCTTGTTGGCCTCCCCGGCAGGCCCCTTGCCGGGCTCCTCGGCGGGCCCCTTGGCAGCGTCCTCAGCAGCGCCCTTGACGCTCTCCTTAGCAGTGATCTTCTTGGCATGCACCACGGCATCCTCGGCGACGTCCTTGATGATGCTGTCGACGTCCTCTGGGTCCATCGAGGAGAAGTCTGAAATGCCAAGAAGGGGGCGGGGCGGAACCAAGATCAAAAGACAGTAAGGAAAAGAAGAAATAAAGAACGCGGGCGGAAATGGAGGGCGAGTGGCTCACCCATGCCGGGCCGAGAGGCGGAAGTCCCTTCTCCACCAAGGTTTGGCATTAAGGCGAAGCCGCCGGTGCTCGTACCCTCCTCCTCCTCCATGAGCATGGCCTCGGCGCTTGGTGCCCTTTCCGGGGACGCCCCTCGAGGCGGCGTGGTCGACGGGGGCAGCACGATAGGAGAAGCCCTCTGCGGCTCCCCTTGTTGCTGCTCCCCTCCTACATCCACGGCAGGGTCAGTACCAAAGCATCGTGCATTGCGCACATTGAAGGAGGATGGGTGATGGACTAACGCTGGGGGCTGGGCTGGGGGCTGCTCTCCGGGATGCTCAACACCACCAGTGGCGTGCTGGAGGTGCCTGCCGGGGGCTGGCCGCTCACCGAAATCTTGGCCCTCTTCACCCTCTGGGCCAGCGTCTCCACGTCCTTGCGAGATAAACATAATTCAGAATGGGCGGCACTGTTGGAGGAACAAGAAAAAAACAAGAGCAGGGAGAAATCAAAGCTTACTCTTCCTCCTCCTCCTCCTCCTCTGCTGTTTTCCTTTTCCTCTCCGGGCTGAGGGGCCCAAAGTCAAACACGATCCCCGCGCCAATGTTTGCCGACGACGCGCATGGACAACGACGAAGAAGCGGATGCCTTCTTCTTTGACGCCACGGCCTTCGCCGCCTTCTTCATCGCCACCGCCCTCGTCTGGCGCACAGGGGCCTCCTGAGCCCGCCGCAGCTGTGCAGCCCGGTCAGGGCGGACAGGCTCACTGGAGGTGGCCCGCCACAGGACTCGCCCTCTCCCGGTAATTGGAGGATCGGAGGTCACGGTTTTCTCCCCCTCGCCCTCCTCTTCTAACGACCCCTCGACCACATCCCCGATGAGGGGAGCCCCGATGCCGGCGTTGTTGGCCTCCCCAGCAGTTGCCGCCCACCGGGCGAGCTCTTCGTCCTCCACTTCCGCCGCGGCCTTATCCTCCATGCCACCGGCGCTACCGGCCTCCTCGATGAGCTTCGCCTCCTCCTCAGCAAGCCTCGCCTCCTCCACCTTGGCGGCGATGTAGTCCAGCTCCGCCGGAGAGGCGTCCTAGATAAGCCACGGCTCGGCGGTGACGTACACCTTATGCAAGGTGTCAAAGAACTCCTGCACCTTGAGCTCGTCAGGCTCGACCCAGCTCGGGTCAAGACCATGCGTGTTGAAGAGTGGCATCATGGCGATGATCTCGGACCGGCAAGAATTGTTGCTCAGCGGGACCACTCCCGCCGGCAACTTGAAAACGAGCTCTTTTACAATCTTGCCGGCCTTCGCGGCAGCCCTTGCGACCTTGCCGGACCGCTCAACCTCCCCTTCGTCACTAACCTCGAGCTAGACGATCCGTTGGCAGAGATGGGCGTGCGTCAGTACCGTCAGGTTGTGGTCGAGGCCGGGGCGGAGCCTCATGATGTCAGAGGCATTCACGAAAAGCCAGGACGGCCTCCCCTTGTCATGCAAAGGAGCAATTTGGCGGTGGATGAAGTCCGCCCCGATCATTTCGAGGGTGAGCCCGGCCTGGGTGAGACGAAGAATCCGGGTTGTGGAGATTGTGAGCTTCACGTCGTCGGCATCGACGTCGCCCCAATCTCTTCCACGGACCCGCGGCTCCTGGCGAACCTCGCAGAATGCTGGCGGGTCCTTCTCCTCAATCCAGCACCACCGGCCCCTCCATTCTTCCCACCTCTCCTTCGTGGCGCCATCCGTGTACGCCCCCTTGGCCCTCGGGATCCAGGCAATGCAGCCAGAGATGGCGCCCCCTTTTTGGATCTGAGGGGAGAAGTAATGGCGGAAGAGCGCCGTGTTGGGGTGCACCCCGACGAAGCCCTCGCAGAGATGTGCGAAGAGAGCCATGCGTGCCACGGCATTCGGGGTGAAATCCAGAAGGCGGAAGCCGTAGGTGTGCATGATGTCTTTGAAGAAATCAGAAAAGGGGGGACAGAGCCCGCAGGAGAAGTAGTCGACAAAGAAGGGGTACCGATTTGGGGCGGCCCTAGCGCTGGCAGGAACGACGTGCTTGCCTGGATGCCCCGTCTTCTCTCCTCCCGTCTTCACCCCCCACAGATATTTGAAGAACTCCCGGAGCTCGGGCACCTTGACCGTCGAGGGAAAGTAGGCGAACTACACCCATCGTGCCACTAGCTCGCTATCTGGCTGCTCCGCTGCCCCGACATCTTTAGCCACTCCCTTGCTTTTGGTGGATTTGGGCGCCATGGCGGTTGGGAGAGGCAAGAGAGCAGAAGATGACGGAAACACCGCAACGGTGGACGGAGGCAGGGGGCTCGAGAAGGAGGAAGAAATGGGGCGGCGGTTCTAAGATTGGAGAAGGCGCAAGGAGGGGGGTAAAGTGAGCAGCGCGCCCGCGGTTATTCCTTTTTACGGGGAAGGCGCGGGCCGCCTCCTTTCCCATTAACTGCGATACGACGCATGCGTGCGAGAACCGTCCCACACATGCCTCCCACGTCACGCACGCTTCAGCATGACGCGCGTTCAAATGTGGCTCGTGGGGAAGCACAGCGGACGAAGCAATTACCACGGTAAAATCTGCCTCGCCTGCCCGCGCACCGTTCTGGGCCTGGCCTAACAACATGTGGCGCTTATGTGTGGCCGAGGACCGGGGGCTCCTGTCGGTGTACAAAAGCAGGGGCTCTCCTTTTGACCCCTTTACTTGTGCACAGGCAGTCGGAGCCACTCGCCACGGCCGCACATAGTAGGGCAAAGGAGGGAAGCCGGAGAGAAGCCGAAGGCTCGAGACAAACAAGGCAACACCAAGGACCAAGGCCACAGAGATCGGATGGACGAAGCAGGTTTCCCCAGCAAGCCCCTTGCCGGGGCAGCTCGCCCACACCAGTGGAGCGAGCCACCCTTGAGCCCACGGTCTCCAACGCCAACATCCACGTTGGACCAAGGCTCGGGAGGCACCTCCATGGTGGCATGCAGATCTTTGTGAAGACAAAGAATACTCGAGATCAGATGGGTATTGAGAGGCAACAATCCTCACCAAGGTTCTCGCCAAAGAAACCCACAAGACCCCCAGCAAGATCCTTGCCAGGGACGCCAGCGCGCCACGGCAAGACCCTTGCCGGGCCACCCAACAAGACCCTTGCCAGAGGCGACAGCGGGGCCGCTGCCAGGCCTGCACCAACCAAATCCCCGCTGCCGTTCACATGCAGCTACCAGCCCAACCAGTTGGGAAGGCACCTGCGTGGCAACATGCGGCTTCCATGCCAACTCAGCACATGCCTGCGTGGCGGCATGCAGATCTTCGTGGAGGCTCCACCACCACGCCACCTCAGCTGCTTGCCTGCCTACATGGCACAGCTTGCATTGCTTGCCAGGGCGCGTGTCAAAGCGAGGAAGAGCGGTGACGGACGGGACGGGCCTCGCCCCCGTCCCCGATAAAGCGAAGGGACACCTAAGCCACGCATTAAATGCGTCTTGTCCTGTAATAGCGAGCGATAAGCTCGCAGCACTGTAGTCTTTCCACCTCCTGTGTGCCACTATGGCAGCCCCTTTCGCCTATAAAAGGAGGCCCATGGCATACGGGAAAAGGATTCGTCTCTTTCGAACCATGCAGCACCCGTAGCTACTTCGAGATCTCAAGAACACTCAATACATCCACCAAGTAGGACTAGGGTTTTCCGCATCCTCGCGGCCCGAACCTGGGTAAACGATCCTTGTGCCAATTACTAATCCTGCTCTTCTCACAACCCCACGCCCGCAACCATAGTAGGGATTTTTGTGATCCCATAGGTATCGTTTCCCACCGATAGTTATGTTAAAAAAGAGGCAAACCATGTGGGGCCTACCTTAGAGGCAGGGCTCTATACATTGGCGTACTTTTGATGTGTCCCGTGAACTCGCAGAACGAGGAGAAGCTTGCTTAGTATGCCGTCTCCCCCGCCAACGGGCATGGTGGCTCGCAGGACGAGGTGAAGCTTGCTTAGGAGTAGTACTAGTAGTAGTACTAATGTATGCCTTACGCCCACTCCCTTGTCCACACGCGCGGTGGCTCATAGCACGAGGAGAAAATTTTACTACTCCCTCCGTTTACTCCTCGTCCCTACTATGTACCTTGGTTAGAGAGATTATCATATTGTTTGGAATATATATGTCCTTTAGTACTCCCTCCATTTACTTATACAAGGCCACTATAAAAAAATACATTTTGCATCTATACAAGGCCACAAATAGTAATCAAAACAAAAGTTACTACTCCCTGCTTTCCAGTTTATGGCTCAATTTCAAAATCTCTCCAACCAAGGTAGACGGTCAGTGGTTGAATTAATTTTGTAGTTTGCACAAGTAATTAGTATGCTCATTTTTCTCAAGAAGTTATGTTTACCGAGGCATTAATTAGAACGAATGCATGAATGACCACTAAATTTCCATGAACTTCTACATGCATTGGTTAGTTTCCTCTTGACACTGCTTGCATCGGGTGATCTAACGCACCTTGAAATCCAACATGTAATGGTACTACTAGTAGTAGTTGAATTGAGACTTATCAAACAAAAAACAAATGTTTTTTAGATGAGCCCTATAAACCGTAGTGGGTACGTACTCCGTAAAAACAGATTTTTCCAAAACTAAGTCGCTCCCTTTCATGAATTCTGTAGTATACTCCTCCGTCGACGCTACCTTTCATGAATTCTGTACTTCCTGTCGCCGGCATGTGGGACATATAGCAACCGGGTCGACGTGTGAAGCACCAAATAACAGTGCAGAACAGCAGGGGGACGCACCCCACTCGTACCGGCCCAGTAGTAGTAATGAGCAATGAGACGTCAAATCACAATGCCGCACCTTTCCACACGGACTAACCAACCATTATTTCACACTTTGGTTCACCATCATCTCAAACCACGTAGTATAGCTTCCGCCTCAAGAGGGACATGCTCATCGCCTTGGTACATCATGACACGTGGGACTGCATGACAAGCCATGCTCCCCCGCTGATCGCTCTGTAAAATCACCTCATTTTGACTATACTTCCTCCATATCGGTTTACTACATGGCATGCACGTCGTTCTAGGTTGAGAATTTAACTGGCTATATATGTGATGAACAGTACTCTAGCCTTTTAAAAATTGTATACCTTTGTACAGTAGTAGTATCGATGGATTGCGCCATGGAGCAAAAATTGAAATTAAAAAAGGTGGTACATATAGAGAGCGCTCGTCGCCAAATTATGCATATAGTACTATTAAAAAAGCTAGTACGTGCTTAATGGGGGTGCTAAATTCTATTAAAGAAATACTAGTAGTATGTACATACTGAAGAGTTAAAGTAACGAGAAGAAATATAACATAGTTCTGCTGGGGGCTTTGCACAACACACCCCTCAAATTAAACTAAGCACACCGGAAATTAAACTATGCAACTAATCTGGTAGACACTGCATTAGAACCATCATGAGCAATGATACTGACATCTTACACACCCCTCTTCCTCTTGGCCGATACTTCTTTGCTTGAACCACACACTTGGCTCTTGCTCTTCATCCAACCCTTGTAGATATTGAAATAAAGGTAGCCATCCATTGCAGCGTAGTGGATGTGGTCTATATCTAGTACATTCCGCTGCCATGCATGACGATGAAATGTGTAATGAGGTTTCGCCAGTTTACGGTACGAAGGATGAACCATGGCTCCTACCAGGGTCAGCAATGAAGGCTGATGAGCGGGCAACAGCCGATTCTTCTGGAGGTCGAAGGGGTTGCCTACAACGAGGCCTATCCGACCTAGGACTTCTTTGTCGTTCGTAAAGTCTACAGTAACGAATTTGACTAGGTTGCTCTCGAGGAAGTTCTTAAAATCCAGGCATTCAACGTCGGCATGGCATGTGTCGTAGACCAAGCATAAGTCATGCACGCAAACCTGGATCACGGCGGGCTTCTTCCTCTCTTCATCCTTTAGATCCTTCTCTCGTCCCAGGACTGTGGTGTACTCAACATCTAGCCCAGCGACCCACTCATCATCTGAGTTTCTGAACATGCGTCTGAAGCGAGAAAGGCATCCTTTCACCGTCGCGGAAGAACGGGTGTAGATGACGTCGAACTCATTGCCGGTGATGGTTCTAACCTTGTACTCACCGCCGATCCTGGATATTTGGGACGCCATGGATTTGGGAGGAGGGTTAGGATTAGTGGAACTGCCGTAATGTGAAAGGACGGGACGACTAGGTGCGAACCGTCATAGTATTGAAGGATGTGCGTGGACGAGTAGGAGCGAACTGCCAGCGTGCGAACGGCAGGGTAGTGGCTTTCCATTCTCCCATGATACGGGCTTCCGAGAGCCCTTGGATCTGTGATCGAACAGTTGCATGGCATGATTCTAGACCTATGGGTGAATATCCTATCCTAGAGGGTTATTCTGCAAATATTCAACAACTTAGCATGTGTCACATCCCTACCTTCTGGCTTTGCACTAGGCTAGCTTCATGTGTGCATCATGTTTAAATTTCTCTTAAATTTGAAATGGGGATTGTTTCAAACCCTAGCATCAAAGGAATTCACTAGGTTCAACTAAAATATTTTCAGTGAATCCAAATGGCTTCCAAAAATGTTCATCATTTCTGGAAAATGTTGGAATCATAACCAGAGGTGTTGCACATTTTTCCATGACATATTTGGGCTCTGAATTAAATCATATAGTATTTGCATTTGGGCATTTAAATGCTATTAAATATTTTAAATGTCCAAATAATCATAAACTAAAATGTCTACTGTTGGAAATATTCCAAACAGTGGGCATGAGAAGTTTCATGATTTTTGCGTTAGTTTTAGTATTTTTAATAAAGCTCTAAAGTTGCAGAAAAATAGAAAAAAGAACATAAACAATTAGAAAAGAGAGAGAGAAAGGACTCACCTGGGCCACCTACCTGGCTTACCTGCAGCCCACCTGGCCTGGCACTGCTGGCCCAGCCCACCAGGCCCTCAACCGTCCTCAACCTCCTGCCAGTGGGCAGGACGGCGTGTGGCCGCCATGCGCGCACACGCGCTGCGCCACCTCCTGCTTCCACTGCTCCCCCGACGCGCCTGTGCGCGCCACGCACTCCCCCTGGCTCCCTCCTACTCTCCCCCGTCCTCACTCGCTCCTCTGTCTCTCTCCCTCGCTCTCCTCCTCACGCACCCGAGCATGCCACGGTGAGCTGCCGCGCCCACCGCCGTCGCCTTGCCTCCCTGAGCCGTACAGAGCCTCTGTCACCTCGCGCTTAACCTCTGCACCGAAGGAAAGAAGCACGGAGGCCCCGAGCAGCCGCCATCGTCTTCGTCTTCGAGTCCGGCCACCGACGACCGCCGCCTCGATTCGCCGTCGCAGAAGCTTCCCCGAGCCCACTGAGCTGCTTCGCCAACCCCTTGTGAGCTCCTGATCCTTCCCCCATGCTCTCCCCCTCCATTCCTCTCCACTAGCTCGTTTTTCATCGGAGCCGAGAGCTTCCGCCCGCCGGCCATGAAGCCACCGTGGCTAGAGCGAGTTTCGCTCGCGTCCGAGCACCGTTACGTGCTCAGTCGGTCGTCAGCTTCCCAACGCCACCAATTGCGCCTCCTGTCGTGCTTCGTAGCCTCCTCCCCGATGAGCCCGTGTGTGCGCCGGCGCGCGAGGTCGTCGCTGGCATCGTTCCGGCCACCCCCGAGCCGAGCCACCACCTCGGCTGGATGTGGGCGAGCCTCAGCTCCCCGTAGGTGGTCTCCTCCATTCAAATGGTCGCCGGAGCAGCGTTTCCGCGCTGCCCCGCCGCGCGTGTCGTCGCCGACGACACGTCGCCGGTAGGGGTTGACCCGCTGACTGGCGTGGTTTGACCCCGCTGGCTGGGTTGACTCCCCCCCCCCTCTGTCCCACTGACATGCGGGCCCCGCCCGGCTAATTAATCTAGTTTAAGTTTAAATTTAATTAGTTTAACCTAGGTTAGTGCTAATTAAACTAGGTTAGTTTAGTTAGACACTGACACGCAGGACCCACTGGCCAGGTTTGACCTGGACCAGCCTCGTTGACTACTGACGTCATAGTGACGCAATGCTGACGCAATAAGTATTTTCTGGATTTATTTTTATATAGGAAATTCCAGAAAATACCAAAAACTTCTAAAAATCATAGAAATTCAACCGTAACTCCAAATGAAACAAATTATATATGAAAAATGATCAGAAAAATCCAATCTATCCATCTGCACTGGTTTCATGCATGTTTAATCAACTTAACCTTGCTGTTCATATCAAAACATGATAATGCACTTTATGAATTCATAGTTTGAATTTGAATCTTTGGTTCAAATAAGCTCAAACCTTTCTGTTCTTAGCTGCATTAGTCCAAATCACAGCATACTACCATGTCATGATCATGCATCATATTGTGCATTGCATTGATTGTGTTTCTTCTTTGTTTGTCGGTGGTTGTTCCCTCTCGATAGACGTGTTCCGATGATGAGTTCGATGACACCGATGAAGAAACTATATTATCTTCAGAAGTGCCAGGCAAGCAAAACCCCCTTGTTCATTCCGATACAATCCCACTCTCTCACTCCTGCTCTCTTTTACTGCATTAGGACAACAACAATTCAATGTTACTTGCTGCGGTAGTTGAACCCCTTTATCCTTTGCATGACCTGTCATAGCCACAGTAAATAGATGAAACCCACTAGCATGAGTAGGAGTTGTTTGAGCCCTGATGTGCCTACTCATTCATGCTTGTTTGTCATGCCTGCTATTGCTTAGAGTTGTGTCAGGTCTGATTCATCAGGGATGAATCAGAGGTGTGTGAACATGTCCTACTTTTATGTGAGCTAAGTGTGTGAACACGATTTGGTAAAGGTAGCTGTGAGAGGCCATGTAGGAGTACATGGTGGGTTGTCTCATTGCAGCCGTCCTCAGGAACTGAGTTCTGTGTTTGTGATCCATGAACAGCTACTACCACGCATTGGAATGCTTAAGTGCCCCTCTCGGCTTCTTAATCACCCTTGTTCTCTGTCCAGGAGTTGCAACTAGTTTTTGGTGTTTGTAGGTAGTGTTAGTAGTCTACCAAGTGGCACCCGGTACAGGTGGGCTTGGGACAGACTAGGCACAGTGGCCCAATGTACCAAGTGGCACCCGGATGGTGGACTTGGGAACCCTGCACACATCGTTTGGGTCCGTGAGCGACACCCCGGCCGGATCTCCTTGCGGATGGAACCCGAATAGGCGATAAACCTGGACGAGAGACTTGAGTGTTTAGGTAGGCTGTGGCCGACTCCCTCGCCCGGCTTCCGCTTGAAGGTTGCCGAGGTACATGATGTGTACAGGGCGATAAGTGGCGAGAGCGTGTGTGAAGAAGTACACCCCTGCAGGGTTATCGTTATCTATTCGAATAGCCGGATTTCTCGGATATGGAAACTTGGACCCCTTGCATAGTTCATAGACAAGTGAAAGTGGATACTCTAAAATACGCAAGATAAGCGTGAGTGATATGGATGGCGTTCTCGGAGGGAGACGGGAGCGGATCCATAGTGGAGTATTGATATGGTGAATGTGTGGACTCGTGTGCGCCACATCAAAAGAGTTACTTGCAGTCATAGTTCAGGATAGCCACCGAGTCAAAGCTGGCTTGCTGCAGTTAAACCCCACCATCCCCTTTGTTGATAATGATGCATATGTAGGTAGTTTTGATGTAAGTCTTGCTGGGTACATTTGTACTCACGTTTGCCTATTTTATGTTTTTGCAGAGAGACTTCAGTCTCGCTAGTAATTCCGCTTGGACTTCGACGTTTAGCTTGTTACCTCAGCTACGATCTTGTGCCCTCGGCAGGATCTGGTAGATAGTCAGGCTTCTCAGCCTTTTTCATTTCTAGATGTCTGTACCCAGACATGTTAAGCTTCCGTCTGTGCTTTGACTTGTATGCTCTGAATGTTGGGTCGTGAGACCCATGTTTGTAATATCTCGCTCCTCGGAGCCTAATGAATAAATACTTGAGTCGTAGAGTCATGTTGTGATGCCATGTTGTATTTGCACATATCGAGCATATTGTGTGTATGTTATTGAAATGCTTGGTATGTGTGGGATCTGACTATCTAGTTGTTTATCTTTAGTAGCCTCTCTTACCGGGAAATGTCTCCTAGTGTTTCCACCGAGCCATGGTAGCTTGCTACTGCTCCGGAACACTTAGGTTGGCCGGCATGTGTCCTTCTTCGTTCTTGTGTCTGTCCCTTCGGGGAAATGTCACGCGATGAATACCGGAGTCCTGTTAGCTCGCTACAGCCCGGTTCACCGGAGTCCTGCTAGCCCAGTGCTACAGCCTGGAGGCACTCGCTGATGACCGACACGTTCGTTGCTGGGTCATGTATGCCTGTCCCTGTAAGTTAGTGCCACTTTGGGTTCATGACTAGCCATGTCCGCCCGGTCTCCTTGTCATATGGATGCTAGCGACACTATCATATACGTGTGCCAAAAGGCGCAAACGGTCCCAGGCAAAGGTAAGGCGACACCCGTGGGAATACCGTGCGTGAGGCCGCAAAGTGATATGAGGTGTTACATGCTAGATCGATGTGGCATTGAGTCGGGGTCCTGACAGCTTTGGTATCAGAGCTTGACTGCCTGTAGGATTACCGAGCCAAACTGGTCGAAGTTGAGTCTAGAAATTCTTTAGTTATATAAGGGAATTGATTGTGGGATGGAATGTAAGGCTCTTTTTACTCCTTTACCTCATGCCCTTCTGATCTGAGTCATCTTATCTTTCCTACGGGGTTAAGAAACTAGGCTTTCTCTTCTTTCTATCAGGATCACGTGTTACTAATCCGTAGACTTATAGAAATTGATAGTTTCAAATCTCAGTTCAGTTTTTACTACTTCTGTATGTTCATAGCTGGTCTCAGAACCTTGATATTGTGATGTTGAGTGGTCATGCCACTATTTTTCAAGATGTCTCAAATCTTTTCAAGCATTTATAGCCGTTATGCTGTCCGAGTCATCCCAGGTCTTTAAATAGTCTGATGCATTTGCAAATCCTTTCTTTCCGTTCCCGATGTCATTTTGGGCCAGATTAAGCACACTAACCGGTGCGTTGAGGTAATTTATTGCCTCGGTATATATGTTGGAGCTACTATTATGACCCTAGGCGTCTTATGAAGCCATCTAGTAACCTAGCCATATTTCGTGTTCCCAGTGTGATGATTCTGGCCATCATCCTTGGAAGCATCCCGTGATGCAATTTAGTAGTAGGTATTCTACTCCTGGGTTCTTAAGCCCAAGATTCATCCTACTTACCTCCTGTTGATAGTGTTGCTAGTCCCTTCAGGATATTAGTAACCTTGTGATAGCCTCGAGGTTCGTGGTATATCGTTCTTCCAAATACCATGAACTACTGATGGCAGCAGTTCCTCGTTGAACCAAAAGATCTCAACCAGAGTGCTCTTGATGAGTTCTTCTCTCTATATTGTGACTCTGCCAGTTCAACCTTTCTGCATGGGTTATCTGGAAGAAATATGTTGAACTCGTTCGACATGCTAATCCATGCATCCACAACTCAGAAAATCATATGTTGTCTTGGGTTGTCCCTCTTTAATTGTATTCCGACCCTCGTCTATCAATTGATAGTCAAGAGTATGCGTGCATTCGTTCATCGATGCCTATTACCCTTGTGGTCCATCAAGCCATTCTATTCCAGGATGACTAGGAGAAACAAACTCCAGTACCTCATCCATATCCAGGATTGGGTCAAAGTAGTTGTACTCCACAGATCAAATACTAACCCAGCTTTTGATTCTGTTCTACCTGAAGTATTACCGTATTTATGTCAGGATTTTCATGAGAATTGCACCGGCTCTTGTGAATTCTTGACGTAGTGATACTTCTCGCCATCATTATTCATCCCTCGGTTCCGTGTTGTCGCAACCGGAATGCCGACAAGTGAATCATGATGTGTGAATTCAATACTCCTAGCAACTTTCTTGCTTGGTATTTAAAGGACAATAATTTCATTCTTAGCGTGTTGGTTCTTGAATCATCATTCTAAGATAGATTGTGCTACCTAGTCCTTATTTCTAGTGCACTCTTCGATCAATGAGTTAGGATTTTGTCAAACCCTTGCTCTGTTGATCATATCGTCTTGCCCTGAAAAGCAAGATTGTTCTCGAGCTTAGTAACATATCGGTGGTTCGTGATTTTCTGAATATCTTCTCGGAAGTATTACCAGGTTGTCACCAGATTGCTATGTTGAGCTCGTGATCAAGTTGGTTTCTTATAAACCACCCCTTCTCCAAGAATCCGTGCTGGATACCCCTGAGCTAGTTGGTTAAGCTATACATCAACTTGGAGAGTTGGAAGATAAATGCTTTGCCTAAACTTAGTTCATTTCAAAGGGATATCTTTTGTATATGTGTGTTGAAGAAAGATGATATCTTCATCGATTGGTCCTCGTGGTCAATTGTTGGATTTATTGTCTTACCCAAACCTTTGATTTGCATATGGGCTATCTTCAAGTCAAGTCAGAACCAACGATATTCGTAATGTTGTCTTACACGTGGCTGTTTTTCTCCTCGAGCATACACCATTACATCTTTTGGTCTGACCAATGCTATCACCGTGTTCACATGATGGTGGAAGTCCAGTGATATGGAAATTCCAATGAGTTGCTGTGAGCCCATCAGCAGCATCTTGTCTCCCCCATGATTCATGTTGAACATCAACCTAGTGTTGGAAACTTTTATAAGCATTATATTCATGTCCCATTCGTGAAGAATATGTTGGATGAAAGAAGTGACGTTCTCTTATTCACGTGCATTTGGTGCAAGTTGCCGCCGTGAGTTCGAGAAAGATTGTTTTTGCTTCCTCTGGAACCATCCCAAGTCAGTCATGCATTTGTGCAAAGTATTCTATGGTTTGGAGACTTGCAACCTTCATTCTATATGTATCCCTAGCACACCAAGCCACTGATTGACTTGTTCAAGAAAAACGGAGTCTGTTCTAAGGTTAATCCTTTGGACTTCCACGCGTGGAGACTTCGATATCCTTGTTGATGGTTCCCCATATGAACTTGGTAGTGTTTTATTATAAGACTGCCATGTGGTCACGCTTGTCTAGGACAGTATGTTCACAGGTGCGTAGCAAAACCTGCTCATATTTTGGAGCTTGCTATCGTAGTTCGTCTCCCGAGAATCTCGCAACGCCATCATGTCGAATTGTGTTGCAAACTTTCTTTCAGACATGCTGAGTCTGAAGTATCCTATTACCAATCGGATCTGAATCTCAGGCAGATATGATGGTTGGAACATTTCCGACATTGCATTTTGTTCCAAGCTTGCACCGCCTTGTGCCAAACTATCTTGGATTGCCCTTCTCAGCAATGGTTGTTCAGGATCATCCCCAAAATTGGTCCTACCATGGGTCCCATCCATCTTGGTGATAAGCAAAAGTCATCCATTGTGTTGTCTTCAACAAGGTAGTCCACACCATCCATCCTAGTCCGAATATGCCATTTCTTCGAGTTATTTCAAACGACCAATTGTGATTTTCCTTAGGGTGGTATTAAGAGTTTCAATGATATCTGAATCAAAAGTAATTCTTTTTGCCACTTAAGGGATATTCCTACGAGCCACCTTCCCTAAGGTGCCCCGTTATGGTATCATGGCAATTCAACTCCTCGCTACATTGACAACCGTTCACCACATTCTTAAGTATGGAATTGTTGTCTACCTAGCGAGCCCTCATCATCTGTCTCACTCCATTTCCTCAGATGTATGCTTCGTGTCTCAGCTCGAGAGATGTGTGAATGTCTCATCCCATGAGTTGATCCTGTGTTGTTTGGTCTTCGAGAAGATTGATTCTTCTAGAGTTTTCCATTCCTCTTCTCGTCATGTTAGTTGGAGTTCTCAGAGCAAGACATCGAGACAAGATGATGATCGAATCAAGGTTCTTATGAAGTGCAACCTGGATCGTGAAGATCATGTTAGCTTGTGTCTCTCTGTCTTCTTACCTCACGTCTTGAATCTCGGGACGAGATTCTTGTTTAGTGGGGGCGAGTTGTCACATCCCTAGCTTCTGGCTTTGCACTAGGCTAGCTTCATGTGTGCATCCTGTTTAAAATTCTCTTAAATTTGAAATGGGGATTGTTTCAAACCCTAGCATCAAAGGAATTCACTAGGTTCAACTAAAATATTTTCAGTGAATCCAAATGGCTTTCAAAAATGTTCATCATTTCTGGAAAATGCTGGAATCATAACCAGAGGTGTTGCACATTTTTCCATGACATATTTGGGCTCTGAATTAAATCACATAGTATTTGCATTTGGGCATTTAAATGCTATTAAATATTTTAAATGTCCAAATAATCATAAACTAAAATGTCTACTGTTGGAAATATTCCAAACAGTGGGCATGAGAAGTTTCATGATTTTTGCGTTAGTTTTAGTATTTTTAATAAAGCTCTAAAGTTGCAGAAAAATAGAAAAAAGAACAGAAACAATTAGAAAAGAGAGAGAGAAAGGACTCACCTGGGCCACCTACCTGGCTTACCTGCAGCCCACCTGGCCTGGAACTGCTGGCCCAGCCCACCAGGCCCTCAACCGTCCTCAACCTCCTGCCAGTGGGCAGGATGGCGTGTGGCCGCCATGCGCGCACACGCGCTGCGCCACCTCCTGCTTCCACTGCTCCCCCGACGCGCCTGTGCGCGCCACGCACTCCCCCTGGCTCCCTCCTACTCTCCCCCGTCCTCACTCGCTCGTCTGTCTCTCTCCCTCGCTCTCCTCCTCACGCACCCGAGCGTGCCGCCGTGAGCTGCCGCGCCCACCGCCGTCGCCTTGCCTCCCTGAGCCGTACAGAGCCTCCGTCACCTCACGCTTAACCTCTGCACCGAAGGAAAGAAGCACGGAGGCCCCGAGCAGCCGCCATCGTCTTCGTCTTCGAGTCCGGCCACCGACGACTGCCGCCTCGATTCGTCGTCGCAGAAGCTTCCCCGAGGCAACTGAGCTGCTTCCTCGACCCCTTGTGAGCTCCTGATCCTTCCCCCATGCTCTCCCCCTCCATTCCTCTCCACTAGCTCGTTTTTCATCGAAGCCGAGAGCTTCCGCCCGCCGGCCATGAAGCCGCCGCGGCTAGAGCGAGTTTCGCTCGCGTCCGAGCACCGTTACATGCTTAGTCGGCCGTCAGCTTCCCAACGCCACCAATCGCGCCTCCTGTCGTGCTCCGTAGCCTCCTCCCCGATGAGCCCGTGTGTGCGCCGCCGCGCGAGGTCGTCGCTGGCATCGTTCCGGCCACCCCCGAGCCGAGCCACCACCTCGGCTTGATGCGGGCGAGCCTCAGCTCCCCGTAGGTGGTCTCCTCCATTCAAATAGTCGCCGGAGCAGCGTTTCCGCGCTGCCCCGCCGCGCCTGTCGTCGCCAGCGACACGTCGCCGGTAGGGGTTGACCCGCTGACCGGCGTGGATTGACCCCGCTGGCTGGGTTGACTCCCCCCCTCTGTCCCACTGACATGCGGGCCCCGCCCGGCTAATTAATCTAGTTTAAGTTTAAATTTAATTAGTTTAACCTAGGTTAGTGCTAATTAAACTAGGTTAGTTTAGTTAGACACTGACACGCAGGACCCACTGGCCAGGTTTGACCTGGACCGGCCTCGTTGACTGCTGACGTCATAGTGACGCAATGCTGACGCAATAAGTATTTTTTGGATTTATTTTTATACAGGAAATTCCAGAAAATACCACAAACTTCTAAAAATCATAGAAATTCAACCGTAACTCCAAATCAAACAAATTATATATGAAAAATGATCAGAAAAATCCAATCTATCCATCTGCACTGGTTTCATGCATGTTTAATCAACTTAACCTTGCTGTTCATATCAAAACATGATAATGCACTTTATGAATTCATAGTTTGAGTTTGAATTTGAATCTTTGGTTCAAATAAGCTCAAACCTTTCTGTTCTTAGCTGCATTAGTCCAAATCACAGCATATTGCCATGTCATGATCATGCATCATATTGTGCATTGCATTGATTGTGTTTCTTCTTTGTTTGTCGGTGGTTGTTCCCTCTCGATAGACGTGTTCCGACGATGAGTTCGATGACACCGATGAAGAAACTATATTATCTTCAGAAGTGCCAGGCAAGCAAAACCCCCTTGTTCATTCCGATACAATCCCACTCTCTCGCTCCTGCTCTCTTTTACTGCATTAGGACAACAAAAATTCAATGTTACTTGCTGTGGTAGTTGAACCCCTTTATCCTTTGCATGACCTGTCATTGCCACAGTAAATAGATGAAACCCACTAGCATGAGTAGGAGTTGTTTGAGCCCTGATGTGCCTACTCATTCATGCTTATTTGTCATGCCTGCTATTGCTTAGAGTTGTGTCAGGTCTGATTCATCAGGGATGAATTAGAGGTGTGTGAACATGTCCTACTGTATGTGAGCTAAGTGTGTGAACACGATTTGGTAAAGGTAGCTGTGAGAGGCCATGTAGGAGTACATGGTGGGTTGTCTCATTGCAGCCGTCCTCAGGAACTGAGTTCTGTGTTTGTGATCCATGAACAGCTACTACCACGCATTGGAATGCTTAAGTGCCCCTCTCGGCTTCTTAATCACCCTTGTTCTCTGTCCAGGAGTTGCAACTAGTTTCTGGTGTTTCTAGGTAGTGTTAGTAGTCTACCAAGTGGCACCCGGTACAGGTGGGCTTGGGACAGACTAGGCACAGTGGCCCGGTGTACCAAGTGGCACCCGGATGGTGGACTTGGGAACCCTGCACACATCATTTGGGGCCGTGAGCGACACCCCGGCCGGATCTCCTTGCGGATGGAACCCGAATAGGCGATAAACCTGGACGAGAGACTTGAGTGTTTAGGTTGGCCGTGGCCGACTCCCTCGCCCGGCTTCCGCTTGAAGGTTGCCGAGGTACATGACGTGTAGAGGGCGATAAGTGGCGAGAGTGTGTGTGAAGAAGTACACCCCTGCAGGGTTATCATTATCTATTCGAATAGCCGGATTCCTCGGATATGGAAACTTGGACCCCTTGCATAGTTCATAGACAAGTGAAAGTGGATACTCTCAAATATGCAAGATAAGCGTGAGTGCTATGGATGGCGCTCTCGTAGGGAGACGGGAGCGGATCCATAGTGGAGTATTGATATGGTGAATATGTGGACTCGTGTGCGCCACCTCAAAAGAGTTACTTGCAGTCGTAGTTCAGGATAGCCACCGAGTCAAAGCTGGCTTGCTGCAGTTAAACCCCACCATCCCCTTTGTTGATAATGATGCATATGTAGATAGTTCTGATGTAAGTCTTGCTGGGTACATTTGTACTCACGTTTGCCTATTTTATGTTTTTGCAGAGAGACTTCAGTCTCGCTAGTAATTCCGCTTGGACTTCGACGTTTAGCTTGTTACCTCAACCACGATCTTGTGCCCTCGGCAGGATCTGGTAGATAGTCAGGCTTCTCAGCCTTTTTCATTTCTAGATGTCTGTACCCAGACATGTTAAGCTTCCATTTGTGCTTTGACTTGTATGCTCTGAATGTTGGGTCGTGAGACCCATGTTTGTAATATCTCGCTCCTCGGAGCCTAATGAATAAATACTTGAGTCGTAGAGTCATGTTGTGATGCCATGTTGTATTTGCACATATCGAGCATATTGTGTGTATGTTATTGAAATGCTTGTTATGTGTGGGATCTGACTATCTAGTTGTTTATCTTTAGTAGCCTCTCTTACCGGGAAATGTCTCCTAGTGTTTCCACCGAGCCATGGTAGCTTGCTACTGCTCCGGAACACTTAGGTTGGCCGGCATGTGTCCTTCTTCGTTCCTGTGTCTGTCCCTTCGGGGAAATGTCACGCGATGAATACCGGAGTCCTGTTAGCTCGCTACAGCCCGGTTCACCGGAGTCCTGCTAGCCCAGTGCTACAGCTTCGAGTCACTCGCTGATGACCGACACATTCGTTGCTGGGTCATGTATGCCTGTCCCTGTAAGTTAGTGCCACTTTGGGTTCACGACTAGCCATGTCAGCCCGGGCTCCCTGTCATATGGATGCTAGCGACACTATCATATACGTGTGCCAAAAGGCGCAAACGGTCCCGGGCAAAGGCAAGGCGACACCCATGGGAATACCGTGCGTGAGGCCGCAAAGTGATATGAGGTGTTACATGCTAGATCGATGTGGCATTGAGTCGGGGTCCTGACAGCATGCGACCGTTTCATCTCAGATCCAAGGGCTGCCAGCAGCCCGTATCATGGTCGCGCCTACCACGACCGTCGCGTCGCTCACGCGGTCGTGCCCTTGGAGATTTAACACGGTGCGTTAGGCTATCTTATGTTGGCATGTCATACATAGTCATCACTTAGTCACTCATACTACAACAAGGTTAGGTATAAGGTTGGCTTTAAGTGTATTTATTTTATTTACTTCTCTCTATCTCTTTCTTCATACTCCCTCTGTCCCATAATATAAGAACATTTTTGACACTAGTGTAGTGCCAAAAACGTTCTTATATTATGGGACACATGGAGTACTAGTATTTATTGCATTTGCCAAAGAGTGACCTCTTCCAATGAAATGGTGTGCTTATTAGTTTTTTGTTGCTAAGTTTGCTTCATTTAATTAGCTATAGACTCAAAATTGTCTTTTCACCTAGGTACACGCGCTTAGCACTGTTTCTTCCTTGGGTCACCAAACTAGTCTCTCTCTTCTTGATTAACTTGCCACATCAGACTTTATGCCTATGTGGCAAGCTTAGCACCTGTAAGAGCAAGTAAGTACAATAGTGCACTTTACATGGCATTTTTGCATATGTGGAGGAAAGAGAGGCAAGGAAAAAGTGGAGAAGTGGGTTCTCATGCAAGAGCCACCCTCTACTGCATGGTAGAGCATTGGGAGAGGCACCTGTATGGAGGTGGTCAGGAATCCGGAGACTCACACCGGTCGTAGCACCACAGTTAAAATGATAATGGCAAGTCAAATCACGGGGCCCCACCTGTCCAGCAGTAACTCGCTGTCAAATCACACAGCCCTACGTTTGCAGCAGCCTACTCCCTTGTCTTATCGCGTCTCTGTCGAACCGACTAGGCAGAACTGCCCCACCTACCACATAGGAAAAGCCCCGCCCTCGACTTTTAAATACAACTACATCTGCTTAAGAATCCAGTTATATACTTTTTGTGACATAGTAACTCATATTTAGTTAGTCAAATGGATGACCTAGAACTATGTGCAGGCCCTATAAACCGAGACGCCTAAAAATAAAAAACCGAAACGGAGAGGGTAGTTCAACACGTATCTTTTTAGATCAATATAGTCGGGATTCACCAAGGAGCAAAACCAAGTGATAGGCTGCTCCTATCGTGTTGGCATAGCAACTCAAGTAGGGTCAGTCTGCACATGAAATGGCGACATAGTTAACAGGACCCCTTTGGCCGACATGTGGCTCATCCACAGCCTTGTTCCATGTGTGATGCACCAAATTACAGTTCAGAGCAGCGGTTGGAATTGGAGGCACCCCGGTCGTAGCACCGCAGTAGTAGAAAATGAGCGATGAGGGGTCAAATCACAAAGCCCCACCTTTCCCGCATTAAGCTGGACAGACGAAGCAACCATCATTTCACTCTAAGGCGCAAGAGCATAAAGAAAATAGAAAACAATGATGTGTGCGGCAGCTACCTAGGGCACCCTAGGGTAGCAGTCTCCACTACAGATACTTTTTTTTGGAAAGCGCCTCCACTACAAACCGGCTTCTCCCTCGTCATCTTGAAGAAAACCCACGATGAGTGCGGCGGTAGGGTTTGTAGGAGTACTACGGCATGCGGGGCCACATGCTAGTAAACTGGTTCGAGGCGACGCCTTAAATATGTGTGGGTCGCTTGGTTTTACGGGAACGAGGCAGCATTTTGGGTTCGGGGACCAGTGGAGATATAGTACGTACAAAAAATTGTGGATGTAGGTTCGACCGAAAGGCAATGATGCATGGGCCCTGGATTTTGATATACCCGGGGCCGCATGAAATCTGCTACTCTACTCAAAACTAGTAAGGTACACATGCATTGAACGCATGAGATTTCGAAACCAAATTATGAATAAATACACTGAAAGTGCTAGTTATCGACTAGACGAGGGGGGGTGAATAGGCGATTTTTATGGAAGTCTTCAAAACGTGGAAGTTTCAAAGACAAACAATAGAAATGACCTAATTGATATGCAGCGGAGATAAACTACAACAAGCAAACCATAGTCAAGTATGCAATAATGTGAAAGTACAAGACTAATAGCAGCTTAGTAGTAAGGATCAGGATGGAAGATAGTATGAAGCCAACCAACGATAGTAGTCAAGCAATGAAGTCAAACAGGTACGACAACTAGGCAATGACTTCACGAAGACAAACTCTAAGTAAAGGGAGGGAGATGATAGAACCAGTCACTTGTTGAAGACACAAGATTTGTTGGACCAGTTCTAGTTGCTGTTACAACTGTATGTCTGGTTAGGGAGGCTGAGATTCAACTCAGAAGACCGCGTCTTCACCTTATTCCCCTTGAGCTAAGGACACACAGTCCTCGCCCAATCACTCTGATAAGTCTTCAAGGTAGACTTCCGAACCTTCACAGACTTCATTCACCGGCAATCCACAATGACTCTTGGATGCTCAGAACGCGACGCCTAACCAGCTGGAGGATTCACAGTCCTCAAGTGTAATAAGTCTTTAGTTCACACAGACAGAAAGACTTCAGTGATGCCTAACACTCTTTTGGCTCTGGGTGTTTTGGCTTTGTCCTCGCAAGGATTTCTCTCTCTCAAAGGCTTCGAGGTGGGTTGCTCTCAAACGACAAAAGCCGTGCACTAACTCTGAGCAGCCACCAATTTATGGTGTAGGGGGTGGGCTATTTATAGCCACTAGGCAACCCGACCTGATATGTCCGAAATGACCCTGGGTCACTAAGGAACTGACATGTGTTCCAACGGTCAGATTTCAAACACACACGACAACTTTACTTGGGCTACAAGCAAAGCTGACTCGTCCAGCTCTGGATAAGATTTGCTCTCATTGTCTTTGCTCAAAGACATAGGATTTGGGTTGAGCATCACTTTAGTCATTCTGACTTTGTTCACTTGGACCCCACTTAACAGTACGGTGGTTCCTATGACTCAACAAAGAAGAAAAAGAAACAACGAAACGATGCAGTCTTCGCGCTCCATAGTCTTCACTCAATGTCTTCTCATGTCATAGTCTTCAATATGAATATCTTCACATACCACCATTGTCGTCAATGTCTTCATACATTTTTAGGGGTCATCTCCGGTAGGTAAACCGAATCAATGAGGGACACTACCTACGTTATCTTGCAATTCTCACAAACGCATTAGTCCCTCAACCAAATTTGTCGTCAATACTCCAAAACCAACTGGGGTGGCACTAGATGCAATTAAAATCTCCCCCTTTTTGGTGATTGATGACAAACTAGTTGAAGTTTTCAACGGGGATAAAGTATGTGAAATTGTAAAAGATAGGGTATTGTCTTCATAAGTGGCAAAGGCTGCCCCTGGAGATGTGCATATAAGTAATTTGCTTTTGGAATGCAAATGCACATGGCAGGTAGTACTTGTGGAGATCCTCTTCAACTTATGAAGATAATTCATCATGCATGAAATGATATAACTAAGAGAATGACATGCATAATGAAAAATGGACGTCTGCAGAATGATCTAAGTGCGGAAGTTATCATCGCACATGCGGAATTTATCATCGCATCACAAAAAAGCAAATAACTAGCAGACGACCATCGAGTTTAAGTGTTACAACTCAAAGAACCAAATGTATCAAAAGCGAGAGTTGTAAACACTAGGCAAAATATAAAGCAACCGCCCATGTGAACCCGCTTGAAGACTATCAAACTCATATGCTTCTCCCCCTTTTGTCAGTAAGGACCAAAAAGGTTTGAAGACAGAGCATCTACTCGTTCCCATGAGGAGTAGGTGAAGCAGCAGGGTTGTCATTGTTGTTTGGCGGCGCAGACGAACTTGGTGCTGTGTTGATGCGTGCAGAAGTAGGGGGCAGTGAAGTAGCATCGTCTTCATCATCGATCACTTAGGCATTCACAGTTGCCGCGGAGGAAGAATAGTCAGAGTCTTCAAGGGATGGAGTTCGACATAGGACAGCATTCCATGGAGGAGTGGAGTCAAACTTGAATCTTTCAGTGAAGCCATCGTCTTGAAGATCTGCTTCAGCACTGAGCAGTGTCAAACTCTTCCATGATCGCCGATAGGTCTCGTGAGTGACAAAAGCATTCTTGGTGGCAAGATTTCGAATGCGATTGACGTCCACCAAGAGGCTTTGCTTCTGTCGCTTGAGCCAAAAGTGATGCTTATCTTGTTTCTGATGCAGTGCCACAAGAAGTTCTCGGTCATTTAGGATGCGAGAGCGCTTCTTAGGCCATTGGGCAATTGTGCTCTCAGTAGCTTCAGTTTGCGCACGGTGAGGCAGACGAGTGTTCCCAGCCAGTGGATAGACACGAGTTACTGCTTGGACTCCTTCCATGGGCTGAGTGAAGCTTTGGTGATCAGCATTTTGAAGACAAAGAGGCTTCTTGGCAGGCTCAGGGTATATGGCTTCAACTGACATATCAACCTCTGGTAGAAAGATCAGATGATTACGAGTAGAGGGCTGATAGTTGATAGCAGAGTGTAGCTTGATGAGGCGCATGACCCATGGAGCATAGAATTTCAGGCCAAAAAGGTCAGATCCAGACGCAGCCAGTTGATGGATGAAGAATTCTTGTGTATTGAAGCTGATCCCATTGAGGATGTAAAAGACCAATGTCTTCATTGCTCCTTCAAGTTTTGCAGCTGATGAATGCCCTTTGATAGGCCATAGAGTTCGCCTGATGGTGTGATATATTGTGTGAGGCAGATAATCAAGGACATCAACAAAGAACTCCTTTGGGTATTCAGCGTCAGGTGGCAGAGGCTTCATCATGCTCAACATCTGGCTCATGTTCGGCTCTGGCTTATGGAAGATGCTCTCCAGTGCATTGCGGTGGAGTTGACAATCAGGTTCGAACAGCTCTCCGGGAGTGGGTAGGCCTGTAAGCTCAATGATGTCAAGAGCTTTGGCTTCATGATGAACATTTCCAGTCATCCACTCGAGAACCCATGTCTTTGTATCCCTGTAGTAGCCGCGAATGTGGAGGGTAGCATAGAATTGAAGCAAAAGTTCCTCGTTCCAATGTTCTTTGTCTGTCACAAAGCTGAGCAGACCTGTATCACGAAAGCAGTCAAGTGCTTCTTCTAAGCATGGCAGTCCAGCAATGGCTTCAGTGTCGAGGCACATATGTGGGAAAATGCGCCCTTGATCATACAGAACGCAGGAGTAATAGCTTCGCTGCTGATAGCTCCAGAAACGATCAGATGATATTCTTGGCCTTGACTAGGGGTTCTTTGAGCTGTCAAAGAAGGTGTTGTGGCTTTTGAAACCATTTGCATTGAAGGACCCTCTAGAGGTGGCAGTACCTGGGAACCTTGGCGGTCTTGGCTTTGGTCTCTGGACCAGAGGCCTATGCTCAACATGATAAGCAAATTGAGGACCAGAGGCATTAGGCGGAGGGACCAGAATGGGCCATTTGACAGTGGTTAGCTGACCATAGTTGTATGCTTGCTCAATTGTATAGGGCCTTGGTGGCGGAACAGGAGTAGTGGCAACAACAGAGGCGTCAGGCTGCACAACAGATGCTTCGGGAGCAGTTGCATCATTGGCTTCTGGCACATTGGTTAGTGCAGGCTCCACATTTACTTCAGGCATGACTACATCATTGGCTTCATTTGTGTTGGTGGTGGCAGCCTCAAGATTTTCAACCTCCACTTGATGAGCTGGAGGGTCGGGCACTGGCATGTTCACATCTGGAACAGCTTCTTCAGTAATGGGGGAGTAGGGACACGTTCGTCTTCTTGTTTGTCATTGGCTGATGCAGCCGGATTGTCTTCAGCAGCTTGGGCTTCAGACACAGAGACATTCACAGTCGGAGTGGCTTCTGGAAACACTTGACGTGCAACAGATTGGTGGTGCACTTCTCCTTCTGGAATGCTCGAAAGAGGGACTTGAGGCCTTGGTCCTTTGCGAAGCCTGCGTAATGCTGGTGACGCCTTTGGAGTTGGAGTTGGCTGGGCCTCAAAGTCAGCCTCTTCTTCTTGCACAGGTGGTGTGACTTGTTGTTGTTGGGGAGTACTCGGGGAGTCTTGTTGCTGTGGGTGATAAGCCCATGATGCATCCTGAGCAATTGGCGTCAGAGGATGACCAATGCTGATGAGTTCTCTATTCATGAGAATAGGCGATGATACCAGGTTGTGTTTGATCTGAGGAAGAACTTCATCATCTTCAACATTGTCATTGTGACCAATGTCTTCAGCAGCGGTGGGATCAACTGCTGGAATGTCTTCAGCTTCATGAGCCTCTGTGAAAGCAGGCTCATGAACTATCATCCGTCGTTCTTGGTGTTCAGATGCAGGGCGAACCATTGAGATAGGTTCAACAACTAAGGGCTCTGTGGGAGCAGCCCGATTCTTCTTGGTTTTGCGCTTCTTCTTGGAGGGAGCAACATCAGAGGCTTCACTATTTTTCCTTTTTCTAGCTTCAGCCTCGGCAGTCCTCGTCTTCTTTAGTTCTGAAGCGGTTGATATTACTTTTGGCTTCGAGCCAGTCATGCTGCTTGGGAAGACTATGCGAGGTGCTTCCTGCCTTGAAGGTGCAGATTGGTCATTTGATAGCTTCTTCTTCTTTGCAACCATTCTAGGGTCAATGCCAGGGCGACGAAGAGCCTTGCGCTTCTCAACCTCATTGTAGGCTAGTACACACTTCTCATCCAGACTCTTCATACGCTCACGAGAGCCTTGAGCTTCTTCGCGCTTCTTGAGAAAGGCTTCTTTGAGCTCGTGCAGCATGATCTTGAAGTTTTTGACATCTTGCACGCTGAGCTTTGCCACATGCTTCTTGAACTGAGCTTTCTCATAGTCGATCGTGTGCTTCAGTTCAATGATGCGCTGAGCAAGAGCTAGCTCAGAAGCAATGGCACCATTGCAGGAGACGTTGAGGCCAATGGGAAGTTGCAGATCTTCAAAGCTGAGATTTGGGGTGTCAAACCACTCATCAATGAAGTTATGGATGATTGCCACATCGAAGAGAGGCAAATTATTGAAGATCTCTGCTTCTTCCTTGCTTTTGATCAGTTGCTCAAGAGCATCATCTGCAAGATCTTCATCGCTGGACAGATCAATGTGCTCTTCTCGCAGAATGGCAGCAGGAGTCAATGTCTGATCAGTAGTCTTGACGATTTTCTTTTTCTTCTCCGTCTTCTTGGAGATACGTGATAGATCTTCAGACTGCACACTGTTTCAGGAGGTGCAGTGGCCAGTGGCTTCGCACGTGAAGCTTTTGGAGGAGCAGCTGATCTTGAAGCCTTAGCCTTCTTTGGCTTTTTCGGCTTTGGAGTAGGAGCCGGGGCTTCATCAGTGTCAGCATCATCATCAGAATGGTCCACTTTGGCACCTTGGATAGAGATGTGAGTGATGAGGCCATCAAGGTTGTAGAAAGGACCGATGACATTTGGTTCTGCATCACGTGAGCCGTCAGCACGGGGAGCAGAGGGACCAGGGTTGAAGTCTACTCCCATTGACTTCTTGTTTTCCATGGCCGATGCCTTTGCGTGCTGGAAGTTGCACTTGAAGAGATTTTCGTCACAACACCAGAGCAATGACGATGGGTCGGCATTTTAAGGCTGAGGTCCACGGACCATACAAGGATAGCAACCCTGTGCAATAGCTTCAGCTCTGTTCTTGGGTGGAATGCCTCGATAGAGAATATCACCCCAAGGACATTTGATAGCATTCTTCTCAGCATATTCCTGGGTCACAAACTTGTATTTGAACCATTGTTCAGCCCAATATCGTTGAATCCATTGGATTCGTGTCTTGCGTTGATTATAATCCTCTTCAGGATCTGTCTTGTAAAGCTCTGCGAGGTCATCAGGAAAATCTCTTGATGTTCCCCCACGATGCTGTCTGCCACCCTTCCTTACTGATTTCTCTGCAGCCATGAACTTCAAACTGAATGGTTTCAACACGTTCAAAGGCTTCAAAGGCTTTCGCTTGCTGGACAAACAAGAACTGGCTTCGGGAGAGTAAATGTGATGATGTAAGAATTCTGCAAATGAATGCAGACTATGACAACCAAGGGATTCTCCCACGGACATGTACCTGTGACAGCATTAGAGATGCGAGGGAAGGGGAAGAGGTCATATGCATTCTCAGAAGATTTTGAAGATAAATCAGTTTGAAGACATTGACCTCATGATGCGAAGACATTCACTTATATGTTGAGAGTTGATTCCAGATTTGTACGAATCCGTGAATAAGTACAAGTGAGGAATCTGACTAGATATGAAGCTTAAGTGAATATACTAGGCAGTATGAGATGCAGACAGAATAGATCTAACATTGTATAGGCAGAAACCAATTTTGGTAAATAGGATGAATCTTTGAGGATCAAAAAGATGGTAAAAATAGAGTTGTATTTACCACATGAAGGACTGCTAGATGGGATGAACAGGAGACGAGCAGTTCAATCCACCGTGCCCTAACTTGGCGACGGAGGACACCTACGGCGGCGGCGGAGAGAACGATGTTCGCGGCCGGCGTGAGGACGGCGTCGGAGAAGTCGCGGCAGCTAAGCGCTTCGTCCCTGGCGTCGTCGAGAGCTAGCGGTGGCGCTATGGTTTTGACGAGGTGGAGAGGTGGCAGAAGGTTTTCTTTACCGCAGGGGACATGTATTTATAAGGAAGTGTGCGGCACAGCGCAATTACGCTGGTGCCCCTGGCGGTTCACATCTGAGGGGCACCTGGCAAGCATGCAACATACTCAGAGTTGTCCCACGTTCCCACGCCCGCCAGTTTTGTGGGATGGTTGTTCCGGCTTCTCCGGATTTCAAACAATAAGGATGAATCATTTAAAACAGACTTAATGTTTGTCTCTGTGTCTTCTGCTGACTAGGACGCAGAGAAGACATTCGACAGTTTCAATAGAATGCATATGATTTGGACAGATAGAGTTTGAGATAGAAAGCATAGAGAAATTAGGGTCCGATCACATTCACTTAGTTCAAAAGATTCAACTAGGAAGACATAGCTATAAGTGAATGTTGTAGAGGACAGAACACTAGTATATATATATATATATATATATATATATATATATATATATATATATCAAAAAGCAATCAAATCAACATAGTGAAGAAAATCATGAAGGTAAGTTGAAATTGAAGACAAACCAAATGCGAAGACATTGCAAAAATAACGCAATGAGTGAAACACTTCAAACCGAGAAATTTGGTGGTGGCGTTACCCACCGTATAGGAAGTATTAGACCCAGACACGGCGCACAATTATCGTGGTGCTCCGAAGTCAAATTCCACGTTAATGTATTCACACTCAGAATGTAAGTCTTCATTGATTGAAGATATACTTTACTTCGTGTGTTGCACATCTAAGTCATCAACATGCATAAGTGTTAGGATGTGTGCCTGATCACAGGACATTTGAGGATTCCAAGATATTTAGCTCATACCGTAACTTGCAAAACCTTTTCTCATCCAAGGGCTTTGTGAAGATATCAGCCAGTTGCTCTTCAGTGTTGATGTGAATGATGTCAACATCTTTCTTCATGACATGATCTCTGAGAAAGTGATGATGAATTTCAATGTGCTTTGTCTTCGAGTGCTGGACTGGATTGTTGGCAATCTTGATGGCGCTTTCGTTGTTGCAGAAGAGAGGTACTTGTTTCAGATTGATGCCATAGTCCTTGAGAGTTTGCTTCATCCATAGAAGCTGAGCGCAGCAAGATCCAGCAGCAATGTATTCAGATTCAGCAGTTGAGAGCGATACACAGTTCTGCTTCTTTGAAGACCAACAGACAAGTGATCGTCCTAGAAAGTGCATGTGCCTGATGTAGACTTGCGATACACCTTGTCACCAGCATAATCAGCATCCGAGAATCCAACCAGATCAAATTTTGAGCCCTTTGGATACCATAATCTGAGTGTTAGGGTGTAAGCCAAATATTGAAGAATTCGCTTCATAGCTAAGTGATGCGATTCCTTTGGTGTCGCTTGGAATTGAGCACACATCCAAACACTAAGCATAATATCTGGCCTAGATGCACATAGGTAAAGTAAGGAACCAATCATGGAGCGGTATACCTTTTGATCAAATTCTTTACCATTGTCGTCGGGACCCAGATGGTGTTTGGCTGGCATTGGCGTCATGTAACCTTTGCAATCTTCCATTCCAAACTTCTTCAGACAATCTTTGAGGTATTTTTCTTGAGATATGAAGATGCCATTCCTTTGCTGACGAATTTGAAGACCAAGGAAGAACTTCAGCTCACCCATCATGGACATCTGATATTGCTCTTGCATCATGTATCCAAACTCATCACTATACTTCTGGTTGGTGCAGCCGAAGATAATGTCATCCACATAAATTTGGCACACAAACAGTTCACCATCATATGTCTTCGTGAAGAGTGTGGGATCGAGGGATCCATGTTTGAAGCCTTTGCTCTTCAGGAAGTCTTTGATCGTATCATACCAAGCGCGAGGAGCTTGTTTGAGGCCATACAGTGCTTTGTTTAGATTGTACACTATATCAGGATGTTTTGGATCTTCAAAGCCAGGTGGTTGAGCGACATATACTTCTTCTTCAATCTTGCCGTTGAGAAATGCACTCTTCACATCCATTTGATATAGCAAGATGTTGTGGTGGTTAGCATAGGCTAGAAGTATGCGAATAGCTTCAAGCCTAGCCACAGGAGCAAATGTTTCATCGAAGTCAATTCCTTCAACTTGAGTATATCATTGAGCCACAAGACGTGCTTTTTTTCTGACGACTTGACCATGCTCATCTTGCTTGTTTCGATATATCCATTTTGTGTCAATAATGTTATGCTTGCGAGGGTCAGGACGCTTGACAAGTTCCCAAACGTTGTTCAGCTTGAACTATTGAAGTTCGTCTTGCATAGCTTGTATCCATTCAAGTTCCATAAAGGCTTCAGCAACTTTCTTGGGTTCTGATATTGACACAAAAGAAAAATGCCCACATAAATTTGCTAACTTTGTTGCTCTTGAGCGAGTAAGTGGACCAGGTGCGTTGATGCTATCAATTATCTTCTCAATTTGTACTTCATTTGCAACTCGAGGATGAACTGGACGAAGACTTTGCTCTTGGTGATCATTGCCATCATTGGGAGGATTGTCTTCAGTCTGAGCATTGTCTTCAGGTTGGTTAGGTGTAGAAATGATAAGTTCCTCTTCAGGCTGGGCTTCAGAAGGCATGATTTCACCAGTTCTCTTTGTGAACCATTGGTGTACAGCTTGATAGATTCGCTGGGCGGAGCTTCGTCTAGTGTACTTGGCAGGAGCTCTCTTTGTGAACCATTGGTTTCATCAAATCGCACGTCCACAGTTTCGACGATTTTGTAGAGATAGAGGCAGAAGACTCTGTAAGAGTGCGAGTCCTTTCCGTAGCCGAGCATGAAGCCTTCGTGAGCTTTAGGTGCAAATTTTGACTTGTGATGGGGATCCTTGATCCAGCACCTAGCTCCAAATACTCTGAAGTAGCTGACATTTGGCTTCTTTCCAGTAAGGAGCTCATAGGATGTTTTGTTCAGAAGCTTATGGATGTAAACACGGTTGATGATGTGACATGCTGTATCAATAGCTTTAGGCCAGAACTTTCTTGGTGTCTTGTATTCATCGAGCATTGTTCGAGCCATCTCAATGAGGGTTCTGTTCTTGCGCTCTACAATGCCATTTTGCTGAGGTGTGTATGGAGCAGAGAACTCATGAGTAATTTCCATTGTATCCAGATAAAGATCAAGTCAGGTGTTCTTGAACTCAGTGCCATTGTCACTTCTGATATGCTTGATCTTGACACCATAATTGTTCATGGCACGATTGGCGAAGCGTCTGAAGACATCTTGCAATTTAGTCTTGTAGAGAATTATGTGCACCCATGTATATCTTGAGAAGTCATCAACAATGACGAAGCCATAGAGACAAGCAGTTGTTGTGAGGGTAGAGCAGTGAGTAGGTCCAAATAAGTCCATGTGTAACAGCTCGAAGGGTTGAGATGTCGTCATGATTGTCTTCGAGGGGTGCTTTGCCCTAGTCATCTTTCCAGCTTCACAGGCACCACACAAATTCTCCTTCTTGAACTTGACACCTTCGATCCCTATGACATTCTTCTTCTTGGCGAGTGTGTGTAAGTTCCTCATGCCAGCATGCCCCAGGCCCCGATGCCAGAGCCATCATTCTGAAGCTTTTGCAAGAAGACATACGGCAAGCTGTGGACCTGCTGAGAAATCTACCATGTATAGATCATCTTTCTGATACCCTTCAAAGACTAGAGACTTGTCAGATTCCATTAGTACAAGGCACCGATATTTTCCGAATAGCACACAATCATGTTCAAGTCACAAAGCATCATGAAAGACATTAAGTTGAAACCAAGGGATTCAACAAGCATCACTTTATCCATGTGTTGATCCTTTGAGATTGCAACTCTACCTAGACCCAATACCTTGCTTTTACTAGTGTCAGCAAATGTGATGTGACTCTTGTCTGATGGACGTAAGGTTGAGTCCAAGAGAAGACTTCGATCACCGGTCATATGATTAGTGCATCCGCTATCCATAATCCATTCTGAAGCATGAGGTGTCATACCCTACAGTGCAGTTAGGAGGATAGGCTTCACAAAGAGTGTTGTGAAGCATAAGTATTTGACGCACACAAGGATTATCACAGCTTAGATCAAGGTTAGGACTCATAGTATGACTAGTAAGCAATTCAGATGTGAAATGCATAGTAAGACCATTTTATCATGCGTCCCTTAATGTGTTTTAGGTCCCCAGCAATAGCATCGGACGCCTTTGATTACAGGCTGGAGACCTTTCCCTGCAAAAGAAAGTTAATCCTTCTTCACCACCCACATCTTCAGGGGTGGCTTAGAAGCAATGTGTCTAAGTGCAGCATCTGAGAACTTCAACTTTGGAGCCCTAGCAGATAGCCTTGCAGGAGATGAATGATACTCATATGAATAAGCAGAAAAGTTCTTAGTTCTATGAACATAGCGGTTTGAAGACACACGCTCATATTCATAAGTTTGAGTACGGTTTCCCTACAAAACATTGGCGTTAGGGTGACTCAGGTGAGTCATGTATCTATATGAAGCCTTTGGGCCATATGAAGCCATAGGTCTGTGGTTTGTCTTCTTCCTTGGTGGTGTCATGAATACATTCTTTTGGGAACCCAGATCTTCTTCATAGGTGGTCAATTCCTGCAGTTAGTACCAATATACCTGGCAAACACTTCACCATTCTGATTCTTGAACAGCTTATAGTTTGCATCAAGGGATTCATCAATGATAATAGGATTAGCACAGGTAAAGCCAGATAAGGTGGATGGATCCACTGAAGGTCCCTTTGCAGCAACCCATGTGGTCTTGGGATACTGCTCAGGCTTCCAGTAGGAACCATCAACATTCATTTTCCTCTCGAACCCAACACCCTCTTTCTGTCACACCCTGATTTTCATGCCACAACACTTAAGTCAATAAATCATGCTAAAACATGGTTTGACAAAAACTTTTGAGTGTTTTGTCTTTGCTTTGATTGAATGTTTGTCTGCTGTTTGCAAGTGCTCTAAAAATCAAACAAATCCTCCAACTCCTATATTTCATCTCATTGCTCCAAACTCTTGAACCAATGATCATGCCATGTGTATAGGACATAAAAATAATTTCTTACAAAAATAATTTGGCCAAATAGTATTTTCAAAAATTAGTTTTCCAAAAACCCCTGAATTGAGGTTTGCACTGCAAGTACTTAATTAAGGGCAGCAAAAATCTTTCCAAAAATATATTTGACTCCTATTAGATATAGGATACCCAGAAACAACAAAAATATAATTTTAAAGGTTATTTTCCTATTTTATTTAAAAGCTTTTTCTTAAGGCCAGAAATGGTCTTTAATAGGGAAAAAATTATTTTATTGATTTAAAAATATTTGACAAAAATCAGGGAAACTCAGTGGACATATATTGTCCATATATAAGAGTTTCAACACATGGTCATGTTCAAAATATTGGTCAAATCCCTCAAAAACCCTTTCTAGATATTTCAAGCTTTTGAAATATTTACAACGGAAATATTCCACAAAAATTCCAAGAAAATTCTATCATGTCACATATGACATATTTGGTGATCTTGCCAAGTACCATGTCTTGGAGAACAAGATAACATCATCAAATCCTCTCAAAACCATTTCTGTCCATTTTGAAGTTTGAGCAACTTTACATTGCCAAACATGTCCAAATGTTCTCAAACCTGGTGAACATTCTCCAATGGTCTAATTATTCATCTAGACCAAGTGGCACAAGTTGGAGAACAAGTTATATTGATCAAAGTGCCCCAAAACCCTCTCTGACCAGAATCAAATTTGAACTACTTTGTACTACCAACTTTCTCTCCATGACCCCAACTTTTGTGCATGATCACATGACTAAATGAGGCCACCACACCAAGTGGTGCATCAAGGAGAAGTGATCTGCTCAACTGGATCTACACAAGTCCATTCCTGCCAATATTTAGGGTTTGCAAAAGTTGCATTGGAAACTTTGTCCAAATAAGCTCAAAATGGGTGGAAGGCCCTAATTATGTGTGACATCTCACCCAGTGGAGTCTCATGGCAAGTGGAAATTATTTTCTTGCCCAAACCTACATCAAACACCTTCTGGCAGAAACAAAAAATATATGTTTTGTCCACTTCCACTAATCTCCATGAGCTGATATTTTTCCCACAGCCCCATCTGGTCCTCCTCTAACCCCTGCATCTTTCCCTGCCCGAGAAGCCATGATTAAGGGGGTGAAAAGCCCATTTTTCTCCTCTGGACAGCCACTTTTCCCTCCCTTTCTCATCTCTCTCTCACTCCTGGCATGTTCCAGGGCATCCAATGCCACTTTCCCATTGTTTACTCCCCCCTGCAGCCTCCAGACACAAGTGGCCGCGCCCATTCCGCAAAAAGGCATGTCATGCCGGCCAAAGACGCGCTCTGGAGCACGTCAGCGTGCTCCCGACCGTTGACACGGCGCTCCCGTCCACCTCGAGCCTCCCCCTCGCCCCAGTCGAGGTGCCTCGGCGTCCGCAACATGCTACGCGGTTGGCCCCCTCCTCTCTCCTCCTCCCCGCGCCTCCGCGCTAGCAAACAGAGGCCGCCCGAGCGCGCCAATGGTGCGGCTCACACGCGCGATGCTCTGGCCCTCCCCTGCTCTCTCTCTTCTCTCCCCTAGCTCTGGACCGAATCCAGGAACACCCCAGACACACCGCGACGAGCTCCTGTGGCCCGTAGCGACGAGCACGAGCTCGCCGGCGCACGAACCCGCGGTGCACCATTGCCTCGCCATATAAGGCCGCCCGAGGCCTCTCTCTGGAGTCCTTTGGCTCTCTCTCTCTCCCGTACGCTCCCCAGGCCCATCCATTCCTCCCCTAGTGCCCCCATCCACCTCTATGGCTGGAAATCTTGCCACCGGCCACCGCTCAAATTTGAGCTCTCCGGTGCTCCTCTCACCCTCCTACCTGCACAAGAGCATCACCCACTCCCCCACGGCCCTCTCCCGGACTCCATTTCTTCTTCTCCGCGGCCGCAGCACCATGCCCCCAACATCACCGTCAGCCTCGTCTGCCGCGGCCAATGCCCTGCTCAGCCCGGTGCCTCGGGGAGACTGTGCCACCCACGGGTGGGTGCGGCATGGCCTCCTGAGCGCACCGGTATGCCGGGCGTCGCTGGAGGTGGCCCGTACCGCCGGGGAGAGCGCCCGCACCGTCCGGCCTCGCCTCCATTGTCTCCCGGCGCGCCCGCGCAGGAGGTTGGGGATGAACCCGACAAGAGGGCCCCACGCGTCAGCGACCCAGTGGGCGGGCCCGCCCGTTTAAGTGGAGACGGCTTCCGCCGTTACCGCCTCCCCGCGGCGAAGGCGCCCTCGAGCTAGTACGCCTTCGACGTGGCCTCTTCTCCCGCGCGGCTCCGTAGCTGGGCCGGCCCGTCAGCTATCCCTCGCCTAGAGCGCGCCGCCGCCGCCCAGATCCAGCCCGTTTCGGTAAAACCTTGGTCTTTTTCTTTTTCCAGTCAACTTCAAAAATCCACAAACAAATCAAATTAGCTCCAAATTTGATGATTCAAATTTCTTATGACTCCATAAATCATGAATTTTCACATGGTGCTATTTGCACATTTTTCCAGAAACTTTCTCTTCATAAACATTTATCAAATCCCATTTTTCCATTTCTGTCATAAACTTTAGAAAATCACAGAGGGCTCATATTTGATCCAAATGCCATGATTCAAATTCCTAGATGCATCTAAGTTCATAACTTAGTTTATGAACATTTTTATTAATACTTTCTGTACCCCACAAAATAATGAGCCGTTTCTTCATATTTGACAACTTTGCAAATTCATAGGAGAATCATCTCAACTCCAAATCCAGTGAAATTAATTCCTAGATGCTTCTAAAATCACCCTTTGTTAAATGGGTACCTTTGCTCATTTTTCAAAAATATATTTCTTTACACTTCTTGCAAATCCATAAACCCCTTGATTCCATCATATCAAAATGTTTAGGAATATCCACTGACCCAATTCGAATGAAACTAGTCTGGTTATTTTTCATATAACCAGTGGTATCCTAGAAAATTCCAACTCATATTTTTAGAGCACTTTTATTTCCTGCCTTGTTGTGTTGCTTATTATGATTGTTTCCGACGTTAGTTGACGAAGTAGACGGAGTACTTGGAGAAGGACCAGAAGACTTGAAGACTCTGAGGAACCAGGCAAGCAGCCCTTTGACCATGTCTATGAAACCCTTTTTATGCATGTCATATAGCTCTTTATTATTGTTGCATCGGAATCATGATGAGATGGTGAACCACAGGGGTTGGTTGCCTCTGTTACTTCCTCGTTGATACTTGCATTGTGCATGACCCTACCTTCTTATGAGGGTTATGCCGGTGGGAGTAGATAGGATGCTAAGTAGTGCTACGCAAAAAGGGACGGGGATATTGCAGGATCGAAAGTATGTCTAGAGGGGGGGTGATTAGACTACTTGACAATATAAAAATTCTGCCTTTTGACAAAGAACAGTTTTTGGCAGATTCACACTTATGATCAAGTCAAGCATCACCCTACACATGCAATTCTAGAGTATAGGCAGCGGAAAGTAAATTGCACATGTAGTAAAGAGAGGTGGAGAAGAGCAAACGCAATTTTGGAGACGCGGTGATTTTTCTCGTGGTTCCGATAGGTGGTGCTATCATACTTCCACGTTGATGGAGACTTCAACCCACGGAGGGTAACGGCTGCGCGAGTCCACGGAGGGCTCCACCCACGAAGGGTCCACGAAGAAGCAACCTTGTCTATTCCATCATGGCCTACGCCCACGGAGGGCTAGCCTTACTCGGGGTAGATCTTCACGAAGTAGGCGATCTCCTTGCCCTTACAAACTTCTTGGTTCAACTCCACATCTCGATGACGGAGGCTCCCAAGCGACACCTAACCAATCTAGGAGGCACCACCCTCCAAAAGGTAATAGATGTTGTAGATGATGATGAACTCCTTGCTCTTGTGCTTCAAATGATAATCTCCCCAACACTCAACTCTCCTCACTGATTTGGCTGTGGTGGAAGAAAGGATTGAGTGGAAAGCAACTTGGGAAGGCTAGAGATCAAGTTTCATATGGTGGGAGTGGAGCAACTTGATCTCAACACAAGGGTAGGTAGTTCTCTTCTCAGAAATATAAGGTAGGAGTGGTAGTTCTTTCTTATGGCTCTCTCCACGAATGAAGAGGGGGTGGAGGGGTATAAATAGCCTCCACACAAAATCCAACCGTTACACACATTTGAGCAATCTCGGTGGGACCGAAGTGGACAACTCGGTGAGACCGATAGTTCAAATAATGTGAACGTTGGGATTTTCGGTAGGACCGAAAATACAATCTCGGTTAGTCCGATTCGTGCAATGACAAGAGCATGCCAGTTTCGGTGGGACCGACTTCATCATCTCGGTGACACCGATTTGATGACAGAAGGTTACAGAAGCTTGGCAACTCATGTTTCGGTGAGACCGAGTTCAGAATCGGAAAATCCGAGTTTTCTTGGATTTGGCTTATGGCTGAGGTGGTTCATCTTGGTGTGACTGAGTTTGGAATATCGGTGGGACCGAGACTACTTATGAGTGTATATGGCAGTGAAAATTGCTGATAGTTTAGGAGATGTATCACTAAGCACTTGAGCAACCAGATCATCATCATAACCTCATCCCCTTTTAATAGTATTGGCTTTTCCTATGGACTCAATGTGATATTGGATCACTAAACCAAAAATGGAGTCTTTAGCTTTTGCCAATGCTTGCCTTAGCATTTTGGGGGGTCCACTTCTTCAGTCCTTGCCATACCCATATCACTGAACTCTCTGAAATGATTCTCAAGTAACTATTAGTTCAATGATATATATGTTGTTATTAATTACCAAAACCACCCGGGGATTAGTTGCACTTTCAATCTCCCCCTTTTTGGTAATTGATGACAACATATAGATCAAAGCTTCGACAAAGGATATAATCAATGAATAATATCGTCGCTTTGAGAAGTATGTGATAAGCAAGAGCTCCCCCTAAATTTGTGCATTATTTAAGATTTGCGTTTGAATGCAAATGCACAATCGATTAGGATCATGGGTCACTCTTCCATGTCACATACATCTTGGTGGAGCGCACAAAATGATAAGAATGAATAGCATGCACCCAATCACCAAGACATGAGTAAATGGTCATACGAGATAGGAATGGCATATGATAAGCATTAAGCACACATTAAAGCATAGTACAACCAAGCACTCATTAAGGTAGAATCAAACGGAGTATCAAACACAATGAATGTCTCGAAAACCAAAAGTATCTCAAAGAAACCGCAAAAGAACGAAAGAACAAAAGCGCAAAGACAACAGCACTCTCTCTCTCGAAGTCCTATGATCTATACAATTTCTCCCCCTTTGGCAACAAGTTACCAAAAAGTTCGAAAAAGCATAAAGCTAAGCGTCACTGTGGACTCTGCTGGCGGCTCCCGTCTGGGTTGATGTCGGAGTGGATATGACAGCATCGGCGAAGACTTCAGCTGATGTCTGTGCTGGAGGAGTGGTCACTGGAGCTGGAGTTGGAGTAACTGCTGGAACTGTGGGAGGTGCTGAAGCTGTAGTCCTGGTGTCAGTCACTGGAATAGCAGCTGATCGGGGTCCTTTGGGAACCGGAGCAGTCTGTCGATGAGAATCCTGGACTAAGTCATCCTGCAACTCACGCATAAGCTCTTCCTTCTCCTGCTTTGCTTCCTCAATGTCTGCCTCGAGCTTGTTGATGGTCACTTGTACTTCAGTCAGCTTCACGTCCAGAGCGTGGATCTTGTCCTCAACAATCCTCTCTAAGCTCTCCTGAGACTGTACAATGCTGGCCAGGCGTTGTTCAATCCTTTGAGTAGCTTCAAGTATTTGCTCTCCGAAACTCTTTGGTTTAGCTGCGGCTGCTGCTTCCTTGTCAGCTTTGGCTTTCTTAGCAGCTTCGATCTTGGCTTGACCTTCAACAGATGTCGGATCCTCCTCATCCATCACAACAACATTGTCTTCATGCTCTGGCTGCAACGGTAAATGTTCTCTATCCAACAAGAATGTGCCCGTGCCAAACTTGGCATTGATAAGCATCTGAATCTGCGGGGCAAATCCACATGACCTTTTCTGGTCAGCTGCAGTCCTCTTAATGGTCTCTACCATCAAGTCCATCACCTTGAAAGGTGCTCTCTCATCAGGTATGTGCAGCATGTTGATAGAGTATCCTCTGATCATGCGATCATCTCCAGATTTGGGCATCAAGGTATGCCTCAAAATGGTATTAGTGGTAGGTAAGCCTGCCTGGAGATAGTAGACTGAGCCGAGCTTCCAGATTCCCAAATCCTCTGCTGGAATCTCTTTATACATGTTCTTCATGGATTCATGATTCTTCTTTGGAATCCCATATACATCAATATCATCTTCTCGTTGCACTGGAGCATTCAGAATTTCTGCCCATTCTTCAACAGAAGAAGAAAACCTTTGACCTTCAGTCATCCACGTAATCTTTCCATCAGGGTAGAAGTGAGCTGTGGCATAGAATTGCATTATCATCTCATCGTTCCAACTGGTCAATTTCTGACCTACAAAGTCTGCAATGCCACATGCAGTGAAACTTTCATGCACATGTGGAAAGAAATCTCCGTGATCTTCGCTGTCAATGTACTTCCAGTCAACATATCGGGTGTCTGCGACTATGGGCTTCTTGTCCATCAGCACGGTCTCATAGAAGTCCTGCTGCTCTCTGGAATGTCTGCAATGGGTGTCTCTGACCTGTTCTGACTGTCACTGGCATCTGACATGGATGACAACCTGTGAATAGATAAGGTGTAGGCAGAGAAGAAGAGTCATCACAAACTGCAGAAGTTTTTGCAAAAAAAATTGAGTTCAAATTCTAGTATTAGGTTTTCACAGAAGACATTTCGGTCAGACCGAGTTTAAGGTTCGGTGAATCCGAAGTGTTAAACAGGAGCTTGGCACACCACTTTCGGTTTGACCGAAGTGGGTTTCGGTCCTGCCGAAAACACTAGGGTTTCACAGAATCTTCATTTCGGTCACACCGATTTTGCACAACTCGGTTGGACCGAAAGGTGCAGTGCAATGGCCAAGGCCAAATCGGTCATACCAAAATTACAAAATCGGTCTCACCGAGATGTGTTCCGCGGAAACCTAACCCTAAAACTTTTACTCGAATCTAGTTCAAACGAACTAATCTGGTGTACAGGAGGATTTCAATCGTGGCAAGATACTAGGCAATCCAAACGTGCATTGAATCGGAGATGGGAGCATGAGTGGGATCAAAACTCACCCTAACTTGGTGGAGTTTTTCTACGGCGGCAACGGCGCGGAGGAGATGTCCGTTGACGGCGATGGAGACCTGCGGCGAGGGCGCACAGGCGACGACGGCGACGATTCGGAGACCAAGGCGACGGCAGCAAGGGGTGTGGGGGCGAAACGTTTGAAGGAGGAATCAACGCGCGCGGCCCTCGGAATACATACCCCTTCGCTATCGGCGGGACCGAGTTGTAAAACTCGGTGGCACCGAGATGGATAACTGCTAGGCAGTTATGCACTTCGGTCACGCCAAAAATCACAACTCGGTTTCACCGAGATGAAAACCTAGATCAGTCTAAATGCTTTCGGTTCGACCGAGTTTGAGTGAGTTGGTCTGACCGAAATCAATTAGAAGGTTTTGGAAATTAGCCCTTGACGGATCGGTGGCTCCGAGTGCTCCTCACCCGGAGGGTCCGAAAATGACTTGTTCAAAATTTGTGATGTAAGCATGAATAGAATTTGAGACAAGAAAGCATAGATAGCTAGGGGAGGTACTTAGGCATTCTTGTCCATCCATTTGGTCAGAAAAATCAAAATGACCAAAACAACAAATGGATTTCCTCGAATGGATAACATCATGCATCCAACATGCTCACACAATAAGATAGCAAATGAAATATGTGTCAAACATGCACAACCAAAACTCTAGCAACTAACACACAATTTGTCGATGACTAGGTCATCTTTATATGAGTATATTGACTTAGGAGCCAAATGAGAACATTTGATCATAGGTCATACTCATCGTTTAAGCACAAGTGGGGTTACCACTTTTACATAAAGCATTGATGTGTTCACATCATTTGAAGATGCTTTAGCTCAATTTTTAGAGCAAAGCTCCCCCTAGATGTGAGAACCCCTTTTAAAGGGTCAAACTAACCTTGGGTTGTCGTAGAAGACTTCATGTAGATGTTGAAGATGTAGATGCTCAATGTTGATGGAGATCATCAAGAGTTGGGAGCTATCCTTTGGATTCGGGCAATTTCAATACCTACATGGGTTAGTCCCACAAGGAACAAACAAGGATATCCATGGACATAGATTGAAGTTCACAACAGATGATGTCCATGAAAGCAATGATTACCTTGTCCCTTGACATACCAACAAGAGGGTTTGTGACTCCATGAACTAGTGCACGATGTGGAAGTTGATTGCACAAGTTTTTGCCAAAATGAATGTGAGTGAAGTATGTTGGCGGAGTCACCCTCAAGAACTTTCTAGTTCTTCTTCTTCGGGATCCACATCATCTTGATGGGAATCCTTGGGGTTGTAGTTGAGCTTGACGAAGTAGAACTTGACGTTTCCTTGGGAACCCACTTGACCATGGCTTGAGGTGCTTCAACAAATGCATCAATCTCCTCTTGAAGCTTTTCCTTGCCTTTTAGCTTGTGGTCTTGTGGTGGAAGGTCATCTTGAGCTTGTTCCGCATTGGAAGAAGTAGGATCATACTTCTCCTTTTGAGGAACAAACTGTGGAGTAGGATATTGACCTTCTTCTCACTCAATGCCTTCGGCGTTGAACTTTCGCTCAAAACCAATTCCTTGATTCTTCCGGTGCCTTCCTTGCTTGCGAACAATTTCCTCAAAGTTCTTGCTTCCGGCAAGGCTCTTGTAGACACCTTTCTCTATGATCCCTTTCAATAAACTATTTTCTTGCTCAAGTGTAACTTGGCTTGAAACATTGTTAGTGGAATCAAGAGAACTACTAGAAGCAACAACATTGGATTTAGCATGGTTATTGTTACTGCTAGAGGAAGAATTTTTCTTATGCTTGTCATGCTTAGTCTTAATGGGTGGCAAGAAATTAGACAAGAGAAGTCGTTTGGCAAGATATGAAGAACTCTTCTTTGGAAGATCGTCATTGATTGCTTTTAGAAACTCATGTTCTTGCTCTAGAGTGAGCTTCTCGAAGCGTAGCTTGTCATGAGATCTTAGGAGCTCTCTATGATCTTCTTGAGTTGTTTCATGAGCTAACTTAAGAGTGTTTAGTTCTTTAGTTAGACGCTCAATCTCCTTCGTAGCATTGTCATTCGACTCTTCTCGACTATAAAGACTATTAGCATGTTCATCGTTACTAGGCTCACTGGATTTATCAAGCAAGAGCTCATCTTCACCAAGCAAGTCATCCTCATCACTATTGAAGTCAATGAATTCAGGGTGTGATACCTTGGGGCCTTTAGCCATGAAGCATCTTCCAATTCCCTCATTTGGTGAATCAAATAAGTTGTAGGAGTTGGAGTTGGAGGATACGAGAGCAAGACCCGCAACACCTTCATCTTGACTGTAGTCGGAGTCGGAGTGATAGCTTCCTTCGGATTGATTGTCGGAGTCGGAGCCGGAGACCCATTCACCTACATGAGCTTGATGTTTTCTTCTTGTGTAGCTCCTTGATGACTTGTCTTTCCTCTCCGAATCCTTTCTTCTCCGAGAGGGTCTTCGTTCATAACGATCATCTCTGCTCCTTCTCTCTTTCCGAGGTGACTCATCTCTTGAGCTTCTTCTTCTTGGAGATTCTTCTCTTCTCTTGTGGGGAGCCATACACTCATTTGAGTAGTGTCCGGGTCTTCCACAATTGTAGCAGTTTCGATCACGACTAGAAGATCTCTTTTCATCATATGATCTAGACTTTGAGCTTCTCTCTTTGCCTCTATTCTTGTAGAATTTGTTGAAGTTCTTGACCATTAGGCTTATCTCTTCATTGGAAACTAACTTGTCACTTGAGGTTGTGGGAGCATCACTTGTAGCTTTGTAAGCACCACTTGACTTGTTGTGAAGCTCTTCCTTATCCTTAAGTGTCATCTCATGAGCAACAATTCTTCCAATGACTTCGGTTGGCTTGAGATTCTTGTAGTTTGGCATCATTTGGATCAAAGTGCACACGGTGTCATACTTTCCATCCAAAGCTCTGGGAATCTTCTTGATGATGAATCAGTCGGTCATTTCTTCGCTTCCTAAGCTGGCAATCTCATTTGTGATGAGAGCAAGCCTAGAGTACATTTCAGCGACTCCTTCACCATCCTTCATCTTGAACTTGTCAAGTTGACCTTGAAGAATATCTAGCTTTGATTCCTTCACGGACTCGGTACCTTCGTGCATTTCAACCAAAGTATCCCAAATCTCTTTTGCATTCTCAAGACGGCTGATTTTGTTGAACTCCTCGGGACACAAGGCATTGAAGAGAATGTCACGAGCTTGAGCATTGTTTTGCAACATCCGCAATTCTTCCGTTGTAGCTTCGCGATCCAGAACTTTTCCTTCCTCGAAGAATTCACCTTGCATACCAACACAAATAATGCCCCATGCGGCTGGATTATGACCAAGAATATGCATTTTCATTTTATGCTTCCAACTAGCAAAATTTGTACCATCAAAGTAAGGACCTCTACGAAAATTACCCTCACTAGACGCCATACTCTCCTAGGTTGTGAAACCAAGCTTATGGAGTCCAATGCAATGGAAACCAATACAATGGAGACCAAAGCTCTGATACCACTTGTAGGATCGAAAGTATGTCTAGAGGGGGGGGTGTGATTAGACTACTTGACAATATAAAAATTCTGCCTTTTGACAAAGAACAGTTTTTGGTAGATTCACACTTATGATCAAGTCAAGCATCACCCTACACATGCAATTCTAGAGTATAGGCAGCGGAAAGTAAATTGCACATGTAGTAAAGAGAGGTGGAGAAGAGCAAACGCAATTTTGGAGACGCGGTGATTTTTCTCGTGGTTCCGATAGGTGGTGCTATCGTACTTCCACGTTGATGGAGACTTCAACCCACGGAGGGTAATGGCTGCGCGAGTCCACGGAGGGCTCCACCCACGAAGGGTCCACGAAGAAGCAACCTTGTCTATTCCATCATGGCCTACGCCCACGGAGGGCTAGCCTTACTCGGGGTAGATCTTCACGAAGTAGGCGATCTCCTTGCCCTTACAAACTTCTTGGTTCAACTCCACATCTCGATGACGGAGGCTCCCAAGCGACACCTAACCAATCTAGGAGGCACCACCCTCCAAAAGGTAATAGATGTTGTAGATGATGATGAACTCCTTGCTCTTGTGCTTCAAATGATAATCTCCCCAACACTCAACTCTCCTCACTGATTTGGCTGTGGTGGAAGAAAGGATTGAGTGGAAAGCAACTTGGGAAGGCTAGAGATCAAGCTTCATATGGTGGGAGTGGAGCAACTTGATCTCAACACAAGGGTAGGTAGTTCTCTTCTCAGAAATATAAGGTAGGAGTGGTAGTTCTTTCTGATGGCTCTCTCCACGAATGAAGAGGGGGTGGTGGGGTATAAATAGCCTCCACACAAAATCCAACCGTTACACACATTTGAGCAATCTCGGTGGGACCGAAGTGGACAACTCGGTGAGACCGATAGTTCAAATAAGGTGAACGTTGGGATTTTCGGTGGGACCGAAAATACAATCTCAGTTAGTCCGATTCGTGCAATGACAAGAGCATGCCAGTTTCGGTGGGACCGACTTCATCATCTCGGTGACACCGATTTGATGACAGAAGGTTACAGAAGCTTGGCAACTCATGTTTCGGTGAGACCGAGTTCAGAATCGGAAAATCCGAGTTTTCTTGGATTTGGCTTATGGCTGAGGTGGTTCATCTCGGTGTGACTGAGTTTGGAATATCGGTGGGACTGAGACTACTTATGAGTGTATATGGCAGTGAAAATTGCTGATAGTTTAGGAGATGTATCACTAAGCACTTGAGCAACTAGATCATCATCATAACCTCATCCCCTTTTAATAGTATTGGCTTTTCCTATGGACTCAATGTGATCTTGGATCACTAAACCAAAAATGGAGTCTTGAGCTTTTGCCAATGCTTGCCTTAGCATTTTGGGGGGTCCACTTCTTCAGTCCTTGCCATACCCATATCACTGAACTCTCTGAAATGATTCTCAAGTAACTATTAGTTCAATGATATATATGTTGTTATTAATTACCAAAACCACCCGGGGATTAGTTGCACTTTCAGATATGCATGGTGATGGTAACAAAGTATTTTCAAAAGACTTTTCGAAAACCCCATCGGGTGCCACTTATGCCCGAGGGAGATGATGAGATGGGTAACCACTTGATGACGAAGTGGTGTACCGAGGCAAGTGTGTGTTGTTTTCAAAACGGATTGGTTTAAGTTGCGACCGTTATTCCAACCTTACATGCGCAACCACTCTACCCTTATATGGGAAAGGGCATTATTGATTACCTAGACCGATACTAGCTTGGAGCCCGCATTACTAGTGACGGGAGAGTTGTTGGTGCGCTCTCTCGGGACGAGGTCATGCCAGGTAGGGCGGCCATGACTGTTTTCACAGGGCACCGGACACACCGTTGGTACCCCGTGCTTGTGGTATGTGATGAATATGGGAGAGAGGCTCCACAACTTTATGATGTGAAATGTTGGGCATGGGGGTTACTACCAATCGAGTGGACTCCATGTTAGTGTCGTCTAGGGAATGGTAGTGATCGGGTCTTACCCCGGGTACTTGAGGTACCGCGGGTCGTGGCAGACACGGAAGTTCCCCGGATCTTGTGGGTATAGTGTGCAACCTCTGCAGAGTGTAAAACTATTCGAATAGCCGTGTCCACGGTCAAGGACAGTTGGGTAACCGCTCTTGGGCTACGTCCACTTGTTTACAAACCAAGTGTGTGTGTTGATAAATGACTTGGGTCAAGTCAAGGGACTTGACATGATTGAGAGGGGTTGGTGCCCACTCTATTTATGTTAGATGGGTTGGTGCCCACTCTATTTATGTTGATATCTGTAACCGGTCCTCATGGTTACTTGAATTCTCTTGATGCATGCCTTACAAGGACGTTGAACATGTCATTGCACTCAAAACTAGCTTTCCGCAAAAATTTACCTATATCATGCATTGTTGTATCTTGAACCAAAACATGGGATTCTTGCGAGTACATTCAAAGTACTCATTGGCTTTCCACTGGTTATTTTATTGGCCAGGCATGAAAGTACAGGATATGATGAAGAATACTTCGGTGACGAACATGCGAGCTAGGACGCTTCCCAGTCAGAGTGCCTGTAGGGTTAAGGCAGATGGCATGGGTCCAAGTTATCGACGAAGATTTCCGCTGCAATGCTATACTCAAGACTCGACCATAATGGTCCTACTTGTGTAACACGGTATGTATGGATGTAAGACTCTTGTTATTCAGCTTCTGTGTGTTCAGTGAGCATTGATCTCTGGGATCACTGTACACGTGCATTCGGTGATCACGACTTATGGGTCGGGGTCCCCACAGAGCTGGTATCAGAGCCATCCTGACTGTAGGAAGCCTTAGTTAGCATGGTCGTTAGTTAGGATAAAACTATTTCCAAAACAACTACTAGTTTTCAAAACTATCTATACTCCTCTTCCCTTCTCAGTTTTTCGAAAACTAAGGTATACTTTCTTTATTGATCTTTTCCCCTTCAAAACCCTTGGTCGCTAGAATCCTTATGCCCCTGACCACTGGATTCCTTGTAATCCTCGTGGATAATCTAGAAGGAAGATGCCTTGCCAGACATTCACCCACATCTCCTGAACACAAGATAGGCGACATCACAACAAGACGATACCAACAGAAGATACATCCTCGAGGAATGAGGACCTGAAGACCCAGGAGATGGTGACACCCTTGACACTGCCCCAAGATGATGCAACCTTAGCCTACGATGATCAGGGCATAGAATATGCAAGATAATGATATACATCGCTAATAGAGTAACCCTGTCACTACCGTTGTTGTATCGGCAACCACCGATGGATGAGAACCTAGCCATTTGGTCCGCCTCACCATAGTGAGCAGGAAAACGGTTCTCCTCATCCCCCGCTCTTGGTGTCGATGTTATCATCAACGTAACCGACATGATGGACCTCTATTACGCCTTGATAATTTCATTGCATAAAGGATTACCTACCTGGTACCATCGACGGCTTAGAAGACAAAAAGGGATCGTCGCGATTAAGAAGACAATAGAGGACCAAGTCAATGCCAGTTATGAGGAGGCACCTTCACCCCATCACTTCAACAGGCAAGAAGTTGTTGAAGAATCTTCAGGCTCAACCCGGATTGTTTCATCGAACAACTACAAGAGACATAGCAACACCTGAGGAAAACTCAGAAGACTGCATGAGGCACAAGGCATGACTGCCGAGTCCGAGAACCCCTAGGGTAGGATGAGTCGTGTACCCCCTATGCGCAGTCAAGTCCGTATGATGGTTCGAATAGAACCATGATTGTGTGTTGCTTGTTTTTATTTGTTTGTGTTTTGATATCAGTCGCCCCTTTTGCCCTAGGCAACAAGTACGCGACTATATCAGCTGCCTTGTTTTGTTGTTTGTGTTTGGCCCTTTTTGGCACTTGTTTGTTTGCACCTGCACTATAGAACCCCCTTTAGGCAACCCACCTCCTCTATGCTACTTTTTCCCTCTCATCTCTCTCCTCAACTGAAGACAAGCAAGACAAGATACACCAAGGATTCTACTTTGGCAACCAACAAGCACTGAAGACTTTTGCTACAACCTCCTCGACCAAGTACAACCCCATATGTTTACACCTCAAGACTAGAACCCTATTCCTAGACCCTTCAAGACTTCACGAGATACCCCAGCTCGAATCCTTAACCATGAGCTTGACCTACAGAATTGCAAAAGCATTAGTTAAGCCTTCGTAACCTTGCACAACCATGGGTCCATCATGGGACTAGTGGACATAGTGAACTAGCACATTATCATCCTGAGGACAGCACCAAAACTAACGATGCCATTGGGAGGACCAATCTGAGGATATAGGGATAGAGGACAAATGACTTGATGAGTTTATATCAATGACTTGAGGAATTATATGAGACTACTTGGTGGGACCATGAGTATAGATTAGCATAGTTTTCATTACCCCTGAGTAAATTGGATTTATAGGACAATTATGATCGCAAGCTGAAACTCCTGGAAGTGCGAGGATTTGAGTTGATCATATGATAGGAGACAGTTGATATTACGTAAACAACTTGGGGAACATGTAGGAATTCTCGTTGGACAAGAGATTTGAATTTTAGTAGGTGATTCTAGTTGAATATAGATGCTGAGTATGTCTACATGGTTTGGAGTAAATTGGGTTTAGACTGATGATCTTGATTGTGATACCATGTTTCTCGGTGGACCATAAACTAGGAGATTGGATGTATTGTCAGAGTTTAATTAGGTATCTATATAAGCTTGACCTTGGAGTATTACTTGACCATGATAATGGGAATTGGTGGACTGACTATAGTAAATATAGCTCTTTCAAGTATTCGGGGATTATAAGGACTTTATAAGATCATGTGGAACACCAGCATAGGCGTTGGATTTGTAGAATTAATGGATTATGATTCATAGGAAGGAAACAAGATCTTGGAGTGGCATACGACGTGTTTCCTTAGGATAGAGATGCGCTAGTATGGGCCTTGGAAGAATAGGGTGAGCACTTGGATTGTCCTGTTTTAATTCCAGCTTGGAAGCTTGTATGCTCTACCCATGGATTTTTAGGGGTGGCCACACACACATGAGTTTGGGGATCATAGACATATATGATGTTGTTATACCTCCTCTTGGAAGTCATGAGGATATGAATAGCATGAGTGATGATTGGAGTTGGCCTATACGAAATGATGCTATCAGTGATATGATGTGATTTGTTTAAAGGACTAGATAGACTATTGGCATCTCAGAAATCGTGCTTAAAGGTAGGATGATAAATGTCCATTCGCACACTAGAATCCTTGAAAACCTTATGCCCTACCAAGCCACAACATGATTGGATCATGACCTTGGGTCTTGGCTCTAGATCAATAAGACCTTGACCAATGCTCAACCGTGACCCTCACCAATACCTCAGCCCACTCTACGTACCCCAAATACTTCATAGAGTACTTGGGCAAGTAAATCATCATCCTTACTTGAGGACAAGAATGTCCACATGAAGACGGAAGAAGAGTTGATCAGCTGGTTAGGGAACATCCGAAGACCGCCATGTCAAGGAGGAAGAACTATACCAACCATCGTCGTCAAGGAGTGAGCTTCCGCGTTGAAGACCGTGCATATCAGCAAGCCACTCCTCTCAAAGGCAACTACGGCCTCATGAAGAAAACTATGCTACTCATGATCTTGAGCTAGCAGCAGTGGTTCATGCCCTGAAGACATGGCGACATTACCTCTTAGGGAAGCGATGTGAGATATACACGGATCACAAAAGTCTGAAGTATATTTTCACTCAAAGGGAATTGAACACGAGGCAAAGAAGATGGCAAGAGTTGATCAAAGATTATGACCTCAGTGTTCAATACCACCCTGGGAAGGCTAATGTGGTGGCAGATGCATTAAGCAGAAAGGCTTGTTCCTTGAATGCTATTCTTAAGGACAAGCTACCCGCCTTGTATGAAGAACTTGAAAGCTTCGGGTTGGAACTGGTTGCACCAGGATTCTTAGCTATCCTTGAAGTCAAGCCGACCCTCATGGATGAGGTTAAAGGAGCTCAGACGGGACACGAGAGTATTGAAGGCATCAAGAGGAAGATCAAGGCGGGCAAAGCCGCCACTTCATTCCTGTCAAGACGACCTACAAGGGGAACCAGTTAGCCAGTCTCTACATCAACCGAATCGTGAGCATTCATAGCGTTCCTAAGGAAATTGTGTCGGATAGAGGAACCCAATTCACCTCAAGGTTCTGGAAGAGGTTCCAGGAGGCCATGGGGACCAAGTTGTCCTTCAGCACTGCTTTCCACCCACAGACCGGAGGTCAGATAGAACGAGTGAATCAGATACTCGAAGACATGCTCCGAGCCTGTGTCTTAGCATATGGAGCTAAGTGGGAAGATTGCCTCCCTTTCGCCGAGTTCTCTTACAACAACAGTTATCAGTCAAGCCTTCAGATGGCACCATTTGAGGTGTTATACGGAAGGAAATGCCGCACACCCCTCAATTGGTCAAAAACCGGAGAAGGACTTGTCTTTGGGCCCGATACCCTCCGTGAAGCCGAAGAGCAAGTCCAGCTTGTCAGAGAGCGTTTGAAGACTGCCAAGTCAAGACAAAAGAGCTACGCTGACCCACATCGTCGAGACATGACCTTCCGGGTTGGAGACCATGTTTATCTCCGGGTCACCCCTCTCAAAGGAACCCAGCGCTTCCATGTCAAAGGAAAGCTCGCCCCAAGATTCATCGGCCTTCTTCGAGACCACTCCAAGATGTAAAAAACCCCCTCTGAGATCACTACGAGATGAAGAGAAGACAATTACCAGCTGGAGTTGCCACCTGAGCTACCTGATGTGCACAACGCTTTCCATGCATCCCAACCCCGGAAGTGTTTCCAACTTCCTAGCTAGCCTGAGCACTAATAAGGACACTGACCATCGAGCCACCGACCCCTAGTCCAACCTGACCTAACGCAAGAGACCCCTCAGCAACCTGGATCAACCGAGAGCGTCATACACGAAGCCACACAATCAAGTACTTAAATCTCAATGGAGCACTACACGGAAGCAGAAGCAAAATGAGGACTTGAAGACTACCCCAGATCCAAGTTTCTGTATCCCTTTCCGCGCCTAGTCTAGGAATCTCGGGGACGAGATTCTTGTAAGGGGGGTAGGTCTGTCACACCCTGATTTTCATGCCACAACACTTAAGTCAATAAATCATGCTAAAATGTGGTTTGACAAAAACTTTTGAGTGTTTTGTCTTTGCTTTGATTGAATGTTTGTCTGCTGTTTGCAAGTGCTCTAAAAATCAAACAAATCCTCCAACTCCTATACTTCATCTCCTTGCTCCAAACTCTTGAACCAATGATCATGCCATGTGTGTAGGACATAAAAATAATTTCTTACAAAAATAATTTGGCCAAATAGTATTTTCAAAAATTAGTTTTCCAAAAACCCCTGAATTGAGGTTTGCACTGCAAGTACTTAATTAAGGGCAGCAAAAATCTTTCCAAAAATATATTTGACTCCTATTAGATATAGGATACCCAGAAACCACAAAAATATAATTTTAAAGGTTATTTTCCTACTTAATTTAAAAGCTTTTTCTTAAGGCCAGAAATGGTCTTTAATAGGGAAAAAATTATTTTATCGATTTAAAAATATTTGACAAAAATCAGCGAAACTCAGTGGACATATATTGTCCATATATAAGAGTTTCAACACATGGTCATGTTCAAAATATTGGTCAAATCCCTCAAAAACCCTTTCTAGATATTTCAAGCTTTTGAAATATTTACAAAGGAAATATTCCACAAAAATTCCAAGAAAATTCTATCATGTCACATATGACATATTTGGTGATCTTGCCAAGTACCATGTCTTGGAGAACAAGATAACATCATCAAATCCTCTCAAAACCATTTCTGTCCATTTTGAAGTTTGAGCAACTTTACATTGCCAAACATGTCCAAATGTTCTCAAACCTGGTGAACATTCTCCAATGGTCTAATTATTCATCTAGACCAAGTGGCACAAGTTGGAGAACAAGTTATATTGATCAAAGTGCCCCAAAACCCTCTCTGACCAGAATCAAATTTGAACTACTTTGTACTACCAACTTTCTCTCCATGACCCCAACTTTTGTGAGCATGATCACATGACTAAATGAGGCCACCACACCAAGTGGTACATCAAGGAGAAGTGATCTGCTCAACTGGATCTACACAAGTCCATTCCTGCCAATATTTAGGGTTTGCAAAAGTTGCATTGGAAACTTTGTCCAAATAAGCTCAAAATGGGTGGAAGGCCCTAATTATGTGTGACATCTCACCCAGTGGAGTCTCATGGAAAGTGGAAATTATTTTCTTGCCCAAACCTACATCAAACACCTTCTGGCAGAAACTAAAAATGTATGTTTTGTCCACTTCCACTAATCTCCATGAGATGATATTTTTCCCACAGCCCCATCTGGTCCTCCTCTAACCCCTGCATCTTTCCCTGCCCGAGAAGCCATGATTAAGGGGGTGAAAAGCCCATTTTCTCCTCTGGACAGCCACTTTTCCCTCCCTTTCTCATCTCTCTCTCACTCCTGGCATGTTCCAGGGCATCCAATGCCACTTTCCCATTGTTTACTCCCCCCTGCAGCCTCCAGACACAAGTGGCCGCGCCTATTCCGCAAAAAGGCATGTCATGCCGGCCAAAGACGCACTCTGGAGCACGTCAGCGTGCTCCCGACCGTTGACACGGCGCTCCCATCCACCTCGAGCCTCCCCCTCGCGCCAGTCGAGGTGCCTCGGCATCCGCAACACGCTACGCGGTCGGCCCCCTCCTCTCTCCTCCTCCCCGCGCCTCCGCACTAGCAAACAGAGGCCGTCCGAGCGCGCCAATGGTGCGGCTCACACGCGCGATGCTCTGGCCCTCCCCTGCTCTCTCTCTTCTCTCCCCTAGCTCTGGACCGAATCCAGGAACACCCCAGACACACCGCGACGAGCTCCTGTGGCCCGTAGCGACGAGCACGAGCTCACCGGCGCACGAACCTGCGGTGCACCATCGCCTCGCCATATAAGGCCGCCCGAGGCCTCTCTCTGGAGTCCTTTGGCTCTCTATCTCTCCCGTACGCTCCCCAGGCCCATCCATTCCTCCCCTAGTGCCCCCATCCACCTCCATGGCTAGAAATCTTGCCACCGGCCACCGCTCAAATTTGAGCTCTCCGGTGCTCCTCTCACCCTGCTACCTGCACCAGAGCATCACCCACTCCCCCACGGCCCTCTCCCGGACTCCATTTCTTCTTCTCCGCGGCCACAGCACTGTGCCCCCAACCTCACCGTCAGCCTCGTCCACCGCGGCCAGTGCCCTGCTCAGCCCGGTGCCTCGGGGAGACCGTGCCACCCACGGGTGGGTGCGGCATGGCCTCCTGAGCGCTCCGGTACGCCGGGCGTCGCCGGAGGTGGCCCGTACCGCCGGGGAGAGCGCCCGCACCGTCCAGCCTCGCCTCCTCTGTCTCCCGACGCGCCTGCGTGGGAGGTTGGGGATGAACCCGACAGGCGGGCCCCGCGCGTCAGCGGCCCAGTGGGCGGGCCCGCCCGTTTAAGTGGAGACGGCTTCCGCCGTTACCGCCTCCCCACGGCGAAGGCGCCTTCGAGCTAGTACGCCTTCGACATGGCCTCTTCTCCCGCGCGGCTACGCAGCCCATTTCGGTAAAACCTTGGTCTTTTTCTTTTTCTAGTCAACTTCAAAAATCCACAAACAAATCAAATTAGCTCCAAATTTGATGATTCAAATTTCTTATGACTCCATAAATCATGAACTTTCACATGGTGCTATTTGCACATTTTTCCAGAAACTTTCTCTTCATAAACATTTATCAAATCCCATTTTTCCATTTTTGTCATAAACTTTAGAAAATCACAGAGGGCTCATATTTGATCCAAATGCCATGATTCAAATTCCTAGATGCATCTAAGTTCATAACTTAGTTTATGAACATTTTTATTAATACTTTTTGTACCCCACAAAATAGTGAGCCATTTCTTCATATTTGACAACTTTGCAAATTCATAGGAGAATCATCTCAACTCCAAATCCAGTGAAACCAATTCCTAGATGCTTCTAAAATCACCCTTTGTTAAATGGGTGCCTTTGCTCATTTTTCAAAAATATATTTCTGTACACTTCTTGCAAATCCATAAACCCCTTGATTCCATCATATTAAAATGTTTAGGAATATCCACTGACCCAATTCCAATGAAACCAGTCTGGTTATTTTTCATATAACAAGTGGTATCCTAGAAAAGTCCAACTCATATTTTTAGAGCACTTTTATTTCCTGCCTTGTTGTGTTGCTTATTATGATTGTTTCCAACGTTAGTTGATGAAGTAGACGGAGTACTTGGAGAAGGACCAGAAGACTTGAAGACTCTGAGGAACCAGGCAAGCAGCCCTTTGACCATGTCTATGAAACCCTTTTTATGCATGTCATATAGCTCTTTATTATTGTTGCATCGGAATCATGATGAGATGGTGAACCACGTGGGTTGGTTGCCTCTGTTACTTCCTCGTTGATACTTGCATTGTGCATGACCCTACCTTCTTATGAGGGTTATGCCGGTGGGAGTAGATAGGATGCTAAGTAGTGCTACGCAAAAAGGGACGGGGATATGCATGGTGATGGAGACAAAGTATTTTCAAAAGACTTTTCGAAAACCCCATCGGGTGCCACTTATGCCCGAGGGAGATGATGAGATGGGTAACCACTTGATGACGAAGTGGTGTACTGAGGCAAGTGTGTGTTGTTTTCAAAACGGATTGATTTAAGTTGCGACCGTTATTCCAACCTTACATGCGCAGCCACTCTACCCTTATATGGGAAAGGGCATTATTGATTACCTAGACCGATACTAGCTTGGAGCCCGCATTACTAGTGACGGGAGAGTTGTTGGTGCGCTCTCTCAGGATGGGGTCGTGCCAGGTAGGGTGGCCATGACTATTTTCACAGGGCACCAGACACACCGTTGGTACCCTGTGCTTGTGGTATGTGATGAATATGGGAGCGAGGCTCCACAACTTTATGATGTGAAATGTTGGGCACAGGGGCTACTACCAATCGAGTGGACTCCATGTTAGTCTCGTCTAGGGAAAGGTAGTGATCGGGTGCTTACCCCGGGTACTTGAGGTACCGTGGGTCGTGGCTGACGCGGAAGTTCCCCGGATCTTGTGGGTACAGTGTGCAACCTCTGCATAGTGTAAAACTATTCGAATAGCCGTGTCCACGGTAAAGGACAGTTGGGTAACCGCTCTTGGGCTACGTCCACTTGTTTACAAACCAAGTGTGTGTGTTGATAAATGACTTGGGTCAAGTCAAGGGACTTGACATGATTGAGAGGGGTTGGTGCCCACTCTATTTATGTTAGATGGGTTGGTGCCCACTCTATTTATGTTGATATCTGTAACCGGTCCTCATGGTTACTTGAATTCTCTTGATGCATGCCTTACAAGGACGTTGAACATGTCATTGCACTCAAAACTAGCTTTCTGCAAAAATTTACCTATATCATGCATTGTTGTATCTTGAACCAAAACATGGGTTGCTTGCGAGTACATTCAAAGTACTCATTGGCTTGCCACTGGTTATTTTATTGGCCAGGCATGAAAGAACGGGATATGATGAAGAATACTTCGGTGACGAACATGCGAGCTAGGATGCTTCCCAGTCAAAATGCCTATAGGGTTAAGGCAGATGGCATGGGTCCAAGTTGTCGACGAAGATTTCCGCTGCAATGCTATACTCAAGACTCGACCATAATGGTCCTACTTGTGTAACACGGTATGTATGGATGTAAGACTCTTGTTATTCAGCTTCTGTGTGTTCAGTGAGCATTGATCTCTGGGATCACTGTACACGTGCATTCGGTGATCACGACTTATGGGTCGGGGTCCCCACACTTTCCTAGGGTTTCGGTTCAGAATCTGCTTTTTGAGGACATCGCAAAGTGTCTGATGTCCTTTCAGACTTTTATACATCCCTGTTTCAAGCAATGTCTTCAACCTAGCATTTTCATCAGAAATAGTAGTGGTATCCTCCGCAGAGGGGTTAGTTACCATATCAGAAGTTGAAGACAATGCAACAGTAGCAGCAGTGGAACATTCACCAACAGATGTAGCGTTATCACGCTCAATGCATTTTAGACATGGTGGTTCAAATCCATCCTGAGCGGGACTGATCTGTTGAGCGCGAAGTGACTCATTCTCTTTTTGAAGATCTTCATGAGCCGCTCTCAATTTCTCAAGCTCTTGCTTCCTTTGAAGATAATCATAGGAGAGCTTTTCATAAGTGGTTGAGAGCGTTTCATGACGACTTTCAAGTTCTTGGTACTTAGCATGAAGATTTTTTATGTCTTCAACTAAGGACTGTGAACATGTCATTTCCGCGTCCAATAGGTCATCGCTTTTGTCTAGCAGTTTTTGAGTATGTTCCATAGCCTTTTGTTGTTCAGTTGCAATTTTAGCAAGTGTTTTGTAGCTGGGTTTGGATTTACAATCAGAGTCATCTTCACTTGATGTTTGAAAGTAAGCATCACGTGATTTTACCTTGGCACAACGTGCCATGAAGCAGTAGGTGGGAGCAGGGTCGTCCTTGTCATCAGCTTCAGCGTTGGTGTGGAAGTCATTGTCTTCAGTGTTGAGGATGGACTTGGCAACATAGGTTGTGGCTAGAGCCAGACTTGCAATGCCAGGGTCGGACTCCTCTTCAGACTCCACCTCCGCCTCCTCAGAAGCAGACTCCTCCTCTGAATCCATCTCCTTACCAACAAAAGCACGAGCCTTGCCAGATGAGCTCTTCTTATGAGATGAAGACCTTGATGAGGACTTGGAAGAAGACTTTGAAGATTTCTTCTTCTTCTTGTTATCAGAATCATATTCCTTGCTCTTCTTCTTCTTCTTCTCATTGTCCCACTGTGGACACTCAGAGATATAGTGTCCAGGTTTCTTGCACTTGTGACATGTTCTCTTCTTGTAGTCACGGGTGGAATCTTCATTATTTCTTGAGCTAGATCGTGAAGACTTTCTGAAGCTCTTCTTCTTAGTGAACTTCTGGAACTTCTTCACAAGCATAGCAAGTTCCTTTCCAATCTCTTTAGGATCATCAGAACTGCAGTCAGATTCTTCTTCAGATGAGGAAACTGTCGGATTCCGGGTTCCGACAGACCCTTGAGGTTTGAACACTGGGGTGCGCGCGGAGATTCAACCCTCTACCAGCTCGCTCCTCGCCGAATCACTAAGACCTAAACTACCAAACTGAACAGCACAAGAGACACAAGATTTATACTGGTTCAGGCCACCATTTTGGTGTAATACCCTACTCCAGTGTGTCGTGTGGTGGATTGCCTCTTGGGCGGATGAGGAACAGTACAATGGACGAACAACCTCGCGAGGATCTGTTCTTAGCTAGCGCGATGAACTGCTAGGGGGAGTTCAGTCGCCTCTCTCTCTCTCTCTCTGTGTGTGTCTTTCTTTACTTGTTCTTTCGATCTAGATGCTCGATGCCTCTACCCTGCGGGTGGCTATCCCTATTTATAGGCAAAGGCCCTGGGGCTCTTCCCAAATATTGAGCGGGAAGGGAGCCAACAATTGGCCATTTTGAAGGGGAACAGCGGGTACACTTATCCTGACTAAAGTTGGTCCTCGCCTGTCAAAGGCTCTGATGGTGACGCCGGCTTGGGCTCCACAATGACTTCATTCTGGCCGTTGGGCTGGTCTTGGTCTTGTTACACCGAAATGGACGCCTTTGCTTGATGCTCTCTCCTGCGCTTGCTCCCTTTGCACCAAAGAGGAAGGGAGGACACTGCGCGGGTTGGCGCCCGACTGGTGCCCTTGGTCGTCATGGCTTGCGTCATGGGTACCTCGCGAGGTACCCTGCCTTGAACTCTTCGCCTCCTCATGAGCTAGCCTGACGAGGCCGTGCCTGAGGAAGCTCCTTATCGTCCGCCCCGCGAGGCCTGACCCCTCGCGAGGGTCTTGAGCTTGTGTTGATGAAGGTGGGCTGTGCTGGGCCTCCTTTGAGCCACGCGGCAGGCCGCGGGCAGGCAAGTCTGGGGACCCCCATTCCCAGAACGCCGACAGTAGCCCCCGAGCCCACGGCGCGCCCGAACTTGGCTAAGCAGTGAGGCGAAAGGGCAAGTGCGAAGCGTCGCGGGCCCTGACAGCCTGGGGCCTTGGGCGCCGCGTGGCGGTTGATTGGATGTGGGCGGCACTGTTCCCCCACACCTCCTTATTTCGTGCCTTGCTAGGCGGACTCGCTGCCGCACACAGCCGCTCCCCTTTCCGCTGCTTGAGCGCTCCCTGTCCTTTCTTCTCTCGAACTCCAGCTTCCGCATCCAATCCAATCTTGAACATTCCCCCATCCCCTTCCTGTCGTCATGGCTCCGCCGAGGAAGGGAAAAGGGAAGAAGCCCGTGCCGCCGCCACGCTCGTCGTCGACGGCGGCCCCCGCCGTCGATTGGCCGGTCATAATCAATCAAGAAGGCCTGGGCAAGGTCCGCTCAGCCCTGGCCACCATCTTCAACGAGTGTGGGAGGACGATGGCCTGGCCTGCGTCTCGCTTCTCCGTTGACAGGATTCCCAACCAGGTCCGATATTTCACCGACACCCTGTGGGCGGGACTGGTTCCCCCCTTCTCTGATTTCTTCAACGTCGTGCTTTCCCATTATCAGATCCATATGATGCACCTGGGTCCTGAGTCCATTACCCTTCTCGCGGTATTTGCCTTCGTTTACGATGCAATGACGGGCATCCTTCCTTCGGTTGCCTTGCTGCGCCACTTCTTCTCTCTGCACCTTGTCGACCCCACCCAATGCTCGGGGTGCCTGAGCTTCATTGCTGCGCCTGAGACAGCGGCTTCTGGAATTGACTTCAGTCTTCCTCCGCACGCGCCTGGGTTTCGCGAGCGGTGGCTGTATGTGGACGTAGGGGTGCCCAGCCCCCTGCCGACAGAGCCATCTTCGCCTGCTGTCCCCAACTCAGGCTGGCGCCAGGTGACGCTCGCGAGCCCCCGGCTCGCCTTCGTCTAGCACCGCTTCGAGTTCCTGAGGAAGCTGGGCGTGACGGCGCCCAAGGTGGTGAAGGAGTTCTTGCTACGCCGCGTCGCCCCTCTCCAGCGCCACTCTCATTGAATGTGGGCCTACAGCGGTCGTGGGGACCGTATGCGGCTCCAGGAAGAGGACCTGACGCCGGAAGCTCTGAGGAAGGTGCTCTTGGTTTTGACTGGGGATCCTTCCCCCGGCGACATTCGTCAAGGGGGGGGGGCCTTGGTGTACCTCTACTCGAACAGAGGCGACTTTGTGAGCCAGATGCCCATCTTCGACGAATGGGGGCTGCGCCCTGATGGCCTCCAGGGGCCTCGCAAGAACCCAGTGGTGGTGGTCCCCCTTGCAGCCGCCCGGGGCGACTCTTCCTCAAGTGGTGGTGCAGGGAGGCATGAGCCTCCGGAGGCCGAGGGTGCCCTCGCCGAGGCGACAGCACTGGGCGGTGCTCATGAGGGAGCGGCTCCCGAGGCCCGTGCTGCCGCAATTGAGGGTGGCGAGAGGCCGCTCACAATGCCTGAGGCTGAGGCTCCCGAGGCCCCAGCCGCTCTTCTTGGTGAGGCAACCGGCAGCGTGCATCAGGCGGATGCCCCTGACGCGAGTCGCCTCGATGCTTCCTCCTCGTCGCAAGCTGACCCCTGCGCTCAACTCTTGGGTCGCTTCCGCATGGACTTTGAGGCCCTACGGAAGAGGAGGGAGGCCCTGGGCGACGACTACCCTTGTCGCCTGCTGAAGCGTAGGAAGTACTATGCCATCGACGAGTAAGCCTTCTCCCTTCCCTGCTCCTGACTCTTTCATTGCTTGTTCTGATCCCTGCCCTGCAGGGCCCTTCCTTCCGAGGTCACGAGGGTGGATGAGGATCCATCCCACTCGCCTCCACCTCTTCTGTCGTCTTCGATCATCCCGAGCAGCCGGGCCCTTGTGGTGAGGCTGGTTGGTGAGACGAGTCATCCCGAAGCGCGACACGGCCCTGCGCTCCCCGCGGTCTTCCTTCGCAGGCCTTCTCGTGGCATAGCCAGCCTGCCGTGGGCTTCTCGTTTGGCCGTGGACCGCGATTGGCTGGGGTACTCCCGGCGCTCTTCTCTTGGAGATGGACTAGCTTTAGGTCGGGCCTTCGGCAGGGCACGCCCGGTCAGCTCGAGGGCACAAGCCCCTAGCCCCCTGCCCGAGAGGGGCGTGCTGATCTGAGCCCCACGACGCTCGCTTGGGGCAGATGATGGTGAGGAGGACGTACTTGAGCGTGCCCGGGAACGTCGCGCTCTTCGCCAAGGGTTCCTCCGAAGGGCGGCTGACGCGGTGAGCCTGCTTGGTGAGGAACTCACTAATGAGGACGCGCGCCTTGAGGTTGAGGGCCCTCGGCTGGTTGCAGAGAGGCGCGAGCTGGAGACGGCTGCCACCGTCGCACACCGTCGTTGCGATCTTGATGATGAGGAGGCCAAGGCGTCGCTGGCGGCCTCTCAGGAGGCCCATTCCTAGGCCGTCGAAGAAGCCAGAGAAGCTGACCGGCGGCGAGAGGCCATGGAGGAGCGGGCACGGGAACTCTTGGCCCGGTGCCGCTCACTGGAGGAGCAGGTGGAGCTGCGCGAGGCGGCCCTCGCGTCGATGAAGGTGGCCTCCGGCGACCCAGCGGAGCTCCAGAAGCATGAGGAGGCATTGACGCTGGAAGCCGCCGAACGCGCGCGCAAGCACGAGCACCTGGAGACGAGGGAGCGCTGGGTGACACGGGCGGAGGACGATGTCGCTGCGCGGGAAGCCCGTGTCTCGGAGGAGGTCCGACGTCGGGTGGCGACGGCGCGCCTGAATCTCGAACGCGAGCTTAAGGAGAGGCTGGAGTTGGTCCGGACCGAGGCTGAAGGTAGGACCAACGCCCTCAGGGCCAAACTGGAGGACGCAACGCGGCAGGCCGATGCCTTGTGAATCGCACTTGAGGCAACGCAGGGGGAATCAGCTACTTCCCATGCCGAGGTGCTTCTTCTTCGCCAACAGGTGGTTGAGGCTGAGGCTGTCGCTCGCCAAAATGCGGACGAGATGCGTCAGCGGCGGCTCTTGGAGCATGAGTACGCCCCCATGCTCTCCACGCTTCGAGAGAGGGCCAACACAGCCTTGGGCAACATCTGGGAGGCGGCCGTCGGCGAGCCGCGTGCTATTAACTATGCCGGCAACCTTCAGTTCTTCACCGACATCGTGACGCAGCTGGAGGCACGGTCGGTTCGTGCCAACAGGTTGGTGGAGGAGAGGAGTCAAGCCCTGCTCGGGCGCGCCTTTTCCCACGTCTTCAGCCATCTCCGGAACATGGATCCTCACTTCAATTTTGATGCTGCCATCGCCCCAGTCCCCCAGGCCGTCCGAGACGACCTGGCGTATTGGGTGGAAGACAACGTGGACGCCCTTGTCAGGGCCTTCGCTTCAGAAAATGATGGCGTGATTGTGGCCCCCGACGAGGGCGGCGTGGTGAACGGCCCTGACGTCGCTGGCGGCAACGCGCAGGGCGATGGCGAGGCCAGCAACGCCAGCGACAGCTCAGGCGGCGCTCCTGAGGATGCATTGGGGGATTTATCTGACTGACAGCACGCCGTTCCTGTTTCCGTATCCTGCATGAATAGAACTCAGGCTTTTGTCCCGATGGTTGTGAGAGCATTTCGGGAGGGGGTGCCCCTCATGTAAAACCAATGTTTCAGCGCACTAGTCAATGCTACATTGCTCATAGGCCCGTGCCAAGTGGTTGGCCATGTGACAAGCCGGCTGGTTAGTTTACCTTCGTCCTGCGCAGGTCCTAAGATAATTTGTGGGAGGCTGTGGTGCCTCAAACGCCTCCTGATCAAATCCATAGGATCTGCAGTGAAAAACCTCCTGAGAGGGTACGTCAGTGGCAGTCTGGGCTGCACGCAAGCTAGGACAGACCCGGCTCGCGAGGGGCTCGCGAGGGGAGGCAGCTGAGGTGAGGTCGTAACCGAAATGCGAGAGATTGCTCGAACGAGACTAAGCACCCCTTCCCCAACACACACAAATCTCAAATTCGAGTTCAACTTAAATCCGGCGGGGGAAAGCAACAGCCAAGGGAAAAGCAGTGAAAGCAAACAAAAGGCCGCATCCAGCACCTAGTCTAGTCTTGGACATCTTCTCACCAGCGCGGAGCTAAGTGCTGCCACTGGGCATGGGAGGGAGCCCCAGGGCCTGAGGTCGGCACCCCTGAGACTCCGGGGCGTGTACAGCCCCACTCATTATTACGTGACAGTGTCACGGGGCGGCGAGCTTCACAGGCACTGGGCCTTCTTCACAGGTACCGGCCTTGCTTCATATCGCCAGACGAGGGCCCCACCTTGCGCCACACTCTAGTGCCATCAACGACGACCAGAAACCAGGACGCCGCTGATGGGGTAGAGCGGTCGCCAGCGGTTCCCCCGACGACCACGGGTCCTCCACCAGGGGCAGGCCCGGAGGCACCTCCCCAGCGGAGGGCCTACCTCCTGGGAACGCCTTGCTCCGAACGCCGCGGTGGTGATGTCGAATCTCGGGCCCTCTTCTGCAGCCCCCGGCACCCTCCTCTTGAGGGTTAAGAGACTGCTGGAGCGGGCAACTGCTCGCTGTGGCGACCAGCACCTCCTGCGACCGATGATTAGTGTATGCTTTCTCCTGAGGGATTAGTGGTACCCGATAGTCGTTGCTTCCAGCGTGGCCGGTGGGGCCGTCCCGGGGTTCCTTGAAGAGCTCAGCTTCTGGCGCCTCGTCCCCCCAGCTTGGGCTGAGGAGCGAGCCTTGTTCGCCCTCGCGCGGGTGCCCTTGATCCATCATGTGGGGCACATACTCTTCCGTGGCAGTTACCCCGAAGGCCGCGCCGTAGGGCTCCGCGTGCCATGCAGCTCTGCTTGACGTGCCAGCCTGGTGATGGTAGCGCGGCGGCCCACGGGGGCCGTGGGTCGCGAGGAGTCCCTCTTCGCCAGCGGGGAGCGGAGTCGGTGCTGCCGCCGGCCCTGTGCTGACGGCTTCACTGGTGTTGGAGTAGCTTTGGAGCCCACGGTTGCACGCGGGGGCCCCGCGCGGGCCACCCTGGGCCTGAGACGGGAGCGGAGTGCAGAAGGGGTGAGCCCCGAGGCGGCGGAGCCCAGGAGCTCCGCCACCTGCTCTAGCAGCACGTCACGGCTGCCTTCCATCAGTCTGCACTGCAGCAGCACTCGGGCCAACGTGAGCGCGGCCCTTCAGTTCGCCTGCTCCCGGCGGGTGTACGGCGTCGTGGCTGCGGCGTGGTTGGAGGCCCTTGCTGCCGACTGCGTCTGCCGCGGCGTTAGAGCCGTCGAGGCCTGTCCGCGTCGCCCGCGGCCCGCAGCACCCTGCGGACGGCGAGCTGCCTGGGGCATGGGGTCGCCCGGGGCGAGCGGCTCTGCGCGGGCGGGCCAAGCCGCCCAAGGATCAGGGTTGCCCGCCTGGTCGCCGGACATGGTGATGACGATGCGACGGGGCGCGAAGCGGGAGAAGCGGATCCTGGCGCACCCCTACCTGGTGCGCCAAATGTCGGATTCTGGGTTCCGGCAGACCCTTGAGGTTCGAACACTGGGGTGCGCGCGGAGATTCAACCCTCTACCGGCTCGCTCCTCGCCGAATCGCTAAGACCTAAACTACCAAACTGAACAGCACAAGAGACACAAGATTTATACTGGTTCAGGCCACCATTGTGGTGTAATACCCTACTCCAGTGTGTGGTGTGGTGGATTGCCTCTTGGGCGGATGAGGAACAGTACAATGGACGAACAACCTCGCGAGGATCTGTTCTTAGCTAGCGCGATGAACTGCTAGGGGGAGTTCAGTCGCCTCTGTCTCTCTGTGTCTTTCTTTCCTTGTTCTTTCGATCTAGATGCTCGATGCCTCTACCCTGCGGGTGGCTACCCCTATTTATAGGCAAAGGCCCTGGGCCTCTTCCCAAATATTGAGCGGGAAGGGCGCCAACAATTGGCCATTTTAAAGGGGAACAGCGGGTACACTTATCCTGACTAAAGTTGGTCCTCGCCTGTCAAAGGCTTTGGTGGTGACGCCGGCTTGGGCTCCACAATGACTTCCTTCTGGCCGTTGGGCTGGTCTTGGTCTTGTTGCACCGAAATGGACGCCTTTGCTTGATACTCTCGCCTGCGCTTGCTCCCTTTGCACCAAAGAGGAAGGGAGGACACTGCGCGGGCTGGCGCCCGACTAGCGCCCTTGGTCGTCATGGCTTGCGTCATGGGCACCTTGCGAGGTACCCCGCCTTGAACTCTCCGCCTCCTCATGAGCTAGCCTAACGAGGCCGTGCCTGAGGAAGCTCCTTGTCGTCCGCCCCGCGAGGCTTGGCCCCTCGCGAGGGTCTTGAGCTTGTGTTGATGAAGGTGGGCTGTGCTGGGCCTCCTTTGAGCCACACCGCAGGCCGCAGGTAGGCAAGTCTGGGGACCCCCATTCCCAGAACGCCGACAGAAACAACCTTTGCCTTCAAAGCGCGAGTTCGGCCATAGTTGGGACCATAGATATCTCTTTTCTCAGAAAGCTAGAACTCATGTGTGTTGAGCCTCACAAGTATATCAGACGGATCGAGTGTCTTGAAGTCAGGGCGTTCTTGTATCATGAGGGCAAGGGTGTCAAAGGAGCTATCAAGTGATCTCAGTAGTGTCTTAACCATTTCATGCTTAGTAATCTCAGTGGCGCCAAGAGCACGAAGCTCATTTGTGATGTCGGTGAGGCGATCAAACGTGAGCTGGACATTTTCATTGTCGTTTCTCTTGAAGTGGTTGAAGAGGTTGCGAAGAACACTGATCCTTTGAGCTCTCTGGGTTGAGACACCTTCGTTGACCTTGGATAGCCAGTCCCAGACTAGCTTCGACGTTTCCAGAGCATTGACACAGCCATACTGTCCTTTGGTCAGATGACCACAGATGATGTTCTTGGCAGTAGAGTCCAGTTGAATGAACTTCTTGACATCAGCAGGGGTGACACCTTCACCAGTTTTGGGAACGCCGTTCTTTACGACATACCAGAGGTCGACATCAATGGCTTCAAGATGCATGCGCATCTTATTCTTCCAGTAGGGATATTCAGTTCCATCGAACACGGGGCAAGCAGCGGAGACTTTGATTATCCCTGCAGTCGACATAGCTAAAACTCCAGGTGGTTACACCGAATAACACAGAACAAGGGAGTACCTTGCTCTGATACCATGGAAGTTTCGAAGACAAATAATAGAAATGACCTAATTGATAGGTAGTAGAAGATAAACTACAACAAGCAAACCATAGTCAAGTATGCAATAATGTGAAAGTACAAAACTAATAGCAGCTTAGTAGTAAGGATCAGGATGGAAGATAGTATGAAGCCAACCAACGATAGTAGTCAAGCAATGAAGTCAAACAGGTACGACAAATAGGCAATGACTTCACGAAGACAAACTCTAAGTAAAGGGAGGGAGAGGATAGGACTAGTCACTTGTTGAAGACACAGGATTTGTTGGACCAGTTCCAGTTGCTGTGACAACTGTAGGTCTGGTTAGGGAGGCTGAGATTCAACTCAGAAGATAGCGTCTTCAACTTATTCCCCTTGAGCTAAGGACACACAGTCCTCGCCCAATCACTCTGGTAAGTCTTCAAGGTAGACTTCCGAACCTTCACAGACTTCATTCACCGGCAATCCACAATGACTCTTGGATGCTCAGAACGCGACGCCTAACTGGCTGGAGGATTCATAGTCCTCAAGTGTAATAAGTCTTCAGGTCACACAGACAGAAAGACTTCAGTGATGCCTAACACTCTTTGGCTCTAGGTGTTTGGGCTTTGTCCTCGCAAGGATTTCTCTCTCTCAAAGGCTTCGAGGTGGGTTGTTCTTAAACGACAAAAGCCGTGCACTAACTTTGAGCAGCCACCAATTTATGGTGTAGGGGGTGGGCTATTTATAGCCACTAGGCAACCCGACCTGATATGTCCGAAATGACCCTGGGTCACTAAGTTACTGACACGTGTTCCAACGGTCAGATTTCAAACACACACGGCAACTTTACTTGGGCTACAAGCAAAGCTGACTCATCCAGCTCTGGATAAGATTTGCTCTCATTGTCTTCGCTCGAAGACATAGGATTTGGGTTGAGCATCACTTCAGTCATTCTGACTTTGTTCACTTGGACCCCACTTAACAGTACGGTGGTTCCTATGACTCAACAAAGAAGAAAAAGAAACAACGAAACGACACAGTCTTCACGCTCCATAGTCTTCGCTCAATGTCTTCTCATGTCATAGTCTTCAATATGAGTATCTTCACATACCACCATTGTCGTCAATGTCTTCATACATTTCTAGGGGTCATCTCCGGTAGGTAAACCGAATCAATGAGGGACACTACCTATGTTATCCTGCAATTCTCACAAATGCATTAGTCCCTCAACCAAATTTGTCGTCAATACTCCAAAACCAACTGGGGTGGCACTAGATGCACTTACATACACACTATAGCATGTAAAGCTTTGAGTCATATATGCATGATGTAGATGTTCGTTTAGTTCTTATAGTTCATCTCATTCAAAATCAATTAGTTTTATAAAAATGTTAACATTCAGGGGGTTGTGCATTGTAAAGCATAAAGTAAAAATCAAATAATGGCAATTCATTCAGAAAAAATAATCGATTATGATACAGAAGATTCTAGAACAAAGGAGAAGTGCTTGTGTTTTGAGGTTTGTGCATTATGCTTAAGTTCAACCATGGAGTCTTCTAAATTGTACATGTGGCAGATCTGGTGGAATATTGATGATATCCAACGGCCAATACTGCTCGGATATGCCTATCTCTGCACTGTCGGGTTAGCTTCATCTAGCGACCATCTTTCAAGTTATTGGCACACTATATAGTTCTTGTGCCATAGTTGCATGTTTTGGAAAAAAAACTACTAGTGGGTTGTACTATCTATTTAGGAATAGAAGATGTATACATGGAAGTTGTAGGGAAAGAGATGACATGGAGCATCTCAATTCCTATGAGTAGGGATTGGAAATGAGTTGTCATTTGGTTCACATCATAGGAACTTTTCTATTGAATTTAGAGATGACATATATCTCAATTCCTATGAGGAGGGATTAGAAAAGAGATGTAATTTTGCTCATATCATAGGAACTTTTCTATTGAGTATACGCTAATGTTTATTTTCCTTTGAAATTAAGGGAGTATAGGAATCCATTCATATGAACCAAGTGGCTCTAAAGCTATAGAAATGATATCATGTTTATTTCCTTTGAAATGTGGAGTATATGAATCTATTCCTATGAACCAATTGGCTCTAAAGGAAAAAATCTATAAAAATCATATCATATAGAGTTCCTATGATATTCCTCGACACCAAAGGATGGTTGAAATTGCTGCGGGTGATACGATGGTCTTTCTTTGTAGAATCCTCCCCCATCTTTATAGTTACCTCTCGAAGATGAATGAAATGATATATACAGGGTATTCTACATGTGCAATTTGGTACACGAAAACTTGGTAAAAGTTTGCGAGCTTCGAATTTTCAATAAAGCTATACGCACTGCATATCGGAACGGAGGAAGCATACGGCAGTTGCTAACACTCACGTGGAAGATTTGTGTGTAGGAGGAGTGGTTGTTCTGTTAAATGACATGGCAAAACTGACACTGTCAGATGCCGATCTAACGGTTCTGACGGCATTCGTCAAGAAAAGGCTTGTGGCGAACGTTTGTCGGATAATGATTTACGGACAACTGCATTGCATTGATACGGGTCCCCTCTCTCTCACGCACACGCACCCTCATGAGTCACGACTCTCCTGAGTCCTCTCACAGAGTCGCACGTCGCACCCACCGTCTATCTGCAGGTAGACATCACACACATATGTGATCTTCACACCCTACCCTCAAAACTTCTAAAAAACAAAAGACGTCGCGCACAATTTATTTTAGCTCACACGTCACACACTTATACTATTACTCTTGCGGCGAACGTTCTTTGGGCATATTATATTGTACTCTCACGAAGAGAAGCAGTGCACGCACGCAACTAGTTCTCTCACACCCACTTGAGGGTACACGTAGGAGCGCATTTTTTGAAGCTGGTACAACAAAATCACTCCACTGTATATATAAGCAGGAGCCTTAGCGCTTGCTTTACTAGGGTTCCTCTCGTTCACTCTCTCATGCTCTCTAGATCTAAGCAAGACATAGGTGGCCACACTCTCTCTCAGCTCACGGCTGGTCACAAATCCGGCCAGACAACCTCGACCGGGGCAGGGGTGTAGGTGCATCATTCACGCTATCGTCGGCGGCGAGGGAGGAGACCAATGGCTGCCCGCGCGTCCCGATCGGCGGCCGTGCCATTCTCTCCAAGAGAGCGCCAGCTCGGGAGGGCCTCCGACCCCTTCTTCCTCCCTGCGGTATTGTGGCCAAGATGCGGCCTCACGACACCGTCTTTGCCACATGCCGACGACCCTCAGGTATATATTCCTTCGAAAGGGAACACCTGCCTTGCTCTACTGCCCCAGCACCCTTCGTGTGGATCTTTTTCTACTTCCGTCCGTTGTTCCAAAGCCACCTAGACTTTTACTATTATTAGAGGTAAAGATAGTTCGTACAGTCGACTCTAAGAGTTGGTTCAAACAGGGAAGAAAGTGGGAAGCTGTAGCATGAATATAGGCTTGGTTCTAAGAGGAAACGGGGGAAAGTAGGAGATACTTGCTACCCAATCGGTCTCTTGGTTGAAAAGACAAAGAAATCATGGTGGATGGCGAAGGGTGTGGGGAAGTGGACCTATCTCTTGGTTGAGAAAGGAAAGAAAGGGAGGGGTATTGGGGGACAACCCAAATGAGAATGAGCAGGTCGAGATTTCCTGTGCTCACATAGGAAAATGTCGCCGAGGATATAAAAAATGGGACAAATGCAGACATGTTGCCTGAGTGTTTGCCGCTCTCGGCAGCCACATCTGCCTCACCACTTTATGCCCCTGCTCTCCCTACGCTCATATCGCTATCGTTAATGTAAAATCACATGAAGCATTAAGCAATGCCACCTATGTCACTATAAGTAATGGTCTAGTGCCATCGATAAATTGAAGCAATGCCACCACCATTTTATGAAGGGCTCCCGTCTTGCTTTATTTCTCATGAATTGTGTTTTTGCAGTTACACTTAAATCTCACACCGCTAACATTGCTTCATCCTAGTGGAACTGCACAAATATGATTGCACATTTCCTGACCATGTTCTACTCTCATGACAGTAATACTAATGCTATTGTTCTGCATGTTAATCTAGTGGCATTGTTGATGTGATGTGATGCAACTTACTTAAGGACTATTCATACTGTCAATCTAGTGCCAATTATAACACAATAGATGTTGCTATTAATCATACGCCACTGCAAATATCTGTCACTGTTTAAATAACTGTATTATGTATTTGCGCAAACAGGGATGTCTATCTCCATATCGTTTCGGGATGTCTGTCTGTGTATCATTTCTATCCACGCAATCAAAAGCACACACCTCAGTTTTAGTACAACTGCGCAAAATGAGATGGCTATCCCTCGTTGTCGTCGTCTAACCTCCAGTATTCAAGGTATTCCTACATTGGTAGTAACTAAGGTAGAATGACTAACACAATCTAAAAGAAGATGATTCGTACGTTTTACTTCGTAATTGCAATGCAGGGATGAGCGAAAACAACTGCATCCTAGTCCAGAATGCACTTTCTACCAGTTCATCCATGGACCGAGGACTAGCTGGCATGGCTGCACGGCGGTTTTTTGGACAGGTGCGCGGACAAGAGGCATTGTGGTCTGCTTATTTCTGCAAATAGCGGTGCTTAAATTTAGAGGAATGCACAAGAACTTCACCTGGTCAGTACACTCATGGTTCAGTTCAGCATTCCAGCTGAGACCACAATTATAATTGGTTATTCTGGAATGAGAGAACCTAACCCTGGATGGTGGCAACAAGAAAAAACCAGAGTGAACTCTAGGAAATTTAAGTCTGCTGGGAGGCCCTTTGCTCAGTGAAGCCTTGCTTGTTTTTTCCTGATTTGTAAACCTTCTCACAACTTTGTCTTTTGCTGTGAACTAGTATATGTTTGTTATGTTCTATGAATCATTGAGATGTATAAAATTGCTTAACTTATGCTTTTCAAGTTTTTTATGAAGACGATTTAATGTGAGTGTTCCACATGAGCGCTGGACTAGCGTGTGAACATTTGGAGTTCACATTGTGACCTCAGTTAACTACATGAACCACTGTAACAAGATACATAGTTGCTTAAATGTCAGACAAGATACATAGTTGCTTATATGTCAGACAACAGATTGTTGATTGTTAGCTTGTCGATAGCCTAGTGTTGAAGCGAGCTGAGCCAATGTGCCGTGTTTTGCACAACTGCTTATAAGTGGGGTAGCACCAACAGTGTTTACAAGTACTTATGTATACGTCGGCGCATAGTTCTCAAACGAGTGCTCTATTTCATCAAAACACATGCTACTCGTATGATAAACCATGACAACTTATGTCTTACATTGCCATATTCATGAAAAAACTAGTGAGGACACATCTGTTTCGGCAACAATTACGATGGTTTTCACATGATTCACGGGCACACAAAAGTAGCAGAAGTTCCCATAGACGAATTCAAACAAAGTACTAGCCCCAGAGGGGTCGATAACAGGCAAGGTTCGGATAATTAGACACAATCCAAACTACTATTAAACACTAGCTGGAGCAACTATTTCATGCCTCGATCTAATTTGGGCTGGACACAAGACGGACCTTGCCATGAACATCATCGAGGACGTCCCGCAACAGCTCAATCCTATGAACCTTCATGAAGACAACCTTGTGGCCTTGCCACTGATAAACTTGTTTGTGGAGGCATGCCATGTCATCTTCCTGCGTAAGCTTGAGAAGAACAGTATGCCTCACAAACGAAGGAGTAGCTTTGAACTTCTTGTGCTTCAGTACACCCTGGACAACACGCCTGACAACAGTGAGGCTGGAATACAACTCTTCATTGGTATAATCACAAAATGGCTTCCAGGATCCAACAGCCTAAGAACTCTGTTTTCCCAATGCGTATATTCAGGTCATCCACCTCATAGCAAGTGACATGTACAACCACACAATCCTTGTCTTCATCAGGTCTCTAATTGAAGCAGAAATAAATTTTGAATTAGTTTTCAGTATAAGAAACACAAGTTATTTAAACCACTATGTATAGCATGGCATCAAAGCTAAAAATTTTTTGCATTAATAATCACCACGTACTTAGATGAAAAACCACAATCGAGATCGGCAAAGAATAAAATCACCTTGGGCAGCTCAGTGGGGGGGGGGGGGACACATCCTCGAAGGGGGAAAACTGCTCCTGCAGTGCCACGGGGGCTGTAACCTCAAACAGGGCGTTGACCATATCAGTAGTGGCCGTGAGCATATCTGGGGTCGGCTCGGGGCTTCCTCCATCTTCTTGGAGCTCTCTGTCTCGTGGGGATCAGCCACCCGCGTCTGCTCCAATATCGGCAGATCTTTGCCTGGTTCTCCTTGGTCCATCATGAAACTGATGAATACTAGGAGACCACTGATAGGAAAACACAATCACAATGACAATGAAACAAAAAAAGGAGTGAGGATCGGTTACTGCTTACCTTCCCTTCGTTGGGAGAGAAGAACAGTGGCAGATGCGAGTGTTGCCTTTCTTGAAGACAGTGAGGGAGAATGGGATTCAGTGAAGTGTGAAATGATGGTTGCTTCATCCATCAAACTTAGACTGAGGGGAGGTGGGGTTTTGTGATACGACGGCTCATTACTGCCGCGCTACGACCAGGGTGACTCTCCGCCTGCATACTGCCTTCTCATTTGGGGGATGGCATTTGGGCCCGTGCACTGCATGGCCCGCATGCCGGTGAACAAAAGTATAACGACATTCAGTAGAGGGAGACGTTTCAATGACCAAGGAGGAGCCAGAAGTGGTAGAGTGTCTCCACTGTACTAGTAGTAATTGTTTTTCTGGGTAGCTGTAGACTGTCTACACTGTACTAGTAGTAATTGTTTCTCTGGGCCCAAGACAAAACAGCCCATCCACACTAGTAAATAGTAAAATCAATTCAAAAGCCCATATATTTGCTGAATGAGAGGCACTACCCACACCCAGCACACCGCCCCCCAAAAAACCTGGGTTCTCTTCTTCCACCTCGCTCCCTCCCACCTCACGTCAGCTCGCTCCACTCGTACCTCCAAATTCCTCACCTCACTCCTACAAAAAACCCTAGCTCCCCTTCTTCCTCACTCCTACAGAAAACCGCCGGCTCCCCTTCTTCTTCACTCGCACTACAACTAGGCTCGTCATTCGTTACTCTACTCAAATCCGTGAGTGTGATGCGACGCCCTCGAGGAAAATGGAGTCGGCTGACCCCAGCGCTAAGAAGATGAGGCTCCCACCAGCTGCGACGCCTGTTGTAGATCCTGCACCCGGCAGCGCGGGGAGAAGCGGCGACCCCGCCCCCACCGGATCCCAGGGACCCGTAGAATCTCGGGTGGACGGCATCAGCTATCTCCCGGACGCCATCCTTAGGGAGATCATCTCGCTTCTCCCCACCAAGGATTGCTGACGCACCCAAGTCCTCTCTACTCGGTGGCGCCATCTATGGCGCGCCGTGCCCCTTAATCTCGATTGTCGTCAACTATCTCTCTTCAATGATTTCGACATCCCTAGAGCCATAATCTCGTCCCACCAGGGCTCGGTTCAAAGCCTCTGCATCTCGTCATGCTACCTGAGCAAGCATACCATGCCCCGCACGGTGGACGGCTGTCTGAAATCCCCTGAATTCACAGAACTACAGTTGCTTGAGTTCTACTATTCCCATGGAAGTCACATACCACATACCGAACGCCATGAACTTGTGCCCTCAGCACTGATGTCCATCTCGCGGTTTTCCTCCTCTCTCCACACTGCCCCCTTTGCACTGTGCTACCTACCAGACAGTCTGGTATGAAACCTTCAACTCCCATTTCTCAAGAAACATTCACTTGTGCGGGTTCGTATATCGAAGGCCTCATTGCACATCATCATCCACTCCAGTTGCCCTGCCCTGGAGTGCTTGGTGCTTGTTTTCACAGTTAGAATCGGTTATCTCCACATAAAGTCGTCTAACCTTGTAAGAATTGGAATTTCTTTTGACGAAAGGCGGCTCATCATCCAAGATGCCCCTTCACTTCAAAGTTTGATCCTTGATTCTAGTTATTCACCGTTGCAAATAACCGTCCTCTCTGCGCCTAAACTGGAGACCTTGGGTGTAATACATAATCCCTGTGCTCATTTCAATATGGTGTTTGGCTCCAGAGTTCTTGAGGTACTTTATATTATCATCTACACTTTTAACCATAAGCTGCATTTTAAATTTCTGCGCATAAGTTATATATCATCTTGGAGTACACATTTTGTACTAATATTATGTTCTATGCTCAATGAAGAGTTTCTCCATGGATGGCCTATCAATGGTGTTGGATTCTGTCAAGATCTTATATATCCAAATGAATAGTTTTGATCTAAACAAGATTATTGGCTTGTTGCAGTTCTTTCCATGTCTGGAGAAGTTGTATATAAAGGTGATAATTTAACGCACACTGGAAGCCCGCATATAGTGTACTAGAATTAACCGTTTAGTTGTTGCTCTTTCGACACTCTTCTTTTAGACCTTAACTGTTTTCAATCTTCATGTCTATTTAGGCAACAGGACGGGGTAAGAAAGTTATAACCAATTAGTGGATTCGTAGGCATCGGGATTTTCTCACTTCTCATGAGATTCGATTGAAGACAATAACGCTAGAACGATATGTAGCCAACCGTGCAAACACTAGATTTGTCACATTCTTCCTGCTGAATGCGAGGTTACTATTGTCCATCAGGCTTAAGTTTATCAGCAGCATGGTTTTGATGGATGGGTATGTCGAAGAGCAAAAAAAGGAGTTTCAGGTGGGCAAAAGAGCTTCCGAACGTGCCGGGCTTCTATTTACAACATATTGTGGTCATAATCCAGCAAATTTTACGACCCAGGATGTTCATTGTATGGACCTGACCGATCCATTTGACTGTGACTGCCGAAAACAGTGCTGGAGTTAGATGTTGTTGCCATTTTCAACCTGGGTTTTTTTGTAAACCTGATGAACAATTAACCCTCGTGCTTTTGTACAATTTGTAAGCTGGAGTTAGATGTTCCTGCCTTTTCAACTCGGCCGTGACTATCATATTTTCTTTGAAACAAGGCAAATGGCTTGCCATTCGTTTAATTTAGAGTGAAATATTGTAACAAATCCCAACCAAGGGAAATAACATCACTCTCGATGGCTGCTTGAGCTGATTGTGCATTATAGAAGCCAAGTGATTAGCCCCCACCAGCACCCACAAACTTATTTTGAACTAGCACATCAAATGGGCTGTAAATTTTCATAGGAAAGGTTGCATGACCATGACAGATTTGGATTCTGACATTTGGGACCCGTGAGGAAGTAGCCTATCCAAGGTGGTGTCGACTTACTAGCCAGTCAACAAACGATTCAGCCTACCAGTCATTGGATTGACATCCAACATCTATCATGTATCTTCTATCTCTTGTCTTGTTCTTCCTCCAACCGCCCAAACCAAACCACCCCATCAGCTCCGCCTGCTCCTGCCTCCCATGGCTGGTTGCGCCTCCGCCGCCCTACCGTACGTACCCTCCAATGTTGTCCAGTCCCTCCCTCTATTCCCCCACACGTCCTGTTATTCTCCGGCGACGTCAGCCCCAACACACACCCGCGCCCGAACCAGTCAACCCTCGTACTCCCCTCCGCCTGCGACTGGACCGGCGCATCTTCCACGGCTCCTGTTCTTTCCGTCCAAGGCCTCGCCGTCATCCTCCACCTTGCGGCATTGGTTCACTCGCCGTGCGCGGTGCGCCGCCCTCTTGCATTGTCAACGTTGTCAACAACCGAGAGGAACAAGGAGATGACTGTACGTGGAGAGGACGACAGTAGGGACCCACCAGCGTCATGGCAGTACGCAAGCAAGTGCCTCTATATTACAAGCCCAAAAATATGGTTCCTCCTAATGGTTGGACATCTGGGGCTCACGCCATTGTCAACATAGTCAATAAACGAGAGAATTACACTACGAGCGGCTGACACCAGGGACCTAGCAGGCCGTGCAGTTTTTTTTGAGTAACAAGTAGTTGTTATTTATACTAGTTTTAGCGACGGATCAAGGTAACAACGGGGCTATGCGGGGGCTATTGCCTGTCTAGCCAGGGTTTTATTTATGTTTACCACATCACGAGCCCAGTTGTGTTTTTTTCTTGTTGAAAATGGCTAGCCTAGTTCTATTTTTTTTAAAGAAATACCCAAACAAGGCCTACTTGCTTTATCAGCCCTGCTGGGCTGCAATTCTTTCAAGATGAGGAGATTTTCATTCGGTTTGCCCAGAAATGGGCTGTACATTTTTAAAACACATCAAACCGGGAATTAGTTCCAATTTTTTTTCATTACAAGATTTTAAATTCCATTGATTTTTATGCGTGGACAATTATTTGGATTTTATATTTATCTAAATTAGTTTTCAAAATAGTTTGAATGTAAATCGATATTTCTGGATTAAAAACAGTTGATTCCACCGAAATATGCAAAATTTTGTGTACTTTTTAACCGTGGCCACAATATGGGGTGAAATGCTAACAAAAAGAAGATGGGCTCCAAAAAAATTCTTAAGAATTAGCAAATGGGCTGTACAATATTAGAAATAATGGTAGATGGGCTGTATGTTGTTTTCCACAGATTTGAGGCTGACTTGTGCGCCTACTACAGGTTGACGCGTATGCTTTCATAAAAAAAAGGTTGACCCACACTTAACGCCCTATCAACTTAGTCAACACATGAGAGCAGTGACTGTTGGATGTCCATCCAACGGCTGTCATGCTTCTTCAGTCTCTGCTCTTCATGCTCCAGCCGCTCAAACAAGCACTGGCGGGACTGCCTGCTCCCTCCTCCCGTGGCCGGCTATGCTGCCGCGCAGGCCTCACGGGGACTCCCATCGTTGGCCTAGCCATCCCTCTACTCACCCACGCCTGCTATTATTCTCCGGGGACGTAGACGAACCAGTAAACCCTCGTACTCCTCCGCGTGGGAAACAACTGCCGAGTATACCCTGGCTCCGTTTCGTTCCCTTCCTATGCCTCGCCGTCGTCCACCGCCCTGGTGCTCTCGGTGCGGCCTGGTCAACATGGTCAATGAACGACATCCATAGGAAGTGGACTGTACGTGGAGAGGCTGACAGCTGGGTCCACGACCGCACAAAGGAATTGCCTCCTCATTACGTGCAAAATAATGATTCCTTCACCTGACAGCTAGGACCCTAAGGAAGGGCCTCTGTATTTCACGAAAAAAATGTCCCCCCCCACTGACAGGTCAGACCCATGAGCTATATCTTCGCACGCAAGGAGCTTCCTCCTTATTACGCCAAAAACATGAATACCCCCCTGCTAGCTAGGACCCACCTTATTGTTGGGCTGACTTGTGGGCCGACTAAGTTGACGGGGACGGAGGGCTTTGTCAACTTAGTCAATACTCCAGTGACCGTATGATGTCCATCCAATGGCCATAGTGCTTCATCAACCTCTGGTCTTCTTGCTCCAGCCGCCCAAAGCAGCGCCGGTCGTGCCGCCTGCTCCTGCCTCCCATGGCCAGCTGTGCTACCACGGAGGCCTCACTGCCCCCATACTACTCCCACCACTGGCTAGGCCATCCCTCCACTCACCCACACCCCATGTTATTTTGCGGCGACGGCAGCCTCACACCGCAGCCGAACCAGTGAACGCTCATATCCGCGTGGGCATCCACTGCCGCGTTTTCCCCGGCTCCGCATCTTCCCCTTCCTAGGCCTCGCCATCGTCCACCGCCGTGGTGCTCTCGCTGTGGCGTGGTCAATGTGGTCAACGACCGACTTCCATCAGAAGATAACTGTACGTGGAGAGGCTGACAGCTGGGTCCATGGCAGCCGCAAGGAAGTGCCTCCTTATTACGCAGAAAATAATTATTCCTCCACCTGACAGCAGGGACCCACCGGTCGGGCCACCAGTATTTCACGAAAAAAATGTTTCCCCCTTCCCCCTGACTGCTGGGACCCACCGGAAGGGCCACCGTATTTCGCGAAAAAAACGTTCCCCCCGCTGTCAGTTCGGACCCACCGGAAGTGCCTCCTTATTACGCACAATAAAATGAATACTCCCCTGGCTAGCTGGGAGCCACCTTGGTGGGAGGCTGACTTGTGGGCCTACTAAGTTGACGGAGACGGAGGGCTTTGTCAAGTTAGTCAATATGAACGATTCTAACTCTAGTGACCGTATGATGTCCATCCAACGGCCGTAGTACTTCTTCAACCTATAGTCTTCCTGCTCCAGCCGCCCAAAGCAGCGCCGGTCGTGCCGCATGCTCCTGCCTCCCGTGGCCGGCTGTGCTACCATGGAGGCCTCACCGCCCCCTATTATTCCCACTGCTAGCCAGGCCCTACGGCGACGGCAGCCTCACACCGCAGCCGAACTAGTGAACCCTCGTACTCCTCTCCGTGGGCTTCCACTGTCGCGTCTTCCCCGGCTCCGCGTCGTCCCCTTCCTAGGCCTCGCTGTCGTCCACTGCCGTGGTGCTCTCTGCGCGGCGTGGTCAACATGGTCATGGAACGACTTCCATCGGAAGAGTACTGTATGTGGAGGGGCTGACAGCTAGGTCCACGGCGGCCACAAGGAAGTGCCTCCTTATTACGCACAGAATAATTATTCCTCCACCTGATAGCAGGGACCCACCGGTTGGGCCACCATATTTCGTGAAAAAAAACATTCGGGCAACTGTCGACCTCCTCCAGCCTCCACGGGCTCAGCAGCTGGGACCCAGCAGCTACACCTTCGCACGCAAGGAAGTGCGTCCGGGAAAAAAAACGATTCGCCCCCCTGACTGCTGGGACCCACCAGCTACATCTTCGCACGCAAGGAAGTGCCTGACAGTCGGGACCCACCTGGTCGAAGCGTACGTAGCATTGTCATTTTGGTCGCGAACGTGTACGTACATATATACTGTTCGATGTAGAGGCGCACACGTGTCATAGTAGAGGCGCGTACGTAGCATGTACACATACATACAGCAGCCAGTGTGCAAGAAAGAAAATACGGCCACGTATGTGAACATATGGGCGGGGTCTCGAACGCCTACTCGTGCATACGTACGGCCAGGACTCGTGTACATGGCTGGGTCAGAACGAAGAAACAACGTCGTTGTTGTGTTCATGGGGAGCCAACCGGCTGGGTCGGAACGGAATGCGTCGTCGTGTTCATCGGGAGGGCTTGGATGGAACAGGCGATGGAAACGAGGCCTGGCTTACCGCAGAACAGAGGAAACGGCCTTGTGTTCGACCTACCATGTTTGAAATGGGATCCTGTTCATCGGGAGGGGTCTGGTGTACCGCAGAATGGAGGAAATGGACCTCCTACGGTCGAAACGGGGGTCCTGTTGATCGGTAGGGGTGTGGCGTACCGCAAAACGGACGAAACGGACTTGTGTTGGAGCGCTACGGTCGAAACGGGGGTCCTGTTCATCGGGAGGGGTGTGGCGTACCGCAAAACAGGACTCCACGGGATACTGTTCATCTCCACCGTCGACCTCCTCCAGCCTCCACGGGCAACTGTCGACCTCCTCCAGCCTCCACGGGCTCCTGTTCATCCAGCCTCCACCGCGCGCTACTCCACCGGCTACTGTTCAACCACCCCTCCACAGGCACCCCTCCACAGTCTACTGTTCATCCAGCCCTCACGGGGCCGTCCTATTCATCTAGCCCTCCACGGGGTCTTGTTCATCCAGCCCCAACCAGCTCGGTTGATCGGGGTCCTGTTCATCCAGAGGCAACGCCACGGGGTCCTGTTCATCCACCCCCACCGCTCAATGTTCATCCAAACCCCCGGCAACGTCACTGTTCATCCAAACCCCCCTGCAACGCTCACTGTTCATCCAGAGGCAGCATCGATCGGCATCAGTTAGAAGCAGTAGCGGAGTCACTTGAGTCCCGCCAGCAGTTGTTGCCCAAGGATTTGGACACCGCCAAGCGTCTCCGGCAGGATGCCGAGGACAAGCTGAAGAATCAAGTTAATCTGACCAACCTCTGGATTAGGTTGTGGAGATGGGCATGGACGGCCCAATTTTCTCGCTTAGCCAGCCCGAGGTCCCAAGTGCTAAGCTGGGAGTCTTCTTTAGTGATCTAATCAAGAAGCTAAGAGTGCACGAAGAAGGGAGGACCAAGCGCTTTGCGACCGAGTCCCGGAAGCTTTGCTCTCAATGCCCTCTTCATGGTCTTGAGCAATATTGCATGCCGCCATCTAGACCTTGATCTCGATGACAGATTCAAGAAGCCGCCAATGAGAGCCGATGGTTGCAGCCGAAAAGGAGAAAGCCGCGTAAACGGGCCGATAGGGTTATCCAAGTTTGAGTCGCTTCTCTGGCCCTCGCCCCTTTTTCTCCTCTCCATTCGGGTCAATCCTGCGGCTGCTGATGCATGGGCCATGCCGATGCAAATAGCCTCGCCAAAATACACATGCCGGGGCGCCTATCGATGGACTCATACCAGTGCTTCGCTCAGGATTACCCTAAATAGGAGAAATACTGTACCGAGCGTTAGGTGGTGATCGTTGACATCGACAACACCGGGGCTAATGTGATTCGACTGCTGACTAAGGGAAGGGACGGGAAGGAGGGAGCTCATGCCCGCATGTTTCGTGCCCTTTCTCCGAACGGCGCCCAAATGGTGGGTACACCGTGTGGGCCGCTGGAACGGGTCTCTTGCCACCAGTGGAGATTTTCGCTTTAGCCGTGGCTATGGCGAGGTGCGGAGACCAACAATGTGGTGTGGGGATGGCCCTGCTTTGCTTCTCCATCTTTGTCGGTGCCACGGTCGATGGTGTCACCGAGATGCAGATGGCGATGAAGAGGATGCTCTACTCACACCTTCAGGTTTGCGCAAGCAACCTCCCCCTACCGGGCGCACCAAAGATGTCGCAGGAAACCACGGTCACCTATGAGTCCAGGGTGGCCCCTTGCTGGTTTGGCAGGGGGACATCACGTTGCACAACAAGTAGACCAACGTGGGGCAGCACGACAAAGATCACATGGGCAGTTTTACCCAGGTTCGGTCTACCGCGAGGCGTAAAATGCTACTCCTGCTTTAGTGGATTGATGGTGGAAAAGTGATGGTGGAGCGTAGTACGCTTGCCCGACAAGGGTTGCCTCGGGGCGGCAACGAATACGCGCGTATGGGGGTGTGAGTTATCTAACTTCCCAACCCCTCGAACCATTGCCTTCGGTCTCCTTGTCACACCCTGATTTTCATGGCACAACACTTAAGCTAACAATCATGATACAATGTGGTTTGACAAAAACTTTTGAGTGTTTTGGACCTTGCCTTGATTGGTTTTTGTCTGCTGTTTCCAAGTGCTCTAAAAATCAAATAAATCCTCCAACTCCTATACTTCATCTCCTTGCTCCAAACTCTTGAACCAATGATCATGCCATGTGTATAGGACATAAAAATAATTTCTTACAAAAATAATTTGGCCAAATAGTATTTTCAAAAATTAGTTTTTCAAAAACCCCTGAGTTGAGGTTTGCACTACAAGTACTCGACTTGGGGTGTGAAAAATCATTCAAAAGGTATATTTGAATCCTATTATATGTAGGACTCCCATAAACCACAAAAATATAATTTTAAAATTTATTTTCCTATTTTATTTAAAAGCTTTTTCTTAAGGCCAGAAATCATTTTATTGTTTCAAAAACATTTGACAAAAACCTAGGGAAACTCAGTGGACATATATTGTCCATATATAAGAGTTTCAACACATGGTCATGTTCAAAATAGGTCAAATCCCTCAAAAACCCTTTCTGGATATTACAAGCTTTTGAAATATTTACAAAGGAAATATTCTCCAACAATTCCAAGAAAATTCTAGCATGTCAAGTATGACATGCTGGATGATCTTGACAAGTATCATGTCATGGAGAATAGTATAACCCCATGAAATCCCCTCAAAACCATTTCTGTCCATTTTGAAGTTTGAGCAACTTTACATTACCAAACATGTCCAAATGCTCTCAAATCTTGTGAACATGCTCAAATGGTCTAATTATTCATCTAGACCAAATGGAACAACTTGGAGAAAATGTTATGTTGATCAAAGTGCCCCAAAACCCACTCTGACCAGAATCTAATTTGAACAACTTTGTACTACCAACTTCCTCTCCTTGACCCCAACCTTGGTGAGCATATTCACATGACCAAATGAGGCCACTACACCAAGTGGTGCATCAAGGAGAAGTGATTTGCTCAACTAGATCTACACAAGTTCATTTCTGCTAATTTCTAGGGTTTACAAAAGTTGCATTGGCAACTTTGCCCAAGTGGACTCAACCTTGGTGGAACCTATTATTATCTCATTCCATTTGACCCTGTCAAGCCTCATGACAAGAGGAGTTCATCTTCTTGCCCAAACCAGCAACAAACACCTTCTGCCATTTTACTAGAACCCCTGTTTTGACCACTTACACTCTTCTCCATGGCCTCAACTTTTTACCACAGCCCTTCCTAGTCCCCTTGCACCTCCAGTAGCAATGGCAAATCCATAGCTCAATTATTGGAGGGGTAAAACCCCACTTACTCTCTCTGGATAGCCCATTTCCCTCTCTCCCTCAACCACTCTCCTCTCTTACTGACTGTCCAGGGCATCCAAGGCCTTCTCCCCTTTGTTTACTCCTCCCTAAGCAACCTAGACACAAGTGGCCGCACCCTACAAGCCAAAGGCATGCCCTGACATGCAATTGGCGTGATCCAGAGTGCGCTACAGTGCACGCCCGCACTGTAGCCGCCCCCTTCCAACCGCCTCCGGCCACCTCAGGCCTCCCCGGCGCGCCCGACGATGCGCCTCGACGTCTGTGACACGCCACGCCTCTGTCCTCCTCCTTATTCTCTCTCCTCTCGCCCTAGCTTGCACGCACGCCGGCCGCCCAAGTGCTCCAATGAGCAAACTCATATGCGCGATGCTCTGGCCCTTCCCCGCTATCTCTCTTCTCTCCCCTCACCCTAAACCAACCCCACGAGCACCCCAGACACGCACACGCGAGCCCCCGTTACCACTGGCAAGGGCAACAACCTCGCCGGCGCACCTGTCCATGGTGCACCTTACCACCTTCTATTTAAGGCCACCCCCGAGCCCCCTCTCTACTCCTTTGGCCTTCACTCCCTCCCATGCACCCCCTGGACCAACCCACTCCCCTCGCGCTCTCCATCCGCCACCATGGCCGGACCCTTGCCGTCGGCCCCCTCCTAAATTTGCACCCAACACTCCTCCTCCCCTCCTTTCTCCACCAGGCGAGCCCCCTGACCACAAAGGAACCCCTCACCACTTATCCCTCTACTTCGGTGCCCCGTAGCACCAATGCCGCCATCGCCATCGGCCTCTCCCGCTGCGGCCAACACCCTACTCAACCCGGTGGCCCTGGGTGACCGTGCCACCAACGGTCGGATGCGGCCGGGTCCCCTGAGCACGCCGATGGGCGGAGCATCGCCGGAGATGCCCTGCAGCGCCGGCAAGCCGTCGTCGACACCGCCCCTGCCTCTCCCCTGTTCGAGCGGGAGGATGTGGATGAACTTGACGGACGGGGCCCGCCTGTAAGTGACCTGGCAGCCGGGCCACGCTGGCAAGTGGAGGCGGGTTCGCCCTCTCCTGCCGTAGACGTCGCCCTCTTGCCCACGTGGCCGAGCCGTTGGGCTGGCCCAGTGCGCTGTGGCGTTATGCTGCACTCGGTGCGCAGTATAGGTATAAATCCCCCCTCCTTTGTCTTTTTCTTTTTCCTGAAAATTGTAAAATATCCCAAATATTCATATTGCTTCTAAATTTGATGAATCAAATTTCTAATGGCTCCATAAATCAAGATCTATTTAATGGGCCACAGTGGACATTTTTGTTGTTCTTGGTTTTTACTGGACCCTTTAAAAAGGTCATTTATCCACATAAGTCTAGTTCAAAAATCCATATTATATTCATTTCAACTCCAAATCCAGTGAAACCAATTTCTAAATGTTTCTAAAATCATGCTTGATTTAATGGGTACTTTTACTCATTTTATAAAAAGTCATTCTGTAGAAAACTTGCAGATCCATTAACTCCGTTGTTTCCATCATATTGAAATGTTCAGAAATATCCACTAATCTAATCCCAATGAAACCACTCTGGTTATTTTTCATATAACCAGGGATGTCCTAGAAAAGTAAACTTCATAATTTTTAGAGCACTTTTATTTTCTGCCTTGTTGAGTTGCTTATTATCATTGCTTTCGACGATAGTTGACGAAGTAGACGAAATGCTCGGGGTTGGACCAGAGATATTTGAAGACCTCGAAGACTTTGTTAAAACAGGCAAGCAACCCTTTGACCATGTCTATGAAACCATTTTTATGCATGTCATATAGCACCATATTGTTGTTGCAACGGAATCATCATGAGATGGTAACCACTTTGATGGTTTGCCACCGTACTTCCTCGTTGATACTTGCATTGTGCATGACCCTACCTCCTTATGAGGGTTATGCTGGTGGGGGTAGATAGGATGCTAAGTAGTGCTACGCAAAGAGGGACGGGGATATGAATGGTGATGGAGACAAAGTATTTTCAAAATACTTTTCGAAAACCCCATCGGGTGCCACTTATGCCCGGGGGAGATGATGAGTTGCATAGCCACATGATGACGAAGTGGTGTACCGAGGCAAGTGTGTGTTGTTTTCAAAACGGATTGGTTTAAGTTGCGACCGTTATTCCAACCTTACATGCGCAACCACTCTACCCTTGTATGGGAAAGGGCATTATTGATTACCTAGGCCGATACTAGCTTGGAGCCTGCATTACTAGTGACGAGGGAGAGTTGGTGCTTTCTCTCGGGACGGGGTCGTGCCAGGTAGGGCGGCCATGACTGTTTTTACAGGGCACCGGATACACCGTTGTGTCCCCTCTCGGATGTTACGATCTTGAGTGAGTCTCGCATGATGTACATCGTGAGGATACGGAACAACGAGTGGACTCCTTGTTAGTGTCGTCTAGGGAAAGGTAGTGATAGGGTGCTTACCCCGGGTACTTGAGGTACCACGGGTCATGGATGACATGGAAGTTCCCCGGATCTTGTGGGTAAAGTGTGCAACCTCTGCAGAGTGTAAAACTATTCAAATAGCCGTGTCCACGGTCAAGGACAGTTGGGTAACCGCTCTTGGGCTACGTCCACTTGTTTACAGACCAGTGTGTGTGATTGGATAAATGGGAAAAAATACTTGGGTCAAGTCAAGGGACTTGACATGATTGAGTTGGGTTGATGCCCACTCTATTTATGTTGATATCTGTAACCTGTACTCACGTTTAGTTGAATTCTTCTGATGCATCTCTTACAAATTGTTGAACATGTCATTGCACTCAAAACTAGCTTTCTGCAAAAAAATACCTATATCATGCATTGTTGTGCCTTGTTCCAATCATGGGTTGCTTGCGAGTACATTCAAAGTACTCATTGGCTTGCCACTGGTTATTTAATTGACCAGGCATGGAAGAACAGGAGTTCGAAGAAGAGTTCTTTGGAGACGAACATGTGAGTTAGGACGCTTCCCAGTCAGAATGCCTGTAGGGTTAAGGCAGATGGCATGGTTCCAAGTTGTTATTGAAGATTTCCGCTGCGATGATACACTCAAGACTTGACCATAATGGTCCTACTTGTGTAAAACGGTATGTGTGGATGTAAGACTCTTGTTATTCAGCTTCTGTGTGTTCAGGGAGCATTGATCTCTGGGATCACTGTACACGTGCATTCGGTGATCTCGACTTATGAGTCGGGGTCCCCACACTCCTTTTATAGGTTAAGGGTTCCCACAGTGGCAAATCAGTCATTAGATGTTGATAAGATAGCAAATAGTGCTACCATACCTAACTCTGCAGGCTGACAAGGCGCATTTAATGCGCCGCTTAACGTCATGTCGATGGTTGCCCAACAAGGATTATTGGGCTATCTCGCTAGCTCCACGCCTGCTCACCTGACACATCATAGGGCAGGTGTCATCTATTGGTTTTATTGGTAGAAAGGGGCTACCATGTGGTTTGCACCGCACTGATCGATGACGTGTCTCGTGGTGGAGTGGTCGATGAGGTTATCTCGCCTTGGGGGTGGCCTCACCCCTTGTCGGGCTCGCTTGCCCGGCAAGGGAGGCTTCTTTCTTGATGATATCTTGCTTCTTTGGCTTGGCCTTGGTCTCTATGATCTGCTGGTTGGTTCTTCGAATCCCTTGGTTTCTTGTACATCTTGGTTTAATCTTTGCTTGTCCGTGCGCGAGTCAGGGGAAAACATATACCCCCGTATATTTTCCCCGACACTGATTTGTTATAGATTACTTTCAACTACTTTATGAACATCAATGCTAGCTGTAGGAAATGCAAGATTTTAGCTCTCATGCCTTTGAAGAGAGTATATTAGCCTCAATAACTTGTGTTATGGATATTGCAAGTAATCGCTCTCCTCTCATGCCTTTGAAGACATGTTCTAGTGTCTTCGTTTCACTCATTTCTGTGCGTATATGTAGTCTTATATGGAGTAAAATATCGAAAACCATCTTTCCGAATGGAGGTAGTAATAAAATATTTGGTTTATGTTTGAATTAGAACCAGGTCCGCAGTGTAGATGAAGTTCTCAAAGTCATGCCTTGTGAACTGGAAGACCTGAGGATGAGTTCTATTACTAAACTATCCAGCTACTGTGTCCTTGTCGCCAGGTGTCATGAACTAGTGTTTTCCTGTAGCATTGTTGTCAGGCGTGTTCTCGATGGTGTACTTCACCACAACAATTTCCTACCTGTGACTTGGATTACGAAGGGTGTGGTTCTTGTAAAGCTTCCTGAAAAATCTGATGCGGACTGTCTTCATCGTCATGTTTATGAGTGGAAAGACCACTCTGTTAGGTTCTCCAAGGTTGACGAGATGGCGATGGTGCTGGTAGACATCTCTCACGAAGTCCGTGGCCTAGTCAGTTATGTGGGGTACTTCTCGTAGGTCGGTGGCAAGAAATAGAGTGTAGATTTTAATTAGTGCAACTTTGCTTGTTTGTAGTAAGTACTAATGTTCAGTACTTGATTTGTGTGTGTGAACCCTGTATTGTTTAGTACTGCCACTTTTGTTGTGTGGTGAGTCATGAGAACAGTCTATGTTAATGTCTGTCCACTCAATTCAGTCCGTATATTTTGAAGTATCTAGGCCATCTTGTTAGTGAGGATGGTTTATCAATTATAGTTACACTCCAATATCTATATGCATTGCAGGGTTTATCGCACCCACCAAAACTTCCAGTCACATGGATGTTCGGTCCATATGATTTGTCACGACCTTTGGACTGTCCTACTTGTGGGAGTAAGCGGGGGCCCTGCATCCCACCCGTAATTGGACGATCTACCTTCTGTTTAGAACTTGAACATAGTGATTTCCTGGTAAGGATTCACTCGTGTCACATCAAGTCAATCTTATTGATTTACTGTCTAAATCTTATTGATTTATAATGTCATGTTTTCTTACTTTTGCTGCAATTTTACGATGCAGGTTTCGCCATATGACATTCGTTACAGAATAAACCATTTGTTTTGCTCCATGATGGTTATTTTTGCAGGTTTCACTTCTTATGTCGTGTCAGTAATGAAGGCACTGTCCATCACTTATATTACTGGACAACAGCTCAGTCTGATCCACCGGAGGATTGGGCACCGACCGCATTAGCGGATTAGGCTGATCTACCGGAGGATTGGGCACCGACACGAGCACCTGCTCTGACATCAGCACCAGCTCAACAAGGAGCACCATCTCCGAGAGTAGCAGCACTACCAGTCACACCGGCACGAGCACCAACAACGGCTCCGGCACCTACACCAACACTTGAAGTTGCACTTGCATCTGCTCCGGCCCGTGCAGCGGAAACGAAACTAGCAGTTGCACCGGTAACAGACTGGGCTGTAGTTCGCACTACATATACCAAAGTCCTTACAAAAGCTGACATCTCCACCTTCTTCGTAAGCATTGGCCGCCCTAGTGCTGCGTTCTTTTTCTTTCCATGTTGTTTCACATGATTCACTGTATTGATCTAACTGTTTGTTTATGTCTTCTTGCTTGCAAACAGCGAATTCCTAGAGCAACGAGGGAGTCGTTCAATAATATGGGTGACCGTGGCCAAGTTTCTATTACCATGCGCAGCCTTGGTGTGAATGAACCTACTCAATATACCATAAGTACAAAGGATGGTCGCATGATGATTGATGCTAAAGGATGGTCAAGGTTCAAAACTAAATCAAATCTTGCGGTATGGGATGATGTCAAAATGGAACTTTCTCGACAAGGAGAGATGGTCCAAATCATCTTCGAAATTCCTCAGTAGCAGCACCCAACTTCCGAACTAATCTATCCTCCGAGAGGTTTTGATATAATAATATGGCATGGTGAAACAAGTGTCCTATGTGTATAAGTAGTATGACAATATTATTTATCACATAGGATATCGTGAAGGAATTGCAACTATGATTGCTGGTTAGGAACTGTCATTCAGTTCCATTCTAACAGCTGCCGTGGTTTATTTAATTTTCTGTATTCGCCTTGACACAACATCTAAAACCAGCGTCGTATTGATCGATTGCAATATGAAATGCGCTGAGTTAAAACACATGGGCACCCAAACATGTAGGCCCACCGGCCTGTGGCCCAAAGTCCAGAACTGTGAGACTGTCTGAGTATTATATTCTCAGCTGAACCCCCATATTATGTTATATATATTCCCCTTGGTTTTTCTTATGTATAAAGTTGTGATATAAAAGAATTTTATATTTCTTTACATAGGAAGTATCTCCCTGACGAAAATATATTTATGTGTAACTAGTTACTCCTGCCTTCCTACTTCCTTTCGCTGATATGTGGGGCATCCGGCAACGGGGTCCACATGCCATGCACCAAATTAGAGTGCACAACTGCACGGTAGACTCACCTCGGTCGTAGCGCCACAGTAATGCCCAATGAGCCATCAAATCACAAAACCCCCACCTTTCCAGCTTTAGCAGTAAGCTGGACGGACGAAGCAACAATATTTCACTGGGCCTGAATCCCCTTCTCCCTCGTCTGCTTGTTCAGACAAAACCCCCTATCGGTGATTGCATAGGGTTTTCTCATGGAGAACCAGGTACGAATTCTTCATCCATCCCCCATAAATCCAAGTCCCTTGGTCGTTGGTAATCCTTGGATGGCAGTGGCTACCGTTGATTCATTCTTCTTCATACTGAATCTAGTGTGTTTCATTTGTAGTGCCCATAGTGCGAGGACCCTACAGGTTTCTGCGCCCTTGGCAAGATGCCACACTTGTTCCTTCTCATCATTACATAGGATTTTAAAACATGCACAATATGTTCCTAGAATACTCTTTTCTATCCGGGAGGGTGGTGGTCTTTGAACATGTTGTCGACTAATTTGGAAAGTTGGATTGCTATATATTTGGATAAAAGGTACTAGTTCATGGTCAACACTGACGTGAAGGAGGAAAATATTTCTAGATTTGGACACCGAATACATTGTGTTCTCATATTATTCTTCCTGCAGTGCATTCCTTGCTTTGCCAAAACACATGTACACAAGATGGTCGGCCTTGCCATAACTGAATACACTAGTTTAATGGTCACAATGAAGACACGCCATGGATATAAGTTCTGAGTGGGGTTCATGAACTAAGAAGATCACTGCTTTTTTTATGGCCAAACTTGGATAAACTTTTCAAGTGTTACAGACTGAAAGTTGGCGCACGAATGTTGATGGAAATAGCAGAACCTGGTCTCATCTTCACTGTGATCTTCCACCCCGACGTCGTTCCGGTAGTCCATCCATGTTAGTTTTGTATCTGGTTCTTGCTAGTTGCCGCGATTACTTCTTAATCCACATATTTTGTCTACCTAATCACAATTTAACTTTAGAAGTAGCAACGATTTGTGATTCCCTTCTCTCATGAAGATGCTACTTATAACTACTATTCTTATAATTGGTGGCACGTGTAGGTTATTTCAAAGTTAAGCACGCTACTCCTTCATTATTCTATAAGAACTCGACTGTTACTAATGGCACTGAAGTTGACTGGGACTACCTCCACCAGTTCCTACACTTTATTGATCGTCTTGAGGTCCTTGTGGGGCGTTTCAATGGTGGAAGGCCATGTGGGATATGTGTGCCACTGCTGCACATGGTGAACAGGTCCAACTATGTCGAGAAACTTATGGCATGAGCTGTTTTCTATTATATATGTTGTTCATAAACTCTTGCTTATACACTGTTTTACATCTGTGATCTTCTCAAAAAAAACTTGATTTCCCTTGGAGGTAAAAAGATAATTATACATGGGTGGTCTCCAATAATGAAGGCCCGTCCATCTTGGAGAATATGATAGAAGGTTATGCTCATGCTTTTCCATGGCTCTAAAGCGAATATCCTCTTTATTGACCACATAGTGAGATGAAGACGCTTTCGAAAGGTTGTGGATGCACGGGGTGGCACCTGGGCCTTGTCCAGGGGCTCGGTGGCCTCACCCTTGGTTAATTGTGGGCAAAGTAGCAATATTCAAGGCGCTCTTTGTACGGTTGAACCTGTATTAGTACTCATGCTGCTTTCAGCTATGGTTGTTAAGTGCCCCTATTGGTTTAAGTTAAGGTTGTTAAGTACGCCTCTTGCTTTTACAGTCTGTTGTGTTTCTTCAGTGCTGTCTTCTTCCAGCCGCCAAAACCAAACCAGCGCCGGTGGGGCCGCCTCCTTCCGCCTCGCACGGCTGGCTGCGCCTCAGTGCACCCATCACCACCGCACCGTATCCTAAATTGTTAACGCCGACGTCCGAGGCCTCGTCGTTGTCCTCAGTGCACTATGGTGCGCTCGCCGTGGCGCTGTTCTCTCGCGTTGTCAACATGGTCAACAAACAAGAGGAATCGGGAGAGGACTGTATGTGCAGAGGATGACAGTAGCGGGCCACCATGTCCCTGGCCATACGAAAGCAAGTTCCTCATTTTTTGTTATATACTCCATTGTCAGTGTCTAGAAAAACAAAATGCTTCCTCCTAGTGGTTTGCTAACATCTGGGACCCACGACATTGTCAGCATATAGTCAATAGACAAGAGAACAACACAAGATCGGCTGACACCTGGGACGTAGCTGCTTGAGCAGTATCTTTTTTGTTATTTTTGAGATGGAGCAGGGTTTCAACTGGGCTGTGGCCCGTCTAGCCCAGGCTTATATTGTACGTTCACCACATGACCAACCCAGCTATTTTTTCTTTGTGAAAATGAGCCCAGTTTATTTTTCCTGAAGAATAACCAATCCAGGCCTACTTATTTTTCTACGCCCTGCTGGGCTACAACTCTTTCAAGGTGGCTGCAAATCTTGAAAGAAATATGAAATGGGCTGTAAATATAAAAAACAGACGACAAATTGGAAATTACTTTCAAATTTCTGATTTTTTTCAGATTTTCAGATTTCAAGTTCACTAGGCTCGACATTTTCAGATTTTCTAATTTAAATATATCTTCAAAGTACTTTAAATCTGGCTCGACATTTCGGTATTAAAAATAGTTTGGACCCCATTGAAATATGCAAAATTTCGTTTAAATTTTTAACCATGGGCCTGGCCAACAAAAAACGGACTGTAATAAATTGCATAAGAACTTGCAATGAACTGTAAATTATTTAAAAAATAGGGAATGGTCTGACTTGTGGGCCTATTAAGTTGAAGCGTATGCAAGATTTGTTTACTTATTATATACGTTAACAAATGGTTCTAGCAGACGTGATTGTTGGATATCAATCCAATGGCCGTCCTGCTTCTTCAATCACTGATCTTCTTGCTCCAGCTGCCAAATCTAGTGCCGGCGGGACCGCTTGCTCCCGCCTCCCGTGGCCGGCTGTGCTGCCGCGCAGGACTCATCGCCCCCTACTACTCCCACTGTTGGCCAGGTCATCCCTCTTACTCTCCCACATCCCTCCACTGTTGTGGCTTTGCCTCCTCCGGGCCATTCCCTTCTTGGGTCTCGCCGTCGTCCATCGCGTTGGTGTTCTCGGCATGGCGTGGTCAACGTTTGTTAACAAATGAGAGTTGGGACCCACATGGTCCATGGCCGCACGCAAGCAAGTACCTCCTTATTACACCAAAAAGAATGAATCCTCCCTATGAAAGCTGGGACCCAGCAGCTATATCTTGGCATAGAAGGAAGTGCCTCCTCATTAAGCAAAAACTGACGAGTGCTCCCCATGACAGCTGGGGCCAACCAGATTTGTAGGCTGACTTGTGGCCCTACTAAGTTGACACATACGCAGGGCTTTATCAACTTAGTCAACAAACGATTCAATCACTTGTGACCATTGGATAGTTAACATCCAACGATCGTCCTTGTTCTTCAACCATTGACTTTCTTGCTCCAACTGCCCAAACCATCACATGCACCTACGTCCCGTGGCCGACTATGCTGCCGTGCAGGCATCATCGCCCCCTACTACTCCCATCGCTAGCTAGGCCATCCCTCTACTCATCCACACCCCCTGTTATTCTGCGACGACGTCAGCCGCACACCACAGTCGAACCAGTCAACCATCGTACTACTCTCCGCATGTTTCAAGGCTCCGTGTTGTTCCCTGCCTCACCGTCCACCACCTGGTGCTGTCTGTGTGGCATGGTCAACGTGGTCAACAAACGATAGCTATCGGAAGAGGATTGTACACCGTGAGGCGGACAGATGGACCCACCAGCTACATCTTCACATGCAAGGAAGTGCCACCTTATTACGCGCAAAAAAAGAATCGTCCCCCTGTCACCACGGACCCACCATCAAGATCTTCGCACGCAAGGAAGTGCCTCCTTATCCTCCCTGACAACCGGACCCACCCGGTCGAAGTGTACGTAGCATTGTCATTGTGGTCACAAACGTGTACGTACATACTGGTCCATCGGTCTTTCTTCCACATTGAACTGTGGCCCAGTAAGGAGCGGTAGTTGTTCAGGCAGTGCCGTATATATCATGTACACATACGTATAACCACGCTACAAGAAAGTAAATATGGCTACGTATGTACATATGGGTGGGGTCTCGAACGTGTACATCGATGGCCACCACCGAGGCCGTCCGAGCACTCCAGCAGCCTCCCCCTCCTCCCAAAACCTTGCCTAGCTTCTAGCCTGAGCCGGAGAATCTCTCCTTGCCCTCCCATGGCCGAAGCCTCGCCGCGGTGCTCCACTCAAATTCGGCTGTCCCGAGCCTCCTCGTGCTTCCCCGACTCCCCCATCGTCTTCCCCTCATCCCACTGAGCCGCCCCACCCCCTCAGTATCGCCGGAGACGGCCACACCAGCGTGAACCACCACTGGCGCCCGCCTTCTGTCCTCCTCAGGGCGCAGCCCGCCGCTGCCGTCCCAGGCCTCCCCAGCGACCCCTTCCCCGCTGAACGGGTGCGGCACTGCCCTGCGACCCCGCCGGTGTGCTCGGCCGGGCCAGAGCTCACTGGAGCCGACCAGCCCCTCCCCTGCCGCGGCTGTCCCTGCCTCCTCTGTTTCGCTCAGGAGCGAGCACGGTAGAAGAAGACACGAGCGTTGACCTGGCCAGCTGGCCAAGCAAGCCCCATCCCCTGCGCATGGACCCCCTTGTAAGCCTCTAAGCCGCCGGCCCCGTGTTGGCCAGTCCACGCTGACGTGGATAAGTGGCAATATATTCTGCAGAATACGTTTTCGCTGACCGAAAGCGTGTTTCTGTTTTGCGCTTCTGTCTTATCCACTCAGGGACTTATTTGTGATAAAATTTTGGCAGAAAACTCCCTGAACTTCAACCCTCCATAACTTTTTATTCGTAACTCCAAATGAGGTGATTCCAAAGCCTACTTCTTTGTTTCGTCGAGCCTGTTCTGTTGGTCATGCTTTCACTATGGTTTAACACTGTGAAAATGAACTTTATGCCCTTGCCCTTATTCAGCGCCTCCGAGAGAGCATGTTTTCCGGCGATTCGTTCCACGAGTTTCTAACACTTCTCCCTGGTGCCTTCCTCATCCCCAGGCAAGCCACAATACCCACTTGCATGATAGTCATGCAGTAGCCATGGTTTTAAACTTGAATCTTTAATAAATGTTTGCTTGTTGAAAACTGGGTTATCGTTATTCCGGCGATGTTCAGATTTGCACGTTCACTTTTGCGCTATGTTGTCTTGTACTCCGTGATCATGTTATACCTGCGAGTATTTCCTTTCATATGTTTATGCTTGCTGGTAGTAAATGTCGATGTTGGTGATGGTCATGCTAGTCAGTATGTCATGCTTAGTGGATATTATTATTGTTGATATGGTGGATAGTTATGTGATACCCTCATGATGATGTTGATATCATGTTCATGCATTTTATCATGGCTCAGCATATTTGCATTCAAGTTAACGGGATCAAATTGAACTTGAACAATTGTTGGATGGATCATGGTGCTGCTGAATCAATGCTGACTAGTAACCACGCTTACCGGTATGGGACGGTCCTAACTGGGTCTATTGTCGTGCCTCTCACCGGTGCCTCTAACGAGGGAAGGTTATGGGTGTGCTGTGCCCTGGCCCGGTATGCAGGCATAACCTTGTGTGCCCATTGTTGAGTTATTTTAGTTTTTCGATCCGTGTCCCTGTGTGGGACAGGCCATGACGGTGGTCGTTGTGTCTGGAGGTAGGCACGAGGCCACCCATGACTTAGCTCAGTGAGGAGTGAGTCGGAGTGGCCGGGAGAGTGTCATGGCAATAGATCGGTTTTGTCGGAACGTCGTTGGTCCACCCGAATGGGAGTGCAAGGCCATGGGTTCTGTAGTGTGGGTACAGTGTACCAACCTCTGCTGAGTGTATATTAATCTATCAATAGCCGCGCCCGCGGATAAGGGCCCAGGTCGAAAGTAGGTCACACCATGAGTCAACAGTAATAAGAATAATGTGCTTAATAACAGTGAGATAAGTGGGTTGTGATCGCCATAAGGATCACAGGCCATATAGTGGTCAGGTTGTGTTCGCCGTAAGGATCACGGGCCATGTAGTGGTCGTGTTGTGATTGCCGTGAGGATCATGGGCCAACTGTTGGTCGGGTTGTGATCGCCGTAAGGATCATGGTGGTATTGAGGATACTGAGTTGTTGTCTATTCGTGATGTTGTACGATAATCGTGGGTAAAGGTCAAGCTCCTTGTGGTCATTTAATGATTACTACGGTATTGTTTTTGTTGGCGTTCTTGGAACGGGGCTTCCCAGACTTGCCTGCCTGCGGCCTGCGGCGTGGCTCAAGTGGGGGCCCAATGCAGCCCAGCTTCATCAGCTCAAGCTCAAGACCCTCGCGAGGGGCCAAGCCTCGCGGGGCGGACGACAGAAAGCTTCCTCAGGAGCAGTCTCCTCAGGCAGGCTCATGAGAAGGCGGAGAGATCAAGGCAGGGCACCTCCCGAGGGGCCCGTGACGCAAGCCATGACGATCGAGGACCAGGCGGGCGCCGGCCTGCGCAGTGTCCTTGTTTCCCTTTCGGTGCAAAGGGGGCAAGCACAGGCCAAGGCATCAGGCAAAGGTTACCGTTTTGGTGCAACAAGACCAAGACCAGCAGAACAGCAGGATGGAGGTCATCGTGGAGCCCAGGGCGGCGTCACCGTCAGAGCCTTTAGCAGCCGAAGACCAACTTTAGTCAGGATAAGTGTACCAGATGTTCCCCTTCAAAATGGCCAATTGTTGGCGCCCTTCCTGCTCATTATTCGGGAAGAGGCCCAGGGCCTCTTCCTATAAATAGGACTAGCCACCGCAAGGTAGGAGAGAGATCATCTGGAGCTCAACCAGAGAGAGAGAAGCGACTGAACTCACCCAAGCAGTTCATCGCACCAGCTCAAGAATAGCCCCTCACGAGGCTGTTCTCCCTTTGTACTGTTCATCATCAGCCCAGAGGCAATCCACCACACCACACACTGGAGTAGGGTATTACATCACAATGGTGGCCTGAACCAGTATAAATCTCGTGTCCCTTGTGTGTTCATCTTTCTTGCTTAGATCTTTGCGAGACTTCGAGACGAGATCTGGTAGTGGAGAGATCTTTGTGCGCACGCCAGTGTTCGAACCTCAAGGGTCTGCCGGAACCCGAAATCCGTCAGTTTTTACCAAGCTTGATTTGATCCTGAGATGATCGTGTGATGTCCAAGGTTGGTAAGTGATGCATGTGATGGTTACGAGGTAACCGAGCAGAATAAGTGGTGCATATGGTGTCATCATGTTGCATGCTAGTATTGTCGGATTAGTATGTTCATGTTGAGTTAGCTGTATCATATTTCTGTTGGTCATGCCATGTTATTCTAATGATCTCATGATAATTCCTGTTTAAACCTGTAATTGCCAGGCTTTTGTTTGTCTTGAATGCTTCTGGTTTTTGTGAGCTTGCAAGTACATTCAATGTACTGACCTAGCGTGTCATGCCAGTTTGCAGGTCATTCCGGATTTGATTGCTTGCTCTCCATGGAGTCCTTGTTTGCGAGCTAGGATAAGCGTTCCAGCCAGAGTCCCTGCAGAGTGGAGTTCACCACCATCTTCGTTGTTCCGCTGCTAGAGTTATTCCGCTACTTCGAGTTGTTTTACTGGTTGCATAGAGCAACTGAGGATGTCCTAGTGTCGCCGCGCCGATGTTATTCATTGTAATATAGGAGACCTCGTATTCATATTCATGTAACAATAGAAGGCTGGTTTGTTCTACGCTAAGCAGTGCCGTATTCCAGAAGACTTCTCCTTGATCTCTAGGCTGGAATACGGGGTGTTCCGGTTTTCTCTGAGCCGGGGTGCCACAACCACTGTAGCTTGCCACCTCCTGTGTGCCACTGTGGCAACTCCTTTGTGTATAAAAGGAGGCCCGAGGCGCATAGAGAGAGGATTCAGACTTTTCGACAAAGCACGCATCGTAGCTTGTTCAAAAGCTCAAGAACACACGTATAACCACACAAATCCGGACTAGGGTATTATGCATCTCTGCGGCCCGAACCTGGATAAAAAATGCCCTATGTGCTAACAGCTCAACTTGCTCTTCGTGCAACTAACCCCCCGTCGAACGTAGAAGGGATCCTTGTGACCCCATAGGTGATCACTTTCCCCGACATCTTTGGTGCACCAGGCAGGCGGAGTTGGTTGTGAGAATCTGGTCCGTTAGTTAGTGTAGCAGTTTGTTCGTCGCCATGGCACCGAAGAAGAAGATGACTGCAGCGATCAACCTGTCTGGGGCCGCTCCGCCCGCACCCGCGCGAATGGGTGACGTGGCGGGCGCCAGCGGTGGGGGAGATCGAGATCGTCCACACCATCCGAATACAAGGAGTCGGGTAGACGGCATCCTCCGCAGCGGCGACGGTGGCCGGCACGCCGCTGTGCCCAAGGCGAGAGCTATGCCGCCCGTGGATGGTGCAGGGACCTCCAAGGGCAGGATGTCGACCCCTCCAATGCAGGCGCTGCAGTCCTCTCTGCTCGTGCGCGATGAACCGTGCCGCGATGATGAGGACCCTGGGAGTCGCCACGGCATGAGCCCTCAGCGTCACTCTCAAGACACGCAGGGCCGACGTGCACACCATGATGCAGACAAAAAGAGTGTGGCCACGGAATCGTGATGGTACTCCTTCTATTATCATTAGAAGTCTGAGTTCCTGCTATTCCTCGCGCCTGTCACTGCCACCCACGCGAGCGGAAGCGCTGTTGCAAGCGCAACTGCTCCTCAACTTTCCTCCTGCCTTGGAGAAGCAAGAAGAGTGGAGGGCTGCTATCCAAAGCCTTATTGGCCATGCCAACAGGGATGGCCATCAGGGAGCAAGCCCCTCGCGGCGCCGAAATGACGAGCCAACACGTGCCGGCAGTGGAAGGGTCAAGGGCACCGCAACCACGGTGCACTCCCCTCCACCACGGTCGGCCTGTCGGGGCGACACCCTGGACAACGTGTCCACGGCATCACAACAACCACGGACGCACCTTGACCAGCGTCAAGTTCTTCAAGAGTGCCTCAAGAAGGACGCACGGACTACTATCAAGTGGCGACGGCAAGCACGTCACCAGTCTGATAGGCGTGCTGGGCCCATTGAGTACAGGCCTGCGCCGGGGGATGCTAGCGACTTGCCATATGCAATCACTTGTCCAGCATTCACCCGTGAGCTGTGGCAGTTCTAGTGGCCCAACACCCGCACGTTCAAACCAGAGGTCCCAGATAAGTACGATGGAAAGACTCACCCTTCTGAGTTCCTAAGTGTTTACACTATCGCGATGCAACCTGCCGGAGCACGAGATGATAAGATACTTGGCAACTATTTCCCGTTGGCACTTAAGCCCAACGTTAGGTCATGGTTGATGCATCTGCCGATAGATTCCATTTCTTCTTGCTCCGTCTTGTGCCACGAGTTTGTTGGTGCCTTCACGAGCGGCCACGTAGCTCCTGGGCAGGCAAGTGACTTGCACGTGATCCCTTAGAGAGAGGGCGAACCCTTGCACAAGTACATACAGAGGTTTAGCCGTGTGCAGTACAACATCCCCAATGTTCATCCCGCCGCCGTCATCAGCGCATTCCACCAGAACGTGCACAATCAAAATATGCATGAAGAGTTGGCCATGAACAAGGTCGCAGATGTTGCCGAGCTGTATGTTCTAGCTAAAAGACGTGCCCGAGCGGAGGAAGGAAGGAAGTACCCCGACGAAGACGCCGATGTCAGGACCCTGACTCAATGCCACATCGATCTAGCATGTAACACCTCATATCACTTTGCGGCCTCACGCACGGTATTCCCACGGGTGTCGCCTTACCTTTGCCCAGGACCGTTTGCGCCTTTTGGCACACGTATATGATAGTGTCGCTAGCATCAATATGATAAGGAGCCTGGGCTGACATGGCTAGTCGTAAACCCAAAGTGGCACAAACTTACAGGGACAGGCATCCATGACCCAGCATCGAACGTGTCGGTCATCAGCGAGTGAATCCAGGCTGTAGCACTGGGCTAGCAGGACTCCGGTGAACCGGGCTGTAGCGGGCTGACAGGACTCCGGTACTCAATGCGTGACATTTCCCCGAAGGGACAAACACAGGAACGAAGAAGGACACATGCCGGCCAGCCTAAGTGTTCCGGAGCAGTAGCAAGCTACCATGGCTAAGTGGAGACACTAGGAGACATTTCCCGGTAAGAGAGGCTACTAAAGATAAACAACTAGATAGTCAGATCCCACACATACCAAGCATTTCAATAACATACACACAATATGCTCGATATGTGCAAATACAACATGGCATCACAACATGACTCTACGACTCAAGTATTTATTCAATAGGCTCCAAGGAGCGAGATATTACAAACATAGGTCTCATGACCCAACATTCAGAGCATACAAATCAAAGCACATGTGGAAGCTTAACATGTCTGAGTACAGACATCTACAAATGAAAAAGGCTGAGAAGCCGGACTATCATCTAGATCCTACCGAGGGCACAAGATCGTAGCTGAGGTAACAAGCTAAACGTCGAAGTCCACGCGGAACTACTAGCGAGACCGAGGTCTCTCTGCAAAAACATAAAATAGGCAAACGTGAGTACAAATGTACCCAGCAAGACATACATTAGAACTAACTACATATGCATCATTATCAACAAAGGGGATGGTGGGGTTTAACTGCAGCAAGCCAGCTTTGACTCGGTGGCTATCCTGAACTACGACTGCAAATAACTCTTTTGAGGTGGCGCACACGAGTCCACATATTCACCATATCAATACACCACTATGGATCCGCTCCCGTCTCCCTACGAGAACGCCATCCATAGCACTCATGCTTATCTTGCGTATTTTAGAGTATCCACTTTCACTTGTCTATGAACTGATATAGGCAACCCAGAAGTCCTTTTCCGCGGACACGGCTATTCGAATAGATGATGTTAACCCTGCAGGGGTGTACTTCTTCACACACGCTCTCACCACTTATCGCCGTTTACACGACATGTACTCGGCAACCTTCAAGCAGAAGCCCAACGAGGGTGTCGGCCATGGCCTACCTAAACACTCAAGTCTCTAGTCCAGGTTTATCACCTATTCGGGTTCCATCCATGAGGAGATCCGGCCGGAGTTCGCTCACAGCCCCAAACGATGTGTACAGGGTTCCGTGACACCAAACGGGCGCCCGGTATACCCGGCCACATGCCTACCGCATCACAGCCCACCCCTCCGGTCAGCGCTGCCCACGGCCTCCAGCATACTACAAACACCAGAAACTACTTGCAACTCCTGGAGAGGGGACAAGGGTGATAAAGAAGCCGAGAGGGTCCATTGGTTTCGGGCCCAATGCGTGGTAGTAACTGTATCATGGATCACAAACACAGAACTCAGTTCCTGAGGACGGCTGCAATGAGACAACCCACCATGTACTCCTACATGGCCTCTCACCGCTACCTTTACCAAATCGTGTTCACACACTTAGCTCACACACAGTAGGACATGTTCACACACCTCTGATTCATCCTCAATGAATCAGACCCGACTCAACTCTAAGCAGTAGCAGGCATGACAAACAAGCATGAATGAGTAGGCACAATAGGGCTCAAACAACTCCTACTCATGCTAGTGGGTTTCATCTATTTACTGTGGAATGACAGGTCATGCAAAGGATAAAGGGTTCAGCTACCGCAGCAAGTAACAAATGAATCATTCTTGTCCTAATGCAGTAAAACAGAGCAGGAGCGAGAGAGTGGGATTGTATCGGAATGAACAAGGGGGTTTTGCTTGCCTGGCACTTCCGAAGATAATATAGCTCTTCATCAGTGTCATCGATCTCATCGTCGAAACCACGTCTATCGAGAGGGGACAAATACCGGCAACACAGAAGGAAACACAATCAATGCAATGCACAATATGATGCATGATCATGACATGGTAAAATGAGTGTGTTGGGCTAATGCAGCTACAACCAGATGGGTTTGAGCTATTTTGAACCAAAGATTCAAAGTTCAAACACATTTGTGATCTTAAATAGTGCTTTATCATGTTTTGCACTAAACAGCAAGTTAACTTGTTTAAACATGCATGAAACTGGTACAGATGGATAGATTAGATTTTTCTGATCATTTTTCATATATAATTTGTTTCATTTGGAGTTACGGTTGATTTACTATGAATTTTTGAAGTTTCAACATTTTCTGGAATTTCCTATATAAGAATAAATCCAGAAAAGGATTTACTGCGTCGGCATGACGTCGGGGTGACGTCATCAGGTCAAAGGCGCCAGCCCAGGTCAAACCTGATGCTGGGACCCACATGTCAGTGTAACAGCTAGTTAACAGGATTAAGTTAATACTAACTAAACTGTCAATGGGGCCTGGGCCCGCATGTCAGTGGTTAGTTGACTAACTAAACAGAGTTAGTTAGTGTTAGGTTAGTCACTAATCTAGGTTAATTAGCGCTAAACTAACCTAACTATAATTACCAAGGGTGGCCCACATGTCATTGACCAGGGGTCAAACTGGGCCCACCCAGTCAATGGTCAGCAGGTCAAACCTGCCGGCGTCGAGTCACCGGCGAGGCCGAGACGACGGAGAGCGTCGGAAACGCTGCTCCGGCGACCAAAAGATCGGCGGAGGAGCTCTATGCGTAGCTGGAGATCTCGCGCATCTAACGGTGTAAGAAGCGGCGGCTGGGGTGGTCCGAAACGACGGTGACGTTGAGCTTTGCGGCGGCCGGAGTTCGGCGCACGGCGGTTTAGGCGATGCAGGGAACGACAGGAGCCGCGGGTGGTCGCGGTCGACTCCTGGGAACGTGCTGAGCACGGTGGCGCGCTCGGTTGCGAGCTTGCGCGGCTGTGGCGACGGCTATGCCATGGCCGGCGGCGAGATGCTTTCGGCTGCGGTGCAAAATGAAGCTAGGGGACGAGTGCGAGCTTGAGAGAAGAGGGAAGAGGAAGAGGGGCTCACGGCGAGTGCAGAGGTGGCCTCGGCGTGCTCGGGGAAGGCTCGGTGACGGCGGAAAATCGCCGGCGATCTCCGTGGCCGAAGGAGGAAGAAAGGGGCGGGGATGGCGCGTCGGGGCTCTTCTGGTCGCGTGAGACGATGAGGAGGACGAGGGCGGAACAGCGGAGCTCGTGGACCTGGCGGCAGGGCGAGGGAGGGCTGGTGGCTGCGGCTATGGCGAACGGCGGCGACTAGCTCTGCTCGATCGCGTGCGGGGAGAGAGCAAAGGAGGGGGAGGGCGTTCGGGAGAGAGTGACAGGGGTCCAGGGGGGTGCGTGGCGTCTCCCAAAGGCGTCCGGGCGTCGAGGTGGAGCGGCAAGCAGGAGGTGGCCGAGGTGTGTGCCGGCGTGCTGCGGCCACACGCTCTGCCTACTGGCGCGAGGAGGAAGGTGACAGGGAGCCAGGCGGTGGTGGGCTGGGCCGGTGGCTGAGAGGTGAGCGCCAGGTAAGTCAGGTGGGTTTCTCTCTCTCTCTTTTATTTTAGTTTTTCTATTTCTATTCTTCTGTTTTGGTTTAGTAATAAAGCTAAACCATTTCATAAAATCCTGGAAATAATTATGGGTGCTTTCTGAATTATTCCAGTGGCCCTCAACAATTTCCAAAATTTTTGGAGCATCTAAAATATATATAGCATTTAAATAGCCCCAATTCAAATATGTTTGAATTAATTCAAAGTCCAAATATGTCCTGCAAAAATGTGAAGCATTTTTGGTAGATGCTTCCACCTTGATCCAGAAATGATGAACATTTTTAAAGGGCATTTCAAATCATTGAAAAATATTTTGGTTGAACCTATTTGAATTCCTCTTTGATGCTAGGGTTTGATCAATCCCCATTTCAGGTTTAAATGAAATTTAAACATGATGCAACACTCTAATGCATGCACTAGGCATTGTCAGAACTAGGGATGTGACAGCTCACCCCTACTAAACAAGAATCTCGTCCCGAGATTCAAGACGTGAGGTAAGAAGACAAAGGGGACACAAGCTAACACAACTTCACGATCCAGATGTCTTTCTCGAGGATGCTGATTCAGTGCTCCAATTGATCTTGACGTCTTTGCTTTTGAGATCTTCATCCAACACGAGGACAGAAACACTCTACAAGGATGGATCATTTTAGTGATCACAAGATCAACTCACGGAATGAGATGTAGAACATCTCTTGAGCTGAGAGGTAAAACACACATCATGAAGGATGGAGGAAAGAATTTGTCGAGGGTTTCAAGTAGCGACGATAAACTGCCATGATTCCATAACGGGGCACCTTAGGGAAGGTGGCTCGTAGAATCATTCCTTAAGTGGCAAAAAGAATTACCTTTGATTCAAAGATCATTGAGGCTCTTTATACCGGCTTAAGGCAAATCATAACCGATCATTTGAAGGAGTCCGGAAGAATGACATTCCCGGGCCAGAATGGATGATGTGGATTACCTTGTTGAAAACCACACAAGGAATAATTTTAGTAACTGGGGAGAAGCTCAACAATAGAGAGTGAGTCCACTATTTGAAGAGTTATAGAATAACCAAGGAAAACTGGGAGCAACCCCAGTTAGTGCCGATGAATTCAATTAGTGCTTGTGCGAGCTCTCAAGAACTTGAGCATTTCCATATTCATCAAGGTCTTACCAACATCCGTGTCAAGGATCCTGGCAACACCACATACTACCATGATGAATTGTGATGGACGATGCAAATACAAAGGAAGATAGCACCTTCTCAGATTTCACCTTGGCGGGGCCAAGGGAACAAAATCTGGATGATTGACCGAGAGGCATTTAGCACTCCGCTTCTAATGTTCTTATCGATGTGCTAGTGCAACCCATTAATTAAAATGGTTTGGTACCCAGAACATCAGGTAAACGGTCGGACTTCAGGAGCTCAAGAATCCATAAGGAACAACTAATAGAATAAATTCTACGGGGTCCTTATGGGGAGGTGGCCAACTTCTTCAATCAAGATATTACAATAACAGGTCTTCCGGCTTGGTGTGTTGGCCACGACATCCACTTTACCGGGTTACAGAGAGACCAATAATATAATTCTTGGGAAACGTTCCAACCATCATATCTGCCTGAGATTCTGATCTAGTTGGTGTCAGAATAATCTAGACTCATCGAGTCTAGAAAGAAAAATGAAAGTTTACAACACAAACCGACGAGAAGACGTTGCGTGATTCTCAGGAAATGAACTACGATAGCAAGCTCCAAAACATGAGCTGGTTCTGCTACAAACATGTGAACACGTTGTCCCAAACAAGCATGTCCACGTAGTAGTCTTGTAATTAAACACTACCGAGTTCAGGTGGGGAATCATCATCGAGGATATCGAAGTCCTTGCATAAGGCATGCTCTTAAGAAGGAACTTCTTCTCCTTGAACAAGTCAATCAGTGGCTTGGTGTGCTAGGAATACATATAGAATGAAGGTTGCAAGTCTTCGAACCATAGAATACTTCGCACGTATGCATGAATGATTTGGGATGATTCCAAAGGAAGCAACATTGACTTTCTCGAATCCACGGCGGCAACTTGCATCGAATGCACATGAACTAGAGGAAGTCACTTCTTACATCCGAACATATGCTTCATGAGCTAGCATGAGCAAATGCTTTTAAAAGTTTCCAACACTTGCTTAATGTTCAACAAAACTATGGAGAAGATAAGGATGTTGTCAATGGGCTCAACAACAATTCATCTAGATTCCCATGGAGATGAAATTCCATAACTATGTGAACAAGGTGATAGTATTGGTCAGACCCAAAAGACATAATGGTGTATGCTCGAGGAAAATCCACGAGTAAGACAACATTACGAACATCGTTGGTTCTGATTTGATTTGAGGATAGCCCATACTCAAATCAAAGTTTTAGCACGACAATAGCTCCAACAACTGATCACGAGGACCAACCGATGGAGATGTCATCTTTCTTCAACATACATACAAGATATCCCCTAAAATGAATTAAGTCGAACAAGCTTTCATCTTCCAACTCTCCAAGTTGTTGTTTAGCTTGACCAACTAGCTCACGGGTATCCCACACAGATTCTTGGGGAAGGAGTGGTTTATTTAAAACCAACTTGATCACGAACTCAACATAGCGGTCAGGTGACAACCTGGTAATACTTCTGAGAAGATATTCGGAAAATCACGAACCACCGGTATGTTGCTAAGCTCGAGAACAACCTTGCTTTTCAGGGCAAGATGATATGATCAAAAGAGCGAGGGTTTGACAAGATCCTAACTCATTGATCGGAGAGTGCATCGGAAATAAGGACTAGGTAGCACAATCATACTTAGGGTGATGATTCAAAAATCAACATGCTAAGAGTGAGGTTATTGTCCTTTAACTACTAAGCAACGGAGTTGCTAGGAGTATAGATTTCACACATCATGATTCACTTGTCGGTATTCTGGTTGCGACAACACGGAACCGAGGAATGAATAATGATGGCGAGAAGTATTACTACATCAAGAATTCATAGGATGGTGTGCAATTCCCATGACATTCTTGATATAAAGATGGTATTACTCCAAGGTAGAACAGAACAAAAGCTGGATTAGTATTTAATCTGCAGAGTACGACGGCTTTGACCCAATCCTGGAAATGGACAAGGTACTGGAGTTCGTTTCTCCTAGTCATTCTGGAATAGAATGGCTTGACGGACCACAAGAATAATAAGCATCGATGAGCTCGAGTGCACAACTACTCTTGTCTATCAATTGATAGACGAGGGTCAGAAGACAACTAAGAGGGACAACTCAAAAGAACATATGATTTCCTGATTTCTGGATGCATGGATTAGAATGTCGAACGAGTTCAACATATTTCTTAAAGACAATTCATGCAGAGAGGTAGGAATGGCAGGGTCACAACATAGAATCGATAATTCATGGAGAGCACTTTTGTTGTGATCTTTTGGTTCAGCGAGGAACTGCTGCCATAAGTAGTTCATGGTATTTGTAAGAATGATATACCACGAACCTCGAGAACTATCGCAAAGGTTACTAATAACCTAAAGGAACAAGCAAACACTATCAACATGAAGTAAGTAGGGTGTCTCGGGTTCAAGAACCCAGGAATAGAATACCTACTCCTAAGTAGCATCACGAGATGCTTTCGAGAATGATGGCCAGAGTCATCACACTGGGATACAAATCATGGCTAGATTACTAGATGATCCCCTAAGACACCTAGGGTCATAATAATAATTCCAACATATATGTCGAGGCAATGGAATACCTCAACTCAGCAATTAGTGTGATTAACCTGGCCCAAAGGAACATCAAAACCAGAGGGAAAGGATTTGCATGTGCATCAGATTGTTTAGAAACCTGGGATGACTCGGACAGCATAACGGCTGTAAATGCTCAAAAAGATTGGAGACATGCTACAAAAATGGTGGCATAGCCAACTAATATCACAATATCAAGGTTCTGAGACCAGCTATGAACATACAGAAGTAGTAAAAACTGAACTGAGATTTGAAACTAACAATTCTATAAGTCTATGGATTAGTAACATGTCATCCTGATAGATAGATGAGAAGGCCTAGTTCTTAATCCCCGTAGAAGAGAAGAGGATGACTCAGATCAGAAGGCCATGAGGTATAAGGAGTAAAAAGAGCCTGACGTTCCATCCCACAATCAATTCCCCTACATATAACTAAAGCATTTCTAGACTCAACTTCGACCAGTTTGGCTTGGTAATCCTACAGGCAGTCAGGCTCTGATACCAAAGCTGTCAGGACCCCGACTCAATGCCACATCGATCTAGCATGTAACACCTCATATCACTTTGCGGCCTCACGCACGGTATTCCCACGGGTGTCGCCTTACCTTTGCCCGGGACCGTTTGCACCTTTTGGCACACGTATGTGATAGTGTCGCTAGCATCAATATGATAAGGAGCCCGGGCTGACATGGCTAGTCGTAAACCCAAAGTGGCACAAACTTACAGGGACAGGCATCCATGACCCAGCATCGAACGTGTCGGTCATCAGCGAGTGAATCCAGGCTGTAGCACTGGGCTAGCAGGACTCCGGTGAACCGGGCTATAGCGGGCTAACAGGACTCCGGTACTCAACGCGTGACATTTCCCCGAAGGGACAGACACAGGAACAAAGAAGGACACATGCCGGCCAGCCTAAGTGTTCCGGAGCAGTAGCAAGCTAGTCAGATCCCACACATACCAAGCATTTCAATAACATACACACAATATGCTCGATATGTGCAAATACAACATGGCATCACAACATGACTCTACGACTCAAGTATTTATTCAATAGGCTCCGAGGAGCGAGATATTTCAAACATAGGTCTCATGACCCAACATTCAGAGCATACAAATCAAAGCACATGCGGAAGCTTAACATGTCTGAGTACAGACATCTACAAATGAAAAAGGCTGAGAAGCCTGACTATCATCTAGATCCTGCGGAGGGCACAAGATCGTAGCTGAGGTAACAAGCTAAATGTCGAAGTCCACGCGGAACTACTAGCGAGACCGAGGTCTCTCTGCAAAAACATAAAATAGGCAAACGTGAGTACAATGTACCCAGCAAGACTTACATCAGAACTAACTACATATGCATCATTATCAACAAAGGGGATGGTGGGGTTCAACTCCAGCAAGCCAGCTTTGACTCGGTGGCTATCCTGAACTACGACTGCAAATAACTCTTTTGAGGTGGCGCACACGAGTCCACATATTCACCATATCAATACACCATTATGGATCCGCTCCCGTCTCCCTACGAGAACGCCATCCATAGCACTCACGCTTATCTCACGTATTTTAGAGTATCCACTTTCACTTGTCTATGAACTGATATAGGCAACCCAGAAGTCCTTTTCCGCAGACACGGCTATTCGAATAGATGATGTTAACCCTGCAGGGGTGTACTTCTTCACACACGCTCTCACCACTTACCGCCGTTTACATGACATGTACTCGGCAACCTTCAAGCGGAAGCCCAACGAGGGTGTCGGCCGCGGCCTACCTAAACACTCAAGTCTCTAATCCAGGTTTATCGCCTATTCGGGTTCCATCCATGAGGAGATCTGGCCGGAGTTTCGCTCACAGCCCCAAATGATGTGTACAGGGTTCCGTGACACCAAACGGGCGCCCGGTATACCCGGCCACGTGCCTACCGCATCACAGCCCACCCCTCCGGTCAGCGCTGCCCATGGCCTCCAGCATACTACAAACACCAGAAACTACTTGCAACTCCTGGACAGGGGACAAGGGTGATTAAGAAACCGAGAGGGTCCATTGGTTTCGGGCCCAATGCGTGGTAGTAATTGTATCATGGATCACAAACACAGAACTCAGTTCCTGAGGACGGCTGCAATGAGACAAGCCACCATGTACTCCTACATGGCCTCTCACTGCTACCTTTACCAAATCGTGTTCAAACACTTAGCTCACACACAGTAGGACATGTTTCACACACCTCTGATTCATCCTCGATGAATCAGACCCGACTCAACTCTAAGCAGTAGCAGGCATGACAAACAAGCATGAATGAGTAGGCACAACAGGGCTCAAACAACTCCTACTCATGCTAGTGGGTTTCATCTATTTACTGTGGAATGACAGGTCATGCAAAGGATAAAGGGTTCAGCTACTGCAGCAAGTAACAAATGAATCGTTCTTGTCCTAATGCAGTAAAAGAAAGCAGGAGCGAGAGAGTGGGATTGTATCGGAATGAACAAGGGGCTTTTGCTTGCCCGGCACATCCGAAGATAATATAGCTCTTCATCAGTGTCATCGATCTCATCGTCGAAACCACGTCTATCGAGAGGGGACAAATACCGGCAACACAGAAGGAAACACAATCAATGCAATGCACAATATGATGCATGATCATGACATGGTAAAATGAGTGTGTTGGGCTAATGCAGCTACAACCAGATGGGTTTGAGCTATTTCGAACCAAAGATTCAAAGTTCAAACACATTTGTGATCTTAAATAGTGCTTTATCATGTTTTGCACTAAACAGCAAGTTAACTTGTTTAAACATGCATGAAACTGGTACAGATGGATAGATTGGATTTTTCTTATCATTTTTCATATATAATTTGTTTTGTTTGGAGTTACGGTTGATTTACTATGAATTTTTGAAGTTTGCAACATTTTCTGGAATTTCCTATATAAGAATAAATCCAGAAAAGGATTTACTGCGTCAGCATGACGTCGGGGTGACGTCATCAGGTCAAAGGCGCCAGCCCAGGTCAAACCTGACGCTGGGACCCACATGTCAGTGTAACAGCTAGTTAACAGGATTTAGTTAATACTAACTAAACTGTCAATGGGGCCTGGGCCCGCATGTCAGTGGTTAGTTGACTAACTAAACAGAGTTAGTTAGTGTTAGGTTAGTCACTAATCTAGGTTAATTAGCGCTAAACTAACCTAACTAAAATTAGCAAGGGTGGGCCACATGTCATTGACCAGGGGTCAAACTTGGCCCACCCAGTCAATGGTCAGCAAGTCAAACCTGCCGGTGTCGAGTCGCCGGCGAGGCCGAGACGACGGAGAGCGTCGGAAACGCTGCTCCGACGACCAAAAGATCGGCGGAGGAGCTCTATTTGTAGCTGGAGATCTCGCGCATCTAACGGTGTAAGAAGCGGCGGCTGGGGTGGTCCGAAACGATGGCGACGTCGAGCTTTGCGGCGGCCAGAGTTCGGCGCACGGCGGGTTAGGCGATGCAGGGAACGGCAGGAGCCGCGGGTGGTCACGGTCGACTCCTGGGAACGTGCTGAGCACGGTGGGGCGCTCGGTTTCGAGCTTGCGCGGCTGTGGCGACGGCTATGCCATGGCCGGCGGCGAGATGCTCTCGGCTGCGGTGCAAAATGAAGCTAGGGGACGAGCGCGAGCTTGAGAGAAGAGGGAAGAGGAAGAGGGGCTCACGGCGAGTGCAGAGGTGGCCTCGGCGTGCTCGGGGGAGGCTCGGTGACGGCGGAAAATCGCCGGCGATCTCTGTGGCCGAAGGAGGAAGAAAGGGGCGGGGACGGCGCGTCGGGGCTCTTCCGGTCGCGTGAGACGACGAGGAGGACGAGGGCGGAACAGCGGAGCTCGTGGACCTGGCGGCAGGGCGAGGGAGGGCTGGTGGTTGCGGCTATGGCGAACGGCGGCGACTAGCTCCGCTCGGGCGCGTGCGGGGAGAGAGCAGAGGAGGGGGAGGGCGTTCGGGAGAGAGTGAGAGGGGTCCAGGGGGGTGCGTTGCGTCTCCCAGAGGCGTCCAGGCGTCGAGGTGGAGCGGCAAGCAGGAGGTGGCCCGGGCGTGTGCCCGTATGCTGCGGCCACACGCTCTGCCTACTGGCACGAGGAGGAAGGCGACAGGGAGCCAGGCGGTGGTGGGCTGGGCCGGTGGCTGAGAGGTGAGCGCCAGGTAAGTCAGGTGGGTCTCTCTCTCTCTCTCTTTTATTTTAGTTTTTCTATTTCTGTTATTCTGTTTTGGTTTAGTAATAAAGCTAAACCATTTCATAAAATCCTGGAAATAATTATGGGTGCTTTCTGAATTATTCCAGTGACCCTCAACAATTTCCAACATTTTTGGAGCATCTAAAATATATATAGCATTTAAATAGCCCCAATTCAAATATGTTTGAATTAATTCAAAGTCCAAATATGTCCTGCAATAATGTGAACCATTTACGGTAGATGCTTCCACCTTCATCCAGAAATGATGAACATTTTTAAAGGGCATTTGAAATCATTGAAAAATATTTTGGTTGAACCTATTTGAATTCCTCTTTGATGCTAGGGTTTGGTAAATCCCCATTTCAGGTTTAAATGAAATTTAAACATGATGCAACACTCTAATGCATGCACTAGGCATTATCAGAACTACGGATGTGACAGCCGATTTGGGAAGTGACTCTGAAGACGAAGATGTCGTCACTCTAGCAAAGAAAGGCCGGCGGCATAACAGGAAACGCAAGGGCAAGATCGTGCTTGCCGTCGAGGAATCCAGCGAACCCAACACCGCCAAGAAGGCCAAGGTTGACGACGCCGGCAAGGAGGTTGCCGGGTGCGACACCTGCTGGGCCTTGGTGGCTGCCGGCAAGCCAAAGGGATCTGACAAGCAGTACTGCAAGATTCACTGTACCAAGGGCCACGACCTCCAGAACTGCCGCCAAGTGGAGCTGCTGATGGAGAAGCAAAGGGCTGAGTATGAGAGGCAAGACAAGGAGAAGGGCCAAGGAGGCGCTGAAGGGTCCGGCAAGAAGCGCGGCGGCCAAGGAGGACGTGGCAACAAGGAAAAGCAACAAGAGGGGCCTGCCTGAGGCCGTGACAAGAAAGAGGAGGAGGATGACAATGATGAATCCACCGAGCATGAGTTCTAGAAGGCGACAGAAGTCATTTGTGTCGACGGAGGTGCTTCACTGCATTCTTCCCACCGCCAACTGAAACAGTGGGCGTGTGAGATTAATGCGACGGAACCAATGGTTGACGCTGTCGTGGGGAACGAACACCTATGGGGCAGGGCCCCTTTCTGGTCCGGCAAGGGAGCGGAGAGCGCACGAAGAGCAGATCGAGGCGAGAGCACGCGAGGGATTTTACCCAGCTTCGGAGCTCTCCGGAGAGATAAAACCCCTACTGCTGCTTTGTGTTTCTATTCTGTTCTTGCTCGAGAGCGTGGGTGTGTTGTAATGTCGAATGAGTCGAACCCCTTCTACTTGCGCATGGGCCTCCTTTTTATAGTCTAAAGGGGTCACCGACAGGTGGCAGCATAGAAAGAGGGGTAAAAAGGTAAAAATGGGGGTTGGTACAACCGCTATCAACAGTGCCCCCTACCTAACTCTGACGGCAGGGGACAAGGGCATTTAATGCCCGTCCGGTCGCTCCAACAGTGTAGGAAACGACCGTTAGGGGCGCCAACGATCGCCACGATGGCCTCCTTGTCATCTTCACTTGCCACCTGCACCGCTTGGCTGCACAGCTACCCGCCACGTGCACCAGGAGCGATCCCGCGGCGACACGTCGCCGAATGCGCTGGAGCGTGGGCGCAGAGTGGTGGCTTCGCCGCGGCAAGTGCCTTGCCGCGGTCGCTGTCTTGTCGCACCCGCAAGCTTGCCGCTCGTCGGGTCTTGCCGGGACGCGCGGAGCGTCGCGGCAAGTTTTCTGAAGTGCCTTGGTTGGCCTTCCCGGCAAGCTCCTCTTGCCGGGGTCTTGTCCTTCCCGGCAAGCTTCTCTTGCCGGGGCCTTGCCTTCTCGGTTAACACTTTGTTCTTGAATTGCAGTAATATGAATAGCGAAGGGTCTTGGCGGACGCCCGGCAAGCCTTGCCGCGGGAAGCTGCGACTGCCCGTGCACAAGTTCGGGGTACTAAGGTACCCCTACTTTAGTACACCGACAGGAGCCCCCGGGCCTGGGCCATACACGGTGCCGAGCGCTGTTGGGCCAGGCCCAAAACAGGGCACGGGCACGCGCGGCCTGGGTCCAAACCAAATCTGACTTCGTATCCACCGCGCTCCCCCGTAACGTCACGCGTCAATCGCGGCGTCGTGGGAGAGATCGTGGGTAATTCTTAATTCAGGAAATGCGTAATGTTCGCCTTGGTTCTGCATCCCCGCCACGCGGCTCCCATGCGCTTGGGGTCGTGGACGGTGGAAGTGGGAAACTGGGCCGTTGCGAGCAGAGGCAGCGGGTCGGCCCCGACTCCCTGCTCTTCCCGTGCCCTGATTCGCTGAGCGGGGCGGCCGAGCCCCCACCTCGCTCCTTTAAGAAGAGCGGGAGGGGAGCGCAGAAGCCCGCACTCTCTCATCTTCTCCTTTTTTCAGCTTCTGCTCCCCTTTCTCTCATTCGCCATGGAGGAAGGGAACCCTGGCCCTTCATCGGTGGCGGCAAGGGTCGCCGCCAGACAGCGCACCTCTCCCTATTCCGCGCCCATGGTGGCAGAGCCAGCCATAAGGGGAAGAGGGAGGGGGCTAGGTCATGGACGAGGTCCGGGACAAGGTCGAGGCGCTCGGGGAAGAGGCGGATGGGGCGGCGCGCCAGCTCCGCCTCCGCCGGCGGTTCCTCTCGCCACGGCGGTCCATACAGGGGACGACCCTTGCGAGTTCTTCGTCAGGCTGCGCCGGCAACTGAGGCGGGGTCTTCCCGTGCTGCCACGCCCGATCCTGCTGCAGCTCTCGGCAAACGTCCAAGGGAGCCTACTCCTCCGCCTCGCCGCACAGAGAGGGTACCAGATTTCGACCTCTCTGCGCTGAGTTCCGACGAGGAGGAAGAAGAGGAGGAGGAGTAAGGCTTTCTTCTCACTGTACTTGTTTTCCTTTGATCTTTGTTGTTTCTGTTTTTGCATCTGATTTGCTTCCCTCTGAATCCCTGTTCTATTTCAGGACTCTGGCTGAGAGAGCAGCGAAGAGGGCCAAGGTCCCTGTGGTTGTCATCGAGGATGATCCTGCTGTGATGGCAGAGGACACGTCCGAGACTACCTTGACGGACCCGGCTCCTTCTCCTCGTAGCAGCCCCCAGCACAGCCCCCAGCGTAAGTGTTTGGTTCACTTTCTGTTGTGGGGCGCGCATGGGTGCTTCTTCTTTTGCTGACATCTTGATTACTGATTCATTCGTGTAGGAGCAGAGCAGGCCCATCAGGAGCAATCAGAAACCGCCCCGAAGGTGCTGTCCGCTTCGACTACGCCGCCAAGAGGCGATTCCCCGACAAGGGAGCGCTCCCCGGCAAGGGAGAGCTCCCCGGGAAGGGGCGGAACCAGTGAGCCCTTGGTGGAGGAGCCCATGGTCACAGAGCCCAGCACAGGTAATCTACCTTGTCGGAAATCTTCTCTTGAATTCTTCTTCTGATCTTCTTTCTTTTTTGGGTATTTGCTTGACTTTTCCTTCCTCTCCCTGTCCTCAGATCCCCCTCTTGCAAACCCGATGGAGACTGAGGCCACCGGCGAGGAAGACGTACGCGGCAACACTGAAGGTGCCGCTGCTGACGAGGGAGAGGCCGGCGCTGATGAACCCGCCGACGAAGAAGCCGCCAAGGCTGCTGGCGCAGGAGCCGGCGAGGGGTCCGGCTATCGTACTGACGACCCGGAGGGCACAGGAGCGCAAGGCGCTGCACCGTCCGCCGACCCCTCCACCGCTGATGCAGCGCCGGGCTCCGAGGAGCCCCAGCCAGGCGCGTACTTGAAGGCCGGCGAGGGCGTCTACATCAAGCTTCCCTGTGCGTCGAGCTCCAGGGCGCCGGTTGAAGGAGAGGAGTTTGACAGGGAAGTACTCGCCTCTGTTGGGTTGGCGGTGGTTGACGCGCCAAGCAGCAGCAGCGAGTCTGAAGCGGAGCAACTGCTCCAAAAGTTGGTGTCACTCTATCGCACCCGGCAATCGAAGCTTGAGTCCCGGGAAGCGCTTGTTGCGCGGGCGGGAGTGGACATAGAAAAGCATGCGGAGGATCTCAAGAGCCGCAACCAGGAGGCCCTCAGATCCATTGTGGAGGAGAGGGCACAACTTGACGAGGCGAAGAAGGCGTTCATCCTGGAGAAGGCTAAAGCCGAGGAGTAGTAGAGGCTCGCCGCCGAGGAGATGTTCAGGCGGGAAGGTGAGCTGACATAGAAGAAGGCTAGTCTGGACAGCCATGAGGAGGAGCTCGAGGCCCGGGAGCAATCACTTGGCGGGGCACTCAAGGAGGCGAAGGATGCCGCCGCGGCTGCTGAGGCCGCCAAGAAGGAGTTAGAGGTGAAGGTGACGCAGCTGGAGGCGGACATAAAAGGGAAGAACGAAGAGCTTGCCGCACTCCAGCGCGAGCGCGAGAAGGATGCCCACGCCCATGGTGATCTGCAAGTTCAGCTCGCCGACAAGATCAAGGAGCTGAACGCTGCCAAGGACTCGAGCGCTGATCTGGAGCTGAAACTGGCCACCATGACGGAGACGCTGGACGCTGCCAAGAGGCGAGAGGATGACCTGAAGAAGGAGGTCAAGGGCAACGAGGAGCTGCTGACGAGGCCCGCCAAGACTCAGAACACCTTCAAGGCCACGGTGGAGCTCTGGACGGAGGGCCTCGTCAACATTGCTACAACCATTGACGAGGAGTTGGCGGAGCTGGACTTGGCGGGCTTCGGGTACTCAGCTGACGAAAATCTCCAGCCCAGCGCCAAGCTTACTCTTTTCTTCAAGGGTGTGGTGACGGCCCTCCAGCAACTCCGGGAAAGGATCCCGAAGAAGCTGGCGGACGAGTCGCGCGCAATCTGCACCAAGGTCTTGGAGAAGGTGTTGGTGAAGATACTCTTCCGCAATCCTGGCCTCGACCTCACCCGCGTCCCCAAGAAGCTGCCGGCGGGCGCTGATCTCGAAGAACTCAAAGCCATTGTCGCACCCATCGTGGACAAGGTGAATGAGGTCAGGAGGGTTGACGGCGAGCGCGTGGATTAGGCCACCCTTCTTCTCCTTTCCTTGTTCTTGCCATTGCTAGATATGTCATAGGAACAATCTGTTAGAGCGCGGCAAGTTATTTATTGTAATATAACTTTATTCTGGGTACTATCTGTTATGTTACTTCCTTTACTTGATTCCATCCCTTGTATGTTTTTGCCCTACGCTTTTAGGGAACTTGCCGGCGCAAGCACACTTGCCGCGAGCGCTGAGTGCGGAACATCAGCAGCTTGCTGGCGGTGTTGCCTCCGGCCAGAAACCTTGTCGGGACTAGTCGCAGCACACTTTCATTGTTGAGCGGACTCGAAACAAATTAAGGGCGCAACTTAGCCATGAGCCGGTTCCTCCGCGCACAGGTTTTCCATACAAGGCACGGTCGTTCAAGGAATATAACTTAGAAAAATTTAAAACTGACTGTGCTCAAACTTTGGCAACTTAGCTTTTCTGTCGTCTGTGTCCCGGCAAGGCTGTACTTCTTTGAATGACGCCATATCCACTTCATTATGGCTCGATTCGGCGTCGTCCTGATCGACCAAAGAACCACCGGCAGCTCCTCGATCCAATTTCTTCCGCACTTGCGCAGCCTGTCGAAAGTTTTGGTCTTGAGCCCGCGCAGCACTTCAGCGTTCGCCCTCTTCGCTTGACCGTTGCTTCTCGGGTGAACAACAAAAGCGAAGCAGATCTTGGCGCCAAGATCTTGGACGTACTGCATGAAGGTGCGGCTCGCGAATTGTGTGCCGTTGTCGGTGATGATCCTGTTAGGGACTCCGAAACGGCAAACAATTGACCTGAAGAACTTGACTGCTGACTGTGCTGTCACCTTCCTCACTGGTTCCACTTCAGGCCACTTTGTGAACTTGTCGATTGCGACGTACAAGTATTCAAAGCCCCCGAAAGCTCGGGGAAAGGGGCCGAGGATGTCGAGCCCCCAGACCGAAAATGGCTAGGATAAAGGGATTGTTTGGAGAGCTTGAGCTGGTTGATGTATCTGCTTGGAGTGGAACTGGCACGCTTCACACTTGGTTACTTGTGCAGTTGCATCCTGGAGGGCTGTCGGCCAGAAGAAACCTTGCCGGAAGGCTTTGCCGGCAAGTGCTCTTGCGCCAATGTGGTGACCACATATGCCTCCTTGTATCTCCGCCAACAGCACTCGTCCATCTTCCCGGGAAATGCACTTCAATTTCACTCCGTTGAATCTTCTTCTGTACAGTATGTCATCGACAAACTGGTACATACTTGATTGCCGGGCTACTCTCTCTGCTTCTTCTTGCTCTTCGGGAAGTTCTCCTGTCTGAAGGAATTTGGACGATCTGCTGTGCCCATGCCGGAGCTTGTGGCTCAACGACAAGGACTAAAGGCGCAAATGCTGCTTCGGGAACATCTGCTTCCATGGCAAGGATCTGTGATTTAGCCGGAGTGTGATGCTCCCCGGCAAGCGTGTCGGGACACAGCTTGTCGGGAGCGTCTGCTTCAACGAAACAAACCCTAGGGCTTGTCGGAGCAGACTGCTCCTCAGCACTCTTTGTGTTGATCTTGGGGACCTTCTTGACGGCGGCTTCGGGGAGCTCTGCCGGAAGGTAGTCACCAGTAACTAACTTCCTCTTCTTGCTCTGTCCAGTTGATGATGTTACAGATGGTTGAGTCAGCTTGAGCACAAAAATTCCTGGTTCCACAGGTAACTTGAGTGCGGCACACTTTGACAGGCCATCTACAATGTCGTTCTGAGCTCTTGGAACGTGTTCCATCTGCAGGCCATCAAAATGTTCTTCTAGCTTCCACACTTCATCAATGTAGGCTTCCATCAACGGACTCTGATAATCTTTGTTAACTTGACGGACGACAAGCTGTGAGTCACCCCTGACAATAAGCTTCTTGATCCCAAGTTCTGCCGCGTTCCTGAGTCCGGCAAGCAAGCCTTCATACTCCGCAGTATTGTTTGTTGCTTGCTCCTTGGGAAAGTGCATTTGGATCACGTACTTGAGGTGCTCTCCGGTGGGTGCGACAAGTAGCACACCCGCACCGGCGCCTTGCAGCGAGAAGGTACCATCAAAGTACATGATCCATTCTTTGCTCGCTTCCTTGACGGGGATGCTCCTCTTCGGAGTTTGTTCATCAGGTGTTGGCGTCCATTCAGCTATGAATTCTGCCAATGCTCGGCTCTGAATAGTTGAAGTACTCTCAAACTTGAGGCCAAAGCTTGACAATTCCAGTGCCCACTCGACAATCCTGCCTGTTGCTTCTGGATTCTGCAATATCCTCTTCAACGGAAAGCGAGTGACAACTGTGATCTCATGTGCTTGAAAGTAATGGCGCAGCTTCCTCGAGGCCATGAGAAGGCCGAAAAGCAACTTCTACACACCAGAGTACCTTGATCTAGCCCCCTACAGAAGGGAACTGACAAAGTAAACTGGGCGCTGCACCATCTTCTTATGTTTCTCTTCTTGTGGCTGCGCAGATCCATCCTTGCCGGAACTAGAACTTGTCGGGGAAGCCCCCTGCTTGTCGCTGGACTCGCTTGCTGCGGCCACTGGCTCATCATCCACCTCCCTCTCCGCTACTAACGCATCACTAACCCCTTGATTGGTTGCCGCTAGATATAGCAGCAACTTCTCTTGTGGCTTAGGTGCGACAAGTGTTGGAGTAGAGGATAGGCATCTCTTCAGGTCCTACAGCGCAGCCTCCGCTTCCGGAGTCCATTTCATTGGACCTGCCTTTTTCAAAATTTTGAAAAATGTCAGGGCGCGCTCAGCAGACTTAGAGATGAACCTACTGAGAGCAGCAACACAGCCGGCAAGTCTTCGCACATCCTTGACGCGCTTCGGTGCTTCGACCTGTTCAATGGCTTTGATCTTTTCGGGATTGGCTTCAATCCCCCTCTGAGATACAAAGAATCCAAGAAGCTTGCTGGAAGGAACTCCAAACACGCACTTCTCGGGATTCAACTTGAGCTTGATCTTGCGCAGATTTGTGAAGGTTTCGTCCAAATCTTGGATCAAAGTTGCTCTGTCTCTGCTCTTGACCACTATGTCATCCATGTAAGCTTATACATTTCTGTGCAGCTGTGGCTCAAAAGCATGACTGACTACTCTTGCAAATGTTGAACCAGCATTCTTTAGTCCGAAGGGCATCCGTACAAAACAGTACGTGCCACATGGAGTAATGAATGCGGTTTTCTCTTCATCCTCTTCTACCATGAAGATCTGATGATATCCTAAGTATGCATCAAGGAATGAAAGCAGATCACATCCTGCTGTGGAGTCGACAATCTGGTCAATGCGCGTCAAGGGAAATGGATCCTTGGGACAAGCTTTATTAACATCAGTGAAGTCAATACAAAGCCTCCACTTCCCATTCGCCTTGCGCACGACTACTGGATTGGCTAACCACGTCGGATGGAGTACTCCTCGGACCAGGCCTGCTGCTTCCAATTTCTTGATCTCCTCAGCAATGAACTCTTGTCGCTCTACTGCTTGCTTCCTAACTCTCTGCTTGACGGGCCACGCGTGAGGGCAGACGGCAAGGTGGTGCTCAATTACTTTCCTGGGAACACCGGGGATGTCAGACGGTTGCCATGCAAACACATCGACATTCGCCCGCAGGAAAGGAACGAGCGCGCTTTCCTATTTAGGATCAAGCGTGGCACTGATGGTAAAGGTACCACCAGGGCCGTCCTCCTTGGCGGCCACTTTCTTAGTCTCGGGTGTCACTGTCTTTGCCTTCTTGCACTTGCCGGTGGAGCTCGATGGTGCGTCCTCGACGGTAGCGCAGCACCCCGAAGAGGTGCGCTTGCTGGAGTGGGCATCAGAGCTACTCTTGCCGGACTTGGTCTTCTTCTTCCCCCCGGGAGTTTCAGCGGCAAGTGGTTTGCGTTCTGCTGCAGCTGCTGCTTCCCGGTAGATCTTGTCGGTACAGATAAGTGCATCTTTCTTGTCACCATGGACAGAAATAACACTTATCGGACCAGGCATCTTGAGCACATTGTAAGCGTAGTGAGAGGCCGCCATGAACTTGGCAAGCGCTGGACGGCCGAGTATCCCATTGTAGGGCAATGGGAAATCAGCAACGTCAAACGTGACTCTCTCTGTCCTCAAGTTCAGCTCGCTGCCAAAAGTTACTGGCAGTATGATCTTCCCCTTTGGCTTGCTCCTTCCCGGGTTGATTCCTTGAATGATACCAGTCTCTTCGAGCTCGCTGTCGAGGATCTGGAGCTTCTTGAGCACCGCAGAAGAGATTAGATTCAGGCCGGCCCCGCCATCAACCAACATCTTTGTGACCTTGAGGTTGCAGATTGTTGGCGAAACCAACATCGGCAAGCACCCGACCGCAGTGATGCGATCAGGGTGATCCTCAACATCAAAAATGATGGGCGTGCTGGACCACTTCAGGGGCTTGCGCGATTCGACGGACGGTTCTGCTGCGTTCACTTCCCGCACCCACTGTTTGAGTTGGCGGTGCGAGGTGTGCAGAGAAGCACCACCGTCGATGCACAAAACCTCCGTTGCCTTCTGAAACTCCTGCTCGTCGGTCTCATCTTCCTCCATCTCATCATCTTCGTCTTCGTCTTCGTCCTTGTCACGGCCACAGGGAGGCCTGTCTCCTTGGCGCTGCTTGGCCTTGCCGCGGCGCCCTCCCCGGGCGGGACGTTTCTTGCCGGATCCTCCGCCACCTTCCTAGGCCTTCTCCTTGTCGCGCCGCTCGTATTCAGCTTTCTGTAGCTCTGGCATCTGCTCAACCTTCTTGCAAGCTTGGAGGTCGTGGCCCTTGGTGTGGTGGATCTTGCAGTACTGCTTGCCGGAGCCGTCTTGCTTGTCGGCGGCCACCACATAACCTCGCCGGGGTCACCAGCTTTGGCCTTGTTCCAACGCGAGCACGGTGCTAGGAGCACCATGGCGTTGTCGATCCTGCACCCCCTGCGAGGGGAGCGGTGGATGTACAGACGTTGAAGCTTGCGGGGCCTTGTCCTTGGACCTGGTGACGACGTGAGTCCCACCATCGGCGCCCGCTCCTCCGCCGGTGTCCAACCCACCGCCCGTTTGCTCCGGTGGCGGTAAGATAGTCGCAGACGGAGCGGCCACCTCCGAAGCCTTCTTCTTCGGTGGCATGTCGACGAAGATGTTGATGTAGCGCGCGTAGACGCCGGATCAGACACGCATGACCTCGACGCCCCCCTACCTGGCGCGCCAAAGATGTCGTGGGGAACAAACACCTATGGGGCAGGGCCCCTTTCTGGTCCGGCAAGGGAGCGGAGAGCGCACGAAGAGCAGATCGAGGCGAGAGCACGCGAGCGATTTTACCCAGCTTCGGAGCTCTCCGGAGAGATAAAACTCCTACTGCTGCTTTGTGTTTCTATTCTGTTCTTGCTCGAGAGCGTGGGTGTGTTGTAATGTCGAATGAGTCGAACCCCTTCTACGTGCGCATGGGCCTCCTTTTTATAGTCTAAAGGTGTCACCGATAGGTGGCAGCGTAGAAAGAGGAGTAAAAAGGTAAAAACGGGGGTTGGTACAACCGCTATCAACAGTGCCCCCTACCTAACTCTGACGGCAGGGGACAAGGGAATTTAATGCCCGTCCGGTCGCTCCAACAGTGTAGGAAACGACCGTTAGGGGCGCCACCGATCGCCACGATGGCCTCCTTGTCATCTTCACTTGCCACCTCACACTGCTTGGCTACACAGCTACCCGCCACGTGCACCAGGAGCGATCCCGCGGCGACACGTCGTCGAATGCGCTAGAGCGTGGGCGCAGAGTGGTGGCTTCGCCGCGGCAAGTGCCTTGCCGCGGTCGCTGTCTTGTCGCACCCGCAAGCTTGCCGCTCGTCGGGTCTTGCGGGGACGCGCGGAGCATCGCGGCAAGTTTTCTGAAGTGCCTTGGTTGGCCTTCCTGGCAAGCTCCTCTTGCCGGGGTCTTGTCCTTCCCGGCAGGCTTCTCTTGCCGGGGCCTTGCCTTCTCGGTTAACACTTTGTTCTTGAATGGCAGTAATATGAATAGCGAAGGGTCTTGGCGGACGCCCGGCAAGCCTTGCCGCGGGACGCTGCGGCTGCCCGTGCACAAGTTCGGGGTACTAAGGTACCCCTACTTTAGTACACCGACAGACGCCCAGAAGCCGTTTAGGTGGTCCCACACGCCTATCATTTTCGATGCCAAGGATCACCTTGATCGCACCACTGCAGTCGGGTGATTGCGGTTGTTGGTATCCTCAACAATACGCAACCTCAAGGTGACGAAGATGTTAGTTGACGGTGGGGCTAGCTTAACCTGATCTTGCCCAACGTGATCAAGAGGTTGCAGATCCCTGATGAAGACCTCGAGGAGACGGGCACGTTCCAGGGTATCAATCCGGGGAGGAGCCAGCCCAAGGGAAAGGTCACGCTGCCAGTGACGTTTGGTGGCGACCTCAATTATAGGACGGAGAGGATCGTTTTCGATGCCGCTAAGATCTCGTTGCCATACAAAGAGATCCTTGGCCGCCTTGCGCTGGCCAAGTTCATGGCGGCGTCGCACTATGCATACAACAAGTTGAAGATGCCTGGCCCGATGGGCATCATCACCGTCAGCTGTGATTGGAAGGATGTACTCATCTGGACCGACTAGCTCTATTGAGAGGCGGTTGCAGCATCTTCTTCCAAGGCACCTGCTCCTACCACCGAGAAGAGGACCAGTAAGGCCTCGGCCGTCGGTAAGACTCCTGGCTCCAACAAGGGCTCCTGTACCCTCTTCGGCAAATGCGCCTACTCGGAGCACCGTGTTTCCGCTTGAGACGTGCGAGAGAGCTCTACCGGCAAGAGCAAAAAGTCCAAGGCGGTCCCGCCAGAAACCAAGAAGGTGTTCGTTAAGGAGGATGGCACGGGCGGAGCTTTTACCATATGCTTCACCCTTGACAGCAAATAGGAAAGCGCGCTCGTTGCCTTCTTGCGGACGAATGTCGACGTGTTTGCATGGCAAGCATCCGACATCCCCAGCGTTCCCAGGGAGGTGATCGAGCACCATCTTGCTGTCTGCCCTCATGCACGGCCCGTCAAGCAGAAGGTCAGAAAGAAAGCTTTGGAGCGACAAGAGTTTATCATCGAGAAGATTAGGAAGTTGGAGGCGGCAGGTTTGGTCAAGGGAGTTCTCCACCCGACGTGGTTGACCACTCCGATTGTAGTATGTAAGGCAAATGCGAAGTGGAGGCTATGTATAGACTATACTGATATCAATAAAGCCTGTCCAAAGGATCCTTTCCCATTGCCACGTATCGACTAGATAGTGGAATCCACTGCTGGGTGCGACCTGCTGTCATTCCTTCATGCTTACTCAGGGTATCATCAGATCTTCATGACAAAAGGAAGATGAAGAGAAGACCGCGTTCATCACCCCATGTGGTACGTACTGTTTTGTACGGATGCCTTTCGGGTTGAAAAGCACTGGTTCAACATTCGCCCGAGCAGTCCAAATTGGTTTTTAGCCCCAGCTCCATAGAAATATGGAAGCTTACATGGATGATATAGTAGTAAAAACCAAGGACAGGGCCATGCTCGTGCAGGACATGGAAGAAACTTTTGGAAACTTGCGCAGGATCAGCCTCAAGCACAACCCAGAGAAGTGTGTGTTCGGCGTTCCGTCTGGCAAGCCTCTTGGGTTCTTTGTGTCCCAACGTGGGGTCAAAGCAAATCCCGACAAGATCAAAGCAATAGGGAAAATTGAGGCACCAAGACATGTCAAAGATGTCCGAAGGCTTGCCGGTTGCATCACCACCTTGAGCAGGCTCATCTCTATATCTGCTGAGCATGCCCTCCCCTTTTTCAAGGTCTTGAAAAAGGCGGGTCCAATGAAATGGACCACAGAGGCAGAAGCAGCACTGCAGGATTTAAAGAGATGCCTCTCCTCTACGCCAATACTAGTCGCGCCCAGGCCACAAGGGCCGTTGCTGCTATACTTGGCGGCAACGAATCAAGTGGTCAGTGATGCGCTAGTAGTACAGAGAGAAGTTGAGGAAGAGGCGAAGGCAGCGGCAAGGCCCTTAGGTGAAGAGCTGGACCCGGCAGGATCCAATCCCAGCAAGGGAGAGGACCAGGCAGGGCCCGACCCCGGCAAGACAGTGTCTGCGCAAGCAAGCGAGCTAAAGCACAAGAAGAAGGTGATGCAACACCCTGTCTACTTTGTCAGCTCCCTCTTGCAGGGGGCTAGGTCAAGGTATTCTGGGATGCAGAAGCTGCTTTGCGGCCTCCTTATGGCCTCGAGAAAGCTGCGTCATTACTTCCAAGCACATGAAGTCACCATCGTCACACGCCTCCCTTTGTAACAGATCTTGCATAACCCATATGCAATTGGGAAGATTGTGGAGTGGGCGTTGGAGCTATCAAGCTTTGGCCTTAAGTTCAAGAGCACCTCAACAATCAAGAGCAGAGCCTTGGTGGAATTCAAAGCAGAATGGACATCCACGCCCGACGAAGAAGTTCAAGAAACCACCCTTCCCGGCAAAGAGGCAAGTAGTCATTGTATTATGTACTTCGATGGAGCCTTCTCGTTACAAGGTGTAGGTGCCGGCCTGTTGCTCGTCGCGCCCACCGGAGAACACCTCAAGGACGTGATCCAGATGCACTTCCCCTGGTTGAGGTCGACAAACAACGCTGGAGAGTATGAGGGGCTGCTCGCTGGTCTTAGGATCGCGGCATACCTCGGGATCAGGAAGCTTATTATTAGAGGAGATTCACAACTTGTCATCAGGCAAGTTAACAAAGATTATCAGAGCCCGCTGATGGAGGCTTATGTGGATGAAGTGAGGAACTTGGAAGAGTGCTTTGATGGTCTACAAGCAGAGCATGTTCCTCGAGGAGAGAACAACATTGCCGATGACCTGTCAAAGTATGCTGCCCTCAAGCTACCTGTGGAACCAAGTACCTTTGTGCTTCAATTAACTCAGCCATCCATCGAGCCATCAATAGAAAAGAACAAGCGAAGGAAGGTGGTCCCTGCCAAGTACTTTGCCGCAGAGCTCCCAGGAGCCGCCGGCAAGGAAGTTGCCGGGTACCCTAAGATTGCTTAAGAGCAGCAGCCCCCGACAGGGGCCCAAACCCTTGCCATTGAGGCAGCTGCCCCCACAGCGGAAAGCATGCCTTTGGTCCTTGCTGTCGAGCCCCAGACTCCAGCATGGGAACAACATACAGTCTATTTCCTCCAAACAGGGGAGCTCCCCGTGGACTAGGAAGAAGCAGAGAAAGTAGCCCGCCGGTCTAGCATGTACCAGCTTGTGGATGATGCCCTTTACAGAAGAAGGCCAATTGGCATGAAATTGAAGTGTATTCCTCAGGAGGACGGGCTGGGAACTGTTGGCAGAGATACACGGAGGCATATGTGGTTCCCACATAGGGTCAAGAGCCCTTGCCGGCAAAGCATTCCGGCAAGGTTTCTTCTGGCCCACTACCCTCCAGGATGCAACGACACCAGTAACCAAGTGTGAAGTGCGCCAGTTTCATTCAAAGAAGCTTCATCAACTAGCTCAAGCCCTTCAAACACTCCCCCTCTCCTGGCCATTTTTGGTCTGGGAGCTCGACATACTGGGCTCCTTTCCCCGTGTTGTCAGGGGCTTTGAGTACTTGTACGTCGTGTTTGACAAGTCCACAAAGTGGCCAGAGGTAGAACCAGTGAGGAAGGTGACAGCACAGTCAGCTATCAAGTTCTTTAAGGGACTCGTTTGTTGTTTTGGCGTGCCTAATAGAGTCATCACTGACAACGGCACACAGTTCACGAGCCGCACCTTCATGCAGTATATCCAGGACCTTGGTAAGGATGCTTTGCTTCTGTTGCTCATCCAAGGAGCAATGGACAAGCGGAAAGGGCAAATGTTGATGTGTTGCGAGGCCTCAAAACAAGAACCTTCGACAAGCTACACAAGTTTGGAAGGCGTTGGATTGATGAATTGCCAACGGTTCTTTGGTCAATCAGAACGACACCAAATCGAGCCATTGGCCAGACACCCTTTACCCTGGTTTATGGGGCAGAAGCAGTTCTCCCCACTGAACTCATATACGGATCACCTCGAGCGCTCGCTTATGATGAGCTTGAGGAAGAGCAGTTGCTCCAAGATGACGCAACGCTCCTTGAGGAAGATTATCTTCGAGCTGCTGTGCGAGCCGCGTGCAATCAGCAAGCCTTGCGCCGCTATCATAGCCGCAAGGTTCACGCCCGAAGCCTTGAGGAAGGCGACCTTGTTCTTCGTCGTGTTCAGTCTGCCAAGAATTCAAACAAGTTGACGCCGAAGTGGAAAGGCCCCTATCGGGTAAAGGTAGCTTGCCGGGGAGACTCATTTATTTTCATTAAAGGGGCACTTTGCCTCTGCACGAACGTATACGTGCATGAGTTCCCGGCGAAAGCTTACCTTTTTTATTGATATGCTGATGCGAGTACAGATAATGCAGAACATAAGCATGGGCTCGGTAGATTACATTTTCTAGAAAACTAAGATTTGGCAAGTACCTACAAATTGAGAAAAAGATAAGTGCCCCCCTAATCCCCGTTCTTGCCCTGTTCCTCTCTAGGGACGACAGGCTGCGTAAGGTGACGGGCATGGGGAACTGGGAGATGGAGAGCTTGACGAGGAAGCCCGCCATCCACCGTCGCGAAGGACAGTAGGACGAGGCCCCCGACAAGGCGTGTTACCGGGGGAGGGAGCGGGCCAGATGATGGTGCGGCCACTGGCAATCAGCCGGAGTCGGAGTAATCATCCTCCCGCCCGCTGCCGTCATCGTTGCTGGCGCTACCTCCTTGCCAATGTCGCTCGAGGAGGAGCTTTCGTCGTCAGTGGAGCTCTCCACGCAGCACCCTAAGCAAATTCTAGAGTTCCCGAAGACCTTGACGGAGAGCAGGCCGCTCTCCATTAAATTAAAATGGAGAACGTGTCCCTCCATCAGGCTATGAGCACGTGCAAAATTTTTCCACCCTTGTCGAAGATACATGACGTGAGGACGAGGAAAGTCGATGTCAGCCCATATGCTGCCGTTCCCACAGCCCCTCATGTGAAGCCTCAAGGACCACAAGGCCTCCTTCTCCATCACCCGGGCAAGTGGAGTCCGATGCTGGAGACGACTGTGCACAGGCATGTACAGCCTAATGAAGAACTCGTAGGGCTGGTCCCCGATGTGGACGCCCAGGGGAGTGGAGTCGCCGGTGGGGGCGCGGCTGGAGCGCTGCCCATCCACCTCCTCCTCGGGTGCCGCGACGACCTCGGCCCCGTCCCCTCACTACTAGAAAAAGGGCTATAGATGGGATTGACACTAATGGCACACCAGACAGGTGGTGCGCCATTAGAAACAGGATGGAGCATGGCTTCATTTCTTCTTAGATACATTTCATTCATTCCATTTCTCTATAGTTTACACCAGAACATCTTGCTAATCCTGACAGATCTCGAAAAGGGTGGGGGCACTAGAACCAAATCTACATACACATCGAAACTTCCTATCTCAGCCAAGCTAGCACCTTCATCCTACCAATGCATTGTGCGACTCTCCACCCCCTTTTCCTCCCTCATGAAATCCTAATTTACCGCAATGAAATTCGATTTCGTTCATGTCGGCGGTTGGCAAAACGGCCCTGAGATCCGGGACAGGTAAAACATGGGTGCCCAATTTGCTTTTCCGTGCTCCGCCTTAGTGCCCTTATGAAGGCGGCGGGAAGTCCTTAGCCTTTGAACCAAACTCTATGGAACGCTCAATTGCCTGACGTCTCAACTGCAATGGTGAACTCAGTGACATACACCGAATTTCAAAGTGTGAATGAAATTATCAGTTTCATCCTCTTTATGAGCCTGAGATCATATGGGTCAACAATTCTCATTTCTTAGTTATAGATTCTATATTCTCAAGGAAGTGAGCCACTCAACCTCAGCCTAGCGGATTCTCCCCGTTACCTGGACCTTCCTCTCCCGTAGTCAAAACTCTCCTCTACAGCCCCTTATATACTAATGGCGCACCACCTTATGATGCGCCATTAGAGTTGAAACTACTAATGGCGCACCTTGCCCACGGTGCGCCATTAGTATCAAATTTTTTTTTAACTAGTGCGCCTGTCCAAACATACTAATGGCGCATCCATAGGAAGTGCGCCATTACTAGTTGTAACTAGTAATGGCGCACCAGCCAGAAAGTGCGCCACTAATGTTATTATTTTTTTTATTCCTTTTTTTGCTAAACTACTAATGGCGCACTCACACGAGGTGCGCCATTACTAGTTTAAACTAGTAATGGCGCACCGTGGCAGAGTGTGCCATTAGTATGTTTTTTTTGCAAAACTACTAATGGCGCACCACCAGGGGGTGCGCCATTAGTAACCTGGATTACTAATGGCGCATTTGTTGTTGGTGCGCCATTAGTAAGTGGGCAGCAACAAGATATTTTGGACAGCCTCTCCTCCCACACTCACTTTCTCCCCACTTCATTCTCTCCACCGCCTCCTCCTTGTCTCGGGTGCCTCCTCTTTTTCACCTCATTTCCACCATAGATTCATTCAAATTAAGTGGTTAAGTTACCTTGTTTTGCTAGGTAAGTAAGGGGGGAAGCTATATTTATGTTGTTCTCCCTACAACAATGTGCACATGCACTTTTTAAGGCCTAGCTAGATCTATGTATGTTCGTGGTGTTGCATATGTTTGTGGTGTTGCATATGTGTTTGTGTTTGGAGGTGTACTGGTATTTGAAATGCGATAGTTGCCAATATTTTGCCAGAATGTTGATTCATTTCCGTTTCGGCGAGAATTTTGGCATTAAGCATTCTTTTTGGTCCTATTTTTAGGGAAAGTCATGCCAAATTTTTTCTTGGTTCTAAAATATCGTTTTGCTCTACCCCGCAGGCGACCATGGTCCGCACGATGACCGAAGGCATTGTGAATAGGTTTTTGAGGTCCGCGAAGGCCGAGATGCTTCAAAAGAACGAGACGGAGATAAGATGTTCATGTCGAAGATGCAGGCTGAATAGCCTTATTGCGGACCCGGATTCCGGGCAGGTGCGGGACCACCTGCTCTTGCGTGGTTTCATGGATGGCTATCGGTGGCAAGGTGATGAAGATGACTATGAAGTCGTCCATGGGGGCCGGGCAAGAAATGAGGAAGGGCAGCAAGACAACCACCGTGGCTTGGGCGGGCGAGAAGACGAAGAATCCACAGGAGATGATCACGACGGTGATGCTGTACACAGTCATCATGTAGAAGATGCAGTACATGATGATGATGCCGGCGGAGCAGACGACGCTGGACCATCGATGGGCTGGGTGCAGGACCCTCATATTCAAGAGCTGCTTCTCAAGCAGACGGATAACGCAAGAGCTGCCGCCCGAGAGAAAGCCAAGATGGATCAACTTGAGTTAGACGCGGTTACTCCATTGTATGAAGGATGCAGGCCCGAGGATACCCGCCTGAAAATAACGCTCATGGCTCTGGAGATGAAGGTAAAACACAAAATGACCGACGCATGCTTCGACGAGAACATGTCATTCTGGCACGAACGTCTTCCCAAGGGGAACAAGTGCCCGACCAGTTTGGAGGAGGCGAAGAAAATCGTGTGTCCTCTGGATTTACCGCACGTGAAATACCATGTGTGCATGAACAATTTCATCATTTATCGGGACGAGCACGCGGAGTCTACCATATGTCCGGTGTGCGGTGTCACTCGATACAAGAAGAGGAAGAAAGCTCCTCGAAAAGTGGTGTGGTACTTTCCGATCACTCCTCGTCTGCAGCGGTATTTCACGGACCCTAAGGTAGCAAAGCTCCTGCGTTGGCACGCGGATAGGGAGGAGAAGAAGCGAGAAGATGACGCAAATGATCCGGAGATAGATAAAAAAGACAAGATGCTGAGTCACCCTAAGGATGCGAGCCAGTGGCAAGCGTTGAACTTCGAATACCCAGAATTTGGGAACGATCCAAGGAACATCGTGCTGGGTGCGATTACCGATGGAGTCAATCCGTTTGGCAGCCAGAGAAGCACACATAGCACCTGGACTGTGTTTGTGTGGATGTACAACCTTCCCCCCTGGTTGTGCATGAAGAGGAAGTACATTCACATGAGTATGCTAATTGAAGGGCCGAAACAACCAGGGAACGACATCAATCTATATCTGGGACTGCTGAAAGAGGAGGTTGACACGCTGTGGAAAACGCCAGCCAATACGTGGGACGCCGCAGAGAAAAAATATTTCCCTATGAGAGCCGCACTGCTCACGACAGTGCACGACTATCTTGGTTACGGTTATCTTGCGGGGCAGGTAGTCCACGGATTTTCTGGATGCGTAAGGTGCATGGATGACACAACGTATTGCCAGCTAGATAGAGATCTCGGGTCTTCGAAAACCGTGTTCATGGGACATCGAAGGTGGCTTCGCGGCGATGACCCGTGGAGGAAATGCAAGGATCTGTTCGATGGTGAAACCGAACCCCGAAAACGCCCGTGTACGAGGAGAGGCGAGGAAATAGACAAGCTGTTGAAAAATTGGAAAGACTGCCCACTGCCGGGAAAGAAGCAAAAGGCGCCAGAGCCGGGAAAGAAGCGAAAGGCGCCAGAGCTGCTGCTGAAGGTATGGAAAACGAGGTCTGTTTTCTGGGACTTGCCGTACTGGAAGATCCACCGTGTGCCTCACAGCCTTGATGTCATGCATATCACGAAGAACGTGTGCGAGAGTCTGCTTGGTACCCTGCTCAACATGCCAGAGAGGACCAAAGATGGGCCGAAAGCAAGGGCAGACTTGAAATCAATGGGCATCAGGCAGGAGCTTCACGCTATATATGATGATGATGATGATGATGATGATGATGATGATGATGATGATGATGATGAGGCGAAGCAGGACACAGAAAGTCGTCGCAAAGGCAAAAAGGCCAAGAAGACCGGAAATGACTACCCTCCCGCATGCTTCACTCTAAGTCAGGAGGAGATCGAGCAGTTTTTCACCTGCCTCCTAGGAGTAAAACTTCCTTACGGTTATGCGGGGAAGATAAGCAGATACCTAGACCCAGCGAAGCAGAATTTCAGCGGGATGAAGTCCCACGACTGTCACGTGCTGATGACGCAGATACTTCCAGTTGCAATCCGTGGGATCATGGACGCGCACGTCCGTGAAATGCTATTTGGCCTGTGCAACTTCTTCGACGTCATCTCTCGGAAGTCGATTGGCGTGAGGCAACTCAGAAGGCTACAGGAAGAGATCGTGGTGATACTATGCGAGCTTGAGATGTACTTCCCGCCCGCATTCTTCGACGTTATGGTGCATCTGCTGGTCCATATAGTGGAGGATATCATCCAACTCGGGCTGACGTTCCTGCACCGCATGATGTCGTTCGAAAGGATGAATGGTGTCATCAAAGGATACGTTCGCAACATGTCACGTCTAGAAGGAAGCATAGCCAGGGGCTTTCTGACCGAAGAGTGCATCTCCTACTGCACGAATTATCTAGGCATCGAGAACCCCGTTGGTCTGCCCGTCAATAGGCACCTCGGCAGGCTCGCTGGATGGGGTCACCGTGAGGGTCGCCGCGAAATGCATGTCGACTTCAAGGGTCGACTCGCCGACTTTGAAAGAGCAAACCTAGTCGCGCTACAACACATAGACGTGGTCGATCCTTGGGTGGTAGAGCACAAAACCTTTATTAAGAAGATGTACAATGACCGAGGCCAACAGAGGACGGACGGAGATATACTCAAAGAGCACAACTCATGTTTCACGCATTGGTTCAAGCAGAAGCTTCTGTCGTACCCTTTACATGAGGATTCTTCCGCGGAAGAACAACTCATATTCGCCTTGTCACAGGGCGCCGAGCACAACCTGATGACCTATGAGGCGTACGATATCAACGGCTACACATTCTACACCGAGGCCAAGGACATGAAGAGCGATGGTTATCAGAACTCCGGGGTAACGATGGAATCCTACACCGGTAACGACAAGGACAGATACTACGGAAGGATCGAGGAGATCTGGGAGCTGAGCTACGCTGGAGAGAAGGTCCCGACGTTCCGTGTCAGATGGGCCAAGAACGTCATAAAAGAAGACCGGTATTTCACCACCATGGTTATACCCGAAGCCAAATCCAAGACCGCGGGCGCAAACGTCACCGCGAAAAATGAGCCATGGGTACTGGCTTCCCAAGTGGACCAATGCTTCTTCATTACCGACCCGCCAAAGCCCAGTCGTGTTGTCGTCAGGAGAGGCAAAAGGAAGATCATCGGAATGGATGGAGTAGCCAATGAGCACAAAACCTTTATTAAGAAGACGTACAATGACCGAGGCCAACAGAGGACGGACGGAGATATACTCAAAGATCACAACTCATGTTTCACGCGTTGGTTCAAGCAGAAGCTTCTGTCGTACCCTTTACATGATTTAAACAAGTTTGAACATATTTAAACACAAATAAGTATCAAACAGCTTTTTAAATGCTTAAAAAAAATTTGTGGAGCCTGGGAGTCGAACCCAGGACCTCCTGGTGTGAGAACTGGCTGCTGACCAGTCGAGCTAGTAGAGGGGACTTGATATGGATCAGTTCTGGTGGTAGATAACCTGTTGGCTCGAGCAGAAATCAAAAAAATACTAATGGCGCACCACGGTGGGGTGCGCCATTAGTATGGATGTACTTATGGGGCACCGAGGGGTGGTGCGCCATTAGTATTGTGCCCGGCCCCACCCATATTCCCTCCCCGGCCCCTCTCTCTCCCTCGCCCTCGCCCTCGATCCCCTTCCCCTCTCCTCTCCCGACGCCGCTGCCCCGCCGCCTCGACGCTGCCCCGCCGCCCCGACGCCGCCTCGACGCTACCCCCGCCGCCCCGACGCCGCCCCGACGCCGCCTCGACCCCGCCCCGACGCCGCTGCCCCGCCACCTCGACGCTGCCCCGCCGCCCGGACGCCGCCTCGACGCTGCCCCGCCGCCCCGACATCGCCTCGACCCCGCCCCGACGCCGCTGCCCCGCCACCTCGACACTGCCCCACCGCCTCGACGCGACCCCGCCGCCCGGATGCCGCCCCGTCCACACCACCATAGCCGGAGCACCACCACCCCCATGAGCTCCCCCTCCTCCTCTCCCCCTCTCCCCCTCTACAGTGTACTTTTTACTGTGCATTTTTTAACACAAAGTTCTCAAAGAGAGTTTGCCTCCTAGGATAAGTTTTCACAAGCACCAGCCTGCATCTCTCTTTTTTCCAATGAAAGAATGCAGGACTTTTAGTTTCAAGTACTATGAATTACGTGGAGTTTGTGGTAAACATGTTTGTACCCATAATGTGGTCACAAGCTTCACAAGTGTGTCCTTGTAAATTTTTTCAAGGCAGCTTGAAAGTTGTAGCAAAGATTGAGTAAAATGGAATTCTAAACATGTATCCGTGCTTCTGACAAGAATTCTAAATCTGATGCATTTACTAGCAAGAATTGTGAGTTGTCATCTTTGTATTGCAGAAGCTTTTAAATTCTTTAGCATGAGTTTCTTCAAGTTTGGTTGTTCCTGCTGCATATGCACAACTAATAGCATGATTTAGCTTGTACCAAGTGCTTCGCTAAAATTTGGATAGTTCCCGACCTATTAGCTCTTTGTGGTGGCTTATTGGTGACTTGTCATACTTGTATCTTTGAACTAGGTTGATATGGAACTGGGTTGTTCATTTTTCCGCATCTCTATGCTCATGTAGATATCTTTAGGGATGAAGTCCATGTCCTGTGCCGTGACAGATGTATTTACAAGAGTTGTTTTATTTACCCCTCAAGTAGTTTTTTTGTGTAATTGAAACTCATCGTGCGTGTGTGCACGCGCCGCTGTAAGGTTGCAAAGCTTTGGTCCGGTTGCTGCTCCGGGACAGATCACCTGAAGCAAAACAATGCACCATATTGCTCAACGATCAATGTGGAAATGGAATCATAATTCTGAGCTATTTTTGTAGAGACACTGATAAGATGATTCAAACTGCAATGCCTTGATACTGAAAATAGTTAGAACATCTTATATTTGTGAACAGAGGGTGTAGTTAGTAGGCATACAACCGATCGCAAAAGCCTAACCATGTTAGTACACAATCATGTGTCACAAGATTCACAACACACTTTGCTGTGTGCAGTTCTAAACTTGTTCTTTTTTTGGAAGCTTCGGGCTCTACTTTGCGTCGATGGAGAATAAAATCTCTGTTTGTGCCAAAAAATAACCCCTTTCTCCTGAAACGTTGATTAATTTCCGTTTCGGTTGAGAAATGGGGCACTCCTAGGTCAAGAAAATTAGCAAAGGTCATGCCCAATTTTCTTAACCTAGAAGGTGCCCGATTCTCAACCCAAATAAAAATTAATTTGCTTTAGTGGTTGGATTAGTTTAGTATTTTATTCACACACTCACACACCCTTGCTTGCCATGTGTGATAGAGAGATAGTGAGAGGAGACAATAAGCTATCTGCAGCTTAATTTGCATTGCGTACTAGCTAGATAGCTTTTGTTTTTCAGGACCAACCGAACAATACATACATATACCTGTAGGCACCAGCTTAATTTCCAAGGCAGGACAATTACTTGCTTCGTTATATTCATCCATCCATCCATTTTGCATCATGTACAGAACCAAAAATAATCGCGAAAGCCTTAGTTCGAAGCGGATGAGCATTCTATTCTCAGGCAGCAAAGGCATTCTCAATACATGTTGGTGAATGGCAAAACCTACAATTTCTTTGTTTGTTGCAAAATGAATGATCCGAAAGAAGATATCAATAGCCTTTAAAGCCACCCAATTGTTTGTATACACAACATGAATCGCAAAACTTAGAGTGTTGAAGATGATCATAAAGAAGAGGACAAGTCAAACCTTCAAATCGATCAGATTAGCTAACAGCTACTGCAATTCGCCCGCCTTGACCTCGAACTCTTCTCTGTTTGATAGTATCTTCACACGAACCATGCCTCGCTCCCACTCGGATTTCCCAACCACAGCCTGCTAGCGTTTATCCTCTCCGCGTGTTTGAACACCCTGCGGTGTAGTAAAAAGTAATTACAGATACACTCAACCACATAAGTATTCAACACAATGAAAAAATAGTACAAATTAAGGAAAGGCAATACCATTTCAGATGCTTGTCTTCTAAAAAGAAGAGTGAACTTTCTAGACACACCCCTCAAGAACTAGGTTACCCTGAGAACATGGACTTGGACCTTAGCAACAACACACTAACAGGTTCTATCCCAAAACACCTAGGCAATATCACAAACATCTCTCAATTGTTCCTTGACAATAACCAACTTTTTGGTGACATTCCTCGAGAATTAGGTTATTTGGTCAACTTAGAGATCTTGTTCCTTGACAATAACCAACTTTTTGACCAAACTTTGTTTATATTTAGAGAGAAACATGGCCCACAACGATGAGGCCGGGGGTTCGGGCGGCAAGGCATTCTGGGAGCTGTCCCAGGAGATGGAGGAACAACCTCACTTGTATGAGGCCGCTGCCTTCCCCACCGATCCTGAGACCACTGATGGTGCTGCCGAGGATGACCACACTGATGCCACCACTGATGATGGCGGCGCCCGCACAGATGGTAGCCAACCGAAGAGGCAATGGAAGGACCGGCGCCCGATCGTGCTCCTCACCCTCAAGGAGGAAGTTACTGAAGTGGACTCCAACGGGAATCCAACAGCGCCCGAACGAATAGTCAAGGGGTACTCGCTTCAGCTCGGGTGCATTGTCCGGAGCACCGTCTCGATCAACACCGAGAACCTGAGGCATCCTGACCGAGGGAATTTGCGCCACCTCCTCTTCACGAAGCTGCACGAACGATACAAGTTCCCCGCTGAATTTGCAAACACAAGCCTCAAAGGGAATAAAGTGAACAATGCTGCCCTCACGAAGATGAGCAAGGTCCTGTCTACTTGGAAAAGCAATGTGAAGAAAATGATCGAGAAAGGTGAGAGTTATCAGAAGATCAAGGAGAAAAATCCTTCGATCACCAAAGATGACTACAACGACTTCAAGATCAATTGCTCGAGCACCGCAAACTCCCAATCAAGTGAGTGGGGGAAACAAATGCGGGAGTTGAACATAGGGGAACACACACTCGGTCCCGGCTGTTACAGAGTGGCGGAGCCTATATGGGACAAGGAGGAGGCGGACCGTGCCGAGCAAGGCCTACCGCCCCTCTTCGATAAATACGGTGACAAGCAGACCAGGAACTTTGTCAGGGCCCGGTACAAGAAGGACCCGAAAACAAAGGAGCTTACCACGGATCCGAAGACCAAGCAGCTTGAGCTTGTTCTGGTAAGGAATACACCCCCGCGTAATTAGCTCCATATGGTTGCATTCTAATTAATGAAGCCAAACTTCTAAATGGTTCACATTCCTTCCGCAGGCGACTGAAAGCAGTAGCGCGGGGTCGACTAAGAGCAACCCTTGGGACACCACTCTAAATAGGGCGTTGAATGTAATGAAGAACAAGGATAAGCTCAGTAAGCCGACGTCAGCTGGTCGTGTGGCCGGCAGAGGCTTGTCGACAAAATGGGGGTCATACTATACCGCTGGTGTGCGGAAGGAGAAAAAGACCAGCTCGGAAAGCCAGGTGCGAGAGGTTCAAGAACTCAAGGCATAGGTGGCGCGGATTCCGGAGATTGTCCAAGAGCAAGTGGAACAACGACTCGGAGCGACGATCACCGCCATTGTGCCTACCTTGATCTCGGGGTTGAGTGTGTGGATTGTGGGCGGCCAACAGGGGCCGCCCCCGATTCCTAGCTTCACGGCCAGCAACTCGCATAATGCGATGGCGGGGCCATTGGTGCCTCCGGCGGAGGCGGCATTGGTGTCTCCGATGCCGGCATGGGAGCTTAATGCACCCGGGTGTACGCCGGCCGGCACCTCTGCAGCAAGCGGCCCCTCCGTCAACTGCATGCCCGCCTTTGGCGGTGCGTTGACATTAGCCGAGCTCGACGCCATCATCACGGTAACTAATTAAGCCTCTCTCGGCCGAGGACTTCATGTCCTTGCCTTTGACTGGGCATCCCTGACGCCCTACATGTTTTCACAGGGCGCCGCCGACGTTCCGTGCACTCTCCTCCACTTAGTGAACAACGAGTTGGTCGATGTTGCCAAGGGCAAAATCGTTCAACCAGGCAACCCCTTGTTCCACGGTACCCAGATGCCACCCAACTTGTTTAGGGTTCAACTGGTTCGGGTGCTGCCAGGCTGCGACGACTTGTTACCTCCAATTCGACCCGTCGGGGCCGACGATGATGACGTGATGACCCTCAGCGCCTTCCTGAGCTGGCCCCTGCTTTGGCCGAAGAGCCAGATTCGTTTGGGGGCAGGGGACACCACCCCAAAGACAACACCGCCAGTCGTGCCGGCGCCAAGTCGGCCCCATGGCAAGACCGCCGCAACGGTGCCGGACATCCCTATGCCACTGGATCCAAACTTGCATATGGCACAGGATCAAAACGACGACGACGACGACGATGATACATTTGGCAACGTCGATCGGTACTTTGCCGATCATGGGTACGATGGCGACTTCATGGGGCCTCCTTCTCAAGAACCAAACCCAACAAAAGACATGTGCGATCTAGCTGGTACTGCGGAGAAGCCAAGTTGCAATAGGCGCCGTCTGGCGTTCAGCTCTCAGGAGACGCCTCCAGCTGCCGACTTCACCGAGCCTTAGATAGGCGAGGTGCGAAATATTATCAGCCCCAACACACTCAAGAAGGCGGTCTGTGAGCAGAACTCGGTCCATTACAGGAGAAGAAGAAGGCACGCAAAAGAAAGACTAAGAAGGGTATGAGCCAGCCGGCACCGAGTATGATCCGTGCTCAGGACGGGCCACCTTCACCGCAAGATATCTCGAGGAGGGTGCATGTGGCGGGTAGGGCGATGCTACCGACAAATATGCTCAATGCTGCAACCGGTGCTATGCGGAGTCTGCATGACAGTGTTCTTTCTTTGGAGAAGCGGCGTCTTAGAGAGAAGGATGTGGCATACCCGGTTTTCGCGGCCAAGGTGCCAGAGGGCAAGGGCTTTGTGGATAACTCCATCGGGCGTACGATCGTCCTGCGTTTTGATGACATCCATGCTATGTTGAACCTTCATCCGCTGCACTACACCTTCGTTCAGCTATTTTCGCTGAGTATGGAGATGCGGATCATTCGCGACAAGACCCCGAACATCGTGATAGTCGACCCCTTCTACATGCGTGCCAAGATCTTGGGCAGTGCTGGGGACCGGCAAGTCGCGAGTTCTTACCTCGAAGGCGTCATTCTGGCAAACCAAGATAAGGATAACTTCCTCGTGCCTTACTTTCCCGAGTAAGTCCTCCCCTCAACCGGCCCGTAACATATGAATTCTTACATTTCGATCGTTTTTCTTTTAACATTAAGTGTTTTCTGCAGTGACACACGTTGCACGCTCATCCTCCTAAGCCCCAAATATTCCATGGCCACGTATTTCGACCTGGACCGTTAGTCGAACGTAGACTACACAAATGTCAAGAAGGTTCTTGATGATGTTCTCCCCGGCTACGCCAAATCTGGAGGCACCTTCACCAAGCCTATTCGTAAGTACGAAAAGCATGTGTTCTCCCACAATACGACGTTCTGCTGCATCAAGCAGCCGCCTGGCGGTCAGAAGGGTGCCTACTACGCCATCCATCACATGCGGGCGATCGTACGGGACCATCATCAACTTCTGCTACCGAGTAAACTCAAAGATTGGGCAAAGAGCGTGTCGGCAATCCAGGACGCGGACCTCCGACAAGAATTCTTTCGCATCCAGTCGGAGTTTGCAGAAATCATCCATCAAGATGTCCTTCGTACCTCGGGGCAGTTCTACCTCAACAATCAACCGTCCAACAGTGACATCGACATAATGCTACAAATGCAGGCTGACAACGACCGTTATTTCATGACTCCCATGATAGACGACGGCTTCATCCACGCTCCGGTCCCTTGAGTCGAGTCAAAAGCATTGATGCTGTGTCTAGTTCTGAAACATCGATTGGCTCATGTTGTAATTACACTTTAATGAACTTGTAGTATGTCTCTTTGGTTTCGAGAGTCGTTCAACTTAGATGTAATCGATGCTATTAATGTCTTGCTTTTCTCTTCCGATCGTTCTGTTGCATACTTATATATTGCTTATGTATTGTCTGTGAATTGGTACTAACGTTTCGTTTGGCTAGTGCATAGCGATGCCGACGTATGTCGTGTACAAGGGTAAGGTTCCCGGAGTCTACGATGACTGGGAGGAGTGTCGGAGACAGGTTCACCGATTTAGCGGTAACAGTTACAAAGGGTACACCACTAGGGCCGAGGCCGAATCTAGATACGCCCGCTATCTAGCGGGAGGGGGGAGGGAGCGTTGGAGGAACCGGATGAAGACGAGTTTCATCGTGATGATGCTCATCGTGATGACCGCAGCTCACTTCTATGTGATGGTAGTTTAGATGATCGATATCGACTTGTAATGTGAAGACAAACTCGCTACTCGCGGTCTCGAGACTTGTAATATAATGTTCTATCTTTGTTCGGTCTTTTCAATTCGGAGACTAATATGATGAATTGTATTCCGAGACTAATATGATGAATTGTATTCAAAGACTAATCTTCTATTGTATTCGATGAATCTGTTGTTGATGTGTGCTGTCTATATTTTGTCAAATTATACATTTTGTAACCTGTGCAAAAAACAGAAAATAAAAAATAAAAAAACCTAATATTCATACTAATGGCGCATCACATGACAGTGCGCCATTAGTATGACAAAGCATACTAATGGCGCATCACTATATAGTGCGCCATTAGTATGCCGCGGTTACTAATGGCACATCCAGTGATAGTGCGCCATTAGTATGCCAAAGCACCTGGGTATACATGGCCCCTAGGAGGCATACTAATGGCGCACCAGTGGTGCGCCATTAGTAAAAATTACTAATGGCGTGCTAGTAATGGCGCACCACAGATGCACCATTAATAGCCAAATTAGGTGCGCCATTAGTAGGGGTTTTTCTAGTAGTGCCTTCCTCTCCCCCTCGCCGTGAGCTCCATCACCGGAGGCTCCGGGGGAGGAGGAACACATTGTCGAGCTGAAGCCCTCGTCGCTGCCGTCGAGGCGCCAACGCGCCCTTTCGCATTGACGAATCAGAGGAAGATAGCAAGCAAGAGGAAGAAAAGAGGGTGAATGCGGAGAAGCACCATCCCTCCCTCCTTCTTATAGAAGAGCAGGACCGGGGCTGGGCCACCCAGCCTAAAGGACGGCCGCCCCACGCAGCCAATGCAGCCTTCGGAAGCACGGGGAACCAGAGCCGACCCGCTCCCCCAATCAACAAACGCCTAGTTTTCCGCCTCGGCATTAATGCCCACGTCCTTCGTGCCCGCCGCCTGCCCTTCCCAATGCATGGCAGGTATGTGGCGAAGCAGAAGGGGGCGTGAGGACAGGTGGGACGACCGATTTCCACCCCATGATCGTGGGGTGCGGCGCCATGCAGGCTGCGACCCGAGTCCACTTATTAAATGAGTAGCGCCCCTGTAGATTCCTTCCTTTTTAAGGGATGCACGGGCCGCCTCTTTGCTATCGACTACGAGATGACACAAGCATGCTGAGGCCATCCCATGCACAACCCCCACATGACGCACTCGACGCGGGTTGTGGGGAAGCGCAACTGACAAAAAGATCGTGGCAGTTCGCCTCTGCCACACCCGCCTGTGCACTGCTTTGGGCCTGGCCCAACTATGCCTTGCGCTTATATGTGGCCCAGGCTCGGGGGATCCTGTCGGTGTAAAAAAGTGTGGGTACTTCTGTACCGCTTACTTGTGCACGGACGGTCGCGGCCACGCCTACAGCAGGGCTTTGCAAAGTAGAGGAGGACAGAAGGAGGCAAGACAGGAACAAAGAACTTCAAAATAGACGCTCAAGGTAACAAGCAGCGGGAAGCAAGCAGGGCCACGCTCGGCAACATGCCTTGCCGAGGCGACCTGCGAGGCCTGCGGCAAGCTCCTTGCTGGGGCAGCTTGCAAAGAGACCAGCAGGGCCACCCCCCTTGGGGTCGAAGGCTCTGACACCATCGACAACGTCAAGACCAAGATTTGGAGAGCACATGCCTGGTAGCATGCATCCCCTCACGAAGATTGGCAACCCATGAACCCACGTGGCATCAGAAGACGAAGACCCCCGGCAAGACCCTTGCCGGGGACGACTCCAAGGCCCCCGACAAGTTTTGCCAGGGACGATCGCTGGGCCGTGGCTAGACCCGCGCTCGGCAAGGTTTCGCCACTTCAGCACCACTCCTGTGCGACGATAGGCATGCCAGCTAAGCAAGCACCTGCGTGGCGGCATACAAATCTTCGTGGAAGCCTACCATTTCGCCAATGCAACAGCTGGTTGGCCAGTGTGGCGCTGCATGCCTCGTCGACCCTGACGCGTGGTGAGGCGAGGAGGAGTGGTGAAGGATGAGATGGTCTCTGTTGTCATCCGCAATAAAGCGAGAGGACATGTAGGCAACACATTAAATGCGCATATCCTACATAGATCGAGCGATAAGCTCATACCACTATAGCTTGCCACCTCCTGCGTGCCACTGTGGCAACCCCTTTGTGTATACAACGAGGCCCGAGGTGCATAGATAAAGGATTCAGACTTTTGGACAAAGCACGCATCATAGCTAGTTCAAAAGCTCAAGAACACACATATAACCAGACAAAGTAGGACTAGGGTATTACACATCTCTGCGGCCTGAACCTGGATAAAAAATCCATGTGTGCTAATGTCTCAACCTGCTCTGCATGCAATTAAACCCCCACCGAACGTAGAAGGGATCCTTGTGACCCCATAGGTGATCGGTTTCCCCGACACATCTCTCGAGAGAAACTCCTTCTCTAGAATTGACCCATTCTTAGCAACAAAGATCTTGCCTTCGGATCTATGACAGAAGGTATGCCCAATAGTTTCTTCAGGTTATCCTGTGAAGATGCACTTCTCCGCTTTGGGTTCGAGCTTATTAGGCTAAAGCCTTTTGACATAAGCATTGCATTCCCAAACTTTAAGAAACAACAGCTTAGGTTTCTTGCCAAACCATAGTTCATATGGTGTTGTCTCAACAGATTTAGACGGTGCCCTATTGTAACACCCCGGATGCAACTTTCCATATTCGTAACTCCAATTCTTGCCTTTTCCGGAGAGGCGATATGATATTTCCTTCGTGGTTGGGTTTTGTCGTTTGTTTTGCATTTTGTTCATGTCTTGCATTTCATCTCATAGCATCATGTGCATCGCATCCATATATTTTCATAAAACTTGCATCCGTTCGTAGTTGCCGCGTTCCCCCCTTGACTTTGTTATCCCTTTCGAGATCAACCGTTCATTGTTGTCCGACCGTTTGACCCTCTTTGCACAGTGCACCGATGCCCCAAGACCGACGCTTCAGAAGACTTCGATATTTTCGTGATCATCGTGTGTTTCTTTCGTGCTTGCTCTTTTATTTTTGCATTGCATCATGTCATCATGCCAGCATGTCATTTAATTTTTGAAACCTCAACTAAATAAATTGCATAGATCGTTGATCTATTTAAATCGAGGGAATTCATATGGTGACTTCTCTTTATAACAGTTACCCTCCCAATATTATTAGGGAGCTATGATAAATATTCCATTCTTTAGGAATAAACCATAACACACTTACAGTTTAAGTTCCATGTTTTTTCTATCTCAATTCCTTGCCTTAAACTTTGCCAACAATTCTTACCTCTTTTATCGAGGCTCCTCCTAAATTCTCAACATTTTTGAACACTTCAAAAACCTAGTCGCAATTCAAACCCATTTGAATGATATTCAAATGAGTTTGAATTTAAATCTTGCATTCATGCCTCTTTTCTATTTTTCTTGGATCAAGCTCATTTTTATGAGTCAGAGAAAAATACCCTCCTGCTCAAGCTCCACCCCTAACCTCTCTTTCTTTTCTTTCTTATCTCTGTTTTGTTTTTATTTATTTATTTTTAGAGTGAGAGAGAGCCCATCAGCCAGGCCGGCTTGCTTCCCCGCAGTCCTTTCGGCCCAAGGCCCAGCCGCACCTCTAACCCTAGCGCTCGCCTCCGCTCCTCTCGATCCCTCGCTCTCTCCCTCGTTCCCCTCGCTTGCGCCGCCAGGAGAGCCTCGGCTCGATCCCCTTTCCCCCTTCACTTGTCTCCCTCCTGGCACACATAGGAGAGGGATCCCATCCCCATGGCCACGCGCGCCTTGTGCCCTGCTCCTTCCTCATGAGCCTCTCCCTCGAGCTTCTCTGCCTCTGCGCCCGCAAGTCGTCGGCGTTCCCGATGGCCTCGTCAGCCCCGTTGTTGAACACGGGCACCTCCAGGAGCTTCCCCGAGCTCTAGCAGCTCTCGCGTCGCCGTTCCCGCGACAACGACCTCCCCTTCCTCTGGTCCTCCTCCTCATCTCATGCCCGGCGCCAGCCATGGCCGCCTCGCTGTCAAGCTCCACCACCAGGCCGCCGTCCCTCCCGCGAACCCGCCTGCCTCCTTGACCTCCAGGCCACCCGTCACGCCCTTCTCTTTGCTGAGGCAGCCACCGGCGCCCCAAGCGCCTGCCTCTGCCATGGCATTCCTCCTCCCGTGCCTGCAGCGATGCTGCCCTGCTGCAGCTGCTCTTCCTGCGCGCTGCCTTCCAAACTGAGCCCCGTGGCGTGGCCCTTCTCTGGCAACTAGCGCCCCTCCATGGACGATCACCACTGCCTGTGCATGCCTCTGGATTCGTCCAAGTCCGATGATGTTTTTGTACAACTACGCTGCGGAGACCAAGACTACCAAGTCCGCACGGGAGCCCGAACGACTACTTCCACGATGATGCGAGTACAAGTACCCTCTTCATGGTTTTCGCCAAGTACCACGACGCCCGGAGCCCTCGGATCCATCAGGTCCAACCACGACTGTGTACAACTATCGGCGACGCCGAACTTCTACGGATTGTGTACGACTACTTCCACTACGGCCGTGTATGAATACTTCCACTACGACCGTCGCGAGAACGACTACTTCCACTACCGTCGCCACGTGAACAACTACTTCCCACGACGACCCGTGAACGACTACTTCCACTACAAACTCAACCCGCTCCGAAAAAACACGCTTCAAAGGTATAACCCCGAGACGACGTCCGTGGACCGAATGCATGTGTTGTATGAGATGCACCCTATGTTTGCACCGTGCCCGTGTGCTTCATGCACGTCCCTCCTCGTTTGCCATGCCGCTGTCCCCTAGGAACCCGGAATCCGGGATCACCCCACCATCCTTGCATGACACACTCACGCCCACTTCCTTTTGCACCGGTATCTTCGTGAGCTACCGGAACTGATATGTTGTCGTGGCATCATTTTTGGATTCGTTGCCGTGGCAACCATTTTGTTCCGCCACGGTGACAAATGCTTCATAACATGCTCATGTCAACATCTTCATAAAAATTGCATAAAACTTGCATATGTCATCCGCATCATGATAACAACAATTAAAATGTTTAAAATTGTTGTTTGCGTTAAATTGCTAAATAACATATGGGGATTTCCGGAAGTGTTGTTTGTTATTTCCGGCCTCATTTAAACTTGCCTAGTTAGGTAGTTTTCATATGCTTCACCCCTTGCCATGTTTAATAACATTTAATATTGTTGAGTACCTAAACGAGAGCGAACTAAATAATTGCATGTGGTGTTTTGTCAATATGCAACTCGTTGCATATTGAGCTCCACTTAACTTGTAGTATTGCTTGTTGCACTTTGCCATGCCATGCCTCATTAAACCGGACATGCATCATCCTTGTTTGTGCATCATGCCATGTTTATGCTTGTGCATTTACCATGTTGTTTGTTTCTTTCCGGTGTTGCTTCTTTGTTCTGGTAATGTTGCGATTGTGAGGATTCGTTCGACTACGTCCGTTTGTCTTCTTCATGGACTCGTTCTTCTTCCTAGCGGGATTTCAGGCAAGATGACCGCTACCCTGCATCTCACTTCTATCTTTGCTTGCTAGTTGCTTCGTTCTATCGCTATGCTGCGCTACCTATCACTTGTTTACCAAGCCTCCCAGATTGCCATGTCAGCCTCTAACTTTTTCACCCTTCCTAGCAAACCATTGATTGGCTATGTTACCGCTTTGCTCAGCCCCTCTTATAGCGTTGTTAGTTGCAGGTGAAGTTGAAGATTGCTCCATGTTGGACCACATTATGTTGGGATATCACAATATCTCTTATTTAATTAATGCATCTATATACTTGGTAAAGGGTGGAAGGCTCGGCCTTATGCCTGGTGTTTGTTCCACTCTTGCCGCCCTCGTTTCTGTCATACCGGTGTTATGTTCCCGGATTTTGCGTTCCTTACGCGGTCGGGTGATTTATGGGACCCCCCTGACAGTTCGCTTTGAATAAAACTCCTCCAGCAAGGCCCAACCTTGGTTTTACCATTTGCCTCACCTAGCCCTTTTTTCCCATGGGTTTCCGGAGCCCGAGGGTCATCTTTATTTTACCCCCCCGGGCCAGTGCTCCTTTGAGTGTTGGTCCAACCTGAGCGATGTCCGGCGCCCCCTGGGCAACCAGGGTCTATGCCAACCCGTCGTCTTGCTCATCTGGTGTGCCCTGAGAACGAGATATGTGCAGCTCCTATCGGGATTTGTCGTCACATCGGGCGGCTTTGCTGGTCTTGTTTTACCATTGTCGAAATGTCTTGTAAACCGGGATTCCAAGACTGATTGGGTCTTCCTGGGAGAAGGAATATCCTTCGTTGATCGTGGGAGCTTATCATGGGCTAAGTTGGGACACCCCTGCAGGGTATAACATTTCGAGAGCCGTGCCCGCGGTTATGTGGCAAATGGGAATTTGTTAATGTCCGGTTGTAGATAACTTGACACCATATCCGAATTAAAATGCATCAACCGTGTGTGTAGCCGTGATGTTCTCTTCTCGGCGGAGTCCGGGAAGTGAACACGGTCTTTGGGTTATGTTTGACGTAAGTAGGAGCTCAGGATCACTTCTTGATCATTGCTAGCTTCACGACCGTTCCTTTGCTTCTCTTCTCGCTCTCATTTGCGTATATTAGCCACCATATATGCTTACTCGCTGCCGCAACCTCACCACTTTACCCCTCATTTCCCATTAAGCTTTGCTAGTCTTGATACCCATGGTAATGGGATTGCTGTGTCCTCGTGACTCACCAGATACTACCAACAGTTGCAGGTGCCGATGATACCAGTGCAGGCGATGCAACCGAGCTCATATGGGAGCTCAACGAAGATCTTGGTCGTTGCTATTTTTCGTTTCATGTTGATCAGTAGTGGAGCCCAGTTGGGACGATCGGGGATCTAGCAGTTGGGTTATCTTCTTTTCTTGTGGCTTCGTCCGTAGTCGAACTATGTGTGTCCTTTGAATGATGTATGAATTGTATGTTCATTGTGTGAAGTGGCGATTGTAAGCCAACTCTTTATCCCATTCTTGTTCATTACATGGGATTGTGTGAAGATGACCCTTCTTGCGACAAAACCACCATGCGGTTATGCCTCTAAGTCGTGCTTCGACACGTGGGAGATATAGCCGCATCGTGGGTGTTACAAGTTGGTAATCAGAGCCTCGACCGACCATAGGAGCCCCCTTGATTGTTGGCCGTTGTTGAGTCTAGAACAAAAAAATGTTTTGAGTCTTAGGATTATATATATCGGAGAGTAGGATTCTTTTTACTCCTCAGCCCCCTTCATCGCTCTGGTGAGGACTCCTGACGTAGATGTTTTGTCTTTCCTCTCCTCAAATTTCACTAATTTTTTTTAGGATCACGCGGGTATCTTGGGATCGTTCCAATATTCTTATGACAAGAACATTGTTGTTGGTGCCTCCTGACATTTAGGGGTTGTGGCAGTGTCCCGGGGAGTTGAGCTCCGAGGTGTTGTTGTCATAATTTTATCGTTGCAGTTCTGGAATACCTGAGTTTTGCCGACATCGAAAATCTCTTTTATGCAGTTGTTGGTGAGATAACCTCGATGCCACCCAGTACTGGGGAGTTCAGGAGTATTGCCATAACTCGTATAACGGATGCTTTTCGAAGGTTGAGGTAGATGATTTCCGAAGGTTTCTTGGTTATGTGTTGACGGATGGATACAGCTTGGATGTAGGGATTGTTAGTTTTGGGTGAGATATATATTGCTTCCCCTGTATCCCCAACACCAGATTGCATAACCAGAGAGTTTCGGGAGTTTTATAGGTGGGAATTCAAGTAGCTCCTAGAATATCTTTTCGACAGATGCATGATATGAGATTGGCGTTCGACGTCTAGTGGTCCGCCTATCCACGGTCGTTTTTTACAGTGGTCTCGTTGTGTCTTAAAGAACCCTTGGCTATGCTGGTTCGGGGACACTTCGTATGTCATGTGCACTGCCTTGTACATGATGGTGCTATACGATCGAGCCCATGTGGGCCCCACCACGAAAACTTCGGACGAAATCTCTATCATATGTTTGTTTTCGGCTTATTCTGCAAGCCAAATCCTTTGTTTTGTTCTATTTGTGGTATTCGAGTTGTTTCGAAGTCAAATGTTGAATCCATACCTTTCCAAAACGGTGTTCTCATATTGCTATGTGAATACTAATCCTTCTTGATCACTGAAGTGGTCATGTCAACTCTTTTCCAACCGGTGTGCTTCTCTTCAAGTGGATCTGTTCATTTTCAACATCCGCAAGATAAATTTTAAGTTTTCTCAATGGTGTTTGTTCCATCTTCCCCAAGTTGCCTTTGTTTTCCCGCCCTCCCACCCTTTTTCTTCAAGGACATTTCTTAATCATGTATCCTTTTATTTGTGGGAAGTCTCTTCATTCTTTTCTTTCAATGTTCTTATCCGGTGATTTTCCATGAAGATGCTTAACAGTTTCAAGTTCATCATCCTTCATTGTTGTTTCTTCTCCGGTGGATCCAATTCAAGATTTCAGTGTTGATCATATTCCTTTCCTCGTGTCAAATGCTTTCTCATGCCGGTGCACCTCTCAATCACTCACCTCTTGCTATTCCTTTGTTCCAGAGTGTTGAAGATATCTCAGAAGATTTGTGTTTCCATTCTTAATCCGTTCAAGCCATTTGGAGATTGTTATCTCATTCAAGTCATTTAATTCTACCGGTGCAATCTCTATTTCAAGCAATCCTTCAATGATGTTCCTTTTCAGTGGGCCCTAACCCACAGGTCTTTTCCCAGGATCTTACCTGACTCTTCTAATTATTCCGGAGTTATTCTTAAATTCTTTTCAAGTGTGACGTAAGAATGGATTCCATCAGTCACATGCCTTCTCCAAGATCGTTTTCAAATTCTTTTCATTGTTGGCTCAACCTCTTCGCTTTTCATTCTCCCGGAGTATCTCAACAATTCATGGTGGTTCTCATCATCATTCTCAACATGTGAAGACCGAAGAAGGATTTCTCTTAAATCTTGGTCCATTCTCTTGAATATTCATGGTTCTAGCTTCATGCTATCCTCATAATTGTTTTGATTGTGACAATTCTTTTCTTACCATCCGGAGCATTTCATGAGTTTTTTTCCATTTTATTCCTACGAAGGCCATCATGTCATAATTCTTCATTCTCAGCGTGTAGCTATCGTTCTCCAAATCTTACCGGTGCATCATTAAAATACCCTCTAATCAGTTAATGATCTCTTCGTTCTCATGTATCTAAATCCCCTCAAGTATCTTCATTCATTTTCCAATTCTTCCCGATGAATTGTGCCTTTGCTACTTTCATTTTCAATTCTTACGGTGGTTCATTCAAGATTTCACTTCCTTCATTATCATATCAAATATTCGTTGTTTCCAAATCCCACCGTGGTTCCATCAATACCTTCCTCAAGTTTGCGCTATATCTCTATCGGTAATCATTTTTCAATGAGAATAAGTAGTATGCCAAATCCATTCCTTGCCATCAATTTAATTCGATGAAGGATAAGCATACAATAAATCTTATTCTTATTTCCTCGAGGTGATTGAATTCTTTTCTTCCGGAGAGTGCTCATGATGAAGTAATTCTCTGTTCTAGTGTTTCATCTATTCTTTTTTCCGGAGTTCCAAGTTTTCTCGGTTATATCGTCGCAAAGCGCCATCTAAATCATTACAAGGCTTCAATTCTGGTTCTCTTAAACCTCCAATTCTTCTTCATAATCATTTTCTTTTCCGGAGATCTTCCAAGAGGCTCCTCATGGTGGTTCATCAAGGATTTAATTCATTCTCGAAGTGTTCTTCAAGATTCTTGTTGGAGGAGTTCAAGCATTCTTCATCTTGCATTCCAAAGTTCAATTCTTTCTACCTTATCTTTTGAGGTGGTGTTATGTCACTCTTGACAATTTCCTTCATGTTTCATGATTCATATGTTGTCAAGAATGAGGTATTTTAAATCCATCATTTTCTCTTCGTTCAAGAGATCTTTTCGACCAATCAACTTCTTTGTTGGAGTTATCTTGTGTCAGATTTCACCTAAAGCCTTTCCTTAAGGGTTGTTGCTATTTGTGGTGATTATGCATGACCCAAGCTTGCTCTTTATCCTCTTGGTGGAAGAAGTTTTCATCTCTTTGGTGCTGTCAATCAAATCAATGGTTTCCATTAGTGAGACATTGTGATGTTGCTCTCTTCACCCATCACCTCGTTTTGTCAAGATCTCATTATTTTCTTGCTCATCCATTTAACCGGAGTGTTGTGTTCTCATTCAAGTTCTTTCATTTTATCAAGTCATGCGCCTCTTTCAACCGAAGTGCTGTCCGAATTTGATCTTGCCTTGTCCCTTGTTTATCTCGTTTCAACCAGAGTGGTTCCAATTCCTTCTTGTCCATTGTACTCGTCATTCATAGCTTTGCAACCTCTAAGGTTCACATGGTGCTCCTTGTTTCTATTTTCTACTACAGTGCTCTCAATTGTGTTCAACTCCGTTGTGTTCTTTCTTTCAACTTTTCAACCTCTCAAGGTTCTTTGGTTTCACTCATTGGTCAAAGAAGCAACTTAGTTTTACCTCTTTTCTTCCTCTTCCGTTTCTCTCCGGTGCCATCCTAGATCTCGGGACGAGATCCTCTCGTAGTGGTGGAGTGTTGTAACACCCCGGATGCAACTTTCCATATTCGTAACTCCAATTCTTGCCTTTTCCGGAGATGCGATATGATATTTCCTTCGTGGTTGGGTTTTGTCATTTGTCTTGCATTTTGTTCATGTCTTGCATTTCATCTCATAGCATCATGTGCATCGCATCCATATGTTTTCATAAAACTTGCATCCGTTCGTAGTTGCCGCGTTCCCCCCTTGACTTTGTTATCCCTTTCGAGATCAACCGTTCATTGTTGTCCGACCGTTTGACCCTCTTTGCACAGTGCACGACGCCCCAAGACCGACGCTTCAGAAGACTTCCATATTTTCGTGATCATCGTGTGTTTCTTTCATGCTTGCTCTTTTATTTTTGCATTGCATCATGTCATCACGCCAGCATGCCATTTAATTTTTTAAACCTCAACTAAATAAATTGCATAGATCGTTGATCTATTTAAATCGAGGGAATTCATATGGTGACTTCTCTTTATAACAGTTACCCTCCCAATATTATTAGGGAGCTATGATAAATATTCCATTCTTTAGGAATAAACCATAACACACTTACAGTTTAAGTTCCATGTTTTTTCTATCTCAATTCCTTGCCTTAAACTTTGCCAACAATTCTTACCTCTTTTATCGAGGCTCCTCCTAAATTCTCAACATTTTTGAACACTTCAAAAACCTAGTCCCAATTCAAACCCATTTGAATGATATTCAAATGAGTTTGAATTTAAATCTTGCATTCGTGCCTCTTTTCTATTTTTCTTGGATCAAGCTCATTTTTATGAGTCAGAGAAAAATACCCTCCTGCTCAAGCTCCACCCCTAACCTCTCTTTCTTTTCTTCCTTATCTCTGTTTTGTTTTTATTTATTTATTTTTAGAGTGAGAGAGAGCCCATCAGCCAGGCCAGCCTGCTTCCCCGCAGTCCTTTCGGCCCAAGGCCCAGCCGCACCTCTAACCCTAGCGCTCGCCTCCGCTCCTCTCGATCCCTCGCTCTCTCCCTCGTTCCCCTCGCTTGCACTGCCAGGAGAGCCTCGGCTCGATCCCCTTTCCCCCTTCACTCGTCTCCCTCCTCGCACACATAGGAGAGGGATCCCATCCCCATGGCCACGCGCGCCTTGCGCCCTGCTCCTTCATCCTGAGCCTCTCCCTCGAGCTTCTCTGCCTCCGCGCCCGCAAGTCGTCGGTGTTCTCGACGGCCTCGTCAGCCCCGTTGTTGAACACGGGCACCTCCAGGAGCTTCCCCGAGCTCTAGCAGCTCTCGTGTCGCCGTTCCCGCGACAACGACCTCCCCTTCCTCTGGTCCTCCTCCTCACCTCGTGCCCGGCGCCAGCCATGGCCACCTCGCTGTCAAGCTCCACCACCAGGCTTCTGTCCCTCCCGCGAACCCGCCTGCCTCCTTGACCTCCAGGCCACCCGTCACGCCCTTCTCTTTGCTGAGGCAGCCACCGGCGCCCCAAGCGCCTGCCTCTGCCATGGCCTTCCTCCTCCCGTGCCTGCAGCGATGCTGCCCTGCTGCAGCAGCTCTTCCTGCGCGCTGCCTTCCTCGTTGAGCCCCGTGGCGTGGCCCTTCTCCGGCAACTAGCGCCCCTCCATGGACGACCACCACTACCTGTGCACGCCTCTGGATTCGTCCAAGTCCGATGATGTTTTTGTACAAGTACGCTGCGGAGACCAAGACTACCAAGTCCGCACGGGAGCCCGAACGACTACTTCCACGACGATGCGAGTACAAGTACCCTCTTCATGGTTTTCGCCAAGTACCACAACGCCCGGAGCCCTCGGATCCATCAAGTCCAACAACAACTGTGTACAACTATCGGCAACGCCGAACATCTACGAATTGTGTATAACTACTTCCACTACGGCCGTGTACCACTACTTCCACTACGACCGTCGCGAGAACGACTACTTCCACTACCGTCGCCACATGAACATCTACTTCCCACGACGACCCGTGAACGACTACTTCCAATACAATCTCGACCCGCTCCGAAAAAACACGCTTCAAAGGTATAACCCCGAGACGACGTCCGTGGACCGAATGCATGTGTTGTATGAGATGCACCCTATGTTTGCACCGTGCCCGTTTGCTTCATGCACGTCCCTCCTCGTTTTCCATGCCGCTGTCCCGTGGGAACCCGGAATCTGGGATCACCCCACCATCCTTGCATGACACACTCATGCCCACTTCCTTTTGCACCGGTATCTTCGTGAGCTACCGGAACTGATATGTTGCCGTGGCATCATTTTCGGATTCGTTGCCGTGGCAACCGTTTTGTTCCGCCACGGTGACAAATGCTTCATAACATGCTCATGTCAACATCTTCATAAAAATTGCATAAAACTTGCATATGTCATCCGCATCATGATAACAACAATTAAAATGTTTAAAATTGTTGTTTGCGTTAAATTGCTAAATAACATATGGGGATTTCCAGAAGTGTTGTTTGTTATTTCTAGCCTCATTTAAACTTGCCTAGTTAGGTAGTTTTCATATGCTTCACCCCTTGCCATGTTTAATAACATTTAATATTGTTGAGTACCTAAACGAGACCGAACTAAATAATTGCATGTGGTGTTTTGTCAATATGCAACTCGTTGCATATTGAGCTCCACTTAACTTGTAGTATTGCTTGTTGCACTTTGCCATGCCATGCCTCATTAAACTGGACATGCATCATCCTTGTTTGTGCATCATGCCATGTTTATGCTTGTGCATTTACGATGTTGTTTGTTTCTTTCCGGTGTTGCTTCTTAGTTCCGGTAATGTTGCGATTGTGAGGATTCGTTCGACTACGTCCGTTCGTCTTCTTCATGGACTCGTTCTTCTTCCTAGCGGGATTTCAGGCAAGATGACCGCTACCCTGGATTTCACTTCTATCTTTGCTTGCTAGTTGCTTCGTTCTATCGCTATGCTGCGCTACCTATCACTTGTTTACCAAGCCTCCCAGATTGCCATGTCAGCCTCTAACATGTTCACCCTTCCTAGCAAACCATTGATTGGCTATGTTACCGCTTTGCTCAGCCCCTCTTATAGCGTTGTTAGTTGCAGGTGAAGTTGAAGATTGCTCCATGTTGGACCGGATTATGTTGGGATATCACAATATCTCTTATTTAATTAATGCATCTATATACTTGGTAAAGGGTGGAAGGCTCGGCCTTATGCCTGGTGTTTTGTTCCACTCTTGCCGCCCTAGTTTCCGTCATACCGGTGTTATGTTCCCGGATTTTGCGTTCCTTACGCGGTCGGGTGATTTATGGGACCCCCCTGACAGTTCATTTTGAATGAAACTCCTCCAGCAAGGCCCAACCTTGGTTTTACCATTTGCCTCACCTAGCCCTTTTTTCCCTTGGGTTTCCGGAGCCCGAGGGTCATCTTTATTTTACCCCCCCCCCCCCCCCCTGGGCCAGTGCTCCTTTGAGTGTTGGTCCAACCTGAGCGATGTCCGGCGCCCCCTGGGCAACCAGGGTCTATGCCAACCCGTCGTCTTGCTCATCCGGTGTGCCCTGAGAACGAGATATGTGCAGCTCCTATCGGGATTTGTCGGCACATCGGGCGGCTTTGCTGGTCTTGTTTTACCATCGTCAAAATGTCTTGTAAACCGGGATTCCGAGACTGATCGGGTCTTCCTGGGAGAAGGAATATCCTACGTTGATCGCGAGAGCTTATCATGGGCTAAGTTGGGACACCCCTGCAGGGTATAAACTTTCGAGAGCCGTGCCCGCGGTTATGTGGCAGATGGGAATTTGTTAATGTCCGGTTGTAGATAACTTGACACCAGATCCGAATTAAAACGCATCAACCGTGTGTGTAGCCGTGATGGTCTCTTCTCGGCGGAGTCCGGGAAGTGAACACGGTCTTTGGGTTATGTTTGACGTAAGTAGGAGCTCAGGATCACTTCTTGATCATTGCTAGCTTCACGACTGTTCCTTTGAATCTCTTCTCGCTCTCATTTGCGTATGTTAGCCACCATATATGCTTAGTCGCTGTCGCAACCTCACCACTTTACCCCTCCTTTCCCATTAAGCTTTGCTAGTCTTGATACCCATGGTAATGGGATTGCTGAGTCCTCGTGACTCACCAGATACTACCAACAGTTGCAGGTGCCGATGATACCAGTGCAGGCGATGCAACCGAGCTCAGATGGGAGTTCAACGAAGATCTTGGTCGTTGCTATGTTTCGTTTAATGTTGATCAGTAGTGGAGCCCAGTTGGGACGATCGGGGATCTAGCAGTTGGGTTATCTTCTTTTCTTGTGGCTTCGTCCGTAGTCGAACTATGTGTGTACTTTGAATGATGTATGAATTGTATGTTCATTGTGTGAAGTGGCGATTGTAAGCCAACTCTTTATCCCATTCTTGTTCATTACATGGGATTGTGTGAAGATGACCCTTCTTGCGACAAAACCACCATGCGGTTATGCCTCTAAGTCGTGCTTCGACACGTGGGAGATATAGCCGCATCGTGGGTGCTATTTAACGTGAATGCGTTTGTCTCTAATGCATAACCCCAATATGATAGCGGCAAATCGGTAAGAGACATCATAAAACATACCATATCTATAAAGTACGGTGACGACGTTCAGACACACCATTACACTGTGGTGTTCCAGGTGGCGTGAGTTGTGAAACAATTCCACATTGTTTTAAATGAAGGCCAAATTCGTGACTCAAATATTCACCTCCGCGATCAGATCTTAGAAACTTTGTATTCTTGTTACGATGATTCTCCACTTCACTATGAAATTCTTTGAACTTTTCAAATGTTTCAGACTTGTGATTCATCAAGTAGATATGCCCATACCTACTGAAATCAACTATGAAGGTTAGAAAATAACGATACCCACCACGTGCTTCAAAACTCTTCGGACCGCATACATCGCTATGTATTATTTCCAATAAGTCATTAGCTCGCTCCATTGTTCTAGAGAATGGAGTTTTAGTCATCTTATCCTTGAGGCATGGTTCACAAGTATCAAGTGATTCCAAAAGTCCATCCGCATGGAGTTTCTTCATGCGCTTTACAACAATATGACCTAAACAGGAGTGCCACAAGTATGTTGCACTATCATTATCAACTTTTCATCTTTTGGCATCAATATTATGAATATGTGTATCACGATGATCGAGATTCAACAAGAATAGACCATTCACTAAAGGTGCATGACCATAAAAGATATTACTCATATAAATAGAACAACCATTATTCTTGGACTTAAATGAATAACAACCACGCAATAAACAAGATCCAGATATAATGTTCATGCTCAACACTGGAACCAAATAATAATTGTTAAGGTCTAAAACTAATCCCGAAGGTAGATGTAGAGGTACCGTACCGACGGTGGTCACATCAACCATGAAACCATTCCCGATGCGCATCGTCACCTCGTCCTTAGCCAAACTTTTTTTATTCCGCAGCACTTGCTTCGAGTTACAAATATGAGCAACTGAACCAGTTTGAAATACCTAGGGGCTGCTACGAGCACTAGTAAGGAACACATCAATAACATGTATATGAAATATACCTTTGTTCACCTTGTCATCCTTCTTATCTGCCAAGTACTTGGGGCAGTTCTGCTTCCAGTGACCATTTCACTTGAAGTAGAAGCACTCAGTTTCTAGTTTAGGTCCAATGTTAGGCTTTTTCATGGGAATGAAAACTTGTTTGCTGGCCTTCTTGAAGTTCCCTTTCTCTCCGTTGCCCTTTTTCTTAAAACAGGTGGCCTTATTAACCATCAACACTTCATGCTCATTCATGATTTCTGCCTCCGCTGATTTCATCATCGCGAAGAGCTCGGGAATCGTTTTCATCATCCCTTACATATTATGGTTCATCACGAAGCCTTTGTAGCTTGGTGGCAGTGACTGAAGAACTCTATCAATAACACTCTCAACTAGAAGATCAATTCCCAACTGAGTGAAGTGGTTGTGGTACTGACATGGCTAGAGGCTGTGTTGATATTTCCCCAAAGAGGAAGGGATGATGCAAGACAACTATGGTAAGTATTTCCCTCAGTTGTGAAACCAAGGTATCAATCCAGTAGGAGAACCAATCAACACTATGTAAATGGTACCTGCACATAAAGAACAAATACTTGCAACCCGACGCGTAAGAGGGGTTGTCAATCCCTCCTTGGTAAAAAGATAGATTTGTTTGGATAAATTGATCTTGATAAAACGTGAAATAAAATAAGTAAAGAAAAAGTGTAGCAAGGTATTTTTGGGTTTTTGGAAATATAGATATGAAAACAAATATGGAAAATATAGATCGCCAAGCAAATATGATAAAAGATAGACCCGGCGGCCATAGATTTCACTAGTGGTTTCTCTCAAGAAAATAGCACACGGTGTGTAAACAAATTACTGTTAGGAAACTTATAGAAGAACAAATAATTATGATGATATCCAAGGCAACGATCATAAATATAGGCATCACATCCAAGATTAGTAGACCGAATCCTACCTACATCTACTAATATTACTCCACACATCAATAGCTATCCAGCTTGCATCTAGTGTATTAAGTTCATAGACAAATGGAGTAATTTAATAAGAATGATGACATGATGCAGAAAAGATTTATTCATGTAGGAATAGACCCCATCCTTTTATCCTTAATAGCAATGGTACATGCGTTCCTCGCTACCCCTTCTGTCATTGGGTGAGGACACCTCAAGATCGAACCCATCACAAAGCACCTCTTCCCTTTGCAAGAAAAATAAATCTAGTTGGCCTAACTAAAACCAAAGGTTCGTATAAGAAATATGAGGCTATAAATAATCATGTGTATAAGATAACAAAGAAGACTCACATGATATTCATGGATAAAAATCTGATCATAAACTCGAACTTCATCGGATCCCAACAAGCACACTACAAAAAGTCATTACATCAAATAGATCCCCAAGAGACCATTGTATCGAGAATCAAAAAGCGAGAAGAAGCCATGTAGCTACTGCCTACGGACTCATAGGTCTATGTTAAACTACTCACGCATCATCGGAGGAGCACCAATGGGGATGATGAACCCCTCCGTGATCGTGTTCCCCTCAGTGGAGTGCCGGAATAGGGCTCTAGATTGGATCTCGTGGTTCTGGAACTTGCGGTGGCTGGAATTATGCTTCGTCGACTCTCATATGATTTCTGGACTATTTGCGAATTTATAGAGCTGAGAGGTGGTGGACGAGACCCCCATGGGCCCAACAACTCATCAGGGCACGTCAAGGTCCTCTGGCGTGCACTAGTGTCTTGTGGGCCCTATGGGCCTCCACCAAGGTGCTTCCTTAGCTCCCTAGTTGTCTTTTGGTCCAAAAAAATCTCCAAAAAGTTTTGCTGCATTTGGACTCCGTTTGGTAGGGATATTCTGTGAAGTAAAAAACAAGCAAAAAACAACAAGTGGCACTAGGTACTATGTCAATAGGTTAGTCCCAAAAAATGATATAAAGTTGCTATAAAATGAATATAAAACATCCAAGATTGATAATATAACAACATGGGACAAGCAAAAATTATAGATACGTTGGAGACGTATCATCATCCCCAAGCTTATTTCCTAGTCGTCCTCGAGTAGGTAAATGATAAAAACAGAATATTTGATGTGGAATGCTGCCTAACATGTTCATCACATATTGTTTTTATTATAGCATGGACATTTGGACTTTTAGATGGTTCAAAGCAATAGTCTATATTTGAAATGAAGACTTCAATACTCAAGCATATCACCAATCAACCATGTCTCTCAAAATATCAACACTAAAGAATGTTATCTCTAGCCCATCATGCTCAATCATTGATGCATTCACGAAACACACTCAAACATTAGCTACATCCAATGCTCAAGTATGATCATAGTGCTCCCTAGTTGGTGCTTTATAAGAGAAGATGGAGACTCAACATAAAAATAAAATTACATGAAAGTAAATAGATAGGCCCTTCACGGAGGGAAGCAGAGATTTGAAGAGGTGCCAGAGCTCAAAGATTAAATTAAGAGATAATTTTTTGAGAGGCATACTTTTCCCGTCAACGAAAATGACCGAGTACTTCCCAACACTTTCCATGCTAGATACATATAGGCGATTCCAACATAAAACAAAGTTTATTCCTTTTTCCACCATCCTTTCACACTCCACGGCTAGCCGTATCCATGGGCACTGTCCATACCAACAGTTTCCAAGGAATTTATTATTTGACAACATAAAGTAAATTTCTTTTTCATTTCGGGACTGGGCGTCCCTATTACCGCCGTACTCTCGTGTAATGACAAGTGAATAAACACTCATAATGAGAATAACACATCTAGCATGGAAAATAATGCCACCGCCTGCCGCTTTATGAGCGGTACAAGCACAAAAAAGGAAATTCATTTTGAAAATTAGAGATGGCACATACAAATTTACTTAGAACAACACGAAAATATCGCATATAAGGTAGGTATGGTGGACTCATGTGGCAAAACTAGGTTTAAGGATTTTGGATGCACAAGTAGTATTTCTACTTAGTACAAATGAAGCATAGCAAATAGATTGAGAAGCATCGAACCAAGAAACAAAAATTCACATAAATGAGCATTAAGCATAACTACCACCGAATAATGCACCACAAGTAGGATGTAATTTCATTGCATAACTATTGACTTTCATGCTTGTGTGGGGAATCAAAAAACTTAACACCAATATTCTTACTAAAGCATAATTACTCACCTACATGACTCACATAATACTGTCATCATATCTCAAAACTATTACAAATAATCAAGTTAATTTTGTCCAATGATCTTCATGAAAGTTTTTATTATTTCTCTCTTGAATATCTATCACTTTGGGACTAATTTAATATGTTGCATTTGCTTTTGATAAGCTCAAAAAAATTTAAGTGAAGAACATGAGCATAAAAAATTTCATCTCTCAAATTAATATAAGTGAAGCATGAGAGAATTGCTTCAAAAATATTAAAGCACACCATGCTAAAAAAGATATAAGCGAAGTACTAGAGCAATTCCATAGCTCAAAAAAATTAAGTGAAGCACATAGAGAAATTCAATAAATCATAGCATAATTTTGGCTCTCTCAACTAGGGGTGTCAAGCAATGATAGATGAGACAAACTAAAAACTAAAACAAGCAAATACTCATATAATACAAGACGCTCCAAGCAAAACTCATGATATGTGACGAATAAAAATATAGGTGCAAGTAAATTACTGATGGTTGTTAGAAGAAAGAGGGGATGCCTTCCGGGGCATCCCCAAACTTAGTTGCTTGGTTCTCCTTGAATATTAACTTGGGGTGCCATGTAAATCTCCAAGTTTAGGCTCTTTTCACTCCTTATTCCTTCATCCATCATGATCTCACCCAAAACTTGAAAACTTCAATCACACAAAACTTAGCAAAACCTTCATGAGAGTCGTTAGTGAGGGAGTCCTGGACTAGGGGGTGTCCAGACAGCCGGACTATAATTATCCGCCGGACTCCAAGACTACGAAGATACAAGATTGAAGACTCCGTCCCGTGTCCGGATGGGACTTTCCTTGGCGTGGAAGGCAAGCTTGGCAATACGGATATGTAGATCTCCTACCATTGTAACCGACTCTGTGTAACCCTAGCCTCCTCCGGTGTCTATATAAACCGGAGGGCTTTAGTCCGCAGGACAACATACATTACAACAATCATACCATAGGCTAGCTTCTAGGGTTTAGCCTCCTTGATCTCGTGGTAGATCCACTCTTGTACTACCCATATCATTAATATTAATCAAGCAGGACGTAGGGTTTTACCACCATCAAGAGGGCCCGAACCTGGGTAAAAACATCGTGTCCCTCGTCTCTTGTTACCGTCCGCCTAGGCGCACAGGTCGGGACCCCCTACCCGAGATCCGCCGGTTTTGACACCGACATTGGTGCTTTCATTGAGAGTTCCTCTGTGTCGTCACCGATAGGCTTGATGGCATCTTCAACCAACAACCCTGTCCAGGGTGAGACTTTTCTCCCCGGACAGATCTTCGTATTCGGCGGCTTCGCAATGCGGGCCAATTCACTTGGCCATCTGGAGCAGATCGAAAGCTACGCCCCTGGCCGTCAGGTCAGATGTGGAGGCTTAAACTTCACGGCCGATGTCCGCAGAGACTTGATCTTCGACAGACTCGAGCCACAGCCAAGCGCGCCGCACTGTGACGACGGGAATGATCTAGCTCTGCCACCAAACAGTGCCTTGGTGGCCGCACACGGATCTGCTTCGGCCATTAGCCCGGAGCCGATCGCCCAGATCGAGGGCTAGTGGATAGACGCCGCCCTGGAGGCTTCAACATCCACGGCGATGGAGCCGAACACTAATCTTGTCCCCTGCGAAACTCGTGATTCCGAGGCACCGGACTCCTTGCCGGACTCCGAATCTCCCGCGCCCCTACCAATCGATCCGGATTGGGCGCCGGTTATGGAATTCACCGCCGTGGACATCTTCCAGTACTCGCCTTTTGGCGATATCCTGAATTCACTAAAGCATCTCTCGTTATCAGGAGAGTCCTGGCTGGACTATGGCCAGGATGGTTGGGGTACGGACGACGAAGAAATTCAGAGCCCACCCACCACCCACTTTGTAGCCACTGTCGACGATCTAACCGACATGCTAGACTACGACTCCGAAGACATAGACGCTATGGACGACAATGCCAGAGACGAACAAAAAACAGAGCTTATACAGCACGACAGGACCACCTCGTCGCATGACATATATATGGTGGACACCCCAAAGGAGAGCGATAACGAGGACCAACGGGCAGCGGCAGAAGATGACCCCGCCGATAAACGACCAAAACGGCGGCGCAGACGCCGCCCTAAGTCCCGCCTCGACGACAACAATGCTCCCAAGGAGCCCGCAATACGGCAAGGCTCACAAGCGGACGACGAACATGCAGATAAGTAACCGTCCAAACATGACGAGTCAGATAATCAGTCCAGGCCCGGCAAAAACAACAACCCGGATGACCTCATGCCGGACACGCCGCCGGAGAGCAAGAACCTTCGGAAAAGACTCGTCAGTACTGCAAGAAGCCTGAAGAAGGAAAAACGGATGCTCAATACAGCGGAAGACACACTCAGAATGAGATGGAGCAAAGTGCTCAAAACCGCAGATAAGTACGGCAATGGCCACCAATCAAAGAGCTACCCTAAGCGCAAGCTGCTACCAGAATTCGACGAGGAGGCCATAGAGCCTCCACCGTCCAAAAATAAAGGGGCTGCCTGGTTGGATAGACGGCCAGATGATAGGCCAAATTCTGACAGCGGCGCCACACATAAACCAACCAATGAACTTGGAAGGATAGATGGCCCAGCCAGGTCCATCTACGGGCCAAAGGAGAAGGCCCCAAGAAGCAAGGCAACACGTCAAGTGCCCGATGATAGCGGCACACACAAATATAGGGGCGTCGCACACCCACTATGTTTCACCGATGAGGTGCTGGACCATGAATTCCCAGCAGGATTTAAACCCATAAACATAGAGGCCTACGATGGAACAACAGACCCTGGAGTCTGGATAGAAGATTATACACTGCACATACACATGGCCAGAGGAGACGATCTCCACGCCATAAAATACCTACCCCTCAAGCTCAAAGGGCCAGCCCGTCATTGGCTTAAAAGCCTCCCAGAAAACACTGTTGGAAGTTGGGAAGAGCTTGAGGATGCGTTTAGAGCAAATTTTCAAGGGACTTACGTCCGCCCTCCGGACGCAGATGATCTAAGTCATATAACTCAACAGCCCGGAGAGTCAGCGCGGAAATTCTAGAACAGGTTCCTTACAAAAAGAACCAAATAGTCAACTGTCCGGATGCCGAAGCCTTAGTAGCTTTCAAGCATAATGTCTGAGACGAATGGCTTGCCAGGCACCTCGGTCAAGAGAAACCGAGGACAATGTCCGCACTAACAAGCCTCATGACTCGCTTCTGTGCGGGAGAAGATAGCTGGCTAGCAAGATGCAGCACCAGCGACCCAAGTACATCCGAGATAAGAGATGGAAACGGAAAACCACGGCGCAGAAAAGAGCAGCACCGGAATAAAGAGAAAAGCCCAAAGAGCACGGCAGTCAACGCTGGATTCAAAAGCTCGCGGCCCAACAAAAAACACAGCCTCTCAAGGATGACAGTGACGAATTGTCCAACTTAAACAAGATTTTGGGTCGGATATGTCAAATCCACAGTACCCCCGGAAGGCCTGCAAATCACACCCACAGGGATTGTTGGGTTTTTAAATAGTCCGGCCGACTAAATGCCGAACACAAGGGGCTCGACGCGTTAAGCGAAGAAGATAAACCCCACCAGCAGAGCACCGGAAAACAAAAGACTTTCCCACAAGAGGTCAAAACAGTAAACTCACTTAATGTGATAATACGGAAAAACAATGCGGCACTTCCTAAAAAGAGCTTTGCGCGGTCCAAACCAGCAAACCATAGAGATTGGATATCAAAGCCAATCACTTTCGACCTCCTGGACTACTCCAGAAGCGTTCGAAACGCGGGATGGACTCCCCTGATATTGAATCCCATAATAGACGGATTACAATTTACTAACATCCTAATGGACGGAGGCAGCGACTTAAACCTGCTATATTCAAACACAATCCGTAGGATGGGGATAGACCCTACCAAAATACGACACAGCCGCACTTCCTTCAAAGGAGTGACGCCAGGCCCTCATGCCAAGTGCACAGGCTCTATATTACTAGAAGTCGTGTTCGGATCGCCGAACAATTTTCGACGCGACAAATTAATTTTTCACATCGTCCCATTTGAAAGTGAATATCAAGCACTCTTGGGACGAAAGGCTTTTGTCCGCTTCAACGCCATACCGCATTACGCGTCTCTTACACTCAAGATGCCCGGTCCGCGTGGCGTCATTTCAGTGCGAGGGTCACTTAAAGACCCCGGACTCGGATAGACGAATCCGGCTTCAGCAGGCTAGGGGATCCCTAGCCGCATACCTCTTCACAGGGGGCTGTGCGCACAAACAACCGCGGGTTCATACAAACCCCGCTTTAATTATTTATATTTCTTCTTTTACACATATTTTTCGCACGATTTATTTTCAAACTAAACGTTCCCCTCTTTTTACAGATGAACAACGTGCATACCCATCCAGAATAAACGGCACAACGGCGACACAGGCGCAGACGTGCAGTAGGGACCCGTTGTGAGGATTCTTTTTAGATTAAGACCCTGCGTAAACCTTTTTTATTGTCTCTTGTTGTTATTCTCCCTTGGTTTCTTCCTATAGCCAAAGCGGAGCCTGACGTTTTGGCATCGGCTGCGTCAGAAGACCATGCCCGTACCTGGACACTAGGGGCTTAGGGCATCTCTGCCCATTATTATAAAGACTGAACACCTTAGGGAGTGTTCGGCGTCTCGAGTTAGGCATTATATGCATCAGCTCCGAATCATGTCTTTGGTCAAATGTTGGGTTTGCCCGGCTCCTGTGTTTTGCTGCCTTACGTTCCGTATCACTGGCTAACGCGGCACCAGGAGAACTACTGCAATTGTGCCCCAGTTCGGCTGGGCGAGCACCTCAGTAGAGAAAGCCGAAAACTGACTGTCATGATACAGCGAGAGACTGGTCAACCACTCGATCGACTACCGGAATGTTTAGAATTCCCCGCTTTGACGAAGGACCGTTTCCCGGTCAGGCACATACGCACCCCGAATTCGGAGATGTGCGGTGCCACCAGGGGCTATATCGTAGCCCCACCCTCGAGCTCCACTGGCTAAGTGAAAGTGATAAAGCATTATAGTCCGGATTGCCTCATTTGCTACGCTACCACCTCCTTAAACAGGACCGAGACGTCGGATTAAGTGTGGAAACGCGCTATTTTTGCGAACACCCCCGCACCCTGTGCGTGGGGGTTGAAGCCGAAGACTGCAATCTTTCAAGTTATACAAATGTATACGTAAACGACCGCACAGGAGAAGTTTTACTACTTGGGACGCACAAGTATAAAAAGCAGTTATAACATAATCATCGTTTTACAAGCTAATACGTTCATTTGAACGTGACATTTTTCGAGCACTGCGACTCTATTACACGAGCGCCACGCATAACTTCCCCGAAATAGTGCTCGGCGGGGAGCCGGTTTTCATCCGAATCCTGGGCGGCAACAGCGGTGGCATCCATCTCCGGACAGTGCGCCTTCATACGGGCAAGAGCCATCCGCGCGCCCTCGATGCAGGCCGACCGCTTCATCTCCTTTATATGCGGCACCGCTCCAAGGAAATGCTGCAGTAAGCCGAAGTAGCTCGTCGCCTTAGGCCTCTCTGGCCAGACATGAGCCATGATGTCAGTCATGGCAAGTCCGGACAATCTATTTAGTTCGGCCCATTCGGCCAACCGGTCTGTCAACGAAAGTGAGCGGCCCGGACTATGGAATTGAGACCAGTATAGCTCTTCCATCTTGTGATCCTGTTGGCTCCGGAAGTGCTCAAAGGCATCAGCCGCACTTGCAGCTAAGTCCATATACGGATCCTCCAGACTCCACAGCCGCTCAAATTGAGCATACTTTCCATCCATAAACCGGCGACGTAGCAGAAAAGGCTTGCCAGCCACGATATCTCCGGCTTGGCGCAGTTCCTCCCTCATAGCCCGCATTGCAGAGCGGGCATCCTTGGCTTCGGCGGTGGCCTTCTTCAGGTCTTCCCGCTCCGATAAGCACTCCTTTTCAAGAGCCTCATTGCGGTCGGCAGCATCCTTTACTTTCATGGCCAATTCGGCCACCTCCGCCCTGCTTAGGCAGTGCGCAGCCCTTTCGGCTTTCAACTCCTCGGCCGCCCTCGAGGCAGCCGCGTCACTCCTTCGGGCTTGCTCCTTAGCTCGAGCAAGTTCAGCCCGAAGGCTCTCCACAGCAGCAGCACCGTCTGTACAACAGCATACACTTTATCAGAGGAGGGCTTCAACCCCCTTAAATAAAGTGACTGCGAAGAACTCATTTACCTTGCGACTCGTCAAGTCGCCGGTTCACAAGTGCGATCTCCGCATCCGCCATGTCAAGTTGCCGACTCAACTCGGCAAACTCACTAGTCCGGCTAGCCCTCGGACTATCCACCACCTGCATAGGAACGGCGGCATTACTTACTTGCGATTTCGATCCTCGGCACGCTGTCGTTCCTGACAACCTACCGAGTCCCAGGGGCTACTATCTATACAGGGCGCATTTTTATATGCAAAACTGTTAAAAGACAAATGGGTGCGTCATTCTCACATACCTCAAATCCCGCCAGCAAACTCATGGCGGCATTGCGCAATCCGCTCTCAGCGGACGAAATCCTTCCAATCACCATACGCATTAACGCACGGTGATCTTCTGAAATGGACGCCCTCTCAAGCAGATTCTTTAGTTCTCCCGGCCGGATACTAGTGGGTGCCGAACTCTCTGGCCCCTCCGGACTCGGGGATACCCTCCGTGACGATACTTCAGGCTCGCCCGCCTTATCTGACGGCGCTGCAGACGGAGGCGTATCACTCTCCATCATCTCCGGAAGAAGGTCTCCCGAAGACGAACTCATCCGAGAAGGCTGCAGATCTGAACTGCAATATAAATATTTCGGTCACCCACAGAGGCACAAATGAAGGAATTTCCTTACTAATTAATTCCCTTTTTCATACTCACGGCTCGCTGGAGGGCTGATCCTTTGGCGATGATTGTGCGTCCGGATTCTCTCCGAACGCCGGACCCCCCGGTGAAGATCTCTTCCCGCGCTTAGGGGCTTTGGCCTCCGGATCTTCGGAGGCGGTCCTCTTCTCCCCCTGGAGGGAGGGGTTCTTGATTCCCCCCTCTTCAGGCGCCCCTTTGGGCGAAATATTAGCTCCTCTGTTTTCCCCTTCGCCCCCTTCTGTGGGTGCGACCTCCAACATTCTGACCAGCACGGGCTCCAGTGCGGTCTCTGGGAGGGGGGCCGGACACCTTATCAGCCTTGATCGCTCCACCCATTCCTGTGAAGGGTGATGAGTCAGGAGGCGAATTCTAGAAAGGCGTATAAACAGAAAGTCCGGACTCTGAGCTATTTACCTGAGTATCCGGGCGATTGCGGCTTAGGCCCGCGTCCTCGGCTAATTCCGGACACGCCACCTGTGGTCCGAAGAACAACTTGTACATCTCCACGGGTGTCGCACCCATAAAGTGTTGGAGAATCCGAGGTCCCTCCGGGTTGAACTCCCATAGACGGAGAGGACGGCGTTCGCAGGGCAGAAGATGCCTGATCAGCATAACCTGCATCACCACGATCAGGTCGAGCTCCCTCGCTTGGAGGTCTCGAATCCGGTCCTGCAGTGAGGGCACATCTTCGGATGGCCCCCAATTGAGCCCTTGGTTGACCCACGACACCAGCTGGCGTGGAGGGCCCGGGCGGAATAAAGGCGGCGGCTTTTGCCTGCTGCCCTTCGGAGCGGTGATATAGAACCACTCCTGCTGCCACAGTCCGAGTTCCTCTTGGAAGGAACCTTCGGGCCACGGGGCATCGGCCTTTTTGCTTATGGCTGCCCCGCCGCACTCCGCTTGACGCCCCCCGATCATCTTCGGCTCCACCCTGAAGGTCTTCAGCCACAGGCCGAAGTGGGGAGTGACGCGGAGGAAGGCTTCGCAGACGATAATGAATGCGGAGATGTGGAGGATGGACTCCGAAGCCAAGTTGTGAAAGTCCAGCCCATAATAGAACATGAGTCCTCTCACGAACGGGTCCGTCGGGAAGCCTAAACCACGACGGAGGTGGGATACGAAGACAACGAACTCACCGGGCTCGGGGGCGGGCACGGCCTGCCCTTGAGCGGGCAACCTGTGCGAAACCTCGTAAGCCAGGTACTTGGCCTCACGTAACTTCGATATGTCCTCCTCTGTAACGGAGGAGGGCATCCACCGGCCCTCGAGGTCGGAGCCGGACATGGTTAAGGATCCGAAGCGCTCGAATCTGAGGCTCTAGGTGTTGGAACTGAGAGCGAGGAGGAGATTCGATGCGAGATTGAAGAACAAGGACAAGCCTTGGTCCTCTTATAAAGGGGAAAAAATACCAAGAGCCGTCTCCGTGACCGTTTGGGATTCACCTTCGATAGAGGAGGCGTGGCGACGGGAACGGTTGGGTTACCCACGCACGTATTGATGAGAATCCCGGAATAAGGGGAACACGATCTCTGCTTCGACAAGACGTGCCAAGGAAACCGCTTCGCTAAACATGCTGAGGTGGTATAGTAAAAAAAACGATTCAAACAAAAGCTTGGTAGTGGTGTGATGTCACACCGCGTAATACGTCAGCAGATTGAATTAAGTGTACGTTTTATTCTCTCTACGGTGGAATGTGGAATTTATTTTGCAGAGCCGGACACTACCCTGGTGTTTATGATCTTCTCTGGACTATTCAAGGGAGGAACCCGCCTTGCAATGCCGAACATTATGCGCGCCGGATTTATCTTCATTGAAGCCTGGTTCAGGGGCTACTGAGGGAGTCCTGGACTAGGGGGTGTCCGGACAGCCGGACTATAATTATCCGCCAGACTCCAAGACTACGAAGATACAAGATTGAAGACTCCGTCCCGTGTCTGGATGGGACTTTCCTTGGCGTGGAAGGCAAGCTTGGCAATACGGATATGTAGATCTCCTACCATTGTAACCGACTCTGTGTAACCCTAGCCTCCTCCGGTGTCTAAATAAACCGGAGGGCTTTAGTCCGCAGGACAACATACATTAAAACAATCATACCATAGGCTAGCTTCTAGGGTTTAGCCTCCTTGATCTCGTGGTAGATCCACTCTTGTACTACCCATATCATCAATATTAATCAAGAAGGACGTAGGGTTTTACCTCCATCAAGAGGGCCCCAACCTGGGTAAAAACATCGTGTCCCTCGTCTCTTGTTACCGTCCGCCTAGACGCACAGCTCGGGACCCCCTACCCGAGATCCGCCGGTTTTGACACCGACAGTTAGTATAATAAAGAAATCACTACTCTAAGTATTGTTTTAAGCCCATTCGTATTTTATCATTGCATTATATCTACTGTATTCCAACTTTTCCATGGCTTATACCCTTCAATACAATCCATAGATTCATCAGAACAAGCAGACAATGCAACGAAAATAGAATCTGTCAAAAATAGAACAATCCATAGTAATATGAACTCTAACCATACTTCTATAAATCCACATATTCTGCAAAAAATTAGGATGATGTAGAAAATTTATATATAAATCTTGTGAAAAAATTCAGAATCTTTCGTCACTTCTGCGATTTTTGAAAATTATTTTACTTGGCACAAAAGTTGTTGTTTTCCAACAAGATCAAATCAACTATCACCAAACATAATCCCAAAAGCTTTACTTGGCACAAAACTAAATTAAAACGTAAAACACAATCATAACAGAGTCATAGTTGTGTGAACACACAAAAACAGAAATAAAAAGGCAAAAATAAATTTTATTCATTGGGTTGCCTTCCAACAAGATCTATCTTATGCCCCTAGCTAGGCATAATGCGTAGATTCAAGTATTGTCATCTTTGGTTTTTTGTACCATGGGTTGCCCTCATGATAGATTCATATGGTGTCTTAATTATTGTTCTAGGGAAGTGTTCTATACCCTTTCTTAGTGGAAACTGAAATTTAATATTCCCTTCTTTCATATCAATCGCGACACCTATAGTTCGTAAAAATGGTCTACCAAGTATAATGGGAGAAGACAGATTGCAATCAAATCAAGAATAATAAATTCTATGGGCACATAATTCCTATTTGCAAGGATAAGAACATCATTAGTTCTTCCCAAAGGCTTTTTAATAGTGGAATCCCCTAAATGCAAATTAAGAGAGCATTCTTCAATATCGGTAAGACCAAGCACATCACAAAGAGATTTCAAAATTGTGGAAACACTATCACCCAATCACATAAAGCAAAGAACTCATAATTTTTAATCATGACTTTAATAGTAGGTTCCCATTCATCATGTAATTTTCTTGGAATTGAAATCTCTAATTCCAACTTTTCTCTAAAGCTTTCATCATGCCATCTACGATATGTTTACCAAAAGATTTATTTTGTTCATAAACATGGGGTGGATTTATCATGGATTGCAACAAAGAAATACATTCAATCAAACATCAATTATCACAATTATGTGTTTCTAATCCAAAAGAGTGGGCACATCACTAGTTAAAGTTTTAACCTCTCCAAACCCACTTTTATCAAATTTTTCATCAAGATTTTCACCCTCCGAATTATTGGGATGCCCTCTATCTAAAATTGACTCTTCTTCAGTCCCTTTATCTTCAATTTTAATCTTACTAAACAAGGTACCAATAGAAGAAACACCAATCATTTTAATATCTTCATCAATTTTATGAAAGCAATCGGTAGAAAACACTCTTTCTAAAAATTCTCTTTTAGCTCTAAGTATAGTGGTTCTTTTCTTACTTTCATCCATAGAAACATATGAAGCTTTAATTGATTCATTCAGATCAACCTTAGGTGGAAAAGTTTTAATCTTGAGATTTTCTACATCATGGGAAATTGTATCAATGCTTCTAGACATATCATCAACTTTACTCAATTTTTCTTCTATCGTAGTGTTGAACACTTTTTGAGCATTTATAAGTTCTTTAGTATTACTCTCAAGATCATAGGGGTTCCAATTATTATTTTAATAAGAATTACCATAAGAATCACCATAATTATTAGAAGAATTTGCAGGAAAAAGGCCTATGATTAAAATTACCTCTATAAGCAATGTTATTAAAAGTGTTTCGCGAGGCAAAATTCACATCTATGGGATTACTATTTTTCTCAATTAAAGTAGAAAAAGGCACATAATTATGATCAATAGGAGAGTTTTTAGTAGAAACCAATTTCATAAGAGCATCAACTTTTTCACTCAAAGTACTAATTTCTTCAATCGAATTAACTTTTTCACTACTAGGTGCTCTTTCGGTATGCCATGGGGAATAATTTGCCATAATATTATCACGAAATTTAGTAGCTTCACCCAAAGTAATTTCCATAAAAGTACCACCCGTGGCGGAATCTAAAATATTTCTAGAGACAAAATTCAATCACGCATAAATTTTGTTTAATCATCCAAAGATCTGACCATGAGTAGAACAATTTCTTAGCATCAACTTCATTCTTTCCCAAGAGTGTGCAAAATGTTCATTCTCAGGTTTCTTAAAATTCATGATTTGATTTCTAAGGGAAATAATTTTTGTGGGCAGAAAATACTTAGTAATAAAAGCATCTTTGCACTTATCCCAATAATCGATACTATTGCGAGGCAAAGAAAAAATCAAATTTTTTGCACGAACCCTCAAAGAGAAAGGAAATAATTTCAACTTCACAATATCATTGTCCACATCTTTTTCCTTTGCCATGTAAAACAATTCTACGAATGTGTTTAGATGGGACGTGACATCCTCATTAGGAGTATCGGAAAATTGATCTTTCATAACAAGATTCAACAAAGTGGCATTGGTATCATAAGACTCTGCACTAGTGGCGGGAGGAGCAATAGGAGTGCAAATAAAATCATAATTATTGGTATTGGAAAAATCACACAATTTGGTATTTTCTTGTTATATCATGACTAAGCAAACATGATTGCGAACAAAAAGATAGATCTGACGAGAAAAAGGCAAACAAAAAAGAAGGCGAATAAAAAGGAAAAAAATTGTGAAGTGGGGGAGATGAAAACGAGAGGAAAATGACAAATAGTGTAAATTGCAAGGAGATTTTATTTGTGATTAGGAACCTGATAGATGTTGATGATGTCTCCCCAGCAACAGCGCCAGAAATTCCTTTGACGTGGCTAGAGACTGTGTCGGTATTTCCCCAAAGAGGAAGGGATGATGCATCACATCTATGGTAAGTCTTTCCCTCAGTTGTGAAACCAATGTATCAATCCAGTAGGAGACCAAGCAACACTATGTAAATGGTACCTGCACAGAAAGAACAATAGTTGCAACCTAACGCAAAAAGATAGATAAATTTGTATGATTTTCGATAAATAGATCTCGATAGAGCACAAAACAAAATAAGTAAAGAAAAAGTGCAGCAAGGTATTTTTGGGTTTTTGGAAATATAGATATGAAAAGAATAAGGCAAAACATAGATCTAAAAGAAAATATGATGAAAGATAGACCCTGGGCCCGTAGATTTCACTAGTGGCTTCTCTCGAGAAAATAGCACATGGTGGGTAAACAAATTACTGTTGGGCAATTGATAGATGAACAAATAACTATGATGATATCCAAGGCAGTGATCATGAATATTGGCATCACTTCCAAGGTTAGTAGACCGACTCCTGCCTGCAACTACTACTATTACTCCACACATCAACCGCTATCCAGCATGCATCTATTGTATAAGTTCATGGAGAAACAGAGTAATGCAATAAGAACGATGACATGATCTAGACCAGATCCATTTATGTAGGAGTAGACCCCACCTTTTTATCCTTAATACCAATGATACATGCGTGCCTCGCTACCCCTTCTGTTACTGGGTAAGGACACCGCAAGATCGAACCCATCATAAAGCACCTCTTCCCATTGCAAGAAAAATCAATCTAGTTAGCCTAACTAAAGCAAAGATTCGGAGAAGAAATAACAGGCTATAAATAATCATGAATATAGGAGATCAAAGAAGACTCAAATATTATTCATGGATCAAAATCTGATCATAAACTTGAACTTCATCGGATCCCAGCAAACATACCACAAAAAGTCATTACATCAAATAGATCTTCAATAGACCACTGAATGAGAATAAAAAAGAGAGAAGAAGCCATGTAGCTACAGCCTACTGACCCGTAGGTCTATGGTGAACTAGTCACGCATCATCGGAGGAGTACCAATGAGGATGATGAAATCCTCCATGATCGTGTTCCCCTCTAGCGAAGTGCCAGAATAGGGCTCTAGATTGGATCTCATGGTTATGGAACTTCCGGCGGCTAGAATTGTATCTCGTTGACTCTCCAAGGGTTTCTAGAATATTTGGGTATTTATAGAGTCGAGAGGTAGTGGAGGAGACCCCTGTGGGCCCCACAACCCATCAGGGTGCATCGGGGGCCTCTAGCGCGCCCTGGTGTCTTGTGGGCCCCATGGGCTTCCCCCAGGTGCTTCCTTGGCTCCCAAGTTGTCTTCTGGTCCAAACAAATCTCCAAAAAGTTCTGCTGCATTTGGACTCCGTTTGGTAGGGATATTCTGCGAAGTAAAAATCAAGCAAAAGATAGCAACTGGCACTAGGCACTATGTCAATAGGTTAGTCCCAAAAAATGATATAAAGTTGCTAGAAAATGAATATAAAACATCCAAGATTGACAATATAACAGCATGGAACAAGCATAAAATATAGATACATTGGAGACGTACCAGGTACCCAGACATTCTGAGTATGTGTTCACTGGCAGAACTGTTCTCCTCCATCTTACAACTAAAGAAATTGTTGGAGACTTCATATCTCTCAACCCGAGCATTAGCTTGAAATATCAACTTCAGGTCTTGGAACATCTCGTATACTCCGTGGTGTTCAATACGCTTTTGAAGTCCCGGTTCCAAGCCGTAAAGCATGACACACTGGACTATCAAGTAGTCATCAGATAGAGCCTGCCAAACGTTCATAATGTCTGCATCAGCTCCTGCAGCAGTCTGTCACCTAGCGGTGCATCAAAGACATAATTCTTCTGTGCAGTAATGAGGATAGTCCTCAAGTTACGGACCCAGTCCGTATAGTTGCTACCATCATCTTGCAACTTAGCTTTCTCAAGGAACACATTAAATTTCAAGGGAACGGTAACACGAGCCATTGATCTACAAAACAGATTTGCAAAGACTATTAGGACTAAGTTCATGATAAATTTTAGTTCAAATAATAAAATTACTAATGAACTCCCACTTAAATCAACATCCCTCAAGTTGTCTAAGTGATACATGATCCAAATTAATTAACCCATGTCAGATCATCACGTAAGATGCGGTAGTTTTCAATGCTCACAACTCTTTGTAGATTACATGAACTATATGACTCATGTTACACCTTTCGGTCTCCAGTGTTCCGAGACCATGAGTGTACATGCTAGGCTCGTCAAGTTTAAACCAAGTATTTTGCATGTGCAAAACTGGCTTACACTCGTTGTATGTGAACGTACAGTCTATCACACTCGATCACTACGAGGTGCTTCGAAACGACAAACTTTAGCAATGGTGCATACTCGGGGAGAACAGTTTTATCTTGAAATTAAGTGAAGGGATCATCTTATAATGAAAAATAAGATGCATAAAGGATAAACATCACATGCAATCAAAATATGTGACATGATATGGCCATCATCATTTTGTGCTTTCGATCTCCATCTCCAAAGCAACAGGATGATCTTCATCGTCACTAGAGCGACACCTTGATCTCCATCGTTACGTTAGTGTCGTCTCGCCAACTATTGCTTCTACAACTATTGCTAATGCATAGCGATAAATAAAGCAATCACGTGGCGCTTAGTGATTGACATGCATGTCATACAATAATTCAAGACAACTCCGAGGCTCCTGCCAGTTGTCGTACTCATTAACATGCAAGTCGTGAACTTATTACAAAACATGATCCTCTCATACATCAACATATATCGTATCACGTCTTGACCATATCACATCACAACATGCCCTACAAAACTAAGTTAGACGTCCTCTACTTTGTTGTTGCAAGTTTTACGTGGCTACTATGGGCAACTAGCAAGAACCGTTCTAACCTACGCAAAACAACAATGGTGATTATCAAGTTGCTAATTTAACCTTCTGCAAGAACCGCCGTAGACAAATTAGATTCAACTAAAGCAGGAGAAACTGACACCCGTCAGCCACCTTTATGCAAAAACAAGTTGCATGTTAGTCGGTGGAACCGGTCTCATGTACATGAGCATGTAAGGTTTACCGAGCCACTTCATCCCATAATACCGCCGAATGAAAATAAGACATGGGTGATAAGCAGTATAAACATCACCGCCCAAAACTCCTTTCTGTTCTACTCGTGCATATCATCTACGCATAAACCACGCTCATGATGCCATGTTGGGAAACATTGCCTGGAAAACAAAAAAATCTACACACATGGAGGATCTATCCATGGAGATGCATAGCTACGAGAGGAGGAGAGCATCTACATACCCCTGTAGATCTCTAAGAGGAAGAGTTTATCAACGCGGTTGATGTAGTCGTACACCTTCATGGTTCGTAACGATCAAGCACCGAACGTACGACACCTCCGCGGTCAGCACACGTTCAGATCGATGACGTCCTCGCCTTCTTGATGTAGCAAGAGGAGCGAAGTAGTAGATGAGTTATGGCGGCATGACGGCATGGTGATGGTGGTGGTGAAACTATCTCCACAGGGCTTCGCCAAGCACAACGGATTTAGGGCGGAGGAGATTAGTACCACATTGGGATTCGATTATGAGGATTAGTGGTAGCTAGGGCAAGCTCTAATTAGTCAACTGGGACCAACTAGAACTATAACAAGATCAACTAGAGGAGCGTGACGCCCCCGATTCAATCATACACTAATCATACACGCAAAAATGTACGATCAAGATCAGGGACTCACGGGAAGATATCACAACACAACTCTAAAAGTAAATAAGTCATACAAGCATCATATTACAAGCCAGGGGCCTCGAGGGCTTGAATACAAGTGCTAGAACATAAACGAGTCAATGGAAGCAACAATATCTGAGTACAGACATAAGTTAAACCAGGTTCCATAAGATGGCTAGCACAAACTGGGATACAGATTGAAAGAGGCACAGACCTCCTGCCTGGAATCCTCCTAAACTACTCCTGGTCGTCGACGGCCTCAACATAGTAGTAGGAACCCTCGGTGTAGTAGGGGTCATCGTCGACAGTGGCGTCTGGCTCTTGGGCTCCATCATCTGGTTGCGACATCCGAGAAGAATGAAAAAGGGGAAAAAGAGGGAGCAAAGCAACCGTGGGTACTCATCCAAAGTACTCGCAAGCAAGGATCTACACTACATATGCATGGGTATCTGTGTGAAGGGGTAATATTGGTGGACTATATTGCATAATGCCAGAATAAGAGGGGAATAGATAATCCTATAGAAGACTATGCTTCTTGAAGCATGTAGAAGAGAGTAGCTGGTAATTTCACCAAGTATCATCGCATAGCATAATCCTACCCTGCGATCCTCCCCTCGTCACCCTGTGGGAAAGCGATCACCGGGTTGTCTCTGGAACATGTCTGGGTGTGTTTTATGAAGTATCTGGTTCTACTTGTCATAAGGCCGAGGTACAACTCTGGGTCGTCCTTTTACCGAGGGACACGACTATTCAAATAGATAAACTTCCCACCAGAGGTGCACCAGATAACCCAAAACGCTCAATCCCTCTAGCCGGACACACTTTCCTGCGTCATGCCCGGCCTCGGAAGATCAACACATCGCTGCCCTACCTAGGCATTTCAGAGAGGTCGGCACGCCTGTCTAAATCCTAAGCATGCAGGGGTCTGGGCCCATCGCCCATTGCACACCTGCATGTTGTGTGGGCGGCCGGAAGCAGACCTAGCCTCCCTAATACAAGAGCAAGCATTCCAGTCCAATCCAGCGTGCGCCATTCAGTCGCTGACGTCAAGAAGGCTTCGGCTGAGAGCACGACGTAGATTGCCCATAAATGTTCCCGCGTAGTTGGTTAGTGCGTATAGGCCAGTGGCCAGACTCAGATCAAATACAAAGATCTCATTAAACGTGTTATTATGAAGTAACCGCCAACGCTGACCAAGGACCAGGCCCACCTCTCACCTAGGTGGCCTCAACCTGCCCTATTGCTCCGCCACAAAAATCCACTCAGAGGGCCGTCGAGACAATTGTCCTTTCAGCCCCCAATTCATGAATCACTCGCGGGTACTCTACGAGCCGACCCGACTTTAGTCACCACCTGAATAGTATCTATGTATATATAGTATATACCCGTGATCACTTCCCCTATGATCATGGCCCGGTAGTATAGCATGGCAGACGGACAAGAATGTAGGTCCACTACACTGTCGATACCAGGTGATCAAGGGGGGGGGGGGGGCTTGCCTAGTTGCTCTGGCAAGAAGGAGGGGTCGTCAACTCCATAGTCGATCGGTGCAGCGTCGGTGTCAGTCTCGTAGTCTAACGAGAGAAGAGGGGGAAGAAACAATAAATATAATACAAACATATGCATGACATGACAATGAGTGGTGCTAGGTGTGCCCTGCTACGTCTTGAGCTTGCGTTGGTTTTCCTTAAAGAGGAATGGGTGATGCAACAATGGTAGCGTAAGTATTTCCCTCAGTTTTTGAGACCCAAGGTATCAATCCAGTAGGAGGCTCCCCAAAAGTCTAACGCACCTACACAAACAAACAAAGAACTCGCAACCAACGCAATAAAGGGGTTGTCAATCCCTTCAAAGCCACTTGCGAAAGTGAGATCTAATAGAGATAGTATGATAAGAGAAATATATTTTTGGTATTTTATAATATAGATGCAAAAAAGTAAAGATGCTAATAAAAGTAGATTGGAAACTTATATGATAAAAGATAGACCCGGGGGCCATAGGTTTCACTAGAGGCTTCTCTCAAGATAGCATAAGTATTACGGTGGGTGAACAAATTACTGTAGAGCAATTGACAGAAAAGTGAATAATTATGAGATTATCTAGGCATGATCATGTATATAGGCATCACGTCCGCAACAAGTAGACCGACTCCTGCCTGCATCTACTACTATTACTCCACACATCGACCGACTCCTGCCTGCATCTAGAGTATTAAGTTCATAAGAACAGAGTAACACCTTAAGCAAGATGACATGATGTAGAGGGATAAATTCATGCAATATGATATAAACCCCATCTTTTTATCCTCGATGGCAACAATACAATACGTGCCTTGCAACCCTTTCTGTCACTGGGTAAGGACACCGCAAGATTGAACCCAAAGCTAAGCACTTCTCCCATGGCAAGAAAGATCAATCTAGTAGGCCAAACCAAACTGATAATTCGAAGAGACTTGCCAAGATAACTCAATCATACATAAAAGAATTCAGAGGAGATTCAAATATTTCTCATTGATAAACTTGATCGTAAACTCACAATTCATCGGATCTCAACAAACACACCGCAAAAAGAGTTTACATCGAATAGATCTCGATAAGAGAGGGGGAGAACATTGTATTGAGATCCAAAAAGAGAGAATAAGCCATCGAACTAATAACTATGGACCCGAAGGTCTATGGTAAACTACTCACAACTCATCGGAGGGGCTATGGTGTTGATGTAGAAGCCCTCCATGGTCGATTCACCCTCCGGCGGAGCGCCGACGAAGGCTCCAAGATGGGATCTCGCGGATACAGAAGGTTACGGTGGTGGTAATTGTGTTTCGTTGGCTCCCTGCATGTTTTCGGCGTACGTAGGCTTATATAGGAGGAAGAAGTACGTTGGTGGCTGCTACCTCTTGAGCACTGTGTTGGATTTCCCCGAAGAGGAGAGGATGATGCAGCAAAGTAGCGTAAGTATTTCCCTCAGTTTTTGAGAACCAAGGTATCAATCCAGTAGGAGACCACGCACAAGTCCCTCGTACCTACACAAAATGATAGCTCCTCGCAACCATGGCGTTCAGGGGTTGTCAATCCATTCACGGTCACTTACGAGAGTGAGATCTGATAGAGATGATAAATAATATTTTTTGGTATTTTTGGTATATAGATGCAAAGTGAAAAGTAAAAGGCAAAGTAAAAAAAGCAAGTAATAAAGTAATGGAGATTGATATGATGAGAATAGACCCAGGGGCCATATTCTACGGTGGGTGAACAAATTACTGTTGAGCAATTGATAGAATTGAGCATAGTTATGAGTATATCTAGGTATGATCATGTATATAGGCATCACGTCCGAGACAAGTAGATCAAAACGATTCTGCATCTACTACTATTACTCCACTCATCGACCGCTATCCAGCATGCATCTAGAGTATTAAGTTAAAAACAGAGTAACGCCTTAATCAAGATGACATGATGTAGATGGATAAATTCATGCAATATGATAAAAACCCCATCTTATTATCCTCGATGGCAACAAAACAATACGTGCCTTGCTGCCCCTTCTGTCACTGGGAAAGGACACCACAAGATTGAACCCAAAGCTAAGCACTTCTCCCATTGCAAGAACTACCAATCTAGTTGGCCAAACCAAACGGATAATTCGAAGAGACTTGCAAAGATAACTCAATCACACATAAAAGAATTCAGAGAAGATTCAAATATTATTCATAGATAAGCTGGATCATAAACCCACAATTCATCGGTCTCAACAAACACACCGCAAAAAGAAGATTACATCAAATAGATCTCCACGAGAGAGGGGGAGAACATTGTATTGAGATCCAAAAAGAGAGAAGAAGCCATCTAGCTACTAGCTATGGACCCGAAGGTCTGAAGTAAACTACTCACACTTCATCGGAGGGGCTATGGTGTTGATGTCGAAGCCCTCCGTGGTGGATGACCCCTCCGGTGGAGCTCCAGAATAGGCCCCAAGATGGGATCTCGTGGATACAGAAGGTTGCGGCAGTGGAATTAGGTTTTTGGCTCCTCGTCTGATCGTTTGGGGATACGTAGGTATATATAGGAGGAAGGAGTACGTCGGTGTAGCAACAAGGGGGCCACGAGGCAGGGGTCGCACCCTACGGTGGGCGCCCCCCACCCTTGTGACCGAATCTTTTGTTCCTTGGAGCAGGGTCCAAGTCTCCTCGATCACGTTCGGTGAGAAAATCACGTTCCCGAAGGTTTCATTCCGTTTGGACTCCGTTTGATATTCCATTTATTCGAAACACTGAAATAGGCAAAAAAAACAACAATTCTAGGTTGGGCCACCGGTTAATAGGTTAGTTCCAAAAATAATATAAAAGTGGAAAATAAAGCCCAATATAGTCCAAAACTGTAGATGAAGTAGAATGGAGCAATCAAAAATTATAGATACGTTGGAGACGTATCAGGCATCCCCAAGCTTAATTCCTGCTCGTCCTCGAGTAGGTAAATGATAAAAAAATTGATGCAGAGTGATACTTCGGCATAATTTCAATGTAAATCTTCTTAATTGTAGCATGAATATTCAGATCCAAAAGATTCAAGACAAAAGTTCATATTGACATAAAAAATAATAATACTTCAAGCATACTAATCAAAGCAATCATGTCTTCTCAAAATAGCATGGCAAAAGAAAGGTCATCCCTGCAAAATCATATAGTTAGGCTATGCTTCGTTTTCGTCACACAAATATGTTCCCAACTTCAATACCCCCGATGACAAGCCAAGCAATTGTTTCATACTTAAATAATCTCAAACTTTTTCAACCTTCACACAATACATGAGAGTGAGCCATGGATATAGCACTATGGGTGGAATAGAATATGATGATGGGGATTGTGTGGAGAAGACAAAGAAGGAGAAAGTCTCACATTGACGAGGATAATCAACGGGCTATGGAGATGCCCATCAATTGATGTCCACATGAGGAGTAGGGATTGCCATGCAACGGATGCACTAGAGCTATGAATGCTCAACAAAAGAAAACTAGTGGGTGTGCATTCAACTCGCTTGCTCACGAAGACCTAGGGCATTTGAGGAAGCCCATTGTAGTTATATACAAGCCAAGTTCTATAATGAAAAATTCCCACTAGTATAAAAAGACAACTTATGAGACTCACTACATGAAGAACAAGGTGCTACTTTGAAGCACAAGATATTAGACTCACTACATGAAGAACATGGTGCTACTTTGAAGCACAAGTGTGGAAAAGAGATAGTAGCATTGCCCTTTTTATTTTTTTATTTTTTTGGGACTTTCTTTTTTGCTTTTGGCCTTTCTCTTTTTTTTGTTTGGGCAATGCTCTAATAATGATGATCATTACACTTCTATTGATTACAACATGAGGATTACAACTCGAAACTTAGAACAAGATATGACTCTATATGAATGCCTCCGACGGTGTACCGGGATGGTGCAATGAATCAAGAGTGACATGTATGAAAAATAATGCATGGTGGCTTTGCCACAAATACGATGTCAACTACATGATCATGCAATGGCAATATGACAAAAGTAATGTGTGTCATGATGATGATGATGGAAGTTGCATGGCAATATATCTCTGAATGGCTATGGAAATGCCATGATAGATAGGTATGGTGGCTATTTTGAGGAAGATATAAGGAGGTTTATGTGTGATATAAGGAGGTATGGTGGCTATTTGGATGCACCGGAGAAGTTTGCACCAACTCTCAAGGTGAGAAAGAGCAATGCACGGTACCGAAGAGGCTAGCAAAGGCGGAAAGGTGAGAGTGCGTATAATCCATGGACTCAACATTAGTCAAAAGAACTCATATACTTATTGCAAAAATTTAGAAGTCATCAAAAATCAAGTACTACGCGCATGCTCCTAGGGGGATAGATTGGTAGGAAAAGACCATCGCTCGTCCCCGACCGCCACTCATAAGGATGCACAAGCCAGGTACACTTCATGTTTCAAATTTGTTACACAACTTTAACCATACGTGCATGCTACAGGATTTGCAAACTTCAACACAAGCATTTCTCAAATTCACAATTACTCAACTAGCACGACTTTGATATTATCACCTCCATATCTCAAAACAATTATCAAGCATCAAACTTATCTTAGTATTCAATTCACTCAAAAGAAAGTTTCACACATCTTGAATACCAAGTATATTAACATTAAGCAAATTACCATGCTATTAACGACTCTCTAAATAATCTAAGTAAAGCATGAGATATCAATAGTTTCTTTAAAACAAATCCACCACCATGCTCTAAAAGATCTAAGTGAAGCACTAGAGCAAAAAGTTATCATGCTCAAAAGATATAAGTGAAGCACTATGAGCAAAACTATCAAGCTCAAAAGATATAAGTGAAGCACATAGAGTATTCTAACAAATTCCAATTCATGTATGGCTCTCTCAAAAGGTGTGTACAGCAAGGATGATTGTGGTAAACTAACATGCAAATACGCAAATAATACAAGACGCTCCAAGCAAAACACCTATCATGTGGTGAATAAAAATATAGCTCCAAGTAAATTACCGATGGAAGTAGACGAAAGAGGGGATGCCTTCCGGGGCATCCCCAAGCTTTGAATTTTTGGTGTCCTTGGATTATCTTGCAACTTAGCTTTCTCAAGGAACACATTAAATTTCAAGGGAACGGTAACACGAGCCATTGATCTACAAAACAGATTTGCAAAGACTATTAGGACTAAGTTCATGATAAATTTTAGTTCAAATAATAAAATTACTAATGAACTCCCACTTAAATCAACATCCCTCAAGTTGTCTAAGTGATACATGATCCAAATTAATTAACCCATGTCAGATCATCACGTGAGATGCGGTAGTTTTCAATGCTCACAACTCTTTGTAGATTACATGAACTATATGACTCATGTTACACCTTTCGGTCTCCAGTGTTCCGAGACCATGAGTGTACATGCTAGGCTCGTCAAGTTTAAACCAAGTATTTTGCATGTGCAAAACTGGCTTACACTCGTTGTATGTGAACGTACAGTCTATCACACTCGATCACTACGAGGTGCTTCGAAACGACAAACTTTAGCAATGGTGCATACTCGGGGAGAACAGTTTTATCTTGAAATTAAGTGAAGGGATCATCTTATAATGAAAAATAAGATGCATAAAGGATAAACATCACATGCAATCAAAATATGTGACATGATATGGCCATCATCATTTTGTGCTTTCGATCTCCATCTCCAAAGCAACAGGATGATCTTCATCGTCACTAGAGCGACACCTTGATCTCCATCGTTACGTTAGTGTCGTCTCGCCAACTATTGCTTCTACAACTATTGCTAATGCATAGCGATAAATAAAGCAATCACGTGGCGCTTAGTGATTGACATGCATGTCATACAATAATTCAAGACAACTCCGAGGCTCCTGCCAGTTGTCGTACTCATTAACATGCAAGTCGTGAACTTATTACAAAACATGATCCTCTCATACATCAACATATATCGTATCACGTCTTGACCATATCACATCACAACATGCCCTACAAAACTAAGTTAGACGTCCTCTACTTTGTTGTTGCAAGTTTTACGTGGCTACTATGGGCAACTAGCAAGAACCGTTCTAACCTACGCAAAACAACAATGGTGATTATCAAGTTGCTAATTTAACCTTCTGCAAGAACCGCCGTAGACAAATTAGATTCAACTAAAGCAGGAGAAACTGACACCCGTCAGCCACCTTTATGCAAAAACAAGTTGCATGTTAGTCGGTGGAACCGGTCTCATGTACATGAGCATGTAAGGTTTACCGAGCCACTTCATCCCATAATACCGCCGAATGAAAATAAGACATGGGTGATAAGCAGTATAAACATCACCGCCCAAAACTCCTTTCTGTTCTACTCGTGCATATCATCTACGCATAAACCACGCTCATGATGCCATGTTGGGAAACATTGCCTGGAAAACAAAAAAATCTACACACATGGAGGATCTATCCATGGAGATGCATAGCTACGAGAGGAGGAGAGCATCTACATACCCCTGTAGATCTCTAAGAGGAAGAGTTTATCAACGCGGTTGATGTAGTCGTACACCTTCATGGTTCGTAACGATCAAGCACCGAACGTACGACACCTCCGCGGTCAGCACACGTTCAGATCGATGACGTCCTCGCCTTCTTGATGTAGCAAGAGGAGCGAAGTAGTAGATGAGTTATGGCGGCATGACGGCATGGTGATGGTGGTGGTGAAACTATCTCCACAGGGCTTCGCCAAGCACAACGGATTTAGGGCGGAGGAGATTAGTACCACATTGGGATTCGATTATGAGGATTAGTGGTAGCTAGGGCAAGCTCTAATTAGTCAACTGGGACCAACTAGAACTATAACAAGATCAACTAGAGGAGCGTGACGCCCCCGATTCAATCATACACTAATCATACACGCAAAAATGTACGATCAAGATCAGGGACTCACGGGAAGATATCACAACACAACTCTAAAAGTAAATAAGTCATACAAGCATCATATTACAAGCCAGGGGCCTCGAGGGCTTGAATACAAGTGCTAGAACATAAACGAGTCAATGGAAGCAACAATATCTGAGTACAGACATAAGTTAAACCAGGTTCCATAAGATGGCTAGCACAAACTGGGATACAGATTGAAAGAGGCACAGACCTCCTGCCTGGAATCCTCCTAAACTACTCCTGGTCGTCGACGGCCTCAACATAGTAGTAGGAACCCTCGGTGTAGTAGGGGTCATCGTCGACAGTGGCGTCTGGCTCTTGGGCTCCATCATCTGGTTGCGACATCCGAGAAGAATGAAAAAGGGGAAAAAGAGGGAGCAAAGCAACCGTGGGTACTCATCCAAAGTACTCGCAAGCAAGGATCTACACTACATATGCATGGGTATCTGTGTGAAGGGGTAATATTGGTGGACTATATTGCATAATGCCAGAATAAGAGGGGAATAGATAATCCTATAGAAGACTATGCTTCTTGAAGCATGTAGAAGAGAGTAGCTGGTAATTTCACCAAGTATCATCGCATAGCATAATCCTACCCTGCGATCCTCCCCTCGTCACCCTGTGGGAAAGCGATCACCGGGTTGTCTCTGGAACATGTCTGGGTGTGTTTTATGAAGTATCTGGTTCTACTTGTCATAAGGCCGAGGTACAACTCTGGGTCGTCCTTTTACCGAGGGACACGACTATTCAAATAGATAAACTTCCCACCAGAGGTGCACCAGATAACCCAAAACGCTCAATCCCTCTAGCCGGACACACTTTCCTGCGTCATGCCCGGCCTCGGAAGATCAACACATCGCTGCCCTACCTAGGCATTTCAGAGAGGTCGGCACGCCTGTCTAAATCCTAAGCATGCAGGGGTCTGGGCCCATCGCCCATTGCACACCTGCATGTTGTGTGGGCGGCCGGAAGCAGACCTAGCCTCCCTAATACAAGAGCAAGCATTCCAGTCCAATCCAGCGTGCGCCATTTAGTCGCTGACGTCAAGAAGGCTTCGGCTGAGAGCACGACGTAGATTGCCCATAAATGTTCCCGCGTAGTTGGTTAGTGCGTATAGGCCAGTGGCCAGACTCAGATCAAATACAAAGATCTCATTAAACGTGTTATTATGAAGTAACCGCCAACGCTGACCAAGGACCAGGCCCACCTCTCACCTAGGTGGCCTCAACCTGCCCTATTGCTCCGCCACAAAAATCCACTCAGAGGGCCGTCGAGACAATTGTCCTTTCAGCCCCCAATTCATGAATCACTCGCGGGTACTCTACGAGCCGACCCGACTTTAGTCACCACCTGAATAGTATCTATGTATATATAGTATATACCCGTGATCACTTCCCCTATGATCATGGCCCGGTAGTATAGCATGGCAGACGGACAAGAATGTAGGTCCACTACACTGTCGATACCAGGTGATCAAGGGGGGGGGGCTTGCCTAGTTGCTCTGGCAAGAAGGAGGGGTCGTCAACTCCATAGTCGATCGGTGCAGCGTCGGTGTCAGTCTCGTAGTCTAACGAGAGAAGAGGGGGAAGAAACAATAAATATAATACAAACATATGCATGACATGACAATGAGTGGTGCTAGGTGTGCCCTGCTACGTCTTGAGCTTGCGTTGGTTTTCCTTAAAGAGGAATGGGTGATGCAACAATGGTAGCGTAAGTATTTCCCTCAGTTTTTGAGACCCAAGGTATCAATCCAGTAGGAGGCTCCCCAAAAGTCTAACGCACCTACACAAACAAACAAAGAACTCGCAACCAACGCAATAAAGGGGTTGTCAATCCCTTCAAAGCCACTTGCGAAAGTGAGATCTAATAGAGATAGTATGATAAGAGAAATATATTTTTGGTATTTTATAATATAGATGCAAAAAAGTAAAGATGCTAATAAAAGTAGATTGGAAACTTATATGATAAAAGATAGACCCGGGGGCCATAGGTTTCACTAGAGGCTTCTCTCAAGATAGCATAAGTATTACGGTGGGTGAACAAATTACTGTAGAGCAATTGACAGAAAAGTGAATAATTATGAGATTATCTAGGCATGATCATGTATATAGGCATCACGTCCGCAACAAGTAGACCGACTCCTGCCTGCATCTACTACTATTACTCCACACATCGACCGACTCCTGCCTGCATCTAGAGTATTAAGTTCATAAGAACAGAGTAACACCTTAAGCAAGATGACATGATGTAGAGGGATAAATTCATGCAATATGATATAAACCCCATCTTTTTATCCTCGATGGCAACAATACAATACGTGCCTTGCAACCCTTTCTGTCACTGGGTAAGGACACCGCAAGATTGAACCCAAAGCTAAGCACTTCTCCCATGGCAAGAAAGATCAATCTAGTAGGCCAAACCAAACTGATAATTCGAAGAGACTTGCCAAGATAACTCAATCATACATAAAAGAATTCAGAGGAGATTCAAATATTTCTCATTGATAAACTTGATCGTAAACTCACAATTCATCGGATCTCAACAAACACACCGCAAAAAGAGTTTACATCGAATAGATCTCGATAAGAGAGGGGGAGAACATTGTATTGAGATCCAAAAAGAGAGAATAAGCCATCGAACTAATAACTATGGACCCGAAGGTCTATGGTAAACTACTCACAACTCATCGGAGGGGCTATGGTGTTGATGTAGAAGCCCTCCATGGTCGATTCACCCTCCGGCGGAGCGCCGACGAAGGCTCCAAGATGGGATCTCGCGGATACAGAAGGTTACGGTGGTGGTAATTGTGTTTCGTTGGCTCCCTGCATGTTTTCGGCGTACGTAGGCTTATATAGGAGGAAGAAGTACGTTGGTGGCTGCTACCTCTTGAGCACTGTGTTGGATTTCCCCGAAGAGGAGAGGATGATGCAGCAAAGTAGCGTAAGTATTTCCCTCAGTTTTTGAGAACCAAGGTATCAATCCAGTAGGAGACCACGCACAAGTCCCTCGTACCTACACAAAATGATAGCTCCTCGCAACCATGGCGTTCAGGGGTTGTCAATCCATTCACGGTCACTTACGAGAGTGAGATCTGATAGAGATGATAAATAATATTTTTTGGTATTTTTGGTATATAGATGCAAAGTGAAAAGTAAAAGGCAAAGTAAAAAAAGCAAGTAATAAAGTAATGGAGATTGATATGATGAGAATAGACCCAGGGGCCATATTCTACGGTGGGTGAACAAATTACTGTTGAGCAATTGATAGAATTGAGCATAGTTATGAGTATATCTAGGTATGATCATGTATATAGGCATCACGTCCGAGACAAGTAGATCAAAACGATTCTGCATCTACTACTATTACTCCACTCATCGACCGCTATCCAGCATGCATCTAGAGTATTAAGTTAAAAACAGAGTAACGCCTTAATCAAGATGACATGATGTAGATGGATAAATTCATGCAATATGATAAAAACCCCATCTTATTATCCTCGATGGCAACAAAACAATACGTGCCTTGCTGCCCCTTCTGTCACTGGGAAAGGACACCACAAGATTGAACCCAAAGCTAAGCACTTCTCCCATTGCAAGAACTACCAATCTAGTTGGCCAAACCAAACGGATAATTCGAAGAGACTTGCAAAGATAACTCAATCACACATAAAAGAATTCAGAGAAGATTCAAATATTATTCATAGATAAGCTGGATCATAAACCCACAATTCATCGGTCTCAACAAACACACCGCAAAAAGAAGATTACATCAAATAGATCTCCACGAGAGAGGGGGAGAACATTGTATTGAGATCCAAAAAGAGAGAAGAAGCCATCTAGCTACTAGCTATGGACCCGAAGGTCTGAAGTAAACTACTCACACTTCATCGGAGGGGCTATGGTGTTGATGTCGAAGCCCTCCGTGGTGGATGACCCCTCCGGTGGAGCTCCAGAATAGGCCCCAAGATGGGATCTCGTGGATACAGAAGGTTGCGGCAGTGGAATTAGGTTTTTGGCTCCTCGTCTGATCGTTTGGGGATACGTAGGTATATATAGGAGGAAGGAGTACGTCGGTGTAGCAACAAGGGGGCCACGAGGCAGGGGTCGCACCCTACGGTGGGCGCCCCCCACCCTTGTGACCGAATCTTTTGTTCCTTGGAGCAGGGTCCAAGTCTCCTCGATCACGTTCGGTGAGAAAATCACGTTCCCGAAGGTTTCATTCCGTTTGGACTCCGTTTGATATTCCATTTATTCGAAACACTGAAATAGGCAAAAAAAACAACAATTCTAGGTTGGGCCACCGGTTAATAGGTTAGTTCCAAAAATAATATAAAAGTGGAAAATAAAGCCCAATATAGTCCAAAACTGTAGATGAAGTAGAATGGAGCAATCAAAAATTATAGATACGTTGGAGACGTATCAGGCATCCCCAAGCTTAATTCCTGCTCGTCCTCGAGTAGGTAAATGATAAAAAAATTGATGCAGAGTGATACTTCGGCATAATTTCAATGTAAATCTTCTTAATTGTAGCATGAATATTCAGATCCAAAAGATTCAAGACAAAAGTTCATATTGACATAAAAAATAATAATACTTCAAGCATACTAATCAAAGCAATCATGTCTTCTCAAAATAGCATGGCAAAAGAAAGGTCATCCCTGCAAAATCATATAGTTAGGCTATGCTTCGTTTTCGTCACACAAATATGTTCCCAACTTCAATACCCCCAATGACAAGCCAAGCAATTGTTTCATACTTAAATAATCTCAAACTTTTTCAACCTTCACACAATACATGAGAGTGAGCCATGGATATAGCACTATGGGTGGAATAGAATATGATGATGGGGATTGTGTGGAGAAGACAAAGAAGGAGAAAGTCTCACATTGACGAGGATAATCAACGGGCTATGGAGATGCCCATCAATTGATGTCCACATGAGGAGTAGGGATTGCCATGCAACGGATGCACTAGAGCTATGAATGCTCAACAAAAGAAAACTAGTGGGTGTGCATTCAACTCGCTTGCTCACGAAGACCTAGGGCATTTGAGGAAGCCCATTGTAGTTATATACAAGCCAAGTTCTATAATGAAAAATTCCCACTAGTATAAAAAGACAACTTATGAGACTCACTACATGAAGAACAAGGTGCTACTTTGAAGCACAAGATATTAGACTCACTACATGAAGAACATGGTGCTACTTTGAAGCACAAGTGTGGAAAAGAGATAGTAGCATTGCCCTTTTTATTTTTTTATTTTTTTGGGACTTTCTTTTTTGCTTTTGGCCTTTCTCTTTTTTTTGTTTGGGCAATGCTCTAATAATGATGATCATTACACTTCTATTGATTACAACATGAGGATTACAACTCGAAACTTAGAACAAGATATGACTCTATATGAATGCCTCCGACGGTGTACCGGGATGGTGCAATGAATCAAGAGTGACATGTATGAAAAATAATGCATGGTGGCTTTGCCACAAATACGATGTCAACTACATGATCATGCAATGGCAATATGACAAAAGTAATGTGTGTCATGATGATGATGATGGAAGTTGCATGGCAATATATCTCTGAATGGCTATGGAAATGCCATGATAGATAGGTATGGTGGCTATTTTGAGGAAGATATAAGGAGGTTTATGTGTGATATAAGGAGGTATGGTGGCTATTTGGATGCACCGGAGAAGTTTGCACCAACTCTCAAGGTGAGAAAGAGCAATGCACGGTACCGAAGAGGCTAGCAAAGGCGGAAAGGTGAGAGTGCGTATAATCCATGGACTCAACATTAGTCAAAAGAACTCATATACTTATTGCAAAAATTTAGAAGTCATCAAAAATCAAGTACTACGCGCATGCTCCTAGGGGGATAGATTGGTAGGAAAAGACCATCGCTCGTCCCCGACCGCCACTCATAAGGATGCACAAGCCAGGTACACTTCATGTTTCAAATTTGTTACACAACTTTAACCATACGTGCATGCTACAGGATTTGCAAACTTCAACACAAGCATTTCTCAAATTCACAATTACTCAACTAGCACGACTTTGATATTATCACCTCCATATCTCAAAACAATTATCAAGCATCAAACTTATCTTAGTATTCAATTCACTCAAAAGAAAGTTTCACACATCTTGAATACCAAGTATATTAACATTAAGCAAATTACCATGCTATTAACGACTCTCTAAATAATCTAAGTAAAGCATGAGATATCAATAGTTTCTTTAAAACAAATCCACCACCATGCTCTAAAAGATCTAAGTGAAGCACTAGAGCAAAAAGTTATCATGCTCAAAAGATATAAGTGAAGCACTATGAGCAAAACTATCAAGCTCAAAAGATATAAGTGAAGCACATAGAGTATTCTAACAAATTCCAATTCATGTATGGCTCTCTCAAAAGGTGTGTACAGCAAGGATGATTGTGGTAAACTAACATGCAAATACGCAAATAATACAAGACGCTCCAAGCAAAACACCTATCATGTGGTGAATAAAAATATAGCTCCAAGTAAATTACCGATGGAAGTAGACGAAAGAGGGGATGCCTTCCGGGGCATCCCCAAGCTTTGAATTTTTGGTGTCCTTGGATTATCTTGGGGGTTCCATGGGCATCCCCAAGCTTATGCTCTTGCCACTCCTTGTTCCATAATCCATCAAAAGAATTCACCCAAAACTTGAAAACTTCACAACACAAAACTCAATAGAAATCTCGTGAGCTCCGTTAGAGAAAGAAAACAAAAGACTACTTAAAGGTACTGTAATGAACTCATTCTTTATTTATATTGGTGTTCAACCTACTGTATTCCAACTTCTCTATGGATTATAAACTATTTTACTAGCCATAGATTCATCAAAATAAGCAAACAACACACGCAAAACAGAATCTGTCAAAAACAGAACAGTCTGTAGTAATCTGTAACTAAAGCAAACTTCTTGAACTCTAAAAATCCTACCAAAATAGGAAGTCCTCGACAATTTGTTTATTGAACAGCAGCAAAACGAATAAACGCAAAAGCACGTTTCTGGGATTTAACAAAATTATATTCGTGCGCGCAAAGTTTCTGTTTTTCAGCAGAATCAAATCAACTATCGTCGTAGGTTATCCTATAGGTTCTACTTGGCACAAACACTAATTAAAACATAAAACCACATCCAAACAGAGGCTAGATGGATTATTTATTCCTAAAAAGAAGCAAAAACAAAAACCAAAAATAAAATTGGGTTGCCTCCCAACAAGCGCTATCGTTTAACGCCCCTAGCTAGGCATAAAAGCAAGGATAGATCTAGGTATTGCCATCTTTGGTAGGCAATCCATAAGTGGCTCTCATGCTAGATTCATATGGTAATTTTATTTTATTTCTAGGGAAGTTTTCCATGCCCATCTTTAAGGGAAATTGGAATCTAATATTCCCTTCCCTCATATTAATAATTGCACCAATCGTTCTAAGGAAAGGTTTACCAAGAATAATAGGCCATGAAGGATTGCAATCTATATCAAGAACGATAAAATCTACGGGCACATAATTCCTATTTGCAACAATAAGAACATCATTAATTCTTCCCATAGGCTTTTTAATAGTGGAATCCGCAAGATGCAAGTTTAGAGAGCAATCATCAAAGTCACGGAAATCTAGCAAATCACATAAAGTTTTGGTAATAGTATAGACACTAGCACCCAAAGCACACAAAAGCATGAAACTCATCATAGAGTTTTCTAGGGATAGAAACTTTCAACTCAAGTTTTTCTTCATAAGATTGCATCAATGCATCAACAATGTGTTCGGTAAAGGCCTTATTTTGACTATAAGCATGAGGAGAATCTAGCACGGATTGCAACAAGGAAATACAACCAATTAAAGAGAAATTTTCATAATTAAATTCCTTGAGATCCAAATGAGTGGGTTTAGCAACATCTAGGTTTTTATTTGTTTCAGTCCCACTTTTATCAATTTCATCATCAAGATCTAGAAACTCCGAATTCTTAGAACGCCTTCTAGGTAAAGGAAGATCATATTCAGCTTCATCAAGATTCATATTGCAAAACAAAGATTTAATGGGGGACACATCAATAACTTTTAGATATTCATCTTGATTTTCCTAGGAATTGGAAGAACACGCTTTAATAAAGGCATATTTGGAAGCACGCATCCTAGCGGTTCTTTCTTTGCACTCATAATTGGAAATTCTCATGGCTTTGGGAGACTCATTGATATCATGCTTAGGAGGAATAGATCTAAGCTTTAAAGAATCAACTTCAATAGAAATACTATCAACGTTCCTAGCCAAATCATCAACTTTAAGCAATTTCTCTTCAAGCAAAGCATTAAAATTCTTTTGTGAATTCATAAACTCTTTAATGCTATTATCAAATTCAGAGGGCATCTTATTAAAATTTCCATAAGAGTTGTTGTAGGAATTTCCATAATTATTAGAAGGATTACTAGGATAAGGCCTAGGATTAAAATTCCCTCTATACGCGTTGTTTCCAAAACTATTCCTACCAACAAAATTCACATCCATAGATTCATTATTATTCTCAATCAAAGTAGACAAAGGCATATCATTGGGATCAAGAGGAGTATTTTTAGTAGCAAACATCTTCATAAGTTCATCCATCTTTTCACTCAAAACATTGATTTCTTCTATAGCATGCACTTTTTTACTAGAAGATCTTTTGGTGTGCCATTGAGAATAATTAGCCATAATATTATCAAGCGATTTTGTAGCATTTCCTAACGTAATTTCCATAAACATGCCTCCCGCAGCCGAATCTAAAAGATTTCTAGAAGCAAAATTCAATCCGGCATAAAAATTTTGTATGATCATCCATAAATTCAAACCATGAATTGCGAAGCATCAATTTCATTCTTTCCCAAGATTGGGCAACATGCTCATGATCAAGTTGTTTAAAATTAATAATATCGTTCCTAAGCATGATTGTCGTGGGCTACTGACCCACGAACACCTATGGGGCCGGCGGACCGGGCCCCTTCCGGTTCGGCGGGGGGCGGAGATCGCACGAAGAGAGGATCGAGGCGAAGCACACGAGCGGTTTACCCAGCTTCGGAGCTCTCCGGAGAGATAAAACTCCTACTGCTACATGTCTGATTGTATTGAGTTCTTGCTCGGGAGCGCTGAGTGCTACAGTACACCCTAGCTGCTAACGAGACCGAGCGTGAGTGTTTTCTGGTGTCGAACCCCCCCTCTATGTTGCGCATGGGCCTCCTTTTATATGCTCAAGGGGTCACCGACAGGTGGCAACGCAGACGAGGGCAAAAATGGAAAAGGAGTTGCGGTTGGTACAACTACTTGTACAGTGTATCATACCTAACCCTGACGGCAGGGGACAAAGGCATTCAATGCCCGTCTATGTTGCCTAAACAGTGCAGAAAAGGGACCGTCAGGGGCGCCACCACTTGCCACGATGGCAATCTTGTCAGTGCCGCTTGCCACCGCGCACCGCTAGCTGCACAGCCTCCTGCCACGCGCACCTGGAAAGGTCCCAGGGCGACACGTTGGTGGATGTGCTGGAGCGTGGGTACAGAGTGGTAGCCTGCCGCAGCAAGCGCCTTGCCGCGGTCGTTGTCTTGTCGCGCCCGGAAGCTTGTCGCTCACTGGGCCTTGCCGGGACGCGTGTCGCGTCGCGGCAAGTTCCTTGAAATGCCTTGGTTGGCTTTCCCGGCAAGCTTCTCTTGCCGGGGTCTTGTCTCCTTGGCTTAAACACTTTGTTCTTGAATGGCTCCAAAGGAACCACGGAGGACCTTGGCGGTCACCCGGCAAGCCTTGCCGCGGGGCGCTGCGACTGCCCGTGCACAAGTTCGGGATACTAGGGTACCCCTACTCTAGTACACTGATAGTGATGATCTTAGCGGGAGGAAAATACTTAGAGATAAAAGCATCTTTGCACTTGTTCCAAGAATCAATACTATTTTTAGGCAAAGACGAAAACCAAACTTTAGCACGATCTCTAAGTGAAAACGGAAATAACTTCAATTTGACAATATTGTTATACGTATCTTTCTTCTTTTGCATATCACACAAATCAACAAAATTGTTTAGATGAGCAGAGACATCTTCACTAGGAAGGCCGGCGAATTGATCTTTCATAACAAGATTTAGCAAAGCGGTATTGATTTCACAAGACTCATCATTATTAAGAGGAGCAATCGGAGTACTAAGGAAATCATTATTATTGGTTTTTGAGAAATCACACAATTTGGTATTATCTTGTGCCATGGCAACAAGTAATCCAACAACAAGCAAACAGAAAGGCAACGGGAAAGAGAGAAGGAGATTGGGAAAGAGAGGGCGAATAAAACGGCAAGGGTGAAGTGGGGGAGAGGAAAACGAGAGGAAAATGGCAAATAATATAATGCGAGAGACATGGATTGTGATGGGTACTTGGTATGGTTGACTTGCTTGCATGAGCCTCCCCGGCAACGGCGCCAGAAATTCTTCTTGCTACCTCTTGAGCACTGCGTTGGATTTCCCCGAAGAGGAGAGGATGATGCAGCAAAGTAGCATAGGTATTTCCCTCAGTTTTTGAGAACCAAGGTATCAATCCAGTAGGAGACCACGAACAAGTCCCTCGTACCTACACAAAACGATAGCTCCTCGCAACCAATGCGATTAGGAGTTTTCAATCCCTTCACGGTCACTTACGAGAGTGAGATCTGATAGAGATGATAAATAATATTTTTTGGTATTTTTGGTATATAGATGCAAAGTGAAAAGTAAAAGGCAAAGTAAAAACAAAGCAAGTAATAAAGTAATGGAGATTGATATGATGAGAATAGACCCGGGGGCCATAGGTTTCACTAGTGGCTTCTCTCAAGAGCTTAGATATTCTACGGTGGGTGAACAAATTACTGTTGAGCAATTGACAGAATTGAGCATAGTTATGAGTATATCTAGGTATGATCATGTATATAGGCATCACGTCCGAGACAAGTAGATCGAAACGATTCTACATCTACTATTATTACTCCACTCATCGACCGCTATCCAGCATGCATCTAGAGTATTAAGTTAAAAACAGAGTAACGCCTTAAGGAAGATGACAAGATGTAGAGGGATAAATTCATGCAATATGATAAAAACCCCATCTTGTTGTTCTCGATGGCAACAATAGAATACGTGCCTTGCTGCCCCTTCTGTCACTGGGAAAGGACACTTCAAGATTGAACCCAGAGCTAAGCACTTCTCCCATTGCAAGAAATACCAATCTAGTTGGCCAAACCAAACGGATAATTCGAAGAGACTTGCAGAGATAACTCAATCACACATAAAAGAATTCAGAGGAGATTCAAATATTATTCATAGATAAGCGTGATCATAAACCCACAATTCATCGGTCTCAACAAACACACCGCAAAAAGAAGATTACATCAAATAGATCTCCACGAGAGAGGGGGAGAACATTGTATTTAGATCCAAAAAGAGAGAAGAATCCATCTAGCTACTAGCTATGGACCCGAAGGTCTGAAGTAAACTACTCACACTTCATCGGAGGGGCTATGGTGTTGATGTAGAAGCCCTCCATGGTGGATGCCCCCTCCGGCGGAGCTCCGGAACAGGCCCCAAGATGGGATCTCGTGGATACAGAAGGTTGTGGCGGTGGAATTAGGTTTTTGTCTCCTCGTCTGATCACTTGGGGATACGTAGGTATATATACAAGGAAGGAGTACGTCGGTGGAGCAACAGGGGGCCACGAGGCAGGGGGCGCGCCCTAGGGGGGCGCCCCCACCCTCATGACCGACTCTTTTGTTCGTTGGAGCAGAGTCCAAGTCTCCTGGATCATTTTCGGTGAGAAAATCACGTTCCCGAAGGTTTCATTCTGTTTGGACTCCGTTCGATATTCCGTTTCTTCGAAACACTGAAATAGGCAAAAAAACAGCAATTCTGGGCTGGGCCTCCGGTTAATTGGTTAGTCCCAAAAATAATATAAAAGTGGAAAATAAAGCCCAATATAGTCCAAAACAGTAGATAAAGTAGCATGGAGCAATCAAAAATTATAGATACGTTGGAGACGTATCAATGGCCGCCCGAGGGGCCCACGAGACAGGGGGCGTGCCCTGTAGGGGTGGGCGTGCCCTACCCTCTCGTGGCCGCCTTGGCTGCTTCTTGACTTGCACGCCAAGTCGTCTGGATCACGTTCGTTCCAAAAATCACGCTCCCGAAGGTTTCATTCCTTTTGGACTCCGTTTGATATTCCTTTTCTTCGAAATACTGAAATAGGCAAAAAGAACAGCAGTACGGGCTGGGCCTCCGGTTAGTAGGTTGGTCCCAAAAATGATATAAATGTGTAAAATAAAGCCCATAAACATGCAAAAGGGTAATATAATAGCATGTAACTATAAAAAATTATAGATACGTTGGAGACGTATCAAGCATCCCCAAGCTTAATTCCTGCTCGTCCTCGAGTAGGTAAATGATAAAAACAGAATTTTTCATGTGGAATGCTACCTAGCACAATTCTCAATGTATTTTTCTTTATTGGGGCATGAATGTTCAGATCCAAATGCTTCAAAATAAAAGTTCATATTGACATAAGAAATAGTGATACTTCAAGCATACTAATCAAAGTAATCATGTCTTCTCAAAATAACAGGGCCAAAGAAAGTTATGCCTACAAAATCATATAGTCTGGCTGTTGCTCTATCTTCATCACACAAAGTATTTAATTATGCACAACCCCGATGACAAGCCAAGCAATTGTTTCATACTTTAATAATCTTAAACTTTTTCAACTTTCACGCAATACATGAGCATGAGCCATGGACATAGCACTATATGTGGAATAGAATGGTGGTTGTGGAGAAGACAAAAAAGGACAAGATAGTCTCACATCAACTAGGTGTATCAACGGGCTATGGAGATGCCCATTAATAGATATCAATGTGAGTGAGTAGGGATTGCCATGCAACGGATGCACTAGAGTTACAAATATATGAAAGCTCAACAAAAGAAACTAAGTGGGTGTGCATCCAACTTGCTTGCTCACGAAGACCTAGGGCATTTTGAGGAAGCCCATCATTGAAATATACAAGACAAGTTCTATAATGAAAAATTCCCACTAGTATATGAAAGTGACAACACAGGAGACTCTCTATCATGAAGATCATGGTGCTACGTTGAAGCACAAGTGTGGAAAAAGAGATAGTAGCATTGTCCCTTCTCTCTTTTTCTCTCATTTTATTATTTTTTCTTTTTTTCTTTTTCTCTTTTTTTCTTTTTTTTTCTTTGGCCCCTTTTTTTGTTTTTGGCCTTTCTTTTCTTTTTTTTCTTTTTGTAAAGTCCGAAGTCTCATTCCGACTTGTGGGGGAATCATAGTCTCCATCATCCTTTCCTCACTGGGACAATGCTCTAATAATGAAGATCATCACACTTTTATGGATTTACAACTCAAGAATTACAACTCAAACCTAGAACAAGATATGACTATATGAATGCCTCGGGCGGTGTACCGGGATATGCAATGAATCAAGAGCAACATGTATGAAAATTATGAAGGTGGCCTTGCCACAAATACAACGTCAACTACATGATCATGCAAAGAGCAATATGACAAAAGTAATGCGTGTCATATGAACAGAACGGTGGAAAGTTGCATGGCAATATATCTCGGAATGGCTATGGAAAAGCCATAATAGGTAGGTATGGTGGCTGTTTTGAGGAAGGTATATGGTGGGTGTATGGTACCGCTGAAAGTTGCGCGGCACAAGAGAGGCTAGCAATGGTGGAAGGGTGAGGGTGCGTATAATCCATGGACTCAACATTAGTCAAAAGAACTCATATACTTATTGCAAAAATCTACAAGTCATCAAAAACAAATCACTACACGCATGCTACTAGGGGGGTAGATTGGTAGGAAAAGACCATCGCTCATCCCCGACCTCCACTCATAAGGAAGGTAATCAATAAATAAAATTGTGCTCCAACTTCAACACAAAGCGGTTCACCATACATGCATGCTACGGGAATCACAAACTTAAACACAAGCATTTTTCATAATCACCTCAACTAGCATGACTTTAATATCACTACCTCCATACCTCAAAACAATTATCAAGTATCAAATTGATCATAGCATCCAATTCACTTTCTATGATAGTTTTTATTATACCCAACTTGGATGCTCATCATTCTAGTACCAAATTTGTAACTATAGCAAATACCATGCTGTTCTACAATACTCTCAAAATAATATAAGTGAAGCATGAGAGACTAGCAATTTCTTCAAAATTAAGCCGCCGTGCTCTAAAAGATATAAGTGAAGCACTAGAGCAAAAACTATCAAGCTCAAAAGATATAAGTGAAGCACATAGAGTATTCTAGCAAATTCTAATCAAGTGGGATTCTCCCAAAAGGTGTGTACATCAAGGATGATTGTGGTAAACTAAAAAGCAAAGACTAATATAATACATGACGCTCCAAGCAAAACACATGTCATGTGGCAAATAAAAATATAGCTCCAAGTAAAGTTACCAATGAACAAAGACGAAAGAGGGGCTGCCTTCCCTGGGCATCCCCAAGCTTAGGCTTTTGGCTATGCTTGAATATCTTGGGGTGCCATGGGCATCCCCAAGATTAGTCTCTTGCCACTCCTTATTCCATAGTCCATAAAAGCTTTACCCAAAACTTGAAAACTTCACAACACAAAACTCAACAGGAAATCTTATAAGCTCCGTTAGTGAAAGAAAACAAAACCACCACATAAGGTACTGTAATGAACTCATTCTTTATTTATTTTGGTGTTAAACCTAATGTATGCCAACTTCTCTATGGTTTATAAACTATTTTACTAGCCATAGATGCATCAAAATAAGAAAACAACACACGAAAAACAAAATCTGTCAAAAATAGAACAGTCTGTAGCAATCTGTAACTAGCGCAAACTTCTGGAACTCTAAAAATCCTACAAAAATAGGAAGTCCTGTAAAATTGGTCTATTGATGAGAAGCAAGAAGAATCAACGCAAAATCACATTTCTGTGATTTAACAAAACTAAATTCATGTGCGCAAAGTTTCTGTTTTTCAGCAGAATCAAATCAACTATCATCATAGGTTATCCTATAGGTTCTACTTGGCACAAACACTAATTAAAAGATAAAAACACATCTAAACAGAAGGTAGATGCAAGATTTATTACTAAACAGGAACAAAAACAAAAAACACAAAGAAAATTGGGTGCCTCCCAATTAGCGCTATGGTTTAACGTCCTTAGCTAGGCATAAAAGCGAAGATAGATCCAAGTAGTGCCATAATAAAAAGATAGATCTTGAAAGCTCATCTCATATTCCCTACGTTCGGCATCAAGTTTTCTTTGAGGCAAGCAAAAGTAATCAAAAGGGCTAAATTTAGTGGGACAAAAGTGCCCAAGATCAATCTCAGGAGGAACGGGTTCCCCCCTTGGCCCTTCATAATGCACAACTAATTCATCACTAAAAGCATTCTTTTGGCAAAATCTCGTGAGCCTATACTCAAGAGAGTATCCTAGCTCATTCTTTCGAAGAGCGAAATCATTATTAAGTTCAAAAATTCTATCAACCAAGACATTGGTAGGAACCTTTTTTCTAAGGTTTTCATCGAAAGCAACATAGTCCGAAGATTGAAAACGCCTAAATTCCTCTTGATCATAGAGGATCGCCTCTATGGTAGGATGTCGATGGAAACGAACACCTATGGGGCAGGGCCCCTTTTCGGTCCGGCAAGGGAGCGGAGGGCGCACGAAGAGCAGATCGAGGCGAAGCACGCGAGGGATTTTACCCAGCTTCGGAGCTCTCCGGAGAGATAAAACTCCTACTGCTGCTTTGTGTTTCTATTCTGTTCTTGCTCGAGAGTGTAGGTGTGTTGTAGTTTCGAATGAGTCGAACCCCTTCTACATGCGCATGGGCCTCCTTTTTATAGTCTAAAGGGGTCACCGACAGGTGGCAGCGTAGAGAGAAGGGTAAAAAAGTAAAAACGGGGGTTGGTACAACCGCTATCAACAGTGCCCCCTACCTAACTCTGACGGCAGGGGACAAGGCCATTTAATGCCCGTCCGGTCGCCCAAACAGTGCAAGAAACGACCGTTAGGGGCGCCACCGATCACCACGATGGCCTTCTAGTCATCTTCACTTGCCACCTCGCACCGCTTGGCTGCACAGCTACCCGCCACATGCACCAGGAGCGATCCTGCGGCGACACGTCGTCGGATGTGCTGGAGCGTGGGCGCAGAGTTGTGGCTTCGCCGCGGCAAGCGCTTTGTCGCGGTCGCTGTCTTGTCACACCCGCAAGCTTGCCGCTTGCCGGGTCTTGGTTGGCTTTCCCGGCAAGCTCCTCTTGCCGGGGTCTTGTCCTTCCCGGCAAGCTTCTCTTGCCGGGTCCTCATCTTCACAGTTAACACTTTGTTCTTGAATGGCAGTAATGGGAATAGCGAAGGATCTCGGCGGACGGCCGGCAAGCCCTGCCGCGGGGCGCTGCGACTGCCCGTGCACAAGTTCGGGATACTAAGGAGCCCCCGGGCCTGGGCCATACACGGTGCCGAGCGCTGTTGGGCCAGGCCCAAAACAGGGCACGGGCACATGCGGCCTGGGTCCACACTAAATCTGACTCCGTATCCACCACGCCCTCCCGTAATGGCACGCGTCAAACGCGGCGTCGTGGGAGAGATCGTGGGCAATTCTTTAATCAGGAAAGGCGTAACGTTCGCCTCCCCTGTTTATAAGCAGAGGAAACAGGGCCGTTCGCCCACCTTCGCCACTTGCAGTATCTTCCTCCAAAAGCTCCGCCGCTCTCCTCCGCTTCTCAAGCCGAAAGAGAGCAGCGCTCCGCCGCCCATTGCCGCCGTCGCCCTCAACACTTCCGCGCTCCCCCGCCGCTTCCACCATGGCTCCGAAGACCGGCAAGAGCACGAAGTCGAGCACCAAGTCGGCCGAGGTGTTGCGGCTTGAGGCGCTGCGCAAGGAGCGAGTGCTTTTCCCCCCCGAGCTCACCCCGAAGGCGCTGCGGGAGGAGTTTTAACTCTTCTGGTCGACGGAGACGCGGGCGCATCCGCGCACGCCGGTGCTCTCCGCCGAAGCTTCCACTTCGAAGCGGTGCCCAATAGGGTACTATTTCTTTCCGGTGTTCTTCTATTGTGGGCTCTGCCCACCTTTTTCTGATTTCTTCCGCGACTTCATGAATACCTACGGGTTTCATCTTCTTGATTTCACCCCCAACGCCATTCTGACAATGGCGGTTTTCGCACACCTCTGCGAGAACTTCGTTGGCATCCACCCAAGTGTTGCTCTTTTTCGCCACTATTTCACCCCCCGAGCCGAGAAAGGAGAGCCATTGGCTAGCGGAATCGCCTGGACCTCACGAATCGGCATGAAGGAGGTGTATCTGGGGGGCGAGCTCCGCAGCAAGTGGGATGAGTGGAGGGCGGAGTGGTGCTGGATCGCTGATGCCAATCCGCAGCCATTCACCAACCTTCGCCAGACCCGGGTAGTGCGCGGCGGCGACTGGAGCGCTCTGTCGCCGGACGACGCCAAGCTGAAGATTGCCACCACCCGAATCCTCCGGCTCAGGCTTGCCGGGCTCACAGCAGGGGCAGTTTGCGCGGATTTCCTTCGTCGTTGCATCGCCCCTCTACAGAAGAGGGGGAGGCCCGCCTGGCTGTTTGGCGGCCCGCGGATATCATGAGGCTGCGTCCAGGCCTCAACTTCAACTTCACAGTTCTGGAGCTTGACGGGATGCTGAAGGAGCTGTTCAAGCATGACGCCAACCATCCAAAGTGGTTCAGGCTGCCACAGGGCGTCATCCCATTGTGCAACAACTCCCAGCGCGATCGCATCTGCGCAATGATGCCAGAGTGCGACTCGCACGAGATAAGCCCAACTTGGATGGAGCCCGCCGACGACGTCGTGCGGCAATTCTTCGATGGCTTGACGGAGGTAGCAGTCAATGCCGACGAGCAGAGGCTCCTCACCCGCGACACCATCGACGACGAGATGTGGTACATCGCCACCAGGGCTGAAGAGGCGGCGGCAGCCGCCGCCGCGGGCGAGTTTGGCTTCACGTTGGAGGAGGCAGAGGCGGCCGAGGCGGCAAGCCTTGCCGACCGGGAGGACCTTGCTGGAGGGGTCGTTGGAGAGGGGGAGCCTGAGGCCGAAGCGAGCGAGCCCGCCGAAGGCGCGAGCGGCCAGCCGTCTTCGAGCAGCTTGCCGCGGGCGGAGCCCCCAGCGCAGCCCCAATTCCAACCAAGAAGGCGCCTCCGTCGAGTTGGAGATACAGCAGGGCGGCAGGCAGGCTAACAGCTGCAGCGTCGTGGGATGCGCTCCACCGCGGCAAGTACCGTTGTAGCGGGAGCATCTCAGGCCGCGCCGGCAACTGAGGCGGGGTCTTCTCGGGCGGCCACGCCTGATCCTGCCGCAGCTCCCGGCAAACGTCCAAGGGAGCCTACTCCTCCGCCTCACCGCGCAGAAAGGGTACCAGACTTCGACCTCTCTGCGCTGAGCTCCGATGAGGAGGAAGAAGAGGAGGAGGAGTAAGGCTTTCTCCTCGCTGTACTTGTATTTCATCAATCTTTGTTGTTTCTGGTTTTGCATCTGATCTGCTTCCCTCTAAATCCTTGTTCCATTTCAGGACTCTGGCCGAGAGAGCGGCGAAGAGGGCCAAGGTTCCCGTGGTTGTCATCGAGGACGATCCTGCTGTGATGGCAGAAGACACGTCCGAGACCCCCTTGACGGACCCGGTTCCTTATCCTCGCAGCAGCCCCCAGCACAGCCCCCAGCGTAAGTGTTAGGTTCACTTCCAGTTGTGGGGCGCGCATGGGTGCTTCTTCTTTTGCTGACATCTTGATTGCTGATTCATTCGTGTAGGAGCAGAACAGGCCCATCAGGAGCGATCAGAAACCGCCCCGGAGGTGCTGTCTGCTTCGACTACGCTGCCAAGGGGCGATTCCCCGACAAAGGAGCGCTCCCCGGCAAGGGAGGGGTCCCCGGCAAGGGGCGGAACTAGTGAGCCCTTGGTGGAGGAACCCATGGTCACAGAGCCCAGCACAGGTAACCTTCCTTGTCGGAAATCTTCCCTTGGGTTCTTCTTCTGATCTTCTTTTTGGATCTTTGCTTGACTTTTCCTTCCTCTTCCTATCCTCAGATCCCCCTCTCGCAAACCCGATGGAGACTGAGGCCACCGGCGAGGAAGGCGCACGCAGCAATACCGAAGACGCCGCCACTGACGAGGAAGAGGCCGGCGCTGATGAACCCGCCGACGAAGAAGCCGCCAAGGCTGCTGGCGCAGGAGCCGGCGAGGGGTCCGGCGATCGTACTGACGACCCGGATGGCGCAGGAGCGCAAGGCGCTGCACCGTCCGCCGACCCCTCCGCCGCTGAAGCAGCGCCGGGCTCTGAGGAGCCCCAGCCAGGCGCCTACTTGAAGGCCGGCGAGGGCGCATACATCAATCTTTCCTAGGCGTCGAGCTCCAGGGCGCCGGTCGAAGGAGAGGAGTTTGACGGGGAAGTGCTCGCCTCTGCTAGGCTGGCCGTGGTTGACGCGCCAAGCAGCAGCAGCGGCGAGTCCGAGGAGGAGTAGTTGCTCCGAAAGTTGGTGTCACTCGCGCGGGCAGGAGTTAACATAGAGAAACATGCGGAGGAGCTCAAGAGCCGCAACCAAGAGGCTCTCCGATCCATTGCGGAGGAAAGGGCGCAACTTGATGAGGCGAAGAAGGCGTTCATCCTGGAAAAGGCTGAAGCCGAGGAGCAGCAGAGGCTCGCCGCCGAGGAGCTGTCCAGGCGGGAAGGTGAACTGACACAGAAGAAGGTTACCTGGACAGCCACGAGGAGGAGCTCGAGGCCCGGGAGCAATCACTTGGCGGGGCACTCAAGGAGGCGAAGGATGCCGCCGCGGCTGCTGAGGCCGCCAAGAAGGAGTTAGAGGTGAAGGTGACGCAGCTGGAGGCGGACATGAAAGGGAAGAATGAAGAGCTTGCCGCACTCCAGCGCGAACGCGAGAAGGATGCACTTGCCCATGGTGATCTGCAAGTTCAACTTGCCGAGAAGGTCAAGGAATTGAACGCCGCCAAGGACTCAAGCGCTGATCTAGAGCTGAAGCTGGCCACCTTGACGGAGACACTGGACGCCGCCAAGAGGCGAGAGGATGACTTGAAGAAGGAGATCAAGGGTAACGAGGAGCTGCTGACGAGGGCCGCTGAGACTCAAAACACCTTCAGGGCTATGGTGGAGCTCTGGACGGAAGGCCTCGTCATCATTGCTGCAACTATTGATGAAGAGCTGGCGGATCTGGACTTGGCGGGCTTCGGGTACTCCACTGACGAAAATCTCCAGCCCAGCGCCAAGCTTACTCTTTTCTTCAAGGGCGTGGTGACGGCCTTCGAGCAACTCCGGGAAAGGATCCCGAAGAAGCTGGCGGACGAGTCGCACGCAATCTGCGCCAAGGTCTTGGGGAAGGTGTTGGTGAAGATACTCTTCCGCAACCCGGGCCTCGACCTCACCCGCGTCCTCAAGAAGCTGCTGGCGGGCGCTGATCTTGAAGAACTCAAAGCCGTTGTCGCACCCATCGTGGACAAGGTGAATGAGGTCAGGAGGGTTGAGGGCGAGCGCGTGGATTAGGCCACCCTTCTTCTCCCTTCCTTGTCGCTGTTTATTTAAGTCACGAGAACAATTTAGTCAGTGCCGCAACAAGTTACTTTTGTAATATAACTTTATTCTGGGCAATGCTTGCTATGCTATCTCCTTTACTTGATTCCCTTCTTTGTATGTTTTTACCCTACGCTTTTAGTGAACTTGCCGGCGCGGGCACGCTTGCCGCAAGCGCTGAGTGCGGAACATCAGCAGCTTGCTGGAGGTGCCGGCTCCGGCAAGAAACCTTGCCGCAACTAGTTGCAGCACACCTAAGTTGTTGAGCGGACTCGGAACAAAGTAAGGGCGCAACTAGCTTACGAAGAGGTTCCTCCGCGCACAGGTTTTCCATACAAAGTACGGTCGTTCAAGGAAGATAACTTAAAATTTTAAAAACTGATTATGCTCAAACTTTGGCAACTTAGCTTTTCTGTCGTCTGTGTCCCGGCAAGGCTAGATTCCTTTGAACGATGCCCGGTCCACACCTTTATCTTCTCCTTCTCCCCCCCCCTCGTGAACTTGTGGGCGAAGGAACCTTCCTTTTGAGAAGAAAGAAGAGAAAATAATGATATGGAGCCTTGAGGCTCGTTATTGCTTACCGGGGGCAAGTGCTGCACAAAGTGTCAGATAAAACATGCAAGAAAAGAAAAAATGCAAGAAATTTGACAAGATGTGCGGAGCACATAAACTTTATTTGTGCACGGGATCTGCGCACGGCTTTGTACAAAGGGTTACATGCAACAGCGGCAAGGCTTGTACAAAAGGTGGTTGCCGGAACAGATTCCGGCAACCGCACCTTATGGGTAAAACTTGCGAAGATGCTCTATGTTCCAGGAATTGCTCACCGGAAAGCCATCTTCGGTCTCAAGGCGGACAGCTCCAAGCCTAGTGACTCGTTTCACCCGATAAGGGCCTTCCCACTTCGGCGTCAACTTGTTGGAATTCTTGGCGGATTGAACGCGCCGAAGAACAAGGTCGCCTTCCTTGAAGCTTTTGGCGTTAACTTTGCGGCTATGGTAGCGACGCAAAGCTTGCTGGTAGCGAGCAGCTCATACAGCAGCCTGAAGACGATCTTCCTCGAGGAGCAGCGCGTTATCTTGGCGCAGCTGCTCTTGCTCAAGCTCATCGTAAGCGAGCACTCGAGGCGATCCGTATACGAGTTCCGTGGGGAGAACTGCCTCTGCTCCGTAGACGAGAGCAAAAGGTGTCTGGCTAGTGGCTCGATTTGGCGTCGTCCTGATCGACCAAAGAACCACCGGCAGCTCCTCGATCCAGTTTCTTCCGCACTTGTGCAGCCTGTCGAAAGTTCTAGTCTTGAGCCTGCGCAGCACTTCAGCGTTTGCCCTCTCCGCTTGACCGTTGCTTCTCGGGTGAGCAACAGAAGCGAAGCAGATCTTGGCGCCAAGATCTTGGACGTACTGCATGAAGGTGCGGCTCGTGAATTGCGTGCCATTGTCGGTGATGATCCTGTTAGGGACTCCGAAAGGGCAAACAATTGACCTGAAGAACTTGACTGCTGACTGTGCTGTCACTTTCCTCACTGCTTCCACCTCCGGCCACTTCGTGAACATGTCGATCGCTACGTACAAATACTCGAAGCCCCCGACAGGTCAGGGAAAGGGGCCGAGGATATCGAGCCCCCAGACCGAAAATGGCCAGGATAAAGGGATTGTTTGGAGAGCTTGAGCTGGTTGATGTATCTGCTTGGAGTGGAACTGGCACGCTTCACACTTCGTTACTTGTGCAGTTGCATCCTGGAGGGCTGTCGGCCAGAAGAAACCTTGCCGGAAGGCTTTGCCGGCAAGTGCTCTTGCGCCAATGTGGTGACCACATATGCCTCCATGTATCTCCGCCAACAGCTCCTGTCCATCTTCCCGGGAAATGCACTTCAATTTCACTCCGTTGAATCTTCTTCTGTACAGTATGTCATTGACAAACTGGATAATACTTGATTGCCGGGCTACTCTCTCCACTTCTTCTTGCTCTTCGGGAAGTTCTCCTGTTTGAAGGAAATGGACGATCTGATGTGCCCATGTCAGAGCTTGTGGCTCAACGACAAGGACTAAAGGCGCAAATCCTGCTGCGGGAACATCTGCTTCCACGGCAACAATCTGTGATTCAGCCGGAGCATGATGCTCCCTGGCAAGCGTGTCGGGACACAACTTGTCGGGAGCGTCTGCTTCAACGAAACAAACCATAGGGCTTGTCAGAGCAGACTGCTCCTCAGCATTCTTTGTGTTGATCCTGGGGACCTTCTTAGCGGTGGCTTCGGGGAGCTCTGCCGGAAAGTAGTCGCCATTAACCAACTTCCTCTTCTTGCTCTGTCCAGTTGATGGTGTTACAGATGGTTGAGTCAGCTTGAGCACAAAAATTCCTGGTTCCACAGGTAACTTGAGTGCGGCGCATTTTGACAGGCCGTCTGCAATGTCATTTTGAGCTCTTGGAACATGTTCCATTTGCAGGCCGTCAAAATGTTCTTCTAGCTTCCTCACTTCATCAATGTAGGCTTCCATCAACGGACTCTGATAATCTTTGTTAACTTGACGGACGACAAGCTGCGAGTCACCCCTGACAATAAGCTTCTTGATCCCAAGGTCTGCCGCGATCCTGAGTCCGGCAAGCAAGCCTTCATACTCTGCAGTGTTGTTTGTTGCTTGCTCCTTGGGAAAGTGCATCTGGACCACGTACTTGAGGTGCTCTCCGGTGGGTGCGACAAGTAGTACGCCCGCACCGGCGCCTTGCAGTGAGAAGGCACCATCAAAGTACATGATCCATTCTTTGTTCGCTTCCTTGACGGGGATGCTCCTCTCCGGAGTTTCTTCATCAGGTGTTGGCGTCCATTCTGCTATGAATTCTACCAATGCTCGGCTCTAAATAGTTGAAGTACTGTCAAACTTGAGGCCAAAGCTTGACAATTCCAGTGCCCACTCGACAATCCTGCCTGTTGCTTCTGGATTTTGCAGTATCCTCTTCAACGGAAAGCGAGTGACGACTGTGATCTCATGTGCCTGAAAGTAATGGCGCAGCTTCCTCGAGGCCATGAGAAGGCCGAAAAGCAATTTTTGCACACCAGAGTACCTTGATCTAGCCCCCTGTAGAAGGGAACTGACAAAGTAAACTGGGCGCTGCACCATCTTCTTCTGTTTCTCTTCTTGTGGCTGCGCAGATCCATCCTTGCCGGAACCAGAACTTGTCGGGGAAGCCCCCTGCTTGTCGCTGGAATCGCTTGCCGCGGTTGCTGGCTCATCATCCGCCTCCCTCTCCGCTACTAACGCAGCACTAACCACTTGATTGGTTGCCGCCAGATATAGTAGCAACTTCTCTTGTGGCTTAGGTGCGACAAGTACTGGAGTGGAGGATAGGTATCTCTTCAAGTCTTGCAGCGCAGCCTCCGCTTCCGGAGTCCATTTCATTGGACCTGCCTTTTTCAAAATTTGGAAAAATGGCAGGGCGCGCTCAGCAGACTTAGAGATGAACCTACTGAGAGCAGCAACACAGCCGGCAAGTCTTCGCACATCCTTGACGTGCTTCGGTGCTTCGATCTGTTCAATGGCTTTGATCTTGTCGGGATTGGCTTCGATCCCCCGCTGAGATACAAAGAATCCGAGAAGCTTGCCGGAAGGAACTCCAAACACGCACTTCTCGGGATTCAACTTGAGATTGATCTTGCGCAGATTTGCAAAAGTTTCGTCCAAATCTTGAATCAAAGTTGCTCTGTCTCTGCTTTTGACCACTATGTCATCCATATATGCTTCTACATTTCTATGCAGCTGTGGCTCAAAAGCATGACTGACTACTCTTGCAAATGTAGAACCAGCATTCTTTAGTCCGAAAGGCATCCGTACAAAGCAGTACGTGCCACATGGAGTAATGAATGCGGTTTTCTGTTCATCCTCTTCTGCCATGAAGATCTGGTGATATCCTGAGTATGCATCAAGAAACGAAAGCAGATCACATCCTACCGTGGAGTCGACAATCTGGTCAATGCGCGGCAAAGGAAATGGATCTTTGGGACAAGCTTTATTAACATCAGTGTAGTCAATACAAAGCCTCCACTTCCCATTCGTCTTGCGCACGACTACTGGATTGGCTAAGCACGTTGGATGGAGTACTCCTCGGACCAGGCCTGCTGCTTCCAATTTCTTGATCTCTTCTGCTATGAACTCTTGACGTTCCACTGCTTGCTTCCTGACTCTCTGCTTGACGGGCCGCGCGTGAGGGCAGACAGCGAGGTGGTGCTCAATTACTTTCCTGGGAACACCGGGGATGTCAGATGGTTGCCATGCAAACACATCGACATTCGCCCGCAGGAAAGCAACGAGCGTGCTTTCCTATTTAGGGTCAAGCGTGGCACTGATGGTGAAGGTACCACCAGTGCCGTCCTCCTTGGCGGCCACTTTCTTGGTCTCTGGTGAAGCTGTCTTTGCCTTCTTGCACTTGCCGGTGGAGCTCGATGGTGCGTCCTCGATGGTAGCGCAGCACTCTGAAGAGGTGCGCTTGCCGGAGTGAGCATCAGAGCTACTCTTGCCGGACTTAGTCTTCTTCTTCCCCCCGGGAGCTTCAGCGGCAAGTGGTTTGCGTTCTGCTGCGGCTGCTGCTTCCCGGTAGATCTTGTCGGTACAGAAAAGTGCATCTTTCTTGTTGCCATGGACAGAAATAACACTTATCGGACCAGGCATCTTGAGCACGTTGTAGGCGTAGTGAGAGGCTGCCATGAACTTGGCGAGCGCTGGACGGCCGAGTATCCCATTATAGGGCAATGGGAAATCAGCAACGTCAAATGTGACTCTCTCTGTTCTGAAATTCAACTCGCTGCCAAACGTTACTGGCAGTGTGATCTTCCCCTTTGGCTTGCTCCTTCCCGGGTTGATTCCTTGAAAGGTGCCGGTCTCTTCGAGCTCGCTGTCGGGGATCTGGAGCTTCTTGAGTACCGCTGAGGAGATCAGATTCAGGCCGGCCCCGCCGTCAACCAGCATCTTTGTGACCTTGAGGTTGCGGATTGTTGGTGAAACCAACATCCGCAAGCACCCGACCGCAGTTATGCGATCAGGGTGATCCTCAACGTCGAAGATGATGGGCGTGCTGGACCACTTCAGGGGCTTGCGTGACTCAACGGACGGTTCTGCTGCGTTCACTTCCCGCACCCACTGTTTGAGTTGGCGGTGCGAGGTGTGCAGAGAAGCACCGCCGTCAACGCACAGAACCTCTGTTGCCTTCTGAAACTCCTGCTCGTCGGTCTCATCCTCATCCATCTCATCGTCTTCGTCCTCATCCTCATCCTTGTCGCGGCCGCTGGGAGGCCTGTCTCCTTGCCGCTGCTTGGCCTTGCCGCGGCGTCCTCCCCGGGAGGGACGCTTCTTGCCGGATCCTCCGCCACCTTCCTGGGCCTTCTCCTTGTCGCGGCGCTCTTATTCAGCTTTCTGTAGCTCAACAAGCTGCTCAACCTTCCTGCAGGCCTGGAGGTCATGGCCCTTGGTGCGGTGGATCTTGCAGTACTACTTGCCGGAGCCGTCCTGCTCGTCGGCGGCCACCACAGCCTCGCCGGAGTCACCAGCTTTGGCCTTCTCGGCGCCGCCTCCGTTGCCGAACTGCTCGACGACTAGCACATTCTTAGCTTTCCTCTTTCTGTTGTTCCGCCTCCGGTTCTTCTTTGCCGGAGGGGCGTCCTCACTGTCAGATCCTTCTGCTCCTGCATTCTCTCCGAGGAGTTTCCTCCCCTCCTCAACACGTGCACACTTGTCGGCCAGAGCATATAGCTCGCTGACATCTCTGATTTTGCACATCAACATCTCCTCCCTCATCCTGCGGTTACGCACGTTCTGATGGAACACGCTGATAACCGCGGCAGGGTGGACGTCTGGGATGTTGCGCTGCACCTGGCTGAATCTCTGTATGTACTTGCGCAGGGGTTCCCCTTCCTTCTGGGCGAGCAGATGAAGATCGCTCTCCTGGCCATGGGGCTTGTGGCCGCCCGTGAAGGCGCCGACAAACTGATGGCACAGGTCCGCCCACGAAGAGATGGAGTTGTCCGGCAAGTGCATGAGCCAAGACCTGACGTTGGGCTTGAGCACCAGTGGGAGGTAGTTGGCGAGGATCTTCTCGTCGCGCCCCCCGGCAGCCTGCACCGCGATGGTGTAGACGCTGAGGAACTCCGACGGATGTATCCTGCCATCGTACTTCTCGGGTACGTCTGGTTTGAAGTTCTTGGTACTGCGCCACTGGACTTGCCGCAGCTCATGAGTGAACGCAGGGCAACCTACCGCGTACGGCAAGTCGCCTGGTTCCCCTGGCGCATGCATATCGAGAGTGGGCCCAGCGCGCTGGTCAGATTGACGCCGCGCTTCTCTTCTGCGCTCGATGCGAGTACGAGCGTCTTCGTGTCTTCGTTCTTGGAGAACTTGGCGCTGATCGCGATGAGCTCGCGGGTCCGACGACGCGGTGGAGTCGGTGTCCAGGTTGGCCCGGCGAGTCGGCGATCTTGGCCTTCGGGGCGGGGAGTGCACGGTGGTGGCACCCCCAGCGGTCTTGTCGGTGTCGGCTTGCGCCTGGGTGTCTTGCCGGGGCTTCGATGTGCTCGGTTGCCGGGGCTTGTCGCCGTTGGCGAAGCCGATGAGGCTTTGAAGGGTAATCTTGACTGGCGCTGGAGGGTAATCTTGAAGCAGCTGGGCTCGGGCCAGCGCTTCCTCAGGAGTCTTGGGCAGCGGCGGCGAACGACGCGAGGTGCGGGATATGCTCAAACTTCTAACAGTGTTAGAAGGAGCAACATCTCGTCCAGGCGACCGTATTGCCCTCGTGCCAGCGTGTTGGCGTGTATGTTGGCCTTGAGCGTCCCGCGACCCACCAGCTTGGCCTTGTTCCAACGCGAGTATGGTGCTAGGAGCACCGTGGCATTGTCGATCCTGCACCTCCTGGGAGGGGTGCGGTGGATGTACAGACGCTGAAGCTTGCGGGGCCTTGTCCTTGGACCTAGTGACGACGTGAGTCCCCCCGTCGGCGCCCGCTCCTCCGCCGGCGTCCACCCCACCGCCCGTTTGCTCCGGTGGCGGTAGGATAGTCGTAGACGGAGCGGCCACCTCCGAAGCCTTCTTCTTCGATGGCATGTCGATGAAGATGTTGATGTAGCGCGCACAGACGCCGGATCAGGTATGCACGACCTCGATGCCCCCCTACCTGGCGCGCCAAAGATGTCGATGGAAACGAACACCTATGGGGTAGGGCCCCTTTTCGGTCCGGCAAGGGAGCGGAGGGCGCATGAACTGCAGATTGAGGCGAAGCACGCGGGGGATTTTACCTAGCTTCGGAGCTCTCCGGAGAGATAAAACTCCTACTACTGCTTTGTGTTTCTATTCTATTCTTGCTCGAGAGTGTAGGTGTGTTGTAGTTTCGAATGAGTCGAACCCCTTGTACGTGCCCATGGGCCTCCTTTTTATAGTCTAAAGGGGTCACCGACAGGTGGCAGCGTAGAGAGAAGGGTAAAAAAGTAAAAACGGGGGTTGGTACAACCGCTATCAACAGTGCCCCCTACCTAACTCTGACGGCAGGGGACAAGGGCATTTAATGCCCATCCGGTCGCCCAAACAGTGCAAGAAACGACCGTTAGGGGCGCCACCGATCGCCACGATGGCCTTCTAGTCATCTTCACTTGCCACCTCGCACCGCTTGGCTGCACAGCTACCCGCCACGTGCACCAGGAGCGATCCTGCAGCGACACGTCATTGGATGTGCTGGAGCGTGGGCGTAGAGTTGTGGCTTCACCGCGGCAAGCGCTTTGCCGCGGTCGCTGTCTTGTCACACCCGCAAGCTTGCCGCTCGCCGGGTCTTGGTTGGCCTTCCCGGCAAGCTCCTCTTGCCGGGGTCTTGTCCTTCCCGGCAAGCTTCTCTTGCCGGGGCCTCGTCTTCACAGTTAACACTTTGTTCTTGAATGGCAGTAATGGGAATAGCGAAGGATCTTGGCGGATGCCCGGCAAGCCCTGCCGCGGGGCACTGCGACTGCCCGTGCACAAGTTCGGGATACTAAGGTACCCCTACTTTAGTACACCTACATAGGATGACCGGCGTCCACCCTATAGTGCGCAAAGATTTCTTTGGCCTCTCTTATGATAAATCTAAACTCATTAGCCAAAAAGATAGTAACAGCGCGCTTAACAGAAGAATGCTCAATATTAGAAAATTCTAGGAAAATTCTTTGTATGCAAGGATGCATATGCATAAATTGTCTTTCAAGTTCAACTACAAGCATAGCGATAGCATCTGCAAGACTACTAGTTCTATGAAGAATAGAACCACCCATGGAAGGTAAAGCACCAGCACAAGTAAAGAAATCTTGAATAACACCTTTTCCAATGATGTTACCACTACCGATTCGAAACTTTGTAGTATGCAAGATAGGGCGTTCTTCGGCCGGAGACTCGGAATTTTCCATGTTATCATTATTGTCCATATCAATGATAATCTCCCCAATTTCAGACATAACGGCAAACAAAAGCAAGGACAAAGACAGCGAGCGAAAGAGAGAGGAGGAGATTGGGAAAGAGAGGGCGAATAAAATGGCAATGGTGAAGTGGGGGAGAGGAAAACGATAGGCAAATGGCAAATAATGTAAATGCGAGGGAGCTGAGTTTGTGATGGGTACTTGGTATGTCTTGACTTGAGCGAGGACCTCCCCGGCAACGGCGCCAGAAATATTTCTTGCTACGTCTTGAGCTTGCGTTGGTTTTCTTTGAAGAGGAAAGGGTGATGCAGCAATAGTAGCGTAAGTATTTCCCTCAGTTTTTGAGAACCAAGGTATCAATCCAGTATTACGGTGGGTGAACAAATTACTGTCGAGCAATTGATAGAAAAGCGAATAATTATACGATTATCTAGGCATGATCATGTATATATGCATCACGTCCGCAACAAGTAGACCGATTCCTGCCTGCATTTACTACAATTACTCCACACATCGACCGACTCCTGCCTACATCTAGAGTATTAAGTTCATAAGAACAGAGTAACGCTTTAATCAAGATGACATGATGTAGAGGGATAAATTCATGCAATATGATATAAACCCCATCTTTTTACCTCGATGGCAACAATACAATACATGCCTTGCAAACCTTTCTGTCACTGGGTAAGGACACCGCAAGATTGAACCCAAAGCTAAGAAGTTCTCCCATGGCAAGAAAGATCAATCTAGTAGGCCAAACCAAACTGATAATTCGAAGAGATTTGCAAATATAACTCAATCATACATAAAAGAATTTAGAGGAGATTCAAATATTTCTCATAGATAAACTTGATCATAAAACTGACAATTCATCGGATCTCGACAAACACACCGCAAAAAGAGTTTACATCGAATAGAAGCCATTGTATTGAGATCCAAAAAGAGAGAAGAAGCCATCTAGCTAATAACTATGGACCCGAAGGTCTGTGGTGAACTACTCACAACTCATTGGAGGGGCTATGGTGTTGATGTAGAAGCCCTCCGTGGTTGATTCCACCTCCGACGGAGTGCCGGCGAAGGCTCCAAGATGGGATCTCGCGGATACAGAAGGTTACGTTGGTTGAAATTGTGTTTCGTTGGCTCCCTGGATGTTTTCGGGATACGTAAGCTTATATAGGAGGAAGAAGTTCGTCGGTGGCTGCCCGAGGGGCCCACAAGACAGGGGGCGCGCCCTGTAGGGGTGGGCGCGCCCTACCCTCTCGTGGCCGCCTCGGCTGCTTGTTGACTTGCACTCCAAGTCCTCTAGATCACGTTCATTCCAAAAATCACGCTCCCGAAGGTTTCATTCCGTTTGGACTCCATTTGATATTCCTTTTCTGCGAAATACCGAAATAGGCAAAAAAAACAGCAACACGGGCTGGGCCTCCGGTTAGTAGGTTAGTCCCAAAAATGATATAAATGTGTAAAATAAAGCCCGTAAACATTCAAAAAGGGTAAGATAATAGCATGGAACAATAAAAAATTATAAATACGTTGGAGACGTATCATGCCCTAACGCTGTAGTAGGTGATACTAGCGAAGGGGGGAAACATCCGGGAAAGTAATCCCGGTGTTCGACGTTTTTGGACAGATGAACCGGAGGTGAAATTTTGCATGTTCTCTACGCTAGGGACGTGTGGTGAATGAATGGACTGCGTATTCGGATTCGTCTCGTCGTTCTAAGCAACTTTCATGTAAAAAGTATTTTTATCCGAGCTATGGATTATTTTATATTAATTTTTTAAGTTTTATTTTATTTTTAGAATTAAAAGAATTAATTTAATTAGAACAAGCAATCATGACGTCGGCATGATGTCAGAGTGATGTCAGCAGTCTACCAGTTAGTTGACTTAGTCAAACTGACGTGTGGGTCCTGCTGTCACTGACTGTTACCTAATTAACAATATTAATTAGTTTAATTAATAGATTAATTAGGTTAAGTTAATTAAGTTAAAATAAACTAGATTAATTAATTATTATTTTTTATATAAAACCGTTCTCGGGCTGGGGCAGGGCCCGGCTGTCAATGGACCAAAGGGCCTTAACGGGTACATGCATGTGGGCGCTAGGCGCTGCGGGCGTGCGGGCGCAGCCCAGTAGAGCGTTGCGGGGCGACGGTGGCCACGGCGGGAGCCGGCGAGGCGCAGGCTGGCGCCGCTGCGACGACGCACGACCAACAGGGTGGCGATGGCTCGTGGCTAGGGCAGCCACGTCGGCGGGGCCAGGCGATCTGAGGGGAGGTAGGCGGCAGTAGGCAGAGCAAACGGGAGGCGGCAGTGGGCGGCGCGACTACGTGTGAGCAGCACAACAAAGAAGAAGCAGCAACAGCTGTGGGCGCGGGCCCGCGTGAGCGATCATGCGTGGCCGGCAGGGCGGGGGTCAGCGCGATGCGGCAGCGAGGCCAGCAGCGGAGTAGGGTGCAGCTACACGCGGGGCTGGCCGGCACGGTCAGCGAGCAGGGGGGCGCATGGGCACGGACAGAAACGGAGTGCATGGGGTATGGGGCGGGGGCGTGCTCGACCACAAGGTAGAGAGGGGCGGAGGCAAGCGGCGCCAGGAGAGGGCTGCAAGGCACGCGAGGACACGAGCAGGGCGCGTGCGCGAGCGGGCGCCGGTGCATGGGCTGGAGCGTGGCGCGCGCGGCCTCCAGGCCAGGAGGGGAGGGGCGCAGGGAGGAGGTGGCAGCGAGAACACAGCGGCGCGAGGTGCGGTGTAGGGGCCAGCGGTGGGCGAAGTGCAGCGACGTGGCGCTCGAGCGCGCGTGTGTTGGACGACGCAAGGGGCCGAGCGGGCGGAGGGAGTGCAAGGAGAGGGGGTGTCTCATGAGGTAGATGTAGGGTACAGGGTAGCGGTGCATGGGGTGGACGACGGGGACGAGGCAACGACGGAGAGGAGAAGAGGACGACGGGGCGACGGCCGATCCGGGCGACGGCGAAGTGGCTGCGATGGCGCGGCGATGGGGTCGGTGTCACCTCCCCAATCCAGATCCAGCAGGGGGGGCGAGAGGAATGGGGGGAAGTGGGAGCGGTTATGGTTAGGACTCATGCGTGGGGGGGGGGGGGTTATGGGCGTGGCTAGTGGGCCAGCCTGGCGGCCTGGTGGCCTGCTGGGTCGTGGCCCAGTGGGGGGGGGCTTTTCCTTTTCTTTTAGTTTTGTTTTCTGTTTTTCTCTTTTCTTTTTATTTATTTTCTTTTCTGTTTTCTCTTATTTCCTAAACATTTTAGTTTTGGAAAAATACAAAGGTTGCACCTAATTTAGTATACTTAATTATGTCACATTCCGAACATATTTGTTTTAATGCTTGAAATTTTTTGATGTTTGACAAAAATTCAAATTTAAATTTGAATCATTTTGAACTAACGCGAGATTAGCAACAGTGTCAGAGGTGATGTGGCATCATTAGCATGGGTTCATTGTAGCTTAATTATCCGGGCGTTACAAATCTCCTCCACTACAAGAAATCTCGTGCCGAGATTTAGGAGATAGAAGGAAACAGTGCGGGGTATTCTTCGCATAGACGATCCTCGCGTTCCCAAGTGGCTTTGTCCTCGGACTGATGTGACCGCTGGACATTGAGGAACTTGATCGCCTTCTGACGTGTGCGGCGTTCAGCTTGGTCGACAATGCGGACCAGATGTTCTTTATAGTAGATATCCCGTTGCAACTCGAGCACTTCATGATCCACTGCTCGGATTGGGCCCTTGAAGCCACTACAAGAAATATGTCAACTTGTGACCTTGACTATTGGTCACTGAAAGGTCATAGTTTTTCATTTGTGACCTTTTTTTGACCAAAAACAGAAGGTCAAAAGCTGAGCATCGTTAACTGACTACAGCGACCTTCTCTATGAGAAGGTCGTGGACGTTTATGACCAAAATATTCCTACTGTGGCGTTTTGGTCACTAGCAACCTCCCCAGGCCACGTAGGCATCCAGCGTGGCAAGATGAGGTGGCACAAGATTCAGACCGGTCCAATTCGGTTTTCTACATGGGCCTAGCCCACTTATTAATATTTATTTATTTTCTGTAAGTTACACGGGCCAAGCCCATTTCAGCCTTTTATTTATTTCCGGGCCGAGGCCTTTTAACATTGTTTGGGCCATTATATTTTGGAGCTGGTCCCACTTGTCATCTTCTCACACATTGGGCCCACTTGACAGAAAATTCAAAACTTCTTAGATTATTTTCATAAGTGAATCCCACAAGTTAGGTTTCCATTCCACACGTTTTCAAATCACTTACATAATCAATATTTCAAACAGAACAGTACAAACATAGTTCATCAAATAAAACTAACTAAGTCTACTACAATCTATATATAGTTATTACAACCCAGATATGCATACTATTACAATATTACAATATTTACATTTTATTACAATCAAACAGAAGAGACAACTCTTTGCTGAGTAGAGCTATATGGTTTCGAACTTCAAATTTTGTAGACCTGGAGCTCCTGACCACAAAGACAAACATCATTAGAGTGTACACATTCTGGCATATCCTTGAAGGAACAATTCTCATAACAGGAACCCAAGAGAGGGCTGTTGATTTTGATGAGAACTTAATCAGAGCACTACTAATGCTATTCTGTTATAATTCAAACGGCACATAAAACTAACCACCAATCCAGTGCAAAAAATTGCATGTACAGATCCAAAAAAAGTATCATCTATTCAGCTGTGAATGTACAGGTTTGTGTTTTAAGAAAATAGTGTATATACAGATCAAACCCAAAAAAACTTTAGCAATTTTGTTATTTCCTGTGAATTACAATACTTCTTTATGCTTTTTGCAGAAAACCACTTGGCCTCTTGAGAACAAATGACAGGGTGCAACACTATGCAAAAACTATCAGCACACATGCAGCAGGCAAAAACAGAATCCAAGAGGGCATGCAATCAATTAATATAACACAATCTTATCTCTGCTTCATTACTAGGATAATGGCATCATCCACAATGCTGTAAATCTGTTGAATTTTTGCATATGCAGGCAACAGCCCCAACTCAACATTAACCTAGCAAAATCTATTGAATTTTTGCATGTGAGATCTATTGGCTTGTATTGCCATCAGTAGCAGAACAACTCAACTTAACCCATCCTTGTTTAAGTGACTAATATAAATGTGAAAACTAGGATAATGGAATCATCCACAATGCTGTAAATAAAATGGCAAGCCACCAAAATGACAAACAGGAAGTAAGCTACATGAACTAGCCCTCCTGCCCTCCTGCACAACCTGGTACGACGACACCCTGACGGCGCCGCCGACGGACGCCGCGAACCGGAGGATCTCCTCCATGGCGATGGTGACCAGGCCCGGCTGCTCCTGCGACCCCTGAGACAGACAGACAGAGAGCAGGAACAATGTTCAGACAATCGAAATTACAAATGCGTCCATACTGACTGATGCATATGGTCTCTCTGAAATGGCAAGGATGGTGGGCGCATTGTGTGCGTACCTTGAAGAGGTGGTCCTTGGCGGCGGCGGCGCCGCAGGCCACGACGCATGCGTTGCCGGTGGTGGCGGTCTGGGTCTGCAGGTGGTTGGCAAGGATGGGCTGTAGCTCGTGGAGGAAGATCGCGATGAGGCCGGCGAGCGCGACCCAGTGTGGTCAGCGACGCGGAAGACCTTGCGCTGGTCTGGAAGATCACTGCCGGCGGCGGAGGCGCCTACCCTGCCGGCGCTCGATCTGGAAGATCCCAGCGCCATGTGAGATGCAGTGAGGGAGGAGGGAAAGGGTGGTGGTGGAGCACGGAGACGGCCGTCCTTGAGGGGGACATGGGCGTCAACCGCGAGGACGATGGGGATGGATCGATCTGGGAGCGCCGCTGCTCGATCTGGTGCGTGGATGCATCGTACACTGCCTCCCCTTCTCGATCTGGAGGTGGATTCGCCACAGCAGAGGGTGGTGGGGAGGAGGAGAGGGAGGTGGCTGAGCGGAATGCCGGGGAAGGCGGAGGACGGCGGCGCATCGGGAGGTGCGGACGGCGGCGCATCGGGGGAGAGAGAGCGGTCGCATCGGGAGGGAGGGAGGGAAGACGGAGAATGGGTGCATCAGGAGTGGGTGGGTGGGGGGTGGCAGCGGCGGGTATCGAGGAGGGTGGGTGGGTGGGTTAGGGTTTTTGTTACTCAGGAGAAGCTCCACCGTTGGTCGGATGTCTGATGATCCGCGGGTATCGAGGATGGTGAGTGGGTGGGTTGGGAGAAGCTCCACCATTGGTGGGTGGGCGGCTCATATTGCGTCCAATCTGATGATCCACGTGAAGGTGATTCCTCGCGTCTCATTGGTCGGATGTCTCGCGCTTGAATTTCAAAAAACTGGACTCAAATCTCTCATTCTTTTTAAAAACAGAACAATGGCATAGTTCGTCAAAATGATCTCGTATTTGCATAAGTGTGCATATTGAAATGGCAAACAATGTTGCCAAATAGAGCTTTAATTTTTATTGCATAAAAAGTATTTTTCTATTTTCCGAGTGCGTAAATGCTTTTTTAAGAACCTACCAAATATTTGTTCCAAAATAGCACCACTCCATTTTTTTAAAATATTAGACCATATTTTATGTAAAATTGACCAAATAGTTGCATGTCAAAAGCTTTTGATCCACCTCTTCTGAAAAAAAAACAATTTCCATTTTTCGAGTGCCCAAAATGAGTCTTTTTGTGAAGGAGCTACCATATATTTGTTGCAAAATTGGACCAAATAATTTTTCTAAAATATTAGGCCATATTTAATGCACAATTTACTAAATGGTTGGGTCTCAAAAACTTTGATCCACCTTTCGTGAAAAAGACAAAAAAATTCCGATTCAGCTGGAACCGGGTCAAATTTGAACAGCAGCTGCCTCATAGTTTGCTCTTTATTTTTTCCAAAAATCATTTTTAGTACTTAAGTATCTATTTAATAAGAGAAACACCAAAAGTTTTCCAAGATTCAACCACTAGCTAGGAACGGTCAAGCCCGACGTTTTGACCGCATTTTGAAACGGGCATAAAAAATTCAAAAAAGGTCAAATAATTGGGAACCTTCGCATCGTGTCATTATATCTGGCCAAGTTCCTAGGAAAAATAATAAACTTGTAATATGGCAATTATTTGAAAAAAAGTGTTCTCAGAAATGAGCTATCATGCGTGAAGATTCATGGCTTTCAAGCCAAATGATCAATCTTATGGCCACATTCATGTCATAGTTTGTTCAAATGATCTCATGTTGTGCACAAGGGTGTATATTGGAATTCCAAACAATGTTTCCTAAGGAAGTTTTCATTTTCTTTCAACGGAAAATTCATTTTTCATTTTCCGAGTGCCCAAAAGGAGGTTTTTTGTGAAGGACCTCCCAAATAATTGTTGCAAAAATGGACCAAATCAATTTTATAAAATACTAGACCATATATAATGCACAATTGACAAAATGGTTGGGTGAAAAAAGTTTTGATCCACCTCTGGTGAAAAACACAAATTGCCGTCGATTCAGCTGGAAACGGGTCAAATTTGAACTGTAGCTGCCTCATAGTTTGCTCTTTATTTTCTCCAAAAATCATTTCTAGGTACATAAGTATCTATTTAATCATAGAAACACCAAAAAAATTCCAAGATTCAACCACTAGCTAGGAACGGTCAAGCCCGCCGTTTTGACCGCATTTTGAAATGGGCATAAAAAATTCAAAAAAAATCAAAAAATTGGAAAACCTTCGCATCGTGTCATTATATCTGACCAAGTTTCCAGGAAAAATAATAAACTTGTAATACGGTAATTATTTAAAAAAAAGTGTTCTCAGAAATGAGCTATCATGCATGAAGATTCATGGCTTTCAAGCCAAATGATCAATCTTATGGCCACATTCATGGCATAGTTTGTTCAAATGATCTCATATTGTGCACAAGGGTGTATATTGGAATTCCACACAATGTTGCCTAAGGAAGTTTTCATTTTCTTTGAACGGAAAATTCATTTTTCATTTTTCGAGTGCCCAAAAGGAGGTTTTTTTTGAAGGAACTACCAAATAATTGTTGCAAAAATGGACCAAATCAATTTTATAAAATGCTAGGCCATATATAATGCACAATTGACAAAATGGTTGGGTTAAAAAAGTTTTGATCCACCTCTGGTGAAAAAGACAAATTGTCGTTGATTCAGTTGGAAACGGGTCAAATTTGAACTGCAGCTGCCTCATAGTTTGCTCTTTATTTTTTCCAACAATCATATCTAGGTACATAAGTATCTATTTAATCATAGAAACACCAAAAACATTCCAAGAGTCAACCACTAGCTAGGAACGGTCAAGCCCGCCGTTTTGACCGCATTTTGAAACGGGCATAAAAAATTCAAAAAAATCAAAAAATTGGAAAATCTTCACATTGTGTCATTATATGTGACCAAGTTTCCAAGAAAAATAATAAACTTGTAATACGGTAATTATTTTAAAAAAGTGTTCTCAGAAATGAGCTATCACGCGTGAAGATTCATGGCTTTCAAGCCAAATGATCAATCTTATGGCCACATTCATGGCATAGTTTGTTCAAATGATCTCATATTGTGCACAAGGGTACATCTTGGAATTCGAAACAATGTTGCCTAAGGAAGTTTTCATTTTCTTTGCACGGAAATTTCATTTTTCATTTTCCGAGTGCCCAAAAGGAGGTTTTTTTGTGAAGGAACTACCAAATAATTGTTGCAAAAATGGACGAAACCAATTTTATAAAATACTAGGCCATATATAATGCACAATTGACAAAATGGCTGGGTGAAAAAAGTTTTGATCCACCTCTGGTGAAAAAGACAAATTCCCATCGATTCAGCTGAAGCGGGTCAAATTTGAACTGCAGTTGCCTCATAGTTTGCTCTTTATTTTTTCCAAAAATCATTTCTAGGTAAATAAGTATCTATTTAATCATAAATACATGGTTTGATGGCGAGACATCGAGGTTTGGACGGTGGCCAAGGGCCCCAACTCTATAGCGCGTAAGCTCGCATGCCCGCCACGTGGTCACCGCGTGACCGTGGCGTTGCCATGTGTTATGGGCGGCCTAGGCATGTCTAGTGGGTTGGGCACTCCCCAAGTAGGTGCTAGGAAGAAAATCACAACATAAGATTCTCACGAGGAGACCGATCGATGCTCAAACATGAATAAGCAACCAAGTGTTTGATTTGCAGTACGGGAAATGCACATGGCTAATGGGCGTGAGTTTTGGCTGAGGATGATCAGTTACTAAGAAGACCGTCTTCACAAATTTTCACCTCAAAAGGAGGAGCCTAGGTGGTACTTGCTTTACAAAGTACCACACTGGACATAAATACGAATGTTGAAGCTGGGCTCAAAATAATGAATGGATTGAGCTAGCATTTGGTGGAGGATGGTTATTTGGGCATAGGAAAGCACTGTAGAAAATGGATACCATTTGGATATGCCAAAGTGGTACTTCCTTCACAAAGTGCTGCTTTGATCAGAATAGGAAAATGAATATTTTTGAATTATTTTTGAACTAGGCAAGGAATGTTTTTACATATTTGACAAAGATATGACCAAAAGAATTTATGAGATTTTTTTGGGAATTTTGGGAATAACAGAAATATAGGTTGCTTCACAACCTAGGGCAAAAACCGCCACATGGACATGACACATAGGCAAAACTGATGAGATGGCGCCTAGTCATCACAACCCACCACAATCTACAAGGCTATGACCATCTATATTGGTCATTAACAACTAGAAATAAGGCAGCGGACTAGCACTGTTTGCTTTGTGACCTTTTCGTGTAAGGAAATTACGACCTTTCTGACCAAAATGGTCGCAATGGTTTAGGGTTTGGAGCCCCTCGAACAGCTGTTGACCAATTGGTCTGAAATGGTCATAGATCTATGACCAATTCTTCCAGGGCCACTGACAAAAGGTCACTAGTTGACATATTTCTTGTAGTGAGCAACGGCGGCGTTGTGACATGTGGAACACATCGTGAACCTGAGAAAGGTTTGACGGAAGCTCCAGTTGGTATGCCACTTTTCCATGCCTTTCTAGAATAGTGAAAGGACCAATATAGCGAGGAGCTAGCTTGCCCTTGATCCCGAAGCGGTGAGCACCCTTCATTGGTGTGACTCGAAGATAACCCTTTTCGCTAGGTTGATAGACCATGTCTTTATGACGGCGGTCATACTGACTCTTCTGACGTGACCGAGCAGTCTTGAGATTCTCGCGAATAATGCGGAATTTCTCTTCAGCGTGTTGGATAAAATCCGGACTGAAGAGTGGACATTCCCCAGTTTCTGACCAGTTCAGTGGGGTTCGGCACTTTTGTCCATATAACACTTCGAAGGGGGCCATCTTCAGACTAGCTTGATAGCTACTATTACAAGAGAGCTCAGCATACGAGAGAGATTCCTCCCATTTCTTGCCGAAGGAAATAACACAAGCCCGAAGCATGTCTTCGAGAACTTGGTTGACGCGTTCAACTTGCCCTTGCGACTAAGGATGAAAAGCAGTGCTGAAAGACGGATGAGTCCCCATAGCTTCTTGGAAACTTGCCCAGAATCTTGAAGTGAATAAGCTGCCATAGTCTGAACTGATAACCAATGGAATACCGTGTAGTGAGACAATTCTATACATGTAGAGGGTTGCCAGCTGACTAGCAGTGATCGTTTCTTTGACAGCCATAAAATGTGCAACTTTATAAAGCCGGTCAATGACGACAAGAATAGCATCATTACCTTTCTGCGATTTGGGAAATCCAGTGACTAAGTCCATTTCAACATGGTGCCATTTCCATTCAAGAATAGAGATAGGTTGCAGAGTTCTAGCAGGTCTTTGATGTTCTGCTTTGAGAGAACGGCAAACGTCACAGTCGGCAACATAACGAGCAATGTCTTGCTTCATATTAGAGCACCAGAATCTCTAACGAATGTCTTGGTATATCTTGGTGCCATCAGGATGAATAGAAAAAGGTGTATCATGAGCTTCTTTCATAACCTTCTGAGTCATATCCAGGTTATCTTTTGAAGGGACCACTAGCCGACCTTTAAAGAACAAAGTGCCAGTAGCATCAATAGTGAAGAACTAGGGCCTTCCTTCTTCGAGATAGCGCTTAATCTTGTGGGCTTGAGAGTCATACTTCTGCAGTGTCTTGATGCTTTCCACGAGATCTGGTTTAGCAACCAGGGTATTGAGAGAACCCTGGGAAAGAACGTGCAGGTTCATTTTGCGGCACTCAGGAGGAGGGGAGGGAGTGCAGCAGGAGGAACAATATGGAGGTTCAGCTTTCTGAATTCTTCAACAAGCGAGGGCTGAACTTTGTGAGCCTGGAGGTGGTTGCAATATGACTTGCGGCTCAAGGCATTAGCCATTACATTAGCCTTGTCTGGGGTATACGAAATACCCAAGTTAAAATCTACTACAGTCTCCATCCATCTCTGCTGACAGAGGTTCAGGACTGGCTGAGTAAACAAATACTTCAGACTTTGGTGGTCAGTGAAGATCTCGCAACGATTACCGAGAAGGTAATGTTGCCACTGTTTTAGTGCATGTATAACAGCAGCAAGCTCGAGGTCGTGAACTAGATAGTTATCTTCATGAGGGCACAATTGACAAGGGGCATAAGCAATCACCCTGCTCTCTTGCATTAGGACAGTACCTAAGCCTTGACGTGAAGCATCACAATAAATAATGAAGTCCTTCTTAGTATCTGGAGGAGCAAGTACTAGGGCAGAAGTCAACTTGTCTTTGTGCGCCTGGAAACTTTCCTAACACTTGTCTATCCATTAGAACTTGACGCCCTTATGCAACAGGTTAGTCAGAGGTCTAGTGATCTTGGAGAAGTTCTCGATGTATCGACGACAATAGCTGGCGAGTCCAACAAAACTTCCGACTTGCTTCACATTCTTTGGAGGAGTCCAATCAAGAATAGCCTGATCTCGTTCGGGGTTGATGGCAATTCCATCCTTCGAGATGCCATGCCCAAGATAGGTTACTTCAGGAAGCCAGAATTCACACTTGGAGAAATTGGCATACAGTTGATGCTCTCTAAGCTTTTTCAGAACGAGACGAAGATGTTCAGCATGTTCTTCTTTATTCTTGGGATATACAAGGATACCATCCAGATAAACCACGACAAACTTGTCAAGGTATTCCATGAAGATATAGTTCATTAGACGAGAGAAGGTCGCTGGAGCATTGGTCAAGCCGAAAGACATGACGGTGTACTCGTATGAACCATAGCGAGTCATGAATGCGGTTTTGGGAATATCCTCTTCACGAACATGGATCTAGTGTTAACCGAACCTCAAGTTGAGTTTGGAGAACACTGATGAAGCAGCCAGTTGATCATACAGATCATTGATCCGAGGAAGAGGATATTTGTTCTGAATGGTAGCTTGGTTAATAGGACGGTAGTCTTGGACCAATCGGTTTGTCCCATCATTCTTCTTGACAAAGAGAGAAGGTGCTCCCAAGGAGAGCAAATTGGGCGAATGAAACCACTGCAAAGAGATTTATCGATTTCCTCCTTAAGCTCAATAAGCTCATGCAGCGGCATCTTGTAGGGTCGTTTGGCTATAGGAGTGGTGCCTGGTTTCAAGTCGATGATTAATTTACAGCTCTAGCAGGGGGAATCCCTTGAAGTTCTTCAGGAAAGACGTCGATCGCATATGACGGGAATGTTTTCAATTCCCTCGAGTGGTGTAATGTTCAATGCATTGAACGCATGAAGCCTTGTCTCGGTGTTCTGAACCAGACGAGCATTGTAGCTTATTATTTCATCAGAATGGTGTAGCAGATGGATGGTCTAAGTGGTGCAAACTAAAGAAGCAGTATGTGCTTTCAACCAATTCATCCCAAGAATGAGATCAATGCTACAGGACTTCAGTACGACGGGAGAGACAAGGAATTCCAGTCCTTCGATTTCAACGGGGACGTCATTGCAAATCATGGAGGTTTGACATTGGCCCATAGGGCTATCGTTTATCGCCCCTAGCTAGGCATAAAAGCATGAATAGATCTAGGTATTGCCATCTTTGGTATGTTATTCCTCAATTGAACACGTATAATCTTTAGGAGATTCTTTGGTTTTATCAATGATAATACTCATAGGCAACAGATCAAGAAATTCAATTGTGGCAAAAGGTTCCATAACAATATTGAAAAGATTGGGGTGAACACTTATTGATTTGAGATCTTGTGTACTATTACTGAAGCGTTCATGTCCTCACGTTTAATGTCGTGGAAGCATGCAAAATCTTCTGACATGAATGAATGCAATGCACCTGGATCAAATAAAACGGATGCTGGTACTGAATTTATGAGGAGTGTACCCATTACAGTAGCAGGATGGTCCTGAGCTTCATTCAGTTCAATGTGGTTGGCATGAACACGACCATAAGGCATGGCATTGTTGTTGCGGGGCTGGTTGTTTCCACGGCCAGCTGCGGGAAGGGCCAGTTGGTTCTTGCTCTGATTGCATTCCCTGGCGCGGTGACCTGGACAGCCACACCTAAAGCACAAACCATCATTGGGAGTGGGAGCAGGAGCTTGTGGTGGTGCAACTGGAAGTTTTGGTTGCCTAGGTAGTGGAGGAGGTAGACGAGGTGCAGCATAGGAATGCCGTGGGGCAGGAGTGGTTGCATGGTACATGTTGTTGGGAATCCAAATCCTACGCTTCTGCGAGGGCGGGCCCGAAGATGAGCCCGTGTCACGGTTGCGCGTGTGAGAGCTCTGGTGTTCCTGCAAACCAGTTTCGACATTGATGGCCTTGTTCACCATGGTGGCGAAATCGGCAAAGTCATGCACTAGCAGTGCGAGTTTGATGTCAGCTTGCAGTCCATCACGGAATTTCTCCTGCCTGCGAGCATCAGTTGCAATGTCCTCTTTATCATAGCGGGATAAGTCCAGAACTCCTGCTGATAAGCTTCCATAGTTTTGTTGCCCTGGGTGAGGTTGCGGAACTCATGCTTCTTCCGGTCCATGACTCCCAAAGGAATGAAGCGGGCACGGAAAGCAGCTTGGAAGTCTGGCCAGGTGATGATTGTTCCAGCTGGAAGATTATGCCTATGGCTATCCCACCATTGAGTAGCAGGTGCCATCACGAAGAATGTCTCAAAGGTGACATAGCTGGCAGGGGCTACATCAGCAGACTCCATCTCATAGGTGATGTCAGAGAGCCAGTCATCAGCATCCAGAGGCTGAGTTGAGCTGTGGTAGATAGTTCGGTTGAGGCACATGAAATCCTGTAGAGTTACTCAGACTGGCTACTGGTTCATATTGGGGCAAGGAAACTAAGCCAACATATTCTCCATGAACTGGCGGTTCAGCTCGAACTGTTGGATCATACCAGCCATGTACTTAGGCGGTGTTGGGGCATCGCCACCATGACCACGACCACCTGGTCTAACCATCCTGCTAATTTATAATAGGGGTAGTTTAGCATTGAGAAATTTGCAAAGACAAGAATCATTCAGGATGAAACATCCATAATGAAAGGAACACGATAGATACTACATAGTAGTCGACATAACTTAGAAAAGGGGTCATGCATAGAGTTCAGTACACAGAGTTCAATACATAGGCTGAGAGATCATAGGCGGCACGCATGCTCACGGCGAATGCATCTAATACGAATAAGCAAGACTACATTAGTCCTAGGAGGAACTATGGAGGAAGGTGTAGCTTGACAGCTGGTAGTGACGCGACGGAAAGTCCTCCATGTTTGCAGCCTGCGGTCCGTGAACACTCTAGCGCAGAACCCGACGCTAAGGTGGCAGAAGGGGACCAAGTGCGGGAGTGTAGCCTCCCACATCTGGCCTACCGGCGGTGTGGGGCATCACAGTCCTGGCTAGGTAGATCACAGAACGCGGCAGCTCACCAGATCGGACAATGGGGTGCAATAGCGTCAGAGCACTGTAAAGGTGCTGACGGGTGGTGTAAAGCTCGTGGCGAAGAGCTCGGTTAGCTCTATCCAGCCCATCAGCATGCAGAACCAGGTTCTGATGGTGGAAGGGCTCTTGGGTGACGGTGGAGTAGGCAGCAGTGTAGTATCCCTCCGCACCAACATCGGATGTGATAGCAATGTGCCTAAAAGAGAAGTGTCCAACGCCTGATACTCTGCACGAAGACGTGTTGGAGCAGCATAAGCAGCATCGTGGACTGCCATATCGATGGTCACTCCAACACCATCAAAGGTGTGCAGCACAGTAGTGGAGTCATACTCCCAAGAGTAGAAGTGGATGATGGCACAGTACTGCTCCTGGTTAAAGTCCTGGTACTGCTCGTACACGGTGTACTCAGGGGGCCAGCGATAACCCAGATAGGTCACCATCTCAGCTAGCACATCATGTGACCCTGAGACACCAATGGCCATCATGTGGCGCATGACCTACCTCGTGGATTCCATCTAAAAGCAAAAATGTTTCAAAGGAGTCAAATGATAGTGAGGGTATTATTCAAAATACTATTTTAAGTAATAACTATGGCTTATCCAACTTTGGGGTGAACGTGGTCATGGGATCCTAAGGTTAGAGTTCGTAAATTCGTTTAACCCGAGTAGAAGAGAGTTCAGAGTCCTAGAGTAAAGATCGAGGAGTAAAAGATCCTAATACCACCCAATGGCAAGATGGGCCCGTAAGACACACAACCATGTTTGTAAAAGTTTTGTAGTGACTAGACTCGACTTTGGCCGAGGAGTGTCGAAGGGGGTGATACGTCTCCAACATATGTATAATTTTTTATTGTTCCATGCTATTATATTACCCATCTTGGATGTTTATATGCATTTATACGCTATTTTATATGATTTTTGGGACTAACCTATTAACCTAGAGCCCAGTGCCAGTTTCAGTTTTTTTCCTTGTTTTTGAGTATCACAGAAAAGGAATATCAAGCGGAGTCCAATTGACCTGAAAATTTAAGTAGATTTTTTTGGACCAGAAGATGCCCACGGAGCATCGGAGATGGACCAGAAGAGTCCCGAGGCCACCACAAGGGTGGATGGCGCGCCGTACCGCCCTGGGTGTGCCCCGTACCTCGTGGATGCCTTGTGGACCCCCCTGACTTGTTCCCGACGCCAACACCTCTTATATATCCCCAAACTTCTAGAACAGAACCAAGATCGATAGTTCCACCGTCGCAAGCCTCTGTATCCACCAAAAACAAATCGGGACCCTGTTCTGGCACCCTGTCGGAGGGGGGAATCATCACCGGTGGCCATCTTCATCATCCTGGTGCTCTTCATGATGATGAGGGAGTAGTTCACCCTCGGGGCTGAGGGTATGTACCAGTAGCTATGTGTTTGATCTCTCTCTATCTCGTGTTCTTGATTTAGCATGATCTTGATGTATCATGAGCTTTGCTATTACAGTTGGATCTTATGATGCTTCTCCCCCTCTACCTTCTTGTAATGGATTAAGTTTTCCCTTTGAAGTTATCTTATCGGATTGAGTCTTTAAGGATTTGAGAACACTTGATGTATGTCTTGCATGTGCTTATCTGTGGTGACAATGGGATATTCACGTGATCCACTTGATGTATGTTTTGGTGATCAACTTGCGGGTTCTGTGACCTTGTGAACTTATGCATAGCGGTTGGCACACGTTTTCATCTTAACTCTCCGGTAGAAACTTTGGGGCACTCCTTGAAGTTCTTTGTGTTGGTTTGAATAGATGAATCTGAGATTGTGTGATGCATATCGTATAATCAAACTCGCGGATACTTGTGGTGACATTGAGTATCTAGGTAACATTAGGGTTTTGGTTGATTTGTGTCTTAAGGTGTTATTTTACTACGAACTCTAGGGATTTTTGTGACACTTATAGGAATAGCCCAATGGATTGATCGGAAAGAATAACATTGAGGTGGTTTCGTACCCTATAATAATCTCTTTGTTGCATGTTGAGGGGTTGTTATATGATCTAATTATGTTATCATTGTTGAGAGAACTTGCACTAGTGAAAGTATGAACCCTAGGCCTTGTTTCTAAGCATTGCAATACTGTCTTTGCTCATTTTTGTTACTTGCTACCTTGTTGTTTTCATAAATTAAGATTACAAAAACCTATATCTACCATCCATATTGTACTTGTATCACCATCTCTCCGCCGAACTAGTGCACCTATACAATTTACCATTGTATTGGGTGTGTTGGGGACACAAGAGACTTTTTGTTATTTGGTTGCAGAGTTGTTTGAGAGAGATCATCTTCATCCTATGCCTCCTACGGATTGATAAACCTTAGATCATCCACTTGAGGGAAATTTTCTACTGTCCTACAAACGTATGCACTTGGAGGCCCAGCAACGTCTACAAAGAAGAAGGTTGCGTAGTAGACATCAAGCTCTTTTCTGACGTTGTTGCTGGGGAGGTGAGTACTTGAAGTTATATCTTTAGATCTTGCATTTGAATCTTTTTTTCTTGTTTTATCACTAGTTTAGTCTATAAAGAAAACAAAAAATGGAATTAAGTTTTCCTCATATGCTTCATCTTTTTAATATCTTTTGTGAAAATGATGTAAAGGAAAATTGTGCCAAATTGTTAGAAGAAGAATGCATTAAAATGTTTGGCACTAAATATTTGAATGATGAGCATGATTGCAATGTTGTTAGTATGAATTCTTTGGATATCCATGGTGCTAATGATATGCAAAGCCAAAAGCTTGGGGATGCTACGTTTGATGAATATGATATTTTTAGTCCCCCAAGTTTTGATGAGAATTTGTATTATTATGAAAGCATGCCTCCTATTTATGATGATTATATTGATTAGAGTGAGTTTGGAAGAGTGTCAACTTCAGGAAGTAATGAACCCACTATTTTGGAGGGTGTTGAATCCTATTGTGATAATTATGAAAGTGGATTTGGAGAGGTCATGACTTTATTTAGTGATGAATCCACTATTTCGGAAGAGGTTCCAATTGATTATGACAATAAAGTTCCTATCTATGATGATTATTGTGATGACATGTATGCTATAAAGAATAATGATAACCATGAAACTTGTCATCATGATTTTAATTTTCAATTGGATTATGCCTCACATGATAGTTATTTTGTTGAGTTTGCTCCCACTACTATTCATGAGAATAAATTTGCTTATGTGGAGAGTAGTAAAATTTATATGCATGCAGATCATGAAAAGAATGCTTTATGTGATAGTTATATTGTTTAATTCATTCATGATGCTACTGAAAATTATTATGAGGGAGGAATATATGCTTGTACGAATTGCAATAACATCTTGTTTCCTCTTTATGTGTTTAAAATCTCGAAGTTATATATGCTTGTTTGGCCTGCCTATGCTAGTTGATTCTTGTTCCTGTAAGTTGTTTGCTCACAAAATCCATAGGCATAGGAAGTGCGTTAGACTTAAATGTGTTAGTCATATGCTTCATGATGCTCCCATTATGTTTCAATTCTTATCTTTTATGTGAGCATCATTGAAATTATCATGCCTAGCTAAAAATGCATTAAAGAAAAGCGCTTGTTGGGCGACAACCCAATATTTACCACTTATGTTTTTATGTATTCACATGATTATGCTACCATAGTAATCATGTTTTATAGCTTTTGTTTTAATAAAGTTCCAAGTAAGACCTTTGGGATGGCTTACGGTAATAGTTGATTTGATCTTGCTGAAAAGCAGAATCTTTTGCGCTCACGATTTTTTTTCATAATTCATAGAAGCGTGATTTTCAGTTGATTATTTTTTAAGAAAATATATAAAAAAAATTACTTAGGACTTCCTAATTTTTGAGGATTTTTGGAGTTACAAAAGTATTCGAGAGTTACAGGTTACTACAGACTGTCTTGTTTTTGACAGATTCTGTTTTCTATTTGTTGTTTCCTTGTTTTGATGAATCTATGAGTAGTATCAGAGGGTATGAACCATTGAGAAGTTGGAATACAGTAGATATTAAACCAATATAAATAAATAATGAGTTCAAAACAGTACCAAAATTGGTGATTTATTTTCTTATACTAACAAAGGTTATGAGACTTTCTGTTGAGTTTTGTGTTGTGAAGTTTTCAAGTTTTGGGTGAAGTTTCGATGGACTACAGAATAAGGAGCGGCAAGAGACTAAGATTTGGGATGCCCAAGGCACCCCAAGTTAATATTCAAGGACAACCAAGAGCCTGAGGTTGGGGATGCCCCGGATGGCATCCCCTCTTTCGTCTTCGTTCATCGGTAACTTTACCTGGACCTATATTTTTATTCACCACATGTTATGTGTTTTGCTTGGAACATCATTTTATTTTGTTTATATTTTGTTTCTGTTATTCAGGTACATGTTTATATCTTTTAGTTCAATAAAAAAGTCAAGTATAGCCTTTACCATGCTTATTTCACAAGTCTATGTGTTGTTGTTTTAAAATCAGAAAGTTTGATGTTATGTTTTAAATATTGGTGAATAGTCAGAACATGATAACATCTTGAAATTTTGACACAATGAGTAACAACAAAATTTCTAAAGTGTGGTAAGTTTTCAGAAATTTTGGAGTTAGGGAAGTAAGATTCCTCTTGCATTCTTTACAGACTGTCTTGTTTAGATAGATTGTTGTTATGTTTGCATTGTTTGCATATGGTTGCTTGTTTAATGATTCTATTTGAGGATAGGAGTTTTAAATATACAGAGACATTTAGTAGGCAATATCAACTAATAATTTTAGTGATTTTCTACATTAGAGAATGATAAGGTTATTGTGTTGATTTATACTAACTTATCTCACGAGTTCTTGTTGAGTTTTGTGTGGATGAAGTTTTTAAGATTTAGGGAAACCGTGATATAGAAGGAATTAAGGAGAGACAAAAGATCAAGCTTGGGGTTGACCAAGGCATCCCTAATTAATATTTAAAGAAGTCTCAAGCATCTAATCTGGGGTATGCCCCGGTTGGCATCCCACCTTTCTTCTTTAACAACTATCGGTCAGTTTTCATTGAGCCTAAGTTTTTGCTTCTTCACATGATATGTGCTATCCTTGCAATGTCATTTTATTTTGTTTTTCTTGTTTTTTGAATAATATACCAAGATCTGAAATTATTACATGTTAGAGAGTCTTCACATAGTTGCAACATTATTCAACTAATCATTGATCTTCACATACATCTTTCAGAGTAGTTTGTCATTTGCTCTAGTGCTTCACTTATATATTTTTAGAGCACGGAGGTGGTTTTATTTTGAAGAAATTCATGAACTCTCATGCTTCACTTATATTATTTTGAGAGTCTTAACAACATGATAATTTTATTTGTTTATGAATTTAGTCCTAATATGATAGGCATCCAAGAGGGATATAATAAAAACTTTCATATAAAGTGCATTGAATACTATGAGAAGTTTGATTCCTTATGATTGTTTTAAGATATAAAGATGGTGATATTAGACTCATGCTAGTGGAGTAATTGTGACTTTGAGAAACACTTGTGTTGAGGTTTGTGATTCCCATAGCATGCACGTATGGTGAACCGTTATGTGATGAAGTCGGAGCATGATTTATTTATTGATTATCTTCCTTATGAGTGGCGGTCGGGGATGAGCGATGGTCTTTTCCTACCAATCTATCCCCCTAGGAGCATGCACATAGTAATTTGTTTCAATAACTAATAGATTTTTGCAATAAGTATGTGAGTTCTTTATGACTAATGTTGAGTCCATGGATTATACGCACTCTCACCTTTCCACCATTGCTAGCCTCTCGTTCCACGCAACTCTTGCCGGTACCATACACCCACCATATACCTTCCTCAAAACAGCCACCATACCTACCTATTATGGCATTTCTATAGCCATTCCGAGATATATTGCTATGCAACTTCCACCGTTTTGTTTATCATGCCATGCTTCATCATTGTCATATTGCTTTGCATGATCATGTAGTTGAGATTTTATTTGTGGCAAAGCCACCTTTCATAATTCTTTCATACATGTCATGCTTGATTCATTGCACATCCCGGTACACTGCCGGAAGCATTCATATAGAGTCATATTTTGTTCTAAGTATCGAGTTGTAATTCTTGAGTTGTAAGTAAATAAAATTGTGATGATCTTCATTATTAGAGCATTGTCTCAGTGAGGAAAGGATGATGGAGACTATGATTCCCCCACAATTCGGGATGAGACTCCGGACGAAATAAAATAAAAATAAAAAAAGAGGCCATAAAAAGAGAGGGCCCAAAAAAAACAAAAATATAAAAATGAGAGAAAAAGAGAGAAGGGGCAATTCTACTATCCTTTTACCACACTTGTGCTTCAAAGTAGCACCATGATCTTCATGATAGAGAGTCTCCCATGTTGTCACTTTCATATACTAGTGGAAATTTTTCATAATATAACTTGGCTTGTATCCGGCTTCGACTCCGACCACCACTCCGAGAGAAGTTATCACTCCGACTCCAAATATACTCAAGATGAAGGTGTTGCCGGTCTAGCACTTGTGTCAACCAACTCCTATGACATATTTAACTCACCTAATGAAGGAATTGGACGATGCTACATGGCTAAAGGCCCCAAGGTATCACACCCCGAGTATGTTGATTTCAATAGTGATGAAGATGATTTGCTACGTGATGATGATTTACTTGTTGACAACTCTAGTGATGAATACTATGATGAAACATCAATTAATCATGATAATCAAGATAAAATGAATGATAATGATATGAAGAAGATTGAGCGTCTAACTAAAGAACTAAACACTCTTAAGTTAGCTCATGAAACTACTTTCGAAGATCGTCCAGAACCTTTATAAACTCATGAGAAGTTACGCTTCGGAAAGCTCAATCTTGAGCAGGAGCATGGGTTCTTAAAGGCCATCAATGATGATCTTCGGAAGAAAAGTTCTTCTTACATTGCCAAGCGTTTACTCTTATCTAATTACATGCCACAAGTAAAATCTAGCAACAAGAACAAGAAAGATACTTCTTGTAGTAGTAATAATAATCATGTTAAATCCAATATTGTTGCTTCTAGTAGTTCTCTTGATTCCACTAATGATTCTCTTAGCCAAGTTACACTTGAGCAAGAAAATAGCTTATTGAAGGGAATTATAGAGAAAGGTGTTTACAAAAGCCTTGCCAGAAGTAAGCAATTTGAGGAAACTGTACGCAAGCACGGAAGGCACCGGAAGAATGAAGGTGTTGGTTTTGAACAAAAATTCAACACCAATGGAGTTGAGTGGGAAGAAGATCAAAACCCCAAGACGAAGTTTGTTCCTCAACAAGAGAAGAATGACCCTACTTCCTTCAAGGGGACACAAGCTCAAGATGATCTTCCACCACAAGGCCGCAAGCTAAAAGGCAAGTACAAGCTTCAAGAGGAGATTGATGCATTTGAAGATGCTCCGAAGGCCTTGGTCAAGTGGGTTCCAAAGGCTATATCCAGTTCTACCTCATCAAGTACATCTACAACTCCAAGGATTCCCATCAAGATGATGTGGATCCCGAAGAAGAAGAACTAGAGAGTTCTTGAGGGTGACTCCGCCAACATACTTCACTCATATTCATTTTGGCAAGGACAAGTGCAAACAACTTCCACATCTTGCACTAGTTCAAGGAGTCACAAACCCTCTTGTTGGTAAGACAAGGGACAAGGTAACCTAATGCTTTCGTGGACATCATCATGTGTGTGCTTCACTCTATATCTATGGATACCCTTGTTTGTTCCTTGTGGGACTAACCCATGTAGGTATTGAAAGTGCAACTCACTCCAATGGATTGCTTCAAATAATCTACATCAACAATGAGCATCCACATCTTCAACATCTACATGAAGTCATCATCGACAAAACCCAAGGTTAGTTCATCCCTCTTAGGGGGGATATCACATCTAGGGGGAGCTTTGCTCTAAGAATTGAGCTAAAGCAACTCTAATGGTGTCAACACAACAATGCTCTATGTAAAATTGGTAACCCCACTTGTGCTTAAACAATGAGTATGACCTATGATCAAATGTTCTCATTTGACTCCTATGTCCATATACTCATATATAGATGACCTAGTCATCGCCAATTGCTTGATAGATGCTAGAGTGATTGTGCATGCTTTGCCACATATTTCATTTGCCATTTTATTGTGTGAGCATGTTGGTTGCATGTTTTTCTCATTCGAGGATATCCATTTGTTGCTTTGATTGTTTGGAGCTTCTTCTTTTGCCAAATGGATGGACAATAATGCCTAAGCACTCCCTCTAGCTAACTATGCTTTTCTCTTCTCAAATTCTATTCACGCTACATCACAAAGTTTGATCTAAGTAAAATTCAATCCCTCTGTGTGAGGAGCACTCGGAGTCCCGTTTTGTCATAGACTTAAAAGTTCCAAAACCTCTTTGTGTATTTCGGTCTGACCGTCTCCTCCATTTCGGTCACATCGAGTTCACTGGGTTGCAACCGATTAGAACTTTTCGGTCTCACCGAGTTGCAGTAACCGCTTGTGATTCTGCATCTCGGTGCCACTGAGTTGTTCCACTCGGTCACACCGATAGTGCCAGGATATATATACTGATGGGTCAAAATTTGGAAATTTTCTCCAAAACATCCTCACTCGTGTGTGTCCTGCTCTGCCGCCTAGGTCTCCGGATCGTATTCTGGTCACCAGCGACCACCCGTCGTTGGTCTCCGCCATCGTCAACGGATTTCAATGCCGCCGTGGCCGCTGTAGCGGACTCACCGCCGAACTAGGGTATGAGTTTGACCCCTTGTGCACTCTTTTTACCTCCGATTCTAAGCACAAGGTCAATGCCATGTTCTTTACCACGTATGAGATCAATCTATCTAGAGAAAATATCCCTTATATTCATGTTCCAGCGAACTCATCTTGGACCGACTGAACTGAAGGAATCGGTTCCACCGATTTGGCTTAGGCCAATGCACAAGTGATTGTTCGTCTGTCCAAAACTTGCAAATTGGTGTGACCGATACCAGGACTTTGTGAAACCCTAGCAAACGTGGAGTCACCGAACTATGTCTCGGTTTGACCGATTCCACATGTTTAGACTCCAAAGTTGCTTCGGTGTCACCGAGTTTTTCAAATCGGTAGCTCCGAAATGCTTCCTGTAGAAATCTAAAACTAAGTGTTTGACTCATTATTTTTGCAAAAAACTCTACACTTTGTGATGCTCATCTATTCTACCTTATCTATCTATTCACAAGGTCTAGTGTCAGTTTGCTTTGCCAGTATGTCTGACCAGAGTGATATCCAGAACAAATCAGAAGAGCAAGTGAACATGAGTGAGGGAACTAGTCCCTCTAGCAGCTCAGATGATGGCGAAAGGAGCACTCCATGCAATTTTACCAAGGCAGATACAAGGACAAGGAAGAAGAGAAACTCAGAAACAGAGGTGAGGACTATGTGGCTGCTGATGAGGAAGTAAGCTCCAAGAAGAAAGTGCTGAAGAAGGAATATGGAACTACTGCTGGAACAAAGCCTAGTATGCACAAGAAGGCACCTTCCAAGCGAGTTCCTATGTCAAAGGCTAGAACCTCCACTCAAGAAACTATGGTTTTCACACTTGATGTAGCGACCACGATCCGAATGGACCGAAGTCTATGTGCATCAGTGTCACCCCTAGATCGGTAATGCTGACACGCACAGTACTCATGGAATTATAACATAGTTCAATCACACACTTATTACTTCGAGTCCTCATAAAGAGTATGATTACACCAAAATATGGATGAAGGCCATCTAAACTAAATAACTGCGGAAGCTTCGAAGGTAAATGAGTCCATCAACTCCAACGGCATAGCTGAGTGCAAAACAATGACCTATCGCACCTTATTCGTCGTCGGAGTAGTCTGCAACATGAGACGTTGCAGCCGTGTCAGTCAGCACATTGAATATGCTGGCAGAGTTACACTGTAAAGCAATGAAATGCAAGAACTATATCTACATGCGATATTTGGCTGGTGGTGGCTCTAAGTTTATGATTTTGCATAAAGCTAGTTTTTCCCTACAACAAAGGAATACATTTATTTAACTACTCCCAAGTCGCCCAATATTTGAGAAGGTAACCCCAACTCAAATCCCAATTAAAAGTATCATCATTAACCCAATAAGTTTATTAAGTAAAGTGATGAGATCAAATCAATAATTCAAGTACCAGATACTCAATATGTCCATAACCAGGGACACGGCTAACCATGATTAGTTTATACACTCTGCTGTGGTTTGCGCACTTTTCCACACAAGACTCGACCGCATCCATGATCGGATGATCGAGACATAGTCTTTTTGAAGCATTAACTCTCTACTCCGGGCGGACCGGTACACCTACTTTCCCCTACATCTGCTAGTCCACCTCTTTAAGAGCTCACGCAACATACTCAACTATGCCAGAGCCCATAATGGCTTGTGGCTGCACACGGAAGTTTCTAGCATGAATAATCTTATGATCCCTTTGAGCCTGGGTGGCAAACCGTAGGAAAAATCACACGGGTATTCTGGGATTTCCTTAAATAGGCAACACTGGGTTCCCCAGGTGCCTCAACCAATCCACCCAGATGTATATTAAAGTTGCCACCTTAATGTATTCCAACATTAATAACTCTCAAACTTCCATGTGTAAATCATGATCAAATCCCCGTCTACGAGCATGGCTAAGCAATAAATAAGCATAACGTATATTCCCGGGGTGATCAAAAGGTATTAGGTTCCTACCTCAAGTACTACAACCAAACCACATGTTCCCAATCCTACTCATGCAAATGTTGGAGGAGTGATAATAATGCATAGTAAAAATTGGGTACAAAAGAGTATGATCAAAGTGTAACTTGCCTTGCCGACGATCTGCAAACTCTAGATATTCGTAGTAAAAAACTTCTCACTCCGGGTAATCTAGCATAGACAAACAGTAGCATACATAAGCAATCACTCAAACAAAACAACGAGAAAATCGAGAAAAGATCCAAATCAAACACGAAACAAGCAAACAGTTAGACTAACAAGAAGTAAAACCTAACAGCATTATTATCATGTGGATTAGATCTTAACAGTAGGTACAAGTGATTAGCTACGATGTGCAAAAAGAAACAACTCAAACGGAAGAACGAAACTCAAAATACGAACGAAACAAGATTGTTTACTAATCTGAACTAAACTCAAATTTTACAGTGTCAAAATCATGTTCAAGTTGGTTAACTGGAAAGAACAGAATGATACGAAGATATAGGCGCTGGTTTAATCAAATTTGGATAAACGAGTAAAAAGTTACACTAGTTTTAAGATGAGGGGCTAAATCGCGAGAAAACTATTCATGTAAAGGTCCGTGGCCTAACATAAAACTAAAAAGAAAAAACTATGGCGCGAACGTTCGCTAACAGAACTAATCCAATGAAAACCGTCTGTTAAAATGAACGAGCGAGCGAATATTCGTTAAATAGTAAACCTAAAAAAATAAACCGATCTATCTAATAAACTAACTAAACCGCAAAAACCGAAAATAAACCGAACGGTTTTATACTATTTCTATCGGGAAAACCGGTGGCGAGATTCGGCGGCGACGGGACTCCGGTGGCGGCAGCAGCGACGACGCTCAGCAACAGCGGCGGCACGAGGCAAAGCGGCGGCGGCGTGGTGTGGCACGGGTTGGTGGGGTGGAGAGGCGGCGGCGGGGTGGAATATAAAGGCCCGGGGGGGCTCCGACTTGGGGCAGGGGGCGTTCGAGGCAGCGGCGGCACGAACTCTTGCCGGAGTCCAGCTCGGGGACAGTGGCGGTGGCGGTTGCGAGCTGCTGGGCCGACTGGGCTTCGGCCCGGTCGGTCCAAACTTTTTTTAAGCAATTTCACCGCAGAGAAAAAATCCGAAATAAATATAAAAACATCTACAAATTCCAAAAACAATTTTCACCGTCCAAACCTAATATTTAGGACAAGATGAACATTTTTCTGGACTAAAATGCAATTTTCAAAAATGTAATATTTTCCTTATTCAAATAACATAGCAAATAAAATTCCAATAAAATGATAATTTCATTTTAAAAATTATTTCTCCAATATTTCACTTAGGTTGAAGAAGTCATTTTATCTTCTCTCATTTATTTTTAATATTGGAAATAATTGGAGAGAAAATAATAAAATCAAATTGATCCTTTCTTCAAATTTGAAATTAATTTAAATAGTGAAACCTCCAACTCTCTCCTTGGGTCCTTGAGTTGCTTAAGATTTCTAGGATCACAACAAAATGCAGGAATAAATATGATATGCATATGATGATCTATGTATAACATCCAAATTGAAAATTGGGATATTACTAACCTACCCCCCTTAAGATGAATCTCGCCCTCGAGATTCGCGTTGGTCAGCAAAAAGGTTTGGGTGGTCCTTGCGGAGATCTTCTTCTCGCTCCCAAGTGGCTTCCTCCTCAGTATGGTGGCTCCACTGAACTTTGCAAAACTTCATAACCTTGCTGCGAGTAACTCGACTGGAAAACTCAAGAATCTTGACTGGCTTCTGTTCATAGGTCAAATCACTATCTAACTGAATTGCTTCCAGTGGCACTGTATCTCTTAGAGGAATATCGACCATCTTCACGCGGCACTTCTTCAACTGGGAAACGTGTAACACATCATGAACTCCTCACAATCCTTCTGGTAATTCCGGCTTGTATGCAACTTCTCCCATGTGCTCCAAAACTATGTATGGTCCCACAAAGCGTGGTGCTAGCTTTCCCTTGATTCCAAAATGTTTAACTCGAAGATATGCTCTATCCCCAACTTCATAAACTATCTTCTTGTGTTTAGTATCCGCATAACTCTTCTGCCTGGACTGGGCTACCTTGAGTTTGTTGCGAATCAACTTAACCTTCTCTTCAGTGTCTTTGATTAAGTTTGGTCTGAATAACTGTTGATATCCAACTTCATCCCATGATAACGATGTTCTGCACCTCCCTCCATACAAGCCTTCGAAAGGGGCCTTCTTCAAACTGGCTTGATAACTGTTGTTATAAGAGAACTCTACATATGGCAAATTTTCATCACAACTAGATCCATAATCTAGCGCACAAGCTCTGAACATATCCTCTAGAATCTGATTGACTCTCTCGGTCTGTCCATCTGTCTATGGATGAAAGGTTGTACTGAACTCTAGCCTGGTACCAAAAGTTTCATGCAACTGATTCCAAAACTTTGAAGTAAACCGGGTTCCTCTATCTGATAAAATGGTCCTCGGAACTCCATGCAGACATACGATCCAAGTGATGTATATCTTTGCCAACTTAGCACTCGTATAAGTTGTCTTCACCGGGATTAAATGAGCTACTTTTGTCTAGCGATCAACTATGTCCCAGATAGATTCATAACATGAACGAGTCCTGTGTAATCTGGTGATAAAATCCATGCCTAGTTTATCCCACTTCCATTTGGGGATTGGTAATGGTTGTAGCAATCCGGCTGGCTTCTAATGCTCTGCCTTGACTCTCTGATATACATCACATACTTCTACATACTCGACAATATCTTTCTTCATTCCTGTCCACCAGAAACTTTCCTTCAAATCCAGATACATCTTGGTGTTGCCTGGGTGAATCGAGTATCGAGAATCATGGGCCTCTTGTAGAATCAACTTCCTGATCTCGGGGTCATTAGGCACATAAATATGATCTTCAAACCATAAAGTGCGTGCTCATCCTCACGAAATCCTTTAGCTTTTCCTTTACTCATCCTTTCATTTATCTCGGCAATCTCCTTGTCAGTCTTCTAGGCTCTGATCTTAGCTAACAAGGTGGACTGAATTTCCAACGCTGCAACATAACCACTCGGAACTATCTCCAAGCATAGCTCTCGAAGGTCATCTACTAACTCCTTTGGCAATCCTTCGGTTATTAGTGTGTTAACATAATTCTTGCGGCTCAACGCATCTGCTACGACATTTCTCTTTCCTGGGTGATAGTGCAATCTCATGTCGTAATCCTTTGTGATCTCCAACCTTCTCCTTAGCCTGAGGTTCAACTCCTTCTGCGTGAAGATGTATTTCAAACTCTTATGATCCGTGTATACATCACAATGGTTGCCAATGAGAAAGTGTCTCCATGTCTTCAGCGCATGCACTACGGCTGCTAACTCCAATTCATGCGTAGCATAATTCAACTCATGAGGTCGAAGCTGTCGTGAGGCATATGAAACAACTCTTCCTTCCTGCATAAGCACACCTCCAAGTCCGCGACATGAAGCGTCACAATACACTTGGAAATCCCTACGTTGGTCTGGGAGAATCAGAATTGGGGTTGTAACCAAACGTTTCTTCAATTCCTGAAAACTGGCCTCACAATCCACAATCCATTTAAACTTGGTGTCCTTCCTCAATAACTCCGTCATGGGTTTTGCAATCTTGGAGATTCTCGATAAACCTTCGGTAATAACATGCGAGTCCAAGAAATCTTTTGATCTCTCCAACTGATGTGGGTGCCAACCACTTAGTGATAGAAGCAACCTTAGTAGGGTCTACAGCTATTCCTTCTCCGGATATAACATGTCTTAGAAATCCATCTTCCTTTAACCAAAACTCACATTTGCTGAACTTGGCATACAACAGATGTTCTCTGAGCTTCTCAAGAACCAAACGCAAATGCTCCTTATGTTCTTCTTCATTCTTCGAGCATGTCAATATATCATCAATGAACACCACGATGAACTTATCCAAAAACTCCATAAACACTTTGTTCATCATTCTCATGAAATAGGCAGCTGCATTAGTCAAACCAAATGACATAATTGTATACTCATATAGCCCATACCTTGTTGTAAAGGTCATCTAAGGTATATCCTGCTCTCGGATCTTCAACTGGTGATAACCTGATCGAAGATTGATTTTTGAGAAAACTTTAGCTCCTTGCAACTGGGTATTTGTTTTTGATTGTCACCTCATTTAGCGCATGATAATCAACAACCATCCTTAAAGATCCATCCTTCTTCTCCACTTGGTCGAATGTAACCTTTCTCTAGTAAATCCTTAATCTGCTTCTTGATTTCTTCTAGATCCTTTGCGGGCATCCGATACGGTCTCTTAGATATTGGTCTGGTGCCTGGCAATAGCTCAATCAAAATTTAAATGTCTCTATCCTGTGGCATGCCTGGTAACTCTTCCGGAAATATGCCGGGATAATCCTTCACCACCGGTACTTCCTCCTGAACAACTCCTGATAAGCAATTCACCTGAGTTCTTCTCGCCACATGTCGGGATACATACTTGATCCTCTTTCCTTCTGGGTGGTGAGAAGAATTGATTTACTGGCGCAATCTGTGTTTCCTTCAAACTTGGATCGCCAATCCATGCCTAGTATCACGTCCAATCCTTGTGACTCTAGAACGATCAGGTCGGTGGGGAAAAACATGTTTACCTACGGTTACTGGCAACTGATAGCATCCCCTACTAGCCATATACTCCGCTCCTGGGGAACTAACTAACATAGGTGTCTCAATGGCTACGGTTGGCAATTTATACTTATCCACAAATCCCCTTGATATGTATGAATGCGATGCACCAGTATCGAAAATAACAAGTGCGGTAAATGCATTAATCAAAAACTTACCGACAACTGCGTCGGGTTGATCCTCAATCTCCTCCACACTGACGTGGTTCACCTGACCTTTGGTGAAGGGGTTGGTCTTCTTCGCAGAACCTCCATTGCCATTTCCATTCTTTGCTTTAGGACATTCAGTGGCATAATGTCCGGTCTTCTGGCACTTGAAACAGGTAATGTGGCTCAGATCCCTCTTGGCTGGTGTTGTGGGGTTGGAACGATTCTGGCTGCTACTTCCTCCATTCCCATTGCCATTCTTGGGGCCTCCATGATTGTGGGTATGTCCTCCCGACTATGGGGAATAGCAGGGTTTCTGCTGAGCTCCAGAAGTGTACCTCCCCTGTCCATACTTCGTCTTGCGATTACCAATCTATTGCTGCTTGCCTTCAATCATGAGGGCCCTGTCTAACAACTCACATGCGCCGGTTCATGCGAATCAAGAGATGACTATACTGGGAGAGGATGACAGTAGGGACCCACCAAGACCATGGCCGTACGTAGGCAAGTGCCTCCTTATTAGAACTATGGCTTAATCTCGGGTCAATATGCTTAATCTCAAGTCAAATCACACTAAGTGGTTAAACTTCCCGGAAGGTCACCCATCCTCACACTACTCCAGCCCGAGCACGCTTAACTTCGCAGTTCTATCCAACCCCAGCACCGCCTCACTTAACAGGCACTTGTTTATATATCTATCATATCAATCCTATTATACCTTGTTGATGTCTAGGACTTTGTTCATGTTCATGACTATGATGAAATTTTGAAAAATATTTCAAACTTCCCGGTCATATTACGTATCATTTTTTGAAAAAAATCCAAAAAAATTCAAAACCAATTCTTTTATCTATTACTAGTGGCGCACCTAGCAAACGGTGCGCCACTAGTAAGTTTGAAATTTTTTTAATTTTTTTGCCTCTAGATCTTGAAAGCCCCGTAATTTTTTTTCTGTTATGTTTTTGAGGATTTTGAAAATGTTTAACGGGGTTCCGAAGAAACCAATTTGGATGTAACTTTTCGAGTAGATGATTTTTCAAATAAAAAACTTTATAATCCGTGTTCGTATGCAAAAGTTATGCCCATTTTACAAATTCCAAAGAGATTTTGCAAATAAAGTCGAAATTCATATTTGTAAATTTTCCCAACAACTAGACCACATATCACATGGGAAACTTATTTTCTTTTATTTTTTGACATTTCCATCATTTTATTTTCTTTTTTTTAAACTGAAAAGGCGGTCCACAGGGGGGGTGCATTCGGTGGATTTTTTGGGCCAAGTTAGCAATGGCGCACCGTGGGAGTGGTGCGCCATTACTAGTTCAATTAGTAATGGCACACCACTCCCACGGTGCGCCATTACTAGTTTTGAAAAATAAAAAAAATTGGAATTTTTTTAAAAACAAATTACTAGTGGCGCACCGTGGATGTGGTGCGCCATTACTAGTTTTGAAAATATAAAAAATTGAACAAAAATTACTAGTGGTGCAACATGGATGTGGTGCGCCATTACTAGTTTAACTAGTAATGGCGCACTATCCCTTGGTGCGCCATTACTAGTTTTGAAAAAAAATTAAAAAAATTGTTACTAATGGCGCACCGTGGATGTGGTGCGCCATTAGTATTTGGACACTAATGGCGCACCAACACATGATGCGCCATTAGTATATAGTAGTGGCGCACCACATGTTTGGTGCGCCATTAGAGTCCATATCATCCATAGCCCTTTTCCTAGTAGTGTCGTTATTCTCTGCCCTGCTGGGCTGCAAATCTTTCTTAAGAGGGATGCATTCGGCTTGCTAAGAAATGGACTATAAGAAATAATGAATGGGTTGTAAATATAAAAAATGCATTGAATCGGTAATTAGTTTCAAAACTAGTTTCTTTAATTTTGAATTTTTTAATTTCATTACTTGTTGCGCGGAGAAAATTTCATTGGATTTTTACCTAATATAAATGTATTTTAAAATTAGATTGAATCTGACTCGAAATTTGGGGATAAAAAATAGTTCAAATCCCATCAAAATGGAAATTTGGTTGAAACTATTAACCGTGGTCCTGGCAGGAAAATGGGCTGTAATGTTAACAAATAGTAAATGGACTGCACTAAATTCCATTAGAATAAAAAATGGGTTGTAAATTATTAAAACCAGCAAACGGGCTATATGTTGTCCGCCACAGTTGTGATGCTCACTTGTGGGCCTACTCAGTTGACACGTACGCAAGGCCTTGTGAGCTTATACTCAACACACAATTCTAGTAGGAGTCTCCATTGGATGTCCATCCAATGGTTGTCGTGCTTCTTCAATCTCGAATGTTCTTGCTTCAGCCACCAAACAACCTCTGGTAGTACCACCTGCTCCCGCCTCCCATGGCCGGCTATGCTGCCGCACAGGCCTCATGAGTGAACCCTACTCCCATCGATGTCTAGGACATTGCTCTACTCACCCACACCTCCTGTTATTCTTCAGCGACAACAACCTCACACCGCAGCCGAACCAGTGAACCCTCATACTCTCCTTCGTGTGGGCATACACTGTTGTGTCTTCGCCTTCTCCGGGTCATTCCCTTCCTAGCCCTCACCGTCATCCACCGCTTTGGTTCTCTCAGCGCGGCGTAGTCCACATTGTCAACAAACGACAACCAACGGTAGAGGGATGTATGTGGAGAGGCTGACAGTATGGACCCACATGGTCCATGGCTGCACACAAAGCAAGTGCCTCCTTATATGCGAAAACAAATGACCCCCCTGACAGGTTTGACCCACAAGTAACATCTTCGCACACAAGGAAGTGCCTCCTTAGTACGAGGAAAAAAAGTTTCATCTCCCTAATTGCTAGGACCCACCAACTACATCTTCGCACACAAGGAAGTGTCTCCTTATTACGCGCAAACAAATGATTCGTCACCTTGCTAGCTGCGACCCACCCGACTTGGAGGCTAACTTGTGGGCCTACTAAGTTGACACATATGTAGGGCTTTGTCTACTTAGTCAATAAATGATTTTAGCTGCAGTGACCATAGGATGTTAACGCAACAGCTGTGCTGCTTCTTCAACCTCTGGTCTACTTACTCCAGCCGCCCAAACAGTGCCAGTTGTATCGCCTGCTCCTGCCTCCCAAGGCCGGCTGTGCTGTCGTGCAGGCCACACCACCCACCCTACTCCCATCGCTGGCCTTGCCATCCCTCTACTCACCCACACCTCCTGTTATTCTTCGGTGACGACAGACGAACCAGTAAACCCTCTTACTCCCCTCCGTGTGAAAAACAACTGCCCGAGTCTTCTCCTACTCCGTGTCGTTCCCTTCCTAGGCCTCGCCGTCGTCCACCGCCTTGGTGCTCCCGGTGCAGCATTGTCAACATGGTCAATGAACGACATCCATCGGAAGAGGACTGTACGCCAAGAGGCTGACAACTAGGTGCACGACCGCATGCAAGGAAGTGCCTACTTATTACGCGCAAAATAATCATTCCACCACCTAACAGCGGGGACCCACCAAAAGAGCCTCTGCATTTCACAAACAAACCATTCCCCCTAATAGTTGGGACCCACTAGCTTCTTCGCATGGAAGGAAGTGCCTCCTTACACCCTGACAGCTGGGACCCACCAGCTCTATGTATACGTAGCATTATCTGTCTGGTCGTTAACGTGTACATACATAGAGGTCAATCGGTCTCTCTCTAGCGATGAACATGACCAAGTAAGAAGCGACACGTGTCATAGTAGAGTCGCCGATGTAGCATGTGATGCATTCCCATCTATATGGTGTACATGTACGTACAGCCGCGCTGCAAGAAAGTAAATACGGCTACATACGTACATACGGGCATGGTCTCGAACGCGTACAACGATGACGTCCTGTTCATCGCAGCCAACCGGCTGGGTTGGAATGGAGGAAACAATGTTATGTTCATCGGGAGGCAACTGACTAGGTCAAAATGTGTCTTGTTCAATGGAAGCCAGCCGGCTTCGATGGAACAACCAAAATGGGGTCTTGCATACCGCAGAACGGAGGAAATGGCCTTTTGTTTGATCGCCTACGGTCGAAATGGGATCATGTTCATCGGGAGGGGTCTGCTATACCGCAAAACGGAGGAAACAAACTTCAGTTTGAGCGCCTTCTATATAAATAAGGTCCTGTTGATTGGGAGGGGTTGGCGTACCGCAAAACAGAGGAAACGAACTTTTGTTGGAGCGCCTACGGTCGAAACGGGGTCCTATTCATTTGAAGGGGTCTAGCATACCGTAAAATGGGACTCCATGGGCTACTATTCATCAACCATCTACTGCGTCGCTCTAGCCTCCACTGGCTACTGTTCATCCACCGTCAACTTCCTCTAGCCTCCACCGGCTACTGTTCATCTAGCCCCCACGGGGTCCAGTTCATCCACCCCCAACAGGCTGGGGGTGCGGCGGCCTCCTCGGGGTGCTGTTCATCCAGCGGCAACCGCCTACTACTATGGGGTCCTGTTCCTCCACCCCCCACCAGGAACTATACATTCGTAGCCGACCAACCAACTCGAGTCAACACATCTTGACTCATTGTACGTATCGTCCGCATGGTAGCAATGGTCACTGTTCATCAATAGGCAAACCAACTCTGGCTGGCTAGCTACGTATCACATGGGGGCTTGATCGGCTTCAGTAAGAAGTAGCAGTGATCGATCGCTCGAGTTCAGTTAGTAGCGAAGGAATCGCTCGATCGAGTTCAATCAGGAGCGAAGGAATCGCTCGATCAGGTTTAGTCAGCAGCGAATGAATCGCTCGGGTTCAGTCAGTAGTGAAGGGATCGATCGCTCAGGTTAATTAAGGTAGCTAGTGCAATCGCTCAGGTTCAGTAAGTGAATGCCTCCCTCGGGTTCAGTTAGAGCCAACACCTCACTTACATGTGTGTACGTACGTACGAGAAAAATGTGCAAACCATAGTGCATCGCTCGGCCCCGACCACCCACCGTAACCAGGAACTCCCCGGAAGTTTCCTCTCCTCGCTTCTACAATGATTTTTTCCATCATAGACGGCCCAAAGAATGTCATGCAGGTGCGTCTCCGGCCCGCCCAGGACAAAAAGCCCAATTTCTGTCATGATTTTTTGTCATCGAAGTAGGAGCCCACCACATTTGTGATGATACATGTTTTGGTCACAATTATCGACATAGAAGTGTCATAACCATCAACAAAAGTTTTCGTTCAAGCCATAATGTCACATATGTTTCTTTCTTTTATAGTGTTTCATGGGACCCAAGCGGTGGCGGCCTCCCATGTTCTACTTCTCCTCGATGATGGCGGTGGATGCGGAGGCGCTGGCCACCGTCTCGTTGCTCTCCGCACACCCGGCTTCTGTCTCTGCAGACATGGCACAACCACATGCACGGGAGTCACAACCACAGACACGGGAGGCGCGGTACGAGGGGGCGTCGTGGACGGTAGCGATGATGCACATACTCCTTATCATGTCACCGTGGACCACCTCGCCGCTCCTCGTCGAGCTGGCCTAGAGTGGCGAGTTGCTGATCCACGCGCCGACTTGGGGTGACAACTGGCTCCGGCAGGCTAGGCGATGGAGGTGGATCAGCGAATTGCATAGCTCATATCTGGCGGGCTTGGTGGGCCACCCAACCGGCTTGTATGCCAGAGAACTACTCTTTGTAAGCCATTGGAAGGGCGGAGAAAATGGTGAAGGAGGAGATAGGGGAGCAGCAAAGGGGTGTGATTCTTGGCTGACGTCTGGCCTCGTTTAAATATGAGATTAAATAGAGGGTGGACTAGAGGAGCTTAGCCAGCGTTGCGTTTAATGTCTGCCCAGTCATGAATAGATGTGTGGCCGGAGTGGGTTTCTCGGCTTCCACGCGGGTTTCATTGAGGCATTCGAATGCGGAGAGCAAGCGTGTTCTGCCGTGCGTGCAGTGGGCGGCGCCCTCGACCTGATCGTCTGACGTACGACACCATGCAATTCCTCCACTGAGGTGTGGGCCCGTTGGGTACCTGGCTTGCATATCAGTGACCCAACGCTGGCAGCGCATGAAAGAGGATCCAGTTCCACATGAATGCGGGTAGCTGGCGCGGGGTGGGAATCGCGCGTGGGAGGTGAAGGGGTTTTTGGTGGTCCAGGGCGGTGAGTAGCGGGCATTTCATAAACTGATGATTGTTCATTGAGTGTGATGTCGTCTAATTCAAGTATGTTGATAGGCCTACTATATAAGGCCATTTGTATTTCTGCTAACTCGAACCACCTATTCATATTTTCCCCTAATTTCGAAGCCTGCTCAAGTTTGCCCATGTGCCATCATGTGCACTTCTAGGAATGCCCCTCTGAGCCATTTCCGTCCAGTCAAGGCTGTTTGATTGCTAAACGGTCGTTTCTTTGACATTTTTGCTCCTCCGTCCTTATAGTTGGCCACACCTTACTGGTTAAGTCTCTCTCCCCTCATTCTTCCTCACGACCAGCTGGCGATTTGGGGACTAGACTAGAGCGGGTGGGCCACTGAATCTGAGGTCAGGAAGAGAGGGGCAATGGCATGGTCATTGATGTGCACGTCGGGCATGTCTTCTATGAGCTCCTGTTTGGTCGAAGATGTAGGTTTTTAGTGTCGATTTGAGGGATTTTTTGGGCATTGCAAAAATTTAGGGTTCATAGATTTTTTTTCCTGTTAGGTCGATGGTGTCGGGATAGTTCAGTTAGAGTCGAAGTTTTACATCCCTGACCTGACATTCTGCCGGCTCGAGATGCGCACGATGGGGTGGTGCCCAGGGCACGGGCTTGTTCCTGCTCGTCGTGTTGCCTGGGGAGAAGCAAGCACTGGCCGAATGTTTCAGGGCTGCCCTTTTGATGTAAGTGTCTTGTGGCTAGATTTGTTTCTTGGTTCACTCTCTCTCCCAATTTTTGTGTTTTGTATAATTCTAGTATTAATTTTATAGCTTCTCGATGAATGTAATTAGGTTGTTTGGATTGACCCGCCAGCGACAAAACATGTTGCTCGTGCATTTGAGGAGTTGCATGCTCGATTAGAGAAGAGTTGGCTAAAGCTCATGATTTAGAGAGGAGGGTGATGTATCTAACCGAGAAGAACAAGAAGCTGAAGCTCAAGATTAAGAAGAGAAACGAGATAATGCAAGCCTATTGATTTATATAGTTCTTCGCATAAGCATTTTGGCCACATTAGTTTGTGGGTGGTCGAATAATCCATCCTAAGTGGATTTTGGTTTGTAATGTATGCACTGGTCTATCCAGGGAAATGTTCTATCCATGGATGTTGCTATTTGGAAATTAATTTGTAGGGATGTTGCTGTGAACATCTTATGTTTCATTGTGTAATGATATTACACAATGTTTGATGTAACATCCCAAATTTTCAATTTGGAATGTTATACATTAGATCATTCATTGCATATCATATTTTATTGCATTTTGGCTCTATCCTAGAAATTCTACGTAACTCAAGGACCCGCGGAGAGAGTTGGGGATTTCGTTATTTTCATATTTGAGCTTTCTCAAATTTTGAAAATAGGATCATTTGATTTTAATTATTTTATCTTCGTATATTTCTTGTATAACAATAAAAGAGAGGGAATAAAATGACTTTCCCAAAATAATGAAATACTGGAGATTAAATATTAAAATCAAATAAGATTTTATTTTGGGATTTAATTGCTATTTTATTTGCATAGGAAAAAACGCGCATTTTTTCAAAATTGCATTTTAGGCCCAAATAAATGTTCATATTGTCCGGCTTATTTTTAGAGGACGGGGAAAATTTATTTCGGGATTTTTGGATTCCATTTAGTATTCCTTTTCTTTCTTTTTCTGCACGTCGGAATTATTTAAAAAAAAGTCAAACCGACTCCTGGCCGTACTGGAGCGGGACTCCGCCCGGGGGGGGGGGGGCTTTATAAGCCGGGGCCCCCTGCCCCGCAGCCCAACACCGCTGCCCAGCCCACCCCGCCACCCCGTGCCGAAACCCTAGCCGTCGCCGCCGACTTCGCCGCCGCCGCCGCGCCGCCCCGCGCCACCGCCGGAGCCGCCGCCGCCACCACCCGTCCCGCTGCCGCCCAATCCGCCGCCCTGCCGCACCGCCGCCGGAGCCCGCCGCCGCCTCGCCGGAATTCCGCCGGACCCAAGGTAGCCGCCGCCGGGTTTTTTTGATAAAACCGTTCGGTTTTTTCTAAAACCCTAGATCCGTTTTTTACTTTTGGTTCGCCGGATTTTCTCGGTTTAGTTATTTTGCAGACGTTCGTCCGTACGTTCGTTTGAACGAAGGATTTTCACCGTTTAGCCGCAGACAGCGAACATTCGTTCGTTAGCCTGTTCGTCAGTTTTTCTTTTTCTCGGGTTTTCGCGATTATTTTCGATCGCGATTTCTGATCCGATTTTCATTTTAGTATAACTTTTCGCTTGTTCATCGGAATCAGGCGCCTAGAGTTTCGTCTCGAAGCCCTATTTCCGTTTAACCAACTCAAACAAGTTTTTGCTACTGTAAAATTTGACTTAGGTCCAGATTAGTAAAGGAAGCTTGTTTCTTTCGCCGTTTGAGGTTCGTTGCTTCGTTTGATTTGATTATTTTTGTAAACCGGAGTTCTTAAGTTGAACTTTATGGTTAGATCTTTTATTTGAGTTTTACCCGTGCATTAGATGAGTGCTTATTGTATGCTTGTTTGTTTGAGATAGAGTAGCCGGAGTGCGCAACATGCTACTATGAGTCTCTAGGTTTCACGGCTCATCAGCAAGGCAAGTAACACTTTGATCATACCTCTTTACTACCCAGTTTTATTGCATTAGATCAATCCTCAAACAATTGCATGGTTAGGATTTGATTTAACATGTGGGTTTTGGGAAGTAGATGAGGTAGTACCTATTGTCCTGTTTTTTATCAATCCTTTGGGAGTTACTTCAATGTTTGCTTATATTGCTATGCTATGCTAGTAGACGTGGATTGGGTGAGTGTATCCATGACAGATGTGAGTATTGTTAATTAATGGTTCAACTTAAGGTGGGAACTTTAATACACATCTAGGTGGACTGAGGCACCTGGGAACCCAGTGTTGCCTGTATTATTGGAAATCATGGGGTACCGTGTGATTCTCCTATGGACCATCACCCAAGCTCAAAGGGATCATGAGATTATTCATGCTAGAAACTTCCGTGCGCAGCCGCAAGCTACTATGGGCTCTAGCATAGTTGATTAAGTCGTGTGAACGCTTACAGTGGTAGACTAGAGGATGTAGGGGAAACTGGGTGTAACTGTCTACCAATCGTAAGGTGCTAACGCTTCTGAAAAACTGTGTCTCGGTCATCCGTTTCTCAAACACCATGTAGTGCGAGAAATCCATCGGAGGAGATCAAGTCTTGTGGGGAAAAGTGCGCAAACCTCTACAGAGTGTACAAACTAATCATGGTTAGCTGTGTCCCCAGTTATGGACGTTTTGAGTATCTAGTATTTGGATTATCTTGTGAATCTCATCATGTTACTTAAATTAATTCTGTTTGGGTTTAATGATGATGCTTAATTGGGATTGAGTTGGGTGAACCTTCTCAATGTTTAACAACCACCATGATAGTTCAATAAAATGTATTCCTTTGTTGTACGAAAAAATTGGCTTTATGCAAAACTGTAACCATAGAGCTTTCCACCAGCCATATATGCATGCAGTGCGGCACCTACATCGCGGTGCGGCGCTCGACGGCCGACAATCCTTTTCCTCCCATCCCGTTGGTGAAGTCGGTGAAGATGTGGCAGAAGTCCTACTTCTATGTGAAGAACATCTCCACCGACGGTGACTGGGTCAACCTGCCACCCTTCAAACCCGAGCCTCTGACTGGCCGGCTTGCCAGTTGGTCCCACCGGTCCAAATCACTTTCGCCCTCTGGAGCCGGCGCCGTGGCGCGACTCCGAGTTCTGCTGCAGTCGGAGGGGCTCGTCACCTCCGATCTTCCGGCCGCCTTCGTGGCGCGCCGAGTCCTTCCGCTCCAGGGTCGGCCTCACCTCATCTGTCAGATGAGCGGCCGCCACGATCCGAGCCGGCTGTGCACCAAGGACATGCCGCGCGGGGAGGTGGCGAACTTGGTGAACCACATCGCCCACTGCGAGTTCACGGAGGACTGGCAGTTCGGCAAGGAGCCGTACTCGCGTGACAACCCCCCTCCAATGGTAAGTCGCATCCGTCTGTAGTTCGATCTTCTTTGCGTCTGACTTCGAACTCTAATCATCGTTGGCTTCTTCTGGGCAGAATCCCCTCACGGCGCCCGCGGCCGGCACCATAAGAGAGCCTCGCGATTACGTCCTAGATCGCGAGGTCAGCGACGTCAACGACCCTGACTTGGGGGCGGCGGCGCTGGAGGCCGACGACGAAGGCGGCGGAGAAGGGGCAGACGGCGGCCTCAGGCCGTCGGCGACCTTCGCCGACTGGCCTGAGGACGACGTCGACATGGAAGTCGTCCTGCGCCGCCAGCCGAGGGCCGGCCCCTCCAGCCAAGCCGGCGCGAAAAGACGTCATGCCGGGCCGAGTGCGCCCGGCGGCAAGCAAAAGAAGTTCAAGGGGGCCGCCGCCGCGACCAAGCGGGAGGAGGCGGCCGCGAAGGCCAACCGCTTCCGAAAGGAAGTGAGAAGGCCGCCGCTAGTTTCCTCGTAAGTCCTTTTACTCTTTATCTCCTTTGCTGGATCTTATCCGAATTTTGCTTGATTTTCCCTCCGATCTTCTCCAGAGCTCCCCTCTCCCTTGAGAGAGCCACCGTCCCCTCCTTCATGGGGTCGGTAGAGACATCCGCCAACACCCCGTGGGTCGATCCCGCCGCCGACCTTCGGGAGGCGACGGAACGTAACGCGCGGGAGAAGCGCGAGGAGGAGGAGGCCGATCGCGTGGAGAAGGCGGAGGCTGACAAGGCGGCCGCCAACGCCCAGAGGAGGCTGGAGGAGGCCGAGACTGCCGCCGCGACGAAGTGGCATGTCGAGGAGGACGCGCGTCGCCGCTCGGCGATGCTCGTCCCTCCGTTGTCGTCGGCGCCGCCGGCTCCTGAGTTCACGGGGCAGACCGGGGAGGTCTGCACTGCGAACCCTCTCTTGGAGGAGGGCGGCGACGCTTCAGGCTCGGACACTCATGCGTCGCCTCGGCCGCCTCCACCACCATCTGGGAGGCTGCACGGCAAGCAGTCGGTGGGCCCGCAGGATCCGCTGGCCACGGACAACGCCGAGGCGCGGCTGCTTCTTCAGGTCGCCGTGCCGACGCGCCGCCGGCTTGAGAGGACAAGCTCGGTGCCACGAGCTCGGGAGACTGGCGCGGCCAGCTCGGCGAGTCTGGACGTCGAGGCCTCCAGTGCCGCGCCCACCGGCTAGTTGCGCGGAGGCGGCACCGGCCCGTTGAACCAGGCCCTCCTGGACGTCCAGGCAAAGCTGAGCGAAAGGCGACGCCCTCCAAGTCAGCACCAGAGCGCACCTGGCCTTGAGGACATCCGTCCGAGTAAGCTTCCTTTTTCTTGTTCGATTTCTGTCTTTCTTTGTGGGGGCGCACCTGCGCACCCACTGGGTGTAGTCCCCGAGTTCGGGGCCGGCTGCTGAGCAGGTGGTTCGGAACTCCCTTTAGTGAGCTCCGAGTACTAACTTTTGTCTTTGCCGGCTTTCTGCAGGAATATCATAATCTCCGCGCCACTGTCTTCAACCGCAACGTTGAGGAGCTGAAGAAGCGGACCGCCGACCTTACGGAAAGCCGAGGTGAGTTATTTCTTTCTTCTTCGTGGGGGCGCGCTGGCGCACCCGCGGGCTATAGTCCCCGAGATTCGGGCCGACTGCAGAGCAGTCGGGCCGGATCTCCCCGGCGATCTATCTTCCTTCTTCTCCGCGGGGGCGCGCTGGCGCGCCCGCGGGCTGTAGTCCCCGAGATTCGGGCCGACTGCTGAGTAGTCGGGCCGGATCTCCCTGGCGATCTACCTTGCTGATGATTTCGTTTGTCTTCTTCTTTGATCTTCAGGCGCCAACGCCGCCCTCCAGGAGAAGCTGTGCGAGGCCAACACTGCTCGTCACGCCAAGGAGGAAGAGTGCGACAGGCTCGCCAAAGAGCGCAACCTGCTGGCGACGCAACTGGCCGAGCAGAAGGAGCTGCTCCGGAAGGCGCGGGACGACGCCAAGTTGCGGGAGGATGCCCTCATGGCCGAGTTCAAGGACGAACGCTCCGCCTGGACCGACCGGGAGGCGATGCTGACCTTCGGCTACCACGAGCTCGAGGACATCGTCGATGGTAAGTCTTTTTCTCTTCTTTGGTCTTCCGACCCTGTGTCGGGCTGATTTCTGATTTTTCTGACTGTCTTCTTTTCTGTCTTGGCAGACTTCTTTCCCGGCCACTCGCAAGCCGTCCCTCTGGCCATCGAGGCGGCTCGGGAGGAGCGAAGGGCGAAGGGCGAAGTGATTGCCGCCAACGCCCCCCGAACTATCGACGAGCAGCTTCTGAGCATCGGGGCTCGTCTTCGTCCTGCTCATCGTCTACTGTGCCGTCTTCAGCGTGCCGGTGCCCAAGTTGTTGCCGCGCTGTGGCCGGAAGTGCCGGCTCTTCGCACCACCAGCCGGACCGCCGACTGGCTGGAGGTCGCCACCGGCCGCTTTGAGGCTTGGAAGGGCTCCTCGGCTCGGGCCGGAGCACGCCGAGCCTTGGAGTTCGCCAAGGGGTGGTATCCGGGGCTGGACCTTGACTGTCTGGCCGCATTCCGGTCAGAGACCCAGGCCGAGCTGGAGGCCGCGGAAGGCACCCTTGTCGAGCGCGCGGCGGCGATCGCCGAGTACACGGACACCAGTGTCTTTGTGCCTGAGCGGACTGAAGGCGGCGAGGAGGCACCGCCGGACTGGTTCGGGATGAACCCGGAGTACGAGGAGGACTCGACGGAGGTGATCGACTCCAGCGCCGAAGAGGAGGACGAGTCAGAGGATGGAGGCGAAGAGGAGGTGCCAGAGGACAAAGCAGGCGGCCAGCCTCAGCCCAACCGCGCCTCCAGCAACGAGCCGCGCAGGGACAAGGCGACCGCCGCCGGAGGCGACCCGGCCGAGACCGCCCAGCCAACTGCCCCGGCATCCGACACCGCCGTTACCTCCAATCCTCCGGCCTCGGAGGCCGCCTCCTAGATTGCTTCTGTTTATCTGTCTTTTTTAACTTTGCAAGACTTGTTAGATTCGAACAATTCCACCCACTGGGTGTATCCTGAATTCTTATTCGGAGACTCGGCCGACGGCCTTATGTAAATATTTATCTAATTTCCGCCTTTCCTTGCTTTTTCCTCCTTAGACTTTTTCCTTTGCCGCCTTCCCTTAGTTGCCGCCTTGCCGGCTGGGCAGCCGCTCTGCGGACTGCCGCCGGGTCAAGTGCTTAGCTACTTTAGGAAGGCAAGTACTTAGTCGTTTAGAGTGTCTCAGCAAGTTGGCCAGAAACCGACAGGCAGACTATTCGAGAGTCGGCCGTCCTTGATAAAAATTGAGACGGCGAGCCGACTGCTCATGAGTCGGCTCGGTAGGGGGAGGCTGGTAGCCGGCTTGGGCTATGCGTAGCTCTTAGGTCATTAGCCGTTTTTCATATGTGCGCTCGTTCTTGCTTGTCCCCTGCCTACCGACAGTCGCTCTGCGAACTGCGGCTTTCGACAGGAGATGGCTTTGAGTGCGACACATTACTTGTCTGACCGCAGGGAGCATTTCATAACGCAAGACGGCGAGTCCCCGGGCCGACTAGTCGGACCCGGTGCCAGACAGTATGATAAAAGGGAACAGCATATTCGGAAGCGTGGTTCTTATCATACAGATAATCAAAAAGGCAGTCCCCGAGTTCGTCCCGGGGGGCCTAAGGTCTTAGTACTTTAATACAAGGAGGGTAGTGCGATACATACTGCATCAACTGTAAAATCTTCGAAGAAGATTCGCGTTCCACGGGCGCTCTGTTTCTTTGCCGGAGTCGTCCCTCTTGCGCGCTCGAGGCTTCTGGGCATCGATCAGATAGTAGGCGTCATTCCCTAGCACCTTGCTGATGATGAAGGGACCTTCTCAAGGTGCCGACAACTTGTGCTGGCCGGCTGTTCTCTGAATCAGCCGGAGCACAAGGTCGCCCTCTTGGAACGATCTTGGTTTGACCTTGCGGTTGTAGTATCGGCGCAGACTCTGCTGGTAGATGCTGGACCGACTGAGTGCCAACAGTCGGCCCTCTTCCAGCAGATCGACGCCGTCTTGGCGTGCTTCTTCGGCTTCCTCCTCGGTGTACATGGAGACTCGCGGAGAGTCGAACTCTATATCTGTCGGGATGACGGCTTCGGCGGCGTAGACGAGGAAGAAAGGCGTGAAGCCGGTTGATTTGTTTGGGGTTGTGCGTAGACTCCATAGGACGGTAGGCAGTTCCTCGACCCAACAGCCGGCCGAGCGCTCGAGTGGTTCGACCAATCGAGGCTTGATGCCGAACAGGATGAGGCCGTTGGTTCGTTCCACCTGGCCGTTTGACTGCGGATGGGCAACGGACGCTAAGTCCAGTCGGATGCCCTGCGTCGCATAGAAACGAGCCAAGGCGCCCTTGGCCAAGTTGGTGCCGTTGTCGGTGATGATACTGTGCGGTATGCCGTACCGTACCGTGATGTCGGCAATGAAGGTTACTGCCGTAGGCCCATTTAATTTCTTGATGGGCTTTGCTTCCACCCACTTGGTGAACTTGTCCACCGCGACAAGCAAATGGGTTAGGCCGCCTCGGGCCGTCTTGAATGGTCCTACCATGTCCAGGCCCCAGACTGTGAAGGGCCAGGCAATGGGGATTGTCTTCAGCGCGGAAGCCGGCTGAAGGGGCTTGGAGCGGAACATCTGGCACCCCTTGCATTTTTTGACTAGCTCTTTAGCTTCTTCCAGGGCAGTCAGCCAAAAGAAACCGTGCCGAAAGGCTTTGTCCACGAGCGCCCTTGAAGCCGCATGGTGGCCGCACTCGCCCTGATGGATGTCTCTGAGGATCGCTTGGCCTTGCTCTGACTCTACGCAGCGCTGGTGGACACCAGTGACACTGCGCCTGACTAGCTCTCTGTTGACTATGGTGTAAGCTGCTGCTCGGCGCTGCACTTGCCGAGCCAAGGTCTCGTCTGTTGGTAATTCTTTGTTCACTAGGAACTTGAGGATGGGTTGTGCCCACGAAGGTGCTGCTATCTCTTCAACTGCTACCACAGCGACTTGGACAAGGGTGGCTGGGCTGGGAGGTGGCGGGTTGGAGTCTGCCGCCGTTTGCTGGATTGAGGGAATCTCTGAGCCGACTGGGCAGTTCCCGGGCTGACTGGCGCAGTCCCCGGGCCGGGCTCTGAAGTCCCCAGGCCGACTGGCGCAGTCCCCGGGCCGGGCTCCGAAGTCCCCGGGCCGACTGGCGCAGTCCCCGGGCCGGGCTCCAAAGTCCCCGGGCCGACTGGCGCAGTCCCCGGGCTGGCTTTAACTGTGGCTTTCTTGAGGTTGCCTGCTGGGGCCTTGGAGTCGGATCCGACTATTTCTGGCGGAGTCGGTACGAAGATGGAGTCTGACTCTGGTGAAGGCTTGATAGACGGCTTGAGGAGGCGCTGAAGGGCGACGCCAGAAGGTATCGCTTGGCGAGTGGAGCCGACTTGTGCCAAGGTATCTGCTTGATCGTTGTCATTTCTTGGCACGTGAAGGAATTCGCACCCCTCGAAATATCCGCTAAGTTGCTGCACCAGGAAGCGGTAGCTTGCCATGTTTGCGTCTTTGGCGTCCCAGTGGCCAGATGATTGCTGAACCACCAAGTCGGAGTCGCCATAGCACAGGATCCGGCGAATGCCGAGTTCTTTGGCAAGCCGGAGCCCGTGGATGAGCGCTTCATATTCGGCGATGTTGTTGGAGGCGGCGAAGTGGATTTGCAGCATTTACTTGAGCTTGTCGCCCTTGGGGGAGGTGAGGACGATGCCGGCTCCAAGGCCGGTGCACATCTTGGAGCCGTCGAAGTGCATCCGCCAATGAGTAGAGTCGGGCGCTGGCAGCAGGTACTGGGTCTCGGCCCAGTCGACGAGGAAGTCGGCCAGCGCCTGCGACTTGATGGCGGTGCGGGGCTGGTAGTAGATGGTATAAGGGGCTAGATCTATAGCCCATTTGGCTACTCGACCGGAGGCATCTTGGCTTCCAATGATCTCGGCGAGTGGGCAGTGCAAACCACAGTGATTGGATGCTCTTGAAAGTAGGGCTTCAGCTTCTTGGCGGCAAAATGCACGCCGTAACACATCTTCTGATAGTGAGGGTAGTTTTGCTTGGAGGTCGACAGTACCTCGCTCAGGTAATATACCGGTCTCTGGACTGGGAGCGCCTTGCCTTCCTCCTTGCGCTCAACTACGATGACTGTGCTGACTACTCGGCTGGTGGCGGCGATGTACAAGAGCATAGGCTCTTTGGGAGTCGGAGCCGCCAACACGGGGGGAGTAGTCAACATCTTCTTTAGTTGGAGAAATGCCTCATCCGCCTTGTGGTTCCACTCAAAAAAGGTGGTCTTCTTCATCAGTTGATACAAGGGTAGAGCTTTCTCGCCCAGCCGACTGATAAATCGGCTGATGGACGCCAAGTAGCCGGTGAACTTCTGCACATCCAACAGTCGGCTGGGTACCTACATTCTCTCAATGGCCTTGATCTTCACGGGGTTGCACTCTATGCCGCGTTCGGAGACCAGGAAACCAAGGAGCTGGCCGGCTGGCACTCCGAAAACACACTTCTCGGGGTTGAGCTTGATCCGGAATCGGCGTAGATTTTCAAAGGTCTCTTTGAGGTCTTCCAGCAGCGTCCCACGCTTTTCCGTCTTCACCACCACATCATCCACATAGACGTGGGCGTTCCTGCTGAGTTGCTTGAGGAGGCACTTCTGCATGCAACACTGAAAGGTGGCGGCGGCATTCCTTAAGCCGAACGTCATAGTCAGGTAACAGAAGGCTCCCAACGGCGTGATGAATGCGGTCTTCAGTCTGCCTGCAGGATTCAGCTTGATCTGGTGATACCCCGAGTATGCGTCTAAGAAACTCAACAGCTCGCATCCGGCTGTGGAGTCTATCACCTGATCAATTCTTGGCAAAGCAAATGGGTCCTTTGGGCAGGCTTTATTGAGGCTTGTGTAGTCGATGCACATCCGCCACTGCTTGTTTTTCTTCAGTACCAACACTGGGTTTGCTAGCCACTCCAGAAAAAACACTTCCATGATGAAACCGGCTGCCAGGAGCCGGGCTATCTCTTCTCCAACAACTCTTCTTTTCTCTTCTGACAGGCAGCGCAAGGGCTGCCTGACGGGCTTCATATCTGGCCTGACGTGTAGCTTGTGCTCGGCGAATTCCGTCGGTACACCCAGCATGTCCTTGGGGGACCACGCGAAGATGTCCCGATTCTCACAGAGGAAATCGACGAGCTCACCTTCCTATTTGCTATCAAGGCCTGTGCCTACGATAGCGTATCGCTCTAGGTGCTCTGGGTCCAAAGGTATCTTCTTGGTTTCTTTAGCCGGCTTGAATGATCCTTCTGCCTCCGACTCCTTGGGGTCGGGCGACATCTCTGGCTGCTTTCCGGCCATCGCCACGACCCGGTCAAGGAGCCGTTTCTCGGCTGCGATCACCAAGGACTCGGCCAGCCGACTGCTCTTGGCCGCGCAAGCGGACGACTTCTTGTAGTCACCGACATGGTCAGGATCCCCTTGGAACTCGGCATCTTCATCTTGAGGTAGGCGTAGTGTGGGACCTCCATGAACTTGGCCAAGGCAGGTCGGCCAAGCAGGGCGTGATACGGGCTCTCCAAGTCCACCACCTCGAACCAGACTGGCTCTCGGCGAAAGTGATCTTTATCTCCAAAGAGGACGTCTATCAGGATCTTGCCGATCGGTGAACAGGAAAGGCCGGGTACAATTCCATGGAACACGGTGCGACTGCTCTGCAGCTGCCTTCGCCTGATTCCGAGCTTCTCCATGGTGTCCTTGTACAGGATGTTTGTGCTGCTGCCTCCATCTATCCGGACCTGCGAGAAACGGGCGGCCCGCCTATCAGTGGCCAAGGTCGCGCCTAGAACTAGGGCGTAGGAGCCTGGACTCGGCATCACCTCTGGGTGATCCGCCCGACTCGAACTGATAGGCCTCTCGGACCAATGCATGAACTCCGGGGCATCCGTTGCTATTGCATTTACTACTTGCTGCTGTTGGCGCCTGCTGCGCCGGTCATCTGCCACACTGGTGAATACTATGTAGGCTCCGTGCTCTTCTGGGAACTCGTCTTGTACTGCACCGACTGGCCGAGCCGCCGGCTGCTGGGGCGACGGCGGAGGCGGCGGCCCTGCAGGCGGCGGAGGAGTGAGGCCGTCTCCCTTGGCGATTCTGGCGAGCCAGTGGCACTTCCTGGTGGTGTGGTTCGACGGCTTCGCGCCGCTGTGGAACTTGCAGGGACCATCCAAAGTCTGCTCATAGGAGAAAGCCGGCAACCAATTGGACTTGCCGCCCTTCTGCCGCTTTGCCGGAGGCTGCCCCTCCGGCTACTGATCTTCTACTGCTGCGACCTGCCGACTGCTGGAAGTCGGCTGCGGGGCCTTGCGCTTGTTGTCGTTCTGCTGCTGTCGCCGATTGGCATCTCCAGCTGGGGTTCTGGGAGCTTGGGGAGTCACCTTGCCAGTCGCGTTGACTTGAATCTCCGTCTTCATAGAAGAGTCGGCCATGGCGTACTTATCCGCTATAACTAGCAGTTCGTCAAGGGTTTCTGGCTCGTCGCAGAGGAGCTTGTGCTTGAGGAGGGTGCCCTCTCGGCACCCGGCGGTGAAGTACTCGATAGCCTGCACCTCGTGCACGCCCTCGCAGGAGTTTCGAAGTTCGCCCCAGCGTGTGAGGTAGTCGCGCGTTGATTCTTCAGGGCCTTGCACGCACAAGGAGAGCTGGCGCGGCTTGGGAGGTCGCTTGTACGTGCTGGTGAAGTTGCGAATGAAGGCTTCGGTGAAGTCGACCCAGCTATTGATGCTGCGGGGCTTCAGGCTGTTCAGCCATGTCCGGGCCATGCCTGGAGCATGAGGGGAACATACTTCACGGCAACTCGCTTGTTGCCGTTTGCTATGTTGACGGCTGTGGAGTAGTCTATCAACCAGTCCTCTGGCTTCACGGAGCCGGTGTACTTGGGCGTGTCTCGGGGAAGCGTGAACCTTTGGGGAAGGGCTCATCTCTGATGCGGGGCCCGAAGCAAGGTGGACCCAACTCATCTTCTTCTTCTAGCGCTAGGGATCGGTGGAGTCGGTCGATCCGATGGCGGGCGTCATTCTCTCCGACTCCCTCTCGGCGGCCAAGGCGACCTCCGAGAGTCGGATGCTCAACAGGCGGCGGAGAAACTCTCCGCTCTCTTCTGGGCGGGGGAGGCAGATAATCGCCCCGCCGTTCCACTGCTCTTGGGCGGCCGTCTTGGTCGCGCTTGATGGTGATACGAGTCCGGCTGTGACTAGCAGCCAGCTCCTTCTCTTTCCTTCCGCGGACTCCGCCGGTCGGCGTCCGGGAGGTCGCGCCTTGATCTCGGTGGGGAGGTAAGTCGTCGTTTGGCTGCTGCAGCGCATCTGCGCGGCCGCCGGCCGCATTCTGCGCAGCAACCGCATCAAGGAGCTGCTGGACTCGCTCCGTCATCACACGGCGCTCTTCGCCCTCGAAGTTCTTCAGCTCATCAGTTGCCGCTTGGGCGGCGCGGATATTCTCTGCTGGGGTGGCATACACGGGGCGTTTCGCCCCGAGCAAGTCGGCAATGGCTGCGCCACGCTGTCGGACCGCACCCAGACGGCTCGGCCCAGTCGGAGACGGCGAGCCGCCTACGGCGCGATCCATCTCGCGCTGGTATGCTTCTGACAAGCGTCTCATGCTTGCCAACTTCTTGGCGCCTTCAATAATCTGAAGGCGGCGTGCCTCCAACGTCTCGGCGTCCGCATCCTCTGGGATGGGCGCGGTTAGGTCTTGCAGGGCCGCGGCTATCGGGTCCTCGATTTCTTCGCCGGAGTGCTCGCCGTGGCTGATGACGAGCACCTCCATGACGTCGCTTCCGCCACTCTCCTCGTGTGGAAGCGGCTCATCGTAGACCACCACGTTGGTGGGGAAGATATCAAGCGATACGGCGTCGGAGTCGACCAGCATCGGGTCGGAGGAGCCTACGGACTCCAAGTCTACGGTAGGCTCGCCGGCGACATGGAGTTGGTCGAGGAGGCCCGCAAGAAGGTTTTAGGGGCCACCCGTGCCTGCGTCAGACGCAGGCTCGTCGGAGAGGCGCACCTCACCGATAAGTTCGGCGAGGCCGCTCCCAGCGCAGGCAGCTTCGGCGCCACGCAGCGTGTCGATGCAGACTCCATCTGGCGAGCCTGGCTGGCTGCGCTCTCCAGGGAGGAAAAGGGTTCCCGTCCAAAACAGATCTCCGGACGACGGTGCACCTCGCCCCATGGTGGGCGCCAAATGTTGGGGGTTGGGTGCGACATATGCCAACGGATGGCTTATCATGGTGGGGGCGAGTAGAACGTCGCCGGTGCCTGGAAATGGGATGAGGCGCAAACATGCACGCCGGCCAATCTTACCCAGCTTCGGGGCTCTCCGGGGAGATAACACCCCTACTGCTGCTCTGCGGGGTCTCCGCATGATCTCTATGGTGAAAGATTACAAGGGTGCTCCTGGAGCTGTGTCGGGAGGCAGGAGGGAGCTAGGCTGGCTCTCTCCTCCCTTGTCTATGTGTCTAACTCTATCAAGGGCCGACCTATTTGCATGGGTGCCCCGGGGGGTTTATATAGGCCTACCCCCCGGGGGTACAATGGTAATCTGACTAGGCATGGCCCCCAGTCGTCTGTCACTCATGCCGCCGCCCCTCCTGCCGGCTTCTGGGGCCCGCCGACTGGCGGGTCCCGCGGACAGGCAGAACACTGTGCAGCACTCCTAATGACGCAGGCTCGGTCATGGGGTCGTGGGAACAGTGCCGCCGTCTGTCAGGCGATCACTGTCGCCATTCCCCATCCAATCTGGTTAATGGCTTGTGGGGCCCTGGCGGGGAGGCGGCCGACTCTGAGGAGACCGACTCCCACAGGGCCGTCTTGGATTATTCCACTGACAGGTGGCCCGGCGATCTTCGGGCCGTACAGGCCGGTGTCGTGGGCACAGTGCATCGCGCACTGTGGCTGAGGTCAGGGGAGGCATGGCAACAGTGCCGCGCCTCACCGGAAATCTCCCGGCGATACGGCTCACTGTAGCCATGCCTATCCCCCGTGGGTCGGAGGGGACGGCCACGTCGGGGCCGTGCCCTGCATCGGTCTTCGTGAGAGGTCGCGTGCCGACTCCCATAGTCGGCACTTCTGGAGGTCGCAAGCTGGGAGTCAGCTTGCTTTAATGTCGTCGTCTGGGACTCGGCCCTTCGGGAGATCGCCCTCTGGGACTCGGCCTCTCCGAAGGTCGCCAGCTGAGACTCGGCCAGAGGGGCGCGGCCGGCCCCGATGTCTTGAAAGATCTTGGGTCCCAGGTCGGCCTACCCGTGGCCCATTACTCCGACAAGTTGGGACGACAATTTACCTTATGCAGAGTTCTCTTACAACAGTAGTTATCAATCCAGTTTGAAGATGGCCCCTTTTGAAGCCTTGTACGGAAGGAGGTGCAGGACACCGTTGTTGAGGGATGAAGTTGGAGACCATCAGTTGTTTGGACCAGATTTGATTAAAGAGTGTGAAGAGAAGGTTAAGCTGATTCGTGATAGCCCCGTCCAGGCAGAAGAGCTACGCGGATTCTAAACGCAAGGAGATAGTTTACGAAATCGGAGATAGAGTTTATCTTTGTGTGTCCCCACTTCGAGGAGTTAAGCGTTTTTGAGTTTAGGGAAAGTTAGCACCATGTTTTGTGGGACCATACAAACTTTTGGAGCGTATGGGACAAGTTGCTTACAAGTTGGAATTGCCCGAAGGATTGTCAGTAGTTCATGATGTGTTCCACGTTTCCTAGTTGAAGAAGTGCCACGCAGAGATGGCCGATATACCTCTGAGAGATAGAGTGCCACTGGAAGCGATTCAGTTGGATAGTGATTTGACCTATGAGGAGAAACCAGTCCAGATTCTCGAGTTTGCCAGCCGAGTCACCCGCAGCAAGGTTCTCAAGTTCTGCAAAGTTCAGTGGAGCCACCATACCGAGGATGAAGCCACCTGGGAGCGAGAGGAAGACTTACGAAAGGACCACCCTCACCTATTTTCTAGCCAACTCGAATCTCGAGGGCGAGATTCATCTTAAGGGGGGTAGGTTTGTAACATCCCAAATTTTCAATTTGGAATGTTATACATTAGATCATTCATTGCATATCATATTTTATTGCATTTTGGCTTGATCCTAGAAATTCTACGCAACTCAAGTACCCATGGAGAGAGTTGGGGATTTCGTTATTTTCATATTTGAGTTTTCTCAAATTTTGAAAATAGGATCATTTGATTTTAATTATTTTAGCTTCGTACATTTCTTGTATAACAATAAAAGAGAGGGAATAAAATGACTTTCCCAAAATAAAGAAATACTGGAGATTAAATATTAAAATCAAATAAGATTTTGTTTTGGGATTTTATTGCTATTTTATTTGCATAGGAAAAATGCGTGTTTTTCAAAATTGCATGTTAGGCCCAAATAAATGTTCATCTTGTCCGGCTTGTTTTTATAGGACGGGGAAAATTTATTTTGGGATTTTTGGAGTTCGTTTAGTATTTCTCTCTTTCTTTTTCTGCACATCGGAATTATTTAAAAAAAAGTCAAACCGACTTTGGGACATACCCGAGCGGGACTCCGCCCGGGTGGGGGCTTTATAAGCCGGGGGCCCCTGCCCTGCAGCCCAACACCGCCGCCCAGCCCACCCCGCGCTGAAACCCTAGCAGTCGTCGCCGACTTCGCCGCCGCCGCCGCGACTCATCGCCGCCACGCCATCCCGTGCCACCCGCCGCCAACGCCGCCACCGGAATCGCCGCCGCCACCGCCCGTCCCGCCGCCGCCCGATCCACCGCACCGCCGCCCGCGCCACCGCCGGATCCCGCCACCGCCTCGCCGCCTCGCCGGAATTCCGCCGGACCCGAGGTAGCCGCTGCCGGTTTTTTTGATAAAACCATTTGGTATTTTAAAACCCCTAGATCAGTTTTTTTTAGTTTCGGTTCGCCGGTTTTTCTCGGTTTAGTTATTTAGCAGACATTCATCCATATGTTCGTTTTAACGAACGATTTTCACGGTTTAGCCGCAGACAGCGAACATTCGTTCGTTAGCCTGTTCGTCAGTTTTTCTTTTTCTTGGATTTTTCGCGATTATTTTCGATCGTGATTTCTGATCCAATTTTCATTTTAGTATAACTTTTCGCTTGTTCATCGGAATCAGGCGATTCAAGCTCCTAGAATTTCGTATCGAAACCCTCTTTCTGTTTAACCAACTCAAACAAGTTTTTGCTACCATAAAATTTGACTTAGGTCCAGATTAGAAAATGAAGCTTGTTTCTTTCGCCGTTTGAGTTTCATTGCTTCGTTTGATTTGATTCTTTTTGCAAACCGGAGTTCTTAAGTTGAACTTTCTGGTTAAATCTTTTATTTTAGTTTTACCCATGCATTAGATGAGTGCTTATTGTATGCTTGTTTGTTTGCGATAGAGTACCCGGAGTGCGCAGCGTGCTACTACGAGTCTCTAGGTTTCACAGATCATCGGTAAGGCAAGTAACACTTTGATCATACCTCTTTACTACCCAGTTTTATTGCATTAGGTCAATCCTCAAACAATTGCATGGTTACGATCTGATTTAACATGTGGGTTTTGGGAAGTAGATGAGGTATTACCTATTGTCCTGTTTTTTATCAAACCTATGGGAGTTACTTCTACGTTTGCTTATACTACTATGCTATGCTAGTAGACGTGGATTGGGTGAGTGTATCCATGAAAGATGTGAGTGTTGTTAATTAATGGTTCAACTTAAGGTGGCAACTTTAATACACATCTGTGTGGATTGAGGCACCTGGGGAACCCAGTGTTGCCTGTATTTTTGGAAATCCCGGGGTACCGTGTGATTCTCCTATGGACCGCCACCCAGGCTCAAAGGGATCATGAGATTATTCATGCTAGAAACTTCCGTGCATAGCCGCAATCTACTATTGGCTCTATCATAGTTGATTAAGTCGTGTGAACTCTTACAGTGGTAGACTCGTGGATGTAGGGGTAAGTAGGTGTAACTGTCTACCCATCGTAATGTGCTAACGCTTCTGAAAGACTGTGTCTCAGTCATCCATTTCTCAAACACCATGTAGTGCGAGAAATCCATCGGCGGAGATCGAGTCTTGTGGGGGAAAGTGCGCAAACCTCTGCAGAGTGTACAAACTAATCATGGTTAGCCGTGTCCCCGGTTATGGACGTTTTGAGTATCTAGTAGTTGGATTATCATGTGAATCTCATCATGTTAATTAAATTAATTCTATTTGGGTTTAATGGTGATGCTTAATTGGGATTGAGTTGGGTGAACCTTCTAAATGTTTAACAACCACCATGATAGTTAAATAAAATTTATTCCTTTGTTGTAGGGAAAAATTGGCTTTATGCAAAACTGTAACCATAGAGCTTTCCACCAGCCATATATGCATGTACTGATAGCATTATTCTGTTCATTACTCTCTATGTGTTACATTGCCAGCATATTCCATGTGCTGACCTATTTTCGGGCTGCAACGTTCATGTTGCAGTCTTTTCAGACGACGAGTACGGTGCCTTAGGTCGTGGTCTTTCACTCAGTGATGCCGTTGGAGTTGATGGACTCACTTTATCTTCCAAGCCTTCTGTTGTTATCGTTATTAGATGGACTTAAGGCATATTTATTGTAATAAGTTCTCTTTTGAGACATTCGATGTAATAAGTGTGTGATTGCTACTCTGTTATAAATCCTTCAAGTACTGTGTGTGTCAGCATTACCGATCCAGGGATGACACTGATGCACAGAGATCGGGCTATTTGAGGTCTGGTCGCTACATTTGAGCAAAGATTTGACAATAGAAATGCATGGATTGACATCTTCTATGAAAAATCTTGTTGTGTTTGCAGTGTTTGAACAATCTTGTTGTGAACAACAACTTCATTAAGCTCCAAATGATCATGCACAATTTTGACAACAGAAATGCATGGAGCAAACATTTGATAGCGGTAACGCACTTGTAATTTGCAACAAGATATTAGGCCACATCATAAGATAGCACTAAAGATAGTAGTAGTACACACTTAACATAGCTGTAATCCACACAAAAGTTAGCAGTTTTACATAGGTTCATCAACACACACTTAAGACAGTAGTTTTACATAAGTTCAGCAACACACACTTAAGATAGCAGTTGAAAACATGACCACATAGTTTATACAACCCAAGAGGAACACAAAATGACCACAGATTAGATGACAACTCTTTCATTTTCTTGCTCCGGGTGTTGTAAGTAGGGTTAGATGAGAGCCTTTACTCCTCCTGGTGGTGACATTTTTACTCACACCTTTGTTGAGCTGGTTACTTCCAGTTACAGATCCTAGAGTATGATCTGGTACACACTTGAGCTTCTTCTTGGCTGGTGACATTCCACTGCCAGCTGGCCTTTTATAGTTCTTTCTTGGGGTACAATAGAATGAGACATGAAAGTTAGCAATAAATGAATAATAATTTAACAAGAACATAGGAAATGATGCAAAAATTGCACCTTACTGCACTGGAAACTGTGACCTTGCCCATAGCTTGGTGTGATGCCATCTAAGTATTCCTTCACTCCAGCCTTGGTGTACAACAGGACCATACATTTTCATTAAAGAATTTCCCTCTAAACTTCTGTGAGAAATTTAATGCCAAATGCCTCATGCATTTTCTATAATCCAATCCTGGGAACATAGCTTGTACTGCAGTCTCTAGTCCTTTGCATGCATCTGTTTGGATAACAGGACCTGGTGGGTGTCCTATAACTTCCTTAGATTCTTGAAAAACCAAGTCCAACTCTCTATGCTTCCTCTAAATCTTCCATTTAATGCAGTGGCATCCACTGCAAGATAAGGCCTACATCGATTTAAAAACCTTGCCAACATGCTTTGCAAGAAACAAACACTCTCCTAAAGCACTCCTTCTATCTAGTTTTCCCATTTATTTTGTAGTCTAAAATGTGTTTATTAATGCTTATTACACTACCAGGAGATGCTTTCTCCACCTCTGCCTTGAAAGTGTACAACAACTGGAAAGAGTCAGTCCACTTACCATAGATATTATCAACTGCCATTTGCATCCCATAGAAAACTCTCATGTATGGAACTGCGAGGCCATACTTCTTCAGATGTAGTTGAATAAACAAAATGTGACTTACTACACATGCACTGTTAGTAGCTAAAGTCAATACCTGAAACAGTGTGATATGTTTCATAAAGGAGGCATGCATACTCCATTGACACCTTCTATAAGCACAATTCATTGTCAACCTAGTAATGTCACTCTTGTCTATCACAAATTCACTTTGAGTTTTTATTGAGAAAGTTGCAAGGGCGTTCCTAAAGTCTAAAGCACCGGAAAAAGAGTTCCCTCTTTTGAAGAAGGATCATCTCTATTTTATTGCACATATGGTCTTTCCTCATCAGATGTCTCAGAATATCCCATGTCCATGTCCTCCTCCTCATCTTCACCTGCCTCAGCAAACATGCCTTCTAGTGGTGGAACATAATCATCATCCCCCTCATCTTTCTCCTTAGCCTTCTTCCTTGTAACAAACTATGGAAATAGCCTTTCATCCTCATCGTCAGTAGGCCAGTCATCATGTAGTCCCTCTTCAATGTAGGGATCATCAGATTCTCTGCTATTAGTGGGACCTACATGCCTAGGAACTTCTTCAGTAGGTGTTCCTGGTACCTGCATTGAGCTGGATCCTACTTCTCTAACTCTACTGCGAGATACTCTTTTTTCTACCCCTGGATTGGCTTCTCCCACCTCTACCTCTAGAAGTAGACTGTGATCTTGTTGCTTTTCTCTCTAGCTATCCTCTTTTCCTTTGTATGACACTAATTCAAGTTTTGCAAGGAAAGAATCATGTATTCGCAAACATGATCCTCATCTCATGATCACATTGGACAAGGACCCAAGCTGATTTAGCAATGTCATAGTACCTGAAGTCCACCGCATCATCTTCCCCATGGATATTTAGCGCATATGGCAGATCTAAACTGGTTAAACCTCCATTCATTGTCTGCAACAAAAGGAAATGAGAAGCCTGTATTGGCTGCTTTTGTTCCAACAGGACCTAGCAGTGTGGTTTTCATTCTACATTCCGTCCCAATTGCTATATCGGGATCAATCCTATGATAACCATGGAAAACACAAAGAGGAACAAGTGCCATGAGCAGTACGAAGTAGGTCAACAGATTAAACTACAAGGACAAATCCAACTACGAATGCCTTGAGGATGCGGCATATTTGGAATAAATAGCTTACCCTGCCGAAGAATGCCCCCCCCCCGAAGAATTCTTCTCTGGCTGCGGTGTGCTCCATGGTTGGCGGCCGCCACTAAAACCCCTGTCGCCCTCCATCATTTGTCCCCGTGGTACGTCTCCAACGTATCTACTTTTCCAAACACTTCTGCCCTTGTTTTGGACTCTAACTTGCATGATTTGAGTGAAACTAACCCGGACTGACGCTGTTTTCAGCAGAACTGCCATGATGTTGTTTTATGTGTAGAAAAGAAAAGTTCTCGGAATGTCCATAAAATCCACAGAGGCACTTTTTGGAAAATATAAAAAATACTGGCGAAAGAATCAAGACAAGGGGGCCCACACCCTGTCCACGAGCGTGGGGGGCGCGCCCCCTGTCTCGTGGGCCGCCTGGACCTCCACCGACCTCAAGTCCAACTCCATATATTCACGTTCAGGGAGAAAAAAATCAGAGAGAAAGTTTCATCACGTTTTACGATACGAAGCCACCGCCAAACCCTAATCTCTCTCGGGACGGCTGATTTGGAGTCCGTTTGGGGCTCCGGAGAGGGGGAGTCGTCACCCTCGTCCTCATCAATCATCCTCCATCAACAATTTCATGATGCTCACCGTCGTGCGTGAGTAATTCCATCGTAGGCTTGCTGGACGCTGATGGGTTGGATGAGATTTACCATGTAATCAAGTTAGTTTTGTTAGGGTTTGATCCCTAGTATCCACTATGTTCTGAGATTGATGTTGCTATGACTTTGCTATGCTTAATGCTTGTCACTAGGGCCTGAGTGCCATGATTTTAGATCTGAACCTATTATATTTTCATGAATATATGTGTGTTCTTGATCCTATCTTGCAAGTCTATAGTCACCTATTATGTGTTATGATCCGACAACCCCGAAGTGACAATAATCGGGATACTTTCGGTGATGACTTAGTTTGAGGAGTTCATGTATTCACTAAGTGCTAATGCTTTGTTCCGGTTCTCTATTAAAACGAGGCCTTAATATCCCTTAGTTTCCGCTAGGACCCCGCTGCCACGGGAGGGTAGGACAAAAGATGTCATGCAAGTTCTTTTCCATAAGCACGTATGACTATATACGGAGTACATGCCTACATTACATGGATGAACTGGAGCTAGTTCTGTGTCACCCTATGTTATGGCTATTACATGAGGAATCGCATCCGGCATAATTATCCATCACTGATCCATTGCCTACGAGCTTTTCACATATTGTTCTTCGCTTATTTACTTTTCCGTTGCTATTGTTACAATCACTACAAAACCCAAAAAACATTACCTTTGCTACCGTTACCTTTATAATCATACCACTTTTGCTACTAAATACTTCGCTACAGATACTAAGTTATCCAGGTGTGGTTGAATTGACAACTCAACTGCTAACACTCAAGAATATTCTTTGGCTCCCCTTGTGTCGAATCAATAAATTTGGGTTGAATAATTTACCCTCGAAAGCTGTTGTGATCCCATACACTTGTGGGTTATCAAGATTAAATATCTGGCGCCGTTGCCGGGGAGCATACTCTATTTTCTGAGTCACTTGGGATTTATATCTGTTGATCACTATGAAAAACTTGAAAGACGCGAAAACTACGATCTATCCCTCAACTACGAGGGGAGGTAAGGAACTGCCATCTAGCTGTGCACTAGATTCTCCTTCTGTTTTGAGTAAGCTTGCGACACCTAAACCTACTACTTCTATGTAACGCCCCGGATTCGTTGCGCCAGGTGTCCGCCAGTTATTCGCCGTAGTTGCCTTGTCATTTTCTTGCGTGTTGCATTTTATCATGTCATCATGTGCATCGCATTGGCATACGTGTTCGTCTCATGCATCCGAGCATTTTCCCCGTTGTCCGTTTTGCAATCCGGCACTCCTATGTCCTCCGGAGTCCCCCTTTCGTCTCTCATTGTGAGCGGGTTTCAAACGTTCTCGGAATGGACCGAGGTTTGCCAAGCGGCCTTGGTATAGCACCCGTAGACCGCCTGTCAAGTTTCGTGCCATTTGGAGGTTGTTTGGTACTCCAACGGTTAACCGGGTAACCATAAATGCCCTCTTTGTGTTGCAGCCCAACACCCCTTCCAAAGTGGCCCAAAACCAAGCAAACTCCCCTCCATGCTCTCGGTCATTCGATCACGATCGTGTGGGCGAAAACCGCACCTCATTTGGACTCTCCTAGCTCCCTCTACCTACAAAACTAGACCTCCCCCGAAATTTTCGGGTCATTCCACCCTAACCCTAGCCTTTCCTCTTCCTCCCGCAGCCGGACGCGTCCGCCCGCGCCGGACACGTCCGCGCCGCTGCCCGCAGCCACTCTCCTCGCGCCACCTGTCCCCACCGCCGTCCCACGCCGCCAGGCCCGTCGGGGCCCGGATCCGACCCACTGTGGGCCGAATCGGGCCCGCCCGAGCCCGAGCGCCCCGCCGCCGCATCCCCACTCCCTCGCGCGCCCCGCCGCCGACGCTGTACTCCGGCCGGCGTGCCCCGCCGCCGCGCCGTCGTGCCCTCCGTCGCCAGCCGCGCCCCCGTGCCCCGATCCACCCCGCCGCCGGCGCGCCATGGCCGCCCGCCCCGCCGGCATCTCCTCGCCGCCCTGCGCCGCCGCCCCGCCTCGGCTCCGCCCGGATCGGCGCCGCCCCGGCCCCGCGTCGCCGTCCCCGGCCTCTTCGGCCTCCTCCGCGCTGGATCCGGTCGCCGCCTCCCTCCGGCTTCCTCTCCCTCAACTCCGACGAGAAGACCGGCGAACCTCAAAGTCCGTGCCCAGATCCAGATTCGTTTTCGGAGGTTGACCCCGATTCCACCGTCTCTGTTATTTACATTATCATGCCATGTTCACCGCATCATAAATCCGGGCATACTGCTCCGTTTCGTGCGTGTAATATGTCAAATTGTTCGCCTCGGCGAGTACTTCATTTCATTCCATTGCATCATGTTCATTTGAGTTCATCTTGATGCCCGTAATGCTGTTGGAAGAGTGCTATGTGATGTTAATCTGCTGAAACTGTTATAACATGCACTTTTGTCATTTTTGCCATGATTGATGTGAGCATCTTATGACCTTGAGCCCTACATGAGTTTTGATATATGCTATGACATCTTTACAGGGGTGCCACCCATGTATTTTTGCGAGTTGTGTAGTGAGTGCATCAAGCTTGTTAAGTAGGGTACTTGCTGTTGCTGTTTGCTAGACAGATTCTGTTATATTTTGTTGCTATGTAAACCTGCTGCTACTAGTCATTCTATGCATAATCTGGAGATGTTCACTAAGGATGTTTTGTTATAACTGTTATGATCTATCCATTCATGCGCCTGGGTGCATTTATAGCCTTCTCTAGGCTGCTGTTTTCTTGCTCCAAAGTTGCTAAATAATGTTGTTGTCAGCCTGATTAACATTAAGTTCAATGTTTCCATGATTGTTGTTAGTGATCCAAGCATGCTATGAACTTGCTCTTGCCATGCTTAGCTTCTCAAACATGTCTTCTTACTGTTGGTTGCCTTACCATGCCATGTACTTCTCTGTGACGAGTGGTTCAAGCTCACCAACATGACTACTTATTGTTGTTCCTGCCATGTATGAATCTGTCTTATAACTTGCCATGTTTACATGGGTGTCATCATATTATTTGTGCCCTTTTGGCTCATGGTTAGTAAGGGACATTTGTTCTATGAGTTTAGTAGATTCATGTCAAGCCTTGGTTTGCCATGATAGCTTCCTGTAACATGTTGTTTGATAGCTCTAAACATTGCAACCTGATGTTATTCCTGCTAAGTCTGAAACTCTTATTATTTGCAATCTTTCCATGTCCTTTTGAGCATGTTCTAGTTGTTTCTGGAGATAGCTCAGTGTTCATGTTTTTCCATGCTTTACCTGTACTTCATGCCCATGCCTTTTGTTCTTATGTTAAGGTGCTGTAGCACATTGTTTTGATGCTTGCTAGATGCCTGGTTGCTGTTATGGACATTGTTATTATGTCTTGTATAGTGTATGTGTTGAACCATTGCTCCGTTTTGAGTGTGCTCTATATGAAACTTGCTTGATTTTGCATGTAGTTCCATATTATCATGTTGCATCCTTGTTTTGAGGTGTTTGCTTGATGTTTGAGTGCATTTTGCATCAATGCCATGCTTAACTTGTTTTGCTCATATCTTCTAGGCCGTAGCTCCGAACTAAATGAACTTTATATGTAACTTGACTAGAATCTCGTGTAGATCATCTTGGTGCATCTTAACTTGCTGTTTAACAACTTGAACATAAGGTTTATTCAGATCTGGACAAATTTCTAAATTTGCATATGAGGACTTACCAGAATTGTTATATGTTGTTTCCGGCCTCATTTAAACTTGCCTTAATGTGTTGTTCTTGTTTGCATTGTCTCTTGCCATGAGTAGCCTCATGTAGCTTTGTCATGCATCATGCTTGTTTGTGCATCATGTCTTGTTCATGTGTGGTGTGTTTACCATGTTGTGTGCTTCTTCTCGATAGTTCCCGTTTCGTTGCGATCGTGAGGATTCGTTCGTCTACGCTCGGTTCGTCTTCGTGGCTTCATCTTCATCATGGACTCGTTCTTCTTCCTTGCGGGATTTCAGGCAAGATGACCGCTACCCTGGATCTCACTACTATCATTTCTATGCTAGTTGCTTCGTTCTATCTCTATGCTGCGTTACCTATCATTTGTTCTTCAAGCCTCTCAAATTGCCATGAACCTCTAACCTTTGACACCCTTCCTAGCAAACCATTGTTTGGCTATGTTACCGCTTTGCTCAGCCCCTCTTATAGCGTTGTTAGTTGCAGGTGAAGTTGAAGATTGCTCCATGGCGGACAGGGTTATGTTCGGATATCACAATATCTCTTTTATATTATTAATGCATCTATATACTTGGTAAAGGGTGGAAGGCTCGGCCTTATGCCTGGTGTTTTGTTCCACTCTTGCCACCCTAGTTTCCTCATACCGGTGTTATGTTCCCGGATTTTGCGTTCCTTACGCGGTCGGGTGATTTATGGGACTCCCTTGACTGTTCGCTTTGAATAAAACTCCTCCAGCAAGGCCCAACCTTGGTTTTACCATTTGCCTCACCTAGCCCTTTTTCCCTTGGCAGTCGCGCTCTCGAGGGTCATCTTATTTTTACCCCCCCGGGCCAGTACTCGTCGTGAGTGTTGGTCCAAACCGTCAGCCGCCGGTGGCCACCAGGGGCAACTCTGGGCTCGCCTACCGGAAGTTTGGACAATCCGGTGTGCCCTGAGAACGAGATATGTGCAGCTCCTATTAGGATTTGTCGGCACATTCGGGCGGCTTTGCTGGTCTTGTTTTCCGATTGTCGAAATGTCTTGTAAACCGGGATTCCGAGACTGATCGGGTCTTCCTGGGAGAAGGTATATCCTTCGTTGATCGCGAGAGCTTATCATGGGCTAAGTTGGGACACCCCTGTAGGGTATTATCTTTCGAAAGCCGTGCCTGCGGTTATGTGGCAGATGGGAATTTGTTAATGTCTGGTTGTAGATAACTTGACACCGGATCCGAATTAAAACGCATCAACTGTGTGTGTAGCCGTGATGGTCTCTTCTTGGCGGAGTCCGGGAAGTGAACACGGTCTTTGGGTTATGTTTGACGTAAGTAGGAGCTCAGGATCACCTCTTGATCATTGCTAGCTTCACTACCGTTCCTTTGCTTCTCTTCTCACTCTTATTTGCGTATGTTAGCCACCATATCATGCTTAGTCGCTGCTGCAACCTCACCACTTTACCCCTTCCTTTCCCATTAAGTTTTGCTAGTCTTGATACCCATGGTAATGGGATTGCTGAGTCCTCGTGGCTCACAGATTACTACAACAACAGTTGCAGGTACAGGTTATGCGATGATCTTGACATGAGAGCGATGCCTGCTTGTTTTGGAGTCCTTCTTCTGCTTCTTCTTTCGATCAGGCGATAGGTTCCAGGTCGGCAGCCTGGGCTAGCAGGGTGGATGTTGTTTGAGTTTCTGTTTGTGTTCCATCCGTAGTTGGATGTTGATCTATTGTAAGATGATGTTGTATTCGTGTGGCATTGTATGCCTTATGTATGTATCCCCATCTATTATGTAATGTTGATGTAATGATATCCACCTTGCAAAAGTGTTTCAATATGCGGGTCTATCCTTGGTGGGACCTTCGAGTTCCTTTTGGATAGGGTCGCATATTGGGCGTGACATTCTATGAATTTTGATATGTCGCATGTTATTGATGATGCCACTTCTGCTATGCATGATACTTATGATGAAACTAGTTTTGTGTGTGATACTACTTTGCCATTAGGTGAATTTCTTGATGAACAACTTGCTAGAGTTAGGGGGAATGAAATTATTAAAGATGCTATTATTGATGATAGTGATGATGAAAATTCCCACAATGATTATGAATTGCCTGTTGTTCCTGAGGGTTATGTCATGAATGAGGATGCTGCTAGAGCTATCTTTGCTTGCAATGACAGATATGATCTTAAGAAATTGTTAGCTAAATGGAAGCAACAGTCTCTTAATGCTAGAATGAAACCTGACCCTGCTTTTGCTACTTCACCTATCTGTGTTACTGATAAGGATTATGAATTCTCTGTTGATTCTGAGATTATTACTTTGGTTGAATCTGATCCTTTTTATCGCCTTGAACCTGAAACTGTTGTGGCACGTCTTACCAAGTTGAATGATATAGCTACCCTGTTTACTCATGATGATAAATCTCGCTATTTTTATATCCTTAAGATATTTCCGTTCTCATAAAAGGGTGATGCTAAGTGTCGGTGTCAAAACCGGCGGATCTCGGGTAGGGGGTCCCGAACTGTGCGTCTAGGCGGATGGTAACAAGAGACGAGGGACACAATGTTTTACCCAGGTTCGGGCCCTCTCGATGGAGGTAAAACCCTACGTCCTACTTGATTAATATTGATGATATGGGTAGTACAAGAGTGGATCTACCACGAGATCAAGGAGGCTAAACCATAGAAGCTAGCCTATGGTATGATTGTTGTTATGTATGTTGTCCTACGGACTAAAACACTCTGGTTTATATAGACACCGGAGGAGGCTAGGGTTACACAGAGTCGGTTACAATGGTAGGAGATCTACATATCCGTATTGCCAAGCTTGCCTTGCACGCCAAGGAAAGTCCCATCCGGACACGGGACGGAGTCTTCAATCTTGTATCTTCATAGTCTTGGAGTCCGACGGATAATGATAGTCCGGCTGTCCGGACACCCCCTAGTCCCGGACTCCCTCAGTAGCCCCCGAAGCAGGCTTCAATGACGATAAGTCCAGCGTGTTTATAGTCTTCGGCGTTGCAAGGCGGGTTCTCCCTTCAAATTCCATGTACCTGCCGAACAGTGTCCGGCTTCATCTTGAATACTGTGTTCCTCAGCTTCTACGCCAAATAATGGCCTTCTTCCATGCGTCGCACGAATGCAAAAAGCCAGGGTGTCTTTTGCATTTCACCCCCTAATTGTGCGAGTCATCCGCCTATAAAAGAGGCAAGAATCCAGATCCAAACCACACCATCTTCCTCCCGCGAATACTCATCGAAGCGCCTTCGACCTAGAAATCCATTCCATCATGGATCGTCGACGCGGCTCTTCTTCACGCGCTCCTAGCCCACCGCCGGGGAATTGGAGGAGGTGCCCTATTTCGCACAACGAGCTAGTGAAGCTCCAAACGGGGGGATTTCTCCCTCCGGCCTTCATGGTGCCAGTCCGGGCCGGACTGGTTACTTATCAAGGTGGGAGGTAGGCGGAGGACACTCCAAGCCCCAACAAAGGGGGAGCGAGTATGCTTTGTCCCCTATCTGATAAGGGGACTCGAATTTCCAATACATCCGTTCCTCTGCGGGCTCCTGAAGTTCTACAGACTCCAGCTCCATCACCTCACGCCCGCTTCTGTCCTGCATATCGCGGGCTACGTAGCTCTTTGTGAGCTATTCCTGGGCATCGAGCCCCATTTTGCATTGTGGAAGAGGCTATTTTGCCTCGTACCCCGTTCTCACGGGGGGTCCATATATCAAGTGGGCGGTGCCGAAATATGGCGCATCGTCGGGACCGCGTACCTATCCGGTACTCCCAAGAAGGCATCCGAAGACTGGCCCTAGGAGTGGTTTTATATAGGAGACGCTCCGCTGCCAGACCCAGTCCGGATCGGCCTCCTGGAGTTTAGTGCTGCTCCCTTGAAGAAACGCCTCAGCTGGCGCCCGCGGAGCCCCCGATTGGAGGAAAACAAGAGCGTCCATTACTTGATGGGCCGGATAAGATTAATGGCTCATTCCGGCTTGACCATGATTGGAGTCATGGCGACATGTATCAAGCGAGGGGTACAACCACTGCAATACAGAGGCCACCCCATGTGGGATTTCAACGGGGAAGACGATGCCACCCGGTACGGCCGCAAAGGGCCGGATTCGACTGAGGATCTGATAAAGATCCTGTCCAGCCTGTACAAGGGGGAGAAGGAGGACTTCCTTCGAACAAACCCTTTGAATGGGTTTTCCATGATCAACCCTAGAGGATGGGTAAGTGAACACCTTAAAGGGCTCAACCCATGCTTTCGAAGTTTAAGCTTCTTACATTATGTCTTCGGCGCAGGATCTACGCCGGACTGTGGAGGACATGGTGAGTCCTGCTCTGCAACCCGAGGATCCAGAAGGATCCCTGGATCCGGCCTCCGAAGAGGACCCGGACCTCGAGGTGGAGCTGATCGACGGGGTGTTTCACCAGCTTAGCATAGATAATGCCTTGGTTTCCATTACGGTGGAGTACCCCGGACTAAGTCTGGCTTCCCAGGTGACCGTGGCCGAAGTCCGGACACCATTATCTCTTCTCTGTCTATTTCTAACCCTCGCGAACGACGGTATTTCGCAGGAAGTGGCTTTACGGCAGGAAGCCGAGCCCGCGGCGGCTGGCCAACAGAGGCCAATCCGGACCAGCAGGCGGAAAAGGAGCGCGGTGCGGGCGGAAATGTCGCCTCAAAGGTATAGCTCGTATTTGAATTTTCAGAGCAACGTTCCGAGGAAACGTCTGAGTGCTCATGATCTTTGTAGGAGAAAAAGCGCTCGCCGGAATGCGAGCGCAGGAATTGCCGATCCGACCAACACCGGCCAGGCTCCAGCGCCCGGCCTGGAGGGGGAGGCAAGCGCAAGACGCGAGCCGGATCCTTCTCCAACGGAGTATACCGACAGACTGTCCGCCACCAAGTCTGCGGTGGAGAGCGCCATGAACCATAGGCACCGCCGGATAGTTTTTCGTGAAGCGTGCTTTTCGCCTGAGGCATTGGATGCCTTTAACGCAGGGGACGCGCATCTCCGTGCCGCTCAAAATGGTTTTACCAGAGCCACGGAGCAGTATGTGAAAGACACACGGGTAAGGGAATTTCAATGGTTGTATATACTAGTAGCCCCCGAGACTTAAAGTAGTTATGCTAACTGATTTAAGGATCATTTGAAAATGCAGGCACTTACCAAGAAGAACGCCCAGCTGTCTCGGGAGCTGCAAGATTGCAAGGCCCAACTTGAGGCCGCACTTGCTGCCACGGGAGGAGACGCAAAGACCCCTCCTGGTAACACATTTTTATTAATAAATATAAGCACTGTGTGGCCTACGCGCGAGTCTAATAATGACATTGCAGGTGCCGCTGGACAAGATCCGGACAGGCAAGCATTGCTGCGCCAGCTAAAGGCCGGCGAGAGTGTGCTGAATAGGGTTCAGCAGGAAAGGAACAAGCTCCAAGATGCCAACGCCAAGCTCGGAGAAGAGCTGAAAGGCGCTCAGGCCGAGCTGTCCGGCTCCGTTAAGGAGAATCAGCGGCTTCGTCGCGGCATTTATAGTAAATGCTTGAGCGAACTTTTTTGAAAAGAAGAGTTCGGTGAGGAAGTATTTTGACATGATATGTCTTGTAGGTATACTCATGGGTCGTCCTGCAGAGGAGATGCCCATATCAACGGGTGATCAACTTCCCGAACTGTTGCAGCTACTCGAACGATTTCGGCAGGCAATGAGCGGCGTCGTTCAGGCTTTATGGCCATCCCTCACCCTACCCGAGGGCCTCGGGGAGCTTGCGGAGAAGCTGCAGGGAGTGCGGCAGCACTTCCGTTTGTGGAAGATTTCGGCTTGCCGCCAAGGTGCCAGGGAGGCTTGGGCCATGGTGAAGACGCGGTACAAGAAGGCGGATCCCAACCACATGGCCGAAGTTGGACCGGTGGGGCCCGACGGGAAGGAGATCCCTGTGAGTTTAGTATACAGCCAAGTAGAGTTGGCTGCCAAATTTTCCTAACGGGACTGTAAACTAGACAGCCTGTTAGACGGGATTGAGGAGGAATACAATCAATAAATTTGACAATGTGAAATGCCTTCTAGCCGGATTGTAGATCGTTTGTCTTTGCCGACCTTTTCGCTTCATCCTCGGGACCCTAGAGTCCGGAGTGTATCCCAATACCTCTTTGGTTAAGAAACAACCATGGTATGCATGGAGACCAGGCGTAGGGGTCATTAGTGCTTTATCAGACAAGTGCCCAACTAGTTATGTTATATTACATGGTTAGTAAGAAACATCTTCCAGGGAGAATAGTTTCGTTAAGGGTTCCTTTCCCTGGGAGGCATGCCCTAAAGTGCATGTCCGGACTGCGAAAAAAGCAGAAAAACATCTGGGGGTAGATAAATAAGTAGGTAAAAAGTCATCTTTCAAGTCACCTACCGAATATTCCCTTAAGAACGCTAGCTTTCGGCTTCACCCAGTCTGAGGTACACATCCGGCTGACCCGGCAGTAACAATCGCAGAGGTGCTCCCTTTACCTCCTAGCCGAATAATCGGGAACGTAGGGGTAAGCACAGGAGCTAGGCAACCCAGCTTGGCCAAAACTTAAGTCATATCGATGCATATAATGGCGAGTAAAAGGTACATGCGGAAGCTTGACACATGTGTTGGGTATGAAACCCGTATAATTAAGCTTCTGTAAAAGAAGCCCCCAGGAATAATGAGTGCGGATGGCACATCATGCTTATGCAAAAAAGATGCGAAAATAGGCCCGTAAGGGCTTTTAAATAAAAAGGCATAAAAAGAGAAATGAAAGACAGCCGAAGTGTAAAAGTTTAGACTGGGGAAGGGGACGAACTCTTAGTCCGGCGCTAGGCATAGAATCGTCGGAGGCGGGCTGCGTTCCATGGGTTCGGCTCGAGTCGGTTATCTGACGCGTTTCGTAGACGGTATGCTCCACCGGTCAGGACTTGATCGATAATGAAGGGACCCTCCCATTTGGGCTTGAGCTTGTCCTTTTTCTTGTCCGGCAGGCGTAGAACTAGTTCGCCAACGTTGTAAGTCTTGGCCAGTACTTCTCTACTTTGATATCTTCGGGCCTGCTGCTGATAAAATGCGGAACGAGCCTTTGCGACGTCACGTTCTTCCTCCAATGTGTCCAAGCTGTCCTGCCGATGAAGCTCGGCCTCTCTTTCCTCATACATGCGCACTCGAGGTGAGTCATGAATAATGTCACAGGGCAAGACTGCCTCTGCGCCGTATACCATAAAAAATGGTGTGAATCCGGTAGTACGGTTAGGCGTTGTCCGCAGCCCCCAGAGTACGGAGTCGATCTCCTCGAACCATTGTGTGTCGGATTTAGTAAGTGACCTTACTAGTCTGGGTTTCATGCCGCTCATTATTAGACCATTTGCTCTTTCCACTTGATCGTTGGTTTGAGGGTGATAGACTTAAGCGTAGTCGAGCTTGATGCCCATATTTTTGCACCATGACTTAACCTCGTCGGCTGTGAAGTTCGTGCCGTTGTCGGTGATGATGCTGTGGGGGACTCCGTAACGGTGTACCACCCCTGATATAAAGTCTATCACTGGTCCGGACTCTGCCGTTTTGACCGGTTTGGCCTCTATCCATTTGGTGAATTTATCCACCATGACCAATAGGTACCTTTGCTTGTGGGTTCCCCCTCTAAGGGGTCCAACCATGTCAAGCCCCCAGACCGCGAACGGCCAGGTAATGGGTATGGTCTTGAGAGCGGTGGGTGGCATATGGCTCTGATTAGCCAAGAGCTGACAACCAACGCATCGCTGGACCAAGTCCTGCGTGTCTGCCCGGGCCGTCGGCCAATAAAATCCTGTACGGAATGCCTTTCCTACAAGGGTCCGGGCTGCTGCGTGGTGTCCGCCTAGTCCGGCATGAATTTCAGCCAGGAGGTTCCGCCCTTCTTCTTCGGAGATACACCTCTGAAGGACTCCGGTGGTACTTTTCTTATAAAGTTCTCCCTCATGGACCTTGTAGGCCTTCGATCGCCGGACTATGCAGTGGGCCTCATTTTGGTCTTCGGGAAGTTCCTGCCTAAGTAAGTAGGCTAGGAAAGGTTCTGTCCACGCGGCGATTACTGCCATTATGACGTGGGCTGAGGGTGTTATGTCATCTGCCGAATCACCGGTTGGTGCGGTTTTCTCCGGTTTGTCACTACCGGGCTCCTCTTCCCATAGTACGGATGGCTTGAAGAGCCGTTCCAGGAAGATATTAGGAGGGACGGCATCACGCTTCACACCGATGCGTGCTAGTACATCAGCCGCCTGGTTATTATCTTAAGCTATGTGATGGAATTCCAGTCCTTCAAACCGAGCTGACATTTTTAGGACAGCGTTGCGATATGCTGCCATTTTTCGGATCCTTGCCGTCAAAGTCTCCATTTATTTGGGATATTGCAAGGTTTGAATCCCCGCGCACCTCTAGGCGTTGAATGCCCATGGAGACTGCCATCCGGAGACCATGTAACAGGGCCTCGTATTCGGCTGCATTGTTGGAGTCCGTGTACATTATTTGAAGTACATACTGGACTGTATCTCCGGTTGGGGACGTCAGTACGATGCCAGCCCCTAGTCCGGCCAACATTTTGGAGCCGTCGAAATGCATAGTCCAGTTGGAGTATGCGCCGTACTCTTTAGGGAGTTCAGCTTCGGTCCATTCGGCGACGAAGTCAGCCAAAACTTGTGACTTTATAGCTCGCCGAGGTTTGTAAGTTATGTCGAATGGTAGGAGCTCAATGGCCCATTTTGCAATCCTGCCCGTTGCGTCGCGGTTTTTTGTAATGTCATTGAGTGGTACCTCAGAGGCCACTGTTATCGAACACTCTTGGAAGTAGTGCCGGAGCTTTTGGGACGCCATGAACACCGCATATGCTATCTTCTGATAGTGCGGCTAACGGGATTTGCAGGGGGTTAACACAGTGGATACATAATACACTGGTTTTTGAAGAGGGAATTTATGCCCTTCTGTCACTCGTTCGACGACGAGGACCGCGCTTACAACTTGATGCGTTGCTGCGATGTATAACAACATTGGTTCGCCCAGGGTGGGCGCAGCCAGGACCGGATTTGTTGCCAATATGGCCTTTATTTCTTCGATTCCGGCAGTGGCAGCATCCGTCCACTCAAAGTGTTCGGTGCGCCTGAGGAGGCGATAGAGGGGCAACGCTTTTTCTCCTAGACGGGAGATAAAGCGGCTTAAGGCTGCCATGCATCCTGTAAATTTTTGTATTTGTTTGAGGTCTTTTGGAATATCCAACTGTGACAGAGCTCGGATTTTAGCCGGATTTGCTTCAATTCCTCTATCGGATACAATGAAGCCCAGCAGCTTTCCGGCTGGTACGCCGAAAATGCATTTTTTCGGATTCAGCTTGATGTCGTATGCTCTGAGGTTGTCGAATGTGAGCCTCAAATCGTCTACTAAAGTTTCGACATGTTTTGTTTTGACGACTACGTCGTCTAGGTATGCCTCGACTATTTTGCCGATCTGGGTGGCCAGACATGTTTGAATCATGCGCTGATATGTTGCGCCGGCATTTTTAAGTCCGAAGGGCATCGTGTTGAAGCAGAATGGTCCATATGGAGTGATGAATGCCGTTGCGTCTTGGTCTGCTTCCGCCATCTTGATTTGATGATAGCCAGAGTATGCGTCCAGGAAGCACAACGAATCGTGCCCTGCTGTAGCATCGATAATTTGATCGATGCGGGGGAGAGGGAAGGGATCCTTTGGGCAAGCCTTATTGACATCTTTAAAATCGACACAGAGGCGCCAGGATTTATCCTTCTTTGGTACCATCACCAGGTTAGCTAGCCAGTCTGGATGTTTGATATCTCTAATGAATCCGGCTTCCAATAGTTTGGCTAGCTCTTCTCCCATTGCCTGTCTTTTGGGTTCGGAAAATCGTCGAAGAGCCTGTTTGACTGGCTTAAATCCTTTTAGGATGTTTAGGCTGTGTTCTGCCAACCTGCGTGGGATTCCGGGCATGTCCGAAGGATGCCAGGCAAAGATATCCCAATTTTCCCGAAGGAATTCGCGCAGTGCGGCGTCTATTTCGGGGTTCAATTCTGCCCCGATGGAGGCCGTCTTTGTTGGGTCTGTTGGATGGACCTGGAATTTTATTATCTCATCTGCTGGTTTGAAGGAGGTGGACTTGGATCTTTTATCGAGTATCACATCGTCCCTGTTCACCGTAGAGCGCAGCGCGGTTAGTTTTTCTGCCGCTAAGGCTTCGGATAGTACCTCGAGGGCTAGTGTGGCTGTCTTGTTTTCGGCGCGGAGTGCTATGTCTGGATCACTAGCGAGAGTGATTACCCGCTGGGCCCAGCCATTTTGAGCTTCAAGTACCCGTAATGAGGTACTGCTTGAAAAATTGTGAATGCCTCTCGTCCTAATATGGCGTGATACCCGCTGCTGAACGGCGCCACCTGGAACGTGACTTCTTCGGATCTGTAATTGTCCGGAGAGCCGAACACCACATCGAGTGTGATTTTTCCGGTGCAGCGCGCTTCCCGGCTAGGGATTATTCCTCTAAAGGTTGTGCTACTTTGCTCAATACGGCTCCAATCGATTTCCATTTTTCGCAGAGTTTCCTCGTAAATGAGGTTTAGTCTGCTGCCGCCATCCATGAGGACTTTTGTCAGTCGAAAGCCGTCCACTATGGGACTGAGTACCAGTGCGGCTGGAGCTCTGGTTGTTTGGAATTTAGGCTCGTCGCTGGCGTTGAAGGTAATAGCTGTGTCGCTCCATGGATTTGCTGTTGCTACTTGGTAGACTTCGGCGAGTTCGCGGATTGTTCGCTTTCGCATATTTTTTGATGCGAAGGTCTCGAAGACTGTTGATACCCTGCTGGTATTGTTGGAGTGGTTTCCCGGAGCTAGAAGCTCTTCGCCACTTTTGGCCACCTGCCGTAATATCCAACATGCTCGAAGGCTATGTGTTGGGATGGCCCCCTGTGTACTATGAAGCTTACAGGATCCATTGAGCCATCCCTCCAGTACGGTTCCATTTCCCTTATTGGGTTTTTATTTTTTCGTTTTTTGCATCTGGGGCCTGAGTGTAAGGCGCCCTTTTGATGCGGACTGGGTTTGGGGCCGGATTATCCCAAAATTGATTTTCGGTTTTCCGGAAGCTCTCCATCGCACAGTACTTCCGTACTATGGATGCCAGATCGGTGAAGCGCGTAATTTTGCGGCGATCAATGGCGTTGAGTATTCCCTTGTCCGTGCAGTTATTGCAGAAGATTGATATTGCGTTTTCCTCTCGGCAGTCCTTTATCCTGTCCATAACCAGGAGGAATCTGGCCCAGTAGTGATGTACTGTTTCAGCAGGCTCTTGCCGTATTAGAGATAGATCGCATATGTCTGGGCGGGTGGGTCAAATAAAATCCGGATCCCTTCCCATCTTGGGGCTCAAAGGCCGAGGGGTTTCCGAATTCGGAGGCTTGGTTTGCTGGACACAATCCAGCGAGTCCGGGGCGATGCATGATTTTAAGTTCAATGCTCGATCGAAGTCGGTCCCTCCGCGGGGATCCGGCATGGAGGGTTCAGGAATCCGGACACGAATTGTTTTCAACACAGGCAAAGAGTTGCCGTATTGCTCCTCTAGCACTGCGATGTGGTGGGTGGCCTGGGGAGAGTTAATCTCTCTCAGATCGGTTTTAAGCCCAATCTGGTTGTAGTCCGTAGCGACTCCCAGGGCAGCGATGCGATCCAAGAGCTCATTAACAGACGAGAGCTCTATTGGGTCCAACTGTTCGGCAGCTTTAGGGCTGACGCGAAGATTGCTTCTAACGACTTGCGAAGTCATTGTCGAAGTGGCGGCCGGACAGGCGGTCATAAGAAAACCACCAAGCCGGATAGTTTGGCCGGCGGCTAAGGCCCCTTCGGCGAAAACACCGTCTTTGAAGACGGGTGGAGGCATCCACTCTATCGGTGACGACACAGAGGAACTCTCAATGAAAGCACCAATGTCGGTGTCAAAACCGGCGGATCTCGGGTAGGGGGTCCCGAACTGTGCGTCTAGGCGGATGGTAACAAGAGACGAGGGACACGATGTTTTACCCAAGTTCGGGCCCTCTCGATGGAGGTAAAACCCTACGTCTTGCTTGATTAATATTGATGATATGGGTAGTACAAGAGTGGATCTACCACGAGATCAAGGAGGCTAAACCCTAGAAGCTAGCCTATGGTATGATTGTTGTAATGTATGTTGTCCTACAGACTAAAACCCTCCAGTTTATATAGACACCGGAGGAGGCTAGGTTTACACAGAGTCGGTTACAATGCTAGGAGATCTACATATCCGTATTGCCAAGCTTGCCCTCCATGCCAAGGAAAGTCCCATCTGGACACGGGACGGAGTCTTCAATCTTGTATCTTCGTAGTCTTGGAGTCCGGCGGATAATGATAGTCCGGCTGTCCGGACACCCCCTAGTCCAGGACTCCCTCACTAAGACTTGGCATAATTCTCTTGCTCCTGGTTGTGTGCGTAGTCCCCATGATATGATTTATTACTTCTCTGCTAAATATTTCCCTGCTCATAAGAAACAAGCTGCCTTGCGGGAAATATATAATTTTGTGCAAATCGAAGAAGAGAGTCTCACACAAGCTTGGGGGAGGCTTCTACGATTACTTAATGCTTTGCCTGATCATCCTCTTAAGAAAAATGAAATACTTGATATCTTTTATAATGGACTAACCGATGCTTCCAAGGACCACTTGGATATTTGTGTTGGTTGTGTTTTCAGGGAAAGAATAGTCGACGAAGCTGAATTACTATTGAATAATATCTTGACTAATGAAAATAATTGGACTCTTCCTGAGCCAATTCCTGAGGCAATTCCAGAACCAATTGAGCCAACTCCTAAGCCTATTCCTAAACCCACTCCGAAGAAGAGAGGTGTTTTATTTCTCAGTCTTGAAGATATGCAAGAGGCAAAGTAATCAATGAAAGAAAAAGGTATTAAAGCTGAAGATGTTAAGAATTTACCTCGTATCAAAGAAATACATGGTCTTAATATACCGCCTGTCGAAGAACCACATTGTCTTGATAACCCGACACAGGTAGTAAAGGTAAATTCTCTCTATAGATAAATATAAAGTTGAAATTCCCTCTACTAAATTTCATAGCCCATGCTTAGATGAATTTGATAACTTTATGGCTAGACAAGAAAGTTTCAATGCTTATGTTGGTAGAGAGTTAAAGAATAATGCTTTCGAGATAGGACGCGTGAGCAATAATATGGCTAGAGTTAAAGGTGAACTCAAACTCGTTAGCAAATATGCTTCTATGGTTGCTACTGAAGCTGAGCAAGTACTTAAAGCTCAAAATGATTTGCTTGATGAATTAAATAATAAAAATGACTTTGCTGTTAGAGTGGCTATAGAACTAGTAGAATGACTCAGGAACCTTTGTATCCTGAAGGCCACCCTAAGAGAATTGAGCAAGATTCTGAGAGAAATAATTTAGAGGCACCTAGTTCTTCTAAAAAGAAGAAAAAAGAAAAACGATAGAACTTTCCATGCTTCTAGTGAACCTACTGTAGACACACCTGAGAATCCCAATGATATATCTATCTCTGATGCTGAAACACAATCAGGTGATGAACATGAACCTAGTGATAATGTTAATGATAATCTTCATGTTGATACTCAACCTAGCAAAAACAATGATGTAGAGATTGAACCTGCTGTTGATCTTGATAACCCACAATCAAAAAATCAACATTATGATAAGAAAGATTTTGTTGCTAGGAAGCACGGTAGAGAAAGAGAACCATGGGTTCAGAAACCCATGCCCTTTCCTCCTAAACCATCCAAGACAAAGGATGATGAGTATTTTGAGTGCTTTGCTGAAATGATTAGACCTATTTTCTTACGTATGCGCTTAACTGATATGCTGAAAGTAAATCCTTATGCTAAGTATATGAAGGATATCATTACAAATAAAAGAAATATACCGGAAGCTGAAATTTCCACCATGATTGCTAATTACAATTTTAAGGGTGGAATACCAAAGAAAGTTGGAGATCCGGGTGTGCTAACTATACCATGCTCCATTAAAATAAATTATGTTATAACTGCTTTATGTGATCTTGGAGCCGATGTTAGTGTTATGCCTCTCTCTTTATATCATAGACTTGAATTGAATAAGTTGACAGCTACTGAAATATCTTTGCAAATGGCTGATAAATCAACTGCTATACCTGTCGGTATTTGTGAGGATGTGCCTGTTGTGGTTGCAATGTCACTATCTTAACGGACTTTGTTATTCTTGATATTACCGAGGATGATAGTATGTCGATTATCCTTGGTAGACCTTTTCGGAATACTGCAGGGGCTGTTATTGATTGCAACAAAGGCAATGTCACTTTTCATGTTAATGGTAATGAGCATACGGTAAACTTTGCGAGGAAACAATCTCAAGTTCATAGCATCAATTCTATTGGAAAAGTTCCAACTATCATTATTGGAGGTTTTGAATTTCCTCTCCCTACTGTCAAGAAAAAGTATGATATTCTTATTGTTGGCGATTTTCAGATCCCCATTGAGGTAACTTAGTGTTATTCGAAATTTCTTTGGTTCCATGTGTTGGGGAACATAGTAATTTCAAAAAATTTCCTATGCACACGCAAGATCATGGTGATGTATAGCAACGAGAGGGGGAGTGTATCTTCATACCCTTGAAGATCGCTAAGCGGAAGCGTTTATCAACGGGGTTGATGTAGTCGTACGTCTTCACAATCCGACCGATCCAAGTACCGAACGCACGGCACCTCCGAGTTCTGCACATGTTCAGCTCGATGACGTCCTCGCCTTCTCGATCCAGCAAGACGGGCGAAGTAGTAGATGAGTTCCGGCAGCACGACGGCGTGGTGATGGTGTTGGTGAAGAACAATCTCTGCAGGGCTTCGCCTAAGCACTACGGAATTTATGACGGAGGATAAACTAGAGGGGACGGGGTTGCCGGCACACGGCTTGTGTTTCTTGATGTGTCTTTGGTGCTAGCCCTACCCCTCTATTTATATGTTGAACCCTGGGGTCGAAACTTGGAGCAAATGCCTCCTCAAAGTCGGTTTTGCCCGACAGGCAAGAGTCCTACACGGACTCCAGGGCTAGACGCCAGGGTTCCCGGCGTCTACCCCCTAGACGCCAGGGTTCCTGGCGTCTAGCCTCTGGTCTCCGCCAAACTTCCTTTTGCACTTTCCAAAAGCCTCGTGGGCTTTCCCCTTTGGCCCAAATAACGTGTTCTTGTACTCAAACATTTCGGAAAACATCCGGAACCTCTTCTGGTGAATTCCGGAACCCTTCCGGAGATCAAATACTATTATCCCATATATCAAACTTTATCTCCGGACCATTCCGAAGTTCCTCGTCATGTCCATGATCTCATCCGGGACTCCGAACAACATTTGGTTACCAACATGCATAACTCATATAATACTATATCGTCAACGAAACGTTAAGCGTGCGGATCCTACGGGTTCGAGAACTATGTAGACATGACCGAGACACATTTCTGGTTAATAACCAATAGCGGGACCTGGATGCCCATATTGGCTCCCACATATTCTACGAAGATCTTTATCGGTCAAACCGCATAACAACATATGTTGTTCCCTTTGTCATCGGTATGTTACTTACCCGAGATTCGATCGTCGGTATCCAATACCTAGTTCAATCTCGTTACCGGCAAGTCTCTTTACTCGTTCCGTAATACATCATCTCGCAACTAACTCATTAGTTGTAATGCTTGCAAGGCTTAAGTTATGTGCATTACCGAGAGGGCCCAGAGATACCTCTCCGACATTCAGAGTGACCAATCCTAATCTCGAAATACGCCAACCCAACAAGTACCTTTGGAGACACCTGTAGAGCACCTTTATAATCACCCAGTTACGTTGTGACTTTTGGTAGAACACAAAGTGTTCCTCCGGTAAACGGGAGTTGCATAATCTCATAGTCATAGGAACATGTATAAGTCATGAAGAAAGCAATAGCAACATACTAAACGATCGGGTGCTAAGCTAACGGAATGGGTCATGTCAATCAGATCATTCAACTAATGATGTGATCTCGTTAATCAAATAACAACTCTTTGTTTATGGTTAGGAAACATAACCATCTTTGATTAACAAGCTAGTCAGGTAGAGGCATACTAGTGACACTCTGTTTGTCTATATATTCACACATGTATTATGTTTCCGGTTAATACAATTCTAGCATGAATAATAAACATTTATCATGATATAAGGAAATAAATAATAACTTTATTATTGCCTCTAGGGCATATTTCCTTCACCATGTTATTCGGAATGAGTTTGTTAATAAGACTTGATCAACCTTGTTAGTGGATTCATTTTGATGATCACGAGATGGATGAAACTAGAAGGCACAACCTTCTGTACCCTCTTTTTACTTTCTGTTATTTAGAATAAATAAAGAAAAAATGGTATTATCCATCTGTTTTCTGAATTATCTGTGCAATAAAAATATCCCGAAAATAAAAGTGCTCCAAAAGCCCTGCAAATTTAGTATGATTTTTATGGCATATTTGAGGATTTTAGGCACTGAAATCACTGCAGGAGGGGCAAGCACCAGGCCACGAGACTAGAGGGCGCGCCCACCCCACCTGGGCGCACCCCCTATCTCGTGGGCCCCTGGTGGCCCCCCTCCACTTATGCCAGCACCCACACACTTCATCTTCTACCCAAAAAAAATCCCCATCCAGCTCAAGCACGAGTTCTAGCTCATTTTGCTGCGATTTTCGATCTTCTTGCTCAAAGCCCCATTCACAAAACTGCTTTGGGAGATTGTTGTTTGGTATGTGACTCCTCCATTGGTGCAATTAGTTTTTGTTCTAGTGCTTTATTCATTGCAAAATTTTGCTGCATAGGTGACCATGTTCTTGAGCTTGCATGTTAAATTTATGAGGTCCCAAGCAATTCGAATGCATGATATAGGCTCTAGGCACTTGTAGGAGTAGTTGCTACCAATCTTGTTTAGATTTATTCCTTTTTTTTGAAGTTACTAAAATTTCAGAAATTTTTCAGAAAGGGCCCAGGATTGCTATACGTGAGCAAGATGTTGAATTGCCGAGGGACGCGAATGTACGAGCTTGTGAGTGGCCATCTGATGATTTTATGGTCGAAGCAGGCTTTAAGGAGGAATTTGACGCGTATGTGTGTAATGCTGAGCTGGAGGACTTCTTACAAGATAAGTGTCCTCAGTACTATCAATTGACTGATTCCTTTGTGCGGAGGTTTAAATATAACTCTACGCGTAATTCTCCTAGTGTCCTTTTTGATATTTATGATACATCTTATACCATGGACTAAGAGGATTTTACAACTGCTTGCAAACTCCCACAGTGGGATAATATTAATGATCCTCACAAATCTGAATTTAGAGATTTCCTTCCTAGTATTACTACGGGAGAATCCAGGGACATAGCACAAGCTACCATATGGAGCATTCATTTTCCTGCTATACATTATTTTGCTCTCTTCATTGATAGATGGATTAACAGTAAAGATGAAGCATGTCACATGTGTGTCCCTGATCTGTGTGTCCTCAAGAGTGTTGCGTTAGGATATAAAGGTTATAACTTGGGGGCAACAGTTGCACGTAGGTTGCAGAATAATAGTAGAAAGGGAGAATTATTTGGAGGACTTTATGCAACCTGTGTGTCTAATTATCTTGGCATAGCCCCACGAGAGGGAGATATGTTGATACCTCCTGTTTATTTGGATTATGAAGCTATGGTCAATCATCAATTTCTAAGGAGGAATGAACAATTCCTCCAATATCGACTAATCTATAACAGACGCAACGTCGTCCATGTTACTCTTCCCGCTCCCCACCTTTTTGATTATCAGGCAAAAGGAAGATATGTTGTCACCAGGGAGGAAGCAGTTGAATAAGAGGGGAGAGCGGAGGCGGCTCGCCAACACACCGCAGCTCAGGAAGCTGTTGATGCTGCATCTCAGTATGACCCCAACTACAACTACGGATATCAGCCAGGCGGTCCTATTAGACCAACTTAGGTCAAAAGCCTAAGCTTGGGGGAGTACGTATTTCTCACCGACTTTACATTCATGTTCACACACTAGTCGTCGGTGCTCATACTCTTTCATTGTATTATCCTTGCTAGTTTAAATTTCTTTTTTGCTTTCTTCTTGTGTGTTTGATAAACCTTAAGAAAACCCAAAAAAATTAGTTAGTTTAATTTCTTTACCTGTAGTAGAAATTAAAATGAAAACCCAAAAAGATTTCTCGTCTTCTTCTTACTTGTTGGGAGCTTTCCCGTGTAAATAGTTTTATTTTCTTTTATTTCCTTTGGGGGTCGAGAAGACCATATTGAAAATGTTTAGTGGCTCTCATATGCATGATTGTTTATTTAACTTAGAGCCCATATTACGTTGTCTTCTCTTTTGAGTTGAATGCTTGTAGATTCCAGCTTAGTCCATTGCACGTGCACTATTATTATTATACACATCGTTCGGTCGTGCAAGTGAAAGGCAATAATGACGATATATGATGGACTTATTGAGATGAGAAAAACTGGTATGAACTCGACGTCTCTTGTTTTTGTAAATATGATGAGTTCATCATTTCTGATTCAGCTTATTATGAAGTAAACATATTTGCAATGACATTTAGAGATTATAGTTTCTTGTGCCATGCTTGATTAGCTATGAGTTATAATGGTCTACCTTGCGTGCCAACATGCTATTAGAATGATTATGATGTGGTATGATGGGATGGTATCCTCCTTTGAATAAATTGAGTGACTCGACTTGGCACATGTTCACGCATGTAGTTGAAACAAATCAACATAGCCTTCATGATATTTATGTTCATGGTAGATTATATCCTACTCATGCTTGTACTCTGTGTAAATTAATTTAATGCATGTTTATGACTGTTGTCGCTCTCTCAGTTGGTCGCTTCCCAGTCTTTTCCTAGCCTTCACTTGTACTATGCGGGAATATTGCTTGTGCATTCAAACTCCTTAAACCCCAAAGTTGTTCCATATGACTCCACTATACCTTCCTATATGCGGAATTTACCTACCGTTCCAAGTAAATTTGTATGTGCCAAACTCCAAACCGTCAAATGAAATTCTGTTTTGTATGCTCGAGCAGCTCATGTTTCAACTAGGGCTGCCTATATCGTCCAGGCTAGGTGGGTGAGTTTCAAGAGGAGTGGACTCCGCTCCTCATTCACGAGAAAGGGCCAGTAACCGGGATGCCCAGTCCCATGATACAAAAAAATCAAATAAAATCAAAATAATTAAACAAAACTCCCCAAGGCTGTTGTTAGTTGGAGACACGCGTTGTATCGAGCAAGCCATGGATTGATGCTTGTTGGTGGTTGGGGGAGTATAAACCTTTACAATTCTATTTGGGAACTGCCTATAATGCATGTAGTATGGAAGATACAACCATCTCATAGTTGTTGCGTTGACAACGAAAGTATGCCGCTTAAAATGTTATTCAATCTCTATTTTAAAGTCGAGCTCTGGCACCTCTACAAATCCCTGCTTCCCTCTGCGAAGGGCCTTTCTACTTACTTTTATGTTGAGTCATCACCCTTCTTATTAAAAAGCACCCGCTGGAGAGCACACTATCATTTGCATTCATTATTACTGGTTTATATTGGGTATGACTTGACTGGATGTCTTTTACCATGAATTACAATGTTTAGTCAGTCCTTGATCTTTAAAGGTGCTCTGCATTTATGTTTTGCGGTCTCAGAAAGGGCTAGCGAGATACCATTTTGTTATATCATGTTATGATTGTTTTGAGAAAGTGTTGTCATCCGAGTTTTATTATTATGGCTCGCTAGCTGATTATGCTGTTGATATGAGTAATTATGAGACCTAAGTGTTATTGTGAGTAAGGTTAGTTCATAATATTTGCTGAAACCTGAATGATGGCTTTGCATGTTTACAACAACAAGAGCAAGCAGAGTTTGTAAAAGTTTTTCTTTATCACTTTCAGTTTATCAACTGAATTGCTTGAGGACAAGCAAAGGTTTAAGCTTGGGGGATTTGAATGAAACTAACCGGGACTGACGCTATTTTCAGCAGAACTGCCATGATGTTGTTTTATGTGTAGACAAGAAAATTTCTCGGAATGTCCTGAAAATCCAAGGAGGCACTTTTTGGAAAATATAAAAAATACTGGCAAAAGAATCAAGACCAGGGGGCCCACACTCTGTCCACGAGGGTGGGGGGCGCGCCCCCTCCCCCTGGGCGCGCCCCCCTGTCTCGTGGGCCCCCTAGACCTCCACCGACCTCAACTCCAACTCCATATATTCACGTTCGGGGAGAAAAAAATCAAAGAGAAAGTTTCATCGTGTTTTACGATATGGATCCCCCGCCAAGCCCTAATCTTTTTCGGGAGGGCTGATCGGAAGTCCGTTCGGGGCTCGGGAGATGGGAAGTCATAGCCATCGTCATCATCAACCATCCTCCATCACCAATTTCATGATGCTCACCACCGTGCGTGAGTAATTCCATCGTAGGCTTGCTGGACGGTGATGGGTTGGATGAGATTTACCATGTAATCAAGTTAGTTTTGTTAGGGTTTGATCCCTAGTATCCACTATGTCATGAGATTGATGTTGCTATGACTTTGCTATGCTTAATGCTTGTCACTAGGGCCCGAGTGCCATGATTTCAGATCTGAAACTATTATGTTTTCATGAATATATGTGTGTTCTTGGTCCTATCTTGCAAGTCTATAGTCACCTATTATGTGTTATGATCCGACAACCCCAAAGTGACAATAATCGGGATACTTCTCGGTGATGGCCGTAGTTTGAGGAGTTCATGTATAAACTAAGTGCTAAAGCTTTGTTCCGGTTCTTTATTAAAAGGAGACCTTAATATCCCTTAGTTTCCGCTAGGACCCCGCTGCCACGGGAGTGTAGCACAAAAAATGTCATGCAAGTTCTTTTCCATAAGCACGTATGACTATATACGGAATACATGCCTACATTACATTGATGAACTGGAGCTAGTTCTGTGTCACCCTATGTTATAGCTATTACATGAGGAATCGCATCCAGCATAATTATCCATCACTGATCCATTGCCTACGAGATTTTCACATATTGTTCTCGCTTATTTACTTTTCCGTTGCTGTTGTTACAATCACTACAAAACCCAAAAACATTACTTTTGCTACCGTTACCTTTATTATCATACCACTTTTGCTACTAAATACTTTGCTGCAGATACTAAGTTATCCAGGTGTGGTTGAATTGACAACTCAACTGCTAATACTCAAGAATATTCTTTGGCTCCCCTTGTGTCGAATCAATAAATTTGGGTTGAATACTTTACCCTCGAAAATTGTTGCGATCCCCTACACTTGTGGGTTATCACTCTGATGCGTCCTTCTAGCCGTAGCAGATTGCACCATGAATCAGATTCGAAGCTCCACCACGGCCGCCATCAGTCGAATGAGCCTTGCTTTACGGGGATCGAGCAAGCTAGGATTATGGTTACGGCACGAGGCGATTTGGGGGAGAGAGTGAGAGCATGAGGCTCGGACAAGAGTGTGAACCGGCAAATGGGGCCTAGCTGTAAGGACAAAGGGGCAAAAATGTCAAAGAAACAGCCGGTTAGTGGTCAGACAACCTTGACTGGACGGAATTGGCAGGGAAGGGAATTTATATAAGTGCATATGATGATAGAGGGCAAATTTGAGCATACTTCGATATTAGGTGCAAATATGAGTAGTGGGTTCCAGTTAGGGGCACACATGTAAAAGACACTACAATATAATGCAAGAGAATTTTAAAATTTTCATATATGTACGTTGATAGCCCATTCGATACGCTTTGATTCAAAAAGAGCGCTGCAAAAATTAATGTTCTTCTTATCACAGACAAGATTGATTAATACTCGTAACAAACCATGCCTTGACAAAGGGTGCATGAACGTATAGGTTGAGCGTGTGTCCTGCATCGTGTGTTGTGTGCATGCATGCATGCATGTGTTTGTGCGAGTGTTGCGTGTGTGCATGTGTACGAGTAAGTGTTGCATGCATGCATGCATGTGTACGTTTATGACGCCCCCGATTCAATCGTACACTAATCATGCACGCAAACGTGTACGATCAAGATCAGGGACTCACAGGAAGATATCACAACACAACTCTAAAAACATAAATAAGTCATACAAGCATCATAATACAAGCCAGGGGCCTCGAGGGCTCGAATACAAGTGCTCGATCATAGACGAGTCAGCGGAAGCAACAATATCTGAGTACAGACATAAGTTAAACAAGTTGCCATAAGATGGCTAGCACAAACTGGGATACAGATCGAAAGAGGCGTAGGCCTCCTGCCTGGGATCCTCCTAACTACTCCTGGTCGTCGTCAGTGGGCTGGACGTACTAGTAGGCACCTCCAGAGTAGTAGTCGTCATCGATGGTGGCGTCTGGATCCTGGGCTCCAACGTCTGGTTGCGGCATCCGGGAAGAAGAGGAAAACGGGGGAAAAGAGGGAGCAAAGCAACCGTGAGTACTCATCCAAAGTACTCGCAAGCAAGGAGCTACACTACATATGCATGGGTATATGTGTAAGGAGGAAATATGAGTGGACTGAACTGCAGAATGCCATAATAAGAGGGGGATAGCTAGTCCTATCGAAGACTACGCTTCTGGCAGCCTCCGTCTTGCAGCATGTAGAAGAGAGTAGATTGAAGTCCTCCAAGTAGCATCGCATAGCATAATCCTACCCGGCGATCCTCCCCTCGTCGCCCTGTGGAAAAGCGATCACCGGGTTGTCTGTGGAACTTATCTGGGTGTGTTTTATTAAATGTCCGGTTCTAGTTGTCATAAGGTCAAGGTACAACTCCAGGTCGTCCTTTTACCGAGGGACACGACTATTCGAATAGATAAACTTCCCTGCAGGGGTGCACCACATAACCCAACACGCTCGATCCCATTTGGCCGGACACACTTTCCTGGGTCATGCCCGGCCTCGGAAGATCAACACGTCGCAGCCCCACCTAGGCACAACAGAGAGGTCAGCACGCCGGTCTAAATCCTATGCGCGCAGGGTTCTGGGCCCATCGCCCATTGCACACCTGCACGTTGCGTAAGCGGCCGGTGAGCAGACCTAGCAACCTCCATTACAAAGGAAGTCGCGTTACGCAGTCCAACCCGGCGCGCGCCACTCAGTCGCTGACGTCATGAAGGCTTCGGCTGATACCACGACGTCGAGTGCCCATATCTTTCCCGCGTAGTTGGTTAGTGCGTATAGGCCAGTGGCCAGACTCAGATCAAATACCAAGATCTAGTTAAGCGTGTTATTACGAAGCAATGAAGAACGCCGACCAGGACCAGGCCCACCTGTCTCCCAGGTGGTCTCAACCTGCCCTGTCGCTCCGCCATAAAGATCCACACAGATGGCCGTCGGGACAAAGGTCCTTTCAGCCCCCAATCCGTGAATCACTCGCGGGTACTCTTCGAGCGGACCCGACTTTAGTCACCATCTGTAGTATGTATATATGTATAGTATATACCCGTGATCACCTCCCGAGTGATCATGGCCCAATAGTATAGCAAGGCAGACTGACAAGAATGTAGGGCCAATGATGATAAACTAGCATCCTATACTAAGAATTTAGGATTGCGGGTAAGATATCAATGACTGTAGCAACAATGACAGGCTATGCAACAGAATAGGAGTAACCGAATAGTAACATGCTACACTACTCTAATGCAAGTAGTATAGAGAAGAATAGATGATATCTGGTGATCAAGGGGGGGGGGGCTTGCCTGGTTGCTCTGGCAAGAAGGAGGGGTCGTCAACTCCGTAGTCGAACTGGGTAGCAGCAGCGTCGGTCTCGTAGTCTACCGGAGAGAAGAGGGGGATGAAACAATGAATAAAATGCAAACGGATGCATATTGATGCATGACATGACAAGTAACGATGCTAGGTTTGCCCAATTGCGGTTGTAGGTGATACCGACGAAGGGGGAAAACATCCGGGAAGTATTCCCGGTGTTTTACGTTTTCGGACAGATGAACCGGAGGGGGAAAGTTGTGTGTTCGGTATGCTAGGGGTGTGTGGCGGATAAACAAGCTACGTATCCTGATTCGTCTCATCGTTCTGAGCAACTTTCATGTAGAAAGTATTTTCATCCGAGTTACGGATTAAAAGATATGATTTTCCAAAGATTGAAATCATTTTCTGATTTTAATTATTTATTTAATTCTATCATTATCCAAAACAGTGAATGATGACGCAGGCATGACATCAGAGTGATGTCAGCAGGTCAACTGGTCGGTTGACAAGTCAAACAGACAGTTGGGTCCAGTAGGACCCACATGTCATTGTCAGGGGCATTAACAAAGGGTTTAAACTAATCAAAATGGGTTAATTAGTATGTGGGGCCCGGTAGTCAGTGATAGGTTAGTGTTTAATTAACTACTTTAATTAATTAGCAAATTATCTATTTATTTTTATTTGTTATTAAGGTGGGGCCCATAGGTTAGTGAGACAGGGGCGGCCCAGTCAGCAGTTGACTCAGTCAACTGGTCAATAGGGGGACCTGGGCCCACCAGTCAGTGGCCCGAGGCGGTGCCACGTGGGTGCTAGCTTGGCACCCGCCGGAGACGCGCCGGAGCTAACTCTGGCGACCACAATAATGGCGGCCCCTCGCTGGAGTTGGCCGGAAGCGCTCTACGAGGCTCGGGAGGAGCGGGGTTAGGCTCATTCGAACGCCCGCGCCGTGGCGCATTGGAAGGGGGCGGTGGCTTGGCCGGAGGAGGGCGGCAGCGTCGCCGGCAACGAGCGGGGCGGACGTCGGGGTTCGGGCGAGTTCGACGACGGGGCTGTGGGGTGTGGTTCTACGTGAAGTTGGGTGCGTTCGAATGCAGAGACGAAGCCGCGTCGAATGGTAGGGATACCGCGGCCGGAGTTGCCGTGTAGCGACGACGGCGAGCGGCGCGGCGGACGCCGGCGTTCAGCCGTGAGAGGAAACGGCGCTGCGGCGCATTATTGGGCAAATGGGAGAGCTAGTCGGGCCCTACTCGATGCAGTGAGTTCAATGGCAACACGCCCGTGACCATTTGGTCACCGGAGACTCGTCGGCGACGAGATCCACGGCGGGGCGCTTGGGTGCTACGGCGGCAGCTAGCTATGGGGCGTGAGGGGCTGAACGAGGAGGACTAGGAGGCGGGGAAGCTCATCGAGCGGCACGCACAGTGGCCTTTGGTGGCTTAGTAGCTGCAGAGGGCATCGCCGGAGTTGGTGAAGAACGGCAACGACTGGAGATGAGGAAGAAGGGAACCGTTTCAGCAGTGCCTCCGAGCTCCACCTACGGCCACCGGTCGACGAGGAGGACGATGGCGGGGACGACGGACACGTTGGCGAGGTGAACGAGCGACGGCGGTCGCGTCTACTGCGAGCGGCGACGAGGAAGGCGCTCGGCCATGGCAGAGGGCGAGGAGCGCCGAGTGGATCTGAGGGGACGGGGAGAGGCGCGGAGGCCGAGGGCGAGCGTGGGGGCGAGTGGGAGGCGGGATCGAGGAGGTGGGGCGCGGGCGATCTTATCTCCTTGCGGCCCCGGCGAGCGGGTCCGGTGGCGACCGTGCCCTGTAGCAGCGCGGAACCGAGGAACAGGGAGAGTGTGTGGTGTGGGGAGCTGGGCCGGTTGGGTGGCTGGCTGCTGGCTAGCAGGGCCTTTCGGCCCAGGGGGGAAGGGGGGTTTCTTCTTTTTCCCTTTCTTTTCCTTTTCTTTTTATCTTTGTTTTCTGTTCTATTTAATTGGGCATTTAAGTATTTTATAAATTTGTGTCATCTACACCATAATTGCCTATGCCATATTTGGCATTGTCCAAACATTTTTGTTTCAACTTTTGAAAACTTTATTTGTTGACATTAATTTGAATTTGAATTTTGAAACGGTTTTTAATTAATCCGAGATTAACTACAGTGACAGAGGTGACGTGGCACCATTAACGTGAGATTACTGTAGCATGATTATCCGGGCGTTACAAATCTCCTCCACTACAAGAAATCTCGTCCCGAGATTTAGGAGGTAGCAGGAAAGAGTGCGGGGTATTCATCACGCACACAATCCTCTCGTTCCCAAGTGGCTTCATCTTTAGAATGGTGCGACCACTGAACTTTGAGGAACTTGATCGCCTTCTGGCGTGTGCGGCATTCAGCTTGGTCGAGAATGCGGACCGGATGCTCTTTATAGGAGAGGTCCTGTTGCAATTCGAGCACTTCATGATCCACTCGTCGGATTGGGTCCTTGAAGCAACGGCGGAGCTGTGATACGTGGAACACATCGTGAACCTGAGAAAGGTTTGGCGGAAGTTCCAGTTGGTATGCCACTTTTCCACGCCTTTCGAGAATAGTAAATGGGCCAATATAGCGAGGAGCTAGTTTTCCCTTGATCCCGAAGCGGTGAGCACCCTTCATTGGTGTAACTCGAAGGTAGGCCTTTTCGCCAGGTTGATAGACCATGTCCTTATGTTTACGGTCATACTGACTCTTCTGACGCGACTGACCAGTCTTGAGATTCTCGCGAATAATGCGGACTTGTTCTTCGGCATGTTGGATAATATCCGGACCAAAGAGTGGACGTTCCCCAGTTTCTGACCAGTTTAGAAGGGTTCGGCACTTTCGTCCATATAACACTTCGAAGGGGGCCATCTTCAGACTAGCTTGATAGCTATTATTATAAGAGAACTCAGCATACGGGAGAGATTCCTCCCATTTCTTGCCGAAGGAAATAACACAAGCTCGAAGCATGTCTTCGAGAATTTGGTTGACATGTTCAACTTGCCCTTGCGACTGCGGATGAAACGCAGTACTGAATGACAGATGCGTTCCCATAGCTTCTTGGAAACTTGCCCAGAATCTTGAAGTGAATAAGCTGCCACGGTCTGAACTGATAACCAATGGAATACCATGTAATGAGACAATTCTGGACATGTAGAGGGTTGCCAACTGACTAGCAGTGATAGTCTCTTTGATAGCCAGAAAATGTGCAACCTTAGAAAGCCGGTCAATGACGACAAGAATAGCATCATTACCTTTCTGCGATTTGGGAAAACCGGTGACGAAGTCCATTTCAACATGGTCCCATTTCCATTCAGGAATAGAGATAGGTTGCAGAGTTCCAGCAGGCCTTTGATGCTCTGCTTTGATACGGCGACAAACGTCACACTCAGCAACATAATGAGCAATATCTTGCTTCATATTAGACCACCAGAATCTCTGACGAATGTCTTGGTACAGCTTGGTACTACCGGGATGAATAGACAAAGGTGTATCATGAGCTTCTTGCATAACCCTTGGAGTCAGATTCAGGTTTTCCCTCTTACTCAGTACCACTAGGCGACCTTTGAAGAATAAGGTGCCTGCGTCATCAACAGTGAAGAATGAGGGCTTTCCTTCTGCGAGATAACGTTTAATCCTCTCAACTTCATCGTCACATTTCTGTATCCATTTGATGGTGTCCACAAGATCGGGTCTAGCAACTATGGTATTGAGAGAACCTCGGGAAACAACGTGGAGGTTCATCTTGCGAAACTCCAGAGGAGGGGGAGCGAGTGCACCAGGAGGAACAATATGGAGGTTCAGCTTTCTGAATTCTTCAACAAGTGAGGGCTGAACTTTGTGAACCTGGAGGTGGTTGTAGTAAGACTTGCGGCTCAAGGCATCAGCCATTAGATTAGCCTTGCCTGTGGTATACGAAATACCCAGGTTAAAATCTGCAACAATCTCCATCCATCTCTGCTGACGGAGGTTCAGATCTGGTTGAGTAAACAGATACTTCAGACTTTTGTGGTCGTTGAAGATCTCGCAACGATTACCGAGAAGGTAATGTCGCCACTGTTTTAGTGCATGATAACAGCAGCAAGCCCGAGGTCGTGAACTGGATAGTTCTCTTCGTGAGGGCGCAATTGACGAGAGGCATAAGCAATCACTTTGCGCTCTTGCATTAGCACAGCGCCAAGGCCTTGACATGAAGCATCACAATAAATGACAAAGTCCTTCTTAGTATCTGGAGGAGCAAGCACTGGGGCAGAGGTCAACTTTTCTTTGAGCGCCTGGAAACTTTCCTGACATTTGTCTGTCCATTGGAACTTGACGCCCTTATGCAACAGGTTAGTCAGAGGTCTGGCGATCTTGGAGAAGTTCTCAACGAATCGACGGCAATAGCTAGCGAGACCGAGAAAACTCCTGACTTGTTTAACGTTCTTCGGAGGAGTCCAATCAAGAATAGCCTGGACTCATTCAGGGTTGACGGCAATACCATCCTTAGAGATGACATGCCCGAGATAGGTTACTTCGGGAAGCCAGAATTCACATTTGGAGAACTTGGCGTATAGCTGATGCTCTCATAGCTTTTCCAGCACAAGACGAAGATGTTCAGCATGTTCTTCTTCATTCTTGGAAAATACCAGGATATCATCCAGATAAACCACGACGAACTTGTCGAGGTAATCCATGAATATATAGTTCATCACACGAGAGAAGGTGGCCGGAGCATTGGTTAATCCAAAAGACATAACGGTGTACTCGTATGATCCATAGCGAGTCACAAATGCGGTCTTCGGGATATCTTCTTCACGAACACGGATCTGGTGGTAACCCAACCTCAAGTCGAGTTTAGAGAACACTGATGAACCAGATAGTTGATCATACAGATCATTGATCCGAGGAAGAGGGTACTTATTCTGAATGGTAGCTTGGTTTATAGGACGGTAGTCTTGGACCAATCGGTTTGTCCCATCCTTCTTCTTGAAAAGAGAGAAGGTGCTCCCCAAGGAGAGCAACTTGGGCGAATGAAACCACTGCGAAGAGACTTGTCGATTTCCTCCTTAAGCTCAAGGAGTTCATGCAGCGGCATCTTGTAGGGTCGCTTGGCTATAGGAGTGGTGCCTGGTTTCAAGTCGATGACGAATTCGACAGCTCTAGCAGGGGGAATTCCTGGGGGTTCTTCAGGAAAGACGTCTAGGAATTCACGCACGACGGGAATGTTTTCAATGCCCTCGAGTGGTGCAGCATTCAATGCATTCAATGCATAGAGCCTTGCCTCGGCATTCTGATCCAGACGAGCATTGTAGCTTATTATTTCATCCGAAGGGTGTAGCAGATGGACGGTCTTGGTGGCGCAAACGATAGAAGCAGTATGCGCTTTTAACCAATCCATACCCAGAATGAGGTCGATGTTAGGCGGCTTCAGGATAATGGGAGAGGCATGGAATTCCAACCCTTCGATTTCAACGGGAACGTCGTGACTAACCATAGAGGTTTGACACTGGCCGGCGGGGGTTTTCACCACTATTGGAGTGTTTATGACCTCAAATTTAAGGTCGTGCTTGTATGCAAAATCTCCTGACATGAATGAATGTGATGCACCAGTATCAAATAAAATGGATGCCGGTACTGAATTTATAAGGAGTGTACCCATCACAGTAGCAGGCTGGTCTTGAGCTTCATTGAGATCAACGTGGTTGGCATGAACACGGCCATAAGACTTGGCATTGTTGTTGCGGGGCTGGTTGTTACCACGACCAGCTGCTGGAAGGGCCAGTTGATTCTGGTTCTGATTCTGATAGCAGTTCCTGGCAAGGTGACCTGGTTGACCACACTTGTAGCACAGATCATTATTGGGAGTGGGAACAGGTGCTCCACGTGGTGCAGCTGGAATCCTTGGCTGCCTAGATGGTGGAGGAGGTAGACGAGGTGCAGCATAGGTCTGTCTTGGGGCAGGTGCATTTGGATGGTACATGCTGTTCGGGATCCATATCTTACGCTTCTGCGAGGGCGGGCCCGAAGATGAGCCTGTGTCACAGTTGCGCCTCTGAGAGCTTTGGTGTTCCTGCAGACCAATCTCGACATTGATGGCCTTATTCACCAAGGTGGAGAAATCGGCAAAGTCATGCACTAGAAGTGCGAGCTTGATGTCAGCTTGAAGGCCGTCACGGAACTTCTCCTGTCTGCGAGCATCAGTTGCAATGTCTTCTTCAGCATAGGGGGATAAGTCCAGAAACTCCCGCTGATAAGCTTCCACAATTTTGTTGCCCCGGGTGAGGTTGCGGAACTCACGCTTCTTCCTGTCCATGATCACCTGAGGAATGAAGCGGGCACAGAAGGCAGCTTGAAAGTCTGGCCAGGTGATGATTGTCCCAACTGGCAGAGTACGCCTGTGGCTGTCCCACCATTGAGCTGCGGGTCCCTTCAGAAAGAAGGAAGCAAAGGTGACATAGCGGGCAGGGGCTACTTCAGCAGACTGCATCTCATAGGTGATGTCACGGAGCCAGTCATCGGCATCCAGCGGCTGAGTTGAGCTGCGGTACAAGGTTGGGTTGAGGCGCATGAAATCCTGCAGAGTCACTTGGGTTGGCTGCTGGTTCATATTGGGACGAGGGAACTGAGCCATCACATTCTCCATGAACTGGCGATTCATCTCAAGCTGTTGGACCATACCAGCCATGTACTCAGGTGGTGGTGGGGCGTTGCCGCCACGACCACGACCAGCTGGTCTATCCATCCTGCTAATATATAACAGGGGTAGTTCAGCATTGAGAAATTTGCATAGACAAGAATCATTTATGATGAAACATCCATAATGAAAGGAGCACGACAGATACCACATAGTAGTCGGCACAACTTACAAAAGGGGTCGGACATAGAGTTCAGTACACAGAGTTCAGTACATAGACTAAGTCATCAAAGGCGGCACGCAGGCTCGCGAATGCATCTAATACTAATAAGCAAGACTACATCAGTCCCAGGAGGTACTGTGGAGGTAGTCGTAGCCTGAGAACTGGTAGTGAGGCAACGGATAGTCCACGTCAGCGGCCTGGGGGCCGCGGATACTCTGGTGTAGAACCCGATGCTCAGGTGGCAGAAGAGGATCAAGTGCGGGAGAGAAACCTCCCACCTCTGGCCAACCGACACCGTCGGGCATCATGGTCCTAACTGGGTAGATCGCAGATCGCGACAGCTGTCTAGATAGAACAAAGGGGTGCAACAGCGTCAGAGCCCTGTAAAGGTGTTGACGAGTGGTGTACAACTCGTGGCAAAGAGCTCGGTTATCTCGGTCCAACCCATCAGCATGCAGAACCAGGCTCTGGTGGTGGAAGGGCTCTCGGGTGACGGTGGAGTAGGCAGCAGTGTAGTATCCCTCCGTACCAACATCGGATGCGATTGCAATGTGCCTGAAAGGGGAAATGTCCAATGCCCGATACTCTCCACGAAGACGTGTCAGAGCAGCGTAGGCAGCATCGTGAACTGCCATCTCGATGGTCACTCCAACACCATGAGCGGTGTGCAGCACGGTAGTGGAGTCATACTCCCGAGAGTAGAGGTGGACGATGGCACGGTACTGCTCCTGGTTAAAGTCCTGATACTCCTCATAGACGGTGTACTCAGGGTGCCAGCGATAACCCAGATAGGTCATCATCTCAGCTAGCACAGCAGGTGATCCTGAGGCACCAAGGGCCACCGTGTGGCGCACGACCTACCTCGTGGGTTCCATCTAAAAACAAAGATGGTTCAATGGAGTCAAATGACAATGTGGGTACTATTCAAAATACTATCCTACAGAATAACTATGGCTTATCCAACTTTGGGGTGAACGTGGTAACGGGGTCCTAATGTTAGAGTTAGTAAATTCATTTAACCCGAGTAGGAGAGACTTCAGAGCCCCAGAGTAAAGGTTGAGGAGTAAAAGATCCTAATACCACCCAATGGCGACGTGAGCCTGTAAGGCACACAGCCAAGTTAGTAAAAGTTTTGTAGTGACTAGACTCGACTTCGGCCAAGGAGTGTGGAAGGGGATCCCTACGGGCAGTCGGCTCTGATACCAACTTGTGACGCCCCCGATTCAATTGTACACTAATCATGCACGCAAACATGTACGATCAAGATCAGGGACTCATAGGAAGATATCACAACACAACTCTAAAAACATAAATAAGTCATACAAGCATCATAATACAAGCCAGGGGCCTCGAGGGCTCGAATACAAGTGCTCGATCATAGACGAGTCAGCGGAAGCAACAATATCTGAGTACAGACATAAGTTAAACAAGTTGCCATAAGATGGCTAGCACAAACTGGGATACAGATCGAAAGAGGCACGGGCCTCCTGCCTGGGATCCTCCTAATTACTCTTGGTCGTCGTCAGCGGGCTGCACGTAGTAGTAGGCACCTCCAGAGTAGTAGTCGTCGTCGATGGTGGCGTCTGGATCCTGGGCTCCAACGTCTGGTTGCGGCATCCGGGAAGAAGAGGAAAACGGGGGAAAAGAGGGAGCAAAGCAACCGTGAGTACTCATCCAAAGTACTCGCAAGCAAGGAGCTACACTACATATGCATGGGTATATGTGTAAGGAGGAAATATGAGTGGACTGAACTGCAGAATGCCATAATAAGAGGGGGATAGCTAGTCCTATCGAAGACTACGCTTCTGGCAGCCTCTGTCTTGCAGCATGTAGAAGAGAGTAGACTAAAGTCCTCCAAGTAGCATCGCATAGCATAATCCTACCCGGCGATCCTCCCCTCGTCGCCCTGTGGAAAAGCGATCACCGGGTCGTCTATGGAACTTATCTGGGTGTGTTTTATTAAGTGTCCGATTCTAGTTGTCATAAGGTCAGGGTACAACTCCGGGTCGTCCTTTTACCGAGGGACACGGCTATTCGAATAGATAAACTTCCCTGCAGGGGTGCACCACATAACCCAACACGCTCGATCCCATTTGGCCGGACACACTTTCGTGGATCATGCCCGGCCTCGGAAGATCAACACGTCGCAGCCCCACCTAGGCACAACAAAAGGTCAGCACGCCGGTCTAAATCCTATGCGCGCAGGGTCTGGGCCCATCGCCCATTGCACACCTGCATGTTGCGTACGCGGCCGGTGAGCAGACCTAGCAACCTCCATTACAAAGGAAGTCGCGTTACGCAGTCCAACCCGGCACGCGCCGCTTAGTCACTGACGCCACGAAGGCTTCGGCTGATACCATGACGTCGAGTGCCCATATCTTTCCCGCGTAGTTGGTTAGTGCGTATAGGCCAGTGGCCAGACTCAGATCAAATACCAAGATCTCGTTAAGCGTGTTATTATGAAGCAATCGCGAACGCCGACCAGGACCAGGCCCACCTGTCTCCCAGGTGGTCTCAACCTGCCCTGTCGCTCCGCCACAAAGATCCACAAAGAGGGCCGTCGGGACAAAGGTCCTTTCAGCCCCCAATCCGTGAATCACTCGCGGGTACTCTTCGAGCGGACCCGACTTTAGTCACCATCTGTAGTATGTATATATGTATAGTATATACCCGTGATCACCTCCCGAGTGATCACGGCCCAATAGTATAGCAAGGCAGACTGACAAGAATGTAGGGCCAATGATGATAAACTAGCATCCTATACTAAGCATTTAGGATTGCGGGTAAGGTATCAATGACTGTAGCAACAATGACAGGCTATGCAACAGAATAGGAGTAACCGAACAGTAACATGCTACACTACTCTAATGCAAGCAGTATAGAGAAGAATAGGCGATATCTGGTGATCAAGGGGGGGCTTGCCTACTTGCTCTGGCAAGAAGGAGGGGTTGTCAACTCCATAGTCGAACTGGGCAGCAGCAACGTCGGTCTTGTAGTCTACTAGAGAGAATAGGGGGAAGAAACAATGAATACAATGCAAACGGATGCATATTGTTGCATGACATGACAAGTAACGACGCTAGGTGTGCCCAATCGCGGTAGTAGGTGATACCGACGAAGGGGGAAAACATCCGGGAAAGTATTCCTGGTGTTTTTCGTTTTCGGACAGATGAACCGGAGGGGGAAAGTTGCGTGTTCGGTATGCTAGGGGTGTGTGGCGGACGAACGGGCTGCGTATCCGGATTCGTCTCGTCGTTCTGAGCAACTTTCATGTAGAAAGTATTTTCATCCGAGTTACGGATTTAAAGATATGATTTTCCAAAGATTTAAATAATTTTCTGATTTTAATTATTTATTTAATTCTATCATTATCCAAAACAGTGAATGGTGACGGAGGCATGACATCAGAGTGATGTCAGCAGGTCAATTGGTCGGTTGACAAGTCAAACAGACAGGTGGGTCCAGTAGGTGGGGTTTAAACTAATCAAAATGGGTTAATTAGTAGGTGGGGCCCGGTAGTGAGTGAGAGGTTAGTGTAATTAACTAATTTAATTAATTAGCAAATTATCTATTTATTTTTATTTGTTATTAAGGTGGGGCCCATAGGTCAGTGAGACAGGGGCGGCCCAGTCAGCAGTTGACTTAGTCAACTGGTCAACAGGTGGACCTGGGCCCACCAGTCAGTGCCCGAGGTGGTGCCACGTGGGTGCCAGCTCGGCACCCGCCAGAGACGCGCCGGAGCTAACTCCGGCGACCACAATAATGGCGGCCCCTCGCCGGAGTTGGCCGGAAGCGCTCTACGGGGCTCGAGGAGGAGCGGGGTTAGGCTCATTTGAACACCCGCACCGTGGCGCATTGGAAGGGGGCGGTGGCTTGGCCGGAGGAGGGCTGCAGCGTCGCCGGCGACGAGCGGGGCGGACGTCGGGGTTTGGGCGAGTTCGACGACGGCGCTGTGGGGCGTGGTTCTACGTGCAGTTGGGTGCGTTCGAATGCAGAGACGAAGCCGCGTCGAACGGTAGGGATACCGCGGCCGGAGTTGCCATGTAGCGATGACGGCGAGCGGTGCGGCGGACGCCGGTGTTCAGCCGTGAGACGAAACGGCACTGCGGCGCGTTATTGGGCAAACGGGAGAGCTAGTCGGGCCCTACTCGACGCGGTGAGTTCAATGGCAACACGCCCGTGACCATTTAGTCACCGGAGACTCGTCGGCGACGAGATCCACGGCGGGGCGCTCGGGTGCTACGGCGGCAGCTAGCTACGGGGTGTGAGGGGCTTAACGAGGAGGAGTAGGAGGTGGGGAAGCTCACCGAGTGGCACGCACGGTGGCCTTTGGTGGCTTAGTAGCTGCAGAGGGCGTCGCCCGAGTTGGTGAAGAACGGCGACGACCGGAGATGAGGTAGAAGGGACCCATTGCAGCAGTGCCTCCGAGCTCCAGCTGCGGCCACCGGTCGACGAGGAGGACGACGGCGGGGACGACGGACACGTTGGCGAGGTGAACGGGCGACGGCGGTCGCGTCTACTGCGAGCGGCGACGAGGAAGGCGCTCGGCCATGGCGGAGGGCGAGGAGCGGCGAGTGGATCTGAGGGGAGGGGGAGAGGCGCAGGCGCCGAGGGCGAGCGTGGGGGCGAGTGGGAGGCGGGATCGAGGAGGCGGGAGCGCTGGCGATCTTATCTCCTTGCGGCGCCGGCGAGGGGGTCCGGTGGCGACCGCGCCCTGTAGCGGCGCAGAACCGAGGAACAGGGAGAGGGTGTGGTGCGGGGAGCTGGGCCGGTTGGGTGGCTGGCTGTTGGCTAGCTGGGCCTTTCGGCCCAGGGGGGAAGGGGGGTTTCTTCTTTTTCCCTTTCTTTTCCTTTTCTTTTTATCTTTGTTTTCTGTTCTATTCAATTTGGGCATTTAAGTATTTTATAAATTTGTGTCATCTACACCATAATTGCCTATGCCATATTTGGCATTGTCAGAACATTTTTATTTCAACTTTTGAAAACTTTATTTGTTGACATTAATTTGAATCTGAATTTGGAATCGGTTTTGAATTAACCCGAGATTAACTAGAGTGACAGAGGTGACGTGGCACCATTAACGTGAGAGTACTATAGCATGATTATCCGGGCGTTACAACGTTTCAGTGTTGCATGCATGCATGTGTGCATGTGTTCGTGCATGCATGTGTACGTGTCAGTGTTGCATGACTGCATGTGTGCGTATGTTTGTGCGAGTGTTGCATACGTGCATTTGTACGTGTGAGTATTGTATGCATGCATGCGGGTGTTGCGTGCGCGTTTGTGCGCATGTGTGATGATTTGTATTCACCAAAGTAGCTTGTGCGTGCATGCAATTAAAAGGGCCAACTCAGCATATCATCACAAGGCAACCTTGTCCGTTGTGGTTAGGACACGCGGGCCACCAACCTGAGGCCACGACTCCAAAATCCCCACCAACCACTAATTTATTACCATTTATTTCTTTCATATATGCGCTGACTGGTGGGAACTATGGTAATGTGCGCTGATGATGCAACACTAGTTGCTCCATGTGGACCGTTTGACTGGTCAATTGATCGTGTCATCAACAAATTACGGAGCTATACGGTGAACCACTGACCGTATAATCACACCAAAATGTATTTTTTTTAACATAGTATAGATGTAAGTGCTCATATATACATGCATACACTCACCCCTATGAACGCACACATGCACTGATGACCCACAAGTATAGGGGATCAACTGTAGTCCTTTCTATAAGTAATACTGTCAAACCCAACGAGGAGCAGAAGCAAATGACAAGTGGTTTTCAGCAATATATTTTCTACAAGCACTGAAATAGTCGGTATCAGGTAGTTTGGTAGCAAGATAATTTGTAACGGTAATGGTAAATAAAGTGCAGGAAGGTAGACCAATCCTTTTGTGGCAAAGGACATGCCAAAACAATCTCTTATAATAAGCAAAATGTTCTTGAGGGCTCACGGGAATTTCATCTAGTCACTTTCATCATTTTGGTTTGATTCGTGTTTGCTACTTTGATAATTTGATATGTGGGTGGACCGGTGCATGGGTGTTGTTCTTACTTGAACAAACCTCGCACTTATAATTAACCCCCTCGCAAGCATCCGCAACTACAAGAAAATTATTAAGATAACATCTAACCATGGCATTAAACATTTGGATCCAAATCGGCCCCTTACGAAGTAGCGCATAAACTAGAGTTTGAGCTTCTATCACTCTAGCAACCCATCAACTAATAACTACACCCCAATGAATTCCCTTAGGCCCAAATATGGCGAAGTGCCATGTAGTAGACATTCACATGAAACCACTAAGGGAATCACAACATACATATCATCAGAATATCGAACAGATATCAAGTTCACATGATTACTTGCCACATGACTTCTCCCGTGACCTCAAGAACAAAAGTAACGAGTCACAATAATATTCATGCTCAAGATCAGAGGGGTATTAAATAGCATAATGGATTTGAACATATAATCTTCCACCAAATAAACAATATAGTAATCTACTACAAGATGTAATCAACACTACTAGTCACCCACAGATACCAATCTGAGGTTCCGGTACAAAGATTGAACACAAGAGATGAACTAGGGTTTGAGAGGAGATGGTGTTGTTGAAGATGTTGATGGACATTGGCCTCCCAAAGATGAGAGGGTTGTTGGTGATGATGATGGTTTCAATTTCCCACTCCTAGAGGGAATTCCCCTGGCGAAATCGCTCCATCGGAGGGCGAAAGTGCTCCTGCCCAAGTTCCGCCTCGAGACGGCAGAGCTTCGTCCCTAAAGTCCTCTCCTAATTTTTTTTCTAGGTTAAAATGACCTATATACATGAAGATGGGCACCGAAGGTGGGCTGGGCTGACCACAACCCACCAGGGCACTCATACGTCTCCAACGTATCTATAATTTTTTATTGTTCCATGCTATTATATTATCTATTTTGGATGTTTTATATGCATTAGTATGCTATTTTATATTAATTTTGGGACTAACTTATAAACCTAGAGCCTAGTACCAGTTTCTACTTTTTCCTTGTTTTTGAGTTTCACAGAAAAGGAATACCAAACGGAGTCTAAACGGAATAAAACTTCACGATAATTTTTCATGGACACGAAGAAACCCAGAGGACTTGGAGTCCAAGCCAGAAGATCCACTAGGCGGTGGCAAGGGTGGAGGGCATGTCCTAGCGGGGGGGGGGGGGGGGGGGGGGCTCCCCCTGCCTTGTGGCCCCCTGGGGGATCCCCTGACCTACCTCTTCATCCTATATATTCACATATATTCTAGAACCCTCAAAAGGAGCCACGAAAATACTTTTCCACCGCTGCAGGTCTCTAACCTCATTAGATCCCATTTGGACGCCTTTTTCTGTACTCTATCGGAGGGGGATTCGATCACGGAGGGCTTCTACATCAACCCTATTGCCCTACTGATGAAGCATAAGTAGTTTACCACAAACCTACTGGTCCATAGCTAGTAGCTAGATGACTTCTTCTCTCTCTTTGATTCTCAATACCATGTTCTCCTCGATGTTCTTGGAAATGTGTCCGATGTAATACTCTTTTGCGGTGTGTTTCTCAAGATCTGATGAACTGTGGATTTATGATCAACTTATTGATGTTTACTACGTAACCTTCTTCTTGAAGACCTGTGTTGGGCCTCCAAGTGCAGAGTTTTGTAAGACAATAGCGAATTTCCCTCAAGTGGATGACCTAAGGTTTATCAATCCGTGGGAGGTGTAGGATGAAGATGGTCTCTCTTAAACAACCCTGCAACCAAATAACAAAGAGTATCTTATGTCCTCAACACACCCAATAAAATGGCAAATTGTATAGGTGCACTAGTTCGGCGAAGAGATGTTTATACAAGTGCAATATGGATAGTAGATATTGGATTTTGTAATCTGAAAATATAAAAACAGAAAAGTAACTACTAATAAAAGTGAGCAAAAATGGTATTGCAATGCTTGAAAACAAGGCCTAGGGTTCATACTTTCACTAGTGCAAGTTCTCTCAACAATGATATCATAATTAGATCATATGGCAATCTCTCAACGTGCGAAAAAAGTCACTCCAAAGTTCCTATTGCGGAGAACATAAGATTAAATTCCTTGTAGGGTACGAAACCACCTCAAAGTTATTCTTTCCGATCAATCCATTGAGCTATTCCTATAAGTGTCACAAACAGCCCTAGAGTTCATTGTAAAATAACACCCATATGACACATATTATCAACCCTAATGTCAATGTCAGCACAAGTATCCGTGGGTCAATTATACGATATGCGTCAAACAACTTTTATTCATAATAGTCAATCCAACACAAAGAACTTCAAAGAGTGCCCCAAGATTTCTACCGGAAAAACAAGGACAAAAACATGCATCAACGCCTAGTCATAGCTTACCCCAATGTCACCTCGGGAATCCACGACTTGAGTGCCAAAACATACATCAAGTGAATCAATAGAACACCCCATTGTCACCACAGGTATCCCATGCAAGACATACATCAAGTGTTCTCAAGTCCATAATAGTATTCAATCCGATAATAGTGAAACCAGTAAGGTAAAAGTCAATTCATGACAAGAAGGTAGAGGGGGAGAAACACCATATGATCCAACTATAGTAACAAATCTCACGGTACATCAAGTTCGTGCCAAATCAAGAACACGAGAGAGAGAGGACAAACACATAGCTACTGGTGCATACCCTTAGCCCCGAGGGTTAATGATGACCCACAAGTATAGAGGATCTATCATAGTCCTTTCGATAAGAAAGAGTGTCGAACCCAATCGGGGAGTAGAAGGAAATGACAAGCAGTTTTCAGCTAGGTATTCTCTGCAAGCACTGAAGTTATCGGTGACAGATAGCTTTGTGATAAGATAATTCGTAACGGGTAACAAGTAACAAGAGTAACTAAGTTGCAGCAAGGTGGCTCAATCTTTTTTGTGGCAAAGTACAAGCCTAGATGAACTGTTATATAAAGTAAACCACTCCGGGGACACATGGGAATTACTATCAAGCTAGTTTTCATCATGCTCATATGATTCACGTTCGTTACTTTGATAATTTGACACGTGGGTGGACCAGTGCTTGGGTGCTGGCCTCCTTGGACAAGCCTCCCACTTATGATTAGCCCCTCTCGCAAGCATCTGCAACTACAAAAGAAGAATTAAGATAAATCTAACCATAGCATGAAACGTATGGATCCAAATCAGCCCCTTACGAAGCAACACATAAACTAGGGTTTAAGTTTATGTCACTCTAGCAACCCATCATCTACTTATTACTTCCCGATGCCTTCCCCTAGGCCCAAATCATGGTGAAGTGTCATGTAGTTGACATTCACATAACCCTACTAGAGGAAAGAGGCCATACATCTCATCAAAATATCGAACGAATTCCAAATTCACATGATTACTTATATCAAGACTTCTCCCATGTCCTCAGGAACAAAGTAACTACTCACAAAGCATATTCATGTTCATAATCAGAGGAGTATTAATTATCATTAAGGATTTGAACATATGATCTTCCACCGAATAAACCAACTAGCATCAACTAGAAGGAGTAATCAACACTACTAGCAATCCATACGTACCAATCTGAGGTTTTGAGACAAAGATCGGGTACAAGAGATGAACTAGGGTGTGAGAGGAGATGGTGCCGGTGAAGTTGTTGATGGACATTGACCCCATCTCGATGAGAGGATCGTTGGTGATGATGATGGCTTTGATTTCCCCCTCCCCGGAGGGAAGTTTCCTTGGCAGAACAGCTCCACCGGAGCCCTAGATTGGTTCTGCCCAGGTTCCGCCTTGAGACGGTGGCGCTTCGTCCCACAAGCTTCATTCTGATTTTTTCTAGGTCAAAACACACCATATAGCAGAAGATTGGCATCGGGAGCCTGCTAGGTGACCCACAAGGTAGCGGGGCGCGCCCAGGGGTAGGGCGCGACCCGCACCCTTCTTGATGGCTGGTGGCCCCCCTTTGGTGTTTTCTTCGCCCAATATTTTTTATTAATTCCAAAATGACTCTCCGTGAAGTTTCAGGACTTTTGGAGTTGTGCGAAATAGGTCTCTAATATTTGGTCCTTTTCCAGCCCAGAATTCCAGCTGCCGGCGTTCTCCCTCTTCATGTAAACCTTGTAAAATAAGAGAGAAAAGGCATAAGTATTGTGCTATAGTGTGTAATAACAATCCATAATGCAATAAGTATCAATATAAAAGCATGATGCAAAATGGACGTATCAGTGAACTACTCCCTCCTCGTCATGGAGACCGCCGGGTTGATGAAGATGGCAACCAGTGACGGTTTCCCCCTCCGGCAGGGTGCCGGAACGGGCTCCCGATCGGTTTTTCATGGCTACAGAGGCTTGCGGCGGTGGAACTCCCAATCTAGGTTTCTTTTTGGTTTTTTTTGTATTTATAGGAGTTTTTGGCGTCGGTCTCACATCAAGAGGGTCCACGAGGCAGCGGCAAGCCAGGGGGTGCTTCCTAGGGGGGTGGGCAAACCCTCCACCCTTGTGGTTGCCTCAGGACTCTTCTGTCCCAACTCTTGTGCTTCGAGGGTCTCTTTTGGTCCATAAAAAATCACCGTAAATTTTCAGCCCATTCCGAGAACTTTTATTTCTACACGAAAAACGACACCATGGTAGTTCTGCTGAAAACAACGCCTATCTTGGTTAGTTCTAATCAAATCATACCAAAATCATATAGAATTGTTGTAAACATGGCATGAATACTTCATAAATTATAGATACGCCTGAGATGTATCAGCATCCCCAAGATTAATTCCTGCTTGTCCTCGAGTTGGTAAATGATAAAAGAACTAATTTATGAAGTGTGAATGCTAGAAAGTACACAAGTTTGATCAATGATAATTTCAATCACTATTTCTAGCATCATTATATATCCTAAATAGTAGGTCATCTCATAAAACTTCCCATGATCAAGTAGCAAGGTATTCACATGTTAAAGCATAGATCATAAACTTTCTTGAAAACTCACAAACTAGGTTCTCAGTCATCAAACAATTGCAAATTATCTTATTTTCAGGAAGGGTCTATGTAAGAGCTTTGATTTAGCAAATCCCACATACTTGTTGGTGTACTAAAGTAAGAGGTACCTTAGTATCCCGAACTTGTGCACGGGTAGTCGCAGCGCCCCGCGGCAAGGCTTGCCGGGTGCCCGCCAAGATCCTCCGTAGTTCCTATTGAAGCCATTCAAGAACAAAGTGTTTCAACTAAGAAGACAAGGCTCCGGCAAGAGGAACTTGCCGGGAAGGACAAGGCCCCAACAAGAGGAGTTTGCCGGGAAGGCCAACCAAGGCATTTCAAGAAACTTGCCGCGACGCGCCGCGCGTCCCGGCAAGACCCGGCAAGCGACAAGCTTCCGGGCGCGACAAGACAACGACCGCGGCAAGGCACTTGCCGCGGCGAAGCCACTACTCTGTGCCCACGCTCCAGCGCATCCATCGACATGTCGCCGTAGGACCGTTCCAGGCGCACGTGGCGAGAAGCTGTGCCGCCAAGCGGTGCGAGGTGGCGAGTGGAGATGACGAGAAGGCCATCGTGGCGAGCGGTGGCGCCCCTAACGGTCGCTTTTCTGCACTGTTGGACGACGCTGACGGGCATTAAATGCTCTTGTCCCCTGCCATCAGAGTTAGGTAGGGTGCACTGTAGAGTCAGTTGTACCAACCCCTCTTTTTACATTTGTACCCCTGTCTGCGTTGCCACCTGTCAGTGACCCCTTTAGCCTATAAAAGGAGGCCCATGCGCAACGTAGAGGGGGTTCGCCTCATTCGAAACTACATCACTCTCACGCTCTCAAGCAAGAACAGAATACAATCACAAAGCAGCAGTAGGAGTATTATCTCTCCGGAGAGCTCTGAAGCTGGGTAAAAATCGCTCGCGCGCTTCGCCTCGATCCGCTCTTCGTGCGCTCTCCACTCCCTTGCCGGACCGAAAGGGGCCCTGCCCCATAGGTGTTCGTTTCCCACGACATCTTTGGCGCGCCAGGTAGGGTGGCGTCGAGGTTGTGTGAACCCGATCCGGCATTCGCGCGGGCCATATCTTCACTTTCTTCATCATCATCATCAACATGACACCGAAGAAGAAGACTTCGGGGGTGGCTGCTCCGTCCACGTCGATCCCACCGCCACCGGAGCAAATGGGTGGTGGGGTGGACGCCGGCGGAGGAGCGGGCGCCAATGAAGGAACTCACGCCGCCGCCAGGTCCAAGGACAACCGCGCAAACCTTGGCATCCGTACATGCACCGCGCCCGTCTCGGGAGCTGCGGGGCCAACAGCGTCATGGTACTCGCGGTACCATACGCGCGTTGGACCAAAATCGAGCTGGCGGATCTCGAGATGCTCAAGACCAGCACGCACGCCAGCCTGCTGGCACGAGCAAGACACGGTCACCTGGACGGGATCCTGCTCCTTCTAACATAGTTAGAACTCCAAGCATATCCCGCTTCTCGCACCGTTCGCCACCGCCACCAAAGACTCCAGAAGAAGCGTTGGCTCGAGCCCAACTGCTCCTGGATTATCCTCCGACAGCGGACAAGATCGACGGTTGGAGGGCCACCATTTAGAGGCTCATCGGCTTCGCCAACGGCGACACTCCCCGGCAACCGAGCACATCGAAGCCGCGGCAAGACGCCCAGGCGCAAGCCGATGGCGACAAGACTGGTGGGGGTGCAACCACCGTGCACTCCCCGCCCCGAAGGCCGAAATCGCCGACTCGCCGGGTCAACCTCGACACCGATTCCACGGCGTCGTCAGATCCACGAGCTCGTCACGATCAACACAAGTTCTTCAAGAACGACAACAAGAAGACGCTCGTACTCGCATCGAGCGCCGAAGAGAAGCGCGGCGTCAGCCAGACCAACGCGTTGGGCCTGCTGTTGACATGCATGCACCAGGGGAACCAGGCGACTTGCCGTACGCGGTAGGTTGCCCTGCGTTCACTCGTGAGCTGCAGCAAGTCCAGTGGCCCAGTACCAAGAACTTCAAGCCAGACGTACCAGAGAAGTATGATGGCAGGTTGCATCCATCCAAGTTCCTCAGCATCTACACCATCGCGGTGCAGGCTACCGGGGGGCGCGACGAGAAGATCCTTGCCAACTACTTCCCGCTGGTACTCAAGCCCAATGTCAGATCCCGGCTCATGCACTTGCCGGACGACTCCATCTCCTCATGGGCGGATCTGTGTCATCAGTTTGTCGGCGCCTTCACAGGCGGCCACAAGCCCCATGGCCAGGAGAGCGATCTTCATCTGCTCGCCCAGAAGGAAGGAGAGCCCCTGCGCAAGTATATTCAGAGATTCAGCCAAGTGCAGCGCAACATCCCAGATGTCCACCCCGCCGCGGTCATCAGCGCGTTCCATCAGAACGTGCGTAACCGCAGGATGCGGGAGGAGATGGCGATGTGCAAGATAAGAGACGTCAGTGAGCTCTATGCCCTGGCCGACAGATGTGCACGTGCTGAGGAAGGAAGGAAACTCCCCAGAGAGAATACATGAGCAGGGGGGTCTGACAGTGAGGATGCTGCCCCGGCAAAGAAAAACCGGTGGCGGAACAACAGAAGAAGGAAAGGCAAAGATGTGGTAGCTGTCGAGCAGTCCGGCAACGGAGGTGGCGCCAAGGAAGCAGAACCTGTGGCGGCCGCCGACAAGCAGGGCGGCTCCGACAAGCAATACTGCAAGATTCACCGTACCAAGGGCCACGATCTCCAGAGTTGCAAGAAAGTTGAGCAGCTTGTCGAGCAGCAGAAAGCTGAGTACGAGCGACGTGACAAGGAGAAGTCCCAGGAAGGTACTGGCGGATCCGGCAAGAAGCGTCCCGGCAGGGGAGGACGCCGCGGCAAGGCCAAGCAGCGGCAAGGAGACAGACCTCCCTGCGGCCGCGACAAGGATGAAGATGAGGACGAAGATGAGGATATGGAAGATGACGAGGCCGACGAGCAGGAGTTTCAGAAAGCAACAGAGGTTCTGTGCGTTGACGGTGGTGCTTCTCTGCATACTTCGCACCGGCAGCTCAAACAGTGGGTGCGGGAAGTGAATGCAGCAGAACCACTAGTTGAGTCACGCAAGCCTCTGAAGTGGTCCAGCACGCCTATCATCTTTGACATTGAGGTCCACCCTGATCACATAACAGCGGTCGGGTGCTTGCCGATGTTGGTTTCACCAACTATCCGCAATCTCAAGGTTACAAAGATGCTAGTTGACGGCGGGGCCGGCTTGAACCTGATCTCCTCAGCGGTACTCAAGAAGCTCCAGATCCCTGACAGCGAGCTCGAAGAGACCGGTACATTCCAAGGAATCAATCTGGGAAGGAGCAAGCCGAAGGGGAAGATCACATTGCCAGTAACATTTGGCAGCGAGCTGAACTTCAGAACAGAGAAGGTCACTTTTGTCGTTGCTGATTTCCCATTGCCCTACAATGGGATACTCGGCTGTCCAGCGCTCGCCAAATTCATGGCAGCCTCTCATTATGCCTACAACATGCTCAAGATGCCAGGTCCGATAAGTGTCATCTCTGTCCCTGGCGACAAGAAAGATGCTCTTATCTGTACCGACAAGATCTACTGGGAAGCAGCAGCTGCAGTAGATCGCAAGACACTTGCCGCTGAAGCTCCCAGGGGGAAGAAGAAGACCAAGTCCGGCAAGAGCTCTGATGCCCACTCCGGCAAGCGCACCTCTTCGGAGTGCTGCGCTACCGTCGAGGACGCACCATCGAGCTCCACCGGCAAGTGTAAGAAGGCGAAGTTAACTCCGCCAGAGACCAAGAAAGTGGCCGCCAAGGAGGACGGCACTGGTGGTACCTTCACCATCAGTGCCACGCTTGATCCTAAATAGGAAAGCACGCTCGTTGCTTTCCTGCGGGCGAATGTCGATGTGTTTGCATGGCAACCATCTGACATCCCCGGTGTTCCTAGGAAAGTAATTGAGCACCACCTTGCCGTCTGTTCTCACACGCGGCCCGTCAAGCAGAAAGTCAGAAAACAAGCAGTGGAGCGCCAAGAATTCATTGCAGAAGAGATCAAGAAGTTGGAAGCAGCAGGCCTTGTCAGAGGAGTGCTCCATCCTACATGGCTGGCCAATCCTGTAGTCGTGCGCAAGGCGAACGGAAAATGGAGGCTTTGTATTGACTTCACTGATGTTAATAAAGCTTGTCCCAAAGATCCATTTCCCTTGCCGCGCATTGACCAGATTGTCGACTCCACGACAGGATGTGATTTGCTTTCATTTCTTGATGCATATTCAGGATATCACCAGATCTTCATGGCAGAAGAGGATGAGGAGAAAACCGCGTTCATTACTCCATGTGGCACATACTGCTTTGTACGGATGCCTTTCGGACTAAAGAATGCCGGTTCAACATTTGCAAGAGTAGTTCACGAAGCTTTTGAGCCACAGTTGCACAGAAATGTAGAAGCTTACATGGATGACATAGTGGTCAAGAGCAAAGACAGAGCAACTCTGATTCAAGATTTGGACAAGACCTTTGCAAATCTGCGCAAGATCAACCTTAAGCTCAACCCCGAGAAGTGCGTATTTGGAGTCCCCTCCGGCAAGCTTCTCGGGTTCTTTGTATCTCAGCGGGGGATTGAAGCTAATCCCGACAAGTTCAAGGCCATTGAACAGATCGAAGCACCGAAGCGCGTCAAGGATGTACGAAGGCTTGCCGGCTGCGTAGCTGCTCTCAGCAGGTTCATCTCTAAGTCTGCTGAGCGCGCCCTGCCGTTTTTCAAAATATTGAAAAAGGCAGGTCCAATGAAATGGACTCCGGAAGCGGAGGCTGCGCTGCAGGACTTGAAGAGATACATGTCCTCCACTCCAATACTTGTCGCACCTAAGCTGCAAGAGAAGTTGCTGCTATATCTAGCGGCAACCAATCAAGTGGTTAGTGCTGCGTTAGTAGCAGAGAGGGAGGCAGATGATGAGCCAGCGGCCGCTTCAAGCACATCCAGCAACAAGCAGGGGGCTTCCCCGACAAGCTCTGATCCCGACAAGAATGGATCCGCGCAGGAGGAGGTGCAGAAGAAAATGGTGCAGCGCCCAGTTTACTTTGTCAGTTCCCTTCTACAAGGGGCTAGATCAAGGTATTCTGGTGTGCAGAAATTGCTTTTCGGCCTTCTCATGGCCTCGAGAAAGCTGCACCATTATTTTCAAGCACATGAGATCATAGTTGTCACTCGCTTTCCGTTGAAGAGGATATTGCAGAACCCAGAAGCAACAGGCAGGATTGTCGAGTGGGCACTGGAATTGTCAAGGTTTGGCCTCAAGTTTGAGAGTACTTCAACTATCTAGAGCCAAGCATTGGCAGAATTCATAGCGGAATGGACGCCAACACCTGATGAAGAAACTCCAGAGACGAGCATTCCCATCAAGGAGGCAAGCAAAGAATGGATCATGTACTTTGATGGTGCCTTCTCGCTACAAGGCGCCGGTGCGGCCGTGTTGCTTGTCGCACCCACCGGAGAGCACCTCAAGTACATGGTCCAGATGCACTTTCCCAAGGAGCAAGCGACAAACAATACTACAGAGTATGAAGGTTTGCTTGCCGGACTCAGGATTGCTGTAGACCTTGGGATCAAGAAGCTCATTGTTAGGGGTGACTCGCAGCTTGTCGTCCGCCAAGTTAATAAAGATTATCAGAGTCCGTTGATGGAAGCCTACATTAATGAAGTGAGAAAGTTAGAAGAGCACTTTGATGGCCTATAGTTGGAACACGTTCCGAGAGCTCAGAACGACATTGCAGATGGCCTGTCAAAGTGCGCCGCACTCAAGTTACCTGTGGAACCAGGATTTTTGTGCTCAAGCTAACTCGACCATCTGTAACACCATCAACTGGACAGAGCAAGAAGAGGAAGTTGGTTTCTGGTGAGTACTTTCCGGCAGAGCTCCCCGAAGCCGCCGCCAAGAAGGTCCCCAAGATCAACACCAAGAGTGCTGAGGAGCAGTCTGCTCCGACAAGCCCTAAGGTTTTTTCCCTTGAAGCAGACGCTCCCGACAAGTTTTGCTCCGGCAAGCTTGCCGGGGAACATCAAGCTCCGGCTGAACCGCAGGTTCTTGCCATAGAAGCAGATGTTCCCGCAGCAGCATTTGTGCCTTTAGTCCTTGTTGCCGAGCCGCAAGCTCCAGCATGGGCACAGCAGATTGTCCGTTTCCTTCAGACAGGAGAACTTCCCGAAGAGCAAGAAGAAGCGGAGAGAGTAGCCCGGCAATCAAGTATGTACCAGTTTGTCGACGACATACTGTACAAAAGAAGATTCAACGGAGTGAAATTGAAGTGCATTCCCCGAGAAGACGGACAGAAGCTGTTGGCGGAGATACATGGAGGCATATGTGGTCATCACATTGGCGCAAGAGCACTTGCCGGCAAAGCTTTCCGGCAAGGTTTCTTTTGGCCAACAGCCCTCCAAGATGCAACTGCACAAGTAACCAAGTGTGAAGCGTGCCAGTTCCATTCCAAGCAGATACACTAGCCAGCTCAAGCTCTCCAGACGATCCCTTTATCCTGGCCATTTTCGGTCTGGGGGCTCAACATACTCGGCCCCTTTCCCCGAGCTGTCGGGGGCTTTGAGTACTTGTACATTGCAATCGACAAGTTCACAAAGTGGCCGGAAGTGGAAGCAGTGAGGAAGGTGACAACACAGTCAGCAGTCAAGTTCTTCAGGTCGATTGTTTGCCGTTTTGGAGTCCCTAACAGGATCATCACCGACAACGGCACACAATTTACAAGCCACACCTTCATGCAGTACGTCCAAGATCTTGGCGCCAAGGTCTGTTTCGCTTCTGTTGCTGACCCGAGAAGCAACGGTCAAGCGGAGAGGGCAAATGCTGAAGTGCTGCATGGGCTCAAGACCAGGTGAGGGAGTCCTAGACTAGGGGGTGTCCGGACAGCCGGACTATCAATATCCGTCGGACTCCAAGACTACGAAGATACAAGATTGAAGACTCTGGCTCGTGTCCGGATGGTACTTTCCTTGGCGTGGAAGGCAAGCTTGGCGATACGGATATGTAGATCTCCTACCATTGTAACCGACTCTGTGTAACCCTAGCCCTCTCCGGTGTCTATATAAACCGGAGGGCTTTAGTCCGTAGGACAACATACATTACAACAATCATACCATAGGCTAGCTTCTAGGGTTTAGCCTCCTTGATCTCGTGGTAGATCTACTCTTGTACTACCCATATCATCAATATTAATCAAGCAGGACGTAGGGTTTTACCTCCATCGAGAGGGCCCGAACCTGGGTAAAAACATCGTGTCCCTCGTCTCCTGTTACCATCCGCCTAGACGCACAGTTCGGGACCCCCTACCCGAGATCCGCCGGTTTTGACACCGACATTGGTGCTTTCATTGAGAGTTCCTCTGTGTCGTCACCGATAGGCTTGATGGCATCTTCAACCAACAACGCTGTCCAGGGTGAGACTTTTCTCCCCGGACAGATCTTCGTATTCGGCGGCTTCGCACTACGGGCCAATTCGCTTGGCCATCTGGAGCAGATCGAAAGCTATGCCCCTGGCCGTCAGGTCAGATTTGGAAGCTTAAACTTCACGGCCGATGACTGCGAAGACTTGATCTTCGACGGACTCGAGCCACAGCCGAGCGCGCCGCACTGTGACGATGGGCATGATCTAGCTCTGCCGCCGAACAGTGCCTTGGTGGCCGCACACAGGTCCGCTCCGGCCATTGGCCCGGAGCCGATCGCCCAGATCGAGGGCCGGTGGATAGACGCCGCCCTGGGGGCTCCAACATCCACGGCGATGGAGCCAAACACTAATCTTGTCCCCTGCGAAACTCGTGATTCCGAGGCGCCGAACTCCGAACCTCCCGCGCCCCTACCAACCGATCCGGATTGGCGCCGGTTATGGAATTCACCGCCGCGGACATCTTCCAATGCTCGCCTTTCGGCGATATCTTGAATTCACTAAAGCATCTCTCGTTATCAGGAGAGTCTTGGCCGGACTATGGCCAGGATGGTTGGGATATGGACGACGAAGAAATTCAGAGCCCACCCACCACCCACTTCGTAGCCACTGTCGACGATCTGACCGACATGCTAGACCTTGACTCCGAAGACATTGACGGGAGGACTACCTCGTCATATGACATATATATGGTAGACACCCCAAAGGAGAGCGATAACGAGGATCAACGGGCTGCGGCAGAAGATGACCACGCCGATAAACGACCAAAACGGCGGCGCAGGCGCCGTCCTAAGTCCCGCCTCGACAACAACGCTCCCAAAGAGCCCGCAATACGGCAGGGCTCACAACCGGCCGACGAACACGCAGATAAGCAACCGTCCGACCATGACGAGTCAGATAATCAGTCCAGGCCAGATGAAAACAACAGTCTGGACGACCTCACGCCGGACACACCGCCGGAGAGCAAGAACCTGCGGAAAAGACTCGTCAGTACTGCAAAAAGCCTGAAGAAGGACAAACGGAGGCTCAAAACAGCGGAAGACACACTTAGAATGAGATGGAGCAAAGTGCTCAACACCGCATATATGTACGGCAATGGCCACCAATCAAAGAGCTACCCGAAGCGCAAGCTGCTACCAGAATTCGACGAGGAGGCCATAGAGCCCCCACCGTCCAAAAATAAAGGGGCTGCCAGGCTGGATAGATGGCCAGATGATAGGCCAAATTCTGACAGCGGCGCCACACATAAACCAACCAACAAACTTGGAAGAATAAATGGCCCAGCCAGATCCATCTACGGGCCAAAGGAGAAGGCCCCAGGAAGCAAGGCAACACGTCAAGTGTCCGATGATAGCGGCACACACAAATACAGGGGCGCCGCACACCCACTATGTTTCACTAACGAGGTGCTGGACCATGAGTTCCCAGCAGGATTTAAACCCATAAACATGGAGGCCTACGATGGAACAACAGACCCTGGAGTCTGGATAGAAGATTATATACTACATATAAATATGGCCAGAGGAGATGATCTCCACGCCATAAAATACCTACCCCTCAAGCTCAAAGGGCTAGCCTGTCATTGGCTTAAAAGCCTCCCAGTAAATACCGTTGGAAGTTGGGAAGAGCTCGAGGACGCGTTTAGAGCAAATTTTCAAGGGACTTATGTCCGCCCTCCGGATGCAGATGATCTAATTCATATAACTCAACAGCCCGGAGAGTCAGCGCGGAAATTCTGGAACAGGTTCCTTACAAAAAAGAACCAAATAGTCGACTGTCCGGACGCCGAAGCCTTAGCAGCTTTCAAGCACAATGTCCAAGACGAATGGCTCGCCAGGCACCTCGGTCAAGATAAACCGAGGACAATGTCCGCACTAACAAGCCTCATGACCCGCTTCTGTGCGGGCGAGGATAGCTGGTTAGCACGATGCAGCACCAGCGACCCAAGTACATCAGAGACAAGAGATGGAAACGGAAAATCACGGCGTAGAAAAGAGCAGCGCCGAAATAAAGAGAAAGGCCCAAAGAGCGCGGCAGTAAACGCCGGATTCAAAAGATCGCGGCCCAATAATAAAACACAACCTCTTATGGATGACAGTAACGAATTGTCCAACTTAAACAAAATTTTGGGTCGGATATGCCAAATCCACAGTACCCCCGGAAGGCCTGCAAATCACACCCACAGGGATTGTTGGGTTTTTAAACAGTCCGGCCGACTAAATGCCGAACACAAGGGGTCGACGCGTCAAGCGAAGAAGATAAACCCCACCAGCAGAGCACCGGAAAACAAAAGACTTTCCCACAAGGGGTCAAAGTAGTAAACTCACTTCATGTGATAATATGGAAAAATAGTGCGGCACTTTCTAAAAAGAGCTTCGCGCGGTCCAACCCAGCTGACCATAGAGATTGGCTATCAAAACCAATCACTTTCGACCACCTGGACTATTCCAGAAGCGTTCGAAATGCGGGACGGACTCCCCTGATATTGAATCCCATAATAGATGGATTGCAATTTACTAACGTCCTAATGGACGGAGGCAGTGACTTAAACCTGCTATATTCAAACACAATCCGTAGGATGGGGATAGACCCTACCAAAATTCGACACAGCCGCACTTCCTTCAAAGGAGTGACGCCAGGCCATTACGCCAAGTGCACAGGCTCCATATTACTAGAAGTCGTGTTCGGATCGCCGAACAATTCTCGACGCGAAAAATTAATTTTTCATATCGTCCCATTTGAAAGTGAATATCAAGCACTCTTGGGACGAAAGGCTTTTGTCCGCTTCAACGCCATACCGCATTACGCATCTCTTACACTCAAGATGCCCGGACCGCGTGGCGTAATTTTAGTGCGAGGGTCACTTAAAGACCCCGGACTTGGATAGACAAATCCGGCGTCAGTGGGCTAGGGGCTCCCTAGCCGCATACCCCTTCACAGGGGGCTGCGCGCACAAATCACCGCGGGTTCATACAAACCCCGCTTTAATTATTTATATTTCTAATATTTTTCGCACAAATTGTTTTTAAAACTAAATGTTCCTCTCTTTTTACAGATGAACAACATGCATACCCGTCCAGGACAACGGCGCAACGGAGACACAGGCGCAGACATGCAGTAGGGACCCGTTGTGAGGATTCTTTTCAGATTAAGACCCTGCGTAAACCTTTTTTACTGTCTCTTGTTGTTATTCTCCCTTGGTTTCTTCCTATAGCCAAAGCGGAGCCTGACGTTTTGGAATTGGCCGCGTTAGAAGACTATGCCCGTACCTGGACACCAGGGGCTTAGGGCATCATTCTGCCCATTATTATAAAGACCGAACACCTTAGGGAGTGTTCGGCGTCTCGAGTTAGGCATTATATGCATCAGCTCCGAATCATGTCTTTGGTCAAACGTTGGGTTTGCCCGGCTCCTGTGTTTTGCTGCCTTACGTTCCGTATCATCGGCTAACGCGGCACCAGGAGAACTACTGCGATTGTGCCCCAGTTCGGCTGGGCGAGCACCTCAGTAGAGAAAGCCGAAAATTGACTGTCATGATACAGCGAGAGACTGGTCAACCACTCGATCGACTATCGGAATGTTAAGAATTCCCCGCTTTGACGAAGGGCCGTTTCTCGGTCAGGCACACGCACTCTGAATCCGGAGAAGGGCGATGCCACCAGGGGCTATATCGTAGCCCCACCCTTGAGCTCCACTGGCTAAGTGAAATTGATAAAGCATTATAGTCCGGATTGCCTCGTTCGCTACGCTACCACCTCCATATAACAGGACCGAGACGTCGGATTAAGTGTGAAAACGCGCTATTTTTGCAAACACCCCAGCACCTTGTGCGTGGGGGCTGAAGCCGAAGACTGCCATCTTTCAGGTTATACACCAGTATACGTAAACGGCCGCACAGGAGAAGTTTTACTACTTGGACACACAAGTATAAAAAGCAGTTATAACATAATCATCGATTTACAAGCTAATGTGTTCATTTGAACGTTACATTCTTCGAGCACTGTGACTCTATTACACGAGCGCCACGCATAACTTCCCCGAAATAGTGCTCGGCAGGGAGCCGGTCTTCATCCGAACCCTGGGCAGTAACAGCGGTGGCGTCCATCTCCGGACAATGCGCCTTCACACGGACAAGAGCCATCCGCGCGCCCTCTATGCAGGCCGACCGCTTCATCTCCTTTATATGCGGCACCGCTCCAAGGAATTGATGTAGTAAGCCAAAGTAGCTCATCGCCTTGGACCTCTCTGGCCAGACATGGGCCACGATGTCAGTCATGGCAAGTCCGGACAATCTATTTAGCTCGGCCCATTCGGCTAACCGGTCTGTCAATGGAAGTGGGCAATCCGGACTGTGGAATTGAGACCAATATAGCTCTTCCGTCTCGTGATCCTTCTCGCTCCGGAAGTGCTTAACGGCATCGGCCGCACTTGCAGCTAAGTCCATATACGGATCCTCCGGACTCCACAGCCGCTCAAATTGAGCATACTTTCCATCCATAAACCAGCGACGCAGCAGAAAAGGCTTGCCAGCCACGATCTCTCCGGCCTGGCACAGTTCCTCCTTCATAGCCCGCATTGCAGAGCGGGCATCCTTGGCTTCGGCGGTGGCCTTCTTCAGGTCTTCCCGCTCCGATAAGCGCTCCTTTTCAAGAGCCTCATTGCGGTCGGCAGCATCCTTTACTTTTATGGCCAATTCGGCCACCTCGGCCCTGGTTAGGCAGTGCGCAGCCTTTTCGGCTTTCAACTCCTCGGCCGCCCTCGAGGCAGCCGCTTCACTCCTTCGGGCTTGCTCCTTAGCTCGAGCAAGTTCGGCCAGAAGGCCCTCCACAGCAGCAGCACCGTCTGTACAAACAGCATATAATTTATCAGAGGAGGGCTTCGACCCCCTTAATAAAGCGACTGCGGAGAACTCTTTTACCTTGCGACTCGTCAAGTCGCCTGTTGACAAGTGCGATGTCTGCATCTGCCAAGTCAAATTGCCGATTTAACTCGGAAAACTCACTAGTCCGGCTAGCCCCCGGACTATCCGCCACCTGCATAGGAATGACGGAATTCATTCCTTTAGATTTCGATCCTCGGTACGCTGTCGTTTCCGACAACCTACCGAGTCTCAGGGGCTACTATCTATACAGGGCGCATTTTTTATATGCAAAACTGTTAGAAGACAAAGGGGTGCGTCATTCTCGCATACCTCAAATCCCGCTAGCAAACTCATGGCGGCATTACGCAATTCGCTCTCAGCGGACGAAATCCTTCCAATCACCATACGCATTAACACGCGGTGATCTTCTGAAATGGACGCCCTCTCAAGCAGATTCTTCAGTTCTCCCGGCCGGACACTAGTAGGTGCCGAACTCTCTGGCCCCTCCGGACTCGGGGATACCCTTCGTGATGACACTTCGGGTTCGCCTGCCTCATCTGGCGGCGCTGCGGACGGAGGCGTATCGCTCTCCATCATCTCCGGAAGAAGGTCCCCCGAAGATGGATATCTGAGAAGGCTGCAGATCCGAACTGCAATATAAATATTTTGGTTATCTACAGAAGCACAAATGAAGGTATTTCCTTACTAATTAACTCCCTCTTTCATACTCACGGCTCGCTGGAGGGCCGATCCTTTGATGATTGTGCGTCCGGATTCTTTCCGGGCGCCGGACCCCCCGGGGAAGATCTCTTCCCACGCTTAGGGGCTTTAGCCTCCGGATCTTCGGAGGCGGTCCTCTTCTCCCCCTGAAGGGAGGGGTTCTTGCTTCCTCCCGCTTCAGTCGCCCCTTTGGGCGAAATATTAGCTCCTCTATTTTCCCCGTCGCCCCCTTCTGCGGGCGCAACCTCCAACATTCTGACCAGCACGGGCTCCTGTGCGGTCTCTAGGAGGGGGGCCGGGCACCTTATCAGCCTTGATCGCGCCACCCATTCCTATAAAGAACAAAGGGTCAGGAGGCGAACTCTAGAAAGGCACATAAACAGAATGTCCGGACTCTAAGCTACTTACCTGAGTATCCGGGCGATCGCGGCTTAGGCCTGCATCCTCGGCTAAATCCGGACACGCCACCTGCGGTCCGAAGAACAACTTGTACATCTCCACAGGTGTCGCACCCATGAAGTGTTGGAGAATCCGAGGTTCCTCCGGGTTGAACTCCCATAGACGGAGAGGACGGTGTTTGTAGGGCAGAAGATGCCTGATTAGCATAACCTGCATCACCTTGATCAGGTCGATCTCCCTCGCTTGGAGATCTCGAATCCGGCCCTGCAGTAAAGGCATGTCTTCGGACGGCCCCCAATTGAGCCCTTGGTTGACCCACGACATCAGTTGGCGTGGAGGTCCCGGGCGGAATAAGGGTGGCGGCTTTTGCCTGCTGCCCCTTGGAGCGGTGATATAGAACCACTCCTGCTGCCACGGTCCAAGTTCCTCTTGGAAGGAACCCTCGAGCCACGGGGCATCGACCTTTTTGCTTATGGTCGCCCCGACGCACTCCGCTTGACGCCCCCCGATCATCTTCGGCTCCACCTTGAAGGCCTTCAGCCATAGGCCGAAGTGGGGAATGACGCGGAGGAAGGCTTCACAGACGATAATGAATGCGGAGATATGGAGGATGGACTCCGGAGCCAAGTCGTCAAAGTCCAGCCCGTAGTAGAACAGGAGCCCCCTCACGAAGGGATCCGTCGGGAAGCCTAAGCCCCGACGGAGGTGGGATACGAAAACGACGTATTCACTGTGCTTGGGGGCTGGCACAGCCGGCCCTTGGGCAGGCAACCTGTGCGAAACCTCGTAGGCCAGGTACTTGGCCTCACGCAACTTCAATATGTCCTCCTCCGTGACGGAGGAGGGCATCCACCGGCCCTGGAGGTCGGAGCCGGACATGATTGAGGATCCGAAGCGCTCGAATCTGAGGCTCTGGGTGTTGGAACTGGGAGCGAGGAAGAGATTCGATGCGAGATTTAAGAACAATGGCGAGCCTTGGTCCTCTTATAAAGGGGAAGAAATACCAAGGGCCGTCTCCGTGACCGTTTGGGATTCCCCTTCGATAGAGGAGGCGTGGCGACGGGAGCGGTTGGGTTACCCACGCACGTATTGATGAGAATCCCGGAATAAGGGGAGCACGATCTCTGCTTCGACAAGACGTGCCAAGGAAACCGCTTCGCTAAACATGCTGAGGTGGTATAGTAATTCAAACAAAGTCCTGGTGGCGGTGTGATGTCACGCCGCATAATACGTCAGCAGATTGAACTAAGTGTGCATTTTATTCTCTCTACGGTGGAATGTGGAATTTATTTTGCAGAGCCGGACACTATCCTGGTGTTCATGATCTTCTCTGGATTATTCAAGGGAGGAACCCGCCTTGCAATGCCGAACATTATGCACGCCGGACTTATCGTCATTGAAGACTGGTTCAGGGGCTACTGAGGGAGTCCTGGACTAGGGGGTGTCCGGACAGCCGGACTATCAATATCCGCCGGACTCCAAGACTACGAAGATACAAGATTGAAGACTCCGGCTCGTGTCCGGATGGTACTTTCCTTGGCGTGGAAGGCAAGCTTGGCGATACGGATATGTAGATCTCCTACCATTGTAACCGACTCTGTGTAACCCTAGCCCTCTCCGGTGTCTATATAAACCAGAGGGCTTTAGTCCGTAGGACAACATACATTACAACAATCATACCATAGGCTAGCTTCTAGGGTTTAGCCTCCTTGATCTCGTGGTAGATCTACTCTTGTACTACCCATATCATCAATATTAATCAAGCAGGACGTAGGGTTTTACCTCCATTGAGAGGGCCCGAACCTGGGTAAAAACATCGTGTCCCTCGTCTCCTGTTACCATCCGCCTAGAGGCACAGTTTGGGACCCCCTACCCGAGATCCGCCGGTTTTGACACCGACACCAGGACTTTCGACATGCTGCGCAAGTGCGGAAAGAACTGGATCGAGGAGCTGCCGGTGCTTCTTTGGTTAATCAGGAAGATGCCAAATCGAGCCACTGGCCAGACACCTTTCGCTCTAGTCTATGGAGCAGAGGCAGTTCTCCCCACGGAACTCGTATACGGATCGCCTCGAGTGCTCGCTTATGATGAGCTTGAGCAAGAGCAGCTGCGACAAGATGACGCGCTGCTCCTTGAGGAAGATCGTCTTTAGGCTGCTGTACGAGCTGCTCGCTATCAGCAAGCTTTGCGCCGCTATCATAGCCGCAAAGTTAATGCCAGAAGTCTCGAGGAAGGTGACCTTGTTCTTTGGCGCGTTCAATCCGCCAAGAATTCCAACAAGCTGATGCCAAAGTGGGAAGGCCCTTATCGGGTGAAACGAGTCACTAGGCCCGGCGCTGTCCGCCTTGAGACCGAAGATGGTTCTCCGGTGAGCAACTCCTGGAACATTGAGCATCTTCGTAGGTTTTACCCATAAGGCACGGTTGCCGGAACCCGTTCCGGCAACCACCTTTTGTACAAGCCTTGCCGCTGTTGCATGTAACCCTTTGTACAAAGCCGGGCGCAGATCCCGTGCATAAATAAAGATCATATGCTCTGCACATCTTGTCAAATTTCATGCTTTTTTCTTTTTTGCATGTATTGTCTGACACTTTGTGCAACACTTACCCCCGGTAAGCAATAACGAGCCTTAAGGCTCCATATCTTTATTTTCTCTTCTTTCTTTCTCTCAAGAAAAAGGAAGGTTCCCTCGCCCACAAGTTCACCGGGGGGGAAGGAGGAGATAATGGTGTGGACCAGGCGTCGTTCAAGAAAAGTATCGCCTTGCCGGGACGCAAACGACAGAAAAAGCTAAGTTGCCAAAGTTTGAGCACAATCAGTTTTAAAAATTTTAAAGTTATCTTCCTCGAACGACCGTACTCTGTATGGAAAACCTGTGTGCGGAGGAACCAACTCGTAGCTAGTTGTGCCCTTACTTTGTTTCGAGTCCGCTCAACAACTTAAGTGTGCTGGAACTAGTTGCGACAAGGTTTCTTGCCGGAAGCGACACCGCCTGTAGGCTGCTGGTGTTCCGCACTCAGCGCTCGTGGCAAGGGTGCCTGCGCCGGAAAGTTCCCTGAAAGCGTAGGGTAGAAAAACATACAAAGGAAGGAATCAAGTAAAGGGAATAACATATCAAATACTGCCCAAAATAAAGTTATATTACAATGATAGTTTGTCGTGCTCTAATAGATTGTTCTCGTAACATGTTTAGCAGTGACAAGGAAATGGAGAAAACGGGCGGCCTAATCTACTTGGCCACTATCAGCCCTCCTGACTTCATTCACCTTGTCCACAATGGGTGCGACAAGGGCCTTGAGCTATTCAAGATCAGCACCCGCCGGCAGCTTCTTGAGGACGTTGGTGAGGTTGAGGCCCGGGTTGCGGAAGAGCACCTTCACCAACACCTTCCCCAGAACTCTGGCGCAGATTGCGCGCGACTCGTCAGCCAGCTGCTTCGGGATCCTTTCCCGGAGTTGCTGGAGAGCTGTCGCCACACCCTTGAACAACAGAGTGAGCTTGGCGCTGGGCTGGAGGTTCTCTTCGGAGGAGTACCCAAAGCCCTCCAGTTCCAGCTGCGTCAGCTCCTCGTCGATGACTGCGGCGATGTTGACGAGGCCCTCCGTCCAGAGCTCCACAGTATCCCTGAAGGTGTTCTGGGTTTCGGCGGCCATTGTCAGCAGCGCCTCGTTGGCCTTGAGCTCCTCCTTCAAGTCTCCCGCTTCTTGGCGCCATCCAGCGTCTCCGTCAGCGTGGCCAGCTTCAGCTCCAGATCAGCTTTTGAATCCTTGGCGGCACTCAGCTCTCTGCCCCTCTCAAGGAGATGACCCTGCAGCTCGCCATGGGCAAGGGCGTCCTTCTCACGCTCGCGCTGGAGCGCGGCAAGCTCTTCATCCTTCGCCTTGAGAGTGGCTTCTAGCTGCGTCACCTTCACCTCCAGCTCCTTCTTGGCGGCCTCGGCAGCTGCAGCGGCATCCTTTGCCTCTTTGAGGGCCCCGCCAAGTGCTTGCTCGCGCGTAGCCAGCTCCTCTTCATAGCTGTCCAGATTAACTTTCCGCTCTGTCAGCTCGCCTTCTCGCGTAGACTGCTCCTCAGCGGCAAGCCGCTGCTACTCTTCGACTTCTGCCTTCTCGAGGATGAAGGCCTTTCGCGCCTCAACAAGCTGCGCCCTCTCCTCTGCAATTGATCGGAGAGCTTCCTGATTGCGTTCCCGGAGCTCTTCCGCGCGCTTCTCAATATCTGCTCCCGCCTGCGCGACAAGCACTTCCCGGGATTCCACTTTGGCTTGTCGGGCGCGGTAGAGCGACACCAGCTTCCGGAGCAGCTGCTCCTCCTCAGACTCGCCGCCGCTGCTGCTTGGCGCGTCAACCACTGTCAGCCCAGCGGAGGCGAGCACTTCTCCGTCAAAAGCTTCTCCCTCGACCGGCGCCCTGGAGCTGGATGCCCAGGGGAGCTTGATGAAGACACCGTCGCAGGCCTTCAAGTAGGCGCCGGGCTGGGGCTCTTCAGAGCCTGGCATTGCGTCAGCGGCGAAGGGATCGGCAGTCGGTGTAGTGACTTGCGCTCCTGCGGCCCCAGGGTCGTCAGTGCGATCGCCGTATCCCTCGCCAGCTCCCGCGCCAGCGGCCTTGGCGGCCTCTTCGTCGGCGGGATCATCAGCGCCGGCCTCTTCTTCGGTGGCAGCGGCATCGTCAGTGTTGCCATGCACGTTCTCCTCGCCGGTGGCCTCGGTCTCCATTGGCTCCGTGGAAGGAGGATCTGAGGATAGGAAGAGGGAGAAAAAGTCAAGAAAATATCCAAAAAAGAAGATCAGAAGAAGAAGAATCCAAGGGAAGTTTCAAGCAAGGGAAATTACCAGTACTGGGATCCACGGTCATGGGCTCCACCACCGGAGGGTCGCTGGCGCTGCCCCTTGCCGGAGACTCCTCCCTTGTCGGGGATCTCTCCCTTGCCGGAGAGCGCTCCCTCGCCGGGGAATCCGCCCTCGGTGGCGTAGTTGAAGCAGATGTCACCTCAGGAGCGGCTTCCAGTTGCTCCTGGTGAACCTGTTCTGCTCCTACACAGGCAAACCAACAGTCAGTAAAGGAAAGAGCACCCATGCACGCCCCACAACAGGAAGTGAACAAATACTTACGCTGGGGGCTGCGCTGGGGGCTGCCTCGAGGAGTAGTTGCCGGGTCCGACAAGGTGGTCTCGGACGCGCCCTCTGTTGTCGCAGCGGGATCGTCCTCGACGACAACCACGGGGACCTTGGCCCTCTTCGCCGCTCTCTCGGCCAGAGTCCTGAAAAGGAACAAGGTTTAGTAGGAAGTAGATCGGATACAAGACAAGAAACAGCAAGAATTGAAGAAATACAAACACAACAGAGAAACTTACTCCTCTTCTTCCTCCTCGTCGGAGCTGAGCGCGGAAAGATCGAAGTCCGGTACTCTTTCGGCGCGGCGATACGGAGGAGTAGGCTCCCTTGGCCGCTTGGCGGGAGCTGCGGCAGGATCTGAAGGGGTGGCCCGAGAGGACCCCGCTCCAGTTGCCGGCGCGGTGTGAGACGCTCCCACGGCAACGGTGCTTGTCGCGGTGGAGCGTGTCCCGCGGCGCGGCGGCTTTTGGCCCGTTTGCCGCCCTGCTATGTATCCGGTCCTACGGAGGCGCCTTCTTGGTGGAGCTGGGGGCTGCACTGGAGGCTCCGTTCGCGGCAAGTTGCTTGAAGAAGGCTGGCCACTTGCGCCCTCGGTGGGCTCGCTCGATTCAGCTTTGGGCTCTCCCTCGCCGACGACCTCCCCGACAAGCTCCTCCCGGTCGGCAAGGCTTGCCGCCTCGGCTGCCTCTGCCTCCTCCATAGTAAACTCGAACTCGCCCGCGGCGGCGGCCGCCGCCGACTCTTCCGCCCTGGTGGCAATGCGCCGCATCTCGTCATCAGTGGTGTCGTGGGTGAGGAGCCTCTGCTCGTCGGCGCGGACCGCCACCTCCACCAAATCATCAAAGAATTGCTGCACGACGTCGTCGGTGGGCTCCTGCCAAGTTGGGATAATCCCATGTGAGTCGCACTCTGGCATCATTGCGCGGATGCGATCGAGCTGGGAGTTCTTGCACAACGGGACGACGCCCTGCGGCAGCCTGAACCACTCGGGATGGTTGGGATCATGCTTGAACAGCTCCTTGAGCGTCCCATCCAGCTCCAAGACAGTAAAATTGAAGTTAAGGCCTGGGCGCAGCCTCATGATATTCGCCGGACCCCCGAACGGCCAAGCGGGTCTCCCCCTCTCCTGCAGAGGGGCGATGCGGCGGCGAAGAAAGTCCGCGCCAACAGCCCCTACAGTGAGCCCGGCAAGCCTGAGCCGCAAGATCCGGGTGGTGGCGATCTTCAGTCTAGCATCGTCCGCCGCCAGGGCGCTCCAATCGCCGCCGCACACTTCTCGGGCTTGGCACAAGTTGGTGAATGGCTGCGGGTCCGCATCAACAATCCAACACCATTCCGCTCTCCACTCCTCCCATTTGCTACGGAGCTCCCCCTCCAGATAGACCTCCTTCATACCGGCTCTAGAGATCCAGGCGATCACGCCAGATAAGGGCTCTCCTTTCTCGACCCGGGGGATGAAATAGTGGCGGAAAAGGGCTACGTTTGGGTGGATTCCGATGAAGTTCTCGCAGAGGTGTGCGAAAACCGCCATGGTCAGAACGGCGTTGGGGGTGAAATCAAGGAGATGGAATCCATATGTGTTCATGATGTCACAGAAGAAATCGGAAAAGGGCGGGCAAAGCCCGCAATAGAAGAACAGCGCAAAGAAGGGGTATCCTTTTGGACACCGTTTCGAAGTAGAAGCTTCGGTGGAGAGTACCTGCGTGCGCGGATGCGCCCGCATCTCCGTCGACCAGAAGAGGTAGAACCATTCCCTCAGCTCCTTCGCGGAGAGCTCAGGGGGGAAGAGTGCCCGCTCCTTCCGCAGCGCCTCAAGCCGCAGTGCCTCGGCCGACTTTGCGCCCTTCCCGGTCTTCGGATCCATGGCGGAGGCGGTGGGGGAGAGCGAGGGCGTTGGCGGCAACGGGGGGGTGAAGCGCTGCTCTTTCGGCTTTGGGAAGCGGAGGGGACCAGCGGAGCTTTCTGAGGAAGGAACCGCAAGTGGCGAAGGTGGGGGAACGGCCCCTGTTTCCCCTGCTTATAAAGAGGAGGAGGCGAACGTTACGCTTTTTCCGAATAAACAATCACCCACGATCTCTCCCACGACGCCGCGTTCGACGCGTGCCGTTACGGGAGGGCGCGGTGGATACGGAGTTAGATATGGTGTGGACCAGGCCGCGTGTGCCCGTGCCCTGTTTTGGGCCTGGCCCAACAGCGCTCGGCACCGTGTATGGCCCAGGCCCGGGGGCTCCTGTCGGTGTACTAAAGTAAGAGGTACCTTAGTATCCCGAACTTGTGCACAGGCAGTCGCAGCGCCCCGCGGCAAGGCTTGCCGGGTGCCCGCCAAGATCCTCCGTAGTTCCTATTGAAGCCATTCAAGAACAAAGTGTTTCAACTGAGAAGACAAGGCTCCGGCAAGAGGAACTTCCCGGGAAGGACAAGGCCCCGGCAAGAGGAGCTTGCCGGGAAGGCCAACCAAGGCATTTCAAGAAACTTGCCGCGACGCGCCGCGCGTCCTGGCAAGACCCGGCAAGCGACAAGCTTCCGGGCGCGACAAGACAACGACCGCGGCAAGGCGCTTGCCGCGGCGAAGCCACTACTCTGTGCCCACGCTCCAGCGCATCCGTCGACGTGTCGCCGTAGGACCGTTCCAGGCGCACGTGGCGAGAAGCTGTGCAGCCAAGCGGTGCGAGGTGGCGAGTGGAGATGACGAGAAGGCCATCGTGGCGAGCGGTGGCGCCCCTAACGGTCGCTTTTCTGCACTGTTGGACGACGCGGACGGGCATTAAATGCTCTTGTCCCCTGCCGTCAGAGTTATGTAGGGTGCACTGTAGAGGCAGTTGTACCAACCCCTCCTTTTACATTTGTACCCATGTCTGCGTTGCCACCTGTCGGTGACCCCTTTAGCCTATAAAAGGAGGCCCATGCGCAACGTAGAGGGGGTTCGACTCATTCGAAACTACATCACTCTCACGCTCTCAAGCAAGAACAGAATACAATCACAAAGCAGCAGTAGGAGTATTATCTCTCCGGAGAGCTCCGAAGCTGGATAAAAATCGCTCGCGCGCTTCGCCTCGATCTGCTCTTCGTGCGCTCTCCACTCCCTTGCCGGACCGAAAGGGGCCCTGCCCCATAGGTGTTCGTTTCCCATGACAATACTCAACTATCATATAGTCTTCCATGATTGCTACCACTCAAAGCATATTTTTAGAACACATAGTATCCATTGAACATAGAGAAAGATAGGGGCTTAATGTTTCGCCTCCCAACTTATTTATCATATAGATAATTGTCAACAATAATAATTCATGATCAAATATATTTGAATGGCCATATATGCTTAGATATTTCCCCGTCACATGATGCTTGACAACTTAAGAGTAGGTTGGAATGAGAAGGAATTCTACTAACTCTTTCACAAAAGTAAAAGAGAGGGCCTTCGCAGAGGGAAGCAGGGATTTGCAGAGGTGCCAGAGCTCAAAGCTTTTAAAACAGAGATGAATATAATTTTGAGAAGTATGATTTCATTTTCAATGTAATGACCGAGAGTTCTCACTATCTTCCATGATAGACACATTATAGGAGGTTCCCAAACAAAATGGTAAAGTTTTTACTCCCCCTCCACCAACAATCACACTCCACGGCTGATTCAAAACAACAGGTATCGTCCATACCAACAACAGTCCTGGGGATGTTTTGCTTTATTAAATGTGATTTTGTTTTTGATCTTTTGATCATAGGACTGGGCATCCCAATTACCAGCCACTTTCCCATGAATGACAAGTGAATCAACACTCATCGTGAGAATAACCCACCTAGCATGGAAGATACTGACAGCCCTAGTCGCTACATGAGCGATTCGGGCATACAAAACAAATTATTATTTGAAGGTTTAGAGTTTGGCACATGCAAATTTACTTGGAACGGCAGGTAAATACCACATATAGGTAGATATATGGTGGACACTCATGGAAGAAACTTGGTTCAAGGATTTTTGATGCCCAAGCAGTATTCCCGCTTAGTACAGAAATTTTGCCTATTAAAAGATTCTAAATAGCAAGCACCACATGTTGGAGGATCCACAACAATATAGCTTCTATACAATTATACCCAAACATAAATCATTATGTTGTCTTCCTTGTTCAACTTCAAGTAATATGCTCAAGTTTGAAAATAATTAATGGGGCTCACAATCATAGAAGATGTCCAAGATAGTATATTTATATGTGAAATCTCTCTTCCATCAATATTCTTTCATGAATTTTTCAAGTGACCAATACTATGTTTGCTAACTTTCAACAAATTTACCACCTCTACGTCTTATATGTGAAGTCATTACTCCCCATGGTATAAGCATATGAAACATATATAATTTCACATTTATGATATTCAATTCATTCAACCATTTACTGATAGGATATAAGTGAAACATGTGAGTAAATGAAAAATACTCCAAAAAGATATAAGTGAAGATCAATGAGTAGTCAAATAATTAAGTAGCTATGTGAGGACTCTCTCTCATTTAAGAATTTCAGATCTTAATATTTTATTCAAACAACAAGCAAAACAAAATAAAATGACATTCCAAGTATATCACAACCAATGTGAAGAAGCAAAAATTTAGGCTCAACCGAGGCTAGCCGATAATTGTTGATGAAGAAAGGTGGGATGCCAACCTGGGCATCCCCAAGCTTAGATGCTTTAGACTTCTTGAAATATTAATTAGGGATGCCTTGGGCATCCCCAAGCTTGTGCTTTTGTGTCTCCTTAATTCCTCTCACATCAGAGTTTCCGAGAATCTTAAAAACTTCATGCACACAAAACTCAACTAGAACTCGTGAGATAAGTTAGTATAAATCCATGCAAAACCTTATCATTCTCTACTGTAGAAAATACCTAAAATTATAATTTTACATTGCATACTAATTGCCTCTACATCATTAATACTCATATCCTCAAATAGAATCATTAAACAAGCAAACATATGCAAACATAACAACAATCTATCTAAACAGGACAATCTGTAAAGAATGCAAGAGGAATCATACTTTCCTAACTATAAAAATTCTGAAACATTACCACATGTAGAAAATTTGTTGTTACTCATTGTGTAAACAATTCAAGATTTTATCATTTTCTGAATATTCACCAATAGTCAAAACAGAATAGCAAACTTTCTGTTTTCAAACAACAACATATAGACTTGCAAAATAAGCATGGCAAATGCTATACTCGACATTTTTATTGAAATGAAAGATTTAAAACATTACTCTAAATATCAGCAAGCAAATCAAACTAAAATTAAATGAAGCTCCAAGCAAAACACCTATCATGTGGTGAATAAAAATATAGCTCCAAGTAAGGTTACCAATGAACGAAGACGAAAGAGGGGATGCCATCCGGGGCATCCCCAAGATTAGATGCTTGGTTATCCTTGAATATTACCTTGGGGTGCCTTGGGCATCCCCAATCTTAGGCTCTTGCCACTCCTTATTTTGTAGTTCATCAAAACTTTACCCAAAACATGAAAACTTCACAACATAAAACTGAACAGAAAATCTTCTAAGCTCCGTTAGTATAAGAAAATAAATCACCACTTAGGTACTGTTGCGAACTAATTCTAAATTCATATTGGTGTTATATCTACTGTATTCCAACTTCTCCATGGTTCGTACCCTCCGATACTACTCATAGATCATCAAAATAAGCAAAGAACACATAGAAAACAGAATTTTTTTAAAACAAAACATGCTGTAGTAATCGGGAAACTTCGTATACTTATATAACACCAAAAATTCAGAAAAATTTGGAAAACCTGGGTAATTTGTATATAAATCTTGTTAAAAAATTTAGAACAAAATCACACTTTTGTGATTTTTGAAAATTACTTTACTGGGCGCAAAAGTTTCTATTTTTCAGCAAGATAAAATCAACAATCTTCCAAACTATCCCAAAGGTCTTACTTGGCACCACACTAAATTAATACATAAAAACACATCTAACCAGAGGCTAGATGATAAATTTATTTCAAAACAGCAAGGATAAATATTGGGTTGTCTCACAACAAGCGCTTTTCTTTAATGCCTTTTTAGCTAGGCATGATGATTTCAATGATGCTCACATAAAAGATAAGAATTGAAACACAATGGGAGCATCATGAAGCATATTACTAGCACATTTAAATCTAACTACTTCCTATGCATAGGGATTTCGTGAGAAAATAACTTATGGGAACAAGAATCAACTAGCATAGGAAGGCAAAACAAGCTTGACTTCGAAACTTTCAACACATAGAGAGGAAACTTTATATTATTGCCATTCCTACAAGCATATATTCCTCCATCATAGTAGTCTTTAGTAGCATCATGAATTAATTCAACAATATAACTATCACATAAAGCATTATTTTCATGATCCACAAGCATATAATTTTTATTACTCTCAACATAAGCAAAATTCTTCTCATCGGGAATAGTGGGAGTATCATAAGAAACTTGAATACTATAAATTGTTTCCACATTAAAAGAGTAATGTTCAGTAAAAGGGTAATCATAATTATGACAAGTTTTATAGATATAATCATCACTACTTTCTATAATGTAAGTGTCATCACAATAACCATCATAATTAAGTAGCAACTTTGTTCTCATCACAATCAATTGAAACCTCTTCCAAGATAGTGGAATCATTACTAAATAAAGTCATGACCTCTCCAAATCCACTTTCATAAATATTGCAGTCATCGTAAATAGGAGGCATGCTATCATCATAATAAATGTGCACATCAAAACTTGGGGGATTAAATATATCATCATCATTAAACATAGCATCCCCAAGCTTGTGGCTTTGCATATCATAAGCATAATCACTCTCATCATTAATAGTCTGAATAGCACCAATAGTATAGAAATTATTAACATCACAACTTTATAAGTTGGTGCCAAAAAGATTTTCACGTTGTAAGAAGTGTTAATATTTTCCGAATCATAATCATCACAATGAGTAATAGGCATAACAATGTAGGAGCAACATCATTTTGGAGGGTTACCTTTTTACCTTTTCTTCTCCATCTTTTCTTTTTCTTCTCCACATCATGTGTGGGTTTAATCACCTTTTTGGAGCTCCTTATTGATGAGATTGGTTGAACAAAAAGCTCCTCCTCGTTACCTGATTCATCATAAGAAAAAATAGGAGGATATTGGGAAACCTCTTCCCTTTCATTAGTATTCTCTTCATCTTCTATTTGCTTTCTTGTCTTTAAGTAATTGGCAATATAAGGATTCTCAATGCAATTTACCGCGCAATACATATAAATTTCTTCTAGATCATAATCAAGAAATCTCTTAAGGTTATATTCTGGAATATCCTTAGTTATACGTTTCATTTCTTCATATCCCAGAAGAAAACTAAGTTCATTATGATGCGCAAGGGAAATCAAGTCATCACAATTTTTGGACACGATTCGATCATGAAACAATTTACATTGGAGATTTAAATCACCACGTTCATTGCAAAGTTCACAAGGACGGCGAGAAAAATTAAATCTTTCAGCACAAACATCTAGCCTCTCTTCCAACCATTTAGTTTCTAAATACTTATGCCTCTTGCAAAATCTATCTTCCATTTTTGGTATGTAATTGCAAAATCTATGCACTCCACAAAAATTGACATGCTTATAAGAAACATTTTTATCATGACTAGTGCAATCATCATTAGTACTATGGATATTCAAAGAATTCATACTAACAACATTGGAATCATGCTCATCATTCAAAGATTTAGAGCCAAACATTTTATTGACTTCTTCTTCTAACACTTTGACACAATTATCGGAATCCTTATTTTCACGAAAGACATTAAAAAGATGAAGCATATGAGGCAACCTCAATTCAAATTTTTTTTGTAGTTTTCTTTTATAGACTAAACTAGTGATAGAACAAGACACTAAAAGATTTGATTGCAAGATCTAAAGATATACCTTCAACATCTCATCTCCCTGACAACGGCTCCAGAAAAGAGCTTGATGTCTACTATGCAACCTTCTTCTTATAGATTCGTGTTGGGCCTCCAAGCGCAGAGTTTTGTAGGACAATAGCAAATTTCCCTCAAGTGGATGACCCAAGGTTTATCAATCCGTGGGAGGCGTAGGATGAAGATGGTCTCTCTCAAACAACCATGCAACCAAATCACAAAGAGTCCCTTGTGTCCCCAACACACCCAATACAATTGCAAATTGTATAGGTGCACCGGTTCGGCGAAGGGATGGTGATACAATTTCAATATGGATAGTAGATATTGGTTTTTGTAATTTGAAAATATAAAAACAACAAGGTAACTAGTAACAAAAGTGAGCAAAAACGGTATCGCAGTGCTTGAAAACAAGGCCTAGGGTTCATACTTTCAATAGTGCAAATTCTCTCAACAATGATAACATAATTAGATCATATGGCAATCCCTCAACGTTCGGCAAAAGTCACTCTAAAGTTCCTATCGTGGAGAACATAATATGAAATTGCTTGTAGGGTACGAAACCACCTCAGAGTTAGTCATTCCTCAATCCATTGAGCTATTCCTATAAGTGTCACAAACAACCATAGAGTTTGTAGTAAAATAACACCATATGACACACATCAATCAACCCTAATGTCACCTAGATACTCCAATGTCACCACAAGTATCCGTGGGTCAATTATACGATATGCATCAAACAATTTCAGATTCATAATATTCAATCCAACACAAATAACTCAAAGAGTGCCCCAAGATTTCTACCGAAGAAACAAGGACAAAAACGTGCACCAACCCCTATGCATAGATTGCCCCAATGTCACCTCGGGAATCCGCTAGTTGAGTAAAAAAACATACATAAGGTGAATCAATAGAACACCCCAGTGTCACCACGGGTATCCCACGCAAGACATGCATCAAGTGTTCTCAAATCCATAGCAGTATTCAATCCGATAATAATGAAACCTCAAAGGTAAAACTCAATTCATCACAAGAAGGTAGAGGGGGAGAAACACCATATTATCCAACTATAGTAACAAAGCTCACGGTACATCAAGATCGTGCCAAATCAAGAACACGAGAGAGAGAGAGAGGACAAACACATACCTACTGGTACATACCCTTAGCCCCGAGGATGAACTACTCCGTCCTCGTCAATGAGACCACTAGGTTGATGAAGATGGCCACCGGTGATGGTTTCCCCCTCTAGCAGGGTGCCCGAACCGGCTCCCGATAGTTTTTTCATGGCTACATAGGCTTGCAGCAGCGGAACTCCCGATATTCATTTCTTTTCAGGGGTTTTCATATTTATAGGAATTTTTGGCGTCGGTCTCATGTCAAGGGGGGCCACGAGGAAGCGGCAAGGCAAGGGGCGCGCCCTAGGGGGTGGGCGCACCCTCCACCCGTGTGGTTGCCTCGGGACTCTTTTTGCCGAACTCTTGTGCTTCGGGGGTCTCTTTTGGTCGATAAAAAATCACCGTGAATTTCCAGCCCATTCCGAGAACTTTTATTTCTGCTCAAAAAATGACACCATGGTAGTTCTGCTGAAAACAACGTCAGTCCGGGTTAGTTCTAATCAAATCATACCAATATCATATAGAATTGTTGTAAACATGGCTTGAATACTTCATAAATTATAGATACCCCAGAGACGTATTAGTTTTCTATGAATATTATTTAAATCTTCATTGAATTCCTATATGCAAGATTTGATATCTTTGTATTTCTCTTCGAATTATCGGTTTGGTTGGCCAACTAGATTGGTTTTTCTTGCAATGAGAGAGGTGCTTAGCTTTGGGTTCAATATTGCATGATTTCACCCAGTGACAAAGTAGGGGTAGCGAGACACGTATTGAATTGTCGCCATCGAGGATAAAAAGATGGCGTTTTCATCATATTGCTTGAGTTAATTCCTATAAATCATGTCATCTTACTTAAGGCGTTACTCTGTTCTTTATGAACTTAATACTCTAGATGCATGCTGGATAGTGGTCTATGTGTGGAGTAATAGTAGTAGATGTAGGCAGGAGTCAATCTTCTTGACACGGACGTGATGCCTATATTTAATAATCATTTCCTTGGATATCGTCATAACTTTGTGCTTTTCTATCAATTGCTCGACATTAATTTGTTCACCCACCGTATTATTTGACTTCATGAGAGAAGCCTCTAGTGAAACCTATGGCCCCTGGGTCTATTTTCCATCATACTTGTTCTGATCTACTATTTTGAAATCTTTTATTTTCAGATCTATACAAAAAAACGCAAAAATATTTAGTTACCTTTTTATTTCTGATCTACTTATATCGTTTGAGCTAGCCAATTTTGCCCTAGTGCTTCATTTATATCTTTTTAGAGCACGGCGATGGCTTTATTTTATGGAAATTGTTAAACTCTCTTGCTTGACTTATATTATTTTGAGAGTCTTGCTAAACAGCGTGGTAATTTGCTTTGGTTATGAATTTACACTACTAGGGAAAAGCCTATACACAGAATCTTACCTGCAGCGCTCTTCAAAATACCACGCTACTACTACTTAGCAGCAGCGCGTGTCTGCCAAACGCGCTACTGACTTGGAAGTAGTAGTAGCGCGTGTGTAGCCTACAGTGCTACTGCTATAGTTGCCATGACCTTGGCCCCCCCGCTAGCTATAGCAGTAGCGCACTTTATTGTAGAGCGCTACTGCTACTCAGGTTAGCTGTAGCGCATTTTGGCAAACGTGCTACAACTATCCCTACCTTATCCCCACGGAGGACCGGCCCTCTCACTCACACTCTCACTCTCGCCCGCGTCAACCGTCGTCGTCCGTCGCCGCTGCCGCCGCCGCCTTCGTTCGTCCGCAGCCGAGGTACTCCCCTCCTTCCGTCCCTCCTCCATCCTCCTCGCACATCCTCCCTCCGCCTGCGGCCGCCCCTCCCTCCTCCTCCGCCGCCCTCCTCCCTTCTCCTGCGGCCGCCCCTCCTCCCTCCTCCGCCGGCAGCCCTCCTCCCACCGCCCTCGACCTTGCCGCCCCTAGCTACCTCTCCGTCGCCCCCACCCCCTGCCACTAGTTAGTACTAGATTTAGTAGTAGTAGATGTTAATTTAGGGTTAGCTAGTACTAGATGTTGCTTAGTTAGTACTAGATTTTTAGTAGTAGTATTGGTAGTTGAACTACTTTAATTGTAGTTGAACTAGTTTAGTAAGTAAATTAATAAACTAGTTGAACTAGTTGAATCAATAGAACTAATCTATTTTTAGTAAGATAATTAATATAACTAGTTGAACTACTTTATTTTTAGAAAGAACTAGTTTTTTTTTCTATTTATAGTAAGTTTATATTTAGTAAGAACTAGTTGAATTAATAAAACTAGTTGAACATGTCATGTTTGTTGTTAGTGATAACTTATATGGTTTCAGGTGACCTCCGTCGTCCCCGTCACCGACCCCCTCCGACATCCCCGCTGTCGTCCCAGTCACCGATCCCCTCCGACATCGAGGTGAGACCAGCCAAATATCCTTGTATATCTTGTGTTGTTGCTCAAATTGGATGTGGTTGCCCAAGTGGCCGTTCATGTTCAGTTTACATCTCCGAGTGGCCTATGTTTTGCCGGAGTGTTGATTAATTTCCGTTCCGGCAAATTTCAGGCGCTCGATATGTCCTTTTTTAGCAAAGGTCATGCCGGATTTTGTCGTGAATTCTGGCATGACTTGTGCTAGAATATGTACAAGTTTAATCTTTGAGTTATGATTGTAGGAAATGTTGTACTCGGACGACGACGGTCTCCCGGGGGAGTGTAGCTGGTGCCACGACGATCGAGGTATGTGCAACAGGTTCGTTCGGCTGGACGACGATCGGCGCTTCAGCATTAAGCTCGAGGAGACCTGCGATGTTCATACGGTACGCAACGACGACAATAGTTTTTTTCTCCATTAAGCATGACTTCAACTATTTCAACATCTAATTTTCATATTTTACAATTCGACTAGCTTATCCCATGCCATGCAAGACGCTATGTCTTGGAGAGGATGGGTTTTGAAGACCATGAAAATTTCGAAACAAAGAAAATACACCTAAGGACCCATCATGATATGGATTTTGAAGTAAATTTGTACAATGCTCAGAGCATAACCCATTTTGGTTGCCAAAATTGGGAAGCACTTTGCAAAATGTATGGTTTTTATGAGGGTATGATTGTCACCATGGATCTTGGTGATCCTGACAGCGAGGAAGACAATATGGACATTTGGGTCCTTGTTGATACGCTTCCGATTGTACCGCTATGTGAGTTTCTCAAACATAGTTATTAACTAATTTATATTGTTTATTTCAAAATAGTTGATAGCTTATTTCCATTGACAGCTTATTTTGATTCTTCAAAGACTGTGCGGAAGATGGTAGATAAAACCCACTACACCGAAGGCACCCAATTAACGTATAAGGAGAAAAATCATTTGATCGCATTTTGTACTCTTCTTGAAAATTACAATGCCTATTATCGAACTCCTCCAAATTATGGTGAATACGTGCCACTAGTGCATGTGTTGAACAACGATAACTTCTCTGGAGATACCCTGGTAAGATTTTTTACTATTACGACATTCGTGCATTTTTTGCATACTTCTAAAACTAGTACATCATTGCTAACTACGAAGTTATTATTATGTTTTTCAACAGAAACTCCCGATGGATTGTGTGCCTCATCTGATGTCTCTGCATGGTCGCCTCTCAGTTCTGAACATACTGCCAGGTAAATCTACGGAGCTCACCTGTGCATATCGGATTTCTAAAACCCGTGAACACATGATCATCAGAGAATGGAAGAAATGTATGGACATTCGCAAGGAGGTTCTTGGAAGTAACATTCAGCGAAAGGCAAGAATGGGAGACAGGCTAATCTCCATTCTCCATAATGGAGAGTCAGGGGCTATCTTGTTTTTTGTTATTTTACCTTAGAAAATGTAGTAGGTCTTAATCGAATGTAATAGGTCCTATGAGGTATAATATGTTTATTATGTGGTAATGTGTTAGAGTTGATAATGATGATCTTGAGGAGGTGTTATGTGATGTCAATGATGAAAACGATGATATTGAGGAGGTGTTATATGACAATGATGTATTATGATGCTAAGTTGTTACTGATATGATGATGATGATGATATTATTATATCATTGGGTGAAAGAACCGCGGATTAGTTTCAAGTGGATGGACATCCACTTGAAACTAGTCCACGGTTCTTTCACCCCATGATGTAATAACTCATTATGATGTAAAAACAATCTCTAAATTCCTGTTGTATGAAAAGTTGTGTAAAGGTGTATGAATACAACATGAAAAAGAAAAGAAATAAAATACTAAATAATAGTAGTAGCGCGGGTTAGGAGAAGTGCTACTACTAATTACCAGTAGCGATGTTCTAAAGAACCGCTGCTACTAAGTCAATTTAGCAGTAGCGTGGGTCAAGACGCGCTATTTCTAAGCATTAGCTGTAGCGCCTTATCAGTAGCGCTCCTGCCTGCGCTACTGATAGGCCCAAAACCAGCGCTGCTGCTAGGCTTTTCCCTAGTAGTGTTAGTCCAAATATGATGGGTATCCAAGAGGGATATAATAAAAACTTTCATATAAAGTGCATTGAATAATATGAGAAGTTTGATTCCTTATGATTGTTTTGAGACATAAATATGGTGATATTAGAGTCATGCTAGTGAGTAATTTTGGATTGGTAGAAATACTTGTATTAAAGTTTGTGATTCACATAGCATGCACGTATGGTGAACCGTTATGTGATGAAGTCGGAGCATGATGTTTTATTGATTTTCATCGTTTGTGTGGAGGTCAGGATCAGGTGATGGTTAACTCCTACCAACCCTTACCCTAGGAGCATGTGTGAAGTACTTTGTTTCAATAGCTAAAAGAGTTTTGCAATAAGTATGTGAGTTCTTTATGACTAACGTTGAGTCCATGGATGTCACACCCTGATTTTCATGCCACTACACTTAAGCTAATAATCATGATAAAATATGGTTTAACAAAAACTTTTGAGTGTTTTGGACTTTTCTTGATTTGATTTTTGTCTGTTGTTTGCAAGTTCTCTAAAAATCAAATAAATCCTCCAACTCTTATACTTCATCCCCTTGCTCCAGACTTCTGCCCAATGACCATACCATGTGTATAGAACAGTATAGTATTTTCTTACAAAAATAATTTGGCCAAATAGTATTTTCAAAAACAAGTTTTCCAAAAACCCCTGAATTGAGATTTGTACTGTAAGTAGTTGATTTGAGGTGTGAAAAATCTTTCAAAAGGTATATTTGAAAACTATTAGGTATAGGACTTCCAAAAACCACAAAATATAATTTTAAAAGTTATTTTCCTATTTTATTTAAAGGATTTTTTTAGGCCGGAAATGGTCTTTAATAGGTTAAAATTATTTTAATGCTTTAAAAATATTTGGAAAAAACCTAGGGAAACTCAGTGGACATATATTGTCCATATATAAGAGTTTCAACACATGGTCATGTTCAAAATGTTGGTTAAATCCCTCAAAAACCCTTTCTGGATATTTCAAGCTTTTGAAATATTTACAAAGGAAATATTCTCCAAAAATTCCAAGAAAATTCTAGCATATCACATATGACATGTTTGATGATCTTGACAAGTATCATGTCTTGGAGAATAGTATAACCCCATGGAATCCCCTCAAAACCATTCTGTCTAGAACCAAATTTGAACAACTCTACGTTGCCAAGTGTGTCCTTTTGATCTGAATTTTTGTGGACATGTTCAAACCCCAAATAATGACACTACACCAAGTGGTGCATCAAGGAGAATGGTTTTGCATGACTATATCTTGGAAAACCCATTTCTGTTGACTTCTAGGGTTTACAAAAGTTGCATTGGCAACTTTGCCCAAATAAGCTCCAAATTGGTGGAAGGCCCCAATTATATGTTTCATTTCACCCTGTGGAGTCTCATGGCAGTTGGAAATCATCTGCTGGCCCAAACCATTATCAAACACCTTCTGACACTTTTCAAAAATCACCATTTTGACCACTAACACTATTCTCCTTGAGCTAAAAAATTTACCACAGCTCCTCCTAGTCCTCTCCTACCTCCAGTAACTTTCCCTTGGCCATTGCTCAATGATTAAGGGGTGAAACACCCCCATTTACCTCCCTGGACAGCAACTTCTCTCTCTCCCTCAACCTCCCTCCTCACTTCAGTGGCTCCCCAGGGCATCCAAGGCCACAGCCCACTTCTTTACTTCCCCCTAGAGCTATCAGACTCTTTTGGCCGGGCCCTCATTGCATAGAAAATTGTCATGCCGGCCATATGCACGCTCTGGAGCGCGCTACAGTGCGCCCTCACACTGTACCCGCTCTCTGCCCAAGCCAACCGACGACCTAGGGCCTTCCCCTCGTGTCCCCCGAGGCCGCCTCGGCGTCCAGGACACGGCAAGCTGCCGGCCCCCTCCTGAGCCTCTCTCCTCACTCCTCCTAGAGCTCACCCGAGCGCGGCATGGACCGCGCGCCATGATGCACCGGTGCCCCCCTATATATAGCCTTCCCCTGAGCTCTTCCTCGCCTCTTCTGGACACAAATCACTCCCGTGAACCTCTCGGACATGCCCAATCTCCCCCTTGTGCCCTCTTCCCACCTCCATGACCGGAGTGCCGCCGTCATGCCCTCGGGCGTAGCCGAGCCATCGTTGCTTTCCCGCTCCCATTGACTCATCCCGAGGACTCCCACGACCCTAAGAAGCCTCTCACGCACACTAGGACCTCCTCCCCATCACTGCCTCGCCGTGCCCATCCTCGCCATCGCCGGTCTCCGCCATGGCCGATGCTCCGCCCAAGACTGGCACTCCCCGTGTCCAGCGCAACCACCTCTGGGCGCGGCGTGGAAGAGGGCATCCGCCCAGACCACCGGCCTGGCCCCGGGCGTAGTGGAGCGGCCGGAATCGTCGCCGGCATGCTCGCCATCTGTCCCCTGCCTCTGCCCGTCGGGAGAAAGAAGGAGGAGGCGGGAGGAGAGAGAGAGTTGGCATGGGACCCGCAGGTCAGTGACCCCGTCAGCGGGCCCCTCCGTTTAAGTGGAGACGCACTGGGTAAATACGCCTCAGGCGTGGACCCTGCGCACGTGCGGCTGAGCCGAAGGGCCGGCCCAGTTGCGCCTCGGCGCTAAACCCCTCCCGGTGCGCGCTGCCGCCGCTGTACTTGGCCCATTTAGGTAAATCCCTTTTCTTTTCCTTTTTCTGTAGACTTGAAAAATCCATAAACAATTCAAATTAACTCCAAATTTGATAATCCAATTTTCTAGTAGTTCCTAAATTCATGATCTATCACATGGTGCTAGTTGCACATTTTTTCAGAAACATTTTCTTCACAAATGTTTATGAAACCCCACTTTTCCATTTCTGTGATAAACTTTAGAAAATCACAGAGATCCCATTTTTGATGCAAATTAAATTATTCAAATTCCTAGATATTTCTAATTTCATAAATTTTATTTGGAACATTTTTTCCTATAACTTCTGTTCCATATAAAATATTGGTCCATTTCTCCATGTATAGCCAAGTTTGCAAATTCGTAGAAAAATCATTTGAACTCCAAATCCAGTGAAACCAACTCCTAGGTGCTTCTAAAATTATTCCTTGTTAAATGAGTCTCTTTTCTCATTTTTCAAAATAATATTTCTTTACACTTCTTGCAAATCCACAAATCCCTTGATTCCATCATATTGAAATGTTCAAAGATATCCATTCATCAAATCCCAATGAAACCACTTTGGTCACTCCTCATAAGACCAGAGGTATCCTAGAAAAGTCCAACTCACATTTTTAGAGCACTTTTACATTTGCCTTGTTGTGTTGCTTATTGTGTTTGTTTCCGACGTTAGTTGACGAAGTAGACGGAGTACTTCGAGAAGGACCAGAAGATTTCAAGACTCTGATGAACCAGGCAAGCAACTCTTTGACTATGTCTATGAAACCCTTTTTATGCATGTCATATAGCGCCATATTGTTGTTGCAACGGAATCATGATGAGGTGGTAACCACTTTGATGGTTTGCCACTGTACTTCCTCATTGATACTTGCATGGTGCATGACCTTACCTCCTTATGAGGGTTATGCCGGTGGGAGTAGATAGGATGCTATGGTAGCTGCTACGCATATGGGATGGGTATATGCATGGTGAAGGAGGCAAAGTACTTTTAAAAGACTTTTCGAAAACCCTGTCGGGTGCCACTTATGCCCGAAGGAGATGATGAGTTGGGTAACCACTTGATGACGAAGTGGTGTACCGAGGCAAGTGTGTGTTGTTTTCAAAACGGATTGGATTAAGTTGCGACCGTTATTCCAAACTTACATGCGCAACCACTCTACCCTTGTATGGGAAAGGGCATTATTGACTACCTAGGCCGATACTAGCTTGAAGCCCGCATTACTAGTGATGGGGGAGAGTTGGTGCTGTCTCTCGGGACGGGGTCATGCCACGTAGGGCGGCTGAGGGAGTCCTGGACTAGGGGGTGTCCGGACAGCCGGACTATCATCGTCAGCCGGACTCCAAGACTATGAAGATACAAGATTGAAGACTTCGTCCCGTGTCCAGATGGGACTTTCCTTGGCGTGGAAGGCAAGCTTGGCAATACGGATATGTAGATCTCCTACCATTGTAACCGACTCCGTGTAACCCTAGCCCTCCCCGGTGTCTATATAAACCGGACGGATTTAGTCCGTAGGACAACAACCATTACAACAATCATACCATAGGCTAGCTTCTAGGATTTAGCCTCCTTGATCTCGTGGTAGATCCACTCTTGTACTACCCACATCATCAATATCAATCAAGTAGGAGTAGGGTTTTACCTCCATCGAGAGGGCCCGAACCTGGGTAAAAACATCGTGTCCCTTGTCTCCTGTTACCATCCGCCTAGACGCACAGTTCGGGACCCCCTACCCGAGATCCGCCGGTTTTGACACCGACATTGGTGCTTTCATTGAGAGTTCCTCTGTGTCGTCACCGATAGGCTTGATGGCTTCTTCGATCAACAAAAACGCAGTCCTAGGTGAGACTTTTCTCCCCGGACAGATCTTCATATTCGGCGGCTTCGCACTGTGGGCTAATTCACTTGGCCATCTGGAGCAGATCGAAAGCTACGTGCCTGGCCATCAGGTCAGATTTGGAAGCCTAAACTTCACGGCAGATATCCACGGGGATTTGATCTTCGATGGATCTGAGCCGCAGCCGAGTGGGCCGCACTGTCATGATGGGCATGATCTAACTCTGCCGCCGGACAGTACCTTGGAGGCCGCACACGAGTCTGCTCCGACCCATAGTTCGGAGCCGATCGCGCAGATCGAGGACGGGTGGCTGGACACCGCCTCGGGAGCTTCAACTTCCACGGCGATGGAGCCGAACACTGACCTCTTTCATTATAAAGCTCGTGACTCCGAGGTGCCGGACTCCTTGCCGGACTCCGAACCTCCTGCGCCCCTGCCAATCGAATCCGATTGGGCGCCGATCATGGAGTTCACCGCTGCGGACATCTTTCAGCACTCACCCTTTGGCGACATCCTAAATTCTCTAAAGCATCTCTCGCTATCCGGAGAGCCCTGGCCGGACTACGGCCAGGATGGTTGGGATGCGGACGACAAAGAAATTCAAAGCCCACCCACCACCCACTTTATAGCAACTGTCGACGATCTAACAGACATGCTAGATTACGACTCCGAAGACATCGACGGTATGGACGACGATGCCGGAGATGATAAATAACCAGCGCTTACCGAGCACTGGAAGGCCACCCCAACCCATGATGTATATATGGTGGACACCCCAATAGGAAGCGATAACGAGGACCAACGGGGCGCGGTAAAGGATAATCTCGCCGACAAACAACCAAAACGGCAACGTAGACGCCGCCCTAAGTCCCGCCTCGACAAAAACAGCGGTCCTAAAGACCCAACAATAGAGCAGGGCAAACCAGTGGACGACGAACATGCAACCAAGCAACCGTCCGAACAGGACGCATCGGATAATCAATGCATGCCTGGGGAAACCAATAGTCCAGACGACCTCACGCCGGACACACCACCGGAGCATAAGAACCTTCACAAAAGACTCGTCGCCACTGCAAGAAGTCTGAAGAAGGAAAAACGGAAGCTTAAAATAGTGGAAGACATACTCAGAATGAGGTGGAGCAAAGTGCTCAAAACCGCAGACAAATACGACAATGGCCATCAATCAAAGAGCTACCCGAAGCGCAAGCTGCTGCCAGAATTTGACGAGGAAGCCATAGAGCCACCACAGTCAAAAAATAAAGAAGCCGCCTGGCCGTATAGATGACCAGATGACAGGCCAAAAGCGACAAGCGGCGCCGCGCACAAGCCGGCTCATGATCCCCGGAAAACAAATGGCCCGGTCAGGTCCATTTACGGGCCAAAAAAGAGGGCCCCAGGAAGCAACACAACACGCCAAGTGTTCGAAGACAGCGGCACACCGAAATACAGGGGCGTCGCACACCCACTATGTTTCACCAATGAGGTGCTGGTTCATGAATTTCTAGCAGGGTTTAAACCCATAAACATAGAGGCTTACGACGGAACAACAGACCCTGAAGTCTGGATAGAGGATTATATACTACACATACACATGGCTAGAGGAGATGATCTCCACGCCGTAAAATATCTACCCCTCAATCTCAAAGGGCCAGCTCAGCATTGGCTCAAAAGCCTCCCAGAAAACACTGTTGGAAGTTGGGAAGAGCTCGAGGACGCGTTTAGAGCAAATTTTCAAGGTACTTATGTCCGCCCTCCGGATGCAGACGATCTAAGCCATATAACTCAACAGCCCGGAGAGTCAGCGTGCAAATTCTGGAACAGGTTCCTTACCAAAAAGAACCAAATAGTCGACTGTCCGGACGCTGAAGCTTTAGCAGCTTTTAAACACAATGTCCAAGACGAATGGCTCGCCAGACACCTCGGCCAAGAGAAGCCTAGGACAATGGCCGCGCTAACAAGCCTCATGACCCGCTTTTGCGCGGGGGAAGACAGCTGGCTGCAAGACGCAGCACCAGCGACCCGAGTACATCCGAGATCAGAGATGGAAACGGAAAATCACGGCGCAGAAAGGATCAGCACCAGAATAAAGAAAAAAGCCCAAAGAACACGGCGGTCAACGCCGGATTCAAAAGCTCGCGGCCAAACAACAAAACACTGCCTCTTAAGGACAACAGTGATGAGTTATCCAACTTAAACAAAATTTTGGATCAGATATGTCAAATCCACAGTACCTCCGGAAGGCCTGCAAACCACACCCACCGAGATTGTTGGGTTTTCAAACAGTCCAGCCGACTCAACGCCGAACACAAGGGGCTCAACACACCAAGCGAGGATGATGATGAACCCCACCAGCAGAGCACCGGAAAACAAAAGACTTTCCCACAAGAAGTCAAAACAGTAAACTCACTTCATGTGATATCACGGAAAAACAATACGGCACCCGCTAAAATAAGTGCCGCACGGTCCACCCCAGTGGAACCTCAAAGTTGGATGTCAAAACCAATCACTTTCGACCACCTGGATTATTCCAGAAGCATTCGAAACGCATGATGGACTGCTCTGATATTGGATCCTATAATCGACGGACTACAATTTACACAAGTCCTGATGGACGGCGGCAGCGATTTAAACCTGCTATATCCGAACACAATCCGCAAGATGGGGATAGACCTTACTAAAATTTGACATAACCGCACTTCCTTTAAAGGAGTGACGCCAGGCCCTTACGCCAAGTGCACAAGCTCCTTATCACTAGAAGTTGTGTTCGGGACATCTGACAACTACCGACGCGAAAGGCTAATCTTTCATGTCGCCCCAATCAAAAGTAGCTATCAAGCACTATTGGGACGTGCAACTTTTATCCGCTTTAACGCAATACCGCATTACGAGTCTCTTACGCTTAAAATGCCCGGTCCGCGCGGCATCATTTCATTAAAAGGTCGTTTAAGACCCCGGACACGGCTAGACAAGTCCGGAATAAATAAGCTAGGGGCTCCCTAGCCGCACACCCCTTCACAAGGGGCTGCGCACATAAGCAATAATGAGCTAATATAGGCTCAGCCTTATTCATTTATTAATATTTTTTATGCACTTTTCGCACGATTTCCTTTCAAACTAAGTTCCTCTCTTTTTATAGATGAACAACGTGCACGCCCGTCCAGGATAACGGCACAACAGAGACACAGGCGCAGACGTGCAGTAGGGACCCGTTGCAAGGATTCTTTTCAGATTAAGACCCTGCGTAAACCTTTTTTACTGTCTCTTGTTGCTATAATCCCCTGGTTTCTCATTATAACCAGAGTGGAGACTGACGTTTTGGCATCGGCCGCGTCAGAGGACCTCGCCCATACCTGGACACTAGGGGCTCAGGGCATTGTTCTGCCCATTATTATAAAGACCGAACACCTTAGGGAGTGTTCGGCGTCTCGAGTTAGGCCTTATATGCATCAGCTCCGAATCATGTCTTTGGTCAAATGTTGGGTTTGCCCGGCTCCTGTGTTTTTCAGCCTTACGTTCCGTATCATCGGCTAACGCGGCACCAGGAGAACTACTGCGATTGTGCCCCAGTTTGGCTGGGCGAGCACCTCAGTAGAGAAAGCCGAAAACTGACTGTCATGATACAGCGAGAGACTGGTCAACCACTCGATCGACCACCGGAATGTTTAGAATTCCTCCGCTTTGATGAAGGACCATTTCCCGGTCAGGCACATACGCGCCCTGAATTCGGAGAGCACGGTGCCCCCAGGGGCTATGTCGTAGCCCCACCCTCGAACTCCCATGGCTAAGTGAAAGTGATAAAGCATTATAGTCCGGTTGCCTCGTTTGCTATGCTACCACCTCCTTCACAGGACCGAGACGTCAGATTAAGTGTGAAAATGCGCTATTTCTGCGAACACCCCCGCACCTTGTGTGTGGGGGCTGAAGCCGACGACTGCCATCTTTCAGGTTATACACATGTATACATAAACAGCCAGACAGGAGATATTTCAATACTTGAACGCACAAGTATACAAAGCGCCGACATCATAAGAATTGTTTTACAAAATAAACCGTTCATTTGAACGTGACATTCTTTGAGCACTGCGACTCTATTACACAAGCACCACGCAGAACTTCCCCAAAATAGTGCTCGGCGGGTAACCGGCTTTCGTCCGAACCCTGGGTCGCAACAGCGGTGGCATCCATCTCTGTCCAATGTGTCTTCACACGGGCGAGGGCCATCCGCGCACCCTCTATGCAGGCCGACCGCTTCATCGCCTTGATATGCGGCACCGCCCCAAGAAATTGCTGCAATAAGCCAAAATAGCTCTTCGGCTTGGGCCTATCCGGCCAGACATGAGTCACGATATCCGTATGGAAAGTCCGGACAACCTATTCAGCTCAGCCCATTCAGCCAACCGATCGGTCAATGGAAGTGAACGATTCGGACTATGGAATGAGACCAAAACAGCTCTTCCGTCTTGTGATCCTTCTGACTTCAGAAGTGCGCAACGGCATCCGTCGCACTCGCTGCTAAGTCCATATAAGGATCCTTCAGACCCCACAGCTGGCCAAGCTGGGCATACTTTGGATCCGTAAACCTTCGGCACAGCAGAAAAGGCTTGCCAGCCACAATGTCTCCGGCCTGGCGCAGCTCCTCCTTTATAGCCCGCATTGCAGAACGGGCATCCTTGGCTTCGGCGGTGGCCTTCCCCAGGCCTTCCCGCTCCGATAGGCGCTCCTTTTCAAGAGCCTCATTGCGGTCGGTAGCATCCTTTAACTTAACGGCCATTTTGGCCATCTCTTCCCTGCTTCGGCAGTGTGCAGCCCTTTCGGCTTCTAACTCCTCGGCCGCCCTCGAGACCGCCACATTACTCCTTCTGGCTTGCTCCTTGGCTTGAGCAAGTTCGGCCCAAAGGCTCTCCACAGCAGCGGCACCATCTGCATTTCAAACACATGTTGTAAGGAGTGAGCTTCGGCTCCCTTACTAAATGACCACACAAGAAACACTTACCTTGCGACTCATCAAGTCGCCTGTTGACTAGCGCGATGTCCGCATCCGCAACATCGAGTTGCCGCTTTAGTTCAGCAACTCCATCAGTCCGGCTGGCCCCCGGACGATCCGCCACCTGCATAGGAATGGCGAAAATTGAAACCTGTGATTTTGATCCTCGGTACGCTATCGCTTTCGACAACCTACCGAGTCTCAGGGGCTACTATCTATACAGGGCGCACTGTTATGTGCAAAACTGTCAAAAAGGTGTGTCGTTTTTACGTACCTCAAACCGTCAGCAAACTCCTGACGGCATTATGCAATCCGCTTTCAGCGGACGAAATCCTCCCAATCACCATACTCATCAATGCATGGTGATCTTCTGAGATGGACGCCTTCTCAAGTAGATCCTTCAGCTCCCCCGGCCGAACTCTAGTCGGCGCCGAACTCTTTGGCTCTGCCGGGCTCGGGGATACCCTCCATGATGACACTTCAGGCTCGTCCGCCCTATCCGACGGTGCAGCAGACGGAGGCGTCTCGCTCTCCACCATCTCCGGACGAAGTTCCCCCGAAGACGAGCTCATCTGAGAAGGTCGGAGATCCGAACTACAAAGTCAAAATTTCGGTTATCCTCAGAAGCACAAATGGGGATGTCTCTTGTTACCGAACCCCCTTTTTTCTACTCACGGCTCGCTGGAGGGCTGATTCTTTAGGGGAGACTGTGCGGCCGGGGCCTCCTCGGACGCAGGACCCCCTGGTGAAGATTTCTTCCCCCGCTTAGGGGATTTGGCCTCCGGGTCTTCGGAGGCGATCCTCTTCTCCCCCCTAAAGGTAGGGATTCTCGATCCCCCCTTCTTCAAGAGCCTCCTTGGGTGAGGCGGTAGCTCCTCTGTTTTCCCCTTCGCCTTCCTCTGAAGGCGCGACCTCCAGCATCCTGACCAGCATGGGATCCGGCGCGGTCTCTGGGAGGGGGGCCGGACACCGTATCAGTTTTGCTTGCGCCATCCACTCCTGTTTAGAAGGAAATCGGTCAAAAGGCGAATCATAGAAAGGCAAACAAACGGTATGTCCGGACTCGGAGCTACTTACTTGTGTATCCGGGCGATTGCAGCTTAGGCCGGCGTCCTTGGTCAGTTCCGGACACGCCACTCGTGATCCGAAGAATAATTTGTACATCTCCACGGGTGTCATACCCATGAAGTGTTGGAGAATCCATGGTCCCTCCGGATTAAACTCCCACAGCCGGAGAGGGCGGCGTTTGCAGGGCAGGAGACGCCTAATCAGCATGACCTGCATTACCAGCACCAGATCGATCTCCCTCGCTTGGAGGTCTCGAATCCGGCCCTGCAGTAGGGGCACGTCCTTTGACGGCCCCCAATTGAGCCCTTGGTTGACCCACGACATCAACCGTCGTGGAGGTCCCGAGTGGAATAAGGGCGGCGGTTTCTGCCTGCTGCCCTTTGGAGCGGTGATATAGAACCACTCCTGCTGCCACAAGCCGAGCTCCTCTTGGAAGGAGCCCTCGGGCCACGGGGCATCGGCCCTCCTGCTTACGGCCGCCCCGCCGCACTCTGCTTGACGCCCCCCGATCATCTTCGGCTCCACATTGAAGGTCTTCAGCCACAGGCCGAAGTGGGGGGTGACGCGGAGGAAGGTTTTGCAGACAACAATGAATGAGGAAATATGGAGGATGGACTCCGGAGCCAAGTCATGGAATTCCAACCCATAGTAGAACATGAGCCCTCTCACAAAAGGATCCATCGGGAAGCCTAAACCCCGACGGAGGTGGGACACAAAGACGACATACTCACCGGGCTTGGGGGTGGGGATGGCCTGCCCTTCGGCAGGCAGCCTGTGCGAAATCTCGTAAGACAGGTACTTGGCCTCTCGCGGCTTTAGCACGTCCTCCTCCGTGATGGAGGAGGGCATCCACCGGCCCTTAAGGTCGGAGCCGGACATTGTTGAAGGTCCGAAGCGCTCGAATCTGGGGCTCTAGGTGTTGGAACTTGGAGCGGGGAGAAGATTCGATGGAGGATTAAAGAAAAGAAACGAGCCTTGGTCCTATTATAAAGAGGAAGAATACCAGGAGCCATATCCGTGACCGTTCGGGACTCGCCTTCGATAGAGGGGGCGTGGCGACGGGCGCGGTTGGGTTACCCACGTCCGTATTGATGAGAATCCCGGAATAAGGGGAACACGATCTCTGCTTCGACAAGAAGTGCCAAGGAAACCGCTTCGCTAAACGCGCTGAGGTGGTATAATAAAAAACGATTCAAGTAAAGGCTTGGTAGTGGCGTGACGTCATGCTACAAGATACGTCAGCAGATTGAACTTGTGTAGATAATATTCTCTCTATGGTGGAATGTGGAAATTATTTTGCAGAGCCGGACACTATCCTGGTGTTCGCAATCTTCTATGAATTATTTGGAGGAGGAACCCGCCTTGCAATGCCGAACAATATGCGCGCCCGAGTGATCGTCATTGAAGCCTGGTTCAGGGGCTACTGAGGGAGTCCTGGACTAGGGGGTGTCTGGACAGCCAGACTATCATCGTCAGCCGCACTCCAAGACTATGAAGATACAAGATTGAAGACTTCGTCCCGTGTCCGGATGGGACTTTCCTTGGCGTGGAAGGCACGCTTGGCAATACGGATATGTAGATCACCTACCATTGTAACCGACTCTGTGTAACCCTAGCCTTCCCCGGTGTCTATATAAACCAGAGGGATTTAGTCCGCAGGACAACAACCATTACAACAATCATACCATAGGCTAGCTTCTAGGGTTTAGCCTCCTTGATCTCGTGGTAGATCCACTCTTGTACTACCCATATGATCAATATCAATCAAGCAGGAGTAGGGTTTTACCTCCATCGAGAGGGCCCGAACCTGGGTAAAAACATCGTGTCCCTTGTCTCTTGTTACCATCCGCCTAGACGCACAGTTCGGGACCCCCTACCCGAGATCCGCCAGTTTTGACACCGACAGCGGCCATGACTATTTTCACAGGGCACCGGATACACCATTGTGTCCCCTCTCGGATGTTACGATCTCGAGTGAGTCTCGTATGATGTACATCGTGAGGATACAAAACAATGAGTGGACTCCTAGTTAGTGTCGTCTAGGGAAAGATAGTGATCGGGTGCTTACCCCGGGTACTTGAGGTATCGCGGGTCGTGGATGACACGGAAGTTCCCCGGATCTTGTGGGTAAAGCGTGCAATCTCTGGAGAGTGTAAAACTATTCGAATAGTCGTGTCCACGGTCAAGGACAGTTGGGTAACCGCTCTTGGGCTACGTCCACATGTTTACAAACCAGTGTGTGTGTTTGGATAAGTGGGAAGATCTACTTGGGTCAAGTCAAAGGACTTGATATGATTGAGTTGGGTTGATGTCCACTCTACTTATGTTGATAGCTGTAGCCTGTCCTCATGGTTACTTGAATTCTCCTGATGCATGTCTTACAAGTTGTTGAACATGTCATTGCACTCAAAACTAGCTTTCCGCAAAAAGTTACCTATGTCATGCATTGTTCTATCTTGAACCAAAACATGAGTTGCTTGCGAGTACATTCAAAGTACTCATTGGCTTGCCACTGGTTATTTTATTGGCCAGGCATGAAAGAACATGATATAATGAAGAGCACATTGGTGATAAACATGCGAGCTAGGACGCTTCCCAGTCAGAATGCCTGTAGGGTTAAGGCAGATGGCATGGGTCCAAGTTGTTGTTGAAGATTTCCGCTGCGATGATACACTCAAGACTTGACCATAACGGTCCTACTTGTGTAAAACAGTATGTATGGATGTAAGACTCTTGTTATTCAGCTTCTGTGTGTTCAGTGAGCATTGATCTCTGGTTTCACTGTACACGTGCATTCGGTGATCTCAACTTATGAGTCGGGGTCCCCACAGAGCTGGTATCAGAGCCGTCCTGACTGTAGGAATCCTTAGTTAGCATGGTCGTTAGTTAGGGTAAAGCTATTTTCAAAACTATTACTAATTTTCAAAACTATCTATACTTCTCTTCCTCTTCTGAGTTTTTCGAAATCTAAGATAAATATCCTATTCCCCTTCAAAATTTAATGGTCGCTAGAATCCTTATGCCCCTGACCACGGGACTCCTTGTAATCCTCGTGGATAATCTAGAAGGAAGACGCCTTGCCAGACATTCACCCACATCTCCTGAACACAAGATTGGCGACATCACAACAAGACGATACCAACAGAAGATACATCCTCGAGGAATGAGGACCTGAAGACCCAGGAGATGGTGACATCCTTGACACTGCCCCAAGATGATGCAACCTTAGCCTGCGATGATCAGGGCATAGGATATGCAAGATCATGATATACATTGCTAATAGAGTAACCCTGTCACTACCGTTGTTGTATCGGCAACCACCGATGGATGAGAACCTAGCCATTTGGTCCGCCTCACCATAGTGAGAAGGAAAACGGTTCTCCTCATCCCCCGCTCTTGGTGTCGATGTTGTCATCAACGTAACCGACATGATGGACCTCTATTATGCCTTGATAATGTCATTGCATAAAGGATTACCTACCTGGTACCATCGACGGCTTGGAAGACAAAAAGGGATCGTCATGATTAAGAAGACAATAGAAGACCAAGTAATTGCCAGTTATGAGGAGACACCTTCACCCCATCACTCCAACAGGCGAGAAGTTGTTGAAGAATCTTCAGGCTCAACCCGGATTGTTTCATCGAACAACTACAAGAGACATAGCAACACCTAAGGAAACCCCAGAAGACTGCACGAGGCACGAAGTAAAGCACGACTACTTAGTCCGAGAACCCCTAGGGTAGGATGAGTCGTGTACCCCCTATGCGCAGTCGAGTCCGTATGATGGTTCGAATAGAACCATGACTATGTGTTGCTTGTTTTTATTTGTTTGTGTTTTGATATAAGTCGCACTTTTGCCCTAGGCAGCAAGTACACGACTATATCACCTTCCCTGTTTTATTTGGTTTGGCCCTTTTTGCACTTGCACTATAGAACCCCCTTTAGGCATTCCCCATCTATGCCACTTTTCTCTCTCATCTCTCTCATCAACTAAAGACCGGCAAGACAAGATACACCAGGGATTCTTCCTCGGTGACCAACAAGCACTAAAGACTTTTGCTACAGCCTCCTTGAACAAGGGGAACCCCGTAGAGCTGTGTTTACACCTCAAGACTAGAACCCTATCCCTATACCCTACAAGACTTCACGAGACACCCCAGCCCGAAACCTCAACCCTGAGCTTAACCTACGGAATCACAAGAGAACCAGTTAAGCCTCTGTAACCTTGCACAAGACTGGGTTCATTATGGAACTAGTGGATGTAGTGAGCGAGCACATTTGTCATCCTAAGGTAGCACCAGAACTGACGATGCCATAGGAAAGACCAATTTGGGGATATATGAACAGAGGACAAATGACTTGATGAGTTTATATCAGTGACCTTGAGGAATTATCTGAGACTCTTTGGTAGATTATAAGGCTACCATGTTGGTATATGAACTTGGCGGGATCATGATTATAGATTAGCATAGCTTTCATTACCCTTGAGTAAACTAGATTTACTAGGACAATTATGATCGCAAGCTGGAATTCTTGGAGGAATAGGGATTTGTCTTAGCCAGGGGATATTGATAGGAGATAGTTGATATTACAATAATGACTTGGGGGAAAGTGTGGAAACTCCCGCGGGACATGAGATTTGGATTAAACAGGTTACACTTGTGGAGTATGGATGCAGAGTAATTTTACATGGTTCGGAGTAAATTGGATTTAGACTGATGATCTTGATCATGATACCATGTTTCTCGGTGGACCATAAACCAGGAGATTGGATTAATTGTCAGAGTTTATTTAGGGATCTATATATGCTTGACCTTGGAGTTACTTGACCCCAATAATGGGAATTGGTGGACTGACTATAGTAATGGTAACCCTTTTCAAGTATTTGAGGATTATAGGACAATAGAAGATCATGTGGAACACCATAGACATTGGATTTGTAGAATTAATGAATTATGTAGCTAATGGGCTTTTGGAGTTGATTCATAGGAAAGGAAACTAGATCTTGGAGTGGCATACGACGTGTTTCCTTAGGACGGAGATGCACTAACATGGACCTTGGATCAATAGACTGAGCACTTGGATTGTGGTGATTAAATTCAAGCTTAGCAGCTTGTATGTTCTACCCCTGGACTTTTGCATAGATATGAGTTTGGGAATAGTTGTCATGAATGATTTTGTTAGACCTCCCCTCGGGAGCCATGAGGATAGGAATAACATGAGTGATGATTGGAGTTGACCTATACGAGATGATTCTTTTTGTAATATGATGTGAAGACTAGGTAGAATTATTGGCATCTCAGAAACTGTGCTTAAGGATAAGATGATAAACGTTCACCCGCACACTAGAATCCTTAAAACTCTTAAGCCCCACCAAACCACAACATGGTCGGGTCATGACCACGGGCTTTGGCTCTAGGACGAGAAGACCTTTGCCAATGCTCAATCGAGACCACCACCAATACCCCAACCTACTTTACGTACCCCATAGACTTCATGAAATACTTGGACAAGTTAGTTGTCATCTTTCTTTGATGACATACTTGTCTACCTGAAGACGGAGGAAGAATCGTTGAGCTAGTCAAGGAACATCTGAACATTGTCATGTCTAGGAGGAAGAACTATACCAACCACCGTCGTCAAGAAGTAAACCCCCGCGTTGAAGACCATGTGTATCTACAAGCCACTCCTCTCTAAGGAACCAAGCATTTCCATGACAAGGAGACCCACACCAAGATTCATCGGCCCCCTTCGAGATCACTCCAAGATTTAACAACCCCCTCTGAGATCACTACGAGACGAAGCGAAGACAGTACCAGCTGGAGTTGCCACCTGAGTTACCTGATGTGCACAATGCGTTCCATGCATCACAACCCCGGAAGTGTTTCCAACTTCCTAACTTGCCCGATCTCTACGAGGGCATTAACCACTGAGCCATCAACCCCCAGCCCAACCTAACCTACGCGATAAACCCCTTAGCAACCTGGATCAAGCACTCCAAGGATTCAATGGAGCACTACTCGGAGCAGAAGCAATATGAAGGAGTGAAGACTACCCCAGATCCAAGTTTTCATATTCTTTTCCACGCCTAGTTTGGGAATCTCGGGGACGAGATTCTTGTAAGGGGGGTAGGTCTGTCACACCCTGATTTTCATGCCACTACACTTAAGCTAATAATCATGATAAAATATGGTTTAACAAAAACATTTGAGTGTTTTGGACTTTGCTTGATTTGATTTTTGTCTGTTGTTTGCAAGTTCTCTAAAAATCAAATAAATCCTCCAACTCTTATACTTCATCCCCTTGCTCCAAACTTCTGGCCAATGACCATACCATGTGTATAGAACAGTATAGTATTTTCTTACAAAAATAATTTGGCCAAATAGTATTTTCAAAAACAAGTTTGCCAAAAACCCCTGAATTGAGATTTGCACTGCAAGTAGTTGATTTGAGTTGTGAAAAATCTTTCAAAAGGTATATTTGAAAACTATTAGGTATAGGACTTCCAAAAACCACAAAAATATAATTTTAAAAGTTATTTTCCTATTTTATTTAAAGGATTTTTCTTTAGGCTAGAAATGGTCTTTAATAGGTTAAAATTATTTTAATGCTTTAAAAATATTTGGGAAAAACCTAGGGAAACTCAGTGGACATATATTGTCCATATATAAGAGTTTCAACACATGGTCATGTTCAAAATGTTGGTTAAATCCCTCAAAAACCCTTTCTGAATATTTCAAGCATTTGAAATATTTACAAAGGAAATATTCTCCAAAAATTCCAAGAAAATTCTAGCATGTCACATATGACATGTTTGATGATCTTGACAAGTATCATGTCATGGAGAATAGTATAACCCCATGGAATCCCCTCAAAACCATTCTGTCCAGAACCAAATTTGAACAACTCTACATTGCCAAGTGTGTCCTTTTGATCTGAATTTTTGTGGACATGTTCAAATCCCCAAATGATGACACTACACTAAGTGGTGAATCAAGGAGAGTGGTTTTGCATGACTAGATCTTTGAAAACACATTTCTGTTGATTTCTACGGATTACAAAAGTTGCATTGGCAACTTTGCCCAAAAAAGCTCCAAATTGGTGGAAGGCCCTAATTATATGTCATTTCACCCTGTGGAGTCTCATGGCCGTTCGAAATCATCTGCTGGCCCAAACCATTATCAAACACCCTCTAACACTTTTCAAAAATCACCATTTTGACCACTAACACTATTCTCCTTGAGCAAATTTTTTTACCACAACTCCTCCTAGTCCTCTCCTACCTCCAGTAACTTTCCCTTGGCCATTTCTCAATGATTAAGGGGGGAAACACCCCCATTTACCTCCCTGGACAATAACTTCTCTCTCTCCCTCAACTTCCCTCCTCACTTCAGTGGCTCCCAGGGCATCCAAGGCCACAACCCACTTCTTTACTTCCCCCTAGAGATATCAGACACTTTGGGCCGCGCCCACATTGCATAGAAAATTGGCATGCGGGCCATATGCATGCTCTGCCGAAGCCAACCGGCGACCTAGGGCCTCCCCCTCGTGTCCCCTGAGGCCGCCTCGGTGTCCGGGACACGGCAAGCTGCCAGCCCCCTCCCGAGCCTCTCTCCTCACTCCTCCTAGAGATCACCCGAGCGCGGCATGGACCGCGCCCATGATGCACCGGTGACCCCCTATATATAGCCTTCCCCCGAGCTCTTCCTCGCCTCTTCTGGAGCCAAATCACTCCCGTGAACCTCTCGGACATGCCCAATCTCCCCCTTGTGCCCTCTTCCCACCTCCATGAACGGAGTGCCGCCGTCGTGCCCTCGGGCGTAGCCGAGCCATCGTTGCTTTCCCGCTCCCACTGACTCATCCCAAAGACTCCCACGACCCCAAGAAGCCTCTCCCGCACACTAAGACCTCCTCCCCATGCCTGCCTCGCATTGCCCATCCTTGCCGTCGCCAGTCTCCACCATGGCCGACGCTCCGCCCAAGACTGGCGCTCCCTGTGTCCAGCGCGACCACCTCTGGGCGCGGCGTGGAACAGGGCATCCGCCCAGACCACCGGCCTGGCCCCGGGCGCAGCGGAGCGGCCGGAATCGTCGTCAGCATGCTCGCCATCTATCCCCTGCCTTTGCCCATCGGGAGGAAGAAGGAGGAGGCGGGAGGAGAGAGAGAGTTAGCATGGTACCCGCAGGTCAGTGACCCCGTCAGCGGGCCTCTCCGTTTAAGTGGAGTGCACTGGGCAAAAACGCCTCCGGCGTGGACCCTGTGCGCGTGCGGCTGAGCCGATGGGCCGGGCCAGTTGCGCCTCGGCGCTAAACCCCGCCCGGTGCGCGCTGCCGCCGCTGGACTTGGCCCATTTAGGTAAATCCTTTTCCTTTTCCTTTTTGTGTAGACTTGAAAAATCCATAAACAATTCAAATTAACTCCAAATTTGATAATCCAATTTTCTAGTAGTTCCTAAATTCGTGATCTATCACATGGTGCTATTTGCACATTTTTTCAGAAACATTTTCTTCACAAATGTTTATGAAACCCCACTTTTCCGTTTCTGTGATAAATTTTAGAAAATCACAGAGGTCCCATTTTTGATCCAAATTTAATTATTCAAATTCCTAGATATTTCTAAGTTCATAAATTTTATTTGGAACATTTTTTCCTATACCTTCTGTGCCATATAAAATATTGGCCCATTTCTCCATGTATAGCCAAGTTTGCAAATTCATAGAAAAATCATTTGAACTCCAAATCCAGTGAAACCTACTCCTAGGTGCTTCTAAAATTATTCCTTGTTAAATGAGTGTCTTTGCTCATTTTTAAAAATAATATTTCTTTACACTTCTTGCAAATCCACAAATCCCTTGATTCCATCATATTGAAATGTTCAGAGATATCCATTCATCAAATCCCAATGAAACCACTTTGGTCACTCCTCATATGACCAGATGTATCCTAGAAAAGTCCAACTCACATTTTTAGAGCACTTTTACTTTTTCCTTGTTGTGTTGCTTATTGTGTTTGTTTGCGATGTTAGTTGACGAAGTAGACGGAGTACTTCGAGAAGGACCAGAAGATTTCAAGACTCTAATGAACCAGGCAAGCAGCCCTTTGACCATGTGTATGAAACCCTTTTTATGCATGTCATATAGCGCCATATTGTTGTTGCAACGGAATCATGATGAGGTGGTAACCACTTCGACGGTTTGCCACCGTACTTCCTCGTTGATACTTGCATGGTGCATGACCTTACCTCCTTATGAGGGTTATGCCGGTGGGAGTAGATAGGATGCTATGGTAGCTACTACGCATATGGGATGGGTATATGCATGGTGAAGGAGGCAGAGTACTTTCAAAAGACTTTTTGAAAACCCTGTCGGGTGCCACTTATGCCCGAAGGAGATGATGAGTTGGGTAACCACTTGATGACAAAGTAGTGTACCGAGGCAAGTGTGTGTTGTTTTCAAAACGGATTGGTTTAAGTTGCGACCGTTATTCCAACCTTACATGCGCAACCACTCTACCCTTGTATGGGAAAGGGCATTATTGACTACCTAGGCCGATACTAGCTTGGAGCCCGCATTACTAGTGACGGGGGAGAGTTGGTGCTCTCTCTCGGGACGGGGTCGTGCCAGGTAGGGCGGACATGACTATTTTCACAGGGCACCGGATACACCGTTGTGTCCCCTCTCGGATGTTACGATCTCAAGTGAGTCTCGTATGATGTACATCGTGAGGATACGGAACAACGAGTGCACTCCTTGTTAGTGTCGTCTAGGGAAAGATAGTGATTGGGTGCTTACCTCGGGTACTTGAGGTATCGCGGGTCGTGGATGACATGGAAGTTCCCCGGATCTTGTGGGTAAAGTGTGCAACCTCTGCAGAGTGTAAAACTATTCGCACAGCCATGTCCATGGTCAAGGACAGTTGGGTAACCGCTCTTGGGCTACGTCCACATGTTTACAAACCAATGTGTGTGTTTGGATAAGTGGGAAGATCTACTTGGGTCAAGTCAAAGGGCTTGACATGATTGAGTTGGGTTGATGCCCACTCTATTTATGTTGATATCTGTAACCTGTCCTCATGGTTACTTGAATTCTCCTGATGCATGTCTTACAAGTTGTTGAACATGTCATTGCACTCAAAACTAGCTTTCTGCAAAAATTTACCTATGTCATGCATTGTTGTGTCTTGCACCAAAACATGGGTTGCTTGCGAGTACATTCAAAGTACTCATTGGCTTGCCACTGGTTATTTTATTGGCCAGGCATGAAAGAACATGATATAATGAAGAGCACATTGGTGATAAACATGCGAGCTAGGACGCTTCCCAGTCAGAATGCCTGTAGGGTTAAGGCAGATGGCATGGGTCCAAGTTGTTGTTGAAGATTTCCGCTGCGATGATACACTCAAGACTTGACCATAATGGTCCTACTTGTGTAAAACGGTATGTATGGATGTAGGACTCTTGTTATTCAGTTTCTGTGTGTTCAGTGAGCATTGATGTCTGGGATCACTGTACACGTGCATTCGGTGATCTTGACTTATGAGTCGGGGTCCCCACAATGGATTATACGCACTCTCACCCTTCCACCATTGCTTGCCTCTCTAGTACCACGCAACTTTCGCCGGTGCATTACACCCACCATATACCTTCCTCAAAATAGCCACCATACCAACCTATTATGGCATTTCCATAGCCATTCCGAGATATATTGCCATGCAACTTCTACCGTTCCGTTTTATTATGACACGCTCCATCATTGTCATATTTCTTCGCATAATTGTAAGAAAGCTAGCATGATGTTTACATGGCTTGTCCATTTTTTGATGTCATTTGCTATGCAAGATCATTGCTCATCCCGGTAAACCACCAGAGGCATTCATAGAGAGTCATATTTTGTTCTAAGTTTCGAGTTGTAATTATTGAGTTGTAAGTAATTAAAAGTGTGATGTCATCATTATTAGAGCATTGTCCCATGAGAGGAAAGGATGATGGAAGCTATGATTCCCTCACAAGTTGGGATGGGTCTCCGGACTTTATGAAAAATAAAAGAGGCCAAAGAAGCCCAAATAGAAAAAGAGGCCAAGAAGCCCACCAAAAAAATGAGAGGAAAGAGAGACGGGGCAATGTTACTATCCTTTTTCCACACTTGTGCTTCAAAGTAGCACCTTCATCTTCATGATAGAGAGTTTCCTTATATATTTCATTATAGAACTTGGCTTGTATATTCCAATGACGGGCTTCCTCAAATTGCCCTAGGTTTCGTGAGCAAGCAAGTTGGATCCACACCCACTTAGTTTCTTTTTGAGCTTTCATAAACTCATAGCTCTAGTGCATCTGTTGCATGGCAATCCCTACTCACTCACATTGATATATATTGATGGGCATCTCCATAGCCCGTTGATATGCCTTGTTCATGTGAGACTATCTCCTTCTTTTTGTCTTCTCCACAACCACCATATTCTATTCCACCTATAGTGCTATATCAATGGCTCACGCTCATGTATTGCATGAAAGTTGAAGAAGTTTGAGAATACTAATGTATGAAACAATTGCTTGGTTAAAACTAGGGTTGTGCATGATTATATACTTTGTGGGATGAAGATGGAGCATAGCCAGAGTTTCTTTGGCCATGTTATTTTGAGAAGACATGATTGTTTTATTAGTATCCTTGAAGTATTAATGTTTTTATGTCCATACTAAACTTTTGTTTTGAATCTTATGGATCTGAAAATTCATGCCACAATGAAGAAAAATTACATGGATAAATAAGTTAGGTAGCATTCCACATCAAATTTTTTTGTTTTTATCATATACCTACTCGAGGACGAGCAGGAATTAAGCTTGGGGATGCTTGATACATCTCCAACGTATCTATAATTTTCTTATTGTTCCGTGCTATTATATTATCTGTTTTGGATGTTTTATATTCATTATTATGCTATTTTATATTATTTTTGGGACTAACTTATTAACCTAGAGCCCAGTGCCAGTTTATGTTTTTTCCTTGTTTTTGAGTTTCGTAGAAAAGGAATACCAAATGGAGTCCAAACGGAATAAAATTTCACGATGATTTTTCTTCGACCCAAAGACACCTAGAGGACTTGGAATCCATGCTAGAAGAGCCACGAGGCAGCGGCAAGGGTGGAGGGCATGCCCTAGGGGCGCCCCTAGCCTTATTCCCCCCTCAGGGATCCCCTGACCTACCTCTTCGTCCTATATATTCACGTATATTCCAGAACCCTCAGAAGCAGCCACGAAAATACTTTTCCAGCGCCGCAGGTCCCTAACCTCGTTAGATCCCATCTAGAGGCCTTTTCCAGTACTCTGCCGGAGGGGGACTCGATCACGGAGGGCTTCTACATCAACCCTATTGCCCTACGGATGAAGCATGAGTAGTTTACCTCAGACCTACGGGTCCATAGCTAGTAGCTAGATGGCTTGTTCTCTCACTTTGATTCTCAATACCATGTTATCCTCGATGTTCTTGGAGATCTATCCGATGTAATACTCTTTTGAAGTGTGTTTGTTGAGATCCATTGAATTGTAGATTTATGATTAGCTTATCTATGAATATTATTTGAACCTTCTCTAAATTCTTATATGCATGATTTGATATCTTTGTATTTCTCTTCAAATTATCGGTTTGGTTTGGCCAACTAGATTGGTTTTTCTTGCAATGGGAGAGGTGCTTAGCTCTGGGTTCAATCTTGCGCGATTTCTCCCAGAGACAGAGTAGGGGTAGCGAGACACGTACTGAATTGTTGCCATAAAGGATAAAAAGACGAGGTTTTCATCATATTGCTTGAGTTAATTCCTCTACATCATGTCATCCTATTTAAGGCGTTACTCCGTTCTTTGTGAACTTAATACTCTAGATACATGATGGATAGCGGTCGATGTGTGGAGTAATAGTAGTAGATGCAGCCAGGAGTCGGTCTACTTGACAAGGACATGATGCCTATATTTCATAATCATTGTCTTGGATATCGACATAACTTTGCGCTTTTCTATCAATTGCTCAACAGTAATTTGTTCACCCACCGTATTATTTGCCTTCATGAGAGAAGCCTCTAGTGAAACCTATGGCCCCCGGGTCTATTTTCCATCATACTTGTTTCCGATCTACTATTTTGCAATCTTTTATTTTAAGATCTATAAACCAACAACCCAAATATATCTAGTTACCTTTTTATTTCTATCAGATCTCACCTTTGCAATTGATCGTGAAGGGATTGACAACCCCTTTATCCCGTTGGGTGCAAGTGTTTGATTGTTTTTGCAGGTGCATCAATTGGGGACTTGCTTGTACCTCCTACTGGATCGATACCTTGGTTCTCTAACTGAGGGAAATACTTATCTCTACTTTGTTGCATCACTCTTTCCTCCTTAGGGGAAAAACCAATGCAAGCTCAAGAAGTAGCAGGTGCGTCTGGGGGGGCTAGCGTGCCCTGGTGTCTTGTGGTCACCAGGTTACCTGCCTCCGATAGTTATTTGCTCCAGTATTTCTCATATATTCATAAATAATTCTCCGTAAATTTTCATCTCATTTGGAGATGTGCAAAATAGGCGTCCTGACGTAGCTTTTTCAGGTCCAGAATTCCAGCTGCCGGTATTCGCCCACTTTGTGTAAACCTTGCATATTATGATAGAAAAGGCATTATAACTACTACATTCTTTATTATGCATAAAATCATTATAAATAACAGTAGGAAAACATGATGCAAAATGGACGTATCAGCTCCCCCAAGCTTAGACCTCACTTGTCCTCAAACGAAAGCCGATATCAAAAATAATGTCCACATGTTTTGTGAGAGAGGTGTCGATAAAAACAAAATACGGACATAGTAGCATCATCCTTATTATTATAACAACAACAAAATTTATCACATAACTTTCATATAACTTCATCATATAACTTCTCATGGACAAGTAACAATTCATCACAATAATGAAGTAAAAGCATAAGCTCTTGAAAACCAACAAACTATGTTCTCGGTCAACTTTGCAACTATAATTTATCATATTTTTAGGAAGGGTCTCGTATCAGAGTCTTTTGGCAGGTCCACATAGTTAACCATAATTTAATCTTCTATGATTGCTAACACTCACCGCATACACATGAGCAAAAAGTTTCAACCGGACACACAGAAAGATAGGGGCTTATAGTTTTGTCTCCCAACTTATTTACCTCAAAGGTGATGTCAACAATAGTAACACATGCTCACTCATATCCAACTAGGTATATGTACCTAGATCTTTACCCACAACATGATGATTGCAAAAAGAGAAAATAAAAAGGAATAGGGAACAATACTTTGACTCTTGCATGAAAAATAAATACATAAAGTAAAATATAGGCCCATCGCAGAGGGAAGCAGAGGTTGTCATGCACTTTTTTATTTGTATGCTCAATCTCTTAATGCAAAAGAACGTCACGTTATATTGCCCCTTATTATAGCAACCATTATTATGCAGTCCGTCGCTTTTATTACTTTGCAATCACAAGTTCGTACAACGCTCAATTTTTTCTTACACTAAATGATCAAACACATTTAGAAGAAATTTTTATTGCCCTTTTGCACCGATGACAACTTACTTGAAGGATCTTACTCAATCCATAGGTTGGTATGGTGGACTCTCAAAACATGAGTTTGGGTTTAAGATTTTTGGATGCACAAGTAGTATCTCTACTTAGTGCGAATTTTTGGCTAGCAAAGATATTGATCAAGCACCACATGTTGAAGGATCTATGACAATATAACTTCTATGTGAATATGAACAAACATAAAGCATTATATTGTCTTCCTTGTCCAACGTCAATAATTTTGGCATATAATAATTAATGGGGGCTCACAATCATAAAATATGTCCAAGATAGCATATTTGCATGCGAATCTTCTCTTCCGTTACTAATTCTTTCATGAATTGCATCATTGACCAATGCTATGCTTGTCAAGTCTCAACAAATTTTACCACCTGTACTTTTTCTTATGTGATATCATTACTTAACATAACATTAGCATATGATCTCTTCATCATTTTCTTTTATTTTGTTTGAAACATAAAAGTAAAGAAGCAAAACCTTGAACTAAACTTTATTATATAACTTCCACTCGATTACATAGATAGATAGATCATGAAATTAAGACTCGAAAATAGACCATGCTAAACTTTTATTCAACTAATTCATAAGATAACTAAGATCAAACTGAGATAGGTAAACGAAAAAAAGTGATGGTGATACGATACCGGGGCATCTCCCCCAAGTTTGGCACAAGCCAAGGGTAGTGCCCATACCATGTACTCAAGTCTCCTTGGATGATGAAGATGATGATCATGGTCGTGATGAAGTAGTAAGCTTATCCAGCTTGCATCGGCGGCTAAAATTATCATCCATGAGATCCTCATTCTCCAGCTCAAGCCTTAATATCTTCTTGCATAATGCTGCCTTCCTTTCCTATAGGAAACGAGGAGGGATAGATTGGGTTTGGTTTTGTTTGCTTTGTTGGGAAAGTTTAGCGTCTTAAGTTCCGCGTGAAGATCTCTAGGTTGAGGTAGCGGGGCTCCATCTTCATCCGAGGTTGCATCCTCCTTCTCCTCTGGATCACTTTCCTCCTCATCCATGAACCACACATAGGTGAAGGTATCCTTGAAGACATTAGGATCTAGAGGCTGGTGAGAAACAGGGCTCTCTCCCTCCGAATCTTGAGGTGACATATTTTCAGATCTGTCAGGAAAACAAAATGAAACAGGAATAGAAGATTACTCTGAGATAGGATGGTATATACGTTGCGGGGTGTATAAAGATTTTTTATCTTGGGAAACAAGAAAACAGAAGGAAAATTGAGTCGGGAACGTTCACAAGGGGGGCACAACCCACTAGGGCGCACCAGGTAAGGCAGGCGCGCCCTAGTGTATTGTGCTCACCTCAGTTGCCTTCCTGGTTGTTTCTTATTTTCCTAGTTTTTATAATATTCCAAAACTGACAGAAAATATTATTGCGGATTTTTTGGAGTCCGTTTACTTACCATATCACGTACCTCCTCTTTTTCAGGATTCTGGAGTGTTTTGGAAGGTTTCTTTTATGTGTTCCTCCGATATCACGGTTTGGATAATATTGTTTTCAACATTAATAAGCATTCCTGAGATATAGTGCTTAATTATTTGCTCATTGACCACCATTCGATTTGTGCCTTCGGCATTATTGATCTTAATGGACCCAGAACTGTCGGGGAGACGAACACCTATGGGATCACAAGAACCCCTTCTATGTTTGGTGAGGAGAATAGCTGCATGAAGAGCAGGTCTAGCAGTCAACACAAGGGGATTTTTTTTGAAACCTATGATAGTGAGAGAGGCTCCCACTGTGATATATTACCTTTCGAACATTTACATTACATTGTACATGGGCTTTACAAAGGACAACCCAGGCCACTTTGTGGCTAGGGGTGGTAAGACTAGCAGAGAGAAGTTTAATCCGAAGGAAGGGAATCTAATAAAAGGAAAATAAAGTCCTTCATATTTTCTTTCACCCTATATAGTAGTAGGCCAAATTCTATTTTAAATCTAGCTAGCCAAGAGTTGTAGGAGGGATTGATGTGTCTGAATAGTTTGTCATTCCTCTCCTTCCAAATACTCCAAGATGCTTAAAGGAATGTCTCCATGAACATAGGTTTGTTCCATTTTTTCTTGGCCGTTTCCAACCAGGAGAGTCGCATGGTATGTTGTTCTGGATTCATCCCAAGTCTGGACCAGCAATATTTGCTAAATGGATAGTTTAGGATCATGTGGTCAACATCCTCACTGGCATGTCCACAGAGGAGGCAGCTTAGATTGTCCCCAACATTGTAATGTCTTCTCTTGAGCATGTCTCTAGTATTGAGGCGATCGGAGAGGAGGAGCCAACCAAAAACCTTTATCTTGACTATAACTTTTGATTTCCACAACCAATGATATGTTTTGTGAGATTTGGCATCTCTGAAGCAGAATTTATAAAACCATCAAGCAGTGTATTCAGAGGTCCCCTAGGTATAAGACCAAGTGTCTCTTGTATTGTGTCCATTGTCTAATGTGATGTGGGCCACAAGACGTTGGATGTCTCGGACCTCTGCATGTGCTTGCATGTACAGTGGAAAGTGAAACGCCTCGTCGAGAGAGGAGACACTAAGGAATTGTTGAATAGAAATATCTTCATTTCGGGCAAAGGAGAAAGCCCTTGGTTGTGAGTCAGCTAGAGTATCATCAAGCCAGAGATCCTTTGACATGAGTACATAGTCGCCGCGGTTGACCTCCACTTTGGATATGCCACGATAGATTGGAGTTAATTTAAGGAATCTCGCCACCAAAATGATCCACAGGGGTCAGAAGCATGGGGTATCTTGTCTGTGTAATAAGTAGACCAAATCAGGTCAACCCAAGGAAGATCATGCTGGTTGTAAAATTTGTGTAGGTATTTGATTAGGAGGGCGTCACTTTGAATCTTTAAATTGATGATCCTAGGGCATCCACTTTCTTTTGGGCGATAAATCCTATCCCAGGAAACCAAAGAGTTGCATTTCTTCCCTTGCTCAGTTTTCTTTGTCCAGAGACATTTCCGACGAATCTTATCTAGAAGCTCCCAAATTTTTGGAGGAAACTTCAGTGTGCATAAGGCGAAGATGGTAAGTGAGGTGATGACTGTGTTCAGTAGAGATAGTTTTGCTCCATATGACATCATCGACAATGTAGAAGTCGATCTTCGTTCAATAGAGCACACCAGTGGCATTAGGTCTTGGATGGAAGGTTTATTAGTGCCAAGAGGTAGGCCAAGGTAAGTAAATGGCATGTTGCCAATATTGCATTCAAAAATGTTGGCCAGCTCATTTGTAAGTTCATCCTCATAGTTCATCGTATGAGGGTTGATTTATGAAAGTTTATTTTGAGACCAATGGAGGTGGCAAAATCATTGAGGATCCCTTTCATAGTGTGAGCTTGGGCTGGGCATGCTGGCATGATAATTATTGTGTCGTCAGCATATTGAATAACCGGGTAGTCATGTTGACGTTGTCTATCAAAAGGTAGTCTGATCTTCCCCTGTCGGAACGCGTCATTAATGGCAGCTTGAAGCAGATCTGCTGCGATGACGAAGATGAGGGGGGACAGGGGGTCTCCCTGTCGAACACCATTTTTGCAAATGAATTGTCTGCCTGGGACGCCATTGATAAGCATCGAAGATTTCCCATAAGAGAATATGGTTTTGATCCAAGAAAGCCATTTATCATTGAAGCCCATATGCTTGATAATCTCAATCATAGCACCATGTTCTATGGTATCAAACGCTTTGGCAAAGTCTAGTTTGAGTAGCACGATTTTTTGTTTTGAGACTTGTCATTGGTGGATATATTCGAAGGCCCAAGCGAGGCAGTCTTGTATAGTTCTTCATTTAATGAAACCATATTTAAGGCAACAATTTAAAAGAGTGATAGGTCGGAAGTCATTAACTGTCTCAGGTGAAGAAACCTTAGGTATTAGAGTGATGAAGCCCTCATTGATGCTTTCCAGGTTTAAGGTCCCTTCATGGAATTGGTCACAAAGTCTATAGAAATCCTCTTTGATGATGTGCCAACAAGATTTAATGAAATGCCCCGTGAAACCATCCGGGCCAGGCGCTCTATCAGCTGGCATTTCTTTGATGACATTGTCAATTTCTTGCCTGGAGAAAGGTGTCGTAAGTTGATCCAAATCTTCTCTTTTCTTGATGATATTAGGAAGATCAAATTTCATTTTGGTAGTTACTAGAGGTTCCAAGCCTTTCTTTGTAGGTATGGTAAATGACGGCCTCTTTTCTTGCATGGTCTTCCACAGTTGTACCATTATCAAGCTGAAGAGAAGTAATGGCATTTATTCTTTATCTCTTAGAGGCGAGGGCTTTAAGAAATTTTGGGTCCTCATCCCCAAATTGAACCCAACGAATGGTGCATCTCTTCTTCCAATACTGCCTCTGATAATTCAATAACCGAAGTATGTGCTTTTTCAGAATTTTCCTAAAGTTGCTCTCTGGTATAGATAAGGCCCTTTTATTTTCTCGAGCATCAAGATCTGCCAGAGTGGAGTTTGATTTCTGTATTGCAGTGTTAAGTTTTGACATCTTTTTACACCAGTGCTTGAGTTCATATCTTAGCATTTTGAATTTTCGGTAGAGGATAGTGGCAGCATTTGTGGAGTTGACAGGTCTATTCCAAACTTCAGAAACAAGTTCCATAAACCCTGGGTGTTGCACCCAGAAAGACTCAAACCTGAACAAATTGCTTTTTGGTATAGATGTTTCAATAGCGACCACACAGGGAATGTGATCGGAAACAGGCTTACTGAGGGGTTTAACCATGGTGTTTGGGTATGACAGTGTCCAATTAGTGGAGGTGATAAACCAATCTAGTTGTTCTAACAAGGGCTCATCCTGCATGTTACTCCAAGTATATGCTCGGCCTTTGATTGGAAGCTCAATGAGGCCTTGTGATCTAATGAAATCATTGAATGTTATCATGTCATTAATGTTACCTCCTGGTTTATTACGGTTTGCAGGGCTTCGGATATAATTAAAGTCACCAATGAGGAGCCAATCTTTAGCAGTAGGGATATTTAGATGTAAAAGCCAGGTTGTGTAATCCACTCGGGGATCACCTTAACAGGGTCCATAAATATTCACTAGAGTCCATTCTTGGGCCGACTGTGTGGATTTGTATTTGATTACCAGCGTGAATTCTTCTTCAATAAGTACTGTACCAGTGAAAATGGAGTTGTTCCAAATGGTCACAATACCTCCAGAGGCCCCTCTAGAGGGTATGTAAGCAAATTTATCAAACCTTTTAGGACAAGAAGATTTAAGGAACATGTTATCAAAGGAAGGTTTTTTAGTTTCTTGCAAGCAAATCATAGCACAACCACTAGAGGAAATAGCGTTCGAAAGAGCCAAAAGTTTAGGGTCGGAGTTTAGGCCCCGGACATTCCAACAAAGTATGTGCCAGTTCGAAAGAAGGACCATTAAAGGCCGAAAATAAAAAGCAAGATAACTTAAGCATTGGAGGGACCACCCTCCTGATCAGCAAGAAGCACTTCTTCTATAAGTTCCTCAGGAGGAATGGCGCACTGGTGGGATCCAATCTGTTGAATCTCAGAGATTGAAATTGGTGGGGGCACTTCAGCATCCTGTTCATCAGTCAGGTCAGTGATAACTACAGCAGAGGCCATATTTGGAATCACCCTAGGTTTAACTTTAGATGTCTTGGCCTTGCTGTCAGTGATGAGAGGCGCCTTAAATCCATCATACTTGTTGGAGCGGCTACTGTGACAAACCTGTGAGACAGTAATTGGAGCTTTGGATTTGCTGCGCCTGCTCTTATGCACTCCAACAAAAGAGCCACCACACACAAGATCAGAACCAGAGTGATCCAGGCCATCAGAAGAAACCAGCAAGTCAGTTGAGATGTCATCAGAAGACTGAAACTAAATCTCAGGAAGTTCAGTCATAGTAGTGCTAGCCTGAACATTGGAGGACACATTACTATCAATGGGCCGAAGCTGAGTGGAAGGACTGTAAGTGCCTATAGCATCAAAGCAGGTGATAGTTGTCGGTGTCAAAACCAGCGGATCTAGGGTAGGGGGTCCCGAACTGTGCGTCTAAGGCTAATGTTAACAGGAGGCGGGGGACATGATGTTTACCCAGGTTTGGGCACTCTCGATGGAGGTAATACCCTACTTCCTGCTTGATTGATCTTGATGATATGAGTATTACAAGAGTTGATCTACTATGAGATCGTAGAGGCTAAACCCTAGAAGCTAGCCTATGATTATGATTGTTGTTTTCCTACGGACTAAACCCTCCGGTTTATATAGACATCGGTGGGGGCTAGGGTTACACGAAGTCGGTTACAGATATGGAGATCTACATATCTGAATTGCCAAGCTTGCCTTCCATGCAAAGGAGAGTCCACCCGGACACGGGACGAAGTATTCAATCTTGTATCTTCATAGTCCAAGAGTCCGGCCAAAGTATATAGTCCGACTGTCTGAGGACCACTTAATCCAGGACTCCCTCAGTAGCCCCTGAACTAGGCTTCAATGACGATGAGTCCGGCGCGTAGATTGTCTTCAGCATTGCAAGGTGGGTTCCTTCTCTGAATACTCCATAGAAGATTTTGAACACAAGGATCGTGTCCGGCTCTGCAAAACAAATTCCACATACCACCGTAGAGAGCACAATATTCCACAAATCTAATCTGCTGACAACCTTTCATAGCGTGACATCATGCCGTGGCCCGGTACGAACCGTTTTTCCTAGCCTGCCACTGTACGTGTTGCGAGGCGGTTTTATTAGCACGTCTTGTCGAAGCAGAGATCGTGTTCTTCTTATCAAGGTATTCTCATCAATAAAGGTGTGGGCAACCCAACCGTGCTTGTTAATATGACTCCTCGATTTTAGGCAAGTTCCAAACGGCCACGCGGGGGACGCTTGATATTCGTCCTCTTTATAAAGGGGCCAAAGTCTGTCCTTTTCTTCCCACGCTCGATCCTTCCCTTCCCCCACCTCGAGTTCTAACACCCAAGGCTAAAGCTAAGCGCTTCGGACCTTCAACCATGTCCGGATCCAATCTTCAAGGCCGGTGGATGGCCTCCTCTATCACAGAGGAGGACATCAAGAAGCTTAGGGAGGCCAGGTATCACACCGCCGAAATCCCGCACAGGCTGCCTGCTCAAGAGCAGGTCATCCCCACTCCTGAACCCAACGAGAGTGTCGTATTGATTCCCCACTTCCTCCGAGGGCTAGGTTTTAGTCTTGATCCCTGTCGGTGTCAAAACCGGCGGATCTTGGGTAGGGGGTCCCAAACTGTGCGTCTAGGCGGATGGTAACAAGAGAAGAGGGACACGATGTTTTTACCTAGGTTCGGGCCCTCTTGATGGAGGTAAAACCCTATGTCCTGCTTGATTAATATTGATGATATGGGTAGTACAAGAGTGGATCTACCACGAGATCAAGGAGGCTAAACCCTAGAAGCTAGCCTATGATATGATTGTTGTAATGTATGTTGCCCTACGGACTAAAGACCTCCGGTTTATATAGACACCGGAGGAGGCTATGGTTACACAGAGTCGGTTACAATGGTAGGAGATCTACATATCCGTATTGCCAAGCTTGCCTTCCATGCCAAGGAAAGTCCCATCCGGACACGGGACGGAGTCTTCAATCTTGTATCTTCGTAGTCTTGGAGTCCGGCGGATAATTATAGTTCGGCTGTCCGGACACCCCCTAGTCCAGGACTCCCTCAGTAGCCCCTGAACCAGGCTTCAATGACGATTAGTCCGGCGCGCATAATGTTCGGCATTGCAAGGCGGGTTCCTCCCTTGAATAATCCAGAGAAGATCATGAACACCAGGATAGTGTCCGGCTCTGCAAAATAAATTCCACATTCCACCATAGATAGAATAAAATGTACACTTAGTTCAATCTGCTGACGTATTACGCGGCGTGACATCACACCGCTACCAAGCCTTTGTTTGAATCGTTTTTTACCATACCACCTCAGCACGTTTAGCGAAGCGGTTTCCTTGGCACGTCTTGTCGAAGCAGAGATCGTGTTCCCCTTATTCTGGGATTCTCATCAATACGGACGTGGGTAACCCAACCGCGCCATTGATGGTGGCGCTTGGGAGATAAGCGTGTTTTACCAGGCCGGTGGGGGACGCACAGTTTCGTCCGCCTATATATAAGGGATAAGGATTTTCCTTCTCACCTGCGCCTTCTTCCTCTTTTGCTTACACATCTCCGTGCACTCAAGCTCCAACGCCCAAGCTCGCGCATCTCACCTCGACCTTCTCCGAATATGTCCGGATGGGGAGGCAAGTGGTTGGCCTCCACCGTTAAGGAGGAGCACATCACCAAGCTGCGCAACACCGGATACCTCTCCGGTGATATCGCGCATCGGCTGCCCGACGAGGGGCAGCTCGTCCCTACCCCTGGGCCTCACGAGAGGGTCGTCTTCCTTCCCCACTTCCTCCGCGGACTAGGCTTTCCGCTCCATCCATTCGTCCAGGGGCTCATGTTCTATTATGGCCTGGATTTCCACGATCTGGCGCTGAACTTCATCCTCAACATCTCGGCGTTCATCGTCGTGTGTGAGGCCTTCCTCTGCATCTGGCCCCACTTCGGCCTGTGGCTCAAGACCTTCAACGTCAAGCCGAAGGTTGTGAAGGGCACGCAAGCGGAATGCGGAGGCGCCATGTTGGGTAAATTACCCAACGTCCTTTGGCTCGAAGGGGCCTTTGTGGACTCCGTCAAGGGATGCCAATCGGGGTGGTTCTACATCACCGAGCCGCGCAAGCCCACATGGGCGGCGGCCCCCGAGTTTAGATCTGGCGTCCCCACGCAGCTCACCTCCTGGAAAGAGAAGGGCTTGCTGTGGGGCGATCCGAAGGAGGTGACTGGACTCCGAACCTGCATCCAGAAGCTGGTGAGCAATAAGCTCAGGCTCGTCGACGTGGTCCAAGTCATGCTCATCCGCCGGATTCTCCCATGCCAAGAACGGGCATTCAATCTATGGGAGTTCAATCCGGAACATCACCAGGCGCTGAGCGGGCTCTTCGATACGACATACGAAGGCGCCTGGAGGGTGCTGTTTAAGGGCGCCGAAGCCCCCGCATCCGCGACGGAAGATCGCGGATTCAGCTTGCAGTATCCAACTGACGAGGTAAGTGATTCAACCCCATTACGGGACACTTTATAGTAATCGAATTGATTATAAGAGGGTTTCATCCCTTCCTTTCCTTTGACAGGAGTGGATGGAGAAAGCCAGGCAGCTTATCAGCTCGGCTCCCATGCCAAAAGATCTAGTGGACGCCCGCTTAGCAGGGCTGCTGGTTCAGGCACCGCACGTGGTGCCGGAGAAGAAGGCCAAGAAGGTGGCCGCGGGGACTCGAAAGAGTTCCCGCAATCAGGCGTCTGACGACGACGCGGACTCCTCCCCCGAAGACGAGGAGGAGGAGGAGTACTCTCTCCCGAAGGGGGGAGAGAAGAAGAGGAAGGCTTCCCCAATAGGGGAGGCCGAAGGGTCCAAGAGGGGGAGAGTTATCCCCCTGGACAGTTTCGCCAACACCAGCGTTGGCGAGGATGAGTGGCCTCCAAGGGCTAGGCATCCGGTGAGATCGTAAGTGTCCGGATCCTTTATACGCAATATCTTTTATGTCATGTAGTGTCCTTCTAACGCCGCATTCTGTCCCTAGTCCGGCCGATGACGATCTCCCCGACTCATCGAGCGGGTCGTTGGCCTCGTCGGATGTGAATTCACTTCCGACTGCCTCTACCCCACGCGCCGACGAGGACTGCGAGGTGGGATCCCAGAGAGGGACCCATCAGGAGGAGGCTCCGGAGGCGCCGTCAGGCAGCCTCCCGGACTTTGCGCTGGACTCTACATCGGAACCCGCAGTGGTTCCAGAGTCCGGCAAGCGGCCCCTTCGAAAGAAGGGCAAGACCGTGACACTGGCGGCCTCCGTCCAACTGGAGGCACCGGATAACTTGCTGGAGGCGCTTAAAGGCGCTTCCATTGAGGAAGAACACCGCACTATCATGAGTGCGGTGATTCAAAAGGTTCAGCTCGCCAAAAGTGGGCTGACCGAAGCCTGCAGCAGCCTTTTAACAGGCTTTGAGGTAAGAAGTTAAAATTATGTAATGTAATACCGCATAGATAGTAGCCCCTGATGCTCAGTTCGGTGTTCGGAAAGAAAAAGCCGGACTGAGGATCTAACAAGATATGCGCAGGGTTGCTAAAAATATGTCAATATGGGTTTGCAGGCTACGCTGCTGGCCTCTGCCGCATTAACGGCGGAGGTCGATGTGCTGAAGCAGGATCTCGAGCGGTCCGAGCGAGAGCTCGGCCATGCGAAGAAGCAGCTCGAGGACAAAGAAGGTGAGTAACACCACTTTGAATAGGTACCTTACATAAAAGGATTTTGGTTGCACTAAAATTAACCAAGATAATATGTGTATCGCAGGGGCCACTAACGAGGTGGCCGCCCTGAAGGATGCTGTGTCCGCTGCCGAACACAGTGCGGGCGCGGAACGGGCAGAGCGAGAAAAGCAGGAGGCACGGGTGGCGGAAGTTCGGCAAGAGCTCCAGGCTCTCATGGAAAAGCATGAGAGTTTGGAGCGTGACTCCAAGACTCGGGAGTCCGAGCTTGCCTCGGCTCTCGAAAGTGCCAAGTCCGCCAAGGCCGAGGGCCATAAGGCCCTTCAGGAGGTTGAAGATATAAAGAAAATAGCGGTGGGTAAGGCATTTTTCATGCAAAGCAAGCATGTTAATGTAAAATACCTGACACTTACCCGCATTCGGAGCTCTCCAGGGGCGTTTGCAGATCTGCCGCGTAGTGCGTCCGATGCCGCCGCATTCTATCGTGGCGAGGAGGGGAGCTCGACGGAAAAAGTCTTCTGGTCTCAGTATGCTGAGGCCGGACACCCGGTGCCCCCAAGCGACTAGCTGAAGCAGCTGGTCGAACTCCACAAGGTAGCTGAGGAGGCCATGAAGGGCCTTATAGTCCGGCTGTGGCCTGGACAGGCCATGCCTGGGAGCTACTTTGGCCTTGTGCGGCGGCTGGTGGATGCATGCCCCTGGGTGGATGTCATCAAGCGCTCCGCCTGTATTGAAGGTGCTCGCCGGGCTCTTGCCCGCACAAAGGTGCAATGGGGCAGGTTGGATGCGGAGAAGCTTCTCACGGACCCACCGCCACCGGGCAAGGAGTATCGCACGCCCGAGATGTATTATAAAACTGTCCTGAAGGGAGCCCGCAATATTGCAGATGAGTGCCCCTGAAATGTAATCTTTGAGTGAATTTGCTATGTATTATCCTGCGCGCTGAAACTTTGTTCATGTGCGCGTTAAGCAACGCTTGTTTAATTTAAAATATTACCTTCTGTGCGGCCGTTTATAAAATCTGAGAGATGGCAAGTCGTTGGCTTCAGCCCCCAAGCCACGAGTGCTGGGGTGTTCGGGATAAACTTGAGCACTCTTGTTCCCATTGTTGGGTCCATCGAGGGAGGCACTCAACACAATGAACAAGGCAACCGGACTTATAATGCTTGAACACTCTCACTTAGCCATAGAATTCTATAATTTTAAATTTCGGCGAAGCCCCTGGTATTCGGAAGACCGAATCCGGGGCGCTATCCACGCCTTCATCGGTCATTGTCCGGAACTTCGCTCGAAGCGGCGTGAGTCTTTAAGGACCCGAAAAAACCTCTCGAACAGCGACCAGTCTCTCGCCTTATCATGCCAGTCAGTTTTAGCTTTCTCCACTGAGGCGCTCGCCCGGCTCAACCAGGGCGCAATCGCAGTGGTTCTCCCAGTGCCACCTTAGCCGACGGAACGGAACGTAAGGCACCAAAACGTGGGAGCCGGGCAAACCCAACTATTGACCCAAGACATGATTCGGAGCCGATTCATATAATGCTATAAGTTCGGGGTGCCGCACTTGTGAAAGTGTTCGGACTTATCACACCATAGAGTGGGGAATATAAGCCCCCGGTGTATTAGGCCGTACCAAAATATACGGGTGCAAGATGTCATATAATGAGCATATATATAAAAGGTAATGCAATTGCGATCAAAAAGGTGTTGCATTATTTATGAAAGAAAGTCTGCTAGTGGAGCGGACTGATACAAATAGTGCGGTAAGCAAGGGATTTGGACTAAGTAAACATGTCCCCCTCCAGGGATGAGCTGCGGACTTGGTGTTTATAATCGAATTTAATGCTCGTAATTGAGAGCACCTGAGTGTTCGTCGCGGCCTTCTTTAGTCCCTGACTGTTGCATCATGAGTTCGGCAGGTTCGCCGCCGGACAGGGCTTCTGGTTAACAGAGTCCTGTGTACATAAAAGAAGAAAAATAAAATAAAAAAAGGGGGGCACACTTGCGAGCCCCCGGTGTGGTCGAACCGCACTCTGGGTCCGTTGCGATCGTGCCCCCTCCCCTGTGCCCATGGTATCTCCAAAGCGTAATGATGTGCGCGGAGTGTTATTCTTGCGATCATGCGCGGGCGAGGGTTGGGGCCACATTGCTACGCATGCTCTGATCGCGCCAGGTGGTCTTGGTTGGCATTGCTCCGGGCGCGCTTTGCTGTATCCGGCCTTTTAGCGGCCGAACTCGAGAATTGCCTTAGAAGGCTGCTCTGTACTTCTGCCGCGAGAGCCGCTGTATGTTCCTCCGTTCGGAGGGAGCGTTCCGTATTACCATTGACCATGATGACTCCACGAGGTCCTGGCATCTTGAGCTTTAGGTATGCATAATGCGGCACCGCGTTGAATTTTGCAAACGCGGTTCGTCCGAGCAGAGCGTGATAGCCGCTGCGAAACGGGGCTATGTCGAAGATTAACTCTTCGCTCCGGAAATTATCCAGGGATCCGAAGACCACTTTCAGTGTGACTGAGCCTGTACAGTTGGCTTCCACTCCTGGTATGACACCTTTAAAGGTTGTCTTTGTAGGTTTAATCCTTGATGGGTCTATGCCCATTTTGTGCACTGTATCCTGATAAAGCAGGTTCAGGCTGCTGCCGCCGTCCATCAGGACTCTCGTGAGGTGGAACCCATCGACAATTGGGTCTAAAACAAATGCGGCGAATCCGCCATGGCGTATGCTGGTCGGATGGTCTCTTCGATCGAAAGTGATCGGACAAGAGGACCATGGGTTGAACTTTGGGGCGACTGGCTCCATCGCATAGACGTCCCTTAGTGCGCGTTTCCTCTCCCTCTTGGGTATGTGGGTTGCGTATATCATATTCACCTTCCGCACTTGTGGGGGAAAACCCTTCTGTCCTCTATTGTTCGGCGGTCGGGTCTCTTCCTCGTCGTCGCTGTTTAGCCCCTTGTCATTGTTTTCGACAATTAACTTGCCGGCCTGCTTGAACACCCAGCAGACTCTATTAATGTGGTTAGCTGGCTTTTCAGAGGTGCCATGTATCTGGCATAAGCGGTCGAGTATTCGGTCCAGATTGGACGGACCCGGAGTGGTTCTTTTGAATGGCTTCTTCTGCTGACCGGGTTTAGAGCCTCGGAATCCGGCGTTGACTGCCGTATCCTCCTTATTGTCGCCGTTAATGCGGCGCTTGTTTTTGTTTCGACGTGACCTGCCATTGTTGTCCTTAGTATCCGGACTGCCAGAATTTTTACGGAGATTGTTGCTGCGGGCTAGCCAACTGTCCTCTCCCGCGCAAAAGCGGGTCATTAACGATGTGAGGGCTGCCATGGATTTCGGCTTTTCCTGCCCCAGGTGCCGGGCTAGCCATTCGTCCCGGATGTTATGTTTGAAGGCTGCAAGGGCCTCTGCATCCGGACAATCGACGATTTGATTTTTCTTCGTCAAGAACCATGTCCAGAATTGTCTGGCCGGTTCGTCTGGCTGCTGAATGATGTGGCTTAGGTCATCGGCTTCTGGTGGTCGCACATATGTGCCTTGGAAGTTATCGAGGAATGCGGCCTCCAGGTCTTCCCAACACCCAATTGACTCTGCGGGCAAGCTGTTAAGCCAATGCCGAGCTGGTCCTTTAAGCTTGAGTGGGAGGTACTTGATGGCGTGGAGATCGTCGCCGCGGACCATATGGATGTGGAGAAGATAGTCTTCGATCCAAACCGCGGGGTCTGTTGTGCCATCGTAAGATTGGATGTTTACGGGTTTAAACCCTTCGGGGATCTGATGATCCATTACTTCGTCAGTGAAGCATAGCGGGTGTGCGGCGCCTCTGTATTGAGCAATATCGCGACGCAGCTCGAGAGAGCGCTGTCTGTTGTGTTTGGCCCGGCCAGGGTTATTGTATTCGGCGCGACGGTATTCGTCGTGGGTCGTAGGGCGCCCACGTGATCCATAGATGGATCTGGATTGCCTTGCTTTGTCCTCCAATTTGTCTCGCAAGTCCGGCGTGTTCCCTCTTGGCTTCGTACTTTTGGAGCGATGCCGGGGTATGATCTTGGCTGGGGGCCTGGATGCCTCTCTGTCACGACCACGGGGTGGTCGGTCAGCCATATCGTGCGCTGGTGATGGAGGTATGTATGCTTCCTCCTCTAATCGGGGGAGCAGCTTGTGTCTTGGGTAACTTTTGGAGGGACGTTCGAGTTTATACTCTTCGGCCGCGAGGACCTCGGTCCATCGATCGGCCAGCAGGTCCTTATCAGCTTGAAGCTGTTGCTGCTTTTTCTTTAGGCTGTTTGCTGTGGCGATAAGCCTGCGCTTGAAGCGCTCTTGTTCGACGGGATCCTTGGGTACGACGAATTCATCATCGTTGAGGCTTGCTTCGTCTTCGGAGGGAGGCATATAGTTATGATCCTCAACCTCTTCGTCTGCCGCCCTCTCGTGAGGGCTTGCTTCTGCATCCTCCTGCGCTGAGTCTTGCTGGAGGGGATTGTCTTCGGCACTCTCTAGAGTATTATTATCTCCTGTGCCGGAATCTCCATTCTTGATGTGGCAGGATTTAGAGCGGCGCCGCTGACGCCGGCGTTTGGGCTGCTTCTTTAAGGAGTCTGCCTCCGCTGTTTCTTCGCCGTCCCCGTCTTTTGGGGTGTCCACCATGTATATGTCGTATGACGAGGTGGTCTTCCAGTGCCCTGTAGGCGCTGGTTCCTGTTCGCCTCCTCCATCATCGTCCATAGCGTCGATGTCTTCGGAGTCGTAGTCTAGCATGTCGGTTAGATCGTCGACAGTGGCTACAAAGTGGGTGGTGGGTGGGCTCTGAATTTCTTCATCATCCGTACCCCAACCATCCTGGCCATAGTCCGGCCAGGACTCTCCTGATAACGAGAGATGCTTTAGTGAATTCAAGATATCGCCAAAACGCGAGTATTGGAAGATGTCCGCGGTGGTGAATTCCATAACCGACGCCCAATCCGGATCGATTGGTATGGGTGCGGGAGGTTCAGAGTCCGGCAAGGAGTCCGACGCCTCGGAATCACGAGTTTTGCAGGGGACAAGATTAGTGTTCGGCTCCATCGCCGTGGATGTTGAAGCCTCCAGGGTGGCGTCTATCCACCGGCCCTCGATCTGGGTTATCGGCTCCGGGCTAATGGCCGAAGCGGATCCGTGTGCGGCCACCAAGGCACTGTTCGGTGGCAGAGCTAAGTCATGCCCATCGTGACAGTGCGGCGCGCTTGGCTGTGGCTCGAGTCCATCGAAGATCAAGTCTCCGCGGGCATCGGCCGTGAAGTTTAAGCTTCCGAATCTGACCTGACGGCCAGGGGCGTAGCTTTCGATCTGCTCCAGATGGCCAAGTGAATTGGCCCGCAGTGCGAAGCCGCCGAATACGAAGATCTGTCCGGGGAGAAAAGTCTCACCCTGGACAGCGTTGTTGGTTGAAGATGCCATCAAGCCTATCGGTGACGACATAGAGGAACTCTCAATGAAAGCACCAATGTCGGTGTCAAAACCGGCAGATCTCGGGTATGGGGTCCCGAACTGTGCGTCTAGGCGGATGGTAACAAGAGACGAGGGACACGATGTTTTTACCCAGGTTCGGGCCCTCTTGATGGAGGTAAAACCCTACATCCTGCTTGATTAATATTGATGGTATGGGTAGTACAAGAGTGGATCTACCACGAGATCAAGGAGGCTAAACCCTAGAAGCTAGCCTATGGTATGATTGTTGTAATGTATGTTGCCCTACGGACTAAAGCCCTCCGGTTTATATAGACACCGGAGGAGGCTAGGGTTACACAGAGTCGGTTACAATGGTAGGAGATCTACATATCCATATTGCCAAGCTTGCCTTCCACACCAAGGAAAGTCCCATCCGGACACGGGACGGAGTCTTCAATCTTGTATCTTCGTAATCTTGGAGTCCGGCGGATAATTATAGTCCGGCTGTCCGGACACCCCCTATTCCAGGACTCCCTCAATCCCTTTGTGAGAGGGCTCATGTTCTATTACGGGATAGATTTCCATGATCTAGCTCCGGATTCCATCCTTCACATCTCATCGTTTATCATCGTGTGTGAAGCCTTCCTCCGCATCACCCCCCACTTCGTCCTATGGCTCAAGACCTTCAATGTGAGGCCGACGATGATTGACGGGCATCACGCGGAGTGCGGAGGCGCTATAATAAGCAAAGGTGCCGACGCCCCATGGCCAAAGGGTTCCTTCACGGAGTTTTACGACTTATGGCAACGGGAGTGGTTTTACATCACAGCTCCCCGAGGTACAAAGCGGGCGGCTGCTCCAGCGTTCCGCTCGGGCCCTCCGCCTCAACTGGCATCATGGGTCAACAAGGGGCTGGACTGGGGGCCAATTAACGACGTGCTGACACTGCAAAGCCGCATCCGAGACCTCCTTAAGTGGGATGTATGTCTTGCCAAGGTAATGCAAGTAATGCTGGTTTGTCGGGTCCTGCCATGCCAACGTCAATCTCTCCGCATGTGGGAGTTCAACCCGGAAGGACCGCAAACTATTCAACATTTCTTCGACGTGATGCTCAAAGAGATGTATGGATTGTTTTTCGGATAATGAATAAAGTGTCTGGACACCACCGAAGATGCGGGTCTCAGCTGCAACCGTCCGGATACCCAAGTAAGTAATTCCGCTACCGAACATGCCATCCTTTATGTTTGTTACAACATCATTCTAAAAAATTGCTCTCTGCCAGGACTGGATAAGAAAGGCAGAGAGGATCAGGTGTTCGGCCCCCCTTCCCAAAGGCTCGCCGGATCCTTTATTAACCAGGATGCTTGAGCGCGAATCGTATCAGGTGCCATCAGGAGAAGATGAGGGGAGGAATAGAGAAGCCATAGGCGGGCTTCATACTTTACACATCCAAATTGGGGGAGTAAGTGCCTCCGCGAAGGAGGATAATCGGGGAGGTGAATCTAAAATGCTCTCTCCTCACGGGAAGAAAAGGGCCGCCTCTGAAGACTTGGAAACGGAGGTTTCCAAACCAGGGAAGAAACCCTCGCTAGGGGGCCCTGCCCCAGAGTGTGTCCTTATCGCACAACGCCTGCAAGGGGGCCAGCTTTCAACCGAGCTGTAAGTAAAAAAGTACTTTGGTAAATATATCCTATTTTATCTCAAAGAATAATAACCGAGACATAATCTTGCAGTCCGGCTCCTAGCCCTTCTCCATAGAGTTTGTCTTCGGGGGATCTTCTTCTGGAGATGATGGAGCGCGAAACGCCTCCTCCTGCCTCCCCGCCACATGGGGCGGACGACCCCGAGGTGTCGTCACGGAGGATTTCTCCTGATCCGCCAAGGCCAGATGGTAACACTCCGGCTGCCCGAAGCCCGGAGTATTCGGCTCCCAAGGAGGGCAACACAAAGAGTCCAGGATTGTCTGGCACACGACCGGACACACTGATGGGTCTTCTGGAGCGAGCGGCTATCTTAGAGGCGCATCGTACCTTAATGGGTACGGTGGTTGAGAGGATTTCATCCGCCAAAAGTGGTTTGAATGAAGCTTTTACGAGCCTTCTAAGAGGCTTTGAGGTACGCAAAATAGTATATGTATTTTTTACGGTATCGCACACACTAGGTGTGCTCTGTATAGATAGTAGCCCCTGAGACTCTGGTTGCCATCCAGAGGTGGCAAACAGAGGATGATAGTCCCAGGTAATGATCGCGCTTCTTCCATGTGCAGGCGGCTGAGGGTCCGGTGGCTGACTGGACTACTGATTTTGCCGAACTGAAGTGGCAGCTTGACGTGACAGATGCCGACATTGAGCTTGTGAACAAGCGGCTTGACGAGGCACAGGGTATGTATTTTCGGCTTATCAGCAAATATTAAGAGGATCATGATGCTAGTATCTATAATATGCTATAACTGCAGATGGAGCTGCCGCCGTGGAGACCCTTCGGGTGGAACTTGCCCGAGCCAAGGAAAAAGCCAGAATAAGTGATGCGGCCACCCTAAAGGCGGTCGAAGAGTTAAGAGCCAAACAGGCTGCTCATCGCCAGAGTGAAGAAAATATAGCCAAGATGGTTGTTGACCTGAAAGATATCGCCAGCCGCTATGAGCTCCTTGAAAAGGAGAGCCAAGCGAAAGCGGCTGACCTGAAGAAGGACTTGGAGGCAGCCAAGGAAACTCTCTCTGAAATTAGAGGGATAAGGGAGGAGCTTCGTGAAGCCGAAGATATCACGGCTGGGAGGCCATTTTTGTTGCGGATGAAGTTCAGAGATCCAAATTATGCCCCTCTGGATCTGTTATGGAGTGCTGCAGACGCGTATGCGGACTTGGCAAAGAGTGCTGCTGATGCGACTGAGTTTTAGAAAGATCGGAAAGATCATGCGGTAGAAAGGTTGTTCTAGTCGCAGTTCAGTGCCCCGACGCGTCCGCTGCCGTTGAATGAAAAGATGGCTGCATGGGCCGAGCTCCATAGGTTGTCCGGGCTTGCTATGAGGTCTGTCGTGGATCATCTTTGGCCAAATGGACCAAGGCTGGACAGTTATTTTGGTTTGGTGCAACAATTCCTTGGTGCTGTGTCGCATATCGACGCTGTGAAGAGGTCGGCGTGCATAGAGGGCACGCGGATGGCTCTTGCCTGTGTTAAAACATATTGGGCAGGGATGGAGGACACCGTTGTTGTGACCCGGGGTCCGACGGGAGGCCAGGACCCGGCCGAGCACTATTTTGAAGAAGTCCTGGAGGGCGCCCGTTTAATAGAGGCTCAGTGCTCAAAGAGTGCCATGTTAGAGTGACATGTATTGTAAAAACAATGCTATTTTGATTATAAAGGCTGTATTTATACTTTTGCTCGAAAGTATTGTAGTGCCTCCCGTGTGGCCGTTTATGTATGTGTATAACCTGAAAATTTGCAGTCGTCGGCTTCAGCCCCCACGCATATAATGCGGGGGTGTTCGAAAAAGCGCGTAATCACACTGATCCAACGTCTTGGTCCATTAAGGAGGTGATAGCACGATGAACCAGGAAATCAGACTATATAGCTTTAACAATTTCACCTTCGTACTTCCATGTTCATCTGAATATGGTACGTGTTCGTACATGACCGGGAAACCATTCCTTCATTAATGCGGAGGAATCGTGAAGATACCGCTAAGTCATCGAGTGGTTGACCAGTCTCGCGCTATATCATGATAGTCAGTTTTCTGCTTTATCTACTGAGCTGCTCATCTAGATGAACCAGGGCACAATCACAGTAGTTCTCCCGGTGCCACCTTAGCCGATAGAGCGGAATGTAAGGTAGCAAAACACGGGAGCCGGGCAAACCCGACATTTGACCAAAGACATGATTCGGAGCCGATGCATATAAGGCCAAACTCGTGACACCGAACAATCCCTAAGGTATTCGGACTTTACAACATATACTGGGCTGAGTAACGCCCTCAATAATGAGCCCTGAGTTTCTAGGTACATGTATTAGTCTAGCGTGATGAAATGCCAATAACGCCAGTATCCCTCCCGGTTGTGTTAAGTGTCCGGAGGGGAAGAAGCAACAAGAGACATTAAAAAAGGTTTACGCAGGGTCTTAATCTAAAAAGAAACCTTTGACCGGGGCCCTGCTGTACGTCTGCGCCTTTATCTCCGTTGTGCCGTATCCTGGAAGGCTGTAGCACGATGATCATTTGAAAAAAAAGGAAAAACCCAGGTGAAAGACTTCGTGTGAGAAATTGGTTATTCTGAACCGATCATGAAGATGCAATATGTTATTGTATTAATAGGGTCAAGCCGAACTATGGGCTTTTTTACATGCGTGCAGCTCCTAGCGCCACCTATGGGGGTATATCCATCGTCCCAAGCTCAGGTTCATCTGGGTTGTTACAACAGGTGGTGCGCCGGACTCGTCTAACCGTGTCCATGGTCTAGGCGACCGATCATTTATTCTGCTTGGAGAAGCCATTCAGTGTTCGGCTGCTAGAGCCGCCACATATTCTTCCACACATGAAGAATGCTCTGTATTTCCGCTAACTGTGATGACGCCACATGGACCAGGCATCTTAAGATAAGTGTAGTGCGGTACTGCATTAAAACAAGCGAAGGCCGTTCTTCCAAGTAGTGCGTGATAGCCGCTTCAGAATGGAGCGATGTCGAAGATTAATTCTTCGCTTCTGAAGTTGTCGGGAGAATTGAATACAACCTCTAGTACTAGAGAGCCCATGCATCAGGCCTCAAGCCTGGTATTACTCCTTTAAAGGTAGTATTGCTTTGGCTGATTCTTGACGGGTCTATCCCCATTTTGAAAACAGTGTCCTGGTATATCATATTAAGACTACTGCCGCTGTCTATAAGGACTCGGGTGAGATGATATCCATCAATTATTGGGTCGAGCACCAAGGCAGCCGACCCTCCGTGTCGGATACTAGTCGGATGATCCCTGTGATCGAAAGTTATCGGGCAGGCCGACCAAGGATTGAACTTGGGGGCGACGGGCTCTACAGCGTATGCGGCTCGGAGTGTGCGTTTGCGCCTTATCTTTGGTATGTGAGTTGCATAAATCATATTCAGTGTTTTGACTTCTGCTGGGAATTTTTCTGTCCCCCAGTCTTCGGCTGGCGAGGCTCATCCTCTTCTTCACTTGGCATCTCCCTCCCTTTGTGTTCGGCGTTTAGCTTGCCGGCCTGCTTGAAAACCCAGCATTCTGTGTGGGTGTGATTTGCAGGTTTTTTAGGGGTGCCATGAATCTGACATGATCTGTCTAGAATCTTATTTAGGCTGGACGGTCCATCTTTGCTACTTTGAAATGGCTTTTTCCGTTGATCAGGTCGAGAGCCCCTGAATCCGGTGTTGACCGCCGTGTTATCTGGGATGTCTTCATTGTTTCGATGCTTGTTTTTATTGCGTCGCGACTTCCCGTTGCCATCCCTGACTTAGGATGTGGCTGGGTCGCTGGTGCCGCGACGGGCTAACCAACTGTCCTCGCCCGCGCAAAAGCGGGTCATAAGGCTTGTTAGGGCTGCCATTGTCCTCGGTTTTTCCTGGCCGAGGTGTCTGGCAAGCCATTCGTCCCGGACACTGTGCTTGAAAGCCGCTAAGGCTTCGGTATCCAAGCAGTCGACGATTTGATTCTTCTTAGTGAGAAATCTGTTCCAAAGCTTTCGGGCTGACTCTCTGGGTTGTTGGATTATGTGAGTTAAATCGTTTGCATCCGGAGGTCGGACATAGGTCCCTTGAAAATTGGCCCTGAAAGCATCCTCAAGCTCTTCCCAACTTCCAATTGAGTTTCCGGGGAAGCTTTTCAACCAGTGCCGGGCTGGTCCTTTCAACTTGAAGGGCAGGTATTTTATGGCGTGGAGATCATCTCCGCGAGCCACGTGGATGTGAAGGATAAAGTCCTCAATCTAGACCCCAGGGTCTGTCATTCCGTCGTATGCCTCTATATTCACGGGTTTAAATCCTTCTGGAAATTCATGATCCAGCACCTCATCGGTGAAGCACAGGGGGTGCGCGGCACCCCTGTATTTGGATGTGTCATGGCATGTTGTCGACGGTTGTTGTGTTCGGTGTTGATTCCGACCTGATATTCGATCAGTATGATCATTTTGGTGGCTGTGATCCTGTGCTGGAGCATGCTTCCTAGATCCATAGATGGACCTGGCCATACCAGATTTTTTGTCCAGGAGCTCACGTAAATCGTGTGCTGACTTGTGTGCGGCATCATTAGCCGTCCTATCGCGGCCACGGGGTGGTCGGTCTGGCTGATCTGCCGTTTTATTTTTTGGCTGGATAGGCTCTATAGCCTTGTCGTCAAATTCGGGCAGCAGCTTGCGCTTTGGATAGCTCTTTGTGTGGCGATCACCACCGTATTTTTCTTCAGTGTCGAGCACTTTGTTCCATCTACGGTTGAGCGTATCCTGCGTGGCCTTAAGCCTTTGCTTCTGCTTCTTCAAGCTCCTCGCGGTGGCAAGAAGCCTTATTTGGAGGTTCTCTTGTTCCAAATGTTTTTCCGGGATGATGAGTGCATCGTCGTCCGGACTGTTCTCCTCTCCGGAGACAGGTTGATGAATCTTACCCTCGAGAATGCCGTCATCGGACATTTGCTCCAAACTATGTTCACCATCCCCTAGCTCATCCTATTCCATTGCTGGGTCCATGGGGTCGTCGTTTCCTTTGGAGTCAACCGGGGTGTAATTCTTTCTTGCGCTGTTATCGCTGTTTTTACTGTGGCGGGATTTAGAGTGGTGCCTACGTTGTCGCTTCAGTGGCTTATCGAGGGGATTATCCTTCGTTGCATCTGTGCCGTTATTTTCCTTGGGTGTATCCACCATGTATATATCATATGATGAGGTGGCTGTCCAGCGCCCCATGGGCGGTGGTTCCTGTTCGTCACCAGCATCGTCGTCCTTACCGTCGATTGTGGCACCCCGGCTCAGTGAAACAGGAACGCCCCGTATTCTAGCCCAGAGATCAAGGATAAGTCTTCTGGAATACGGCACTGCTTAGCATAGAACAAACCAGCCTTATATTATTACACGAATATGAATACAAGGTCTCCGACATTACAATGAATAACATCGGTACGGTGACACTACACCATCCTTAGTTGCTCTATGCAAGCAGAAGAACAACTTGAAGCAACGGAAGAGCGGAACAACGACGACGGTGGTGAACTCCACTCCTCAAGGACTCTGGCTGGAATGCTTATCCTAGCTCGCACGAACGGAAACCACGACAAGCAAGCAATCAAATCCGGCATGACCTGCAAACTGGCTTGACACGCCAGGTCAGTGCATTGAATGTACTTGCAAGCTCACAATAACCAGAAGCATTCAAGACAGACAACAACATGGCAATTATAGGTTAAACAGGAATTATCATGAGATCATCAGAATAACATGGCATGACCAACATAAACATGATGCAGCTAACACAACATGAACATATTAATCCGACAATACTAGCATGCAACATGATGACACTTTATGCACCAATTATTCCACTCGGGATACTTGGTAACCGTCACATTCATCAGTTACCAACCTCAGACATCACACGGTCATCTCAGGATCAAATCAAGCTTGGTATAAACAATACTATAGCGATCAGTAAATGACCACAAGGAGCTTGATCTTTACCCACGATTCTCGCACAACATCACGAATATCCAAAAACTCAGTATCCTCGATACCACCGTGATCCTTACGGCGATCACAACCACGACCAACACTTGGTCTCAAACTGTGATCCTTATAGCGATCACAACCAGCTTATCTCATCATCGAACCGGTGTTGTCATTAATCAAGTTATTATTATTACCGTTGACTCATGGTGTACCCTACTTTCGACCAGGGCCCTTATTTGCGGGCGCGGCTATCGATAGATTTAATATACACTCTGCAGAGGTTAGTACACTGTACCCACACTACGGAACCTATGGCCTCGCACTCCCATTTGGGTGGACCAACGGCGTTCCAACAAAACCGTTCTACTGCCATGACACTCTCCCGGCCACTCCAACTCATTCCCCTCTGGGCTAAGTCATGGGTGGCCCCGTTCCTACCTCAAGACACCTCAAACCACCGTCGTGGCAACGATCCACTCTAGGACCCAAAAACTTAACTCAACAACGGGCACACAAGGCTTATGTCTGCCTACCTGATCAGGGTAGCGCGCGCCCATAACCTTCCCTCGCTGGAGGCACCGGCGAGAGGCACGACAATAGACACAGTTAGGACCATCACGTACTGGTAAGCGTGGCTGCACTGGTGAGCATCGTTTCAGCGGCACCATGACTCAGCCAACAATTGTTTAAGTTCAATTCAATCCGGTTAACTTGAATGCAAATAGCCATGATAAAATGCATGAACATGATATCAACATAATCATGAGGGTATCACATAACTATCCACCATATTAACAATAAATCATATCCACTAAGCATGGCATACTGACTAGCATGACCATCACCAACATAAACATGTACTACTAGCAAGCATAAACATATGAAAGGAAATACTAGCAGGTAGAACATGATCACAGAGTACAAAATAACATAGCACAAAAGTGAACATGCAAATCTAACATCACCGAAACAACGATAACCGTCTTTTTAACAAGCAAACATTTAATAAAGATTCAAGATGAAAACCATGGCTACTGCATGACTATCATGCAAGTGGGTATTGTGGCTTGCCTGGGGATGAAGAAGGCACAGGGGAGAAGTGTGAGAAACTCGCGGAACGAATCGCCGGAAAACGTACTCTCTCGGAGGGGGCTGAACAAGGGCAAGGGCATAATGGTCATTTTCACAATGTCAAAACATGGTAAAAGTGAAACCAACGGAACGGGCTCGACGAAACAAAGAAGTGAGCGTTGGTTTCACCTGATTTGGAGCTACGGTTAAAAAGTTAAGGAGGGCTGAAGTTTAGGGACTTTTCTATAAAATTATCAACACATATAGGTCCCTGAGTGGATAAGGCAGAAGCGGGTTTTCGGAAATACGCCTTCGGTCAGCGAAAACGTACTCAGAGAAAACCGTGTCCACTTATCCACGTCAGCAGGGGGCGGGACCGGGCCTGGTCTCACTGACATGCGGGGCCCACGGCCAGCTGGCATGGAGGGGACGCGGCTTGGGTCGCCGACGCCTGGGGCCCGCGGGGTCCACACAGCTGGTCAACGCCCTCCTCCCGCTCCTCCTTATTCCCCGACGGAAGCAGGGGAGGGGCGAGGTAGTGGCGCTGCCAGCGCTGGGCACGGCGGCTCCGGCCATCTCCGACCAGGGAGAGGGCACCGGCAGACTCGGGCGGCTGCACCGCGCCCATCCAGAGGGAGAGCTGGCGCCAGGGAGAGCTAGAGCTGCCGCGGCTAGAGGCAACAGAGAGCACAGCCGGCGGCGGCCGTTCTAGGGAGGCGCAGCCATAGGGCCTCCGGTGACGAGTGAATGGGTTGGGGAGGCTCTACGGGAGGTGGGGAAGGCCGTGGTGGAGGAAGAAGGGAGAGGGGGTGATGGGTTCGAGCTAATTTAGCCGAGCATGGCCGACGGCCATGGTGGGAAGGGTGGTCGGGGAGAGCTCCAGAGGCTCATTGGAGAGGCTGGGCGGGCTCCTGGGGAAGTGGTGATGCGAGAGGTGAGGTCAGGAGGGCTCAGGGATGGCTTAAATAGCCGCGGGGAGGAGCTGCCGCGCTTGCACCGCCACAAACGCGTGTCCGGCGCCGTGGACGCGTGCTCGCGCGCGTGAACTCGGAGGTAGACGACGTAGGAGGAGCAGTGGGGGCTCTCACGGGACAGAGGAGGCCAAGGGAGAGCCGGGAGGAAGACGACGACGACGAACAGATCCAAAACAACACTGTTCGTCCGTGGGCGTGCGGCGGTTTACGTCGGCGAGCACGCGGACGGAGGGGAAGAGGGGTCCAGGGGGATGGCGACGAGGAGAGGAAGCTATTGGACATGCTCACAAGCTCGATGACGACGAGAGGAGGAGGGGGTCCAGCACAAATAGTGCTCTGGACACGCCACAGCGTACAGAGCACGCACAGGCATGCCAGTTGCACGGTCACCACACGACATGGCACATTCAAAGCTCTACAGCACCCAAAAAATGTTGTCTAGCTGATAGTCCTTCCTTTGTAGGTTTGAACTGTGGTGGTAACTTGGTGAAAACGTCTGTGGTTAAAAGGTTAGTGAGCTCTGAAGTTTACTGCTATTAACTTTATCAGCTCAATGTGATCAACAGGGAATTGCTTGAAGCCAAATAAGTTGTCTGGAGTGCTTAGTCTAGGAAGGACTACAGTCCTAGGGAGTTTGACGAGAAATGGACCAAGAATGAATATAGTTGCTTCACAACTGCATTTTTGGTCCAGAAACTAGATCATGATGGTACACTCACATGGAGTGTCAAATTGAGCTAAGATTCGGCAAGGCAGAGTCATTTGCTCTGATGAAGATGCTCAAAAAGTCTCATACCATTTGGCATAGCCAAACTGGTACTTGCTTCACAAGCATCTCCTCTGGACAGAAACTTGGAATAATATTGGTGATCAAATGGCTCAATGAAATGATGCCAAAATGGGTGGAGAGATGTTTTAAGGGTATAAGAATGATCTGGTAATTTATCAGGGGTTTTGAAGCAATATAAAATACACTTGCTTCACAACCTCAAAATATTGCCAGCAACAAGGATTTGCTCCTGTTCTCACATAGATGATTGGATGGAGCTGAAAATGGGTGGAGGGGATTCATATGAGCACATTAGGGAGTGTGCAAAAGTTCAAGTAATTTTGGTACTCCTAGCTAGTACTTCCTTCACAAAGCCTTCTATTTGACAGAAACTTTGAAAATTCACTAACGAAGATTGGCTAGGCAAATAAATTTGAACTTGTGCATGAGGAAATTATTTGGACATACAAACATGACCAAAAAGTATGGGAGCCACTAGGAAAAATATAAATGACACTTCCTTCACAAAGTGCCATTCAGGGCAGAATAGAAAAAGGAATATTGGGGAATTAATTTTGAACACGGCAATGAAACGGTTTGCCATAGTTGATCAAGATATGATCCAAACAATTTATGAGAATTATTTGGGAATTTTTGGACTGATGGAAATATAGGTTGCTTCACAACCTAAGGCAATTTGAGTTATTCCTTTAATAGAAAAGGAATATTCCCAATAAAAAGAATATTGGGATTTGGGATAGGATGGAAATGACAGGGTCTAGGGAAAGATTTGGGAATGACAAGCCACTCTGGAAGCAAAGAAGAGGGCATCTTCTTCAGTTTCCAGACCACAAAGCCACGAAAAAGAAAACTCAGGCAAAAACCTCGGAAAAAAAGAAAAAGAAAGGGCCAAAAATCAGGCTGTCACAAACCTTACCCCCTTAAACAAATCTCGTCCTCGAGATTTGGTTGCTCGGGGAACTAGTATGAATATTCTGACTTAAGGAAACCGTTTCCAACTCGGGTAACCTTTTTCCTTTATTGTTGTTCCCACTAAATTTTTATCTGATTGGCCCTGGGTGGTTTGCTTTACTGTATCCACATTCTGACAGATCTTACCTGGCTTGCTCATGCTTATATAGGCTCCAATTTCTTTTTAGATCTGCTCACTAGCTGAGTGTCATTTAATTATCGCGACTGAAATATATGTCCGTCTCACAAATCCAAAAGTGATTTCCGCTGGGTGTGCCACCCGGCACTCACAACCTTTCATGTAATGATGATCGGAATTTTCTGATAGAACCTCAAGCTCTGACTCATTGCATTGGGTTTCTCCACTAAATGCAGGTCCTTTGGGTTCAAAATAGTAAGTTAAAAGATAACCATTTCCTGACAGATTCTGACTCATCGCGGAAGTTTCTGAATCATCTTAACCGGTTCCACTGTCGTCGTTATCGGATCCATAACAAATATTTGATTGTCTCCTGTCATGGCCAGCATAAAGGGTTTGGCCTGCATGATAATATCTGCAGAGTTTGAATGACGGTGGTTCTGACTGAAAAAAATTGTTCACGACAGGCTATCCATGATGATTCATATAAGTGAGGACTCAGGCTTCCAGACTGTTATTCCTCATGCCGATTACTCATGCTGTAGGCATATCCATGTGGATCAATACTGACTTAGATTGTCCGGGGGATCTGCACCATGGAGGTCGTGTACAATTTTCATACTCGCATCACTGGTCTTGCTCCTTCATTATTGTTTTCTTGGTCTGGATCTTTGGCTGGGCCGTATTGCTTCTTCGTATGACCATAGGTACTGTCGGTGCAATTTTTCGGCAATTGTAGTTTATCCTCATTTTTATTATAATCTAACCAATTAAATGGCAGGTTCAACACCTATCAAGTTTTGATCGTTGGGAAATGATCATCCGAAACCCTTGCAAGAAATCGGCAAATAAATCAGTAGCCACCAGAACAGTCTTTACAACTCAGATCTGGGACATTACTGAAATAACTCAACCACGGCTCAAGACGGCCGAAAAGCAGCCCAGAGCATGAGACCGGGTCGATAAGAAGAAGGTGGCAGCTCCCTAAAATAGCCAAAAAGCAGCTATAGGTCTACTGTCACAGAAAGAAACTCAACAGCTGTACGAGACGGCCAAAAAGCAGCTCAGACTCGTGACAGTTGTTGAAGAGAGAAACAAAAATCGGCATCCACCCAAGATAGCTAGAAACATCTCAGATCACAGGCGTGGTGCTGTCATTAGAGAAAAGGGGACAAGGGCTGATCAGGATCATTTTCCAGTTCACAAGTACTTGTATTGAGCTCATTGATGTCGTCAATCCTCATAATCCTTTGTCACACTGCGATGTATACTAGCTTTCTTCTCTTAATAATCCTCACGTGGTTTTCAGATCCTCATTCGAGTGACTTGTAAGATCTTGATGGTATCCTCACTGCATATATATGAGAATCTGATTCCCAAGATAGATGTGCATTCTGAATGATTCTTGATTCTGACCAAAATGTTGCCGATCTGATTCTTGGGATTCACTGCCATATGCTGTCAATTCACACCGTACTACCTTGTACCAATGTCTTACTGAGGAATATTTGCTGGCTTATGCTAAAAACTTTCATCAGACAGCTTGCTGAAGAAGACTGGGTATCATGCTTCAGAACCTTACCCCCTTAAAGACCTTGCTGGGGAAAGACTCGGTACCTTATGCCGGAAGCTTTTGCGGGTGCTTACTGAAGAAGACATGGTACCTTGCGCGAGAAATCATCCATGTATCGTACTGAGGAAGATATATGAATCTTTCCTTGGAAGCTTCTCTAGTAGCTTGCGAGGGAAAAGTGGGTTGCTCACCAGAAACTTCTTATTGTGATATGCGGACCGATTTCCACATATACATACCATCTTAATATTCCTGATGTTGATTTCTTGTAAGAAACAGGGTTTTGTAGGACTATCCTCCTTTCTGAGTATATGCCATATTTTTGCTTGCTTCCAGGTACATCGAGTTACAAAATCATCCTCAACGAAAAATTAAACTTATATCCGAACCATAACTTTGATAATATTCTGTCAACCTTGCACACAATTTATCTTCTTGCTGATTTCATCATTCTATTGTGATGAGTGCATGCTAATGCAAACTTGATACTGACATTCCATCCAGGATTTCTTTTGTGTTCAGACAAGCTATTTCCAATTTCACTGCAGTCTGCTAACAATTCCATTTTGTTTAGCTGAATTTCCAAATATATGCATTTCTTGCTGACTCTTCGGGTCTGGTGTCGGCTGACGAGAAACTCTAATAGGGGAAAACATTTGTAACACTTAAGGCCCAAAGAAAGGAACAAAAGAAACGACTAAAACAAGAGCACACAAGCATACTACTAAGATAATTAATCAAGCAATCATCACATATTACTGCTACCCACACAATAATATGCATGCACACCTAAGCACACAAATCTCGCGGAAACTCTGGTATTGCGGTCTAATATGATGTGGCGATGTGCACGAGGACGAATAATGTGTGGAAGAGTTGGTGTGAACAGCGCCACACCAAGTGCTAGCTTAGCTAGGTGACAACCTGAACTATCTCGGAGGTAAGGACGTACTCGGTAATCATGCAGTAGGACACGAAGGTCGCAATCACATCATTATCAAGAGGACGGAAAAAGATCCGTACTCGTCCAAGAAATAGGATTGCAGGGAAAAACTGAGGCTGCTGACATTGCCCTTTCTTGATAACTAAGATCATTAAGGGTTGCCAACACGATAAAAAAAGAGAACGATCCGGGATAGAAACGTGTCCATCACCGAAACGATAGACGGGACTGAAAGAAAGACATCGGCGCGATAGCTGAGCACCATTTTTGCAAACCGTGTCGGGATCACTTGGCATCACCCTGCTAGGACAGAAATGACACCAAACACCGAGAGAAAAAGGGACTGGAGAAATGCAAAGGTTGAGCTGTAGTGGATCCGAATCGATGCCATCTACACTCACAAGATAAACCGTTAGCGACTAAATAATAATCTATATGCATGCTATGTGACAAACAAATGCAGCAATCAAGTGCAACAAACCAACTAGGGTCTATACTACCGCTTTCTAACATTCGCGCGATCTAGGGCATCCTACAGCTAGACCTTCTCTGATACCAAGCCAATGGCACCCCGGCTCAGAGAAACCGGAACGCCCCGTATTCCAGCCCAGAGATCGAGGAGAATTCTTCTGGAATACGGCACTGCTTAGCACAGAACAAACCAGCCTTCTATTATTACACGAATATGAATACAAGGTCTCTGACATTACAATTTATAACATTGGTACGGCGACACTATGCCATCCTGAGTTGCTCTATGCAAGCAGCAGAACAACTTGAAGCAGCGGAAGAACTATAGCAGCAAACAACGATGATGGTGGCGAACTCCACGCCGCAGGGACTCTGGCTGGAACGCTTATCCTAGCTTGCATGAATGGAAACCACGACAAGCAAGCAATCAAATCCAACATGACCTGCAAACTGGCATGACACGCCAGGTTAGTACATTGAATATACTTGCAATCTCACAATAACTAGAAGCATTCAAGACAAACAACAGCATGACAATTACAGGTTAAACAGGAATTATCATGAGATCATCAGAATAACATGGCATGACCAACATAAACATGATGCAGCAAACACAACATGAACATATTAATTCGACAATACTAGCATGCAACATGATGACACTTTATGCACCAATTATTCCACTCGGGATACTTGGTAACCATCACATGCATCACTTACCAACCTCAGACATCACACAATCATCTCAGGATCAAATCTTGCTTGGTATAAACAATACCGTAGCGATCAGTAAATGACCACAAGGAGCTTGATCTTTACCCACGATTCTTGCACAACATCACGAATATCCAACAACTCGGTATCCTCGATACCACCGTGATCCTTACGGCAATCACAACCACAACCAACACTTGGTCTCAAACCGTGATCCTTACAGCGATCATAACCAACTTATCTCATCATTGAACCGGGGTTGTCATTAATCAAGTTATTATTATTATTACTGTTGACTCATGGTGTACCCTACTTTCGACCCGGGCGCGGCTATCGATAGATTTAATATACACTCTGCAGAGGTTAGTACACTATACCCACACTACGGAACTCATGGCCTCGCACTCCCATTCGGGTGGACCAACGGCGTTCCGACAAAACTGATCTACTGCCATGACACTCTCCCGGCCACTCCAACTCATTCCCCTCTGGGCTAAGTCATGGGTGGCCCCGTGCCTACCTCAAGACACCTCAAACCACCGTCATGGCAATGATCCACTCTGGGACCCAAAAACTTAACTCAACAATGAGCACACAAGGCTTATGTCCGCCTACCTGATCAGGGTAGCGCGCGCCCATAACCTTCCCTCGTTGGAGGCACCTACAAGAGGCACGACAATAGACCCAGTTAGGACCGTCCCATATTGGTAAGCGTGGTTGCACTGGTCAGCATCGTTTCAGAAGCACCATGACTCAGCCAACAGTTGTTCAAGTTCAATTTAATCTGGTTAACTTGAATGCAAATATGCTGAGCCATGATAAAATGCAAAAACATGATATCAACATAATCATGAGGGTATCACATAACTATCCACCATATTAACAATATATCGTATCCACTAAGCATGGCATATTGACTAGCATGACCACCACCAACATCAACATGTAATACTAGCAAGCATAAACATATGAAAGGAAATACTAGCAAGTAGAACATGATCACAGAGTACAAAACAACATAGCACAAAAGTGAACATGCAAATCTCACATCACCGGAACAACGATAACCATCTTTTTAACAAGCAAACATTTAATAAAGATTCGATTTGAAAAAAATGGCTACTGCATGACTATCATGCAAGTGGGTATTGTAGCTTGCCTGGGGATGAAGAAGGCACAGGGGAGAAGTGTGAGAAACTCGCGGAACGAATCGCCGGAAAATGTACTCTCTCGGAGGGGGCTGAACAAGGGCAAGGGCATAATGGTCATTTTCACAATGTCAAAACATGGTGAAACTGAAACCAATAGAACGGGCGTGACGAAACGAAGAAGTGAGTGTTGGTTTCACCTGATTTGGAGCTACGGTTAAAAAGTTATGGAGGGTTGAAGTTCAGGGACTTTTTTCTAAAATTATCATCACATATAGGTCCCTGAGTTGATAAGGCAGAAGCGGGTTTCCGGAAATATGCCTTCAGTCAGCGAAAACGTACTCAGCAAAAACCGTGTCCACTTATCCACGTCTGTAGGGGGCGGGGCCGGGCCTGGTCTTGCTGACATGCGGAGCCCGCGGCCAGCTGGCAGGGAGGGGCCGCGGCTTGGGTCGCCGACGCCTAGGGCCCGCGGGGTGTAACTGTGTTCCTGAACCGGATGTTATGTCAGAATAGGCTTGATTGACCACCAGTTCCTAAGAGGAAGCATGACTGAAAACAAGAGAGTTGTTTCTCTGCAAAGCTTGCATGATAGTAACAGGGACTAGAACTATGGCCTCAGAGCCTGAACTGGAATCAGAACTGCTCTGAAGAGAAATAGATTCATTCCATGCAGCAGTAGGGCTGTCCAGAGTGTTATCAACAGGGTGAATACCATCTTGACCTTGCAACCCCTCATTGGCTAGACACTCCTAAAAATTGTACAGAACAGGCGGTGCCTGTGGTGGAGGAGCTGGCCATTCGCCCCAATTTGGCTGAAACTCCACCTCCACATTCTGCAAACCTTCTCCATCATTGGCTACTTCAGAATTGTTGGCTGCCCCTTGCTGTGCAATCCAGTCGTTGAGCTGAAGCTGATAAAGTTGCTCTGATGTTAGCTCATCACCATATAAAGGGTGTGGTATACCATTCTCAGGCGGTGGATCTTCCCCTGCGAGCGAAACCTCAGGCAGGCGTGCATTCCAATCGCTACTATGCAGCATGGTGACGCAAACAGTCCAGCTGTGTCTGTCTCCAGCCAACTGACGGATCACCAGGCTTTTTGGATCCAAACGAAGGCTGATGACTTTGACTCTAATCAGAACAAACTTTCTGTCTCCTCTGGCATTATGCCAGTGAATGAGACTACCAAAGCTATCAACGGATCTATGCAGGTAGTGATATGTCTGGTAATCATAAGGGAACCCCACATAAAGAATCCAAATTGAAGGGCCATAAGAGGTGAGATGCATATTCAGAGCTTCGTCATGCGGCACAAAAGAAACAACAGTGTTCATATCCCCTTCAACCTCAGCATCAATCTCAAAGGTGGTGCCCACAACATTGTCCCGCACTAAAGGATTTGCACAACCATATATGGCGATGCCCAGTGGATGATCATCAACCTCAGAAGGGAAGAAATGGGATGCATGCTGCGTGCCAGTGATTACCTCCCGGAGGGTGGCTTTCTGATGAAACGGAACATGTTTTTTGACCACCACATTGGCGAGGAAGTCATGGTTGAGGGGAGTGGTGGGGTCGACCACCATGTCACCATGGACAACTCGGTTCTCCGGCCCGAGCTCGATCGTCATCCCCGTGGGGAGGTAGGGGACGACATTCACAGGGTAGTTCGCCATTGTTTCCGGTGGAGAAGAGCTCGAGCTGGGAAAGGCAGGGGAGGAGGAATGTAGAGCGGCAGCTGGGGTCGATTTGGGTTGCCAAACTAGCCTCTCCGCCCCCTTTCCCTTCCAACAAAATTGCGCCAGGTGTCTAAGCAGGCCGCAGGCAGCACAATTAAGGGTTGGGATTGATTTCTTTACTTGTTTTTTGCGGTGCCTCGGTCTACGATTCAACACAGAAAGGCAAATGGGGATATTATTCTTACTAACCAGCAATTTGACAGGGCCATGGGTAGCAGCAGAAAATACGAGCAGCCATAGCGGATTCTTTGGGGATATTTTCCGAGATTGAGTTTGTGTCAAAGGCAGTCGTCAAAGAGTCATTATGGATTTGGTCACGAAGTTTTGGTTGCCACCAGAGATAGTTACAATCCAGATTGCCACATTCAGAATAAGTGTGTCCCAATAGGTTACAATACTTGCAGAATAATTTTGAAGGAAACAAAGTGGATACATGATGATCCGAGAGGCAAATATTGCAAGATGGGCCAATAGAAGACGCAGGCCCACAGCCCTTTTGTGTCAAATGAACTTGGTCCAGGAGGCTATCAGACTCAGTACAGTCCCGGCCCAGGTGGCCCAAAGATTTGCATTTCGAGTAGATATTCATTTTGTTATAAATAAAAGTTGAAGGTGGGACCGAGGCAATATCCCAAACTTTGGCAATCTCCAAATCAGAATAACCCGCCTACGTATAATTCAAAATGTGCAGCGGATTAAAACCAGGGATAGAATTCCAGCACTAATTTCAGAAATGATTGCTAATAAATAGATATTCCTTGCATGCCTCATCAGTAATAATGACTGATTCAAATTTACCAAAACGAATTTCACTGCAACTGGATCACTGATTGGCCAGCTGATTGTTCTTGGTGCAAAACTGCCAAAAATAATATTTGGCTGGGAATGGGAAATGTCTCTTTCCTTGTGATTCATCATAGGAACCGCAAGAGCATCACCAAGATTGGACCATGTTGGTTCATGAGAAGATGAAAATCCAAATTTATCCAATTCCTTTGATGTGTTATCTTCCTCTGAACGATTAGCATGTAGGAATTCAAGATTTGTTTTTATGGCCATAGGGGAGCGTAGAGATATTTCATTGAGCTCCTTGTCCGAATGCCAAGTTGAATTCATGAAAGAATGATTCCAAGAATTGTGGCAATAAAGATTAAAATGACATATGAAATCTGGCCAAATACAGTCCTTAAGCCCATAGATGAAATGCCCCACTTTATTGGACGCCAACGAGAACCGAAAATGTCTACCAGCCAAATGTTTGACAAGAAAACCAGCAGATGGTCCACCAATGCAACATTGGAGGGCAAGCCCCACTGATTCTTCAGTAAGAGGGAATGAGGCAGAGGAGAGAGCCATAACCAAAAAGAATTCCTTGTCTGTTGCATAGGGGGAAAATGGACTGTGGATCCAAACCTTGCATGCACCTGTGCCTCCACCGCCTGTCCGGGGGAGAAATCCTAATGTAGTAATCCCTCCGTGGATCAAGATCAAAGGTCGCCATAGGTGGGGGTGGGAGAGGTGGGAGAGGTGGTGGGAGAGGGCATGGTGACTTGGTAGCGGGTATTTGTAAAACAAGGGGATTTTACCCAGGTTTGGGCCGCAAAGATGCGTAATACCCTAGTCCTGCTTTTCTAGATATATGTGTTCTTGAGCTTTTGAACTAGCTGCGGTGCATGCATAGTTCAAAAAGTTGGAATCCTCTCTCTGTATGCCTCTGGCCTCCTTTTATACGTAAACGGGTTGCCACAGTGGCATACAGGAGGTGGAAAGCAAGCTACAGTGTATGAGCTTATCGCTCGGCACCCTAGGACAAACACAATTAATGTGTTACCTATGTGCCCTCTTACTTTATCGGCGACGGCAACAGAAGCCATCCCATCCATTGCTGCCTCTCCTTGCTTCGACCCGCGTTCAGGCTGACGAGGCATGCAGCGCCACGCTGGCTAACTAGCTGCTATGTTGGCATGATGGTACAGCCTCCACGAAGATCTGGATGCCGCCACGCAGGCGCCTGCTTAGTTGGCACACTGATCGTCGCACTGGAGTAGTGGTGAGGTGGCAAACCTTTGCCGGTCTCGGGCCTAGTCCCGTCCTAGCAATCGTCCCGAGAAAGGCTTGCCGGGGTCCTCGTAGTCGTCCTTGGCAAGGATCTTGTCAGGGGTCTTCGTCTTCTGGTCCCATGTGGACCCGTAGGGTATCAATCTCTATGAAGATCTGCATGCTACCATGCATGTTCCCAAATCTTGGTCTTAACATTGTCGATTGTGTAAGAACTCTCAGCCTCAAGGGTGATGGCCTTGCTAGTGCTGTGTAGGTTGCCCCGGCAATAGGGCAATGGTGTTTCCATGGGAGGTCAAGCTCGCCTTCTGCTCCTTGTTCCTCGACTTGAGTATCTGCCTTGGTAGTCTTCGTGTTTTATCTTCTGCTACCCTGTCGGGCCCGGCCACAGGCGTGGCTACGCCTGCTCATGCACAAGTAAGGGATACAGAAAGAGCCCATACTTTTGTACACCGACAGGAGCCCCCGGGCCTGGGCCAATGTAGCAAGGCATAGTCAGCCCAGGGCCAAAGCAGTGTGCGGGCACGCGTGGCAGAGACTTAATCTTCCACTATCTCTTTGCCAGTTGCGCTTCCCCATGATCCGCGTCGAGCGCGTGATGTGGGGATCATGTGTGGGATGGCCTCAGCATGCTTGCGTCATCCCGCAGTCGATAGTAAAGAGGCAGCCCATGCTTGTCTTATTAAAAAAGAGGGATTTGTAGGGGCGCTACTCATTTACTAAGTGGACTCGGGTCGCGGCCTGCATGGCGCCACACCCCACGATCACGGGGTAGAAAACGGTCGCCCACGTGTTCCCATGCCTCTGACTCGCTCGCCACGTGCCCCCATGCCATGGGAAGGGCAGGTGGTGGATGCGGCGGACGTGGGCATTAACGCTGAGGCAGGAAACCACGCGTCGCCGATTGGGGCAGCGGGTCGGTCATGATTCCCCGTGCTTCAGGAGGCTGCATTGGTCGTGTGGGGCGGCCGCCCCTTGGGTTGGGAGGCCAGGCTACGGCCCTGCGCTTATATGAAAAGGGAGAGGGATGGTGCCTTTCCGCACTCACGTTCTTCTCCTCCTTCTGCTTGGCATCTTTCTTCCACTCGCCATGCTGAGAGGGCGTGCTGGCGCTTCGACGGCGGCGACGAGGGCTTCTACTCGATAGTGCGCTCCTCCCCATCCAAAGCCTCCGGCGACAATGCACATTTCAAGGGGGAGAGGAAGGGGATGAGGCCGAGGTTGCTGTGGTACTCGGGGAAGAGGAGGACGAGGCGGTGCACCGGCCATGTCAGAGACTAGCCTTAGGAGTTCTTCATCAGGCTGTATATGCGCGTGTGCAGCCATCTCCACCTCCCTACCCTGTTTGCTTGGGTCATTGAGCAGGATCCACCGCAAGGATTTAGGCTACACATGAGGGGCTGCGGGAATGGTGGCACGTGGGTCAATGTCGGTTTCGCCCGCCCTCACGTCATGTACCTCCGCCGCGGGTGGAAAACTTTCGCACACGCCCACAGCTTGTCGGACAGCCACGTTCTCCGTTTTAAGTTAATGGAGAATGGCCTGCTCTCCGTCAAGGTCTTCGGGAGCTCAGGAATCCGCCTAGGGTGTTGCATGGAGAGTTCCACCAACGACTAAAGCTCCTCCTTGAACAACAGTGGCAAGGAGGACAGCGCCAGCGACGACGATGATAGTGGGCGGGAGGACGACGACACCGACTCCATCTAACCATCAGTGGCAGCACCATCATCTAGTCCGCCTCCTCCCCTGGCAACACGCCTTGCCGGGGGTTGAGTCCTACTGGCTCTGGTGTCGGTGGTTGACGGGCTTCCTCGTCAAGCTCTCCATCGACTCATTCCCCATGCCTGTCCCCGTCTTCACCTGTTGTGCATGTGAGTAAAGGGGTAAGAACGGGGATTACGGGGCTCTTTTGTTTTTCTCAATCTGTATGCACTCGCCAAATCTTAACTTTCTAGAAAATGCAATCTCCCAAGCCCATGCTCATGTTCTGCAACATTTGTACTCGCATCAACATATCAATGAAAAAGATGAGCTTTTGCTGGGAACTCACGCACGTATACGTTCGTGCAGAAGTGAAACGCCCCTTCAATAAAAATAAATGTGTTTCCCCGGCAAGCTACCTTGCTGGTGCCCTCTGTGCCAGCCGGAGAGTCACATCTATCGGGTTACAGACACAAGGTCCAGCCCCCTGCCAATATCTTTTTACCAAAGGTTACTGCAACCACCCCGACTGAAGCAGCATTCTAGTCGGGGATGGGAGCACCTAAGTCTAAACAGAATGACGAGGTTTTCTAATGCACAAGTCACAAGTTATGAACATGGATGGACAAGAGGTGAACTTTATCTGTTTGACCCGCCGGGGATCGCCGTGCCAGGCAGTCTTCTCAGCCTCTTGCGGGAGTGTCGCCTCGATGGCTGAAATGAGGAGAAGCACGGAACCTTGGCGGTTCGTCAGTACCTCCTAAGATCTAAGATATCCCTGACAAGCGCATGTATATATGCATATACATGGAAACTAGCAGGGAACTGTACATATTAGTTGCTATCTGACTGCGCACAGGGTTTGTGCCTAGCTCTGTACATAGGGTTACATGCCTTGCCGGCAAGGCTAGTACAAAAGGGGGTTGTCGCAGCTCCCGGTAACCACGCCCTATGGGTAAAACTTGCGAAGATTTTTGATATTCCATGAGTTGCTCACCGGAATGCCATCTTCGGTCTCCAGGCAGAATGCACCGGGCCTGGTGACTCGTATTACCCGATAAGTGCCATCCCACTTTGGCGTCAACTTGTTTGAATTCTTGGCAGACTGAACACGCCGGAGAACAAGGTCGCCTTCCTATAGGCTTCGGGCATGAACCTTGCAGCTATGATAGCGGCACAAGACTTGCTGGTAGCGAGCGCCTCGCACAGCAACTCGAAGACGATCTTCCTCAATGAGCGTTGCATCATCTTGGCGCCACTGCTCTTGCTCAAGCTAATCATAAGCGAGCACTCGAGGTGACCCGTATATGAGTTCCGCGGGGAGAACTGCTTCTGCCCCGTATACCAGGGCAAAGGGTGTCTGGCCAGTGGCTCGATTTTGTGTCGTTCTGATTGACCAAAGAACCACTGGTAATTCATCAATCCAGCGCGTTCTACATTTGTGTTGCCTGTTGAAAGTCCTTGTTTTGAGGGCTCACAATACTTCAACATTTTCCCTTTCTGCCTGGCCATTGCTTCTTGGATGAGCAACAGAAGCAAAGAAAACTTTGCTGCCAAGGTCATGGATATACTGCATGAAGGTGCGGCTTGTGAACTATGTGCCATTGTCGATGATTTATTTGTTTGGCATACCAAAACGGCAAATGAGTCCCTTGAAGAACTTGATGACCGACTGCGTTGTCAGCTTTCTCACTATCTCCACTTCTGGCCACTTTGTGAACTTGTCAATCGCAACGTACAAGTACTCAAAGCCCCCGAAAGCATGGGGAAAGGGGCCCAGTATGTCGAGCCCCTAGACCAAAAATGTCCAGGAAAAAGGAATTGTTTGAAGAGCCTGGACTGGTTGATGGAGCTTCTTTGAATGGAACTGGCACGCTTCACACTTGGTTACTAGTATCATTGCATCCTGGAGGGCAGTGGGCCAGAAGAAACCTTGTCGGAATGCCTTGCCAGCAAGGGCTCTTGACCCTATGTGGGAGCCACACATGCCTCTGTGAATCTCTGCCAACATCTCCAGTCCATCCTCCCGAGGAATACACTTCAATTTCACGCCGTTCGATCTCCTTCTATATAGAGCATTATCCACAAACTGGTACATGCTGGATTGACAAGCTACTTTTTGTGCCTCTTCCTACTCCTCAGGGAGCTCCCCTGTTTGGAGGAAATGAACTGTATGTTGCGCCCATGCTTGAGCCTGAGGCTCGACGGCCAGGACTAAAGGCATGTCTTCTGCCGCGGGGGCACTTGTCTCTATGGCAAGGGCCAGTGGCTCCGCCAGAGGCTGCTGCTCCCCGGCAAACTTGGGGCACCCGGCAACTTCCTTGTCGGCGGCTCCTAGGAGCTCTGCAGGAAAGTATTTGCTGGGGCCCACTTTCCTTCGCTTGTTCAGCCCTGCTGATGGTTCAACGGATGGCTGAGTTAACTGAAGCACAAAGGTACCTAGTTCCACAAGTAACTTGAGGGTAGCGCGCTTTGTCAAGTCATCGGCAATGTTGTTCTTTGCTCGAGGAACATGCTCTCCTTGCAGACCATCAAAGCGCTCTTCCAACTTCCTCACTTCATCCATGTAGGCCTCCATCAACGAGCTCTGATAATCCTTGTTGACTTGCTTGAAGACAAGTTGCGAATCTCCTCCGACAATAAGCTTCCTGATTCTGAGGTAAGCCGCGATCCTGAGACAGGCAAGAACCCCTCGTACTCTATGGTGTTGTTCGTCGACTTTTCCTGGGGGAAATGCATCTGGACTACGTACTTGAGGTGCTCTCCGGTGGGTGCGACGAGCAGCATGCCGGCACAAGCACCTTGCAACGAGAAATCCCCATCAAAGTACATAATCCAATGACTACTTGCCTCTTTGGCGGGAAGGGTGGTTTCTTGAACCTCTTCGTCATGAGTGGATGTCCATTCTGCCATGAACTCTACCAAGGATATGCTTTTGATTGTTGAAGTGCTTTCAAACTTGAGGCCAAAGCCTGACGGTTCCAACGCCCACTCCACAATCGTCCCTGTTGTATCTGGTTGTGCAAGATTTGTTGCAATGCGAGGCGAGTGACGACGGTAATCTTGTGTGCTTGAAAATAGTGGCTTAGTTTTGTCGGGGCCATAAGAAGGCCGAAAAGCAACTTTTGCATACCACAATACCTTGACCTAGCCCTCTGCAAGAGGGGGCTGACAAAATAGACTGGGTGTTGTACCACCTTCTTCTTCTGACAAAACAGACTTCGCTGCCGGGACCGGACTCTGCCAGGGGTTTTGCCTTGTCGGCTTCAGGCCCTGCCGGTCCTGGTTCCTCATCCGATGACCTTGCTGCCGCCGTTGCCTCTTCTTCAAATTCTCTCGGCGCTACCATCACAACACTGACCACTTGATTCGTTGCTACTAAATATAGCAGCAACGGCTCTTGTGGTTTGGGTGCGACTAGTATGGGCGTAGAGGAGAGGTATCTCTTCAAATCTTGCAGCGCTGCCTCTGCCTCCAGCGCCCATTTCACTGGACCGCCTTTTTCAAAATCTTGAAAAAGAGGAGGGCGCGCTCAGTAGACTTAGAGATGAACCTGCTTAGGGCGGCAACACAACCAGCAAGCCTACGGACATCCTTGACCCGTCTAGGTCCCTCAATCTGCTCAATCGCTTTGTTCTTGTCAGGATTCACTTTGATACCGCATTGAGACGCAAAGAACCCGAGAAGTTTGCCGGATGGGACGCCGAACACACACTTCTCTGGGTTGAGATTGAGGTTGATCTTGCATAAATTTGCAAAGGTCTCTTCTATGTTGGACGAGCGTAGCCTTGTCTTTGGTTTTGACCACTACATCATCCATTTAAGCTTCCATATTTCTATGGAGCTAGGGCTCAAAACCAATTTGGACTGCTCGGGCAAACGTCGAACCAGCACTCTTCAACCCGAAAGGCATTTCGAAATAGTACGTACCACATGGGGTGATGAACGCGGTCTTTTCTTCATCTTCCTTCTTCATGAAGATCTGATGATATCCTGAGTAGGCGTCAAGGAACGACAGCAGGTCGCAATCAGATGTGGAGTCCATTATTTGGTTGATACGTGGAAATGGGAAAGGATCCTTTGGACAAGCTATATTGATATCAGTATAGTCGATACATAGCCTCCATTTCCAATTCGCCTTACGTATTACCACTGGATTGGCCAACCATGTCGGATGAAGTAATCCCTTCACCAAGCCTGCCGCCTCCAACTTTCTGATCTCCTCGATGATAAACTCTTGTCGCTCCAAAGCTTGCTTTCTGACCTTCTGCTTGACGGGCCATGCATGGGGGCAGATAGCAAGGTGGTGCTCAATCACCTCCCTAGGAACGCCGAGGATGTCAGATGCTTGCCATGCAAACACGTCGACATTCACCCGCAGGAAGGCGACGAGCGCGCTTTCCTATTTGTTGTCAAGGGTGGAGCTTATGATAAAAGCTCCGCTCATGCTATCCTCGTTGATGGACACATTCTTGGTTTCTGGTGGGGTCGCCTTAGACTTCTTGCTCTTGCCGGTAGAGATCTCTGGCACGTCCTCAGCAGGAACGCATCACTACGGACAGGCGCGTTTGCCGGAGTGAGTGCAGGAACCCGTGCCGGAGCCAGGAGTCTTGCCTGCGGTCGAGGCCTTGCTGGTTTTCTTCTCGGAGGCGGGAGCAGGTGCCTTGGCGGTGAACACTGGAACTGCCTCTTGACAGAGCTGATCGACGCAGATGAGCGCATCCCTCTTGTCGTAGCTGATGGTGATGATGCTCACCGGGCCGGGCATCTTCATCTTGTTGTACGCGTGGTGTGATGCCACCATGATCTTGGCCAGCGTCGGGCGGCCAAGGATCCCGTTATATGGCAACGGGATCTCGGCAACATCGAACACGATTCTCTCCATCCTATAGTTTAGGTCGCCACAAAACGAGACTGGTAGCGTGACCTTTCCCTTGGGCTGGCTCCTCCCCGGATTGATCCCTTGGAACGTACTCGTTTCCTCAAGATCTTCCTCAGGGATCTGCAGCCTCTTGATTACGTTGGGCGATATCAAGTTCAGGCCAGCCCCACTGTCAACTAATATCTTCGTCACCTTGAGGTTGCGTATTGTTGGTGATACCAACAATGGCAAATAACTGACCACACTTGTGCGATTAGGGTGGTCCTCGGCGTCGAAAATGATAGGCGTGTGGGACCACCTTAGTGGCTTCTAGGCGTCGACCATCGGTTCCGTTGCATTAATCTCACGTGCCCACTGTTTTAGTTGGTGGTGGGAGGAATTAAACGAGGCACCTCCGTCAACACACATGACCTCTGTCACCTTCTGAAACTCATGCTCGGTGGACTCGTCGTCATCATAATGATCGTCATCCTCTTCTTTCTTGTCGTGGCCCTAGGCAGGCCTCTCTTGTTGCTTCTCCTTGTCACCGCAACCTCTTCGGCCTCCGTGCTTCTTGCCGGATCCTTCAGCGCCGCCTTGGCTCTTCTCCTTGTCTCTTCTCTCGTACTCAGCCATGTGCTTCTCCATTAGTAGCTCCACTTGGCGGCAATTTTGGAGGTCGTGGCCCTTGGTACGGTGGATCTTGCAGTACTGCTTGCCGGAGCCCTCTGACTTGCCGGCAGCCGCCAAGGCCCAGCAGGCGTTGCACCCGGCAATCTACTTGCGGGGTCGTTAACCTTGGCCTTCTTGGTGGTGCCGGGGTTGCCGGATTCCTCGTCGGTAAGCATGGTCTTTCCCTTGCGCTTCCTGTTGCGTCGTCGGCCCTTCTTCGCCGGGGCGCCGACGTCTTCGTCTTCAGAGTCACTTCCCGCGTCAGCATCTTCGCTGGGGTACTTTCTTCCTTCCTCAGCTCAGGCACACCTGTCGGCCAGAACATACAGTTCGGCAACATTTGTAAGCCTGTTCATCACCAGCACTTCATGCATCTTATGATTGCACACATTCTGATAGAACGCGCTGATGACATGCAAATCTTTGTTTGTAGTTGCGAAAGCATTCACCATCCCTTTGAGGGATCACATGAAAATCATTTGCCTGGCCAGCAGCTACGTGGCTACCCGTGAAGGCAACAAAAAACTCATGGCATAGATCGGACCAGGAGTAGATGGAACCTATCGGCAAATGCATCAACCATGACCTGACATCGGGATTGAGTGCCAATGGGAAATAGTTGGCGAGTACCTTGTCGTATCATGCTTCGGCAGCTTGCATCGCTATGGTGTAAACACTCAGGAACTCAGACAGATGGGTCTTGCCGTCGTACTTCTCCGGGGACCTCTAGTTTGAACACACGGGTGTTGGGCCCGCACCAATGCTTCTGCTCGTGTGGGTGGCACCGACGGGCACAAGGAATGGGAGGAACTCGGACTTCTAACTACGTTAGAAGGAGTCCCATCACGATTCCGCGGCCGCGCGCCCTTTTGGCTAGCATCATGGTGTGCATGTCGGCCCTGCGCATCTTGAGAGTGATGTTGAGGGCTTTTGCCGTGGCGACGCCCGGGGTTTTCAACATCGCGACGCTGTTCGTCGCGCACGAGCTGAGAGGACTGCGGTGTGTGCACTGGCAGGGTTGTCTTCCTGCCCTTGGAGATCCCCGCGCCACCCGTAGGTAGTGCGGCCCCGTCCTTAGGCGCGGCGGTGTGCGGACCGTCATCGCCACTACGGACGATGCCGCTCGCTTGGCTTCTTGTATCTGGGTGGCGTGGGCGATCTTGAGCTCCTCCACCACTGGCATCTGCCAAATCGCTCATCCGTGCTGCCATGGGCGGAGTAGCTCTGGACGGGCCGACCGCTGCGATCGTCTTCTTCTTCGGAGCCATGGCGATGAAGAAACTGTTGCGCTAACTAATAGACAGGATTCTCACAACTAATCCCCCCTACCTGGCGCGCCTAAGATGTCGTGGAAACAAACACCTATGGGATCACAAGATCCTCTTCTACGTTCGGTGGGGAGAATAGTTGCACGAAGAGTAGGTCTAATAGTCAACACAAGGGGATTTTACCCAGGTTCGGGCCGCAAAGATGCATAATACCCTAGTCCTGCTTGTCTGGATATATGTGTTCTTGAGCTTTGAACTAGCTGCGGTGCATGCACAGTTCCAAAAGTCCGAATCCTATCTCTGTGCGCCTCGGGACTCCTTTTATATGTAAAGGGGTCGCCACAGTGGCATACAGGAGGTGGAAAGTAAGCTACAGTGTATGAGCTTATCGCTCGGCACTGCAGGACAAACGCATTTAATGCGTTGCCTACGTGCCCTCTTACTTTATCGGGGACGGCAACAGAAGCCTTCCTGTCCGTCACCGCCTCTCCTTGCTTTGTCACACGTTCAGGCTGACGAGGCATGCAGCGCCATGCTGACTAACTAGCTGCTGTGTTGGTGCGATGGAAGAGCCTCCACGAAGATCTACATGCCGCCACACAGGCGCGTGCTTAGTTGGAACACTTTTCATCGCACTGGAGTGGTGGTGAGGTGGCAAACCCTTGCCGGGCGCGGGCCTGGTCGCAGCCCAAAAATCGTCCCCCGCAAGGCTTGCCGGGGGCCTCGCAGTCGTCCCTGGCAAGGATCTTGCCGTGGTTCTTCGTCTTCTGGTCCCATGTGGACCGGTAGTTTATCAATCTCTATGAAGATCTGCATGCTACCACACACGTGTTCCCAAATCTTGGTCTTAACATTGTCGATGGTGTCAGAACTCTCAGCCTCAAGGGTGGTGGGCTTGTTGGTGCTGCGTAGGTTGCCCCGGCAATAGGGCAATGGTGTTTCCATGGGAGGTCCAGCTCGCCTTCTGCTCCTTGTTCCTCGACTTGAGTATCTGCCTTGGTAGTCTTCGTGTTTTATGTTCTGCTGCCCTGCCGGGCCAGGCCACAGGCGTGGCTACGACTGCCCGTGCACAAGTAAGGGGTACAGAAAAAGCCCATACTTTTGTACACCGACAAGAACGATATACTTCTTCGATGATGTATGATCCTTCCCAACTGGAAAGAAGGTTTGTTGCAAAAAATCTAAAGTGAGAATTGTACAAAAGAACATATTCACCAACTTTGAATTCCCGCTTTCAGATTCTTTTGTTGTGCCACCTTTTACATTTTTTTAAATAGTTTGGCATTTTCATAAGCTTGGGTTCTCCATTCATCTAGTGAGCTAATATCAAATAACCTCTTTTCACTAGCAAGTTTGAAATCATAATTGAGTTCTTTAATTGGCCAATAAGCTATATGTTCTAACTCAAGAGGCAAATGACAAGCTTAACCATAAACCATTTTATAAGGAGACATACCCATAGGATTTTTATAAGCTGTTATGTCGGCCCAAAGTGCATCATCTAATTTCTTAGACCAATTCTATCGGGGCCTATTGACAGTTTTTTGAAATATTAATGTTAGTTCTCTATTGCTAAGTTCAACTTGACAACTATATTGAGGATGATAGGGGTGAAGCAATTCAATGGTTAATATCATATTTAGCGATCATTTTACTGAAAGCACCATGAATAAAGTGTGAACCACCATCAATCATTAAATATCTAAGGACTCCAAACCGTGGGAAAATAACTTCTTTAAGCATTTTAATGGAAGTGTTATGATCAGCACGACTAGTTGGAATAGCTTCTTCCCACTTAGTGACATACTCAACAACATCTAAGAAGGAAATTATCTTGCTGAAACTTGATTTTGCCAAAGCCTTCGATACAATTGAGCACGCCCCTATGCTGAACATTATGAAACAGTTGGGCTTCAATGACAAGTGGCTTTCTTGGATCAGATGCATCTTCTCCAGCGGGGGATCATGGGTTTTATTAAATGGTGTCCCGGGCCATCAATTCCACAGTCGCACTGGTGTGAGACAGGGTGACCCTTTGTCCCCCTTGATCTTCGTGATTGTAGCTGACCTCCTCCAGGCTGCCATCAACGACGCATTTAGGCAAGGAAAGATTCAGCTGCCATTCCCTTGGGCCGGCCAAATGGACTACCCTATAATCCAATATGCAGACAATACGATCCTAGCTATGCCTGCATGCCCTTGCCAAGCTACTGTCATCAAAGAAATCCTCATGGACGACGCATCCTCCATCAGCCTCCGGATCAATTTACACAAGTCCACGCTCATCCCAATCAACCTCTCGGAAGAAACTGCCCTTGCTTTTGCGAGCTTCTTTGGGTGCTCAGTTGGCTCGATACCATTGACCTACCTTGGGCTTCCTCTTGGCATGACCAAACCAACGATCCTGGACCTTACGCCGCTCGTGTGCAGTGCCGAACACCGTCTCACCTCTATGATTGCCATGATGTCTTACAGTGGTAAACTATCTTGGCTCAATGCTACCGTCACATCACTCCTCATTTATGCCATGTGCACGCTCAAGTTCTCGCCCATACTAACTAAGATCCTCGACAAAATTCAAAGAATATGGTTTTGGACCAAAAAGACGGAACATGTGGACAAATGCAACTCCCTTGCCGCCTGGGATATGGTTTGCAAACCCAAAAAGCATGGTGGCTTGGGTGTTATCAACATCAAATTGCAAAATGATGCACCACTCATGAAATTCCTACACAAGTTCTACAACAAGCTTGATGTCCCGTGGGTGCATCTTATTTGGGACACGTATTATACGGAAAAAATTCCACATGCAACGAACCATGTTGGATCATTCTGGTGGCGTGACATCCTAAAGCTCACCCCTATTGTTCGAGGCATCATGCAAGTTCGGTTGGTTTCGGGCACAATTGCTCTGGTTTGGAAAGATCTTTGGGCTGGCTACGTACTGGAAAACTCGCATCCCCACACGTTCTCCTTTGCCATGCATGAAGATGGGTCCGTCAAAGATTTCTTGGAGAGCATGTCGCTGTCGGAGGTCTTTCACCTACCGCTCTCCTCGCACGCCTTGAACGAGGTGCGAGACATCCAGCTGCTTTCCTCGCACATGCATCCATCCACGTCCGCTAGCGATGTCTGGTACTATACCTGGGGCAAAACCGTTTATCGACCAGCCGACTACTACATGTTCTACTTTAGAGACGCGAATGCCCATCCAGCTTTCTCTCTTCTCTGGTGCTCTCATTGCATCATGAGGATCAAGGTTTTTGGCTGGCTTCTCATGAATGATAGATTAAACACACGTAACATGCTAAAGCATCGACACTATGATATCGGAGATGATCACAGTTGTTTGCTTTGTGGCACCCCTTTCGAGGAGATGGTGGATCATATGATTTTCACTTGCCCATTCAATCGATCCTGCTAGCAAAAATATCGAGTTGATTGGCCCTCTTTCACCTGCCGTCTCCAACTTCTCCAACACGGTAAAGAATCTTGGGGACGCCCGCTCTTCTTCAACATTTTTCTGGTGGCCTCTTGGAGTCTATGGAAGGAAAGAAACAATAAATATTTCAGAAGAATTGCCCCAAGCATCGATAGTTGGTTGAGAAGATTTAAGGAGGACTTCAGCCTCCTACAACGTTGGACTAAGGGTACTCACCCTGCCTTCATTTGATCTTTTAGTTACGACTTACACTAAAAGTAGCACGTTCTCCTTCCATACCTAACCCAAAATTGTCTAGGTTGGGAGGAACTTGTTTGTAAAAATATAACAGTGTAACATCCCTATACAGACAGACACACACATACACACACACACACACACACACACACACACACATATATATATATATATAACATACTAGGAGCCTTTCCTACTATCCTTTCCATCAAAAAACATAATCAACAGCAACCAAAATATGTGTATACCCATTAGAGGAAGGAAAAGGTCCCATATAATCAAAACCCCAAACATCAAATGTGTTGGATTACGGGTTCCGCAAACCCTTGAAAGGTTCGCACTCTCGGGTGCGTGCAGAGAACTCAAACTACCCAGCCTGCCTACTCGCGATCCTCCTAAGCCTAGCACGACGAGCTCGAAGAGACAAAGAGACACAACAGTTTATCCTAGTTCGGGCCACCTTGCGGTGTAATACCCTACTCCAGCGTTTTGGTGGATTGCCTCGAGGGGCTGAGGATGAACTAGTACAAGAAATGAACTGGCCTTAGGAGGTGAGGTGTTCTTGATCTCCAGAGAGCTGGTGGGATGTGAACTAGCTGCCCCTCTATGGTGGTGGATAAGTCCTATTTATAGTGGCCTTGGTCCTCTTCCCAAATGTTGGCGGGAAAGGATCCCACAACGGCCAGATTTGAAAGGGGACAAGTAGTATAGCTTATCCTGACTAAAGTGGTCTTCGCCTATGAAAAGCCCCTAGTCGTGACGCTGCGGTGGGCTCGGTGATGACATCTGTCCTGCCGTCTTGGCGGTCTAGGTCTTGTTGCACAAGAATGGAAACCTTTGGCTGATTCCTCAGGACTCCGCACCTGTGGCTTGCCTCCCTTGCACCGAAGAGGAAACTGGTGCTTTGCGCCCTCCTGGCCTTGGTCGTCATGGCTCACGTCAGCTGAGCCTCGTGAGGTGCACCTTGCATAGAACTCTCTGCCCCTCGAGAGCCAGCCTGAGGAGGCCGATCCCCTCGAGGGTCTTGGTGTCCTCCGCCTCGCTAGACTTGGCCCCTCGCGCCAGTCTTGAGTTGTTGACGCTGAAGCTGGGCCGTACCAGGCCGTTGATGGAGCTACGTGGTGGGCCGCAGGCAGGCAAGTCTGGATACCCCCATATCCAAAACACTAACAGTAGCCCCTGGGCCCAAGGCATGCTCGGACTTGGCTTCTAGGCAAAGCCAAAGGGCAAGTGTGGAGCGTCGCGGGCCTAACCGCCTGTGGCCCTGATGACGCGTGGCAATTGATGGGACATGGGCATCTCCACTTCCCCATGCTGCCTCGGCAACCTTTTGACTTGACGGAATGATGCGGCATGCAGAAGATCATCATGGTGTGAGGTCGTGGAGGCTGGCGGTTGGCCTTCCTTGGCTATAAATATGGGGGAGGGGCAGAGTCCCCTCGCTCAGCTCTCCTACGTCTTCTTGCCGCCCGCTTCTTCTCCTCCTCCGTCTTTCTCTAATGGCACCGATCAGGAGGTTCTCGACAGCCGAAAAGGGGAAGGCCCCTAGAGAGGGGCCTGACCCTCTCCCTCCGAAGAAACGACTCCGCCTCCCTCACGACGCCAGTGCGGGGCGAGAGGTGACCAAGCCTTGGAAATCGAGGCCTCCGCCTGGCTTCCCCCTTCCCCTGTACGCCCGCTCCCAGGATGAAGATGTGTGCCATTGGGCGGCCCCCAGCGTTGGGGGACGGGCTGCCATTGCTTTGCCAACCGTGCCACGGACTCACGCCAAGGGCAGCTCGCGAGAGTTCATGGTGTGGGTGGCAAAGCCGCCTGATTCATGGATCCAACTCCTGAGGTTCTTTGCCAACGAGTTGCCCCCAAGGGGGCCGCTTGAGTTGTGGATGTGGCACGGAAGGTGCTGCAGCTTGGCCACCGGAGCTGATGTCGAGGTGGTGCCCCCCGGAGATGTCTTCATGACCCGCGGATGGGGTAAGGTCGTTGAGCCTGCCGCGCCGAGGGAGCCCTTGGGATTCACTTGGAGTACGATTGCGCGTCCACCTTGTTCTTCAAGGTATTTGACAAGGAGGGACAACGACTGGAGTGCTTCCATGGAGGAAGCACCCCGCAGGGTGCAGCCATGGGTGCTGGACCTGCTTCCATCCCCTCTGGCGCCTCTTCCAGCAACAGCGACGACTCCTGGGAATCCAGTGACTCTCCTGGGCCCAGCGAGTCTCCGGAGTCTAGCGACGATAGCTACGTGCTTCCACGCTCCCACCGTGGTCGGAGCACAGCAGCGGCTGCTGCACGGCGTTGCCGGTGACGCTCGCTGGCTCGGTTGCAGCCTTCCTTATTTTGCTTTCCCTACGCTGAATGAAAACCAGCCCCCGTTGGGTTTGTAAGGACTGAAGTGTATTTAATACCAACATTGCTTTCTTGATTCCGTGATGAAGTCGCGTATCCCAGTTCGGCTCGACTCCCCCCTTTTCTTTCCCCTAGATAGCTTGATGCTCTACGCCGACGGGACCCAGTCCCCAGGCAGGCTTTAGCCGTCGCTAGTATGCCAGGTTGTGATGCCATGGTCAAGGCTAGGATGCGAGCGGCCCGAGGTCCGGTTGGAGCTCATGAGACGCGATGCTCACGAGGTCCCCCTTGGCATGCAAGCAGCCGCCCAAGGAATAGAAAAGGGGAGTGAAGCCGCCGGAGTGGGACTTCGAGGTTGGGGCGAGCAGGATGAGAGTCCGGTATCACAGCGCACGAGACTTATCTTTTAGTAGTCCTGTTGTGATCCGTCGGGAGGCGGTGCTTGCTCTTGCGTCCGTGGTGATGTCATTAGCCGTGGCCTGCAACGACTGTCTTCTCACCTCGCGTGCCTTGGTGCTCAGTCCTGGCCCCTGAGTGAGCTCAACCACCGCTGGTATGCCAGGTCATGATGTCGTGGTCAAGGCCAGGGGGTGAGGGCTGGAGAGCCAGTAGGAGCTCCCGAGACGTGATTTTTGCCCCCGCCCCCTCTTTTAACATGCAAGTGACTCGCAAGGAAAGGTGGAGGTAGTCCAAACCGGCATGTGGATCATCGTCAGGTGAACCTGCAGGTTGGATGACAGGGGAGGTCACGAACCCCTGTGGAGCGGGCTGTTGGCCCTAGGGTCCCTGGAGAAAGACGAAGGAACCGAGGACCTGGTGAGGTGGCGTGCGTGAGGCAGGTCGCGAGCCAGAGCTCGGTCCTTGGGTATGTCAGCATTGCAGGGACGAACCCAAGCACAAGTGTCATGCCGAGTGAGTAGCCATGCAATGAGGTGGGCGAGGGACAAACCAACAAATGTAGGAAGACCGCGAGGTGGTTAAGACTCGAGGCCGCAGAGCGACGATCATAAGTAAACTCATATAAGATGGTTAGACAATCCAGGTGAACGCAAAACGATACACGCCATAGGGACGGACCCATACGGCTTGGGGATGATGCAGCCCATGGGGCGCCTGAGGGAGTCCTGGATTAGGGGGTGTCCGGATGGCCGGACTATCACCGTTGGCCGGACTCCTAGACTATGAAGATACAAGATTGAAGACTCCATCCCGTGTCCGGATGGGACTTTCCTTGGCGTGGAAGGCAAGCTTGGAAATACGGATATGTAGATCTCCTACCATTGTAACCGACTCTGTGTAACCCTAGCCCTCTCCGGTGTCTATATAAACCGGAGGGTTTTAGTCCATAGGACGAACAACAATCATACCATAGGCGAGCTTCTAGGGTTTAGCCTCTTTGATCTCGTGGTAGATCTACTCTTGTATTACCCATATCATCAATATTAATCAAGCAGGAGTAGGGTTTTACCTCCACCGAGAGGGCCCGAACCTGGTTAAAAACATCGTGTCCCTTGTCTCCTGTTACCATCCGCCTAGACGCACAGTTCGGGACCCCCTACCGGAGATCCGCCGGTTTTGACACCGACATTGGTGATTTCATTGAGAGTTCCTCTGTGTCGTCACCTTCAGGCCCGATGGCTCCTTCGATCATCAACAATGACGCGGTCCAGGGTGAGACTTTTCTCCCCGGACAGATCTTTGTATTCGGCGGCTTTGCACTGCGGGCCAATTCGCTAGGCCATCTGGAGCAGATTGAAAGCTACGCCCCTGGCCATCAGGTCAGATTTGGAAGTTTGAACTATACGGATGACGTCCGCGGAGACTTGATCTTCGACGGGTTTGAGCCACAGCCAAGCGTGTCGCACTGTCACGATGGGCATGATCTAGCTCTGCTGCCGGACAGTGCCCTGGAGGCCGCACAAGTGTCCGTTCCGACCCTTAGCTCGGAGCCGACTGCGCCGATCGAGGACGGGTGGCTGGACACCGCCTCGGGGGCTGCTACCTCTACGACGATAGAGCCGAATACCACCCCTCTCCTTTGTGAAGCTCATGACTCCAAGGTGCCAGACTTCTCTCCGGACTCCGAACCTTCCGTGCCCCTGCCATTAGAATCCGATTGGGCGCCGATCATGGAGTTCACCGCTGCGGACATCTTTCAGCACTCGCTCGTTGGCGACATCCTGAATTCACTAAAGTCTCTCTCTTTATAAGGAGAGCCCTGGCTGGACTATGGTCAGGAAGGTTTGGATGCGGACGTCAAAGAAATTCAACGCCCACCCACCACCCACTTTGCAGCCACTGTCGATGATTTAACCGACATGCTCGACTTTGACTCCGACGACATCGACGGTATGGACGACGATGCAGGAGACAACCAAGAACCAGCACCTATAGGGTGTTGGACAGCCACCTCAATCACGATGTATATATGGTGTATACACCTAAAGGAAGCGATAACGAGGAACAACGGGACACTGTGAAGGATAATTCCCTTGAAAAGCAGTCAAAACGGCGACGTAAGCACCGCTCAAAGTGCCGCCTCGACAAAGACAGCACCCATACAGACCCAGCCATAGAGCAGGGCAAACCGGTGGACGACGAACATGCCCTTGAGCAACCATCCGAACAGGATAACCTGGATAAACAATCCGTCCCCAGCGAAGATAACAGTCCGGACGATCTCATGCCAGACACATCGCTGGAGCAAAAGAACCTCCACAAAAGGCTCGTCGCCATGGCACGTAGCCTGAAAAAGCAGAAGCGGAAGCTCAAAACAGCGGAAGACGCACTCAGAATGAGATGGAGCAAAGTACTCTACACCGCAGACAAATACGGCGATAGTCGCCAAACAAAGAGCTACCCGAAGCGCAAACTACTGCCCGAATTTGACGAGGAGGCCGTAGAGTCCCCACAATCAAAGAACAAAGAGGCCGCCCGGTCGGATAGACGACCACATGGCAAACATAGAGCGGCAAGCGGCGCTGCACACAAGCCGGCACGCGATCCGCATAAGGATCCACACAAAAAGGATGGCCTAGTCAGGTCTATCTATGGGCCAAGAAAGCAAGCTCTAGAAAGCAATGCAACACGACGAGTATTCAAACATCACGGCACACCCAAATACAGGGGCGCCGCACACCCCCTATGTTTCACCGATGAGGTGCTGGATCATGAATTTCCAGCGGGATTCAAGCCCGTAAACATAGAGGCATACGACGGAACAACAGACCTTGGAGTCTGGATTGAGGATTACATCCTGCACATACACATGGCTAGAGGAGATGACCTCCACGCCATAAAATACTTACCCCTCAAGCTCAAAGGGCCAGCCCGGCATTGGCTCAAAAGCCTCCCGGAAAATACCATTGGAAGTTGGGAAGAGCTCGAGGATGCGTTTCGAGCAAATTTTCAGGGGACTTATGTCCGCCCTCCGGATGCAGACGATTTAAGTCACATAACTCAACAGCCCGGAGAGTCAGCCCGCAAATTCTGGAACAGGTTCCTCGCCAAAAAGAACCAAATAGTCGACTGTCCGGACGTCGAAGCCTTAGCAGCTTTCAAACACAACGTCCGAGACGAATGGCTCGCCAGACACCTTGGCCAGGAAAAGCCGAGAACAATGGCCGCACTAACAAGCCTCATGACCCGCTTTTGCGCGGGAGAGGATAGCTGGCTGGCAAGATGCAGCACAAGCAACCCAAGTACATCCGAGGTCAGGGATGGAAATGGGAAACCACGACGCAACAAGGACCAGCGCCGGACCAAGGGAAACAGTCCGAAGAGCACGGCAGTCAACGCCGATTCAAAAGCTCTCGGCAGAACAATAAAAAACTGCCCCTTAAGGATAACAGCGACGAGCTATCCAACCTAAACAAAATCTTGGACAAGATATGCCAAATCCACAGTACCCCCGGGAAGCCTGCAAACCATAACCACAGAAATTGTTGGGTCTTCAAACAGTCCGGCCGACTTAATGCCGAACACAAGGGGCTCGACACACCAAGTGAGGACGATGACGAACCCCACAAGCAGAGCACCGGAAAACAAAAGAATTTCCCACAAGAGGTCAAAACAGCAAACTCACTTCAAGTGACAACAGGGAAAAATAGAGTGGCGCCCATTGAAATACGCGCCGCACGGTCTACCCCAGCGGAGTCCCAACACTGGTTGTCAAAACCAATCACCTTCGACCATCAGGACTACTCCGGAAGTATCCAGAACATAGGATGGACTGCCTTGATATTAGATCCTATAATCGACGGACTTCAATTTACACAAGTCCTAATGGACGGCGGCAGTGATCTAAACCTGCTATATCTGGACACCATCCGCAGAATGGGGATAGACCCAACCAAAATTCGCCATAGCAACACTTCCTTTAAAGGAGTGATGCCAGGCACATATGCCCACGTATGGGCTCCCTACTACTAGAAGTTGTTTTCGGCTCATCCGACATCTTCCATCACGAAAAGTTAGTCTTCCACATCGCCCCATTTAAAAGTAGCTATCAAGCACTATTGGGACGCGAAGCTTTCGCCCGCTTTAATGCAATACCGCATTGCGCATCTCTTACACTTAAAATGCCCGGTCCACGCGGCATCATCTCATTAAAGGGAAACTTAGAGTGTTCCTCGAATACGGAAGAACGTGAGACTGCCTTGACAGCCACACACTAATCCGGCTTTGCTGATCAAAGCACCTAAACAGGTCATTCAGACCCCGGACACGGTTAGGCGAGTCCGGTATAAATAAACAAGGGGCTTACTAGCCGCGTACCCCCTTACAAGGGGCTCCACGCATGTACAACAAGAGACAATAAAGCTCAATTTTATTTATTTTTTGAATCATACTCTGTTTATTTTAAAATACATTTTTCGCACGAACTTTTTTTCCAACTAAGTTCCTCTCTTTTACAGATGAACGACGTGCTATACCCGTCCAGGATACGGCACAACGGAGACACAGGCACAGACGTGCAGCAGGGACCCGTTGCAAGGATTCTCTTCAGATTAAGACCCTGCCTGAACCTTTTTTACTGTATCTTGTTGTTACACATCCCCTGGTTTCTTGCTATAACCGAGGAGGAGGCTGGCGTTTTGGCATCGGCCGCGTGAGAAATTTTTGCGCGTACCTAGACACTAGGGGCTTAGGGCATTGTTCTGCCCGTTTTCATAAATACCGAATACCTTAGGGAGTGTTCGGCATCTCGAGTTAGGCCTTATATGCATCATCTCCGAATCATGTCTTTGGTCAAATGTTGGATTACGTTCCACTCTATCGGCTAACGCGGCACCAGGAGAACTACTGCGATTGTGCCCCAGTTCGGCCGCGTGAGCACCTGAGTAGAGAAAGCCGAAAACTGACTGTCATGATATAGCGTGAGACTGGTCAACCACTCGATGACCCACCGGATTGTTTAGAATTCCTCCGCATTAACGAAGGACCGTTTCCCGGTCAGGCACATATGCGCCCCGAATTCGGAGAGCGCGGTGCCCCTAGGGGCTATATAGTAGCCCCACCATCGAACTCCTATGGCTAAGTGAAAGTGATAAAGCATTATAGTCTGGTTGCCTAGTTTGCTACGCTATCACCTCCTTCACAGGACCAAGACATTGGATTAAGTGTGAAAACACGCTTTTTTTTGCAAACACTCCCGCACTATGTGCGTGGGGGCTGAAGCCGAAGACTGCCATCTTTCAGGTTATATACACATATACATTAACGGCCGCACATGAGGTATTTCAATACTTGAACGCACAAGTATAAAGAGCCCTTATATTACATTGAAACATCATTTCACAGATCATACATGTCATTAGAACATAATATCCTTCGAGCATTGCGTCTCTATTAAACGAGCGCCCTGTAGGACTTCCTTAAAATAGTGCTCGGCAGGTATTCGGCTTCTGTCCGAATTCTAGGATGCAACGTCGGTGGCCTTCATCTCCGCCCAACATGTCTTGACACGGGCAAGAGCCATCCGCGCACCCTCTATGCATGCCGACCGCTTCATTGCATCGATATGCAGCACCGCACCAAGGAACTACTGCACGAAGCGAAAATAACTCTTCGGCTCGGGCCTTTTTGGCCACAAATGAGTCACAACATCCTTCATGGCAAGTACGGACAACCTATTCAGCTTAGCCCATTCGGCTAACCGATCGGTTAATGGAAGTGGATGCTCTGGACTATGGAACTGCGACCAAAAAAGCTCTTCCATTCCGTGATCCTTTTGGCCTCGGAAGTGTGCAACCGCGTCTGCGGCACTCACCGCCAAATCCAGATAAGCATCCTCCGCACCCCACAGCTAGCCCAACTGAGCATACTTAGGATCCGTAAATTTCCTCCGCAGCAGAAAAGGCTTTCCAGCCGTAATATCTTCAGCCTGACGCAGCTCCTCCTTCATATCTCTCATCGCAGAGCGAGCATCCTTGGCCTCAGTAGTGGCCTTTTTCAGGTCCTCTTGTTCCACTCGCCCTTCTTTTTCAAGAAGCTCGCAACGGTCGGTAGCATTCTTCAACTTTACGGCCATCTCGGACATTTGTCTCCTGCTTCGGCAGTGAGCAGCCTATTCGGCTTTTAGCTCTTCGGCCACCCTCAAGGCAGCCGCATCACTTTTTCCGGCTTGCTCCTTGACTCGGGCTAGCTCCGCCCGAAGGTTCTCCATAGCAGAGGCACCATCTGCATAAAGCATACATGTTGTAAGGCATGGGCGTTAAGCTCCCTTACCAGGTGTCCGCGGAGAAGTTGCATACCTTGTGACTTGTCAAGCCGCTTATTGACAAGCGCGATATCCGCATCCGCCACGTCAAGTTGCCGCTTCAGTTCGGCAAATTGATCAGTCCGGCTGGCCACCGGACGCTCCGCCACCTATATAGGACAGGCGACATCTTGCAAGTGAGATTATGATCCTCGGCGCGCTGTCACTTTCGACAACGTACCGAGTCTCAGGGGCTACTATCTATACAGGGCGCATTCTATATGCAAAACTGTTAGAAGGTATATCATTTTCGCGTACCTCAAACCCCGTCAGTAAATTTCTGACGGCTTCATGCAATCCGCTCTCAGTGGATGAAATCCTTTCAATCATCGTACCCATTAACATGGTGATCTTCTGAGATAGATGCTCGCCCAAGCAGATCCTTCAGCTCCTCCGACCGTACACCAGTTGGTGCTGGACCTCCCGGCCCCACCGGACTCGGGGAAACCCTCCACGACGACACCTCGGGGTCGTCCGCCCCGCATAACAGTGCGGCAGATGGAGGCGTTTCGCTCTCCATCATCTCCAGACGAAGATCCCCCGAAGATGAGCTCTGCTGAGAAGGGCTGAGATCCGAACTACAAGGTAAAATTTCGCTTATCTTCAGAAATAAAAACAGGGATGTCCCTTATTACAAAACTCCCCTTTCTACTGACGGCTCACTAGAGGGCTGATTCCCTTGGGGAAATAGTGTGGCCGGGGCTTCTCCTGGCGCTGGACCCTCTGGTGAAGATTTCTTCCCCCGCTTTGAGGCCTTGACCTCCGGATCTTCAGAAGCGGTCCTCTTCTCCCCCTGGAGGGAGGGATTCTCGATCCCCCCTTCCTTGAAAGCCTCCTTCGCGGAGGTAGTAGCTTCCCTGTTCCCCCCTTTGCCCTCTTCCAAAGGCGCAGCCTCCAGCATCTTGGTTAACACAGGATCCGGCGTGGTCTCAGGGAGGGGGGCTGGACACCTTATTAGTTTTGCTTTCGCTATCCACTCCTGTTCAAGGGACAACTCTTTAAAGGGAAAGTTTATGATAAATGTACGGATAGCGTGTCCAGGCACAGGACTACTTACTTGAGTATCCGGGCGATTGCAGCTCAGACATGCGTCCTCGATCAAGTCCGGACACATCTCTTGTGATCCGAGGAACAGTTTATACATCTCCACGGGCGTCGCGCCCATGAAGTGTTGGAGAGCTCGTGGTCCCTCCGGATTAAATTCTCACAGACGGAGGGGGCGACGTTTGCAGGGCATAAGGCGCCGAATCAGCATGACCTGCGCCATTGCAACCAGATTGATCTCTCTCTCTTGGAGGTCTCGAATACGGCCCTGCAGCAGAGGAATGTCCTTGGATGGCCCCCAGTAGAGCCCTTTGTTGACCCATGACGCCAGCCACTGTGGAGGACCCGGGCGGAAGGCAGGTGGCGCCACCCATTTGGTGCCCCTGGGAGCGGTGATGTAAAACCACTCCTGTTGCCATAAACCGAGCACCTCTTGAAAAGAGCCCTCGGGCCATGGAGCGTCAGTTTTTTTGCTTATAACAGCCCCTCCGCACTCTGTCTACTGCCCCTTGATCATCTTCGGCTCCACTTTGAAGGTCTTAAGCCACAATCCGAAGTGAGGGGTAATGCGGAGGAAGGTTTCTCATACGACAATGAACGATGAGATGTGGAGGATGGACTCCGGATCCAAGTCGTGGAATTCCAGCCCATAATAAAACATGAGCCCCCTCACGAAGGGGTCCGTCGGGAAGCCTAAACCCCGAAGGAAGTGAGACACGAACACCACGCTCTCACCAGGATCGGGAGTAGGAATAACCTGCCCTTGGGTAGGCAGCCTATGCGAAATTTCGCCGGTTAGATACCTGGCGTCTCCCAGCTTTAGCACGTCTTCTTCCGTGACGGAAGAAAGCATCCACCGGCCTTGCAGGTCGGAGCCGGACATTGTCGAAGGTCGGAAGCGCCAAAATCTGGAGCTTTGGGTGTTAGAACTCGAGGCGAGGGGCGGATTCGATTGAGATTGAAAGAAAGGAGCAGGCCTTGGTCTCGTTATAAAGAGGTTGAATACCAAGAGCCCTCCCCGTGGTCGTTTGGGACTCGCCTTCGATAGAGGGGGCATGCCAACCGGCGCGGTTGGGTTACCCACGCCCGTATTGATGAGAATCCCGGAATAAGGGGACACGATCTCTGCTTTGACAAGACGTGCCAAGGAAACCGCTTCGCTAAACGCGCTGAGGTGGAACAGTAAAAACGATTCGAATAAAGGCCTGGCCGTGGTGTGATGTCACACCACGGAATACGTCAGCAGATTGAACTTGTGTAAATTTTATTCTCTCTATGGAGGTATGTGGAACTTATTTTGCAGAGCCGGACACTATCCTTGTGTTCAAAATCTTCTATGAAGTATTCGGAGGAGGAACCCGCCTTGCAATGCCGAAGACAATATGTGCGCCGGACTCGTCGTCATTGAAGCCTGGTTTAGGTGCTACTGAGGGAGTCCTGGATTAGGGGGTGTCCGGATGGCCGGACTATCACCGTTGGCCGGACTCCTATACTATGAAGATACAAGATTGAAGACTCCGTCCCGCGTCTGGATGGGACTTTCCTTGGCATGGAAGACAAGCTTGGCAATACAGATATGTAGATCTCCTACCATTGTAACCGACTCTGTGTAACCCTAGCCCTCTCCGGTGTCTATATAAACCGGAGGGTTTTAGTCCGTAGGACGAACAACAATCATACCATAGTGTAGCTTCTAGGGTTTAGCCTCTTTGATCTCGTGGTGGATCTACTCTTGTACTACCCATATCAACAATATTAATCAAGTAGGAGTAGGGTTTTACATCCACTGAGAGGGCCTGAACCTGGGTAAAAATATCGTGTCCCTTGTCTCCTGTTACCATCCGCCTAGACGCACAGTTCGGGACCCCCTACCCCATATCCGCCGGTTTTGACACCGACAGCGCCCCCAATACTGAACGAACTAGACATGTCACCTGGTACCATTGCTGAAGAGATGTCGGGGTAGCAGAAGACGTGCACTGCCGGAGTCGCTCCTCACGAGCCGCCCTGGCCCCGAGCCTCGGGAGGCCTAGGGGACTCGGGAGGCTCCCGAAGATGCGCCTCCATCTCCTCCAGGGTAGCCTGGTGCCTGGCCTCACGCGTTGCCAGGGCGTCCCTTGTGCAGTGCTAGAACCCAGCAGCTACACCTGGCAGGCCGAAAGGCATGCGGACGTACCTGTGGGGTGGCCCCTCGCATCGGCCGACATGAGACAGCTAGAAGAGCTGCTGAGATGCGGCCCTGTTGAGCCCTGGGATGTCGATGCAGATGCGGAACTCCTTACCCTCACCAGGGCAGTGAGCCGCGCCTCGCGGTTGGTGGCGATCGCCTTGCAGAACCCTCGCCTCTTGAATCTCCTCAATTGCCTTGCCGATGAACTCCTGAGCGCCTGGTGCCTTCCACCTGACGCCTTCTCCTCGGAAGCGTGCGCTGACGCGCGCCTCCACATGGTGCCCAGGTGCCTCCCTCGTGATTCTAGCTAGGTCTGAGGCCCTCCCGAGGAGAGCCCCCAAGCCTAGCCTGAGAGGGGCACCGGGCGCGCCTTCCTATGCAATAGGTGAAGGCGCCCTGTCCAGGGACGCGGGGCTCAGCGTGGCACCCTCGGGTGATGCTTTCTCGCGAGATCCCTAACCCAGTTGTAGCTTCTTTGTCTTGGGGGCGACCTCAGGAGGGAGGACACCACCCTCGTCTTCAGGGTCCTCGACTGCTACAGCCTGGAAGGCGCACTCGAGGGAGCACACCGCATCCTTTTCTTGGCATGCAACCATGATGACACCGCTACTTCCTGGCATCTTGAGGACATTGTAGCCGTGGTGCGTCACTAGCATGAACTTGGCCAGTGCTGGGTACCATAGGATGGCGTTGTATGGCAGGCACACGTCGGTGACGTCGAAGTCGATGAGCTTGGTGTGGCAGTTGTTGCGTTCGCCGAAGGTGACAGGGAGGTGGACCTGCCCTATCAGGTGTGTGGAACCGTCGGTCACTCCTGAGAATGGCTTGGTTGGCTGAAGCTGGTAGTACGACACTTGGAGCCTGTCGAACGTTTGAACGGATAGGAGATTGAGCCCCGCTCCACCATCGATGGGAGTCTTGGTGATGACCACGTTGCTGATGACGGGTGAGCAGAGCATGGGGAGTGTGCCGGCAGTGGCAGCGCATTTGAGCTGGTCTGAGGAGCTGAAGGTGATGGCGCATTTGGACCACCTAAGCGGGCGAGTTGCTTCAGGCTTGGGGAGCGCTGCGCTCACCTCACGCGCGAACTACTTGAAGATGCACTGAGAGGCTGGGGCCTGGGATCCGCCCAGGATGCAGGTAATGGCTCAAGGCTCCTGGAAGCCCCCAGCCCCCTTGTCTTGGGATGATCTTCGTTCCATCTCAGTGGCGGAGGCACTGGAGGAGACCGGCATTGCCCTGAGGGCGATCCTCACGAGGCTGCTCCCTCCAGGTGCCCTCGCGAGGCTGGCCCTACCAACGGTCCTCCAGAGGATGGTCGCGCCACTCCTGGCGATGGTCGCGTCCGTCGCAGCGTCCTCCACCTCGGCCACCTCCACGGCCGTAGCCTCAATCATTGCGCTCGGGGCGTCGACCGAGGCGCCCGTCACGGAGGGCCCTGAGCTCTTGGTAGTCGTTGGTTTTGTGGCTGTGGACGTTGTGGTAGATGCAGAACGGTCGGTTGCTCTTGGACGACTCGAGGTGGTCGCAGCCGCACTTCATCTCTGGCTCGGCCACGAGCACGGCTGGCCCTTTGCGCTTTACATCCTTGTCCTTGGCCTTCTTGTCTTCTGGGTCAGTATCGGGGAGCTCGAGGAGGGATAGGCTCCCCTCCTCAGCCCTTGCACATTGGTTCACCATGTTGAACATGTCCAAGGCTGTGGATGGAGAGCTCCTCCTTCATCTTGACATCGCGGACGCCATCAGTGAACGTTGATATGATGGCCTCGTTCGACACCTTGGGGAACTTGAGGCAAACGTTGTTGAAGCACTGGATATACTTCTGCAGGGTCTCTCCTAGCTGCTGCTTGATGCGACGCAGGTCACCCGCGGCCGGCGGGCGGTCGCGAGTGCACGAGACCGATCCCACAGAGAGATTCAGGAGCCAAGAATGCACACCATCCTTGACGGCCATCGGGAACCAGTTCGCCATGATCTTCTCATCGCTGCTGGCCGCCTCGTTGCTCAGCTCGTAGAGCTGCAGGAACTCGGCTGGGTCGGATGTCCCGTCGTAGCGTGGGGGCAGGTCAGGTTTGAACTTGCGCGGCCAGATGACGTTGCGAAGCTCCAAGGTGAATGCGCACATCCTGCTATGACCACGGGGCCCGTCGAGTAGGTAGAACTTGGTCCTGGTGCGCGTGGGCCGCCACCTCCTATGGCGGCATGCGGGCCTGATGTGGGGGTCAAGGAAGTACGCGTGCTTCTCCTTGAGTCCGCTGCACCACCTAGCAGCTCACCGCTTCCTGCGCAGGCGCCTGCGCACGCGGGTTGTGCCGCGGCGCCACACACCTTGGCTCGATGATGACGCCCTGGGTCAGAGGTGGTGGAGGAGCCCCATGAGCCTCGTCGTCCGCAGTAGGCGGCTACTGAGATAGTGAGCGGGCCGGTGCAACGGAGCCCCCGGCCGTGTTGACGAGCTCAGTGATCCTCTCGAGCCACTCCTCGTTGAAGTCGTCGATCGGGCGGTAGCTAAGGAGCTCCCGCGCCATTAGCAAAGCGTCCTGCGCGTTCGCCGAGCCATGACGTGCATGGGAGGATGAAGCTGCCGTGGCCCGTGATGTTGTGGCGGTGTGCCCGTCACGACGCACCAAAGGGTGTAGTGAAGAAGCTTGTTGCTCGTGACCGGTAGGGCCGATGGCGGCGTTGGCCACCGGAGACGGAGCACGACGAGCACAACCATCGCCCGGTGGAGTCGTCTGAGCAACACAAGCGGCAACTGCATCCCCGCGCTCGGTGCGAGCTCGGCATGCGTCGACCATGGAGGTGTCGGAGTGACGGTGGATCGACCGACGGAGGAGGAGATCTGATGCACCCCTACCTGGTGCGTCAAATGTCGGATTACGAGTTCCGCAAACCCTTGAAAGGTTCAAATTCTGGGGTGCATGCGGAGATCTCAACCCACCCAACGTGCCTACTCGCGATCCTCCTATGCCTAGCGCGATGAGCTTGAAGAGACAAAGAGACACAACAGTCTATCCTGGTTCGGGCCACCTTGTGGTGTAATACCCTACTCCAGCATTTTTATGAATTGCCTTGAGGGGCTGAGGATGAATTGTACAGTGGATGAACTGGCATCAGGAGGTGAGGTGTTCTTGAGCTCAAGAGAGCTGGTGGGATGTGAACTAGATGCCCCTCTATGGTGGTGGCTAAGTCCTATTTATAGTTGCCTTGGTCCTCTTCCCAAATGTTGGTGTGAAGGGATCCCACAAGGGTCGGATTTGAAATGGGACAAGTAGTACAGCTTATCCCGACAAAAGTGGTCTTCGCCTACGAAAAGCCCCTGGCTGTGACGCTGTGGTGGGCTCGGTGATCACCTTCGTCCTGCTGTCTTGGCGGTCTTGGTCTTGTTGCACCAGAATGGAAACCTTTGGCTGATTCCTCGGGACTCCGCGCCGGTGGCTTGCCTCCCTTGAACTGAAGAGGAAACTGGCACTTTGCGCCCACAGGCACCCGCCTGGCGCCTACATGGCCTTGGTCGTCATGGCTCACGTCAGCTGAGCCTCGTGAGGTGCACCTTGCATAGAACTCTCCACCCCTCGGGAGCCAGCCTGAGGAGGCCGACTCCCTCGGGGGTCTTGGTGTCGTTCGCCTCGTGAGGCTTGGCCCCTCGCGAGGGTCTTGAGTTGTTGACGCTGAAGCCGGGCCGTACTAGGCCATTGATGGAGCCACATGGTGGGCTGGAGGCAGGCAAGTCTGGATACCCCCATATCCAGAACACCGACAAAATGGTTCAACAAAAAGTGAATAATTCATAGGCATTTCCTGATGCTTACCAATATTACCTATATTTTTACATTCATCACAAGATAAAACAAACTTACGGGCATCCTTGAAGAGAGTAGGCCAATAAAAACCAGATCGCAATACCATGTGAGCAGTTATATCTCCCGCATGATGTCCTCCATAAGCTTCGGAGTGACATTTCCATAGGATTTGTTCATGTTCAAGCTCAGGTACACAACGTCTAATAATACCATCTACTCATTCTTTATTAAGATGTGGGCCATCCCAAAAGTAATGTCTTAAATCATAGAAGAATGTTTTCTTTTGTTGGTATGTGAAACTAGGTGGTATAAATTTAGCAACAATATAATTAGCATCGTCAGCATACCAAGGAGTTTTATGATAAACATCTATAGTAGCAAGTTGTTCATCAGGAAAGCTGTAACCAATGGGTAGTGGGTCATCAACAATATTTTCTAACCTAGACAAGTTATCAACTATGAGGTTCTTAGCTCCTTCCCTATTAGTGATATGCACGTTAAATTCTTGTCACAAGAGAACCCATCGAATGAGTATAGGTTTAGCATATTTCTTTTCCGTGAGATATTTTATAGTAGCATGATCAGTGTGAACAATCACTTTGGAATCAACAATGTAAGATCTGAATTTATCACAAGTAAACACAACTGCTAAGAATTCTTTTTCAGTAGTAGCATAATTTCCTCGGGTACTGTGTAGAGTTTTGCTAGCATAATGGATAAAATTTAATTTCTTATCAACTCTTTGTCCTAGAACAGCACCAACAACATAATCACTAGCATCACACATAATCTCAAAAGGCAAGTTCCAGTCAGGTGGTTGAACTACAGGTGCAGAAGTTCAGGCTTTCTTAAGTGTTTCAATGGCTTCTACACAATCATCATCAAAAACAAATGGAACATCCTTTTGCAAAAGATTTGTAAGAGGCCTAGAAATTTTAGAGAAGTCTTAATAAACCTCCTATAGCAACCAGCATGACCAAGAAAACTACGTATACCTTTCGTATCTTTAGGGCATGGAATTTTCTCAATTGCATCAACTTTAGCTTTATCCACCTCTACCTCGTTCAGAAATTTTATGCCCCAAGACAATGCCTTCATTAACCATAAAGTGGCACTTCTCCCAATTAAAGACCAGATTAGTTTCTTCACATCTCTGTAAAACTCGATGAAGGTTGCCTAAGCAATCATCAAAAGAAGTTCCATAAACGAAAAAATCATCCATGAAAACCTCAACAATCTTTTCACAAAAATCAGAGAAGATAGCAATCATACATCTTTGAAACGTAGCAGGCGCATTGCATAAACCAAAAGGCATACGTATATAAGCATAAGTTGAAAAAGGACAAGCAAAGGTGATTTTCTCTTGATCTGGTTGTGAAACAGGTATTTGAGAAAACCATAATATCCATCAAGAAAACAAAAGTGTGTACGCTTAGACAATCTTTCTAGCATTTGATCAATAAAAGGCAGAGGATAATGATCTTTTCTAGTCGCTTTATTTATTTTTCTAAAATCTATTACCATTCTATAGCCAGTAAAAATTCTTTGTGGAATGAGTTCATTTTTATCATTAGGAACAACAGTAATACCTGTCTTCTTAGGGACACAATGAACATGACTTACCCATCGACTATCAGCTATAGGATAGATTATACCTTCTTCCAGAAGCTTTAGTATTTCAGTTCTTACCACTTCATTTTAAGATTCAAACATCGTTGGTGATCAACAACAGGTTTAGCATCAGGCTCCATATTAATCTTATGCTGACACTGAGTGGGACTAATGCCCGTAAGACCATCACGAGTATATCCAATAGGAGAACGGTGCATCTTGAGAATTTTTATTAATCTTTCTTCTTCATGTTCTGAAAGGTTGGCACTAATTAGACCGATGCCCCACACGTTGCTGCGTGATGTCTACTACACAACCTTCTTCTTGTAGACGTTGTTGGGCCTCCAAGTGCAAAGGTTTGTAGGACAGTAGCAAATTTCCCTCAAGTGGATGACCTAAGGTTTATCAATCCGTGGGAGGCGTAGGATGAAGATGGTCTCTCTCAAACAACCCTGAAACCAAATAACAAAGAGTCTCTTGTGTCCCCAACACACCCAATACAATGGTAAATTGTATAGGTGCACTAGTTCGGCGAAGAGATGGTGATACAAGCGTAATATGGATGGTAGATATAGGTTTTTGTAATCTAAAATTATAAAAAACAGCAAGGTATCAAGCGATAAAAGTGAGCACAAACGGTATTGCAATGCTTTGAAACAAGGCCTAGGGTTCATACTTTCACTAGTGCAAGTTCTCTCAACAATGATAACATAATTGGATCATATAACAATCCCTCAACATGCAACAAGGAGTCACTCCAATGTCACTAATAGCAGAGAACAAATGAAGAGATTATTGTAGTGTACGAAACCACCTCAAAGTTATTCTTTCTGATCAATCCATCAGGCTATTCCTATAAGTGTGACAAGCAGCCCTAGAATTCGTAGTAAATAACAACTTAAGACACACATCAACCAAAACCGTAATGTCACCTAGATACTCCAATGTCACCACAAGTATCCGTGGGTATGCTTATACGATATGCATCACACAATCTGAGATTCATCTATTCAACCAATACAGTGCCCCAAAGTTTCTACCAGAGAGCCAACCCCTATGGATAGATTCCCAAGATCATGGAACCTGCAAGTTGATCACCAAAACATATTCAAGTGAATCAATAGAATACCCCATTGTCACCATGGGTATCCCATGCAAGACATGCATCAAGTGTTCTAAAATCCTTAAAGACTCAATCTGATAAGATAACTTCAAAGGGAAAACTCAATCCATTACAAGAAGATAGAGGGGGAGAAGCATCATAAGATCCAACTATAATAGAAAAGCTCGTGATACATCAAGATCGTGCCAAATCAAGAACACAAGAGAGAGAGAGAGAGAGATCAAACACATAGCTACTGGTACATACCCTGAGCCCCGAGGGCGAACTACTCGCTCCTCGTCATGGAGAGCGCCGAGATGATGAAGATGGCCACCGGTGATGAATCCCCCCTCCAAAAGGGTGCCGGAACAGGGTCCGGATTGGTTTTTGGTGGGTATAGAGGCTTGCGGCAGCGGAACTCCCGATCTATGTTATTTTCTGGGGGTTTCTGTAGAGGCTAGCAATGGTGGAAGGGTGAGAGTGCGTATAATCCATCGACTCAACATTAGTCATAAAGAACTCACATACTTATTGCAAAAATCTATTTGTTATCGAAATGAAGTACTACACACATGCTCCTAGGGGGATAGATTGGTAGGAAAATACCATCGCTCATCCCCGGCCGCCACTCATAAGGAATAAAATCAATAAATAAATCATGCTCCAACTTCATCACATAACGGTTCACCATACGTGCATGCTACGGGAATCACAAACTTTAGCACAAGTTTCTCTCAAATTCACAACTACTCCACTAGCATGACTCTAATATCACCATCTTCATATCTCAAAACAATCACAAAGAATGAAACTTCTCATAGTATTCAATGCACTTTATATGAAAGTTTTTATTATATCCCCCTTGGATGCCTATCATATTACGACTAAATTTATAACCAAAGCAAATTACCATGCTGTTCTAAAAGACTCTCAAAATAATATCAGTGAAGCATGAGAGTTTATCTGTTTCTTCACAATAAGGCCACCGCCATGCTCTAAAAAGATATAAGTGAAGCACTAGAGCAAACGACACACTACTCCAAAAGATATAAGTGAAGATCAATGAGTAGTCGAATAATTATGCAACTATGTGAAGAATCTCTAACATTTAAGAATTTAAGATCTTGGGATATTATTCAAACATCAAGCAAAACAAAATAAAATAAAATGACGCTCCAAGCAAAACACATATCATGTGGTGAATAAAAATATAGCCTCAAGTAAAGTTACCGATGAACGAAGACGAAAGAGGGGATGCCTTCCGGGGCATACCCAAGCTTAGGCTTTTGGTTGTCCTTGAATATTACCTTGGGGTGCCTTGGGCATCCCCAATCTTAGGCTCTTGCCACTCCTTATTCCATAGTCCATTGAATCTTTACCCAAAACTTGAAAACTTCACAACACAAAACTCAACAGAAAACTCGTAAGCTCCGTTAGTATATGAAAATAAATCACCACTTTTTGTACTGTTGTGAACTCATTATTTATTTATGTTGGTGTAATATCTACTGTATTCTAACTTCTATGGTTCATACCCTCCGGTACTACTCATAGATTCATCAAAATAAGCAAACAACACATAGAAAACAGAATCTGTCAAAAACAGAACAGTCTGTAGTAATCTGTAACTCTCGAATACTTATGTAACTTCAAAAATTCTGAAATAAGTTGGTGGGCGTGAGGAATTTCTCTTTTAATATTCTGCAAAAATAATCAACTCAAAAGAACTCTTCTGTAAAACATGATAGGTAATCTCGTGAGCGCAAAGTTTCTGTTTTTTACAGCAAGATAGCATTAACTTTCACCCAAGTCTTCCCAAAGGTTCTACTTGGCATTTTATTGAAACAAAAGCTTTAAAACATGATTAATAGAGTATATTAATCATGTAGACACACAAAAACAGTAGGGGTAAATATTGGGTTGTTTCCCAACAAGCGCTTTTTCTTTAATGCCTTTTTAGCTAGGCATAATGATTTCAATGATGCTCACATAAAAGATAAGAATTGAAACACAAATAGAGCATCATGAAGAACATGAATAGTACATTTAAGTCGAACCCACTTCCTATGCCTAGGGATTTTGTGAGCAAAAAAATTACGGGAACAAGAATCAACTAGCATAGGAAGGCAAAACAAGCATAGCTTCAAGGTTTTCAACACATAGAGAGAAAACTTGATATTGTTGCAATTCCTACAAGCACATACTCCTCCCTCATAATAACTTTCAGTAGCATCATGAATGAATTCAACAATATAACCATCATAGAAACCATTCTTTTCATCATCTACAAGCATAGATTTTTTATTACTCTCCACATAAGCAAATTTCTTCTAACGAATAGTAGTGGGAGCAAACTCAACAAAATAACTATCATGTGAGGAATAATCCAATTGAAAACTATAATCAAGATGACAAGTTTCATGGTTATCATTATTCTTTATAGCATACATGTCATCATAATAATCATCATAGATAGCAACTTTGTTCTCATAATCAATTGGAACCTCTTCCTAAATAGTGGATTCATCACTAAATAAAGTCATGACCTCTCCAAATCCACTTTTATCATCATCACAACAAGATTCAACACCCTCCAAAATAGTGGGATCATTACTTCCTAAAGTTGACACTCTTCCAAACCCACTTTCATCAATATAATCATCATAGATAGGAGGCACGCTATCATCATAATAAAATTGCTCATCAAAACTTGGGGGCTAAAACTATCATCATCATAAAACATAGCATCCCCAAGCTTGTGGCTTTGCATATCATTAGCATCATGGATATTCAAAGAATTCATACTAACAACATATCAATCATGATCATCAGTCAAAGATTTTATAACAAACATTTTAATGAATTCTTCTTCTACCACCTTGGTAGAATTATCGGAATCCATATTTTCAGGAAAGACTTTAAAAAGATGAACCATATGAGGTTCCATTAATTCCATTTTTTTGTAGTTTTCTTTTGTATACTAAACTAGTGATAAAACACGAAACTAAAAGATTCAATTGCAAGATCTAAAGATATACCTTCAAGAACTAACCTCCTCGGCAACGGCGCCAGAAAAGAGCTTGATGTCTAGTACACAACCTTCTTCTTGTAGACGTTGTTGGGCCTCCAAGTGCAGAGGTTTGTAGGACAGTAGCAAATTTCCCTCAAGTGGATGAGGTAAGGCATAGGATGAAGATGGTCTCTCTCAAACAACCCTACAACCAAATAAGAAAGAGTCTCTTGTGTCCCCAACACACCCAATACAATGGTAAACTGTATAGGTGCACTAGTTCGGCGAAGAGATGGTGATACAAGCGTAATATGGATGGTAGATATAGGTTTTTGTAATCTGAAATTATAAAAATAGCAAGGTAGCAAGCGGTAGAAGTGAGCCTAGGTTTCATACTTTCACTAGTGCAAGTTCTCTCAACAATGATAACATAATTAGATCTTTTAACAATCCCTCAACATGCAAAAAAGAGTCACTCCAATGTCACTAATAGCGGAGAACGAACGAAGATATTATTGTAGGGTACGAACCCTCCTCAAAGTTATTCTTTCCGATCAATCCATTGGGCTATTCCTATAAGTGTCACAGACAGCCCTAGAGTTCAGAGTAAAATAACACCTTAAGACACACATCAATCAAAACACTAATGTCACCTATATACTCCAATGTCACCACAAGTATCCGTGGGTATGATTATATGATATGCATCACAAAATCTCATATTCATCTATTCAACCAACACAAAGAACTTAAAATAGTGCCCCAAAGTTTCTACCGGAGAGTCAAGACGAAAACGTGTGCCAACACCTATGCATAGATTCCCCAAGGTCATGGAACCCGCAAGTTGATCACCAAAACATACATCAATTGAACCAATAGAATACCCCATTGTCACCACAGGTATCCGACACAAGACTTAATCAGATAAGATAACTTCAAAGGGAAAACTCAATCCATTACAAGAAGGTAGAGGGGGAGAAGCATCACAAGATCCAACTATAATAGCAAAGCTTGCAATACATCAAGATCGTGCCAAATCAAGAACACGAGAGAGAGAGAGAGAGAGATCAAACACATAGCTACCGGTACATACCATTAGCCCCGAGGGTGAAATACCCCCTCCTCGTCATGGAGAGCGTCGGGATGATGAAGGTGTCCACCGGTGATGAATCCCCCCTCCGGCAGGGTGCCGAAACAGGGTCCTGATTGGTTTTTGGTGGCTACAGAGGCTTGTGGCGGTGGAACTCCCGATCTAGGTTATTTTGTGGGGGTTTGTGTATTTATAGGAGAGGTTGGCGTCGAGAACAAGTCAGGAGGACCCACAGAGAGTCCACGAGGCACTGGGGCGCACCCCAGGGGGTGGGCGCGCCCTCCACCCTCGTGGGTCCCACGGGCCTCCCCTCCGGTAACTCTTCGTTCAGTATTTTTTATATTTTCCAGAAAAAATCTCCGTTGATTTTCAGCGCATTCCAAGAGCTTTTATTTCTGCACAAAAACAACACCATGGTAGTTCTAGTGAAAACAGCGTCAGTCCGGGTTAATTCTAATCAAACCATACCAAAATCATGTAGAAATATTATAAACATGGCATGAATACATCAAAAATTATAGATACGTTGGAGACATATTACTGCGGAGTTTGTATAAAATAAAATTTGTGCAATAAAATTTCATTGAACTAATCAACCAAGATAGTGTCTACGTTTCTCCTGTAGCAAGATAATTCCTTTACAAACATTTGAAAAATAAATAAATCTGAATCTCACTGTATATGTCCAAAATGGAAACGAACCATGTAAATTTCTTTCATGGAGCAACCAAGTGTGAGCTACATGCATGCGTCCATTTTCCTTCCAATTAAAGAAAACATTATGCGTTAATTGCTTTATGCATATTTGCATGCATGTGTTCAATTACTGCATGTGCTTGGTGGAGGCTCTCAACTTGTGGATCTGAGGGCTATTGTAGACTGATCTTATATATCTAACGGTTAAATTAATTTGGATGATGTGGTGCAAGGAGAAGGGAGAGAATTCCCCGTAGTGGGGGCTAGCTAGTTAGATATAGTTGATAATAACATGATATATCATTTTCTCATCAAGATAAGCATATTTCAAAATATCTGGCAATTGTTTTAGTTCAAATACAGTATCACCTTTAGGTGGAGGAGTACCTCCTAGTGTTTGAATAGGAAAATTGTGTTTAAAGAGAGGTTGTTGTTCAAAATAATATTTTATCTATTTCATTTCATTCATACAAGTGCATATCACTTTCATGGTCTACCAAATATTGTTCTAAAGGAACAGTAGGAGGCATAGAAATAGAAGCAAGACAAATTATTTCATCTTACTGTATAATTCTTTATTATGAGGTTGTCTATAAGACTTAGAGAAATGAAAATCATGAGACTCATCACCAAAGATGACACTGATAGTTTGTTTCTCACAATCTATTTTAGCATTCACGGTGTTCAAGAAAGGTCTACCAAAGATAATGGGACAAAAGTCATCTTGTGGGGAACTGAGAACTAGAAAATCAGTAGGGTATTTTATTTTCCCACACAAGACTTAAACATATCTAACAATCCCAAGTGGTGAGATGGTGTCTCTATTAGCAAGTTTAATAATAACATCTATGTCTTCTATTTCAGCGGGTGCTATGTCATTCATAATTTATTGGTATAAAGTAAAATGAATAGAACTCGCACTAGCACCTAAATCACATAAGCCATGATAACAATGATCTTCTATTTTAACTAAGACAACATGCAGGCCAACAACAGGTCTATGTTTAGCTTTTTCATTGAGTTTGGCAATTCTAGCAGCTTCATCACAGAAATAATTAACTTGCCCATCAATATTTTCTATCAGGAGATCTTTAACCATAGAAATAGTAGGTTCTACTTTCATTTTCTCAGAGGGTTTAGGTGCTTTAATATTACTTTTGCAAACCAAAGTTGATACCTTAGCATGTTCCTTTATCCTAACAGGGAAATGTGGTTTTTCAATGTGAGCAGTAGGCACAGCTGGGTCAACATTGTAAATAATAGTTTCATCTTTAGCTCTAACTGGTTCTTTAATTTCTTCTTTAATAGGGGGTGATATTTAAACCAGTTCTCCTTAGGGAGATCAACATGAGAAGCAAAAATTCGCAAAAAGAGGCTACGATCTCAAAGTCAAGTCCGTATTTAATGCTAAACTTGTGAAAAGCATCGGTATTCATAAAAGATTTAAGTAAATCATACTTAATCTTACTACCTGACTCTTTACCTTCATCAAGTTCCCAATCTTTAGAGTTGCGTTTAATCCTTTATAAAAGATCCCACATGAATTCAATAGGCTTCTTCATAAAAGAAGCATGGATTGATCATCACGAGAAAGCCGAGCATTAAAATTCTGAATAATAATTTCTCTCGAGAGCTCATGATTGCGGGGATGAATATAGCATTTACTTAAGCCTCCCCCAAGCTAGAGCGGTACTTTCTCCTTCATGAGGCCAAAAATTATATATATAATTCCGATCACGATGAACTAGATGCATATGATAATTTTTTTGGTGAAATTCCAATTTCAATCGATTCTAGTTCCAAGATCCAATATCATCGCATAGCCTATACCATGTCAATGCTTTTACCTTCAAATATAAAGGGAATTCCTTCTTCTTGACTTCATCTCCAGGTAAACCTGCAAGCTTAAATAATCCAAATATTTCATCCACCTGTATCAGATGCATATCGGGATGTTCTGTTCCATCTCTTGCATAAGGATTATCTAGTAGTTGTTCTATCATACCCAAAGGAATTTCATAACCAATATTTTCAGTAGGTGTAGTAGGTTGAGGGGAAACTAATTGTGCTTCCGGTCAAGGTGAAGATACCCCGAATAAACCAATCAAAGGATGGTTTTCCATAGTGACAAGAGACAATAGATTTCAGCACATAATAATATTTTTTCCATACCAATTTCCACTTACTAAGAGCGCTTCACTACCCGAGAACAGCGCCAGAAAAGAGTCTTGATGACCCACATGTATGAGGGACCAATCGTAGTCCTTTCAATAAGTAAGAGTGTCGAACCCAACATGGAGTAGACAAAAATGACAAGTGGTTTTCAACAAGGTATTTTATGCAAGCACTGAAATAGTCGGTATCAGGTAGTTTGATAGCAAGATAACTTGTAAAGGACAAGTAAAGGTAATGGTATATAAAGAGTAGCAAGGTATCCCAATCATTTTGTGGCAAAGGACAGGCCAAAACGGCCTTACAATAAGCAAAGTGTTCTTGAGGGCTCACGGGAATATCATCTAGTGACTTCATCATGTTGGTTTGATTCGCATTCGCTACTTTGATAATTTGATATGTGGGTGGACCAGTGCTTGGGTGATGTTCTTTATTGAAAAAACCACCCACTTATGATTAACCCCCTCGCAAGCATCCGCAACTACGAGAAAAGTATTAAGATAAAATCTAACCATGGCATTAAACATTCGGATCCAAATCGGTCCCTTACGAAGTAGCACATAAACTAGGTTTTAAGCTTCTGTCACTCTAGCAACCCATCATCTAATAACTACTCCACAATGCATTCCCTTAGGCCCAAAGATGCTGAAGTTCCATGTAGTCGACGTTCACATGACACCACTAAGGGAATCACAACATACATATCATCAAAATATCGAACACATATCAAGTTCACATGATTACATGCAACATGACTTCTCCCGTAACCTCAAGAATAAAAGTAATTACTCACAAATAATATTCTTGATCAAGATCAGAGGGGTATTGAATAGCATAATGGATCTGAACATATAATTTTCCACCAAATAAACCATTTAGTAATCAACTACAAAATGTAGTCAACACTACTAGTCACCCATAGGTACCAATCTGATGTTCCGGTACAAAGATTGAACACAAGAGATTAACTAGGGTTTGAGAGGAGATGGTGCTATTGAAGATGTTGATGGAGATTGGCCTCCCAAAGATGAGAGGGTTGTTGGTGATGACGATGGCTAAGATTTCCCCCTCCAGGAGGGAAGTTCCCCCAGCGGAATTGCTCCTCCATAGGGCAAAAGTGCTCCTGCGCAAGTTCCGCCTCAAGATTGTGACGCTTCATCCCAAAAGTCAACTCCTTATTTCTTCTTGGTCAGAATGACCTATATACCAGAAGATGGGTACCAGAGGTGGGCTAGGCCGACCACAACCCACAAGGGCGTGCCTGGGGGACCTGGCGCGCCATGGGGTCTTCTGGTCACCAGGTGACCCCCCTCCGGTAGTTATTTGCTCCATTATTTTCATATATTCTAAAATAATTCTCCAAAAATTTTTAGCTCATTTGGAGATGTGCAGAATAAGCGTCCTAATGTAGCCTTTTCAGTACAGAATTCCAGCTACCGGTATTCTCCATCTTTGTGTAAACCGTGCATATTATGATACAAAACACATTAGAATTACTCCATAAATCATTATTATGCATAAAACATTATAAATAACAGTAAGAAACATGGTGCAAAATGGACATATCACGCACACCCTACCCCTATGAGCACGTTCGAGAGAGTGAGCTGGCATATCATCTTGAGATTTTATGAAGTCAGCATAGGCGCCTTGCAGTCGACGGGAACATCAATCCAGGATAAATGCGAGCACCAGGACTTGAACCCTGGTGGGATGGGGATACCATAGTCCTCTTAACCATCCAACCATAGGTTCGTTTGCACCAAAAAATGTATATGGTGATCGTAATGAGATTATTCTGAATTTCAGTGACAATATCGTGCTTTTGCTTCAAATAAAATGACCGTCAATGTCATCAAAAAAATTCAGTGCTGTCGGCGTTCTGGGAACGGGGGTCCCCAAACTTGCCTGCCTACGGCCTGCGGCGTGGCTCAAGTGGTGGCCCAGTACGGCCCATCTTCATCAACTGAAGCTCAAGACCCTCGTGAGGGGCCAAACCTTGCGGGAGGACGACGCAAGGCTTCCTCAGGAGCGGCCTCACTAGGCAGGCTCGCAAGGAGGCGGAGAGATCAAGGCAGGGGTACCTCGCGAGGTACCCGTGATGCAAGCCATGACGATCGAGACCAGGCGGGCGCCAGCCTGCGCAGCATCCTTGTTTCCTCTTTGGTGCAAAGGGGGAAAGCACAGGCGTGGAGTACCGAGGCATCAAGCAAAGGTTACCATTTCAGTGCAATGAGACCAGGACCAGCAGAGCGGCAGGACGGAGGTCACCGTGGAGCCCAAGACGGCGTCATCACGAGTGCCTTTAGCAGTCAAAGACCACCTTTAGTCAGGATAACTTGTACTAGATGTTCCCCTTCAAAATGGTCGTTGTTGGCACCCTTCCCGCTCAATATTTGGGAAGTGGACCAGGGCCTCTATAAATAGGGCTAGCCACCACAGTAGAGGATCATCTCATCTGGATCTCATCTGGATCTCATTGAGAGCCATCGAGAGCGAATCAAATCCTACTCAAGCAAACCACCACGCAAGAACACCTCTCGTGAGGTTGTTCTTCCCCTGTACTGTTCATCTTCAGCCCCTGAGGCAATCCACCACACCACACATTGGAGTAGGGTATTACACCAAAACGGTGGCCCGAACCAGTATAAATCTTGTGTCCCTTGTGTTGTTCATCGTTTAGCTTAGATTCTCAGCGAGGCGTTCGGACGTGGATTGGTAGGGGAAAGATCTTTGCGCGCACCCCAGAGTTCGAACCTTAAGGGTTTTGTCGCAACCTGATATCCGACATTAGGCGCGCCAGGTAGGGGTGCGCCGGAATCTTTCTTCCGCCGTTCCGCGTTCAATCGTTCATCGCATCCATGGCTGACGCTCGCCGAGCTCGCGCCGAGCGTCGGGCTTCTCTCGCCACCCACGTCGCCCAGACGGCTACCGTCGGTGGGCCTCCCCGTCGTTCCCCATCGCCTGCCGCCCACGCCACCACCGGCCCGGCGGGGAATGAGCAGCAGGCGTTGTTGTTTCATCCCTCGGTGCGGCGGGAAGGCCGCACCACCATCCCGTGCTACGTCTTGAGCTTGCATTGGTTTTCCTTGAAGAGGAAAGGGTGATGCAGCAATAGTAGCGTAAGTATTTCCCTCAGTTTTTGAGAACCAAGGTATCAATCCAGTAGGAGGCTCCTCAAAACTCCCACGCACCTACACAAACAAACAAAGAATTCGCAACCAACGCAATAAAGGGGTTGACAATCCCTTCACGGCCACTTGCGAAAGTGAGATCTGATAGAGATAATATGATAAGATAAATATATTTTTGGTATTTTATAATATAGATGCAGAAAGTAAAGATGCAAATAAAAGTAGATTGAAAGCTTAAATGATAAAAGATGGACCCGGGGGCCATAGGTTTCACTAGTGGCTTCTCTCAAGATAGCATAAGTATTACGGTGGGTGAACAAATTACTGTCGAGCAATTGATAGAAAAGCGAATAATTATGAGATTATCTAGGCATGATCATGTATATAGGCATCACGTCTGTGACAAGTAGACCGACTCCTACCTGCATCTACTACTATTACTCCACACATCGACTGCTATCCAGCATGCATCTAGAGTATTAAGTTCATAAGAACAGAGTAACACATTAAGAAAGATGACATGATGTAGAGGGATAAACTAAAGCAATATGATATAAACCCCATCTTTTTATCCTCGATGGCAACAATACAATACGTGCCTTGCAACCCTTTCTATCACTTGGTAAGGACACCGCAAGATTGAACCTAAAGCTAAGCACTTCTCCCATGGCAAGAAAGATCAATCTAGTAGGCCAAACCAAACTGATAATTCGAAGAGACTTGCAAAGATAACTCAATCATACATAAAAGAATTCAGAGGAGATTCAAATATTTCTCATAGATAAACTTGATCATAAACCCACAATTCATCGGATCTCGACAAACACACCGCAAAAAGAGTTTGCATCGAATAGATCTCCACAAGAGAGGGGGAGAACATTGTATTGAGATCAAAAAAGAGAGAAGAAGCATCTATCTAATAACTATGGACCCGAAGGTCTGTGGTAAACTACTCACAACTCATTGTAGGGGCTATGGTGTTGATGTAGAAGACCTCCGTGGTTGATTCCCCCTCCGTCGGAGCGTCGGCGAAGGCTCCAAGATGGGATCTCACGGATACAGAAGGTTACGGCGGTGGAAATTGTTTTTTGTTGGCTCCCTGGATGTTTTCGGGGTACGTGGGTATATATAGGAGGAAGAAGTACGTCGGTGGCCGCTCGAGGGGCCCAGGAGACAGGGGGCGCGCCCAGGACGGGTGGGCGCGCCCTCCTATCTCCTGGCTGCCTCGTTTGCTTCTTGACTTGTACTCCAAGTTCTCCAGATCACATTCGTTCGAAAAATCACGCTCCCGAAGGTTTCATTCCGTTTGGACTCCGTTCGATATTCCTTTTCTTTGAAATATTGAAATAGACAAAAAAACAGCAATACGGGCTGGGCCTCCGGTTAGTAGATTAGTCCCAAAAATGATATAAATATGTAAAATAAAGCCCATAAACATCCAAAAGGGTAATATAATAGCATGGAACAATCAAAAATTATAGATACGTTGGAGACGTATCAAGCATCCCCAAGCTTAATTCCTGCTCGTCCTCGAGTAGGTAATGATAAAAACAGAATTTTTGATGTGGAATGCTACCTAGCATAATTCTCAATGTAATTTTCTTTATTGTGGCATGAAAGTTCAGATCCAAATGATTCAAAATAAAAGTTCATATTGACATAAGAAATAGTAATACTTCAAGCATACTAATCAAAGCAATCATGTCTTTTCAAGATAACATGGCTAAAGAAAGCTATCCTTACAAAACCATATAGTCTGGCTGTTGCTCTAACTTCATCACACAAAGTATTTAATCATGCACAACCCCGATGACAAGCCAAGCAATTGTTTCATATAGTAGTAATCTCAAACTTTTTCAACTTTCACGCAATACATGAGCGTGAGCCATGGACATAGCACTATATGTGGAGTAGAATGGTGGTTGTGGACAAGACAAAAAGGAGAAGATAGTCTCACATCAACTAGGCGTATCAATGGGCTATGGAGATGCCCATTAATAGATATCAATGTGAGTGAGTAGGGATTGCCATGAACGGATGCACTAGAGTTATAAAATGTAAGAAAGCTCAACAAAAGAAACTATGTGGGTGTGCATCCAACTCGCTTGCTCATGAAGACCTAGGGCATTTTGAGGAAGCCCATCATTCGAATATACAAGCCAAGTGCTATAATGAAAAATTCCCACTAGTATACGAAAGTGACAATCATAGGAGACTCACTATCATGAAGATCATGGTGCTACTTTGAAGCACGAGTGTGGTAAAAGGATAGTAGCATTGTCCCTTCTCTCTTTTTCTCTCATTTTATTTTTTTTCTTTTTTTTCTTTTTTTTTCTCTTTTTTTCTTTCTCTTTTTTTTCTTTCCCTTTTTTTTCTTTTTTTTTCTTTGGCCTTTCTTTTTTTTCTTTTTTTTAAAGTCCGAAGTTTCATCCCGACTTGTGGGGGAATCATAGTCTCCATCATCCTTTCCTTACTGGGACAATGCTCTAATAATGAAGATCATCACACTTTTATTTACTTACAACTCAAGAATTACAACTCAAAACTTAGAACAAGATATGACTCTATATGAATGCCTCCGGCGGTGTATCGGGATATGCAATGAATCAAGAGCGACATGTATGAAAATTATGAAGGTGGCCTTGCCACAAATACGATGTCAACTACATGATCATGCAAAGAGCAATATGACAATGATGATGCGTGTCATATAAACGGAACGGTGGAAAGTTGCATGCAATATATCTCGGAATTGCTATGGAAATGCCATAATAGGTAGGTATGGTGGCTGTTTTGAGGAAGGTATATGGTGGGTGTATGGTACCGGCGAAAGTTGCACGGTACAAGAGAGGCTAGCGATGGTGGAAGGGTGAGAGTACGTATAATCCATGGACTCAGCATTAGTCAAAAGATCTCATATACTTATTGCAAAAATCTACAAGTCATCAAAAACAAAGTATTACGCGCATGCTCCTAGAGGGATAGATTGGTAGGAAAAGACCATCGCTCGTCCCTGACCGCCAATCAGAAGGAAGACAATCAATAAATAAAATTGTGCTCCAACTTCATCACAAAGCGGTTCACCATGTGTGCATGCTACGGGAATCCCAAACTTCAACACAAGAATTCTTTAAATTCATAATCACCCAACTAGCATGACTTTAACATCACTACCTCCATATCTCAAAACATAATCAAGTATCAAATTGATCATAGCATCCAATTCACTTCCTATGATAGTTTTTATTATACCCAACTTGGATGCCTACCATTCTAGGACCAATTTTATAACCATAGAAAATACCATGTTGTTCTAAGAGAATCTCAAAATAATATAAGTGAATCATGAGAGACTAGAAATTTCTTCAAAATTAAGCCACCGCCGTGCTCTAAAAGATATAAGTGAAGCACCAGAGCAAAAACTATCAAACTCAAAAGATATAAGTGAAGCACATCGAGTATTCTGATAAATTCTAATCAAGTAGGCTTCTCCCAAAAGGTGTGTACATCAAGTATGATTGTGGAAAACTGAAAAGCAAAGACTAATATAATACACGACGCTCCAAGCAAAACACATATCATGTGGCGAATAAAAATATAGCACCAAGTAAAGTTACCAATGAACGAAGACGAAAGAGGGGATGCCTTACCGGGGCATCCCCAAGCTTAGGCTTTTGGCTATCCTTGAATATCTTGGGGTGTCATGGGAACTACTAGGAAAAGGCCTACTAGTGGCGCACAAGTTTTGCCTACTAATGGCGCACTACTAGTGCGCCACTAGTACCACGCCACTAGTATTTTTTACTAATGGCGCACCACTGGTGCGCCATTAGTATCTGGTATACTAATGGCGCACCACGCAGTGCGCCATTAGTATGCCTCCCTGGGGGCCATACGTAACCATGTGCTTTGTCATATTAATGGCGCACTCTGTAGTGATGCGCCATTAGTATCCTTTGGCATACTAATGGCGCACCTTGAGGTGATGCGCCATTAGTATGAATATTAGGGTTTTTTACTTTTCTGATTTTTGCACAGGTTACAAAATATATTATTGGACAGAATATAGACAATAGCACACAGCAACAGCAGATTCATCGAATACAATAGAAGATTAGTCTCCGAGTACAATTCATCATATTAGTCTCCGAATTCAAAAGACCGAACAAAGGTAAAACATTACAAGTCTCAAGACCGCGAGTATCGAGTTTGTCTTCACATTACAAGTCGATATCGATCATCTAAACTACCATCACATAGAAGAGAGCTGCGGTCATCACAATGAGCATCATCGTGATCAAACTGGTCTTCATCCGGTTCCTCCAACGCTCCCTCCTCTCTCCCGCTAGATAGCGAGCGTATCTAGATTCGGCCTCTGCCCTAGTGGTGTACCCTTTGTAACTGTTACCGCTGAAACGGTGAACCTGTCTCTGACACTCCTCCCAGTCGTCGTAGACTCCGGGAACCTTACCCTTTTACACGACATACGACAGCATCTCTATGTACAAGCCAAACAACGGACAATACATAAGCAATATGTAAGTATGCAACAAAAGGATCGGAAGAGAAAAGCAAGACATTAATAGCACGATTCGTGGTGCTACTAATAAATAGCATCGATTACATCTAAGTTGAACGACTGTCCCAACCAAAGAGACATACGAATTCATTAAAGTTTAATTACAACATGAGCCAATCAATGTTTCAGAACTACACATCACTGCTTTCGACTCGACTCATCGGACAGGAGCGTGGATGAAGCCGCCGTCTGTCGTGATGGTCATGAAATCGCGGTCGTTGTCAGCCTGCATTTGTAGCATTCCGTCTATCCCACTGTTGGACGGTTGATATCTCAGGAAGAACTGCCCCGAGGTATGAAGGACATCTTGATGGATGATGTCCGCAAACTCTGACTCGATGCAAAAGAATTCTTGTCTGAGGTCCGCGTCCTGGATTGCCGACAAGCTCGCGGCCCAATCTTTGAGATTATCTGGTAGCAGAAGGTGATGATGGTCCCTTACGATCGCCCGCATGTGATGGAGGGAGTAGTAGGCATCCTTCTGACCGCCAGGCGGCTGCTTGATGTAGCAGAACTTCGTATTGTGTGAGAACATGTGCTTGACGTACTTACGAACTGCCCTAGTGAAGGTGCCTCCAGATTTGGCGTAGCCAGGGAGAACATCATCAATTACTTTATTGACATTTGTGTAGTCTATCTTGGAGTTAAGGCTCAGGTCGAAATACGTGGCCATGGAATATTTCGGGCTTAAGAGGATGAGTGTGCAATGTGTGTCACTGCACAGAACACGGAATGTTAGAAAAAAAAAGAACGATCGAAATCTAAGAAATCATATGTTACGGGGCGGTTAAGGGATGACTTACTCGGGAATGTAAGCCACAAGGAAGTTATCCTTATCTGGGTTTGCCCGAATGATGCCTTCGAGGTGTGAACTCGCAACTTGGCGGTCCCCAGCGCTACTCAAGTACTTGGCACGCATGTAGAAGGAGTCGACTATCACGATGTCCGGGGTCTTGTCTCTAATGATCCGCATCTCCATACTCAGCGAAAATAGCCGAACGAAGGTGTAGTGCAGCGGATGAAGGTTAAACATAGCAAAGATGTCATCAAACCGCAGGACGATCGTACCCCCGATGTCGCCATCCACAAAGCCCTTGCCCTCTGGCACCTTGGCCACGAAAACCGGGTATGCCACATCATTCTCTCTGAGACGCCGCTTCTCCAAAGAAAGAACACTGTCGTGCAGACTCCGCATAACATCGGTTGCAGCATTGAGCATATTTGTCGGTAGCATCACCCTACCCGCCACATGTACACTCCTCGAGATATCCTTAGGTGAAGGTGGCCTGTCCTGAGCACGGATCGAACTCGGTGCCAGCTGGCTCGCACCGGCGCCCTTGTTAGTCTTTCGTTTCCGTCCCTTCTTCTTGATCTCCTGTAATGGGACCGAGTTCTACTCACAGACCGCCTTCTTGAGCGTGTTGGGGATCATAATATTTCGCACCTCAGCTATCTAAGGCTCGGTGAAGGCGGGAGCTGGAGGCGTCTCCTGAGAACTGAATGCCAGACGACGCCTGTTGCAATTGGATTTCTTCGCCGTACCAGCTAGATCGCGGTCGTCTTGGTTGGGTTCTTGAGAAAGAGGCCCGCAGAACTCGTCAGCGTACCCATGTTCGGCAAAGTACTTATCGACTTTTGTAAATGTACCATCATCGTTGTCGTTGTCGTCTGGATCCTGTGCCATAGGGATGTCCGGATCCTGTGCCATAGTGATGTCAGGCAGGTCCGGTAGCGTTGCGGCGATCTTGCCATGGCTTGGCGCCGCACGACTGGCAGTCGTGTCTGTGGGGTGGTGTCCCCCGCCCCCAAACGAATCTGGCTCTTCGGCCAAAGCAGGGGCTAGTTTACGCTGGCGATGAGGGTCATCTCATCTTCTTCGTCGGCCCCAGCGGGTCGAATCGGAGGTAACAGCTCATCGCAGCCTGGCAGCACCTGAAACACTTCAACCCTATATACTGTGGGTGGCATCGGATTACCGTGGAACATGGGGTTGCCCGGTTGAACAATTCTGCCCTTGGCGACATCGACCAACTCGCCGCCCACGAAGTGCAGAAGAGTGCAAGGAACACGGCGACGCCCTGCGAAAACATGTAGGGCGTCAGGGATCCCAGTCAGAGGCAAGGAGATGAAGTCATCGGACGAGAGGCTTAGTTACCGTGATGCCGTCGAGCTCGGCTAATGTCGAGGCACCACCAACAGTGGGCGTGCAACTGACGGATGGGCCGCTTGCTGGCGAGGTGCCGGCCGGCGTACACCCGGGTGCATTAAGCTCCAATGCCTGTGCCGGTGCTGGAGACACGAATACCGCCTCCGCCAGAGACACCAATGTCGCCGCCGGAGACACCAATGGCGCCGCCTGCGCGCTGTGTGAGTTGCTGGCCGTGAAGCTGGGAACCGGGGGAGGCCCCTGTTGGCCGCCCGCAATCCTCGTCGTCAGCCCATGAATCAACGTAGGCACCATGGCGTTGAGCTTCGTTCCCAGTTGTTGTTCCACTTGCTTTTGGACAAGCTCCGGAATCCGCGCCACTTGTGCCTTGAGTGCTTCAACCTCGCGCGACTGGCTTTCCGAGCTGGTCTTTTTCTCCTTTCACCCACCAGCGGTATAGTATGACGACCATTTTGTGGACAAGCCTTTGCCGGCCACACGACCAGCTAACGTCGGCTTACTGAGCTTATCCTTGTTTTTCATTACGTTCAATGTCCTATTTAAAGGGGTGTCGAAAGGGGAGCTCTGAGACGACCCCGCGCTACTGCTTTCAGTGTCCTACGGAAGGAACGTGAACCATTTAGAAATATTGTGGATTAAATAGAATGCAACCATATGGAGCTAATTACGCGGGGGTGTATTCCTTACCAGAACAAGCTCGAGCGCCCTGATCTTCGGATCCGTGGTAAGCTCCTTTGTTACTGGGTCCTCCTTGTATCGGGCCCTGAGAAAGTTCCTGGTCTTCTTGTCACGGTATTTCTTGAAGCGGGGCGGTAGGCCTTGGTCGGCACGCTCCGCGTCCTCCTTGTCCCATATAGGCTCCGCCACTCTGTAACCGCCGGGACCGAGTTGGTGGACCCCTAAGTCCAACTTCCGCATTTCTTTCCCCCACTGACTTGATTCGGAGGTTGCGCTGCTCTCGCACTTGATCTTGAACTCCTTGTACTCATCTTCGCTCATCAAAGGATATTTCGCCTTGATCTTGTCATAACTACCACCTTTGTCAATCATTCCCTTCACCGTGCTTCTCCAAGTAGACAGGGCCGTGCTCATCCTCGTGAGGGAGGTACTATTCACTTTATTCCCTGAGAGGCGTGTGTTTGCAAACTCAGCGGGGAACTTGTATCGTTCGTGCAGCTTCGTGAAGAGGAGGCTGCGCAAATTCCCGTGGTCCTTATGCCTTAGGTTCTCGGTGTTGATCAAGACGGTGCTCCAGAGAATGCACCCGAGCTGAACCGAGTACCCCTTGACAACTTGTTTGGGCGCCGTCGGATTCCCGTCGGAGTCCACTTCCGTAAATTCCTCCCTGACAGTGCTGAGCACGTTCGGGCGCTGGTCCTTCCGTTGCCTCTTCGGTTGGCTGCCATCTGTGTGTGCGCCGCCATCATCAGTGGTGGCATCCTCGGCGGCGCCATCAGTGGTGTCATCCCTGACGCCACTAGGTGTTGTGTAGTCAGGATCGGTGTCTTCCGCGGCGTCCTCATAGCGGTGATGTTCTTTCTCCAACTCCTGGGACAGCTCCCAGAATTGCTTGCCGCCAGAACCGCCGGCCTTGTCGTTGTGGGCCATGTTTCGCTCTAAATAGGAAAAAAGTTTGGTCAAAAAGTTGGTTATTGTCAAGGAACATGATCATGGTCTCATCATTTAGGGTTTGTTGACACCGAGGCATCCTAAAAGCTAAGCCTTTATCATTTAGGGTTTGTCGACACCGAGGCACCCTAAAAGCCTAAGCGTACATCATTTAGGTTCGCATCGACACCGAGGCACCCTAAAAGCCAAGGTTTCATCATTTAGGGTTTGTCGACGCCGATGCACCCTAAAAGCCGAAGCGTACATCATTTAGGTTCTCATCGACACCGAGGCACCCTAAAAGCCAAGGTTTCATCATTTAGAGTTTGTCGACGCCGAGGCACCCTAAATGCTAAGTTAAGTTTTCATCATTTAGGGTTTATCGATGCCGAGGCACCGTAGGTTGGGCCTAATCACTTGGCACTAATCACTTGGCTCTATTGCCACCTATGTTGGGTTTATCATCTAGGGTTTATTGATGGTGAGGAGAATTCTAAGTTGGGCCTAATCACTTGGCTCTATTGCCACCTATGGTTTAATGCAGCAAGAATAAAGGGGCAGTTGCTCCTACTTAATTAAGTACTAAGATACCCCGGCCCATGCATTAGTAGCAAGTACCCCATATGTCCGATTTTTAGTAAAGTCATGCTAAAATTCACGGAAAATATCAGCATGACCTTTGCTAAAAATAGGACTTATGGAGTACCCGAATTTGCCAGAACGGAAGTTAATCGACATTCCGGCAAACTCAAGGGCCTCTTGGGGTACCTAGAAAATCATCACGACACGAAGGGCCTCTCAAGGGCCTCAAGCAGCAGCGGCATCTCCCAGGACCCCATTTTTTTGCTAAATTTCTTTGAGCAACAATCAGAGCAGAAAATTCAGCATATTTCTATACAACAGCACTGTAAAGATGAAGAACAGTTCTACAGCAGCCCATTTATATACAATAGCATCTTTGGTCATACCAATTTCTGAAACAATTCAAATCTGAACTGTATCTCTGGTCATACAAATTTCTGAAACAATTCAAATCTGAACTGTATCTCTGGTCATACAAATTTCTAAAACAATTCAAATCTGAACTGTATCTTTGGTCATACAAATCTCTGAAACTATACAAATCTGGAATATATATTTGGTCATACAAATTTATGGAACTAATCAAATATGAACTGTATCTTTGGTCATACAAATCTCTCAAACTATACAAATCTGTGGTCATACAAATTTACAGAACTAATAAAATCTAAACTGTATCTTGCGTAGGCACCACTACTGCAAGTGCCATACTACTGCAAGTGCCATACTACTGCAAGTGCTATACTACTGAAGGAAAGGAGGATCATCATACACATATATATGTATAGAAATTGACAGGAGCTTCATCATTTTTAGTAACCACAATACATATATAGCAATTGGAAGCAAATAGATGTACACATAAGATAAAAATGTAGTGCTGAAAGTTTAATGCTTACAAAAGACTTGCTGAAATAGTGAAAAATATGGAGTCACCAAGCTGGCTAAGAAACTCCCAAAGTCCACTAGCAATTCCAAGATCTAATCCTGTTACACACATCATAACAATTTAAGATAATTAGGATAAGGATAGTAGGAAATGAAAAAGAAAGAGCTCAAAAAACAATCACAACAGAAAAATAATAAAAACCTAGTCCTAGAAGAAAATAAAACCTAAAAGAAAAGAAATCCTAAAATCTGGAGCAACTCCTAGCAGTAGTAGTCCAACTAGATGGCCACCACTACTACTCCTATCACTAGAGTAAACAACAGTTGTGTGTTCAACATCTTTACTAATGAAACATTTTCATAGAAGGTCCACATTTGCATCGAAGCACTAATGAAACCAATAGCTATCCTGAAGAAAACTGCGAACATTGTTCATTACGGTCCACAATAGCAAAACTGAAGCACAGACAGTTCCTACTAAACGAACAATCTACCAATAATGTAAACAGATAAAAATTAACTATACAACTGATGGTCCAATGAAGCTACAATCCCTACCGTACTTCTCTTTTGTGGGGAGACATTAACTGTAGGAGCTACAAAATACAAATCCCGCAAATATTTCACACACTTCTCATTCACTTTTAAGCCTCTACTGGATACAGTGAACAGAGGCCTAGTTAAATTCACTACCAAGAAAAAGAAATCAGCAGGCAACAGTTCTGTCAGCAGAAGAAGTGCAGAACTATCTAGACAGGTGCACCAGTTCATTACCAGGCAATCAGTAGTGACTATGAGATGGCATGCCAAATGTTGTGTCTTTGAGGTACAGTAGCATACATGCTGACTCTAACCATGAAATTCAATACGATGACATTTCTCAAGATGCTTAAATCAAAACTGGATGAAAGCCTTGCTGAGGATCTGCAATGTGGAACATATCAGGCCCTGAATTTTTACCTACCAACCTTTTTCAGAAAAAAAAACCCAGCAATAACACTATCGTTCTTAAACATACTTTCCTTGCAGCGATCAATTACAAATTTCATCACTTTTACTTCATTTACCCCACAACATCGTATCCCCATAGGTAAACCCAACAAAATCATCACAGATATGTTCTAGTTAAAGCAGAGTGCTTCCATGATCCAAACCGTCCGGGTCTGAATAGATTTTACAGAGTAGGAGCACAGAGCACTGGGTCTCTGGTCTAAGAACACATCACAAATCAACACTTCATCACCGGCATCAAAGCCCCAACCAAATCGACACCGGCAAAAATCTGCGAGACGCCAACAAAATCGGCAGCAATCGGGCATGCCTCCCAACCACAAATCACAAAAGGGCCTCAATTTCTAGGATAGAAGGAGCCTGTACTGTACTGTACTACATGCTTTGGAAAGTAATGGAACAGCAGGAGCCCGAACCCTAGGCCGAGGCAGGATCACCAGCAAAAAGGAAAACGCCACGGATTAAAGAGAGGGGAAGAGATTCACGGGGGTCGGGGGCACGCACGTAGGTCCCGAGAGGCGGTGGCCGGAGGTGGAAGAAGGCGCTGACGCCGTAGACGGTGGAGGTGTTGGTGTCGTAGAGGCGCCGAAGACCTTGCCCTGCGAGACAGAGAAGTGGCCTTCAACTGCGCAGGCGGGGGGCAAGGGGAGGAGGAGGAGGGGCAAGGGGAGGAGGAGGGTCGGGGGCGTACGGTGCTGCATCGCTGCTCGACGCCGATGGTGAGGAGGAGTTTGGCGAGGGTCGGGGCAGCGGGGGTGGGGGTGCGGGGTGCGGGGGCGGCAGGGGTGGAGTCCGGCGAGGGTCGGGGTGGCGGGGGTGGGGTCGCGGGGGCGCGGGGGCGGCGGGGGTGGAGTCCGGCGATGGTCGGGGCGGCGGTGGTGGGGGCACAGGGGTGCGGGGGCGGCGGGGGTGGAGTCCGGCGAAGGTCGGGGCGACTGTGTCGTGGGTCGGTGCAGCGCGCGGGTGGATCTGGTGGCGAGGGAGAGAGGGTCGAAGGGGATCTGGCGAGGGAGAGGGAGGATAGCTAGGGGCAAGCTTACTAATGGCGCACCACCCGTCGGTGCGCCATTAGAAATCTTTTTTTAAATACCAATGGCGCACCCCCCATCGGTGCGCCATTAGAAATCTTTTTTAGATAGCAATGGCGCACCCCTCGTCGGTGCGCCAGTAGTATGTTTTTTTTTAAAATTAATATGAATATGAAACAGTAATATTTTTTTATAAAAACAGTAATAATTGTTATTTAACAACAATTGTAGTCTACACTTTCTTATTATTATTTTTTAGAAAATGAATATGAATATGAAACAGTGATAATTTTTTATAAAAACAGTAATAATTTTTTAAAAAATATCATCAAATTTGTTACTTGAAAATATCATCGGCGGCGGCGGTGGAGCGGGGAAGGGTGCGGGGGTGCCCATTGACGGCGGTGGAGCGGGGGAGGGTGCGGGGGGCCGGGTGCTTGTCGGCGGCGGTAGAGCGGGGGAGGGTTGCGGTGGGTCGTCGACGGTGGTGGAGCTAGCGGGGGAGGGTGCGGGTGGGATCGAGATGGAGGGGGATCGAGATCGAGATGGAGGGGGAATCGAGATCGAGATGGAGGGGGATCGAGATCGAGTGTCCTCTTGAATTCAAAAAGTGCCATGAAATTTAAAAATATTCATGATATCAAAAAGTGCCCATGAAATACAATTGAGAAATGAAGACTGTGATTTAAATACAATCGATCTTAGCTAGCTATCTGTTCACAATCTTCTTGCCCTTCTTTTTCGCAAATGGAGTTCTTCTGCCGAACGGATGTCCTTTAGTTAGGGTGGTCCTGCTTCTTCTTGTGGTGTGTGTTGCTATTTCATCGTCGTCATCATGTTCGATCTTCGGGTCGCCGTACTTGTCAAACTCTTGCTCATTGGCTACTCCATCCATTCCAATGATCTTCCTTTTGCCTCTCCTCACGACAACACGACTGGGCTTTGACGGGTCGGTAATGAAGAAGCATTGGTCCACTTGGGAAGCCAGTACCCATGGCTAATTTTTCGCGGTGATGTTTGCGCCCGCGGTCTTGGATTTGGCTTAGGGTATAACCATGGTGGTGAATGTGTATAACCATGGTCTTCTTTTAGGACGCTCTTAGCCCATCTGACACGGAACATCGGGACCTTCTCTCCAGCGTAGCTCAGCTCCCAGATCTCCTCGATCCTTCTGTAGTATTTGTCCTTGTCGTTACCGGTGTAGGATTCCATCGTTACCCCGGAGTTCTGATAACCATCACTCTTCATGTCCTTGTTCTCGGTGTAGAATGTGTAGCCATGGATATCGTACGCCACATAGGTCATCAGGTTGTGCTCGTCGCCCTCTGACAAGGCGAATATGAGTGATTCTTCCGCGGAAGAATCCTCATGTAAATGGTAAAACAGAAGCTTCTGCTTGAACCAATGCGTGAAACATGAGTTGTGCTCTTTGATTATATCTCCGTCCGTCCTCTATTGACCTCGGTCATTGTACGTCTTCTCAATAAAGGTTTTGTGCTCTACCACCCAAGGATCGACCACGTCTATGTGTTGTAGCGTGACTAGGTTTGCTATTTCAAAGTCGGCGAGTCGACCCTCGAAGTCGACATGCATTTCGCGGCGACCCTCATAGTGACCCCATCCAGCGAGCCTGCCGAGGTGCTTGTTGATGGGCAGACCAATGGGGTTCTCGATGCCTAGATAATTCGTGCAATAGGAGATGCACTCTTCGGTCAGAAAGCCCCTGGCTATACTTCCCTTTGGACGTGACATGTTGCGAACGTATCCTTTGATGACACCATTCATCCTTTCGAATGGCATCATGTTGTGCAGGAACGTCGGCCGGAGTTGGATGATATCCTCCACGATATGGACCAACAGGTGCACCATAACGTCGAAGAATGCGGGCGAGAAGTACATCTCAAGCTCGCATAGTATCACCATGATCTCTTCCTGTAGCATTCTGAGTTGCCTCACGCCAATCGACTTCCGAGAGATGACGTCGAAAAAGTTGCATAGGCCAAATAGCGTTTCACGGACGTGCGCGTCCATGATCCCACAGATTGCAACTAGAAGTATGTGCGTCATCAGCACGTGACAGTCATGAGACTTCATCCCGCTGAACTTCTGCTTCACTGGGTCTAGGTATCTGCTTATCTTCCCCGTGTAACCGTAAGGAAGTTTTACTCCTACGAGGCAGGTGAAAAACTGCTCGATCTCCTCCAGACTTAGAGTGAAGCACGCGGGAGGGTAGTCATTTCCAGTCTTCTTGGCCTTTTTGCCTTTGTGACGACTTTCTGTGTCCTGCTTCGCCTCATCATCATCATCATCATCATCATCATCATTAGCGTGAAGCTCCTGCCTGATGCCCATTGATTTCAAGTCTGCCCTTGCTTTCGGCCCATCTTTGGTCCTCTCTGGCATGTTGAGCAGGGTACCAAGAAGACTCTCGCATATGTTCTTCATGATATGCATGGCATCAAGGCTGTGTGGCACACGGTGGATATTGCAATACGGCAAGTCCCAGAAAACAAACCTCGTTTTCCATACCTTCAGCAGCGGCTCTGGCGCCTTTCGCTTCTTTCCTGGCTCTGGCGCCTTTTGCTTCCTTCCCGGCAGTGGGCAATCTTTCCAATTTTTCAACAGCTCGTCTATTTCCTCGCCGCTCCTCGTACGCGGGCGTCTTCGGGGTTCGGTTTCACCATCGAACAGATCCTTGCGTTTCCTCCACGGGTCATCGTCGCGAAGCCACCTTCGATGTCCCATGAACACGGTTTTCGAAGACCCGGGATCTCTATCTAGCTGGCGATACGTTGCGTCATCCATGCACCTTACGCATCCAGAAAATCCGTGGACTACCTACCTCGCGAGATATCCGTAACTGATATAGTCGTGCACCGTCGTGAGCAGTGCGGCTCTCATAGGGAAATATTCTTTCTCTGCGGCGTCCCATGTATTGGCTGGCGTTTTCCACAGCGTGTCTAGCTCCTCTTTCAGCAGCCCCAGATATAGATTGATGTCGTTCCCTGGTTGTTTCGGCCCTTCAATTAGCATACACATGTGAATGTACTTCCTCTTCATGCACATCCAGGGGGGAAGGTTGTACATCCACACGAACATAGGCCAGGTGCTATGTGTGCTTCTCTGGCTGCCAAATGGATTGACTCCATCGGTGCTCGCGCCCAGCACGATGTTCCTTGGATCCTTCCCAAATTCTGGGTATTCGAAGTTCAACGCTTGCCACTGGCTCGCATCCTTAGGGTGACTCAGCATCTTGTCTTTTTTATTTATCTCCGGATCATTTCCATCATCTTCCCGCTTCTTCTCCTCCCTATCCGCGTGCCAACACAGGAGCTTTTCTACCTTAGGGTCCGCGAAATACCGCTGCAGACAAGGAGTGATCGGAAAGTACCACACCGATTTTCGAGGAGCTTTCTTCCTCTTCGTGTATCGAGTGACGCCGCACACCGGACATATGGCAGACTCCGCGTGCTCGTCCCGATAAATGATGCAATTGTTCATGCACACATGGTATTTCATGTGCGGTAAATCCAGTGGACACACGATTTTCTTCGCCTCCTCGAAACTGGTATAGTTCCTTGGATCCTTGGGAAGACGTTCGTGCCAGAATGACATGTTCTCGTCGAAGCATGCGTCGGTCATTTTGTGTTTTACCTTCATCTCCAGAGCCATGAGTGTTACTTTCAGGCGGGTATCCTTGGGCCTGCATCCTTCATACAATGGAGTAACCGCGTCTATGTCCAGTTGATCCAGCTTGGCTTTCTCTCGGGCGGCAGCTCTTGCGTTATCCTCTGCTTGAGAAGCAGCTCTTGAATATGAGGGTCCTGCACCCAGCCTCCATCGTCGTCTGCTCCGGCATCTTCATCTTCATGATCATGCCCTTCGTCTTGATCTTCCTCATCATCATGTACGGCATCTTCTACACAATGACTGTGTACAGCATCACCATCGTGATCGTGTCCTGGAGATTCTTCGTCTTCTCGCTCGCCCTCGCCGTGGTGGTTGTCTTGTTGCCCTTCCTCATTTCTTGCCCGGCCCCCATGGAAAACTTCATGGTCATCTTCATCACCTTACCACCGATCGCCATCCATGAAACCACGCAAGAGCAGGTGGTCCCGCACCTGCCCGGAATCCGGGTCCGCAATAAGGCTCTTCAGCTTACATCTTCGACACGGACATCTTATCTCTGTCTCGTTCTTTTGAAGCATCTCGGCCTTCGCAAAGCTCAAAAACCTATTCACGATGCCTTCGGTCATCGTGCGGACCATGGTCGCCGGCGGGGTAGAGCAAAACGATATTTTAGAACCAAGAAAAAATTTGGCATGACCTTCCCTAAAAATAGGACCAAAAAATGCATAGTGCCAAAATTCTCGCCGAAACGGAAATGAATCAACATTCCGGCAAAATATTGGCAACTATCACGTTTCAAATACCGGTACCTGCAAACACAAACATATATGCAACACCACAAACATATGCAACACCACAAACATACATAGATCTAGCTAGGCCACAAAAAATGCATGTGCACGTTGTTGGAGCGAGTTAGGGAGAAAAAAAGTAGATCTACAACATGAAGATACCTTTCCCCTTACTTACCTATCAAAAAAAGGTAATTTCACCACTTAATTTTGATGAATCTATGGTGCAAATGAGGTGAGGAGGAGGAGGCAGCCGACAAGCTTGGAGAAGGAGGTGGAGGGAATGAAGTGGGGAAGGTGTGAGTGGGTAGGTGTGGCTGTCCAAAATATCTTGTTGGGGTCCCAGGTTACTAATGGTGCACCTGCAGGTGGTGCGCCATTAGTAGTTTTGCAAAAAAGTAAAAAAATATATATACTAATGGTGCATCGTCTCATAGTGCGCCATTACTAGTTTAAACTAGTAATGGCGCACTGTGACACGGTGCGCCATTAGTAGTTTTGCAAAAAATGAATAAAAAAAAGAATACAATACTGGCGCACTCTGTGGCTGGTGCGCCATTACTAGTTAGAACTAGTAATGGCGCACTTCGCTCCGATGCGCCATTAGTATGTATGGAAAAATGAAAAAAAATTATTACTAGTGGCGCACCTTATGTCTGGTGCGCCATTAGTGTCTTCCACACTAATGGCGCATCACCAAATGGTGCGCCATTAGTATATAGTAGTGGCGCACTACTTCTCTGGTGCGCCATTAGTGTCCATCCCTTCTATAGCCCTTTTCCTAGTAGTGGGGCATCCCCAAGCTTAGGCTCTTGCCACTCCTTATTCCATAGTCCATCAAAGCTTTACCCAAAACTTGAAAACTTCACAACACAAAACTTAACAGGAAATATTATAAGCTCTGTTAATGAAAGAAAACAAAACCACCACATAAGGTACTGTAATGAACTAATTCTTTATTTATTTTCGTGTTAAACCTACTGTATTCCAAGTTCTCCATGGTTCATACCAGTTAATACTAGCCATAGATGCATCAAAATAAGCAAACAACACACGAAAAAACAGAATCTATCAAAAACAGAATAGTCTGTAGCAATCTGTAACTAATGCAAACTTATGGAACTCTAAAAATCCTACCAAAATAGGAAGTCATGGACAATTTGTCTATTGAATAGCAGCAAAAAGAATGAACGAAAAAGCACGTTTATGTGATTTCACAAAACTAATTTCATGCGCGCAAAGTTTCTGATTTTCAGCAGAATCAAATCAACTATCATCATAGGTTATCCTATAGGTTCTACTTGGCACAAACACTAATTAAAAGCTAAAAACACATCTAAACAGAAGGTAGATGCAAAATTTATTACTAAACAGGAACAAAAAAATTGGGTTTCCTCCCAACTAGCGCTATCGTTTAACGCCCCTAGCTAGGCATAAAAGCGAAGATAGATCTAAGTGGTGCCATCTTTGGAACTCAATTCATAAATAGCTCACATGATAGATTCATAAGGTAATTTGACTTTCTTTCTTGGAAAGTGCTCCATGCCTTTCTTTAATGGAAATTGGAATCTAGTATTCCCTTCCTTCATATCAATAATCGCACCAATCGTTCTAAGGAAAGGTCTACCAAGAATAATAGGGCAAGAAAGATTGCAATCTATATCAAGAATGATAAAATCTACGGGTACCAAATTTCTATTTGCAACAATGAGAACATCATTGATCCTTCCCATTGGCTTTTTAATGGTGGAATCCGCAAGGTGCAAATTTAAAGAGCAATCATCAAGATCATGGAAACATAGAATATCACATAAAGTTTTCGGAATCGTGGAAACACTAGCACCCAAATCACACAAAGCATAACACTCATGATCTTTAATTCTAATCTTTATAGTAGGTTCCCATTCATCATTAAGTTTTCTAGGTATAGAAACTTCCAAATTAAGTTTTTCATCATAAGATTGCATCAAGGCATCAACGATATGTTTGGTAAAAGCTTTATTTTCACTATAAGCATGAGGAGAATTAACAACAGATTGCAACAAGGAAATACAACCTTCTAAAGAATAATTATCATAATCAAATTCCTTGAAATCCGAGATAGTCGGTTCAATGCTATTTAAAGTCATGACCTCTCCAATCCCACTTTTACCAAATTTAGCATCAAGATCTAAAAACTCTGAATTCATGGGACGCATTCTAACTAAGTTGACTCATCTCCAGTCCCATTATTATCAAGATTCATATTGCAAAACAAGGATCTAATAGGAGACACATCAATAACTTTAAGATCTTCATCATAATTTTTCATTGAAACTAGAAGAACACGCCTTTACAAATCAATCTTTCTTAACACGCAATCTAGCGATTCTTTCCTTGCACTCATCAATGGAAATTCTCGTTGCTTTGAGAGACTCATTGATATCATGCTTAGGAGGAGTATATCTAAGTTTAAGAGAATCAACAGCAAGCAAAAGTCTATCAACGTTCCTAGCCAAATCATCAACTTTGAGCAATTTTTCTTCAAGCAAAGCATTAAAATTCTTTTGAGAAATCATAAATTCTTTCACACTATTCTCAAAATCAGAGGGCATCTTATTGAAATTACCATAAGAATTATTGTAGTAATTTCCATAATTATTAGAGGAATTACTAGCGAACGGTCTAGAATTAAAGTTTCCTCTATAAGCATTGTTACCGAAACTATTCCTACCAACAAAATTCACATCCATAGATTCATTATTATTCTTAATCAAAGTAGACAAAGGCATATTATTGGGATCAAGAGGAGTATTTTTAGTAGCAAACATCTTCATAAGTTCATCCATCTTTCCACTCAAAACATTGATTTCTTCAATAGCATGCACTTTTTTACAAGAAGATCTTTCGGTGTGCCATTGAAAATAATTATCCATAATATTATCAAGAAGTTTTGTAGCATCTCCTAACGGATTTCCATAAACGTGCCTCCCGCGGCCGAATCTAAAAGATTTCTGGAAGCAAAGTTCAAACCGGCATAAAATTTTTGTATGATCATCCTTAAATTCAAACCATGAGTAGGGCAATTGCGAATCATCAATTTCATTCTTTCCCAAGATTGGGCAACATGCTCATGATCAAGTTGTTTAAAATTCATAATGTCGTTCCTAAGAGTGATAATCTTAGCGGGACGAAAATACTTAGAGATAAAAGCATCTTTGCACTTGTTCCAAGAATCAATACTATTTTTAGGCAAAGACGAAAACCAAACTTTAGCACAATCTCTAAGTGAAAACGGAAATAACTTCAATTTGACAATATCATTATCCGTATCTTTCTTCTTTTGCATATTACACAAATCAACAAAGTTGTTTAGATGAGTGGCGGCATCTTCACTAGGAAGGCCGGCGAATTGATCTTTCGTAACAAGATTCAGCAAGGCAGTATTGATTTCACAAGACTCAACATCATTAAGAGGAGCAATCAGAGTACTAAGGAAATCATTATTATTGGTATTGGAGAAATCGCACAATTTGGTATTATCTTGCGCCATGGCAACAAGTAATCCAACACACAAGCAAATAGAAAAAGGCAAGCGAAGAAGAGAGGAGAAGATTGGGAAAGAGAGGGCGAATAAAATGGCAAGGGTGAAGAGGGGGAGAGGAAAACGAGAGGCAAATGGCAAATAATGTAAATGCAAGGGAGATGAGTTTGTGATGGGTAATTGGTATGTCTTGACTTGAGCGAAGAGCTCCCCGGCAACGGCGCTAGAAATCCTTCTTGCTACATCTTGAGCTTGCGTTGGTTTTCCTTGAAGAGGAAAGGGTGATGCAGCAATTGTAGCGTAAGTATTTCCCTTAGTTTTTGAGAACCAAGGTATCAATCCAGTAGGAGGCTCCTCAAAAGTCCCACGCACCTACACAAACAAACAAAGAACTTGCAACCAACGCAATAAAGGGGTTGTCAATCCCTTCACAGCCACTTTCGAAAGTGAGATCTAATAGAGATAGTATGATAAGATAAATATATTATTGCTATTTTATAATATAGATGCAGAAAGTAAAGATGCAAATAAAAGTAGATTGAAAGCTTAAATGATAAAAGATAGACCCGAGGGCCATAGGTTTCACTAGTGGCTTCTCTCAAGATAGCATAAGTATTACAGTGGGTGAACAAATTACTGTCGAGCAATTGATAGAAAAGCGAATAATTATGAGATTATCTAGGCATGATCATGTATCTAGGCATCACGTCCATGACAAGTAGACCGACTCCTGCCTGCATCTACTACTATTACTCGACACATCGACTGCTACCCAGCATGCATCTAGAGTATTAAGTTCATAAGAATAGAGTAACGCATTAAGAAAGATGACATGATGTAGAGGCATAAACTCAAGCAATATGATATAAACCCCATCTTTTTATCCTCGATGGCAACAACACAATATGTGCCTTGCAACCCTTTCTGTCACTGGGTAAGGACACCGCAAGATTGAACCCAAAGCTAAGCACTCCTCCCATGACAAGAAAGATCAATCTAGTAGGCCAAACCAAACTGATAATTCGAACAGACTTGCAAAGATTACTCAATCATACATAAAATAATTCGGAGGAGATTCAAATATTTCTCATAGATAAACTTGATCATAAACCAACAATTCATCGGATCTCGACAAACACACCGCAAAAAGAGTTTACATCGAATGGATCTCCACAAGAGAGGGGGAGAACATTGTATTGAGATCCAAAAAGAGAGAAAAAGCCATCTAGCTAATAACTATGGACCCGAAGGTCTGTGGTAAACTACTCACAACTCATTGTATGGGCTATGGTGTTGATGTAGAAGCCCTCCGTGGTTGATTCCCCATCCAGCGGAGCACCGGCGAAGGCTCCAAGATGGGATCTCACGGATACGGAAGGTTACGGCGGTGGAAATTGTTTTTTGTTGGCTCCCTGTATGTTTTCAGGGTACATGGGTATATATAGGAGGAAGAAGTATGTCGGTGGCCGCTCGAGGGGCCCAGGAGATAGGGGGCTCCCCTAGGAGGGGTGGGCGCACCCTCCTATCTCCTGACCGCCTCATTTCCTTCTTACTTGCACTCCAAGTTCTCCGGATCACGTTCGTTCCAAAAATCACGCTCCCGAAGGTTTCATTCCGTTTGGACTCCGTTTGATATTCCTTTTCTTCGTAATACTGAAATAGGCAAAAAAACAGCAATACGGGCTGGGCCTCCGGTTAGTAGGTTAGTCCCAAAAATGATATAAATGTGTAAAATAAAGCCCATAAACATCCAAAAGGGGTAACATAATAGCACGGAACAATCAAAAATTATAGACACGTTGGAGACGTATCACCCCATCGCTAACTCCATGGTCGTCGCACGCTAGTCGCGCTCCCACAGACGTGCATGCCACGTTGCTCCTGGCACGTGAGCTCCTACACTACCATCCCATCGACGACCTCTACGAGGAGTGGCTCGCTCGCATCACTGAGCTCGTCAGCGCCGCAGGGGGCTCCCCTGCGCCATCCCTCTCCCTGCCTCACCCTCCGTCCTGCGTGGGTGATGCAGCCCAGGAGGTGCCTCCGCCACCTCCTCCCTAAGAAGGCGCCCTGGCTCCAAGGCGCGCGGCCCCTGGATGAGACCCACCGCATCCAGCGCCCGCGCGACAAGAAAGGAGCTGCCCAGAAATCCCTCGTCCTCAAGAAGGTGCTCGCGTGCTCCCAGCACCGGCACGCCATGACCGCATCCCTGTGCCAGCACATCAAGACCCCACGCTGCCTCTGGCGGCGGCGCGCGGGAATCCCCAGGAGCAAGTCCCACGTCAGCAAAGAGCTCCACTGGCCACCGCAGGCTGCCGCACCTTCACCACCGAGCTACGCAGTGTCGCCTGGCCGGGCATGTTCAAGCCGGATCTGCCTCCTTGCTACGACGGCACTGCCAACCCTGCGGAGTTCCTGCAGCTCTACGAGCTAGGCATCAAAGCGTCCAACGGAGACGAAAAGGTCATGGCGAATTGGTTTCCCATGGTGCTCAAAGACGGTGCCCGCACCTGGCTCCTGAACCTGCCTCCCGGCACGATCTCCTCCTACGACGAGATGCACACCCGCTTTATCGCCAACTTCCAGGGCACTCGCGACCGTCCTCCGGTCATCGGCGACCTGCGCCACATCAAGCAGCAAGAACTACATCTAGCGCTTCAACAGCGCTCGCCTCAAGATTCCCAAGGTGACCGAGGAGGCCATCATCTCAGCATTCTCTGATGGCGTCCGCGACGTCAAGATGAAGGAGGAGCTGGCTATCCATGAGGATCTATGCACATCTCTGGAGCTGTTCAACTTGGCGACCAAGTGCACAAGGGCTGACGAGGGACGCCTCTCCCTTCTCGAGGTCCCAGCTGCTGATCCTGAAGAGAAGAAAGCCAAGGCCAAGGAAGTGAAGCGCAAAGGGGCATCTGTGCTCGCGGCAGAGCCAGACACGAAGCGTGGCAGGGACTAGCCGGAGTTGTCCAAGGGCAGACAGTACTGCATGTACCACGACCTCTACACCCACAACACGAACAAATTCCAGGAGCTTAGGGCCTTGTGAGAAGGACGTGTCAGTTGATGCCCCGAGCGCAAAGATTGGGGCTACGGCCGAGGCGGAGGAAGAGGTGGAGGACGATGGGACGACCGTGGCCCTCGCCAAGGGTGGGGTGACCGGCCTCGCGAGGACTGCTGGCAGGACCAGCCACAGGAGGGGGCTTGGAGTGATCAGCCTCATGAGGATCGCCCGCAATGCAACGCAGGCCTTCCTCCTCTGCCACCACTGCCAAGAAGGAATGACGACCATCATCAGGACGAGGGGGCTGGGGGCTTCCAGGAGCCGTGCGCTATCACTTGAATCTTGGCGGTGCATAGGCCTCAGCCTCCCAGCGCATCTTCAAGCAGTTTGCTCGCGAGGTGAATACAGTCCTCCCCAAGCTCGAAGCCACGCGCCCTCTCATGTGGTCCACGTGCGCCATCACATTCAGCTCAATGGATCACCTAAAGTGTGCGGCAATAGCCGGTGTCCTCCCAATGCTATGTTCCCCAATCATCAGCAATGTGCAAGTTACCAGGACCCTCATCGATGGCGGCGCAAGACTCAACGTTCTGCCCGTCAAGACGTTCAACAATCTCTAAGTGCCGTATGACTAGCTTCAGCCGACCAAGCCTTTCTCAGGAGTCATTGATGGTTCCACCACCCCGATAGGGCAGGTCCGCCTCCCTGTCACCTTTGGATAGTGCAAGAACTACCGTACCGAGCTCATCGACTTCGATGTTGCCCACATTCGCCTGCCGTACAATGGCATCCTCGGGTATCCAGACCTGGCCAAGTTCATGGCAGTGACTCACCATGGTTACAATGTCCTTAAGATACCGGGAAGCGACAGAGTCATCACAGTTCCCTTTGAGGAGAAGGATGCAGTGTGCTCTCTCGAGCGTGCCTTCCAAGCCGCATCAATCGAGGACCCAGACAACAAGAGTGGGAACCTTCCTGAGGCAGCTGCCAAGAAGAAGAAGACATCACCCAGCTCAAGGCCTCAGGAGGCAGGCACCTCCAGAGGCACCGTGCCAGGATCTGGGCCCATCCAAGGGGCACCTCTCTCTGTCGCATAGGAAGGCGCGCCCGGTGCCCTCTTCGGGAAAGGCTCGGGGGCTCTCTCCTGGAGGGCCAATTACTTTGCCAAGATCACGAGGGAGGCGCTCGGGCACCACTTGGAGGCATGCTTCGCGGCACGTTTCCCTTAGAAAGGCATGAGGAAAGGAGGGCCCAACCCTCAGGAGTTCATCGTCAAGGTAACTCAGGAGCTCCAGGAGTCGAGAGTCATGCGCGGCAGCCACCGGCTACCCGGCATAGCTCCCCATCCAGGCGAGGATGGCGGGCTGCGCGTCTGCATCGACTACCCAGGGCTCAATCGAGTCGTGTCTCAGGAGCGCTTCTGGCCTTCGCGCGTGGGACGCTGCGACGGACCACCTCACAGCTACGTTCGCATGCCATTCGGTCTGCCGAACGCGGCTGCCGCTCACCAGCGCCTAATGAGGAGCATTCTGGAAGCTCAGGTGGCTAGACACCGCGCATTCCTGGAGGAGATGGAGATGGACCTTGAGGAGCCGCCCGGACCTCCAGAGCCTCCCGAGGCTTAGGGCTCCGAAGGCTCATGAGGATTGGCTTCTTCATCACGCGTCGACAGCTACTCCAACACTCGCTCTGCAATGATATAAGGTGACATCTTTGAAGTTTCATTACAGCTGGGAGCGCCCTCAGGGCTGCATCATTCCTAGGTCGCGTGGGTCTATCCCTGCGGCATGTATCCATTTTGCTTATATCTTTAGCTTAACTTGATGGGGGCGCCCCACGGGCTGCATCATCCCCAAGCCTCTCGGGCCTGACCCAGTGGCGTGTATCTTTCCTGCATCTATCTAAGCTGATTTGCTCTTTGAAGTTAACCTGCTTATGATTATCATCTCTCGCCCATCGTGGCCCCTTATTCTCCCTCATGCAAATCGCTTGCACGTTAAAAGGGGGGCGCCTGAGCATCGCGACTCAGGAGCTCTTACTAGCTCTCGAGCCCGCACCCCTGGCCTTGTCCATGGCATCGCGACCTAGCATACCAGCGGCGGCTGAGTTAGCTCAAGGGACGAGACTTGAGGACGTAGAGTGTTTGCATCTAACCGCTTTGCAGGAAAACCCAGCCGCCCAAGGCTCAAGATCAGGTGCAACACGCCTTGAGGTAGGGCCTCGTGAGTCCCTCGCTCGCTCACGAGTGCCCAGATACACCACGTCTAGCCGGCCACGTGTCAGGGCGGGGCTGTACACGCCCTGGGGGCTCCTCCCGGAGGGGGCCCCCTCCCACGTACCAGTGGAAGCACCATGCTCCGCGCTGGCTGACGACACTGCCGAGGAGCGGCTATGCCCGTACACACACACAAGCGCTATGCTCCGCGCTGGTGATAAACAACTGAGGGCAACCCACGCCTGTATCAACCTCAGGGAGCCCAGAACTCAGTGTCTGGCCTCATCGCAACGCCTCCCCTCAGGAGCACCGCGCGAGGGGGCTGGACACGGGGGTTACGCCCGAATCACGCCCGAGCGCACGCCACCCAGCCAGGTCCCTCGGACCTGGTCGTCGCGCGCCCCTCCCCGAGCGGAGCCAAGGTATGAGGATCGTTTGAGCGTCAAGGGGGACTCCCGAGCATCGCGACTCGGGAGCCTAACTGGTCACGTAGCCCCTCACTCCTTAGTTCTGAAAGGCTAACGGTGGTTGAGGTATGCACGGGGCCGGGCCCTGCCGACGTAGAACGACAGATCCACTCCTACACCCCCTCCCTACTTGTTGTTTGCGCGTCAAGGGGGACTCCCGAGCATCGCGACTCAGGAGCCTAACTTGCCAGTAGCCCCTCACTCCTTAGTCCCGTCCTGGTGATCCAGTCGGGGCTAACGGCGGCTGAGGAATCCGCAGGGCCGGGCCCTGCCGACGTAGAACACAAAGAAAATAGGAAGGAAACTGCAAAATCTTGGAAATTCAGAAGCAAATATTACAGACCATAAATTGTTCTCACGATACCAAACAAAAGTTTAAATGCCTCCACGAGGCACCGGTCATGTTGCAGGAATTGGAGCAGGAAAGAAGCCGCAAGAAGATCACCCTTCGGCAGCGCCGCCGCTCGTGGTGGAGTTGCGCTTGTCAGCTCCGCCCACGAGGCCGCGGAGCCAGAAGAACCTCGCCTGGGCGCAGTGTTGAAGGTGCGGAACTTCGCTAGCAAGGCCTCCGCTCGGCCTTTCACGGCCTCAGCAGCAGCGGTGGAGCGCTCGGCATCCACATGTTCCAGCAGGTCATCAAGGTCGGCGTCGGGGTTGCGGAGGTAGACGTGGCTGAGGATCCGCTTCAGCGCTGGCGGAGGAAAGGATGCAAGTTTCGACCTCGGCCATGGGGACAACGCCAGTCATGACCTCCTCAAGCGCCTCGACCAGGAAGGGAAGCAGCTTGGCGGGGCCTTCCGTGGCTCCAGCCAGCGGCTTCTCCAGACCTCTTCATAGAGCGTCTTCAGTGCCTTGCGAGACCTCACCTCATAGTCCGTGAAGGCCGCGCAGTCCTTGGCCAAGACTTTCGCCTTGGTGTCCAGCTCAACCCTCTCCGCTATTCAGTGTCTGCTCTAGTGTCTTCAGCTGGCCACGATCAGCTGAGAGTTCGGCGTGGCGGTCCCTGACGGCAGCATCCCGAGCCTTCACCTCCTCCTCCTTTGCCTGACGGTCGCAAACCTCTTTTGCGAGCTCATCATGCAAGCCTTGCAGCTCATCCTCCAGCGACTTGCAGTGGCCCCGGACAGTTGAAGCATCCTTCAATGCCGCGTCGCGAGCGGCTATGGCCTGGGAGGTGACTTGCTTCTCCTCCTCGGAGGCTGTCACAACCTGGCTCTGCGCCGCTCGGACGGAAGCGTCAGAGCGAACCCAGCTAGAGACCTGCTCCAGGCGCCCGACCACCTGGCGGAGGTTGGCGCCCTGGAGATTTTCTCGCAGCCGACTCAACTCATCAGCAGCACGATCCAAGGCGGTGGAGGAGGCAGAGGAGACGGGAACTGGCGGAGTAGGAGGAGAAGACGGCAGCGTGATCAAGACTTGAGAGGCCGGGACCTCCTGATCCTTGGCAACCTCAGCGACAACATCAAGCGCTGGTGCCTCCAGAGTTAGCGAGGACGATAGGTCTGGGGAGGTGCGAGCCCCGCTGCCTCCCTTTCCCGTAGGTCAAGGCGCGGCCATAGCAGACGAGCCTTCCATAAGTAGGGCCACCGTTTCCCCCTTCAGCCTCTTCGCCGCAGGTGGCGGCCTACCCCAAAAATGGAGGATGTCAGGCCTCGACGGCAAAAACAAGAGCAAAGTAGACTTCGAGTACTTACTGGTCGGCTGCCGCGGGTTCCAACGGCCTCCGGCCGAGCTTGAAGCCCGAGAGCCTCCTGCGGGGCTCAGCCTCGGGAGGTCCGGCAGCAGAGGAAGGTTCACCGGAAGGGCTGGAGCTGGCTTCGGGCAGCACCAGGGCCAGAGTAGACCCTTGGGAGATCAGCCCTGACCTGTCCTTCTTCGGGATTAAGGGCGGTTCCTCTCCCCCGCGCCTGGCGCCGGCCTCGTCGTTGTCCGGCATGGAGTGGAGGGCGCTGGACCTGCGCCAAGGGGAAGTCTCCCCCGTCCCCTCGATGGTCACCTCAGAGTCGCGCTCTTCCTCCTCCTCCTCATCTTCCTCCTCTCCCCCGTTGGAATCATCGGAGGACAAGTCCACCGTCGCCGTCACCGCCGGACCCTCAGGAGGCTCCGCTGGCACCAGACCATTCCCGTCAAAGTTGGGCATGGCGTCCAAAGCTCGCACCCAGTCATCGCGGAGGAACAAGGGGCCCGGAGCGCCCTTCGGGCTTGCCACGTCCTCTCCAACCAGGAAGCGGAGAGCTGCGGTCAGATCCTCGTCAGCCAGGGCCTCCGAGATCAGGCGGAGGACGGCGTCCGCATCCTCGAGTCTCCACAGCGGGCGCGAGTGCGCCTGAATTGGAGCCACCCGGTGCGCCAAGAACTCCCTCATGAGCGTGGCCCCGGTCAGCTTCGCCGCCTTCAAGTTGCCCGGCCTCGGGTCAGCGTTCATCTTCTCCAGCACCAGCTTCGCCCGCCAGTCGTCAAGCTTCGCACGAGACCATGCCTCGACGGTCTGGGGCAGCCCCGTGGGCAGCGCCAGCCGGGAATTGACGCATCCGGCATCCATCATGACCCACTTGCTCTGGAAGCCGTCGGCCCTCTTCCCGGCCTTTGAAATTGCGTTGGCTTTGGAGTATGCAACAAAGCTTGCGCACGCCGAGATATTGGCACCAGTGACTCGGAGGGAGAAGTGGCGCAGCAAGGCCACGGAGGGCATCACCCCGACGTGTGCCTCCCAGTAGTAGGCAAAGATCGACATGAGGAGAACAAAGTTGGGGTGGAGATGCAGAGCATGCAGCTTATACTGGCGGAGGACAGCAAAGAAGAACTCAGAGAAAGGAGGCACCAGGCCAGCAATGACGGCGCTCATGAAGAAGGGATAGAAGGTGCTCCCCTTGTCCTCCGGCTGGGCGGAGCCAGGCTGGAGCGCAGTCTCTCCATCTTGCTGCCTTGCGCCGCCGTCATCAGGCGCGTGAGGGCGAGATTCTTCTCCGTCATGTTCGGGGGATCCAGAGCCAGCGAGTACCAGGCCGATGGAGCCCCAGTCGCGGTCTTGCGGGGCGCCATTGCTCGCTGGAGGTGAAAGGTTGAGTCGGATCTAGAGATTTCAGAAGCAGGAAGGCAAGAGCAAGAAAGGGGATCTGAAGCAAGGCGAATGAGAGCAATCAAGGTAAGCCTAACCTGGACCAGCCTTTTGTTAGACGGGCAGTTGCCGAGGCAGCATGGGGAAGCGTAGACGCCCACGTCCAATGAACCACCACGCGACGCCCAAGGACGCAGGCTGTTGGGGCCCGCGGCGCTCCTGCGCTTGCCCCCTTTGCACCAAAGAGGAAACAAGGACTCTGCGCAGGACGTGCCCGCCTGGTGCCAGCCTGGCTTTGGTTGTCATGGCTTGCATCATGGGCACCTCATGAGGTACCCCGCCTTGATCTCTCCGCCTCCTCGCGAGCCAGCCTGACGAGGCTTTGCCCGAGGAAGCCTCCCGTCGTCCGCCCCGCGAGGCTTGGCCCCTCGCGAGGGTCTTGAGTACGCATTGAAGAAGATGGGCCATGTTGGGCCACTACCTAAGCAACGCCGCAGGCCGCAGGCAGGCAAGTCTGGGTACCCCCGTTCCCAGAACGCTGACAGTAGCCACCGGGCCCAAGGCGCGCCCGGACTTGGATTAGCAAAGAAGCGAAGGGCAAGTGCGAAGCGCCGTGGGCCCTAATGGCCTGCGGCCTTGGGCGTCGCGTGGCGGTTGATTGGACGTGGGCGTCCTTGTTCCCCCACCCCTCCTTATTTTGCGCCCAGCTAGGTGGACCCGCGGTTGCACACAGTCACCCCTCTTCTCGCCGCTCGCGCGCCTCCTGCTCTTCCTTCTCTCGAGCTCCAGCCTCCGCTTCCAATCCAATCTCAAATCCTCCCCCTTCCGGTCGCCATGGCGCTGATGAAGAAGGGGAAAGGGCATAAGCCTGTGCCCTCGCCCCGCCCGTTGCCATTGACGGCTCCTGCTGTTGATCGGTCGATCATACTCAACCTGGAAGGCTTGGACAAGGTCAGTTCTGCCCTTGCCACCATCTTCAACGAGTGTGGGAGGACGACGGTCTGGCCCGCGTCTCACTTCTCCATTGACATAATAGTCACCGAGGTCCGGTACTTCGCTGACGCCCTGTGGGCGGGATTGGTTCCCCCCTTTTCTGATTTCTTCAACGCCGTACTTTCCCATTACCAGAACCACATGATGCATTTGGGTCCCGAATCCATTACTCTTCTTGCCGTTTTCGCTTTTGTTTGCGAGGCGATGATGGGCATTCCTCCTTCAGCTGCCTTGTTGCACCACTTCTTCTCTTTGCGTCTCAGCGACCCCACCCAATGCTCGGGGTGCATGAGCTTCCTCACTGCAGCAGAAACAGCGACTTCGGGAATTGATTTCAGCCTTCCTCCGCCTGCGACTGGGTACGAGAGCAGCGGCTATACGTACATGTCGGAGTACCCAGCCCCTGCTCTCGGAGCCAACCTTGCCCACTATCCCCAATTCGGGCTGGGGCCAGGAGACGCTCACGAGCCCCCGGCTCGTATTCGTCTGGCATCGCTTTGCGAACTTGAGGGCACTCAGTGTGATGGCACCCAAGGTGGTGAAGGAGTTCCTCCTGTGCCGCATTGCCCCTCTCCAGTGCCATTCCCGCCGGATGTGGGCCTTCCGAGGGGCGTGAAGACCGCATGAGGCTCCAGGAGGAAGATCTGACGCCTGAAGTGCTGAGGAAGGTTCTCATGATTCTGACTGGGGACCCTTCTCCTGGCAGACTTCGGCAAGGGGGTGCCCTGCTGTACCTTTGCTCAAACAGGGCTGATTTTGTGAAGCAGATGCCCAGCTTCGACGAATGGGGGCTGTGCCCCGCAGGCCTCGTGGGACCTCGCGAGAACCCAGTTGTGGTGGTTGCCCTTCCGGTTGCCCGCGACGGTCCTTCTTCGAGTGCTGGAGCTGGGAGGCAAGGGCCGCCGGAGGCTGAGGGGGCCACCTTCGGGACGATGGCGCCATGCGTAACTCCTGAGGCGGCAGCCCCTAAGGCCTGCCCTGCGGCGACTGAAGGTGTTGAGCCGCGGCCTGCAGCTCCCGCGGCAGAGGCTCCTGAGGCCCCGGCCACCCTTCATGGTGCGGCATCTGGCGGCGCGCGCCAGGGCGATGCCCCCGACGCCGGTCACATTGCTGCTTCTTCCTCGTCGCACGCTGACCCTGCGCTGAGCTCCTGGGCCGCTTCCGCGTGGACTTCGAGGCTCTCTGAAAGAGAAGGGAGGCCTTGGGCGATGATTACCCTTGCCACCTATCGAAGCGCAGGAAGTACTTCACCACTGATGAGTAAGCCTTCCCCTTTATTAGTCCCTTACTCTTCTGCTGCTTCAGCTGATCATTGCCCTACAGGGACCTTCCTGCCGAGTTCATGGAGATGGCTGAGGAGCCATCCCTCTAGGCCTCGCCCTCTCCACCGTCCCCAAGCACCCCGAGCTCAAGCACTGCCCTTGTGGTGAGGCCGGTTGGAGAGGTGTTCCATCTTGTGATGTATCAAGATTCTGCGCGCCTCGCTACCATCCTTTGTGAGCCCTCCCAGGGTATAGCCAGCCTGCCCTGGGCTTTCGATTGGTCGTGGACGGCGACTGGCTAGGTCGGTCTTGCGTTCTTCCTTGGAGGACGAACCGGCTCTGGGCCAGGCTTCTGGCAAGGTGCGCCCAGTCATCACGAGGGCGCCAGCCCCCAGCCCCCTGCCCAGATGGGAAGTGCTAGTTCGTGGCCCTCCGCACGCGCCTGTGGCGGAGGATGACGCGGAAGACGTGCTCGAGCGCGCTCGGCAGCGCTGCGCCCTTCGCCAAGGGTTCCTCCGGAGGGCGGCTGACGCAGTGAGCCTGCTTGGTGTAGAGCTTACTGATGAGGACGCGTGCCTTGAGGCCGAGGGCCTGCGCCTAGCTGAGGAGAGGCGCAAGCTGAAGGTGGCCGTTGCCCTTGCGCGCCACCAGCGTGACCTTGACAATGAGAAAGTCGAGATGTCGCTGGCGGCTTCTCGGGAAGCCTGCTCCCGTGCCGTCGAGGAGGCTCAGGAGGCTAACCAGCGGCACAGGGCCGCAGAAGAGCGGGCGTGGGAGCTCCGGGCCTGGAGTAGCTCCCTGGAGCAACAGGTGGACTTGCATGAGGCGGCCCTTGTATCGATGAAGGGGGGCTCGATCGACCAGGCGGAGCATCAGAGACGTGAGGAGGCACTGACGCTGGAGGCCACCAAGCGCACCCTGGACTTCGAGCGATTGGAGATGAGGGAGAGCCTGGTGGCACAGGCGGAGGATGACGTTGCCACGAGGGAAGCTCGAGCCTCAGAAGAGGTTGATCGCCGGGTAGCGGCGGCCCGCTCGAACCTCGAGCGCGAGTTCGAGGAGAGGCTGGAGTTGATTAAGGTCGAAGCAGAGGGCAGGACCGCCGCCCTGAAGGCCAAGCTGGATGAAGTGATGCGCCGTGCGGACGCTGCCGGGGCTGCCCTTGGCGCGGCACAGGTGGAACTGGCTTCCTCCCGCGCCGAGGTGCTTATTCTCCATCAAAGGGTGGCGCGGCTGAGGCCGTCGTGCCGCGGAGCGAGGACGAGATACGCGAGCGGCAAACCTTGGAGCACATGCATGGCCCCATGCTCCGCGCGCTCCGGGAAAGAGCTAACACGGCCTTGGGCAACATCTACGAGGCAGCCGTTGGGGAGCCTCATGTGGTTAACTATGCTGGTAATCTTTAGTTCTTCACCGACATGGTGACGCAGCTAGAGACTCGGCCGGGCAGAACCGACAGGTTGGTGGAGGAGAGGAGCCGTGCCCTGCTTGGGCGTGCTTTTTCTCGCGTCTTCAGTCATCTTCAAAACATGGACCCCCATTTCGACTTCGATGCCGCCATCGCACCGGTGCCCCTGGCAATCCGGGGCGACCTGGCACATTGGATGGAAGACAACGTGGACGCCCTTGTTAGGGCCTTCACCACCGATAACGATGGTGTGGTCGTAGCTGCCGATGAAGGCGGAGTGGTGAATGGCCCAGGTGCTGATGACGGTGGCGTAGAAGGCGACGGCGAGGCCAGCGATGCCAGTGGTGACTCCGGAGGTGCCCCTGAGGATGCATTGGGGGATTTATCCGATTGACCGCATGCTGTTCCTATTTTTTACCCTACGTGGAGAGAGTTCGGGCTTGGCCCTGAGGGTTGTAACAGCATTTTGGGAGGGGGAGCCCCTCGTGTAAAAACTTGCAGTTAGCGTATTTGTAGATATGATATCACCCGTATGCCTGCGCCAAGCAGCTGGTCTTGTGACGAGTCGACTTGCTTGTTTACCTTTGACCCGCGTGGGCCCAAGCTAGCCTGCGGAGGGCCGTGGTGTCCTGAGTGCCTCCTGAACGACCCTATTGAACCTACAATGCGAACCTCCTGAGAGGGCGTGGTGATGGCAGTCTGGGCTGCATGCATGCTGGGCATGGCCCGGCTCGCGAGGGGCTCACGAGGGGAGGCAGCTGAGGCTAGATGGACGCAAAGCGATAACGAGAACGCGAGAGATTGCTCGAACGAGACTAAACACCCATTCCCCGAACACATGCAAGTCTCAGGCTCAAATCCAACTTAAATCCAAACATGGAAAAAACGACAACCAAAGGAAAGGCAAAAAAGCACAAAGGCCGCGTCCGACACCTAGTCTAGTCTTTGACGTCTTCTCACCAGCGCGGAGCTAAGTGCTGCCACTTGGCATGGGCGGGAGCCCCCGAGGCCCGAGGGCGGCTCTCCGGAGACTCCAGGGCATGTACAGCCCCACTCATTATTACGTGAGAGTGTCACGGGGCGGCGAGCTTCACAGGCACTGGGCCTTCTTCACAGGTACCGGCCTTGCTTCATATCGCCAGACGAGGGCCCCGCCTTGCACCACACTCTATTGCCATCGATGACGGCCGGAGACCGAGGACGCCACCGATGAGATAGAACGGTCACCAGCGGTTCCCCCGACGACCACGGGTCCTCTGCCGGGGGTAGGCCCTGAGGCACCTCCCCGGCAGAGGGCCTACCTCCTGAGGACGCCTTGCTTCGAGCGTCGCGGGGGCGAGGCCGGATCTCGGCCCCCCTCCTGTAGCCCCCAGTGCCCTCCTCCTGAGGGGTAGGAAGCTGCTGGATTGGGGCGGCCATCCGCCGCGACGACCTGTGCCTCCTGCGATCCATGGCTAGCGTATGCCTATTCCTGAGGGATTAGCGGTACCCGATAGTCGCTGCCTCCAGCGCGGTCGACGAGGCCTTCCCTGGGCTCCTGAAAGAGTTCAGCTTCGGGTGTCTCTTCCCCCAACCTGGGCAAAGGAACGAGCCATGGTCTTCCTCCTGTGCATGTCCTTGATCCACCATGTGGGGCACATACGCTTTCGGGGCCGCCGCCCCAAATGCCTCGCCGTAGTGCCCCGTGTGCCATGCAGTCCCGTTCGAGGTGCCCACCTGGGAGTGGTAGCATGGCGGCCCACCCGGACCGTGGGCTGCAGTGGATCCCCCTTCGCTGGTCGGAGGCGGAGGCGACACTACCGGCAGCCAGGCGCCGACGGCCAGGTTGGCATTGGAGTGGCCGTGGAATCCGCTCGGAGCTGTGTGGGCGCGCGTGGGGCCTCCGTGCGGTCCGCCTTGGGCCTGAGGCGGTGGCTGGGCGCCAAAGGGGTGAGCCCCGGACGCAGCGGAGCCCAGGAGCTCCGCCACCCGCTCCAGTAGCACGTCACGGCCGCCCTCCAGCAGCCTGCATCGCAGTAGCTCTTGGGCCACCGTGAGCGCGGCCCTTGAGTTTGCCTTCTCCCGCCGGGTGTACCGCGCCGTGGCCGTGGCATGGCTTGAGGCCCTTGCTGCCGACCGCACCTGCCGCGGCGTGAGAGTTTGCGCCGCCTGGCCGCGTCGCCCGTGGACCGCAGCACCTGCGGACTGCGGGCGGCCTGGGGCACAAGGTTGAGGTCGCCCTAGGCAAGCAGCTCTGCGCGGTCGGGCCAGGCTGCCCAGGGATCGGGATTGCCCATTGGGTCGCCGGACATGACGAGGGTGATGCGACGGGTGGCGAAACACGAGGCGACGGAAGGCGGATTCCGGCGCACCCCTACCTGGCGCGCCAAATGTCGGATTTCGGGTTTCGGCGGACCCTCTAGGTTCGAACTCTGGGGTGCACGCGGAGATCACACCTCCTGCGTACCCACGTCTCATCGCCTCGCAAGGATCTAAAACTACACGAAGAACAACGCAAGGGACACGAGATTTATACTGGTTTAGGCCACCATTGTGGTGTAATACCCTACTCCAGTTTGTGGTTTTTGGATTGCCTCAGGGGCTGATGATGAACAGTACCAGGAAGAATAGCCTCGCGAGGGTCTGTTCTTGGCTAGTGCGATGAACTGCTAGGGGAGTTCAGTCGCCTCTCTCCCTCTCTAACTAGATGCCTCTACCCCGTGGGTGGCTAGTCCTATTTATAGGCGGAGGCCCTGGGCCTCTCCCCAAATATAGAGCGGGAAGGGCGCCAACAATTGGCCATTTTGAAGGGGAACATCTAGTACACTTATCCTGACTAAAGTTGGTCCTCACCTGCCAAAGACCCTGACGATGACGCCGGCTTGGGCTCCATGATGACCTCCATCCTGCCGTCCTGCTGGTCTTGGTCTTGTTGCACCGAAATGGTTGCCTTTGCTTGATTCTCTCAACTGCGCTTTCCCCCTTTGCACCAAAGAGGAAACAAGGACTCTACGCAGGCCGGCGCCCGCCTGGCTTTGGTCGTCATGGCTTGCGTCATGGGCACCTCGTGAGGTACCCTGCCTTGATCGCTCCACCTCCTTGCGAGCCAGCCTGACGAGGCTGTGCCCGAGGAAGCCTCCTATCGTCCGCCCCGCGAGGCTTGGCCCCTCGTGAGGGTCTTGAGTACGCGTTGATGAAGATGGGCCATGCTGGGCCACTCCCTGAGCCACGTCGCAGGTCGCAGGCAGGCAAGTCTGGGTACCCCCGTTCCCAGAACACCGACAATAATGTCGGCTTGGCCCTTGAATCGGCCATCGGCGGGCATTTTTAAGCCCTTAAGGTATCTTAGCTCCATGACTGTGTCTGTTCTTTCAATGTTTCATTCAAGGAGGTTGGGTTCTTTATCCTGCATCAATGGAGTTTTGTTTGTCCCCAATTCAAGTACTTCTTCCATCTCTGGGGCCATGGCGGCCTAGATCGTGAAAAGGAGTTTCGGGTTTGGCAAAAGGAATGTTAGGGGAGTGCACATTGGTTAGTCCATTCAAACACAGAGCTGCTCTAGGGCTTTCTACTTTGCAAAAATAACCACCAAAGCCAGCCATTAAATCTTCCACTTCACACAAATCCAGGAAGAAGCTATGTTTTGCCACGTTCCTTAACTATGATGCTTGTACGGGTTATCATTTCAATGCCTCTTCTGAGGACATCCGCACCGTTTCTGAGGCTGGTTATGATCTTGATTCTCATGAGAGCTACACGGCCTCATCGCCGGTGTCGCTGACTCCGACGATGATTTCTGCTCCGACAATTTAGTTTGGATCTTTTCCTCCATCTCCAGAGAGATCGTTTTCGGCAAGTGGCAACCTCGGATCTTCCGGTGGTTTCAAATCATTTGTTGGGCCTGTTTTTCTGGAAATCCCCTCCTTGCCATCTAAGGCCTGCCCAAGCCCACCACCTCGCCAGTTGGGCTCTGCAATGCAGCCCATTGAGCTATCTGACGATGAGGGGGACAGTCCTACGCTTCCTTCTACTAAGGATATTATCGAGGATCTAAAAAGTTTGATAATTTAATTGAGCATTGGGCTGCATGTTTTTGGGATTGCCAAAATTGTTTGGGGATGGGCCACGAGTCAGAGACGTGTACACATAGGGTGAGATGCCGTAATTGTTTTCATCTGGCCCACATTAAGAAGAGTTGTATTGGCCAGCCTCCCGTCTAGTCAGTATGGGTGCCGAAAGTCCCATCACCTGCCTTTGGAATACGCGCCAAACCGGAGTCCTCCCCTGCCTCTCCAGCTTCTAATACGCAGGCCACCAAGAAACCCCAATCTCCTTCTCAGATCAATCCAGCGCCGCCACCCCGGCTGTATCCAGCAAGCCCTACTCCTCCCCCAACTTCGGGTTCTACTTCAGCTTCACCACCATCATGCTCTGCTGCTACTCCCTCAGTGGCAGCCTACACCATTGACCCGCATCGGTTCCTACCTGTGGGATACGACATCGTCAATGGAGGCACTGATAGATTGCCCCAGACCTTCTACACGCTGGCAATACCGCCTCCCCGCCGTCATGAGCAGTTTATGGTGGCCATCATCGAGCCCATCCCACCAGCTCATCTCGTGGGCATCCGTCGCGAGCAGGTTCTTTAGTTATTTGGTTCAGACCTTGCATGTTCCTACGATTTCTGCTCAAACTTGGTTTCAAGGCATTGGTCTCTTTGAGATGGAGGATCCAGTGGTCCGGGATCATTTACACAGCACCCCCTTCCCTCTAGGTCTAGATGAGGATGGGAATGGTTTCTTTGTTAGATTCATCCCCCACAATGAGGGTGAAGGATTTTGTGCTATCCATGGTCACCGCACTGGTTGGTTGATGTTTATTGGCGTGCCATTGGATTATCGCAACACGTAGTTTTTAGCTGATGTAGTAGGGGCCTTTGGATAGTTTCACTATTGGAATAGCATTGATCGCCGCAGGGTCCATTCTCTAGTTCGTGCTTCTTTTCCTGATAATGCTCTGGTTCCACGTAGTGTGCTGTTCAGAGAGTTTGCAAACTGGGGAGGATCAGTTGTTTCATGGACTGTTGGTTGTTATATTCTCATCGCTGAGTTTGCTGAAGCCATGATCCCTACAGACGAAGATCCAATGCCTTTGGATGGCAACGCACACCATATTCCTAGCGTTAATGCACCGCAGCCATTTTGGGCTATGCCCCCGTACCCCGCTTTGGGTTGGAATGCAGTGCCCCAGGATCATAATCCGCATAATGGTGCCCACGGCAATGCTTAGGGCAATGACATGCAATAAGGAGATGGATGGAATCAATGGAATGATAAGGCTCATCAGCCTAAGCATCAGGAGGAGCCAGCCGCACAAGTCCAAGACCAGAACTCCATGGTACTCAACCCTTCTTTTCATTCTAGCAGGGCATGGATTTGGATCATGAGGTCAATCAACCAATGATGCATAATGAAATGGTTGCTCCTTTGGACCCGATTCAGCTAGGCATTGTCGAAGTTGTTTATGGCCCATGCTACCTCAAGAGATGATCTTGGAAAGATCTTTCAGAACAATGATGCTTGAGTTTCTTATGTCTTGCATCCCTACATCTGTCACCACATCAGTTCTTCAGCCATCTGTTGTGCCACTTCGGTTTTGGCCCTATAAATATGAGGCTCAGTTCATTGCTCTGCTCTATGGACCTCTTGGAGTAAAGCATTATGTTCAAAAGTATTCTATTGTGATTGAGGAACTGCCAGCAGAGGAAAATCAGATCCCAGGCGAGGAAGATCTTCAATCCTCCATGATGCCAGATGATGACAGTAAACAAGTATCTGACCTTGGGGAGCTATAGTCTTTTGAATTCACCTCCACACCTTCCCCTGTGCTAGGGAAGCGTACTCGAGGATGTGTTCGATCTAAGGCTCTGTTGGTGGTGCCTACACCTGACTTCAGCACCACACGGGTGACTCGCAGCAGTGCAAATGCAAATGGCTTCAAGCCGGTGTCTTCAGTACATGTCAAACCCCCCCCCCCCTTCGTCGCCCGTGAGCAAAGAAGATCAAGTTGGTTGACCAGGTGGAGCCACAATCAGATGCTACTACAGAGCTGCAAGTTCCCCCTCCAACGCCTCTTCATGTCATGCATGAACTGGGCGCCACGTTGGGCATTGCACCTGAGAAGTTGATGGTGGAGAAGCTTACGGTCTCTCCCAAGCAAGCTGCTAACGATGACCCTACTAAATGAAGATTCTGTTTATGTTTAGTTTCTCGTGCCTGTGTTGCGCTTTTGTCATCGGCTGCTACTTTATCGTGTCATGTCTTTTAGCTTCTGAACCTTGATTTGTCTGGTTACTGTTTGCTGTGAACCTTCATGTGTTTTGCTGTCTGAACTGTTATGCGGTTTGGCTTTACTTTCTCCTTGCACTCATTTCTTATGAATAGTTCTTCCTTTCATAACTGGAATGTGTTATGTTGGAACATGCGGGGGCTCAATTCTGAAGCAATGCAGCGTGATCTTAGAGGTAAAATTGAGGAGATTCAGTGCTCTATTCTTTGTCTTCAGGAAACTAAATGCCCTGATTTTGATATTCGAGCGATTTGCAAATTTTGTCCTAGATGGTTCGACAATTTTGCTTTTGCTCCTTCTATTGGTGCATCCGGGGGTATTTTGGTTATCTAAAATTCTTCCATCTTCAAGGGCTAGTTAATTCAGATTCAAAGTTTTGGTGTGGTTATATCCTTCACCTCAATTCACAATGGGGAGCAGTGGACTCTGGTTTCTGTCTATGGGCCATGTGAGGGTCAACTCAGGCATGATTTTGTGCATTGGCTATATCACTTAAATACCCCCCTCGACGAACATTGGCTCTTCCTAGGCGATTTTAATTTCTTTCGTTCTCTAGATAACAGAAATTTACCAGGAGGGGATATCAATGATATGTTTTTGTTTAATGAGATAATTGGTCATCTTGGTTTTTTGAAACTTCCTTTGAAGTGAAGATGTTTCAGTTGGTTGAATATGCAGGACAATCCATTGTTGGAATAGTTAGATTGGTTCTTCACAACACCTGATTGGATCTCTTTCTACCCAAATACAGTGGTTATTCCTCTTGCCAAAACATCATCGGATCACGTGCCTTTTGTGGTCAAAATTGATACAACCATACCTGCAGCAAGAGTGTTTCACTTTGGGAATTTTAGGGGGGATATGCCTGGTTTATTTGATTGTGTCAGACTGTCTTGGGAAGCACCGGTGTTTAATAATCTTTGTGCAACGACTGTGATATCAAAGAAGTTTAAACGCCTACGGCTGGATCTTAAGAGATGGAGCAAACAACTATCTTATATCAAGATGCTCATAATGGAATGCTGCAAGGTCATCCTCCTATTTGGCTAGCTTGACGAGCTGAGGCCACTCACCACGCCTGATTTTAACTTCAGGAACATTTTCAAGCTTCACCATGAAGATCTTCTTAGAATACATTACATTTACTTGAAGAAAAGATGTACGATTCGGTATATCAAGGTGGGGGAAGAAAATTCTAAATTTTTCCATGCGATGGCATCTGAGAGGATGAGAAAGAATTCTATATCTAGCCTCACAGTTGAGGGGAGTGATCCTATGTCTGATCACCAGCAAATGGCGGGAATCTTATTGCCATCTTTCAAAAGTAGAATGGGCCAAGCCCAAGGTATCACGATGGGCTTTGATCTGCAGCTTTTAATACAACAGGTCTCGGGCATTGATGAGTTGTCTACGTCTTTCTCCTCTGAGGAAATAAGTAGGATTTTGAGAGAACTACCTATTGATCGAGCACATGGGTTTAATGGAATGTTTGCTAAGCGTTGCTAACCCATCATCGAATTAGACTTTTTGAGACTAATCAAGGATTTCTATGAAGGCAGAATCTCTTTGGAGAATATCAATGGATCTCTCATAACTCGCATTCCCAAAATGCTATGGCCTGTTGGCCCCAATGACTTTAGACCCATCATGTTGAAAAATACTTGTCTTAAATTCCTAACCAAGCTTCTGGCTAATCATTTGCAAGGGGTAATCCGCAAATGCATACACAAAAACTAGTATGGGTTCCTCAAGAGCCGTTCCATCCAAGATTGTTTGGCATGGACTTTTGAATATATTCACTAGCGTAAGCAGTCCAAGCGACCTATTGTCATTCTCAAGCTTAACTTTGCCAAGACTTTTGACACTGCTGAACATGCTGTTATACTGGAAATGTTGAGGTGCAAAGGGTTTGATGATAGATGGATCTCATGGATACAGGAAATACTCTCTTCGGGCAGCTCTTCTATTTTGTTAAATGGTGTTCCTGAAAAGAAGTTTAAATGCAAGTGTGGTGTCGGACAAGGGGATCCTCTGTCATCCCTCCTCTTTGTTTTGGCAGTTGATCTCCTTTAATCTATGGTCAATAATATGTTAGCTCCAGGAGTACTCACACTCCCCATCCCATCCCATGACCCAGACATTCCTATCATCCAGTACGCTGATGATACTGTTGTCATCCTACCTGCCATTGAGGAGCAATTAGTGGCTATGAATAATATGTTGATCACCTTCCAAGAATCAACTCGTATAAAAGTGAATTTTGGGAAGTCATCTTTGATCCCTCTGAATATGGATGACAGTATGGCTGCAACGATGGCTGCAATCCTTGGTTGCAAAATTGGTACCACTCCTTTCACTTACCTTGGATTGCCAATGGGCACCACTCGGCCTAGAATCATAGATCTCATGCCTTTGGTTGATCATGTGGAAAGAAGACTCTCTTATAGCTCCTACATGATCAACCAGGGTTCCAGACTTCAGCTGCTTACTTCAGTCTTGACCTCGATGCCCATCTACTACATGTGCACTCTGAGCATTCCTCCTGGAATCATCAAGCAACTTGACAACATTTTAGGCAGTGTTTATGGAGAGGGAACAGTGACACTCCCAAGCAATCCCTTGCTGCATGGGACATGGTTTGCACACCCAAGGATAAAGAAGGGCTTGGAATACTCAATCTCAACATACAGAAGCAGCGTCTCCTCATTAAACATCTACACCACTTTTATAATAAGTGGACATTCCTTGGGTTCATTGACATGGACTTCATATTATGATGGGATGGTTCCTCAAGCTACAATTCTAACAGGGTCTTTCTGGTGGAGAGATATTTTCAAACTCTCTGATTCGTATTGAGCAATTGCTTCAGCTCATGTTAATATGGGTGGCTCGGTGCTCTTTTGGTTAGATGTTTGGCATATTGGTGGCTCCACTGTGCCATTATACAGACAGATGCCAAGGCTTTTCTCCTTTGTCAAGGATGATAAATCTTCAATAAGGGATATTTTAAACTCCACAGACCTATTCCATTTGGTCTACCTACCAATTTCTCAAGAAGCTGCTGAAGAGCTTAGAGTTTTGGAGGAATGGATCCTCAACCTCCAAAGAGACCCCTTCTAGCTGATATTTGGTCTTGGGTTGGTAAATTAGGCTCTTACCCTACAAAGAGTTTCTACAACATCATGCACACCCACATGCACACTATATTCCCGGCAAGTGGCTATGGCAAAGCAAGTGCACCATGAAAATGAAGGTCTTTGGTTGGCTATTATTTTATGACCGACTAAACACCAAAGACATGCTGGTCAGGCGACACTGGAGGTTGCCCAAGGATGATAATTTGCGTGTCATTTGTGCTGCACAGGTTTATGAAGATAGGCTTCACCTTTTCTTTAGCTCAAATTTCAGTTTCAGAGTCTGGAATTAGCTGGGGATTGACTGGACAAGTGGCAATGATATTCAACAATGTATCTCACAGGCAAGGAACTCCTTTAGGCATCCTTTCTTCTTTGAGGTGATGCTCATAGCTGCTTGGAACATCTGGATCTTGCGCAACGGAAGAACTTTTAGAGGGGAAAGAGCATCCTTTGCTTTTCGGAAATGTAATTGTGTACATGATGTAACTCTTTTGTCTCATAGATTAGCTTCTCCCACAAGAGATAAGCTCCTGGCTTGGGTTAATTCTTTAATCTAGATAATAGGTAAGTATAGTTAAGTAGTCCCCTAGTTTAGATGTAATTTCTGTAATTTTGGAATAAAGGTTGTGGGGATTTTCCTCACAGTAGTTAGTTTTAAAAAAAACAAAATTCGGAGCATGCTTCAAATACAATGACCGTAAGTCTCAACAACAAAATATGGAGGAGTACGGTGAGCTAGAGACCCTATAATCACGAGAAGAATGTATAGGGTAACTTTAATGCGCATATTCTGAAGTCTAGTGAATGTATTGTGCTTTCTCTTGAAATACAATGACCATCACGAGTGAATGTGCCCGAGGCGTACTTTTAGAGGACCGAGAGATAGTTTGTGTGCGTATGTGAAAGTGGTGTAGAGAGAGGGGGGGGTGTGCGGTGGAGAGAGAAATATGCCCTACGTTTGTCTTTATCGTGACTAATTTTATAGGGCAAAAATATAAACATTCACAATATGGAACAAATATCATTGGATGTACCATGCAATTAACTTTCATGTATAAATCTGTACTATTGTATATGTTTATTTTCTTAGTGGTAGATGGTGTGTGAGGTGTGGTGGGCACATCATTTCTAGGTGTGGTGGGTTGAGGTGAGGACTCATAGGTCGGTTCCATCCTGTGCACATAGGTAGGATCGAGACACGTTATATGAAGACCCATGAAGGACTTTACATACAAGAAGAAGATACCAGAGTCATGGAGGACTCTATCTCCAGTGATTATAAGCCGACTATGATTTGTATCGCTAGGCCCCGATTATGTTATACAAGCCCTGGGGCTAATTCGTCAATAGTATACACACACATAATACATTGGTATTCACGTGTACTTTGTACACACCCAACACAAATATACACTACCAGGGGTAGGGTATTTCCTCGAACGCAAGGTCCTGGACTTGGGTTAAAGTTTACCTCTTATTACCATCTAGCCTAACAGTCAGGGATATCCTACCGAATGATCTGATAGAATCATATCCGCCAACTAGTAAGAGAGGGGGAAATGTGTGCGAGAGAGGCCTAAAGAGAGTGTGCTTGCGGGAAACACATAGGCAGATATATGTCTTGAGAGAGGGCTAGCACAGACCGTGCGTTCATATGCATGTGATAGAAATAGTGTTTCCGACTGAGATTAGTGAAAAGAGTCGTAGATGGTAGTACGAGAGAGGGAGATATATAGAGAGTGTGTGTGCGTGAGACACCCTAGGGGAGAGAGTGTGAGCATGTGTGAGAGAGAAATGTTGATGTATATAAAGTGTGTGCGCTGATGCATTAGATAGAAAGATAGCGCGTGTGTGAGGAGAGGACGAGGTAGAGTGCATCTACAACGAATAAAAGACGGTCTGTGCATTAAATTAAAATATAAATTGTATTAAAAACTGGATGGGATCATGAATTTTGAAATTTGAGTATGAACAAACATTGGTCTATCAAACACCCATACTCTATTGAACTCGAGCATGTGTATGGGTTTATTTCACATTATTGATCCATAGAGTGAGAGTGGTTTCAAATCCAGACAACGCATGGCTTTTGCAATTCATATATAAACATGAGTGCACTCTGTGTTGTCAGTGTCAAGCACTTTATACATTTGTCATACACATGGATACAATCCAAATTGTTAGCTACAAACTAGAAACATGTTGAATTCAACATAAAAGTGGTTTTGAAGATTCGAATTCATAGGAAGAGCATTCAACTATTTGAATTCGAGATAATGGCAAGGGGACATCAATCATTATTGCGTGTTTGAACATGCTATATATTCGTACGCATGTCTAACTTTTTTTGTAACCAAGGAGATTATATTTGCAACCATGCATGAATTGAGCTAAGCTGCAAAAAAAAAATATACTTGTGTACAAAGTAGATTCAAATTTACCCCCTCCATTCCAAAATAATCGTATTTTCGGAATTTCAAAAGTTAATATTTTTAAAGTTTGACAACTCCTAATAGTTCAATTCAAGAGAATTGTAAACGTTAATGCTTCTGCTCCCAAATATTGAACAAGCACCAAATAAGCCTCTCGTCGTCCGAAACCATGCGAGACCAATGTTTGGTGGTAGGAAATTACTATCCTCACTCTAACCCGTGTGGCCTATTGGCCCGACGTTTAATGGTCTAAATCGGGGTAGGTTTGTAACCTCACCAAGGCGCCGGTCAATTGCCTCTGAAACACATTCATACACCGTGGGCACCTAACACCCATGTGCTCGGCCGAAATCGCTTCCGACCAGTATTTGGGACACCTGAGATTACCATCCTACCCCGACCCACAATATGTCTGAAATTTTAGATGGGGCCAAAGTTTGTAACTTTCCCCAAATTTCAAACAAGCGCGTCCCAAACCAAAACATTCATACTCCATGGGCACCAAAACACCCTCTCCACCAGCCGCAAAACCCCTACAACCTTCATTCTCCACCCCATCGCGCCCAATCCACCATCGCCCTCCTCCATCATGCCAGAGCCGGTACCCCACGTTGTCATCAACTGCAACCACAACCGCAACACCCTCAAGGACTTTGTAGCTGAAGCCGAGGCAGATCTACCTCCACGACGCCAATGTGCAACTTACCCGAACCATTTCGACCACGCTGTCCTGTGCCTCACCGCAGTCGCTCCATTGTCGCAATTTTCCACTGCACCGGAGTTGTTCCCGCTACACCGTCATTCATCGCCTCAGATATGCTTCCATGCCGCCGACAGACGGCCACCACACCACACTCAACAACTTGGCCATGAGTTCGTTCAAGGCTCAACCATCCTCCACAACATCTTGTTTCCAGCAAACCACAAGAAGATCGTCGAACAAATAAAAGGAGGAAACATCACTGCCAGCCAAAAGTGGTACTCATCTTCCCTTATTCGTGCAAATCTTACTCCTCTGCTCACACAGTATTCATCCCACAAAAGAAACTAGTCGACCGCTTCTTACTGCACCTTCTTTGTGACACTAAATGTCCCAAGTAACTCACCATGCACAAGATTTCCCCCCATTTATTACTATTTCATCTTAGCTAGAGGTTCGTTCCCGCCTGGATTTCAATTGTCAGTTGAATCCCAATTAAAAGAAGCAGCACCCGCTGACGTGCGTAGAGCACCTAGTGCGCCTGTTCATCGGGGAAGCGGCACATCAGTGTCTATCTTAGGGGCATGGGGCGCAGGAGCTTCTTGCGCCCGATCTAGCGGTCGGTGGGGCTTAAAGGGATGGACGGCGGCGTTGCCAAGCATGGCGGTCGGGTCAGGTCGAGGGGAGGGCGGAGGCAGGGGACTAGGCTGGTGGTCCCTGGCGGTTCAAGGAAGATCATCAACACTGACTAGCTGAGGTAGATGAAGGCCATCTTCCCGTTCTTTGTACATCCGATGGTGCAGAAAAATTGGACTGGCCTATTTGTTTTCAGTCGACTATTATTTTCATAGGACCACACTTGGTGCTTTGCCTGAGGATTACCTTCACTTCCAAACCATCCATGTGCTCATATTCAAAATCATAGAATCTAATTTCATATACCATGCATTTATAGAGCTATCATGTGTGTGCCTTCATTTATTTTTGACCAACCTACTATCTACTACATTTACAGTGTACTACTTGTGCACACACTTCACCCATACTCACACTATTGTTTTTTATGCATGGGTATCTGAGACTCTCACGCATTGTTGTCAAATTCACAAAAGAAAAGATAGAAGTCGCTCTGATCTAATTCGTTGATAAGCTTGAAGCGTTTCAGCGCTCTAAAGGGTGTAGTTTCAGCAGATGGACACATTAAACGTAGCTCTGGAGTTTACAATCTCAATCTCTATATACAACTATCCCAGGTGCTTGCGTTAACTTCGTGGTGTCATCTGTGGTTGCATGTTGCATATGGTTTCTAGCTTGTAATGCTTCCAATTTGGTTAAATTACATCTGCTTCCTTTACACATTATATCTTTGATAATGACATGCCTTCCTGTTTTTGGTACATACTACATTTTTCTATTAACCATATTCTTACATCAAACTAATGCTCTCATCTATCCCTCATCAATCACTTATGATGTGAGGGTCATGCTAGTGGGTTACTGTGAGACGCACTACTCTTTTAAAGAGTGCAGTGTCATCCTCCCCACATGATTCTCAAGAAACAGCAAGGCTAGATGAAGATAGTCAACGTAGCTCTCTAGTTGATAACCACAATTCCCCTACACCATCATCACAGGTGCTTGCTCTAGCTTGGCAGTGGGATATGTGGTTGCATGTTGCATATGGTGTCTACCTTGTATTGCTTCTAATTAGGATAAATTACATCTCCTTAGTTAACACATTGTACCTGTGAAGATGACATGCCTTCCTGTTTTTGGTACATAATACGTCTTTCTATTAACCATGATCTTACATCAAACTACTTTTCTTGTGTATACCGCATCAATCACTTTTGATGAGACACCTTTCACTTCACAGTGTGATATTGGTTGCATCTTGCATATCATTTCAAGCATGTACTTCCTCTAATTTGTTGAAATGCCACTTATGATGCGACACTTTTAACTTGGTAGAGTGATTTTGGTAGGATATTTCATATCGTCTCTAGCTTGCATTGTTTCTAATTTGTTGAAATGTCTTCTGCTTAGCGTTTTTTGTACATATTCCATCCTCCTATAATGTGGTTGCCTTACATAAAAGTAGTGTTCATTATATCATGCATCAAACGTATTTGGAAGAGCGAAATTTCATTCCTTTTTCTTGTGCGTTTAACTTGACATCGAAAAATCTAAAAGGATGAATGAACTGGATGATGGTGGTCCTCTAGAGCAACAGAAAAAGATGATCTCTATAGATTCTCCTGCTACTCCTACTGCAGTACAAGTTCCAAATCTCATCTCCCCTACTCCACAACCCCAGGTGCTTTGCTCTAACATGGCAGTACAATATCTAGATGCATATTGCATATGGTGCCTAGCTTATATTGCTTCTAATTTATTAAATTGCATCTACTTAGCTTACACATTGTACATGTGAATATGACACGCCTTCCTGTTTTTGGTACATACTACATCTACTTATCACACCATGTTGTTACATCAAACTATTGTTCTTGTGTATCCTGTATCTATCACTTATAATGAGATAGTCACGCCGTGGGTTAGCATTAGATGCACTACTCTTGTAAAGAGTGCAATTAAATCCTTCCCATATGATTCTCAAGAAACAACAAGTCTAGATGAAGATATTCAACGTAGCTCTGTAGTTGAGGATCACATTTCCTATACACCATTGTCGTAGGTGCTTGCTCTAACTTGGCAGTGTGATATGTGGTTGCATGTTGCATACGGTATCTAGATTGTATTGCTTCTAACTAGGGTAAATTGCATCTGCTTAGTTTACACATTTTACCTATGAATATGACATGCCTTCCTATTTTGGGTACATACTACACCTATCTATTAACCATGTTCTCACATGAAACTACCGGTCTTGTGTATCCTGCACCAATCACTTATGATGAGACACCTTTATTCGTTGCATATTGCATATGATTTTTAGCCTATTGCTATGTATTGCTTCTAATTTGGTTAAATACCCTTATGATGGCCGCCCTTTTTATTTGGGAGAGTTATATTTGTTTCATCTTTCATATGGTGTCTAGCTTGCATTGCTTCTAGTTAGTTGAAATGTCTTCTACTTAGTTTACATTATACACATCATAGGTGTCAATATGTCATGTTGTCTTGTTTTTCATACATATTCCATCCTCCTATCATGCGGTTGCCCTACATCAAAGTTTGTTCTTCAGTATCACGCATCAATGAGTTCTGAATAGCAAATTTTATTCCTTTTTCCTGTGGGTCTGACTTGACAAGGAAAAATAAGAAAATAGGAAGGAAAGAGTAAGGAAGGGGATGATGGTGGTCCTCTGCAGCAACTTAAATGGAGCATCTCTACAGATTCTCCTTGTACTGTTGGTGCATTGCAAGTTCCAAGTCTCAGCTCACCTACTCCACCATCCCATGTGCTTGCTCTAACTTGGCAGTGTGATATGTGGTTGCATGTTGCATATGGTGTATAGCTTGTATTGCATCTAATTAGTGTAAATTTGCATTTTCTTATCTTAGACATTATACGTGTGAATATGACACTGATGTCTACTATGCAACTTCTTCTTGTAGACTCGTGTTGGGCCTCCAAGCATACAGTTTTGTAGGACAATAGAAAATTTCCCTCAAGTGGATGACCTAAGGTTTATCAATCCGTGGGAGGCATAGGATGAAGATGGTCTCTCTCAATTAACCCTGCAACCAAATAACAAAAAGACTCTTGTGTCCCCAACACACCCAATACAATGGTAAATTGTATAGGTGCACTAGTTCGGCAAGAGATGGAGATACAAGTGCAATATGGATGGTAGATATATGTTTTTGTAATCTGAAAATATAAAAACATCAAGGTAGCAAGTAACAAAAGTGAGCGACAACGGTATTGCAATGCTTGGAAACAAGGCCTAGGGTTCATACTTTCACTAGTGCAAGTTCTCTCAACAACGATAGCATAATTGGATCATATAACAATCTCTCAAGGTGCAACAAAGAGTCACTAATAGAGGAGAAAAAACGAAGAGATTATTGTAGGGTATGAAACCACTTCAAAGTTATTCTTTCTGATTGATCTGTTGGGCTATTCCTATAACTGTCACAAATAGCCCTAGAGATCATACTAAAATAACACCTTAAGACACACAGCAACCAAAACCCTAATGTCACCTAAATACTCCAATGTCACCACAAGTATCCAGGGGTTTGTTTATATGATATGCATCACACAATCTCAGATTCATCTATTCAAACCAACACAAAGAACTTGAAAGAGTGCCCCAAAGTTTCTACTGGAGAGTCAAGACAAAAACGTGTGCCAACCCTTATGTAAGTTCACAAGGTCACAAAACCCGCAAGTTGATCACCAAACCAAACATCAAGTGGATCACGTGAATGTCCCATTGTCACCATAGATAAACCAGATGCAAGACATACATCAAGTGTTCTCAAATCCTTAAAGACTTAGTCCAATAAGATAACTTCAAAGGAAAAACTCAATCCATTACAAGAAGGTAGAGTGGGAGAAATATCATATGAACCAACTATAATAGCAAAGCTTGCGGTACATCAAGATCGTGCCAAATCAAGAGCACGAGAGAGAGAGAGAGGGAGAGGGAGAGAAAGAGAGAGAGGGAGAGAGAGAGATTAAACACATAGCTACTCGTGCATACCCTCAAACCCACGGATGAACTACTCCCTCCTCATCATGGAGAGCGCTGGGATGATGAAGATGGCCAGCAGTGATGGATTACCCCTCCAGCAGGGTGCCGAAACAGGGTCCCGAGAGGTTTTTTGTGGCTGCATAGGCTTGTGGCGGTGGAACTCCTCATCTAGGTTTATTTCTGGGGGTTTCTATATTTATAGGAATTTTTGGCGTCGAGAACAAGTCAGGGGGGGGGGTCAACGAGGAGCCCAGAAGACCGGAAGACGCGCCCTAGCGGGGCGCGCCTTCCACCCTTGTGGAGGCCTCGTGGCTCTTCTGGCCCAACTCTTTTGCTTCGGGGGCTTCTTCTGGTCCATAAAAAATCACCGTAAATTTCCAGGTCATTTGGACTCCGTTTGGTATCCTTTTCCGTAAAACTCAAAAACAAGGAAAAAAACATAAACTGGCACTCGGCTCTAGGTTAATAGGTTAGTCCCAAAAATAATATAAAATAGCATATAAATGCATATAAAACATCCAAGATAGATAATATAATAGCATGGAATAATAAAAAATTATAGATATGTTGGAGATGTATCAGACACCCCTTCCTGTTTTTGGTACATACTATATATGCTTATCACTCCATTTTCTTAGATCAAACTATTGTTCTTGTGTATCCTGCATCAGTCACTTATGATGAGACATATTTAAGTTGGCAGTGCGATATTGGTTGTGTCTTGCATATGATTTTAAGCATGTATTGCATCTAATTTGTTGAATGCCACCTATGACGAGATAGTTTTAACTTGGCACAGTGATATTGGTTCCATCTTCCCTATGGTGTCTAGCTTGTTGTGCTTCTCATTTGTTGAAGTGCCACATGCTTAGTTTCCACATCATAGGTGTCAATATGTCATGACATCCAGTTTTTCATGCATATTCCATCCTCTTATCATGAGTTTGCCTTTTATTAGAGTGGTGCTCGTCAGTTTCATGCATGAATTAGTTCTAAAGAGCATATTTTATTCCTTTTTCTTATTAGTTTGACTTCACAATGCAAAATCAATAAAAGCAGGATGAAATTAGTAAGGCATTGGATAATGGTTGTCCTTCCGAGCAACTGAAATGGTGGGTCTCTATAGATTCTACTCCGCCATCGTCCCAACAAGATTCGTAAGATAACGCAAGGCTAGACAGTCAACGTAGCTATGTAGATGATGATCACATCTCCCCTACTCCATCATCACATGTATTTGCTCTAACATGGCACTATTGTATGTGGTTGCATGTTGCTTATGATGTCTATCTTGTATTGCTTCAAAATTTGTTGTATTGCATCTGCTTACATTACACATTATACCTGTGAATATGACACATGTTCCTATTTCTAGAACATACTATATCTGATCACACCATGTTCTTAAATCAGATTATTGTTCTTGCCTATCCCGCATAAATAACTTATGATGAGACCTGATTAAGTTGGCACTGTGATATTGGTTGCATCTTGCATGTGATTTCTAACATATACTGCTTATAATTTGTTGAAACACCAGGCAGTTTTAACTGGGCAGAGTGATATTGGTTGCATCTTTCATATGGTGTCTAGCTTGCAGTGCTTCTAATTTGTTGAAATGTCTTCTGCTTAGTTACCACATCATAGGTGTGAATATGTCATGTCATCCTGTTTTTCGTATATTCCATCTTCGTATCATGTATTTGCCTTTCATTAGAGTAGTATTCATTAGTATCATGCATGAATGAGTTCGGAAGAGAGAATTTTATTCCTTTTTCTTATCGATTTGACTTAGTAAGGCAGTGGATGATGGTGGTCATTCCGAGCAACTGAAATAGAGGGTCTCTCTAGATTCTACTCTGCCATCCTCCCAACAAGATTTGCAAGACAACGCAAGGCTAGACAGTCAATGTAGCTGTGTAGATGATGAGCACATCTCCCCTACTCCTCCATCATAGGTGCTTGCTCTAACTTAGCACTGTTATATGTGGTTGCATTTTTCGTATGATGTCTAGTTTGTATTGCTTCTAATTTTTTTGAATTGCATCTGCTTAGCTTACACATTATACCTGTGAATATGCCTCGTGTTCATGTTTCTGGAACATAATAAATCTGTCTATCACACCATGTTATTACATCAAAGTACTGTTGTGTATCCTGCCACAATCACTTACAATAAGACACATTTAACTTGGTACTGTGATACGTTGCATCTTGCATTGTCTTGTAGCTTGTATTGCTTCTAATTTGTTGAAATGACACTTATCATGAGACACTTTTTACCTGGTTGAGTGATATTGGTTGCATGTTCATATGGTGCCTAGCTTTCATTTCTTCTAGTTTTGTTGAAATGCCTTCTTCTTACTATTTTTCATACATATTCCATCCTCCTACCATAGATGTGGATATGCAATGTTGTCCTTTTTCATATATATTCATCCTCCTATCATGCTGTTGCCTTACATCAAAGTAGTGTTCGTTTGTATTATGCATCAACGAGTTATGCAGAACTAATTTTATTCTTTTTCTTGTGGTTTTGACTTCACAAGGCAATATCAAAAAAGAGGAAGGAAAAGAGTAAGTTAGGGGATGTTGGCAGTCCTCTAGACCGATGCAAACAGAGGCTCTCTAGATTTTCCACTGTTACTGCTACTGCAATTAAAGTTCCAATTCTATATGAGGAGTTCATTACCCCTAATTCACCATCGCAGGTGTTTGCTCTAAGTTGACACTGTGATAATTGGTTGCATGTTGCATATGGTGTCTATCTTGTATTTTTTTCCAATTTGATTAAATTGCACCTGCTGACTTTATACGTTATACATCTGCAAATGACATGCATTTCTGTTTCTAGAATACACTGCATCTATCTATCACATCATGTTCTTACATCAAAGTACTATTGTTATGTATCCTGTATCAATCACTTATGATGGGATGCCTTTAACTTGGTAGTGTGATATTGGTTGCATCCTGCATTGCTATCTAGCATCTTGCATTGATATCTAGCTTGTACTGCTTCTAATTTTTTGAAATGCCACGTATGACAAGACACTTTTAACTTGGCACAGTGATATTGGTTGCATCTTTCATATGGTGTCTAGAATGCATGCTTCTAATTCTTGAAAATCCTTCTGCTTAGTTTAAACATCATAGGTGTGAATATGTCATGTTGTCCTATTTTCCATACATATTCCATCCTCCTCATATGGTTGTCTTACATCAAAGTATTTCTCTTCTGTATCGTGCATCCATGAGTTCTGAAGAGCAAATTTTATTCTTTTGTGTTGCGGGTACATCTTGATATGGCCAAGTGAAAAAGAGCAAAGAAAAGAATATAGTAGGGGGTGGTGTTACTCGTAGGGTGAAACGTAAAAGGAGCTTCCCTCAAGATTCTGCTGGTAGAAGGTCCATGTCCATCGGCTAAATCTACAAACACAGTATCCCCTGCTCCACCAGCTGTAGCACCTTCTTCAACTGGATCGACATCTCAACAAGTTACACGTTTGAATGCTCCACAAGTAGCATGTTCCCAAGATGCCTTCACACCTAACACTACTTCTGAAGCAATGCTAACAATACAGGACTTGGCAAGATCAGATGAACCTCATGAGAATCAACAAAGACAGTACCTGACCAAGTCAAGTTGCAGTTGCATGCTCCTTTATATGTACTCTCATAGTTTGACGTGCACTAACACTTTCCATATTCATTATTGAACTAGCACCATGGCGCAAGAGAAAACAGATATCAGGGATAATGCTTGACAGCTTAACAAAATCAAAAGGAGGAAGAATGGAGATCCATTTTGAGGCAGGTTTAAAAAGGCCACGTGATGCTACCAAGACAGCCAAGTTAGTGTTAGAGGTAGCCGTTGCCATTAGGTGTCATGCACGTATCCTCCCAACATGGATCCAGTACAGGAATGACAAAGACGATGCCCATTTTAACACCTTTCTTGACCATTTATCCGTAAGTAATGTTTTTTTGACCATGAAGACTGCAGGGCTTACACCCCACATCATTTTATTAATAAAGAACAGGAAGCAATTACAAAGTTCCCCAAGAGGGGGAACAAAACAAAAGAAAGAGTAATAGGAAAGACTAAAAAGAAAACAACTCTAAGAAAGAAAGAAAGCTATAAAACTAAGAAAGAAAAAGATGTTACAATTGGAGTGAAACTTCAAGGAGGCAGAAAATCAATCCATTTTAGTAGATCATCCTTGTATCTGGCCTTGATCCTGTGGGAAAGTAGAGAGATATCATGAATGAACCCACTTCTCCATTGCCTAAAATTTGGATGGACGTGTCTAAAAGCCTTGTCATTGCGTACTTTCCAGATCTTCCACCAGGCAAGAAAAACCACCTCTACAAAAAATGGTTTATCAAATTCCTTCCTTGCATGTAAGGTAATATGCACCGTATCATTGCTATTCAACCAGGGTATCTGCAGGAAGTTCCAAATCCTCATACTGAAATTGCACTGGAAGAATAGATGATTCCTATCTTCCAGTACTCCAGTGGGGCAGAGGACACAACCAGGTCCATCATTAATTTTCCACTGTCTTCGCTGAATCATATCCTTGGTGTTTACTCTATCCATAATAACCAACCATGCAAACATTTTAACTGGCATTGTACAACAGCTTTTCCAAACCCAGCTCAGTATTGGATTGGCAATGACAGGCTGGTGTACAAACTCATAGAATTTCTTTGCAGAATACTCACCCTTTTTCCCATGTCTCCAAGTCCACGTATCATCACAAGCATCATCCAATTGTCTACCAGACAACATAGAAGTAAGCTGATTGAACTCCCTATAAGCCAGTTCAGACAAAGGCAAAGTGAACATTTGTTGCAAATTTCCTGCCAGTAGAACTTCCTTAACAGAAAGGTTCTTCTGAAGGCAAAAAGTATGAAGTCGTGGAAATCTTTCCTGCAGAGGGATACAGGAATATCCAATCTCCCAATGATCAGACCAAAAAAGCACATAATCTCCTTTGCCAACAGTTACAGATGTTACAGCTCGATATTTGTCCATTAACTTACAAATGTCTCTCCACCAAAAAGAGCCACATAATGTGGTGTTGTATGGAACTCTTTGATAGTAGTAAGAATCCCACACCAGGCTGACCCATGGCACATCAGCTTTGTTATAGAATTTATTCAGGTACTTGAGCAACAAAGCATCATTTTGCAATCCCAAATTCAGAATTCCAAGTCCCCCCTTCTTCTTGGGTCTGCAGACAAGGGGCCAAGCAGCCAAAGAATGACCCTTTGCCTGACCACATTTCCTCCATAGGCACTGCCTTTGAATCCTTTCTAACTGGTTTAGAATGCCCTTTGGTAAAGATAGGCTGCAAAGAAAGAATATGTGCAAAGAAGATATCACTGAATTTACCAACTGTAGTCTGCTACCTTGAGGCAGAAACCAGGAACTAGCAGTTAGCCTTCTTTCCATGCAATCCACCAAAGGGAGCAAGTCAACAATTTTTGGCCTAGTGGTTCCAACAGGCAGTCCCAAATAAGTGAAAGGCATAGAGCCTAACTGGCAGACAAAAAAAGCAGCAAGTGCAGAAGCAACTGAGGTTTCAACATTGATTGGGTACATTGAAGATTTATGAAAGTTGATTTGCAGTCGAGTTGCTAGTGAAAAGGAATTGAACACTGTTTTAAGAGCCTCCAACTGAGCTAGGTCAGCATTTGCAAACAGCAAGGTGTCATCAGCATACTGAACCACAGGATAAAAAGGATCATGTGTTGGCAAAGGTAAATCCAGCTGTCCCCTAAGCAACAAATCATTGATCATTGTTTGCAAAAGATCAGCTGCAATAACAAAAAGCAGAGGAGAGATAGGGTCTCCCTGCTTAACACCACATTTGCACTTGAAGTGACTTCCAGGCACACCATTTAACAGGATTGAGGATGTTGAAGAAGTTAACAATTGTTGAATCCAAGTGATCCATTTGCTATCAAACCCCTTTTCCACAAGAATTCTCAAGATTACCTCATGCTGAATTGTGTCAAAAGCTTTTTCAAAATCAAGCTTAAGCAAAAGAATTGGCTTCCTTGACTGATTGCATTGATGAATATATTCAAACGTGCATGCAATACAATCTTGAATTGTCCTTGATTTAATGAAGCCATATTGATTCTTATGCACACATTTGGTGATTTCCTCCAGAAACCTATTGGCAGCCAGCTTTGTCAGAAACTTTAGTCCTACACTTGTCAAAGAGATTGGCCTAAAATCTCCCACACCCTTAGGTGATTGCTTCTTTGGGACTAAAGTTATAAAAGCTTCATTGAGATTTTCCAAAATTACAGTTCCAACATGAAACTCATTGACCAACTGAACAAAGTCAGAAGAGATAATTGGCTAGCATCTCTTCATAAACATACCATTAAAACCATCTGGTCCAGGTGCTTTATCAACTGGCATTTCTTTTATGACCTTTTCAATCTCATTCGGATTAAAAGGTTTTGTGAGCACCTCAAGACCTTGAATTCTTGGAATCAAGGAAAGGATGTCATTTCCCAGGACAATAGGTTTGATGGTTCCCATTCTTCCTTTGAAAGTTACCAAGAATTCCTTAGCAATCTCCCCACGATCTGAAGATACTGTCCCATCAGACAAATGCAGGCTAGCAATAGAATTTTTTCTATATCTCTCTGTTGCCATGGCCTGGAAGAATTTTGAATTCTCTTCTCCCACCTTAATATATCCGATAGTACACCTTTTTCTCCAGTATAAAAACTGCAAATGCAAAAGGTGCTCATGATGCAACTTTCATAATTTCCTGAAGTTGTTCTCTGGTATGGACAGCAGCCTCCAATCCTCTAAATCATCCAGCCATAGAATTACCCAATTGCACTTTTCAATTAAAGATTTAATGTGTGAAATCCCCTTCTTCCATTTCTTTAAAGCAAACCTCAATGATTTCAATTTGTCCATAATAACTACAGATATATGGTGTTTATGCGAGGGCTTGCTCCAGACCTCCCTCACACAATCCATGAAACCAGGCTGATGCACCCAATAGTTTTCAAACCTGAAAATATGGGCTTTAGGAATTGAGGTGCTGATAGAGATAACACATGGAACAGGATCAGACGCTGTTCTCGCAAGAGGAGCCACTTGTGTCATGGGATAATGATTTATCCAGCTAGCAGAAGTAAAAAACTAGTCGAGTTACTCCAAAAGAGGGAAATCCTGCATGTTAGACCAGGTGAATCTTCTACCTTTTAGTGGAAGTTCAAGCAGTCCTAAATGACCAATGATCTCGTTAAAGATAAAAATATCATTAACGTCCCCTCCTGGTAAATTTCTATTTTCCATGGATCTGATGAAATTGAAGTCTCCCACTACCAACCATTTTTGTTCAGGTTGCACTTGCAGATTATACAACCAGTTGACAAAATCATCCCTCATCTCACCCTGACAGGGCCCATACACATTAACTAAGAACCATTGCTCGTTATTATACCAACAGGCTTAACTTACATTAACACACCCTTAAAGATATCAAAACGCCAAACTGTCAGAATCCCACCTGAGGCCCCTCTCTTCATCACAATTTGAAATATTGTCTTGCTCTGTCCCATAATTTCTAGCTTCCTCCTAATGAGACTCCCATTCTTTTTTCAACAGACGAGGTTCAAGTTGGATACGAAAGATGATGCAACTAAACAAGCATGCACTCATCTGCAACAGTATCGGTATCACCTTAGAAAACTAACTTTGAAGGCAAGGCTAACAATGAAATTGCCCAAATATCTCCAGTGGAATATATTATGGATGAAGACTGGACAACCCTTGTTAAACACTGGTTTGATCTAAAGTATCAGGTAGGTTATATGTATGTGATCAGACCATATATTGAACTCATATTTACGTATGTGCCTTACAATCTTATCTTCTTCTAGGCTAACTGTTTGAAGAAAAGGACCGACCACTCTAAAGTGAAATTCCAATAGATAATAGGATCAAAAGCCCGTGCGGACCAAAAGAACCTAAACAAAATGCAGTGCAAATCTTCAACGATTGTCACACCAGCAAGATGAAGGGCACGAGTACACCAGTTCAAGCCGCTGTTGTAAGTCCTTAATCCTCATGCCTTTCAACTGCTTGTTACTGTGCGTGTTCATTTAACTGCTTGGTTTGCAACCAATTTTACTTACTATGTTCACTTTTATACACATTTTTCTTAACGTATCATTTCACCTTACAAGATTTAAAAGTGAGGAAGGATATTCTTTTGGTCTTGATCAGTAATCTAGTTGTGATGTTCACGTGCCCACACAATGATACAATAGCCTGTTTGTTTGATATCTATTTGCCCGTGATATGAATGATGCCATACTATGTTTATCCTACTTTAAACCATGTCTCTTTATCCTTAGATGTCAATAAATGTGAGCAAATAGACAAATAAATAGGCATGCTACATGGACATATGTTCCGAAAGTGATTTTATTATGTAGTTAGCACTAAAATACATGCTAATGTATTACAATAGTTCACCAAAATAAGTTATGTATAAACGTGAAATCTATTTTGTTTGTTTTTGTCTCATTAGTAACTTATCTGGTACACTAATCTACAAATTCAAACTTTCAGCAAGCTATGGAACAAATGATTGAACAACCACAACCACCTAAATGTGACAAGGTTACCACAGGCACAATGTCACCTCTTGCTGTGGTGCGTCGGTATCTCTCCACTAACAGTGCAAAGAGCACCTTCCTGCGTATGGGTTGGTTGTCAAATCTTCTGGCTAGACAGAGTGATATATCTATGCTCCAGACTATCATGGAGGTTGTTTCTGACTATCAACTCCAGTCCAATCCCTAATGGAGGTCATTTCTAAAACAAGAATAGTGGTTGAAAAATGTCGTCAAGATATGAATGGTATTGAAAGCAGACTATCATACATTTGCTTCTTTTGTTCAAGAGCAATGGTGGAAAAGGGGGAAGGTTGTACTGCTCCATCCAATTCTACAGCCTGAAATATTAGCACTTAGGTCAAATGATCTATGCTTCTATACATCTGATAGTGCATTTATCTGCAAGGACTCTAAACTTTTATGCCAACATGCCTTTTGTTGTATGCTGTAATTTATTTTGTTGTGATACAATATTTATCGTGCTACCAAAGGCTGTAGAAATTATGACGCAATTTTTGTATAGTGTAGGTTTATCTTAGTAATGTATTTGGCATCATCGATCTCCTTTCAGCCGAAAGCATTGTAGGAGCCCATCGGGCCAACATTCCTCCGTCCCACAATCCCAATTCGGCTAAAAACGACTATGGGCCATAATCGGCATGTAGCCAACAAAAAATATATGGGCCTAAGTCAGCATAAGCTTTCTAATTTTTGATAGGCCCATGGACATAGTGGACCGTAAACAGGCCTAAACATAATTTGGGCCCTTAGTAACAACAGGCTGTTAACATGTGTAAATATCTCATGGGACTAATGTGGCCCATAAATAAAAGGGCCTTTAATAGGTCGAAAGTTAGATTGGGCCCTAATTGGGATAAAATATACCCATGGCTTTTAGGAGGCCGAACGACAATTGGGACTGAAATGTGCCAAATAACCCACTGGTCATTAGTAGGTCAAAATGTATCTTAGCTTATGGCAGCCCATTTACAATGCGGATCTTTAACAAGCCGAAAGTCTGACGGGTCGTAATTGCGCCAACCTACTACACGGACCTTTACCAAACCAGAAGTGCAGGCAGGCTTCATTTAGGTCTTTGATATGCCCAATGTACCGTTGGGCCATATATGGCCTATGGATTTCATCCGGCATTAATAGACGAAAAACAAAATAGGACGGAACTGGTCCAAATCCATAGTAGGTCGCCGACAGGCCGAATGTCAGACTTGGCCAAAAATGGCCCAATTCCTTCGCAGTCTTTTATGGGCCAAAAGTTTTATCGGGCAATCAATGAGCCCAAATGTAGCATGACCTTTAACAGGCCAGAAACACACCAGATCATAATTCGACCCAAATACTTAGCGGACTGTTAACGGGCCAGAAGTGACCATGGGCCACAATGATGAGAAATCTAGAACGGGACGTTGACGGGCCGATTTGACACTATTCCTATAGGCCTTAACTATGAATGGGTCGTCTGGAAGCAGACCGTTAATGGGCCAACTCACTAATTTTGATTGTATCGGCCTTTTTAACCTAAGCGGGCCACAGGTGGGTTGTGCCACATGTCAACCTATCATAGGCGCCTCCTATCCATTCGACGGTTGACATATGTTGGGGAAAATATACAAGGGTACATGTTTTCTCCTGACTCGTGCACGGACGAACGAAGATCAGATCAAGGTGGACGAAAGACCAAGAGATTCAAAACATCAACCAGCATGTCGAAAGGATCCAAGGCCAAGTCAGAGGAGCCATGTATTATCGAGAGATAAGCCTCCCTTGCTGGGTAGGCGAGCCTGGCAAGGGGCGAGGCCACCCCATAAGAAGATGACCAAGGCGTCCCAACAGGGCCTACCGGGACTAGCGGAGACCAGATTACTTCACCGACTACTCCATCTCGACCCACGTCATCCATCAGTGCGATGTCAAGCCGTGGGATGATTAAGTGGCAACCATTCGCCACATGGTGGCCAGTTCCTACCAAGGAAACCCATAGATGACATACGTCCAGTGACGTGTCGAATGAGCGGGCGTGGAGTTGGCGGAATAGCCCGGCAAGCCTTGTCGGGCAAACAACAACGTGACACTAAGCAGTGCACTAAATGCGAACTGTCAGCCTGCAGAGTTAGGTATGATAGCACTATTTGCTATCATATCAATGTCTAATGACTAATTTGCCATCATGGTGACCCCTTAACGTATAAAAGGAGGGAGGCCCAAGGCAACCGTAGAAGGGGTTCGCGAGGTTGGAAAGCTAGGCCACTCGCACCTCCCATACGCGTCTAGTCATTGCCGCCCCGAGCAACCCTTGCCGGGCAAGTGTACTACGCTCCACCACCACCTTTCCACCATAAATCCACCAAAATAGGAGTAAGGTTTTACGCCTCATGGTGGCCCGAACCTGGGTAAAACCGCCTGTGTGATCTCTCTCGTGCTACCCCACATTGGTATGCTCTTTGTGCAACATGACTCCCCTTGCCGAACCAGCAAGGGGCGATACTGGTCCCATAGGTCGCCGTGGTTTCCCACGACATCTTTGGCGCACCAGGTAGGGGGATTGCTTGCATGAACCTGAAGACGTAAGTAGCGTGTCATCTTCATCACCATCTGCATCCTCGGCGATGCCATCGACCATGGTGCCTGCGGAGATGCAGAAGCAGAGCGGAGCCCCTCCCACACCATGTTGCTGGTCTCCTTGCCTTGCCGCGGTCACGTCTGCGACAAAGGTCCCCGCTGATGGCAAGAGAGCATTCCAGCGGCCCGGACGATGCATCCATCGTTCGGGCGCTGCTCAGGGAAAAGACATAGAGCCTGCGGGCATGAGCCTCCTATTCCCCGACCCTTCCCTTTGTCAGCATTCGGATCGCTTTAGCCCGGGCGACGTCGGCTTCGACGACTACCATTCGACGCTCGGTCCAGAATTTGCCCTACTTAGGGCAATCCTGAGCGAAACGTTGGTATGAGTCAGTCGATTGACGCCACGACAAGTGTATACCGGCAAGGCTGCCTACTTCAGCACGGCCCGCTCACTAGCGGCCGCTGTACTGACCCAAAAGAAGAAGAGAAAAAGGGAGGAAGGCCAAATAGGCTCGGCACTATGCCCTGTGTCCACCATCCAAGCGAAATGTGTATCGGCTCCTACCGGATACGAAGAAACCACCTGATTGGCTCTTGCTTTGCCGGACACCGCAAACGCACTCAGCATGCCTGACTAAGCATAAGAGAGGGAAGCACAAAACGAAAGCTAAGTTCAAGTTACCATTTCTTGATTGATGCTTTAGAATTCTTTGCAGTCGTTTATCCCTTAACCCTAGCTAGTGTTTGTATCTTGAAATTCCTCATGTGATGGAACCTCGGCTAGCTTCTTTGGTTGCTCCATCATCCTATCCAGAGCCATGCTTGAAGGACGAGAGGCTGCGCCGAGAACTACCTAGGAAAAACCTACCGGGGCGAATCCATGCTAAGATGACTGTGAAGGGCCAGACACTTACGACAATCGCGACAATATGATACCCGCAGGCATCCAAAACATACATGGAAATAGATCATACGAACGTAAGCATGTGGGGCACAAAGGGATAAACGTGCAACTAAGATTCAACCCAGAATCTTAGTTTCACACAAATGTTAGAGATAGGATGACTAAACACAAAATATGCGACATGTTTCATTACAGGGCAACAGCAGCCCAATACTTGGCTTGGCGACCAGGCAGAGCGGTTCAGACCCAGAGGACCATGTCGGCCTGTGGTGCAGCCTTATCCTTGCCAGCTTCGATGTTGGTGCCTGCCGGGGGCTTTAGATCAAGATCTTGGTGGCGGCTGGCGATGTTTCTCAAGACCATGAAGAGGGCATTGCGAGCCAGCTTTCAGGACTCGGTCACGAAGCGCTGGGCCCTCCCCGCTTCATGCAGCCCCAGCTTCTTAATAAGCTCATCAAAGAAGACCCCCAATTTGGCTCTTGGAATGTCGTGCTGGCCGAGCGAGAAACCCGGGCCATCCATGCCCATCTCCGCAGCCCGAGCGCCCAGGCGCTCAGCTATGTCGATCAGGCTCTTGGCCCAGAGGTTTCTCAGGTCGATCTAATTCTTCAGCTTGTGCTCAGCATCCGGCTGGAGACGATTGGCGTTGTCCAAATCCCTGGTCAACAACTGTTGGCGGGACTCAAATGACTACACCGAGCTCTCCAATGTGTCGATTATCACCTTCAGATCTGAGATTTTGCAGTCAGCAGCTTCAAGGCTCTGAATCTTGGAAGAAAGTTGTGACCACGCATCAGTTAAGAGGGTCTTCGCCTTCCGTGCTTCCTCCTTGATGACGTCCAACTCCTTGGCACTCCTGGCGAGATCTTCCACCCGCTGAGACACCTTCCAGCCAAGATCAGTCTTGGCAGCAGATACAGCAACCAGATCATCAGCGAGCTTCTTCAGTCGAGCAGCAGAATCAACGGCAACAGCATTCAGAGCTTCTTCATGCTTATCCTCCATGTCCTTGGTGCGCTGACAGACAAGAGCCTCCAATTCATCATCCTTGGCGCGAAGAATAGCCTCAAGCTTCTCCTCCCGAGGAGAAATCTCTCGCTCTCTGGCATCCAGGGAAGCCTTGTTGTCCGCCAGGCGCGCCTCGTGAGACATGACTCCCTCTCGCGTCACCTGGAGCATCGCTTGCTGCTTGAGGAGTAACTTGAAGTGCTCATCGTGCCACTCGTGCAGCTCCAGGCCCTTATCCTTCAGCTTCTGGTCATCTTGTCAACGGATTCACGCCGTTCCTTGAGCTCCACCCATTTCTGACTGTGCCGGGCCTGCATCTCCTTTACGCCCGCCACCATGGATTCCATGAAAGACAAGTCCATTGCAACAGCGATCGAGTCATCGGCCTCCCCGACTTATTGATAAAGCGGAGCCATGATGCGTTGAAGCTCTTCGGCAGGCTCGGCGTCCATCATCGAGGACTGGCTGGGGGCTTCAGATATGGGTGGCGCCAGCACCATGGCCAGCGTGCTCGAGGAGGACGGCAGAATCTTGATGACGGACTTAGCAGCGGGGAGTGGGCCCATGGTCTGGAGAGGAATCTTCACCTCTACGGCCTCTCCCTCTACCAGGATGATCTCCGGAGGATGCTCCATCACCATCAGGGACCCCTATGTGTCCCAGGCAACTAAACCCCCCCCCTCCACGGCAGCCTTGCCTATGCCGACCGCCACCTCCAACGGCTCCAGCTCTATGGCTTGGCGGTCTGTGGAAAAAGGGGGACAGGAGACAACGAGAAAACAGATATTAAAAAAATGAAGAAAAAGAGTTAAAAGAAGCGAGGAAGGAGCAAGTATGGTACCTGGAGAAGTCAGCAGGATGGGAACCTCAGTCTCCCCGACAACAGCTGGTGCTAGGCACCGAGCTTCACCCTCTGCCATGGCAGTCCCGGTAGCCTCCAGCGCAGCTTGGCCCGCCAAGGGTTCCACGCAGCTATCTCCAGCTCGAGTGGCGGGGGAGGTGCGCCCCTCAGGGAGGGGCTCACCCCGCATCGCCTCGCCTCCTCCACCTGGAGGGACAGGAAGACTATCTTCATCATCTCCGGCAGGCGGCACCAAGTTCTTGCTCCCAAAACGAGGGCTGGACTAGGGGCTCGGCACGGGATCCTCTACCTCGCTGCGCACCAAGGCCGAGCTCTCTGTGCCTCCCGACTACCCGAGATGCCGGAGCTTCCTCCGGGATTGATGGATAAGGGTATCGGTCTCCTCCTGCACCTCCCTGCCGGCAACGACAATGAGGTCAGTCGGCATAAATAGCTGAATATGCACGAGCTATTCACAAAAGAAATTCCTCCTTTCTCTTCCGCGATGAGCATGGAGTCCAAGTCGAACTCCACGGGAGGCGAGGGCTCCCTCCTCCTCTTCAGGGGTGCAGGAACAGAGCTCTCCGGCAGCAGCGGCGCCCGGTGCAGGGCCGTAGAGTCAGATGAAGTCGAGTCCTGCGGAGAACTTGAGCTTGAGCTGGAGTTGAGGTCGTCCTCAATCACCTCTCGCCGGGTGGAAGGAGCCTTGATCTTGGAGAGGCGATGAGATCGGCGGCATGCCGCCTCGGCCTTAGAGGCCTTGGTAGTTGTCTTCTTCACCTTCTCGGTGGCTGGGCTGGCGGTGGCGTACTTGCGGGTACGCTACTCAAGGTCCGGCTCAGGGGCTTGCGGCCCGGCCGCAAGCCACTCCTCTGGCTCCACCACCTTGCAAACCTCCTCCTCCTCCTTCTAGAGCTCCTTTGCTGCCGTCACTAGAGCATCTAGCCTAGCAAAGTTACCTCCGGCGGACTCTTCCCCGGCAGCTTCTTCTGCGACTTGTGCCCCGCCGCTGCCTTGGGAAGAACTTGGGTCCCCAGTTTTCCCCATGCACTTCACGGCCTTTTCGGCCTTCAGAATCTCCATGAGGTACGCCGCCTTGGCCTCCTCGACCTTCCTCAGAATATATGGCACTTCCGCAGGAGAAGTGAGCTTATACATCCTAGTTTCGACCTTGGTAGCCACCTCCACTAGGGTGCTCGACCACTCGAGCTCGTTATCCAGTGTGTGCATCTTCCAAGTGCTCGTCACCCCTTCAGCATTTTAGTCCGGCATCCACGACAATAGCTGGTCCCGGCCAGAGTTGATGTTAAGGGGGATGATGGTTGCTGGGAGTTTGAACATGTCGAAGCGGCCGAACAGTTGGTCGCACAACCAAGCGTGGCCATACACCGACAGGTTGTTGGCCAACCCATGGAGCAACCTCATCTTGTCTGCCGCGTGGCCATACAACCATGCAGGTCTATCCCTTTCCTGCAACGGCGAGATGCGGCGGAGAAGAAAATCCGTCCCCACGTGCTCAATGGTTAGCCCGGCAGCCCTCAAACGGGTGATCCTATTGATTGCCGGGCGCGGTCTGTGTTCAGTGAGGCCCTTGGTGCTCTAATCCCTGCCGCGCTCGACACTTTCCTTCCGAACCTCACAAAAATTAGGAGCATCCTTGTCTTGAATCCAGCACCAATCGCCTCTCCACTCGTACCACCTTTACCATTGATACCCGGGGAGGTAATCACAAACCTTCCTTGCCACGCGCGGCATCCAGCTAATAATCCCGGAGCGGTAGGCTTTGCTCTCCACTCGCGGGACAAAATAATGCTGAAACAGATCCACATTGGGCTTGACTCCAACGAAGTTCTTGCACAAATGGGCAAACATGGCCATGGTCGACATTGCGTTTGGCATGAAATCAAGGAGGTGGAACCCATAGGTTTTCATGATCTCCTAAAAGAATCCGGAGAAAGGACGACAAAGACCACAGATGAAATAGGCACAGAAGAAATGATAAGAATCTTGTGGAACCTCCTTCCCCGGCATGATGACCACCGGCGCCCCGTGCCCCTTCTCGACACGCCTCCCCCACAGATATCCATACCTCGCTTGGAGGACTGGGCTGCTCAGATTCGACATAGTGAAGATGACGTCTTTGCTCTGCCTCTTGCTCAACTCCCATTGTATGCGTCAGTGCTATAGAAACGGTTTTAAACCCCTTTCCACGACGGCATTTGGATCCACCGCCAAGTGAGTGTGGGCGATAGGGGCACCTTCCCACATGACCCAGAAACCATCGGGGACATGCCCTCCTGGCACAAAAGCTTGGCAAAATGAGTTCGTGTGCGACCGGCGAGCGAGCAAATACGGTTATACGTATAGTAGTGCTCAAAAAATTGTACAAGCGAAATCGTTTCCGGTCATAAGTATATCCCACACAGTCAGCCCCCACTAAATGTTTCTATTCGTATGTACATTCACACAGTCCAACCAAGGAATACTTTTTCGTTAGTATGTACAACTAACACAGTTAATCCAAGAAGTACCAAACGTTTGCGATGCACACAACATCACAAACAGTCAATAATTTCGAAGCGTGTGTGATAAGGTGACTATCGCAAACATTTAATAAGAAAGAACTGTGTGTGATGTTGTTGTTAATCACACACGTTTTTTCTTGTCTGATCGTGTGTGGAGTGGAGATTGATCACACACGTTTTTTCCTGGCTGATCGTGTGTGCGGTGGAGATTGATCACACACGTAGTGGATCCTAGAAACGTGTCTGATCTCCACGTCTATCGCAGATGTTTCACTTTTGCAAACTGTGTGCAGTGTAATCCCTAATTTAAAAATCACCTTTCGAATTTGAAAGTAGGCAATCACTTATTCATATCCAACCAGGTTTATTACAAATATAGGTTCAACCACGAATGCATAATTCGATGCACAGGTACATATACTGAAGAACTACAGAAGCACCAAGTAAACAATGATGAAGCACAGTTGTACTAAAGACTGTAAAGAGAGAGGTGAAAGACATTCTGGTTTCTGGAGAAGCTGAAGTGTAATGCCCATATTGTGCCCTCCTCCATGCATAATGCGTGCACCACCCTAGGCCAACCCCTTGTGATGGTTACCCGTCCATCATTCACTGTCTACATTACGACTTCTCGATGCTCATTGCAGTCTGGATGAAATACTTTAACCTTCATTGTGTGTCCACCAATCATGTACTTTGCGAGGTAATCTTGAGTGAACTACTTCGGGATCCACTGCGAACGAAAAAGATTCATACATTGTTGTCTAACAACTCATTATGGGCTGTAAAATGAGATGGCTGCAGAGTTTGTAGTTACCATCCTACAGCTCACCGTTGTGTTGGATAGAGCATAAAAAAATAATTTGCTTGCCACCATTCGTATCTTTTTGCTAATAATCCTTATCACTTTCCTCACTTGATGCTTGTTCATGTATATCTCATTACCCCATACGCAAAAAGGATCGATGCGTGGATCCTTGCCAAGGGCATATGTACCTACAAGCAACAAGTCAATATTAGAAGCTAACAAGTGTCCGGGCCTGGATCTATATGCACTACATTATGGAACGATGGGGGAGTACAAGCCGAGGGATTAAGTTAACCTCGGCGGAAAATGGTGGCTACTCCCATTGTTGTCCTGCATAAGTAGTGGAAAGGCATGATATGTACGACAACCTTAACATCAAACAAATATAGCAAAGGTAAACAATATCATCTCCAAATGATAGCTTGAATGTGTTGGTTTCAGCATGCTGTTAAAGCATATATAAAATGGAAGGCAATGTTACCGACAGCAGACTTAACAGCCATCAAATATTGCAATTCAAACTGGTATTGTTGAAAATGAATAGAATGTAGGTAATGCTTAAACATCACTGGATAAATGTGTAAAACAGAAATAAAGGGCATGTGTTAACTACACCAGGCATAACTAGAACCAAATATAGTCGTCAAACTGGTATTGATGTAGTCGAGCGGCACAATTCCAACTTGCACATAATGTATAACACATTGTCAATGACTGAAATAAACAAGGCATAAATGATCAGTATAACAACGAAATATAGCCATTGAAAACTGGACAGAGTCTCACTGGAACCAACCTAACAAGAAAATATAGATAAACACGACATATGCTTGAAAACTAGACAAATGCTCACTGCAACCAACCTCACAAGAAAATATAGATAAACAAGGCATCTACTTGAAAACTGGACAAATGCTAAAAAAAGCAACCTAACAACCAAATATAGATAAACAAGGCATCTGCTTGATAACTAGACAAATGCTCACTGCAACCAAACTAAGACAAAATACATATAAACAAGGAATCGACTCGATAACTGGAAAAACACTCACTGCAACCAACCTAACAACCTAACACAGATAAATAAGGCATCTACTTACTATAAACAACCAAATATAGCCATTCGTGAAACTGAAGTGGACAATTCATACTTAAACATCACATAGCCCTATTGAAAGATACATTTTTGCATAACTGAAACAATTAAACACGACACAGTTATAGCACTGCATGGCAAATGCTACTACAACAAAGGGTACGGGTTGGCAAGCTTGAAAAGGTAAGATTTGCTGATAGAATGTTGACTCACATTTTATGGACGAGATCCTTCCAGTTGGAAGAGCATAGACCCATGGTGGAAGAACCTTTGTGGGTGCCCTACTCATTGTCATGGTCGTGGTCGATGAGATCTGACTTGGCAATTGAGGATTCCAAGCCGCCGCCATAGAATGTGTCATTCAGAAATGACAAAATGGGCTCGATGGCGTATAAGGATCGCGAATCCTTGACCGCTTGGCGGTGGAGATCAGCGGCAGGGCCGTCGACGAGATCGACGAAGGTTGAACTAAAGGGGTTGGGGATGGACCACGTAACCTATGACATGGCCCGCGTGAAGCCGTCGCTGTCTACGAGCTTGATTTCGTAGTCAGCTTTCCCAAGATACAGTAATACGCAAGCCCTCTAACATGAAGCCTTTGACATGCCAATGTAGTCAACGTCTTCGCCAGCTTCCATGGTGACGTGTTGGTTTGGGATCGATAGCTCGGGGTGAACAGCGGCCACCTTGCCAACGTTTGTGGAGAGGCCATGATAAACCACTTCTTGGCCGAACGCTCGTCGAGCTCCCCGGTATACGTGGTCGACCTAAGGCTGCGACATTCTGGAGCAGGGGATGTGGATCTGGCGGGGAGGGACACCGCATGCCTCATCTAAAAACTTAGGGCAGTGGGGCGACGGTATGGGAATCGCTGGGTAATCTGAACTTTATTATCTATAAGCTAGAAGGAACGGGCAGACCCACACGGGTTGGTGGCGGCGCCGGCGGTGGCCGCGAGCTAGGGATCCAGGGAGGAGGGGGCAGGTGGGGGACTATGGTGGGGGGTTGTGGTGTTTGAGGATACGCCGTGGCTACTAAAAAATTTAGTAGTGGTGGGCGGAGATGGTGGTGGACGAGGGAGGGGGACGGTTCAAATGCCTCGGCTACTGTAATTTTACTATAACGTCGATGCGGGAGGAGTGTGGGCGACGACTGAAGTACGACGACTACTAAAATTTTGGTAAAGGAATTGATGCAGAGCGGGAGTGGCCAAGATCGCGCACGGTGCAATAAGAATATGTGTGTATGATAATTACGAAAAGTGGCGGAACCGCCGATTTTTGCAATGCTCAAGGCGGGTAGTTTTTTTATATTTCTAGCTAGCTGGTCTACCGCACACGGTTCGTCCTGATTTCTAAATAAACTCACCCTCCTTTAGCTTGCGCAGTCGTGATGATTTTACAGTGTACTTGCATCGCACACGGTTAAGCTAGTACCTGCACCATTTTGCTCGCCCTTGTGCAGTCGTGGTGATTTTATAGCGCACTTGCATCGCACACGGTTAAACTAGTACCTCCACCATTTGCTCGAGCTTCCACGGTCGTGGTGATTTCACAGCGCACTTGCATCGCACACGGTTAAGCCAGTACATGCACCATTTTGCTCGCACTTGCATAGTCTTGGTGATCTCACAGCGCACTTGCATCGCACATGGTTAAACTAGTACCTCCACCATTTGCTCGTGCTTGCGTAGTCGTTGTGATTTTACAATGCACTTGCATCACACACGGTTAAACCAGTACCTGCACGATTTTGCTCGCGCTTGCGTAGTCATGGTGATTTTACAGCGCACTTGCATCACACACGGTTAAGCTAGTACCTGCACCATTTTGCTCGCGCTTGCGCAGTGGTGGTGATTTTACAGCGCACTTGCATCGCACACGGTTAAGCTAGTACCTCCACCATTTGCTCGCATTTGCGCAGTCATGCTGATTTTACAGCATGCACTTGCATCGCACACGCTTAAGCCAATACCTACACCATTTTGCTCACGCTGGTCACCCTATGGGACCCATTTCCTCCTATCACGCACATTTGTTCTTTTAGAAATTGTGTGCGATGGCTGGTGTGTTGCCGCCTAGCCTTCAATGAGCACTAACACTGGTAGCGTTAAACTGATGGGAGAAGAGGTGGGAACCGATGAGAGGAGTGGTGGGAAATGGTAGCCTGTTTAGAAAACATACAAGAGAAGGAAACATGAGCTAGACGGCGCATGCGCACAGTGCTTACACATATACTGCATGTGCTGTCGAAAGGGCTGATGGTTGCCGTTCAGTCTGGGAGCATCCAATGGTGCAGACGTACGATCCGTGGGGTTTGGGTTCTGGCCAATCAGAACGCACGACTCAGATTGTGGGTGGCATTGGCCATGGTTTGGTAGGCACACGGATTTCGTTTGGCCTTTTTATACACTAATTAAGTTTCCTAGGCATTTAATGTCCATAATTCAAATCTGAACTTCAAATACATGCTAAAGTTCACCAAAATGGCTAGAAAAATTACACATGAAAGTTGGCATGGTGTCACGTCGTGAAAGTTGGCATGGTGTCACGTCATGGCGTATATATGTCGTAGTAAAAACATTGTCCAATTTGGGCCAAGCTTTATTACAAACCTCAAATGAACTCTTAAAAGGTTGAAAGTTAGCATGGTATCATGATTTCACGCACATAGCATGTTCTAAAAAGTTGAGAGGGTTACGGCAAAAACTGGATGCACTTCGTGTGCAAAATGGACAATCTCTTTCGAAGTATTATGGTTACGAACGAAAACTCATCTGTAACAAAGGGATTTCACTCTTTTGAACTTATTTGAACTCCAAACTTTTTGTGTGTTCAAAATGCACCATTCAAAGCCATATCATCAATTTTCAACCCTTTCTGACTTCATTTGGTATTATTCATGCAGTTACTGATTTTTTTGAGATAAATGACCCTGAAATTGAAAAGCACTTTCAAATGAACTCTGAAAAGGTTGAAAGTTGGCATGGTATCATCATTTCACCCGCATAGCATGTTCTAAAAAGTTGAGAGGGTTAACGCAAAAACTGGATGCACTTCGGGTGCAAAATGGACAATCTCTTTCGAAGGCATGGTATCACGTCATGGCACATATATGTCATGGTAAAAACATTGTCCAATTTGGGCCAAGCTGTATTATGAACCTCTTAAAAATCAGAGCTTCTCTCAACAAGAAGCCTTGTGGTTCCGATAGGGAAACGTGTTCCCCTTGTTGTCGAAACATAATCACGGCCTCTTTTCGCATTGTATTTTCTTCTACGGGCAACATGGAACTACATGATATCCATGCCGAAATTTAAACTTATTTAGGGTTCGTTTGGCCTTTTTATACACTAATTGAGTTTCCTAGGAATTTAATGTTGATAATTCAAATCTGAACTACAAATACATGCTCAAGTTCACCAAAATGGCTAGAAAAATTCTACATGCATGTGTCCTTGGGTGCATGTTTAATTAGGTCCCATGCGAGGAACGGGAACGAATTACAACCATATCGGCGCCCTAGCTCGTCCTCAACCATTTGGAATCTCGGTTTTAAATCCCCATAAAATCCAAAACTCACCAGAAAGTCATCAAAGGTGGCATGGTGTCACGTCATGGCACATATATGTCATGGTAAAAACATTGCCAATTTGGGACATGCTTTATTACAAACCTCTTACAAACCGGAGCTTCTCTCAACAAGAAGCCTTGTGGTTCCAATAGGGAAACGTGTTCCCCTTGTCGAAATGTAATCCTAGCCTCTTTTTGCCTTGTATTTTCTTTTATAGGCAACATGGAACTACATGATATCCATGCTGAAATTTAAACTTATTCAGGCCTCTTTCGGCCTTTTATACACTAATTGAGTTTCCTAGGCATTTAATGTCCAAAATTCAAATCTAGACTACAAATACATTCTCAAGTTCACCAAAATGGCTAGAAAAATTGTACATGCATGTGTCCTTGGGTGCATGTTTAATTAGGTCCCATGCCAGGAATGGGAACAAATTACAACTGTACTCGCATCCTGGCTCGTCGTCACACATTTGGAATCTCGGGTTTTAAATCCCCATAAATTCCAAAACTCACCAGAAAGTCATCAAAGGTGGCATGGTGTCACATCATGTCACATATATGTCGTGGTAAAAACATTGCCAATTTGGGCCAAGCTTTATTACAAACCTCTTACAAACCAGAGCTTCTCTCGAGGATGCATGATGGTTCCTATAGGGAAACGTATTCCCCTTGTGCAGAAACGTAGTCGCTCCCTTTTTTCGCCTTGTATTTTCTTCTACGGGCAACATGGAACGACATGATATCCATGCTGAAATTTAAACTTAATCAGGGTTTGTTTGGCCTTTTTATACACTAATTGAGTTTCCTAGGCATTTAATGTCCATAATTCAAACCTGAAGTACAAATACATGCTCCAGTTCACCAAAAGGGCTAGAAAAATTATACGTGCATGTGTCCTTGGGTGCATGTTTAGGTCCCATGCGAGGAATGGGAACGAATTACAACCGGACCTGCGTCTTGGCTCGTCCTCAAACATTTGGAATCTCGGTTTTTAAATCCCCATAAATCCAAAACTCACCAAGAAGTCATTAAAGGTGGCATGGTGTCACGTCATGGCACATATATGTCGTGGAAAAAACGTTGGCAATTTGGGCCAAGCTTTACTACAAACCTCTTAAAAACCGGAGCCTGTCGCAAGAACCCTCGTGGTTTCGATAGGGAAACGTGTCCCCTTGTGGACCAAACGATAATCACTCCCTCTTCTAGCCTCGTATTTTTTTCTACCCGCAACACGTACGGAACAACGGCAGATTCGCGCTGAACTTTGAAATTATTCAGGGTTTATTTGACCCTTTTTATTCATTAATTGAGTTTTCTAGGCATTTAATGTCCATAATTCAAATCCGAACTACAAATACGTGCTCCAGTGCACCAAAATGGCTAGAAAAAATGTACATGTGTCCTTGGGGGTGCATGTTTGGGGTTTGTTTGGCCATTGTATATATTACTAGTTAAGTTTTCTACGCATTAAATGTAGTCCATAATTTAAATTTGAACTACAAACATAAAATGGGTGGGAAATCGTACATGTGTCATTGGGTGCATGTTTAGGTCTCATTTAAGGAATGGGTATGAATTACAAACTTGTTGTCGTCCTGAAACATTGAGAATTTCGGTTTTGAAATCCCAGTAAATCAAAAACTCACCCAAAAAAATATGAAACTTCGCATGGTTTCATGACATGGCACATATATGTCGTGGTAAAATATCGTCCAGTTTGAGAAGAGGCGTACACATTAGTAGCCAACGAAGTCCTTTTTGAAACAATAAGTTCACACGTTAATATCACAAATGGTTGTATCATATGAACTATGTCAATATTTAACCATACTCAGTTGTGTGTGTGCATTAGTTTGATTAGACGGGAAGAGCGCGAGAAGTCCGTCGTAAAGGCTCGACAGGACCCGTGCGAGCAGTTCACCACGCAGGCTCGATGGGGCACGTGCATCCTATCCACCTCGCAGGCTCGGCGGGACAGGTGCAAGCAGCAAGGCCGCCCATGCTCACCGGGAAGCAAGCTCTTTGACCTCCATGCACCAGCCGTAGCCCGCCTTGCTCAAAACTTCACCATTAATGGGTTAATTAAAGCGCCTAGACGGAGGGTTTTTTTAGGGGTGGACGGAGGGTGTTTGGTTGTGATCCAATGGCAGCATTTACTTCGTTCGTGTTTTCAACTCATATTCCAGCCTAATTTAAATTTTTACATAGGGCAACGGATAATACGACGACAAATAAAATGGCAATAGATAGTACAAAGTAGATAATAATTGTCTTACATATTCCGGATAATTTTAAATGCCACATGCGGCAAAGTTTGGAAGACATGGGGGCAAGAGAAGAAGGAAATCATAGACAACGATCTAGATCGCTACTGTATCTACCCTTCGATGGATTGCCGGTCGATCACATCCTGCAACTCCTTCCTCATTTCCTCTCGGCTTTGCTTGAAAGCAGCCACGGATTCCTCCACCTCCTACTAGCGCTAGATCCAGATCTTCCTCAAGTCACCAATCAGTTCCTCGATGATCGCTGTCAGCGTCATCCCCGAGGCACTGCTCTGCTCATGCAGCATCTTCCAGCCGGCGGCCTCCTCCTCCTTCCCAGTGAGCTCCTTGAGGAGCTTCGCATTGTCACCCATGAGTTGCTCGACAAGGCCGGTCGCCTTGTCAACCGAGGCATTGCTGATCTCGAGCAGCTTCATCAAGCCATCGACTAGCTCCTGCTACTTAATGAGGTCAGCAAGAATGTCGTCGTCACCGGCGAAGGACTTCAGCAATGCCAGCTCATCGTGATTGCTGACACGGTGAGTGCGCTTGTGAGAGCCCTCACGTGCCCGTGAGAGCTCGTTCGAGGGCTCCGCGGTGCGCCGGGACATCTCTGTTGCAGCTGCCACTTCGCGGCGGGACATCTCTAGTGCTTCCGCGGCCTTGGTCTTTGCTACCTAGTTATATGCCCACCCGAAACTCCTCCTACCGGTCATGGTGGAACGACTTGACAGGAAAGAACAGGTTTGTAGGTGATGAGGAGAGGAGCTGTGAAGTAATTTTCGAGTGGGTAGTTTTTAAAGCCTAGTGCTAATTGTGAACACATATTAGTTTAACCGGCGTGAACACATATTAGTTTGATCTGTATGAACAGATTTGCAATTACTTATTGCGTTGTAATCTGCAATGTGAGGAGAAACAAAGTCAAAAATTATTGAGGTTCCGGCCCACAAAACCTCATTTTGTTGTTTTATCTCATCGCAAACAGTTCTTTTGGATCAACCGTATGCCATGCATCAGAAGCCCGAAATGCGGGCCATTGTTCTCGGATGTACATGTACGTGTCTTCCCACTATCACACACGGTCATGATATCACAATCGTGTCCTATGGATGCGTTGTCGCGTCTCCCACGGGGTGCCAGAAGGTTGACCACGTGGTTGCTCGCCGTGGCGTCCCTGCTTTTTTTCTTTTTTTGCGGGTCTGTGGCATCTCTGCACGCGCTCTGCTCACCGTTGAGGCAAATTTACAATGGCAATGGTTAATATTTGTCTTACATATTCAGGATAATTTAAAATGCCACATGCGGCAAGGCACAAAACACTCACGACCTACTTATGCATACAATTATAATAAAATATAGGTTAAAAAGCTGAGCTGGCGGCCTTTCGAGGATGGTCTTCCCAGACTCCATGATCAGCATATCACCTTAAGGTCGTTCATTGTGTGTAACTTACTAATCATCGCACACGAGTACTCGCGGACACATCATGTGCGGTACTCCTAGACACCGCAAGCAACTAGTTTGCATTTTTCAAAGTTTTTTGTACGAACAGAATCACATACGAACTTACAATAGTAATCTTCTGTGTTATAATTTCTCATCCCAAATAGTTCATCCGAGTGGGCTGTTTGCTACATATCACACATAGCTTGTTTACACGAATCGTTTGTGTTCTTTTGGCTGATTGCAAATGCTGCATATCACACACATCTTGTTAAGATGAACCGTTTCCGTTCTCTTGCCTAATCAAAAACAGTTTGTCCAAGTGAACCGTATGTCGTATATCACACAAACCTTGTTCTGGCTGACCGTTTCTGTTGCATTCTCTAATAGTACACAGTTCATCGGAGGGAACTGTATGTCGTATATCACACACACTTTGATATGGTTGCCCATTTCTGTATGCCCTTCATCGCACACGCAACTAAAATTTGAACCGTGTTTGATGCATCCATCATCACAAACATTTTGCACATTTTAGACGGTTCTCTTACACCACCGTTTGCGATTATTGCATCGCACACAATTTCTCGGAGGGTCTCTGATGGTAGTGTTGAGTTAGCAGCATCCTGCAGTAGTGTCCGCCCCTCTTTTGCTCCCCTCAGTGGTGGCCTCCTTCGTCGCGGCCATCTGCTTCTTCTTGTCCATGGGTTTCTTCCCCATTCCACCAACGGCGGTGGGGCGGGCTACAGCGGAAGGGAGAGGAGGAGAACCGTTGCTTGGCTTGCAGAGGAAGAAGATAAGGGTGTGGAACAGAGGATAGATGAATCGGGCCACTCCACTTTTCCCTCTTCTTATGGGGGGGACACGGAAACAGGGGCGCAACGCTTCAGAAAGTTACTGTTTTATCTTAACTGCTACAGTCCCACAACCCCACGATGCGCAATAATCACGCGAAGTGGACGTTGGATTGACCAGTCATCATGGAGAAACCGGCACGAGCAGCCCTCTCCCGCCACATGTTCGCGCACGGTTTGGGGCCTAACCCAACATGCCCAGCGATACATATGGCTCAGGCCCGGGGGCTTATGTCGAGGAAAATATACAAGGGTACATGTTTCCCCTGACTCGTGCATGGACGAACCAAGATCAAATCAAGGTGGACCAAAGACCAACAGATTCAAAACATCAACTAGCAGGTCGAAAGGATCCAAGGCCAAGTTAGAGGAGCCATGTATTATCGAGAGAGAAGCCTCCCATGTCGCGGAGGCGAGCCCGACAAGGGGCGAGGCCACCCCGAGAAGAAGATGACCAAGGCATCCCGGCAGGGCCTGCCGGGACTCGCGGAGACCAGATTACTTCACCGACTACTCTACCTTGACCCACGTTGTCGATCAGTGCGGTGTCAAGCCGTGACATGATTAACTGGCAACCATTCGCCACATGTTGGCCAGTTCCTACCAAGGAAAAAACAGATGACACCCATCCAGTGACATGTCGAACGAGCAAGCGTGGAGCAGGCGGAATATCCCGGCAAGCCTTGCCGGGCAACGAACGATGTGACACTAAGCAGCACACTAAATGCACATTGTCAGCCTGCAGAGTTAGGTATGATAGCACTATTTGTTATCATATCAATGGTGAACCCTTAACCTATAAAATGAGGCCCATGGCAACCGTAGAAGGGGTTCGCGAGGTTTGAAAGCTAGGCCACTCACACCTCCCGTACGAGCGTAGTCACTGCCACCCCAAGGAAACCCTTGCCAGGCAAGTGTACTATGCTCCACCACCACCTTTCCACCATCAACCCACCAAAGAAGGAGTAGGGTTTTACGCCTCACGGCGGCCCGAACCTGGGTAAAACTGCCCATGTGATCTCTGCCGCGCTGCCCCATGTTGGTCTGCTCTTTGTGCAACACACTCCCCACTGCCGAACCAGCAAGGGGCCGTCTATCGAATTTAGCGATCCACAAACACTTGAGAGGTTCAAACTCTGGGGTGTGTGCGGAGATCTCAACCTGCCCAGCCTGCCTACTCGCGATCCTCCTAAGCCCAGCAGGTCGATCTCAAAGAGACACAAAGACACAGCGATTTATAATGGTTCGGGCCACCGCTTGTGGTGTAATACCCTAATCTAGTGTGGTGTGGTGGATTGCCTCGAAGGGCTGAGGATGAACTAGTACAATGGATGAACAAGCCCCAGCAGGTGACGTGTTCTTGAGCTGGTGTGGTGTATGCTAGCTCTACTTGTTTTGATCTCGTCTCCTCCTTTCGTTCATTTCTATGGTGGTGGCTAGTACTATTTATAGTGGCCTTGGTGCTCTGCCCAAATATGAGCGGGAACGGATCCCACAACGACCAGTTTGAAAGGGGACAAGTAGTACAGTCTATCCTGACAAAAGTAGTCTTCGCCTGCGAAAAGCCCCTGGTCGTGACGCTATGGTGGGCTCGTCGATGACCTCCGTCCTGTTGCTCTGGCGGTCTTGGTCTAGTTGCACTGAAATGGAAACCTTTGGCTGATTCCTTGGGACTCCTCGCCTGTGGCTTACCTCCCTTGCACCAAAGAAGAAACCTACGCTCTGCGCCCGCCTGTCGCCCGTCTGGCCTTGGTTGTCATGGCTCACATCAGCTGAGCCTCGTGAGGTATCTTGCATAAAACTCTCTGCCCCTCAGGAGCCCTCCTGAGGAGGCCAATTCCTTTGGGGGTCTTGGCGTTGCCCGCCTCGCGAAGCTTGGCCCCTCGCGAGGGCCTTACAGTGTTGGTGTTGAAGATGGGCCGTACTAGGCCGCGGATGAAGCCACGTGGTGGGCCGCAAGCAGGCAGGGCTGGATACTCATCAATCCAGGACACCGACAGTAGCCCCTCGGCCCAAGGCGCATTCGGACTTGGCTTCCAGGCGAAGCCAAAGGGCAAGGGTGGATGTCGGTGTCAAAACTGGCGGATCTCGGGTAGGGGGTCCCGAACTGTGCGTCTAGGCGGATGGTAACAGGAGACGAGGGACACGATGTTTTTACCCAGGTTCGGGCCCTCTCGATGGAGGTAAAACCCTACGTCCTGCTTGATTAATATTGATGATATGGGTAGTACAAGAGTAGATCTACCACGAGATCAAGGAGGCTAAACCCTAGAAGCTAGCCTATGGTATGATTGTTGTAATGTATGTTGTCCTACGGACTAAAGCCCTCCGGTTTATATTGACACCGGAGAGGGCTAGGGTTACACAGAGTCGGTTTCAATGGTAGGAGATCTACATATCCGTATCGCCAAGCTTGCCTTCCACGCCAAGGAAAGTACCATCCGGACACGAGCCGGAGTCTTCAATCTTGTATCTTCGTAGTCTTGGAGTCCGGCGGATATTGATAGTCCGGCTGTCCGGACACCCCCTAGTCCAGAACTCCCTCAGTAGCCCCTGAACCAGTCTTCAATGACGATAAGTCCGGCGTGCATAATGTTCGGCATTGCAAGGCGGGTTCCTCCCTTGAATAATCCAGAGAAGATCATGAACACCAGGATAGTGTCCGGCTCTGCAAAATGAATTCCACATTCCACCGTAGAGAGAATAAAATGTACACTTAGTTCAATCTGCTGATGTATCATGCGGCGTGACATCACACCGCCACCAGGCCTTTGTTTGAATTACTATACCACCTCAGCATGTTTAGCGAAGCGGTTTCCTTGGCACGTCTTGTCGAAGCAGAGATCGTGTTCCCCTTATTCTGGGATTCTCATCAATACGTGCGTGGGTAACCCAACCGCTCCCGTCACCACGCCTCCTCTATTGAAGGGGAATCCCAAACGGTCACAGAGACGGCCCTTGGTATTTCTTCCCCTTTATAAGAGGACCAAGGCTCGCCATTGTTCTTCAATCTCCCATCGAATCTCTTCCCCGCTCCCAGTTCCAACACCCAGAGCCTCAGATTCGAGCGCTTCGGATCCTCAATCATGTCCGGCTCCGACCTCCAGGGGCGGTGGATGCCCTCCTCCGTCACGGAGGAGGACATATTGAAGTTGCGTGAGCCAAGTACCTGGCCTACGAGGTTTCGCACAGGTTGCCTGCCCAAGGGCAGGCCGTGCCAGCCCCCGAGCCCGGTGAATACGTCGTTTTCGTATCCCACCTCCGTCGGGGTTTAGGCTTCCCGACGGATCCCTTCGTGAGGGGGCTCCTGTTCTTCTATGGGCTGGACTTTCACGACTTGGCTCCGGAGTCCATCCTCCATATCTCCGCATTCATTATCGTCTGTGAAGCCTTCCTCCGCGTTATTCCCCACTTCGGCCTATGGCTGAAGACCTTCAAGGTGGAGCCGAAGATGATCGGGGGGCGTCAAGCGGAGTGCGGCGGGGCGACCATAAGCAAAAAGGTCGATGCCCCGTGGCCCGAGGGTTCCTTCCAAGAGGAACTTGGACCGTGGCAGCAGGAGTGGTTCTATATCACCGCTCCAAGGGGCAGTAGGCAAAAGCCGCCACCCTTATTCCGCCCGGGACCTCCACGCCAACTGAAGTCGTGGGTCAACCAAGGGCTCAATTGCGGGCCGTCCGAAGACGTTCCTTCACTGCAGGGCCGGATTCGAGATCTCCAAGCGAGGGAGATCGACCTGATCAAGGTGATGCAGGTTATGCTAATCAGGCATCTTCTGCCCTGCAAACGCCGTCCTCTCCGTCTATGGGAGTTCAACCCAGAGGGACCTTGGATTCTCCAACACTTCATGGGTGCGACACCCGTGGAGATGTACAAGTTGTTCTTCGGACCGCAGGCGGCGTGTCCGGATTTAGCCGAGGATGCAGGCCTAAGCCGCGATCGCTCGGATACTCAGGTAAGTAGCTCAGAGTCCGTACATTCTATTTATGTGCCTTTCTAGAGTTCGCCTCCTGACCGTTTGTTCTTTATAGGAATGGGTGGCGCGATCAAGGCTGATAAGGTGTCTGGCCCCCCTCCTAGAGACTGCACAGGAGCCCGTGCTGGTCAGAATGTTGGAGGTTGCGCCCGCAAAAGGGGGCGACGGGGAAAATAGAGGAGCTAATATTTCGCCCAAAGGGGCGACTGAAGCGGGAGGAAGTAAGAACCCCTCCCTTCAGGGGGAGAAGAGGACCGCCTCCGAAGTTCCGGAGGCCAAAGCCCCTAAGCGTGGGAAGAGATCTTCCCCGGGGGGTCCGGCGCCCGGAAAGAATCCGGACGCACAATCATCATCAAAGGATCGGCCCTCCAGCGAGCCGTGAGTATGAAAGAGGGAGTTAATTAGTAAGGAAATACCTTCATTTGCGCTTCTGTAGATAACCGAAATATTTATATTGCAGTTCGGATCTGCAGCCTTCTCAGATGAGTTCATCTTCGGGGGACCTTCTTTCGGAGATGATGGAGAGCGATACGCCTCCGTCCGCAGCACCGCCAGATGAGGCAGGCGAACCCGAAGTGTCATCACGGAGGGTATCCCCGAGTCCGGAGGGGCCAGAGAGTTCGGCACCTACTAGTGTCCGGACGGGAGAACTGAAGAATCTGCTTGAGAGGGCGTCCATTTCAGAAGATCACCGCGCGTTAATGCGTATGGTGATTGGAAGGATTTCGTCCGCTGAGAGCGAATTGCGTAATGCCGCCATGAGTTTGCTGGCGGGATTTGAGGTATGCGAGAATGACGCACCCCTTTGTCTTTTACCAGTTTTGCATATAAAAAATGCGCCCTGTATAGATAGTAGCCCCTGAGACTCGGTAGGTTGTCGGAAACGACAGCGTACCGAGGATCGAAATCTAAAGGAATGAATTCCGTCGTTCCTATGCAGGTGGCGGATAGTCTGGAGGCTAGCCGGACTAGTGAGTTTGCCGAGTTAAATCGGCAATTTGACTTGGCAGATGCGGACATCGCACTTGTCAACAGGCGACTTGATGAGTCGCAAGGTAAAAGAGTTCTCCATAGTCGCTTTATTAAGGGGGTCGAAGCCCTCCTCTGATAAATTATATGCTGTTTGTACAGACGGTGCTGCTGCTGTGGAGGGCCTTCGGGCCGAACTTGCTCGCGCTAAGGAGCAAGCCCGAAGGAGTGAAGCGGCTGCCTCGAGGGCGGCCGAGGAGTTGAAAGCCGAAAAGGCTGCGCACTGCCTAAGCAGGGCCGAGGTGGCCGAATTGGCCATAAAAGTAAAGGATGCTGCCGACCGCAATGAGGCTCTTGAAAAGGAGCGCTTATCGGAGTGGGAAGACCTGAAGAAGGCCACCGCCGAAGCCAAGGATGCCCGCTGTGCAATGCGGGCTATGAAGGAGGAACTGTGCCAGGCAGGAGAGATCGTGGCTGGCAAGCCTTTTTTGCTGCGTCGCCGGTTTATGGATGGAAAGTATGCTCAATTTGAGCGGCTGTGGAGTCCGGAGGATCCGTATATGGACTTAGCTGCAAGTGCGGTCGATGCCATTAAGCACTTCCGGAGCCAGAAGGATCACGAGACGGAAGAGCTATATTGGTCTCAATTCCACAGTCCGGATCGCTCACTTCCATTGACAGACCGGTTGGCCGAGTGGGCCGAGCTAAATAGATTGTCCGGACTTGCCATGACTGACATCGTGGCCCATGTCTGGCCAGAGAGGTCCAAGGCGACGAGCTACTTTTGCTTACTATAGCAATTCCTTGGAGCGGTGCCGCATATAAAGGAGATGAAGCGGTCGGCCTGCATAGAGGGCGCGCGGATGGCTCTTGCCCGTGTAAAGGCGCATTGTCCAGAGATGGACGCCACCGCTGTTGCTGCCCAGGGTTCGGATAAAGACCGGCTCCCTGCCGAGCACTATTTCGGGGAAGTTATGCGTGGCGCTCGTGTAATAGAGTCGCAGTGCTCGAAGAATGTAACGTTCAAATGAACGCATTAGCTTGTAAATCGATGATTATATTATAACTGCCTTTTATACTTGTGCGTCCAAGTAGTAAAACTTCTCCTGTGCGGCCGTTTACGTATACTTGTGTATAACCCGAAAGATGGCAGTCTTCGGCTTCAGCCCCCACACACAAGGTGCTGGGGTGTTCGCAAAAATAGCGCGTTTTCACACTTAATCCGACGTCTCGGTCCTGTTATAAGGAGGTGGTAGCGTAGCGAACGAGGCAATCTGGACTATAATGCTTTATCACTTTCACTTAGCCAGTGGAGCTCGAGGGTGGGGCTACGATATAGCCCCTGGTGGCATCGCCCTTCTCCGGATTTGGAGTGCGCGTGCCTGGCTGGGAAACGGCCCTTCGTCAAAGCGGGGAATTCTAAACATTTCGATAGTCGATCGAGTGGTTGACCAGTCTCTCGCTGTATCATGACAGTCAGTTTTCGGCTTTCTCTACTGAGGTGCTCGCCCAGCCGAACTGGGGCACAATCGCAGTAGTTCTCCCGGTGCCGCGTTAGCCGATGATACGGAACGTAAGGCAGCAAAACACAGGAGCTGGGCAAACCCAACATTTGACCAAAGACATGATTCGGAGCTGATGCATATAATGCCTAACTCGAGACGCCGAACACTCCCTAAGGTGTTTGGTCTTTATAATAATGGGCAGAACGATGCCCTAAGCCCCTAGTGTCCAGGTACGGGCATGGTCTTCTGACGCGGCCGATGCCAAAACATCAGGCTCCGCTTTGGCTATAGGAAGAAACCAAGGGAGAATAACAACAAGAGACAGTAAAAAAGGTTTACGCAGGGTCTTAATCTGAAAAGAATCCTCACAACGGGTCCCTACTGCACGTCTGCGCCTGTGTCTCCGTTGCGCCGTTATCCTGGACGGGTATGCACGTTGTTCATCTGTAAAAAGAGAGGAACGTTTAGTTTTAAAAACAATTAGTGCGAAAAATATTAGAAATATAAATAATTAAAGCGGGGTTTGTATGAACCCGCGGTGATTTGTGCGCGCAGCCCCCTGTGAAGGGGTATGCGGCTAGGGAGCCCCTAGCCCACTGACGCCAGATTTGTCTATCCAAGTCTGGGGTCTTTAAGTGACCCTCGCACTAAAATTACGCCACGCGGTCCGGGCATCTTGAGTGTAAGAGATGCGTAATGCGGTATGGCGTTGAAGCGGACAAAAGCCTTTCGTCCCAAGAGTGCTTGATATTCACTTTCAAATGGGACGATATGAAAAATTAATTTTTCGCATCGAGAATTGTTCGGAGATCCGAACACGACTTCTAGTAATATGGAGCCTGTGCACTTGGCGTAATGGCCTGGCGTCACTCCTTTGAAGGAAGTGCGGCTGTGTCGAATTTTGGTAGGGTCTATCCCCATCCTACGGATTGTGTTTGAATATAGCAGGTTTAAGTCACTGCCTCCGTCCATTAGGACGTTAGTAAATTGCAATCCGTCTATTATGGGATTCAATATCAGGGGAGTCCGTCCCGCATTCCGAACGCTTCTGGAATAGTCCAGGTGGTTGAAAGTGATTGGTTTTGATATCCAATCTCTACGGTCAGCTGTATTGGACCGCGCGAAGCTCTTTTTAGAAAGTGTCGCACTATTTTTCTGTATTATCACGTGAAGTGAGTTTACTGCTTTGACCCCTTGTGGGAAAGTCTTTTGTTTTCCGGTGCTCTGCTGGTGGGGTTTATCTTCTTCGCTTGACGGGTCAAGCCCCTTGTGTTCGGCATTTAGTTGGCCGGACTGTTTAAAAACCCAACAATCCCTGTGGGTGTGATTTGCAGGCCTTCCGGGGGTATTGTGGATTTGGCATATCCGACCCAAAATTTTGTTTAAGTTGGACAATTCGTTACTGTCATCCTTAAGAGGCTGTGTTTTATTATTGGGTCGCGATCTTTTGAATCCGGCGTTTACTGCCGCGCTCTTTGGGCCTTTCTCTTTATTCCGGCGTTGCTCTTTTCTGCGCCATGATTTTCCGTTTCCATCTCTTGTCTCTGATGTACTTGGGTCGCTGGTGCTGCATCATGCTAACCAGCTATCCTCGCCCGCACAGAAGCGGGTCATGAGGCTTGTTAGTGCCGACATTGTCCTCGGTTTCTCTTGACCGAGGTGCCTGGCGAGCCATTCATCTCGGACATTGTGCTTGAAAGCTGCTAAGGCTTCGGCGTCCGGACAGTCGACTATTTGGTTCTTTTTTGTAAGGAACCTGTTCCAGAATTTCCGCGCTGACTCTCCGGGCTGTTGAGTTATATGAATTAGATCATCTGCATCCGGAGGGCGGACATAAGTCCCTTGAAAATTTGCTCTAAACGCGTCCTCGAGCTCTTCCCAACTTCCAACAGTATTTTCTTGGAGGCTTTTTGTAACACCCTCGATGCGGCTATATCTCCCACGTGTCGAAGCACGACTTAGAGGCATAACCGCATTGAAAGCAATGTCGCAAGTGAGGTAATCTTCACACAACCCAAGTAATACATAAGGGAAAGAGATACATAGTTGGCTTACAATCGCCACTTCACACAAATACATGAATAAAGCATTACATCATCCAGATACAATCAAGGTCCGACTACGGAACCAAAATAAAAGAAGAACCCCAAATGCGACAAAGGTCCCCGATCGACCCGAACTGGGCTCCACTACTGATCAACTAGAACGAAACAACACAAAGGGCAAGATCTTCATCGAGCTCCTCCATGAGCTTGGTAGCGTCACCTGCTCGATAACATAGGCACCTGCAAACTGGTTTGGAAGTATCTGGTGAGCCACGAGGACTCAGCAATCCCATTACCATGGGTATCAAGACTAGCAAAGCTTAATGGGAAAGGAAGGGGTAAAGTGGTGAGGTTGCAGCCGCGACTAAGCATATATGGTGGCTAACATACGCAAATGAGAGCGAGAAGAGAAACAAGCGGAACGGTCGTGAAACTAGAAATGATCAACAGGTGATCCTGAACACCTACTTACGTCAAACATAACACAGAAACCGTGTTCACTTCCCGGTCTCCGCCGAGAAGAGACCATCACGGCTACACACTCGGTTGATGTATTTTAATTCGGATCTCGTGTCAAGTTGTCTACAACCGGACATTAACAAATTCCCATCTGCCACATAACCGCGGGCACGGCTCTCGAAAGTTTATACCCTGCAGGGGTGTCCCAACTTAGCCCATGACAAGCTCTCGCGATCATCGAAGGAATAGACCTTCACCCGAGACATTCCGATCAGACTCGGTATCCCGGTACATCAAGACATTTCGACAATGGTAAAACAAGACCAGCAAAGCCGCCCGATGCGCCGACAATCCCGATAGGAGCTGCACATATCTTGTTCTCAGGGCAACACCGGATGAGACATCCTACGAGTAAAACCAGACCTTGAGTTGCCCCGAGGGGGCCCCGCAGTCTACTCGGTTCGGACCAACACTTAGACAAGCACTGGCCCGGGGGGGGGGGCTAAAATAAAGATGACCCTTGGGTTAATTACTCCCAAGGGAAATATAGGTGGTGGTGAGGCAAATGGTAAAACCAAGGTTGGGCCTTGCTGGACAAGTTTTATTCAAAGCGAACTGTCAGGGGGGTCCCATAAATCACCCGACCGCGTTAGGAACGCAAAATCCGGGAACATAACACCGGTATGACGGAAACTAGGGCGGCAAGAGTGGCACAAAACACCAGGCATAAGGCCGAGCCTTCCACCCTTTACCAAGTATATAGATGCATTAATAATATAAGAGATATTGTGATATCCCAACATAAACCCTGTCCACCATGGAGAAATCTTTAACTTCACCTGCAACTAGCAACGCTATAAGAGGGGCTGAGCAAAGCGGTAACATAGCCAAACAATTGTTTGCATAGGAAAGGTGTCAAAGGATTAGAGGTTCATGGCAATATGGGGTGGCTTGAAGAGCAAATGATAGGTAGCGCAGCATAGCGATAGAACGAAGCAACTAGCATAGCAATGATAGTAGTGAGATCCAGGGTAGCGGTCATCTTGCCTGAAATCCCGCAAGGAAGAAGAACGAGTCCATGAAGAAGACAAACGGGCGTAGTCAAACGAATCCTCGCAACTCCGGAACGAAACCGAAGCTAACGAGAGAGGCAACCCGGAAAGAAGCAAACAACATAGTAAACAACCATCGCATAATCATGGCATGATGCACAACCAAGGATGATGCATGTCCGGTTTAAATATGCATGGCATGGCAAAGTGCAACACGCAAAACTACAAGTTAAATGGAGCTCAATATGCAACGAGTTGCATATTGACAAAACACCACAACAAATATTTAGTTCTCTCTCGTTATAAGCTACTCATCAATATTAAATGTTATTAAACATAGCAAGGGGCGAAGCATAATTAAACCAACTATTTAGGCAAGTTTAAATGAGGCCGGAAATAACAAAGAACAATTCCGGAAAATCCCCATATGTCATATAGCAATTTAATGCAAACACAATTTAAACATTTTAATTGTTGTTATTATGATGCGGATGACATATGAAAGTTTTATGCAATTTTTATGAAAACGTTAACATGAGCATGATACGAGGCATTAGTCGCCATGGCGGAAGGAAAAAGGTGACACGGCGGCGAAACAAAAATGGTGCCACGGCAACATATCCGAAAATGATGCCACGGCATCATATCAGTTCCGGTAGCTTGAGGAGATACCGATGCAAACGAGAAGTAGGCGAGAGCGAGTCATGCAAGATGGTGGGGTGATCCCGACTATCGGGTTCCCACGGGACGGTGGCATGGCAATAGAGGAACGTGCAAAGACAATTCGGTCACGGTGCAAAACTCGAGCATCTCATACATGCAAGGGCATCTCATCGCGGTCGTCTCGGGTTATACCTTCGAAGCGTGCATTTCGGGCGGAACGAGTCGGAGAGGAAGTAGACGTTCTCGTAGCGGTCGTAGAGGAAGTAGTTGTTCACGTGGCGACGGTAGTGGTTCACGGGTCGTCGTGGGAAGTAGTCGTTCACGGCAACGGTAGAGGTTCACGGTTGTAGACGTTCTCGGGTCATGGGTAGAGGTACTTGGCGCATCGTCGTGGTACTTGGCGTCCATGTGGTCTCCGAGAAAACTTGACGAACCGGTTGCTCCGAGTCCTCGGTCCTCATGCTACTTGCCGAAATCCAAGAGGGTCTTGGCGAGATCCAGAACAACACCAAAGGCCTCGGTTGATAGCGTTCAAAAGGACACGATGAACTGGTCAACTCCGACGGCGGCAGGTTTCGCAGATGGGGTGCTCGCAGGAGTGGTAGATGCATGAGGCAAGGGCAGCAGGAGGTCAACGCGCACGACCGGATCGAGCCTTGCTCGATGCAGCGGGCGCAGGGGAGAGGGTACCGCGATGCAGAGCAGTGCGTAGGTGGACTTGGCGGGGCAACGAGGACCGGGCGGAGGCGACCGAATCCAAGGCGGGGGAGGCGTGACAGGAAGCAGGGGCGGCTGGCTTGGCGCGCCGGAGGTGGCGACGGGGCCCTGCCGGCGGGATCCGGCCGGGAACGGGCGAACGGCAGCGTGGGCGGAGGAGCTGATGGAGGGGGCCGAAGGAGGTCGCAGAGGGCTTGCCGGCGACGGCCAAGGTCGCTGCAGGGGGTCGCTGGGGCGCGGGAGGAAGGATGCAGGGGACGGGACGAGGGCATGGTCGCGCGAGGTGGAGGAGGACGCGGCAGGTGAGGGAGGAGGCGGTGGAGGCCGGCTCCGAGGAGGAGGTTGGGCGCGGGGCGCATGGGGTGACGTAGGGCGCCGTGGCGGGCGACGGGCACGGTAGGAGAAGGGCGCCGTGATGGTGTGGCTCCTGAGGCTGAGGCCGAACGGAGGGAGGAGGAGGCGCGGGACGACGGTCATGGCCTCGGCGAAGGGGGTCGGGCGATGGGTGGCAGCAGAGGGGAACGAGGAGATGGGATCTGGCTACGTGCGGGATCGAGGAGAGGTGCGTGGGTGCTGGCGGCGGTGTGGGAACGAGGGGAGAGCGAGGGGGATCGAGGGCTCGGGGCTAGGGTTAGAAGGCAGGGGCCGGCTGGGCCTTGGGCTGCGGAGGGAGCAGGCTTGGCCTGGCTTCTGGGCCAAAAGGACTGGCTGCATCTCTCTCTCTCTCTCTAAACTCTTAGCAGAAAAGAAAGAAAGAGAAAAAAAGGAGAAGAAAAGAAAGACTAGGAAGAGAGTTTGGGCATGGGGATTATTTACTTGGACTCACAAAAATGCGCTGGTTCCAAGGAAATAGAAATGGCCAAGATCGAACGATAAGAATTCAAACTCTCTAAATATCGAGCGGATATGTTTTAAAGAGAATCACCATGTGAATTCCCTCAACTTAAATGGATCAAAGATCCATGCCATTTATTTAGTTGAGGTTTTTTTAAAAATTAAATGACATGATGGCATGATGCAATGCAAATGATGCAATGATGAATGCATCAAACAAATAAATCACACGACGAATCTCGGAATAGCTGGAAGTCTTCTGGAGCGTCGGTCTCGGGGCGTTACAACACTCCACCACTACGAGAGGATCTCGTCCCGAGATCTATGATGGCACCGGAGAGAAACGGAAGAGGAAGAGAAGAGGTAAAACTAAGTTGCTTCTTCAGCAAACGAGTGAAACCACGGACCTTGAGAGGTTGAGCAATTTAAAAGAAAGAGTATGACGGAGATGAACGAGATTGCAAACAATCCATTAGAAAAGAGGAACAAGGAGTATTACGAGGACTTGAAGGTTGCAAAGACATGAATCAAGAGTTTAATGGACAAGATAGAATTCAAAACCACTCTGGTTAAAACAAGATGAGAGAGGAAGAATGATATAATTTGGGCAGCACTCCGACTGTAAATGGAAGGAATTGAACATGAACTTGACAAGATGAGAGGATACATGATGAAATCAACAACACACTGCCTCCGGAATTGAAAGAATGGCACAAGGGGTAAGAAACATTACAAACCGCACTCCGGTTGAGAAGGGAGGCAAAACTTGATAAGATGAGAGAACTCGAATGAAACACGACACTCCGGCTAAACGGATAAGCAAGGAAAATTACATGATATATACAAAATGAGATGATGGGTCGAAGAGAGTAACATCACAATGCCTCTGGAACAAAAGAATAGAAGATAGATCACTAGAATAACAGAATGTAGGAGAAAATGCAAACTTCTGCCAGAAATGAGCTCGGAAAGCACCCTTCCAAGAAGGTTATAACGGAGTTGTTGGAAAACCAACAACGAAAAGAATTAGCTTGTGGCGGGCTTATGAAAACATCTCAAAATTATGAGGTGAGCTTCTGCCACCAACGGAAACAATTGCTTGCTTGAGATCAATGAAGAGATGAAAATTGCTTTCGCCGAGAGGATAGGAGAAAACTTGGATCATTGATAAGCACCACAAAAAGCAACATTCCTTAGGGAAGGCTTTAGGTGAAATCTATACCAAGATAACTCCAAAGAAGAGATTGATGGATTTAAAATATCTCATTCTTGACAACATATGAATCATGAAACATGAATGGAAATTGTCAAGAGTGACATAACACCACCTCAAAAGATAAGGTAGAAAGTATTGCACTTCAGAATGCAAGAAGAAGAATACTTGAGCTCCTCAAAGCAAAACAAGTGCTGGGCACCCTGTTTATTTTAGAGTATAGCTTGGCGGGTCATAACTTCGAGAGAAAACTTGAAGAACAATTGACGAATGAAAAGAATCCTTGACGACCCACCATGTAGAGCCTCCATGGGGAACTCCGGTAATAGAAGGATGATGAAAAGAAAGAGAAGTTGAAAACACAAGGTGAAGCCTTGCAATGATTTAGATGGAGCCTCGCGACGAGATAATTAGAGCTTGGAACCCCGAGAAAAAGAGAAGATGAAACAAATGAAACCGAGAATTTTAAGGGCCTCCGGAATAGAGAATTAATCACTTGGATGAACAAGAATAAGGATTATGTTATGCTTATCCCTCACCAATTAAATTGATGACAATCAACGGATTTGGCATACTACTTATTCTCGTTGAAAAAGGATTGAAGAGAGATATTGCTCAACTTGGGAAGGTATTGATGGAATCACCTGTGGGATTTGGAAAGAACGAATGAATTGATATGATAACAAAGAAAGAGAACTCTTGAACGAACCACCGTAAGAATTGAAAAAGAGAGTAGCAAGGGCACAATTCACCGGAAAGAGTTTGAAAACGAATGAAGATATTTGAGGGGATTTAGATACATGAGAATGAAGAGAACATGAACTGATTAGAGGATATTTGAACGAATCACCGGTAAGATTTGGAGAACGATAGCTACACGCTGAGAATGAAGAATTATGACATGATGGCCTTCGGAGGAAAGAAATGGAAACAACTCAGGAAATACTCCGGATGGTAAGAAAAGAATTCTCACAATCGAAAACAATTATAAGAGGATGGCATCAAGCTAGCACCATGAATCTTGAAGAGAATAGAGCAAGATTAAAGAGAAACTCTTCTTCGGTCTTCAAATGATGACGAGAAACAACACCAAAATTATTGGGGCACACCGGAAGAATCAAAAGCGAAGAGGTTGAGCCAACTATGAAAAGAATTTGAAAGATCTTGGAGAAAAGCATTTGAGTGATGATAACTCATTTTTACGTCAAACTTGGAGCAGAATTTAGGATAGCTCTGGGAAAATAGAAGAGTCAGGTAAGATCCTAGGAAAAGACCTGTGGGTTAGGGCCCACTCAAAAGAACACCGTTGAAAATGATTTAAAAGAGATGTTGCACCGGTTGAATTAAATGACTTGAATGAGATACCAATCTCGAAAGAGCTTGAACGAATGCAGAGTGGAAACACGAATCTTCGAGATATCTTGAGCACTCCGGAATAACAAATAGCGAGAAGTAGAATGATTAATAGATACACCGGCATAAGAAAGCACTTGAAATGAGAAAAAAAAGAATATGATCAACACCGAAAGCTTGAGTTAAATCCACCGGAAAAGAATACGAGAATGAAGAATGATGAACTAGTAGAACATCTTCTTGAGAACCACCGGGTAAGAACATTGACGGAAAAGAATGGAGAAACTTCACAAAAATAAAAGGATACTTGGTAAAGAAATCTTAGTCCTTGAGGAAAAAGGGTGGGTGGGCGGGAAAAAACAAAGGCAACTTGGAGACGCATGAAACAAACACCGTTGAGAAGAAATGATAATTGGTCTTGCTGATGTTGAAGTGATCGGATCCACTTGAAGAGAAACACGCTAGTTGCAAAGGATTGACATGACAATCTCGATTGTCGAGAAGGATTGGTATTCACATCGGAGTATGAGAACACCATTTCGGAAAGGTATGGAATCAACACTTGACATTGAAGCAACTCGAATACCACAACTCAAAACAAAAACAAAGGACTGGCTTGCAGAATAAGCCGGAACAAACATATGATAGAGATTTCGTCCGAAGTTTTCGTGGTGGGGCCTACACGGGCTCGATCGTACAGCACCATCATGTACAAGGCAGTGCACATGACATACGAAGTGTCCCCGAGTCGGCATAGCCAAGGACTCTTTAAGACACAACGAGACCACTGTAAAACCAACCGTGAATAGGCGGACCACTAGACGTCGAACCCCAATTTCATATCATACATTCGTCGGAAAGATATCCTAAGAACTACTTGAATTCCCACCTATGAAACTCCCGAAATTTTCCGGTTATGCAATCAGGTGTTGGGGATACAGGGGAAGCATAATATCTCACCAAAAACTAGCAAGTCCTACATCCAGCTGTATCCATCCTTCAACACATAACCAAGAAACCTTCGGAAATCGTCTACCTCAACCTTCGAAAAGCATCCGTTATACAAGTTATGGTGATACTCCCGTACTCACCTCAGTACTGGGTTATTGGGGTTATCTCACCAACGAACTGCATAAAAGAGATTTTCGATGTCGGCGTACTAAACTCAGGTATTCCAGAACTGCAACGATAAAATTATGACGACAACACCTCAGAGCTCAACTCCCCGGGACACCTCCACTAAAAAAAACCCCTGCTGACGGGAGGCACCAAGACAATGTTGTCATCATAAAACCATCGGAACGATTCCAAGATACCCGCGTGATCCTAAAAAAAATTTTAGTGAAATTTGAGAAGAGAATAGTCAAAACTTCTACGTCAGGATACCTCACCAGAGCGACGAAGGGACTGAGGAGTAAAAAGAATTCCTAACTCTCCGATATATATAATCCTAAATGACTCAAAACATTTTTCTAGACACAACTCGGCCGCTAAAAACGATCAAGCAGTGGGGCTCCTAAGGTCGGGGAAGGCTCTGATTACCAACTTGTAACGCCCTCGATGCGGCTATATCTCCCACGTGTCGAAGCACGACTTAGAGGCATAACCGCATTGAAAGCAATGTCGCAAGTGAGGTAATCTTCACACAACCCAAGTAATACATAAGGGAAAGAGATACATAGTTGGCTTACAATCGCCACTTCACACAAATACATGAATAAAGCATTACATCATCCAGGTACAATCAAGGTCCGACTACGGAACCAAAATAAAAGAAGAACCCCAAATGCGACAAAGGTCCCCGATCGACCCGAACTGGGCTCCACTACTGATCAACTAGAACGAAACAACACAAAGGGCAAGATCTTCATCGAGCTCCTCCATGAGCTTGGTAGCGTCACCTGCTCGATAACATAGGCACCTGCAAACTGGTTTGGAAGTATCTGGTGAGCCACGAGGACTTAGCAATCCCATTACCATGGGTATCAAGACTAGCAAAGCTTAATGGGAAAGGAAGGGGTAAAGTGGTGAGGTTGCAGCCGCGACTAAGCATATATGGTGGCTAACATACGCAAATGAGAGCGAGAAGAGAAACAAGCGGAACGGTCGTGAAACTAGAAATGATCAAGAGGTGATCCTGAACACCTACTTACGTCAAACATAACACAGAAACCGTGTTCACTTCCCGGTCTCTGCCGAGAAGAGACCATCACGGCTACACACTCGGTTGATGTATTTTAATTCGGATCTGGTGTCAAGTTGTCTACAACCAGACATTAACAAATTCCCATCTGCCACATAACCGCGGGCACGGCTCTCGAAAGTTTATACCCTGCAGGGGTGTCCCAACTTAGCCCATGACAAGCTCTCGCGATCATCGAAGGAATAGACCTTCACCCGAGACATTCCGATCAGACTCGGTATCCCGGTACATCAAGACATTTCGACAATGGTAAAACAAGACCAGCAAAGCCGCCCGATGCGCCGACAATCCAGATAGGAGCTGCACATATCTTGTTCTCAGGGCAACACCGGATGAGACATCCTACGAGTAAAACCAGACCTCGAGTTGCCCCGAGGGGGCCCCGCAGTCTACTCGGTTCGGACCAACACTTAGACAAGCACTGGCCCGGGGGGGGGGGGCTAAAATAAAGATGACCCTTGGGTTAATTACTCCCAAGGGAAATATAGGTGGTGGTGAGGCAAATGGTAAAACCAAGGTTGGGCCTTGCTGGACAAGTTTTATTCAAAGCGAACTGTCAGGGGGGTCCCATAAATCACCCGACCGCGTTAGGAACGCAAAATCCGGGAACATAACACCGGTATGACGGAAACTAGGGCGGCAAGAGTGGAACAAAACACCAGGCATAAGGCCGAGCCTTCCACCCTTTACCAAGTATATAGATGCATTAATAATATAAGAGATATTGTGATATCCCAACATAAACCCTGTCCACCATGGAGAAATCTTTAACTTCACCTGCAACTAGCAACGCTATAAGAGGGGCTGAGCAAAGCGGTAACATAGCCAAGCAATTGTTTGCATAGGAAAGGTGTCAAAGGATTAGAGGTTCATGGCAATATGGGGTGGCTTGAAGAGCAAATGATAGGTAGCGCAGCATAGCGATAGAACGAAGCAACTAGCATAGCAATGATAGTAGTGAGATCCAGGGTAGCGGTCATCTTGCCTGAAATCCCGCAAGGAAGAAGAACGAGTCCATGAAGAAGACAAACGGGCGTAGTCGAACGAATCCTCGCAACTCCGGAACGAAACCGAAGCTAACGAGAGAGGCAACCCGGAAAGAAGCAAACAACATAGTAAACAACCATCGCATAATCATGGCATGATGCACAACCAAGGATGATGCATGTCCGGTTTAAATATGCATGGCATGGCAAAGTGCAACACGCAAAACTACAAGTTAAATGGAGCTCAATATGCAACGAGTTGCATATTGACAAAACACCACAACAAATATTTAGTTCTCTCTCGTTATAAGCTACTCATCAATATTAAATGTTATTAAACATAGCAAGGGGCGAAGCATAATTAAACCAACTATTTAGGCAAGTTTAAATGAGGCCGAAAATAACAAACAACAATTCCGGAAAATCCCCATATGTCATATAGCAATTTAATGCAAACACAATTTAAACATTTTAATTGTTGTTATTATGATGCGGATGACATATGAAAGTTTTATGCAATTTTTATGAAAACGTTAACATGAGCATGATACGAGGCATTAGTCGCCATGGCGGAAGGAAAAAGGTGCCACGGCGGCGAAACAAAAATGGTGCCACGGCAACATATCCGAAAATGTTGCCACGGCATCATATCGGTTCCGGTAGCTTGAGGAGATACCGATGCAAACGAGAAGTGGGCGAGAGCGAGTCATGCAAGATGGTGGGGTGATCCCGACTATCGGGTTCCCACGGGACGGTGGCATGGCAATAGAGGAACGTGCAAAGACAATTCGGTCACGGTGCAAAACTCGAGCATCTCATATATGCAAGGGCATCTCATCGTGGTCGTCTCAGGTTATACCTTCGAAGCGTGCATTTCGGGCGGAACGAGTCGGAGAGGAAGTAGACGTTCTTGTAGCGGTCGTAGAGGAAGTAGTTGTTCACGTGGCGACGGTAGTGGTTCACGGGTCGTCGTGGGAAGTAGTCGTTCACGGCAATGGTAGAGGTTCACGGTTGTAGACGTTCTCGGGTCATGGGTAGAGGTACTTGGCGCATCGTCGTGGTACTTGGCGTCCATGTGGTCTCCGAGAAAACTTGACGAACCGGTTGCTCCGAGTCCTCGGTCCTCATGCTACTTGCCGAAATCCAAGAGGGTCTTGGCGAGATCCAGAACAACACCAAAGGCCTCGGTTGATAGCGTTCAAAAGGACACGATGAACTGGTCAACTCCGAGGCGGCAGGTTTCGTAGATGGGGTGCTCGCAGGAGTGGTAGATGCATGAGGCAAGGGCAGCAGAAGGTCAACGCGCACGACCGGATCGAGCCTTGCTCGATGTAGCGGGCGCAGGGGAGAGGGTACCGCGATGCAGAGCAGTGCGTAGGTGGACTTGGCGGGGCAACGAGGACCGGGCGGAGGCGACCGAATCCAAGGCGGGGGAGGCGTGACAGGAAGCAGGGGCGGCTGGCTTGGCGCGCCGGAGGTGGCGACGGGGCCCTGCCGGCGGGATCCGGCCGGGAACGGGCGAACGGCAGCGTGGGCGGAGGAGCTGATGGAGGGGGCCGAAGGAGGTCGCAGAGGGCTTGCCGGTGACGGCCAAGGTCGCTGCAGGGGGTCGCTGGGGCGCGGGAGGAAGGATGCAGGGGACGGGACGAGGGCATGGTCGCGCGAGGTGGAGGAGGACGCGGCAGGTGAGGGAGGAGGCGGTGGAGGCCGGCTCCGAGGAGGAGGTTGGGCGTGGGGCGCATGGGGTGACGTAGGGCGCCGCGGCGGGCGACGGGCACGGTAGGAGAAGGGCGCCGTGATGGTGTGGCTCCTGAGGCTGAGGCCGAATGGAGGGAGGAGGAGGCGCGGGACGACGGTCATGGCCTCGGCGAAGGCGGTCGGGCGATGGGTGGTAGCAGAGGGGAACGAGGAGATGGGATCTGGCTGCGTGCGGGATCGAGGAGAGGTGCGCGGGTGCTGGCGGCGGTGTGGGAACGAGGGGAGAGCGAGGGGGATCGAGGGCTCGGGGCTAGGGTTAGAAGGCAGGGGCCGGCTGGGCCTTGGGCTGCGGAGGGAGCAGGCTTGGCCTGGCTTCTGGGCCAAAAGGACTGGCTGCATCTCTCTCTCTCTCTCTCTAAACTCTTAGCAGAAAAGAAAGAAAGAGAAAAAAAGGAGAAGAAAAGAAAGACTAGGAAGAGAGTTTGGGCATGGGGATTATTTACTTGGACTCACAAAAATGCGCTGGTTCCAAGGAAATAGAAATGGCCAAGATCGAACGATAAGAATTCAAACTCTCTAAATATCGAGCGGATATGTTTTAAAGAGAATCACCATGTGAATTCCCTCGATTTAAATGGATCAAAGATCCATGCCATTTATTTAGTTGAGGTTTTTTTAAAAATTAAATGACATGATGGCATGATGCAATGCAAATGATGCAATGATGAATGCATCAAACAAATAAATCACACGACGAATCTCGGAATAGCTGGAAGTCTTCTGGAGCGTCGGTCTCGGGGCGTTACACTTTAAGCCAATGACGGGCTGGCCCTTTGAGCTTGAGGGGTAGGTATTTTATGGCGTGGAGATCATCTCCTCCGGCCATATTTATATGTAGTATATAATCTTCTATCCAGACTCCAGGGTCTGTTGTTCCATCGTAGGCCTCCATGTTTATGGGTTTAAATCCTGCTGGGAACTCATGGTCCAGCACCTCGTCAGTGAAACATAGTGGGTGTGCGGCGCCCCTGTATTTGTGTGTGCCGCTATCATCGGACACTTGACGTGGTGCCTTGCTTCCTGGGGCCTTCTCCTTTGGCCCGTAGATGGATCTGGCTGGGCCATCTATCCTTCCAAGTTTGTTGGTTGGTTTATGTGTGGCGCCGCTGTCAGAATTTGGCCTATCATCTGGCCGTCTATCCAGCCAGGAAGCCCCTTTATTTTTGGACGGTGGGGGCTCTATGGCCTCCTCGTCGAATTCTGGTAGCAGCTTGCGCTTCGGGTAGCTCTTTGATTGGTGGCCATTGCCGTACATATATGCGGTGTTGAGCACTTTGCTCCATCTCATTCTGAGTGTGTCTTCCGCTGTTTTGAGCCTCCGTTTTTCCTTCTTCAGGCTTTTTGCAGTACTGACGAGTCTTTTCCGCAGGTTCTTGCTCTCCGGCGGTGTGTCCGGCGTGAGGTCGTCCGGACTGTTGTTTTCATCTGGCCTGGACTGATTATCTGACTCGTCATGGTCGGATGGTTGCTTATCTGCGTGTTCGTCGTCCGTTTGTGAGCCCTGCCGTATTGCGGGCTCTTTGGGAGCGTTGTTGTCGAGGCGGGACTTAGGACGGCGCCTGCGCCGCCGTTTTGGTCGTTTATCGGCGTGGTCATCTTCTGCCGCGGCCCGTTGATCCTCGTTATCGCTCTCCTTTGGGGTGTCTACCATATATATGTCATATGACGAGGTAGTCCTCCCATGCCTTATAGGCTCTGTTTCTTGTTCGTCTCCAGCATTGTCGTCTATTCCGTCAATGTCTTCGGAGTCAAGGTCTAGCATGTCGGTTAGATCGTCGACAGTGGCTACGAAGTGGGTGGTGGGTGGGCTCTGAATTTCTTCGTCGTCCGTATCCCAACCATCCTGGCCATAGTCCGGCCAAGACTCTCCTGATAATGAGAGATGCTTTAGTGAATTCAAGATATCGCTGAAAGGCGAGCATTGGAAGATGTCCGCGGCGGTGAATTCCATAACCGGCGCCCAATCTGGATCGATTGGCGGGGGCGCGGGAGGTTCGGAGTCCGGCAAGGAGTCCGGCGCCTCGGAGTCACGAGTTTTGCGGGGGACAAGATTAATGTTCGGCTCCATCGCCGTGGATGTTGAAGCCCCCAGGGCGGCGCCTATCCACCGACCCTCGATCTGGGCGATCGGCTCCGGGCCAATGGCCGAAGCGGATCCGTGTGCGGCCACCAAGGCACTGTTCGGCGGCAGAGCTAGATCATGCCCATCGTCACAGTGCGGCGCGCTCGGCTGTGGCTCGAGTCCGTCAAGGATCAAGTCTCCGCGGACATCGGCCGTGAAGTTTAAGCTTCCAAATCTGACCTGATGGCCAGGGGCGTAGCTTTCGATCTGCTCCAGACGGCCAAGTGAATCGGCCTGCAGTGCGAAGCCACCGAATACGAAGATCCGTCCGGGGAGAAAAGTCTCACCCTGGACAGCATTGTTGGTTAAAGATGCCATCAAGCCCATCGGTGACGACACAGAGGAACTCTCAATGAAAGAACCAATGTCGGTGTCAAAACCGGCGGATCTCGGGTAGGGGGTCCCGAACTGTGCGTCTAGGCGGATGGTAACAAGAGACGAGGGACACGATGTTTTTACCCAGGTTCGGGCCCTCTCGATGGAGGTAAAACCCTACATCCTGCTTGATTAATATTGATGATATGGGTAGTACAAGAGTAGATCTACCACGAGATCAAGGAGGCTAAACCCTAGAAGCTAGCCTATGGTATGATTGTTGTAATGTATGTTGTCCTACGGACTAAAGCCCTCCGGTTTATATAGACACCGGAGAGGGCTAGGGTTACACAGAGTCGGTTACAATGGTAGGAGATCTGCATATCCGTATCGCCAAGCTTACCTTCCACGAGCTGGAGTCTTCAATCTTGTATCTTCGTAGTCTTGTAGTCCGGCGGATATTGATAGTCTGGCTGTCCGGACACCCCCTAGTCCAGGACTCCCTCAGTGGAGTTCTGCGGGCCCCATCATCCTGCAGCCTTGAAGACACGTGGCGGTTGATGGGACGTGGACTTCTCCACTTCCCCACGCCACCTTCATATCTGGTAGACCCAGCAGCGACCCATTGTCAGTGCAGCTCGCCCTTTGCAACTTACCGTGCTTGGCTCTTGTTTCCTCCTTCGCAATCCCACTGCCGCATCCATAAATCCGGCGCCGGTGCCTTGCCCTCTTTTAGTACTCACCATGGCCCCCAAGCCGAGGAAGAAGAAGGGGAAGCCGCTCGCCCTGGCCGGTCCTCCACTGGCCCTGGAGCTAGCCCTTGAGCAGTCGACAATGACCAATGAGGAGAGGCTGGACAAGGTTCGCCATGCACTCGCCGCCGATTCCAATGAGGGGAGGGCGATGGCCATTTGTCCTGCATCTTGGCGAACGAGAGAGATGAGTGCCACCGAGATCTGTATCTATCTTCACGCTCTCCTTGCTGGGTTGATTCCTCCTTTCTCCCCTTTCTTCAACGCTGTGATGTTGCATTACCAGATCGATCTACTGCATCTAGACCCCTGCTCCGTCATCCTCCTCGTCGTCTTTGCCTTCCTCTGCTAGGCCATGATAGGCATCACTCCCTCTGTGGCCTTGTTTCACCATTTCTTCTTGCTGCGGTTGTGTTGATGGTTGGCTGCGACATATGCCAAGGGATGGTTTATCATGGTGGGAGCGAGTAGAACGTCGCCGGAGCCTGGAAGCGGGATGAGGCGTAGACACGAACATCGGCGTACTTTACCCAATTTCAGGGCTCTCCTAGGATATAACACCCCTAGTCCTGCTTTGCGGGGTCTCCGCATGATCACTAAGGCACAAGTGATACAATGGTGCTCCTTGAGCTGTGTTCTAGAGGTAGGAGGAGGCAAGGCTATCTCTCTTCCTGCTCTAGGGTTGTGGCTAGTTCTAATGGGGTGGGAACCCTTTGCATGGCGCCCTGGGGGGTTTATATAGGCCTACCCCCAGGGGCACAATGGTAATCCGGCCGGGTGCTGGGCCCGGCTGTCAGTGTCTCCGGCCTCCGGCTTCTCTGCCGACTACTGGGGCCCGCCGCCTGGTGGGCCCCGCCGGCTGGTCCGGTATGGAGCCGACAGGCCACTCCCGCCGCTGGCGGGTCTGGTTGGTGGCTTCTCACTGTAGCCGTGTAGCTAATGACGGGGGCTTGGTTAGCTCAGTGTGGCTACAGGCCCGCCGCCTAGCGGGAGATCACTTTAGCCACACCTGGTCTCATCAGGTTAATGGTGCACTTGCTTCGAGGGAAGGAACAGCCGCCTGCTGGAGGGCGGCCTACCCCAGGTCCGACTGGTTCAGCATCCGCTGTCTTCCAAGGTGTCACTGCCCGATAGGGCCCGCAACCTGCAGGTCGTATCGACAGGTCATCACGGGGAACAGGGCTCCGGCTGTCCAGAATGACGTCAGGGGGGAGTGGCAACAGTGTCACGTCGTGCGGAGATCTCCGCCTGTACGTGGCACTATGGCCATGCCAAGCCCAAGATTCGGGGCGAGGGGCTTCACTGTAGCCATGCCCTATCTCATCCTCTTGATGGGGGCAAAAACTCTGAGGGCGCCAGGTGGCCGCCTGCACGACGCCGCCCTCTCTAGAGGTCGGCTGACTGGAGCGGGACGCTCTTGGTGCGTCTGCTGGTTGGCCATCCTTCGGTGGCCGGCTGTTGAGCCAGCCGGCCACCGGAGGGCGGAGCTTCAGCTTGGGACACTGCGGGGCGAAGCCGTCCCAAAGTCTTGACAAGTTCAGGGACTCGGGTGAGGCTACCCATGGCCCATTACTCCAACAGTAGTCCCTGAAGCCGGTGAGGTGTTGTGGTCGAGGGGCCATGAAGTCTCAGTGGCTTCCCACCTCACTGAGCTCCGGGAGAATGTTCGATCCGCCTTGCGGCGCGCCGACTGCTGGAGTTGGCTTTGACAAGGCGGGATCGTCAGCCAATTTTGAACTCCAAGGTGGGAAAACAGGTGGCGTGCCTGCTATGCTTCCCAGGGCCGCCGCCCGCCACAAGCATGCCACACGGCGCACACTAGCCCGGCCAGCCTGCCACCCCACGCTCCCGATGGGACGTGACAGTGGGCCGGGCCCGCCACTACAGGGCCTCGGCACGCGGGCGGATCCGCTGTGCCGAGGTGGGTGGTTGCGATTCCCACGAGCGTTCAAGGCGCAGTAAGTTTGTGCGGTGATCGGGGGGTCGTGGTGTCGTGGGCGCAATTAATCCCACGATCCCACGCCCCGCCCCCTCGGCTTCGTAACCCGAGGGCTATAAGTAGGGGGGGGGAGGGGTGCAGTGGAGCACGCGCGCCCCCTCCAACACTCTCTTCCTCCTCTTGCTCTCTCCGCCATTGCTGCTGTCGCCACTCCGTACTTGCCGTGGTGCTACCGTCGTTCGCCGCCGCCGTGCTACTCCTCCCTTCGCAGCCCCGCTTGAGGCCATGGCGTGCGAGAAGGGTGGCGACTGGGACGGCTCGATGGTGATTGAAGACCACATCTCCTTCCTCCGTGACACGCGCCAGATGCCCAACGCGGCGTTCGTCAAGGCGCGGGCGCCGCTGGTGGAGGAGATCTCGTCGGCACCGAAGGGGAATGAGTGGGTTGTCTTTCCCTCGCACTTCCTCCGTGGCTTCGGCCTTCCGGTGAGCGGCTTCCTCCGCTCGTTCTTGGCCTTCAACCATCTTCAACCGCATCATTTGATGCCCAACACCGTGACCCTGCTCTCCGCCTTCGTCATGGCATGCCAGGGCTACATCGGCATCCTCCCCACACTCGAGCTGTGGGGAGCTTTCTTTTACGGCAAGCTGGGCACCTCCGCCAAGGACACAGTGGCCGAGTGCCGCGGATTCGTCGCCATGCGCCGGCCAACGAAGCGGAATGCCTTCCCCGTCATTAAGCTGTCACAGTCGGTAAAACTATGGTAGCAGTCTTATTTCTATGTTGAGAATGTCGATCCGGCTGTCGACTTCATCAACCTGCCGGACTATGAGGCCGGCCCCCCTGTCGGGCTTCGGCCCAACTGGGGCTACATGCCGAAGCCGGGGTCGGCGGACGCGGACGCTGCCATCGGCTGACTCCGGGTGCTCCAGGAGTTAGAGGGCCTCGTGGCCTCCGATATCCTCATCGCCTTCGTCGAGCGTTGGGTCCTCCCGCTCAAGGGCCGTCCTCATTTGATCTGTCGGATGAGAGGGCAGCGCGACGCGAGCAGGTTGTGCACGAGGGAGATGCCGACTGCTGAGGTCGCGAGGATGGCGAACGAGATCTCCGACCTCAAGGTGTCGGAGGGAGACTAGTGGTTCGAGAAGCGGCCGTATTCTCGCGACAACCTGCCACCTGCCGTAAGTCCCTCGATTTCTTCTTTCAGTTCTGTCTTTTAGTCTTGTTCTTGTCATGAAGCGACTCCCTTCTAGAGCGCAGAGTTATATGTCCGAGGCGACGGCCACCATCGTGTGGCCGGGTGGTGACTACCTGCCGGACAGGGCAGTGAGCGATGTGGACGACCCCGACTTGGGGGCGGCCGCCTTGGCGGACTATGCGGCAGGCGTCGGCAACGGAGCAGGCGGCTCCGAGGAGGGCGGCAGCATGGAGACCTGGCCCACTGATGATGATGATGAAGACGAGCCGCGCCCCTCCCGGAGCATCGCTAACACCGGCGCAGGCCCCACTACCGGGCCGCCCGCCCGAGGCGGTAAGCGCAAGCGAAAGCAGGGCGCCGCCCTGTTCGGCAGCGCTCCGAAGAAGCCCAAGAACCCAGCCGTGGTGACCAGGCAGAGAGAAGCCGCGGCCAAGGCGGCCAAGTACCAGAGGCAGCCGAAGGTGCCAATCATGGTGTCAGTGTAAGCACCCTTCTCACGCTTCCACCTCTTTGCCGATCTGGCCTAAAAACTTTTTTGTCTTGTCTTCCTATCTCAGGGCCCCGCTCCCCCTCGAGCAGTCGGGCGCCGCCTCGATCATCAGGTCAGCAGAGACATCCTCCACCAGCCGGTGAATCGACCCGGCCGCCGACCTCCGGGAGGTGAGGGAGCGGAACACGCGGGAGGCACGTGAGGAAGAGGCTGACCGTCTGGCGAAGGCGGAGGCGGACAAGGCTGCAACAACCGCGGCGAGGAAGCTGGCGCAGGCGAAGGCCGAAGATGCGGAGAAAGAGCGGCTTGCACAGGCCGCACGGCGACAGGAGCCGCTGCTTGTGAAGCCTTTGAACACTGCACCACCTCCGCCGGAGTTCGAGGCGACCACTGTGGGACCGACGACGAGCAACCAGTCATGGAGAGGGAGGGTGGCAACGTGGCCATGCCGGACATCATCGTGCTGCCGCCACCAACAACCAGCGGAACGCAGGACGAGCAGCCGGCCGCTCCGCCGGTGCCACCGGCTAGGGGACGTAGTGGTGACGCACCTGACTCCTGAGGTCCGCACACCCGCACGTCGCCGTCTTGCTAGGGCGGCCTCGGTGCCGCGGCCGCTGGAGGCCGGTGCCGCGAGCTCGTCGGTCCCCGACACCGAAGCGACCAGCGCCGTGCCCACTGGCTGGGTACACGGAGGTGGGACGGGCGCCCTGGCCCAGGCGTCCCTTGACGTCCAGGCCAAACTCCGGGCCAAAGCCGAAGCCTCAAGCGATGCAACGAGGCGTTCCTGGAGTCGCGGTCAGCCATCCACGTAAGTTTTCTTCGCTTCACTTTATTTTGATCTTGTTGCTTTCTTCGTGGGGGCGCGCAATGTCGGATGTTGGGTTCCGGCAGACCCATAAGGTTCAAACTCTGGGGTGCGCACGAAGATCTTCCCCCTACCACTCCACGTCCGATTGCCTGATGAGAATCTCTACTATTAAAGGGGGATCGAACGTCGTGATGGTTCGACCGATCCCCCCCCTCCTTCGCTCCTCCCTCCAGAGATCCCGCATCTAAAAAATCGCTAGGAAAGAATCCACGTTCACAACCAACCAGCCTCCCACCCCCTACGATTCCCACTTTTAAGGTAAGATAAAAATAAAAAGAAAAACAAAACGCTCCCACGATCCCTAAGGCGCCCGCTCAACACCCCCACGACCCCTCCTCTTTAACTTCCTCTCACGAACGGCCTCTCTCTGCTCCGCCGCTGGTTCCCCTTCTCCATCTGCGGTTACACGCCTGCACTACACCCCTGTTTCCTCCTTCCTTCAGGCGGTCACCTTTGCTCCTCCGCCTCGCGAACGGGATCGATCGATGTGGTCACTGGAGACTGCGAGCCCCGGTAGGGCAAAGTCAACCGCCAATACACGGTCCACCGGCACCCTCCGTCGCCCTCGCATGGAGTAGCGGTGGCCCGAGAAAGAGAGCACAACAATGGTCTAATTCCTCTATGTCTATCCATGTTGCGTTGTGGTAATCTCTCTCTCTCTCTCTCTCTCTCTCTCTGGAACACACATCACACAGATTAATGAGGAGATGAATCAGAGCATCTCGATCATGATCCGTCTGTGCCTAGTGATCAACCCTCATCTGGTCTAACGTCCCAGCCAACGGCAATCAATCATCGTCGTCTGGAGCGATCTTCTTCGATTTGGCAGGTAGGGATCAGGATGAACAGGCGGGATGATGTTCTTAGCATCCTGCTACAACGATGCGGATATACTCATTGATCTAGCCCACTCGCCCCGACTGCCAGGACGCCCCCAAGTCGCGCTTCAAGCTCCAGGCACGCAATCCTCTGTTCCTCAACCTATTTTTCTTCTGCATTATTATTCACGTTTGGCACCTACATGGTCAAATTAGAACACAAGTGGGTGTCCATAAGATTGAAAGCACATGTGGCAATGTGTGTGTAAAAGTAATAATGATAGGCAAAACCACAACAGAAGTATATCAACCCATATATCTGGAACATCCTCTGTGCCTGTGCGTACAAAAATTCAGAGTCCCAAAAGCTGATGGCCAGGGCAGGACCGCTCGTCTCGGCTTCGCAGGATCGCAGCCAAGGGCGACGGTGGGCCAGCTTCTCGTGGGGCTAGCGGAGGGCACGACTGGGGCACGTGGTCATGCTTGGGACATCTGTGGAGCGGAGCGGCGTGCGCACGAGTGCAGGGCAGCAGTAGCCAGGATGGCAGGAGAGGACCCAGGACACGTTGTGTTCATGTAGTTTTCCTCTTTGTATCCTCTAGCTCTGACTACGGTTTCCTCTTGCATCCTGTAGCTCTAAGAATGACTTGTGCAGATAAAGATGAAAAACCTAGGGGAAGATTTTGGTGAGCAAGAAGAACAAGGTAATTTATTCTGGTCAACAAAACAAGTTTGTTCCTACACTTTGATGTTATGATGTTATGATTAGTGCTTATTCACTAACAATGGAAGTAATGATGGGTATAGCATGGTCTGACCAAGAGAAAGAATACTTTTCTACAGGTTATTTTATTAATGATAATGATAAAATATCATCATGGAATATTAATATAAGATCATAGTACATACTTTCTTTGCTTGATATATGTATATTACATTCTCTATGTATATGCTCATGCCATCAAAAGTCTTTATTTCCTAGAGATAAAACAGCTACATTATCACACATTTTATATGTTCGTTTAGACTAATGATTCTAATGTTTGTTTAGCAATCTTTTGCAGATTTTGAGGTTGCTCCATTCCATATTCTTGAGCTTCGTAAAAATGGAGAGGGGAGTTGTTGCGGATTCATCATCTATGATCTCACGTGTCAAATTTCTCATTCCATTTTTTTTCAAACATATTGAATGAGTTTGGCTCTTAGTACTCTTACATAAGTGCCAACATTCATAATGTAGTTATACATGAGTTTATCATTATAATTTAAATATGGTTTTCTAATCTTTCACAAGTGCAACAAAACAGATATGATATGCTACTGAGCTTTCATATTAGACTGTCAATGCTACTTATTGTAGATATGTTGCTACGCTCTTAAGCTTTCATATTAGGATTTTAACATTCCTTAAGTACTTCCCTTTACTCCTAGCCTTCAAGGTATGATGATCAGGGTCAGGTTTCACTAATTAACTTATGGATTTGTGCAAATATTTTGGGATCAACTGAAAAGAAAATTCAACTTCTTGATTTCGCAATTTATCAAACCAGATCAAAGAGTTGTGTAGCCATTAGATGGACAGCTTCACACTGGCAGTATTCATGCCGCTGTAATATAGGGCTTCTTTACGTTCTACTAATATTTGCTACTGTAAAGGAGAAACCATCTATCTTGGTGTGTCATTGCTTTTTTAAGGGAAGGTGTGTTGTTGTTATATTGAGTAAATTGTAACCAAGCATATGAATGATTTGCTATATGGTTCTGTTAGTCAAAAGTCATTATTCATGTTTCAAGGGGATGACATATACCATTAAGCAAAACATGAAGCAGACTTTTGCTTTAGGTACTCCCTCCATGAAATATAATGCCCCTCACTTTGCTTGTGCGACTTTGGTCATTTCTATATACAAAAGTACATGCTTTGGACATGTATAAATTGTATTGTCTTATTTTTCTTGCAAAACAATTTTATTTCATATAAGTTGCGAGATGAAAATCAGATAAGTAGTATTAGAAAGGAGGGGGTACTATTTATTGGCGTCATTTAATATCCAAATATTTTGTTTCAAATAAAGTGCCAAATTTAGTCATTAATTTTTCTTTCCTGTGGCATGCACGTGCCTCTAATCTTTATGGTGTTGGCCGATGTACCTAGACTGTACATGGAATCCTAATGATCTTCACTACCAATTACACCAGGTGACAGATTGCTTCAATAAAGCTTTTGTCTGCGACGCAATTAAAATGGTGTGACACGGACAAGGAAACGAACTGTATAAGTAATAGAGTTGACACTTAAGTTTCGGATTCAATTTTAGTCTTTGAAAGTCATCATAAAAAAACTTATTCATAAAACTTAGCGATCATAGAACTTCTATGATACACCTAAATAAATAATGTATTTGCTATAACCAAACCGATCAGATTATCTTATACTCCAAAGTAAGCACATCTGAAAGTCATCATAAAAAAACTTACTCATAAAACTTAGTGATACGCCTAAATAAATAATGTATTTGCTATAACCAAACCGATCAGATTATCTTATACTCTAAAGTAAGCACATCAAACATTGAATAGTGCAATGATTTGATCATTATTTTTTGATATCTCCTGTGGGAACGCACGGGCATTCGACTAGTCTAAGCTAAAACGATGAACAACACGAGGGACACAAGATTTATACTAGTTCGGGAAACCGTTGTGGTGTAATACCCTACTCCAGTGTGTGGTGTGGTGGATTGCCTCAGGGGTTGATGATGAACAGAACAAAGGATGAACAGACTCGCGAGAGGTGTTCTTGAGCTGGTGCGATGAACTGCTCGGGTGAGTTCGATCGCCTCTTGGATGCCGATCAGATGCCCCCTACTGTGGTGGCTATCCCTATATATATAGAGGCCCTGGTGCTCTTCCCAAATATTGAGAGGGAAGGGCGCCAACAATGGCCATTCCGAAGGGGAACATCTAGTACAAGTTATCCTAACTAAATTTGGTCTTCGGCTGCCAAAGGCACTGGTGATGACGCCGTCCTGGGCTCCACGGTGACCTCCATCGTGCCGCTCTGCTGGTCTTGGTCTCGTTGCACTGAAATGGCAACCTTTGTCTGATGCCTCGTTACTCCATGCCTGTACTTGCCCCCTTTGCACCAAAGAGGAAACAAGGACACTACGCAGGCGGACGCCAGCCTGGTCTCGATCGTCATGGCTTGCATCACGGGCACCTCGCAAGGTACCCTGCCTTGATCTCTCCGCCTCCTCGCGAGCCTACCTGGCGAGGCCATTCCTGAGGTAGTCGTGTGTTCTCCGCCCCGCAAGGCTGGGCCTCCCGCGAGGGTCTGGAGTTTTGCGCTGAGGAAGATGGGCTGTACTGGGCCACCACTCGAGCCACGCCGCAGGCAGGCAAGTATGGGGACCCCCGTTCCCAGAACGCCGACAATAGCCCCCGGGCCCAAGGTGCGCTCGGACTTGGCTTAGCGGAGAAGCGAAGGAGCAAGTGCGGAGCGCCGCGGGCCCCATCAACCTGCGACCTTGGGCGCCGCGTGGCGGTTGATTGGACGTGGGCGCCTCCGCTTCCCCACGCCTCCTCATTACGCGCCTGGCTAGGCGGCCACGAGGCTTGTACACATTTATCCTTCCTTTGCTGCCTGCATACTTCTTGTTCCCTCTTCCTCCTCAAGCCACTGCTTCTGCCTCCAATCCATCTCGAGTTCTTCCCCTTTCTATTTCCTTCGCGCCCATGAAAAATGACAAGGGGAATAAACCTGCATCTTCGTCCAGTGCGCATCCGGCGGCTGCTCCAGCCATCGACAAGTCACTCATACTCAATCTGGAAGCTCTGGAGAAGGTCTGCTCCGCGCTTGCCTCTAGCTTCAATGATTGTGGGAAGACGACGGTCTAGCCGCGTCCCCTCCTTTGACAGGATCGTCATGGAGGTCCGATTCTTTGCCGATGCCCTATGGGCGGGCTTGGTTCCCCCCTTTTCCGCTTTCTTCAATGCGGTGCTCTCCATTACTAGATGCACATGATACATCTTGGCCCCCAATCCATTACTCTGCTTGCTGTCTTCACCTTCATCTGCGTGGCCATGGTGGGGATTCCTCCTTCCGTTGCCCTTCTACGCCACTTCTTCTCTCTGCACTTGTTCGACCCTTCCCAGTGTTCGAGATGCGTGAGCTTCCAGGACGTGCCGGAGACAGCCGCCTCGGGGGTCGACTTTGGCCTCCCACCTTCTACGAGCGGGTTCCTGGAGCGGTGGCTGTATGTGGACGTTGGGGTGACCAGCCCCCTTCTCGCGCACCCGACGCTGCCTGCTATTCCCAATCTTGGTTGGGGTCACGAGGAACTTACGAGCCCCTAGCTTGCTTTCACCTAGCATCGCTTCGAGAGGCTGAGGAAGCTCGGAGTGACGGCGCCCAAGGTGGTGAAGGAGTTTCTCCAGTGCCGCATCGCTCCTCTCCAGCACCATTCATGCCCAATGTGGGCTTACTCTGGTCGTCAGGACTGTGTGAGGCTCCAGGAAGGGGATCTTGCGCCTGAGACACTGAAGAAGGTGCTGCACGTCCTGACCAGCGACCCCTCTCCTAGCAGCGTTGGTCATGGAGGCGCCCTGTTGTACCTTTGCACAAACAGGGTCGAGTTCGTGAGGCAAATGCTCCGCTTCGACGAATGGGGACTGCGCCCGGCTGGCCTCGCAGGGCTCCGCGAGAACCCGGTTGCCGTAGTCCTTCCCCTAGTCGCCCGTCCCGACCTTGCCTCAGGAGTCGATGCTGGGAGGCAAGCATTGGCAGGAGCTGGGGGGCCTGATGTCGAGGTGCTGATGTCGTGCGGGGCTCCTGAGGAGTCATCCTCTAGAGCTCATGGAGCCCCTCTTGAGGTGGTGGCTGATGAGAGGGCGCAATTTGTGGCTCCCGAGGCCGAAGCCCCCGGGGCCTCGGCAGGCCACCACGAGGTGGCACCTGACCGCTTCTCTCAGGCTGCTGCCCCTGATGTAGGCCGTCTAGATGCCTCAGCTCCTAGGCCGCGCGCCGGCCCTCACGTCGCGAGCTTGGGCCGGTTCCGCATAGATTTCGAGGCCCTCCAAAAGAGGAAGGAGGCTTCTGGTGATGAAGATCGCCCGTTCCGCCCATTGAAGCACAGGAAGTACTTCGCCATGGATGAGTAAGTCCCTCCTTCTTATAGTTCCTTGTTTGCCGCTCCCTTTGCTGACCGTGGCCTTTCAGGATCCCTTCGGACAAGCCCGTGGAGCCAGCTGAGATGTCGCTTCCTCAGGCTTCTCCTCCGTCACCGACCTTGATTGTCCCGAGTCCGCGTGCCGCCCTCGATGCAAGCTCGGTTGGAGAGGCAAGGCGACCTGCATTGCACCTTGAACCTGTGGGCGCGCCGCTCTTCCCTCGTGAGCTCTTCTTGGGCACAACCAGCTTGCCCCGAGCTCCTCCACTGATCATAGGCGGCGAGTGGCTGAAGTCGATCTTCGGATCCCCAGCGAGAGGTGGATTGACGCCTGGCTGGGTCCCTTGCAGGGCCCGCCCGGTGATCACAGGGGCGCCAGCACCTTGCCCCCTACGGAGAGGTCGCGAACCACTCCAGGGCCCTCCGCCAGCGTCGATGGCGGAGAATGACGTTGACGACGTGCTCAAGCGTGCGCGGGAGCGCATCGCTGTCCACCAAGAGTTCTTCTAGAGGGCGGCCGATGCAGTGAGCCAGCTTGGCGCAGAGCTGGCAGGCGAAGATGCGCGTCTCGAAGCTTAAGGCTTGAGGCTGGTCAGGAGCGGCGCAAGCTGAAGGCGGCTGTTGGTCTCGCACGCCACCAGCGTGATCTCGACAATGCCAAGGCCGAGGCATCTCTGGTGGCTTCTCGGGAGGCCTGCGCCCGAGCCATCGAGGATGCTCAGGAAGCAGATCGGCGATGTGAAGCTGCGGAAGAGCGTGCGTGGGAGCTCCAAGACTGGTGCAACTCCTTGGAGCAGCAGGCGGAGTTGTGCTGAACTGCCCTTGCATTGCTGAAAGGGGGGCCCGCTGAAGAGGGGGAGCTCTGGAGGCGCAAGGAAGCGCTTACATTGGAGTCTGCTGAGCGCAACCTCAATCTGGAGCGGTTGGAGACGAGGGAGCGCCAGGTCACCCAAGCGGAGGACGATGTCGATGCGCGGGAGGCCCGGATCCAGGAGGAGATCGACCGCCGCGTGGCGGAGGCTCGCGCCGGCCTTGAGCGCGGGTATGAAGAGCGGATGGAGTTGATCAAGGCTGAAGCCATGGGCAGGACTACTGCCCTCAGGAGTAGACTGACCAAAGCCACTCTGCGAGCTAAGGCCACCGCTGTCGCACTTAGCTCGGCGCAGGCTGAGCTGGCCTCCTCCTGCGCCGAACTGCTTCTTCTTCAATGGCGGGTTGATGATGTCGAGGCCGTCGCGTAGCGGAATGCGGACGAGATCCGCCAGCGGCAGACGTTGGAACACATGCACGGTCCCATGCTCCTGACGCTCAGGGAAAGGGCTAACGCGGCCTTGGGCAACATCTGCGAGGCAGTCGCTGAGGAGCCGCATGTGACCAACTACGCCGGCAATCTTTGGTTCTTTACTGACGTGGTGACGCATCTAGAGAACCGCTCTGAGAGGTCTCTCCAGCTGGTGGAGGAACGGAGCCGCGGGCTGCTCGCGTGAGCATTCTCCTGCGTCTTCAGTTATCTCCAAAACATCGACCCCCTCTTCGACTTCGATGCTGGCATCGCCCCGGTGCCTGAGGCCGCCCGAGGCGACCTAGCGTAGTGGGTGGAGGACAATGTAGATGTGCTCGTCCGGGCCTTCACTTCTGATGATGATGGGGTGATCGTTGCTGCTGACGAAGGCGACATGTTGAACGGTGGTGAAATCGGTGCCAATAACGGTGACGGGGAGGCCGGCGACGACGACGGCGGTGCCAGCGACGCCTCAGGGGACGCCCTGGGGGATGCAGTGAGCGACATGTCCGGCTGATTCCACGCTTCCCCTTGTTGTTTGTCCTGCGCAGGAAGAGACTCGGGCATGGCCCTAAAAGTTGTGAGAGCATTTTGGGAGGGGAAGCCCCTCATGTAAAAATATTGTTGCGTACGTGTTGTTGATATTGTCGCCGGATCGGCACCTTCATGATGCCATGATTTTCGTGATGAGTAGGTTGCCGTGGTTTTACCTTCGTCTTGGCGAGCCTAGAGTGGGCTCGCAGTGTCCATCCGAGGGCCTCATGAGGGTCCCGTTTAACCATGCGGTGAGAGCTTGCTAGAGAAACATCGTCCGCGGGACGGCGAGCGCACATGCTGGGATATGCCCTACTCGCAAGGGGCCCGCGAGAGGGAGGTAGCTAGTGTGAATTCCAACTTGAACAAAAATCGGAGCACGAGAAAGCATACAAATAAGACACGACGCCCCTCCCCGCACACACAAACACAAATTCGACTTCAACTTAGATCCGAAATGAGAAAGCTTGTTCACACGAAAAGGAGCAAGAGCAAAAGGCCGCGTCCGGCACCTAGTCTTGTCTTTGATGTCTTCTCACCAGCGCGGAGAAAAGTGCCGCCACTGGGCGTGGGAGGGAGCCCCCGAGGCCCGAGGGCGGCTCTCCGGAGACTCCAGGGCATGTACAGCCCCAACTCATTATTACGTGAGCATGTCACGGGCGGTGAGCTTCACAGGCACTGGGCCTTCTTCACAGGTACCGGCCTTGCTTCATATCGCCAAATGAGGGCCCCGCCTTGCGCCACCCTTGACCACCGTCGACGGTGACCGGAAACCATGACGACGCCAATTGGGAAAAGGGGACGCCAGCGGTTCCCCCGACGACCACGGGTCCTCTGCTGGGGGCAGGCCCTGGGGCACCTCCCTGGCAGAGGGCCGACCTCCGAAGAACACCTTGCTCCGCGTGCCGAGGGGAGGAGCCTGGCTTCCGGCCCCTCTCCTACTGCCACCAGTGCCCTCCTCCTGGGGGAGGGAGATTGCCGCACTGGGGCAGCCATGCGCTGTAGCGACCTGAACCTCCTGCGATCCATGGTTAGCACAAGCTTGCTCCCAAGGAATTAGCGGTACTCGGCAGTTGCTACCACCGACCCAGTTGTCGAGGCTTCCGTGAGGCTCCTGAAAGAGCTCGGCTTCTGGCGCCTCTTCCTCCTAGCCTGGCCCGAGGAACGAGCCGTGGTCTTCCTCCAGTGCGTACCCTTGATCCACCATGTGGAGCACATAGGCCTCCGAGGTCACCACCCCAAAGGCCTCGTCTTAGTGCTCCGCGCGCCATGCAGTGCGACTTGAAGCTCCATCTTGGGGACGGTAGAGCGGCGGCCCGCTAGGACCATAGGCAGCGATGCGCATGCCCTCGCTTACCAGGGGTGGTGCCAGCACAGCTTGCTGCCCGGCGTTGATGAAGCCTTGGCTGCGCCCGGGGGCGCGTGGGCACGGATTGGTCCGCCTCGTGACCCGCCCGGGGCCTATGGTGGAAGCTGGACATAGAATGGGGGAGCTCCTGGCGTAGCGGCATCCAGGAGCTCGGCGACGTGCTCCAGCAGCACGTCGTGGCCAATTTCTTGCAGCCTGCACCGCAGCAGTTCTCGCGCCATCGTGAGCGCGGCCTTCATGTTTGCCCGCTCCCGTCTGGTGTGTGGTGCCGTGGCCGCAGCATGGCTTGAAGCTCTCGCTGCCGACCGTACCTGCCGTGGAGTGAGGGCAGGCTACGCCTGACCGTGTCGCCCATGCCCCGCAGCACCTTGCGGGGCGCGGGCTACCTGAGGTGCGGGGTTGAGGTCACCTGGGGCAGGCGGCACAGCATGGGCAGGCCATGCCGCCCAGCGGTCGGAGTTGGCCGTCGGGTCGCCGGACATGGAGGCGGTGAAGCGGCGGAACGCAGGACGGAAGAAGGATGATTCTGGCACACCCCTACCGGGCGCGTCAATTGTCGGATGTTGGGTTCCGGCATACCCTTAAGGTTCAAACTCTGGGGTGCACACGAAGATCTTCCACCTACCACTCCACGTCCGATCGCCTCACGAGAATCTAAGCTAAAACGATGAACAACACGAGGGACACAAGATTCATACTTGTTCGGGCCACCGTTGTGGTGTAATACCCTACTTCAGTGTGTGGTGTGGTGGATTGCCTCAGGGGCTGATGATGAATAGTACAAAGGATGAACAGCCTCGCGAGAGGTGTTCTTGAGCTGGTGCGATGAACTGCTCGGGTGAGTTCGATCGCCTCTTGGATGCCGATCAGATGCCCCCTACTGTGGTGGCTATCCCTATATATATAGAGGCCCTGGTCCTCTTCCCAAATATTGAGCGGGAAGGGCGCCAACACCGGCCATTTCGAAGGGGAACATCTAGTACAAGTTATCCTCACTAAAGTTGGTCTTCGGTTGCCAAAGGAACTGGCGATGACGCGGTCCTGGGCTCCACGGTGACCTCCATCGTGCCGCTCTGCTGGTCTTGGTCTCGTTGCACTGAAATGGCAACCTTTGCTTGATGCCTCGGTACTCCACGCCTGTGCTTGCCCCCTTTGCACCAAAGAGGAAACATGGACACTGCGCAGGCCAGCACCCGCCTGGTCTTGATCGTAATGGCTTGCGTCACGAGCACCTCGTGAGGTACCCAGCATTGATCTCTCCGACTCCTCGCGAGCCTACCTGGCGAGGCCGTTCCTGGGGAAGTCGTGTGCCGTCCGCCCCGCGAGGCTGGGCCCTCGCGAGGGTCTTGAGTCTTGCGCTGATGAAGATGGTCCGTACTGGGCCATCACTCGAGCCACGCCACAGGCCGCAGGCAGGCAAGTCTGTGGACCCCCATTCCCAGAACACCGACACGCAAGCGCACCCACTGGGTGTAGTCACCAAGTTTTGGGCTGGCTGTCGAGCAGGAGGTCCGGAACTTTAACTTGCAGGTGTCAAATGCTCACTTCATCTGATATCCCTTTTGTAGGACTACCACAATCTTCACGCGGTCACCTTCAACTCCAGGGTCTGGGAGCTGGAGACGTAGACCGCCCATCTGTCCGAGAGCCGGAGTAAGCTTCGATTTCCTTTCTTCGCGGGGGTGCGCTGGCGCACCCTCAGGATGTAGTCCCCGAGGTTCGGGCCGAATGCTGAGCAGTCGGGCCGAATATTCCCAGTGACTTTATTTTTGCTAGCTACTTCTTCTCTGCGGGGGCGCGATAGCGCACTCACGGGCTATAGTCCCCGAGATTCGGGCTGACTGCTCAGCAGTCAGGCTAGATCTCCCCGACAACTGCATCCCTCTTTGTTATTTGACTGATATTCTTTCTTGTTTTCTTTTTACAGAGGCCAATGCCGCCTTGCAGCAACAGCTGGGCGAAGCAAACACCGCCCTACGCGGCAAGGAGGCAGAGTGCAGCAAGCTGGCCTAGGAGAGAGACCGGCTGGTCACTCAGCTCGCGGAGGAGGTGGAGGCCCTCAAGACGGCTCAGAGGGGGGCGAAGGCGAAGGAGACCAATCTCCTTGCCGAGTTCGAGATCGAGCGCTCTGCCTGGGCCGACAAGGAGGCGCAGATGACGGCCAGCTTCAGCAGTATCGAAGACTTGGTCGATGGTGAGCTTCATTTTCTTTTCTTTCTTGCTTTGAGCTGCCGACCCTTTTTTAGGCCGATTGCTACTTTCTGACTTTGGCTTTTCTTGCCATCTGTCTGAGCAGACTTCTTCCTGGGCCACTCCTTTGCCGCTAACCAGATCATCGATGCCCAGCGCGAGGAGCAAAGAGAGGAAGGCGTGCAGATTGCCGCTGACACCCCCCGGACCCTCAACGAGCAAATCCTCAGCATCCAGGCCTGTCTTTGGCCCACACATCAAATGCTGCGCCGTCTTTAGTGCGTTGGCGCCTAGGCAAATCCGCCCTCTGGCCAGGCGTGCATGCTTCGTGCACCCCAAGTTGGACTGTCGACTGGCTGGAGGTGGCGGCCGGCCGCGTGGAGGCCTGGAAGGGCTCTGCAGCCCGGGTAGGAGCGCGCCGAGCCCTAGAGTTCGTCAAGGCGTGGTACCTTGGGCTAGATCTAGCCCAGTTGGCCACGTTTTGGCTGGAGGCGCAGGAGGAGCTGGTGGCGGTGGGAGCCGAGCTTATCAACAGGGCGGCGGCGATCTCCGACTTCACCGACACAAGCGTCTTCGTCCCGGAGGTAGTCGAGGAAGGTGCCGAAGCGCCGCTGGAGTGGCTGGGGCTGAACCCGGATGACAGCGAGGATTTAGCTGAAGTCATCGACTCCACCGATGAAGGGGAGGAGGAGGAGGAGGAGAGAGAAGACGACGTGCCAGAGGTTGGAGCGGATGGTCAGCCCCAACCTGACCGGGCCTCAAGCCACGATCCGCGCTCCAAAGCCCTGACTGCTGCTGGAGGCGGCCAGGTGGAGATCGACCAGCCGCCCGTTCCTTCGACGGACGCCACCGACTCTGCCGTCCAGCCCTCCGCCATCCCGACTGGTGCCGACGACTCCACCGCCCAGCCAGAGCCGCTTGCCGCACCAACTGGCCTGCCGACTCCATCGTTCAGCCGGAGCCCTCTGCTGCACCAACCGGCACCGCCGACCCCAACGTCCAGCCGGAGTCTTCTGCTGCTCCTTAGGATGCTTTATCTTTTTCTTTTCCTACTTGCTAGTCTGGACAACTTGATTAAATTTGCGCATTTCCACCCGTGGTGAGTATATCAAACTTTGTTGAATGTCGGACGATAGGCCTTTATCTACGTAAATATCTTATCGCAATTTATGCTTTGCTTTGCCGGCTTCTAACATTTCTTGCTTTATACTCCTTGCTTTTTTCCTTTGCCGCCCTCCCTTGGATATCCGCTTACCAGCCAAGCAGCCGCTCTACGGACTACGAATGGTTTGAGTACTTACCTTTTTCTGGGAGGGCAAGTACTTAGAAGTTTAGAGTGTTGGTAAGGCAAGTACTTAGCTTTTTCTGGCCGAACACGTGCGTTGCCGGCCTCAACTATATGCGTTTTTTCCTTAGCCATTTCCATGTGGGCACTGTTTTTCAACCCCTGCCCGTCATTCAGTCGCTCTGCGAGCTGCGGCTTCTGACAGGGGAAGTTTTAGGTGCCAACACACTACTTGTCCGGATGCAGGAGGCGCCATATAGTAGAAGGCGGCAAACCTCCGGGCCGACTGGTCGAACCCGGTGCCAGGCGGAAATAATAAAACAATACACACTCATAGGAATAACACTTATCATATAGATAAAAGGAGGGTAGTCCCTAAGTTCTTCTCGGGGGACCCGGAGTCTTCGTACATAATACAAAAGGTAGCGTGATACATACTACTTTCAACTGTAAAATCTCTGGAGGAGGTTTGCATTCCACGGCCTCTCCGTCTCCTTGCCTGAATCATCTCTTTTGCATGCTCTTGGTTTCTGAGCATCGATCAGATAGTAGGAGTCATTGCCCAGCACCTTGCTGATGATGAAAGGGCCTTCCCAAGGTGTCGAGAGCTTATGCTGACCGGCTGTTCGCTGGATCAGCCACAGCACAAGGTCTCCCTGTTGAAACGATCTTGGTTTCACCTTGTGGTTGTAGTATCGGTGCAGACACTGCTGGTAGATGCCGGACCGGCTGAGTGCCAACAGCCGGCCCTCCTCCAGCAGGTCGACGTCGTCTTCTCGTGCCTCCTTGGCGTCCGCACATATCTGAGCTTGTCGCCTTTGGGAAAGGTGAGGACGATGCCGGCTCCCAGACCGGTGCGCATTTTGGAACCATCAAAATTCATTCGCCAATGGGTGGAGTCTGGCACAGGCGGTAAGTACTGGGTCTCGGCCCAGTCGACGAGGAAGTCAGCCAGCACTTGTGAATTGATGGCGGTGCGACGCTGGTAGTAGATGGTATAAGGGGCTAGATCAATAGCCCACTTGGCCACTCGGCCAGAAGCATCTCAGCTTCCAATGATCTCAGCAAGCGACAAAGTGCAGCGATAATGTGGGTGCTGTGCAGACGACAGTTATTGGGTGCTCTTGAAAGTAAGGCTTCAGCTTCTTGGCGACAAAGTGCACACCATAGCACATCTTCTGATAATGTGGGTAGTTTTGCTTGGAGGCGGACAATACTTCACTCAAGTAATATACCGGTCTCTGGACCGGCAATGCTCTGCCCTCCTCTTTGCGTTCTACCACTATGACTGTGCTGACAACACGACTGGTGGCAGCGATGTAGAGGAGCATGGGCTCTTTTTCAGTCGGAGGCGCCAAGATATGCGGGGTTTTCAATATCTTCTTGAGTTGGAGAAAAGCTTCTTCCGCCTTATCGTTCCACTCGAAAAAAGTGGTCTTCTTCATAAGTTGGTACAGGGGAAGAGCGTTTTCGCCCAGCCGACTAATGAAATGGCTGATTGATGCCAGACAACTGGGGAATTTCTGCACGTCCAGCAGTCAGGTGGGCACCTCCATCTTCTCAATGGCCTTGATCTTCACAGGGTTGCACTCTATGTCGCGCTCTGAGACCAGAAAGCCGGGAAGCTGGCCAGCTGGTACTCCAAAGACGCATTTCTCTGGGTTGAGCTTGATATGGAATCGGTGCAGGTTCTCAAAGATTTCCTTGAGGTCTTCTAGCAGCGTTCCATGCTTCTTCGTCTTCACCACCACATCATCCACATAGACATGGGCATTTCCGCTGAGTTGCTTGAGGAGACACTTCTGCATGCAACGCTGAAATGTTTCGCAAGCCGAACTTCATGGTCAGGTAGCAGAAGACTCCAAATGGCATGATGAAGGCGGTCTTTAGCCTGTTGGCCAGGTTCAACTTTATCTGATGGTACCCTGAGTATGCATCCAAGAAACTCAACAGTTCGCATCCGGCTGTGGAGCTATCACTTGGTCTATTCTCGACAGGGCAAAGGGATCTTTGGGGCAGGCTTTGTTGAGTCTGGTATAGTCAATACACATGCGCCACTACGTATTCTTCTTCAACACAAGGACTGGATTGGCCAGCCACTCTGGAAAAAGACTTCCATGATGAATCCGGCTGCTAGAAGCTAGGCTATCTCTTCTCCAACATCTCTTCTCTTCTCTTCTCACAGGCAGTGCAAGGGCTGCCTGACCGGCTTGGCGTCAGGTCGGACGTGTAACTTTTGCTTGGCAAAATCTGTCGGAACACCCGGCATGTCTTTGGGAGACCATGCGAAGATGTCCCGATTCTCACGGAGGAAGTCGACAAGCTCGCTTTCCTATTTGCTGTCAAGGTTGGCACCTATGACAGCGTGCCTCTCCGGGTGCTCCGGGTCCACGGGTATCTTCTTTGTTTCCTTTGCCGGCTTGAACGAGCCCTCAACCTCCGACTCCTTGGGGATGGGTGACATTTCTGGCTTCTTGCCTGCCATCGCCACCACCCGTTCAAGGAGCCGCTTCTCAGCTGCAATCACGAGGGACTCGGCCAGCTGGCTGCTATCCGCGGCGCAGGCGGTCGACTTCTTGTAGTCTCCGGCTACAGTCAGGATCCCCTTGGTACTCAGCATCTTCATCTTGAGGCAAGCGTAGTGGGGGACTGCCATGAACCTGGCCAGAGCAGGTCGGCCAAGCAGTGCATGGTAGGGGCTTTCAAGGTCCACCACTTCAAACCAAACTAGCTCACGGCGGAAATGATTCTTGTCTCCGAAGAGAACATCAATTTGGGTCGTGCGGGTTGGCGAGCAGGAAAGGCCAGGGACTATGCCATGGAATACAGTCCGACTGGGAAGGAGCTGCTTCTGCTTGATTCCCAACTTCTCCATTGTGTCACAGTACAGGATATTGATGCTGCTGCCGCCATCTATCAAGACTCTGGAGAAACATGCTGCCCGCCTCTCCGTTGCAAAGGTAGCATCTAGGACCAGGGCATATGAACCAGGGGAAGGCATCACTTCCGGGTGGTCGGCCCTGCTCCAACTGATGGGCTTCTCAGACCAATGCATGAATTCTGGAGCATTTGAGGCCACTGCTTGTACTTCTTGCTGTTGCTGCCATCTGCTGTGTCTGTCATCGGCCACGCTGGTGAACACAACATAAGCTCTGTGCTCCTCTAGATACTCGTCTTGTATGGCGCCGACTGGCTGGGCCGCCGGCTACTGGGGCTGAGGAGGCGGCGATCCGGCAGGCGGAGGAGGCAGGAGTCCATCTCCTTTGGCGATTCTGGCGAGCCAATGATACTTCCGAGTGGTGTGGTTGGACGGCTTCGTGCCGCTATGAAACTTGCAGGGTGCATCTAGGGTCTGCTCATAGGAGAAGCGGGCAACCAATTGGGCTTGCCGCCCTTCTGACGCTTGGACGCCGGCTGCCCCTCCGGCTGCTGGTCCTCGACTGTCGCCACCTGCCGGTTGGTGGAAGCCGGCTGGGTGGGCTTCCGTTTGTTGTCGCTTGGATGCTATCGCCGACTGGTGTCACCAACCGGAGTCCGAGGAGCCTGAGGTGCCACCTTGCCAGACGCATCAACTAGGATCTTTGCCTTCATGGAGGAGTCGGCTGTGGCTTGCTTGTCGGCGATGATCAACAGTTCGTCGAGAGTGCACACCATAGCACATCTTCTGATAATGTGGGTAGTTTTGCTTGGAGGTGAACAATACTTCACTCAAGTAATATATCGGTCTCTGGACCGGCAATGCTTTCCCCTCCTCTTTGCGTTCTATCACTATGACTGTGCTGACAACCCGACTGGTGGCAGCGATGTAGAGGAGCATGGGCTCTTTTTTCAGTCGGAGCCGCCAAGATAGGCGGGGTTGTCAACATCTTCTTGAGTTGAAGAAAAGCTTCGTCCGCCTTATCGTTCCACTCAAAAAAAGTGGTCTTCTTCATAAGTTGGTACAGGGGAAGAGCCTTTTCGCCCATCCGACTGATGAAACGGCTGATTGATGCCAGGCAGCCGGTGAATTTCTTCACGTCCAACAGTCGGGTGGGCACCTCCATCTTCTCAATGGCCTTGATCTTCACAGGGTTGCACTCTATGCCGCGCTTTGAGACCAGAAAGCCGAGAAGCTGGCCGGCTGGTACTCCAAAGACGCATTTCTCCAGGTTGAGCTTGATCTGGAATCGGCGCAGGTTCTCAAAGGTTTCCTTGAGGTCTTCTAGCAACGTGCCGCGCTTCTCCGTCTTCACCACCACATTATCCACATAGACATGGGCATTTCTGCCATGTTGCTTGAGGAGACACTTCTGCATGCAACGCTGAAACGTGGCGCTGGTGTTTCGCAAGCTGAACGTCATGGTTAGGTAGCAGAAGGCTCCAAATGGCGTGATGAACGCGGTCTTCAGCCTGTCTGCCGGGTTCAACTTTATCTGATGGTACCCTGAGTATGCATCTAAGAAACTCAACAGCTCGCATCCGGCTGTGGAGTCTATCACTTGGTCTATTCTCGGCAGGGCAAAGGGATCTTTGGGGCTGGCTTTGTTGAGGCTGGTATAGTCAAGACACATGCGCCACTGCTTATTCTTCTTCAACACAAGGACTGGGTTGGCCAGCCACTCTGGGAAGAACACTTCCATGATGAATCCGGCCGCTAGAAGCGAGGCTATCTCTTCTCCGACAACTCTTGTCTTCTCTTCTGACAGGCGGCGTGAGGTCTGCCTGACCAGCTTTGCGTTAGGTCGGATGTGTAACTTGAGCTCGGCGAAATCCGTCGGAACTGTCGGCGTTCTGGGAACGGGGGTACAAAGACTTTCCTGCCTGCGGCTTGCGGCGTGGCTCAAGGAATGGCCCAGTGCGGCCCAGCTTCATCAACACATGCTCAAGACCCTCGCGAGGGGCCAAGCCTCGCGGGGCGGACGACAGGAGGCTTCCTCGGACACAGCCTCGTTAGGTTGGCTCACGAGGAGGCGGAGAGATCAAGGCGGGGTACCTCGCGAGGTGCCCATGACGCAAGCCATGACGACCGAGGCCAGGCAGGCGCCAGGTGGGCGCCGGCCTGCGCAGAGTCCTCGTTTCCTCTTTGGTGCAAAGGGGGCAAGCGCAGGCGAGAGTATCAAGCAAAGGTAACCATTTCGGTGCAACAAGACCAAGACCAGTAGGACGGCAGAACGGAGGTCATCGTGGAGCCCAAGCCGGCGTCATCGTCAGGGTCTTTGGCAGGCAAGGACCAACTTTAGTCAGGATAAGTGTACTAGATGTTGCCCTTCAAAATGGCCAATTGTTGGCGCCGTTCCTGCTCAATATTTGGGGAGAGGCCCTGGGCCTCCGCCTATAAATAGGACTAGCCACCCACAGGGTAGAGGGATCGATATCTGCATCTGATACAGAGAGAGAGATAGGTGAGTGAACTCTCCCTAGCAGTTCATCGCACCAACCAAGAACAGACCCTCGTGAGGCTGTTCTTCCCTTGTACTATTCATCATCAGCCCCAGAAGAAATCCACCACACCACACACTAGAGTAGGGTATTACACCACAATGGTGGCCTGAACCAGTATAAATCTCGTGTCCCTTGTGTTGTTCTTTGTGTAGTTTAGATTCTTGCGAGGCGACAAGACACGGGTAGGTAGTAGGTGTGATTTCCGTGCGCACCCCAGAGTTTGAACCATGAGGGTCCGCCGGAACCCGAAATTCGACATTTGGCGCGCTAGGTAGGGGTGCACCAGAGCTTTCCCTTCCACCGACCCGTTCTCCTCCAACACCGCGGTTCGCCCTCATGATGGGCAACGCGCCGCCCGCTCCGGTCGCAAGCGCCAGCATGGGGGCCGGGGGGCTCCGAGGCTTGGCCCCCGCCCTACGACGGGTGCAATGGCTGAGCAAGTTCAAGCCGGAAATGCCACCGCGCTACGACGGCACGGCCAATCCGCTGGCCTTTCTGCTGGCATACGAGGAGGCCGTCCTCGAGGCCGGGGGAGACGACAGGGTCATGGCTAACTGGTTTCCCATGGCCCTCAGTGGCGTCCCGCGCATGTGGATGCTCCACCTGTCGACGGCTTCCATGGCCTCCTGGGGGGAGCTGCGCTGCCTCTTCCTTGCCCAGTATGCTGCACCGGCGCACCAGGTCATCGCAGCTCTCCTAGGCGGCTCGCAGGCGCTTCCTTCAGGCCGCCATATCAAGTCATTCGTCTGCCAGATAGGCGCCGCTTCCGCACCGCATGGGGCGCCTCCGGGATGGGCGGTACCTAAAGCCGATCTGGACTTCAGCTCGGAGGATAACCCCTCCAACTCAGCCTTCTCGGGCGCGCTCCCAATGCTATGTACCCCCACCATCTGTCAGGTGGCCGTCACTAGGACCCTCATCAACGGCAGTGCTGGCCTCAGCGTGCTCTCAGTGGAGGCCTTCAACCTCCTCCATGTGCCGCTGGAGCGGCTGCAGCCCAGACAGCCCTTCTCGGGCGTCGGAGGCGGCTACACCAGCTCCCTGGGGCAGATCCACCTTCCGGTGACCTTCGGCACCTACAACATCTTCCGCATGGAGCTAATCGACTTCGACATGGCCCCCATCGGCCTCCCATACAACGCCATCCTTGGCTACCCGGCACTAGCCCGGTTCATGGCCGCAACTCACCCAACGTACAACCTCATGAAGATGCCTGGGAGTAGCCGCGTCCTCACCATGTTTGGAGACACAGGGGATGCGTTGCAAGCGCTCAAGCTTACCTTCAAGGCCGCGGCGGTGGCACAGCCCGCCGGCTCAGACGCCCCCGAGACCAAGGGGCTGCACCGGCCAAGAAGAAGCAGCTATTCACTCAGGACAAGGCGGAAACCAAGCAGGTACTGGTCGACGAGGACGGATCTACCAGTGCCACCTTCACAATTGGTGCCAACCTCGAGCCCGAACAGGAGGAAGCCTTGGTGAAGTTCCTACGAGTGAACAAGAATTTATTCGTGTGGGAACTTGATCAGCTAGCAGGGGTCCCGAGGGGCATAATCGAGCATCACCTCAACGTGTGCCCCAACGTGCGCCCCTTAAAGCAGTAGGCGAGGCTGCAGTCCACTGAGAAGCAAGCTTTCATCGTCTAAGAGACCCGCAAGTTAGAGGCGGCAGGGGTCATTCGTGAGGTCTGCTACCCGATTGGATGGCTAACCCAGTTGTCGTGCCGAAGAAGGGGGGAAAGGAATGCATGTGTGTCGACTTCACCAACCTCAACAAGGCCTGCCCGCAGGATCCATTCCCGCTCCCTCGCATCGACCAGATCGTCGACTCCACCGCTGAGTGCGACCTGTTGTGCTTCCTGGATGCCTTCTCCGGCTACCACCAGATCAAGATGGCAGTAGAAGATGTAGAAAAGACAGCTTTCCTGACCCCGTGCGGAGTGTACTGCTATAGGTGCATGCCGTTCGGGTTGCGCAATGCTGGTGCGACCTTTCAGTGGCTGATGCACTTCGCCTTGGGTCAGCAGCTCGGGAGGAATGCTGAGGCTTATGTTGATGACATTGTGGTGAAGTCTCGGGAGGCAAAAACCCTGATACATGACTTGGAGGAAACCTTCGCGAGCCTTGACGAAGTGGACCCGCGGCTCAACCTGGAGAAGTGTGTGTTTGGAGTCCCCTTGGACAAGCTCCTGGGTTTCCTCATATCCCACCAGGGCATCAGGCCAACCCAGAAAAGGTAAAAGCAGTCGACGACATGAGCCCGCCGAAGACCCTCAGAGAGATGCAGAAGCTCACCGGGCACGTGACTGCATTAGGGCGTTTCATCTCCAAGCTGGGGGAACGAGCGATGCCCTTCTTCAAGCTGATGAAGAAGAAGGGCCCCTTTGAATGGACTGAAGAGGCCGACAAGGCGTTCCAGGATCTCAAAAGGTACTTAACCAGCCCTCCGGTAATGGTGGCTCCATGTCCTCAAGAGCCCCTGGTGCTCTACCTTGCGGCCACCCCCTACTCTACCAGCGCAGCCCTGGTGGCTGTTAGGGAGGAGCGTAGGACCAAGACCGCGACATCCGTCCGGGTTAAAGCAAAGCAGGACCAAGAGGGCCTCACAGAGACCGCGGCTACAGCAGAGAAGGACCAGCCATAGCAGGGAAGCACACCCAGGACAAAAGAGGCCCCTCATCTAAGCGACCAGCCGTCGGGGGCTCCATTGTCTCAGGAGGCGCCCCAGCCTCCGGAGGGCGCCAGCACTCCCCACCTCGTCGAGCACCCTGTATACTTCGTCAGCACGGTGTTGCGAGACGCGAGGGCACGGTACCCCATGCCTCAGAAACTCCTCCTCGCGCTGTTGGTAGCCTCGCGCAAGCTATGGCACTATTTCCAAGGCCATCCCATCAAGGTCATCTCAGCATATCCCTTGGAAAGGGTGCTTAGAAGCCCCAACTCCGCCGGAAGAGTCGCTGAGTGGAACATCGAGCTGCAAGCATTTCAGATAGAGTTCAGCACAACCAGAGTCATCAAGGGGGGCGCTCTTGTGGACTTCGTGACGGAATGGGTGTCGGTGTACTAAAGTAGGGGTACCTTAGTACCCCGAACTTGTGCACGGGCAGTCGCAGCGTCCCGCGGCAAGGCTTGCCGGGCGTCCGCCAAAGTCCTCCACTATTCCTATTTACTGCCATTCAAGAACAAAGTGTTAGCTGAGAAGACAGAACCCCGGCAAGAGGAGCTTGCCGGGAAGGACAAGACCCCGGCAAGAGGAGCTTGCCGGGAAGGCCAACCAAGGCACTTCAGGAAACTTGCCGCGACGCTCCGCGCGTCCCGGCAAGATCCAGCGAGCGGCAAGCTTGCGAGTGCGACAATACAACGGCCGCGGCAAGGCGCTTGCCGCGGCAAGGCTGCCACTCTGCACCCGAGCTCAAGCGCATCCGACGACGTGTCGCCCCAGGACCATCCCAGGAGCACGTGGCAAGGTGTTGTGCAGCCAAGCGGTGCGAGGTGGCAAGAAGAGATGACGAGAAGGCCATCGTGGCAGACGGTGGCGCTCCTAACGGTCGCTTCCTTGCACTGTTTGAGCGACCAGACGGGCATTAAATGCCCTTGTCCCCTGCCGTCAGAGTTAGGTAGGGGGCACTGTTGGTAGTAGTTGTACCAACCTGCGTTTTTACTCTTTTACCCCTCTCTCTACGCTGCCACCTGTCGGTGACCCCTTTAGACTATAAAAAGGAGGCCCATGCGCACGTAGAAGAGGTTCCGGGTTTCGGTTCATTCGACACCACAACCCACACACGCTCTCAAGCAAGAACAAATATAAACACAAAGCAGCAGTAGGAGTTTTATCTCTCCGGAGAGCTCCGAAGCTGGGTAAAATCCCCCGCGTGCTCTCGCCTCGATCCGCTCTGCGTGCGCCCTCCGCTCCCTTGCCGGACAAGAAGGGGCCCCCTACGCCATAGGTGCTCGTTCCCCATGACATCTCTGGCGCGCCAGGTAGGGGGGCGTCGAGGTCGTGCGTATCTGATCCGGCGTCTGCGCGCGCTACATCAACATCTTCATCGACATGACACCGAAGAAGAAGACTTCGGAGGTGGACGCTCCGTCTACGACTATCCTACCGCCACCGGAGCAAACGGGCGGTGGGGTGGACGCCGGCGGAGGAGCGGGCACCGACGGGGGGACTCACGTCGTCACCAGGTCCAAGGACAAGGCCCCGCAAGCTTCAGCGTCTGTACATCCGCCGCACCCCTCCCAGGAGGTGCAGGATCAACAATGCCACGGTGCTCCTAGCACCGTACTCGTGTTGGAACAAGGCCAAGCTGGTGGGTCGCGGGACGCTCAAGGCCAACATACATGTCAACACGCTGGCACGAGCGCAGTGCGGTCGCTAGGACGAGATGTTGCTCCTTCTAACACTGTTAGGAGTTTGAGCATGTCTCGCACCTCGCGTCGCTCACCACCGCCACCCAAGACTCCAGAGGAAGCGCTGGCCCGAGCCCAGCTGCTTCTAGATTACCCTCCAGCGCCGGACAAGATCGACGACTAGAGGGCCGCCATTTATAGCCTCATTGGCTTCGCCAACGGCGACAAGCCCCGGCAACCATCTGACATCCCCGGTGTTCCCATGAAAGTAATTGAGCACCACCTTGCCGTCTGTCCTCACGCGCGGCCCGTCAAGCAGAGAGTTAGGAAGCAAGCAGTGGAACGTCAAGAGTTCATTGCAGAGGATATCAAGAAGTTGGAAGCAGCAGGCCTGGTCCGAGGAGTACTCCATCCAACGTGGTTAGCCAATCCAGTAGTCGTGCGCAAAGCAAACGGGAAGTGGAGGCTTTGTATTGACTTCACTGATGTTAATAAAGCTTGTCCCAAGGATCCATTTCTCTTGCCGCGCATTGACCAGATTGTCGACTCCACGGCAGGATGTGATCTGCTTTCATTCCTTGATGCATACTCAGGATATCACCAGATCTTCATGGCAGAAGAGGATGAAGAGAAAACTGCATTCATTACTCCATGTGGCACGTACTGCTTTGTACGGATGCCCTTCGGACTAAAGAATGCCGGTTCAACATTTGCAAGAGTAGTCAGCCATGCTTTTGAGCCACAGTTGCACAGAAATATAGAAGCTTACATGGATGACATAGTGGTCAAGAGCAAGGACAAAGAGACTTTGATCCAAGATTTGTACGAGACCTTCACAAATCTGCGCAAGATCAATCTCAAGTTGAATCCCGAGAAGTGTGTGTTTGGAGTTCCTTCCGGCAAGCTTCTCGGATTCTTTGTGTCCCAGAGGGGGATTGAAGCCAATCCCGACAAGATCAAGGCCATTGAGCAAATCGAAGCACCAAAGCGCGTCAAGGATGTGCGAAGGCTTGCCGGCTGTGTTGCTGCTCTCAGCAGGTTCATTTCCAAGTCTGCTGAACGCGCCCTACCGTTTTTCAAAATTTTGAAAAAGGCGGGTCCAATGAAATGGACTCCGGAAGCGGAGGCTGCGCTGCAGGACTTGAAGAGATACCTATACTCCACTCCAACACTTGTCGCACCTAAGCCACAAGAGAAGTTGCTGCTATATCTGGCGGCAACCAATCAAGTGGTTAGTGCTGCGTTAGTGGCGGAGAGGGAGGCGGATGATGAGCCGGCGGCCACGGCAAGCGAATCCAGCGACAAGCAGGGGGCTTCCCCGACAAGTTCTGGCTCTGGCAAGGAGGGATCTGCGCAGCCACAAGAAGAGAAACAGAAGAAGGTGGTGCAGCCCCCAGTTTACTTTGTCAGTTCCCTTCTGCAGGGGGCTAGATCAAGGTACTCTGGTGTGCAGAAGTTGCTTTTCGGCCTTCACATGGCCTCGAGGAAGCTGCGCCATCACTTTCAAGCACATGAGATCACAGTGGTCACTCGCTTTCCGTTGAAGAGGATATTACAAAATCCAGAAGAAACAGGCAGGATTGTCGAGTGGGCACTGGAATTGTCAAGCTTTGGCCTCAAGTTTGAAAGTACTTCAACTATTCAGAGCCGAGCATTGGCAGAGTTCATAGCAGAATGGACGCCAACACCCGATGAAGAAACTCCAGAGAGGAGCATCCCCGTCAAGGAAGCAAGCCAAGAATGGATCATGTACTTTGATGGTGCCTTCTCGCTGCAAGGCGCCAGTGCGGGCGTACTACTCGTCGCACCCACCGGAGAGCACCTCAAGTACGTGGTCCAGATGCACTTTCCCAAGGAGCAGGCTACAAATAATACTGCAGAGTATGAAGGCTTGCTTGCCGGACTCAGGGTCGCGGCAGAACTTGGGATCAAGAAGCTTATTGTCAGGGGTGACTCACAGCTTGTCGTCCGCCAAGTTAACAAAGATTATCAGAGTCCGTTGATGGAAGCCTACATCGATGAAGTGAGGAAGCTGGAAGAGCATTTTGAAGGCCTGCAGATGGAACATGTTCCAAGAGCCCAGAACGACATTGCAGACGGCCTGTCAAAGTGCGCCGCACTCAAGTTACCTGTGGAACCAGGGATTTTTGTGCTCAAGTTGACTCAACCATCGGTAACACCATCAACTGGACAGAGCAAGAAAAGGAAGTTGATTACTGGTGACTACTTTCTGGCAGAGCTCCCCGAAGCCGCCGCCAAGAAGGTCCCCAGGATCAACACAGAAAGTGCTGAGGAGCAGTCTGCTCCGACAAGCCCTAGGGTTTGTTTCGTTGAAGCAGACGCTCCCGACAAGCTGTGTCCTGACATGCTTGCCGGGGAGCATCACGCTCCGGCAGGATCCCAGATTCTTGTCGTGGAAGCGGATGTTCCCGCAGCAGCATTTGCGCCTTTAGTCCTTGTCGTCGAGCCACAAGCTCTGGCATGGGCACAGCAGGTCGTCCATTTCCTTCAGACAGGAAAACTTCCCGAGGAACAAGAAGAAGTGGAGAGAGTAGCCCAGCAATCAAGTATGTACCAGTTTGTCGATGACATACTGTACAGAAGAAGATTCAACGGAGTGAAATTGAAGTGCATTTCCCGGGAAGATGGACAGGAGCTGTAGGCGGAGATACATGGAGGCATATGTGGTCACCACATTGGCGCAAGAGCACTAGCCGGCAAGGCCTTCCGGCAAGGTTTCTTCTGGCCGACAGCCCTCCAGGATGCAACTGCACAAGTAACCAAGTGAGAAGCGTGCCAGTTCCACTCCAAGCAGATACATCAACCAGCTTAAGCTCTCCAAACAATCCCTTTATCCTGGCCATTTTCGGTCTGGGGGCTCGACATTCTCTACCCCTTTCCCCTCGTATACGGATTTCCTCGAGTGCTCGCTTATGACGAGCTAGAGCAAGAGCAGCTGCAGCAAGATGACGCGCTGCTCCTCGAGGAAGATCATCTTCAGGCTGCGGTACGAGCTGCTCGCTACCGGCAAGCTTTGCGTCGCTACCATAGCCGCAAAGCTAACGCCAGAAGCTTCGAGGAGGAGAGGATAAAGGTCTGGACCAGGCGTCATTCAAAGTAAATACAGCCTTGCCAGGACGCAGACGACAGAAAAGCTAAGTTGTCAAAATTTGAGCACAGTCAATTTTTAAATTTTTATGTTATATTCCTTGAACGACCGTGCCTTATATGGAAAACCTGTGCGCGGAGGAATCGACTCGTGGCTAAGTTGCGCCCTTAATTTGTTTCGAGTCCGCTCAACAATGAAAGTGCGCTGCAACTAGCCCCGACAAGGTTTCTTGCCGGAAGCAACACCGCCGGCAGGCTGCTGATGTTCCGAACTCAGCGCTCGCGGCAAGCGTGCTTGCGCCGGCAAGTTCCCTAAAACGCGTAGGGTAAAAACATACAAGGGATGGAATTGAGTAAAGGATATAACATAACAAGCACCCTCTTTCATTAAAAAAACATCCCACTCTGGTACAATCCATAGAGGATGAAAAACATGAAAGAGAGGATTACAAGTTTTAGATGTGGCTAAGGCCCGGAGGCTTACAAATTAAAAAGATAAGATGCCCGTAATCCCTTTCCTGTCTCTCTCTTCAGGAGGTAGGTCGAGGAGGCGAAAAGGGCAAAAGGGGCGCCTAGGCGAGCTACGGGTGCCAGAAGACACCAAGAGAACATCCCGGGGGCCGTCCGAAGGCTGGACGGTGATGGCGGCGCCGGAAGCGGGGCTCGAAGACGGGGCGGCAGGACGTCGGCACGCTGTCGAGGGCACTACGCCCTCGTACTCCGACTTGACGGCCTTGTCGCCAGCCCTCTTCCCCTTTCGCAGCCTCCCTACGCCAGCCGCCCAAGGAGATGACCCCGGGGAGTTCAAGGAGCGGGCGACGCGGATGATGGGGTCGCCGGTGACGCGCGAAGCGGCGCCCGACACCTAGTCGGGCCCGCCATCCCGTCGCCCGCTACCCTCGTCGTCGCTGTCGCTCTCCTCCTCGTCACTCTCGCTCGATGGGGAGTCTTCGCTATCGGAGGAGCTGTCCACGCAGCACTTCGCCCGAGTGCCGGAGTCCCCGAAGACATTGACGGAGAGGAGGTCGCCCTCCATTAACTTAAAATGGAGGGTAAACCCCGCCGTCATGCTGTGGATACGGGCGAACGTCTTCCACCCTCGATCAAGATACATCACATTAGGGGCTGGGAATACAACGCGGACTCGCGTACCGCTGATGCCACAGCCCCTCATGTGCAATCTCAGTGTCTCGGGCGGGTCCAACTCCATCGCGCTCGCAAACGGAGCTGGAAGCCGGAGGCGACGACGAGGCGCCCGGCGCAGCCTGACGAAGAACTCGCAAGGGTCGTCCCCTGTGTGGACCGCCGGGGGGAGAGGAACCGCCGGCGGAGGCGGAGATGCTGCGCCACCCCGTCCGCCTCTTCCTCGAGCACCTCGACCTCGTCCTCGACCTCGTCCACGACCTCGCCCCCTCCCTCTTCCCCTTGTGGCTGGCTCTGCCACCACGGGCGCGGGATAGGGAGGGATGCGCTGTCTGGCGGCGACCCTCGCCGCCACCGATGAAGGGCCAAGGTTCCCTTTCTCCATGGCGAATGGGAGGAAGGGGAGCAGAAGTTGGCGAAAGGAGAAGATGAGAGAGTGCGGGCTTCTGCGCTCCCCCTCCCGCTCTTCTTAAAGGAGCGAGGTGGGGGCTCGGCCGCCCCGCTCAGCAAATCAGAGCACGAGAAGAGCAGGGAGTCGGGGCCGACCCGCTGCCTCTACCCGTGATGGCCCAGTTTCCCACTTCCACCGTCCGCGACCCCGAGTGCATGGGAGCCGCGTGGCAAGGATGCAAAACCAAGGCGGACGTTACGCATTTCCTGGATTTAAGTATTGCCCACGATCTCTCCCACGACGCCACGATTGACGCGTGCCGTTACGGGGGAGCGCGGCGGGTACGGAGTCAGATTTTGTGTGGACCTAGGCCGCGTGTGCCCGTGCCCTATTTTGGGCCTGGCCCAACAGCGCTCGGCACCGTGTATGGCCCAGGCCCGGGGGCTCCTGTCGGTGTACTAAAGTAGGGGTACCTTAGTACACCGAACTTGTGCACGGGCAGTCGCAGCGTCCCGCGGCAAGGCTTGCAGGGCGTCCGCCAAAGTCCTCCACTATTCCTATTTACTGCCATTCAAGAACAAAGTGTTAGCTGAGAAGACAGAACCCCGGCAAGAGGAGATTGCCGGGAAGGACAAGACCCCAGCAAGAGGAGCTTGCCGGGAAGGCCCACCAAGGCACTTCAAGAAACTTGCCGCGATGCTCCGTGCGTCCCGGCAAGATCCAGCGAGCGGCAAGCTTGCGGGTGCGACAATACAACGACCGCGGCAAGGCGCTTGCCGCGGCAAGGCTACCACTCTGCACCCGAGCTCCAGCGCATCCGACGACGTGTCACCCCAGGACCATCCCAGGAGCACATGGCAAGGCGCTGTGCAGCCGAGCGGTGCGAGGTGGCAAGAAGAGATGACGAGAAGGCCATCGTGGCAAACGGTGGCGCTCCTAACGGTTGCTTCCTTGCACTGTTTGAGCGACCAGACGGGCATTAAATGCCCTTGTCCCCTGCCGTCAGAGTTAGGTAGGGGCACTGTTGGTAGTAGTTGTACCAACCTGCGTTTTTACTCTTTTACCCCTCTCTCTACGCTGCCACCTGTCGGTGACCCCTTTAGACTATAAAAAGGAGGCCCATGTGCACGTAGAAGAGGTTCCGGGTTTCGGTTCATTCGACACCACAACCCACACAAGCTCTCAAGCAAGAACAAATATAAGCACAAAGCAGTAGTAGGAGTTTTATCTCTCCGGAGAGCTCCGAAGCTGGGTAAAATCCCCCGCGTGCTCTCGCCTTGATCCGCTCTGCGTGCGCCCTCTGCTCCCTTGCCGGACAAGAAGGGGCCCCCTGCCCCATAGGTGCTCGTTCCCCACGACAATGGGCGGAAGCGCCAGTCCTTGAGGCTGGTGAGGATCGATCACTCTCCCCAGGAAGCGAGGCACTAGACGGATGGGTCATGTACTTCGACAGGGCATTCTCCCGACACGGCACGGGGGCTGGTGCGGTGCTCGTATCTCCCACTCAAGACAAACTCTACTATGCCGTGCAACTCTGTTTCCAGCACGGAGAAAAGGTCTCCAACAACATAGCAGAATACGAAGGCCTGATAGCAGGCCTGAAAGCCGCAGTCTCCCTAGGGGTGAAGCACCTCACCATCAAGGGTGATTCGCAGCTCCTCGTCAACTTCTCCAACAAAGTCTACGAGCCAAAGGACGAGCACATGGAAGCCTACCTCGCGGAAGTCCGCGGGATGGAGAAGCAGTTCTAGGGGCTGGAGTTGCAGCATGTGCCTCGCGGCACCAATCAAGAGGCTGATGACATCGCCAAAAGGGCATCCAGGCGGCTGCCTTAGGAGCCCCGCGTCTTCGAGGAGCGGCTCTTCAAGCCCTCGACGACGCCATCACTGTCATGCACGGCGCAGCCTCGGGGGGAGCTCCCCCAGCCCCCTGCCTCGGTAGCCCCGGTCTGCAGCCCGACGTTAGGAGCGCGCCTGCTCCTTGCGCTGGAGCCTCAGGAGGGGTGCTAGATGATAGAGCTCAGGAGTTACTTGACACAAGGCACATTGCCGGAAAAGGAGGAGGAAGCGGAACGTGTGGCACGGTAGGCCACGACATACTGCCTTAAGAATGGAGAGCTCTACCGAAGATGACCGAATGATGTGTCCCTATGTTGCACGGTGGGGACTGTGGGCATCACTCCTTGTCACGAACTCTCGTTGGCAAGGCGTTCCACAGCGGGTTCTATTGGCCCACGACACTCAATGACGCTGTGGAACTGGTGAAAGCTTGTGAGGCCTGTCAGTTCCATGCCAAGCAGATCCATCAGCCGGCGGGGGCTCTGCAGACTATACCCCTCTCGTGGCCATTCGCAGTCTGGGGGCTGGATATCCTGGGTCCGTTCCCTCGGGCGCCAGGAGGCTACCGCTACCTCTACGTCGCCGTGGACAAGTTCACCAAGTGGGATGAGGTGGAAGCTGTCCGCACCATCCCCGTAGGCTCCGCGGTCAAATTCATCAAGGGCCTCGTGAGCCGATTCGGGGTACCGAACCGCATCATCACCGATAACGGTTCGCAGTTCACCAGTAACCTCTTCAAAACATACTGTGCTAACCTTGGAATGCAGATATGCTACGCTTCGGTGGCGCACCCGCGAAGCAACGGTCAGGCCGAGCGAGCCAACGCGGAAGTCCTGAGGGGCCTCAAAACCAGGACCTTCAAGAAGAAGCTGGAAGCCTGCGGCAGGGGCTGGCACGACGAGCTCAAGTCTGCGCTATGGTCAATCCGCACGACTGCAACCAAGCCGACTGGAAAGACCCCGTTCTTTCTGGTTTATGGTGCTGAAGCTGTTCTCCCTCACGAGGTCAGACGTTGTTCCGCGCGGGTCTTGGCGTTCGACGAAGCGCAGCTGGACGCCATGCGGGGGACGTATCTCGTGCTGGGGAGGAACATCACCGAGAAGCCGCACTGCGGGCAGCAAGGTACCAACAAGCACTGCGGCGATACCACTACCGCAACATCCGCCCCAGGACTCTTGAGGTAGGGGATCTTGTGCTCAGATGGGTTCTCTCCAGGGAGGGACTGCACAAGCTCTCTCCCATGTGGGAGGGCCCGTTTAAGGTTGTTCATGTTTCCAGGCCTGGCTCCGCACGCTTGGAGACCCAGGAGGGGGTGCCCATCCAGAAAGCATGGAACATCCAACATCTCCGAAGAATTTACCCATGAAAAAGGCCTGGTGCCTGTGAAGAAGGCGAATGCCTTTGAAGTAGCCGTGTTTTGGAAAAGGCCTGGTGCCTGTGAAGAAGGTGAATGCCTATGAAGTAGCCGCGTTTTGGAAAAGGCCCAGTGCCTGTGAAGAAGGCGAATGCCTATGAAGTAGCAGCGTTTTGGAAAAGGCCCGGTGCCTGTGAAGAAGGCAAAATGCCTGTGAAGCTCGCCGCCCGTGACACTCTCACATAATAATGAGTGGGGCTGTACATGCCCCGGAGTCTCCGGATAGCCGCCCTCGGGCCTCGCGGGCTCCCGTCCACGCCTAGTGGCATCACTTAGCTCCGTGCTGGTGAGAAGACGTCGAAGACTAGACTAGGTGCCGGACGCGGCTTCTTTCATTTGCTTTCCACAGTTGGCTTGTTTGTTTCTATTTGAAGTTTTTATGAGGCTGTTGCCATTTCGAGCTCGCGACTCTTCGTCCATTTCACTTATTTGTTTTGTTTTCTCTCGCGGGAAGTCTCACGAGGGAGGAGCTGGGCACCCTCGTGAGTGTTTTTCTGCCCAGTGGTTTGCAACTTCCCTGTCCGAGTCCACTGCGGGAGCACCCCTCCCATTCCGTACCCCATGGGCATCATGACACGGTCACGAGGCTTGAGTTGGTTGCCCTCGCTACTGAGGCTGGAGACTACCCCTAATGACTAAACTCTGCAGGACACAAGGCACAGGACGAGGCCCTAACCTCGGGAGGCGAGGACCGCGACGAGATCCCCCCAAGATAAGTGATTTCCATGCAAAGACACGCAGAACGAAAACATAGCACATGAACAGTAGAAACAATGCACCAATTAAATAGCGACAGTTCAGCACGCCCCGTGGGGCACCGGATTACATTTTTTCGCGCAGGAGAGAAAGGAAAGCAAAAGGGGGCACGACTTGCTTGGCACCAACTCTCAGCGAAGGCTCGTACTGCCTCCGGAGCTCAGCTGGATTCCGCCTCCCGCTTCACCGGAGCGTGGCGTCGGGTCAACCCGCTGCCCTCTCCCAGGCGAGCGCCACGACAAGGGGACTGGTCGCGACCGGCAATGGAGGAGCTACCGTCCGAGGGGGAGTCACCAGGACTTGGCGGGCCTCGGGCACCGCTGCCCGCACGCCCTCCGCCACCTTCACCCTGACAAATACCGGGGCTGGGCGCACGGCCGCAGTCTTCATCTTCGGGGCAGCATCCGGCACGGCGGCCGTCTTCCCCGAACACCCTCACGTAGAGGGTGGCATCGTCGTCGAACTTGAAGTGAAGAGTGCATCGACAGCTCAGGCCATGCGCGCGGGCAAATGTCTGCCAGTCGCGGGTCAAGGCCGCCTCCCCGGCGGTGGAGACCTCCAGAGTAGCCCAAGAGGCCCTGCTGCAGCAACCATCTGCCTGAAGCCAAAGGCTGCCCGGGGCACCAGCCGGAAGTTCACCTATGAAGAAGCGGGGGAGCTGGAGCCAGGTGCCAGTCGGGTCCGCCTACCACACGACAAACTCCGGCAGCACCTCTGCCGAGCGAAAGCACGGCCTTGGGGGTTGCGCAGCCTCAGCGTACCTCTCGTTGGCGACCGAATGCCCACCGCCACGCAGAGGACTGTTCCCGCAGCCACGGGAGGCCGTGGCGGGGGCCATAGGGTGCTTGCGAGGGCGGCCCCGGCCACGCTTGGCCGGAGGAGCCAGGCCCTTCCTGGCGGGCCTTTCCCTTCTCCGTGTCCGAGAACCTCTTCGGCGGGGCCATGGGGATGGCGAGCGGCCAGGAAGGAGAAGGGGAGTAGCAAGATGTAACGCCCCGGATTCGATGTGCCAGGTGTCTGCCAGTTATTCACCGTCATTGCCATGTCATTTGCTTGCGTGTTGCACTTTGCCATGTCATCATATGCATTTCATATCATGTCATCATGCGCATCTCATTTTGCATACGTGTTCGTCTCATGCATCCGAGCATTTTTCCCGTTGTCCGTTTTGCAATCCGGCACTCCTATGCCCTCCGGCGTCCCCCTTTTGTCTCTCGTTGTGAGCGGGTGTTAAACATTCTCGGAATGGTCCAAGGTTTGCCAAGAGGCCTTGGTATAGCACCGGTAGACCGCCTGTCAAGTTGCGTGCCATTTGGAGGTCGTTTGATACTCCAACGGTTAACCGGGTAACCGCAAAAGCATCTTTTGTTGCAGCCCAACACCCCCTCCAAAGTGGACCAAAACCTAGCAAACTCCCTTCTATGCTCTCGGACGTTCGATCACGATCGTGTGGGCGAAAACCGCTCCTCAATTGGACTCTCCTTGCTCCCAGAATCTATAAATATGCCCTCCCCGTCCAAATTCGCGGATGATTTCCCCCTAACCCTAGTCTTCTTCCACCCCGCGCCGCCGGACACGTCCGGTCTGGCCGGACAGAAATCCCGCCGCCGCCTTCGTCCAATCGGAGCACGCCACGTCGCCAGGGCCGCCCCACTTCGCCGCACCTCCACCGCGGGCCCGCCTAGCCCGTGGCCGGCCCTCCCGTGCTGCCAGCCGGGCCCGTGCCCCGCGCCCTCCCCGTGCGACGCCTCCCGCGCGTCCGCGCGTCCACCGCCGCCGGCGCCTCCCCGTCCGTGCCGCCCCGGGTGCCTAGCGCTGCCGCCCGGCCGTTGCTCCCCGCGCGCGCCGGCCGCCGCCTGCCGCCGCCCCGCGTCCCTGGCCAGCGCCGCCTCCGACGCCCGTGCTCCGCCCCGCCGCCCGGTGCCCGTCCGCCGCCGTGCCGCCCTCCACCGGCTTCCCCGTGGCCGGAACCCCCTCGCCGGAGCTCGCGGAGCTCGCCGGAGCTCTCTCCGGCCAGATCCACTCGGGGTGGATCAGATCCACCCACGCATCCGACCAAACGCGGCATCCCCGCATCCCGAATCCCTCCGTCCCACGTTGACTTTTGCGGAGGTAAAATCCACCAAGTCCCTGAGATCTGCAGCATTTTCATGCCCTGTTCAACGCATCATAACTTGCTGCATACTTCTCTGTTTCGTGCGTGTAATATGTCAAATTGTTCGTCCCAATGAGAACTTCATTTCATACCATTGCATTATGTTCATTTGAGTCCATCTTGATGCCTGATTGATTGTTGCAAGAGTGCTATATGATGTTAATCTGCTGAAACTGTTATAACATGCTCATTTGTCATTTTTGCCATGTTTGATGTGTGCATCCTATGAGGTTGATGTCTACATGTGTTTTGATCTATGCTATGCCATATTTACAGGGGTGTCATCTATGTATTTTTGTGATTCTTGTACTGAGTGCATCAAGCTTGTTAAGTAGGGTACATGCTGTTGCTGTTTTGCTAGGCTGATTCTGTTATATTCTGATGCTATGTAAACCTGCTGCTACTAGTCATTCTATGCATAATCTGGAGATGTTCACTAAGGTTGTTTTGTTATACGTGTCATGCTCTATCCATTCATGCCCCTTGTTGCATTTATATCCTACTGTAACATGTTGTAATCTTGCTCCAAACTTGCTAAATAATGTTGCTGTTAGCCTGATTAACATTAAGTTCAATGTTGCCATGATTGTTGCTAGTGATCCATGCACCCTATGAACTTGTTCTTCCATGCTTAGCTTCATAAACATGTCTTCTTGCTATTGGTTGCCTTGACATGCCATGTATTGCTCTGTGGTGAGTGGTTCAAGCTCACCAACATGCCTACTTATTGTTGTTCCTGCCATGTTTGAATCTGTCATATCTTTTGCCATGTTTACATGGGTGCCATAATATTTTCTGTGCCTTTTGGCTCATGGTCAGTAAGGGACTTTTGTTATATGAGATTAGTAGATTCATGCCATGCCATTGTTGGACATGATAAGTTCCTGTAACATGTTGTTTGATAGCTCTAAATATTGCAACCTGAAGTTATTTCTATAAAGTCTGAAACATTTAATATATGCAATCTTGCCATGTGTGTTTGAGCATGTTCTAGTGATTTTTGGAGATAGCTCAGTGTTCATCTTTTGTCATGCTCTACCTATACTTCATGCCCATGCCTTTTGTTATTATGTTAGGATGTTGTAGCATATTGTTTTGATGCTTGCAAGATGCCTAGTTGCTGTTTTGGACAGATTGTTGTTATAGCTTGTATAGAGTGTATGTGTTGAACCGTTGCTCCGTTTTGAGTGTGTTATATATGAAACGTGCTTGGTTTTGCATGTAGTTTCATATTATCATGTTGCATCCTTGTTTTTAGGTGTTTGCTTGATGTTTGTATGCAATTTGCATCAATGCCATGTTTAACTTGTTTTGCTCATATCTTTTGGGCCGTAGCTCCGAATCTAATGAACTTTATATGTAACTTGACTAGAATCTCGTGTAGATCATTTTGGTGCATCTTAACTTGCTGTTTAACAACTTGAACATAAGGTTTGTTCAGATCTGGACCAATTTCTAAATTTGCATATGAGGATTTACCGGAATTGTTATATGTTGTTCCCGGCCTCATTTAAACTTGCTTTGATGTGTTGCTCTTGTTTGCATCGTCTCTTGCCATGAGTAGCTTCATGTAGCTTTGTCATGCATCATGCTTGTTGTGCATCATGTCTTGTCTATGTGTGGTGTGTTTACCATGTTGTGTGCTTCTTCTCGATTGTTCCCGTTTTCGTTGCGATCGTGAGGATTCGTTCGTCTACGCTTGGTTCGTCTTCGTGGCTTCAATCTTCTTCATGGACTCGTTCTTCTTCCTAGCAGGATTTCAGGCAAGATGACCGTCACCCTGGATCTCACTACTATCATTGCTATGCTAGTTGCTTCGTTCTATCGCTATGTTGCGCTTCCTATCACTTGTTCTTCAAGCGTCCCCAAATTGCCATGAACCTCTAAACTTTGTCACCCTTCCTAGCAAACCATTGCTTGGCTATGTTACCGCTTTGCTCAGCCCCTCTTATAGCGTTGTTAGTTGCAGGTGAAGTTGAAGATTACTCCATGGTGGACAGGATTTTGTTGGGATATCACAATATCTCTTATTTAATTAATGCATCTATATATTTGGTAAAGGGTGGAAGGCTCGGCCTTATGCTTGGTGTTTTGTTCCACTCTTGCCGCCCTAGTTTCCGTCATACCGGTATTATGTTCCCGGATTTTGCGTTCCTTACAAGGTCGGGTGATTTATGGGACCCCCTTGACAATTCGCTTTGAATAAAACTCCTCCAGCAAGGCCCAACCTTGGTTTTACCATTTGCCTCACCACCACCTACTTTCCCCTTGGGAGTAATTAACCCAAGGGTCATCTTTATTTTAGCCCCCCCGGGCCAGTGCTTGTCTAAGTGTTGGTCCGGACCGAGTAGCCTGTAGGGCCCCCTCGGGGAAACTCGAGGTCTGGTTTTACTCGTAGGTTGACTTATCCGGTGTTGCCCTGAGAACAAGATATGAGTAGCTCCTATCGGGATTGTCGACGCATCGGGCGGCTTTGCTGGTCTTGTTTTACCATTGTCGAAATTTCTTGTAAACCGGGATTCCGAGACTGATCGGGTCTTCCTGGGAGAAGGTATATCCTTTGTTGATCGCGAGAGCTTATTATGGGCTAAGTTGGGACACCCCTTCAGGGTATAAACTTTCGAGAGCCGTGCCCACGGTTATGTGGCAGATGGGAATTTGTTAATGTCCGGTTGTAGATAACTTGTGTAACACCCCGGATGTAACTTTCAATATTTGTAACTCCAACTCTTGCCATTTTCGGCTATGTGCTATGGTTTTCCCTCCGTGGTTGGGTTTGGTCTTTGTTTTGCATTTTGTCCATGTCATGCATCTCATATCATGTCATCATGTGCATCTCATTTGCATACGTGTTCGTCTCATGCATCCGAGTTTTTTCCCCGTTGTCCGTTTTGCAATCCGACGCTCCCACATGCACCGACGCACACCTCTTGTCCCTTTTCGTGTGCGGGTGTTGAACGTTCTCGGAATGGACCGAGCCTTGCCAAGTGGCCTTGGTATAACACCGGTAGAGTCGTTTGATACTCCAACGATTAACCGGGTAACCGCAAAAGCCCCTTTCTCTTTGCAGCCCAACACCCCTTCAAAGTGGCCCAAAACCTAGCTAACTCCCCTCCATGCTCTCGGTTGTTCGATCACGATCGTGTGGGCGAAAACTGGACTCAATTTGGAGTCTCCTACCTCCCTCTACCTATAAATACGTGCACCCCTCCTCCATTTCCGGATCCCCAAACCCTAGCTCCCCGCTCCATCCGCGCGCCGGACACGTCCGGTACGCGACGGACGAATCCGCCACCGCCTGCGGCCAGTCAGGGCGCGCCACGTGGAGCCCCGCGCCCCACTTCGCTGCCCCGCCCGCCGAAGCCCGCCGAGCCCGAGGCCGGCCCCCGCGGCCCGCGCCTCCCGCGCCTCCGCCCGGCTCCCCCGAGCCCGCGGCTCTCCTCCGCCGCCCCGGTCGCCGGTCTCCTCCGCCGCCCCGCTCGCCGTCGCCAGCCGCCGTCGCCTCCCTGCAGCCGCGCCGTCCCCGCCGTCCCTGGCCCCAGATCCGGCGGCCCCGCACCCGGATCCGGCCACCCCAGCAACTCCGGCGATCCCCGGGCCAACTCCGGCGAGATCCGGTCATGCCTCGGTTCGCGTGCCGGCGAACCCCTCGGTTGACTTCTACCCCCCAAATTTCGTCTAAGTCTTTTCTCTGTCATAAAATTGTTGCATGTTCAACGCATTATATCTCTGCATCCATAGCTCCGTTTCGTGCGTATAATATGTCAATTTGTTCGTCTCGAAGAGTACATCATTTCATTCGATTGCATCATTTACATTTGAGCTCATCTTGATGCCCGAAATGCTTTTGGAAGAGGGCTATGTGATGTTAGTTTCTGTTTCTTAACAGAACATGCACTTTTGTTATTTTTGCCATGATTAATGTGTGCACCTTATGAACTTGAGCCCTACATATGTTTTGATCTATGCCATGCTATCTTTCCAGGGGTGTATGCCATGTATTTTTGTGATCTCTGTGGTGACTAGCACAAGCATGCAAACTAGGGATGATAATGTTGCTGATTTCAGGAACTTAGTAATTTCACTAAGTCATGTCCTGCTGTTATTTTTATGCCATGTGTTCATGTTGTTACAGAGAGATCTATGCCCTTTTTGAGCATGATCAGTAAGGGTGTTTTGAACATATGGATGTGCTCTATCCATCAATTCCTTTGTTGGCATTTATGGAGTAGTCTAGCATGTCATTTTCGTGCTCTACTCTTGCTTCAAAATGTTTCCTGGCAGATTGTTTACATGATATTCAATTTTCACAAGGTTGTTGTAGTTGATCCGTGTATGCTATGATGTTGTTCTTGCCATGTATAGCTTCTATGCCATGTCTTATTGATGGGTGTATGCTTAGTTTATCATGAGATGCTCTATAGCGAGTGCATCATGCTCACGAACATGCCTACTTGTTATCTGTTTTTACCATGTCCAGTTTTTCTGCTAAGTCTGAGATCTGTAATGAAACTTGCTATGTTTACATGGGTGCCATCATTTCTTATTGTCCATTTTGGCTTATAGTCAGTAAGGGACTTTTGATCTATGCTTTGAGTAGATTCCTGCCATGTCTTGTTTTGCTATTATAAGTTCCTGAAGCTTGTTGTTTGCTTGCTCTAAACATGCCTTCCTGATGTTAATTTCTGGCATACTAGTATTTTCACTAAGTCTGTGAACCTGATATTTTTTGCACTTTCACCATGCTTGTTTGAACCTGTTATGATGTGATTTAGCCGTAGCTCAGTGTTCCTCTTTTGTTAAACATCTCCTGTAGATCACTGCCATATGCTTTCTTTGTATGTTGGGGTGCTGTAGCATAGTTTATTGGTGTGTTCTAAGTAGCATCGTGCTGTTAATCGCAGATTTGTGCCATTCTTGTTTTGATTGTCATTTGCAAACCGTGCATCCGATTCCGGTGATCTTTATATCGATTACAACTGGAATAATCTCATCTTTCCAGCGGCATACTTGGTTTGCCAAGTTGATGCCTTGTTCATCATTTTCCTTCCGGAGCACACATATGCATTGCATATCACATCTCACATAGCATGTCATGTATTGCATCATATTGCTTGTGCATTGCTCCTTGTTTGATTGTTGTTCCATTGCTTGTGTTCTTGCTTTGGGTAGAGCCGGGAGACGAGTACGTGAACGAGGAACCTGTTGAGAATGCCTACGAGGATCAAGCCTTCGACAACTCTGAGAACCTTGCAGGCAAGATGACCATACCTTCGATATCACTTCTATCTTTGCTTGCTAGATGCTCGCTCTTTTGCTATGCCTATGCTACGTTACCTACCACTTGCTATATCATGCCACCCATATTGCCATGTCAAACCTCTAACCATCCTTTCCAAGCAAACCATTGTTTGGCTATGTTACCGCTTTTGCTCAGCCCCTCTTATAGCGTTGATAGTTGTAGGTGAAGATGAAGTTTGTTCCTTGTTGGAACATGGATATTTTGGGATATCACAATATCTCTTATTTAATTAATGCATCTATATACTTGGTAAAGGGTGGAAGGCTCGGCCTTATGCCTGGTGACTTGTTCCACTCTTGCCGCCCTAGTTTCCGTCATACCGGTGTTATGTTCCTTGATTTTGCGTTCCTTACGCGGTTGGGTGATTTATGGGACCCCCGTGACAGTTCTCTTTGAATAAAACTCCTCCAGCAAGGCCCAACCTTGGTTTTACCATTTGCCACCTATACCTTTTTCCCTTGGGTTTTCGCGAGCCCGAGGGTCATCTTTATTTTAGCCACCCCCCCCCCCCCCCCCGGGCCAGTGCTCCTTCGAGTGGTGGTCTGAACCGAGCAGCCTGCGGGGCCACCACGGGGAAACTCGAGGCCTGGTTTTACTCGTAGCTTGACTTATCTGGATGTGCCCTGAGAACGAGATATGTGCAGCTCCTATCGGGACTTGTCGGCACATTCGGGCGGCTTTGCTGGTCTAGTTTTACGATTGTCGAAATGTCATGCGAACCGGGATTCTGAGACTGATCGGGTCTTCCCGGGAGAAGGTTTATCCTTCGTTGACCGTGAGAGCTTATGATGGGCTAAGTTGGGACACCCCTGCAGAGTATTATCTTTCGAAAGCCGTGCCCGCGGTTATGAGGCAGATGGAAATTTGTTAATGTCCGGTTGTAGAAAACCCGAAGTTGACCTTAATTAAAATACATCAACCGCGTGTGTAACCGTGATGGTCTCTTCTCGGCGGATTCCGGGAAGTGAACACGGTGTTGGAGTTATGATTGACGTAAGTAGTGTCAGGATCACTTCTTGATCGCTACTAGCTTCACGACCGTGCCTCGCTTCTCTTCTCGCTCTCTTTTGCGATTGTATCCACCATATATGCTAGTCGCTTGCCGCAGCTCCACCTCATTACACCAACCTTCCCTTAAGATTAAATAGTCTTGATCTCGCGGGTGTGAGATTGCTGAGTCCCCGTGGCTCACAGATTCTACCAAAACAGATGCAGGTACCGGTGACCCCATTGCAGATGGCGCAACTGAGCTGAAGTGGGAGTTTGATGAGGCCCTTGGTCGTTACTATGTTTCATTTCCAGACGATCAGTAGTGGAGCCCAGTTGGGACGATCGGGGATCTGTGTTGCATTTGGGGTAGTCTTCTTTTATTTTGGTTCCGTTGCCGGACCTTGAGTGTAAACTGAATGATGGATGTTTATTTATGTATTGTGTGAAGTGGCGACTGTAAGCCAACTACGTATCTTTTTCCCTTATGTATTACATGGGTTGTGCGAAGATTACCTCAATTGCGACATTGCTTTCAATGCGGTCATGCCTCTAAGTCGTGCTTCGACACGTGGGAGATATAGCCGCATCGAGGGCGTTACAAGTTGGTAATCAGAGCCATCCCTGACCTAGGAGCCCCCTGCTTGATTGTTTGCTGGCGTTGTTGAGTCTAGAACAAAAATGTTTTGAGTCTTACGATTATATATATCGGAGAGTAGGATTCTTTTTACTCCTCAGTCCCTTCGTCGCTCTGGTGAGGTCTCCTGACGTAGAAGTTTTGACTTTCCTCTCCTCACATTTCACTAAAAAAAATTTTTAGGATCACGCGGGTATCTTCGAATCGTTCCGATGGTTTTGTAACGAGAACATTTTTCTTGGTGCCTCCTGACATTTAGGGGTTGTGGCAGTGTCCCGGGGAGTTGAGCTCCGAGGTGTTGTCGTCACAATTTTATCATTGCAGTTCTGGAATACCTGAGTTTTGCCGACATCGAAAATCTCTTTTGTACAGTTGTTGGTGAGATAACCCCGATAACCCAGTACTGAGGTGAGTACGGGAGTATTGCCATGACTCGTATAACGGATGCTTTTCGAAGGTTGAGGTACACGATTTCCGAAGGTTTCTTGGTTATGTGTTGACGGATGGATACAGCTGGATGTAGGGATTGTTAGTTTGGGTGAGATATATTGCTTCCCCTGTATCCCCAACACCTGATTGCATAACCAGAAAGTTTCGGGAGTTTATTGGTGGGATTCAAGTAGCTCTAGCACTTCTTCCCGCAGATATTTGGTTTGTGATTGGGTAATCCTTACCACTTATTTGTTCCATTCATACCTTGTTTTTTTATTTTTCAATCTCTTATCAAGTGGCTTCTCGCCTTAATGGACGTGATGTTTACTTTGGAATTCATTCGTTCATCCCTATTCGAATGTTTATTGTGAAGACTATATGTTGCAAATTCTATCCGTTGATTCAACTTGTCTATCTGTCAATCAAGATGCTAACGGATGTCACCCTCTTCAGGATGGCTCCGCCAACGCGTCAGAATCCGGAACACAGTGATGCGAGTCAGGCGAACCCTCCACCTCCACCTCCGCCTCTGGAGGCATGGCAAACTTTGATGGCAACCACTAACGCCAACGCTCAGTTGTTGATTCAGCTGATGCAAGAGCGTAACCAGGGCCAAGGCAACCAAGGGAATCAAGGTCAAGGGCAGTTCAACCATCAGCCTCAGTTCCCTACCCTCAACCAGTTCCTTGCAAATCAGCCAAAGTCTTTCAGCTACTGTGCCGAGGCCACAGACGCCGACGATTGGCTCGTGGATATCAACAAGCATTTCGAATGTAGCAATATCAGACCTGAGGATTACGTCAAGTTCGCGTCTTTTTAGCTCAAAGATCAAGCAGCTGATTGGTTCCAGCAATACAAGGATTCCAGAGGAGGTCGAGTGATTACTTGGATTGATTTCTGTCGGGACTTTAAAGCTCACCACATTCCTGCCAGTGTTGTTGAGAGCAAGTGTGAGGAGTTCCGCAATCTCAAGCAAGGCAACATGTCAGTGTACGAATACAACAAGCAGTTTCAGAAACTTGCTCGCGTCGCTAAACAAGATGTTCCTGATGAAAAGAGTATGATCTAGGAATTCAGAGGTGGCCTTAGAGAGGATCTGAAGTTAGCTCTTGTTCTTGTTGAGCCTACTCAGTTTGATCAATTCTACAATATGGCACTCAAGCAAGAAGGTGCTCAGCTCAAGTGTGAGGCTTCAAAGAAGAGAATCAGGGATGCAGTTCAGTCTTCTTCTTCCTCTCAAGGCGCAGCTAAGCAGCAAAAGTTCTACCTTCCTCCTCCTCCATTTCGTCAGCCTTACCAATAGAAGAACTCAGGTGGTCGTGGATCTTCCCACCCACCCAACCCAGTCTATCAGAACAAGTCTCAGCCTCAAGATCCAAGGTCAAATGCTCCTTATCACCGTCCGCTCTCAGAGGTGACCTGCAACAAGTGCCAGCAGAAAGGTCACTATGCGAACAAATGCTTCAACCAAAGGCGCCTTCCTCCTCCTCCTCCCGTGAGGTCTTCAAGCAATGCAGTGGTCAAGCATAATCCCAAGTCTGCAAAGGTGAATATGATGAATGCAGCTCAAGCAGAGGATTCTTCAGATGTGATCATGGGTAACCTTCCAGTTAACTCTATTCCTGCAAAAGTCTTATTTGATACTCGTGCATCGCATTGTTTCATGTCAAGACCGTTTTTTGCCAAGCATGAATTCATTTCCTCACATTTGGTTAAACCCATGGATGTCGTCTCTCCGGGTAAATGGTTGAGCTCTAGTTTGGTGGTTCCGGATACCACAATCAAGATGGGCGACTATAAATTTCTGGCTAAACAGATTGTTCTTGGTGACTCGGATATTGATCTAATTCTTGGGATGGACTGGCTTTCTCAGCACAAAGCTCAACTTGATTGTGCTGCCAGGGAAATTCATTTGACACACTCTTCTGAGGATGTTATCATCTATGCCGCTCGTGATGAAACCATTCGGTTGTTTTCTCTCAATGAGAAGGGTGAGCTACACGCAATTTCTCAAATTTCAGTCGTTTGTGAGTACCAAGATGTCTTTCCAGAAGAGCTTCCGGGTATGCCTCCGCATCGGCCAGTCGAATTCGTTATCGATCTTGAGCCTGGCACTGAACCCGTTTGCAAGCGTCCATACAAGCTTGGACCTGAAGAACTGAAGGAATTGAAGAAACAGCTCGATGAACAAGAGCGACTGGGTTTGATCAGACCGAGTTCATCTCCATGGGGATGTGGAGTTCTTTTTGTCCAGAAGAAGGATGGCACGGACCGACTTTGCGTCGATTACCGTCCATTGAACAAGAAGACAATCAAGAACAAGTATCCACTTCCCAACATCAATGAGCTATTCGAGCAACTCAAAGGTGCTAAAGTTTTCTCCAAGCTTGACCTCCGTATGGGTTATCATCAGATTCGCATTCATGAACAAGATATTCCCAAGACAGCATTCAGAACAAGCTATGGTTCTTATGAATATACTGTCATGTCTTTCGGCCTTGTCAATGCTCCTCCAACATTCTCTCGAATGATGAACTTTATCTTCAACCCCTACACCAATGATTTAGTCTTGGTGTATCTCGATGATATTTTGGTCTTCTCCAAGAACAAGCAAGATCATGCCAAACATTTGCGATTGGTGCTCGACAAGCTCAGAGGGCATCAATTCTATGCGAAGTTTTCCAAATGTGAGTTCTGGCTTGATGAAGTTCTTTATCTTGGTCACATCATCTCCGCCAAGGGCATCGCTGTTAATCCCGAGAAGGTGTCTTCAATTGTGAATTGGGAACCTCCTCAGAATGTCAAGCAGCTCCGCAGTTTTCTTGGGCTTGCAAGCTATTGCCGAAGATTCGTTGAGAACTTCTCTAAGATTGCAAAGCCTCTTTCCAACCTCCTCCAGAAGCATGTCATGTATGTCTGGACGCCTGAGTGTGACGTTGCTTTCAACACCCTCAAAGAAAAGCTAGTAACAGCTCCTGTCTTAACTCCTCCTGATGAGTCCAAACCATTCGAAGTATTCTGTGATGCTTCTCTTCAAGGTCTCGGTGCTGTGTTAATGCAAGAGAAGAAAGTTTTGGCCTATACCTCTTGTCAGTTGAAGCCCAACGAAAAGAACTACCCCACTCACGATCTTGAGTTGGCGGCAGTTGTCCATGCATTGATAACATGGAGACATCTCTTGTTGGGAAGGAAAGTGGACATTTTCACCGATCACAAGAGTCTCAAGTATATCTTCACTCAACCAAACCTCAACCTCAGGAAAACTCGATGGGTCGAAATGATTCAAGAGTACAATCCAAGTATTGAATATACTCCTGGCAAGGCGAATGTGATTGCAGATGGTCTGAGCAGAAAGGCTTATTGCAACAGCTTAATTCTCAAGCCCTTCCAACCGGATCTTTGTGAAGCTTTCCGCAAGCTGAATCTTCAAGTTGTTCCTCAAGGCTTTCTTGCCAGCCTCATAGTCTCTCCTACTTTGGAAGATCAAATTCGTGAGGCACAACTCCTGGATACCATGGTGAAGAAGGTGAAACGTGGTATTGACAAGGGCATTTCCAAATACAAGTGCTATCACTTGGATGACAAAGATACTCTTTTCTTCGAGGATCGAATTGTGGTTCCCAAAGGCGATCTGAGAAAAGTCATCATGAATGAGGCACACAATTCTCTTCTATCCATTCATCCTGGAAGTATGAAGATGTACCATGACCTCAAGCAGTCATATTGGTGGACTCGAATGAAGCGAGAAATTGCTCAATTCGTGAATGAATGTGATGTCTGCAGAAGGGTGAAAGCAGAACACCAAAGACCAGCGGGTCTCCTCCAACCTCTTGCTATTCCGGAATGGAAATTTGATCATATCGAGATGGACTTCGTGACTGGATTTCCTAAGTCCAAGCGTGGAAATGATGCGATCTTCGTTGTCATTGACAAGCTTACTAAAGTGGCTCATTTCCTTCCTATCAAAGAATCTATCACAGCAGCTCAGTTGGTAGAGCTATACACCTCCAGAATTGTCTCCTTGCACGGTATTCCACAATTGATCTCTTCAGACCGTGGAAGCATCTTCACTTCTAAGTTCTGGGACTCCTTTCAGAAGGCCATGGGCACCAACATTCGTTTCAGCACAGCTTTCCATCCTCAAACTAGTGACCAAGTCGAGCGAGTCAATCAAATCCTTGAAGATATGCTCAGGGCTTGTGTCATTTCCTTTGGCATGAAGTGGGAAGATTGTCTTCCATATGCCGAGTTCTCCTACAACAACAGCTTCCAAGCGAGTTCGGGCAAGGTCCCAGTCGAAATTCTCTATGGCAGGAAGTATCGTACTCCTATCAATTGGTTCGGGACAGGTGAACGCCAACTTCTTGGCAACGACTTGATCACAGAAGCCGAAGAAATGTGCAAAGTCATTCGTGAGAATCTCAAAGCCGCGCAATCGCGCCAGAAGAGTTATTATGATGACAAGCACCGTGATGTGGCTTTTGAAATCGGAGACCATGTCTACCTCCGCGTCTCTCCAATGAAAGGCACTCGTCGCTTCGGTATCAAAGGGAAGCTTGCCTCTAGATACGTGGCTCCTTTCAAGATCATTGGCAAAAGAGGCGATCTCGCCTATCAACTTGAGCTTCCGTCCAATTTTGCAATCGTGCACGATGTGTTTCACGTGTCACAGCTTCACAAGTGCTTCAAGATTCCTGAGCGCACTATCAACTTCGAAGAAATTGACCTCCAAGAAGATCTCTCTTATCACGAGCACCCCATTGCTATTCTTGAAGAAACCAAGCGCAAGACTCGCAACAAGTCAATCAAATTCCTGAACGTGAAGTGGTCACACCATTCCGACCGAGAAGCCACCTGGGAGCGCGAGGATCACCTCTGTTCCGAATATCCGGAGTTCTTTCAGTCCTAGATCTCTGGACGAGATCGTCTTGTAGTGGTGGAGTGTTGTAACACCCCGGATGTAACTTTCCATATTTGTAACTCCAACTCTTGCCATTTTCGGCTATGTGCTATGGTTTTCCCTCCGTGGTTGGGTTTAGTCTTTGTTTTGCATTTTTTCCATGACATGCATCTCAAATCATGTCATCATGTGCATCTCATTTGCATACGTGTTCGTCTCATGCATCCGAGCTTTTTCCCCGTTGTCCGTTTTGCAATCTGACGCTCCCACATGCACCGGCGCACCCCTCTTGTCCCTTTTCGTGTGCGGGTGTTGAACGTTCTCGGAATGGACCGAGCCTTGCCAAGTGGCCTTGGTATAACACCGGTAGACCACCTGTCCTGCTTCAACACGTGGGAGATATAGCCGCATCGAGGGTGTTACAACTTGACACCTGATCCGAATTAACATGCATCAACTGCGTGTGTAGCCGTGCTGGTCTCTTCTCGTCGGAGTCCGGGAAGTGAACACGGTTTCTGTGTTATGTTTGACGTAAGTAGGAGTTCAGGATCACTTCTGGATCATTGCTAGCTTCACGACTGTTCCTTTGCTTCTCTTCTCGCTCTTATTTGCGTATGTTAGCCACCATATCATGCTTAGTCGTTGCAGGTACAGGTTATGCGATGATCATGACGCGAGAGCGATGTTTGCTTGTTTTGGAGTTCTTCTTCTGCTTCTTCTTCGATTAGGGGGTAGGTTCCAGGTCGGTAGCCTGGGCTAGCAGGGTGGATGTCTTTTGACTTTCTGTTTGTGTTTCATCCGTAGTCAGGTGATGCTCTTGTGTATAATGATGTTGTATTCGTGTGACATTGTATGCCCTTTGTACGTATCCCCATCTATTATGTAATGTTGATGTAATGATATCCACCTTGCAAAAGCGTTTCAATATGCGGGTCTATCCTTGGTGGGACCTTCGAGTTCATTTTGGATAGGGTCGCATATTGGGCATGACAAGTTGGTATCAGAGCCTCGACCGACCTTAGGAGCCCCCTTGATTGATCGTGTAGTTTGGCCGTTGTCGAGTCTAGAAGAAAACTATTTTCTGAGTCTAGTTATATTGGAGAGTAGGAATTCTTTTTACTCCTCAGCCTCTTCGTCGCTCTGGCGAGGAATCTTGACGTAGGTGTTTTGAATTACTCCTCTTCCCTTTTCAAACTTTCTTTAGGATCACGCGGTTTGTTTTCCGATCATTGGTTCTCAGCACTTTTCATCCGGTGCATTTCTCGTCAAGTTGACTCGAGCCTCTTCATCTTTGCCAAGTTCAATCCTCAGTTGTTCCTCCGACGTCGTTGTTTTTCCTTGTCCGAAGTTGTCCTTGTTTTTCCCACCCACCCACCCTTTTTCTTCTCGGAGTAGGAGTCCGTAATCGAGTATCCATCCTACTCATGCGAAGTCGTTGCTTTCTTTCCAAAATGATTTCAACCGGTGTTTTCTCTTCAAGATATTCGTCGGTTTCCACTTCCAAGTTGCCTTTGTTTTCCCACCCTCCCACCCTCTTCTTCCCGGAGTTTGAGTCTGTTTCGAGCATCAATTTCATTCTTGCGGAACCTCTTCAGTGTTTCATAAATTATCTCAACCGGTGAATTCTCGTCTCGTTCATCATTCTTCATCCCTTTCTTTTTCCGGTGCACTCAATTCAAGTTTTCGGGTTGATCACATTCTTTTCCCTTGGATCAAGTGTTCTCCTTGCTCGTTCGCCCTCGCCAGTTTATCCTTCCGGAGTGCTCAAGACATCTCAGGAGATTCGTCTGTGTTCCAATTAATTCGAGGTTGTCACCTCATTCAAATATTTCATTTGTTCCGGTGCATCATCTATCTGTTCAACAACCCTTTCCAATGATGTTTTTTCTTTTAGTGGGCCCTAACCCACAGGTCTTTTTCCAGGATCGTACCTGACTCTTCTAATCCCCCCGGAATTATTCTCAATTCTTTTCAACGGTGACGTAAGTATGAATTTCATCAGTCAGATCTTTCCAAGATCAATTTCGAATCATTTTCATTGTTGGCTCAACCTTTTCGGTTTTCATTCTCCCGGAGTATCTCAGTAATTTTGGTGGTGTTTCTCGTCATCATTTGAAGACCGAAGAAGAGTTTTTCCTCTAAATCCTGTCTGTTGTCTTGAAGTTTCGTGGTTCTAGCTTCATGTTATCCTCTCGAATTATTCCATTTGTCAGATGTTCTTTTCTTACCCATCCGGAGTATATCGGAAGTTGTTTTTCCCGTTTCTTTTCACCAGAGGCCATCATTCCAGAAGAATTCTTTGTCCTCACATTTCAGATACCGTTATCTAATTATCCCGGTGCTCCGTTCAGGTGTTCTTCAATCAGCTCATGATCTCTTTGTTCTTTTGCATCTAAATCCCCTCTAGCATTTTGGTTCTTCTAATTCTTCCCGGTGATTCATTCTCTTCCATCAGTCATTTTCAAATTCTTATGGTGGTTCGTTCAAGATTCTTTTCTTTGATTAGCATATCAATTCATTCGTTCTTTTCAATCCTACCGGTGGTTCATGAAGACCTTCTCAAGTTTGCGATATGTCACTTCTCAATCCTTTTAAAGAAGAATAAGTCGTATGCATAATCCATTGCTTATCATCAGTTTCTTAAAGGATAAGCAAACAATAAATCTTATTCTTATTTCATCCAAGCGAGTAATCCTTTCCTTCAGAGTTTGTTCTTGATAAATAAATTCTAGTTCCTAGTGTTTTCATCTTTTCTTTCCCGGAGTTCAAATTTCCTCCGCCATTTTGTCGGAACCTCCATCTAAATCATCACAAGCTTTAATCTTATTCTTTCATCCTCCATTTTATCTCGTCATCCTTTTGTCACTGGAGTTCTTCATGGTGGTTCTTCATGATTTAATTCATTCTTCAAGTGTTCATCAAGATTCTTGTTCAAGGAGTTCTAGTATCTTTTCTTCTTGCATCTTGAAGTCCAATTAATTCTCTGTATTCTTTTGAAGTGGAGTTTTCATTTCTTCATTCTTCTCAGTTATTTAAGCATTTGGTTGTGGCATAATTTCACCTCAAGTTTTCAGTTGTTTTGGATAAGTCCACAACAAGCTTATTCTTTCGTTGTTGTTCTTCTCAACAACTCCATTCAATCCTTCCTTCTAAGTTCTTTTCATTCTATTTCAATTCTTTCTGGAGGTTTTGTGTCATGTCTTCAGCAAGTATCATTCCATCCTCTCAAGTTCTTGTTCTATTCCTTCCATTTTTAGCCGGAGTGCTGCCTAAATCCTTTCAGCCTTATTCATTTCTTATCTCGTTCTAACCAGAGTGGTTTCAGAGTCTATCTGATTCCGTGATCTTTCGATTCTCATCATTCTCGTCGTTCCTCTCTTCTTCTCGAGTGCTCTCGATTCTTTGCTTCTTCTCTTGAGTTCTTGTTTCACCTCATCCCTTTTCCCTTCCATCTCAGTCCTAAGATCTCGGGACGAGATCTCTTGTTAGTGGAGGAGTGTTGTAATGCCCCGGATTCGATGCGACAGGTGTCTGCCAGTTATTCTCCGTCATTGCCATGTCATTTCCTTGCGTGTTGCACTTTGCCATGTCATCATATGCATTTCATATCATGTGCATCTCATTTTGCATACGTGTTCGTCTCATGCATCCGAGCATTTTCCTCGTTGTCCGTTTTGCAATCCGGCACTCCTATGCCCTCCGGCGTCCCCCTTTTGTCTCTCATTGTGAGCAGGTGTTAAACATTCTCGGAATGGTCCAAGGTTTGCCAAGCGGCCTTGGTATAGCACCCGTAGGCCGCCTGTCAAGTTGCGTGCCATTTGGAGGTCGTTTGATACTCCAATGGTTAACCGGGTAACCGCAAAAGCCTCTTTTGTTGCAGCCCAACACCCCCTCCAAAGTGGCCCAAAACCCAGCAAACTCCCCTCTATGCTCTCGGTCGTTCGATCACGATCGTGTGGGCGAAAACCGCTCCTCAATTGGACTCTCCTAGCTCCCAGAATCTATAAATATGCCCTCCCCGTCCTAATTCGTGGATGATTTCCCCCTAACCCTACTCTTCTTCCACCGCCGCCGGCGCCTCCGCCACCGCCCGCCGGGGCCTCCACCGCCGCCCGCCGGCGCCTCCCCGTCCGCGCCGCCCCCGGTGCCTAGCGCCGCCGCCCGGCCGCTGCTCCCCGTGCGCGCCGGCCGCCGCCCGCCGCCGCCCCGCGTCCCCAGCCGGCGCCACCAACGACGCCCGTGCTCCGCCCCGCCGCCCGGTGCCCGTCTGCCGCCGTGCCGCCCGCCACCGGCTTCCCCGTGGCCGGAACCCCCTCGCCGGAGCTCGCGGAGCTCGCCGGAGCTCTCTCCGGCCAGATCCACTCGGGGTGGATCAGATCCACCCACGCATCCAACCAAACACGGCATCCCCGCATCCCGGATCCCTCCGTCCCGCGTTGACTTTCGCTGAGGTAAAATCCACGAAGTCCCTGAAATCTGCAGCATTTTAATGCCCTGTTCAACGCATTGTAACTTGCTATATACTGCTCTGTTTCGTGCGTGTAATATGTCAAATTGTTCACCTCAACGAGTACTTCATTTCATTCCATTGCATCATGTTCATTTGAGTCCATCTTGATGCCTGATTCATCATTGCAGAAGTGCTATATGATGTTAATCTGCTGAAACTGTTATGACATGCTCATTTGTCATTTTTGCCATGTTTGATGTGTGCAACCTATGAGGTTGATGCCTACATGTGTTTTGATCTATGCTATGCCGTATTTACAGGGGTGTCATCCATGTATTTTTGTGAGTCTTGTAGTGAGTGCATCAAGCTTGTTAAGTAGGGTACTTGCTGTTGCTGTTTTGCTAGGCTAATTCTGTTATATTTTGATGCTATGTAAACCTGCTGCTACTAGTCATTCTATGCATAATCTGGAGATGTTCAATAAGGATGTTTTGTTGTACATGTCATGCTCTATCCATTCATGCCCCTTGTTGAATTTATATCCTACTGTAACATGTTGTAATCTTGCTCCAAACTTGCTAAATAATATTGCTGTCAGCCTGATTAACATTAAGTTCAATGTTTTCATGATTGTTGCTAGTGATCCATGCACCCTATGAACTTGTTCTTCCATGCTTAGCTTCATAAACATGTCTTCCTGCTGTTGGTTGCCTTGACATGCCATGTATTGCTCTGTGGTGAGTGGTTCAAGCTCACCAACATGCCTACTTATTGTTGTTCCTGCCATGTTTGAATCTGTCATATCTTTTGCCATGTTTACATGGGTGCCATCATATTTTGTGTGCCTTTTGGCTCATGGTCAGTAAGGGACTTTTGTTATATGAGATTAGTAGATTCATGCCATGCCTTTGTTGGACATGGTAAGTTCCTGTAACATGCTGTTTGATCGCTCTAAACATTGCAACCTGATGTTATTTCTACAAAGTCTGAAACTGTTAATATATGCAATCTTCCGATGTGTGTTTGAGCATGTTCTAGTGATTTTTGGAGATAGCTCAGTGTTCATCTTTTGTCATGCTCTACCTGTACTTCATGCCCATGCCTTTTGTTATTATGTTAGGATGCTGTAGCATATTGTTTTGATGCTTGCAAGATGCCTAGTTGCTGTTTTGGACAGATTGTTGTTATAGCTTGTATAGAGTGTATGTGTTGAACCGTTGCTCCAATTTGAGTGTGCTATATATGAAACTTGCTTGATTTTGCATATAGTTTCATATTATCATGTTGCATCCTTGTTTTGAGGTGTTTTCTTGATGTTTGTATGCATTTTGCATCAATGCCATGTTTAACTTGTTTTGCTCATATCTTCTAGGCCGTAGCTCCGAATCTAATGAACTTTATATGTAACTTGACTAGAATCTCGTGTAGATCATCTTGGTGCATCTTAGTTTGCTCTTTAACAACTTTAACATAAAGTTTCTTCAGATCTGGACCAATTTCTAAATTTGCATATGAGGACTTACCGGAATTGTTATATGTTGTTCCCGGCCTCATTTAAACTTGCTTTGATGTGTTGCTCTTGTTTGCATCGTCTCTTGCCATGAGTAGCTTCATGTAGCTTTGTCATGCATCATGCTTGTTGTGCATCATGTATTGTCTATGTGTGGTGTGTTTACCATGTTGTGTGCTTCTTCTCGATAGTTCCCATTTTCGTTGCGATCGTGAGGATTCGTTCGTCTACGCTTGGTTCGTCTTCGTGGCTTCAAGCTTCTTCATGGACTCGTTCTTCTTCCTAGCGGGATTTCAGGCAATATGATCGTCACCCTGGATCTCACTACTATCATTGCTATGCTAGTTTCTTCATTCTATCGCTATGTTGCGCTTCCTATCACTTGTTCTTCAAGCCTCCCCAAATTGCCATGAACCTCTAAACTTTGTCACCTTTCCTAGCAAACCATTGCTTGGCTATGTTACCGCTTTTCTCAGCCCCTCTTATAGCGTCGTTAGTTGCAGGTGAAGTTGAAGATTACTCCATGGTGGACATGATTTTGTTGGGATATGACAATATCTCTTATTTAATTAATGCATCTATATATTTGGTAAAGGGTGGAAGGCTCAGCCTTATGCCTGGTGTTTTGTTCCACTCTTGCTGCCCTAGTTTCTGTCATACCAGTATTATCCTCCCGGATTTTGTGTTCCTTATGTGGTCGGGTGATTTATGGGACCCCTTGACAGTTCGCTTTGAATAAAACTCCTCCAGCTAGGCCCAACCTTGGTTTTACCATTTGCCTCACCACCACCTACTTTTCCCTTGGGAGTAATTAACCCAAGGGTCATATTTATTTTAGCCCCCCCTGGGCCAGTGCTTGTCTAAGTGTTGGTCCAAACGGAGCAGCCTGCGGGGCCCCATGGGGAAACTCGAGGTCTGGTTTTACTCGTAGCTTGACTTATCCGGTGTTGCCCTGAGAACGAGATATGTGCAGCTCCTATCGGGATTGTCGGTGCATCGGGCGGCTTTGCTGGTCTTGTTTTACCATTGTCAAAATGTCTTGTAAACCGGGATTCCGAGACTGCTCGGGTCTTCTTGGGAGAAGGTATATCCTTTGTTGATCGCGAGAGCTTGTCATGGGCTAAGTTGGGACACCCCTGCAGGGTATAAACTTTCAAGAGCCGTGCCCGCGGTTATGTGGCAGATGGGAATTTGTTAATGTCCGGTTGTAGATAACTTGACACCTGATCCGAATTAAAACGCATCAACCGCGTGTGTAGCCATGATGGTCTCTTCTCGACGGAGTCCAGGAAGTGAACACGGTTTCTGTGTTATGTTTGACGTAAGTAGGAGGTCAGGATCACTTCTTGATCATTGCTAGCTTCATGACCTTTCCTTTACTTCTCTTCTCACTCTTATTTGCGTATGTTAGCCACCATATCATGCTTAGTCGCTGCTGCAACCTCACCACTTATCCATTCCTTACCCTTTAAGCTTTACTAGTGTTGATAGCCATGGTAATGGGATTGCTGAGTCCTCGTGGCTCACAGGTTACTACAACAACAGTTGCAGGTACAGGTTATGCGATCATCATGACGCGAGAGCGATGTTTGCTTGTTTTGGAGTTCTTCTTCTGCTTCTTCTTCGATCAGGGGATAGGTCCCAGGTCGGCAGCCTGGGCTAGCAGGGTGGATGTCGTTTGAGTTTCTGTTTGTGTTTCATCCGTAGTCGGGTGATGCTCTTGTGTATAATGATGTTGCATTCGTGTGACATTGTATGCCCTTTGTATGTATCCCCATCTATTATGTAATGTTGGTGTAATGATATCCACCTTGCAAAAGCGTTTCAATATGCGGGTCTAACCTTGGTGGGACTTTCGAGTTCCTTTTGGATAGGGTCGCATATTGGGCGTGACACAAGAAGGGGTGAACTGGAAGGGCTCGCGCCGTTCCGTACATATAGCCGAGGGAGGCCAACCGCCGGCCACTATGATCGCAAGTCATCATGACCCGTTTTGCATGCAGGGACTTGTCAAATCGTGCAGTTACCGAGGCGTCATGGGGGAGCCAGGACGACCACGTCTAATCAACCGTCACGCGGCGCCCAAGGCCGCAGGCTATTGGGGGCCACGGTGCTTCGCACTTGCCCCTTCGCTTCTTTGCTAAGCTAAGTCCAGGCGCGCCTTGGGCCCGGGGGCTACTGTCGGCATTCTGGGAACGGGGGTACCCAGACTTGCCTGCATGCGGCCTGCGGCGTGGCTCAAGGTGTGGTCCAGTGCAGCCCATCTTCATCAACACATGCTCAAGACCCTCGCGAGGGGCCAAGCCTCGCGGGGCGGATGATAGGAGGCTTCCTCGAACACAGCCTCGTCAGGTTGGCTCGCGAGGAGGCGGAGAGATCAAGGCGGGGTACCTTGCGAGGTGCCCATGATGCAAGCCATGATGACCGAGGCCAGGTGGGCGCCAGGCGGGCGCCGGCCTGCGCAGATTCCTTGTTTCCTCTTTGGTGCAAAGGGGGCAAGCGCGGGCGAGAGTATCAAGCAAAGGCAACCATTTCGGTGCAACAAGACCAAGACCAGCAGGACGGCAGAATGGAGGTCATCGTGGAGCTCAAGCCGGCGTCATCATTAGGGTCTTTGGCATGCGGGGACCAACTTTAGTCAGCATAAGTGTACTAGATGTTTCCCTTCAAAATGGCCAATTGTTGGCGCCCTTCCCGCTCAATATTTGGGGCGAGGCCCAGGGCCTCCGCCTATAAATAGGACTAGCCACCCACAGGGTAGAGGGATCGACATCTGCATCTGATACACACAGAGAGAGAGAGAGAGGCGACTGAACTCCCCCTAGCAGTTCATCGCACCAACCAAGAACAGACCCTCGCGATGTTGTTCTTCCCTTGTACTATTCATCATCAGCCCCAGAAGAAATCCACCACACCACACACTGGAGTAGGGTATTACACCACAATGGTGGCATGAACCAGTATAAATCTCGTGTCCCTTGTGTTGTTCTCCGTGTAGTTTCGATTCTTCCGAGGCGACGAGACACAGGTAGGTAGTAGGTGTGATTTCCGTGCGCACCCCAGACTTCGAACCTTGCGGGTCTGCCGGAACCCAAAATCCGACAGGAACACCCGGCATGTCTTTGGGAGACCATGCGAAGATGTCCCGATTCTCATGGAGGAAGTCGACGAGCTCACTTTCCTATTTGCTGTCAAGGTTGGCACCTATGACAGCATGCGTCTCCAGGGGCTTCGGGTCCAGGGTTATCTTCTTTGTTTCCTTTGCCGGCTTGAACGAGCCCTCAACCTCCGACTCCTTGGGGATGGGTGACATTTCCGGCTTCTTGCCTGCCATCGCCACCACCCGGTCAAGGAGCCCCTTCTCAGCTACAATCACGAGGGACTCGGCCAGCCGGCTGCTATCCGCGGCGCAGGCGGTCGTCTTGTAGTCTTTGACTACAGTTAGGATCCCCTTGGTACTCGGCATCTTCATCTTGAGGTAAGCATAGTGGGGGACTGCCATGAACCTGGCCAGAGTAGGTCAGCCAAGCAGTGGATGATAGGGGCTTTCAAGGTCCACCACTTCAAACCAAACTAGCGCACGGCAAAAATGATTCTTGTCTCAGAATAGAACATCAATTTCGGTCTTGCCGATTGGCGAGCAGGAAAGGCCAGGGACTATGCCATGGAATACAATCCGACTGGGAAGAAGCTGCTTCTGCTTGATTCCCAACTTCTCCATTGTGTCACGGTACAGGATATTGATTCTGCTGCCGCCATCTATCAAGACTCTGGAGAAACGCGTTGTGCGCCTCTCCATTGCAAAGTTAGCATCTAGGACTATGAACCAGGGGAAGGCATCACTTCCGGGTGGTCGGCCCTGCTCCAACGGATGGACTTCTCAAACCAATGCATGAATTCTGGAGCATTTGAGGCCACTGCTTGTACTTCTTGCTGTTGCTGCCGTCTGTTGCGTCTGTCATCGGCCATGCTGGTGAACACAACATAAGCTCTGTGCTCCTTTGGATACTCGTCTTGTACGGTGCCGACTGGCCGGGCCGCCGGCTGGCTGAGGAGGCGGCGGTGTGGCTGACGGAGGAGGCAGGAGTCCATCTCTTTTGGCGATTCTGGCGAGCCAATGACACTTCCGAGTGGTGTGGTTGGACGGCTTCGCGCCGCTATGAAACTTATAAGGTGCATCTAGGGTCTGCTCGTAGGAGAATGCGGGCAACCAATTGGGCATGCCGCCCTTCTGACGCTTGGGCGCCGGCTGCCCCTCTGGTTGCTGGTCCTTGATTGTTGCCACCGGCCGGTTGGTGGAAGCCGGCTGGGTGGCCTTCCACTTGTTGTCGCTTGGATGTTGTCGTCGACTGGTGTCACCAGCCGGAGTCCGAGGAGCTTGAGGTCCCACCTTGCTGGACGCATCAACTAGGATCTCCGCCTTCATGGAGGAGTCGGCCATGGCGTGCTTGTCGGCGATGATCAATAGTTCGTCGAGAGTCACTGGCTCGTCGTAAGGAAGCCGGTGCTTGAGGAGGGTGCCCTCTCGGCACCCGGCGGTGAAGTACTCGATTGCCTGCACCTCGTGCACGCCCTCGCAGGAGTTGCGTAGCTCGGCCCAATGCGTGAGATAGTCGCGAGTCGATTCGTTGGGCCCTTGGACGCACAAGGAGAGCTGTCGGGGCTTGGGAGGCCGCTTGTATGTGCTGGTGAAGTTGCAGATGAAGGCCTCGATGAAATCAACCTAGCTGTTGATGCTGCGGGGCTTCAGGCTGTTAAGCCACATCAGGGCTGTGCCTTGAAGCATGAGCGGCACGTACTTCACGGCAACACACTTGTTGCCGTTCGCTATGCTGACGGCTGTGGAGTAGTCGACCAGCCAGTCCTCCGGCTTCACGGAGCCGGTGTACTTGGGCGTATCTCACGGGAGGGTGAACCCTTTGGGAAAGGGCTCATCTCGGATTCGTGGGCCGAAACAGGGCGGGCCCAGTGCATCTTCTTCTTCTAGCGCCAGGGATCGGTTGAGGTAGTCAATCCGATGGCGGGCGTCGTTCTCTCCGACTCCCTCTTGGCGGGCAAGGCGGTCGCCGAGTATCGGGTGCGTGACAGGTGGCGGAGTGGGATGCCTTTCTCCACGAGGCGGAGAGGGAGGAGGGTCGCCTCACCGCTCCATCGCTCGAGGGCGGCCGTCTTCGACATGCTCGATGGAAAGGTGAGTCCGGCTGTGGCTGGCAGCCGAATCGTTGCCTCATCTTCCGCGGGCGCCGCCAGTTGGTGTCGGAGATGTTGCACCGTGATCGTTGCAAAGGGGCGGTTCATCATTCCGCGGGGCAGGCACTTCAGCGCGGCAGCCGGCTTCGTGCTGCGCGGCGGCCGCGTCTAGGAGCTGCTGGACTCGCTCCATCATGTGGCGACGCTCGTCGCCCTCGTACTTGTCCAGCTCGTCCGTCACCGCCTAGGTGGCATGGATGTTCTCTGCGGGCGTGGCGTAGACGGCGCGTTCCGCCCCGAACATGCTGGCGATGGTTGCGCAACGCTGCCGGATCGAGCCAATGCGGTTATGCCCCTTACGAGCCAGCATGCCGCCAGTGGCCCAGTCCATCTCGTGCCGATAGATGTCTGAGAGGCGTCGCACGCTGGCCAGTCGGCCAGCGCTCTCGAGGAGCTGGACACGGCGTGCTTCTAGTGTCTCAGCGTCTGCGTCTTCTGGGATGGGCGCCGTCAGGTCTCGCAGCGCCGCATCGAGTGGGTCTCGAGCGCCTCCGCTCGAGCGTTCGCCACTGTTGATGACGAGCACCTCCGTGATGGTGCTCCTACCACTATGCTCGCGAGGAGGCGGCTCGTCATAGACCACCACGTTGGTGGGGAATGCGTCAAGCGACGCCGTGTCGGGTCGACGATCATCGGCTCGGTGGAGCCGACAAACTCCAGGTCCACAGCAGGCTCGTTGGTGACGTGGAGTTGGTCGAGGAGGCTGACGAGACGGCTCTCGGGGCAGCCGATGCCTGCATCGGAGGCCGGCTTGTCGGAGAGGTGAATCTCGCCATCAAGGTTGGCGAGGCAGCTCCCCGCACAGGCGATCTCTGCACCGTGTAGCGCGTCAAGGCTGACGCCATCGGTCGTGCTGGGCTGGCTTCACTCGCTAGGAAGGAACAAAGTTCCCGTCCAGAGAAGATCTCCGGGAGACAGTGCACCTCGCCCCACGGTGGGTGCAAAATGTCGGGGGTTGGGTGCGACATATGCCCAGGGATGGCTTATCATGGTGGGAGCGAGTAGAACGTCGCCGGTGCCTGGAAGCGTGATGAGGCGTAGACACGAACGCCGGCGTACTTTACCCAGATTTGGGGCTCTCCTAGGAGATAACACCCCTAGTCCTGCTCTGCGGGGTCTCCGCATGATCACTAAGGCACAAGTGATACAATGGTGCTCCTTGAGTTGTGTTCTAGAGGTAGGAGTAGGCAAGGCTAGCTCTCTTCCCGCTCTAGGGTTGTGGCTAGTTCTAATGGCGTGTGAACCTTTGCATGGGCACCCTGGGGGGTTTATATAGGCCTATCCCCCAGGGGTACAATGGTAATCTGGCCGGGTGCTGGGCCCGAGTGTCAGTGTCTCCGGCCTCTGGCTTGTCTGTCGACTACTAGGGACCGCCGCCTGGTGGGCCCCGCCGCCTGGTCTGGTACGGAGCCGACAGGCCGCTCCCGCCGCTGGCAGGTCTGGTTGGTGGCTGCTCATTGTAGCCATGCTGCTAATGACGCGGGCTTGGTCAGCTCAGCATGGCTACAGTCCTGCCGCCTATCGGGAGATCACTGTAGCCACACCTGATCTCATCAGGTTAATGGCCCACTTGCTTTGAGGGAAGGAACGGCGCCTGCTGGAGGCCGGCCTTCCACAGGTCCGACTAGTTCAGCATCCGCCGTCTTCCGAGGTGTCACTACCCGATTGGGCCCGCAGCCTGCGGGCCGTACCGACAAGTTGTCGTGGGGAACAGGGCTCCTCCTGTCCGGAATGACGTCAGGGGGGAGTGGCAACAGTGCCACGTCGTGCAGAGATCTCCGCCTGTACGGGGCACTGTGGTCACGCCAAGCCCAAGATTCAGGGGTGAGGGGCTTCACTGTAGCCACGCCCTATCTTGTCCTCTTGATGGGAGCACAGACTCTGAGGGCGCCAGGTGGCCGCCTGCACGATGCCGTCCTCTCTAGAGGCCGGCTGACTAGAGCCAGCCGCTCTTGGTGCCGTCTGCTGGTGGTTAGCCGTCCTTCGGTGGCCGGCCAATGAGCCAGCCGGCCCCCGAAGGGAGAAGCTTCAGCTTGGGACACTGCGGGGCGAAGCCGGCCCAAAGTCTTGACAAGTTCAGGGACTCGGATGAGGCTACCCGTGGCCCATTACTCCGACAGGTTGGTCGACACTCGCCAATGCTCTGGGTGCGCGACCTTTGAAGCCGTGGCTGTGACCGCTGGTTCGGGGATTGACTTCGAGCTCTCGCCTGCTGCGAAGGGATTCCGAAAGCAGTCGCTTCTTATGGATGCCCGCGCGTTCAGCCCCTGGCTCTTGATTCCTGGGGCGCCGGCCTGGCCTAGTTCCAGCTGGTGCCATGAGAGGCTCTCCGACCGGCGTCTTGCTTTCGTCTGGAAGAGACTGGCGATGCTTCAGGAACTGGAGGTGACGATGCCAATGGTGGTGAAGGAATTCGTGAAGCAGCGCATTGCTCCCCTCCAGCGCCATTCTCGCCTGATGTGGGACTTCACGGGCATCGGAGATCCAATGAGGCTGCAGAGGCCTTCGCTTGCTGCTGACACCTTGGGCATGGTGCTCAAGCTTCTGACCAGCGAGACTGAGCATGCTGACCTTCCGGGGGGTGGCTGCCTTCTCTATCTATGCTCGAACAAGGTGGCCTTCGCAGGGTAGATGCCTCTGTTCGACGAGTGGGGGTTGCTTACCAAGGGCATTTAGGGGCCCCCGAGAACCCTGTCCTCGTGGCTCCTCTCTTGATTGACCTTGCCGCGTGCGCCCCGAGTGTAGAGGCAGGGGGCGCGCACCTCCATCAGCTGTCGAGAGCTCTTTCGGAGGCACAGCCCCGCTAGAGGCTCAGGAGGCCGAGGCTTCTAGGGCCCTGAAGGGAGCTGATGCGGAACTGATGCAATCCCAGGCTCCGGAGGCTGGGGCTTCTGATGCCCGAGATGGTGGCTCCAGAGTGGCTGCTGACGGCGAGGAGCCCACCAACGGCCCCGGAGTCGTGAGCCCGGAGGTCTCGCCGGGTGGCCCTGCCCTTGGGACCCCCACTCCAGATACCACGCTGAGCACTCCCCCTCCTGAGGATCGCCCATCGGGGTTCCGTCATCCCCGCCTGTGCCTCGAGTCACTCCTGAAGAGGAAGAGGTCCCCGTGCCTCAATGATGCCACCCGTCAGCCACTGAAGCCAAGGAGATACTTGGCTGTCGATGAGTAAGTACCTTTGCTCTTGACCTCTCAGCATGCCGCGCTTTCTCAAGGATGGGGTTTTGCAGGGTCTCCATGAAGGTGAAACCTCGGGAGGCAGGCATCCCCAAGGACTCCAACTTGACGCATGCGCGCAGCCCCCAGCACCCCAATCCTGCGTAGGGCGTGGGACCAGGTCCAGTTAACATGACGCTGCGAGAGTGCCCCGGAGCTAGGCCCCATGCTCCTTCTCCCTGCGACTCTGCCCGCGAGATGGGGGGTGTACCAGTGGTCCTTCCTCTTGTCATTGCTGGTAGGGGAGTGCCCCCTAGGCGGCCTTCGTCTTCAAGTTGTGGGGCTACACGTGGCAGCCCCCGGCCGGTGACTGGCGAAGCACCCAACACCTCCCGAGCAGCCTCCGGAGCCTGCGAAGGTCTTGGCGATGAATTCGCGCTCGCTCGCGGGAGTAGCATGGTGGGCTTCGGGCTCTTCGATCAAGCGATGCGTGTGATGGTCCATCTTGGTGGGGAGCTTGCCAACGTCGACACTAGGCTTGAGGCCGAGAACTATCGCCTGGAGGATGAGTGACAACGGCTGAAGGTTTCCATCAAGTTTGGGAAGCTTCAGAGTTACGAAGCTGAGGCGCCCATGCTATGGAAGAGGCCGAGGCAGCCACCCGCTGCCGCGAGGCGGCTGAGGAGTGGGAGCAAGATCTTCTGTCTACAAATTCGGCTCTGCAGTAGGAAGTCGAGGAGCATCGTGCCCTGCTGACCTCCTCACCAGGCGACGTGGCCCTTGCCTAGGCGGCGCTCTAGAGGCGCCATGAGGACTTGACGCTGGAGACCGTGGAAAACAGCTTGGCGCTGGAGAGGCTGGAGGTGAGGGAGTGACAGGCCGCTGTGGCTGAGGACGCCATCACCGCCCGAAAAGCTTAGGCCCAGGTGGAGGTGGAGGAGAGGGTGACGAAGGCACGTGCTGAGCTGGCTGGAAGGCACCGCCTGGACCTGGAGCTGCTCAAGGCTGAGCTTGAGGGTCGGACCTCCGCCCTGAAGACTGAGCTACAGGCTATGGAGTAGCGTGAGAGCGCTACCTGAGGAGCCCTGACTTCCTCCGAATCTGCCCTGAATTCTGCCCGCGCCGAGATATCTTCTCTCCAGAAGCAAGTCGAAGCCACTGCCTCCCTCCTAGAGAAGGCTTCGAGTGAGAAGTGCCGCCACCTGACATTGGAACGCGAGCACGACTCCATGCTGCAAGGTTTGCGTGTTAGAGCCAACAATGCCTTGGGTGCCATCTGTGACGAGAGCGCTCCTCAGTCGCATGAGAACGATTATGTCAGCCATCTCTGCTTCTTCACTGATATCGTGACCCGCCTGGAAGATCAAGCTGCGAAAGCTCGCCAGCTTGTTCAGGAGAGGAGCCGGGGCCTTCTCGGGGCGTGCTCTCTCACGCATCTTCAGCAACCTCCTGAATCTTGATTCCCACTTTGATTTCAGCATCGTGCTGGCCCCCGTGCCTACGACCATCCAAGACAAGCTCACCAAGTGGTTGGACGGCCATGTGGACGACTTGGTGAAGGAGCTGACTCACGAGGACGACACAGTTGTGCTTGCGGCCAAAGAATCCAGTGTGGGTGTTGATGACGAGGACGATGGCAGCTACAACACAGGCAGCGTGGATGGGAGCGGCAAAGAAGGCGCGTCTATCTAGGCCCGTGTTTCTTTTGCTTTAATGTGTATGACGAAAACTTGAACGCATTCTTGTGAGAGTATTGTGAAAAGGGGGTGCCCCTTATGATGTGTGAGATTGCTAGATGCTTTTGAAGTATCACCCGGAGCGGGGCCCCGTAGGGCTGCGGGCCGCTGAGCACTGTAGTTGTTTATGACTTATCTTGGTTTTCGGGGGTCTTGAGTGGGGCCTAGCGTCGCGGCCGAGCCTCTTCTCCTGAGGCGAACCCGCAGCGGGCTCGCGAGGTTCTATGCCTCTCGAGGGTCCTGCCGGCCTGCCGAAGAGTGCCTCGTGAGAAGCCCATTTCCAGACCGTGACGAGGTGGGCGCGCGAGGCGGCCGCACCCTCGAGCCCCCTGGGGGGGGGGGATCGGCACCAGCGCGTACACCATACCCAGCCCCCGCTCACGAGGCGCTTGAGGGAAGGGTAGCGGTCATGAGCTCTAGAAAGAACACAAGATCTGAAGGGAAGAGAGCAACACGAACGAGAAACCCCCCCCCCCCCGTTTTTATAAATGCACCAAAACGAACTGCTTCAAAAAGTCGGCAAGCAAATACAAAAAGGAGGCAAAAAGCAGACGGTCGCGTCCGGCGCCTATCTAGTCTTCATTCTTCGGTCTTCGGTCTTCTCACCAGCATGGAGCTAAGTGCTTCCACTAGCTGGACATAGTCATTAGGGACAGTGTCGATGGCCAGCACGGAGCATGGTGCTTCCACTAGGATGTGGGTGGGAGCCCCCGTGAGGCCCCAGGGCGGCACTCAGGAGACTCTGGGGCATGTATAGCCCCACTCATTATTATGTGAGAGTTTCACAAGCGGAGACCTTCACAGGCCGGAGCCTTGCTTCATGTCGCCCGACGAGGACCCCGGCGTGCGCCACCCCTGACCACCGTTGGGGAGTCCAGAAACCAGGATTAGACAAAGGGGCCAAGGGGACGCTGGCGGCATCCTCGGCGACTGTAGGCCCCCCGCCGGAGAAGGGCTCGCCGGTGCCTTCCCTGGCGGGGAACCTACCTCCAGGTAGGGCCCTGCTCCATGCAGCGCGAGGAGGGCCCTACCACTGGGCTTCCCCACATTGCTCCCAACATCCCTCGCATTCCTGCGGGGAATCCGTCGTCCTGAGAGTCCTAGTGGCAGCTGGACCCTGGTTCACCTGCGATCCATGGTCGGCGTTAGCATGCTCCATCGGCGTTAGCTGGCCCAGAGGCTGTCGCCGTTGGAGATGTTGGCGGGGATTGGTGGCGGCTTGAAGGAGAGCTCTGCCTCGTGTATGTCTAGCGCCCAGCCTGGCGTGGGGGATCGGCCGGGGCCCTCTCACCGTGCATGCCTTGGATCCTTCACAACGGGGACGTAGGCTTCCGGGTTGTTCGCACCAGAAGCGCCGCCCGGCTGCCTCATGTTCCCGCCTTCTTCAGTTGCCCTCTGGTCCTGTTGGCCAGGGGCCGGCACTCCAACGTGGCCCCTGATGGTGTTGCCTAGAGAAGCCCCGCATTGATGGGGCACGTTTGGGGCAGCACGGGCTACTCTACGGGGCTGGTCGGTGTCGAGAGGCTCTCCAGGGCCCCTGGGTGGGGGCCCGCGGTGATGTCTACTTCACAACCTTCTTCTTGTAGACTTTGTTGGGCCTCCAAGTGCAGAGGTTTGTAGGACATTAGCAAATTTCCCTCAAGTGGATGACCTAAGGTTTATCAATCCATGGGAGGCGTAGGATGAAGATGGTCTCACTCAAACAGCCCTGCAACCAAATAACAAAGAGTCTCTTGTGTCCCCAACACACCCAATACAATGGAAAATTGTATAGGTGCACTAGTTTGGCGAAGAGATGGTGATACAAGTGCAATATGGATGGTAGATATAGGTTTTTGTAATCTGAAAATATAAAAACTCCAAGGTAACTAATGATAAAAGTGAGCGTAAACAGTATTGCAATGCTAGGAAACAAGGCCTAGTATTCATACTTTCACTAGTGCAAGTTATCTCAACAAGGATAACATAATTGGATCAAATAACTATCCCTCAACATGTAACAACACTACAAGAAAAAGACACATCCGTGACATTTTTGGCTGAACGGAATTTTTTTCTGTCATACTTATGACACATCTATGACGATAATTGTGACAAAACCCAGTATCATCATAGATGTGGTGGGCTCCTACATCTATGACAAAAAATCATGACAGAAAATGGGCTTTTCATCCTGGGCGGGCCGGAGACGCAACTGCATGACATTATTTGGGCCGTCCATGACGGAAAAAACCGTGGTAGAAGCGAGGGCGAGGAAAATTTCGGCGAGTTCTCGGTTATGGTGGGAGGTCAGGGGCCGAGCGATGAGCGTGCCTCTCGTACACGTATGCGTGTGTGTGCAAGGCGTTGGCTCTAACTTAACCCGAGCGAGGCGTTGGGCTCTAACTAAACCCGAGCGATTGCACTGCAGGCTACGTGTTACTGAACCCGAGCGATCGATCGATGGCTATTAACTGAACCCGATCGAGCGATTCCTTTGCTACTGCTGCTAACTGAAGGCGATCGATGCTGCCTCTGGATGAACAGTGAGCGTTGAGGGGGGGTTTGGATGAATAGTGAGCGGTGGGGGTGGATGAACAGGACCCCGTGGCGTTGCCTCTGGATGAGCAGGACCCCGGTCGATCGAGCCGGTTGGGGTTGAATGAACAGGACCCCGTGGAGGGCTGGATGAACTGGACGATCCCGTGGAGGGCTGGATGAACAGTAGATGATGGAGGGGGTGGATGAATAGTATCCCGTCGAGGGGTGGTTGAACAGGAGCCCGTGGAGGGGTGGTTGAACAGGAGCCTGTGGAGTAGCACGCGGTGGAGGCTGGATGAACAGGAGCCCGTGGATGAACAGTCGCAGGTGGAGGCTGGAGAAGGTCGACCGTGGATGAACAGTAGCCCGTGGAGGCTAGAGGAGGTAGATGGTGGAGATGAACAGTATCCTGTGGAGTCTCGTTTTGCGGTACGCCGCACCACTCCTGATGAACAGGACCCCCGTTTCGACCGTAGCGCTACAAGACAAGTACGTTTCGTCTGTTTTGCGGTACGCCACACCCCACCCATTCAACATGACCCCCATTTCGGCCGTAGGAGGTCCGTTTCCTCCGTTTTGCAGTACGCCAGACCACCTCCCGATGAAGAGAATCCCGTTTCGAACAGGGCCGGTCGAACACAAGGCCGTTTCCTTCGTTCTACGGTACGACAGGCCTCGTTTCCATTGCCTGTTCCATCCAAGCCCACCCGATGAAGACGACGACACATTCCATTCCGACCCAGCCGGTTGGCTCCCCATGAACACGACGACGACGCTGTTTCTCCGTTCTGACCAAGCCATGTACATTAGCCCTGGCCATACGTATGCGCGAGTAGGCATTTGAGACCCCGCCCGTATGTACACATACGTGGTTGTATTTTCTTTCTTGCACACTAGCCGCTGTATGTACGTGTACATGCTACGTGCACACCTCTACTACGACACGTGCACGCCTCTACTATGACACGTGCACGCCTCTACATCCACCAGTATGTACGTACACGTTCGCGACCAGAATGACAATGCTTCGTACGCATCGACCAGGTGGGTCCTGACTGTCAGGCACTTCCTCACATGCGAAATGTAGTTGGTGGGTCCCAGCATTCAGGGGGAGAATCGTTTTTTTAGACGCACTTCCTTGCATGCGAAGATGTAGCTGGTGGGTCCCAGCAGTCAGGGGGGAAGCATTTTTTTTGCGAAATACAGTAGCCCGTCCGGTGTGTCCCAACTATCAGGTGGAGGAATCATTATTTTCCGCGTAACAAGGAGGGACTTCCTTGCTGCGGCCGTGGACCCAGTTGTCAGCCTCTCCACGTACAGTCCACATCCGATGGAAGTCGTTCCTTGGCCATGTTGACCACGCCGCCCCGAGAGCACCACGGCGGTGGACGACGGTGAGGCCTTGGAAGGGGACAGCGCGGAGCCGGGGAAGACGCGGCTGTCAGGACCCCGACTCAATGCCACATCAATCTAGCATGTAACACCTCATATCACTTTGCGGCCTCACGCACGGTATTCCCACGGGTGTCGCCTTACCTTTGCCCGGGACCATTTGCGCCTTTTGGCACACGTATATGATAGTGTCGCTAGCATCCATATGATAAGGAGCCCGGGCTGACATGGCTAGTCGTAAACCCAAAGCGGCACAAACTTACAGGGACATGCATCCATGACCCAGCATCGAACGTGTCAGTCATCAGCGAGTGAATCCAGGCTGTAGCACTGGGCTAGCAGGACTCCGGTGATCTGGGCTGTAGCGGGCTAACAGGACTCCGGTATTCATCGCGTGACATTTCCCCGAAGGGACAGACACAGGAACGAAAATGGACACATGCCGGCCAGCCTAAGTGTTCCGGAGCAGTAGCAAGCTACCATGGGTCAGTGGAAGCACTAGGAGACATTTCCCGGTAAGAGAGGCTACCAAGGATAAACAACTAGATAGTCAGATCCCACACATACCAAGCATTTCAATAACATACACACAATATGCTCGATATGTGCAAATACAACATGGCATCACAACATGACTCTACAACACAAGTATTTTATTCAATAGGCTCCAAGGAGCGATATATTACAGACATGGGTCTCATGACCCAACATTTAGAGCATACAAGTCAAAGCACACGCGGAAGCTTATCATGTCTGAGTACAGACAACTATAAATGAAAAAGGCTGAAAAGCCTGACTATCTACCATATCCTGCCGAGGGCACAAGATCGTAGCTGAGGTAACAAGCTAAACGTCAAAGTCCAAGCGGAACTACTAATGAGACTGAAGTCTCTCTGCAAAAACATAAAATAGGCAAACGTGAGTACAAATGTACCCAGTAAGACTTACATCAGAACTATCTACATATGCATCATTATCAACAAAGGGATGGCGGGGTTTAACTGCAGCAAGCCAGCTTTGACTCAGTGGCTATCCTGAACTACGACTGCAATGTAACTCTTTGAGGTGGTGCACAACAAGGCAGGCGGCGGCGGGGCTCGGCCATGGCGGCGGCATTAGCTTGAGGTCAAGCGGAGCAATGGGGTTGGGGGGAGGGGGAAGAGGAGCTCACGGCGATGCGGCAGGGTAGGTCAGCGGCCTCGGGGACGCTCTGGACGAGGCGAATCCGACGACGACGTCCGACGGCAGATGTGGTGGTGGCGAGCTTGGAGGCGTCCCTTCAAGGCGTCCGGGATCACGGGATTCGTCATAGAGGTGCACGGCAGAGAGGCGGAGCTCGTGGGCTAGCTGGCTTGGCATGGAGGGGTTGGTGGCCGTGGTGAACGGCGACGGTGGCGACGGGCTCCGCTCAGGTGTGCTCGGGAGAGGGAGCAGAGGACGAGGGAGAGAGCAGAGAGTGAGGGTGAGGAGCGAGGGGGGTCGCGTGGCATCGCCAGATGCGAGGGGAGGCAGGAGGCGGCAAGTAGGAGCTGGCGCAGCTCGGCTGTGCGCTCTCCACACAGCTGCCTCGCCTTCTGGCAGAAGGTTGAAGAAAAGCGTTGCGCTGGCTGGGCTGCACAGTATTGGGCCGGCTGGAGTGCCAGGTAGGTCGGCCCAGGTAACTCTTTCTCTCTGCCTTTTTCCTATTTGTTCTGTTTTCTATTTTTCTGTAGTTGTTTGGGCTTTATTAAAAATACCAGAGCACTTCTAAAAATCCTGAAAATAATTGTGGGCACCTTCTGAAATATATGCAATAGCCCACATTTAGTTTCAGAATTATTTGAGCATTTAAATTATTTAGAGCATTCAAATGCCCAAATTCAAATACTTTATGAGTTAATTCAAAAATCCATAAAGGGCCAAGAAATATGCTCATCATTTTATCAAACATCATGAACATTTCCAAAGGTATTTTGGGTTCATTGAAGATTATTTTAGGTTGAACCTATTTGATTTGATCTGGTGCTAGGGTTTGAACAATCCCCATTTCAGGTTTAAGAGAAATTAAACATGATGCAACACATGACTAGCTAGCCTAGTGCAATACCAGAAGCTAGGGATGTGACAGCGGCAGTGGATGCCCACGCGGAGAGGTGTACGAGGGTTCACTTGTTCAGCTGTGGTGTGAGGCTGCCATCACCGCAGAATAACATGGGGTGTGGGTGAGTGGAGGGATGGCCTAGCCAGCGGAGGGAGCAGTAGGGTGCGACGAGGCCTCCGCGGCAGCACAGCCGGCCACGAGAGGCAGGAGAAGGCGGCACGACCGATGCTGCTTTGGGCGGCTGGAGCAAGAAGACCAGAGGTTGAAGAAGCACGACGGCCGTTGGATGGACATCGTATGGTCACTACAGCTAGAATTGTTTATATTGACTAAGTTGACAAAGCCCTTGGTACGTCAACTTAGTAGGCCCACAGGTCAGCTTCCGAGACGGTGCGCCCCAGATGTCAGGGGGAGGAATCATTTTTTGGGCGGGTGAAGCTAGAATATCCGAGATTGAAAAAGAAGCATGGCATCCGTTGGATGGACATCCAATGGCCACTGCTGCTAGAACCGTGTGTTGACTATAAGTTGACAAAGCCTTGCGTACGCGTCAACTCTCTTTTTCTAGGGGACGCGTCAACTTAGTAAGGCCACAAGTGTGTGGCAGAGAACTTATAGCCCATTTGAGATTTCTAAGAATGTGCAGCCCATTTTTGAATTCTAATGGAATTTACAACAACCCATTTACAATTTGTTAAAAGTACAGCCATTTCAACCAACTGTTCAAAACAGAATTCAATAAAATTTCCCACATTTTGATGGGATCCGAAATATTTTTATCCTGAAATTTCTAGTCAGATTAAATACAATTTCAATATAAAATTATATTACGTAGAAATCCAACGAAACATTACGCTCGCAACAATTAATGAAATTAAAAATTTCAATATCAAAAAATAATATTTTATAAAGTAATTACGTGTGTGCATTTATTTATAGTTACTGCCCTGTTTTTATAATCACATCCCATTTATTATTTCTTAAAGCCCATTTTCTTGTTAAGCCTAATGCATCCCTCCAAGGAAAGATTTGCAGCCCAGCGGGGCGGAGACTAACAACTTGACCTTGCCTGGGTATTCCTAAAAAAAAGTATAGCTGGGCTAGCCATTTTCAGCTTGAAAAAAATTAATATCTGGGTTGGATATCCGGCCTTGGCTAGACGGGACACAGCCCGCCCAGTTAATACCTCCAGCGATGTTTTCGTTGTTGTCCAGAGGAGAAAAAATAATATTTGGGCTAAACATCGAAAAACTCTGCAGTGCTCACACCTCAAAAACACAAATACTGCTCGAGCTTCTTGGTCCCAGCTGTCGGGCGCTTCTTGTGCAATTCTCTCATTTATTGACTACATAGGTTGACAATGGTGTGGGACCATGATGTCAGGAAACCAGGAGGAAGCAAAAAAAATTATAGTTACATATATATAATAAGGAGGCCCTTGCGTACGTGAGGCTATGGCCCTGGTGGGTCCCCATTGTCATCCTCTCAAAGTAAAGTCATCTCCTCGCCCGCGCGTGCTTTCCGCACGAAACAGTTAGTGCCACCCGCCCCGCTTCCCGGTGCAGGCAATTGCTCCGCCTTCAAACGACACAAGTGCCATCCGTCCGTCCATATGCCGCACACATTAATGATACGCAGTTGCCGAGGCGGCTACTCCAGCGCCACACGTCCGTCACTCCGCCGCCCACCATTGCTATATAAACTGCTGCGCCGGCCATAGCCGCAGTCATCCGCATCCGTTCCCTTTCTCCTTTCCACACCACTACTGCCCACCATGGCTTCATCACGCTCCAGCGCTCTTCGGGACGGGCGGACCATGGACCACAAGGAGATGGCAGCCATTGCTGCCGTCCGGCTGGCCGGCAGGCAGCTGGAGGACGACGACATCCCAATGGATAAAATGCTAGTCGACGATCCGGCGCCAACTCTCTCCTCCGTGCCATCCTCGCCGGTGCATTGCATCATGACCATCGGCGAGGCCCGTGCCCAATATATGGACACGGTGAGGCAGATGCGTGAGGAGCAGTTCCGGGAGGCGCAGGCCGACACCGCCTAGAACCACCATCTCCTCCTGGAGCACCTGCAGGCGCAGTAGCAGATCGCCACGGAGCAGGCGGAGCAGGAGGCGCTGCTCGACTCGTACCGCTCCACCCGCGAGGGCCGCCTTGAGCGCTGGCGGTACCGCATGCGGGTGGCAGAGGCTGCGGCCGCCTACTAAGAGGGCGATGAAGCGGGCGAGGCGCTGTTTGGCGAGACCGAGGACGAGGCAGAGGACAATTCTGGCTCCGACGAGTGCCCACTCTGCTGGCGTCGATGAGGCCCTGCTCCGCCGAGGCGCCGCGACGCCGACAACGAGACAGAGGACACCGCCGGCTCCGCCGAGGCCCCTCCCCACCATCAATGAGGCAGAGGACATCGCCGGCTCAGCTGAGGACCCACCCTGCCGGCAACGAGGGGGAGGATTTCCACCGCTCCGCCGAGGTGCCGCCTGCCGGCAACGAGACAGAGGACATCACCGGCTCCACCGAGGCCCCGCCCCGCTGCCAACGAGGCCGCACCACACAGAAAACAAGGAAGAGTAGAACACGGTAGGTCGCCGCCGCTCGGGTCCAAGTAAGGCCACCGCTGCTACCCTCCAGTTAAAGCCAAGCTAGGCGGGTTGACCATTGATGGCTGGTTAGCTTCTTGGCGGCGACGTGGAGTCGGAGAGCTGTGTTGGAGAAGAACACTGCTTCTACTTAACTGCTGGTGTAGTTGGCTGACTGACACATGGGCCCAACAGGCCACATGTCAGTTATGCAACTGCACCTGCAGTTAAGTCACTGAAGCTTTTGTTTGGCTCAGCGGAACACAGGTGGGTAGCTTCGGTTAATTAATTATACCTCCAGCGCACCCCTTTTTAGTTGAAGAATGTATGAAATGTAATGAAATCCGACATGTTTATCGGCGTTCTTGGAACCGGGGTACCCAGACTTGCCTGCCTGCGGCCGGCGGTGTGGCTCAGGGAGTGGCCTAGTACGTACCATCTTCGTCGACACATGCTCAAGACCCTCGCGAGGGGCCAAGTCTCGCGGGGCGGACGACAGGAAGCTTCCTTGGGCACAACCTCCTCAGGCTGGCTCACGAGGAGGTGGGGATCAAGGCAGGGTACCTCACGAGGTGCCCGTAACGCAAGCCATGACGACCGAGGCCAGGCGGGCGCCAGGCGGGCGCCGGCCTGCGCAGAGTCCTTGTTTCCTCTTTGGTGCAAAGGGGGCAAGCGCAGGCAAGAGTATCAACCAAAGGCAACCATTTCGGTGCAACAAAACCAAGACCAGCAGGACGGCAGGATGGAGGTCATCGCGGCGCCCAAGCAGGCGTCACCGTCAGAGTGTTTGGCAGGCGAGGACCAATTTTAGTCAGGATAAGTGTACTAGATGTTCCCCTTCAAAATGGCCAATTGTTGGCGCGCTTCCCGCTCAATATTTGGGAAGTGGACCAGGGCCTTGCTCTATAAATAGGACTAGCCACCCCCATGGTAGAGGCATCTAGAGATCTGGACATCGAGATTTTGGGCAGGCTAGAGAGAGAGAGAGGCGACTGAACTCACCTAAGAAGTTCACCGCACCAGCCCAAGAACAGCCCCTCGCGAGGCTGTTCTTCCCTTGTATTGTTCATCATCAGCCCCTGAGGCAATCCACCACACCACAAACTAGACGTAGGCTATTACACCACAATGGTGGCCCAAACTAGTATAAACCTCGTGTCCCTTGTGTTGTTCTTCGTGTAGTTTAGATCCTTGCGAGGCGACAAGACGTAGGTAGGCAGGAGCTGTGATCTCTGCATGCACCCCAGAGTTCGAACATTGAGGGTCTGTCGGAACCCGAAATCTGACATTTGGTGCACCAGGTAGGGGTGCACTGGAATCCACCTTCCGTCGCCCCATGTTTTGCCGCCCGTCGCGTCCATGTCAGACGCTCGCCGAGCCCGCGCCGAGCGCCGGGCCGCTCTCGCCACACACGTTGCCCAGACGGCCCCTGTTGGAGGGCGCCCCCGCCGTTCCCCGTCGCTTGCCATCAACTCCGCCACCGGACCGGCGGGGAACGAGCAGCAGGCGTAGTCCCTGCATCCTTCGGTGCGGCGAGAAGGCCGCAGCACCAACCCGTCGCTGACTCCAGCTGGTTCCTCGTCCCACGCCCGTCATGCTCCTGCGGACGCGCACGCCGCGCTGCTCCTGGCGCGGGAGCTCCTGCACTACCGTCCCGTCGACGACCTCTACGACGAGTGGCTTGCCCGCATTACCGAGCTCATCAGCGCCGCTGGGGGCTCCCCTGCGCCATCCCTCTCGCTGCACCACGCCCCTCCCTACCCGGGCGATGAAGCTCCGGGTGCGCCTCAGCCGCCTCCCCCTCAAGAAGGCACCTTGGCCCCAAGGCGCGTGGCCCCTGGATGGAACCCACTCCGTCCGGCGCCAGCACAGCAAGAGAAGAGCTGCCAAGAGGTCCCTCATCCCCAAGAAGCTGCCCGTGTGCTCCCCGCACCGGCCCAACACGAACGCGCTCCTGCTCCAGCGTGCCAAGACTCCGCGCTGCTCCTGGCGGCAGCGCACAAAGACTTCCAAGATCAAGCTCTCCATCACCAAAGGCCTCCCGCGGCCACTGGAGCCTGCCGTGCCTTCACAGCTGAGCTGCCCAGCGTGGCCTGGCCCAGCAAGTTCAAGCCAGATCTACCCCCGCGCTACGATGGCACGGCTGACCCTGCGGAGTTCCTCCAGCTCTATGAGTTGGGCATTGAAGCCGCCAACGGGGACGGGAAGGTCATGGCGAACTGGTTCCCCATGGCGCTCAAGGACGGTGCCCGCACCAGGCTCCTGAACCTGGCTCCAGGCACGATGTCCTCCTGGGATGAGATGCACACCCGATACATCGCCAACTTCCAAGGCACCCGCGACCGTCCCCCGTCCATGAGCGACTTGGGCCGCATCAAGAAGCAGCTAGGAGGGACCCTGCAGAAGTTCATCCAGCGTTTCAACAACGCTCGCCTTAAGATCCCCAGGGTTTCCGAGGAGGCCATCATCTCAGCCTTCTCTGACGGCGTGCGTGACGTCAAGATGAAGGAGGAGCTTGCGATCCATGAAGACTTGTGCACTTCCTTGGAGCTATTCAAATTGGCGACCAAGTGTGCCAGGGCTGAGGAAGGACGCCTTTCCCTCCTGGAGCTGCCGGCTACCGACCCAGAAGAGAAGAAGCCCAAGGTCAAGGATTTGAAGCGCAAGGGGGATGCGGTGCATGCTGCAGAGCCGGACACCAATCGAGGCAAGGATCAGCCTGAGTCATCCAAGGGCAGCCGGTACTGCGTGTACCACGACCTCCATGCCCACAACACCAACGAATGCCAAGAACTCAGGGCCGTGCGGGACGTGCGTGCTGGCCGACGTCCCGAGCGCAGCGACTGGGGCTATGGCCGAGGAGGACGAAGAGGTGGAGGACAATGGGAAGACTGTGCCCTCGCCAAGCGTGGCCTGACCGACCTCGCGAGGACCGCTGGCAGGACCAGCCTCGCGAGGGAGGTTGGAGGGACCAGCCTCGCGAGGGAGCATGAAGGGATCATCCTCGCGAGGATTGCCCACAAGGCAACGCGGGCCTCCCTCCTCTCCCACCACAGCCGAGGAGGAATGAATACCATCATCAGGATGAGAGGGCTGGAGGCCTCTAGGAGCCACGCGCAATCGCTTGCATCTTTGGCGGCGCTCAGGCCCCGGCCTCTCAGCGCATCTTCAAGCAGTTTGCTCGCGAAGTGAATGCAGTCCTCCCCAAGCTCGAGGCCACACGCCCTCTCAGGTGGTCAGCGTGCGCCATCATGTTCAGCTCAGCGGATCAGCTCAAGTGCGCGGCAACAGCTGGAGTCCTCCCGATGCTTTGTTCCCCAATCATCAGCAATGTGCAAGTTACCAGGACCCTCATCGATGGCGGAGCAGGGCAGAACGTCCTATCCGTCGAGACATTCAACAATATCCAAGTGCCATACAATCAGCTTCAGCCAACCAAGCCTTTCTCAGGAGTCACTGATGGCTCCACGGTTCCGATAGGGTAGGTCCGCCTTCCTGTTACCTTTGGGAAGCGCGACAACTACCCCACTGAGCTCATTGACTTCAACGTCGTGCACATTCGCCAGCCGTAAAATGCCATCCTCAGGTACCCAGCCCTGGCCAAGTTCATGGCCGTGACTCATCATGGCTACGATGTCCTCAAGATGCCAGGAAGCGGCGGAGTCATCACGGTGCCCTGTGAAGAGAGAGAGGTTGTGTGTTCTCTGGAACGTGCCTTTCAAGCTGCGTCAATTGAAGACCCAGATCACAGGAGCGGAAGGCTTCCCGAGGCTGCCCCTAAGAAGAAGAAGACATCGCCTGGTCCGACCCCTCGGGAGGCAGGCCCCTCAGGGTCTGCGCCTGTTCAGGGTGCGCCTCCTTCCGTCGCATAGGAAGGCGCGTGCAGCGCCCTCCTCGAGCAAGGCTCGGGGGGCTCTCTCCTAGAGGGCCATCAGCTTTGCTAAGATCACGAGGGAGGCGTCAGGCACCACTTGGAGGCGTGTTTCAACGCACGTTTCCCTAGGGAAGGAGCAAGGCAAGGAGGGCCAAACCCTCAGGAGTTCGTCAGCGAGATCATTCTGGAGCTGCAAGAGTCAAGAGTCATGAGTGGCAGCCGTCGCTTACCTGCCGTAGCTCCCCATCCAGGCGAGGATGGTGGGCTGCGCGTCTGCATCGACATACCAGGACTCAACCGAGCCGCCTCTCAGGAGCGCCTCTGGCCCTCACGCGTGGGACGCCGCGAAGGTCCACCCCACAGCTATGTTCGCATGCCTTACGGCCTGCTGAACGCGGCTGATGTGCGTCAGCGCCTCATGAGGAGCATCCTGGAGGCTCAAGCGGCCAGGCATTCCAAAGTCCCGGCGAAAATGGAGATGGTCCGCGAGGAGCCGCCAGCGCCTCCGGAGCCTCCCGAGGCTCCTGGGCCTGGGGGCTCGTAAAGATTGGCTTCCGCAGCGCACATTGTCCGCTACTTCAGCATCCCTTCATCTTCAACATCATCAGGTGACATCCTTCGAGTTTCATTTTCTGCTGGGAGCGCCCCCAGGGCTGCATCATTCCCAGGCCGTGTGGGTCCGTCCCTGCGGCATGTATCCCTTTGGTTCATGCTTTTAGCTTACTTTGTTGGGGGCGCCCCTCGGGCTACATTATCCCCAAGCCACTCGGGCCAGACCCAGTGGCATGTATCCATCTCGCATTTATTCGGGTCGTGTGTTTGACCCATCGTTACTTGATGCCTGTCCACTGCACCCTTCTTCCTTCATGTCGGCCGCTTGCACGTTAAAGGGGGGTACCTGAGCATCGCGACTCATGGGCTCTTACCGGCTCTCTAGCCCTCACTGTTGGATTTTGGGTTCCGGTAGACCCTTGAGGTTCGAACACTGGGGTGCGGGCGGAGATTCAACCCTCTACCGGCTCGCTCCTCGCCGAATCGCTAAGACCTAAACTACCAAACTGAACAAAACAAGAGACACAAGATTTATACTAGTTGAGGCCACCATTGTGGTGTAATACCCTACTCCAGTGTGTGGTGTGGTGGATTGCCTCTTGGATGGATGGGGAACAGTACAATGGAAGAACAGCCTCGCGAGGGTCTGTTCTTGGCGGTCGCGATGAACTGCTAGGGGGAGTTCAGTCGCCTCTCTCTCTCTCTCTGTGTGTCTTTCTATCCTTGTCCTCTCGATCTAGATGTTCGATCTAGATGCTCGATGCCTCTACCCTGGGGTTGGCTAGTCCAATTTATAGGCAAAGGCCCTGGGCCTCTTCCCAAATATTGAGCGGGAAGGGCGCCAACAATTGGCCATTTTGAAGGGGAACAGCGGGTACACTTATCCTGACTAAAGTTGGTCCTCGCCTGTCAAAGGCTCTGGTGGTGATGCCGGCTTGGGCTCCACAATGACTTCATTCCGGCCGTTGGGCTGGTCTTGGTCTTGTTGCACCGAAATGGACGCCTTTGCTTAATGCTCTCGCCTGCGCTTGCTCCCTTTGCACCAAAGAGGAAGGAAGGACACTGCGCGGGCTGGCGCCCGACTGGCGCCCTTGGTCGTCATGGCTTGCGTCATGGGCACCTCGCGAGGTACCCCGCCTTGAACTCTCCGCCTCCTCATGAGCTAGCCTAACGTGGCCGTGCCCGAGGAAGCTCCTTGTCGTCCGCCGCGCGAGGCCTGGCCCCTCGCGAGTGTCTTGAGCCTGTGTTGATGAAGATGGGCTGTGCTGGGCCCCCTTTGAGCCACATCGCAGGCTGCAGGCAGGCAAGTCTGGGGACCCCCATTCCCAGAACACCGACAGTAGCCCCCGGGCCCACGGCGCGCCCGAACTTGGCCGACTAGAGAGGCGAAAGGGCAAGTGCGAAGCGTTGCGGGCCCTAACAGCCTGCGGCCTTGGGCGCCACGTGGCGGTTGATTGGAAGCGGGCGCCTCAGCAACCGAGCGAGTTGATAAAGGAGCAGCATCTCCCTAGCCTCCTTTACTTCCTCCGGTTGCTGCTCAGATCCCCTTTCTTGGGCCTCTCCTCCCTCCTTCCGAAATCTTCAGATCTACTCCGTCTGCGCGCCCTAGCCAGTCATGGCGCCTCGCCAAGCCCCGGCCGGAGCTTGGTACTCGCCTGCCTTGGACTCGCCAAATGTGTCGGAGGCAAGCCTTGCCCGGGTGCGCCAGATGGCGGAGGCGCAGGGCATCGACGGGGTGAAAGCGTTCAAGGCTGGCTCCACCATCCCTGAAGGCCGAGGGAGCACCTTCTATCCGTTCTTCGTGAGCGACATCGTCGCCGGTCTAGTGCCTCCCTTTTCTGAGTTCTTCTTCTCTGTCCTCCGCCACTACAATATTCAAGCTCTGCACCTCCATCCCAACTCCGTCCTTCTTCTGGCGATCTTCGCCTACTATTGTGAGGCTCACGTAGGGGTGAAACCCTCGGTGGCCTTGCTACGCCAATACTTCTCCCTCCTGACCTCCCGTGGTTCCGCCTCCGCGTGCGCGAGCTTCACCGCGTACGGCGGCTCCATCGCCATTTCGAACCCTGGGAAGAGGACTGAGGGCTTCAGGAGCAAGTGGGTCTTGGTGGATGCTGGGCGCATCCATCCTCGGCTGATCCTACCCACGGAGCACCCCGCGAGCTCCGACGACTGGTCCCGAGTGGAGCTTCTTGATCCCCGCGTGAAGCTGGTGTTGGAGAAGATGGATGCAGATCTGAGGCCGGCCAGCGTGGCGGCGGCGAAGCTGACCGGTGCGTCGCTGCTGAGGGAGTTCCTGGAGCACCAGCTGGCTCCGCTCCATCGGTACTCGCTTCCGACGTGGAGGCCTCACCGGAGCCCCGTGGTCTTGGCCGACGAGGATCTGGCTGCGGTCCTCCAGTCCTTGGTTGGGGGTGACGTGGCGAGGCTGGAGGGCGCCCCTACGCCCCTGTTCCTTCGCGAGGATTGGGAGCAGGTAGTGGGGTCCATGCCCGTCTTCAACGGGGACGGGCCCATGCCCGTGGAGGCTCTAGAGGGCCTGGTGGACGTGTCCTCCGACGGCTCCAGCGAAGAGAAGGAAGAAGTGGAGCAGGAAGAGGGGGTTCACTAAGAGGCGGAGTCAAGGGATCCTCCCCTTCGGCAGGTCCCGCACTCTCCGCCTCCCCCAGAGTGATGACGACGAGGATGGATGAGCAGGGCAGCGGGAGCCTGCCTCCAATCCCGAAGAAGGACCGGACTGGGCTGATCCCCCGCCCCGGCCCCGAGGCGATCCGCAGGCGCGCCTCCTTCTCCCGAGCCCCTTGAAGCTGACCCCTGCAGACGGCTCTCGGGCTTTAAGTACGGCCGGAGGCTGCTTGAGCCCACCTGCGACGACCTGTAAGTGCTTGATTCCTATCTTGATTATTGTTCTGTTGTCGAGACTTGATGCTCGTATCTTCCGGCCAGCTTGGCGCCCATGGCAAAGAAGCCGAAGGGAGCCCCTGAGGCCCCATCCATGGTAGTGCCTCTGCCCGAGAAAGAAGGTGACTGTGACGTGCAGGCCTCTCCTGCCCGGGCATCCTCGCGAGGCCAGGCTGAGCCTGCTGGGGCGAGCTCAACCCCCTTGACCCAGGCGACTCCCGAGGTGCCCTTGCTTGACGCTGCCTCCACCACCGTCGTGGCGCAGCTGGTTCCGCTTTAGGGTACTGTGGTGTAACGCCCTCGATGCGGCTATATCTCCCACGTGTCGAAGCACGACTTAGAGGCATAACTGCATTGAAAGCAATGTCGCAAGTGAGGTAATCTTCGCACAACCCATGTAATACATAAGGGAAAAGAGATACATAGTTGGCTTACAGTCGCCACTTCACACAATACATAAATAAACATCCATCATTCAATTTACACTCAAGGTCCGACTACGGAACCAAAATAAAAGAAGACTACCCCAAATGCAACACAGATCCCCGATCGTCCCAACTGGACTCCGCTACTGATCGTCTGGAAATGAAACATAGTAACGACCAAGGGCCTCATCAAATTCCCACTTCAGCTCAGTTGCGCCCTCTACGCTGGTATCATCGGTACCTGCATCTGTTTTGGTAGAATCTGTGAGTCACGGGGACTCAGCAATCTCACACCCGCGAGATCAAGACTATTTAAGCTTAAGGGAAGGCTGGTGTAATGAGGTGGAGCTGCAGCAAGCGACTAGCATATATGGTGGCTACGATCGCAAAAGAGAGCGAGAAGAGAAGCAAGGCACGGTCGAGAAGCTAGGAGCGATCAAGAAGTGATCCTGAAACTACTTACGTCAAACATAACTCCAACACCGTGTTCACTTCCCGGACTCCGCCGAGAAGAGACCATCACGGCTACACACACAGTTGATGTATTTTAATTAAGGTCAACTTCGGGTTTTCTACAACCGGACATTAACAAATTCCCATCTGCCTTATAACCGTGGGCACGGCTTTCGAAAGATAATACCCTGCAGGGTTGTCCCAACTTAGCCCATCACAAGCTCTCACGGTCAACGAAGGAATAAACCTTCTCCCGGGAAGACCCGATCAGTCTCAGAATCCCGGTTCGCATGACATTTCGATAATGGGAAAACAAGACCAGCAAAGCTGCCCGAATGTGCCGACAAATCCCGATAGGAGCTGCACATATCTCGTTCTCAGGGCACATCCGGATAAGTCAAGCTACGAGTAAAACCAGGCCTCGAGTTTCCCCGTGGTGGCCCCGCAGGCTGCTTGGTTCGGACCAACACTCGAAGTAGCACTGGCCCGGGGGGGGGGGGCGGGCTAAAATAAAGATGACCCTCGGGCTCGCGAAAACCCAAGGGAAAAAGGGTGTAGGTGGCAAATGGTAAAACTAAGGTTGGGCCTTGCTGGAAGAGTTTTATTCAAAGCGAACTGTCACGGGGGTCCCATAACCAACCGTGTAAGGAACGCAAAATCAAGGAACATAACACCGGTATGACGGAAACTAGGGCGGCAAGAGTGGAACAAAACACCAGGCATAAGGCCGAGTCTTCCACCCTTTACCAAGTATATAGATGCATTAATTAAAACAATAGATATTGTGATATCCCAAAATATCCGTGTTCCAACAAGGAACAAACTTCATCTTCACCTGCAACTAGCAACGCTATAAGAGGGGCTGAGCAAAGCGGTAACATAGCCAATCAACAGTTTGCTAGGACATGGATGGTTAGAGGTTTGACATGGCAATATGGGTGGCATGATATAGCAAGTGGTAGGTATCGCAGCATAGGCATAGCAAAAGAGCGAGCATCTAGCAAGCAAAGATAGAAGTGATATCGAAGGTATGGTCATCTTGCCTGCAAGGTTCTCAGAGTTGTCGAAGGCTTGATCCTCGTAGGCGTTCTCAACAGGTTCCTCGTTCACGTACTTGTCTCCCGGCTCTACCCCAAAGCAAGAACACAAGCAATGGAACAACAATCAATCAAGGAGCAATGCACAAGCAATATGATACAATACATGACATGCTATGCGAGATGTGATATGCAATGCATATGTGTGCTCCGGAAGGAAAATAATGAACCGGGCATCAACTTGGAAAACCATGTATGCCGCTGGAAATATGGGATGATTTCGGTTGAAATCGATATAAAGATCACCGGAAACGGATGCACGGTTTGCAAATGACAAGCAAAACAAGAATGACGCGAATCTGCGTTTAACAGCATGATGCTACTTAGCATCCAACAAGAAACTATGCTACAGCACCCCAACATAAAAACAAAGCATGTGGCAGTTATCTACATGAGATGCTTAACAAAAGAGGAACACTGAGCTACGGCTAAATCACACCATAACAGGCTCAAGCAAGCATGGTGAAAGTGCAAAAAATATCAGGTTCACAGACTTAGTGAAAATACTAGTATGCCAGAATTTAACATCAGGAAGGCATGTTTATAGCAAGCAAACAACAAGCTACAGGAACTTATAATAGCAAAACAAGACATGACAGGAATCTACTCAAAGCATAGATCAAAAGTCCCTTACTGACCATAAGCCAAAAAGGACCATAAGAAATGATGGCACCCATGTAAACATAGCAAGTTTTATTACAGATCTCAGACTTAGCAGAAAAACTGGACATGGCAAAAACGGATAACAAGTAGGCATGTTCGTGAGCTCGATGCACTCACTACAGAGCATCTCATGATAAACTAAGCATACACCCATCAAGAAGACATGGCATAGAAGCTATACATGGCAAGAACAACATCATAGCCTACACGGATCCACTAGAACAACCTCGTGAAAATTGAAACTCATGTAAACAATCTGCCAGGAAACATTTTGAAGCAAAAGTAGAGCACGAAAATGACATGCTAGACTACTCCATAAATGCCAACAAAGGCATGGATGGATAGAGCACATCCATATGTTGAACACAACCTTACTGATCATCCTCAAAATAGGCATAAATCTCTCTGTAACAACATGAACACATGGCATAAAAATAACAGCAGGACATGACTTAGTGAAAACACTAAGTTCCTGAAATCAGCAACATTATCATCCCTAGTTTGCATGCTTGTTCTAGTCACCACATAACTCACAAAAATACATGGCATACACCCCTGGAAAGATGGCATGGAATAGTTCAACACACATGTAGGGCTCAAGTTCATAAGGTGCACACATTAATCATGGCAAAAATGATAAAAGTGCAAGTTCTGTTAAGAAACAGAAACTATCATCACATAGCCCTCTTCTAACAGCATTTCGGGCATCAATATGAGCTCAAATGAAATGGTGCAATGAGATAAAATGATCTACTCTTCGAGGCAAACAATTTGATATGCTACACGCCCAAAACGGAGCCACGGGTGCGAAGTTGTGATGCGATGAACATGCAATGATTTTATCACAGAAAAAAATGACTTAGTGAAAAAACGAGGGGGGAGAGAGGTCAACCGGATCTCAGATCGGATCTGAGGTCTCCGGAGTTCGGGTCGCCGGAGGGAGGAGAGGACGAGGTCGGGGCAGCGCGGTGTGGCCGGAGGCGGAGGAGGGCCGGGGCGGCGCGGAGTGGGCGGCGCGGGCGACGGCGGCGCGGCGCGGGAGCGGGCGAGCGGCGGCGGCGGGCGCGCGGCGGTGGAGGCGGCGGCGAGCGAGCGGCGGCGGCGGGCGCGCGGCGGCGGAGGTGGCGGCGAGCGCGCGGCGGCGCCGCAGGACCGCGGCGGCGGGGGAAACGGCGCCGGCGTCGAGCGCGGCCGCGCGCGGGCCGAGCGGGGGAGCGGCGGCGGCGCGCGGGCTGGGCGGGCCCCGCCTGGGCCAGGCGGGCCGGCGACGCGGGAGCGCGGCGGAGGGCCACGTGTCGACGCCTGAGAAGCGCGGGCGGCGGCAAACGTTGTCCGGCCCGCTCCGGACACGTCCGGCGGCGGCGGATCTGGGATTTTTAGGGTTAGGGGGGAGAGGATCCGCGAATTTGGAATGGGGGGTGTATATATAGGCATAGAGGGAGCTAGGAGAGTCCAAATGAGGTGCGGTTTTCGCCCACACGATCGTGATCGAACGACCGAGAGCATGGAGGGGACTTAGATGGGTTATTGGGCTGTTTTGGAGGGGTGTTGGGCTGCAACTTAAAAGAGGCCTCTGCGAGAGTGCGGTTAACCGTTGGAGTACCAAATGAGCTCCAAATGACCCGAAACTTGACAGGTGGTCTACCGGTGCTATACCAGGGCCACTTGGCAAGGCTCGGTCCATTCCGAGAACGTTCAACACCCGCACACGGAAAAAAATGTAAAAGGGAGCACCGGGGAACATAGGAGTGCCGGATTGCAAAACGGACAACGGGGAGAATGCTCGGATGCATGAGACGAACACGTATGCAAATGACATGCACATGATGACATGATATGAGATGCATGACATGAACAAAAAGCAAAATGAGAACAAAAACCCAACCACGGAGGGAATATCATAGCACATAGCCGAAAATGGCAAGAGTTGGAGTTACAAATATGGCAAGTTACATCCGGGGTGTTACAACACTCCACCACTACAAGAGGATCTCGTCCCGAGATCTAGGACTGAAAGAACTCCGGATATTCAGAATGGAGGTGATCCTCGCGCTCCCAGGTGGCTTCTCGGTCGGATTGGTGTGACCACTTCACTTTCAGGAATTTGATTGACTTGCGAGTCTTGCGCTCGGTTTCTTCAAGAATAGCAACGGGGTGCTCATGATAAGAGAGATCTTCTAGGAGGTCAATTTCTTCAAAGTTGATGGTGCGCTCAGGAATCTTGAAGCACTTGCAAAGCTGTGACACGTGAAACACATCGTGCACGTTTGCAAAGTTGGATGGAAGCTCAAGTTGATAGGCGAGATCGCCTCTTTTGCCAATGATCTTGAAAGGACCCACGTATCTAGGGGCAAGCTTCCCTTTGATACCGAAGCGACGAGTGCCTTTCATTGGAGAGACGCGGAGGTAGACATGGTCTTCGATTTCAAAAGCCACATCACGGTGCTTGTCATCATAATAGACCTTCTGGCGCGATTGCGCAGCTTTGAGATTCTCACGAATGACTTTTCACATTTCTTCGGCTTCTGTGATCAAGTCGTTGCCAAGAAGTTGGCGTTCACCTGTCTCGGACCAATTGAGAGGAGTACGGCACTTCCTGCCATAGAGAATTTCGAATGGGGCCTTGCCCGAACTCGCTTGGAAGCTATTGTTGTAGGAGAACTCGGCATATGGAAGACAATCTTCCCACTTCATGCCAAAGGAAATGACACAAGCCCTGAGCATATCTTCAAGGATTTGATTGACTCGCTCGACTTGGCCACTTGTTTGAGGATGGAAAGCTGTGCTAAAACGAATGTTGGTGCCCATGGCCTTTTGAAAGGAGTCCCAGAACTTAGAAGTGAAGATGCTTCCACGGTCTGAAGAGATCAATTGCGGAATAACATGCAAGGAGACAATTCTGGAGGTGTATAGCTCTGCCAGCTGAGCTGCTGTGATAGATTCTTTCACAGGAAGAAAATGAGCCACTTTAGTAAGCTTGTCAATGACAATGAAGATAGCATCATTTCCATGCTTGGACTTGGGAAATCCAGTCACGAAGTCCATCTCGATATGATCAAACTTCCATTCCGGAATAGCAAGAGGTTGGAGGAGACCAGCTGGTCTTTGGTGTTCTGCTTTCACCCTTCTGCAGACATCACACTCATTCACGAATTGAGCAATTTCTCGCTTCATTCGAGTCCACCAATACGACTGCTTGAGGTCATGGTACATCTTCGTACTTCCAGGATGAATGGATAGGAGGGAATTGTGTACCTCATTCATAATGACTTTTCTGAGATCGCCTTTAGGAACCATAATTCGATCCTCGAAGAAAAGAGTATCTTTGTCATCCAAGCAATAGCACTTGTATTTGGGAATGCCCTTGTCAATACCACGTTTCACCTTCTTCACCATGCTATCCAGGAGTTGTGCCTCACAAATTTGATCTTCCAAAGTAGGAGAGACTATGAGGTTGGCAAGAAAGAATTGAGGAACAACTTGAAGATTCAGCTTGCGGAAAGCTTCACAAAGATCCGGTTGGAAGGACTTGAGAATTAAGCTGTTGCAATAAGCCTTTCTGCTCAAGGCATCTGCAATCACATTCGCCTTGCCAGGAGTATATTCAATACTTGTATTGTACTCTTGAATCATTTCGACCCATCGAGTTTGCCTGAGGTTGAGGTTTGGTTGAGTGAAGATATACTTGAGACTCTTGTGATCGGTGAAAATGTCCACTTTCCTTCCCAACAAGAGATGTCTCCATGTTATCAATGCATGGACAACTGCCGCCAACTCAAGATCGTGAGTGGGGTAGTATTTTTCGTTGGGCTTCAACTGACGAGAGGTATAGGCCACAACTTTCTTCTCTTGCATTAACACAGCACCGAGACCTTGAAGAGAAGCATCACAGAATACTTCGAATGGCTTGGATTCGTCAGGAGGAGTCAAGATAGGAGCTGTAACTAGCTTCTCTTTGAGGGTGTTGAAAGCGACTTCACACTTCAGGCGTCCAGACATACTTGACATGCTTCTGGAGGAGGTTGGAAAGAGGCTTTGCAATCTTGGAGAAATTCTCAACGAATCTTCGGCAATAGCTTGCAAGACCGAGAAAACTGCGGAGCTTCTTAACATTCTGAGGAGGTTCCCAATTCACAATTGAAGACACCTTGTCGGGATTAACAGCGATGCCCTTGGCGGAGATGATGTGACCAAGATAAAGAACTTCATCAAGCCAGAACTCACATTTGGAAAACTTCGCATAGAATTGATGCTCTCTGAGCTTGTCGAGAACCAATCGCAAATGTTTGGCATGATCCTGCTTGTTCTTGGAGAAGACCAAAATATCATCGAGATACACCAAGACGAAATCATTTGTGTAGGGGTTGAAGATAAAGTTCATCATTCTAGAGAATGTTGGAGGAGCATTGACAAGGCCGAAAGACATGACAGTATATTCATAAGAACCATAGCTTGTTCTGAATGCTGTCTTGGGAATATCTTGTTCACGAATGCGAATCTGATGATAACCCATACGGAGATCAAGCTTGGAGAATACTTTAGCACCTTGATGTTGGGAAGTGGATACTTGTTCTTGATTGTCTTCTTGTTCAATGGACAGTAATCGACGCAAAGTCGGTCCGTGCCATCCTTCTTATGGACAAAAAGAACTCCACATCCCCATGGAGATGAACTCGGTCTGATCAAACCCAGACGCTCTTGTTCATCGAGCTGCTTCTTCAATTCCTTCAGCTCCTTGGGTCCAAGCTTGTAAGGACGCTTGCAAACGGGTTCAATGCCGGGCTCAAGATCGATAATGAACTCGACTGGCCGATGAGGAGGCATACCCGGAAGCTCTTCTGGAAAGAGATCTTGGTACTCACAAACGACTGGAATTTGAGAGATAGCATCCAACTCGCCCTTCTCATTGAGAGAAAACAACCGAATGGTTTCATCACGAGCGGCATAGATGATAACATCCTCAGAAGAGTGTGTCAATTGAATTTCCCTGGCAGCACAATCAAGTTGAGCTTTGTGCTGAGAAAGCCAGTCCATCCCGAGAATTAGATCAATATCAGAGTCACCAAGAACAATTGGTTTAGCTAGAAATCTATAGTCACCCATCTTGATTGTGGTATCCGGAACCACCAAACTGGAGCTCAACCGTTTACCCGGAGAAACGACATCCACGGGTTTAACCAAATGTGAAGAAATGAACTCATGCTTGGCAAAAAATGGTCTTGACATGAAACAATGCGATGCACCAGTATCAAATAAGACTTTTGCAGGAATATCATTAACAGGAAGATTACCCATTATCACATCAGTAGATTCATCTGCTTGCGTTGCATTCATCATGTTCACCTTTGCATGCTTTGGATTATGCTTGACCACTGCATTGCTTGAAGACCTCACAGGAGGAGGAGGAGGAAGGCGGCTTTGGTTGAAGCATTTGTTCGCATAGTGACCTTTTTGCTGACACTTGTTGCAAGTCACTTCTGAGAGCGGACGGTGATAAGGAGCATTTGATCTTGGAGCTTGAGGCTGAGACTTGTTCTGGTAGCTTGGGTTGGGTGGGTGGGAAGATCCACGACCACCTGAGTTCTTCTGCTGATAAGGCTGATGGAAGGGAGGAGGAGGAAGGTAGAACTTTTGCTGTTTAGCTGCGCCTTGAGAGGAAGAAGAAGACTGAACTGCATCCCTGATTCTCTTCTTAGAAGCCTCACACTTGAGCTGAGCACCTTCTTGCTTGAGTGCCATATTGTAGAATTGATCAAACTGAGTAGGCTCAACAAGAACGAGAGCTAACTGCAGATCCTCTCTAAGGCCACCTCTGAATTGGTAGATCATACTCTTTTCATCAGGAACGTCTTATTTAGCAAAGCGAGCAAGTTTCTGAAACTGTTTGTTGTATTCGTACACTGACATGTTGCCTTGCTTGAGATTGCGGAACTCCTCACGCTTACTCTCAACAACACTGGTAAGAATGTGGTGAGCTTTAAAGTCCCGATAGAAATCAGTCCAAGTAATCACTCGACCTCCTCTGGAATCCTTGTATTGCTGGAACCAATCAGCTGCATAATCCTTGAGCTGAAAAGACGCGAACTTGACGTAGTCCTCAGGTCTGACATTGCTGCATTCGAAATGCTTGTTGATATCAACGAGCCAATCGTCGGCGTCTGTGGCCTCGGCACAGTAGCTGAAAGACTTTGGCTGATTTGCAAGGAACTGGTTGAGGGTAGGAAACTGAGGCTGATGGTAGAACTGCCCTTGACCTTGATTCCCTTGGTTGCCTTGGCCTTGTTTATGCTCTTGCATCAGCTGAATCAACAACTGAGCGTTGGTGTTAGTGCTTGCCATCAAAGTTTGCCATGCCTCCGGAGGCGGAGGTGGAGGTGGAGGGTTCGCCTGACTCCCATCACTGCGTTCCGGATTCTGACGCGTTGGCGGAGCCATCCTGAAGAGGTGACATCCGTTAGCATCTTGATAGACAGATAGACAAGTTGAATCAACGGATAGAAATTGCAACATATAGTCTTCACAATAAACATTCGAACAAGGATGAACGAATGAATTCCAAAGTAAACATCACGTCCATTAAGGTGAGAAGCCACTTGATAAGAGATATTGATGAAAGAAAAATAAAAACAAGGTATGAATGGAACAAATAAGTGGTAAGGATTACCCAATCACAAACCAAATATCTGCGGGAAGAAGTGCTAGAGCTACTTGAATCCCACCTATAAACTCCCGAAACTTTCTGGTTATGCAATCAGGTGTTGGGGATACAGGGGAAGCAATATATCTCACCCAAACTAACAATCCCTACATCCAGCTGTATCCATCCTTCAACACATAACCAAGAAACCTTCGGAAATCGTGTACATCAACCTTCGAAAAACATCCGTTATACGAGTCATGGCAATACTCCCGTACTCACCTCAGTACTGGGTTAGCGGGGTTATCTCACCAACGAACTGCATAAAAGAGATTTTCGATGTCGGCGTACTAAACTCAGGTATTCCAGAACTGTAACGATAAAATTATGACGACAACACCTCAGAGCTCAACTCCCCGGGACACTTCCACTAAACCCCTGACAGGAGGCACCAAGACAATGTTCTCATCATAAAACCATCGGAACGATTCCAAGATACCCGCATGAACCTAAATTTTTTTTTGTGAAATTTGAGGAGAGGAAAGTCAAAACTTCTACGTCAGGCGAACTCACCAGAGCGATGAAGGGACTGAGGAGTAAAAAGAATTCCTAACTCTTCGATATATATATAATGCTAAATGACTCAAAACATTTTTTCTAGACACAACTCGGCCGCTAAAAACGATCAAGCAGTGGGGCTCCTAAGGTCGGGGATGGCTCTGATTAACAACTTGTAACGCCCTCGATGCGGCTATATCTCCCACGTGTCGAAGCACGACTTAGAGGCATAACCGCATTGAAAGCAATGTCACAAGTGAGGTAATCTTCGCACAACCCATGTATACATAAGGGAAAAGAGATACATAGTTGGCTTACAGTCGCCACTTCACACAATACATAAATAAACATCCATCATTCAGTTTACACTCAAGGTCCGACTACGGAACCAAAATAAAAGACGACTACCCCAAATGCAACACAGATCCCCGATCGTCCCAACTGGACTCCGCTACTGATCGTCTGGAAATGAAACATAGTAACGACCAAGGGCCTCATCAAATTCCCACTTCAGCTCAGTTGCGCCCTCTGCGCTAGTATCATCGGTACCTGCATCTATTTTGGTAGAATCTGTGAGTCACGGGGACTCAGCAATCTCACACCCGTGAGATCAAGACTATTTAAGCTTAAGGGAAGGCTGGTGTAATGAGGTGGAGCTGTAGCAAGCGACTAGCATATATGGTGGCTACGATCGCAAAAGAGAGCGAGAAGAGAATCAAGGCACGGTCGTGAAGCTAGTACTGATCAAGAAGTGATCCTGAAACTACTTACGTCAAACATAACTCCAACACCGTGTTCACATCCCGGACTCCGCCGAGAAGAGACCATCACGGCTACACACACAGTTGATGTATTTTAATTAAGGTCAACTTCGGGTTTTCTACAACCGGACATTAACAAATTCCCATCTGCCTCATAACCGCGGGCACGGCTTTCGAAAGATAATACCCTGCAGGGGTGTCCCAACTTAGCCCATCACAAGCTCTCACGGTCAACGAAGGAATAAACCTTCTCCCGGGAAGACCCGATCAGTCTCGGAATCCCGGTTCGCATGACATTTCGACAATGGTAAAACAAGACCAGCAAAGCCGCCCGAATGTGCCGACAAATCCCGATAGGTGCTGCACATATCTCGTTCTCAGGGCACATCCGGATAAGTCAAGCTACGAGTAAAACCAGGCCTCGAGTTTCCCCGTGGTGGCCCTGCAGGCTGCTCGGTTCGGACCAACACTCGAAGGAGCACTGGCCCGGGGGGGCTAAAATAAAGATGACCCTCGGGCTCGCGAAAACTCAAGGGAAAAAGGGTGTAGGTGGCAAATGGTAAAACCAAGGTTGGGCCTTGTTGGAAGAGTTTTATTCAAAGCGAACTGTCACGGGGGTCCCATAAATCACCCAACCGCGTAAGGAACGCAAAATCAAGGAACATAACACCGGTATGACGGAAACTAGGGCAGCAAGAGTGGAACAAAACACCAGGCATAAGGCCGAGTCTTCCACCCTTTACCAAGTATATAGATGCATTAATTAAAACAATAGATATTGTGATATCCCAAAATATCCGTGTTCCAACAAGGAACAAACTTCGTCTTCACCTGCAACTAGCAACGCTATAAGAGGGGCTGAGCAAAGCGGTAACATAGCCAATCAACGGTTTGCTAGGACATGGATGGTTAGAGGTTTGACATGGAAATATGGGTGGCATGATATAGCAAGTGGTAGGTATCACAGCATAGGCATAGCAAAAGAGCGAGCATCTAGCAAGCAAAGATAGAAGTGATATCGAAGGTATGGTCATCTTGCCTGCAAGGTTCTCAGAGTTGTCGAAGGCTTGATCCTCGTAGGCGTTCTCAACAGGTTCCTCGTTCACGTACTCGTCTCCCGGCTCTACCCCAAAGCAAGAACACAAGCAATGGAACAACAATCAATCAAGGAGCAATGCACAAGCAATATGATGCAATACATGACATGCTATGCGAGATGTGATATGCAATGCATATGTGTGCTCCGGAAGGAAAATAATGAACCGGGCATCAACTTGGCAAACCAAGTATGCCGCTGGAAAGATGGGATGATTTCGGTTGAAATCGATATAAAGATCACCGGAAACGGATGCACGGTTTGCAAATGACAAGCAAAACAAGAATGACGTGAATCTGCGTTTAACAGCACGATGCTACTTAGCATGCAACAAGAAACTATGCTACAGCACCCCAACATAAAAACAAAGCATATGGCAGTGATCTACAGGAGATGCTTAACAAAAGAGGAACACTGAGCTACGGCTAAATCACATCATAACAGGCTCAAGCAAGCATGGTGAAAGTGCAAAAAATATCAGGTTCACAGACTTAGTGAAAATACTAGTATGCCAGAATTTAACATCAGGAAGGCATGTTTATAGCAAGCAAACAACAAGCTACAGGAACTTATAATAGCAAAACAAGACATGACAGGAATCTACTCAAAGCATAGATCAAAAGTCCCTTACTGACCATAAGCCAAAAAGGACCATAAGAAATGATGGCACCCATGTAAACATAGCAAGTTTTATTACAGATCTTAGACTTAGCAGAAAAACTGGACATGGCAAAAACAGATAACAAGTAGGCATGTTCGTGAGCTCGATGCACTCACTACAGAGCATCTCATGATAAACTAAGCATACACCCATCAAGAAGACATGGCATAGAAGCTATACATGGCAAGAACAACATCATAGCCTACACGGATCCACTAGAACAACCTCGTGAAAATTGAAACTCATGTAAACAATCTGCCAGGAAACATTTTGAAGCAAAAGTAGAGCACGAAAATGACATGCTAGACTACTCCATAAATATAACAGCAGGACATGACTTACTGAAAACACTAAGTTCCTGAAATTAGCAACATTATCATCCCTAGTTTGCATGCTTGTTCTAGTCACCACATAACTCACAAAAATACATGGCATACACCCCTGGAAAGATGGCATGGCATAGTTCAACACACATGTAGGGCTCAAGTTCATAAGGTGCACACATTAATCATGGCAAAAATGATAAAAGTGCAAGTTCTGTTAAGAAACAGAAACTATCATCACATAGCCCTCTTCTAATAGCATTTCGGGCATCAAGATGAGCTCAAATGAAAATGGTGCAATGAGATGAAATGATCTACTCTTTGAGATGAACAATTTGATATGCTACACGCCCAAAACGGAGCCACGGGTGCGAAGTTGTGATGCGATGAACATGCAATGATTTTATCACAAAAAAATGACTTAGTGAACAAACGAGGGGGGAGAGAGGTCAACCGGATCTCAGATCGGATCTGAGGTCGCCGGAGTTCGGGTCGCCGGAGGGAGGAGAGGACGAGGCCGGGGCGGTGCGGTGTGGCCGGAGGCGGAGGAGGGCCGGGGCAGCGCGGAGTGGGCGGCGCGGGCGACGGCGGCGGCGGCAAGCGCGCGGCGGCGGCGCGGCGCGGGAGCGGGCGAGCGGCGGCGGCGGGCGCGCGGCGGCGGCGGCGGCGGCGAGCGCGCGGCGGCGGCGGCGCAGGACCGCAGCGGCAGGGGAAACGGCGCCGGCGTCGGGCGCGGCTGCGCGCGGGCCGAGCGGGGGAGCGGCGGCGGCGCGCGGGCTAGGCGGGCCCCGCCTGGGCCCGGCGGGCCGGCGGCGCGGGAGCGCGGCGGAGGGCCACGTGTCGACGCCTGAGAGGCGCGGGCGGCGGCGGACGTTGTCCGGCCCGCTCCGGACACGTCTGGCGGCGGCGGATCTGGGATTTTTAGGGTTAGGGGGGAGAGGATCCGCGAATTTGGAATGGGGGGTGTATATATAGGCATAGAGGGAGCTAGGAGAGTCCAAATGAGGTGCGGTTTTCGCCCACACGATCGTGATCGAACGACCGTGAGAATGGAGGGGAGTTAGATGGGTTATTGGGCTGTTTTGGAGGGGTGTTGGGCTGCAACTTAAAAGAGGCCTTTGCGAGAGTGCGGTTAACCGTTGAGTACCAAACGAGCTCCAAATGACCCGAAACTTGACAGGTGGTCTACCGGTGCTATACCAGGGCCACTTGGCAAGGCTCGGTCCATTCCGAGAACGTTCAACACCCGCACACGGAAAAAATGTAAAAGGGAGCGCCGGGGAACATAGGAGTGCCGGATTGCAAAACGGACAACGGGGAAAATGCTCGGATGCATGAGACGAACACGTATGCAAATGAGATGCACATGATGACATGATATGAGATGCATGACATGAACAAAAAGCAAAACGAGAACAAAAACCCAACCACGGAGGGAATATCATAGCACATAGCCGAAAATGGCAAGAGTTGGAGTTACAAATATGGCAAGTTACATCCGGGGTGTTACATGTGGTCACGCTGCCGTCTTCTCCTCCTACTCCACCGACTGCTGCTTCCCCGAATACTGTTCTGGATCGCGTCGTTGCTGGACTGAACCGTCTGCGGCAGGATCTTCTGGGCGCCGACCCTCGTCTAGTGGCCGGGCGCTTGGAGCTGGCTTCTGGCTGGATTCGCTCCGATGCAGTGTGCTCCCTGGAGCTGGCTTCTGGTCCAGGCCTCGATGTCTTGCGACGAGGAGAAACAGGCCATCCATGAGGCAAAGGTTGCCCGCGATGCTGCCTTGGGGGAGGCAGCTAGCGTCCAAGGTCACTGTGAGATGCTGGAGAGCGAGCTGAAGGGCCTGCAGAACCAGCTTGCCGAGGAGTCCTGCCTTCGCCAAGAGCAGGAGGAAAGCATGAAGGCTCGTGAGGCGGCCGTCAAGGACCTGGAGGCCAAGCTCAAGAGGCGCCGTGGCCGCCTAGGCGTGCTGGAGCAAGAGCTGGAGGTGAGGAAGGTTGAGCTAGACAGCAAGGCCCGGGTTCTTGCCGAGGATCGCGTGGCCTTCGTGGATATGGAAGAGAAGGCTCGCACTTCGCTGAAGACGCTTTATGACAGCGGCCTTGAGAGCCCGCTGGCCAGCGAGGAGGATGGCCCCGCCAAGCAGCTTCCCTTCCTGGTTCACGCCCTTCAAGACGTCACCCTTGGCCTTGGCCCTACGGCTGAGGCTGAGGCATGCGTCTTGTCTTCTACAGCGCTGACATGGGTCTTCACCCATATCTATCTTCGTGACCCCGACATCGACCTCGACAGCCTGCTAGAGCCAGTGAGCGGCGAGCGTGCCGCTGCCGCTGCTGAGGCCATGAAGGGTCATGCGGAGGCTCTGCTGGGGAAGTTCCGGGCCTTCAGCACAAAGCCAAAGCGGAGCACTGCTAGCCTTGCTGCTCCACAAGACGAACCTGCTCCGCGCAGCTCCCCCGCCGGAAGTGACCCCGTCATGGCTCCCGTCCTGCTTTTAATTCCTGCGCATGTACCATGCCTCGGGGAGGCGTTAAAACTTATGTTTGATGCTGTGATAATAGCATGGACTGTAATATTTGTTTTTGAATTCCCTAAAATTTGCATTATTCCTTCCTACTTGCTTATGTTCTACGCCGACAGAGCCCGGCCACGCGCATACCTCAGCCGCCATTGGCCCCGATCGGAAACCAGGACGGGACCAAGGAGTGAGGGGCTACGTGACAAGTTAGGCTCCTGAGTCGCGATGCTCAGGAGTCCCCCTTGGCGCTCGAACAACAAGTAGGGAGGTGAGATGTGGGGGTGACTCCTTAGGGAGGTGAGATGCGGGTGGACCTGCCGTTCTACGTCTGTAGAGCCCGGCCCCGCGCATACCTCAACTGCCGTTAGCCTTTCGGAACTAAGGAGTGAGGGGCTACATGACCAGTTAGGCTCCTGAGCCGCGATGCTCAGGAGTCCCCCTTGACGCTCAAACGGCCTTCATACCTTGGCTCCGCTCGAGCAGGGAAGTGTGACGAACCAGGCTTGGGGGGGCCTGGCCAGGTGGCGTGCATCTGGGTGTGACCCAGGCGCAGCCCCCGTGCCCAGCCCCTTCGTGCGGCACTCCCGGGAGGAGGCGTTGCGACAAGGCCAGACACTGAGCTCCGGGCTCCCTGAGGTTGATGCGGCCCGGAGGCCACCCTCAGTTGTTTATCACCAGCGCGGAGCATATCGCTTCCGTATGCGTACGGGCATAGCCGCTCCTCGGCAGTGTCGTCAGCCAGCACAGAGCATGGTGCTTCCACTGGTACGTGGGATGGGGCTCCCCTCCGGGAGGAGCCCCCGGGGCGTATACAGCCCCACCCTGACACGTGGCTGGCACGGTAGGGCTTGACGAGGTGTATCTGGGCACACGTGAGCTAGCACGGGACTCACGGGGCCCTACCTGAAGGCGGGTTGCACCTGGCTCTGGGCCTTACCTTGGAGTGTGTTCCTGCAAATTCGGCCAGATGCCGGTGCTCTACGTCTTCGGGTCCCGGCTCTCGGGCTGGTCTCAGCCGTCGCTGGCATGCCAGGTCGCGATGTGGACAAGACCAGAGGGTGAGGGCCGGAGAGCCTGTAGGAGCCCTGAGTCGCGATGCTCAGGCACCCCCCTTTAACGCGCAAGCTGGGTTACATGACGAAACTCTACGTCCTCGGGTCCCGGCTCTCGGGCTGGTCTCAGCCATCACTGGCATGCCAGGTCGCGATGCCATGGACAAGACCAAAGGGTGAGGGCCGGAGAGCCGGTAGGAGCCCTGAGTTGCGATGCTCAGGCACCCCCCTTTAACGCGCAAGCTAGGTTAGGTGACGAAACTCTACGTCCTCGGGTCCCGGCTCTCCGGCTGGTCTCAGCCGTCGCTAGCATGCCAGGTCGCGATGCCATATACAAGACCAGAGGGTGAGGGCCGGAGAGCCGGTAGGAGCCCTGAGTCGCGGTGCTCAGGCACCCCCCCTTTAACTCCCAAGATTCCGACACCCAGGAGAAAAAGGCACCAAATAGCAAGCATGATGGATCGAAAGCATAGCCCTAAGATAAACGCAAGAAGGATACATGCCGATGGGACAAGCCCGAGCAGCTTGGGGATGATGCAGCCCGAGGGGCGCCACCAATAAGGTAAGCTAAGGACATGAGATAAAAGGGATACATGCCGCAGGGACGGACCCACGTAGCCTGGGAATAATGCGGCCCTTAGGGCGCTCCCAGCTAGAAACGAAACTTTAAAGATGTCATCTGATGATGTTGGGGACGAAGGGGTGTTGGTGTAGAAGACTCGGTGGGCCGCGGGAGCAGATCCTCACGAGCCCCCAGGCCCAGGGGCCTTAGGAGGCTCTGGAGGCGCTGGCGGCTCCTCGCGGGCCATCTCCATCTCCGCCAGGGCTGCGGCACGCCTGACCTCTTGAGCTTCCAAGATGGCTCTCATGAGACGCTGGTGCGCAGCAGCCGCGTTCGGCAAGCCGTAAGGCATGCGCACGTAGCTGTGGGGCGGACCTTCGCAACGTCCCACTCGCGAGGGCCAGAGGCACTCTTGAGACGCGGCTCGGCTGAGCCCCGGTATGTCGATGCAGACGCGCAGCCCACCATCCTCGCCTGGACGGGGGGCCACAGCGGGTAGGCGGCGGCTGCCTCTCATGACCCTTGACTCCCGTAACTCCTGAATGGCCTTGCTGACGAACTCCTGAGGGTTTGGCCCTCCTTGCCTTGCTCCTTCTTGAGGGAAACGTGCTTCGAAGCACGCCTCCATGTGGTTCCCAAGCGCCTCCCTCATGACCTTGGCGAGGTCGGCGGCCCTCCAGGGGAGAGCCCCCGAGCCCTGCCTGAGGAGGGTGCCGGGCGCGCTTCCCTATGCGATGGAAGGAGGCTCCCCCTGGCCAGGCGCAGGCCCTGAGGGGCCAGCCTCCTGAGGGGCCGGGCTGGTCGATGTTTTCTTCTTCTTGGGTGCGGCATCGGGAAGCCTTCTGCTTCCGCGGTCTGGGTCTTCCAGTGATGCGGCCTGAAAGGCCCGCTCCAGGGAGCACACTGCGTCTCTCTCTTTCAGGGCACCGTGAGGACCCCGCGCTTCCTGGCATCTTGAGGACATTGTAGCCGTGGTGGGTCACGGCCATGAACTTAGCCAGCGCCGGGTACCCGAGGATGGCGTTGTACAGCAGGCGAATGTGGGCGACGTCGAAGTCGATGAGCTCGGTGCGGTAGTTGTCGTGTGCCCCGAAGGTGACAGGAAGGCGGACCTGCCCGATCGGGACTGTGGAGCCGTCGGTGACTCCGGAGAAGGGCTTGGTTGGCTGAAGCTGACTGTAGGGTACTTGAAGATTGCTGAACGTTTCCACTGACAGGACGTTGAGCCCTGCCCCGCCGTCGATGATGGTCTTGGTGACTAGCACGTTGCTGATGATTGGGGAACAAAGCATCAGGAGGACTCCGGCTGTGGCCGCGCACTTGAGATGATCCGCTGAGCTGAACGTCATGGCGCATGCTGACCACCTGAGAGGGTGCGTGGCCTCGAGCTTGGGGAGGACTGCATTCACTTCGCGGGCGAACTACTTGAAGATGCACTGAGAGGCTGGGGCTTGAGCTCCGCCCAGGATGCAGGCGATTGCACGTGGTTCCTGGAAGCCCCCAACCCCCTCTTCTTGATGACGGTCTTCATTTCTCCTTGGCTACGGTGGCAGCGGAGGGAGGCCTGCGTTCCCTTGCGGGTGATCCTCGCAAGGCTGATCCCTCCAGCCTCCCTCGCGAGGCGGGTCCTGCCAGTGATCCTCGCGAGGTTGGTCGCGCCACCCTTGGTGCGGGCCGCGATCTTCTCAACGTCCTGCATTCCTTCCTCCTCCTCGGTCGTAGCCCCAGTCGCTGCGGTCGGGTCTGCCGACCCTTCCTTCACGCACGGCCCGGAGCTCTTGGCACTCATTGGTGTTGTGGGTGTGGAGGTCGTGGTACACGTAGTACCGACTGCCCTTGGAGGGTTCGGGCTGATCTCTGCCCCACTTGGTGTCTGGCTCGGCCGCGAGTACGGCAGCCCCCTTGCGCTTCACATCCTTGGCCTTGGGCTTCTTCTCTTCGCGGTCCGCGGCAGGCAGCTCGAGGAGGGAGAGGCGCCCCTCCTCAGCCCTGGCGCACTTGGTCGCCATGCTAAACAGCTTCAAGGAGGTGCACAGGTCTTCATGCATCGCCAGCTCCTCCTTCATCTTGATGTCGCGCACACCGTCGGAGAAGGCTGAAATGATGGCCTCCTCCGTCACCCTGGGGATCTTGAGGCGCGCGTTGTTGAAGCGCTGGATGTACTTCTGCAGGGTTTCCCCTGGTTGCTGCTTGATACGGCGCATGTCGCTCACGGCGGGTGGCCGGTCGCGAGTACCCTGGAAGTTGGCGATGAAGCGGGTGCGCATCTCGTCCCAGGAGGAGATCGTGCCTGGGGCCAGATTCAGGAGCCAGGTGCGGGCCCCGTCCTTGAGCGCCATGGGAAACTAGTTTGCCATGACCTTTTCGTCTCCGTTGGCAGCCTCGATGCCCAACTCGTAGAGTTGGAGGAACTCCGCAGGGTCAGCCGTGCTGTCGTAGTGAGGAGGCAGGTCTGGCTTGATCTTGCCGGGCCACGCGACGCTGCGCAACTCAGAGGTGAAGGCGCTGCATCCCGCCGTGGCCGCAGGGGGCCTTGGGCGACGGAGAGCTTGGTCCTGCGGGTCCCCATGTGCCGCGGCTGATGGCAGCGCAGGGTCTTGACGTGCTGGAGCAGGGAGCGCTCGGGCAGCTTCTCGAGGGCGAGGGACTTCTTGGCAGCTCTGCTCTTGCTGCGCTGGCGCCTGACGGAGCGGGTTCTGCCCAGGGGCTGCGCGCCTTGGGGCCAGGGTGCCTTCTTGAGGAGGAGGCGGCTGAGGCGCCCCAGGAGCTTCGTTGCCCGTGCAGGGCGGGGTGCGGTGCAGCGAAAAGGACGGCGCGGGGGCGCCTCCGGCGGCGCGGATGAGCTCGGCGACTCGGTCGAGCCATTCTTTGTAGACGTCGTCGATGGGGCGGTAGCACAGGAGCTCGTTTGCCGCGATGAGCGCAGCTCGGGCCTCCATGGCAGCGCGGGCCGCGCGTGACGAAGAACCAGCAGGGGTGAGCGAGGGCGTGGCGGTGCGGCCGTCCCGCCTCATGGATGGATGCTGGGACGATGCTTGTTGTTCGTTCCCCGCCGGGCCGGTGGCGGCGTTGACGGCGGGTGACGGGGAACGACGAGGGCGCCCGCCAACGGGAGCAGTCTAGGAGACATGGGAAGCGAGGGCGGCTCGGCGCTCGGCGCGAGCCCAACGAGCGTCAGACCTGGATGTGGTGGTCGGAGAAGAACGTGACGACGGAAGGCAAATTCCGGCGCACCCCTACCTGGCGCGCCAAATGTCGCTTTTTGGGTTCCGGCAGACCCTTGAGGTTCGAACACTGGGGTGCGCACAGAGATTCAACCCTCTACCGGCTCGCTCCTCGCCGAATCGCTAAGACCTAAACTACCAAACTGAACAGCACAAGAGACACAAGATTTATACTGGTTCAGGCCACCATTGTGGTGTAATACCCTACTCCAGTGTGTGGTGTGGTGGATTGCCTCTTGGGCGGATGGGGAACAGTACAATGGAAGAACAGCCTCGCGAGGGTCTGTTCTTGGCGGGCGCGATGAACTGCTAGGGGGAGTTCAGTCGCCTCTCTCTCTCTCTCTGTGTGTCTTTCTATCCTTGTCCTCTCGATCTAGATGCTCGATGCCTCTACCCTGGGGGTGGCTAGTCCTATTTATAGGCAAAGGCCCTGGGCCTCTTCCCAAATATTGAGCGGGAAGGGCGCCAACAATTGGGCATTTTGAAGGGGAACTACGGGTACACTTATCCTGACTAAAGTTGGTCCTCGCCTGTCAAAGGCTCTGGTGGTGACGCCGGCTTGGGCTCCACAATGACTTCCTTCCGGCCGTTGGGCTGGTCTTGGTCTTGTGGCACCGAAATGGACGCCTTTGCTTGATGCTCTCGCCTGCGCTTGCTCCCTTTGCACCAAAGAGGAAGGAAGGACACTGCGCGGGCTGGCGCCCGACTGGCGCCCTTGGTCGTCATGGCTTGCATCATGGGCACCTCGCGAGGTACCCCGCCTTGAACTCTCCGCCTCCTCATGAGCCAGCCTGACGAGGCCATGCTCAAGGAAGCTCCTTGTCGTCCTCCCTGCGAGGCCTGGCCCCTCGGGAGGGTCTTGAGCATGTGTTGATGAAGATGGGCTGTGCTGGGCCCCCTTTGAGCCACACCGCAGGCCGCAGGCAGGCAAGTCTAGGGACCCCCGTTCCCAGAACACCAACACTCACCTCCTGGCCTTGTCTACGGCATCGCGACCTGGAATACCAGCAACGGCTGAGCTTGCTCGAGGGCCGGGACCTGAGGACGTAGAGCGTCGGCATCTAACCAAATTTGCAGGGCCACATTACAAGTAAAGGCCCAGAGCCAGGTGCAACCTGCCTTGAGGTAGGGCCCTGTGAGTCCCGCGCTGGCTCATGGGTGCCCAGATACACCTCATCAGGCCCTACCGTGCCAGCCACTTGTGAGGGCGGGGCTGTATACGCCCCGGGGGGTCCTCCCGGAGGGGAGCCCCCTCCCACGCACTAGTGGAAGCACCATTCTCCGCGCTGGCTGATGACACTGTCGAGGAGCGGCTATGCCCGTACATATACGGAAGCGCTATGCTCAGCGCTGGTGATAAACAACTGAGGGTGGCCCCCGGCCGCATCAACCTTAGGGAGCCCAGAGCTCAGTGTCCGGCCCCATCGTAACGCCTCCCCTCACGAGTGCCGCACGAGGGGGCTGCACACGGGGGCTACGCCTGGGTCATGCCCAGGCGCACGCCACCCAGCCAGGCCCCTCGGGCCTGGTTCGTCGCGCGTCTCTCCTCGAGCAGAACCAAGGTACGAAGGCCGTTTGAACGTCAAGGGGGACTCTTGAGAATCGCGACTCAGGAGCCTAACTGGTCACGTAGCCCCTCACCCCTTAGTTCCGAAAGGCTGATGGCGGTTGAGGTATGCGCGGGGCCGGGCTCTGCCGACATAGAACGGTGGATTTACTGATACATCTCCCTCCCTACTTGCTATTCGCGCGTCAAGGGGGACTCCTGAGCATCGCGACTCAGGAGCCTAACTGGTCACGTAGCCCCTCACTCCTTAGTCCCGTCCTAGTTTCCGGTCGGGGCTAACAGCGGCTGAGGTATGCGCGGGGCCGGGCTCTGCCGACGTAGAACACAAGCAAGTAGGAAGGAAAAGCGAAAATCTCAAGGAATTCAAAAGCAAATATTACAATCCATAGAGTGCTTTCACAACACCAAACACAAGTTTAAACGCCTCCACGAGGCATGATGCATGTTGCAGGAGCTAAAAACAGGACAGGAGCCGCGAAGGTGACAGAGCTGCGCTGGGCGACTTTGCCTCGTGGAGCCTCAGGATCGGCAGCACCTCCCCTTGGCTTGGTGCTGAAAGCACGGAACTTCGCCAGCAAAGCCTCTGCTCGACCCTTCACGGCCTCAGCAGCGACAGCGGCAAGCTCGCCACTCACAGGCTCCAGCAGGCTGTCAAGGTCGACGTCAGGGTCACGAAGGTAGACGTGGGTGAAGACGCGCGTCAGTGCTGCAGAGGAAAGGACACGCGCCTCAGCCTCAGCTGTGGGGCCAAGGACGAGGGCGACATCTTCAAGGGCGCGGACCAGGAAGGGAAGCAACTTGGCGGTGCCGTCCTTGGTGCCGGCCAGCGGGCTCTCCAGGCCGCTATCATAAAGCGTCTTCAGCAAGGTGCGAGCCTTCCCCTCTAGCTTCACAAAGGCCACGCGGTCCTCGGCCAGGAACCTCGCCTTGCCGTCCAGCTCGACCTTCTTCGCCTCCAACGCCTGCTCCAGCGTGTCTAAGTGGCCATGGCATTCATCAAGCTTGGCATCCTGGTCCTTGTCGGCAGTCTCGTGAGCCCTCATCTCCTCCTCCCTCTCCTGGCGGTCATGGACCTCCTTGGCGAGCTGGTCGCGTAGGCCTTGCAGCTCGCTCTCCAGTGCCTTGCAGCGACCTCGGACATCCGCAACCTCACCCAAGGCGGTGTCGCGAGCGGCCTCGGCCTGAAGGGTGGCCTGCTTCTCCTCGTCGCAAGTTGTCGCAGCTTGAACCAGCGCTGCTCGAATTGAACCATCAGAGCGGACCCAGCCGAAGGCCAGCTCTAGGCGCCCGGCCACCAACCGAGGGTCGGCGCCCCGAAGATCTTCTCGCAGCCGGTCCAACTCAGCAGCAGCATGATCCAGGATAGTAGAAGGAGTCGGAGAAATGGCAGTTGGCGGAGTAGGAGGAGAAGACAGCAACGTGATCACAACGCCGTGAGTCGGGACCTTCTGCGCCCCGATGACTACGGCAGTGGCATCAGGCGAGGACGCCTCGGGATTCTCTTGGGCCACGGGGGCTGAGCTCGCCCCGGCACGCCTTGCCTAGCCTCTCAAGGATGGCCGAGTAGGGGAGGCCCGAGCCTTGCCGCCCCCTTCTCCCGCGGATGGAAGTGCTGCCCCAAACGAAGCCTCAGGGGCCCCCTTCAGCTTTTTCGCCGCAGGCACCGGACTAGCCAAGGAGTATGGACGTCAAGCCTCAGCAACAAAACAAGAAGCAAAGCGAGAATCAAGCACTTACTGGTCATCGCCCGCGGGCACAAGCAACCTCCGGCCGAACTTGAAGCCCGAGAGCCGGCTGCTGGGATTAGCCTCAGGAGACTCGGGAGCAGGAGGCGCGCCTGCAGATCGCCTCGGAGCTGGAACAGCCCCACGGGGAACCAGCCCCGTCCTGTCCTTCTTCGGGATCAGGGGCAAGCTCTCGCCACCTCGCTCGTCGCCATCCTCATTGTCGTCCGGCATGAGGCGAAGGGCGCGGGACCTGCGCCGAGGGAGGGGCGCTCTCGATTCCCCGTCGGTCGCCTCGGAATCGGGCTCCTCTTCCTGCTCCTCTTCTTCCTCCTCTCTGCTGGAGTCGCCGGAGGATATGTTCACCGTCGCCAGGACCGCCAGGTCCTCAGGAACCTCCGCGGGCACAAGCCTGTCCCCATTGAAAGCGGGCATGGAGTTCACCACCTCCTCCCAATCATCCCGAAGGAACAGGGGTACAGGAGCACCCTCCAATCTCGCCACATCTCGCCCAACCAAGGATTGGAGGACCGCGGCCAGGTCTTCGTCGGCGAGGACTGCGGAGCTCGGGCGAAGGGCAGCATCGGCCCCCCCGAGCCTCCACAGCGGGAGCGAGTGTTCCCGGAGCAGAGCCACCCGGTGCTCTAGGAACTCCCTCAGGAGTGACGCGCCGATCAGTTTCGCCGTTGCCATGTTGCCCGGCCACATGTCCGCGTCCATCCTCTCCAGCACCAGCTTCGCACGGGGATCGACGAGCTCCACGCGGGACCAAGCGTCGGCGGCCTCGGGCTGCCTTGTAGGTAGGATCAACCGGGGATGGATGCGCCCTGCATCCACCATGACCCACTTGCTCCTGAAGCCTTCAATCCTCTTCCCGGGCTTTGAGATAGCATTGGAGCTGGCGTACGCAACAAAGCTCGCGCACGTGGTGATGGGGCTGTGAGAAACCCGGAGGTAAAAGTAATGGTGCAGCAAGGCCGCCGAGGGCCTTACCACAACATGAGCCTCGAAGTAGTATGCAAAGATCGCCAGGAGAAGAACAGATTTGGGATGGAGGTGCAGAGCTTGCAGGTTGTAATGGCGGAGAATGGAAAGGAAGAACTCGGAGAAGGGGGGCATCAAACCAGCGGCGATGGTGCTCACGAAGAGCGGGTAGAAGGTGCTTCCTTTGTCCTCAGGAAGGGCGAAACCAACCTTGAGCACGGCCGCCCTGTCGTTGCCTTGCGCCGCCATCATCTGGCGTGTCCGGGAAAGATTCTTCTCCGGCACATTCGGAGGATCCAGAGCGGGCGAGTACCAAGCTCCAGCCGGGGTCTGGCGAGGCGCCATTCCTTGCTAAGATACAGGGTTGTAGTAGATCTGGGATTTTGGAAGCAAGAAGGATACGAGCGAGAAAGGGGATCTGGGCAATGACTGGAAAAGGCAAGGAAGGTAAGCCTGGACGGGTACCGCTCTCTTGTCAATTCGTGCAGTTGCCGAGGCGTTGTGGGGAAGCGAGGACACCCACATCCATTCAACCGCCACGCGGCCCCCAAGGCCGCAGGCTGATGGGGCCCGCGGCGCTTCGCACTTGCCGCTTCGCTTCTCTACTAAGCCAAGTCCAGACGTGCCTTGGGCCCGGGGGCTACTATCGGCGTTCTGGGAATGGGGGTACCCAGACTTGCCTGCCTGCGGCCTGCGGCGTGGCTCAAGGAGTGGCCCAGTACGGCCCATCTTCATCGACACATGCTCAAGACCCTCGCGAGGGGCCAAGTCTCGCGGGGCGGACGACAGGAAGCTTCCTCGGGCACAGCCTCATCAGGCTGGCTCACGAGGAGGCGGAGAGATCAAGGCAGGGTACCTCACGAGGTGCCCATGAAGCAAGCCATGACGACCGAGGCCAGGCAGGCGCCAGGCGGGCGCCGGCCTGCGCAGAGTCCTTGTTTCCTCTTTGGTGCCAAGGGGGCAAGTGCAGGCAAGAGTATCAAGCAAAGGCAACCATTTCGGTGCAACAAGACCAAGACCAGCAGGACGGCAGGATGGAGGTCATCGTGGAGCCCAAGCCAGCGTCACCGTCGGAGTCTTTGGCAGGCGAGGATCGACTTTAGTCAGGATAAGTGTACTAGATGTTCCCCTTCAAAATGGCCAATTGTTGGCGCCCTTCCCGCTCAATATTTTTTTGACTATGAACAGTAGGGTAAAACCCCACTGCAATTTTTATATTAATGAGCAAATAAACAAGTAGTCTTGTAGGCTTGAGGTAAGCCTATAGAAAGAAATCAAAAAAGGAAAAAACTAATAAAAGAAAGAGAAATAAAGGAATTAAAAAAAAGAATTGAAAAGAAAAAAAGAAGAGGAAAAAAGCTATGAATAAGCACAAAAAGAAATTACAACAAGTCTTCCAGCCATTGGTTGAAATGATTCAAATGCTTCTTCTTCATTCTGAACCTTAAAAGTTTGAGCTCCTCCAGGAAGATGAACCTCCAACCTTGAAAGGATGGTGTAATGTTTTCGAATATTTTGTTATTTTTGCTTATCCATATGGCCCATGCTCCTAGAATGATGATCTCCATGTAAAAAGGGTATTTTAGTTTGTCCTTTAGATCCTGAAATGCTTCCAGAACTGACATGTTTTGTGATCTAGTTGGACAAATGAAATCCCAGCATTGTTGCACAAATGGGCATCCCCAGAAAAGGTGATGAAGTGTTTCTTCCTGCTGACAATCATTGACTGCACAGTTGTATGCTTCCAGCACAAAATTCTTCCTTCTAAGCAAGTTTCTAGTGTTAACTCTGTCATGGAGTAGTTGCCAGAAGAAAACTTTATGTTTTGGCTGACATGAGCTTTGCCAGATCCAACTAAAATGGGGAGGTGTTTGCTTATGACCTATTAGTACCTTATATGCTTTGATGGAAGAGTATGTGTCCTTACCCCAGATGTAACTCCAAGTATCTAGAGATTCTAGAAATTCAGATTGTCTCATAGAGATGCAAATATCCTCCATTTCAATGAACTCCTCATATGCGTCTGTTGTCAATGGTAAGAAGAATAGGTCCTGAAGATACTCTGTCTGCAATACCTGTTGTATGTTCATCTGTGGGTGTCTCACAAAAGACTATAGGTGGTGTAACTTGTGCTTGAGTACAGCCTGGTGCCAAAGATCATCCCAAAAATAAGCACTGATCCCATCTCCCACATTGCATCTAGCAATAGCTTTGTAGTGATCCAGAAGTGCCAAGATTGATTTCCACCAAAAGGAACCCACCATGTTGTCTCCTGGTAACTGTCCATCACTGTAGTAGGTTTCCCATATTAAGTTGACCCATGGTATATCATGCCTGTTGAAAAATTTGTGCAAGTTCTTCATTAGTAGTGTTTTGTTGTGAGTATATATATCCAATACCCCTAGACCTCCCTGATCTTTAGGTCTGCACACAGTAGTCCAAGCAACTAGAGCAGGCCTGCGGTCCTCCATATCTGGGCCTCTCCAAAGACAGTGTCTTAGATATTTTACAATCTGCTTTTTTATAGTGATTGGGATGTCCAGACATGTCATGAAGAACACAACCAAAGAAGTTAGCACTGACTTCACCAACATCAATTTTCCAGCCTGAGTCATGAAGATGGATATTCCTGCCAACCTTTTTGCAACCCTGTTGACTAGAGGCAAACATTGCTCCACAGTGGGCTTGTAGATACCTAATGGAAGTCCCAGGTAATTGAAAGGGAAGTGTCCTCTTGCACATTGGAGTGTGTTTGTGAATAGATCAACCCTATCTTCATTAATGTTTAGAGGAACCAGAAAAGACTTCCCATAATTCACTTTGAGTCCTGTAGCTGTGGAAAAAGTGTTCATTAAAGCTTTCAAACAGAACAGTTGCCTAGTATCTTCCTGCATAATCACTAGAGTGTCATCTGCATATTGCACAATTGGGAAATGTGGGCAGGAGTTCACTTGCAGTGGTGCAGATAGTAAGTTTAACCTGATTGCTCTGTTTAAGATAGATTGTAACAGATCTACTACCAGCACAAAAATTAGTGGAGAATAAGGATCTCCCTGTCTTACTCCCCTTTTGATGTAGAATTTTTTCCCTGGTACTCCATTTAGAAGTACAAAAGATGTTGCTGTTGAGAATAGGCTTTTCATCCAAGAGATCCACCTGTCACCAAAACCTTTAGCTTTAAAAATGTCCAATATTGCTTCATGCTCAATTGTATCAAAAGCTTTTTCAAAGTCCAGTTTAATAACTAAGATTTCCTCCCTGGATTTATGACATTGGTGGATGTATTCATAAGCCCATCCTAGGCAGTCCTGAATCACTCTGTCTTTAAGGAAACCATACTGATTGATATGTACCATCTGCAGAATTACTCCTTGTAGCCTGTTTGCCAGAATCTTTGTGATTATCTTCATTACCCCATGAAGCAGAGAAATGGGTCGGAAATCATTTGGAATAAGTGGTACTTCTTTTTTAGGAATAAGTGTGATGAAGGATGAGTTAATGCTCTCAAGATTGACATTTCCAGCATGAAAGGCCATTATAAGTTCAATGCCATCTAATTTTATTATATCCCAGCAATTCTTGAGAAACTCATTATTGAAACCATCAGGACCAGGAGATTTATCATTAGGCAAATTCTTGACCACATCCTCAATTTCCTCTACAGTAAAAGGTTTTTCCAAGTCAATGAAGAGTAGTGGGTCCACTGTATGTTCATACAATTCCTCAAGATTGAAGTGCATAGAATGTCCATTTGTCTGACCCAATCTGTTCTTGAAAGCTTCCCATAGCATTGCTGCCTTTCCTTCATGGTCAGTAATTTCAACTTGGTCCTTGTTTACCAGTATAGCAATTTGGTTATGTCTGTGATTGATAGAAGCTTTTGTGTGAAAGAATTTGGTATTCTCATCCCCAAACTTGACCCCTTTAATTTTCCCTCTTTGTTTCTAGTAGACTTTTTGATTGTTGAGTATTGTGAGTAAGAAGTCCTTCATTATGTTTCTGCAGTTGGTTTCAAACAGTGACAAAGCCCTGTATTCCTCAATGAAGTCCCAGAGGAAAATAATATCATTCAACTCTGCAATCTGTTTTTTGTGACAAGATAAATATTTAGCCCAAAATTTGAGAGCTCTTCTAACATTCTTGAACTTAGCATTAATCTTTTTTGCACCATCAGTGTGGCCCACTGGGATGTTCCAAGCATCATGTACCACTTGTTTAAAAGAGCTGTGACTGAGCCAGTAATTTTCAAACCTGAACACTCTTGATTTTGGAATTGATGTACCAATCTTTATCATGCATGGCAGATGATCAGATATAGGTTTAGCCATGGGCAAAGCAGTAGTGTCTGGGTAGCTGGTCATCCATGCAGTAGAGGTGAAAAACCAATCTAGTTTTTCTAATAAAGGGTTGTCTTGCATGTTACTCCAGCTAAATTGCCTTCCTTGGAGTGGTAGTTCAATTAATCCCAATTCACTGATGGCTGCAATGAACATAAGCATTTCATTTACATCACCTCCAGGTTTATTTCTGTCCTCAGGTTTTCTAATGAAATTAAAATCACCCATGATAATCTAGTCCACATCACTAGGCATTTGTATATTTTCAAACCAATCAATGAATTCAATCTTTTCTTCATGATTGCAGGGGCCATAAATATTTGTGAGAATCCAAGACTGGGAGGATGTTTTGCAGGTGAACTGCAAGGATAATGAATATTTATTTTGAAACATCAACTCCCCAGTAAATAATGCACCATTCCAAGCAGTAAGGATGCCACCTGAAGCCCCAATGGAGGGAAGGTATTCAAATTTATTGAATCTCTGTGGGCAAATTTTATGAATATATGTTAAATCAAATATCTCTCTTTTTGTTTCCTGAAGACAGACTATACCAGCTGCACTTTCTTCCACTTTTTGCTTAATAGCTAACCACTTTTCTGGAGAATTAATACCCCTGACATTCCAGTTTAGAATATTCCAGGTTCTGTTGTTATTCATTAATAACCAGATTTTTGTGTCGTTGATCACCCAGGTCCAGCCCTAGATGTCTATCCCAAGATAGTTTCAAGTGTTGCACCACTGTAACAGTTGGCAAACAAACAGACCCCTCATACAAACATGTCACAGAGATGTTGATACTACCTTGTCCTAACAAGGAGTAATTCACAAACAATATGATAGCAGCAGTAGGGATATCAAACAGCATCTCCATATGAGAGCAGCAGAGGTTGCACTTCAATCCATTACATCCTGTGTACAAAGTATCTTTCACTGGGTAAACTAGAAATATGTAATTTTCAATCTTTAAGAGAGTACATTCCAAAAGAGAACAGCAAGATACTCTGCTATTCCAAATCATATTATATAACACTATCATCATCAACTTAAGTTGGATGTACCATCCTGTCCAGTGGCCTTGGACACCTTGGCCACCTCCTCCTGTCCCTTCTTTTTTGGTTTCTTGGATAGCTTTCCATGCAGTTATTCCTCAGCAACCTTACAGAAAGATTTGGTTAGATTTTTTACCACAGTATTCTGAATAGCAGGTGGAATAGCATTACATGGCAAACATGCTTTAGTGTCACAAGTTTTCCATCTATAGCCCATGTTATCTTTTCTAATCCTGTCACTTCTTCTTACCTCAGTCTCAACCAGAGGCTCCTTGTCCCTTCTCTTCCTTGAGACAGCCTCCCCAAGTGGCAGTAATTTATTGGGAGAGACTTGCTGTAGTGGGCTGCCTGCTCCACTGGAAGAATGTGCTGCTGGACTAACACCTTCATTTTCTTTTCCCAGTCCTAGTATGAAGTCTTTGCAGGTTGGTGCCTGGGTAGTAGAGCATCCATCAGGTATATGAAATAGCATAGTGTCCTCTTGTGTACAGTTGGCAGTCAATATTTTCCATACATCAGACTTTAGTAGGTGCATTGTCCAACTAAATTTATCAGGAGTTAACAGCAAATGTATGATGAAGTTGAACCAACTTACAGGTATTTCAATTTTGAAAGAGTTCTCTGCTCCTTGGGTTGCAGGTGCAAAGTGTTTGATCCACAATCCCAGACCTTCTTCAGACATTAAATGAGAACCATCAATAATATCCAATGCATGATTCTGAGCCAGCTCATGTAAATCAATCCTAGAGGGGGAGCTGCGCAGAGAGAAATCACCATAATTACCTGAGTTGTTTTGGTCTATAGATGTGCCCACATAAGGAATTGGAACATCTTCCTTGCCCTTTTCATTAGGAAGCAAGTTGTGGACAGGAAGAGCATCTCTTGCCTCATTCTGATTGACTGTTCTTCTGACAGAAATAGGAGCTTCAGCAACCTTAACTTCCTCCCCATTCAATTGATTCATCTGTGGGTCCACTTGGGCCTCCAGAGCAAGAACTTGAGGTATGAGAACAGGCTCCAAAGCAGGAATTTGTTGTTGTTCAATTTCTAAATTGTTCTGAAGTGCCTGGTCCTCCTCTTCTTCGATTGCATTATAAGCCAGAGCAATGTTTAACAGCCCTTGACCAACTGGAGGGGCATGAAAACCCTGATTAACTTCATCACTGGCAGAGTGTGTCAGAGACAGCAGACCATCAGAGAGGGAAACGGTTGTTGTAATGCTGCTATTTGGTGCACCCTCATCTGGTAGCATAGGAATCACCACTTGCTGCTGCTGCTGTTGTGGAGGCTCTAGTTGGGGAAAAGCCCAGTGCTGCTCTTGTTCCTCATGTTCTTCCCAAGCATCCCAGTCCTGATTCTGGGCATGAATATTGTGATTTGGGAGCGGCTGAAATCCTGGGAAGTCATTTGCATGTTGAGGGATGGGGTGTGGATCCACACCATCAGGTGGGATTTGATCTTCATCTGCAGGTCCACCACCTAGCATTTCCTCAAGGAGAACCTCAACAGAGCAAGTCCAAGAATCTTCCTCAAATCTCTCTCCTTTAGACCATCTTATGCTTTTAGGAACTTCATCAAGCTCTGTTACTCTGGCCTTAACAAGAATTTTACCCTTGAGGGCATCCTCTTTCTCCCAACTAATGATTTTGCCCCATTTAGAGATGGCGGACGCAATATCCTCAGTGTTACAGAAATCAAATGGTACTCCCACAAAAAGCAACCAACAGACCCTATTGAAATGAAGCCTGCGCCAATTTCTACCTTCATCGTGTTTAGTAAAGGAGATAAAAACATCACCGAATGCATGTGGACCTTGTTGAACAAGCCTGTCTCGATCTCTAACATGCCAAAACTGCACATACGCCTCCCCGAACGGGCAAGGCTGAATTTCTCTGAATCCAACTTGGGCCTCTTCTTGAAGAAACTCTTGCAGAACATCACGAACATTTGGAAAAAATACCTCATTCGGGTGGGGATGGATGCTGGCAATCGCCCAATCCTCGTGGCGCCTGAGGCGGTGAGGTACTATGGCTCGAGAAACTCCTGTTCTTCCTGGAATGACTTGAACTTGAAAACCATTTGGCACAAAAGGCTGAGGATCGATTGGGATGTTGGCCATTGCTCATGGCTCTGGCAAGGAGGCCACCAGAGCCCTTTCAAGTTGCAATGGCAGCGCCGGCGAGTTTGTCGATGTGCTAGCGGTGTTGGGGGTGGCAGCGGTGGAGAAGACAGAGCTGGCGGGTGGAGTGGAATGCGAGGAGGCAAGCGTGGGTCTCGGCCGAAAGTTTTGGAATAAATCCTTGACCAGCTCCTTAAATGATGTGACTTGCCTAATCTGTGCCGCCGGCCCAATACAGTGGAACCAGGACTCTACTTGGACCTCGTCCCAAGCAGCATCCGGAGGGCTTGGGAAAGAGCTAAATGGAATAAAAGGCCAAAGCCCAGTCAAATTCGGCGTAGTGCAAAAACGAGCAATGTGGCCATTGGCCCCGCATGCATGGCAAACCAAATTATGGCGTGCAACGTTACGTTGCACTTCATTGTGCGGCCGTTGTGGCTTAACCTGCACAGAGTTAACCTGAGATGAATTTTGATTAATGCTGAGTCAATTGTCCCCCTGATTGAGACCCGATAATCTTTCAAAAACTGATTTACTCGCTCTAACCACGTCGGAGAAACTCCGGTGATCACCGGAATGAGGAACGATGGCCCTGCCAGCTCTTCGAACCAATGTCCATTCTTTATCTAGCTCTTGATAGTAAAGCATTTCCTCTCGGCTCCAGTTCGGGCCACCAAAATTCCACAGGTTAAAAACAACCTCAAAATCTTTTTCCTTGATTCTACCCGCATTATAGATCTCAAAACCCACCGACTTTGAGGCTACTGAAAACTTGAAAGATCTATCCCGAAGAAGACAAACACGAAAGCCTTGTGCATAACCACCAAACATGGCAAGGAGGGCGATACTAACTGTGCGCACATCAAGTTTGAAAGATGCACGGCAGAACGAGACCACCATTGTGAACTCCTTTTGGTGAAAGCCAGGAGAGAACACCACCGGGTGGCCAAACTTGGTTCTCATCTCCATCTGGAATCTCTTCCCACGGTCGAAGTTGAGATCAAACGGCGCCATCTTGGACAGGGTGGGTGGCTACCAGGGCCGAAGTGGCCACTGGTAGGAGGTGGGTGGCCGCCGGGGCCGGAGTGGCCACCGGCGCTAGGAGGAGGGAGCGCTAGGAGGAGGGAGCGCTTGGATGATGTGATTGACATGACCCCAAACAATGGGTTCTATCTCTACATAGATAGATCTTGTGTACTCCCGCTCAATATTTGGGAAGAGGACCAGCGCCTTGCTCTATAAATAGGACTAGCCACCCTGAAAGTGCTAGTTATCGACTAGAGGGAGGGTGATTAGGCGATTTTTATGAAAGTCTTCAAAACGTGGAAGTTTCGAAGACAAACAATAGAAATGACCTAATTGATATGCAGCGGAAGATAAACTACAACAAGCAAACCATAGTCAAGTATGCAATAATGTGAAAGTACAAAGACGAATAGCCGCTTAGTAGTAAGGATCAGGATGGAAGATAGTATGAAGCCAACCAACGATAGTAGTCAAGAAATGAAGACAAACAGGTACGACAAATAGGCAATGAGTTCACGAAGACAAACACTAAGTAAAGGGAGGGAGAGGATAGAACCAGTCACTTGTTGAAGACACAGGATTTGTTGGACCAGTTCCAGTTGCTGTGACAACAGTACGTCTGGTTAGGGAGGCTGAGATTCAACTCAGAAGACTGCGTCTTCACCTTATTCCCCTTGAGATAAGGACACACAGTCCTCGCCCAATCACTCTGGTATGTCTTCAAGGTAGACTTCCGAACCTTCACAGACTTCGTTCACCGGTGATCCACAATGACTCTTGGATGCTCAAAACGCAATGCCTAACCGGCTGGAGGATTCACAGTCCTCAAGTGTAATAAGTCTTCAGGTCACGCAGACAGAAAGACTTCAGTGATGCCTAACACTCTTTGGCTCTGGGTGTTTGGGCTTTGTCCTCGCAAGGATTTCTCTCCCTCCAAGGCTTCGAGGTGGGTTGCTCTCAAACGACAAAAGCCGTGCACTAACTCTGAGCGGCCACCAATTTATGGTGTAGGGGGTGGGCTATTTATAGCCACTAGGCAACCCGACCTGATATGTCCGAAATGACCCTGGGTCACTAAGGAACTGACACGTGTTCCAACGGTCAGATTTCAAACACACACAGCAACTTTACTTGGGCTACAAGCAAAGCTGACTCATCCAGCTCTGCATAAGATTTGCTCTCATTGTCTTCGCTCAAAGACATAGGATTTGGGTTGAGCATCACTTCAGTCATTCTGACTTTGTTCACTTGGACCCCACTTAACAGTACGGTGGTTCCTATGACTCAACAAAGAAGAAAAAGGAAACAACGAAACGACACAGTCTTCGCGCTGCATAGTCTTCACTCAATGTCTTCTCATGTCATAATCTTCAATATGAATATCTTCACATACAACCATTGTCGTCAATGTCTTCATACATTTTTAGGGTCATCTCCGGTAGGTAAACCGAATCAATGAGGGACACTACCTGTGTTATCCTGCAATTCTCACAAACTCATTAGTCCCTCAACCAAATTTGTCGTCAATACTCCAAAACCAACTAGGGGTGGCACTAGATGCACTTACAATCTCCTCCTTTTTGGTGATTGATGGCAAACTGGTTGAAGTTTTCAACAGGGATAAAGTATGTGAAATTTTAAAGGATTGGGTATTGTCTTCATAAGTGCCAAAGGCTCCCCCTGAAGATGTGCATATAAGTAATTTTCTTTTGGAATGAAAATGCACATGGCAGGTTGTACTTGTGGAGATCCTCTTCAACTTATGAAGATAATTCATCATGCATGAAATGATATAACTAAGAGAATGACATGCATAATGAAAAATGGACGTCTGCAGAATGATCTAAGTGCGGAAGTTATCATCGCACATGCGGAATTTATCATCGCATCACGGAAAAGCAAATAAGTAGCAGACGACCATCGAGTTTAAGTGTTACAACTCAAAGAACCAAATGTATCAAAAGCTAGAGTTGTAAACACTAGGCAAAATATAAAGAAACCGCCCATATGAACCCGCTTGAAGACTATCAAACTCATATGCTTCTCCCCCTTTTTTTAGTAAGGACCAAAAAGGTTTGAAGACATAGAGCATCTACTCGTTCCCATGAGGAGTAGGTGAAGCAGCAGGGTTGTCGTTGTTGTTTGGCGGCGCAGACGAACTTGGTGCAGTGTCGATGCGTGCAGAAGTAGGGGGCGGAGAAGTAGCATCATCTTCATCATCGATCACTTTGGATTCACCGTTGCCGTGGAGGAAGAATAGTAAGAGTCTTCAAGGGATGGAATTCGACGTAGGACAACATTCCGTGGAGGAGTGGAGTCAAACTTGAATCTTTCAGTGAAGCCATCGTCTTGATGATCTGCTTCAGCACTGAGCAGTGTCAAACTCTTCCATGATCGCTGACAAGTCTCGTGAGTGACAATAGCATTCTTGGTGGCAAGATTTCAAATGCGATTGACGCCCTCCAAGAGGCTTTGCATCTGTCGCTTGAGCCAGAAGTGATGCTTGTCTTGTTTCTGATGCAGCACCACAAGAAGTTCTCGGTCGTTTAGGACGCGAGAGCGCTTCTTAGGCCTTTGGGCAATTGTGCTCTCAGTAGCTTCAGTTTGCGCACGGTGAGGCAGACCAGTGTTCCCAGCCATTGCATAGACACGACTTACTGCTTGGACTCCTTCCATGGGTTGAGTGAAGCTTTGGTGATCAGCATTTTGAAGACAAAGAGGCTTCTTGGTAGGCTCAGGGTATATGGCTTCAACTGACATATCAACCTCTGGTAGAAAGATCAAATGATTGCGAGCAGAGGGCTGATAGTTGATAGAAGAGTGTAGCTTGATGAGGCGCATGACCCATGGAGCATAGAATTTCAGGCCAAAAAGGTCAGATCCAGACGCAGCCAGTTGCCGGATGAAGAATTCTTGTGTATTGAAGCTGATGCCATTGAGGATGTAAAAGACCAATGTCTTCATGGCTCCTTCAAGTTTTGCAGCTGATGAATGCCCTTTGATAGGCAGATACTCAAGGTCATCAACAAAGAACTCCTTTGGGTATTCAGCGTCAGGTGGTAGAGGCTTCATCATGCTCAACATCTGGCTCATGTTGGGCTCTGGCTTATGGAAGATGCTCTCCAGTGCATTGCGGTGGAGTTGACAATCAGGTTTGAACAACTCTCCGGGAGTGGGTAGGCCTGTAAGCTCAATGACGTCAAGAGCTTTGGCTTCATGATGAACATTTCCTGTCATCCACTCGAGAACCCATGTCTTTGTATCCCTGTAGTAGCAGCGAATGTGGAGGGTAGCATAGAATTGAAGCAAAAGTTCCTCATTCCAATGTTCTTTGTCTGTCACAAAGTTGAGCAGACCTGCATCACGAAAGCAGTCAAGTGCTTATTCTAAGCATGGCAATCCAGTAATGGCTTCATTGTCGAGGCACATATGAGGGAAAATATGCCCTTGATCATACAGAAAGTAGGAGTAATAGCTTCGCTGCTGATAGCTCCAGAAACAATCAGATGATATTCTTGGCCTTGAGTAGGGGTTCTTTGCTCTGTCAAAGAAGGTGTTGTTGGCTTTGAAGCCATTTGCATTTAAGGACCCTGTAGAGGTGGCAGTATGGAACCTTGGCAGTCTTGGCTTTGGTTTCTGGATCAGAGGCCTATGCTCAACATGATAATCAAACTGAGGACCAGAGGCATTAGGCGGAGGGACCAGAACGGGCCATTTGACAGTGATTAGCTAACCATAGTTGTATGCTTTCTCAATTGTATGGGGCCTTGGTGGCGGAACAGGAGCAATGGCAATAACAGAGGCGTCAGGCTGCACAACAGCTGCTTCAGGAGCAGTTGCATCATTGGCTTCTGGCACATTGGTTGGTGCAGGCTCCACATTTGCTTCAGCCATGACTACGTCATTGGCTTCATTTGTGTTGGTGGTGGTAGCCTCAAGGATTTCAACCTCCACTTGATGAGCTGGAGGGTCGGGCACTGGAATGTTCACTTTTGGAATAGCTTCTTTAGTAATTGGGGGAGTAGGGACACGTTCTTCGTCTTGTTTTTCATCGGCTGATGCAGCCGGATTGTCTTCAGCAGCTTTGGCTTCAGACACGGAGACATTCACAGTCGGAGTGGCTTATGGAAACACTTGACGTGCAACAGATTGGTTGTGCACTTCTCCTTCTGGAACGCTCGAAAGAGGGACTTGTGTAGGACCTTGAGAAGAGGTGTCTAGAGGGGGGGTGATTAGACACTAAGTACCAAAGATGAAGTTTTTAAGTTTCTTTAAGTTTAAGTGGAGTTTAGGCACAATTTCAGCATTCACAATACATGTCAAGCAAGCATGCTAAGAGTATATGAGCAGCGGAAAGTAAAGCATGCAACTTGCAAGAAAGTAAAGGGACGGGTTTGGAGGATTCAAACGCAATTGGAGACACGGATGTTTTTGGCGTGGTTCTAATAGGTGGTGCTATCGTACATCCACGTTGATGGAGACTTCAACCCACGAAAGGTAACGGCTGCGCGAGTCCATGGAGGGCTCCACCCACGAATGGTCCACGAAGAAGCAACCTTGTCTATCCCACCATGGCCGTCGCCCACGAAGGACTTGCCTCACTAGCGGTAGATCTTCACAAAGTACGCGATCTCCTTGCCTTACAAACTCCTTGGTTCAACTCCACAATCTTGTCAGAGGCTCCCAAGTGACACCTAGCCAATCTAGGAGACACCACTCTCCAAGAAGTAACAAATGGTGCGTTGATGATGATCTCCTTGCTCTTGTTCTTCAAATGCTAGTCTCCCCAACACTCAACTCTCTCTCATAGGTTTTGGATCTGGTGGAAAGAAGATTTGAGTGGAAAGCAACTTGGGGAAGGCTAGAGATCAAGATTCATATGGTAGGAATGGAATATCTTGGTCTCAACACACGAGTAGGTACTTCTCTCTCAGAAAATATATGCTGGAAGTTTAGGTTCGTCTGATGGCTCTCTCCACAAATGAAGAGGAGGTGGAGGGGTATTTATAGCCTCCACACAAAATCTAACCGTTACACACAATTTACTAAACTCGGTGGGACCAAATCATTAAACTCGGTCAGACCGATTTAGCAAATAATGTGACCGTTAGGGTTTTCGGTGGGACCGAAATACAACTCGGTGAGACCGATATTGTTAGGGTTAGGGCATAACGTAATCTTGGTAGGACCGATTACACAAACTCGGTGAGACCGATTTGGTAACAAGCTTTCCAGAGAGTTGGTCAGGCAAACTCGGTGGGACCGATTACTCAAACTTGGTGAGACCAATTTTGGTAATAAGTTTTCCAGAGAGTTTGCATTGTAATATCGGTATTACCGATTGCTCAAACTCGGTGAGACCGATTTTGATAATGGACATACACAGAGAGATTACAATCCCATCTCGGTGGGACCGAGATCCCTATCAATAAGACCGATTTGCTTAGGTTTTGTGGGAGTTGCTATGACTTTTGGAATCGGTGGCGCCGGATAAGAAGAGTCGGTGTGACCGATTTTGGCTTTGGGTTTAGGTCATTTGTGGAAGTGGGAAAGTAGTTGAGGGTTTTGGAGCATATCACTAAGCACATGAAGCAAGAGGCTCATTAAGCAACACCTCATCCCTCCTTGATAGTATTGGCTTTTCCTATAGACTCAATGTGATCTTGGACCACTAAAATGTAAAATGAAGAGTCTTGATCTTGAAGCTTGATCCAATCCTTTGTCCTTAGCATTTTGAAGGAGTTCCCAAATCCTTTATTCCATGCCACTCCATTGTTGAACTTATCTGAAACATGCTAGATAAAGTGTTAGTCCAACAAGAGATATGTTGACATTAATTACCAAAACCACCTAGGGAGAACTTGTGCTTTCAACTTGAGTCCTTGGTCCTTTGCGAAGCCTGCGTAATGCTGGCGATGGAGATGGAGTTAGCTGGGCCTCAAAGTCATCCTCTTCTTCTTGCACAGGTGGTGTGACTTGTTGTTGTTGGGGAGTACTCGAGGAGTCTTGTTGTTGTGGGTGATCAGCCCATGATGCATCCTGAGCAATTGGCGTCAGAGGACGACCAATGCTGATGAGTTTGCTGTTCGTGAGAACAAGCGATGATACCAAGTTGTGTTCGATCTGAGGAAGAACTTCATCATCTTCAACTTTGTCATTGTGACCAATGTCTTCAGCAGCGGTGGGATCAACTGCTGGAATGTCTTCAGCTTCCTGAGCCTCTGTGGAAGCAGGCTCATGAACTATCATCCGTCGTTCTTGGTGTTCAGATGCAGGGCGAACCATTGAGATAGGTTCAACAACTAAGGGCTTTGTGGGAGCAACCCGATCCTTCTTGGTTCTGCGCTTCTTCTTCGAGGGAGCAACATCAGAGGCTTCAAGATTTTTCCTTTTTCTAGCTTCAGCCTCGGCAGTCCTCGTCTTCTTCAGTTCTGAAGCGGTTGACCTGACCTTTGGCTTTGAGCCAGTCATGCTGCTTGGGAAGACTATGCGAGGTTCTTCCTGCCTTGAAGGTGCAGATTGGTCAGTTGATGGCTTCTTCTTCATTGCAGCCATTCTGGGGTCAATGCCAGGATGACCAAGAGCCTTGCGCTTCTCAGCCTCATTGTAGGCTTGCACACACTTGTCAGCCAGACTCTTCATGCGCTCATGAGAGCCTTTCGCTTCTTCGCGCTTCTTGAGAAAGGCTTCTTTGAGCTCGTGCAGCATGATCTTGAACTTTTGACATCTTGCACGCTGAGCTTTGCCACATGCTTCTTGAACTGAGCTTTTTCATAGTCGATCTTTTGCTTCAGTTCAATGATGCGCTGAGAAAGAGCTAGCTCAGAAGCAATGGCGCCATTGAAGGAGACGCTGAGGCCAATGGGAAGTTGCAGATCTTTAAAGCTGAGATTTGGGGTGTCAAACCACTCATCAATGAAGTTATGGATGATTGCCACATCGAAGAGAGGCAAATCATTGAAGATCTCTGCTTCTTCCTTGCTTTTGATCAGTTGCTCAAGAGCATCATCTGCAAGATTTTCATCGTTGGACATATCAATGTGCTCTTCTCGTAGAATGGCAGCAGGAGTCAATGTCTGATCAGTATTTTTGACGATTTTCTTTTTCTTCTCCGTCTTCTTGGAGATACGTGATAGATCTTCAGACTGCACATTGTCTTCAGGAGGTGCAATGGCTAGTGGCTTCGCACGTGAAGCTTTTGGAGGAGCAGCTGATCTTGAAGCCTTAGCCTTCTTTGGCTTCTGCGGCTTTGGAGTAGGAGCTAGGGCTTGATCAGTGTCAGCATCATCATCAGAATGATCCACTTTGGCACCTTGGACCGAGATGTGAGTGATGAGGCCATCAAGGTTGTAGAAAGGACCGATGACATTGGGTTCTGCATCACGTGAGCCGTCAGCACGGGGAGCAGAGGGACCAGGGTTGAAGTCTAATCCCTTCTTGTTTTCCTTGGCCGATGCCTTTTCATGCTGGAAGTTGCGCTTGAAGAGATTATCGTCACGACACCAGAGCAATGACGATGGGTCGGCATTTTCAGGCTGAGGTCCACGGACCATACAAGGATAGAAACCCTGTGCAATAGCTTCAGCTCTGTTCTTGGGTGGAAGGCCTCGGAAGAGAATATCACCCCAAGGACTTTTGATAGCATTCTTCTCAGTGTATTCCTGGGTCACGAACTTGTATTTGAACCATTGTTCAGCCCAATATCGTCGAATCCATTGGATTCGTGTCTTGCGTTGATTATAATCCTCATCAGGATCTGTCTTGTAAAGCTCTGAGAGGTCATCAGGCAAATCTCTTGATGTTCCCCCACGACGCTGTCTGCCACCCTTCCTTAGTAATTTCTCTGCAGCCATGAACTTCAAACTGAATGGCTTCAACACATTCAAAGGCTTCAAAGGCTTTTGCTTGCTGGACAAACAGGAACTGGCTTCGGGAGAGTTAATGTGATGCTGTAAGAATTCTGCAAATGAATGCAGACTATGAGAACCAAGGCATTCTCCCGCGGACATCTACCTGTGACAGCATTAGAGATGCGAGGGAAGGGGAAGAGGTCATATGCATTCTCAGAAGATTTTGAAGATAAATCAGTTTGAAGACATTGACCTCATGATGCGAAGACATTCACTTATATGTTGAGAGTTGGTTCCAGATTTGTACGAATCCATGGATAAGTACAAGTGAGGAATCTGACTAGATATGAAGCATAAGTGAATATACTAGGCAGTATGAGATGCAGACAGAATAGATCTAACATTGTATAGGCAGAAATCAATTTTGGTAAATAGGATGAATCTTTGAGGATAAAAAAGATGGTAAAATTAGAGTTGTATTTACCACACGAAGAACTGCTAGGTGGGATGAATAGGAGACCGAGCAGTTCAATCCACCGTGCCCTAACTTGGCGACGGAGGACACCTACGGCGGCGGCGGAGAGGATGATGTCCGCGGCCGGCGTGAGGATGGTGTCGGAGAAGTCGCGGCAGCTAAGCGCTTCTTCGCCGGCGTCGTCGAGAGCTAGCGGTGGCGCTAGGGTTTTGACGAGGTGGAGAGGTGGAAGAAGGTTTTCTTTACAGCAGGGGACATGTATTTATATGGAAGTGTGCGGCACAGCGCAATTACGCAGGTGCCCCTGGCGGTTCACATCTGAGGGGCACGTGGCAAGCATGCAACATACTCAGAGTTGTCCCACGTTCCCACGTCCGCCAGGTTTGTCGGATGGTCGTTCCGGCTTCTCCGAATTTCAAACAATAAGGATGTATCATTTAAAATAGACTTAATGTTTGTCTTTGTGTCTTCTGCTGACAAGGACGCAGAGAATACATTCAACAGTTTCAATAGAATGCATATGATTTGGACAGATAGAGTTTGGGATAGAAAGCATAGAGAGATTAGGGTCTAATCACATTCACTTAGTTCAAAAGATTCAACTAGGAAGACATAGCTATAAGTGAATGCTGTAGAGGACAGAACACTAGTATGTATATCAGAAAGCAATCAAATCAACATAGTGAAGAAAATCATGAAGATAAGTTGAAATTGAAGACAAACCAAATGCGAAGACATAGAAAAAATAACGCCATGAGTGAAACACTTCAAACAGAGAAATTTGGTGGTGGCGTTACCCACCGTATAGGAAGTATTAGACCCAGACACGGCGCACAATTATCGTGGCGCTCCAAAGTAAAATTCCACGTTAAGGTATTCACACCCAGAATGTAAGTCTTCATTGATTAAAGATATACTTTAATTCGTGTGTTGCACATCTAAGTCATCAACATGCATAAGTGTTAGGATGTGTGACTGATCACATGACATTTGAGGATTCCAAAATATTTAGCTCACACAGTAACTTGCAAAACCTTTTCTCATCCAAGGGCTTTGTGAAGATATCTGCCAGTTGCTCTTCAGTGTTGACGTGAATGATGTCAATATCTTTCTTCATGACATGATCTCTGAGAAAGTGATGACGAATTTCAATGTGCTTTGTCTTCGAGTGCTAGACTGGATTGTTGGCAATCTTGATGGCGCTTTCATTGTCGTAGAAGAGAGGTACTTGTTTCAGATTGATGCCATAGTCCTTGAGAGTTTGCTTCATCCATAGAAGCTGAGCGCAGCATGATCCAGCAGCAATGTATTCAGATTCAGCAGTTGAGAGTGATACACAGTTTTGCTTCTTTGAAGACAAACAGACAAGTGATCGTCCCAGAAAGTGACATGTGCCTGATGTAGACTTGCGATCCACCTTGTCACCAGCATAATCAGCATCCGAGAATCCAACTAGATCAAATTTTGAGCCCTTTGGATACCATAATCTGAGTGTTGGGGTGTAAGCCAAATATCGAAGAATTCGCTTCACAGCTAAGTGAGACGATTCCTTTGGTGCCGCTTGGAATCGAGCACACATGCAAACACTAAGCATAATATCTGGCCTAGATGCACATAGGTAAAGTAAGGAACCAATCATGGAGCGGTATACCTTTTGATCGAACTCTTTACCATTGTCATCGGGACCCAGATGGTGTTTGGCAGGCATTGGCGTCGTGTAACCTTTGCAATCTTGCATTCCAAACATCTTTAGACAATCTTTGAGGTATTTTTCTTGAGATATGAAGATGCCATTCCTTCGCTGACGAATTTGAAGACCAAGGAAGAACTTCAGCTCACCCATCATGGACATCTGATATTGCTCTTGCATCATGTATCCAAACTCATCACTATACTTCTGGTTGGTGCAGCCGAAGATAATGTCATCCACATATATTTGGCACACAAACAGTTCACCATCATATGTCTTCGTGAAGAGTGTGGGATCGAGGGATCCAGGTTTGAAGCCTTTGCTCTTCAGGAAGTCTTTGATCGTATCATACCAAGCGCGAGGAGCTTGTTTGAGGCCATACATTGCTTTGTTTAGCTTGTACACCATATCAGGATGTTTTGGATCTTCAAAGCCAGGTGGTTGAGCGACGTATACTTCTTCTTCAATCTTGCCGTTGAGAAATGCACTCTTCACATCCATTTGATATAGCAAGATGTTGTCGTGGTTAGCATAGGCTAGCAGTATGCGAATAGCTTCAAGCCTAGCCACAGGAGCAAATGTTTCATCGAAGTCAATTCCTTCAACTTGAGTATATCCTTGAGCCACAAGACGTGCTTTGTTTCTGACGACTTGACCATGCTCATCTTGCTTGTTTCGATATATCCATTTTGTGCCAATAATGTTATGCTTGCGAGGGTCAGGACGCTTGACAAGTTCCCAAACATTGTTCAGCTTGAACTGTTGAAGTTCTTCTTGCATAGCTTGTATCCATTCAGGTTCCATAAAGGCTTCAGCAACTTTCTTGGGTTCTGATATTGACACAAAAGAAAAGTGCCCACAGAAATTTGCTAACTATGTTGCTCTTGAGCGAGTAAGTGGACCAGGTGCATTGATGCTATCAATTATCTTCTCAATTTGTACTTCATTTGCAACTCGAGGATGAACTGGACGAAGACCTTGCTCTTGCTGATCATTGTCATCATTTGGAGGATTGTCTTCAGTCTAAGCATTATCTTCAGGTTGGTTAGGTGCAGAAATGATAAGTTCCTCTTCAGGCTGTGCTTCAGAAGGCATGATTTCACCAGTTCCCATCAGCTTGATAGATTTGCTGGGCGGAGCTTCGTCTAGTTTACTTGGCAGGAGCTCTCGTTGTGAACCATTGGTTTCATCAAATCGCACGTCCACAGTTTCGACGATTTTGTAGAGATAGAGGTTGAAGACTCTGTAAGAGTGCGAGTCCTTTCCGTAACCGAGCATGAAGCCTTCGTGAGCTTTAGGTGCAAATTTTGACTTGTGATGGGGATCCTTGATCCAGCACCTAGCTCCAAATACTCTGAAGTAGCTGACATTTGGCTTCTTGCCAGTAAGGAGCTCATAGGATGTTTTGTTCCGAAGCTTATGGATGTAAACACGGTTCATGATGTGACATGATGTATCAATAGCTTCAGGCCAGAACTTTCTTGGTGTCTTGTACTCGTCGAGCATTGTTCGAGCCATCTCAATGAGGGTTCTGTTCTTGCGCTCTACGATGCCATTTTGCTGAGGTGTGTATGGAGCAGAGAACTCATGAGTGATTCCCATTGTATCCAGATAAAGATCAAGTCCGGTGTTCTTGAACTCAGTGCTGTTGTCACTTCTAATATGCTTGATCTTGATGCCATAATTGTTCATGGCTCGATTGGTGAAGCATTTGAAGACATCTTGCAATTCAGTCTTGTAGAGAATTATGTGCACGCATGTATATCTTGAGTAGTCATCAACAATGACGAAGCCATAGAGGCAAGCAGTTGTTGTGAGGGTATAGTAGTGAGTAGGTCTAAATAAGTCCATGTGTAACAGCTCGAAGGCTTGAGATGTCGTCATGATTTTCTTCAAGGGGTGCTTTGCCCTAGTCATCTTTCCAGCTTCGCAGGGACCACACAAATGATCCTTCTTGAACGTGACACCCTCGATGCCTATGACATGCTTCTTCTTGGCGAGTGTGTGTAAGTTCCTCATGCCAGCATGCCCCAGCCACCGATGCCAGAGCCAGCATTCTGAAGCTTTTGCAAGAAGACATACGGCAAGATGCAGACCTGCTGAGAAATCTACCATGTATAGATCATCTTTCCGATACCCTTCAAAGACTAGAGACTTGTCAGATTCCATTAGTACAAGGCAACGATATTTTCCGAACAGCACAATCATTTTCAAGTCACAAAGCATCGAGACAGACATTAAGTTGAAACCAAGGGATTCAACAAGCATCACTTTATCCATGTGTTGATCCTTTGAGATTGCAACTCTACCTAGACCTAATACCTTGCTTTTACCAGTGTCAGCAAATGTGATGTGACTCTTGTCTAATGGACGTAAGGTTGAGTCCATGAGAAGACTTCGATCACCAGTCATATGATTAGTGCATCCGCTGTCCATAATCCATTCTGAAGCATGAGGTGTCATACCCTACAGTATAGTTAGGGGGATAGGCTTCACCAAGAGTATTGTGAAGCATAAACATTTCACGAGCAAGAGGATTATTGAAGCTCAGATCAAGATTAGGACTGACAGGATGAATGTCAAACAATTCAGGAACAAAATACATAGTGAGACCATTTGGGCATTTGATCTTGCACCCTACAAGATGTTTTAGGTCCCCAGCAATAGCATCAGACGCCTTTGATTTTTGGCTGGAGACCCTTCCCTGCAAAAGAAAGTTAAGTCTTCTTAACCACCCACATCTTCAGGGGTGGCTTAGAAGCAATGAGTCTAAGTGCAGCATCTGAGAACTTCGGCTTTGGAGCCCTAGCAAATAGCCTTGCAGGAGATGAATGATACTCATATGAATAGGCAGAAAAGTTCTTAGTTCTATGAACATAGCGGTTTGAAGAAACACGCTCATATTCATAAGTTTGAGTACGGTTTCCCTGCAAAACATTGGCGTTAGGGTGACTCAGGTGAGTCCTCTGTCTGTATGAAGCCTTTGGACCATATGACACCTTAGGTCTGGGGTTTGTCTTCTTCTCAGGTGGTGTCATGATCACATTCACTGGAAGATTCTCAAGACAGCTTTTGGGAACCCAGATCTTCTTCATAGGTAGTCCATTCCTGCAGTTAGTACCAATATACCTGGCAAACACTTCACCATTCTGATTCTTGAACACCTTATAGTTTGCATCAAGGGATTCATCAATGATAATAGGATTAGCACAAGTAAAGCCAGATAAGGTGGATGGATCCACTGAAGGTCCCTTTGCAGCAACCCATGTGATTTTGGGATACTGCTCAGGCTTCCAGTAGGAACCATCAACATTCATTTTCCTCTCGAACCCAACACCCTCTTTCCTAGGGTTTCGGTTTAGAATTTGCTTTTTGAGGACATCGCAAAGTGTCTGATGTCCTTTCAGACTTTTATACATCCCTGTTTCAAGCAATGTCTTCAACCTAGCATTTTCATCAACAATAGTAGTGGTATCCTCCGCAGAGGGGTTAGTTACCACATCAGTAGTTGAAGAAAATGCAACAGTAGCAGCAGTGGAACATTCAGCAACAGAGGTAGCGTTATCACGCTCAAGGCATTCTAGACATGGTGGTTCAAATCCATCCTGAGCGGGACTGATCTGTTGAGCGCGAAGTGACTCATTCTCTTTTTGAAGATCTTCATGAGCCGCTCTCAATTTCTCAAGCTCTTGCTTCCTTTGAAGATAATCATATGAGAGCTTTTCATGAGTAGTTGAGAGCGTTTCATGACGACTTTCAAGTTCTTGGTACTTAGCATGAAGATTTTTTATGTCTTCAACTAAGGACTATGAACGTGTCATTTCCGCGTCCAACAGGCTATCGCTTTTGTCTAACCGTTTTTGAGTATGTTCCGTAGCTTTTTGTTGTTCAGTTGCAATTTAAGCAAGTGTTTTGTAGCTGGGTTTGGATTCACAATCAGAGTCATCTTCACTTGATGTTTGAAAGTGAGCATCACGTGATTTTACCTTGGCACCACGTGCCATGAAGCAGTAGGTGGGAGCAGGATCGTCCTTGTCATCAGCTTCAGCGTTGGTGTGGAAGTCATTGTCTTCAGTGTTGAAGATGGACTTGGCAACATAGGCTGTGGCTAGAGCCAGACTTGCAACGCCAGGGTCAGACTCCTCTTTAGACTCCACCTCCGCCTCCTCAGAAGCAGATTCCTCCTCTGAATCCATCTCCTTGCCAAGAAAAGCACGAGCCTTGCCAGATGAGCTCTTTTTATGAGATGAAGACTTTGATGAGGACTCGAAGAAGACTTTGAAGATTTCTTCTTCTTCTTGTAATCAGAATCATATTCCTTGCTCTTCTTCTTCTTCTCATTGTCCCATTGTGGACACTCAGAGATATAGCGTCCAGGTTTCTTGCACTTGTGAAATGTTCTCTTCTTGTAGTCATGAGTGGAAGCTTCATCATTTCTTGAGCTAGATCATGAAGACTTTCTGAAGCCCTTCTTCTTAGTGAACTTCTGGAACTTCTTCACAAGAATAGCAAGTTCCTTTCCAATGTCTTCAGGATCATCAGAACTGCAGTCAGATTCTTCTTCAAATGAGGAAACAACTTTTGCCTTCAAAGCGCGAGTTCGGCCATAGTTGGGACCATAGATATCTCTTTTCTCAAAAAGCTGGAACTCATGTGTGTTAAGCCTCTCAAGTATATCAGACGGTTCGAGTGTCTTGAAGTCAGGGCATTCTTGTATCATGAGGGAAAGGGTGTCAAAGGAGCTGTCAAGTGATCTCAGTAGTGTCTTGACGATTTCATGCTTGGTAATCTCAGTGGCGCCGAGAGCACGAAGCTCATTTGTGATGTCGGTGAGGCGATCAAACGTGAGCTGGACATTTTCATTATCGTTTCTCTTGAAGCGGTTGAAGAGGTTGCGAAGAACACTGATCCTTTGATCTCTCTTGGTTGAGACGCCTTCGTTGACCTTGGATAGCCAGTCCCAGACTAGTTTCGACATTTCCAGAGCACTCACACGGCCATACTGTCCATTGGTCAGATGACAACAGATGATGTTCTTGGCAGTAGAGTCCAGTTGAATGAACTTCTTGACATCAGCAGGGGTGACACCTTTACCAGTTTTGGGAACGCTGTTCTTGACGACATACTAGAGGTCGACATCAATGGCTTCAAGATGCATGCGCATCTTATTCTTCCAGTAGGGATATTCAGTTCCATCGAACACGGGGCAAGCAGCGGAGACTTTGATTATCCCTGCAGTCGACATAGCTAAAACTCCAGGTGGTTAAACCGAATCACACAGAACAAGGGAGTACCTAGCTCTGATACCAATTGAAAGTGCTAGTTATCGACTAGAGGGGGGTGAATAGGCGATTTTTCTGAAAATCTTCAAAACGTGGAAGTTTCGAAGACAAACAATAGAAATGACCTAATTGATATGCAGCGGAAGAGAAACTACAACAAGCAAACCATAGTCAAGTATGCAATAATGTGAAAGTACAAAGACTAATAGCAGCTTAGTAGTAAGGATCGGGATAGAAGATAGTATGAAGCCAACCAACGATAGTAGTCAAGCAATGAAGTCAAACAGGTATGACAAATAGGCAATGACTTCACGAAGACAAAAATTAAGTAAAGGGAGGGAGAGGATAGAACCAATCACTTGTTAAAGACACGGGATTTGTTGGACCAGTTCTAGTTGCTGTGACAACTGTACGTCTGGTTAGGGAGGCTAAGATTCAACTCAGAAGACCGCGTCTTCACCTTATTCCCCTTGAGCTAAGGACACACAGTCCTCGCCCAATCACTCTGGTAAGTCTTCAAGGTAGACTTCCGAACCTTCACAGACTTCCTTCACCGGTGATCCACAATGACTCTTGGATGCTCAGAACGCGACGCCTAACCGGCTGGAGGATTCACAGTCCTCAAGTGTAATAAGTCTTCAGGTCACGCAGACAGAAAGACTTCAGTGATGCCTAACACTATTTGGCTCTGGGTGTTTTGGGCTTTGTCCTCGCAACGATTTCTCTCTCTCAAAGGCTTCGAGGTGGGTTGCTCTCAAACGACAAAAGCCGTGCACTACTCTGAGCAGCCACCAATTTATGGTGTAGGGGGTGGGCTATTTATAGCCACTAGGCAACCCGACCTGATATGTCCGAAATGACCCAGGGTCACTAAGGAACTGACACGTGTTCCAACGGTCAGATTTCAAACACACACGGCAACTTTACTTGGGCTACAAGAAAAGCTGACTCATCCAGCTCTGGATAATATTTGCTCTCATTGTCTTCGCTCGAAGACATAGGATTTGGGTTGAGCATCACTTCAGTCATTTTGACTTTTTTCACTTGGACCTCACTTAACAGTACGGTGGTTCCTATGACTCAACAAAGAAGAAAAAGGAAACAACGAAACGACATAGTCTTCGCGCTCCATAGTCTTCACTCAATGTCTTCTCATGTCATAGTCTTCAATATGAATATCTTCACATACAACCATTGTCGTCAATGTCTTCATACATTTTTAGGGGTCATCTCCGGTAGGTAAACCGAATCAATGTGGGACACTACCTGTATTATCCTGCAATTCTCACAAACGCATTAGTCCCTCAACCAAATTTGTCATCAATACTCCAAAACCAACTAGGGGTGGCACTAGATGCACTTACACACCCCCATGGTAGAGGCATATAGAGATCTGTACATCGAAATTTTGGGCAGGCTAGAGAGAGAGAGAGGCGACTGAACTCACCTAAGCAGTTCACCGCACCAGCCCAAGAACAGCCCCTCGCGAGGCTGTTCTTCCCTTGTATTGTTCATCATCAGCCCTTGAGGCAATCCACCACACCACAAACTAGACGTAGGGTATTACACCACAATGGTGGCCCGAACTAGTATAAACCTCGTGTCCCTTGTGTTGTTATTCGTGTAATTTTGATTCTTGCGAGGCGACGAGACGTAGGTAGGCAGGAGGTGTGTTCTCCGCGTGCATCCCAGAGTTTGAATCATGAGGTTCTGCCAGAAACCGAAATCTGACAATGTTTATATGAAATCTGACCGTGTATGAATGAATTTATTTCGATTAGTTCGAGTTCCTGTATCACTGGCATTGGATGAACATGCAAAACAATATGTACTAGCAATATTCCCAGGGTGATCACCTCGTTTGCAACAGTTTCACATGTACTCCCTCCGGTCCTTTCTAGTCTGCATAGAAGTTTTGTCTGCAGTCAAAGTATCTCTACTTTGACCAATCTTATAGAAAAAATTATGCACTTTCACAATGTGTGAAGTAAAAAGGAACAGAAGGAGTACAAAGAGTTTGAGCAGCTTTTTAGCATTTCTGTACATTGCAATCAAACATACAGGGTGGCAATTCATAGAGAACATTCAAAAAAATCGATGATTATGCATCTCAGCGACTCACATGTCAGAGGCAATATTTACTTCACAACTAAAGAAAAAACAAAAAAATTGATCGACGCTGCTGACAGCAAAGGGCGTCCCATTCAAAAATATCAAATGCATGTCTTGCTAAAATCAATGAGCAAAATTTGACAAGGTTGTCCCATTCCAAAATATCAAATGACTACGATTGTGGAATGGGCAGGGTTTTCCATCAGTTCGGACATTGACATGGCACCTCGTGCTAAATAAACCAGTTGTTCCTTTTGTGCAGTTCCACCAAAATCAACCAAATTCGCGCGTAGCTTGTATGATTTCGCCCTTATATGTTGCAACGCCTTGAACTTATCGGCACCTCCTTTCTTGTGGTGGAAATGAATGATTCGATGTATTCATGAACATTTTGTGCAGTTCCCATTGAAATCAAGATGAGCACCCCTGTTTTCACAAATACAAAAAAGTGATTAGTATAAAGCAAACTATACTAAGAATTGACAATTTAAACACGCACCTACATGGTCCATGTAGAGCACACTTTTAGAAAAATGGAACTCACCAGAAAGAATCCTAGAACAACATTGTACTCATGCATCACAGCAAAAAAATCGAGATTTGTTAGTCCTTCTGAGCTGAAGTTAGTTTGGTCTTGTGGGGAGTAATGTAACCATCCTTGAACTGCTCCTTCTGATGAGAAGGTAGATAAGGCTTCTTCATACTGGCATAACCGGAACTAGTCACGTCACGTAGTCCATATTCTTCTTTAGAGGAAGATGATCCTGTTGTGCAAAGACAAGAGGACAACTAAATGCTAGCATCCCTATTTGCTCGAAAAAAAGGAAAGGAAATATTTAAAACAACACAGATGAAGCACTTCTCAAGGACAATACCACTTTTTATGACAGTATCTAAACAGTAGCACAACAACAATAAAGATGACAAAGCTCAATCATATGGATGATATCAGTGGGCGAGTACCAACCTTTGTGAGGAGGCTTATTGTGTAGAGGATACAGATGAAGCACTTCTCTAGAACCATCTATTGCTATCTACTGTGCTGGCCATGCTTACTATATACTCCTCGATTAGTTTAATGTTTCCAACATCTTCTTGTGCAGTTCCACTAAAATATATGGTATCTTCTAACATCTTCCCTGTTTGCACAAGTAGAGATAATTACATATTACATTAAGAGTGGCATCAAATCAGTGGCAAAACAATTGCTTGTTCCAGCCATGGCAATAAATTAAGATGCAAAACTATGTCATTATTGGTGTCATCACAGTTCCAGTGCTTCATTACAACACCAGGAGTTGATTTTTGTTTTTCTTCCGCTTGTTTTTCCCCTTCATCACTTGGTTCAATAACAGACAAGCTTCGCCTTCAATGTAAGATTTGGCATGTCAATTAGGGAGCACAAGTATAGCACTAAACAATGACATTAATTTTCTGATGAAAGTGGCAAAATAAAGGCCAACAGTTGTGAAATATCCTTATCTTACCTCAATGGGATATTACGGTGCACATACAGATCGGATGTCTTGTCTCCATTCGTGCAGCTCACTAAAATCAAGCAACATTACCGTACAAGTAGCACAACATATGAAAGCACACTACAGAATCATGTGAAAGAAGGCTAGTACTGACCTCTCATCATGCAGAATTCAAACAACTCACAGGAAGAAGATCTGAACCAAATTTGCTAACACGGATAGGAAGTAAGATCTCCTCTTTTGCAGTTCCACTAAGATCAAGCAATCCAGCAATGTTGTCGGTGTGACATTTTGGTTGAACTGCACAAAACACTCTTAAAACAAAAGTGTTTTGTGCAATGCAACAAAAGCTCACAATGGCAACGAGGTGAAGTAGATAACCCTGTTTACACAGAGGTGCAAAGGAAACAACTAGTGGTCAATGACGGTGGATGACACAGAAGCCAACAAAAAGAAGCATCTACCTTATCTAAATGGGAAAGAAAGAGAGACAGTAGCATTTCTCAAATGGTGGCATTGATTAATATTAACATAGAGATTATATTAACAATAAAATTGTTAAACATTTAATTTGCTTTTAACTGTGGCATTGCATCAATTTTCCAGCGACATTATTAGAGGGTGTTTATTTACAGGGACATTTTGGTGTAGGGACTAAAAAAACTCCATGTCAGTCCCATCTAAACCAAACAGGAGGGACTTTTAGGGACTAAAAGTGGGCATTTGGGACTAAAGAAAGAAGACCCCGAGGGAGTATTTTTGGGACTTTTTCCAACAGTTGCCCCTGCCACGCATCACACCTTGTCTCTATTAGTTCATTACTAGGGGTAACATGGTCTTTTAGCATGTCATTTAATAACCTCTAGTCCATGTTTAGTCCCTGGAACCAAGCAGGTAGGGACTAGGGAGTTCTTAACCAAACAGGGCCTTAGATTAACAACAGCTAAATAGTTGCATGTGACAGTGGACGCACCAGCACCATGTGCATCTACCAATGTACTGTGGTCATGCACAGTCTATTGCAACAAAGAACAAACAACCAAGGAGCATATTTGTGTTGGTCCTAGTTTTGTTATCTTTAGACACCTTTCCCTATGTGAGCGCAGTAAATCTAGTCCTGCTCAAACTCTACAGCCTTGTCCCCCAAAAGAAAAGATCAGTTCGTGTAGGACCTTGAGAAAAGGTGTCTAGAGGGAGGGGTGATTAGACACTAAGTATCAAAGTTGCAGTTTTTAACTTCTTTAAGTTTAAGTGGAGTTTAGGCACAAGTTTAAAATTCACAATACATAACAAGCAAGCATGCAAAGAGTATATGAGCAGCGGAAAGTAAAGCATGCAACTTGCAAGAATGTAAAGGGAAGGGTTTTGGAGGATTCAAACACAGTTGGAGACACGGATGTTTTTGTCGTGGTTCCGATAGGTAGTGCTATCGTACATCCACGTTGATGGAGACTTCAACCCACGAAGGGTAACGTTGCGCGAGTCCATGGAGGGCTCCACCCGTGAAGGGTCCACGAAGAAGCAACCTTGTCTATCCCACCATGGCCGGCGCCCATGAAGGACTTGCCTCACTAGCGGTAGATCTTCATGAAGTAGGCGATCTCCTTGCCATTACAAACTCCTTGGTTCAACTCCACAATCTTGTCGGAGGCTCCCAAGTGACACCTATCCAATCTAGGAGACACCACTCTCCAAAAAGTAACAAATGGTGTGTTGGTGATGAACTCCTTGCTCTTGTGCTTCAAATGATAGTCTCCCCAACACTGAACTCTCTCTCATAGGATTTGGATCTAGTGGAAAGAAGATTTGAGCGGAAAGCATCTTGGGGAAGGCTAGAGATCAAGATTCATATGGTAGGAATGGAATATCTTGGCCTCAACACATGAGTATGTGGTTCTCTCTTAGAATTGGTAAGTTGGAAGCGTAGGTTTGTTCTGATGGCTCTCTCCACGAATGAAGAGGAGGTGGAGGGGTATATATAGCCTCCACACAAAATCTAACCGTTACACACAATTTACCAATCTCGGTGGAACCGAATCAACAAACTCGGTCGGACCGATTCAGTAAATCTAGTGACCGTTAGGGTTTTCGGTGGGACCGACATGCAACTTGGTAGGACCGATATGGTTAGGGTTAGGGCATAACATAATCTCGGTGAGACCGATTACACCAACTCGGTGAGACCGATTTTGGTAATTAGCTAACCAGAGAGTTGGTCAGGTAAACTCGGTGGGACCGATTCGCTCTTTTCGGTGAGACCGAAATGTTACGAAATGGAAACAGAGAGTTTACATTGCAATCTCGGTGGGACCGATCACTCACTTCGGTTAGACCGAAACATTACGAAGGGAAACAGAGAGATTACAATCCCATCTCAGTGAGACCGAGATCCCTATCGGTGAGACCGATTTGCCTAGGGTTTGTGGCAGTGGCTATGACATTTGAACTCGGTGGCACCGGATAGAAAGAATCGGTGGGGCCGAGTTTGACTTTAGGTTTAGGTCATATGTGTGGAAGTGGAAAAGTAGTTGAGGGTTTTGGAGCATATCACTAAGCACTGTGGAGCAAGAAACTCATTAAGCAACACCTCATCCCTTCTTGATAGTATTGGCTTTTCCTATAGACTCAATGTGATCTTGGATCACTAAAATATAAAATGAAGAGTCTTGAGCTTGAAGCTTGAGCCAATCCTTTGTCCTTAGCATCTTGAAGGAGTTGCCACATCCTTTAGTCCATGCCACTCCATTGTTGAACTTATCTGAAACATACTAGATAAAAGTGTTAGTCCAACAAGAGATATGTTGACATTAATTACCAAAACCACCTAGGGAGCACTTGTGCTTTCAATCTCCCCCTTTTTGGTAATTGATGACAACATATATCAAAGCTTTAGATAAAGATATAAAGAATAGCAAGTAAAGCTTTGGAAAGACATGTAACAAGCATAGGCTCCCCCTACATGTATGCAATAATGTGAATATGGAATATGGAAGCATCTGAGAGCATAAGCATGATAGAGTAGGCAATGTGTTACATGTATCTTGGCCATATGCATCAGAGCAAAGAATATTGAAGAAAATACCTTCATGCCGATAAGTCCTTCTTGCAAGTAGTATGTACATCAGCAAGAATTCCTCATACACATGATTGTGATGCATATACTTACCTTGTAGTCTTGAGTTGGCTTAGGATGGAATGAACCTGCGTAAACAAGGTTAGATAAAACAGGTACATCTACTAGCCAAAGCAAACAGAAGAAGCCACAAGAATACCAAGACTGGGATGACATGTAGAGAGTGAGTACTAAGTACCACATTGGATTAGACATGTCCCCAAGAGTAAAGATATGCAATGAATTTAAATGATTTCTTTCCCATAGATGTCTTGCTCCCCCTGAATCTAGCATGGGATACTGGGAGAAGATAGGGAACAGAAAATCAGAGCTGAAGGATATAATTGAACAAAGCTAATGCAAATAAGCACATATGAACATGTCTTTCCCCTCAAGAAGACATGTAGCATCTCTCCTCTTGAACACCAAGCATCTGGGATCCTTGAGAAATACTTTCTACTTGAGTATTCTCTCCCCTTGGAGATCACTTTCTCCCCCTGTGGAAGTAATGCTCTCCCCCTTTTGGAAGTGATAAGCTTTGATGTGATCTCTCTCTCCCCCTTTGACATCAATTTCCGAGAAGGGTTTGATCCTTGAGTCACAACACAAAGCATTTATATAAATGTGATGCTTGTAGAGGACAAGATTCATTGAGTGGAGCTGGATCAGAAGAAACACAGAATAAGTGGCAAACTATTTTTCCTGTTGTGAAATCGGTGGCACCGAGTGGTATGCTTCGGTTGTACCGAAAGGATTCGGTTGGATCGAAAACAACAAATCGGTGAAACCGAATTCATAGCAGAGAAAACACTTGTCACCTCAGCTCACTAGACTAGTAACATCTCACAAAGATTTGCAAGGAATTTACTGAATGATATGCAATGAATTGGATGCAGAAAATGCAGAGCAAACAGAAAGAAATCTAGATGAAGTTTTTTTTTGAAAGGAGAAACAAATATGCATGAGACAAATGCAAAAACATAGAAAAGAACACAAGAGAACTTCATCTAGAGATGGTCGGCGACAAAGTCACCTATGTTAGAGTATATTGACTTAGGAGTCAAGTGAGATCACTTTATCATAGGTCATACTCATCGTTTAAGCTCAAAATGGGGTTGCCATTTTTCGTTTAAGCATCCTGATGTATTCACATCTTGTCGAGTTGCTTTAGCTCATGACTTGGAGTAAATCTTCTCTAAGATGGAATAACATACCTTGGTTGGTGGTGTTGAACATGTAGTTGAACTTGTGTGGGTTGCTCAAGGTTGATGTAGCTCATCAAGAATTGGGAGCACCACTTGGAATTTGAGTCCATCTACCTACATGGGTTAGTTGTTGCAAGGAAGAGCACTTGTGTATCCAAAAATGGCAATCATGCAGCTCAAAATAGAATTTGTCAAAGGATATGTTTGAATGGTTCCGTGCTTCCTTGTCTTCAACAACCATAGTGTAGAAACTTGGTGATGTAGAGATTGCTTAAGATGTGAGTAGATTACAATCTCATGGAATTTGATTCAACCAAGTACCTACATGGGTTATATAACATGCAAGATGCAAATATATCCAAGACATAAGATCTTCATCATAAGAGAAATATCAAGGATTAGTCACAAGCTCATGTGTTGCATGTGTCCAATGGAGTTTCTGGTCCAAGTTTGAAGCATCTATGAAGTTCAATTCTCCTCTCAACCTGCAAAACACTTTCTCATCAAGAGGCTTAGTGAATATATCCGCTAATTGCTTTTCGGTGTGAACATGCTTAAGATTAATGTCACCCTTAGCAACATGATTTCGAATGAAATGATGACGAACTTCAATATGCTTAGTTCGAGAATGTTGTACAGGATTATGACCAATTTTGATAGAACTTTCATTGTCACAAAGCAATGGAACATGTTTCACATATATCCCATAATCTTTGAGAGTTTGGGTCATCCAAAGTAATTGAGCACAACATGAACCAGCGGCAATGTATTCCACTTCGGCGGTGGATAAGGATACTGAGTTTTGTTTCTTGGAGGACCAAGACACAAGAGATCTACCAAGAAATTGACAAGTACCCGAAGTGGACTTTCTATCAACCTTGTCTCCGGCATAGTCCGAGTCGGAGTAGCCAACAAGATCAAAAGAGGCCCTCTTAGGATACCAAATGCCAAAATTTGTTGTATGGATTAAGTATCTCACTATCCTTTTCACGGCCTTAAGATGACATTCTTTAGGAGCAGCTTGATATCGTGCACACATGCACACACTTAGCATGATATCGGGATGTGATGCACATAAATATAACAATGAACCAATCATAGAGCGATAAACCTTTTGATCAATCGGTTCACCATCTTTGGTCAAGTCAAGATGTCCACTAGTAGGCATGGGTGTAGTCATACCTTTGCATTCTTGCATATTGAACTTCTTGAATAGGTCCTTGGTGTACTTCATTTGAGAGACAAAGGTACCTTCCTTAGTTTGCTTGATTTGCAAACCAAGCAAGAATTTGAGTTCACTCATCATAGACATCTCAAACTTCTCCGACATTAGCTTCCCAAACTTTTCATTAAAATGAGGGTTAGTTGAACCAAATATAATATCATCAAGATAGATTTGGCACACAAATAGTTCTCCATTAACCCTTTCAGTAAAAAGTGTGGAATCAATTTTCCCAATTTCAAAGCCTTTTTCAATGAGGAACTTGGTCAAGCATTTATACCATGCTCTAGGAGCTTGTTTAAGACCATAAAGGGCTTTGTGAAGTTTGCAAACTTGATTTGGTTTCTTAGGATTGACAAAGCCGGGAGGTTGCTTAACATAAACTTCCTCCTCTATTTCACCATTTAGAAAAGCACTTTTAATGTCCATTTGGTACAAGGTGATATCATCGTGATTAGCATAGGCAAGTAAGATGCGAATGGACTCAAGTCTAGCAACGGGAGCGTAAGTCTCACCATAGTCCATACCTTTGACTTGTGTGTAGCCTTGGGCGACGAGACGTGCTTTGTTGCGAACTACTTGTCCATCTTCATCTTGCTTGTTGCAAAACACCCATTTGGTACGGATGATGTTGTGGTTGTTGTCGGGCTTCTCAACAAATGTCCAAACTTGGTTCCTCTCAAAGTTGTGTAGCTCTTCATGTAGAGCATTTATCCAATCCGGATCTTCCAATGCTTCTTCGACCTTCATAGGTTCAATGCTAGAGATGAAAGAATAGTTTTCACAAAAGTTAGCTACACGAGTTTTAGAGCGAGTGATTCTCCCGGTTTGAATATCAATGTAGATTTGCTCGATGGGATGGTCTTTAGCAATTCTTGCTCGAACTCGTAAAAGCTTTTGCTTGGTTCTTGGTTGAACTTCTTCATCTTGTTCTTCTTCTTGGCCTTCTTCATTGTTAGCATTGTTGTTCTCTTGTCGTGGTGGAGAAGGAGGTTGTTGACGTTCATCACGATGCAATTCCTCGTTTTCTTCATCTTGGTGTGTCCCACTTGTGGATGCTTCCGTATCAACTCTTGGTTCACCTTGTCGTGAAGTAGAAGCTTCCACTTGGATGGACGAGGTACTCTCCTTCACCTCCGTTGGACGGACCTTGCCAATAGACAAGTCTTGGATTGCTTCCGAAGGATCTTTGTCTCCTACATCAATTGGTAATTGCTCTACTTGCGAGCCATTAGATTCATCAAACTTCACATCTACCGTCTCTTCAACCTTTCGGGTGAAATTGTTGTAGACACGGTAAGTGTGAGAGTTTGAGCCATAACCTAGTAGGAAACCTTCATGAGACTTAAGAGCAAATTTAGAACGACGATGCTTATCAAGAATGTAGCACTTTGAGCCGAATACTCGAAAGTATCCAACGTGGGGTTTGTTACCGATGAGGAGCTCGTCTGTCGTCTTGCCGAGTAGCTTGTGAAGATACAAGCGATTTGTTGCAGGAAAAGATGTCTCAACCGTTTCTGCCCAAAAGTGCTTCGATGTCTTGTACTCATCAAGCATCGTTCTTGCCATTTCAATGAGCATCCGGTTCTTCCTCTCAACAACTCCATTTTGTTGAGGTGTGTACGTAGCCGAGAACTCGTATGAAATCCCTTCTTCGTCAAGAAAGGTGTCCACGTTTGCATTCTTGAACTCCGTTCCGTTGGCGCTGCGAACCTTCTTGATCTTCACTTCAAACTGATTTTGAGCCTTCGTGGCGAAGTTTTTGAAGTTCTTTTGGACCTACGATTTATCATCGAGAAAGAACACCCATGTAAATCTTGAAAAATCATCGAATATAACTAGACCAAAAGAATTTCCACCGAGACTCTTGTAAGTGTTGGGACCAAAAAGATCCATGTGAAGTAGCTCAAGTGGCCTCCTTGTGGTCATGATGTTTTTCACGGGATGCCTTCCTCCAACCTGTTTACCTGCTTGACAAGCACTGCAAAGTCTATACTTATCAAATATGACATCGTTAACACCAAGGATATGATTCCTTGTAATAAGCTTGTCAAGGTTTCTCATGCCAACGTGACCTAGTCGTCTATGCCATAACCAACCTTTTGAATATTTAGCAATGAAGCAAGTTTTAGGTTGAGCCTTTTTAGAGAAAACAACAATGTAAAGATCACCTCTACGTATACCGGTAAAAACCATTTTATGATTGTCTCGATGAAACACTTGGCAATCTACTTCAGTAAATAGGACATTAAAACCGAAATCAGAAAGTCTAGATACTGAAAGTAAGTTGTAGCCAAGAGATTCAACTAGCATAACATTCTAAATGGAGCTATCATGTGAGATGGCCACCTTAACGAGGCCAACCATATTACCCTTTGAGTTGTCACCGAAAGTGACATACTTTCAAGGACTATCATTTTCAGCAAGCTCACGAAATATGTCTTTATCTCCGGTCATGTGATCGGTACATCCACTGTCAAGAACCCATTCCTTTCCTCCTGACATATATCCCCGATGATTTGCCATAAGACCGAAATGTCTCATTGCATTGTCAAGATCGAAGTCACTATCATCATCCTCATCATAGTATCCATGTTCAACATCGTCATGTGGTGGATCAAGTCCTAGAGAGGGTAATTCGTTAGAGTGAGTTTGACAATGATCTTGCTTATGAATTCTTATAGCTTCGGAAATAATATCACCAATAATTCCAACATCTCCTTTGGCACGCATAAGGTTTGTAAGTTCAAATAGACGATCACCAAACATAGGATCACTAGTATTCATCTTACTCAAGGCAATAGACTTATGGAGAATTTCATCTAGATTTTTCAAGGAATAATTTGGAAAGCGTTCCTCAAGAAATTTCCATATAGTGTAGGCACACTCAAGAGTAGGCAAGTTTCTAATCAAATTTCTAGGCAAGCCTGTAGTGATAAGATTAACAGTTCTAAGATTCCTAATCATGTCAATTGACTCATCAAGAGTAGGATGCATAGGATCAACATGAGGTGCACAAGGGCTAGCAATGTACTTGTTCAAACGATATTGATTGAAAATTACAAGCATCTCATTTTTTCACTCATGAAAATACTCTCCATCAAGTATAGGCACTCTATGTCTAAGACTCCCCAAAGTAGACTCATCCATGTTCCTCCAATGGTGATTAAACCAAGGCAATGGAGACCAATGCTCTGATACCACTTGTAGGACCTTGAGAAGAGGTGTCTAGAGGGGGGGTGATTAGACACTAAGTATCAAAGTTGCAGTTTTTAACTTCTTTAAGTTTAAGTGGATTTTAGGCACAAGTTTAACATTCACAATACATAACAAGCAAGCATGCAAAAGGGTATATGAGCAGTGGAAAGTAAAGCATGTAACTTGCAAGAATGTAAAGGGAAGGGTTTTGGAGGATTCAAACGCAATTGGAGACACAAATGTTTTTTGTGGTTCCGATAGGTGGTGCTATCGTACATCCACGTTGATGGAGACTTCAACCCATGAAGGGTAACGGTTGCGCGAGTCCATGGAGGGCTCCACGCACGAAGGGTCCATGAAGAAGCAACCTTGTCTATCCCACCACGACCGTCACCCACGAAGTACTTGCCTCACTAGCGGTAGATCTTCACGAAGTAGGCGATCTCCTTTCCCTTACAAACTCCTTGGTTAAACTCCACAATCTTGTCCAAGGCTCCCAAGTGACACCTAGCCAACCTAGGAGACACCACTCTCCAAGAAGTAACAAATGGTGTGTTGGTGATGAACTCCTTGCTCTTGTGCTTCAAATGATAGTCTCCCCAACACTCAACTCTCTCGCATAGGATTTGGATCTGGTGGAAAGAAGATTTGAGTGGAAAGCAACTTGGGGAAGGCTAGAGATCAAGATTCATATGGTAGGAATGGAATATCTTGGCCTCAACACATGAGTAGGTGGTTCTCTCTCAGAACTGGTAAGTTGGAACTGTAGGTTTGTTCTGATGGCTCTCTCCATGAATGAAGAGGAGGTGGAGGGGTATATATAGCCTCCACACAAAATCTAACCATTACACACAATTTACCAATCTCGGTGGGACCGAATCAACAAACTCGGTCGGACCGATTCAGTAAATCTAGTGACCGTTAGGGTTTTCAGTGGGACAGACATGCAACTCGGTAGGACCGATATGGTTTGGGTTAGGGCATAACGTAATCTCGGTGAGACCGATTACACAAACTCGGTGAGACCGATTTTGGTAATTAGCTAACAAGAGAGTTGGTGAGGTAAACTCGGTGGGACCGCTTCGCTCTTTTTGGTGAGACCAAAATGTTACGAAAGGGAAACAGAGAGTTTACATTGCAATCTCGGTGGGACCGATCGCTCACTTTGGTTAGACCGAAACGTTACGAGGGGAAACAGAGAGATTACAATCCCATCTCGGTGAGACCGAGATCCCTATCGGTGAGACTGATTTGCCTAGGGTTTGTGGCAGTGGCTATGACATTTGAACTCGGTGGCGCCGGATAGAAAGAATCGGTGGGGCCGAGTTTGACTTTAGGTTTAGGTCATATGTGTGGAAGTGGGAAAGTAGTTGAGGGTTTTGGAGCATATCACTAAGCACTGTGGAGCAAGAAACTCATTAAGCAACACCTCATTCCTTCTTGATAGTATTGGATTTTCCTATATAATCAATGTGATCTTGGATCACTAAAATATAAAATGAATAGGCTTGAGCTTGAAGCTTGAGCTAATCCTTTGTCCTTAGCATCTTGAAGGAGTTCCCACATCCTTTAGTCCATGCCACTACATTGTTGAACTTATCTGAAACATACTAGATAAAAGTGTTAGTCCAACAAGAGATATGTTGACATTAATTACCAAAACCACCTAGGGAGCACTTGTGCTTTCAGTTCATTACAGATGTGCGTACTGTGTTTGTCATTGTTTTCCCTTTTCGACCAATGTAGGTGCTGGATAATCAGTCTGTACTAGTACTTTCGCCCCTTCCTTTCCTCTTTGAACCACGTCCTAGATTTATGAGATACAACTTTCCCCACTACTTTCGCCCATTCCTTTCCTCTTTGAACCACATCCTAGATTCATGCTATACAACTTTCCCCCTTCCTTTCCTCTTTGAACCACGTCCTAGATTCATGCTATACAACTTTTCCCACTACTTCCCCCCACTCCTTTCCTCTTTGATCCACGTCCTAGATTCATCGTATACATGCAGCTAGAGCAATGCATGTGGAAAAAGTAAATTATACCTTAAGGTTCTTGGGGCGTGGTTCGGTGGGCGACGGGATGGCGGCGAAGAAGAAGGGGTCGGAGGCCCTCCCGCGCCGCCGTTGGGTGAAAGTGAATAGCTACACCGGTAGTGGATTCCCTCCCTCGCCGATGGTGACAGCGTTAAGCCTCCTTCACTTCCCGGCGGACAGATCATGCCGGCTCTTTGAGCAGCAGTGAGGGGAGAGAGAGGCCAACGAAGTCTTGTTTAGATCTGGAGAGGGTGAGAGAGTGTGAAGAGAGCAACTACAAGCGTTGAGGCTCCAGCATGTATATATATACTGGAGAGAGAGTGTGAAGCGTGCGAACCCTAGAAAACAAGAGCTGAGGCAGCAGCATATCCGTGATGAGGTGATTATACGGTCACTACGAGATCGTATACCTCCGTATCCATCCATTTTGACCAGTCAAAGAATCCTCCTGGCACAAATTATGCTCAAGTGTAGTTATCGAACCCGAGACCTCCACTTTGATGAGCGAATAGGCTAACCAGCTACACAACCCTCCCTTTATGTTCAACGAGAGGAAAATAACTTTTTATACATTCCTCCATTCGTGTGACAAGCATGCCATGTTTTGTGTGTGTGTGTGTGTGTGTGTGTGTGTGGGAGTCATTGGGATTTAAATCATAATCGTGTCATGTGGCTTTGGTGGTAAGACTATCCACAGTGGTGTAGAAATAATGCAGCCTTAGTCACCTTACCTCTCTCCACGTAGTACGTTGGGTCCCACTAGTCAGAGGGTGAAACAAACAAATTAATAAGAAAAATTAAAAGCGCCAGCGGTGTATCTTACCTCACACATCTCGCTACTGCTCGGGAACACTGTTCAATTGATACCTCTGTTCACTTACGTACTATTTTAAGTGAAACCTTATTATAACATGCACACAATTCTGGGCACTTGTATTCGACGTAAGTCAGTGTGCCACCGTATCTCGTACTTACTACTCCCTCCATCTAGGTGTAATAAGTCACGTTAGAAGGTGCGGCGGGACCAAGGTGCGTGCATGTGTGTGTGTGTGTGTGTGTGTGTTTAACAGCATGTGTGTGTTAGACAGAGCGACAGATCAACCTACTCCTACAGAGAGATTGTGTGTAGTGTACGATTTTAGCCGCGAGAGTCGGTGCATCCAATCATTTCCGGGCGTGTCCTGTAGGGACATGCGGACAGCTACCACACCCGCTCTTGACCAGCCTGGCCCACCGAAAGCCCCTCCATCGCCCGCGCGCGCTTCGCGCCCGAAACGGTCAGTGCGGCTCCAAAGAATCGATGCCGCATTCATGCCCGGGCAGAGCAGATGAGACCTCTCACTGGCGCAATAGTGATGCTTGCTTCGTCCGTCCAACATACTGCTGGGTCTATGTGATTTGACGGCTCATTGGTCTTTATTACTGAGGTGGTAGGACTGCTGGATGTCCCACGCTTTCGGCGAAAGGAGGTACTACTAGATTACCATTTTCATCATTCTTACAGTGGAGGAGTGCAGGAGCAGTGAAAACATGCAGGCTCAGTGATTACATGGCCCACATCATACTATCACCATATTTTCTGGACACCGTGCGACACCTAACTCTTTACTAAATATTAGATGAGTCCTCGCGCGTTGCCGTGGAACAACCGTATATCTCTCTGCGTAAAATTATCGATTTCATAGAACTAAAAAAAACTCTATAACCGCATGACAAATGTGGTAGCCAAACTAAAAAAAACTCCCATCATCATTTAGATCATCCCATGTAAGGAAAAAGATCAGCCAACTCCTACTGCATAATGGGATTATATTTTTATTTTTGACATGTTAATGGGACATAAAAGCTCACTTACATGCATGCTACCAGTGCATGCTTGCGTGCAGACATGTTGATGTGATTTAAAACCCACTCACCATGCATGCCATAGTATTTCTGATGCTTGCATGTGGCTTAGTGCGGAGCCTCTCAATGTATAGATCAGACGGTTATTATGGATTGATTTAGTTCATCTAACGGCTACATTAATTTTGATGATGTGGCTCAAGGAGAGGATAGAGAATTCCTAGTAGTTGGGGCTAGCTATTACTAGTAGATAAGTCTTTGTAGAGATTCCACTAGGTGAACTACATACGGAACAAAATGAATGAATCTGCACTTAAAATGCAACTATATACACCCACATTTGGTTCATGGTGAAATCTCTACGAAGACTTGTATTTAGGAACGGAGGAAGTACTAGTATAGTACATACTGTAATTTATCAGCGAGATAAATTTGTACAATGCTATGAAGCTTCCAGCTTCTGTTACATGTATCTTGCGTCCAAGGTTTCCCGTTGCAACATTTCATCAAATACAAAGGAGACTAACATGCATGCTATTGCATCTCAATGATTGACAGATCATAGCAAATATGTACTCCCTCCGTTCCAAAATAAGTGTCTCAACGTTATGCAAACTTTAGTACAAAGTTGTACTACTACTAAAGTTGACACTTATTTTGGAACAGAGGCAGCTAAGAAAAAAATGATCCATGTAGTCCCTAGCCCTTGAACCGTGAACCCTAACCAGGCTTCAATTTGCTGGCAACGTTCGAGCTTCCTAAGAAATGAAGTTTGCAACATTTTGACCATCGGATCATTTTGTGCAGTTTCACCAAAATGGAGATGAGCATCCCTGTGGCAAAGAAATTGAAGAAGCGTGATTAGAATAATATTACTGGGACTAGTTGATGAGACATAAACTCATCACAAATACAGTACGTAGAAGCCAGTAGAGGTATGTGAGGGGCAAAGAAGTAGAGAAATATCCACATGGAGTGATGTGGGCAGTTGGAGTAGTGGTGCAAGCCGACTGTAAAGGGAGTTGTACCTGAGGGACGTAGCTCAACCTTGAGGAGGTCGGCGGGAGGCGGCAGCTGCCCACGTCGTGGCAGTGAGAAAGGGACGAAGGCAACCTCACAGTCTTTGTGAGAGAGAACGGAGGGGACCCCTGATCGGGATGTGCCGACAATGGGTTTTCGCCGTCGGCGATGGCGACCGCATCTACACTAAGCATCCACCCCGCCCGCCGGGATATTAGAGATGTGTCCATAGTCATTTTGTGTGAGAGAATGTGAAGAGAGCAACCCCAACAAGCAACCATGTAGGCTAGCCCGTCGTGACTATGTATATAGCGGAGCGGTTTCCTTTTCTCTCCATATGAACCTATCATATTGCGTACGTGCCACTGAAGAAAAAAAACTTTATTTATAAATGACGTGGCACCTACTACTCGTTCTCTATAACCTTGCGCTTGGCATCTCCAAAATATTAACGTTGCGATTGGCTCTTCGCCTCTTCGGGAAGTCGATCAATAATGGTAGTGCAGTATATATCGTTCTGGCTATATGAGACCGAATGAATTGTTGCACGTCCACCACGTGGGCGAGGCTCGAGGGGCGAGGGAGAGTGCTACATACGGAGCAAAATGATTTAATCTACACTCTAATATACGTCTATATAGATCAGTGTTTGGAGTATGTACTAGTAGTTCATATTGAAATCTACTAAAGGACATATATATTCCAAACAATATGATATAATCTCTATAACCAAGGTACTAGGGATGAGGAGTAAACGGAGGGAGTAGTAAATTTTTCTTCTCGTCCTGCGAGCCACCGCGCGCATGGGCGAGGGAGCGGGCTTAAGGCGGACAGTACTAAGCAAGCTTCACCTCATCCTGCGAGCCACCACGCCCATGGGCGGGGGAGACGGCGTACTAAGCAAACTTCTTCTCGTTCTACGAGTTGACGGGACACATCAAAAGTACTCTAGTGTATAGAGCCTTGCCTCTAAGGTAGGCCCCACATGGTTTGCCTCTTTTTTTAACATAACGCGTCAAGTCGCAGTTTGTTTGTTCACCCGTGGTAGACGATCCTCCCTCCACCAAGTTGACAACCAGTACACATGCCAAATTACCATGTGGGCTGCCTTTTTCGTACAGAAATGAGCTCCACCGTGTACCCACGCGGGTGTGGTTGGGAAAGAGACGGGAGTACGTGCGCCGTGCATGCACCTCTTCTCTTCGTGCACATCCCCCACCTACGTGGGTGTGTGTGAGAGATATAAACTGTGTTCGTGAGTGTTTTTTGTTTTGGGGTGGGAGTGGGGTGGGGGTTGATTTCGTGAATGTATTTGTGGGGATATGTGTTGATGACATCTGAAACAAAATTTTGCATGCAATGTGTGAGAAATGGAGGCCTATCCATATCATATATATAGGGTCGGGCAATCCACGAGAAGAGAGGGAGGGGTCATAGATATCGATATTGTCGAAGAGAGGATCAAGTGGGTGGGTGCGAGATTGATGAAGAGAGCCATCGAAATTGTGTGTGTGTGTGTGTGTGCAAGTCAAAGATATAGGGCGACTGACCTACCGGAATATCAGAGGGCACATGTCAAGTTTGTGTGTAGCAGGGAGACATGACTAGAGTGCTCGATGTATCAGTGTGTGTGGGGGGAGGGGGTCGGGGAGGGGTAGGCAGAAGCCTAACTATAGAGGTAGAACAACTCGTATATGTGTTGAGAAGGAGAGACCCAGCTATGTCTTGAGGGAGATCGGTCGAAATCCATACATAACTGAAGGACGGGAAATATGATGGGACAGAGAGAGAGAGAGAGAGAGAGAGAGAGAGAGAGAGATAGAGAGGGACGGAGAGGGGTAGAGTGCTGGATGGGTGATGGAGTTGCTTCTCGAAGATGGTGGGAGAGGCCTACTAGACAAACTGAGGGTGGAACTGCAATGTCATCAATAAGAGTGGGGATGTGTTTTTGTGTGTGCCTGTGCGTGATAGATCTGTCGGGACGCGTCCATGGATGATGAAGAGGAACCATGTGTTTGGTAAGCAAACCTAACTAGATCGGTAGATCAATTGTTGTTTGTCGGAGGAAGGGAGAGACATAACTAATGAGGTAGATCCGTCGACGCGTGGGTAAAAACGAGTTATAAGGACCTGGCTAGCTTTATGTATAGCTAGAGATCGGTCGGTGTACGTCCATTTGTTAGAGGAAAATAAGGCCCAGCGAGACGGATAGACAGAGGGAATGGAGCTAGGAGGTGGTGCGAGAGGCCCGACTACTAGCTAGATAGGGGGAGGAGTGTGCGATTGTGAGATCGATGAAAAGAGGGGCGAGAGTTTACACGTGTGTGTGACCATATGAGAGACACAAGGCAAGGACATATAAAGGAGGAGATTGAAGGTTCATGTGTATGTTGTAGGCAGGCATCGCTGGAGAGGTTTATCGATCGGTGTGTGTCGGAAAGGAGTTGTGGAGACTCTGGGAGAATGACCTAAAGAAAAAAATGAATGTGCCAAGTGGATAGAATGCCGAGGGAGGGGGAGTGCGAGGAGGGCGTGTGCATGCACGAGAGAAAGTTAGTGGTAGCTACAAAGGATAGAGGATTGTGTGGATGTAAGAGACTAACAAAGATCGTAATTTGATATGAAAGAGGATTCATATATTTGAATAGGAGATCATAGTGCTTTAAACATATGCATGCATGAATATAGCGGTGATACACATGTTGTGCACATGTTATACTATAATGTGATAATGCATGGTGTTTGCAACTCACAGCTAAACGTCGAACAATCTAAACCATACTATACATCAAACAATCTTACATTTTATTTGAATTTGTGATAATGTGTGGCGTTTGCAGCTTACAACTAAATATCGAACAATCTAAACAATACTATATATTGAACATTTTCACATTTTATTTGAATTTGTGGTAATGTGTGGTGTTTGCAACTCACATCAAAATACATGTAGGCGTAGGGGGCGGGGCACCACACATAATGTGATAAACACATTATACATATGAGACATGGTTTAGATTATGAAGATCTAGCTAGAGCTAGAAATGTAATGTGATTTGAAATCAGCATAAAGTGGATTCAAAAAATCAAGTTCGAGTTCATATAGTACACATAGTTCATATGTAACTCGAGACTAATCATGTGGTGTGCTGTGAACATAATACACAAACGATGGTTTAACTTGACAGTAATGATGATTGTAGATCTTATTAAAACAGAGAAACGAATTCAAATGCTTTGACTTCACAAAATTCACTACTGTAGATCTTATTCAAATAGAGAAATGAATTCAAATTTAGTTCATATTGAAGCGGTAGTATATACGTTAGGAATGCACTAAAATGTTCATTTGAGTAGTAGGTTGCATGCATTATAAACGTAGCGAAACATTTTAATTGAACATGACATGAATTAAAAGTTTTGAATGACATTTGTAGTGCGCATTGATTTGGTAGAGTACACGTTAGGCTTGTCTGGAAATTTCAACCCGCGCCTTGTTAGCCCGAAATATTTAAGATATATCTTTGTCTCGTCATGCTCCGACAACTCCCTCCATCTCAACCCACGCCTTGCTATTCCGAAACTACAACGCGCGCAAAAACTCCCACCTCCTGTGAAATCCCGACACGCGAAATGCCTGTGGTACCCCTGAACCGAAAGAATCGCCTCAAATCGGTGGGGCTACTTTTGTAACTTTCCCAACATTTCGGACAAGCGCGTCCCTAATCCATGGTCCCCACTGCCATCCCATCCGCCCACCCATTCACACACCGAGGCCGCGAAAACCCGCGATGAAGCCCCACACCCTGCTCCGTTCACCACCCAGCCGGAGCCTCTTTCCCGACGACGTCGTCCACAGCAACACCTCGACGTCCCTCATCCACCGTACCGGATGAGGATCCGTCGTCGATCTCGTCGTCCCGCCGGTTTAGCCACCCCGTCCTCCACCTCCAAGGAGCTGCCCCGATGTTCCCCTCGTCTTTCGCGCCACCTCCATTCCAACACCGCCGTCTTCACCTGCACCATCGGAAGAGCATCATCGTCACTGTTTCCTCGGATGAAGCTGCGGCCTAATCGGCACCACCAAAGAGGTTGTACACTAATCGCCGCATTTTCTTCTTGATTCGATCTCACAGTGCTGCCGGCGCTCGGTCCCGAGCCGACATGGCACGGCTCCAACCACGGCGGCGTCACCAGCCACTTCCTCCACGACACCGCTCCCTCGGCGCCGACGTCCAGATCAGTAGGAGCTGCTGCTGCTTTAGCTCTCGCTCGCGCTGCTGCTCTGCTCTTGCTCTCGGTCCCCTGCCTGGTCTGCTCTTGCTCGCGCTGCTACTCTTGCTCTTGCTCTTGCTTGCGATGCTGCTCCGATTTAGGTAACTTTAGTCGGCTGAATCGACTTTTGGGTCAGTCGATTTTCAGGGGGTGGGAGGCTCACCGGGGTGAAGGAAGAACCAGCCGCAGCGGGGAGGGGAGCTCGCCGGAGAGGTACCCTACTATCTATCTTATGGTTCAGGGTAGGGGGCGGTGGTCGTCGGCGTTAGCGGGGCGGTGGCGTGGGGATCTCCGGAGAAAAAGCTCGGCACGGGGGGGGGGGGGGAGGGGGGCTAGAGGGATGGCAGGGGCGGTGCCGGACCGGCGGTGGGGACCATTTTTGGGGTTGGCGGGGCGGCGCACCGCCGGCCGCAGGCGGCGGGGGGCTGCTATTTGGCCGGTGGTGGCTGGCAGCTCACGGGGGTGGAGGTTGAAGATGAACTGGAGGCCCTTGATTTCGTATCCAATGGCTGCAAAATCGACTAACCAGAGATGAAAAAGTCAGTCGACCGACATGTAGCCTCAACTTGCTAGTGTGTTCAGTTTCAACAGCAAATTTCAGTTTCGACAGCAAAATTCAGTTTCAACAGTTAAGTTCAGTTTCGATAGTTAAGTTCAGTTTCGATAGTTAAATTCTGTTTCGATAGTTAAGTTCAGAGATGAGCTGCTGATGTATTTTACATCTAGGACTTTGTGGTTATGTATTTTACCTCATGTATTGGAGATGCTATTACAATTCCACTCAGGTTAACGGTGTCTCTCTTGTCCTGCTTCAGCCTCGGCGTCGTACAACTCACCGGAGCTGCTGCAACGACGAAACCCTCCATCACAGCGGAGCAGTACCTCGGGCTCCATCTCCAGATGCCTAAGATCTTCTTCCCCTCCTCCGACAGCCAAGTCAGCCGGAGCATCCTCACCGGCCAACCCAATCATGCAGAGATCGACATGGCTTCGCCAAAGAGGTTGTACACTTGTTGCATCTCTTTTTTACTCTAGATGTTATATATATTGTCCACTGAGCACACGTAGTAACGGGAAATACGATTATTTTATCCTACTATATGACAACCAGTGAGGTACCAGGCAACTTAGCTTTCCGTGATGCACTCTCTTGAATGCCATCATTATTTATCTCTGCGCGTTTGAGATGTGCATTTGTCGATGGCCCTGGGAGTTGAGCTAGTAGGGCAGTGGACTGGGTCCAAAGTAATAGAAGTAGCACAAAAGTATTTTTTAGTGTAGGCTTTTCCTTTCTCAAGCCTGCCTACTAGAATCGCCAGTGCTTGAAAGGAAAAGTGAATGAAAAACATAGGAATTGGAAAGTTTCCTATGGTACTACTATTCATGAATTTGGTTCAAAGGAATGGAGCAAACGAAAATTGTAGAATTTGTTCCTTTAGTGTCTCCTTGAAAGAATAAATGTAGGAATTTTAATTTTCACTTGTCCTCCTTTTCAGATTCCTATTCATGAAGCACAAGACTAAGAGATAGTAGCATAATAGCATTATAACCATACATTTTCTTGTGGTTTGACTTAATCTCACCATGCTTCTTTGCATCCTATGATCTTCCAATTGTAGTGAATCAAACACCCAGATTGGTACAAATCCTGTGTTTTTAAATTCTTTGTTTTGCACATGCATTCCTATCCTATTCCTGTCTATTTCCTATCCCTGCATTGTTGGAATCCTCCAATTCAAATGAGCCCTTACAGAATTACTTCTCTTATAGATAGTTGTCAAAGAAAACCTTGTGTGGTTTGTCCCGCTCCTGCTGCACCGTCATCCACCCCAGCTCAGCTGCTCCAACGACAGAAGGGTCCAGCACAGCAGCGATCTGGCCTCCATACTGTCTTTCGCCGCCTCAGATCTTCTTCCCCGCTGCCGGCAGCCATGAAAACTGCATTACCATCATCAACCGAGAAGATGACCTCGAGGACTACACGGGTCCGCAAGAGAGGTCGCACTCTTTGGTGTCTGCTGTTATGCATCGCTTAATATTACATGCTACTTTATCGTCTTGTTCACCGATTAGACTCTGAGTCAGCTCCAAACTAATGGTCAAACTTGAGTTTTGAAATGGTTGTGGGGTACATATTGGGGCCGCAATCAATAGTATCTATCTACTATCTGGTTAATCTTCGGTGTCTACTATGAGTTTCATGTTGGGTGGGAAACAAACAGTAAAGAAGCCATTATCTGTATTTTTTAACTGAAGCCATTATCTGCCTGCTATTATTGGTTTTGGGTCTATCCACAGGTTGCAACCATCACTCTGGATTTCTGCATGCACTCCTTACATAATCTCACTATGTTTTATTCGTATGCATGACAGTTATTGTAAACAATGGAACTGAACATGTAGAGCAAAAAAGATGAGCCTTGCGTGGCAATAAAAATTCATGCAGACGTCGCTCCATGGTAGGCGCAAAGGCAGCCCCCCTCCACGCATTTCAGATTGTAATCTAGAGGAAGATATCTGTTCTGAGGGGGATTCAGAAGGAGAAGACAACTCCTATTTACCCCCTGAGGTCTTCGCTCTAACTTGGCATGCTGATGTTGGTTATATCATGCATATGGTGCCTTGCATTGCTTACTTTATACATCAAATATGTCATCTGCTTAGTTCAGACATCCTTTGTGCGAATGCCATCTGTTTAGTTTATTCATCGTTTATGTGAATTATGCAACGCCATCTTGTTTAGCCAGGCATCATATATGTGAATTTTGCAATGTCATCCTGCTTAGCCAGTCATCTTATATGTAAATTATATCAGGCCATCCTTTTTTCGTTACATACTAGATCTTTCAACAATGTTAGTACATTCAACTGCTCTTCGTGTGCATCATCCATTTGACACGGTGTTGGCAAATTCTGGAGTGAAAAGAAGGTCTTCAGAGCAGACTATGCTATCTGACGAAGCGCATATCTTGCTGGTTACGGATAGCTCCTCAGAGGAGGATTCAGAGACAGATGACCAGTCCTATCCCCCCCAAGGTGTATGCTCTAACTTGGCAAGGTTATGTTGCTCATATCGTGCGTATGGTGTCTCGCATTGCTATGTCATTTGATTAGTTTAGACATGCTTTGTGTGAATGCCACCTGTTCAGTGTCTAATTACCATATATGTGAATTATGCATTGCCATCTTGTTGCAAGACATTATATATGTGAATTATACAATGTTATCTTGTTGCAAAGGCATTATATATGTGAATTATGCAATGCCATGCTGTTTAGCCAATCATCATGTATGTGAATTATATCATGCTATCATTTTTTTGTATTACGTGTTCCATTTGTCGACAACCTTTGTATATTCAACTACTCTTCCTATGCATCAGCCATTTGAAGCGGTGATGGAAGTATCTGGAGTGAAAACAAGGTATTTAGAGCAGATAGTGCTACCTGCTGAAGCAGACATCTTGCTGGTTACAGAGAGCTCCTAAGAGGAGGATTCGTAGTATGATGACCAACCCTATTTCCCCCCTGAGGTCTATGCTCAAACTTGGTAGGGTTATATTACCCATGTCATGCAGGTTGTCTTGCATTGCTTAGTTTTTACATCATATATGGATTGCCATCTGCTTACTTGCTTACTATATAAATCATATATTTGAATTATATCATGCCATCATGTTCACATAGTACATACACATCATCTATCTGAATTATGGCATGGCAACCCATTTAATAAGGACATCATATAGTTATATCATCTCATCCTGTTTAGTGTTTACAGTCATCATATTTTGAATTATGGCATTCTATCTGTGAATGTATGTGAATTATGGCATTCCAACCTATTTAATAAACACATTATATAGTTATATCATGTCATCCTGTTTACATAGTCATCATATTTTGAACTATGTCTTTCCATCTTTTTTAGTTAGCCATCATAATGTGAAATTGTGTCATGCTATCCTTTTAGTTAGCCATCATATATGTGAAATTGTGTCATGCTATCCTGTTTGGTTAGACAACATAAATATGAATTATTTCATGCCCTCTTTTATTCCCCACTATCCATTGCATCTATCTATCATACAATGTCGATAATTTCAATTACTTTTCTTGTTTATCAGCCATTTGAATTGGAGAGGGTGATGGCAGTATCTAAGGGAGTAACAACACGGTCTTCAGAAAAGATAGTGCTACCAGTTGACGCAAATAGAACCACAGTTGTACTTGCTCAAGGACAAGATCCACCACACATAACCCAGACTCTCGCAGATTGTACCCCTACACAGTTGGAAAAAGAACCAGCTACACCCCTTCTAACCCCAACCCTGGCAGATAGTAACCCAGTTCCAGTTGACACAGCACCATCTCCACCACAGAGCACCCAAACATGAGCAGTTAGTAAGGGAACTGTAGTGCCCAAAGCACGAGGACCACCACTCTGAATTCCAACTCAATGCTTAAAGGAGAAGAAGATTTGTTCTCAAGTCAGGTTATGTAGCTATGGTTCATACTCCTTTGCTCTTGCATTACTGTATTTACTCATACCAACTATTTTCAAATTTGAAGGATGGAATTGAAACTCCAATGGCGCAACAGGTATGTTTTAAACCTATTTCTTTAACTAGTTTGTTGTTGTAACCTGCTCTATGTTGATTTCAGTTTCAATTGAATAAACAGTTATGTTCTCATGTCATGCACATTACAAGTGTTGTTATTGCTCTATAGTTTCCCACACTTATATTTTGTCTATTCTGCTTTCTCATGAACAAATATTATATGAACTGTGTCTCTATCTTGATTTGGCAACAAAAACTGGAATGATATAGACCATAAAGTGACCATGGTACATAGATATATGTTTGTTTCATGCTGTTATCCTGTCCACTTTACCACTGAACTCATTTACCAAAATGAGTTTCATATATAACATGGTAAACCTGTGATGTGTCTGCTTGTTTCTATTTTAGAATGTGGACAAAATATTGGAGAACAGTACCGCGTTATGCAATGGTAAAGGAAGTAATGCAGATAAGGTTCAAAATAGTGAGACATCCCTGTTGGTCTCTAAGAAAGCTGATAAAAACTATCTTGATGACAGTGAGAGAACCCAAAAGACCTGTCTTGATGTCGTGTCGAGTTACTAGCCACTACTGCTGGCACAAGCTCTTCGAACTCGCTGCCTGAATCAGTTCGTCTTCTTGAGTCTCAACTTCAAGTTGAAAGACATCGATCAGATGTGCTGCGACAGGAAGCTGAAGGACTCAGGAAGTCCCTACAGAATTCAGATGCATATTTCCTGGTGCAACAGCAAGCGTTGGAGGATTTAAAGCGCAAACAAGAGTAAGTTAATAAGCTTGCAAGCATCTTGCCAGCATTATGGGTACCCAGGATATTGTTTCTTGAGATCTTCTAAAGTGGTTTCAGTTCTGGATTTGTTTTGCTGCGGCATTTATTTGCGCTGGTCGCCAACTTTGACAACCAGTGTATATGATATGCTGCTTTGTTCCCTATATTTGCACTGGTGGCGAACTTTGATGCCCAGTGGATGTAATATGTGTAATAGCCGTGATAGCCTAGCGTTAGTTGCTTGCTTATTTTATTTCCTTGTTGCGTTGTTTATTTGTTTGCTTGTAGTCATTGCAGTTCTTTTTCCGCGGTTTGCTAGTGGCTGCAATAACCTATTTTTTAAAACTAGGCCACAATAAACATGGGCTAATATTTACTATCGTGACACTGGGCCTCCGACGGGCCATAGATACAGTGGGCCTTCTACGGGTCATAGATACAATGGGCCTTCTACGAGCCGTAGAAACAATGGGCCTTCTACGGGTCGTAGAAACAACGGGCCTTCTATGGGCCGTATCATCAATGGGCCTTATATGGGTCGTATGATCGATTGGCCAAACATGGGCCAAACAGACCGCATTATGGCTGTAAACGGGCTAGAGTTGGAATCGTCCGTTCATGGGACAACCATAACGGGCCATCGTTAATAGGCCGTATTTGATGACGCTATGAAAACGGCCCAACGTATTAAAGGACCACAAACGGGCCGACTATAATCATGGGCTGAATTTTGCCCACAAGCAGAAAATGACAGTAACGGGCCGTAAGTAAACGAATGCTGGAAATGAGCCCAAGAATAAATGGGCTCTGAGAAGGCCGAAAGATAACATGGGCTGGAAACGGCCCAACAGAATAACGGGCCGTTAATGGGTATAAAATGATACACTATTCACTACGGGCCAGTTTCACCACGGGCCGTTAATGGGTGTAAAGTGATACACTGTTCATTACGGGCCAGTTTCACCACGAGCCGTTAATGGGCCAAGAGTTACAAAGGGCCTCATATGGGCCGAAAGACGTCATGGGCCATACATAGGCCAGAAGTGAAAACGGGCTGGAATCATATTGGATGGCCCAGATGACGCTATTGGGCCTAATTCGGATAGGGCGTAACGGGCCTTGGGTTAGCGGACTGTAAATGGGCTATATTCAAACAGGCCGTTAATAGGATTTCCATGGGCCGGCCCGCCACCTTTTGACCAAGTCAAATAGGCCGGCCTTTCCACAGGAATGGGCCTTTGTTGGGCCGTGCGACGTGTCGACGTATCATAGGCGCCTTCTGTCCAATGAGTGGATGACATCTGTCCCAACGATGAGCCGACACGTGTTTCCTCCAGCCAATGATGATTTTACACGTGGAAAATCCCCATTGGTCGGGGCTGTTAATGGGTTATCGGATCCAAAACCCGACCTGATAGCTTAACGGCGTTCCATTACGGTGGATTACATTTGTCGGTCACCCATGACGAAAGCACTTCTGTGATGCGCGATTTATCGTCATGGAAGTGGACACTTCCGTGATGATAATTTTGGTAATGTCATGGAACACTTCTACGACAGCACAGGTATGACTATCTTGATTCTGCCATAAAATCGTCATGGATGTACATGCATGACAAAAAATGCGACCTACTGTGACAAACATGTATCATCATGGAAGTTTATTTTTTTGTAGTGCAAAGAGTCACTCCAAAGTCACTAATAGCGGAGAACAAATGAAGAGATTATTGTAGGGTACGAAATCACCTCAAAGTTATTCTTTCTAATTGATCTATTCAAGAGTCCGTAGTAAAATAACACGAAGCTATTCTTTCCATTTGATCTATCATAGAGTTCTGTAACACCCACGATGCGGCTATATCTCCCACATGTCGAAGCACGACTTAGAGGCATAACCGCATGGTGGTTTTGTTGCAAGAAGGGTCATCTTCACACAATCCCATGTAATGAACAAGAATGGGATAAAGAGTTGGCTTACAATCGCCACTTCACACAATGAACATATAATTCATACATCATTCAAAGCACACATATAGTCCGGCTACGGACGAAGCCAAAAGAAAAGAAGATAACCCAACTGCTAGATCCCCGATCATCCCAACTGGGCTCCACTACTGATCAACATGTAACGAAACATAGCAACGACCAAGATCTTCGTTGAGCTCCCACCTGAGCTCGATTGCATCACCTGCACTGGTATCATCATCACCTGCAACTGTTGTGATAGTATCTGGTGAGTCACGAGGACTCAGCAATCTCAAAACCCGCGAGATCAAGACTATTAAGCTTATGGATAGGAAGTGGTAATGAGGTGGAGTTGCAGCACGCACTAAGAAAATATGGTGGCTAACATACGCAAATAAGAGCGAGAAGAGAAGCAACGGAACGGTCGAGAAGCTAGAAGTGATCAAGAAGTGATCCTGAAACTACTTATGTCAAACATAACCCAAAACCGTGTTCACTTCCCGGACTCCACCGAAAAGAGACCATCATGGCTACACATGCAGTTGATGCGTTTTAATTAAGTCAAGTGTCAAGTTCTCTACAACAGGATATTAACAAATTCCCATCTGCCACATAACCGCGGGCACGACTCTCGAAAGTTTATACCCTGCAGGGGTGTCCCAACTTAGCCCATCACAAGCTCTCAAGGTCAACGAAGGATATTCCTTCTCCCAGGAAGACCCGATCAGTCTCGGAAACCCGGTTTACAAGACATTTCGACAATGGTAAAACAAGACCAGCAAGACCGCCCGAATGTGCCAAAAAATCCCGATAGGAGCTGCACATATCTCGTTCTCAGGGCACACCAGATAAGCTAAGCGTACGAGTACCAACATAACCCAAGTTTCCAAGGGACGGTCCCGCACCGTGCTCTAGTTTGGACCAGCACTCAGAGGAGCACTGGCCCGGGGGTATAATAAAGATGACCCTTGAGGCTGGAGAACCCAAGGGAAAAAGGCTTAGGTGGCAAATGTTAAAACCAAGGTTGGGCCTTGCTGGAGGAGTTTTATTCAAAGCGAACTGTCAAGGGTGTCCCATAAATCACCCAACCGCGTAAGGAATGCAAAATCAAGGAACATAACACCGGTATGACGGAAACTAGGGTGGCAAGAGTGGAACAAAACACCAGGCATAAGGCCGAGCCTTCCACCCTTTACCAAGTATATAGATGCATTAATTAAATAAGAGATATTGTTATATCCCAAAATAATCCGGATCCAACATGGAGCAATCTTCAACTTCACCTGCAACTAACAACGCTATAAGAGGGGCTGAGCAAACCGGTAACATAGCCAAGCAACGGTTAGCTAGGAAGGGTGAAAATGCTAGAGGCTGACATGGCAATATGGGAGGCATGGTAAACAAGTGATAGGTAGCGCAGCATAGCGATAGAACGAAGCAACTAGCAAGAAAAGATAGAAGTGATTTCGAGGGTAAAGGTCATCTTGCTTGAGAATCTGCTAGGAAGAAGAACGAGTACATGAAGAAGACAAACAGACGTAGTAGAACGAATCCTCACAATCGCAATGTTACCGGAACTATCAAGGAGAAGCGCAACCGGAAAGAAGCAAACAACATGGCAAACAACCATCACATAATCTTGGCATGATGCACAACCAAGTATGATGCATGTCTGGTTTAGATAGGCATGGCATGACGAAGTGCAACAAACAATACTTCACATTAAGTGGAGCTCAATATGCAACGAGTTGCATATTGACGAAACACCACATCAATTACTTAGTTCTCTCTCCGTTATGTACCCAACAATATTTATTAGACATGGCAAGAGGTGAAGCATGAGCAAACCACCTATTTAGGCAAGTTTAAATGAGGCCGGAAACAACAAACAACAATTCCGGAAAATCCCCATATGTCATTTAGCAATTTAAAGCAAACAACATTATAACATTTTAAATGTTGTTATCATGATGCGGATGACGTGCACAAGTTTTATGCAATTTTTATGAAAATGTTGACACGAGCATGTTATGAAGCATTTGGTCACCATGGCGGAACGAAAGGGGTGCCACGGCAACGACAACGGAAATGGTGCCACGGCAACATTTCGATGATCCGACAACTCATTGAGATACCGGTGCAAAAGAGCAAGTGTGCGGATGTGCAGAACATGCAAAAGATGGTGGGGTGATCCCAGTTACCGGGTTCCCACGGGTCGATGGCATAGCAAACGAGGAGGAACTTGCAATGACAATTCGATCACAGTACAAACACGGGCATCTCATACAACAAAGCATTCATTCACGGGTCATCGTCTCGAGATTATTCATTTGAAGCATGCGTTTTGGGGCGGATCGAGTTCGACGGTAGTGGAAGTAGTCATTCTCACGACGGTAGTGGAAGTAGAGGTACACGATGACGATAGTGGCACATCTTGTAGTCGAACTTGGGCGTAGTGGTACACGTTTCATAGAGGAACTTGATGCCCACGGGGTTGACGGTAGAGGTACTTGACGCGTCACCGGGTGTAGTCGTACATGAGGGTCTTGACGAATCCGAATGGGTACTTGATGGCTCCGGTCTTGGCGATTCAGGTTTCCGTAGTGTCCTGGTACTTGACACTTGGGATTGATTCCAGGGTTGCATGCGTCCACGGCAACACAGCACAGATGCAAAGAGGCAATGACTTGGCGCGGTTTCGGTGGTCGAACAAGGCAGGGGCAGCTCGGTCACGCACGCTGCAGGCGGCAGAGGATGAAGCAGAGGAGCAGCAACGCGAGGGAAGGCAGCGACGCAGGCGAGGAGCAGCCCCAGCGGAGGAGCTCCATGGGAGGCGTAGCCATGCGCGGCTGCTGGATCTCCTCAAGGAAAGAAGAAGCCGGCGGGGCAGGAGGCGCGGCGAGGTCATCATGGGGAGCGGCAGGAGGCCAATGCGAGCAGGGGATCGAGACGGGCAGTGGCAATCTTGGCGCGGAGGCGACCTTCAGCGACACGTGGTTGGCGGGGACGAAGGGATCCGACGGGAACCAAGGCGAGTCAGGGACGCGAGCGTCCTCTTCTGCTCAACCTGAAGTAGAGTAGCGACAATGATAGCTTGCAGGAGGGGTCGCGGGGCAAGACGGCCGCTTGCAGAGGAAGGAGCGGTCGTCGATCTGCTGGGCTCCGTGGCGCGGGTCAACGAGGACGAGGTGGAGATGCGGGATGAGGTAGCGAGCGAGAGGAGGGAGGAGCGTGGGGATCTCCTCTCCCTGGTGCGATGCGTGTGATGCGTGGTGGCAGCGCGAGAGAATGAGGAGGAGGGATCGAGGGAGAGATGCTGAGGGGATCGGGCAGGGGGTTCGGGCTACGGTTTAGGAGGGTTGGGTGGGCCTAGATGGCCTGTTGGGTTGCTGGGCTCTCTTCTCCCTCTCTCTTATTTTCTAAAACAGAAAATAACAAAGAAGAAAAGAAGAAGGAAGGAGGTGTTGGGGAAGAAGTTGGACACGCGGATAATTTTCCCGGACTGACAAAAATGTGCTTGTTCCGAGAAAATAGAAAAGGCCATGATTGAGAGATTTAAATCCAAACTCATTTGATTTAAATTCAAATGATTTGAATAGGAAGTGAGGGTTGGGAAGGTCCAAAAATGTTTGGATTTTTGGTGGAGCTCCAGAATATGATGAAATAATATATGGCAAGTTGGAGACCAAGAATTAAGATAACAAAGGCATTGGGGTAAATTGCAAGTGTATTATGGTGATTTCCAAATTAAAGAAATATTTAATATAGCTCCCTAATATTGGGAGGATATATTATAAAGAGAAGTCACCCTGTGGATTCCCTCGATTTGAATGGATCAAAGATCCATACAATTTATTTAGATGAGTTTTAAAAAGGGGTTGCATGATGACATGATGCAATGCACATGATGCAAGGATGAATGCAATGAACAAAACAAATCACACGATGAATCTCGGAATACAAGGAAGGCATCTGGAGTGTCGGTCTCGGGGTGTTAAAAGTTCATACTAGAATAACACCTTAAGACACAAATCAACTAAAACCCTAATGTCACCTAGATACTCCAATGTCACCTCAAGTATACATGGGCATGATTATATGATATGCATCACACAATCTCAGATTCATCTATTCAACCAACACAAAGAACTTCAAAGAGTGCCCCAAAGTTTCTACCGGAGAATCAAGACAAAAATGTGTGCCAACCCCTATGCATAAGTTCACAAGGTCACTGAACCCGCAAGTTGATCACCAAAACATACATCAAGTAGATCATGTGAGTATCCCATTGTCACCACAGATAACACATGCAAGACATACATCAAGTGTTCTCAAATCCTTAAAGCCTCAATCCGATAAGATAACATCAAAGGGAAAACTCAATCGATTACAAGAGAGTAGACGGGGAGAAACATCATAAGATCCAACTATAATAGTAAAGCTCACGGTACATCAAGATCATGCCAAATAAAGAACACGAGAGAGAGAGAGATCAAACACATAGCTACTGGTACATACCCTGAGCCCCGAGGGTGAACTACTCCCTCATCATGGAGAGCGTCCGGATGATGAAGATGGCCACCGGTGATGGATCCCCCCTCCGGCAGGGTGCCGGAACAGGGTCCCGATTGGTTTTTGGTGGCTATAGAGGCTTGCAGCGGCGGAACTCCCGATCTATTGTGCTCTTGGATTTTTTTAGGGAATATGAGTATATATAGGCGAAAGAAGTCGGTCAGGGGAGCCAAGAGGGGCCCACGGGGGTGGGGGGTGCGCCTACCCCCCCTGTGCGTGCCTCCCTACCTCGTGGCCGCCTCGTTGCTTCCTTGACGTCCACCCCAAGTCTCCTAGATTGCTTTTGTTCCAAAAATGACTCTCCCGAAGGTTTCATTCCGTTTGGACTCCGTTTGATATTCCTTTTCTACGAAACACTAAAATAGGCAAAAAAAAAACAACATTTTGCACTGGGCCTCCGGTTAATAGGTTAGTCCCAAAAATAATATAAAAGTGCATAGGAAAGCCCATTAAACATCCAAAACAGATAATATAATAGCATGGAACAATCAAAAATTATAGAAAGGTTGGAGACGTACACGCAGTTGTGTCGGGGATGAGCACGCGTCCCCACCACCGCCTGCGACGTGGGCAGGGTGCAGAACGGCGCTGCCGCCCTGCACGCTGCATCTAGTAGCTCAGCGACCCGTTCCAGCAGGGCGTCGCGGCCGCTCTCCAGCAACCTGCACCGCAAGAGCTCTCGGGCCACGATGACCGCCCCCCCATGTTTGCCTGTTCCCTGCGCGAGTGCGGAGCGGTTGCTACAGCAGAGTTCACATATCATGCGGCGGCAAGGCGCCAGTGGAGAAGGTTGCGACGCGCGCCCCCCGCGGTCGGTTGCCCACAGCGGAACGCGGGCCGCGAGCAAAGCGGAGTGGAGATCCTCCTCGTCAGCAGGCGCTGCCGAGGAGGTCTGGACGACCCAGTGCTCGATGTGCGCTCTCGGGGAGTCGGCCATGGTGTCGGCGGAGCGGTGGAGGACTGGTCGATGGAAGAGAAGATCCAACGAACCCCTACCTGATGCGCCAAATGTCGGATTTAGGGATCCGCATACCCGTGAGAGGTTCGAACTCTAGGGTGCGTGCGGAGATCTCAACCTGCCCAGCCTGCCTACTCGCGATCCTCCTAATTAAGCCTAGTGCATCGAGCTCAAAGAGACACAAAGACACAATGATTTATAATGGTTCGGGCCACCGTTGTGGTGTAATACCCTAATCCAGTGTGATGTGGTGGATAGCCTCGAAGGGCTTAGCATGAACTAGTACAGTGGATGAACAAGCCTTAGGAGGTGAGGTGTTCTTGAGCTGGTGTGGTGTATGCTAGCTCTACTTGTTCTGATCTCATCTCCTCCTGTCCTCCTTTTCTATGGTGGTGGCTAGTCCTATTTATAGTGGCCTTGGTCCTCTTCCCAAATATGAGCGGGAAGGGATCCCACAACTACCAGATTTGAAAGGGGACAAGTAGTATAGTCTATCCTGACAAAAGTAGTCTTCGCCTGCGAAAAGCATCTGGTCGTGACGCTGCGGTGGGCTTGTTGATGTCCTCCGTCCTGCCGTTCTGGCGGTCTTGGTCTCGTTGCACTGAAATGGAAACCTTTGGCTGATTCCTCGGGACTCCGCGCCTGTGGCTTGCGCTCTGCGCCCGCCTGGCGACCGCTTGGCCTTGGTCATCATGGCTCACGTCAGCTGAGCCTCGTGAGGTAGCTTGCATAGAACTCTTCGCCCCTCAGGAGCCCTCCTGAGGAGGCCAATTCCTTCGGGGGTCTTGGCGTTGCACGCCTCGCGAGGCTTGGCCCCTTGCGAGGGTCTTGCTGTGTTGGTGTTGAAGCTGGGCCGTACCAGGCCGCCGATGAAGACACGTGGTGGGCCACAGGCAGGCAGGGCTGGATACCCCCGAATCCAGGATGCCGACACCGTCCTGATCCCATTGGTGGCCGTGGTTTCCCGCGACACATCTGTGTGCTACCCCGGCTCAGAGAAACCGAAACGCATCCGTATTCCAGCCCAGAGATCGAGGTGAAGTCTTCTGGAATACGACACTACTTAGCATAGAACAAACCAGCTCTCTATTACAACACGAATATGAATACAAGGTCTCCGATATTACAATGAACAACACCGGCACGGCGACACTACGCCACCCACAGTTTCTCTATGCAAGTAGCATGACAACTCGAGGCTAGCGGGACCTCTACTGGCAGCGGAAGAACTATTAGCAGTGGAACAATGAATAGCAATGATAGACTCCAATCTGCAGGGACTCTGGCACGAACGTTTATCCTAGCTCGCGAACACAGGAACCACACCAAACAAGCAAGCAATCTAGGCACAACCTGCAAACTGGCATGACACGCCAAGTCAGTACATTGAATATGCTTGCAAGCTCACAATAACCAAAAGCAATGAAGACAAACAATAGCATGGCAATTATAGGTTAACATGATACTAGCAGAACAACATTGCATGCACAACTGAACATGATACAATTTTAGCATGGCACGATCATATGAACATGATGATACTACATGCACTAGGTTAACATTCGCATGCACCAACTTACTCTGCTTGGATTACCTCGTAACCAAACGGTGAGCATTCACGGATCACAAACGTAACCACACTGGGTTCAACAGGTTACCTCGTATCCAAATGGTGATCATTCATGGATCACAAATATCCAACAACTTCGGTATCCGTGATACCACCGTGATGCTCTCTAGATCACAACCAACATCTTTTCTCATCACCGAATCGGGGTTGTTATTAATCAGGTTATCATTATTGTTGGATCACAGTGTGACCGACTACGAGCCCATATCCGCGGGCGCTGCTATCAATAGATTTAACACACACTCTCAACAGAGGTTAGTACACTGTACCGACACCACGGAACCCATGGCCTCGCGCTCCCATTCGGGTGGACCAATGATCTTCCGACAAAACCGATCAACTACCATGACACTCTCCCTGCCACTCCGACCAACACCCCCTTTGGGTTCAGTCCTAGGTGGCCCCGTGCCTACCAAAGGCATCAACGACCACCGTCATGGCAAAACGGCCATCGTCGTGGAAAAACAAAAACGGTCCCAAACGGGGACATGTGCACATAACCAAACTCGGGATCACAAGGCTTATGTACGCCTACCTGATCAGGGTAGCGCGCACCCATAACCTTCCCTCGTTGGAGGCACCAGCGAGAGGCATGACTATAGACCTAGTTAGGACCTTCCCATAAAGGCAAATGTGGTTGCACTGGTCAGCTCAATTTGGTGGCACCATGACTCAGCCAATAGTTGTTGAAGTTCATTATTATCCAGTTAAACTTGAATGCAATAAGTTGAGCCATAATAAACTAACATGATGCAACTATGACGCATGAAGATGATATCAACATAAGCATGGAGGTGCGACATAATCATCGAGCATAACCACAATGAAGCATATAACCAACTGAGCATAGTACACTAACGAGCATGATCATAACACTACACAGGATCATAGCATGACTACTAGCATCATGAATAAATACCTTGCAAGAACATAGCAATAACACTACCAAGTAAGCATGTAACCAACGGGGTGCAAAATAACATGCATAGCAACAGTACTTGATAACAGACGGTAAACATGCATCAGAAGAATACAACTGCTGCCAACATATACTACTACTATCAAGCATAACATGTGACAATGATACGAGCAAGTAGCACAAGATAACAAGATGCATCAGAACATATCATGAAAGTGAACATGAAACCATGAGCATAATCGAAACAACGACAGCAGTCGCAAACAAGCAGACAGATAACAAACAAACTTTTACTAAATATTCAAGTAGAAACCATGGCTACTGCATGGCTATCATGCAAGTGGTTGTTGTTGCTTTCCTGGGGGTGACGGAGACTCTGAGAAGAACTGCGGTCAAGCCGCAAAATGAAACGCCGGATGGTTCTCTCTCGGAGGGGGCTGATTAGAGGCAAGGGAAGAAAGGTCATTTTCACTATGGGACCACCTATTTAACAAATAACCAACAAAAAGAGCTTGACGAGACGAAGATGTGAGAGTTGGTTTCACCTTAATCAGAGCTACGGTTGAAAAGTTCTGAGGGGTTGAAGGACAGGGACCTATCTCTGAAAAGAATATTCACTAACGGGTACCTGAGTGGATAAGATAGAAACAGATTTCAGAGAATACGCTTTCCGAAGAGGAAAGCGCATTTGCACCCGAAGAATCAAAAGGAATACTCTTACCAAAAGAGGAAGCACACTTCATGGAATACGTGAAAGCACAAGTGCTCCCTAGGTGGTTTGGGTAATTAATGACAACATATCTCTTGTTGGACTAACACTTTTATCTAGTATATTTCAGATAAGTTCAACAATGGAGTGGCATGGACTAAAGGATGTGGGAACTCCTTCAGGATGGTAAGGACAAAGGATTGGCTCAAGCTTCAAGCTCAAGACTCTTCATTTTACATTCTAGTGGTCCAAGATCACATCGAGTCTATAGGAAAAGCAAATACTATTAAGGAGGGATGAGGTGTTGCTTAATGAGCCTCTTGCTTCATGTGCTTCGTGGTATGCTCCAAAACCCTCAACTACTTGCCCACTTCCACAAATGACCTAAACCCTAAGCCAAAATTGGTCACACCGAAAATTCCTATCCGGCGCCACCGATTCCACAAGTCATAACCACTGCCACAAACCCTAAGCAAATCGGTCTTACCGATAGGGATCTCGGTTTCATCGAGATGGGATTGTAATCTCTCTGTGTATGTCCATTCTCAAATCGGTCTCACCGAGTTTGAGAAATCGGTACTACCGAGATTACAATGCAAACTCTCTGGAAACTTATTACCGAAATCGGTCCCACCGAGTTTGAGTAATCAGTCCCACCGAGTTTACCTGACCAACTCTCTGGAAAGCTTATTACCAAATCGGTCTCACCGAGTTTCTGTAATCGGTCTTACCGAGACTACGTTATGCCCTAACCCTAACTGAATCGGTCTCACCGAGTTGCATTTCGGTCCCATCGAAAACCCTAACGGTCACATTATTTGCTGAATTGGTCTGACCGAGTTTAACGATTTGGTCCCACCGAGTTTGGCAGATTGTGTGTAACGGTTAGATTTTGTGTGGTGGCTATATATACCCCTCCACCTCCTCTTCATTCATGGAGAGAGCCATCAGAACGAACCTACACTTCCAGCATACATTTTCTGAGAGAGAACTACCTACTCATGTGTTGAGGCCAAGATATTCCATTCCTACCATATGAATCTTGATCTCTAGCCTTCCCCAAGTTGCTTTCCACTCAAATCTTCTTTCCACCAGATCCAAACCCATTTAGAGAGAGTTGAGTGTTGGGGAGACTATCATTTGAAGCACAAGAGCAAGGAGTTCATCATCAATGCACCATTTGTTACTTCTTGGAGAGTGGTGTCTCCTAGATTGGCTAGGTGTCACTTGGGAGCCTCCGACAAGATTGTTTAGTTGAACCAAGGAGTTTGTAAGGGCAAGGAGATCGCCTACTTCGTGAAGATCTACCGCTAGTGAGGCAAGTACTTCATGGGCGACGGCCATGGTGGGATAGACAAGGTTGCTTCTTCGTGGACCCTTCTTGGGTGGAGCTCTCCATGGACTCGCGCAGCCGTTAGCCTTCGTGGGTTGAAGTCTCCATCAACGTGGATGTACGATAGCACCACCTATCGGAACCATGCCAAAAACATCCGTGTCTCCAATTGCGTTTGAATCCTCCAAACCCTACCCTTTACTTTCTTGCAAGTTGCATGCTTTACTTTCCGATGCCCATATACTCTTGCATGCTTGCTTGATATGTATTGTGAATGTTGAAATTGTGCCTAAACTCCACTTGAACTTTAAAGAATCTTAAAAACTGCAACTTTGGCACTTAGTGTCTAATCACCCCCCCCCCTCTAGACACCTCTTCTCAAGGTCCTACAGGTGGTATCAGAGCATTAGTCTCCATTGCTTTGGTTTAATCACCATTGGAGGAAGATGGATGAGTCTACTATTGGGAGTATTAGACACAGAGTGCCTATTCCTGATGGAGAGTACTTTCATGAGTGGAAAAATGAGATGCTTGTTATCTTCAACCAATATCATTTTAACAAGTACATTGCTAGTCCTTGTGCACCATATGTTGATCCTATGCATCCTACCCATGATGAGTCAATTGACATGATTAGGAATCTTAGAACTGCCGATCTTATCACTAGAGGATTGCCTAGAAACTTGCTTGGATGTTTGCCTACTTTTAAGTGTGCCTACACCATATGGAAATTTCTTGAGGAACGATTTCCCGACTATTCCTTGAAAAATCTTGATGAAATTCTCCATAAGTCTATTACCTTGAGTAAGATGAATACTAGTGATCCTATGTTTAGTGATTGTCTATTTGAGCTTATGAACCTTATGCGTGCCAAAGGAAATGTTGGTATCATTAGTGATATTATTTCCGAAGCTATAAAAATTCATAAGAAAGATTATCAAACTCATTCTAATGAATCACCCTCTTTAGGACTTGATCCACCACATGACGATGTTCAACATGGATACTATGATGAGGATGATGAGAGTGACTTCGATCTTGATGATGCAATGAGACATTTTGGTCTTATGGCAAATCTTCGGGGATATATGTCAAGAGGAAAGGAATGGGTTCTTGATAGTGGATGTACCGATCACATGACCGGAGATAAAGACATGTTCCGTGAGCTTGCTGATAATGATAGTCCTCGAAAGTTTGTCACTTTCGGTGACAACTCAACGGGTAAGGTGTTTGGCCTCGGTAAGGTGGCCATATCACATGATAGCTCCATACAAAATGTCATGCTCGTTGAATCTCTTGGTTACAACTTACTTTCAGTATCTAGACTTGCTGATTTCGGTTTCAATGTTCTATTTACTGAGGTAGATTGCCAAGTGTTTCGTTGAGATAATCATAAAATGGTCTTTACTCGGTGTGCGTAGAGGTGATCTATACATTGTTGATTTCACTAAAAAGGCTAAACCTAAAACTTGCTTCATTGCTAAATCCTCAAAAGGTTGGTTGTGGCACAGACGACTAGATCATGTTGGTATGCGAAACCTTGACAAGCTTATTAAAGGAAATCATATCCTTGGAGTTCATGATGTCATATTTGATAAGGATAGACTTTTGCAGCGCTTGTCAGGCAGGTAAACAGGTTGGAGGAAGGCATCCCGTGAAGAACATCATGACTACAAGGAGGCCACTCGAGCTACTTCACATGGATTTTGGTCCGAACTCTTATAAGAGTCTCGGTGGAAATTCTTTTGGTCTAGTTATAGTTGATGATTTTTCAAGATTTACGTGGGTGTTCTTTCTCGATGATAAATCGCAGGTCCAAAAGATCATCAAAAACTTCACTAGGAAGGCCCAAAATCAATTTGAAGTGAAGATCAAGAAAGTTCGCAGCGACAACGGAACGGAGTTCAGGAACGCAAATGTGGACACCTTTCTTGATGAAGAAGGGATTTCACACGAGTTCTCGGCTACGTACACACCTCAACAAAACGGAGTTGTTGAGAGGAAGAACCGGACGCTCATTGAGATGGCGAGAACGATGCTTGATGAGTACAAGATGCCGAAGCACTTTTGGGCAGAAGCGGTTGAGACAGCTTGTCATGCAACAAATCGCTTGTATCTTCACAAGCTACTCGGCAAGACAGCATACGAGGTCCTCACCGGTAACAAACCCCAAGTTGGATACTTTCGAGTATTCGGCTCAAAGTGCTATATTCTTGATAAGCATCGTCGCTCTAAATTTGCTTCTAAATCTCATGAAGGTTTCCTACTAGGTTATGGCTCAAACTCTCACACTTACCGTGTCTACAACAATTTCACCCGAAAAGTTGAGGAGACGGTAGATGTGAAGTTTTATGAATCTAACGGCTCGCAAGTAGAGCAATTGCCAATTGATGTAGGTGACAAAGATCCTTCGGAAACAATTCAAGACTTGGCTATTGGCAAGGTTCGTCCAACGGAGGTAAAGGAGAGTACCTCGTCCGTCCAAGTGGAAGCTTCAACTTCACGACAAGGTGAACCAAGAGTTGATATCGAAGCATCCACAAGTGGGACACACCAAGATGAAGAAAACGAGGAAGTGCATCAAGATGAACGTCAACAACCTCCTTCTCCACCACGACAAGAGAACGACAATGCCAACAATGAAGAAGGCCAAGAAGAAGAAGAACAAGATGAAGAAGATGTTCAACAAATACCCAAGCAAAAGCTTTCACGAGTTCGAGCAAGAATTGCTAAAGATCATCCCGTCGAGCAAATCTACAATGACATTCAAACCGGGAGAATCACTCGCTCTAAAACTCATTTAGCTAACTTTTGTGAAAACTATTCTTTCATCTCTAGCATTGAACCTATGAAGGTCGAAGAAGCATTGGAAGATCCGGATTGGATAAATGCTATGCATGAAGAGCTACATAACTTTGAGAGGAATCAAGTTTGGACATTGGTTGAGAAGCCCGACAACAACCACAACGTCATCGGTACCAAATGGGTGTTTCACAACAAGCAAGATGAAGATGGACAACTAGTTCGCAAAAAAGCACGTCTCGTCGCCCAAGGCTACACACAAGTCAAAGGTATGGAATATGGTGAGACTTACGCTCCCGTTGCTAGACTTGAGTCCATTCGCATCTTACTTGCCTATGCTAATCATCATGATATCACCTTGTACCAAATGGACATTAAAAGTGCTTTTCTAAATGGTGAAATAGAGGAGGAAGTTTATGTTAAGCAACCTCCCGGCTTTGTCAATCCTAAGAAACCCAATCATGTTTACAAACTTCACAAAGCTCTTTATGGTCTTAAACAAGCTCCTAGAGCTTGGTATAAATGCTTGACCAAGTTTCTTATTGAAAAAGGGTTTGAAATTGGGAAAATTGATTCTACACTTTTTACAAAAAGGGTTAATGGAGAACTATTTGTGTGCCAAATTTATGTTGATGATATCATATTTGGTTCTACTAACCCTCATTTTAGTGAAAAGTTTGGGAAGCTAATGTCGCAGAAGTTTGAGATGTCCATGATGAGTGAACTTAAATTCTTCCTTGGGTTGCAAATCAAGCAAACTAAGGAAGGTACCTTTGTTTCTAAAACAAAGTACACCAAGGACTTATTCAAGAAGTTCGATATGCAAGAATGCAAAGGTATGTGTACACCCATGCCTACTACTGGACATAATGACTTGACCAAAGATGCTGAACCGGTTGATCAAAAGGTTTATCACTCTATGATCGGTTCATTGTTATATCTATGTGCTTCACGTCCCAATATCATGTTAAGTGTGTGCATGTGTGCACGATATCAAGCTGCCCCTAAAGAATGTCATCTTAAGGCCGTGAAAAGGATAGTGAGATACTTAACCCATACACCAAACTTTGGCATTTGGTATCCTAAGAGGGCCTCCTTCGATCTTGTTGGGTATTCCGACTCGGACTATGCCAGAGACAAGGTTGATAGAAAGTCCACTTCAGGTACTTGTCAATTTCTTGGTAGATCTCTTCTGTCTTGGTCCTCCAAGAAACAAAACTCGATATCCTTATCCACCGCCGAAGCTGAATATATTGCCGCTGGTTCATGTTGTGCTCAATTACTTTGGATGACCCAAACTCTTAAGGATTATGGGATATATGTGAGACATGTTCCATTGCTTTGTGACAATGAAAGTGCTATCAAAATTGGTCATAATCCTGTGCAACATTCTCGAACTAAGCATATTGAAGTTCGTCATCATTTCATTCGAGATCATGTTGCTAAGGGTGACATTGATCTTAAGCATGTTCGCACCGAAAAGCAATTAGCGGATATATTCACTAAACCTCTTGATGAGAAAGTGTTTTGCAGGTTAAGAGGAGAATTGAACATCATTGATGCTTCAAACCTGGAGTCGAAACTCCATTGGATACATGCAAGACATGAGCTTATGACTAATCCTTGATATTTCTCTTATGATGAATATCTTATGTCTTGGATATATTTGTATCTTGCATGTTATCTAACTCTTGTAGGTACTTGGTGGAATCCAATTCCATGAGATTGTAATCTACTCACATCTTAAACAATCTATACATCACCAAGTCTCTACACCATGGTGGTAGAAGACAAGGAAGCACGAAACCTCTTAAACATATCCTTTAACAAATTCTATGTTGAGCTTCATGATTGTCATTTTTGGATGCACAAGTGCTCTTCCTTGCAAGAGCTAACCCATGTAGGTAGATGGACTAAAATTCCAAGTGGTGCTCCAAATTCTTGATGAGCTACATCAACCTTGAGTAACCCACACAAGTTCAACTACATGGACACCACCACCAACCAAGGTATGTTATTCCATCTTAGAGAAGCTTTACTCCAAGTCATGAGCTAAAGCAACTCGACAAGATGTGAATACATCAAGATGCTTAAACGAAAAATGGCAACCCCATTTTGAGCTTAAACGATGAGTATGACCTATGATCCAGTGATCTCATTTGACTCCTAAGTCAATATACTCTAACATAGGTGACTTCATCGCCGACCATCTCTAGATGAAGTTCTCTTGTGTTCTTTTCTGTGTTTTTGCATCTGTCTCATGCATATTTGTTTCCCCTTTCAAAAAAAAACTTCATCAAGATTTCTTTCTTTCTATTTGCTCTGCTTTTTCTGCATTCCAATTCATTGCACATCTTTCAGTAAATTCCTTGAAAATCTTTGTGAGATCTTACTAGTCTAAGTGAGCTGAGGTGACAAGTGTCTTCTCTGAGATGAACTTGGTTTCACCGATTTGTTATTTTCGGCCCAACCGAATCTTTTCGGTACGACCGAAGTATACCACTCAGTGCCACCGATTTCATAACAGGAAAACTCTTTGCAACATATTCTGTGTTTCTTCTGATCCAGCTCCACTCATTGAATCTTGTCCTCTACAAGCATCACATTTTTACCATTGCTTTGTTCTGTGTCTCAAGGATCAAACCCATTCGACAGATTCCAGAAGGTCCTTCTTGGAAATTGATGTCAAAGGGGGGGAGAGAGAACATCAAAGCTTATCATTTAAAGAGAGCATCAAAGCTTATCACCTTCCTTCTTAAGGGAGAGAGAGACCTTCTAGGGGGAGAGACCCTCAAAAGAAGAGAGAGATATCCACGGGGAGATGTCCAAGATGCTTGGTGTTCAAGAGGAGAGATGTCCACATGTCTTCTTGAGGGGAGAGACATGTTCATATGTTCTGTTATGCTTATTTGCTTATTTGCATTAGCCCTAAATATTAGCTCTGATCATCATTCATGTCTTTCATGTCTATTGTCTTTCAGCTCTGATTCTCTGTTCCCTATCTTCTCCCAGTATCCCATGATAGATTCATGGGGAGCAAGACATCTAAGGGAAAGAAATCAATTAAATTCATTGCATATCTTTACTCTTGGGGACATGTACAATCCAATGTGGTACTTGGTACTCACTCTCTACATGTCATCCCAGTCTTGGTATTCTTGTGATTTCTTCTGTTTGCTCTGGCTAGTAGATGTATCTGTGTTAGCTAACCTTGTTTACACAGGTTCATTTCATCCTAAGACAACTCAGGACTACAAGGTAAGTATATGCATCACAATCATGTGTATGAGGAATTCTTGCTGATGTACATATTTTTTGCAAGAAGAACTCATGAGCATGAAGGTATTTTCTTCAATATTCTTTGCTCTGATGCATATGACCAAGATACATGTAACACATTACCTGCTCTATCATGTTTATGCTCTCACATGCTTCTACATTCCATATTCACATGATTGCATACATGTAGGGGGGGCCTATGCTTGTTACATGTCTTTTCAAAGCTTTTCTTGCTATTCTTTATATCTTTGTCTAAAGCTTTGATGTATGTTGCCATCAATTACCAAAAAGGGGGAGATTGAAAGCACAAGTGCTCCCTAGGTGGTTTTGGTAATTAATGACAACATATCTCTTGTTGGACTAACACTTTTATCTAGTATATTTAAGATAAGTTCAACAATGGAGTGGCATGGACTAAAGGATGTGGGAACTCCGTCAAGATGCTAAGGACAAAGGATTGGCTCAAGCTTCAAGCTCAAGACTCTTCATTTTACATTTTAGTGGTCCAAGATCACATTGAGTCTATAGGAAAAGTGAATAATATAAAGGAGGGATGAGGTGTTGCTTAATGAGCCTCTTGCTTCATGTGATTCGTGATATGCTCCAAAACCCTCAACTACTTTCCCACCTCCACAAATGACCTAAACCCTAAGCCAAAATCGGTCACACAGAAACTTCCTATCCGGCGCCACTGATTCCACAAGTCATAGCCACTGCCACAAACCCTAAGCAAATTGGTCTTACCGATAGGGATCTCGGTTTCACCGAGATGGGATTGTAATCTCTGTGTGTATGTCCATTATCAAATCGGTCTCACCGAGTTTGAGAAATCGGTACTACCTAGATTACAATGCAAACTCTCTGGAAACTTATTACCGAAATCGGTCCCACCGTGTTTGAGTAATCGGTCCAACCGAGTTTACGTGACCAACTCTCTGGAAAGCTTATTACCAAATCGGTCACACCGAGTTTGTGTAATCGGTCTTACCGAGACTATGTTATGCCCTAACCCTAACTGAATCGGTCTCACCGAGCATTTCGGTCCCACCGAAAACCCTAACGGTCACATTATTTGCTGAATCAGTCTGACCGAGTTTAACGATTCGGTCCCACCGAGTTTGGCAGATTGTGTGTAACGGTTAGATTTTGTGTGGAGGCTATGTATACCCCTCCACCTCCTCTTCATTCGTGGAGAGAGCCATCAGAACGAACCTACACTTCCAGCATATATTTTCTGAGAGAGAACTACCTACTCATGTGTTGAGGCCAAGATATTCCATTCCTACCATATGAATCTTGATCTCTAGGCTTCCCAAGTTGCTTTCCACTCAAATCTTCTTTCCACCAGATCCAAACCCATTGAGAGAGAGAGTTGAGTGTTGGGGAGACTATCATTTGAAGCACAAGAGCAAGGAGTTCATCATCAATGCACCATTTGTTACTTCTTGGAGAGTGGTGTCTCCTAGATTGGCTAGGTGTCACTTGGGAGCCTCCGACAAGATTGTGGAGTTGAACTAAGGAGTTTGTAAGGGCAAGGAGATCGCCTACTTCGTGAAGATATACCGCTAGTGAGGCAAGTCCGTCGTGGGCGACGGCCATGGTGGGATAGACAAGGTTGCTTCTTGGTGGACCCTTCTTGGGTGGAGCCCTCAGTGGACTCGCGCAGCCGTTACCCTTCGTGGGTTGAAGTCTCCATCAACGTGGATGTATGATAGCACCACCTATCTGAACCATGCTAGAAACATCTGTGTCTCCATTTGTGTTTGAATCCTCCAAACCCTACCCTTTACTTTCTTGCAAGTTGCATGCTTTACTTTCCGCTGCCCATATACTCTTGCATGCTTGCTTGATATGTATTATGAATGTTGAAATTGTGCCTAAACTCCACTTGAACTTTAAAGAATCTAAAAAACGGCAACTTTGGCACTTAGTGTCTAATCACCTCCCCTCTAGACACCTCTTCTCAAGGTCCTACAATACGCGTTCTGGATACGAAGACGTACTCGCCCGAATACATCTCCACTTATTGCACCTAGGCCTGGATCTAAGCCGATGATGTGCAGGACCCAGGGATAGGTGCCAGGCTTGCGATAGTGCTGTCTTCTTCCTCGCGTCGCCCCCGCACGTGTAACAAAGGAAGCAGGGGCAGCCGAGGCAGGAGGGGGCCAGCGATGGGGCGGCCAGCTCCGGCCAGCTCTGGCCGAGCTGAGGCCACCGGCGGGAGCGGGACAGCGCAGCGCTTCCATCCAGAGGGTCGGCCGGTGCCGGGACGGAGTATGGATGCGAGGAGGGGCGGCGCCAGAGCAGGCCAGGGGCAGCATGGGTGGATCTTGGGCGATGAACTCCGGGACTCCGGTGAGGAATTGAGGGGTGGGGGATGATCTCCGAAACGTGGAGAAGCTCTAGGTGGTGTCGGGAGGGAAAGAGGAGCCCAGATGGCTCAGACGAGGAGATGGCTGAGGGGCGGAGCCGACGGCCGTGCGCGGTGCATGCTCCCAGGGTGGACTCCGGCGAGGGGCAAGTGGGTGGAACGAATTGCGGAGTGAGGGGGAGGCAGTGGACGTGGAGGGGAGGCTAGAGGAGTCTCGGTTTGGCCGGGGCAGCTCGACTCCGGCGAAGGCCGAGGCAAGAACAACGAAGAAAGGCGAGATGGGGTGAGTCCGGAGGGCAAATGAGGCGGGTGAGGGAGCTATGAGCTGCGGAGGATGTCGGGGGTCTCTTATATAGCCGCAGGAAGGGCTCTAGAACAACCCTAGCGAGCTTGAGCAGTGCTTCTAATGGTGGATAGTGGCAGGGCATGGCACGGGCATGGAGCTAGCGTCTCATTTATGGAGAACCACGACGAGGCAGCGACGTAGGATGACACAGAGCATCACGGGGCATCTCCTAGATAAGGTTGCAGGTCGAGATGATAGAGGGGCGAGAAGACTCCAGAGCCCGCAATCTGCATGACGCAAGCATGATCACCACACGCACTAGAGCAAACTCCGGGTTTTGGCCAGGCCGACCATGTCTAGTAGATAGACCGTCGTGCCCATAGTCAAAATGAGGAAATAAATTGGTCCAGGGGCAAAGAAGTGATTCGCACCTAGCTCCAAAACAATGCAACAGCAAGGTGTTTATAACTTGCTGTGGCTCACACGTGTGGAGTTAAACTCTGATCTTCGGCACAGCGTGCTCAAGTACTAAGGTGATCCAGATTACCAAAAATCAGCTTAAGAGGAGGAGTTTAGAGCTGGGGGGTTGCTTTAGAAAGTGCCATAATGGCATGATTTAGATATTTGGATGATGCACTCACATAGAGAGGCAAGTTGAGCTGAAAATGGTCATGGCCCAATTATTTGAAGATAGAAGATGCCCAAAAAGTTTTAGGCCATTTGGATGAACCAAAGTGGCACTTGCTTCACAAAGTTTTATTGTGAACAGAAACTTGGAAATGTCGGCGTTCTGGGAATGGCGGTCCCCAGACTTTCCTGCCTGCGGCCTGCGGCGTGGCTCAAGTGGCGGCCCAGTACGGCCCATCTTCACCGACTCAAGCTCAAGACCCTCGTGAGGGGCCGAGCCTCACAAGGCAGATGATGCAAGGCTTCCTCGGGAGCAGCCTCACCAGGCAGGCTCGCGAGGAGGCGGAGAGATCAAGGAAAGGGTACCTCACGAGGTTCTCGTGGCACAAGCCATGACGATTGAGACCAAGCGGGCGCCAGCCTGGGCAGTGTCCTTGTTTCCTCTTTGGTGCAAAGGGGGCAAGCATAGGCGCGGAGTACCGAGGCATCAGGCAAAGGTTACCCATTTCGGTGCAACGAGACCAAGACCAGCAGAGCGGCAGGTCGGAGGTCACCGTGGAGCCCAAGACGGTGTCATCGCCAGTGCCTTTGGCAGCCGAACACCAACTTTAGTCAGGATAACTTTTACTAGATGTGACCCTTCAAAATGGCTGTTGTTGGCGCCCTTCCCGCTCAATATTTTTGAAGAGGACCAGGGCCTCTATATATAGGCATAGCCACCAGAGAGAGGGATCATCTAACCCAGAGCCATTGAGAGTGGAATGAATCCTTCTCAGGCAAACCACCACCACAAGAACACCTCTCGCGAGGCTGTTCTTCCCTTGTACTATTCATCATCAGCCCCTGAGGCAATCCACCACACCATTCACTGGAGTAGGGTATTACACCACAATGGTGGCCCGAACCAGTATAAATCTTGTGTCCCTTGTACTGTTCATCGTTTAGCTTAGATTCTCAGTGAGGCGTTGGGACATGGATCGGTAGGGGGAAGATCTTCGCGCGCACCCCAGAGTTTGAACCTTAAGGGTTTTGCCGGAACCTGGTATACGACATTTGGCGCGCCAGGTAGGGGTGCGCCGGAATCTTTCTTCCGCTGTTCCGCGTTCGATCATTCGTCGCATCCACGGCTGACGCTCGCCGAGCTCGCGCCGAGCGTCGGGCTGCTCTTGCCGCCCACGTCGCCCAGACGGCTCCCGTCGGTGGGCCTCCCCATCGTTCCCCATCGCCTACTGCCCACGCCGCCACCGACCCGGCGGGGAATGAGCAGCAAGCGTTGTCGTTGCATCCCTCGGTATGGTGGGAAGGCCACACCGCCACCCCATCGCTGACTCTAGCTGGTTCGTCGTTTCACGCCCATCGCGCTCCCATGGACGTGCACGCCGCGTTGCTCCTGGCATGTGAGCTCATGCACTACCGTCCTGTCGACGACCTCTACAAGGAGTGGCTCGCTCGCATCACCGAGCTCGCCAGGGCCGCAGGGGGCTCCCCTGCGCCGTCCCTCTCACTGTCTCGCGCTCCGTCCTGCGTGGGTGATGCAGCTCAGGAAGTGCCTCCGCCACCTCCTCCCCAAGAAGGCACCTTGGCTCCTAGGTGCTCGGCCCCTAGGCGAGACCCACTGCGTGCAGCGCCCGCGCGACAAGAAAGGAGCTGCCAAGAAATCCTTTGTCCCCAAGAAGGTGCTCGCGTGCACCTGCACTAGCACGTCATGACCGCATCCCTACGCCAGCATGTCAAGACCCCGCGTTGCCCCTGGCGCGGCGCGCAGGAATCCCTAGGAGCAAGCCCCGCGTCAACAAAGAGCTCCAGTGCCCACCGCAGCATGCCGCGCCTTCACCACCGAGCTATGCAGTGTCACCTAGCCGGGAAAGTTCAAGCCGGATCTGCCTCCTCACTACGATAGCACTGCCGACCCCGTGGAGCTCCTGCAGCTCTATGAGCTGGGCATCGAAGCATCCAATGGAGACGAAAAGGTCATCATGAATTGGTTTCCCATGGCGCTCAAGGACGGTGCCCACACCTGGCTCCTGAACCTGCCTCCCGGCACGATCTCCTCCTGCGATGAGATGCGCACCAGCTTCATCTCCATCTTCCAGGGCACTCGCGACCATCCTCCGGTCGTGGGTGACCTGCGCTGCATCAAGCAGCAACCCAGAGAGACCCTGCCGAAGTACATCCAGCGCTTCAACAATGCTCACCTCAAGATTCCCAAGGTAACTGAGGAGGCCATCATCTCAGCGTTCTCCGATGGCGTCTGTGACGTCAAGATGAAGGAGGAACTGGCGATCCACGAAGATCTGTGCACGTATCTGGAGCTGTTCAACCTGGCGACCAAGAATGCAAGGGCTGAGGAGGGATGCCTCTCCCTTCTCAAGCTCCCAGCTGCTGACCCAGAAGAGAAGAAAGCCAAGGCCAAGGACGTGAAGCACAAAGGAGCAGTTATTCTCGCAGCAGAGCCAGATACGAAGTGTGGCAGGGACCAGCCGGAGTCGTCCAAGGGCAGCCGGTACTGTGTGTACCACGACCTCCACACCCACAACACCAACAAATGCCAAGAGCTCAGGGCCGTGCGAGAAGGACATGTCAGTCGACGCCCCGAGCGCAACGATCGGGGCTATGGCCGAGGTGGAGGAAGAGGTGGTGGACGATGGGACGACCGTGACCCTCCCCAAGGGTGGCGTGACCGGCCTCGCGAGGACCGCTGGCAGGACCAACCTCGCGAGGGGGCTTGGAGGGATCAGCCTCGTGAGGATCGCCCGCAAGGCAACGCAGGTGAGGGAGTCCTGGACTAGGGGGTGTCCGGACAGCCGGACTATCAATATCCGCCGGACTCCAAGACTACGAAGATACAAGATTAAAGACTCCGTCCCGTGTCCGGATGGGACTTTCGTTGGCGTGGAAGGCAAGCTTGGCAATACAGATATGTAGATCTCCTACCATTGTAACCGACTCTGTGTAACCCTAGCCCTCTCCGCTGTCTATATAAACCGGAGGGCTTTAGTCCGTAGGACAACATACATTACAACAATCATACCATAGGCTAGCTTCTAGGGTTTAGCCTCCTTGATCTCGTGGTAGATCTACTCTTGTACTACCCATATCATCAATATTAATCAAGCAGGACGTAGGGTTTTACCTCCATCGAGAGGGCCCGAACCTGGGTAAAAACATCGTGTCCCTCGTCTCCTATTACCATCCGCCTAGACGCACAGTTCGGGAGCCCCTACCCGAGATCCGCCGATTTTGACACCGACATTGGTGCTTTCATTGAGAGTTCCTCTGTGTCGTCACCGATAGAGCGGATGCCTCCACCCGTCTTCAAAGACGGTATTTTCGCCGGAGGGGCCTTGGCCGCCGGCCAAACTATCCGGCTTGGTGGTTTTCTCATGACAGCCTGTCCGACCGCCGCTTCGGCAATGACTTCTCAAGTCGTCGAAAGCAATCTTCGCGTCAGCCCTAAAGCTGTCGAACAGTTAGATCCAATAGAGCTCTCGTCTATTAACGAGCTCTTGGATCGCATCGCCACCCTGGGAGTCGCTACGGACTACAACCAGATTGGGCTTAAAACCGATCTGAGAGAGATTAACTCTCCCCAGGCCACCCACCACGTCGCAGTGGTGGAAGAGCAATACGGCAACTCTTTGCCATTGTTGAAAACAATTCATGTCCGGATTCCCGAACCCTCCATGCCGGATTCCCGCGGGGGGACGGACTTCGATCGAGCATCAAACTTAAAATCATGCATCGCTCCGGACTCGCTGGATTGTCCCCAGCAAACCACACTTCCGAATTCGGAAACCCCTTGGCCTTTGAGCCTCAAGATGGGCAGGGATCCGGATTTTATTCCACCCACCCGCCCAGACATATGCGATCTATCTCTAATACGGCAAGAGCCTACAGAAACAGTACATCACTACTGGGCCAGATTCCTCCTGGTTATGGACAGGATAAAGGACTGCCGAGAGGAAAACGCAATATCAATCTTCCGCAATAACTGCACGGACAAGGGAATACTAAACGCCATTGATCGTCGCAAAATTACGCGCTTCACCGATCTGGCATCCATTGTACGAAAATACTGTGCGATGGAGAGTTTTCGGAAAACCGAAAATCAATTTTGGGATAATCCGGCCCCAAACCCAGTCCGCAGTAAAAGGGTGCCTTACACTCAGGCCCCAGAAGCAAAAACGAAAAAACAAAAACCCAATAAGGGAAACGGAACCGTACTGGAGGGATGGCTCAATGGACCCTGTAAGCTTCATAATACAGAGGGAGACGTCCCAACACATAGCCTTCGAGCATGTTGGATATTATGGCAGGTGGCCAAAAGTGGCGAAGAGCTTCTAGCTCCGGGAAACCACTCCAACAATACCAGCACGGTATCAAAAGTCTTCGAGACTTTCGCATCAAATAATATGCGAAAAGGATCAATCCGCGAACTCGCCGAAGTCTACCAAGTAGCAACAGCAAATCCAAGGAGCGACACAGCTATTACCTTCAATAGCAGCGACGAGCCCACATTCCGAACAACCAGAGCCCCAGCCGCACTGGTACTTAGTCCCATAGTGGACGGCTTTCGACTGACAAAAGTCCTCATGGACGGCGGCAGCGGACTAAACCTCATTTACGAGGAAACTCTGCGAAAAATGGAAATCGATTGGAGCCGTATTGAGCGAAGCAGCACAACCTTTAGAGGAATAATCCCTAGTCAGGAAGCGCGCTGCACCGGAAAAATCACACTCGATGTGGTGTTCGGCTCTCCGGACAATTACAGATCCGAAGAAGTCACGTTCCAGGTGGCCTCGTTCAGCAGTGGGTATCACGCCATATTAGGACGAGAGGCATTCACAATTTTTCAAGCAATACTTCATTACGGGTACATGAAGCTGAAAATGCCTGGGCCCAGCGGAATAATCACTCTCGTTAGTGATCTAGACATAGCACTCCGCGCCGAAAACAAGACAGCCGCACTAGCCCTCGAGGCACTATCCGAAGCCTTAGCGGCAGAGGAACTCACCATGCTGCGCTCTACGGTGAACAGGGACGATGTGATACTCGATAAAAGATCCCAGTCCACCTCCTTCAAACCAGCAGACGAGATAATAAAATTCTAGGTCCATCCAACGGACCCAACAAAGACGGCCTCCATTGGGGCACAGTTGAACCCCGAAGTAAACGCCGCACTGCGCGAATTCCTTCGAGAAAATTGGGATATCTTCGCCTGGCGTCCTTCAGACATGCCCGGAATCCCTCGCAGGCTGGCAGAACACAGCCTCAACATCCTAAAAGGATTCAAGCCAGTCAAACAGGCTCTTCGACGATTTTTCGAGCCCAAAAGACAGGCAATGGGAGAAGAGCTAGCCAAACTATTGGAAGCCGGATTCATTAGAAATATCAAACATCCGGACTGGCTAGCACATTTGGTGATGGTACCAAAGAAGGATAAATCCTGGCGCCTCTGTGTCGATTTTAAAGACCTCAATAAAGCTTGCCCAAAGGATCCCTTCCCTCTCCCCCGCATCGATCAAATTATCGATGCCACAGCAGGGCACGATTCGTTGTGCTTCCTGGACGCATACTCTGGCTATCATCAAATCAAGATGGCGGAAGCAGACCAAGCCGCAACGGCATTTATCACTCCATATGGACCATTCTGCTTCAACACGATGCCCTTCGGACTCAAAAACGCCGGCGCAACATATCAGCGCATGATTCAAACATGTCTGGCCACCCAGATCGGCAAAACAGTCGAGGCATACGTAGACGACGTAGTCGTCAAAACAAAACACGTTGAAACTTTAGTAGACGTTTTGAGGCTCACATTCGACAACCTCAGAGCATATGACATCAAGCTAAATCCGGAAAAATGCGTTTTCGGTGTACCAGCTGGAAAGCTGCTCGGCTTCATCGTATCCGGTAGAGGAATTGAAGCAAATCCGGCCAAAATCCGAGCTCTATCCAAAAGACCTCAAACAAATACAAAAATTAACAGGATGCGTGGCAGCCTTAAGCCGCTTTATCTCCCGTTTAGGAGAAAAGGCGTTGCCCCTCTATCGCCTCCTCAGGCGCACCAAACACTTCGAGTGGACGGATGCTGCCACTGCCGGACTCGAAGAAATAAAGGCCATACTGGCAACAAATCCGGTCCTGGCTGCGCCCACTCTGGGCGAACCAATGTTGTTATACATCGCAGCAACACATCAAGTTGTGAGCGCAGTCCTCGTCGTCGAACGAGCGACAGAAGGGCATAAATTCCCTCTTCAAAAACCAGTGTATTATGTATCCACTGTGTTAACCCCCTGCAAATCCCGTTACCCGCACTATCAGAAGATAGCATATGCGGTGTTCATGGCGTCTCGAAAGCTCCGGCACTACTTTCAAGAGTGCTCGATAACAGTGGCCTCTGAAGTACCACTCAATGACATTATAAATAACCGCGACGGAACGGGCAGGATAGCAAAATGGGCCATTGAGCTCTTACCATTCGACATCACTTACAAACCTCGACGAGCTATAAAGTCACAAGTTTTGGCTGACTTCGTTGCCGAATGGACTGAAGCCGAACTCCCTAAAGAGTATGGCGCATACTCCAATTGGACTATGCATTTCGACGGCTCCAAAATGTTAGTCGGACTGGGGGCTGGCGTCGTACTGACGTCCCCCACCGGAGATACAGTCCAGTATGTACTTCAAATAATGTACACGGACTCCAACAATGCAGTCGAATACGAGGCCCTGTTACATGGTCTCCGGATGGCGGTCTCCATGGGAATTCAACGGCTAGAGGTGCGCGGGGACTTAAACCTTGCAATATCCCAAATAAATGGAGACTTCGACGCCAAGGATCCGAAAATGGCAGCATATCGCAACGCTGTCCTAAAAATGTCAGCTCGGTTTGAAGGACTCGAATTCCATCACATAGCCCGAGATAATAACCAAGCGGCCGACGTCCTGGCACGCATCGGTGCGAAACGTGATGCTGTCCCTCCAAATATCTTCCTGGAACGGCTCTTCAAGCCATCCGTACTATGGGAAGAGGAGCCCGGTAGCTACAAACCGGAGAAAACCGCACCAACTGGTGATTCGGCAGACGACGTAACACCCTATGCCCACGTCATAATGGCAGTAATCGCCGCATGGATAGAACCTTTCGTAGCCTACTTACTTAGGCAGGAACTTCCCGAAGACCAAAATGTGGCCCGCTGCATAGTCTGGCGATCGAAGGCCTACAAGGTCCATGAGGGAGAACTTTACAAGAAAAGTACCACCGGAGTCCTTCAAAGGTGTATCTCCAAAGAAGAAGGGCGAAACCTCCTGGCTGAAATTCATGCCGGACTAGGCGGACACCACGTAGCAGCCCGGGCCCTTGTAGGAGAGGCATTCCGTACAGGATTTTATTGGCCGACGGCTCGGGCAGACGCACAGGACTTGGTCCAGCGATGCGTTGGTTGTCAGCTCTTTGCTAATCCGAGCCATATGCCACCCACCGCCCTAAAAACCATACCCATTACTTGGCCGTTCGCGGTCTGGGGGCTTGACATGGTTGGACCCCTTAAAGGGGGAACCCACAAGAAAAAATACCTATTGGTCATGGTGGATAAATTCACCAAATGGATAGAGGCCAAACCGGTCAAAACGGCAGAGTCCGGACCAGTGATAGACTTTATATCAGGGGTGGTACAGCGTTACGGAGTCCCCCACAGCATCATCACCGACAATGGCACGAACTTCAGAGCCGACGAGGTTAAGTCATGGTGCAAAAATATGGGCATCAAGCTCGACTATGCGTCAGTCTATCACCCTCAAACCAACGGTCGAGTGGAAAGAGCAAATGGTCTAATAATGAGCGGCATTAAACCCAGACTAGTGAGGTCACTGACCAAATCCGACACACAATGGGTCGAGGAGCTCGACTCCGTACTCTGGGGGCTGCGGACAACGCCTAACCGTACTACCGGATTCACACCATTTTTTATGGTATACGGCGCAGAGGCAGTCTTGCCCTGTGACATTATTCATGACTCACCTCGAGTGCGCATGTATGAGGAAGGAGAGGCCGAGCTTGATCGGCAGGACAACTTGGACACATTGGAGGAAGAATGTGACGTCGCGAAGGCTCGTTCCGCATTCTATCAGCAGCAGGCCCGAAGATATCAAAGCAGAGAAGTACGGGCCAAGACTTACAACGTTGGTGAACTAGTTCTACGCCTACCGGACAAGAAAAAGGACAAGATCAAGCCCAAATGGGAAGGCCCCTTCATTATCGATCAAGTACTGACCGGCGGAGCATACCGTCTACGAAATGCGTCGGATCACCGACTCGAGCCGAACCCATGGAACGCAGCCCGCCTCCGACGATTCTATGCCTAGCGCCGGACTAAGAGTTCGTCCCCTTCCCCCGTCCAAACTTTTACACTTTGGCTGTCTTTTGTTTCTCTTTTCATCCTTTTCACTTAAAAGCCCTTCCGGGCCTATTTTTGCATTCTTTGCATACGCTTGATGTGCCATCCGCACTCATTATTCCTGGGGGCTTCTTATACAGAAGCTCAATTATACGCATGATGTGCCATCCGCACTCATTATTCCTGGGGGCTTCTTTTACAGAAGCTCAATTATACGGGTTTTATGCCCAGCACATGTGTCAAGCTTCCACATGTACCTTTTACTCGCCATTATATGCATCGATATGACTTAAGTTTTGGCCAAACTGGGTTGCCTGGCTCCTGTGCTTACCCCTACGTTCCCGATTGTTCGGCTAGGAGGTAAAGGGAGCACCTCTGCGATTGTTACTGCCGGGTCAGCCGGATGTGTACCTCAGACTGGGTGAAGCCGAAAGCTAGCATTCTTAAGGGAATATTCAGTCGGTGACTTAAAAGATGACTTTTTTACCTATTTATATATTTGCCCCCAGATGTTTTACTTCTTTCTTTGCAGTCCGGACATGCACTTTAGGGCATGCCTCCCAGGGAAAGGAACCCTTAACGGAACTATTCTCCCTGGAAGATGTTTCTTACTAACCATGTAATATAACATAACTAGTTGGGCACTTGTCTGATAAAGCACTAATGACCCCTACGCCTGGTCTCCATGCATACCACGGTTGTTTCTTAACCAAAAAGGTATTCGGACACACTCCGGACTCTAGGGTCCCGAGGTCGAAGCGAAAAGGTCGGCAAAGACAAACGATCTACAATCCGGCTAGAAGGCATTTCACATGTCACTTTAAAGGATAACATACATTGTCAAATTTACTGATTGTATTCCTCCTCAATCCCATCTAACAGGCTGTCTAGTTTACAGTCCTGTTGGGAAAATTTAGCAGCCAACTCTACTTGGCTATACACTAAACTCACAGGGATCTCCTTCCCATCGGGCCCCACCGGTCCAACTTCGGCCATGTGGTTGGGATCCGCCTTCTTGTACCGCGTATTCACCATGGCCCAAGCCTCCCTGGCACCTTGACGGCAAGCCGAAATCTTCCACAAACGGAAGCGCTACCGCACTCCCTGCAGCTTCTCCGCAAGCTCCCCGAGACCCTCGGGTAGGGTGAGGGCTGGCCATAAAGCCTGAACGACGCCGCTCATTGCCTGCCGAACTCGTTTGAGTAGCTGCAACAGTTCGGGAAGTTGATCACCCATTGATATGGGCATCTCCTCCGCAGGACGACCCGTGAGTATACCTACAAGACATATCATGTCAAAATACTTCCTCGTCGAACTCTTTTTTTCAAAAGAGTTCGCTCAAGCACTTACTATAAATGCTGCGACGAAGCCGCTGATTCTCCTTAACGGAGCCGGACAGCTCGGCCTGAGCGCCTTTCAGCTCTTCTCCGAGCTTGGCGTTGGCATCCTGGAGCTTGTTCCTTTCCTGCTGAACCCTATTTAGCACACTCTCGCCGGCCTTTAGCTGGAGTAGCAATGCTTGCATGTCCGGATCTTGTCCGGCGGTACCTGCAAATGTCATTATTAGACTCGCGCGCACGCCGCACAGCGCTTATATTTATTAATAAAAATGTGTTACCAGGAGGGGTCTTTCCGTGTCCTCCTGCGGCAGCAAGTGCGGCCTCAAGTTGGGCCTTGCAATCTTGCAGCTCCCGAGACAGCTGGGCGTTCTTCTCGTTAAGTGCCTGAAATTTTCAATGATCCTTAAATCAGTTAACATAACTACTTTAAGTCTCGGGGGCTACTGGTATATACAACCATTAAAATTCCCTTACCCGTATGTCTTTCACATACTGCTCCGTGGCTCTGGTAAAACCATTTTGAGCAGCACGGAGATGCGCGTCCCCTGCATTAAAAGCATCCAATGCCTCAGGGGAAAAGCACGCTTCTTGAAATACTGTCCGGCGGCGCCTATGGTTCATGGCGCTCTCCACCTCAGACTTGGTGGCGGACAGTCTGTCGGTATCCTCCGTTGGAGAAGGATCCGGCTCGCGTCTTGCACTTGCCTCCCGCTCCAGGCCGGGCGCTGGAGCCTGGCCGGTGTTGGTCGGATTGGCAATTCCTGCGCTCGCAGTCCGGCGAGCGCTTTTTCTCCTACAAAGATCATGAGCACTCAGACGTTTCCTCGAAACGTTGCTCTAAAATTTCAAATACGAGCTATACCTTTGCGGCGTTTCCATCCGCACTGCGCTCCTTTTCCGCCTGCTGGTTCGGACCGACCTCTGTTAGTCGGCCGCCGTGGGCTCGGCTTCCTGCCGTAAAGGCGCTTCCTGCAAAATACCATCGTTCGCGAAGGTCAGGAATGGGCAGGGATGAGATAATGGTGTCCGGACTTCGGTCGCGGTCACCTGGGAAGCCGGACTTAGCCCGGGGTAGTCCGCCGTAATGGCGACCAAAGCATTGTCTATGCTGAGCTGTTGATACACCCCGTCGATCAGCTCCACCTCGATATCCGGGTCCTCTTCGGAGGCCGGATCCAGGGATCCTTTTGGATCCTCGGGTTGCAGAGCAGGACTCACCGTGTCCTCCACAGTCCGGCGTAGACCCTGCGCCGAAGACATAATGTAAGAAGCTTAAACTTCGAAAGCATGGGTTGGGACCTTCAAGGTGTTCACTTACCCATCCTCTGGGGTTGATCATGGAAAACCCATTCAAAGGGTCCGTTCGAAGGAAATCCTCCTTCTCCCCCTTGTACAGGCTGGACAGGATCTTCACCAGATCCTCGGCCGAATCCGACCCTTTGCGGCCATGCCGGGTAGCATCGTCTTCCCCGTTGAAATCCCACATGGGGTGGCCTCTGTATTGCAGTGGTTGTACCCCTCGCTTGATGCATTTCGCCATGACTCCGATCATGGTCAAGCCGGAATGAGCCATTAATCTTATCTGGCCCATCAAGTAGTGGACGCTCTTGTGTTCCTCCAATCGGGGGCTCCGCGGGCGCCAGCTGAGGCGTTTCTTCAAGGGAGCAGCACTAAACTCCGGGAGGCCGATCCGAACTGGGTCTGGCAGCGGGGCGTCTTCTATATAAAACCACTCCGAGGGCCAGTCTTCGGACGCCTTCTTGGGAGTGCCGGATAGGTATCCGGTCCCGGCGATGCGCCATATTTCGTCGCCGCCCACTTGATATATGGACCCCTGGTGAGAACGGGGTACGAGGCAAAACAGCCTCTTCCACAATGCGAAATGGGGCTCAATGCCCAGGAATAGCTCGCAAAGAGCTACGTAGCCCGCGATATGCAGGACAGAGGCGGGCGTGAGGTGGTGGAGCTGGAGTCTGTAGAACTTCAGGAGCCCGCGGAGGAACGGATGTATTGGAAATCCGAGTCCCCTTGTCAGATAAGGGACAAAACATACTCGCTCCCCCTTATTGGGGCTTGGAGTGTCCTCCGCCTGTCTCCCACCTTGATAAGTAACCAGTCCGGCCCAGACTGGGATCATAAAGGCCGGAGGGAGGAATTCCCCCGTTTGGAGCTTCACGAGCTCGTTGTGCGAAATAGAGCACCTCCTCCAACTCCCCGGCGGTGGGCTGGGAGCGCGCGAAGAAGAGCCGTGTTGACGATCCATGGTGGAATGGATTTCTAGGTCAAAGGCGCTTCGATGGAGTATTCGCGGGAGGAAGACGGTGTGGTTCGGATCTGGATTCTTGCCTGTTTTATAGGCGAGCAACTCGCACAATTGGGGGGTGAAATGCAAAAGACACCCTGGCTTTTCGCATTCGTGCGACGCGTGGAAGAGGGCCATCATTTGGCGTAGAAGCCGAGGAACACAGTATTCAAGATGAGGCCAGACACTGTTCGGCAGGTACATGGAATTTGAAGGGAGAACCCGCCTTGCAACGCCGAAGACTATAAACGCGCTGGACTTATCGTCATTGAAGCCTGGTTCGGGGGCTGCTGAGGGAGTCCTGGACTAGGGGGTGTCCGGACAGCCGGACTATCAATATCCGCCGGACTCCAAGACTACGAAGATACAAGATTAAAGACTCCGTCCCGTGTCCGGATGGGAATTTCCTTGGCGTGGAAGGCAAGCTTGGCAATATGGATATGTAGATCTCCTACCATTGTAACCGACTCTGTGTAACCCTAGCCCTCTCCGGTGTCTATATAAACCGGAGGGCTTTAGTCCGTAGGACAACATACATTACAACAATCATACCATAGGCTAGCTCCTAGGGTTTAGCCTCCTTGATCTCGTGGTAGATCTACTCTTGTACTACCCATATCATCAATATTAATCAAGCAGGACGTAGGGTTTTACCTCCATCGAGAGGGCCCGAACCTGGGTAAAAACATAGTGTCCCTCGTCTCCTGTTACCATCCGCCTAGACGCACAGTTCGGGAACCCCTACCCGAGAGCCGCCAGTTTTGACACCGACAGCAGGCCTTCCTCCTCGGCCACCACCGCCAAGAAGGAATGACGACCATCAACAGGATGAGGGAGCTGGGGGCTTCCAGGAGCCACGTGCTATCGCTTGCATCTTGGGCAGTGCCCAGGCCCCAGCCTCTCAGCGCATCTTCAAGCATTTTGCTCGCAAAGTGAATGCAGCCCTCCCCAAGCTCGAGGCCACGCTCCCTCTTAGGTGGTCCACGTGCGCCATCACATTCAGCTCATCGGATCAGCTCAAGTGTGCGGCAACAGCCGGTGTCCTCCCAATGCTCTGTTCCCCAGTCATCAGCAATGTGCAAGTCACCAGGACCCTCATCGATGGTGGCGCATGACTCAACGTTCTGTCCGTCGAGATGTTCAACAATCTCCAAGTCCCGTATGACCAGCTTTAGCCGACCAAGCCTTTCTCAGGAGTCACTGATGGTTCCACCACTCCGATAGGGCAGGTCCACCTCCCTGTCACCTTTGGACAGCGCAAGAACTACCATACTGAGCTCATCGACTTTGACGTTGCCCACATTCGCCTGCCGTACAATGCCATCCTCGATTATCCAAACCTGGCCAAGTTCATGGCAGTAACTCACCATGGTTACAATGTCCTCAAGATGCCGGGAAGCGGCGGAGTCATCACAATCCCCTGTGAAGAGATGGATGCGGTGTGCTCTCTCGGGCATGCCTTCCAAGCCGCATCAATTGAGGACCCAGACAGCAAGAGTGGGAACCTTCCCGAGGCAGCTCCTAAAAAGAAGAAGACATCGCCTAGCTCAAGGCCTCAGGAGGCAGGCACCTCCTGTGGCATCGCACCAGGATCCGCACCCGTCCAAGGGGCGCCTCCCTCCATCGCATAGGAAGGCGCGCCCGACACCCTCCTCGGGCAAGGCTTGGGGGCTCTCTCCTAGAGGGCCACTGACTTTGCAAGATCACGAGGGAGGCGCTCGGGCACCACTTGGAGGCATGCTTTGCGGCATGTTTCCCTCGGGAAGGCATGAAGCAAGGAGGGCCCAGCCCTTAGGAGTTCATCACCAAGGTCACTCTGGAGTTGCAGGAGTCAAGAGTCATCCGCGGCAACCACCGCCTACCCGGTGTAGCTCCCCATCCAGGCGAGGATGGCGGGCTGCGCGTCTGCATCGACTACCCAGGGCTCAATCGAGTCGCGTCTCATGATCGCTTTTGGCCTTCGCGTGTGGGACACCGTGAGGGTCCACCTCACAGCTACGTTCGCATGCCTTTCGGCCTGCCGAACGCGGCTGCTGCTCACCAGCGCCTGATGAGGAGCATTCTGAAGGCTCAGGTGGCCAGGCACCGTGCGTTCCTGGAGGAGATGCAGATGGACCTTGCCGAACCCCCGGGACCTCCAGAGCCTCCCGAGGCTTAGGTCTCCGAAGGCTCGTGAGGATTGGCTTCTTCACCACGCGTCTCCAGCTACTCCAACACTCGCTCTGCAATGATATCAGGTGACATCTTTCGAGTTTCATTTCAGCTGGGAGCGCCCTTAGGGCTACATCATTCCCAGGTCGCGTGGGTCTGACCCCGTGGCATGTATCCGTTTTGCTTATGTCTTTAGCCTACCTTGTTTGGGGCGCCCCTCGGGCTGCATCATTCCCAAGCTACTCGGGCCTGACCCAGTGGCATGTGTCTTTCCTGCATCTATCTAAGTGGGTTAGCTTTCTCATACTCAACTTGCCTATGATTATCACCTCTCGCCCATCGCGGCCCCTTTTTCTCCCTCATGCAAATCGTTTGCACGTTATAAGGGGGGCGCCTGAGCATCTCGACTCAGGGGCTCTTACTGGCTCTCCAGCCCTCACCCCCTGGCCTTGTCCACGGCATCGCGACCTGGCATACCAGCGGCGGCTGAGCTAGCTCGAGGGCCGGGACATGACGACGTAGAGCGTTTGCCTCTAACCACCTTGCAGGAACACTCAGCAGCCCAAGGCTCAAGATCAGGCGCAACCCGCCTTGATGTAGGGCCTCGTGAGTCCCGTGCTGGCTCACGAGTGCCCAGATACACCTCGTCTAGCCCTACCGTACCAGCCAGGTGTCAGGGTGGGGCTGTACACACCCCGGGGGCTCCTCCCGGAGGGGGCCCCCCTACCACGTACCAGTGGAAGCACCATGCTCCGTGCTGGCTGCCAACACTGCCGAGGAGTGGCTATGCCCATACACATACGGAAGCGCTATGCTCCATGCTGGTGATAAACAACTGAGGGAAGCCCATGGCTGTATCAACCTCAGGAAGCCTAGAGCTCAGTGTCTTGTCTCGCCTCATGGCAACGTGTCCCCTCGGGAGTGCCGCGCGAGGGAGCTAGACACGGGGGCTCCGCCCGGGTCACGCCCGAGCGCAAGCCACCCAGCCAGGTCCCTCGGACCTGGTCGTCGCGTGCCCCTCCCCGAGCAGAGCCTAGGTATGAAGACCATTTGAGCGTCAAGGGGGACTCTTGAGCATCGCGACTCAGGAGCCTAACTGGTCACGTAGCCCCTCACTCCTTAGTTCCGAAAGGCTAACGGTGGTTGAGGTATGCGCGGGGCCGGGCCCTGCGGACGTAGAACGATAGATCCACTCCTACACCCCCTCCCTGTTTGCTCTTTGCGCATCAAGGGGGACTCCTGAGCATCGCGACACAGGAGCCTAACTTGCCATGTAGCCCCTCACTCCTTAGTCAAGGGGGACTCCCTGCCGACGTAGAACGAAAAGCAAATAGGAAGGAAACCGCAAAATCTCAAAAATTCAGAAGCAAAATCAGAAGCAAATATTACAGACCATAAATTGTTCTCACGATACCAAACACAAGTTTAAACACCTCCACGAGGCACGGTACATGTTGCAGGAATTGCAAAGAAGCCACGAGAAGATCACCCTTAGGCAGCGCCGCCGCTCGTGGTGAAGTTGCGCTTGTCAGCTCCACCCCCCGAGGCCACAGAGCCAGCAGCACCTCGCTTGGGCGCAGTGTTGAATGCGCGGAACTTCACCAGCAAGGCCTCCGCTCGGCCCTTCACGGCCTCAGCAACAGCGGTGGAGCACTCGGCATCCACAGGTCCCAGAAAGTCGGCAAGGTTGGCGTCGGGGTTGCGGAGCTAGACGTGGCTGAGGATCCGTGTCAGCGCTACGGAGGTCAGCACGCGAGCTTCAACCTCGGCCATAGGGACGATGCTGGTCATGACCTCCTCAAGTGCCTCGACCAGGAAGGGAAGCAACTTGGCGGGGCCTTCCGTGGCTCAGGCCAGCGACTTCTCTAGACTGTCAGGACCCCGACTCAATGCCACACCGATCAAGCATGTAACACCTCATATCACTTTGCGGCCTCACGCACGGTATTCCCACGGGTGTTGCCTTACTAGTCCCGGGACCGTTTGCGCCTTTTGGCACACGTATATGATAGTGTCGCTAGGATCCATATGACAAGGAGCCTGGGCTGACATGACTAGTCGTGAACCCAAAGTGGCACTAACTTACAGGGACAGGCATACATGACCCAGCGACGAACGTGTAGGTCATCAGCGAGTGAATCCGGGCTTTAGCAACTGGTCTAGCAGGACTCCGGTAAACTGGGCTGTAGCAGGCTAACAGGACTCCGGTAGACACTGCGTGACATTTCCCCGAAGGGACAGACACAGGAACGTAGAAGGACACATGCCGATCAGCCTAAGTGTTCCGGAGCAGTAGCAAGCTACCAAGGCTCAGTGGAAGCACTAGGAGACATTTCCCGGTAAGAAAGGCTACCAGGATAAACAACTAGATAGTCAGATCCCACACATACCAAGCATTTCAATAACATACACACAATATGCTCGATACGTGCAAATACAGCATGGCATCACAACATGACTCTACAACTCAAGTATTATTCAATAGACTCCGAGGAGCGAGATATTACAAACATGGGTCTCTCGACCCTGCATTCAGAGCACACAAGTCAAAGCACAAGCAGAAGTTTAACATGTCTGAGTAGACACATCTACAAATGAAAAAGGCTGAGAAGCCTGACTATCTACAAGATCCTGCCGAGGGCACAAGATCGTATCTGAGGTAACAAGCTAAACGTCGATGTCAACTTGAAACTACTAGTGAGACTGAAGTCTCTCTGCAAAAATATAAAATACGCAAACATGAGTACAAATGTACCCAGCAAGACTTACATCAGAACTAACTACATATGCATCATTATCAACAAAGGGGATGGTGGGGTTTAACTACAGCAAGCCAGCTTTGACTCAGTGGCTATCCTGTACTACGACTGCAAGTAACTCTTTTGAGGTGGCGCACACGAGTCCACATATTCACCATATCAATACACCACTATGGATCCGCTCTCGTCTCCGTACGAGAACGCCATCCATAGCACTCACGCTTATCTTGCGCATTTTAGAGTATCCACTTTCACTTGTCTATGTATTGTACAGGCAACCCAGAAGTCCTTTACCACGGACACGGCTATTCGAATAGATAATGTTAACCCTGCAGGGGTGTACTTCATCACACACGCTCTCGCCACCTACCACCATGTACACGTCGTGTATCTCGGCAACCTTCAAGCGGAAGCCTGGCGAGGGAGTCGACCACGACCTGACTAACCACACAAGTCTCTAGTCCAGGTTTATCGCCTATTAGGGTTCCATCCGCAAGGAGATCCGGCCGGGGTGTCGCTCATGGCCCCAAACGATGTGAGCAGGGTCCCAAGCCCACCATCCGGGTGCCACTTGGTACACCGTGCCACTGCACCTAGTTTGTCCCAAGCCCACCTGTACCGGGTGCCACTTGGTAGACTACTAGCACTACATACAAACACCATAAGCTAGTTGCAACTCCTGGGCAGAGATCAAGTTGATTAATAAGTCGAGAGGGGTCGAGTTACCGGAACCCAATGTGTGGTAGAAACTATTCATCGATCACAAACACAGAACTCAGTTCCTGAGGACGGTTTCAATGAGACAACCCACCATGTACTCCAACATGGCCTCTCATCGCTACCTTTACCAAATTGTGTTCACACAGTTAGCTCTCAACAGTAGGACATGTTCACCACATTCCAATTCATCCCCGATGAATCAGACCTGACACAACTCTAAGCAATAGCAGGCATGACAAACAAGCATGAATGAGTAGGCACATCAAGGCTCAAACAACTCCTACTCATGCTAGTGGGTTTCATCTATTTACTGTGAAAATGACAGGTCATGCCGAGGAAAGGGGTTCAACTACCGCGGCATGTAACAATTGAATCGTTGTTGTTCTAATGCAGTAAAAGAGAGCAGGACCGAGAGAGTGGGATTGTATCGGAATGAACAATGGGGTTTTGCTTGCCTGGCGCTTCTGAAGATGATATAGCTCTTCATCGGTGTCATCGAACTCGTCGCTGGAATATACGTGTATCGAGGGGGAATAAACACCGGCAAACAAGAGGGAACACAATCAATGCAATGCAGCAATATGATGCATGAATGTGACATGGCAATATGCTGTTGATTGAGCTAATGCAACTAACAACAAGTTAAATGGAGTTGTTTGAACACAAGATTCAAATTCAAACTCCATATGTGATTTCTTAAATGTCATTTAATTGAATTGTCCTAAACAGTGGTCATAAGTTGTTCTAACATCCATGAAAATGGTACAGATGGATAGATTGGATTTTTCTGATCATTTTTCACATATAACTTGTTTCATTTGGATATATGGTTGAATTTATATGATTTTTAGAAGTTTAGGCCTTTTTCTGGATTTTCTGAATTATTTAGAATTAAACTAATTCCAAAAAATGCATTACTGCATCAGCACTACTTCATCATGACGTAAGCGAGTCAACGGAGCACGGTCCAGGTCAAACTAACCTGTGGGGTCCACTAGTCAGTAACCCAGTGCTGGCTAGTGTCGCTGACAGGTGGGGTCAGGTCAACTGCCATGTCAGCAAGTCAGCACTGACGTGTGGGGCCGGTCAACGAGTGACGTCGCCAGGTCAAACGGACCTGTGGGGCCCATGGGGGTTAGTTTGGTCTAAACAGGAGCTAAGCAGGGTTAGTTAAGCAGTGGGGCCCATCCGTTAGTGAGCTATGGTGTTAGTTAGTGGCGTTAGTGGCGTCATTAGCCACTAATGACGGTGCCACGTCAGCTCGCCGGAGTGTCACCGGCGACGACCAAAAACGCGGCGGGGACACACTGGGGTGGCTCGGGTTTCACCTACAGGCCGTGGTTTGAGTCGCGGTTGGTCTCTATGGCTAGCTGGAGGTCACGCGCATCTAATGGAGCAAGCAGTGTGAGCAAGGGTGGCTGGAGATGACGCCAGCGAGCAGCGCGGGCGGCGACCGGAGCTCGGGGGTGCACGGGAACGCGGCTGCAGCGTGCAGACGCACGAACTAATACGCTCAAGAGCCTCTACGCAATGTGACAAGCACAACGAACGCACACACGGGGCCGTTTGGTCACCGGGGCCACGCCGGCGACGAGCGCAGGCGGCGGCGTAGTGAGGCGAGAGGGGCGCGGTGGCTACGGAGTGCAAGAGAGAGAACGGAGAGGGGGAGGATGATCACAAGCTCAAAGTGAACACGAGGAGCGAGTCGGCGAGCTCAGGGAGAGGCTGAAGCGAGCGGGGCGGCGAGTGGGATCTCCGGTGGCCGACGGCGTGGATGAGGATGATGGCGTTGCTTCAGGCGTCCCGCGAGCGCGTGCTTCGTCTTGGGGATCCATGGCGTCGAGGCGGAGCCTCTGGACAGCACAGAGAGGTGAGGGAGAGGCGATGGCCGCAGTGGTGTTCGTCGGTGGCGGCGACAGCGCTCGGTGGTTGCATGCGAGAGAGCCAGAGGAGGAGAGGAGCTCGGGGAGAGAGTGAGAGGGCCTGGGGGGTGCGTGGCCGTCTCCGTGGCGCTGGAAGGGCCTCCAGGGCGTGAGGCAGCCAGGGAGGACGCCATGGCATCGCCAGCGCTCCCCACCGAGCTGCTCCGAGGTGAGGGGAGGAAGACGACAGGAGGAGGTGGGCTGGGCCAGGTGACTGGGCTGGCCGACTGGGCCGGCCAGGTGGGCTGCGGTAAGTCAGGTGAGGTTTCCTTTTTGTTTTCTATTTCTGTCATTTTGTTTTGATTTTATTTTTATACCAAATCATTTTTATAAATTCTAGAAATCATAATGTGTCCTGGTAAAATATATTCAGGGCCACTCACAATTTCCAGAATTATTGGAGTTATATTTAATATATATTAAATATAAATCCAAAGCAAATAATTATTGGATTAATTCAAATGGCCAAAATAAATGTTTCTGAGCTCCTAAAAATATTGGTTTGAATTTTACCTCTTTCCAATATTTCTATAGAATAGCAGGAACATTTTCTTGAACTCATTTGAGAAGATTTTAAAGTTGGTTATTTTTTTGAACTGATTTCTGAGGGTTTCAACAAACCTCAATTCAACTTTCAGAATTTTTAGACATGATGCATGAGTGTAGTTGCAACTATTTCACTCAGGTATCCTAGGGCTGTGACAATGACCCTCTTCATAAAGCGTCTTCAGCGCCTTGCGAGACCTCACCTCATAGTCCGTGAAAGCCGAGCGGCCCTCGGTCAAGACCTTCGCCTTGGCATCCAGCTCAACGCTTAGCGTCTGCTCCAGCGTCCTCAGCTGGCTGCGATCAGCTGAGAGTTCGGCGTCGCTATCCCTGACAGCAGCCTCCCGAGCCTTCATCTCCTCCTCCTTTGCCTGACGGTCATGAACCTCCTTGGCGAGCTCATCACACAAAGCCTTGCAGCTCGTCCTACAGCGCCTTGCAGTGGCCCCGGACAGTTGAAGCATCCTTCAATGCCGCGTCGCGAGCGGCTATTTCCTGGGAGGTCGCTTGCTTCTCCTCCTCAGAAGTCGTCATAGCCTGGCTCAGCGCCGCTCGGACGGAGGTGTCAGAGCGAACCCAGCCGTAGTACTAAGGCATCAGGCAAAGGTTACCATTTCGGTGCAACGAGACCAAGACCAGCAGAGCGACAGGACGAAGGTCACCGTGGAGCCCAAGACGGCGTCATCTCCAGTGCCTTTGGCAGCCGAAGACCAACTTTAGTCAGGATAACTTGTACTAGATGTTCCCCTTCAAAATGGCCATTGTTGACGCCCTTCCCGCTCAATATTTGATAAGAGGACCAGGGCCTCTATATATAAAGATAGCCACCAGAGAGAGGGATCGTCTAACCCAGAGCCATCGAGAGCGGATCGAATCCTTCTCAGGCAAAGCACCACCACAAGAACACCTCTCGCGAGGCTGTTTTTCCCTTGTACTGTTCATCATCAGCGCCTGAGGCAATCCACCACACCATTCACTGGAGTAGGGTATTACACCACAATGGTGGCCCGAACCAATATAAATCTTGTGTACCTTGTGTTGTTCACCGTTTAGCTTAGATTCTCAGCGAGGCGTTGGGACGTGGATCGGTAGGGGGAAGATCTTCGCGCGCACCCTAGAGTTCGAACCTTAAGGGTTTTGCCGGAACCCGATATCTGACATTTGGCCCGCCGGGTAGGGGTGCGCCAAAATCTTTCTTCCCCTGTTCCGCGTTCGATCGTTCCTCGCATCCATGGCTGACGCTCGCCGAGCTCACGCCGCGCATCGGGATGCTCTTGCCGCCCACGTCGCCCTGACCACTCCCGTCGGTGGGCCTCCCCGTCGTTCCCCATCGCCTGCCACCCATGTCGCCACCGGCCTGGAGCGGAACGAGTAGCAGGCGTTGTCGCTGCATCCCTCGGTGCGGCGGGAAGGCCGCACTGCCACCCCGTCGCTGACTCCAGCTGGTTCGTTGTCGCACACCCGTTGCGCTCCCACGGACATGCATGCCGTGTTGCTCCTGGCACGTGAGCTCTTGCACTACCGTCCTGTCGGCGACCTCTACGAGGAGTGGCTCGCTTGCATCACCGAGCTCGTCAGGGCCGCAGGGAGCTCCCCCGCGCCATCCCTCTCACTGCCTTGCCCTCCGTCCTGCGCGGGTGATGCAGCTCAGGAGGTGCCTCCGCCACCTCCTCCCCAAGAAGGCGCCCAGGCTCCAAGGCGCGCGGCCCCTGGACGAGACCCACTACGTCCAGCGCCCGCGCGACAAGAAAGGAGCTGCCAAGGATCCCAAGTCCCCCAGAAGGTGCTCGCGTGCTTCCTGGACCGGCACGTCATGACCGCATCCCTGCGCCAGCATGTCAAGACCCCGCGTTGCCCCTGGCGGCAGCGCGCGGGAATCCCCAGGAGCAAGCCCCGCGTCAGCAAAGAGCTCTGGTGGCCACCGGAGGCTGCCGCACCATCACCACCGAGCTACATAGTGTCGCCTGGCCGGGCAAGTTCAAGCCGGATCTGCCTCCTCGCTATGACGACACTGCCGACCCCACGGAGTTCCTGCAGCTCTATGAGCTGGGCATAGAAGCGGCCAATAGAGACGAAAAGGTCATGGCGAATTGGTTTCCCATGGCGCTCAAAGACGGTGTCCGCACCAGGCTCCTGAACCTGCCTCCCGGCACGATCTCCTCCTGGGACGAGACGCGCACCCGCTTGATCGCCAACTTCCAGGTCACTCGCGGCCGTCCTTCGGTCGTGGGTGACCTGCACCGCATCAAGCAGCAACCCGGAGAGATCCTGCAGAAGTACATCCAGCGCTTCAACAATGCTTGCCTCAAGATTCCCAAGGTAACTGAGGAGGCCATCATCTCAGCGTTCTCTGATGGCGTCCGTGACGTCAAGATGAAGGAGGAACTGGCGATCCACGAAGATCTGTGCACGTCTCTAGAGTTGTTCAACCTGGCGACCAAGTGCGCAAGGGCGAAGGAGGGACGCCTCTACCTTCTCAAGCTCCCAGCTGTTGACCCAGAAGAGAAGAAAGCCAAGGCCAAGGACGTGAAGCGCAAAGGAGCAGTTGTGCTCGCAGCAGAGCCAGATACAAAGTGTGGCAGGGACCAGCCGGAGTCGCCCAAGGGCAGCCGATACTGTGTGTACCACAACCTCCACACCCACAACACAAATGAATGCCAAGAGCTCAGGGCCATGCGAGAAGGACGTGTCGGTCGACGCCCCAAGTGTAAAGATCGGGGATATGGCCGAGGCGGAGGAAGAGGTGGACGACGATGGGACGACCGTGGCCCTCGCCAAGGGTGGCGTGACCGGCCTCGTGAGGACCGCTGGCAGGACCAGCCTCGCGAGGGGGCTTGGAGGGATTAGCCTAGTGAGGATCGCCCGCAAGGCAACGGAGGCCTTCCTCCTCTGCCACCACCACCAAGAAGGAATGACGACCATCATCAGGACGAGGGGCCTGGGGGACTTCCAGGAGCTGCGTGCTATCGCTTTCGTCTTGGGTGGTGCCCAGGCCCCAGCCTCTCAGTGCATCTTCAACCAGTTTGCTCGCGAAGTGAATGCAGTCCTCCCCAAGCTCAAGGCCACACGCCCTCTCATGTGGTCCACGTGCGCCATTACATTCAGCTCAGTGGATCAGCTCAAGTGTGTGGCAACAGCCGGTGTCCTCCCAATGCTCTGTTCCCCAGTCATCAGCAATGTGCAAGTTACCAGGACCCTCATCAATGGTGGCACAGGACTCAACGTTCTGTCCGTCGAGACATTCAACAATCTTCAAGTGCCGTATGACCAACTTCGGCCGACCAAGCCTTTCTCAGGAGTCACTGATGGTTCCACCAATCCGGTAGGCAGGTCCGCCTCCCTGTCACCTTTGGACAGCGCAAGAACTACCGTACCAAGCTTATCGACTTCGACGTTGCCCACATTCGCCTGCCGTACAAAGCCATCCTTGAGTATCCATCCCTGGCCAAGTTCATGGCAGTAACTCACCATGGTTACAATGTCCTCAAGATGCCGGGAAGCGGCGGAGTCATCACAGTCCCCTGTGAAGAGAAGGATGCGGTGTGCTCTCTCGAGCGTGCCTTCCAAGCCGCATCAATTGAGGACCCAGGTAGCATGAGTGGGAACCTTCCCGAGGCAGCTCCCAAGAAGAAGAAGAAATCGCCCAGCTCAAGACCTCAGGAGGCAGGCACCTCCAGTGGCACCACACCAGTATCCGCGCCCGTCCAAGGGGCGCCTCCCTCCGTCGCTTAGGAAGGCGCGCCCGGCGCCCTCCTTGGGCAAGGCTCGGGGCTTTCTCCTGGAGGGCCACTGACTTTGCAAGATCACGAGGGAGGTGCTCGGGCACCACTTGCAGGCGTGCTTTGCGGCATGTTTCCCTCGGGAAGGCATGAAGCAAGGAGGCCCTAGCCCTCAGGAGTTCATCACGAAGGTCACTCTAGAGCTGCAGGAGTCGAGAGTCATGTGTGTCAACTGCCGCCTACCCAGCGTAGCTCCCCATCCAGGTGAGGATGGCGGGCTGCGCGTCTGCATTGACTACCCAGGGCTCAATCGAGTAGTGTCTGAGGAGAGCTTCTGGCCTTCGCACGTGGGACGCTGCGAGGGTCCACCTCGCAGCTACGTTCGCATGCCTTTCGGCCTGCCGAACGCGGCTGCTCCTCACCAGCGCCTGATGAGGAGCATTCTGGAAGCTCAGATGGCCAGGCACCGCGCGTTCCTGGAGGATATGGAGATGGACCTTGCCGAGCCGCCCGGACCTCCAGAGCCTCCCGAGGCTCAGTATCAGGCCCAATATGCGACCCTATCCAAAAGGAACTCGAAGGTCCCACCAAGGATAGACCCGCATATTGGAACGCTTTTGCAAGGTGGATATCATTACTTCAACATTACATAATAGATGGGGATACATACAAAAGGCATACAATGCCCCACGAATACAACATCATCTTACATAAGAGCACCATCCGACTACGGATGAAACACAAACAGAAACTCAAACGACATCCACCCTGCTAGCCCAGGCTGCCGACCTGGAACCTATCCCCTGGTCGAAGAAGAAGCAGAAGAAGAACTCCAAAACAAGCAAACATCACTCTCGCGTCATGATCATCGCATAACCTGTACCTGCAACTATTGTTGTTGTAATCTGTGAGCCACGAGGACTCAGCAATCCCATTACCATGGGTATCAAGACTAGCAAAGCTTAATGGGAAAGGAAGGGGTAAAGTGGTGAGGTTGCAGCAGCGACTATGCATATATGGTGGCTAACATACGCAAAGGAGAGCGAGAAGAGAAACAAAGGAACGGTCGTCAACTAGTAATGATCAAGAGGTGATCCTAAACTCCTACTTACGTCAAACATAACCCAGAAACCATGTTCACTTCCCGAACTCTGCCAAAAAGAGACCATCACGGCTACACACGTGGTTGATGCGTTTGAATTCCGATCTGGTGTCAAGTTATCTACAACCGGACATTAACAAATTCCCATCTGCCACATAACCGCGGGCACGGCTCTCGAAAGTTTATACCCTGCAGGGGTGTCCCAACTTAGCCCATGATAAGCTCTCGCGATCAACGAAGGATATTCCTTCTCCTAGGAAGACCCGATCAGTCTCGAAAGCCTGGTTTACAAGACATTTCGACAATGGTAAACAAGACCAGCAAGACCGCCCGATGCGCCGACATCCCGATAGGAGCTGCACATATCTCGTTCTCAGGGCAACACTAGATGAGCAATCCGTACAACTAAAACCAGTCCTCAAGTTTCCTTGAGGGGGCGCTGCAAAGGGCTCTAGTTCGGACCAACACTTAGACAAGCATTGGCCCGGGCGGGGGGGCTGAATAAAGATGACCCTTGGGCTAATTACTCCCAAGGGAAAAGTAGGTGGTGGTGAGGCAAATGGTAAGACCAAGGTTGGGCCTTGCTGGAGGAGTTTTATTCAAAGCGAACTGTCAAGGGGGTCCCATAATTCACCCAACCGCGTAAGGAATGCAAAATCCGGGAACATAATACCGGTATGATGGAAACTAGGGCGGCAAGAGTGGAACAAAACACCAGGCAAAAGGCCGAGCCTTTCACCCTTTACCAAATATATAGATGCATTAATAATATAAGAGATACTGTGATATCCCAACATAATCCTGTCCACCATGGAGCAATCTTCAACTTCACCTGCAACTAGCAACGCTATAAGAGGGGCTGAGCAAAGCGGTAACATGGCCAAACAACGGTTTGCTAGGAAGGGTGTCAAAGGTTAGAGGTTCATGGCAATTTGGGAGGCTTGAAGAACAAGTGATAGGTAACGCAGCATAGCGATAGAACGAAGCAACTAGCATAGCAATGATAGTAGTGAGATCCAAGGTGGTGGTCATCTTGCCTGAAATCCCGCAAGGAAGAAGAACGAGTCCAGGAAGAAGATGAAGCCACGAAGATGAACCACACGTAGACGAACGAATCCTCACGATCGCAACGAAACGGGAACTATCGAGAAGAAGCACGCAACATAGTAAACACACCACACATGGACAAGGCTTGATGTACAACAAGCATGATGCATGACAAAGCTACATGAAGATACTCATGGCAAGAGGTGATGCAAACAAGAACAACACATCAAGGCAAGTTTAAATGAGGCCGGAAACAACATATAACAATTCCGGTAAGTCCTCGTATGCATATTTAGAAATTGGTCCGGAACTGAATAAACCTTATGTTCAAGTTGTTAAACAGCAAGTTAAGATGCACCAAGAGGATCTACACGAAATTCTAGTCAAGTTACATATAGAGATCATTAGATTTGGAGCTACGGCCTAGAAGATATGGGAAAACAAGTTAAACATGGCATTGATGCAAAATGCATACAAACATCAAGCAAACACCTCGAAACAAGGATGCAACATGATAATATGAAACAACATGCAAAAACAAGCAAGTTTCATATAGAGCACACTCAAAATGGAGCAACGGTGCAACACATACACTATACAAGTCATAACAACAATTTGTCCATAACAGCAACCAGGCATCTAGCAAGCATCAAAACAATATGCTACAACACCTCAACATAATAACAAAAGACATGGGCATGAAGTACAGGTAAAGCATGACAAGACATGAACACTGAGCTATCTCCAAAAACCAATAGATCATGCTCAAAAAGACATGGAAAGATTGCAAATAATAACAGTTTCAGGCTTAGCAGAAATAACATCAGGTTGCAATGTTTAGAGCTATCAGACAACATGTTATAGGAACTTATCATGGCAAACAAAGGCATAGAATGAATCTACTAATTGCATAGAACAAAAGTCCCTTACTGACCATGAGCCAAAAGGGCACAGAAAATATGATGGCACCCATGTAAACATGGCAAATAATATGACAGATTCATACATGGCAGGAACAACAATAAGTAGGCATGTTGGTGAGCTTGAACCACTCACCACAGAGCAATACATGGCATGGCAAGGCAACCAACAGTAATAATACATGTTTATGAAGCTAAGCATGGCAAGAGCAAGTTCATAGGGTACATGGATCACTAGAAAAGCACATGGCCAAAACTGAACTTCATGTTAACAGGTTGACAGCAACATTATTTAGCAAACTTTCGAGCAAGATAACAACACGATACATCAGGCTATAAATGCAACCAGGGGCACGAATGGATAGAGAATGACATTTATAACAATTCATCCTTAGTGAACATCTCCAGATTATGCATAGAATAACTAGTAGAAGCATGTTTACATAGCAACAAAATATAATAGAATCAGCCTAGCAAAACAGTAACAACAAGTACCCTCCTTAACAAGCTTGCTGCACTCAGTACACAACTCACAAAAATACAAGGATGGCACCACTGGAAATATGGCATAGCATAGATCAAACCACATGTAGACATCAACCTCATAGGATGCACACATCAAACATGGCAAAAATGACAAATGAGCATGTTATAACAGTTTCAGCAGATTAACATCACATAGCACTCTTCCAACAGCATTTCGGGCATCAAGATGAGCTCAAATGAAAATGATGCAATGGAAAGAAATGATGTACTCGTCGAGAAGAACAATTTGACATATTACACGCACCAAACAGAGCAGTATGCAGCAAGTTATGATGCGATGAACATGGCATGATTATGCAAAATATTTCAGGGACGGTGAAATCGGGGTCAGCCTCGGATCTGGATCGGGGCACGGACTTCGAAGATCGTCGGAGAACTCGCCGGAGTTCGGGGAGGAGGACGGACGAGACCGGCACGGGGCGGATCCGGCCAGCTCCCGGCCGGATCTGGTCGAAGGAGAGGCGGGGCTCTGTTCCAGTGGGGCGGGCGCGGCCTCCGGCGAGGGCGCGGGGTCGCTGGAGGAGTGCCGGCGAGGGCGGTCGGCGGCGGAGCAGCGGCTGGGAGGCGGCGCACGGGCGCGGGGCGCGGGAGGCGGCGGACGGGCCCCGCGGGTCCGCGATGGGCCCGGCGGGCCTCGGTGGCCGCGGCGCGCGAGGGGGCCACGTGGCGGCAGCGGAGTGGAGGAGAGGGACGGCGGGGCGACGTGGCGCATGGTGATAGTTCGTGCGACGTGGCTGGGCGGCGGTGGACGTGTCCGGCCGCCGGGCGGACATGTCCGGCGGCGCGAGGAGGGAGAGGTCTAGGGTTCATCCGGGATTTGGACGGGGATGGACACATATATATAGGTAGAGGGAGCTAGGAGAATCCAAATGAGGAGCGGTTTTCGCCTACACGATCGTGATCGAACGACCGAGAGCATGGAGGGAAGTTTGCTGGGTTTTGGGCCACTTTGGAGGGGTGTTGGGCTGCAAGACAAAAGAGGCTTTTACGGTTACCCGGTTAACCGTTGGAGTACCAAACGACCTCCAAATGGCACGAAACTTGACAGACGGTCTACCGGTGCTATACCAAGCCCGCTTGGCAAACCTCGGGCCATTCCGAGAAAGTTTAACACCCGCACATCAGAAGAGGTAAAAGGGGGCGCCGAAGGACATAGGAGTGCCGGATTGCAAAACGGGAAACGGGGAAAATGCTCGGATGCATGAGATGAACGAGTATGCAAAATAAAATGCACATGATGACATGATAAAATGAAACACGCAAGCAAATGACATGGCAACCATGGCGAATAACTGGCGGACACCTGGCGCATCGAATCCGGGGCGTTACAACACTCCTCCACTAACAAGAGATCTCGTCCCGAGATCTTAGGACCAAGACGGAAGGGAAAAGGGAAGAGGTGAAGCAAGAACTCAAGAGAAAAGATGAACAAAGTCGAGAGCACTCGTTTAGAAAAGATGAACGGCGAATATGACAAGAATCGAATTCTCATGGAATTAGATAGACTATGAAACCACTCCGGTTAGAACGAGATAAGAAACGAATAAGACTGAAAGGATTTAGGCAGCACTCCGGCTGAAAATGGAAGGAATAGAACATGAACTTGAGAGGATGGAAATGATACTTGATGAAGACATGACACAAAAACCTCCGGAAAGAATTGAAAAAGCTAAATGAAAAGAATGGAGATGAAAATGACAACTTGTGCCACGAATGAAATTGAAAGCATCTTTAGAAGGAAGGTTTAAACTGAGTTGTTGAGAAAATCAACAACGAAAGAATAAGCTTGTTGTGGACTTAAGGATAGCATCTCAAAATTATGAGGTGATAACCGACCACAAGCGGAAAAGATTGAATAGCTTAGAAGAACGAAGAGATGCAAAACTCCACTTCAAAAGGATACGGAGAATTAATTGCACCTCGAGATGCAAGAACAAAAGATACTTGAACTCCTCCAACAAGAATCTTGATGAATTCTTGAAGAAAGAATTAAATCGTGATGAGCCACCATGAAGAACTCCGGTAACAAAAGGATGACGAGATACAATGAAGGATGAAAGAATAAGATTAAAGCTTGTGATTATTTAGATGGAGGTTCCGACGAGATGGCCAAGAAAATGAACTCCGGAAAAGAAAAGATGAAAACACTTGGAACTAGAATTTATTCATCACGAACAAACTCTGAAGGAGGGGATTAAACACTTGGAGGAAATAAGAATAAGATTTATTGTATGCTTATCCTTCATCAAATTTAATTGATGACAAGCAATGGATTTTGCATATTACTTATCCTTCTTGAAAAGGTTTAAGGTGGGGTATAGCACAGAACTTGAGAAAGTCTTCATGAACCACCGTTAGGATTGGAAAGAACGAATGAATTAAAAATGATAATGAAGGAAAAAAAATCTTGAACGAACCACCGTAAGAATTCAAAACGACTGATGAAAGAGAATGAATCACCGGAAAGAATTAGAAGAACAAATATGCTTGAGGGGATTTAGATGCAAAAGAACAAAGAGATCATGAGCTGATTAAAGAACACTTGAACGAAGCACCGGGATGATTGGATAACGTTAGTTGAAATGCGAGGACGAAGAATTCTTCTAGAATGATGGCCTCCGGTGAAAAGAAACAGAAATCCACTCCTGAAATACTCCGGATGGGTAACAAAGAATATCTGACAAACGGAATAATATGAGAGGATAACATGAAGCTAGAACCATGAATCTTCAGAAGAACGGACAAGATTTAGAGGAAAAACTCTTCTTTGGTCTACAAATGATGACGAGAAACACCACCAAAATTACTGAGATACTCCGAGAGAATGAAAAGCAAAGCGATTGAGCCAACAAGGAAAATGATTTGAAATCGATCTTGGAGAAGGCATGTGACTGATGAAATTCATTCTTACGTCAAACTTGGAAATGAATTGAGAATAACTCCGGGAGAATTAGAAGAGTCAGGTAAGATCCTGGGAAAAGACCTGTGGGTTAGGGCCCACTCAAAGAAAACACCACTGGAAGGGTTGTTGAAAAGATAGATGATGCCCTGGAACAATTGAAATATTTGAATGAGGTGACAACCTCGAAATAATTGGAACACAGATGAATCTCCTAAGTTGTCTTGAACACTCCGAAAGGATAAACTGGCGAGAGGCGAACGAGCAAAGGGAAATATTTGAGCCGAGGAAAAGAATATGATCAACACCGAAAAACTTGAATTGAAAACACCGGAAAAAGAAAGGGATGAAGAGTGACGAACAAGACGAGAATTCACCGGTTGAAATAATTGAGGGTAGACTAAAGGGTTCCACATGAATGAAATAGATAGTCGAGAGAGACTCAGACTCCGGGAAGAAGAGGGTGGGAGGGCGGGAAAACAAAGGCAACTAGAAGGGGAGAAACCGATGAATAACTTGAAGATAAAAACACCGGTTGAAATCATTGAGGAAAGAAAGCAAAGGCTTCGCACGAGTAGGATGGATACTCGATTACGGACTCTGGTTCCGAGAGGAAGAAGGGTGGGCGGGTGGGAAAAGAAAACAACCGAGGATTGAACTTGCAAGGATGAAGATGGTTGAGTCAACTCGACGAGAAAAGCACCGGATGAAAAGAGCTTAGGAACAACGATCAGAAAACCAACTGCGTGATCCTAAAGAAAATTTTAAGGGGAAGAGGAGTAATTCAAAACACCTACGTCAAGATTCCTCACCAGAGCGACGAAGGGGCAGAGGAGTAAAAAGAATTCCTACTCTCCGATATAACTAGACTCTGAAAATAGTTTTCTTCTAGACTCAACAACGGCCAAACTACACGATCAATCAAGGGGGCTCCTAAGGTCGGTCGAGGCTCTGATACCAACTTATCAGGCCCAATATGCGACACTATCCAAAAGGAACTCGAAGGTCCCACCAAGGATAGACCCGCATATTGGAACGCTTTTGCAAGGTGGATATCATTACGTCAACATTACATAATAGATGGGGATACATACAAAAGGCATACAATGCCCCACGAATACAACATCATCTTACATAAGAGCACCATCCGACTATGGATGAAAAACAAATAGAAACTCAAACGACATCCACCCTGCTAGCCCAGGCTGCCGACCTGGAACCTATCCCCTGATCGAAGAAGAAGCAGAAGAAGAACTCCAAAACAAGCAAACTTCGCTCTCGCGTCATGATCATCGCGTAACCTGTACCTGCAACTGTTGTTGTAGTAATCTGTGAGCCATGAGGACTCAGCAATCCCATTACCATGGGTATCAAGACTAGCAAAGCTTAATGGGAAAGGAAGGGGTAAAGTGGTGAGGTTGCAGCAGCGACTAAGCATATATGGTGGCTAACATACGCAAAGGAGAGCAAGAAGAGAAACAAAGGAACGGTCGTCAACTAGTAATGATCAAGAGGTGATCCTGAACTCCTACTTACGTCAAACATAACCCAGAAACCGTGTTCACTTCCTGGACTCCGCCGAAAAGAGACCATCACGGCTACACACGCGGTTGACGCGTTTTAATTCGGATCTGGTGTCAAGTTATCTACAACCGGACATTAACAAATTCCCATCTGCCACATAACCGCGGGCATGGCTCTCGAAAGTTTATACCCTGCAGGAGTGTCCCAACTTAGCCCATGATAAGCTCTCACGATTAACGAAGGATATTCCTTCTCCCAGGAAGACCCGATCAGTCTCGGAATCCCGGTTTACAAGACATTTCGACAATGGTAAAACAAGACCAGCAAGACCGCCCGATGCACCGACATCCCGATAGGAGCTGCACATATCTCGTTCTCAGGGCAACACCGGATGAGCAATCCGTACAACTAAAACCAGACCTCAAGTTTCCTTGAGGGGGCGCTGCAAAGGGCTCTAGTTCGGACCAACACTTAGACAAGCATTGGCCCGGGGGGGGCTGAATAAAGATGACCCTTGGGTTAATTACTCCCAAGGGAAAAGTAGGTGGTGGTGAGGCAAATGGTAAGACCAAGGTTGGGCCTTGCTGGAGGAGTTTTATTCAAAGCGAACTGTCAAGGGGGTCCCATAAATCACCCGACCACGTAAGGAACGCAAAATCCGGGAACGTAATACTGGTATGACGGAAACTAGGGCGGCAAGAGTGGAACAAAACACCAGGCATAAGGTCGAGCCTTCCACCATTTACCAAATATATAGATGCATTAATAATATAAGAGATATTGTGATATCCCAACATAATCCTGTCCACCATGGAGCAATCTTCAACTTCACCTGCAACTAGCAACGCTATAAGAGGGGCTGAGCAAGGCGGTAACATAGCCAAACAATGGTTTGCTAGGAAGGGTGTCAAAGGTTAGAGGTTCATGGCAATTTGGGAGGCTTGAAGAACAAGTGACAGGTAACGTAGCATAGCGACAAAACGAAGCAACTAGCATAGCAATGATAGTAGTGAGATCTAAGGTAGCAGTCATCTTGCCTGAAATCCCGCAAGGAAGAAGAACGAGTCCATGAAGAGGATGAAGCCACGAAGACGAACCACACGTAGACGAACGAATCCTCACAATCACAACGAAACGGGAACTATCGAGAAGAAGCACGCATAATAGTAAACACACCACACATGGACAAGGCATGATGCACAACAAGCATGATGCATGACAAAGCTACATGAAGATACTCATGGCAAGAGGTGATGCAAACAAGAACAACACATCAAGGCAAGTTTAAATGAGGCCGGAAACAACATATAACAATTCCGGTAAGTCCTCATATGCATATTTAGAAATTGGTTCAGAAATGAATAAACCTTATGTTCAAGTTGTTAAACAGCAAGTTAAGATGCACCAAGAGGATCTACATGAAATTCTAGTCAAGTTACATATAGACTTCATTAGATTTGGAGCTACGACCTAGAAGATATGGGCAAAACACGTTAAACATGGCATTGATGCAAAATGCATACAAACATCAAGCAAACACCTCGAAACAAGGATGCAAGATGATAATATGAAACAACATGCAAAAACAAGCAAGTTTCATATAGAGCACACTCAAAACGGAGCAACGGTGCAACACATACACTCTATACAAGTCATAACAACAATCTGTCCATAACAGCAACTAGGCATCTAGCAAGCATCAAAACAATATGTTACAGCACCTCAACATAATAATAAAAGGCATGGGCATGAATTACAGGTAAATCATGACAAGACATGAACACTGAGGTATCTTCAGAAACCAATAGATCATGCTCAAAAAGACATGGGAAGATTGCAAATAATAACAGTTTCAGGCTTAGCAGAAATAACATCAGGTTGCAATGTTTAGAGCTATCAGACAACATGTTACAGGAACTTATCATGCCAAACAAAGGCATGGAATGAATGTACTAATTGCATAGAACAAAAGTCCCTTACTGACCATGAGCCAAAAGGGCACAGAAAATATGATGGCACCCATGTAAACATGGCAAATAATATGACAGATTCATACATGGCAGGAACAACAATAAGTAGGCATGTTGGTGAGCTTGAACCACTCACCACAGAGCAATACATGGCATGGCAAGGCAACCAACAGTAAGAATACATGTTTATTAATCTATGCATGGCAAGAGCAAGTTCATAGGGTACATGGATCACTAGAAAAGCACATGGCCAAAACTGAACTTCATGTTAACAGGTTGACAGCAACATTATTTAGCAAAATTTGGAGCAAGATAACAACATGATACATCAGGCTATAAATGCAACTAGGGGCACGAATGGATAGAGCATGACATATATAACAATTCATCCTTAGTGAACATCTCCAGATTATGCATAGAATAACTAGTAGAAGCATGTTTACATAGCAACAAAATATAACAGAATCAGCCTAGCAAAATAGTAACAACAAGTACCCTCCTTAAGAAGCTTGATGCACTCAGTACACAACTCACAAAAATACATGGATGGCACCACTGGAAAGATGGCACAGCATAGATCAAAACACATGTAGACATCAACCTCATAGGATGCACACATCAAACATGGCAAAAATGACAAATGAGCATGTTATAACAGTTTCAGCAGATTACATCACATAGCACTCTTCCAACAGCATTTCGGGCATTAAGATGAGCTCAAATGAAAATGATGCAATGGAAGGAAATGAAGTACTCGTCGAGGCGAACAATTTGACATATTACACGCATGAAACGGAGCAGTATGCAGCAAGTTATGATGCGATGAACCTCGGATCTGGATCGGGGCACGGACTTCGAAGATCGTCGGAGAACTCGCCGGAGTTCGGGGAGGAGGACGAAGGAGACCGGCACGGGGCGTATCCGGCCAGCTCCCGGCCGGATCTGGTCGAAGGAGAGGCGGGGCTCCGTTCCAGCAGGGCGGACGGGCGGCGCGGACGCGATCTCGGCGGGGTCCCGGTGGCGCCGGCGAGGCGGCGGGGAGTCGCGCCGGCGGGCGAGGGCGGCGGGCGGCGCGGGGAGGCGCTGGGCGCGACGGCGGCGGGAAAGATCCGGGTCGGGCGCGGCCTCCGGCGAGGGCGTGGGGTCGCCGGAGGAGCGCCGGCGAGGGCGGTCGGCGGCGGAGCAGCGGCTGGGCGACGGCGCACGGGCGCGGGGCGCGGGAGGCGCGCGGGCCAGCGGGCGCGGCGGACGGGCCCCGCGGGTCCGCGATGGGCCCGGCGGGCCTCGGCGGCGGCGACGTGCGAGGGGGCCACGTGGCGGCGGCGGAGTGGAGGAGAGGGGCGGCGGGGCGACGAGGCACGTGGTGATAGGTCGGGCGACGTGGCTGGGCGGCGGTGGACGTGTCCGGCCGCTGGGCGGACATGTCCGGCGGCGCGAGGAGGGAGAGGTCTAGGGTTCATCCGGGATTTGGACGGGGATGGACACATATATATAGGTAGAGGGAGCTAGGAGAGTCCAAATGAGGAGCGGTTTTCGCCCACACGATCATGATCGAACGACCGAGAGCATGGAGGGGAGTTTGCTGGGTTTTGGGCCACTTTGGAGGGGTGTTGGGCTGCAAGACAAAAGAGGCTTTTACGGTTACCCGGTTAACCGTTGGAGTACCAAACGACCTCCAAATGGCACGAAACTTGACAGGCGGTCTACCGGTGCTATACCAAGGCCGCTTGGCAAACCTTGAGCCATTCCGAGAAAGTTTAACACCCGCACATGAGAAGAGGTAAAAGGGGGCGCCGGAGGACATAGGAGTGCCGGATCGCAAAACGGACAACGGGGAAAATGCTCGGATGCATGAGATGAACGCGTATGCAAAATGAAATGCACATGATGACATGATAAAATGCAACACGCAAGCAAATGACATGGCAACAACGGCGAATAACTGGCGGACACCTGGCGCATCGAATCCGGGGCATTACACTCAGGGCTCCGAAGGCTCGTGAGGATTGGATTCTTCACCACGCGTCGCCAACTACTCCAGCACTCGCTCTGCAACGATAACAGGTGATATCTTTCGAGTTTCATTTCAGCTGGGAGCGCCCTCATGGCTGCATCATTCCCAGGTCGCGTGGGACTGACCCTGCCGCATGTATCTGTTTTGCTTATGTCTTTAGCTTACCTTGTTGGGGGCGCCCCTCGGGCTGCATCATCCCCAAGCCGCTCGGGCCTGACCCAGAGGCATGTGTCTTTCCTGCATCTATCTAAGTAGGTTTGCTTTTTCATACTCAACTTGCCTATGATTATCACCTCTCGCCCATCGCGGACCCTTTTTCTCCCTCATGCAAATCGTTTGCACGTTAAAAGGGGGGGCGCCTGAGCATCTCGACTCAGGGGCTCTTATTGGCTCTCCATCCCTCACCCCCTGGCCTTGTCCACGGCATCGCGACATGGCATACCAGCGACGACTGAGCTAGCTTGAGGGCCGGGACCTGAGGACGTAGAGTGTTTGCATCTAACCACCTTGCAGGAACACTCAGCCGCCCAAAGCTCAAGATCAGGCCCAACCCGCCTTGAGGTAGTGCCTCGTGAGTCCCGCGTTGGCTCACGGGTGCCTAGATACACCTCGTCTAGCCCTACCGTGCCGGCCACGTGTCAGGGCGGTGCTGTACACGCCCCGGGGGCTCCTCCCGGAGGGGGCCCCCTCCCACGTACCAGTGGAAGCACCATGCTCCGCGCTGGCTGACGACATTGCCGAGGAGCGGCTATGCACGTACACATACGGAAGCGCTATGCTCCGCACTGGTGATGAACAACTGTGGGCAGCCCACGACTGTATCAACCTCAGAGAGCCCAGAGCTCAGTGTCTGGCCTCATCGCAACGCCTCTCCTCAGGAACGCCGCGCGAGGGGGCTGGACACGAGGGCTACGCTCAGGTCACGCCCGAGCGCACGCCACCCAGCCAGGTCCCTCGGACCTTGTCGTCGTGCACCCCTCCCTGAGTGGAGCCAAGGTATGAAGACTGTTTGAGCGTCAAGGGGGACTCCTGAGCATCGTGACTCAGGAGCCTAACTAGTCACGTAGCCCTTCACTCCTTTAGTTCCGAAAGGCTAACGGCGGTTGAGGTATGCGCGGGGTCAGGGCCTGCCGACATAGAACGATAGATCCACTCCTACACACCCTCCATGTTTGCTGTTTGTGCGTCAAGGGGGACTCCTTGGCATCGTGACTCAGGAGCCTAACTTGCCACATAGCCCCTTACTCCTTAGTCCCGTCCTGGTGATCCGGTCGGGGCTAACGGCGGCTGAGGTATGCGCGGGGCCGAGCCCTGCCGATGGAGAACACAAAGCAAATAGGAAGGAAACCACAAAATCTCGAAAATTCAGAAGCAAATATTACAGACCATAAATTGTTTTCATGATACCAAACACAAGTTTAAACGCCTCCACAAGGCACGGTACATGTTGCAGGAATTGGAAAGAAGCCGCGAGAAGATCACCCTTGGGCAGCGTCGCCGCTCGTGGTGGAGTTTCGCTTGTCAGCTCCACCCCCCAAGGCCACGGAGCCAGCAACACCTTGATACGTCTCCAACGTATCTATAATTTATGAAGTATTCATGCTATTATATTATCCATCTATGATGTTTTATATGCATTTATATGTCATTTTATATGATTTTTGGGACTAACCTATTAACCTAGAGCCCAGTGCCAGTTTCTGTTTTCTCCTTGTTTTTGTATTTACAGAAAAGGGATACCAAACGGAGTCCAATTGACGTGCCAATTTTTGAGGATTTTTTATGGACCAAAAGAAGACCACGGAGCATCGGATTTGGGCAGGAAGAGTCCCGGGCTGCCGACGAGAGTGGGGGCCGCGCTCTCCCTCCTAGGGCGTGGCCCCCTATCTCGTGGACAGCCCGGAGACCTCCCTGGCGTGAAATCAACGCCAAAAATTCCTATAAATAGAGAAACCTTCGGGAATTAACATAGATCGGAAATTCCGCCGCTGCAAGCCTCCGTAGCCACGAGAAATCAATCTAGGCCCTCTCTGGCACCCTGTCGGAGGTGGCCATCATCACCGGAGGCCATGGAGGAGGATCTCGGAGGGGCCATCATCTCCATGAAGGCCAAGGACCAGAGAGGGAAAGCCATGGAGAAGGAAGCAGAAGGGGGAGAACCTCTCCTCCTCTCTCTTGGTGGCACTTGAGTGCCATCGGGAGGGGAATCATCGCCGCGGTGATCGTCTTCATCAACATCACCATCATCATCACCATCCTCATCTCTTTTATGCGGTCCACTCTCCCGCACCCCGCTGTAATCCCTAGTTGAAGATGGTGCTTTATGGCACATATTATGATCCAATGATGTGTTGCCATCCTATGATGTTTTGAGTAGATATCTTTTGTCTTTGGGTGATTGATGATCTAGATTGGTATGAGTTGTATGTTTTATTTTGGTGCTGTCCTATGGTGCCTGTCGGTGTCAAAACCGGCGGATCTCGGGTAGGGGGTCCCGAACTGTGCGTCTAGGCGGATGGTAACAGGAGACAAGGGACACGATGTTTTTACCCAGGATCGGGCCCTCTCGATGGAGGTAAAACCCTACTCCTGCTTGATTGATATTGATGATATGGGTAGTACAAGAGTAGATCTACCACGAGATCAAGGAGGCTAAACCCTAGAAGCTACCCTATGGTATGATTGTTGTAATGTATGTTGTCCTACGGACTAAGGCCCTCCGGTTTATATAGATACCGGAGAGGGCTAGGGTTACACAGAGTCGGTTACAATAGTAGGAGATCTACGTATCCGTATCGCCAAGCTTGCCTTCCACGCCAAGTAAGGTACCATCCGGACACGAGCCGGAGTCTTCAATCTTGTATCTTCGTAGTCTTGGAGTCCAGCGGATATTGATACTCCGGCTATCCGGACACCCCCTAGTCCAGGACTCCCTTAGTAGCCCCTGAACCAGTCTTCAATGACGATAAGTCCGGCGTGCATAATGTTCGGCGTCGCAAGGCGGGTTCCTCCCTTGAATAATCCAGAGAAGATCATGAACACCAGGATAGTGTCCGGCTCTGCAAAATAAATTCCACATTCCACCGTAGAGAGAATAAAATGTACACTTAGTTCAATCTGCTGACGTATTATGCGGCATAACATCACACCGTCACCAGGCCTTTATTCGAATTATTATACCACCTCAGCATGTTTAGCGAAGCGGTTTCCTTGGCATGTCTTGTCGAAGCAGAGATCGCGTTCCCCTTATTCCGGGATTCTCATCAATACGTGCGTGGGTAACCCAACCGCGCCATCAACGGTGGCGCTTGGGAGATAAGCGAGTTTTACTAGGCCGGTGGGGGACGCATAGTTTTGTCCGCCTATATATAAGGGATAAGGATTCAACTTCTCACCTACGCCTTCTTCCTCCTTTGCTTATCCATCCCCGCGAATTCAAGCTCCAACGCCCGAACTGGCGCATCTCACCTCGACCTCCTCCGAATATGTCTGGAGCGGGAGGTAAATGGTTAGCCTCCACCGTCAAGGAGGAGGACATCACCAAGCTGCGCAGTGTCGGATTCCTTTCCGGCGATATCGCGCATCGGCTGCCCAACGAGGGGCAGCTCATCCCTACCCCCGGGCCTCATGAGAGGGTCGTCTTCCTTCCCCACTTCCTCCGCGGATTGGGCTTTCCGCTCCATCCATTTGTCCGGGGGCTCATGTTTTACTACTGCCTGGATTTCCATCATCTGGCGCCGAACTTTATCCTCAACATCTTGGCGTTTATCATCGTGTGCGAGGCTTTTCTTTGCATCCGGCCCCACTTCGGCCTGTGGCTCAAGACCTTTAACATCAAGCCGAAGGTTGTAAAGGGTACGCAAGCGGAATGCGGAGGCGCCATGTTGGGCAAATTGCCCAACGTCCCTTGGCTAGAAGGGACCTTCGTGGACTCCGTCAAGGGGTGGCAATCGGGGTGGTTCTACATCACCGAGCCGCGCAAATCCACATGGGCGGCGGCCCCCGAGTTTAGATCTGGCATCCCCACGCAGCTCACCTCCTGGAAATAGAAGGGCTTGCAGTGGGGGAATCCGGTGGAGGTGACGGGACTCCGATCTTGTATCAAGAAGATGGTGAGCAATAAGCTCAGGCTCGTTGACGTGGTCCAAGTCATGCTCATCCGGCGGATCCTCCCATGCCAAGAACGGGCATTTAATTTGTGGGAGTTCAATCCGGAACAGCACCAGGCGCTAAACGGGCTCTTCGATACAACATACGAAGGCGCCTAGAGGGTGTTGTTCAAGGGCGCCGAAGCCCCCGTGTCCGCGATCGAAGACTGCGGATTCAGCTCGCAGCATCCAACTGACGAGGTAAGTGATTCAACCCCATTACGGGACACTTGTGATAATTAGATTGACTCTAATGAGGCTTCATTCTGCCTCTTCCTTTGATAGGAATGGATGGAGAAGGCCAAGCTGCTTATCAGCCCGGCTCCCATGCCAGAAGACCCAGCGAACGCCCGCTTAACAGGGGCTGGTTCCGGCACCGCACGTGGTGCCGGAGAACAAGGCCAAGAACGTGGCCGCGGGGACCCGAAAGAGTTCCCGCAATCAGGCGTCTGACGACGACGAGGACTCCTCTCCCGAAGACGAGGAGGAGGAGTACTCTCTCCCGGAGGAGGGAGAGAAGAAAAGGAAGGCTTCCCCCATCGGGGGGGGGGGCCGAAGGGTCCAAGAGGGGGAGAGCTATCCCCCCGGACAGTTCCGCCAACATCAGCGTTGGTGAGGATGAGCGGCCTCCAAGGGCCAGGCGTCCGGCAAGATCGTAAGTATCCGGATCCTTGATGTATAATTTCTTTTATGTCACGTAGTATCCTTCTAACGCCGCATTCTGCCCGCAGTCCGGCCAATGATGATCTCCCCAACTCATCGAGCGGGTCATTGGCCTCGTCGGATGTGAATTCCATCCCGACTGCCTCCACCCCACGCGCCAACGAGGACGTCGAGGTGGGATCCCAGAGAGGGACCCATCAGGAGGAGGCTCCGGAGGCGCCGTCAGGCAGCCCCCCGGACATCGTGCCGGACTCTACATCGGAACCCGCAGTGGTTCCAGAGTCCGGCAAGCGGCCCCCTCGAAAGAAGGGCAGGACCGTGACGCCGGCAGCCTCCGTCCAACCGAAGGCGCCGGATAACCTACTGGAGGCGCTTAAAGGCGCTTCCATCGAGGAAGAACACCGCACTATCATGAGTGCGGTGATTAAGAAGGTTCAGCTCGCGGAAAGCGGGCTGACCGAAGCCTGCAGTAGCCTTTTAACAGGCTTTGAGGTAAGAAAGTTAAAATAATGTAATATAATACCGCATAGACAGTAGCCCCTGATGCTTAGTTCGGTGTTCGGAAAGAAAAGGCGGACTAAGGATCTATAACAAGATATACGCAGGGTTGCCTAAAATATGTCAATATGGGTTTGTAGGCTGCACTGCTGACCTCTGCCGCACTAACGGCGGAGGTTGAGGTGCTGAAAAAGGATCTCGAGCGGTCCGAGCAAGAGCTCGGCCATGCAAAGAAGCAGCTCGAGGAAAAAGAAGGTGAGTAACACCTCTTTGAATAAGTACCTTACAGAAAAGGATTTTGGTTGCAAATAAAATTAACAATGATAATATGTGTATTGCAGGGGCCACTAACGAGGTGGCAGCCCTGAAGGATGATGTGTCCGTGGCCGAACGCAATGCGGCCGCGGAACGTGCTGAGCGAGAAAAGCAAGAGGCACGTGTGGCGGAAGTTCAGCAAGAGCTCCAGGTTCTCATGGAAAAACATGAGAGTTTGGAGCGTGACTCCAAGACTCGAGAGTCCGAGCTTGCCTCGGCTCTCGAAAGTGCCAAGTCCACCAAGGCCGAGGCCCATAAGGCCCTTCAGGAGGTTGAGGACATAAAGAAGATAGCGGCGGGTAAGGCGTTTTTCATGCAAAGCAGACATGTTAATGTGAACTACCTGATACTTACCCGAATTCGGAGCTCTCCAGGGGCGTTTGCAGATTTGCCGCGTAGTGCGTCTGATGCCACCACATTCTATCGTGGCGAGGACGGGAGCTCGACGGAGAAGGTCTTCTGGTCTCAGTATACTGAGGCCGGCCATCCGGTGGCCCCAAGCGACCAGCTGAAGCAGCTGGTCGAACTCCACAAGGTAGCTGAGGAGGCCATGAAGGGCCTCATAGGCCGGCTGTGGCCTGGACAGGCCATGCCTGGTAGCTACTTTGGCCTCATGCGGCGACTGATGGATGCATGCCCTAGACTGGATGTAGTCAAGCGCTCCGCTTGTATCGAAGGTGCTCGTCGGGCCCTTGCCCGCATAAAGGTGCAATGGGGCAAATTGGATGCGGAGAAGCTTCTCACGGATCCACCGCCGCCGGGCAAGGAGTATCGCACGCCGGAGAAGTATTATAATATTGTCCTGAAGGGAGCCTGCAATATTGCAGATGAGTGCTCCCGAAATGTAATCTTTTAGTGAACTCGCTGTTTATTTGTCCTGTGCGCTGAAAACTTCGTTCATATGCGCCATGAGCAACGCTTGTTTAATTTAAAATATTACCTTCTGTGCGGCCGTTTATAAAATCTGAGAGATGGCAAGTCGTTGGCTTCAGCCCCCAAGCCACAAGTGCTGGGGTGTTCGGTGATAAACTTGAGCACTCTTGTTCCCATATTTGGGTCCATCTAGGGAGGCGCTCAACACGACGAACAAGGCGACCGGACTTATAATGCTTGAACACTCTCACTTAGCCATATAATTCTATAATTTTAAATTTCAGCGAAGCCCCTGGTATTCGGAAGACCGAATCCAGGGCGCTATCCACGCCTTCATCGGACATAATCCGGAACTTCGCTCGAAGCGGCGTGAGTCTTTAAGGACCCGAAAAAACCTCTCAAACAGCGACCAGTCTCTCGCCTTATCATGCCGGTCAGTTTTAGCTTTCTCCACTGAGGCGTTAACCCGGCTCAACTGGGGCGCAATCGCAGTGGTTCTCCCAGTGCTACCTTAGCCGACAGAATGGAAACGTAAGGTGCCAAACATGGGAGCCGGGCAAACCCAACTATTGACCCAAGACATGATTCGGAGCCGATTCATATAATGCTATAAGTTCGGGGTGCCGCACTTGTGAAAGTGTTCGGACTTTATCACACCATAAAGTGGGGAACATAAGCCCCTGGTGTATTATGCCGTACCAAAATATACGGGTGCCAGATGTCATATAATGAGCATATATATATATAATGTAATGCAATTGCGATCATAAAGGTGCTGCATTATTAATGAAAGAAAAGTCTGCTAGTAGAGCGGACTGATACAAATAGTGTAGTAAGCAAGGGATTTGGACTAAATAAACATGTCCCCCTCCAGGGATGAGTTGCGGATTTGGTGTATATAATTGAATTTAATGCTCTTAATTGAGACCACCTGAGTGTTCGACGCTGCCTTCTTAAGTCCCTGACTTTTGCATCATGAGTTCGGCAAGTTCACCGCCGGACAGGGCTTCTGGTTAACAGAGTCCTGTGTACAAAAAAGAAGAAGAATAATAATAAAAAAAGAGAGGCACATTTGCGAGCCCCTGGTGTGGTTGAACCGCACTCTGGGTCCATTGTGATCGTGCCCCCTCCCCTGTGCCCATGGTATCTCCAGAGCGTAATGATGTACGCGGAGTGTTATTCTTGCGATCATACGCGGGCGAGGGTTGGGGCCGCATTGCTACACGTGCTCTGATTGCGCCAGGTGGTCTTGGTTGATATTGCTCCGGGCGCGCTTTGCTGTATCCGGCCGTTTAACGGCCGGACTCGAGAATTGCCTTAGAAGGCTGCTCTATAGTTCTGCCGCGAGAGCCGCTGTATGTTCCTCCGTTCGGAGGGAGCGTTCCGTATTCCCATTGACCGTGATGACTCCACGAGGGCCTGGCATCTTGAGCTTTAGGTATGCATAATGCGGCACCGCGTTGAATTTGGCAAACGCGGTTCGTCCGAGCAGAGCGTGATAGCCGCTGCGAAACGGGACTATATCGAAGATTAACTCTTCACTTCGGAAATTATCCGGGGATCCGAAGACCACTTCCAGTGTGACTGAGCCTGTACAATTGGCTTCCACTCCTGGTATGACACCTTTAAAGGTTGTCTTTGTAGGTTTAATCCTTGATGGGTCTATGCCCATTTTGCGCACTATATCCTGATAAAGCAGGTTCAGGCTACTGCCGCCGTCCATCAGGACTCTCGTGAGGTGAAACCCATCGACGATTGGGTCTAAGACCAATGCGGCGAATCCGCCATGGCGTATGCTGGTCGGATGGTCTGTTCGATCGAAAGTGATCGGACAAGAGGACCATGGGTTGAACTTTGGGGCGACTGGCTCCATCGCATAGACGTCCCTTAGTGCGCGTTTCCTCTCCCGCTTGGGTATATGGGTCGCGTATATCATATTCACCGTCCGTACTTGTGGGGGAAAACCCTTCTGTCCTCTTTTGTTCGGTGGCCGGGTCTCTTCCTCATCGTCGCTATTTAGCCCCTTGTCATTGTTTTCGGCAATTAACTTGCCGGCCTGCTTGAACACCCAGCAATCTCTATTGGTGTGGTTAGCTGGCTTTTCAGGGGTGCCATGTATCTGGCATGAGCGGTCGAGTATTCGGTCCAAGTTGGACGGACCCGGAATGGTTCTTTTAAATGGCTTCTTCCGTGACCGGGTTTAGAGCCTCAGAATCCGACATTGATCGCCGTATCCTCCTTATCGTCGTCGTTAATTCGGTGCTTGTTTTTGTTTCGACGTGACCTACCGTTGTTGTCCTTAGTATCCGGACTGCTAGAATTTTTACGGAGATTGTTGCTGCAGGCTAGCTAGTTGTCCTCTCCCACACAAAAGCGGGTCATTAACGATGTGAGGGCTGCCATTGATTTCGGCTTTTCCTGCCCCAGGTGCCGGGCTAGCCATTCGTCCCGGATGTTATGTTTGAAGGCTGCAAGGGCCTCTGTGTCCGGACAATCGATGATTTGATTTTTCTTTGTCAAGAACCGTGTCCAGAATTGTCTGGCCGATTCGTCTGGCTGCTGAATGATGTGGCTTAGGTCATCGGCGTCTGGTGGTCGCACATATGTTCCTTGGAAGTTATCAAGGAATGCGGCCTCCAGGTCCTTCCAACACCCAATTGACTCTGCGGGCAAGCTGTTAAGCCAATGCCGAGCTGGTCCTCTAAGCGTGAGTGGGAGGTACTTTATGGCGTGGAGATCGTCGCCGCGGGCCATATGGATGTGGAGAAGATAGTCTTCGATCCACACCGCGGGGTCTGTTGTGCCATCGTAAGATTCAATGTTTACAGGTTTAAACCCTTCGGGGATCTGATGATCCATTACTTCGTCAGTGAAGCATAACGGGTGTGTGGCACCCCTGTATTGAGCAATATCGCGACTCAGCTCGAGGGAGCGCTGTCTGCTGTGTTCGGCCCGGCCGGGGTTATTGTGTCCGGCACGATGGTATTCGTCATGGGTCGTAGGGCGCCCCCGTGATCCATAGATGGATCTAGATTGTCTTGCTTTGTCCTCCAATATGTCTCGCAAGTCCGGCGCGTTCCCTCTTGGCTTCGTACTTTTGAAGCGATGTCGGGGTATAGTCTTGGCTGGGGGCCTGGATGCCTCTCTGTCACGACCACGGGGTGGTCGGTCAGCCATATCGTGCGCTGGTGATGGATGTACGTATGCTTCCTCCTCTAATCGGGGGAGCAGCTTGCGTTTTGGGTAACTTTTGGAGGGACGTTCGAGTTTATACTCTTCGGCCGCGAGGACTTCGGTCCATCGATCGGCCAGCAGGTCCTGATCAGCTTGAAGCTGCTGCTGCTTTTTCTTTAGGCTATTTGCTGTGGCGATAAGCCTGCGCTTGAAGCGCTCTTGTTCGACGGGATCCTCGGGTACGACGAATTCGTCATCGTTGAGGCTTGCTTCGTCTTCGGAGGGAGGCATATAATTATGATCCTCAACCTCTTCGTCTGCCGCCCTCTCATGAGGGCTTGCTTCTGCATCCTCCTGCGCTGAGTCTTGCAGGAGGGGATTGTCTTCGGCACTCTCTAGAGTATTATTGTCTCCTGTGCCGGAATCTCCGTTTTTGCTGTGGCGAGATTTAGAGCGGCGCCGCTGACGCCGGCGCTTGGGCTGTTTCTTTAAGGGATCTGCCTCCGCTATTCGTTCGCCATCCCCATCTTTTGGGGTATCCACCATGTATACGTCATATGACGAGGTGGCCATCCAGTGCCCCGTGGGCGCTGGTTCGTCTCCGGCATCGTCGTCCATAGCGTCGATGTCTTCGGAGTCGTAGTCTAGCATGTCGGTTAGATCGTCGACAGTGGCTACAAAGTGGGTGGTGGGTGGGCTCTGAATTTCTTCGTCGTCCACATCCCAACCATCTTGGCCATAATCCGGCCAGGACTCTCCTAATAACGAGAGATGCTTTAGTGAATTTAAGATATCGCCGAAAGGCGAGCATTGGAAGATGTCCGCGGTGGTGAATTCCATAACCGGCGCCCAATCCGGATCGATTGGTAGGGGCGCGGGAGGTTCGGAGTCCGACGAGGAGTCCGGCGCCTCGGAATCACGAGTTTTGCAGGGGACAAGATTAGTGTTCGGCTCCATCGCCGTGGATGTTGAAGCCCCCAGGGCGGCGTCTATCCACCGACTCTCGATCTGGGCGATCGGCTCCGGGCTAATAGCCGAAGCGGATCCGTGTGCGGCCACCAAGGCACTATTCGGCGGCAGAGCTAGATCATGCCTATCGTCACAGTGCGGCACGCTCGGCTGTGGCTCGAGTCCGTCGCGGATCAAGTCTCCGCGGACATCGGTCGTGAAGTTTAAGCTTCCAAATCTGACCTGACGGCCAGGGGCGTAGCTTTCGATCTGCTCCAGATGGCCAAGTGAATTGGCCCGCAGGGCGAAGCCGCCGAATACGAAGATCTGTCCGGGGAGAAAAGTCTCACCCTGGACAGCGTTGCAGGTTGAAGATGCCATCAAGCCTATCAGTGACGACACAGAGGAACTCTCAATGAAAGCACCAATGTCGGTGTCAAAACCGGCGGATCTCGGGTAGGGGGTCCCGAACTGTGCGTCTAGGCGGATGGTAACAGGAGACAAGGGACACGATGTTTTTACCCAGGTTCGGGCCCTCTCGATGGAGGGAAAACCCTACTCCTGCTTGATTGATATTGATGATATGGGTAGTACAAGAGTAGATCTTCCACGAGATCAAGGAGGCTAAACCCTAGAAGCTAGCCTATGGTATGATTGTTGTAATGTATGTTGTCCTACGGACTAAGGCCCTCCGGTTTATATAGATACCAGGGAGGGCTAGGGTTACACAGAGTCGGTTACAATAGTAGGAGATCTACGTATCCGTATCGCCAAGCTTGCCTTCCACGCCAAGTAAGGTACCATCCGGACACGAGCCGGAGTCTTCAATCTTGTATCTTCGTAGTCTTGGAGTCCGGCGGATATTGATAGTCCGGCTATCCGGACACCCCCTAGTCCAGGACTCCCTCAGTGCCCTCCGTGTCGCGCAAGCATGAGGTATTCCCACTGTAGGGTGTTGCAATACGTTCATGATTCACTTATAGTGGGTTGGTGAGTGACTGAAACACAAACCCGAGTAAGAGGGGTTGTTGCGTATGGGAATAAAGAGGACTTGATGCTTTAATGCTATGGTTGGGTTTGACCTTAATGATCTTTAGTATTTGCGGACACTTTCTGGAGTTCCAATCATAAGTGCATATGATCCAAGTAGAGAAAGTATGTTAGCTTTTGCCTCTCCCTCATATGAAATTGCAATAGTGATTACTGGTCTTGTTAACAATTGCCTAGGACAACTCCGCACATCGATCCACCATTATTCCACACTCGCTATTTATATTATTTAGTAATATATTCTAACCTTATGATAACAGAACCTACTTTTATATTTTAGCTCTCCGATTTCATGCAAAGTTATCCTATTTATACCCACAACACAGTTTTATTTCTTGTTTCTAGTTGGAAGCAAATGTTCGGTGCACGTAGAGTCGTATTAGTGGCAGATAGGGCTTGAGAGAATATTGATCTTACCTTTGGCTCCTTGTGGGTTTGGCACTCCATATTTATCACTTCCACATTTGGGAATTGCTACGATGATTCCCTGCACTTGGGGATTATCACACCTCGCTTGGGCGCAGTGTTGAAGGCGCAGAACTTCGCCAGCAAGGCCTCCACTCGGCCCTTCACTGCCTCAGCAGCAGTGGTGGAGAGCTCGGCATCCACAGGTTCCAGCAAGTCGTCAAGGTTGGCATCGGGGTTGCGGAGGTAGACGTGGCTGAGGATCCGCATCAGCGCTGCGGAGGAAAGGACGCGAGCTTCAACCTCGGCCATGGGGCCGATGCCGATCACGAGCTCCTCAAGCGCCTCGACCAGGAAGGGAAGCAGCTTGGCGGGGCTTTCTGTGGCTCCGGCCAGCGGCTTCTCCAGGCCTTCTTCATAAAGCATCTTCAACGCCTTGCGAGACCTCACCTCATAGTCCGTCAAGACCACGTGGTCCTCGGTCAAGATCTTCGCCTTGGCGTCCAGCTCAACCCTCTCCGCCTTCATCGTTAGCTCCAGCGTCTTCAGCTGGCCGCGATCAGCTGAGAGTTCGGCGTCACGGTCCCTGCCGGCAGCCTCCCGAGCCTTCATCTCCTCCTCCTTCGCCTGACGGTCGCGAACCTCCTTTGCGAGCTCATCACACAAGCCTTGCAGCTCGTCCTCCAGCGCCTTGAAGTGGCCCCGGATAGTTGAAGCATCCTTCCATGTCGTGTCGCAAGCGGCTATGGCCTGGGAGGTGGCTTGCTTCTCCTCCTCAGAAGCCGTCACAGCCTGGCTCAGCGCCGCTCGGACAGAGGCGTCAGAGCGAACCTAGCCGGAGACCAGCTCTAGGCGCTCGGCCACCAGGCGGGGGTCGGCGCCCTGGAGATATTCTCGCAGCCGACTCAGCTTGTTAGCAATGCGGTCCGAGGCGGCGGAGGAGGCAGAGGAGACGGGAGCTGGCAGAGTAGGAGGAGAAGACGGCAGCGTGATCACGGCTTGAGAGGCCGGGGCCTCCTGAGCCTTGGCAACCTCGGCGACAGCATCAAGCGTAGGCGCCTACAGAGTCAGCAGGGCCACGGGGGCTAGCTCCCCGCCAGAGCGTCCCACCTGGCATCGCGAGGATGATCGGGCAGGGAAGGTGTGAGCCCCGCTGCCTCCTTTTCCAGCAGATAAAGGTGCGCCACAACAGACGAGCTTGCCTCAAATGGGGCCACCGTGTCCACCTTAAGCCTCTTCGCCGCAAGCGGCGGCCTAACCAAAAATGGAGGATGTCAGGCTTCGACGGCAAAAACAAGAGCAGAGCAGAGTTCGAGTACTTACTGGTCGGCTGCCACGGGTTCCAACGGCCTCCGGCCGAGCTTGAAGCCCAAGAGCCTCCTGCGGGGCTTAGCCCCCAGAGGCCTGATAGCAGAAGAAGGCGCACCAGAAGGGATGGAGCCGGCTCCGGGCAGCACCGGGGCCGGACAAGGCCCACGAGAGATCAGCCCCGACCTATCCTTTCTTCAGGATCACGGGTGGCTCCTCTCCCCCTCGCCTGGTGCCGGCCTCGTCATCGTCCGGCATGGGCGGAGGGCATTGGACCTGCGCCAGGGGGAAGTCTCCCCCGTCCCCTCGATGGTCGCCTCCGAGTCACGCTCCTCCTCCTCATCATCATCTTCCTCCTCTCCCCCGCCGGAATCATCGGAGGACAAGTCCACCGTCACCGTCGCCGCCTGGCCCTCAGGAGCCTCTGCCGGCACCAGACCATCCCCATCAAAGGTGGGCATGGCGTCCACCACCCACTCCCAGTCGTCGTGGAGGAACAAGGAAACCGGAGCGCCCTCCGGGCTTGCCACGTCCTCTCCGACCAGGAAGCATAGAGCTGCGGTCAGATCCTCGTCAGCCAGGGCCTCCGAGCTCAGACGGAGGACGGTGTCCGCATCCTGGAGCCGCCACAGTGGGTGCAAGTGCGCCTGAAGTGGAGCCACCCGGTGCTCCAAGAACTCCCTCAGGATCGTGGCCCCGGTTAGCTTCGCCGTCTTCAAGTTGCCCGGCCTCAGGTCAGCGTTCATCTTCTCCAGTACCAGCTTCACCCACCGGTCTTCAAGCTTCGCACGAGACCATGACTCGACGGTCTTGGGCTGCCCCATGGGCAGTGCCAGCCGAGAGTTGACGCATCTGGCATCCATCATATCCCACTAGCTCCGAAAGCCGTCGGCCCTCTTCCCGCCCTTTGAGATTGTGTTGGCTTTGGAGTACGCAACGAAGCTTGCGCACACCGAGATATTGGTGCCAGTGACTCCGAGGGAGCAGAAGTGGCACGGCAAGGCCATGGAGGGCATCACCATGACGTGTGCCTCGCAGTAGTAGGCGAAGATCGACAGGAGGAGAACAGAGTTGGGGTGGAGATGCAGAGTGTGCAGCTTATACTGGCGGAGGACAGCAAAGAAGAACTCAGAGAAAGGAGGCACCAGACCAGCAATGACGACGCTCATGAAGAAGGGATAGAAGGTGCTCCCCTTGTCCTCCGGCTGGGCGGAGCCGGGCCGAAGCGCAGTCTCCCCCATCTCGCTCTCTTGCACCGCCGTCATCAGGCGCGTGAGGATGAGATTCTTCTCCGACATGATTGGGGGATCCAGAGCCGGCGAGTACCAGGCCGGTGCGGCCCCGGTCGCGGTCTTGCGGGGCGCCATAGCTCGGTGGAGGTGAAAGGTTAAGGCAGATCTGGAGATTTCAAAACCAGGAAGACAAGAGCAAGAAAGGGGATCTGGAGCAAGGCGAACAAGAGCAATGAAGGTAAGCCTAACCCGGACCAGCCTTTTGTGAGACGGGCAGTTGCCGGGGCTGCGTGGGGAAGCACAGACACCCACGTCCAATCAACCGCCATGCGGCGCCCAAGGCCGCAGGCTGTTGTGGCCCGCGGCGCTCCGCACTTGCCCTTTCGCTTCTTTGCCAAGCCAAGTCCGAGCGCGCCTTGGGCCCGGGGGCTACTGTCGGGTTCTGGGAATGGGTGTCCCCAGACTTGCCTGCCTGCGGCCTACGGCTTGCTCATGTGGCAGCCAGTACGGCCCATCTTCATTGACTCAAGCTCAAGACCCTAGCGAGGGGCCAAGCCTCGCGGGGCGGACGATGCAAGGCTTCCTCAGGAGCGGCCTCACCAGGCAGGCTCGCGAGGAGGCGGAGAGATCAAGGCAAGGGTACCTCGCGAGGTGCTCGTGACACAAGCCATGACGATCGAGACCAGGCGGGCGCCGGCCTGCGCAGTGTCCTTGTTTCCTCTTTTGTGCAAAGGGGGCAAGCACAGGTGCGGAGTACCGAGGCATCAGGCAAATTTTACTATTTCCGTGCAACGAGACCAAGACCAGCAGAGCGGCAGGACGGAGGTCACCATGGAGCCCAAGACGGCGTCATCGCCAGTGCCTTTGGTAGCCGAAGACCAACTTTAGTCAGGATAACTTGAACTAGATGTTCCCCTTCAAAATGGCCGTTGTTGGCACCCTTCCCGCTCAATATTTGGGAAGAGGACCAGGGCCTCTATATATAGGGATGGCCACCAGAGAGAGGGATCATCTAACCCAGAGCCATCGAGAGCGGATCGAATCCTTCTTAGGCAAACCACCACACAAGAACACCTCTTGCGAGGCTGTTCTTTCCTTGTACTGTTCATCATCAGCCCCTGAGGCAATCCACCACACCACACACTGCAGTAGGGTATTACACCACAACGGTGTCCCGAACCAGTATAAATCTTGTGTCTCATGTGTTTTTCATCGTTTAGCTTAGATTCTCAGCGAGGCGTTGGGACGTGGATCGGTAGGGGGACGATCTTCGCGCGCACCCCATAGTTCGAACCTTATGGTTTTTGCCGGAGCCCGATATCCGTCAGGAAAATTTCCACAGGGCAAATTGAGTTATGGATTGAGCTAAAACTTGGTGGAGAGAGTTTATATGCATAAGAGAATGTCCTAGTAAATTGGCAGCTTAAATGAAGCAATATAAAATATAGTTGCTTCACAAACTGAAAAATTTACCAAAAAACAAGATTTTATCATATAGATGGATTTCATGACCTCAAATTAGGTGGAGGGTGATGATTTTATCATATGAAGGACCTTGCAAAATTTCAACTCATTTAGATATTCCTAGCTAGTACTTCCTTCACAATGCCTTCCCTCAGACAAGAACTTTGAAAAATTGCTCAGGAATATTTACTAAGGAAATTGAGTTGAATTTTGGCATGGTTCAATTATATGGACACGAAAAGATGTCCAAGAAGTTTGGGTCACTTGGGCAAAGTTAAATAGCACTTGCTTCACAAAGTGCCATTTAGGGCAGAATAGGAAATGAATTATTCGAGGATTATTTTTGAAACATGTAAATGAAATGTTTTGCCATATTTGAGCAAGATATGACCCAAACAATTTATGAGAATTATTTGGGTATTTTAGGAGTGACAGAAAGATGGGTTGCTTCACAACCTAGGGCAAAAAGGATAATTCCTTTATGAGAAAAGGAATATTCCCAATAAAAAGAATTTTGGGATTTGGGATAGGATGGAAATGACATAAGCTAGGGATGGTTTGGGGATGACAAGCCACTATAAAGCCTAGGAAGACATGATCTTTCCAACTTTTAGAACCACATAGCCACAGAAAATGAAATTAAATCAATAAATCCAAGAAAATCAAAGGAAAAAAGAAAAGGGCAAAATCCAGGGTGTCACAAACCTTCCCCCCTTAAAGAAATCTCGTCCTCGAGATTTGGTTGCTCAGGGATAAATAATTTTTATGACTTGAAGAAACCGTTTCCAACTCGGGTTTCTTTTATTCATTCTCATAAAATATTCCCACTGAATTGGGTCTGACTGATTGCCTTGATCTGGGTTGCTTGCTTCACCATATCGGACATTCTACCAGGACTTACCTCATATGTTCCTGCACATACTGACTCAAATTTTTCCTTCACATCTATTGGCTGAGATGGGGTCTGAAAGATTTTCATTACTGACATATGTGTCCTTCTCGATACTAATCCTTGCTGGAGATGTTATTCTTGTATCGAGTACCAAGAATGTACCACGGAGTTGGGAACACATCTTCCCGTGGGACAAGGAATCTCTTCTATCCAGAGATCGGACGACTTGAATATATGCATAACTTCTAGTTTCAAAGGAGGGATGTGAATCATACATGTTCTCCTAACGGGTTCTGACATTTTGTAGGAGTTTTCGACTTATCTTGACTGGCTTCACTGTCTTTTATATCCAGTTTGTACCAAAGTTTGGCTGTCGCTGGTCGGATCTAATGGAAAAATACACCATCACCTGATGATCACATTTGCAGACTTGACTGACGGTGGTCTTGGCAAAGAATTCCATTCCGGTAGACTATTATTTAAGTACTTCCCATATGCGAGCAATAACAATCCTCACAGTATGTGCTCTCACACTGTTTCTTCATTTTGCCGGTATATCCATGGGAATAATGGTCCATGCAATGCTTCAGCACAGTTACTGAGATCAATATATTTAATTTTCCTTGGGTCGGACCAAACAGACTCGGGTATTCAATGCTGACAGCTCTGAGCATACTGTGGACTGAGCTACTTGACTTGATGTGAGGTCCTTACCGCAATGAAGTAGACCTCTGAGGCGGATCTTCACTTTGTATTTGATATGAAATATCAGAATGTCTTGGGCATACATACCACATTATTTGCACAATAGTTGGCATACCTATATTGTTGGTCTTGCTCTTTCATTATAATTTTATTCATCTGGATTCCTTAACTGAAAGAGCGGGGCCTTATATATCCTTGATTATTTTCACGGCCCTGAGTACTGTCATGTGCAATTATCTTGGAACCATACCTTGGTCTTGTTCATTTCTCAAATCTCGGTATATTTATCCAGTTCATGTGTGCTTATACAGATCTCAACACTGTTATTGATTATACCATAAAGTGACAGGATTAATAACATCACCTTGTCGGATATGCGGGGCTGATAATTAATACCAAGATGGTGTCTCAAGACTTGTCAACTCTTGCACACCCACTGGTTTTCCTTCACTTGCATATCCAGTGAGGTCCTCCGATGCGTACCGTGAATTCTTTCTAGACTTGACAGCATACTCATTGCATGAAGAAATGTCTAATTCCCGAGCAATACCTTTTGTTCTGACTGGTTTTTGTTTCTGACTTAACTGTTGCAGATTTGCCAGTTGGAAAACACTGCCATATGTTGACAATCAATTGTTTATTTTCTTGTACCAGTGCCATACTGAAGAAGACAGGGCAGCTTGCATTGGAAGCCATAGGGATATTGTACTGAGGAAGACTGGATGGCTTGTGCTAGAATCTTTCGGCAAATAGCTTGCTGAGGATGACTGGGTACATACCTCATAAGCTTCCCCCTTTAAAGACTTGCTAGGGAAGACTTTGTACCTTCTACCAGAAGCTTTTGCAGTATCCAATTGAAATGACTGAATATCTTGCACTGGAATCCATTCATACCTTTTTGATGCAGACTGGTGAATCGTTTCTTGTATGCTTCACTGATAAATTGTTGAGAAGGACTAGACTGATTTTCTTTTGTCAATGGAATCACCTATATACATTGTTTGCATTCCGGCTGCCGATAATTTGTGTGAAAAGAATTGTCTGACTGTCCTTGCTGAATTCATTGCATATTTGGACTGACTTCTGGGTGTCCCATGCTTCAAATCTGACTCGTGCCAGACTCAATTATTGTGCGCAAACCATACTTCTGACTTGAAATGCACGGTTGGACTTGGATCCAATTTTGGTCTTTTGCTGATTTTATCATTGCTGCAATAAAGACGTATCTCTTATGGGTACTTTTTATTGAAAGTCTGAGCAGAATATACTTGTATTCAGACCGGATGTCTGCAATACAATGTTGTTAGTTGAAAATTTCATTGCTTTTAACAGTGTATATCTGTATTTCTCACGGCTTCTTCTGATCTGGTGTCGGTTGCTGACCAATGTTCCATAAGGGGGTAACACCGAGGATTTAAAACAAAGAAGCACAAGAAAACAATCGATTGCAATAAAGCACACAGGAAACAAGCTACAAAACTAATCCAAACAGGCACACCCAAGCACACACAAGCATAAACAAGCAATGATATTACATCACATGCACATGCACTACACGACTGACTACACCCTATGCTTGAGCAAACACTCGGGAGCTGATGAAGAAGCTTAGGGAGTAACAAGTGGAACTGCTGACTCTGAAACTCCGGAGGGACGAGACGGAGAGGCTGGTGAAGCTGGCGGAGATTTAGGTAGGGAAGCACCAAGCAATCTCCTGGCTCGAATGGCGTCACGGACTAACTCGGAAATAAGAAGACACTCGGCCATCATGTAACAGGACATGGCGTGGATAGCCGGGTCATCTTGAGGGTTGGTAGACGGAAACTGGATCCACCTAGGATTCTCGATGATGGTAGGATAGTATTGATAAGAATGGTTCTCTTGCACTATGCTCTCTTGATGACAAAGACCGGTGAGTGCTGCCATTGTGGCAAGCTGAATGGCCCACTCGGGAGTAGCGCCATAACCAACGTGGAAACCGTAGGTGCGCTTACCAACAGGAATCGGGGCTGATAGATGGTCATGAGCAACGTACTCCAGGATTCTACCTCCGGCAGAAAACTAGAATACATGATAATGGGGTGGATCTCCGTGGGGATAAATGCTATGCCACATATCGCCAAGGAGGGTGGCAAATTTGAGAGGTGCAGGAGTCGGGTTGAACGCAATAGGAAAACACGAGGAGCTCTGGGGAGGGCGCTGAACTCATGGAAATTGGCCGCCATCTACGCACGAAACAGGGGTTAGGGGTAACCGAATAAGGCTATATGCAGCAAACAAATGCAACAACCAAATGTAGCAAGCAAGGGCAACAACCAGAACCTATATTGCTGTTTTCAAATGTTCCAGCGCACTAGGACGCTCTACAGCCAGACCTGCTCCGATACGAAGCCTGTGGCACCCCGGCTCGGAGAAACTGGAACACACCCGTATTCCAGCCCAGAGATCGAGGTGAAGCCTTCTAGAATATGGGATTGCTTAGCATAGAACAAACCAGCTCTCTATTACAACAAAAATATGAATACAAGGTCTCCGGTATTACAACGAACAACACCGGCATGGCAACACTACCCCACCTGAAGTTGCTCTATGCAAGCAGCATGACAACTCGAGGTAGTGGAACGTCTACTGGCACCGAAGAACTATTGGCAATGGAACAACAAATGGCGATGATGGACTCCAATCCACAGGGACTCTGGCTGGAACGTTTATCCTAGCTCGCAAACATAGGAACCATACCAAACTAGCAAGCAATCTAGGCATGACCTGCAAACTGGCATGACACGCCACGTCAATACATTGAATGTACTTGCAAGCTCACAATAACCAAAAGCAGTTAAGACAAACAACAACATGGCAATTACAGGTTAACATGATACTAGCAGAACAACATGGCTTGCACAACTGAACATTATACAATTTTACCATGGCACGATCATTTGAACATGATGATACTACATGCACGAGGTTAACATTCAAATGCACCAACTTACTCTACTCGGATTACCTCGTAACCAAATGGTGATCATTGACGGATCACAAATATCCAACAACTTCGGTATCCATGATACAACCGTGATCCTCTCTCGATCGCAACCAACATCTTTTCTCATCATCGAACCGGGGTTATTATTAGTAAGGTTATGATTATTCTTGGCTCATAGCGTGACCGACTACGAACAGGGCCCATATCCACGGGTGTGTCTATCGATAGATTTAACACACACTTTGTAGAGGTCAGTACACTGTACCCACACCATGGAACGCAGGGCCTCGCGCTCCCAATCGGGTGGACTAACGGCGTTCCGACAAAACTGATCTACATCCATGACACTCTCCCAGCCACTCCGACCAACACCTCATTTGGGTTCAGTCCTGGGTGGTCCCGTGCCTACCAAAGGCATCAACGGCCACCGTCGTGGCAAAACAAAAACGGTCCCAAACGGGGACATGTGCACATAACCAAACTCGGGATCACAAGTCTTATGTTTGCCTACTTAATCAGGGTAGCGTGCACCCATAACCTTCCCTCGTTGGAGGCTCCGGCGAGAGGCATGACGATATACCCAGTTAGGACCTTCACATAAAGGCAAATTTCGTTTCACTAGTCAGCTTGATTTGGTGGCACCGTGACTCAGCCAACATTTGTTCAAGCTCATTATTATCCGGTTAAACTTGAATGCAATAAGTTGAGCCATAATAAACTAACATGATGCAACTACGATGCATGAAGATGATATCAACATAAGCATGAAGGTGCGATATAATCATCGAGCATAACCACAATGAAGCATATAACCAACTGAGCATAGTATACTGATGTGCATGATAATAACACTACACAGGATCATAGCATGACTACTAGCATCATGAATAAATACCATGCATGAACATAGCAAGAACACTATCAAGCAAGCATGTAACCAAGGGGGTGCAAAATAAGATGCATAGCAACAGTACTTGATAACAGATGGTAAACATGCATCAGAAAGAATAACACTGCTACCAGCATATACTACTACTATCAAGCATAGCATGTGACAATGATACGATCAAGTAGCACAAGATAACAAGATGCATCGGAACATATCATGAAAGTGACCATGAAACCACGAGCATAACCGAAACAACGACAACAGTAGGAAACAAGCAGATAGATAACGGGCAAACTTTTATTAAATATTCAAGTAGAAACCATGGCTGTTGCATGGCTGTCATGCAAGTGGCTGTTATGGATTCCCTGGGGTGACAGAGACTCCGAGAAGAAGTGCGGTGAAGCCGCGAAACGAAACGCCGGACGGTTCTCTCTCGGAGGTGGCTGATTAGAGGCAAGGGCAAAAACGTCATTTTCACTGTCGGACTACCTAGTGAAAATTTAACCAACATAAAGAGCTCGACGAGATGAAGATGTGAGTGTTGGTTTCACCTTAATCGGAGTTATGGTTGAAAAGTTGAGGGGTTGAAGGAGAGCGACCTGTCTGTAAAGAATATTCACCAACGGGTCCTTGAGTGGATAAGATAGAAACAGATTTCAGAGAATACGCTTTCCAAAGAGGAAAGCGCATTTGCACCCGAAGAATCAAAGGGAATACGCTTACCAAAAGAGGAAGCACACTTCACGGAATACGCCTTCTGGATACGAAGAGGTACTCGCCTGAATATGTCTCCACTTATTGCACCTGGGCCCGGCTCTAAGCCGCTGACGTGCGGGACCCAGGGGTAGTGGCTAGGCTGGCGATGGCGATGTCTTCTTCCTCGGGTTGCGCCCACGCCTGGAACAGAGGAAGCAGGGGCGGCCGAGGCAGTTGGGGGCCGGCGATGGGGCGGCGAGCTTCGGCTAGCTCTAACCGAGCTGAGGCCACCGGCAGGAGCGGGACGGTACGGCGCTTCCATCCAGAGTGTCAGCCGGCGTCGGGAGGGAACAAGGACGCAGGGAGGGCGGCGCCAGAGTAGGCCAGGGGCGGCACGGGTGGATCTTGGGCGATGAACTCCGAGACTCCGGCAAGGAATGCGGGGTGGGGAATGATCTCCGAGACGTGAAGAAGCTCTAGGTGACGTCGGCAGGGAGAGAGGAGCCCCGGATGGCTCGGACGAGGAGATTGCCGAGAGGCAGAGTCTACGGCCGTGCGCGGTGCACGCGGCCAGGGTGGACTCTGACGAGGGGCAAGTGGGTGCACTACTGGAATCGGAAGATTTGCCATCTGCCCCCTCTTTGCCGTTAGCTAGCAGACGGCAAAGAATGGCTTTGCCATCAGCCAGCAGAAAGCGGACGACAAAGAAGGGGCAGAGGGCAAAGGAAGGTTTTGCCATCAGCCAACATTTTGCTGTCCGCTAGCTGACGGCAAAGCTTTTTGCTGTCCCCTTGCAGACGGCAAAGAGGGTGTTTGGCCCACTGGCTGTTAAGCCCTAACGGCCCCCCTCTTTGCCCTCCAATAGCTGACGGCAACACGTCCATTGCCCTCATCTTGCAGACGGAAAAGGCGACACGGACGACAAAACTTCAAAATAAGTTAATAGCCTGCGGCCCCGACGATTACCGCCGATGTCCCGTCGCCCTGCCGCCCCGCCGCCCCACTGACCCACCACCTCTCCATCGATGTCCCGTTGCCCCCCCGCCCCATCGCCGCCCCATCCCTTCCTCCCCACCCCCATCGTGAGCCTCGCAACCGCAGCCGCCAGTGGACCGCCCCCGAGGAGCGCCGCCCGTCGCCGCCCCCTCCCCACCCCATCGCCATCGCGCCCCATCACCGCCCTCACGGTGAGCCCCTGCCACCCCATCTCCTATTTTTTTCTTTTTTCTGTTTTTTAGTTTAGTAAGTTTAGGTTCAATTAGTTAAGGTTTTTTAGTTTAGGTTTAGGTTTACTTTTTTTAGGTTATTTAGTTTAATTAGTTTAGGTTTTGTAGTTTACTTAGTTTAGGTTTAATTAGTTTAGGTTATTTAGTTTAGGTTTAGTTTTAATTTGTTTAGGCTATTTAGTTTAATTAGTTTAGGTTATTTAGTTTAATTAGTTTAGGTTTAATTAGTTTAGGTTTAATTGGTTTAGGTTTTCTAGTTTAGTTAGTTTAGGTTTAATTAGTCTAGGTTATTTAGTTTAATTAGTTTAGGTTTTTCAGTTTAGTTAGTTTAGGTTATTTAGTTTAATTAGTTGAGGTAGTATTTTCTGTTTTTCAAGAATAAACAAGAAAGATGAAAAAGAAGAAGTAAAAGAAGAAGAGGAAGAAGGAGAAGAGGTGTCGGGGTGTCGTGTCGAGGGTCGAGGGCTCGGGGTGTCGTGTCGAGGGTCAAGGGGTCGAGGATGATACACACTGATTTTTTATTATGTTCATGATGATGATACACACTGATTTTTTTTTATTATGTTTATGTTGTACTAATTTTGTTTACTCTTTGTCATTGCAGGTGTTGACAGATGGTGGGCTTGGGTCGAAAACTCTCCGAGCCTCCTACCTCAGCACGTGGGAGGGGTGTTGTTATTGCATCCCAGAACCTTTGGAGAGTGCTCGTAGACAACACGCAGACAACCCCAGCACATTCGGCGGGCGCTTCTTCTTCGACCGGGAGAGCAGGTCGGGGGAAGAAGAGGCGTGCAGGTAGAGGTGGACGGGGCACTGGGAAAGGTAGGAATGTTGTTTTTCCATCCTCGCCGCCATCGCCGCTGAGCCTCCGGACCACCGGAGTGCTCCGTATCAGGTGGACCCTTCTTACCTGGACCCCTGTCGGACTCCGGTAGACGAGCCTCAGGTCGCCGAGCTTCTGGTCGCCGAGCTTCTGGTCGCCGAGCCTCGGGTCCTAGTGTCTTCCTCCCTGGAGACTCGGGTCCCGCAGTCTTCCTCCCAGGAGACTCTGGTCCTAGAGTCTTCATCATAGGTGACTCCAGAGACTAGCGACCATGCTAATGGTGTTGAGGAGACCTTATCTGAGGATAGCTACAGCAAGAGCGAGCTGGTTGAGGAGGGCAAGAAGGTTTGCCAGCGTGGTGGTACTAAGCTACCGTCCGTGCCAGCGACCCGTGACCAGAGGTGGTTGATTCAGCCTAACGGGGAGAAGTGGATTTACACTTTTTTAACCTTTTACCTTCATGTTTGTTCAAATTAATATCTAATGTGTTGGCCTTGTCGTACTGCAGGGGTTGGATACACGCAGATGGTGTCCGCAGGCCCAACCAGGTCCTTGGTTCTCTAGTCCGGCACCACTTCCCTAGGTGGGTCACGTTGCCTGGTGAGGGTGGGCTTCCATAGCTAGCACTGACCTGGGAGTTGTATGAGGCTGCCCCGGCCCTGCCGGGGGAGATGGTTGATGGTGTCGTGTGTGAGACGGTGGCCGACATTGTGAGATGGCGGTTTTGGGTAATTTCTCCTTTACAGAATTAAAAATCAACAATACCTAGTGATTGTACTAATGATTAGTGTTGTCTTGTTTGATTGCAGACCTTCTACAGGTGTCTTGAGGAACACGAGGCGGACGCGGCTATGGTTCTCGAAGCCGAGTGCAAGCGCCTACTTCAGAACACACAGCACGAGGCTCGGGTGCAAGCTGTCCGAGACTACTACACCTCGAGTAACATCAGGAGGCAGAAGAAGAAGTGCCGCATCAAGTATCTAAGAAAGGACAAGTACATGAAGGTAATTACGTATTCTTAAGGCCTTGTACTAGTTTCCTTGATTTGTTTCGTATGCGTAGCGCTAAAATTTCTCTTTGTCTAACTTAGGTGCCCTCGAGATGGTGTGCGGATAAGATGGACTATTGGGAGAGGTTGGTGGATGAGTTGTGCTCTCCCCAATGGCTATCCATACACAACAAGGCTAGGGACAAGCGTGCCCAGATGCAAGGTGTGCTGCAACATAAAGGGAGCTCCAACCTGTTTGAGTACGGGGATCACTGGGTGTGTGGTTTGAGACCTTAACTATTCATGCAATTTCATTCTTCATGCTTGTTGGGGAATGTTGCAGAAAATTAAAAATTTTCCTACGGTTTCACCAAGATCCATCTATGAGTTCATCTAATCAACAAGTCAAGGGAGTGAGCTTGCATCTACATACCACTTGTAGATCGAGTGCGGAAGCGTTCAAGGGGATGGTGATGATGGAGTCGTACTCGCCGTGATTCAGATCACCGATGACCAAGTGCTGAACGGATAGCACCTCCGCGTTCAACACACGTACGGGACGGGAGACGTCTCCTCCTTCTTGATCCAGCAAGGGGGAAGGAGAGGTTGATGATGATCCAGCAGCACGACGGTGTGGTGGTGGATGCAGCAGAACTCCAGCAGGGCTTCGCCAAGCAACTACGGGAGGAGGACGAGGTGTAGCAGGGGGAGGGAGGCGCCAATGCACAGGGTGCGGCTGCCCTCCCCCCTGCCCTCCTTTATATAGGCCCCCAGGGGGGGGGGGCGCCGGCGCTGGGAGATCCAATCTCCCAATGGGGCGGCGGCCAGGGGGGGTGGAGTGCCCCCCAAGGCATGTGGTGTGCCCCCCCCCCACCCTAGGGTTTCAACCCTAGCCGCAGGGGGTGGGCCTATGGGGGCGCACCAGCCCACTATGGGCTGGCTCCCCTCCCACTTCAGCCCATGGGGCCCTCCGGGATGGGTGGCCCCATCCGGTGGACCCCCGGGACCCTTCCGGTGGTCCCGGTACATTACCGGGTGACCCCGAAACTTTCCCGATGGCCAAAATACCACTTCCTATATATAATTCTTTACCTCCGGACCATTCTGAAACTCCTCGTGATGTCCGAGATCTCATCCGGAACTCCAAACAACAATCGGTATGCTGCATACTCATATTCATACAACCCTAGCGTCACCAAACCTTAAGTGTGTAGACCCTACGGGTTCGGAGACACGTAGAGATGACCGAGACGACTCTCGGGCAATAACCAACAGCGGGATCTGGATACCCATGTTGGCTCCCACATGCTCCTCGATGATTTCATCAGATGAACCACGATGTTGAGGATTAAACAACCCCGTATACAATTCCCTTTGTCAATCGGTACGTTACTTGCCCGAGACTCGATCGTCGGTATCCCAATACCTTGTTCAGTCTCGTTACCGGCAAGTCACTTTACTCGTATCGTAATGCATGATCCCGTGATGAACCACTTGGTCACTTTGAGCTCAATATGATGATGCATTACCGAGTGGGCCCAGAGATACCTCTCCGTCATATGGAGAGACAAATCCCAGTCTCGATCCGTGTCAACCCAACAGACACTTTCGGAGATACCTGTAGTGCACCTTTATAGTCACCCAGTTACGTTGTGACGTTTGATACACCCAAAGCACTCCTACGGTATCCGGGAGTTACACGATCTCATGGTCTAAGGAAGAGATACTTGACATTGGAAAAGCTCTAGCAAACGAACTGCACGATCTTTGTGCTATGCTTAGGATTGGGTCTTGTCCATCACATCATTCTCCTAATGATGTGATCTCGTTATCAACAACATCCAATTTCCATAGCCAGGAAACCGTGACTATCTATTGATCACAATGAGCTAGTCAACTAGAGGCTCACTAGGGACATATTGTGGTCTATGTATTCACACGTGTATTACGGTTTTCGGATAATACAGTTATAGCATGAATAAAAGACAATTATCATGAACAAGGAAATATAATAATGCTTTTATTATTGCCTCTAGGGCATATTTCCAATAGTCTCCCACTTGCACTAGAGTCAATAACCTAGTTACATTGTGATGAATCGAACACCCATAGAGTTCTGGTGTTGATCATGTTTTGCTCGCGAGAGAGGTTTAGTTAACGGATCTGCAACATTCAGATCCGTATGTACTTTGCAAATATCTATGTCTCCATCTTGAACATTTTCACGGATGGAGTTGAAACGACGCTTGATGTGCCTGGTCTTCTTGTGAAACCTGGGCTCCTTGGCAAGGGCAATAGCTCCAGTGTTATTACAGAAGAGTTTGATCGGCCCCGACGCATTGGGTATGACTCCTAGGTCGGTGATGAACTCCTTCACCCAAATTGCTTCATGCGCTGCCTCCGAGGCTGCCATGTACTCCGCTTCACATGTAGATCCCGCCACGACGCTCTGCTTGCAGCTGCACCAGCTTACTGCTCCACCATTCAACATATACACGTATCCGGTTTGTGACTTAGAGTCATCCAGATCTGTGTCGAAGCTAGCGTCGACGTAACCCTTTACGACGAGCTCTTCGTCACCTCCATAAACGAGAAACATGTCCTTTGTCCTTTTCAGGTACTTCAGGATATTCTTGACCGCTGTCCAGTGTTCCTTGCTGGGATTACTTTGGTACCTTGCTACCAAACTTACGGCAAGGTTTACATCAGGTCTGGTACACAGCATGGCATACATAATAGATCCTATGGCTGAAGCATAGGGGATGACACTCATCTCTTCTTTATCTTTTGCCGTGGTCGGGGACTAAGCTGAGCTCAATCTCACACCTTGTAACATAGGCAAGAACCCCTTCTTGGACTGATCCATTTTGAACTTCTTCAAAATCTTATCAAGGTATGTGCTTTGTGAAAGACCTATGAGGCGTCTCGATCTATCTCTATAGATCTTGATGCCTAATATATAACAGCTTCTCCAAGGTCCTTCATTGAAAAACACTTATTCAAGTAGGCCTTAATGCTGTCCAGAAGTTCTATATCATTTCCCATCAAGAGTATGTCATCTATATATAATGTGAGAAATGCTACAGAGCTCCCACTCACTTTCTTGTAAACGCAGGCTTCTCCATAAGTCTGCATAAACCCAAACGCTTTGATCATCTCACCAAAGCAAATGTTCCAACTCCAAGATGCTTGCACCAGTCCATAAATGGATCGCTGGAGCTTGCATACTTTGTTAGCGTTCTTAGGATCGACAAAACCTTCCGGCTGTATCATATACAGCTCTTCCTTAAGATGTCCGTTAAGGAATGTCGTTTTGACGTCCATCTGCCATATCTCATAATCATAGTATGCGGCAATTGCTAACATGATTCGGACGGACTTCAGCTTCGCTACGGGAGAGAATGTCTCGTCGGAGTCAATCCCTTGAACTTGTCGATAACCCTTAGCGACAAGTCGAGCTTTACAGATGGTAATATTACCATCCGCGTCCATCTTCTTCTTAAAAATCCAATTGTTTTCTATCGCTCGCCGATCATCGGGCAAGTCTTTCAAAGTCCATACTTTGTTTTCATATATGGATTCTATCTCGGATTTCATGGCTTCAAGCCATTTGTTGGAATCTGGGCCCGCCATCGCTTCTTCATAGTTCGAAGGTTCACCGTTGTCTAACAACATGATTTCCAGGACAGGGTTGTCGTACCACTCTGGTGCGAAACGTGTCCTTGTGGACCTACGAAGTTCAGTAGCAACTTGATCCGAAGTACCTTGATCATCATCATTATTTTCCTCTTCAGTTGGTGTGGGCATCACAGGAACATTTTCCTGAGCTGCACGACTTTCCCGCTCGAGAGGTAGTACTTCATCGAGTTCTACTTTCCTCCCACTTACTTCTTTCGAGAGAAACTCTTTTTCCAGAAAGCATCCGTTCTTGGCAACAAAGATCTTGCCCTCGGATCTTAAGTAGAAGGTATACCCAACAGTTTCCTTAGGGTATCCTATGAAGATGCATTTTTCCGACTTGGGTTCGAGCTTTTCAGGTTGAAGTTTCTTGACATAAGCATCGCATCCCCAAACTTTTAGAAACGACAGCTTAGGTTTCTTCCCAAACCATAGTTCATACGGTGTCGTCTCAACGGATTTAGACGGTGCCCTATTTAAAGTGAATGTAGCTGTCTCTAGAGCGTATCCCCAAAATGATAGCGGTAAATCGGTAAGAGACATCATATTCCGCACCATATCCAATAGAGTGCGATTACGACGTTCGGACACACCATTACGCTGAGGTGTTCCAGGCGGCGTGAGTTGTGAAACGATTCCACATTTCCTTAAGTGTGTACCAAATTCATGACTTAAATATTCTCCTCCACGATCTGATCGTAGGAACTTTATCTTTCGGTCACGTTGATTCTCTACCTCATTCTGAAATTCCTTGAACTTTTCAAAGGTCTCAGACTTGTGTTTCATTAAGTAGACATACCCATATCTACTCAAGTCATTAGTGAGAGTGAGAACATAACGATATCCTCCGCGAGCTTCAACGCTCATTGGACCGCACACATCGGTATGTATGATTTCCAACAAGTTGGTTGCTCGCTCCATTGTTCCGGAGAACGGAGTCTTAGTCATTTTGCCCATGAGGCACGGTTCGCATGTGTCAAATGATTCATAATCAAGAGACTCTAAAAGTCCATCAGCATGGAGCTTCTTCATGCACTTGACACCAATGTGACCAAGGCGGCAGTGCCACAAGTATGTGGGACTATCGTTATCAACTTTACATCTTTTGGCATTCACACTATGAATATGTGTAATACTATGCTCGAGATTCATTAAGAATAAACCATTGACCATCGGAGCATGACCATAAAACATATCTCTCTTATAAATAGAACAACCATTATTCTCGGATTTAAATGAGTAGCCATCTCGCATCAAACGAGATCCCGATACAATGTTCATGCTCAAACTTGGCACTAAATAACAATTATTAAGGTTCAAAACTAATCCCGTAGGTAAATGTAGAGGCAGCGTGCCGACGGCGATCACATCGACTCTGGAACCATTCCCGACGCGCATCGTCACCTCGTCCTTCGCCAGTCTCCGTTTATTTCGCAAGTCCTGCTGTGAGTTACAAATATGAGCAACGGCACCGGTATCAAATACCCAGGAGTTACTACGAGTACTGGTAAGGTACACATCAATTACATGTATATCAAATATACCTTTGGTGTTGCCGGCCTTCTTATCCGCTAAGTATTTGGGGCAGTTCCGCTTCTAGTGACCCTTCGCCTTGCAATAAAAGCACTCAGTCTCCGGCTTGGGTCCATTCTTTGACTTCTTCCCGGTAACTGGCTTACCGGGCGCGGCAACATCCTTGCCGTCCTTCTTGAAGTTCTTCTTGCCCTTGCCCTTCTTGAACTTAGTGGTCTTATTGACCATCAACACTTGATGTTCTTTCTTGATTTCATCCTCTGCTGACTTCAGCATTGAGAACACTTCAGGAATGGTCTTCACCATCCCCTGCATGTTGTAGTTCATCACAAAGCTTTTGTAGCTTGGTGGGAGCGACTGGAGGATTCTGTCAATGACCGCCTCATCAGGGAGGTTGATGTTCAGCTGAGTCAGGTGGTTGTGCAACCCAGACATTTTGAGTATGTGCTCACTGACAGAACTGTTTTCCTCCATCTTACAACTATAGAACTTGTCGGAGACATCATATCTCTCGACCCAGGCATGAGCTTGGAAAAGTAGTTTCAGCTCTTCGAACATCTCATATGCTCCGTGATGCTCAAAACGCTTTTGGAGCCCTGGTTCTAAGCTGTAAAGCATGCCACACTGAACGAGGGAGTAATCATCAGCACGAGACTGCCAAGCGTTCATAACGTCTTGGTTCTCTGGGACAGGAGCGTCACCTAGCGGTCTTCTAGGACATATTGTTTCCTGGCAGCTATGAGGATGATCCTCAGGTTCCGGACCTAGTCCGTATAGTTGCTACCGTCATCTTTCAGCTTGGTTTTCTCTAGGAATGCGTTGAAGTTCATGTTGACATGAGCGTTGGCCATTTGATCTACAAGACATATTTGCAAAGGTTTTAGACTAAGTTCATGATAATTAAGTTCATCTAATCAAATTATTACAATGAACTCCCACTCAGATTAGACATCCCTCTAGTCATCTAAGTGTTACACGATCCGAATCGACTAGGCCATGTCCGATCATCACGTGAGACGGACTAGTCATCATCGGTGAACATCTTCATGTTGATCGTATCTTCCATACGACTCGTGTTCGACCTTTCGGTCTCCGTGTTCCTAGGCCATATCTGTACATGCTAGGCTCGTCAAGTTAACCCTAAGTGTTTTGCATGTGTAAAACTGTCTTACACCCGTTGTATGTGAATGTAAGGATCTATCACACCCGATCATCACGTGGTGCTTCGAAATGACGAACTGTAGCAACGGTGCACAGTTAGGGGAGAACACTTCTTGAAATTGTTGTAAGGGATCATCTTATTTAATACGTCGTTCTAAGTAAACAAGATGCATAAACATAATAGACATCACATGCAATTATATAGTAGTGACATGATGTGGCCAATATCATATAGCTCCATTGATCTCCATCTTCGGGGCTCCATGATCATCTTGTCACCGGCATGACACCATGATCTCCATCATCATGATCTCCATCATCGTGTCTTCATGAAGTTGTCATGCCAACGACTACTTCTTCTTCTATGGCTAACGCGTTTAGCAATAAAGTAAAGTAAATTACATGGCGTTCTTCAATGACACGCAGGTCATACAAAAAATAAAGACAACTCCTATGGCTCCTGCCGGTTGTCATGCTCATTGACATGCAAGTCGTGAATCCTATTACAAGAACATGATCTCATACATCACCATATATCAATCATCATTCATCACAACTTCTGGCCATATCACATTACATGAACAATCGCTGCAAAAACAAGTTAGACGTCCTCTAATTGTTGTTGCATCTTTTACGTGGCTACAATTGGGTTCTAGCAAGAACGTTTTCTTACCTACGAATAACCACAACGTGATTTTTTCAACTTCTATTTACCCTTCATAAGGACCCTTTTCATCGAATCCGCTCCAACTAAAGTGGGAGAGACAGACACCCGCCAGCCACCTTATGCAACTAGTGCATGTCTGTCGGTGGAACTAGTTTCACGTAAGCGTACGTGTAAGGTTGGTCCGGGCCGCTTCATCCCACAATACCGCTGAAGCAAGAAAAGACTAGTAGTGGCAAGCAAGTTGACAAGATCCACGCCCACAACAAAATTGTGTTCTACTCGTGCATTAGAGAACTACGCATAGATCTAGCTCATGATGCCACTGTTGGGGAACGTTGCAGAAAATTAAATTTTTTCCTACGGTTTCACCAAGATCCATCTATGAGTTCATCTAAGAAACGAGTCAAGGGAGTGAGTTTTCATCTACATACCACTTGTAGATCGAGTGCGGAAGCGTTCAAGGGGATGGTGATGATAGAGTCGTACTCGCCGTGATTCAGATCACCGATGACCAAGTGCTGAATGGACAACACCTCTGCGTTCAACACACGTACGGGACGGGAGACGTCTCCTCCTTCTTGATCCAGCAAGGGGGAAGGAGAGGTTGATGATGTTCCAGCAGCACGACGGTGTGGTGGTGGATGCAGCAGAACTCCAGCAGGGCTTCGCCAAGCAACTACGGGAGGAGGACGAGGTGTAGCAGGGGGAGGGAGGCGTCAATGCACAGGGTGCGGCTGCCCTCCCCCCTGCCCTCATTTATATAGGCCCCCAGGGGGGGGCGCCGGCCCTGGGAGATTCAATCTCCCAAGGGGGCGGCGGCCAGGGGGGGTGGAGTGCCCCCCAAGGCATGTGGTGCGCCCCCCCCCCCCACCCTAAGGTTTCAACCCTAGGCGCAGGGGGTGGGCCTAGGGGGCGCACCAGCCCACTATGGGCTGGCTCCCCTCCCACTTTAGCCCATGGGGACCTTCGGGATGGGTGGCCCCACCCGGTGGACCCCCGGGACCCTTCCGGTGGTCCCGGTACATTACCGGGTGACCCCGAAACTTTCCCGATGGACGAAATACCACTTCCTATATATAATTATTTACCTCCGGACCATTCCGAAACTCCTCGTGACGTCCGGGATCTCATCTGGGACTCCGAACAACATTCGGTATGCTGCATACTCATATTCATACAACCCTAGCGTCACCGAACCTTAAGTGTGTAGACCCTACGGGTTCGGGAGACACGTAGACATGACCGAGACGACTCTCGGGCAATAACCAACAGCGGGATCTGGATACCCATGTTGGCTCCCACATGCTCCTAGATGATTTCATCGGATGAACCACGATGTCGAGGATTAAACAACCCCGTATACAACCCCGTATACAACCCCGTATACAATTTCATCGGGTACGTTACTTCCCCGAGACTCGATCGTTGGTATCCCAATAAATTGTTCACTCTCGTTACTGGCAAGTAACTTTACTCGTACCGTAATGCATGATCCCGTGACCAACCACTTGGTCACTTTGCGCTCAATATGATGATGCATTACCGAGTGGGCCCAGCGATACCTCTCCGTCATACAGAGTGACAAATCCTAGTCTCGATCCGTGTCAACCCAACAGACACTTTCGGAGATACCTGTAGTGCACCGTTATAGTCACCCAGTTACGTTGTGACGTTTGATACACCCAAAGCACTCCTACGGTATCCGGGAGTTACACGATCTCATGGTCTAAGGAAGAGATACTTGACATTGGAGAAGCTCTAGCAAACAAACTACACGATCTTTGTGCTATGCTTAGGATTGGGTCTTTTCCATCACATCATTCTCCTAATGATGTGATCTCGTTATCAACGACATCCAATGTCCATAGCCAGGAAACCGTGAATATCTGTTTATCACAACGAGCTAGTCAACTAGAGGCTCACTAGGGACATATTGTGGTCTATGTATTCACACGTGTATTACGATTTCCGGATAATACAGTTATAGCATGAATAAAAGACAATTATCATGAACAAGGAAATATAATAATGCTTTTATTATTGCCTCTAGGGCATATTTCCAACAATGCTAGATTTAATTACTAATTTACACTGTTCCTCTCTTTCAGGCGCGACACAACAAGAAGGAGGTGCCGCCGTTGTACGACCTCTATGCCATGGCCCATAGTGCTCCGTACAAGAAGGCCAAGGCATTCTCGGAGGATGACCTCGATCATCCAGAGAGCTTCACCAACATCTCCTCCCATGACAAACTTGTGAGGTATACAGACTAGGGGAAGAAGATGAAAGGTGAGGACTTCAACCCGATCCAGAGTCCTTTTGATCCTGAGATCGTGATGCTACCTGGTGAGGGGAGGAAACATGTCTCAATAGCCATTGGGTATGGACTCATACGTTGTCCTTGAAGTCTCCCGGAGATCAAGAAGCGCCAGACAAAGTCTCTTCCCGAGATGAGGCCTCGACCATGGCCAATGGAGCTCGCTATCGAGGCTATGGCCCAGGGGCTTGTGGTGGAGGCAACCAGGCAGGCGGCGGAGAAGGTGAGAGAGATGGAGGAGAGGACGGCTAATCTATTGGAGGCAGAGAGGAACTGGAACGACGCTGGTCACCGGGCCCTATACAAGATCCTCGTGGTAAGTTTCTCCCGCATACTAGCCAAATCATGCATGTAATGTTCGTTTCATTACTAACTAATATGACTGACTTGTGCAAACAAAATGTGCAATCCGTGTGCGAGAAAACCGGCCAGACCCCTCCGCCGATGCCCCAGATTGCTACAGCGGACTTGGTAAGTTTCATTTGAATGGTCATTAGTTACTAGTATTCACATTTCAGTTGCATCATGCAAACTAAACATTGCAAATGATCTTTCGTGCAGCACGCCTCCCATAAAGGATCGACTGATCCTTCTCCGTCTCAAGGTGGTGCAACCCTGACCAGTCCTTAACCTCCCGGATTATGGTAAGTTCTCCCACATGTTTTGCTTAACAAATGCTTTGTTAGCTAGAAAATGGCATAACAACCTAGGATAGCTCAATAATGATCTATAACTAGCTTAGCTAGTTCATTTATGACATAATTAGCAAACTTAGGTAAAAAATGGCATAACAACCTAGGATAGCTCAATAATGATCTATAATTATCTTAGCTACTTCATTTATGACATAATTAGTGCCCTGAGGTAAAAATGGCATAATAACCTTGGTTTAGCTCCAAACTATCATATAATTAGTTTATTTTCCTCCAAATTGACAAAATAACCTTACCTAGCTCCAAAATGACCGATTTTAACTAGGATACCTCTAAAATGACTTACACTTACCATTTTGTCCTACAAAATGAATAAATATCGTTAGTTAGCTCAACAATGGCATAACTACATAGGTTAGCTCCAAAATGACCTATTTACCTAGCTTAGCTCTTAAATGACCTACACACTTAGCATTTTAACCTACCTTAGCTAAAAAATGGCATTTTTACCTACCTTAGTTAGAAGAAGAAGAACAAGAAGAAGAAGAAAAAGAAGAAGAAGAAGAAGAAGAAGAAGAAGAAGAAGAAGCTTCTTCTTATTTTTCTTCTAGCTAGCCTTCTTCTTCTTCTAACTTTCAACTTTCCTAATTTGCAGATTTGCTTGAGATGAGGAAGCTAGCATTGATGGAAACATGTTGCAAACTTCTACTTGTGCTTGTGCTTCCTTTTTATTTATGGAAACTTTTTGCAAACTTGTTGGATATGTTGTTGGAAACTTGTTGGATATGTTTTTGTGAACTTGTATGGAAATGTTGTTGGAAACTTATATATGATCTTGTTGTTGGAAACGTGTATATGTTGTTGGAAACTTATTGTTGGTATGATTGTTGAAATTATTTCGAAATGTGTATATTTATATATATGTGAAATTCTGTCAAATTGAATGAATTTAGGAAAAAAAATAGGAAAAACAAGGGCCATATAGCCACTTTGCCGTCTGCTAGCTGACGGCAAAGGTCTTTGCCGTCCACTAGCAGACGGCAAAGCTGCCACGTGGAAGCTACCTGTGCAACCTGGGGTAAGGGGCTGGCCTATTTGGCATATTTGCCGTAACTTAGCAGACGGCAAATGCCTTTGCATCTTGGTCGTCTACTGGTTGATGGCAACGATGCAAAGGCCTTTGCCATCTGCTAGCTGACGACAAAGCACGCCGTTAACCACTTAACGGAACTAAACTGCCACATGTGCCGTTCAGGCTCTTTGCCGTCTGTCACCACACGATAAAGCCCTTTGCAGCTTTGTCATCAGCCAGCAGACGGCAAAGGGGCCTTTGCCATAGCCTATTCAGACAGACATGTTGTCGTCTGCTGGCTAACGCCAAAGGTCTTTACCGTCAGCCATTCATGTCTTTGGCGTCAGCCATGGCTGTCGGCAAAGTGCCTGATTCCTGTAGTGGTGGGGCGAACTGCGGGAGTGAGGGGAAGGCAGTGGACGTGGAGGGGAGGCTAGAGGAGGCTTGGTTTGGGCGGGGCGCTCGACTCCGATGAAGACCGAGGCAAGAACAATGAAGAATGTCGAGATGAGGCGAGTCCAGAGGGAAAATAGGGCGGGGCGCGAGCTGTGAGCTGCAGAGGGGGTCAGGGGTCTCTTATATAGCCTCGGGGAGGGCTCTAGAGCAATGCTAGCGAGCTTGAGAAGTGCTTCTAATGGTGGACAGTGGTGGGGCACAATATAGGCATGGAGCTAGCGGCTCATTTGTGGTGAACCACGACAAGGGAGCGACGCAGGGCATCACGGGGCAGCTCCTAGACAAGGTTGTAGGTCGAGACAATGAGGGAGATAAAAGGAACTGGGGTGAGAAGACTCTAGCGCTTGCAATCTGCATGACGCAAGCGTGATCACCACGAGCACTAGAGCAAACTCCGGGTTTTGGCCAGGCTGACCATGTCTAGTAGATAGACCGTTGTCCCCATAGTCAAAAAGAGGAAATAAATCGGTCTAGGGGCCAAGAAGTGATTCACACCTAGCTCCAAAACATTACAACAGCAAGGTGTTTGTAACCAATCATTTGAAGATATGAAGATGCCCAAAAAATTTCAGGCCATTTGGATTGTCAGGACCCTGACTCAATGCCACATCGATCTAGCATGTGGCACCTCATATCACTTTGCGGACTCACGCACAGTATCCCCACGGGTGTCGCCTTACCTTTGCCCGGGACCGTTTGCGCCTTTTGGCACACGTATATGATAGTGTCGCTAGCATCCATATGATAAGGAGCCCGGGCTGACATGGCTAGTCGTAAACCCAAAGTGGCACAAACTTACAGGGACAGGCATCCATGACCCAGCATCGAACGTGTCGGTCATCAGCGAGTGAATCTAGGCTGTAGCACTGGGCTAGCAGGACTCCAGTGAACCGGGCTGTAGCGGGCTAACAGGACTCCGGTATTCATCGCGTGACATTTCCCCGAAGGGACAGACACGGGAACAAAGAAGGACACATGCCGGCAGCCTAAGGGTTCCGGAGCAGTAGCAAGCTACCATGGCTCAGTGGAAGCACTAGGAGACATTTGCCGGTAAGAGAGGCTACTAAGGATAAACAACTAGATAGTCAGATCCCACACATACCAAGCATTTCAATAACATACACACAATATGCTCGATATGTGCAAATACAACATGGCATCACAACATGACTCTACAACTCAAGTATTTTATTCAATAGGCTCTGAGGAGCGAGTTATTACAAACATGGGTCCCATGACCCAACATTCAGAGCATACAAGTCAAGCACAAGCGGAAGCTTAACATGTCTGAGTACACACTTCTATAAATGAAAAAGGCTGAGAAGCCTGACTATCTACCAGATCCTGCTGAGGGCACAAGATCGTAGCTGAGGTAACAAGCTAAACGTCGAAGTCCACGCGGAACTATTAGTGAGACTAAAGTCTTTCTGCAAAAACATAAAATAGGAAAACGTGAGTACAAATGTACCCAGCAAGACTTACATCAGAACTATCTACATATGCATCGGTATCAACAAAGGGGGTGGTGGAGTTTAACTGCAGCAAGCCAGCTTTGACTCGGTGGCTATCCTGAACTATGACTTCAAGTAACTCTCTTGAGGTGGCGCACACGAGTACACATATTCACCATATCAATACACCACTATGGATCCGCTCCCGTCTCCCTACGAGAACGCCATCCATAGCACTCACACTTATCTTGCGTATTTTAGAGTATCCACTTTCACTTGTCTATGAACTGTACAGGCAACCCAGAAGTGCTTTACCGCGGACACGGCTATTCGAATAGATAATGTTAACCCGGCAGGGGTGTACTTCTTCACACACGCTCTCGCCACTTACCACCATGTACACGTCGTGTATCTCGGCAACCTTCAAGCGGAAGCCTGGCGAGGGAGTCGGCAACGACCTGACTAACCACACAAGTCTCTCGTCCAGGTTTATTGCCTATTCGGGTTCCATCCGCAAGGATATCCGGCCGGGGTGTCGCTCACGGCCCCAAACGATGTGTGCATGGTTCCCAAGCCCACCTCGACAGGTGGATCTACGCTTGGTACACCATGCCACGGTGCCTAGTCTGTCCCAAGCCCACCTGTACCGGGTACCACTTGGTAGACTACAAACACTACCTACAAACACCAGAAACTAGTTGCAACTCCTGGACAGAGATCAAGTTGATTAATAAGTCGAGGGGGGCACTTAAGCATTCCAATGTGTGGTAGTAGCTCTTCATGGATCACAAACACAGAACTCAGTTCCTGAGGACGGTTTCAATGAGACAACCCACCATGTACTCAAACATGGCCTCTCACCGCTACCTTTACCAAATCGTGTTCACACACTTAGCTCACACACAGTAGGACATGTTCACACACCTCCAATTCATCCCTGATGAATCAGACCTGACACAACTCTAAGCAATAGCAGGCATGACAAACAAGCATAAATGAGTAGGCACAACAGGGCTCAAACAACTCCTACTCATGCTAGTGGGTTTCATCTATTTACTGTGGCAATGACAGGTCATGCAGAGGAAAGGGGTTCAACTACCGCAGCATGTAACAGTTGAATCATTGTTGTCCTAATGCAGTAAAAGAGAGCAGGAGCGAGAGAGTGGGATTGTATCGGAATGAACAAGGGGGTTTTGCTTGCCTGGCACTTCTGAAGATAGTATAGTTCTTCATTGGTGTCATCAACTCATCGTCGGAACCACGTCTACTGAGAGGGGACAAACACCGGCAACAGAGAAGGAACACAATCAACGCAATGCAACAATATGATGCATAAGTGTGACATGGCAATATGCCGTGGTTTGAGCTAATGCAACTAGCAACCATTAAATGAAGTTGGTTTGAATCCAAGATTCAAATTCAAACTCCATATGTGGATATTTAAATGCCATTTATATGATTTGTGCTAAACAGCAGCTATAAGTTGTTCCAACATGCATGAAAATGGTACAGATGGATAGATTGGATTTTTCTGATCATTTTTTGATATATAATTTATTTCATTTGGAGTTACGGTTGAATTTATATGAATTTTTGAAGTTTTGGATATTTTTTGGAATTTTCTGAATTATTTTAAATCCAGAAAATTATTAACTGCGTCACCATTGCGTCACAGTGATGTCAGCAAGTCAACTGCGGCTGACCTGGTCAAACCTGACCACACGTCAGTGTCTCAGGCTGGTTTGTGTGGCCGACAGGTGGGCCTGGTCAACGACCACGTCAGCAGGGTCAAAGCTAACAGCGTGGGGCCACTGGATTAATCTAAACTAAACAAGAAATAAATCCCAGGATTAAATTGGGCGAGGGGCCTATATGTCAGTGATAGAGGGGGTTAATTAGTGGGGTAATTAGTTCCTAACGACGGTGCCACGTCAACAAGCCGGAGTTGAACGCCGGCGAGCATGCGAACGCGGCGGCGAGGTGGCTTGGGAATCGCCCACAGGGCACGGCTTGCGACGCGGTTGGGTTCTATGGCGAGCTGGGACCAGTGCGCATCCTGCGGTGGTAGTGAGATGGCGCGAGGTGGTCTGTAGCGGCGGCGGCGGCGGGTTGGGCGGCGGCCGGAGCTCGGGTGTCGACGGAATCGACGACACGGCGCGCGGGAGGACCATCGGTTTGCACCTACGTGATCTACAAGAGCTCCCAAACCCAACGGAGACACGCACGGGACCATTTGGTCACCGGAGCCTCGTCGGCGACGAGCTCGTGCGGCGGCGGCATACGGGACTAGCGGTCATCGGCGTTACAGCGAGAAATCGACCAAGGGGAGAGGGGAAGATGACGGCGGGGCTCACAGGGAGTTGGATGGGCGGCTCGTTTGGCTCGGGGAAGCCTCGGAGCGAGCGGGCGACGAAGGGGATCTCCGGCAACCCGAGGAGGAAGAAGGGGTCGGGGACGTCGTCACGGAGCTCCTGGCGGCGCCTGGCTTGGTGTAGAGGACGCGGGGGTCGAGTCGGAGCTCGTGGCATATTCGGATGGGCGCGGGGAGGTCGGTGGTCACGGCAACGACGAGCGGCGGCGACGGCTGCGCTCGGGCATGGGAGGGAGAGAGAGCAGAGGAGGGGGAAGAGCTCGAGAGAGAGTGAGGGGCGGTCGGGGAGGCTGCATGGCATGCGCGGAGGCATCCAGGGTGGTGGGGACGCAGGCAGGCAGGGCGGTCGGGGAGTCATCCAGGGTGGCGCGCGGAGCGCACGCGCGCATCGGGCACGCGCCCTGTCCGACTGGCGGGAGGACAACGACGACTGGCACAGGCCAGTGGGCTGGGCCGTGCTAGGCCAGGCCAGGTGAGCGCCAGGTAAAACCCTATCTCTCTGCTTTCTGTTTTTCTATTTATTCTGTTTTGTTTTGATTTAGTAAAATACTAAACCATTTTATAAAATCCTGGAAATAATTAGGGGTGATGTCTGAATTATTCCAGTGACCCGTAACAATTTCCAACATTTTTGGAGCACTTAAAATATATATAGCATTTAAATAGATCCAATTCAAATATGTTTGAATTAATTCAAAGCCCAAATATGTCCTGCAAAAATGTGAACCATTTTTGGTAGATGCTTCCACCTCGATCCAGAAATGATGAACATTTTTAAAGGGCATTTTGAAATCATTGAAAAATATTTTGGTTGAAGCTATTTGAATTCCTTTTGATGCTAGGGTTTGAACATCCCCATTTCAAATTTCCAAGAAAGTTAAACATGATGCAAACACTAGGCAGAACTAGAAGCTAGGGATGTGACAACTCGCCCCCACTAAACAAGAATCTTGTCCCGAGATTCAAGCGTAGGGTAAGATGAAGGGGGAACGCAAACTAACACAATCTTCACGATCCAGGTTGCTGTTCATAGGGGCGTTGATTCGATCACCATCTTTGTTCGACGTCTTGCTTTGCGAACTCCAACTAACATGACAATGAGAGGAAAGGGAAAACTCTAGCATGATCGATCTTCTAGAAGACCGAACAACTCAGGATCAACTCACGGAGTGAGACATTAATACATCTCGTGGGCTGAGACACGAAGCAAACATCCAAAGGGATGGGGTGAAACAGATGAGGAAGGTTCACTAGGTAGACAACAATTTCACACTTAAAAAGGTGGTGAACGGTTGACAACGTAGCGAGGAGTTGGATTGCCATGATACCATAACGAGACATCTTAGAGGAGGTGACTCGTAGAATTATTACCTTAAGTGGCAAAAAGAATTTCTTTTGATATTTAGATCATTGAAACTCTTTATACCAGCCCGAGGCAATTCACAATCAATCGTTCGAAAGAGTTCGAAGAAATGGCATACTCTGATCGGAAAGGGAGCTATGGTTATAGCACAACTCGGCAAACGGGAGGCAGATTCAAATTTGATACCGAGGATATAACCTAGTGACTGAGCGTGCTCTCAAGAACTTGAGCATTTCCATATTCATCAAGGTTTTACCAATATCCGTGTCAAGGATCCTCGCAACACAACGTACTACCATGATGAACAGCGATGGACGATGCAGATACAAAGGAAGATAACCTTCTCGGATTTCACCTTAGCGGAGCCAAGGAAGCAAAATCTAGATGATCGACCGAGCGACATTTAACACTCCGCTTCTAATGTTCTCCTTGATGTGTTAGCGTAATCCATTCATAGATATGTTTGGAATCTTGAACATCAAGTAAAGGTCGGATTCAGGAGAACAAGAATCCGTAAGGAACAACTAGGAAATAAATCCTACCAAATCCTTATGGGATGTGGCCAACTTCCTCAATCAAGACACTACAATAATAGGTCTTCCGGTTGGGTGTGTTGGCCACGACATCCACTTTACTGGTTATCGAGAGACCAATATTATAGTTCTTGGGAAATGTTCCAACCATCATATCTGCCTGAGATTCGGATCTGGTTGGTGTCAGAATATTCCAGACTCATCAAGTCTAGAAAGAAAAATTAAAGTTTGCCATACAAATCGACGAGATGACATTGCAAGATTCTCAGGAAATGAACTACGATAGCAAGTTTCCAAAACATGAGCGGGTTTTGCTACAACATGTGAACACGCTGTCCCAGACAAGCATGACCACATAGTAGTCTTATAATAAAAATACTGTCGAGTTCTGGTTGGGAACCATCATTGAGGATATCGAAGTCTTGTGCACTTAAATTAGACTTCTTTACCTAGAACAAGTCAATCAGTGGCTTGGTGTGCTACGGAATTCATATGGAGTGGAGGTAATTAATCTACCAAACCATAGTATACTTTGCACATGCATGACTAACTTGGGACGATTCCAAAGGAAGCAAAACTAACTTTCTCAAATTCACCTGCGGCAACTTGCATCGAATGCTCATGAATGAGAGGAAGTCACTTCTTTCATCCAAACATATACTTCATGAACGGGGCATGAAGAAAATGCTTACACAAGTTTCCAACACCAGCTGGATGTTCAACACGAATCATGGAGGAGATAAAATGTTGTTGATGGACTCAACAGCAACTTATCGGAATTTCCATATCGCTGGACTTCCACCATCATGTGAACATGGGGATAGCATTGATCAGACCAAAAAATATAATGATGTATGCTCGAGGGATCAACCACGAGTAAGACAACATTATGAACATCGTTGGTTCTGATTTGATTTGACGATAGCCCATACTCAAATCAAAGATGGGGTGAGACAATAGGTCCAACAACTGAGCACAAGGAACAATTGATGAAGATATCATCTTTCTTCAACACACACACACACAGAAAGATATCCCTTAACATGAACTAAGTCAGACAAGTTTTTATCTTCCAACTCTCCAAGTTGTTGTTTATCTTGACCAATTAGCTCAGGGGTATCCCACACGGATTCTTGGAGAAGGGGTGGTTTACAAGAAACCAACTTGATCACGAGCTCAACATAGCGGTCAGGTGACAACCTGGTGATACCTCTGAGAAGATATTCGAAAAATCACGAACCACCGATATGTTAATAAGCTCGAGAACAATCTTGCCTTTGAAGGCAAGGCGATATGACCAGAAGAGCGAGAGATTGACACAATCCTAACTCATTGATCGAGGAGTGCACCAGAAATAAGGACTAGGCAGCACAAACTATCTTAGAATGATGATTCAAGAACCAACACGCTAAGAATGAAATTATTGTCCATTAACTACCAAGCAACAAGGTTGCTAGGAGTATTTATTTCACACATCACGATTCACTTGTCGGCACTCCGGTTGCGACAACACAGAACCGAGGAATGAATAATGGTGGCAAGAAGTATCACTACGTCAAGAATCCATAAGAGAAGGTGCAATCCTCATAACATTCCTGACATAAAGTGGGTAATACTTCAGGGTAGAACATAATCAATAACTGGATTGGCATTTGATCTGCGAGGTACAACTACTTTGACCCAATCCTGGATATGGATGAGGTACTGGAGTTTGTTTCTCCTAGTCATTCCAAAATAGAATGGCTTGACGGACCACAAGAATAATAGGCATCGATGAACGAACGCACGCATACTCTTGACTATCAATTGATAGATGAAGGTCGGAATATAAATTAAGGGGGACAACTCAAAGGAACATACGATTTTCTGAGTTGTGGGTGCATAGATTAGCATGTCGAACGAGTTCAACATATTTCTTCCGGATAACCCGTGCAGAAAGGTGGAACTGGCAGAATCACAACATAGAATCGAGAACTCGTGAAGAGCACTCTTATTGTGATCTTTTGGTTAAGATCTTCTGTCATAAGCAGTTCATGGTATTTGGAAGAAGGATACACCATGAATCTCGAGGACTATCGCAAAGGTTACTAATAACCTAAAGAAACTAGCAAACACTATCAACATGAGATAAGTAGGGTGAATCTCGGGTTCAAGAACCCAGGAGTAGAATACCTACTACTAGGTAGCATCACGGGATGCTTTCAAGAATGATGGCCAGAATCATCACACTGGGAACACAAAACATGGCTAGATTACCTGGTGATCCTATAAGACACCTAGGGTCATAATACTAGCTCCAACATATATGTCAAGGCAACATAGTACCTCAACTCAGCAATTTAGTGTGGTTAACCTGGCCTAAAAGACATCGGAATGAAAAGAAGGGATTTGCAAATGCATCAGACTATTTAGAAACCTGGGATGACTCGGACAGCATAACGGCTGTAAATGCTCGAAAAGATTTGAGACATCCTGCAAATGGTGGCATAACCCCTCAACATCACCATATCAAGGTTCTGAGACCAGCTATGAACATACAGATGTAGTAGGAATTGAACTGAGGCTTAAGTCCACAATTCTATAAGTCTACGGATTAGAAACACGTGATCCTAATAGATAGAAGAGATAGCCTAGTTCCTTAACCCTGCAGGAAAGATAGGATGACTCAAATCAGAAGGCCATATGGTATAAGGAGTAAAAAGAGCCTTACTTTCCATCCCACAATCAATTCCCCTACATATAACTAAAGCATTTCTAGACTCAACTTCGACCAGTTTGGCTTGGTAATCCTACAGGCAGTCAAGCTCTAATACCAAAGCTGTCAGGACCCTGACTCAATGCCACATCGATCTAGCATGTAACACCTCATATCACTTTGCGGCCTCACGCACGGTATCCCCACGGGTGTCACCTTACCTTTGCCCGGGACCGTTTGCGCCTTTTGGCACACGTATATGATAGTGTTGCTAGCATCCATATGATAAGGAGCCCGGGCTGACATGGCTAGTCGTAAACCCAAAGTGGCACAAACTTACAGGGACAGGCATCCATGACCCAGCATCGACCGTGTCGGTCATCAGCGAGTGATTCCAGGCTGTAGCACTGGGCTAGCAGGACTCCGGTGAACCGGGCTGTAGCAGGCTAACAGGACTCCGGTATTCATCGCGTGACATTTCCCCGAAGCGACAGACACGGGAACGAAGAAGGACACATGCCGGCTAGCCTAAGTGTTCTGGAGCAGTAGCAAGCTACCATGGCTCAGTGGAAGCACTAGGAGACATTTCCCGGTAAGAGAGGCTACTAAGGATAAACAACTAGATAGTCAGATCCCACACATACCAAGCATTTCAATAACATACACACAATATGCTCGATATGTGCAAATACAACATGGCATCACAACATGACTCTACAACTCAAGTATTTTATTCAATAGGCTCTGAGGAGCGAGATATTACAAACATGGGTCCCATGACCCAACATTCAGAGCATACAAGTCAAGCACAAGCGGAAGCTTAACATGTCTGAGTACAGACTTCTACAAATGAAAAAGGCTGAGAAGCCTGACTATCTACCAGATCCTGCCGAGGGCACAAGATCGTAGCTAAGGTAACAAGCTAAACGTCGAAGTCCACGCAGAACTATTAGTGAGACTAAAGTCTTTCTGCAAAAACATAAAATAGGCAAACGTGAGTACAAATGTACCCAGCAAGACTTACATCAGAACTATCTACATATGCATCGGTATCAACAAAGGGGGTGGTGGAGTTTAACTGCAGCAAGCCAGCTTTGACTCGGTGGCTATCCTGAACTACGACTGCAAGTAACTCTCTTGAAGTGGCGCACACGAGTCCACATATTCACCATATCAATACAACACTATGGATCCGCTCCGGTCTCCCTATGAGAACGCCATCCATAGCACTCACACTTATCTTGCGTATTTTAGAGTATCCACTTTCACTTGTCTATGAACTATACAGGCAACCCAGAAGTCCTTTACCGCGGACACGGCTATTCGAATAGAAAATGTTAACCCTGTAGGGGTGTACTTCTTCACACACGCTCTCGCCACTTACCACCATGTACACGTCGTGTATCTCGGCAACCTTCAAGCGGAAGCCTGGCGAGGGAGTCGGCCACGACCTGACTAACCACACAAGTCTCTCGTCCAGGTTTATCGCCTATTCGGGTTCCATCCGCAAGGAGATCCGGCCGGGGTGTCGCTCACGGTACCAAACGATGTGTGCCGGGTTCCCAAGCCCACCTCGACGGGTGGAACTATGCTTGGTACACCACGCCACGGTGCCTAGTCTGTCCCAAGCCCACCTGTACCGGGTACCACTTGGTATACTACTAACACTACCTACAAACACCAGAAACTAGTTGCGACTCCTGGACAGAGATCGAGTTGATTAATAAGTCGAGAGGGGCACTTAAGCATTCCAATGTGTGGTAGTAGCTGTTCATGGATCACAAACACAGAACTCAGTTCCTGAGGATGGTTTCAATAAGACAACCCACCATGTACTCCTACATGGCCTCTCACCGCTACCTTTACCAAATCGTGTTCACGCAATTAGCTCACACACACTAGGACATGTTCACACACCTCCAATTCATCCCTGATCAATCAGACCTGACACAACTCTAAGCAATAGTAGGCATGACAAACAAGCATGAATGAGTAGGCACAATAGGGCTCAAATGACTCCTACTCATGCTAGTGGGTTTCAACTATTTACTGCGGCAATGACAGGTCATGCAGAGGAAAGGGGTTCAACTACCGCAGCAAGTAACAGTTGAATCGTTGTCGTCCTAATGCAGTAAAAGAGAGCAGGAGCGAGAGAGTGGGATTGTATCGGAATGAACAAGGGGGTTTCTCTTGCCTGGCACTTCTGAAGATAGTATAGTTCTTCATTGGTGTCATCGAACTTATCGTCGGAACCACGTCTACTGAGAGGGGACAAACACCGGCAACAGAGAAGGAACACAATCAATGAAATGCAGCAATATGATGCATGAGTGTGACATGGCAATATGCCGTGGTTGGAGCTAATGGAACTAGCAACCAGATTAAATGAAGTTGGTTTGAATACAAGATTCAAATTCAAACTCCATATGTGGATATTTAAATGCCATTTATATGATTTGTGCTAAACAGCAGCTATAAGTTGTTCCAACATGCATCAAAATGGTCCAGATGGATAGATTGGATTTTTCTGATCATTTTTCATATATAATTTATTTCATTTGGAGTTACGGTTGAATTTATATGAATTTTTGAAGTTTTGGATATTTTCTAGAATTTTCTGAATTATTTTAAATCCAGAAAATTATTAACTGCGTCAGCATTGCATCACAGTGATGTCAGCAAGTCAACTGCGGCTGACCTGGTCAAACCTGACACACGTCAGTGTCTCAGGCTGGTTTGTGTGGCCGAGAGGTGGGCCTGGTCAACGACCACGTCAGCAGGGTCAAAGCTGACGCGTGGGGCCACTGGATTAATCTACACTAAACAGGAAATAAATCCCAGGATTAAATTGGGCGAGGGGCCTATATGTCAGTGACAGAGGGGGTTAATTAGTGGGGTAATTAGTTCCTAACGACGGTGCCACGTCAGCACGCCGGAGTTGAACGCCGGTGAGCACGCGAACGCGGCGGCGAGGTTGCTCGGGAATCTCCCACAGGGCACGGCTTGCGACGCGGTTGGGTTCTACGGCGAGCTGGGTCTAGTGCGCATCCAGCGGTGGCAGTGAGATGGCGCGAGGTGGTCTGTAGCGGCGGCAGCGGCGAGTTGGGCGGCGGCCGGAGCTCGGGTGTCGACGGAATCGACAACACGGCGTGCGGGAGGACCAGCGGTTTGCACCTACGTGATCTACAAGAGCTCCTGAACCCAACGGAGGCATGCACGGGACCCAAAGCTGTCAGGACCCCGACTCAATGCCACATCGATCTAGCATGTAACACCTCATATCACTTTGCGGCCTCACGCAGGGTATCCCCACGGGTGTCGCCTTACCTTTTCCCGGGACCGTTTGCGCCTTTTGGCACACGTATATGATAGTGTCGCTAGCATCTATATGATAAGGAGCCCGGGCTGACATGGCTAGTCGTAAACCCAAAGTGGCTCATACTTACAGGGACAGGCATCCATGACCCGACATCGAACGTGTCGGTCATCAGCGAGTGAATCCAGGCTGTAGCACTGGGCTAGCAGGACTCCGGTCAACCGGGCTGTAGCGGGCTAACAGGACTCCGGTATTCATCACGTGACATTTGCCCGAAGGGACAGACACGGGAACGAAGAAGGGCACATGCCGGCCAGCCTAAGTGTTCCGGAGCAGTAGCAAGCTACCATGGCTCAGTGGAAACACTAGGAGACATTTCCCAGTAAGAGAGGCTACTAAGGATAAACAACTAGATAGTCAGATCCCACACATACCAAGCATTTCAATAACATACACACAATATGCTCGATATGTGCAAATACAACATGGCCTCACAACATGACTCTACAACTCAAGTATTTTATTCAATAGGCTCGGAGGAGCGAGATATTACAAAAATGGATCCCATGACACAACATTCAGAGCATACAAGTCAAGCACAACCGGAAGCTTAACATGTCTGAGTACAGACTTCTACAAATGAAAAAGGCTGAGAAGCCTGACTATCTACTAGATCCTGCCGAGGGCACAAGATCGTAGCTGAGGTAACAAGCTAAACGTCGAAGTCCACGCGGAACTATTAGTGAGACTAAAGTCTTTCTGCAAAAACATAAAATAGGCAAACGTGAGTAAAATGTACCCAGCAAGACTTACATCAGAACTATCTACATATGCATTGGTATCAACAAAGGGGTTGGTGGAGTTTAACTGCAGCAAGCCAGCTTTGACTCGCTGGCTATCCTGAACTACGACTGCAAGTAACTCTCTTGAGGTGGCGCACACGAGTCCACATATTCACCATATCAATACACCACTATGGATCCACTCCCGTTTCCCTACGAGAACGCCATCCATAGCACTCACACTTATCTTCCGTATTTTAGAGTATCCACTTTCACTTGTCTATGAACTGTACAGGCAACCCAGAAGTCCTTTACCACGAACACGGCTATTCGAATAGATAATGTTAACCCTGCATGGGTGTACTTCTTCACACACGCTCTCACCACTTACCACCATGTACACGTCGTGTATCTCAGCAACCTTCAAGCGGAAGCCTGGCGAGGGAGTCGGCCACGACCTGACTAACCACACAAGTCTCTCGTCTAGGTTTATCGCCTATTCGGGTTCCATCCGCAAGGAGATCCGTCCGGGGTTTCGCTCACGGCCCCAAACAATGTGTGCAGGGTTCCTAAGCCCACCTCGACGGGTGGATCTACGCTTGGTACACTGTGCCACGATGCCTAGTCTATCCCAAGCCCACCTGTACCGGGTACCACTTGGTAGACTACTAACACTACCTACAAACACCAGAAACTAGTTGCGACTCCTGGACAGAGATCGAGTTGATTAATAAGTCGAGAGGGGCACTTAAGCATTCCAATGTGTGGTAGTAGCTGTTCATGGATCACAAACACAGAACTCAGTTCCTGAGGACAGTTTCAATGAGACAACCGACCATGTACTCCTACATGGCCTCTCACCGCTACCTTTACCAAATCGTGTTCACACACTTAGCTCACACACAGTAGGACATGTTCACACACCTCCAATTCATCCCTGATGAATCAGACCTGACACAACTCTAAGCAATAGCAGGCATGACAAACAAGCATGAATGAGTAGGAACAACAGGGCTCAAACAACTCCTACTCATGCTAGTGGGTTTCATATATTTACTGTGGCAATGACAGGTCATGCAGAGGAAAGGGGTTCAACTACCGCAGCAAGTAACAGTTGAATCGTTCTTGTCCTAATGCAGTAAAAGAGAGCAGGAGCGAGAGAGTGGGATTGTATCGGAATGAAGAAGGGGGTTTTGCTTGCCTGGCACTTCTGAAGATAGTATAGTTATTCATTGGTGTCATCGAACTCATCGTCAGAACCACGTCTACTAAGAGGGGACAAACACCGGCAACAGAGAAGGAACACAATCAATGCAATGCAACAATATGATGCATGAGTGTGACATGGAAATATGCCGTGGTTTGAGCTAATGCAACTAGCAACCAAATTAAATGAAGTTGGTTTGAATCCAAGATTCAAATTCAAACTCCATATGTGGATATTTAAATGCCATTTATATGATTTGTTCTAAACAGCAGCTATAAGTTGTTCCAACATGCATGAAAATGGTACAGATGGATAGATTGGATTTTTCTGATCATTTTTCATATATAATTTATTTCATTTGGAGTTACGGTTGAATTTATATGAATTTTTGAAGTGGCACAGGCCAGTGGGCTGGGCCGTGCTGGGCCAGGCCAGGTGAGCGCCAGGTAAAACCCTCTCTCTCTCTGCTTTCTGTTTTTCTATTTATTCTGTTTTGTTTTGATTTAGTAAAATACTAAACCATTTTATAAAATCCTGGAAATAATTAGGGGTGCTGTCTGAATTATTCCAGTGACCCATAACAATTTCCAACATTTTTGGAGCACCTAAAATATATATAGCATTTAAATAGCTCCTATTCAAATATGTTTGAATTAATTCAAAGCCCGAATATGTCCTGCAAAAATGTGAACCATTTTTGGTAGATGCTTCCACCTTGATCCAGAAATGATGAACATTTTTAAAGGGCATTTTGAAATCATTTAAAAATATTTTGGTTGAACCTATTTGAATTCCTTTTGATGCTAGGGTTTGAACATCCCCATTTCAAATTTCCAAGAAAGTTAAACATGATGCAAACACTAGGCAGCACTAGAAGCTAGGGATGTGACATGGATGAACCAAAGTGGCACTTGCTTCACAAAGCTTTATTCTAACGAGAAACTTGGAAAAATTCCATAGGGCAAATGGAGGAATGGATTGAGCCAAAACTTGGTGGAGGAAGTTTATAAGGATAAGAGAATGTCCTGGTAAATTGGCAGCTTAAATGAAACAATACAAAATATAGTTGCTTCACAAACTAAAAATTTGACCAGACACCAAGATTTGGAGCTGGGCTCACATAAATGAATTACATGAGCTCACATTAGGTGGAGGGTGATGATTTTATCATATGAAAGACCTTGCAAAATTTCAACTCATTTGGATATGCCTAACTAGTACTTCTTTGACAATGCCTTCCCTTAGACAGGAACTTTGAAAAATTGCTCAGGAATATTTACTAAGAAAATTGAGTTGAATTTTGGCATGGTTCAATTATATTGACAGGGAAAGATGTCCAAGATGTTTGGGATCACTTGTTCAAAGTGAAACCATTTAGGGCAGAATAGGAAATGAATTATTGGAGGATTATTTTTGAACATGGCAATGAAAAGTTTTGCCATATTTGAGCAAGATATGACCCAAACAATTTATGAGAATTATTTTGGGGATTTTAGGAGTGACCTAAAGATGGGTTGTTTCAAAACCTAGGGCAAAAAGGATAATTCCTTTATCAAAAAAGGAATATTCCCAATAAAAAGAATATTGAGATTTTGGGCCAGGATGGAAATGACATGAGCTAGGGATGGTTTGGGGATGACAAGCCACTACAAAACCTAGGAAGACATGATCTTCCCAAGTTTCAGAACCACATAGCCACAGAAAAGCAAACTAAATCAATAAATCCAAGAAAATCAAATGAAAAAGAAAAGGGCAAAATACAGGGTGTTGCAAACTATCCCAACATGGAGCTAACACGTGGTTGCTTCGGCCAAGGAGAATTTTACACATGGAAAATGGCCATTGGTCGTGGCTGCTAAAATGTTATTGAATCCAAAACTGGACCGGCTAGCTTAACGGGACCCGTTATGGTGGATGTCACGTGTCGGTTACCCTTGAAGAAAGCACTTTCATGGCGCACCATTTATCATCATGGAAGTGGACACTTCCGTGATGATAATTTGAGTATTTTCATGGAACACTTCTACGACAACACAGGTCTGACTATCTTGATTCTGTCATAAAATCTTCATGTATGTACATGCATGATAGAAATCGTGACCTACTGTGACAAACACGTATCATCACGGAAGTTTTTTTTGTAGTGATATGATAGAGGCTTACACTTTTAGTTAGTGAGAATCTTCTCAAAATTGTCCTTAATCGTCTTCCACTCTTTATTTAGGAGCTTGAAAAAGTGAATGAGAATCTCAAGATATATGAACAAAAGCAAGCCAACCTCATAACCAAAAATTTGCTAATATCGTCTAGTGTTTCGAAAACAGAACAAGTCCCTTGGTGAAAATTAATATGGAGTCTAGACAATTATTTGACCAATAAAGGACCAACTTCATGGTTATGGCCTTGTCAATACCATGTTTCATAAGACATAAGGGTGTCGTCAGCATACTACAAGATGATGACTCCTCCCCCAACTAGGCGAGGAATGATTCCTCAACTTTACCATCCTACTTAGTCGTTGCTACAAGGATATCCAAGATATTTATGATCTTATTGAACAAGATTGGCGATAGGGATCACCTTGGTGTAACCCCTTCATGGTTTGAAAGCAATGTGCACATGCAAAGCTCTTAGTAGGGCAAGGTGTGGGGCTCTCCCTACCTTGATTTTGAGCGATTTTTTATAGGTATACATGTAAGTTATAGATTGATCGAAACATAATCCTAGGAAAGAAAAACAGTCGTTGTCCCGTGCTGCCCAATATTATTGGGCCAGATGCAATATGTGTTGTATGAGATTATGATTGCATGATGTATTGTAATTCGTGCATAGGCATGTATATATGATGTACAAAGGTGGGCCACGTGCCTCAACTATACAAGGAACTAGGATGCGGGCCCAATACACAATATGCACATAACACATATACTCAACACCCCCCCCCCCCCCGCGGTCGAAGCGACACCATGGCTAATGCAAAGACTTGACTAGAACTCCTCAAATGATGCCGTAGGCAAGCCCTTGGTCATGATATCAGCAAATTGTTGGGAAGTAGGGACGTGTAAAACATGAATATGACTAAGGGCCACCTATTCCTGAACAAAATGAATATCCAACTCAATATGCTTGGTCCGTTGATGATGCACCGGGTCAGCGGAGAGGTAGACTGCCGAGACATTGTCGCAGTAGACCACCGTGGCACGGTCAACAGGGCAAGAGAGCTCCTGAAGCAGCTGGCGAGGCCACGAACACTCGGCGATGGCGTTGGCCACCGCACGATACTCCGACTTAGCACTGGAACCAGAGATCGTAGGCTGCCGCTTGGATGACCATGAGACAAGTGAGGGTCCAAGGTATACACCATATCTCGAAGTGGAGCGACGAGTGTCAGGGTAGTCCGCCCAGTCTGCATCGGATTAGGCGGTGAGGGCGTTGTTAGCGGAGGCGTAAAGCGTGACGCCAAGATCCATAGTGGTCCAGATATAGCGCAGAATCTGCTTGACGGCAGCCTAGTGAACGTCTCAAGGAGCATGCATATGAAGACACGCCTGCTGCACAGCATATTGGATCTCTGGTCGAGTAAGAGTGAGGTACTAGAGAGCACCAATGATAGACCTATAGAAAGCAGCATCCGAAGCAGGAGAACCATCCGTGGTAGAAAGCTTGTCCTTCGTATCAACAGGCATAGCGGCAGGCTTGGAGCTAAGCATGCCGACGCGCTCCTGGAGCTCGTGAGCATACTTCTGCTGATGAAGGAAGAAGGCATTCGGACGACGCACCACCTCGACAAAGTCGTGCAAAGGACCCAAGTCCTTGATGGCGAACTCAGTGGAAAGACTAGCCGTGAGCTGACTGAGGAGACCAGCCGTACATGCCATCAGGATGATGTCATCGACATAGAGCAGCAAGTAGGCCATGTCAGAGTCCTGATGGTAGACGAAGAGCGAGGCGTCCGAGCGGGTAGAGCGGAACCCAAGATGATGGAGAAACGCCGCGATGCGCTGATACCAGGACCACAAAAGCAGGCACACGTGGTCTGGAAACACCAGGTCAATAAACCCGGTGGGCTGCTGGCAGAAGACCTGCTCCTCAAGGTGACCATGGAGGAAGGCGTTGGAGATGTCCATCTAGAGCATTGGCCAAGCACGGGAGACCACAAGGTGGAAAAGCATGCGTATCGTGCCGGGCTTGACAACTGGAGCAAAGGTGTCGGTGAAGTCCATGCCAGCACGCTGTCGCAAGCCACGAACGACCCAACACGCTTTTTAGCGATCAAGGGTAGCATCAGAACTGAGCTTTTATTTAAAGACCCACTTCCCGGTAATCACATTGGCATGCCGGGGATGGGGAATAAGCTGCCACGTCCCATTGCACAACAGGGTGTTAAACTCCTCTTGCATCGCAGCCATCCAGAGCGGGTCACGAAGAGCGGCTCGAACGGAGGACGACGACGACCTAGTGGTGGACGCCGGATGGACGTAGTCATTCGAGGCATAGCACGAGCTCGGGCGAAAAATGCCCGTATGAGCGCGGGTGACCGAACAGGCCACACGCACTAGGGGGGCACGGGTGTCGGGGGCGCCGAGGAGGCCGGGGGCGCCAAGGACGCCAAGGAGGCCGGGGCGAATGGGGCCGCGGGGGGCCGGGGGCGCGCCACGGCTGTAGGAGGCACCGCATCCGGGGGGCGCGCCTCAAAGCTAGTGACGGGTGAGGGAGTCCTGGATTAAGGGGTCCTCGGACAGCCGGACTATATGCATATGACGGACTGTTGGACTATGAAGATACAAGATAGAAGACTTCGTCCCGTGTACAGATGGGACTCTCCTTTGCATGGAAGGCAAGCTTGGCGGTTAGGATATGAAGATTCCTTTCTCTGTAATCGACTCTATGTAACCCTAGGCCCCTCCGGTGTCTATTTAAACCGAAGGGTTTACTCCATAGGACGAGAACAATCATAATCATAGGCTAGTTTCTATGGTTTAGCCTCTATGATCTCCTGGTAGATCAACTCTTGTAATACTCATATCATCAAGATCAATCAAGCAGGAAGTAGGGTATTACCTCCATTGAGAGGGCCCGAACCTGGGTAAACATTGTGTCCCCCGCCTCCTATTACCATTAGCCTTAGACGCACAGTTCGGGACCCCCTACACGATATCCGCTAGTTTTGACACCGACATTGGTGCTTTCATTGAGAGTTCCACTATGTCGTCACCATAAGGCTTGATGGATCCTTCAATCATCTACAACAACGTAGTCCATGGTGAGGTTTTTCTCCCCGGACAGATTTTCGTATTCACCGGCTTCGCACTGTGGACCAACTTGCTTGGCCATCTGGAGCATAATCGACAACTACACCCCTGGCCATCAGGTCAGGTTTGGAAGCTTGAACTACACCACCGACATCCCCGGAGACTTCATCTTCGACGGATTCAAGCCAATGACAGCCGCGCCCTTCCGCCACGATGAATATGACCTAAATCTGTCATCGGACCATGGGTAGGAGATAGTGCCTATAATCGCTCTTGCCCTAGATCCAGAACAAAGCGCGCCATCCAAGGACTGGAAGCTCAACCTCACCATGGAGGCTGCAGACTCAGCGGCACTAGAGCCGAACACAGATCTGACCTCCAACGAGGCATGTGTCATCGGAACCCCGGACTCATCTCCGGTCCTAGGCTCCGAACCGCGTGTATCCGCACCCCTCGATCGGGCCCCGATCTTAGAGTTCAGCTCCGCGGACATCTTCAAACACTCACCCTTAGGCGATGTGTTAAATTCATTAAAATCTCTCTCCTTGTCAGCAGATTCTTGGCCGAACTATGTCCGGCTTGAGTGGGAAGCGGGCGACGAAGAACTTCGTTAACCACCCACCAGTCACTTGATAGCCATTGTCGATGATTTGATCGACATGCTTGATTTTGACTTCGAAGACATCGACGGTAGGGACGATGATGCCGGAGAACAACAGGAACCACCGCCCACAGGGCGCTAGACAGCCACATCTTGATATGACATATACATGGTGGATACACCCAAAGAAGACAATGGCGATGACATAAAGGATCCAGCTGAGGATAAACCTACTGAGAAGCAGCCTAAGCACCGACGTCAGTGGCGCCACTCTAAATCACGCCATGGTAAAAATAGCGATACCAGCACAAGAGAATATAGCACTCCGGACGATGCCGAAGACAACGAAGACCCCGCCAAGCCAAGTTTCGAACAGGCTGAATGGGAAGACGGGCGAGCCAGCCCTGATGAACAGGCCGTGGACGATGACTCGGATGACAGCAATTACATGCCTCTCTTTGAGGATGAGGTGAGCCTCAGCGACGAAGAATTTATCGTGCCAGAGGATCCCGTCGAGCAGGAGCATTTTAAGCGCCGGTTTATAGCCACGGCAAAAATCCTGAAGAAGAAGCAGTAGTAGCTTCAAGCTGATCAAGATCTGCTCACTGCTAGATGGACTGAGGTTCTGGCAGCCAAGGAATATGGACTCGAACACCCAACCAAAAGTTACTCGAAGCGGAAATTGTTACCTCAATTCGATGACGAGATAAAACGGCACTACCAGCGCATAATCCGCCTAACCGACCACCGCGTGGCCGAGATAAAACGGCAATTCAGCCTGAGCACCAGCCGACACTGCCTCGCCGAACAAATAGAAACAAAACAGCTCGGGGATACACACATGACCCATGGTACGATTTGGAAAACAGAGCAGGACAAACCAGATCGATCTATGGATCGCGGGGGTGCACCCCAACGCGTAACGACGGGCATCAAGCCGGATATAACAAACACAAACCTATCTGGGCCGAATACCGCAGACCGACTCCATCTGAGCTACATCCCGACGTAGCCTGACACAGAGGCACCACACACCCCCTCTACTTCACTGATGAAGTAATGGAGCATGAATTCCCAGAAGGGTTTAAACCCGTAAACATTGAATCATATGATGGAACAACAGATCCCGCAGTATGGATCGAGGACTTCCTTCTCCATATACATATGGCCCGGGACAATGATCTCCACGCCATCAAATATCTCCCGCTAAAACTCAAGGGACCAGCTCGGCACTGGTTGAACAGTCTTCCCGGAAACTCCATTGGTAGGTTGGAGAACCTGGAAGATGCATTCTTCGACAACTTCCAAGGCACTTATGTCCGACCTCCGGATGCCGATGACTTAAGTCATATAATCCAACAGCCCGGAGAGTCATCCAGGAAATTCTGGACTCGGTTCTTAACTAAAAAGAACCAAATCGTCGAGTGTCCGGATGCCGAAGCCGTAGCAGCCTTTAAGCATAACATCCGTGACGAGTGGCTTGCCTGACACCTCGGCCAAGAAAAGCCGAAGTCGATGGCAGCCCTCACGACACTCATGACCCGCTTTTGTGCGGGCGAGGATAGATGGCTAGCTCATAGGAACAGCACCTCAAGTAAACCTGGCACTTCTGAAGCCAGAGATAGCAACGGCAAGCCCCGGCGCAACAGACACAAGCATCGAAATAGTGGCGATAACTCCGAAGAATCAGTCGTCAATACCGGATTTAGTGGCTCAAAATCCTGTCAGCGGAAAAAGCCATTTAAGAGAAACAATCTGGGCCCATCCAGTCTGGACCGCATACTTGATCGTCCATGTCAAATCCACGGCACCCTCGATAAACCAGCCAATCATACCAAAAGAGTATGTTGGGTCTTTAAACAGGCCGGCAAGTTAAATGCCGAAAACAAGGAAAAGGGATCGCAAAGCGATGACGACGAGGAGCCTCGGCCACCGAACACAAGGGGATAGAAAAAGTTTCCTCCCCAAGTTAAAACGGGGAATATGATATATGCTACCCATATCCCCAAAAGGGAGAGGAAGCGCGCACTAAGGGAGGTCTATGCGATGGAGCCAGTCACCCAAAAATACAACCCGTGGTCCTCCTGTTCGATCACTTTCGATCGAAGGGACCATCCGACTAGTATCCGTCATGGCAGTTCAACCGCACTGGTGCTAGACCCTATCGTTGAGGGATTCCACCTCACACGGGTCCTCATGGACGGTGGTAGCAGCCTGAACCTGCTCTATAAGGATACAATCCGCAAAATGGGTATTGATCCCTCAAGGATCAAGCCCACTAAAACCACCTTTAAATGTGTCATACTAGGTGTAGAGGCCTATTGTATGGGCTCAATCACACAGGAAGTGGTCTTCGGATCCCCGGATAACTTCTGAAGTGAAGAATTAATCTTTGATATCGTCCCCTTCCGTAGTGGTTATCACGCACTGCTCGGACGAACTGCATTTGCTCGTTTCAATGCGGTGCCGCACTATGCCTACCTTAAGCTCAAGATACCCGGACCTCACGGTGTTATAACAATCAATGGAAATACGGAGCGCTCCCTCCGTACTTAGGATCACACCGTGTCCCTTGCAGCAGAAGTACAGAATAGCCTTCTTAGGCAAAACCTCAATTCGGCAATAAAGCCCCCGGACACTGTCAAGCGAGTCCGAGCTACTCTGCATCAGGACCGTCCGGCTCGTCCAGAGCTCGGCTAACAATCCGGCCTTCGTCCCAGGCCCAATCAAGCGGTGAAATTCATGCCGCGCGTACACAACTACACACTTAGAATACCATGGGCACGGGCGGAGGCACGGCTAGACCGCGGTCCACAATGCGGCTCAACCACTCCCGGATTCACATACCTTCACTTTTTCTCTTTCTTCTAGGTTTTTTCTCCTCTCGAGGCTCAACCCCACCGCGAAAGACGCGGACTCAGCGGCGTTAGAGCCGCACAGAGATCCAACCTCGAGTGGGGCCTGTGTCACCGGAACCTCGGATTCGTCTCCGGCCATAGGTTCCAAACCGCGTGCATCCACGCCCATCAAACCTGATCAGGCGCCGATCATTGAATTCAGCTCCGTGGACATTTTCCGGCACTCACCTTTAGGCGATGTGCTAAACTCATTAAAAGGCCTCTCCTTATCAGTGGACTCTCAGCCGAACTATATCCGGTTTGGATTGGAAGCTGATGACGGAGAATTCCCCTTCCCACCCACCACCCACTTCGTAGGCACTGTCGAAGACTTAACCGACATGCTCGATTACGGCTCTGAAGACATCGACTGTATGGACGACGATGCCGGAGAGGAGTAGGCACAAAAACCACCGCTTACAGGGCGCTGGACAGCCACCTCTACACTACAAGAAATATGTCAACTAGTGACCTTTTGTCAGTGACCCTGGAAGAATTGGTCATGATCTGTGACCATTTCAGACCAATTGGTCAAAAGCTGTTCGAGGGGCTCCAAACCCTAAACCATTGCGACCATTTTGGTGAGAAAGGTCATAATTTCCTTACACGAAAAGGTCACAAAGCAAACAGTTTGTGATGGTGGTGGGTTGTGATGACTAGGCGCCATCTCATCAATATAGATGGTCATAGCCTTGTAGATTGTGGTGGGTTGTGATGACTAGGCGCCATCTCATCAGTTTTGCCTATGTGTCATGTCCATGTTGTGGTTTTTGCCCTAGGTTGTGAAGCAACCTATATTTCTGTTATTCCCAAAATTCCCAAAAAAATCTCATAAATTCTTTGGGTCATATCTTCGTCAAATATGTAAAAACCTTCCTTGACTAGTTCAAAAATAATTCAAAAATATTCATTTTCCTATTCTGATCAGAGCAGCACTTTGTGAAGGAAGTACCACTTTGGCATGTCCAAATGGTATCCATTTTCTACAGTGCTTTCCTATGCCCAAATAACCATCCTCCACCAAATGCTAGCTCAATCCATTCATTATTTTGAGCCCAGCTTCAACATTCGTATTTATGTCCAGTGTGGTACTTTGTAAAGCAAGTACCACCTAGGCTCCTCCTTTTGAGGTGAAAATTTGTGAAGATGGTCTTCTTAGTAACTGATCATCCTCAGCCAAAACTCACGCCCATTAGCCATGTGCATTTCCCATACCGCAAATCAAACACTTGGCTGCTTATTCATGTTTGAGCATTGATCGGTCTCCTCGTGAGAATCTTATGTTGTAATTTTCTTCCTAGCACCTACCTGGGGAGTGCCAAACCCACTAGACATGCCTAGGCCGCCCAGAACACATGGCAACGCCACGGTCACGCGCTGACCACGCGGCGGGCTTGCAAGCTTACGCGCTCTAGAGTTGGGGCCCTCGGCCACCGTCCAAACCTCGATGTCTCGCCATCAAACCATGTATTTCTGATTAAATAGATACTTATTTACCCAGATATGATTTTTGGAAAAAATAAAGAGCAAACTATGAGGCAGCTGTTGTTCAAATTTGACCCGCTTCCAGCTGAATCGACGGGAATTTGTCTTTTCCACCAGAGGTGGATCAAAACTTTTTTAACCCAGCCATTTTGACAATTGTGCATTATATATGGCCTAGTATTTTATAAAATTGGTTTGGTCCATTTTTGCAACAATTATTTGGTAGTTCCTTCACAAAAAAAACCTCCTTTTGGGCACTCGGAAAATGAAAAATGAATTTCCGTGCATAGAAAATGAAAACTTCCTTAGGCAACATTGTTTGGAATTCCAAGATGTACCCTTATGCACAATATGTGATCATTTGAACAAACTATGCGATGAATGTGGCCATAAGATTGATCATTTGGCTTGAAAGCCATGAATCTTCACGCGTGATAGCTCATTTCTGAGTACACTTTTTTAAAATAATTACCGTATTACAAGTTTATTATTTCTCCTGGAAACTTGGTCACATATAATGACACAATGCGAAGATTTTCCAATTTTTTGATTTTTTTTGAATTTTTTATGCCCGTTTCAAAATGCGGTCAAAACGGCAGGCTTGACCGTTCCTAGCTAGTGGTTGAATCTTGGAATTTTTTGGTGTTTCTATGATTAAATAGATACTTATGTACCTAGAAATGATTTTTGGAAAAAATAAAGAGCAAACTATGAGGCAGCTGTAGTTCAAATTTGACCCGTTTCCAACTGAATCAACGGCAATTTGTCTTTTTCACTAGAGGTGGATCAAAACTTTTTTCAGCCAACCATTTTGTCAATTGTGCATTATATATGGCCTAGTATTTTATAAAATTGATTTGGTCCATTTTTGCAACAATTATTTGGTAGTTCCTTCACAAAAAAACCTCCTTTTGGGCACTCGGAAAATGAAAAATGAATTTTCCGTTCAAAGAAAATGAAAACTTCCTTAGGCAACATTGTTTGGAATTCCAATATACACCCTTGTGCACAATATGAGATCATTTGAATAAACTATGCCATGAATGTGGCCATAAGATTGATCATTTGGCTTGAAAGCCATGAATCTTCACGCATGATAGCTCATTTCTGAGAACACTTTTTTAAAATAATTACCGTATTACAAGTTTATTATTTTTCCTGCAAACTTGGTCACATATAATGAGACGATGCGAAGGTTTTCCAATTTTTTGATTTTTTTTGAATTTTTTATGCCCGTTTCAAAATGCTGTCAAAACGGCGGGCTTGACCGTTCCTAGCTAGTGGTTGAATCTTGGAATTTTTTTGTGTTTCTATGATTAAATAGATACTTATGTACCTAGAAATGATTTTTGGAAAAAATAAAGAGCAAACTATGAGGCAGCTGCAGTTCAAATTTAACCCGTTTCCAGCTGAATCGACGGCAATTTGTCTTTTTCACTAGAGGTGGATCAAAACTTTTTTCACCCAACCATTTTGTCAATTGTGCATTATATATGGTCTATTATTTTATAAAATTGATTTGGTCCATTTTTGAAACAATTATTTGGGAGGTCCTTTACAAAAAACCTCCTTTTGGGCACTCAGAAAATGAAAAATGAATTTTTTGTTGAAAGAAAATGAAAACTTCCTTAGGCAACATTGTTTGGAATTCCAATATACACCCTTGTGCACAATATGAGATCATTTGAACAAATTATGCCATGAATGTGGCCATAAGATTGATCATTTGGCTTGAAAGCCATGAATCTTCACGCATGATAGCTCATTTCTGAGAACACTTTTTTCAAATAATTGCCATATTACAAGTTTATTATTTTTCCTGGGAACTTGGCCAGATATAATGACACGATGCGAAGGTTTCCCAATTATTTGATTTTTTTGAATCTTTTATGCCCGTTTCAAAATGCGGTCAAAACGTCGGGCTTGACCGTTCCTAGCTAGTGTTTCAATCTTGGAAAACTTTTCGTGTTTCTCTTATTAAATAGATACTTAAGTTCTAAAAATGATTTTTGGAAAAAATAAAGAGCAAACTATGAGGCAGCTGTTGTTCAAATTTGACCCGGTTCCAGCTGAATCGGAAATTTTTTGTCTTTTTCATGAAAGGTGGATCAAAGTTTTTGACACCCAACCATTTGGTCAATTGTGCATTAAATATGGCCTAATATTTTAGAAAAATTATTTGGTCCAATTTTGCAACAAATATATGGTAGCTCCTTCATAAAAATACTCATTTTGGGCACTCAAAAATGGAAATTGTTTTTTTCAGAAGAGGTGGATCAAAAGCTTTTGACATGCAACTATTTGGTCAATTTTACATAAATATGGTCTAATATTTAAAAAAATGGAGTGGTGCTATTTTGGAACGAATATTTGGTAGGTTCTTAAAAAAAGCATTTATGCACTCGGAAAATAGAAAAATATTTTTTATGCAATAAAAATTAAAGCTCTATTTGGCAACATTGTTTGCCATTTCAATATGCACACTTATGCAAATACGAGATCATTTTGACGAACTATGACATCGTTCTGTTTTTAAAAAGAATGAGAGATTTGAGTCCATTTTTTTGAAATTCAAGCGCGAGACATCCGACCAATGAGACGCGAGGAATCACCTTCACGCGGATCATCAGATTGGACGCAATATGAGCCGTCTATCGCGCACCCATCCAACGGTGGAGCTTCTCCCGAGTAACAAAAACCCTAACCCACCCACCCACCCTCCTCGATACCCGTCGCCGCCACCCCCCACCCACCCACTCCTGACGCACCCATTCTCCGTCTTCCCTCCCTCCCTCCCGATGCGACCGCTCTCTCTCCCCCGACGCGCCGCCGTCCGCACCTCCCGATGCGCCGCCGTCCTCTGCCTTCCCCCGCATTCTGCTCAGCCACCGCCCTCTCCTCCTCCCCGCCACCCTCTGCCGTGGCGAATCCATCTCCAGATCGAGAAGGGGAGGCAGCGTACGTCGCATCCACGCACCAGATCGAGCAGCGGCGCTCCCAGATCGATCCATCTCCGTCGTCCTCGCGGTTGACGCCCATGTCCTCCTCAAGGACAGATGTCTCCGTGCTCCACCACCACCCTTTCCCTCCTCCCTCACCGCATCTCACATGGCGCTGGGATCTTCCAGATCGAGCGCCGGTAGGGTAGGCGCCTCCGCCGCCCGAGGTCAAGACCCCGCCTCCACCGCCGGCAGGGATCTTCCAGACTAGCGCAAGGTCTTCCGCATCGCTGACAATGCCGGGGTCGCGCTCGCCGGCCTCACCGCGATCTTCCTCCACGAGCTGCAGCCCATCCTCGCCAACAACCTGCAGACCCAGACCGCCATCATCAGCAATGCATGCATCATGGCCTGCGGCGCCGCCGGCGCCAAGGACCACCTCTTCAAGGTACGCACACAACGCGCCCACCATCCTTGCCATTTCAGAGAGACCATATGCATTAGTCAGTATGGACGCATCTGTAATTTCGATTGTCTAAACATTGTTCCTGCTCTCTGCCTGTCTGTCTCAGGGGTCGCAGGAGCAGCCGGGCCTGGTCACCATCGCCATGGAGGAGATCCTCCGGTTCGCGGCGTCCGTCGGCGGCGCCGTCAGGGTGTCGTAGTACCAGGTTGTGCAGGAGGGCAGGAGGGCTAGTTCATGTAGCTTACTTCCTGTTTGTCATTTTGGTGGCTTGCCATTTTATTTACAGCATTGTGGATGATGCCATTATCCTAGTTTTCACATTTATATTAGTCACTTAAACAAGGCTGGGTTAAGTTGAGTTGTTCTGCTACTGATGGCAATACAAGCCAATAGATCTCACATGCAAAAATTCAACAGATTTTGCTAGGTTAATGTTGAGTTGTGGCTGTTGCCTGCATATGCAAAAATTCAACAGATTTACAGCATTGTGGATGATGCCATTATCCTAGTAATGAAGCAGAGATAAGATTGTGTTATATTAATTGATTGCATGCCCTCTTGGATTCTGTTTTTGACTATTGCATGTGTGCTGATAGTTTTTGCATAGTGTTGCACCCTGTCATTTGTTCTCAAGAGGCCAAGTGGTTTTCTGCAAAAAGCATAGAGAAGTATTGTAAATTCACAGGAAATAACAAAATTGCTTAAAGTTTATTTGGGTTGGATCTGTATATACACTATTTTCTTAAAACACAAACCTGTACATTCACAGCTGAATAGATGATACATTTTTTTTGAATCTGTACATGCAATTTTTTGCACTGGATTGGTGGTTAGTTTTATGTGCCGTTTGAATTATAACAGAATAGCATTAGTAGTGCTCTAATTTAGTTCTCATCAAAATCTACAGCCCTCTCTTGTGTTCCTGTTATGAGAATTGTTCCTTCAAGGATATGCCAGAATGTGTACACTCTAATCTCTAATGATGTTTGTCTTTGTGTTCAGGAGCTCCAGTTCTACATAATTTGAAGTTCCAAACCATATAGCTCTACTCAGCAAAGAGTTGTCTCTTCTGTTTGATTGTAATAGAATGTAAATATTGTAATATTGTAATAGTAAGCATATCAGGGTTGTAATAACTATATACAGATTGTAGTAGACTTAGTTAGTTTTATTTGATGAACTATGTTTGTACTGTTCTGTTTGAAATATTGATTATGTAAGTGATTTGAAAACGCGTGGAATGGAAACCTAACTTGTGGGATTCACTTATGAAAATAATCTAAGCAGTTTCGAATTTTCTGTCAAGTGGGCCCAATGTGTGAGAAGATGACAAGTGGGACCAGCTCCAAAATATAATGGCCCAAACAATGTTAAAAGGCCTCGACCCAGAAATAAATAAAAGGCTGAAATGGGCTTGGCCCGTGTAACTTACAGAAAATAAATAAATATTAAAAGGCTGAATAAATGGGCTAGGCCCATGTAGAAAACCAAATTGGACCGGCTGAATCTTGTGCCACATCAGCTTGCCACGCTGGATGCCTACATGGCCTGGGGAGGTTGCAAGTGACCAAAACGCCACAATAGGAATATTTTGGTCGTAAACGTCCACAACCTTCTCACAGAGAAGGTCGCTATAGTCAGTTAACGACCCTCAGCTTTTGACCTTCTGTTTTTGGTCAAAAAAAGGTCGCAAATGAAAAACCATGACCTTTCAGTGACCAATAGTCAAGGTCACAAGTTGACATATTTCTTGTAGTGATACACCCAAAGAGAACAACGGCGCCAATGAACAGGATCCAGTCAAGGATAAGCCTCTTGAGATACAGCCAAAGCGCCGACGATAGCGGCACCGCTCTAAACCATGCCGTGGAAAAAACAACAATACCGGCACAGCAGAAAATAATACTCCGGACCATGCCGAAGACAATGAAGACCCCATTGAGCCAACTTCCGAACAGGATGAACGGGAGGATGGGCGAGTTAGCCCTAATGAACAGGACGTTAACAAAGACTCGGAGGACAGTAATTATCTTCCAGCCTCCAAGGATGAGGCGAGCCTTGGCGACAAAGACTTTATCATGCCTGAGGAGCCCGTCGATCAGGAGAGCTTTAAGCGCCGGCTAATAGCCACTTCAAGGAGCCTGAAAAAGAAGTAGCAGCAGCTTCAAGCTGATTAAGATCTACTAAATAACAGATGGACTAACGTCCTGGCAGCCGAGGAATATGGCCTCGAGCGCCCAACCGAAAGTTACCCGAAACGCAAATTCTTACCCCAATTCGATGACGAGGCGCTGGAGCCCGTCTTAGCAGCGCATAGTACGGCTAACCGACGACCACGTGACCGGGACAAAGCGACAACTCAAGCCGAACACCAGCCCGCACTACCTCATCATAAAAATAGAGACAAAACAGCTTGGGGATACACATATGACCTGCGGCATGACCTGGAAAACAGAGCAGGTCAGACCAAATCGATCTATGGATCGCAGCGGTGTGCCCCGATGCACGACGATGGCCATCCGGCCGGACGTGACAAACATAACCATGCTTGGGCCGAAAACCGCAGATGAACTCCATCCGAGCTACCTCGCGACTTGGCCTGATATAGAGGCGCCACACACCCCCTCTGCTTCACTGATGAAGTAATGGAACATGAATTCTCGGAAGGGTTTAAACCCGTGAACATCGAATCAAATGATGGGACAACAGACCCCGCGGTATGGATTGAGGATTTTCTCCTCCATATTCATATGTCCTGCGGTGATGATCTTCACGCCATCAAATTCCTCCCGCTAAAACTCAAGGGACCTGCTCGGCACTGGTTGAACAGTTTGCCCAAAAACTCAATTGGCAGCTGGGAATACTTGGAAGACGCCTTCCTCGACAACTTCCAGGGTATATTTGTCCGACCTCCGGATGCTGAGGACATAAGTCACATAGTTCAACAGCCCAGAGAGTCAGCCAGGAAATTCTGTACTAGGTTCTTAACTAAAAAGAATAAGATCAACGACTGTCCGGATGTCGAAGCCCTAGCGGCCTTTAAACATAGCATATGTGACGAATGGCTCGCGTGACACCTTGGCCAAGAAAAGCCGAAGTCTATGGCATCGCTCACGACGCTTATGACCCACTTCTATGCGGGTGAGGATAACTGGCTAGCCCGTAGCAATAACAATACAAGCGAACCTAGCACTTCTTTAGCCAGAAATAGCAACAGCAAGCGCTGTCACAATAGACACAAGCGCCAAAGCAATGGTGAGAACACCGAGGACACGGAGGTCAACGCCGGATTCAGTGGCTCTAAGTCTGGTCAGCGGAAGAAGCCATATAAAAGAAACAATCCGGGCTCGTCCAGCTTGGACCGCATACTCAATAGTCCATGTCAAATCGATGGCACTCCTGATAAACCAGCCAATCATACCAACAGAGACTATTGGGTTTTTGAACAGGCCGGCAAGTTAAATGCCGAGAGCAAGGAGAAGGGGTCACAAAGCAAGGACGATGACGAGGAGCCCTGGCCACCAAACAGAGGGGGACAGAAGAAGTTCCCCCCTCCCCCAAGTTAAAACGGTGAACATGATATATGCTACCCATATCCCCAAGAGGGAGCGCAAGCGCGTGCTCAGGGATGTCTACGCGATGGAGCCAGTCGCCCCAAAGTTCAACCTATAGTCGTCTTGCCCGATCACTTTCGATCGCGGGGACTATCCAACCAGTATCCGTCATGGCGGTTCAGCCGCACTGGTCCTCGACCCAATCATTGATGGATTCCATATTACGCGAGTCCTCATGGACGGTGGCAGCAGCCTGAACCTGCTCTCTCAGGATACAGTGCGCAAAATGGGTATTGAGTATTGATCCCTCAAGGATCAAGCCCACAAAAACCACCTTTAAAGGAGTCATACCAGGTGTAGAGGCCCGTTGTACAGGCTCAATCACACTGGAGGTGGTCTTCGGATCCCCGGACAACTTCCGAAGCAAACAGTTGATCTTCAGTATCGTCCCCTTCCGCAGTGGCTATCACGCACTGCTCGGACGAACCGCATTCACTCGATTCAATGCGGTGCCACACTACGCTTATCTCAAGCTCAAGATGCCCAGACCATGCGGTGTCATAACAGTCAATGGAAACAAGGAACGCTCCCTCCGTACCGAGGAGCACACCGCTGCCCTCGCAGCAGAAGCACAGAGCAGCCATTTTAGGCAGAAACTTAATTCGGCGTCCAAGCTCCCGGACACTGTCAAACGTGTCTGAACTACTCTGCAGCAGGACAGTCCAGCTCTTCAAGAGCTTGACTAGCAATTTGGCCTCCGTCCCAATCCCGACCAAATGGCAGCATTCGTACCGCGCGTACATAACTACGCACTTAAAATACCATGGGCATAACGGTGGCGCAGCTAGATCGTGGTCCATAATACGGCTCAACCTCTCCTGGACCTACATACTTTCACTTTTTCTTTTTTCTTTTCAGGTTTCTTTTTTTCCCAGGCCTTTCCTGGTGGCTTGATTGTCGGACCTATCAAGGGACGGATACACCAAGATGGCAAGAAGCATTGACGTATAAGGGAATTTCTAGGTGGTCTCTTTAAATGATTGTTATGCCTGTTTCAAGGACCCGCACGCAGCTCTCCCTTGGTCGTGGCATGTTAAATAGCCCTGTTGCTTATCGCACTACTTGTACAAATACACTTTGACGTATTAATCAAAGGGAGAACTAGTGCGATTGTGTCCTGGTTTATCTGTATGAGCACCTCAGTAGAGAAAGCCGAAAACTTACTGTCATGATGTGGTGTGAGCCGGTCAGCTGTTCGAGAGGTTACAAATATTTTGCGATTTTTTCCACATTATGCGATGAAACAGTTTTTATCCGATCAGGTGTTTACAGCACCCCAAGTTCGTGCTTACGAATACTATGGGTTCCGCCTAAATTTCTATTGTCAAGCTCCTATGGCTAAGTGAGGGTGATAAAGCCACATACTCCGATTTCCTCATTCGTTGAGCTAAACACCTCCTTCAAGGACCAAACCTTTGGATCAAGAGTGTTTAGATTCCATCCCAAACACCTCCATACTAACTACGTGGGGACTGAAGCTGATGACTGGCCAACTCCCAGGTTCAATGAAAACGGCCACACAAGAGGTAAAATTTTAAATAAAAAACAAGCATTATATTACATCATGACCTTGTTTCATAGTACAGGACAAGATAACATGAATGTATTCATTTAGAGATAAAATCCTGAGCACATTGCTCCGCCACAATGCGGGATCCCTCGAGGACATCGTCAAAATACCACTCGGGCGTGCGGTGCTCCTTGCCAGCGGGCGGTCCTTTGGTCACGAGCTTGATGGCATCCATCTTTTCCCACTGAACTTTGACACGGACGAAGGCCATCCGTGCACCTTCGATGCAGATCGACCGCTTGAGGACGTCAAGCTGGGGGCAGGCATTGACCAGCCGCTTCACGAGCCCGATGTAGCTGCTGGGTATGGCTTCAGTAGGCCACAGCCAAACTATCAAATACTTCATGGCCAGTTCGGCCACCCTATGCAGTTCGACCAGCTGTTTTAGCTGATCGCTAAACGGCACCGGATGTTCTGGCGCAAGGTATTATGACTAGAACAGCTTCTCCGTCGAGCTCCCCCCTTCGGCTCAGAAGAACTCCGCAGCATCGGAAACACTGCGCGGCAGATTCGCAAACTCCCTTGGAGAACTACAAATCCGGGTTAGTAAGAGATACCTCTTCTTCACATATTTGCTTTGCATAATGAAGGCATTACCCACCGTAATTTTCTTGGCCTCTTTGATTTCCTGGTGGGCGCCCTAGGCTTCCACCCGGGCATCTTGCACGCTCTGGCGAGCCTTGGCGTGTTCGGTCTCTAGATCCGCAATATCCCGCTCCAAGGACTCGCATTTCTCAACGGCATCCTGAAGCTCTTGCTGGACCTCATTAACCCTGGCCTCGTGTTTTTCACGGGCAGCTTGCTCCTTTGCTGCTTTCTTTTTGGCCTCAGCCAGCTCCTTTTTGAGAGCCTCCACCTCGGTCGCTGCTCCTACAAATAAAATGGCACTATGGTCATTACAAATCATCCATCCTTTCTGATATACAGAAGGTCATTGCATACCTTGTTTATCCTCTAGCTGCTTTTTCATGCGGCCGAGCTCTTCCTCGACCCGGTCTAGACTCTACTTCAGTCCAGAAACCACAACAGTGTGAGAGGTCGCAGCCAGTAACGACGCCTGCTTGTTCACAGTGACTCATCTGGTTAGTCTCCTACGAAACTTGTTTGATCCTCTGCCCGGCTTTTCTTTTCAAACACCGGACAGTGTCTCAGGGGCTAATGTCTATACTGTGACATTCTTTTTACATAATTGTGTGGCTTACCTCAAAGCCTGTTAGAAGGCTTGTGCAGGTTTCGGTCAGTCCGCTCTTCGCATACTAAATCCTCTCAATCACTGTACCCATAAGGGTACGGTATTCCTCAACAATGGAAGCACTTCGCAGCGCTTCCATTAGAGTGTCCGGCGCCTCTGGCTGGATAGAGGTCACCGGCGGAATTGGCGCACCTCCTCCTTTTTAAGGAGGTTACTTGCCAGGTTCTGGAGCCGCATAGGTCTCCGGGACCGTATTCGGCTGGGGGCCGAACTGAATATGGCCTCCATCACTAGTATCCACGGGGATTTGCTCCCCCATGTGTCCGACGGCTGAGGTTTCACCCTCCGGCGCCGCCCTAACGGCCTCCTGAGTCTTTCCCTGGCCTGGGATCCTTCGGGACAACACCTCGGTGTCATCCATGGCCTTGGGAGAGGAGGCCGTCGCAAGGGACCCACTGTCCATCACCTTCGGGTCTAGCAAATTCCCTAAAGATGAGGATCTCTCGAGGTCAGACCGAGACAGACTGCAAATGCATGATTCAACATGTTAAGACTATGAAGTAGAGAGGCCGAATATATGAATGCATCCAGGTTTTTGAGTACTCACGATTTGGCCAGGGGCTTGTCTCGGGGGCGTCGCTCTGGGCTGCTGTCAACGTCCCACGTAGAGTTATCCGTGAGGGAACTTGTCAGGACCGGATTTCGGGATATTAGTTTCCAGAAAATGGCCCTTATGCTCACCAGCCCCAGGATTACTTTTAGCTGGCAAGACACAAACTTGATACAATAACTCCAAGCAAAATACATGATATGTAGTACAAGACCATTCTGGCCTATGAGTACAACACAAGGTTTCTAGTGGTTGATGGCGGAAGCGGTTTGTGGTCATCAGCGTCCGTTGAACTCCATTTCCCACAGGAACAGCTGAGCAGGTTAACTCCTATCTTCGCGAGGCTGCTATCACCATGGATTATGTTCCGGGGCTGTCATCGCAACGCTCCTCTCCAAGCAATAAATCTGGCCAAGACAATAGCCAGGGACAAGCCAGTGAGTACTCTGAATGTACTCGCAAACATTATGAAAACATGTATAATGTAACAAATGCTAATCATGCTCTGAAATATTCTATGATCACAGTGTCAGTCACAAAAATAAAATCCATGATGCACGCAAACAAGTTATTCACGTAGCACATGAATAATGCAATTAGAAAGTAGAAATAGACTGCCTCAGTCGGGCGTCTGTGCGATGCCACATAAAGGGCTTATAAAGTGAATACATAACAAGCATGCCACAGTCGGGCGTCTCAGCGACACCACATAAAGGGCTTATATGGTAAATAAATAACAAACATGCCACAGTCTGGCGTCTGTGCGACACCACATAAAGGGCTTATATGGTAATTAAATAACAGACATGCCACAGTCGAGCGTCTATGCGACACCACATAAAGGGCTTATAACAAAATAATCACAGTGAATATCCAGGAGGTAGAACCGTCCCAAGGATACTCAATAAATCAAGTAATGAGAATAGTTAGTCCACAATAATAATAATCATAATCATCATACACTACTAGGGAAAAGTCTAGCAGCAGCGCGGGTTTTCAGGCTAGCAGCAGCGCGGGTGGCCGCGTTACTAATAAGGCGCTACAGCTAACTCATAGTAGTAGCGCGGCCCCAACCCGCGCTACTACTGTTGACGATATCAGCAGCGCTTTTTGTGAACGCGCTGCGAACGTGCTACTATTAACTAGCTGTAGCGATTTCGTCATCCCTCGCTACTGCTATATCTTTCATCATTTTCCCCCTGCACCATTCCCTTTCAGTTCTCCTTTCACTTTCAGTTCTCCTTTCAGATACTACATACTAGGTACTGCTAGTAGATATCAAATTCATAAACCATTACTAGGTACGGTAGTACTCCTTTCGTTCCAAATTACTCGTCGTGGTTTTAGTTCAAACGACGACGAGTAATTTGGAACGAAGGGAGTACTAGATAACAATTTCATGCATAGCCAACATGCATCCTCAAGCAGTACAAGGTCATATCAACGGCCATCATCATACGTAGTTCTAGATGATATCGACGACGATCATCATATGTAGTTCTAGATGATATAGCCACACACACATATGTACGTAGTTCTAGATGATATAGCCACACACACATATGTAGTTCTAGATGATATAGACACACACACATATGTAGTTCTAGATGATATCGAAGACAATCATCATCCTCAAGCCTGGGCGGTTGGTGTTCCTGATAGTAATTAGGATGGCCTGTCCAACACGAAGATTTTTGCCATCGAGGAATTTCTTCCACCCAACCGAGCTTAAGTGTGTGTGACCGTCCGTGTCCACGTGGTAAGTACAGGTTGTGACAGAGCCCCTTGCAGTAAGGCATAGTCCAGATGAGCCTTCTTCATCAGGCTCGATACAATAACTCACAGATATGCGCTTTGCCAATTTCTGAATAAGAAAAACATATCAATTAATAAGCATGTGATCGAACTCTACACTAAAACATATATATCATCGACTAGATTCCACACAACATACCATATCATTGGACTGTACACTAAGTAATTCACACTATTAATTTGCATTTGTAAGTATAACATACCATATCATGTCGATCAACCATGGTATTTGTCAAGCGGGTCACGAATGGCACCCCGACAAAGTCAGCACGTGGCGGAATTATGTCCCATAGGTTGGACACCTCTTCCTCACTCAGCCTTGTTCTTTGAGCTACGATGGCTTCATGAAGTGGGTCCTCATCATCTTCATCGAGTGGGTCCTCATTATCTTCATCATCTTCATCATCTTCGTCATCTTCATCATCTTCCACCAGGTTGAGATAAATGACAGCTAGCTTGGGTCTTTCTGCTCGGAAGTTGAAGATGATCAACTCACCACCAGTAAGATGCATGCGAGCGACGAAACGGGCCCATCCATCTCCTCCAATCTGCGACATATTGCGTCCTTTCTCGACCTCCATAGTGTACGGCCCCCCAGGAGCCTCAAATGTCACAGTGTCTCCTGTCAGCTTGTTGAATTTCAACCTCACATTGCAAGGGACGATCTGCGTAAAATAAGCAAAATGACACGATGCAGTAATGCCAACACTAAAAATAAAATAGTTATCACATTTCATCTAATTTCTTACCGCCGCATGACGAAAACTCGGCTGGAAGTAGATGCAGAACAGCTTGCCAGTTGCAAGGCTGCTGGCGCATCTTGACTTGCACAGTTGACATAGTGGTGGTGGTGGTGGCGCCATTCTTCCTAAAGCAATATGAGCAAAGGATTACTAAATCAACTAAATCAAAATGTTCCTAAGTCAACTAAATCAACTAGCCTACTAAATCAACTAAATCAAAATGTTCTAAGTCAACTAAATCAACTAGCCTACTAAGTCAACTAAATCAAAATGTTCTAAGTCAACTAAATCAACTAGCCTACTAAATCAACTAAATCAAAATGTTCTAAGTCAACTAAATTAACTCAATGAATTAGCCTACTAAATCAACTAAATCAAAATGTTCTAAGTCAACTAAATCAACTAGCCTACTAAATCAACTAAATCAAAATGTTCTAAGTCAACTAAATCAACTAGCCTACTAAGTAACCTAAATTATATCAACTAAATAAAAATGTTGCATATGAGAAGGAGGGAGAAGGAGGGCGACTCGAGGAGGGAGAAGAGAGTAGGATGGAGGAGGAAGGCGGAGCGAGGAGGGGATGGCTGGCGCGGCCAGTTGAGGGAGGACGGAGGAGGAAGGCGGAGCGAGGAGGGGCCGGCCGGCGCGGCCAGTTGAGGGAGGACGGAGGAGGAAGGCAAAGCGAGGAGGGGCCGGCCAGCGGCGAGTGGAGAGGGAGGACGGAGGAGGAGGCCGGTACCAAGTCCAGCAAGGAGGAGGAGGTGACGGCGCGCGGCGCAGACGGAGGAGGGGCGACGGGAGCGCGCGGCGCAGACGGATCAGAGAGGATTTTGAGTGGCTGTGTGTGAGTGGATCCGAAGGGAGGAGATGATCGAGGGAGATGGATGGCTTAGCAGTAGCGCTCTTCAGGAAACCATGCTACTGCTAAGCTATCTAGTAGCAGCGCTTTTCACAGTAAAGCGCTACTGCTATGTGTCAGCATGCAAAAATAGACTTTGTTCAATATATCAAAAACACATTGATCATCAACGATCTTTTTGTGTACAATATGATTTGACAATATGAGTCCTCACCGGTTTAGGAACAGGTGAAGACTCATATTGCAGCCACAAATTCTACACATAGAGTTCAATGAAGATCAAGTGCTTGTCAAAGTGTGAGAAGTAACATATTTAAGGCGGTAGAAACTCTCTTCACGGAGCAAGGTGGGACTAAATTTTTGTAGGAAACATAGCAGTAGCGCTTATCCGGGAAAAGCGCTGCTACTATGCCACGTAACAGTAGTGCGCATCACGCTAACGCGTTGCTGCTATAACTAGCCTCGCGGTGGCCTCGTAGGAATTATAGCAGCAGCGCGTCTTTCGGGTCACGCGCTACTGCTATATTTGTCTCAGCAGTGAGTTTCATCCGTACGCGCTACTGCTAGTTAGCAGCAGCGAGTTATTTTGGAGCGCGCTGCTGATAAGATTCTGTGTATAGGCTTTTCCCTAGTAGTGATAAGTCACCGGTCAAAACCAATATTCTGACTTAGTTGTTTTTCCTCCAAAGACCGACGCTAAGACTGACACTTGACCCAACCCAGACTGTAGTCCTTAACCATGGACACAGTACTCGAATAGATATAATATCTGCAGAGGGTGTACTCTTTACCCACGAGTAACGGATTCCGTTAGTCCATCTGGACTAATTCCGATTACGGTCTTTTAGTTGAAAACACACCCAACCGCACACACCAGCTTGACTCATCGGTGTCTGGAATCACCCATGACACTCGTTAAGCAAAACTCTAAGTGGGGAGGCTACAACCTCGATTAGCATGGGACCACAAAATTTATATCGCATGCAAACTGGGGGAGCTACCCCCTCGCCTACAACCGAAACACCCATGCCCCCTGACCGGGTGACTGGCTTTAATCCAGGGCCATGGAACCCTCATCCCGGAACCTCTGTACGGTGTGTGCTAGAAAGGGGTTCACAACTTACTGAACCGTACCCTACCTATGGCAGGGACAAGTGGTAGTACGAAACAAGTGTGGGGGTTACCGAAACGAGACTCGATCTATGGTCGACTCAGGAGGTTTAAGTATTCCCTGCATGGTTAGCATAACAAATATATTTCAACCAACGGACAAAGTCACCACTCGTCATGCCTTGCTTTGCCGTACCGGACACAATCGTCTCATCAAAGACCGGAGACAAGCTTGTGTCTACCCAAGACAGAGGCTCTCCAGACTTCCTCCCGGTAGGCATGAAAGGCATATGATGGGGACTATTATCCCAAACATATCAAACTCCAATAGCATGAAATTATCAATATGCACTCATGAGTTTGAACATATAATCACATAAAATAACGGATACTCCGTGTCGATGTGGTATTGTAACCGTGTTCAAATGACACACAAAAACATTATTCCAGAGTTCAGAATGCTTGCCTTCAAGTTGTGGTTAGGCAGGGTGCATCCCAAAACATTTGAAAGTTTTCTTCTCTCTCCAAAAATTCAATTTAAAATTTTGAATTAATACATAGTTTCAAAAACAGTACCAATAAAGTTGTCTGAATTTTTTTGAAATAAATCTTAAAATAAACTAGACAATGTTTGAGAGAGGTAGGAAAAAGAATCAACTCATTTGGGGCTATATTTAAAAGGTTATAGAAAGTCAAAGTTTTGGTCAAAAATCTGTTTTTGAAATAAAACATAAAAAGGAAAAACGTTTCGAAAACTAACCACGTCGAAGGCGTATTCCGAGTTTACGTCTCCACTTATCCAGCATGGACCGCGCGTGGGTCACTGATAGTGGGTCCAGTGGGCCCACTGGTCAGGTTTGACTAGTCCCCCGCCTTCTTCCTCCTCTGTCCGAGCGAGGCGGGGGCTCCGGCGATCGACGCTAGCTAACGGCGGTTCCTCGCGACGAGCTGAGGGCGGGGATGGATCCGCGGGTCCAGGGCGGTCCTCCCGGTGGTCGAGAGGGTGGCGGGGACGAAGGGAGTCGCCGGCGGCAAGCTTTGCGGCGGACTGCAGTTTCAGGAGTTTTGGGGGTCTGGGCTATGGTGCTTCCCGATCGGCGCTGAGGGGGTGGGCGGCTCCGCACGGTTGAGGGGAGAAGGATGGAAGCATGGGAGGGGTTTGGGGACTTCGGTCTAGGCCGGATATCACCGAAGTGAGGTGGCGGCCGAACCTGTCGGGGACGAGGAAGACGGCCATCATCCGCTGATTGCTGGCTACGGGGGGGCTCTAGAGGGTTGGTATGGGGCTGCTTGAGGGCCTGGACGAGCTCGGGGGCCCCTTAAATGGGCAAGCAATGGTGATTCTGCAGCGGCCGGAGATAGGCTCGACGGCGAACCGCCATACTGTGCTGCAGGGCGACTTGGCGGTGGTTTGGGCTAGTCGGCGCATTCCGACAAGTTCCCCACTGCTCAAGGGGCGAGCTGGCACTCGTGAGTGGCTCGGGCGGCGCCGCCCACGGCAGGACTGCTGTAGCCGGCCGCTTGCGGCCACGGCCTACCTGACGGCGGCCCTATGGAGTGCCACGGGCGGTCGGGGTGGCTCTGCGTTGCAGGAGGAGACGGGGCGCACGGGCTGCGGTTGGCCAAGGGCCAGAATGGGCGCGGGGTGCGCGGCAGTGAGACGTGGTGGCTCGGTGCACGCGCTTGCAAAACGTGCGCTCTGGGCGTGCCCAGAGCACACACGCTAGCTGCTCGACGAAATGCCAATGCATGCCACAGGGCTTGGGTGAGGCTGGCAATTAGCAAACCTAGGTTAGGAGTAGCTAGGAGCTTAGTGGACAAGGTTGCTGGGTCAGTGGATCAAGTTCATATTGCAAACTAAAAAGCGTGCCAAATCTGGCTATGCACACCAAGTGTTTGACATAATGCTAGAGGCACCTAGGCAGTTCTTGGAGTGGTCAAAATCTCCTGATTGGGGTCTCTTTAGGTGTCGGTGATGGTGGCCAGGTTAGTTTGCCAAATGTAGCAACTTGTTAGTGCAAATATTTCAGAAAATCAGTTTTGGGCAGAAACTAAAGGCTGTCATTTTATGGACCAAAAATATTCCAATCGGTTCATGCTCCTGGACTTAAGGGTTTTGTAGGAAGGACGACAAGTAGGAAAAAGAGTCATGGGTAAAGGAGCAAGTTAAAATATGGTTGTAGTACAAATCATCAAGTTGGACCAGAATGAAAGTGAGGTTGATTCACTCAAAATTTTCAAAGGACAAAACTGGGTTTTTGCATAAGTATGGATAATATACTCCTACTGACCTCCCCTAATTTTGGTGGAAGTTTTAAAGAAGTATTTAAATAGGTTGTAGTGCAATAGTGCAACTGGACCAGATTTAAAAACTTATGTTAAAACTAAAATTCTCCAAATGACTAAGGAATATTTTTGGATAAAAGTGATTTAGGGACATCATATGTCATCCCCAAATTTTGGTGAAATTTTTTGATGCATTTATCAAATGGTTGCAGTGCAAAGGAGGCTCCAAAACTTATGAAAAATCATCTTAAAAGAATAAAGCTCAAGAAAAACAATGATGCAAATAAAACCACTGATTAAGAATTGTTTTGTTGAGAGATTATAGAAGTCTAATAACATTTTTGGAAAGTTTCCACTTGGGGTAAAGCTCCTCAATATTAAAGAAAGGTGGTTCTGAAATCAACAAAAAATCCAGAAAGCAAAAAAAATTAGACTCCTGGCAAAGTTTTAATAATTCAAAACACGGTTAAATTTTTGGGGTGTTACAACACTACCCCCCATAAGAAAAATCTCGTCCTCGAGATTTGATAAGGGTTGTTTTTTGAAAAAATTTACTCCTACTATCACAAAAACAACCATCCTACTCCTGTAATTAAAACATAGCTACAGTGAGTGGCAGTAAGTGGTGCAAAACTACAGTGTGGCACACTGGCGATGCGTGGAAAAACTTACGGTCAGTTTCGACGATTGGTTATAGTAAATTTAGAATAAACTTCTAAATTACTGAGAATATACACTGGTCATACCCAAGAGCACAGGGCTCTCTATGGCCGACAGGTGGACCCGGGGCCCACTATCGGTCTCTTCCTCTACCTCTGGTTCTCTCTTCTTCCTCTCTCCCACACGCTTTCTCCACAGGCAATGTCTAGCTTGTAGGGCATCTAGGACGTACTACGGTAGTGCGCGGCGTGCTAGCTGTCGGCGCAGCGTGCACTCACCTCACGGGCCAGTGCACTGTCGGCACTGCTCGTGGATTTGCCTCCAAACACCAGCGATCGAGCGACGAGCGGCGCTGGTGGACTTCGCCCATCGTACAGCGATCTCGAGCTATAAAACAAACGCGGTGCTCCTTCTTCTTCCTCCATCTGGCCTCGCATCTCCTCCTCCTCCTCCCTTCTCCTTCATTTCTGTTTGCAGGAGCTCGAGACGAGGCTCTAATAGTAGAGGTGATGCCGGACTGGTACGTGATCCTGATGTGCGGAGGGTTGGCAGCATTGCTGGTATTCTCTGTGCTCCTATGTGTGATAATCCTCGATGATCGTCGTGATGCGGCCGCTCGAGTGTTAGCTCTCTGCGGCGGCGGTGATCACAATGATTAGGTGCGGTGTCAGGTGCTAACTGTTGTCAGGGTGCCGGAGGTAATTTGTACCCGAGTAATTTCTCACAAATCTCTCCCTTTGAGACTGTGGGGTGTTAGGGAGGTGATTAGCTTGGTGCAAAAGTGTGCACGTGGATTTGCACTAGGTCGCGTGGTTGGGGTCGTGAGTCTGCTGTTATGGTGCTGCATGAAATAAAAATCTATGTCGTGAAGAAATGTATGCTGCAACAACTTCGAGAAAAACTCACTTCAGGATTTACTGAGAGTGAAAACAGTTAATAAAATTTTACCGAAGTAAAATCACTCACATTGACTGATACTAACGATTTAATTCATCGCACAAATTTAGGATACCACACACAAGTTGCAACACAAAAATAACTGCAGGGACAATAAACACAGTAATGACATCTACAACGATAATGGTAATTGGACAGGATCCTGAGAAAAAGTCTCTGGAATTGGGGCACACTCTTCAACTATCGGGGGGAGTGGATTGACCAGTCGATGAATGTGCCTTTCCTGGTTGGGCCTCAGTGGTCTGCCGATGGCGATCTGAGGATTCAAATCAGCGAGGCTCTGGAGATAGCCCATTACTGGCTGGGTCAAACACTCTTGCGCGATGACATACTGGGCAAGATTGGCCAGTACTGGGTCTCTCTCGATTCGTCCATCGAGAAAAGATGTTACTTCTACGGGTGCTGCACGACTTGGGAAATAATAATACCCCCGTTCGCTGGCATAGGGTACCGCGAATCGAAGGCGTATAAGTGCCTCATACGCAGCAGCTTCTATGGCCATATGCGGAGTCAGCATAGATTTCCACACGAAGGAAGCTTCCGTGGGGTCTTGGTTTGGGTTTGCGGGAGGGACGTGCACCACTGCCCAATATTTCAAGGTGGATGGGGTGATCCTCGATTTGAGCAACTCATACTGGGGTGGATGGATAGCACTAATGGTACTGCAGGTAAAGTCCCACAAAATTTTAACAAAGCTACCTGGAGCTGCATCTGGAGTTCTCAGATAGATACTAGGGCTCGGCATGGCAATGGAAATGGTTGTGCGAGTGGTGCTCAAGGTGAGGGGTACTTGGTAAGATCACGGGGTGGCCTCTTATATAGCATTGGGGCTGGGTTATTTACCACGGTGTACGGTAACTAGTCTATCGAGTCTGCTCCATGGGGTCGAGGTCAATGCTACAGCTACACATATCTCGTAAAAGTAACGTATTACTGTGGGAGTCGTCGGTGTGATTTTGGTGACTGTGCCCAAAAAAAATGCAACCGCATGTTCACATATTTAATGCTAGGCTACTATTTAAAACAGAGGCACACAAGCAGGCTGCGATTATTCAAGTCGATGCAAGGTTACATAATTACAGGGCGCGAGCATACTGAGACTCGGTACTACTCGAGTGACTTAGTCTACCTCGTTTATATCTAAACAAGCCTGCCTTGTGGATGTCGAGGTTTCTCCACGTGTTTCACCGTCGGGATTAGCTGGAGGGGGTTGAGGGGCTGTCGGGTCGGGGTAGCGATGATGACCATCCCGGGGATTGTTGGCCACAATCGCGCTGGAGCGTGTTCCCAAAAAGCGACGAAGCACTTCTGGGGACACTAAAGTATTGTGGTCGATGGCTGGGACAGTCCTCAAGGACTCGATCGGGTGTCCGAACAGCACGACTGGGTTGTCGGTGTCGGGCTCATCTTCTCCTCTCGCCGGGGCTCAGCGGACCAGTTCTCCACGAGCTGCGATCAGATCAAGGGTGACTTGATCGAACGGTTCCTCTAGTGCACCTACATAGCGCACCAGATGCAATAGTGCAGGATCTGTCTCGTGATCTCCGTTGACAACCTGGGGTGTCCTACCATACCCGTCACGGCTGGGGTGGTAGTAGAACGAGCGACAGTTAACTCTAGGCGACAAGTGCCGGAGTTGAACTATAGCCTCTCGAGCAGCTAGTTGGATGGCTTGTGGCTCAAAGGAAGTTGTCCTTCCGGTGAACCTGTAGGGGCGTTCTGGCGATAGACCCCTACCATAGATGTGTATAGTGGCCCAGAATTGACGGCTCTCACCGCTCATGGGCCCTTGGTACACAACATATTCTGGAGGCTCCTCTAATGCAAAGGCACGGCGGGTGAGGTTTGCTAGCACGGTCACAAAACCTCCAAGGTTGTTTGCCGTGGTCTCATTGTGCACGACGGGGCCAGGCATTATGGCTTGGTTTGGGGAAGGGGATGTGTTGTGCTGTGTTGAGGTTAGCGTGCCCTTTTTATAGAAAAAGAGGGCGGAGTCTTCCTTCGCACGCTTGCGAATGAGACAATTTAGGTGCGGTCACTGGCGCGTGATCGACAGGCTAGGCTGATAGGTTGGGCACCGACAGCCAAAAGGCGTCGGGTCACTGTGGGGCTATCTTACGTGAGAAGCTTAGCCGGGGTTAGGTTATTGTCTGGTGGTTTGGTTAACCTAGGTTCATTGACCTGGCTAAGATAGGATTAGCCAATGGTCAGCCTGGCTCTGATACCAAGTCTGTCAGGACCGGATTTCGGGATATTAATTTCCCAGAAAATGGCCCTTATGCTCACCAGCCCCAGGATTACTGTTAGCTGGCGAGACACAAACTTGATACAATAACTCCAAGCAAAATACATGATATGTAGTACAAGACCATTCTGGCCTATGAGTGCAACACAAGGTTTCTAGTGGTTGATGGCGGAAGCGGTTTGTGGTCATCAGCGTCTGTGGAACTCCATTTCCTACAGGAATAGCTGACCAGGTTAACTCCTATCTTCGCGAGGCTGCTATCACCATGGATTAGGTTCCGGGGCTGTCATCGCAATGCTCTTCTCCAAGCAATAAATCTGGCCAAGACAATAGCCAGGGACAAGCCAGTGAGTACTCTGAATGTACTCGCAAACATTATGAAAACAGGTATAATGTAACAAACGATAATCATGCTCTGAAATATTCTATGATCACAACGTCAGTCACAGAAATAAAATCCATGATGCACGCAAACAAGTTATTCACGTAGCACATGAATAATGCAATTAGAAAGTTGAAATAGACTGCCTCAGTCGGGCGTCTGAGCGACACCACAGAAAGGGCTCATAAGTGAAATGAGTAACAAACATGCCGCAGTCGGGCGTCTGTGCGACGCCACATAAAGGGCTTATAAAGTGAATACATAACAAGCATGCCACAGTCGGGCGTCTCAGCGACACCACATAAAGGGCTTATATGGTAATTAAATAACAGACATGCAACAGTCGGGCGTCTATGCGACACCACATAAAGGGCTTATAACAGAATAATCACAGTGAATATCCAGGAGATAGAACCGTCCCAGGGATACTCAATAAACCATGTAATGAGAATAGTTAGTCCACAATAATAATAATCATAATCATCATATGTCACCGGTCAAAACAAATGTTCTAACTTAGTTGTTTTTCCTCCGAAGACCGACACTAAGACCGACACTTGATCCAACCCAGACTGTAGTCCTTAACCATGGACACGGCTACTCGAATAGATATAATCTCTGCAGAGGGTGTACTCTTTACTCACGAGTAACGGATTCCGTTAGTCCATCCGGACTAATTCCGCTTATGGTCTTTTAGTTGAAACGACACCCAACCGCACACACCAGCTTGACTCATCGGTGTCTGGAATCACCCATGACACTCGTTAAGCAAAACTCTAAGTGGGGAGGCTACAACCTCGATTAGCATGGGATCACAAAATTTATACCGCGCGCAAACTGGGGGAGCTACCCCCTCAGCTACAACCGAACACGCATGCCCCCTGACCGGGTGACTGGCTTTAATCCAGGGCCATGGAACCCTCATCCCGGCCCCTCTGTACGGTGTGTGCTAGAAAGGGGTTGACAACTTACTGAACCGTACCCTACCTATGGCAGGGACAAGTGGTAGTACGAAACAAGTGTGGGGGTTACCGGAACAAGACTCGATCTATGGTCGACTCAGGAGGTTTAAGTATTCCCTGCATGGTTAGCATAACAAATATATTTCAACCAACGGACATAGTCACCACTCGTCATGCCTCGCTTTGCCGTACTGGACACAACTGTCTCAACAAAGACCGGAGACAAGCTTGTGTCTACCCAAGACATAGGCTCTCCCGACTTCCTCCCGGTAGGCATAAAAGGCATATGATGGTGACTACTATCCCAAACATATCAAACTCCAATAGCATGAAATTATCAATATGCACTCATGAGTTTGAACATATCATCACATAAAATAATGGATACTCCGTGTCGAGATGGTATTGTAACCGTGTTCAAACGACACACAAAAACATTATGCCAGAGTTCAGAATGCTTGCCTTCAAGTTGTGGGGAGGCAGGGTGCATCCCAAAACCTTTGAAAGTTTTCTTCGATCTCCAAAAATCCTATTTAAATTTTTGAATTAATACATAGTTTCAAAAACAGTACCAAAAAAGTTGTCTGAATTTTTTTGAAATAAATCTTAAAATAAACTAGACAATATTTGAGAGAGGTGGGAAAAAGAGTCAACTCATTTGGAGTTATATTTAAAAAGTTATAGACAGTCAAAGTTTTGGTCAAAAATCTGTTTTTAAAATAAAACAGAAAAAGGAAAAACGTTTCGAAAACTGACCACGTCGAAGGCGTATTCCGAGTTTACGTCTCCACTTATCCAGCATGGACCGCGATTGGGTCACTGACAGTGGGTCCAGTGGGCCCACTGGTCAGGTTTGACTAGTCCCCCGCCTTCTTCCTCCTCTGTCCGAGCCGAGGCAGGGGCTCCGGCGATCGACGCTAGCTAATGGTGGTTCCTCGCAAAGAGCTGAGTGCGGGGATGGATCTGCAGGTCCATGGCGGTCCTCCCGGTGGTCGAGAGGGTGGCGGGGATGAAGGGAGTCGCCGGCGGCGAGCTTTGCGGCGGACTGCAGTTTCGGGAGTTTTGGGGGTCTGGGCTATGGTGCTTCCCGATCGGCGCTGAGGGGGTGGGCGGCTCCGCACGGTTGAGGGGAGAAGGATGGAAGCACGGGAGGGGTTTGGGGACTTCGGTCTTGGCCGGATTTCACCGGAGTGAGGCGGCGGCCGAACCTGTCGGGGACGAGGAAGACAGCCGTCATCCGCTGATTGCTGGCTACGGGGGGGCTCTAGAGGGTTGGTATGGGGCTGCTTGAGGGCCTGGACGAGCTTGGGGGCCCCTTAAATGGGCGAGCAATGGCGGTTCCGCAGCGGCCGGAGATAGGCTCGACGGCGGACCGCCATACTGTGCTGCAGGGCGACGTGGCGGTGGTTTGGGCTGGTCGATGCATTCCGACGAGTTCCCCACTGCTCAAGGGGCGAGCTGGCGCGCGTGGGTGGCTCGAGCGGCGCCGCCCACGGCAGGGCTGCTGTAGCCGGCCGCTTGTGGCCACGGCCGACCTGATGGCGGCCCTGTGGAGTGCCAGGGGCGGTCGGGGTGGCTCTACGGTGCAGGACGAGACGGGGCGCGCGGGCTGCGGTTGGCCAAGGGCCAGAACGGGCGTGGGGTGGGCGGCAGTGAGACGCGGCGGCTCGGTGCACGCGCGTGCAAAACGTGCGCTCTGGGCGCGCCCAAAGCACGCACGCTAGCTGCTCGACGAAATGCCAATGCATGCCATAGGGCTTGGGTGAGGCTGGCAATTAGCAGACCTAGGTTAGGAGTAGCTAGGAGCTTAGTGGACAAGGTTGCTGGGTCAGTGGATCAAGTTCATATTGCAAACTAAAAAGCATGCCAAATCTGGCTATGCACACCAAGTGTTTGACATAATGCTAGAGGCACCTAGGCAGTTCTTGGAGTGGTCAAAATCTCCAGATTGGGGTCTCTTTAGGTGTAGGTGATGGTGGCCAGGTTAGTTTGCCAAATGTAGAAACTTGTTAGTGCAAATATTTGAGAAAATCAGTTTTGGGCAGAAACTAAAGGCTGTCATTTTATGGACCAAAAATATTCCAATGGGTTCATGCTCCTGGACTTAAGGGTTTTGTCGGAAGGACTACAAGTAGGAAAAAGAGTCATGGGTAAAGGAGCAAGTTAAAATATGGTTATAGTACAAATCATCAAGTTGGACCAGAATGAAAGTGAGGTTGATTCACTCAAAATTTTCAAAGGACAAAACTGGGTTTTTGCATAAGTATGGATAATATACTCCTACTGACCTCCCCTAATTTTTGTGGATGTTTTAAAGAAGTATTTAAATAGGTTGTAGTGCAATAGTGCAACAGGACCAGATTTAAAAACTTGTGGTAAAACTAAAAATCTCCAAATGACTAAGGAATATTTTTGCATAAAAGTGATTTAGGGACATCATATGTCATCCCCAAATTTTGGTGAAATTTTTTGATGTATTTATCAAATGGTTGCTATGCAAAGGAGGCTCCAAAACTTATGAAAAATCATTTTCAAAGAATAAAGCTCAGGAAAAACAATTATGCAAATAAAACCACTGATTAAGACTTGTTTTGTTGAGAGAGTATAGAAGTCCAATAACATTTTTGGAAAGTTTCCACTTTGGCTAAAACTCCTCAATATTAAAGAAAGGTGGTTCTGAAATCAGCAGAAAATCCAGAATTCAGTCAAAAAAACAGAAAATCTAGAAAGCAAAAAAATTTAAACTCCTGGCAAAGTTTTAATAATTCAAAACATGGTTAAATTTTTGGGGTGTTACAGAACCCTTCCCCCTCTTGGACGCCTCTGCCTCCAGATTTTTTGAGGCCGCCCTCTTCTTCCTTCTCCCCTTAGGGGGAGAGTTCCTCTCCTCCTCCTCTTCGTCCCCGGAAGCGGAGGAGTGAGTCTCGGTGTCTTCGGACGTCATGTCCGAAGCACCCTTGCGACAGAGACTGCTTCTGGTCTCCTTGGCCTTTCCCTTGGCCTTCTTCTCCGGTGCCTGGCAGGGCGCTGGAACCAACATCTTCGTCAGAAGCGGGATGGCCGGTTCCTCAGGCAGCGGAGCCGGACACTTGATCCGCTCCGCTTTCTTTGTCCAGCCCTGCAAAAATAAATAGGAGGCTCAGGCATTTTCCCTGAATAAGTAAGTAAAGGATTCACCTTGAAATGCGAAAAACTTACCGGACTGGCGGGATGGGTCAGGTTGTACCCACAGTCTTCGGTTTCCTTCGGCCACGTCTCATTGGCCTTGAAGAGCACCTTCCAAATGCGTTCGTGCGTGATGCCAAAGAAATGTTGCAGGGTCTAGTGCTCGGCCGGATCAAACTCCCATAAATTACAGGTCCGGCTTTGCATCGAAGGATCCGGGGAACTAGCATCAGATGGATCACGTTGACAAGCTTGATGTTCTTGTCCACCATGCTCTGGATGTGCGTCTGTAGTGTTGTGAGCTCGTCCGATGCAGCCCAATTCAGGCCCTTCTCCAGCCAGGAGGTGAGCCGCATTGGGGCTCCGGACTTGAATTCGGGAGCCGCGGCCCAGGTGGCGTCGCATAGTTCTGTGATATAGAACCATGATTGCTTCTACCCTTTGACGGTCTCCACGAAGGAGCCTTCGGGCCATGCGACGTTTGGAATCTTGCTTACCATGGCGCCTCCGCACTCTGCGTGTTGGCCACCCACCACCTTCAGCTTCACATTGAAGATCTTTAACCACAATCCGAAGTGGGGTGGGATGCGGAGGAAAGCCTTGCACACGAAAATGAATGCTGAGATGTTGAGGAAAGAATTTGGGGCTAGATCATGGAAATCTAGCCCGTAGTAGAACATGAGTCCGCGGACGAATGGGTGGAGAGGAAATCCCAGCCCGCAGACGAAGTGGGGGATGAACACCACCCTCTCATAGGGCTCTGGAGTGGGGATGATCTGCCTCTCGGCCGGGAGCCGGTGGGCGATTTCGTTGGCCAAATACCCCGCCATCCGGAGCTTCATAATGTCCTTCTCCTTGCCGGAGGAGACCATCCACTTGCCCTGCGCTCCGGATCCGGACATGGTTGGAGTGCTTTCTTGGGGCGGAAAAGATGATAACTTGGGTGCTGGAGCTCGAGAGTGGGGGAGGCAGAGAGAGAGAGAAGGTGTTGGTGAAAGGGGTGAATCCTTATCTCTTTATAAAGGCAGTGAATATCAAGCGCCTCCCCACTCGCCCTAAAAACTCGCCTATTCCCAAGTGATGTGCAGATGACACGGTGGGATTACCCATGCCCGTATTGATGAGAATCCCGCAAAGGGGACATGATTTCTGCTTTGACAAGACATGTCAATGAAACCGCATCTCAAAATATGGAGCGGCAGGCTAAAAAATGGTTCAAAATAATGGCCGGGCGGCGACGTGATGTCACGCTACAAAAAGTTGTCAGCGGATTGGACTCGTGAAATATTATACACTCTGTGGTTGTGTGTGGAATTTGTTTTGCAAAGCCGGACACGATTCCTGTGTTCAAAGACTATTTTGGAGTATTCAGAGAAGGAACCCGCCTTGCAATGTCGAAGACAATTCGCGCGTGGGACACCTCGTCATTGAAGCCTGGTTCAGGGGCTACTGAGTGAGTCCTGGATTAAGTGGTCCTCCGACGGCCGGACTATGTAGCGTGAGCCGGACTGTTGGGCCGTGAAGATACAAGACAGAAGACTCTCCCGTGTCCGGATGGGACTCTCCTTGGCGCGGAACGCAAGCTTGGCACCCGGATATGGAGATTCCTTTCTCTGTAACCGACTTTGTACAACCCTAGTCCCCTTCAGTGTCTATATAAACTGGAGGGCTTAGTCCGTAGAGGCAATCATAATCATACAGGCTAGACTTCTAGGGTTTTAGCCATCATGATCTCGTGGTAGATCAACTCTTGTAATACTCATATTCATCAAGATCAATCAAGCAGGAAGTAGGGTATTACCTCCATAGAGAGGGCATGAACATGGGTAAACATCATGTCCCCCGCCTCCTGTTACCATCAACCTTAGATGCACAGTTCGAGACCCCCTACCCGAGATCCGCCGGTTTTGACACCGACAGCCGGGGGTACCTGCTGAAATGGAAACACATGCTCATCAAAGTAACGTGCCGGGAGGTGAACACACGATGGGAGACGGGATCGTAGCACTGATATCCCTTGGAGTTAGAGGGGTAGCCGATGAAGATGCAAGCAACGGATCGAGGTGCATGCTTGTGAGAAGCAGTGTTAGCAGTGCTGGGATACAAAGGCACCCAAAAATACACAAGTCGTCATAAGATGGGGGCGTACCAAAGAGAAGATGGTGAGGTGTGTAGTTCCACCGTGGGCGGCAGGGTCTAAGGTTAAGAAGTGATGCAGTGGTGAGTACGTCTGGCCAGAAACGAGGCGGCACGTTGACATGAAACAGGAGTGTGCGAACGCAGTCATTCAGACTGCGAAGGACACGTTCGGCTTTGGCTCGACCGTTCTGCTGTGAAGTGTACGGACATGTGAGGCGGAAAATGACGCCGTGATGCACCAAAAAAGTGCGAAAAGCAAGGTTTTCGAACTCTTTTCCATTGGTCGGCTGAAGCGCAAGGATGGGACGCCCAAACTGCATGCGGACATAGGAGTAAAAAGCCGTCAAGGTAGAGAGTGCATCCGACTTTCTGCGCAAAGGAAAAGTCCACACATAATGAGAATAATCATCAAGAATGACTAGATAATATAAGTAGCCCGAGTTACTAGGAACCGGAGAGGTCCACACTTCGCTATGAATCAACTGAAAAGGTAAAGAAGCAATGGCAGTGGAATTATTAAATGGCAGGCGAACGTGTTTGTCGACTCGACAAGCATAATAAGTGTGATCCTCGATCTTATTGCAAGTGAAACTGAAACTCCTAAGAATATGATGAAGTGTGACGGGGTTGGACTGGCCCAAGCGAGCGTGCCAGAGATCAACTCTAGCGGAGAGAGCGACCGGTGCGGTGGTGGTGGATGAGAGCGAATGCACCAGATAGAGCTCGTCAGGGCTATCACATCGGTGAAGTACCATCCTGGTTCGAGCATCCTTGATACTAAAACCAAACTCGTCAAATTCAACAGTGACAGGATTTTCACGAGTGAAATAACGAACGGAGATAAGATTCTTAATAAGATGAGGAGATACAAGTAAATAAAGGCGTAGAAGTAGAAGGAAAAGAAGTGTGCCCAACATGTGTGATAGGAAGTGTGGAACGATCGCCGACAATGATGCGGCGGTCGCTCAAGATAGGAGGTGAAGAAGGCAAGGTTACCAGGATGAGCAAACATGTGAGCCGTAGCACCAGTGTCCATGTACCAATCACTACCTCCAGTGTAGTTGTTCGGAGTAGGAGTGGCATGCAGCCTGGTGACGAGCAGCGGGTCCCAGGGCGCCGGCGGCAGGGTCGGCGAGGGGGACGGAGACGCCATGCGGAAGCCATAACCATTGCTCAGCTGCGGTGGTGGGTACTCTCCATACGGCTGCGGAGCCGTGTAGTACGCATGAGGTGCGGGAGGAGCGGGAGGCCCATACGATATGGATAGCAACCCCGGCAGCAACTGCGGTGCCGGGTAGGCCAGATGGTCCACCGAAAAAACCTGTTGGCCCGCTGACAGATGCTGTAGGTGCTGGGCGCCATCTGGCTGCTACCCAGCGGGCGAGTGATGGCCCGCTAACGACCCCCACCACTACCCGGGAGAACCGTACGCGGGCGGAGCTCCGTACGCCCCGTACGTGGGAACGGGCGCGTGGGGAGCCGCGCCGGAGGGCCCGGCGGCGGGGCGATGACAGACTGGTCGGAGGGCGCCGACGGCGGAGCCGCGCTAGAGGGTGCCAGCGGCGGTACAACAGAGGTTGATGACGCGCCTTGCTGCATGGCGGGTGACGAGGCGTATGGCCCCATGGGCGACGCGCCTGGTTGCATTGTGGGCTGCATGGCGCCGTATGCGTAGCCATGCATGGCACTATATGAAGACAACGTACTACACGAAGTTGTAGGCGCCGCCATGTAGTGCCCCGTTGCGGCTCCCGCGGGCGACGCGCCGTAAGGCCCTGCTGGCGACGCGCCTGGCTGCATGGCGGGTGATGAGGCATATGGCCCCATGGGCGACGCTCTAGGTTGCATCGCGGGCCGGCACGGTGCCTTGAAACGGGTTAGCAGGCGCACGGCGACTGGCGAGGCGCTGGCGATGCGAGGTGCGGGCCAACTGGCAAGGCGCTGGCGATGCGAGGTGCGGGCAGGCTGGCGCTGCGGGCAAAGTGCAGGCGGGCGAGGAGAGGAGCGGCGGCAGTAGCAGCTCGGAAAGGGTTAGCAGGCGCGCGGCGAATGGCGAGGCGCGTGACGACACGCGAGGCGAGGTGCGGGCGGGCTGGCGCTACTGGCAAAGTGCAGGCGGGCAAGGCGAGGAGCGGCGGCTGGCGCGGGCAGCTATGGCGGCGGCGTGGAGGAAGCGCACGGCGGCGGCGGCAGCGGAAAGCTAGGGTTAGAACCCAGAAACAGATACCATGTATGATATTATGATTGCAAGATATGTTGCTCTTCATGCATAGGCACGTATATATGATGTATAAAGATGGGCCACGGACCTCAATTATACAAGGAACTAGAAGGCGGGTCCAATACACAATATGCACATAACACTTATACTCAACACTTCCATCCATCATAAGCAAGAGCAGTGCTCCTCTAGTTCATGACGCTGGATCGTCAATTCGTTCGTTTGTGTTGTACTCTCAAGAGCGCAAAACGACTCTCTCCCTTCGAGTTCGACGCAGACCCTACCGCCTACCTGGAGCGGCCATGAAGGGACGCGAGTTCCTAGAGGCTAGCAACATCGGCACGCGGAGCCTGTGACCAGCAGGAGCGTGCAGGGGGTGGGGATGTGAGTGTTCTAGGTGGCCAACAGGAGCACATGTGGACAGTGCGTGAGGCCGGCGACCAACAGTAAACAAGTTCGCCCTGACCTTAATTTTTTTTCGTCCTCCGCAACTTGTATGAGTGATGTTATCGTTGACTTTCACTTCAACAGTACATCCCTGGATGAAGGTATGGACCTGCTGAAACCATGTACAGTAAGGCATTTCATTCCTAAAGCCCAAGTTGATTTTTTTTAAAGGAGGATGACCGCCAGCGTCAAGAGCTGCTGATTGTCCGAGCCGAATACCAAACAGACCTCGCACCAAAGCCTAACATCTAAAGCCGGAGTCCCCAACCAAGCCGCATTGCCGTGTTTGGTGCACACACCGGTCGGATGCACTCTCAGAGGTTGTCGCCGTCGTTTTCCGCCAATCCATCTTCAGAGCAAGTACTGATGCATTCACGTTGTCAGGTCTGCCATCGACACCACCATGGCGCCAGACGACACCACCTCCCTACGCGCGTCCATCATCACACATCGGTCGCCGAGACCGTGCTGCGCCACACCTTGGAGACTCCACATCGTCGGTGTGTCACCTGAAATGGCGCTCCACCGCAGAAACCGTCCACTGGTCCCTTGAGCCAATGCACAACTCCAAGAATGAAGCCCCCAAAGGGGGGAACAACACAAGAGCACCGCTGTCATCCAATCAACTGATTTAGGGTTTCCCCCAGAGGTAGCAGATAGAAGTGTGGATCTTCTCCACAACGATGCCTTCAGGAAGGTGACCACACAGAAGAGTGACACCATCGTCGACCTTGGCAAGTAGCCCAGAGAAAAGTTTCACCCGGATTTGCTTGACGAACCTCCATCTAGCAACGTCTGCATGGGCCTCCCCCGATCTTTGTCGCCGCGCCGTGCGCAGGCTGCACTAACCAGATTAGATCTAACCGGAGGCCATAGCACGCATGTCGCCGACTTATCCACCAGGTCCTCCACGCCGCCACCGCTGATCCGAAACCATATGGTGTGCTGCCACATCATCGGCCATCGCCGCCGCCCGGAAAGGGCCGGCCGCCACGCCCACATCCCACATCGTCGCGCCTGCAGCCACCGTCGCCCGAGGCAGGGCCGGCCGCGGCGCTGCCTAGAATGAATCGGCCGTGCCTCCACATGGTTTGGGGCCCTGCAGCACCCTACGACGAGGGAGAGAGGGAGTCCTTCACCACCGCCGTCGGCCCCCGGGCTTAGCCCGGCGGCTTCCCCCGACGGTGGCGGTGGGAGCTCGCGCCCCCGGCGGCTAGGGTTTGGGTGCCGCCTGGGTCGCCCTAGCGGGGATGATGTGGGGGCTGCGGGGGTGTTATCGAGTTGATGCAGAAGGTCTTCCTCTTTTCGAGAGTGTAGGGTGAGCTACTTTCTTAACCAATGGTCCGATGTTTCTTCCTTGACAAAGGCGCTAGGCACAATATCACATTTTCCATCTACTTGTTGGGGGCCCTCTTTGATAAATGTAAGGACCAGTTTGTTATTTAAATCTAGTTCAGGATCTTTCGGGGCACTTCTCTCGTTCAAAAACAAAAAAAAGAAAAGAAAATCCATCGTGAAGGTCGGTCGGTATATGGTAGCCTTCTATACGAACCCAGCTAAGATAGCAGCCACCATCCTTTGCCAAGTCCACCATGGCTCCAACACCGCAGATCCAAGAGATCCAGTTCCACGACACAACCAATTGAAAGCCAACACATCAAAAACACACTAGTGGAAAAAGGGCCTTTGGTCGCGGTTCGCAACTGCCATTAGTCGTGGTTGCGCAACCGCGACCAAATAGGCGCGACTAAAGGACCCCCACTTTAGTCGCGGTTGCTTAAGAACCGCGACTAAAGGCCCGTCCACGTGGGCGCCAGGCGGCCGTCGGGGCGGAGGACCTTTAGTCGCGGTTCTTCTGGCCAACCGCGACTAAAGGCCACCACAGGTTTAGGGTTTTAGCCCCCCCCCCCTAAACCTGTTTTCTGTTTAATTTGTATTGTTTTATTTCTTTTGTGCTTTATTTTAATTTTGAAGGAGTTTCACATATTCTACGGTACTACATACATGCATATGAATGTACAATTTCAAACAAATTTGAAATTAGAACCAAAAAGAATTCAAGAGGAATATACAATATATATTCAATATCATCGGATGACCATATACAATTTTGAACAAGTTTCCATACATAATTTAATGCATATAAAGTTCTACGTCCTCGTAATGGTGTTCTCCTTTAGAATGGAGGACTTCCCTGCTGAACCATCCAGCTAGTTCCTCTTGAAGTGGTCGGAAGCGAGCTTCTGGACTAAGCATCATCCGGAGGTTATTCCTCTGAGCATTGGTATCACTCGGAACCCGCTCAGAGGTGTATCTCCGGATCATCTCACAGACATAGTATCCACATAGATTGGTCCCCGCTGGCTGAATATCCCCAGCATTCTTAGCCTTTGACCTTTTGAATTCCAGCTCTTTTTTGAATTCACCGACCTTTGTATCTACGAACCGTCTCCAAACCCTACGAGGCAAAGAAAATTAAATGAACAAGAGAGTTATTAGTTACTTGATATTAGGAAATGAACGAAATAGGCCGATCGATATAGAGCGCAAATGAATGAAAATAATTACTTCTGCAGCATTCTTCTCATGCCACCCCAAAGCTTTGGATCCATATTCAGAGAGTCGTGGACGAGACATTCTGAGGTGTCAACTTTAATTACTAGCAGAATCTAGTGAAACCTGCGGACACGATACATGCACAGTACGTCATGCATAACTCATCGATTAGCCGGCCACATACCATGCATGGAGTAAACAAAAGAGAATGTGCTCAAGACGGAAACACTCACCCAAAATGGTAAGGAAATAGAATATCACTTTTGAGTCCCTACTTTGTAAGAAACTGCCACAGGTCTGCCTCCATGTCGGCGGGGTGATGCTCCAACACATATCCATTAACGATGTGTGGGTCAATGAACCCAACATCATGGATGTTCCTTACTCTGCATTCCTTAATCTTCATTCTGCATGTATAATAGCGGACACAACAATATAGTTAGGACATATATATAGTGCAGGCAATATGAACGAGATGGGGTAGAAATAAATCACTTACAGAACGTAGCAACTGATGATAGATTTGTCGAGCTCGCGCAGATTGAAAAGCTGGAACAATTCACTCAGATGAATTTGTACATAGTAATGTTTGAAGTGATGCTCATATCTAACTTCCGCATAAATATATTCTTTGGCGTTTTTATTTTTTATGTAACCCTTGTACCATTTCAGCAGACCTTTCATTTGTGGAGGTAGATCCTTTTCCTGCGCAGGCTCGACGAGAGGCCCATTCTTCACATATGTAATTACTACCTCCTTCACTGGCGCCTCATCAAGGCCTAACAGTTCACGAAGAGTAATACCTAAGTTGGCCGCTTGTTCTCTGGCACTCGTTACAGTCAATCCATGTGCTGCCGCAGCTGCTATGATATCGGGGTCATCCGGAACGGCGGCTTTCACTATAAGCGGGGCAATCGATTGTTTACTTTGTTCCCCGAGCTGGGCAACTCGTTTCCCGCTTTTTTTACTTTCTAATTCCGTTTTCTCGGCCTCCTCCAAGGCTTTGTTCTCCTGGTTCTCCGCCCGCTCTTTCTTCTCCTTCAACATGAGTGCCTGCCTACGAAGTTCACGTGCATAGTCGTCAGGCAGATTCTTCGCGGCTTGGGACGGTGTGCTCAAAAATGACTTAGCCCACTTCTTTTGCTCATCAGAAAATACTGGCTTGGGCTCGGGCTCTCTTTTCTTCTTGCAGTCCGCCTTCCATTTGTCATGATCAGCAGCCGCGGCCGCGGCAGTTTCCTCGGCACTACGTTCCCAAGGCCTTGTGGGGAGAGGCTTCAGTGATGGCTCCGGTACCTTTGTGGTCTTAGGTACATAAGGGTCCGGGTTAATAATCCAGGACTGCTTCTGCTTCTTTGCCGGAGGTGGATTGGGGGGCGGCGTCTGATCACCCGCCGGACGAGGACTGGGGGGCGGCGTCTGATCACCCGCCGGACGTTGTGGACTGGGGGGCGTCGGCTGACGTGACGGAGGTGTAGGTGAACCGCCACCACCACCACCACCACCACCGCCGCCACCACCACCACCATAGGGGGGTGGACTTGTTGTCCTTGGCGCCTCGCCTGGAAACTTGATAAAATTCTTTTGCCATAGAATGAAATGGCGCTTGACATCTCCAAGTCTTTTCTCCCCTTCAGGTGTAGCAATGTCAATCTCCAGGTCCTCAAACCCTTGGACTATGTCCTCCACCGTGACACGAGCATAGCCATCTTGAATGGGGTTGTTGTGGTGGAGTGCTCCAGGTAAACATGGTAAAGCACTGCCGATGGCTACCTTCATGGACATGTTCCCGATAGGATAATACAGATGACATTCTTTCATCTCCTTTATATCGTCCACGGGGTAGCGAGGAGGCTCCGGTGCAGTAATTTCGACCACCAGAGGCTCCGGTGCAGTAATTTCGATCGTCGGTGCATCTGCACCAGCCGGTGGGGCCTCCGTGGAAGCCACGCTGCTTCTCCGCTGCTGGCTTCCGAGATCCGCTGGATGATCTTCATGCTGCGCCCGAGCTGCATCTCTTTCGGCTACTAGTACACTCACGGTTTTCTTCATCACATCCATTTCCGATGCCAACCGCGTCACAACATCTGCTTCCCGATCCATCTTTCTCTTACGGCTTCTGTAACCGTACGGGTCATCGTTCTGGGGGAACCCTATTTTCCACGGAATGTGCCCCATGCCTCGTACACGTCCTCCGTGTTCAGGATTCCCGAGGGCTTTTGTCAGCGCGTCGTTCTCTCTGTTGAACTTGATCTTCCCGTCTTGAGCATCCCTCATTGCATCAATAAGGGCTTGGGTGGGTTTAATTATTTTGCCCCGGTAAACACACTCCCCTGTCTCCGGGTTCAGCGTTCCCCCATGCCCGTACCACCAGCTTTTGGCCCTTGGGTCCCATCCCTCCGTACCTGGACGGATTCCTCGCGCCCTCAGCTCGTTCTCCATCTTCTCCAACCTAGGCACCCAAAGGCGATACCCTCCTGGCCCCATAATATGATTGTACTCCTTCTTAGCCGCATTTTCCTTATTTTTTTCGATATTTGAATGAACTGCTCCGATTTCTTTTGCTTCACAAATTCTGGCCAATCATGTTTCAGTTTCTCATATTGTCCTTTGAAATCCGGAGTCTTGTTCTGCTTGACAAAGTCACGGGCTAGATTTTGCTTGAATTTCCGGAATGCGTCGGCCATCTTATGAAGAGCGAACTGTTTGACTAGCCTCCTCCTCTCCTTGTTTTCCTCAATCTTGTTACCCTCCTCATCGAATTTGTTGTATTCCGGAGGTAGAACGAAATGTTCCATAAGCTTCTTGAAGCAATCTTTTTTTGTTCTCTTATCGACAAAAGTGAAACCAGCAATTCGTGCCTTCTTTGGCTTATTCCACTCCTGGACGGTGATCGAGACGTTGTCTCTAACAACGGCTCCGCATTGGTTGACAAACTTGGTGGCATTCTTGCGGGGCTCCAGCGGCCTGCCGGTTGCACTGTCGACAACCTCGATGGTGCATGTTTCTCCTTGTTTCATCGTCTTGGTTGCGCCACGCTTTGACGACGTACTCGATTGTTTCGACGATCCGACCGAGGGCTAAAATAAGAAAGAGAGTCGCGCACGTTAGTACACACATATTTATTCAAATCAGTTAGTTTGTATCACCAGAGGCTCAATGTATATATATACCTCGGCGCCGGAGGTGGTTGCTACTTCCATTTGAAGATCGTCGTTTATCGACGTTTGTTCGGCATCATCTTGCTGACGGCGCCCTTCATCTTCACCGTCAAGGTTCAGATAAGAAGAGATATCATCTTCTTCTTGTCCGGTCGGCACATATAGAATATCGCCGTTTATGATGCCGAACATATGTGCTTCACCGTCCGGATCATAGTTGTCCATAATCGGGTCAGCTCTATCGTCCGCCATTATGTCAGTCCTGAAAACATGTAGTAAAAACAAATTAATTAAGTGAAGAAGGGGGGCGGTGGCGGTGGCGAAAGGGCGGTGGCAAAAGGAGGGGGCGAGGAAGGGGTGGGAGAGGGTTTACACATTTTTGTATGAACCATGGCAAATTTTAGTACATGTATCATGGCAAATTTAAGTAATTCACCATGATAGTTTTAGTTTATAGTTCATGCCAAATTTGAGCCAGTGACCATGCATTGTTAAAATAACTGATGACATATTTCTTTTTTTACTTATGAATCATGTCAAAATTATTTGATAGATCATGGCAAATTTTAGTAATTCATCATGGCAAGTTTTTTATTTGCTAGGTGTACCATAACGCGGTACGAGGTGGTACCGGTGAAGGGGGGAAACATCCGGGAAAGTATTCCTGGTGTTTCGCGTTTTCAGACAGATGGGTCGGAGGGGGAAAGTTGCGTGTTCGCTATGCTAGGGATGCGTGATGGACGAACGGGCTGCGTATCCGGATTCGTCTCGTCGTTCTGAGCAACTTTCATGTACAGAGTTTTCCCATCCGAGTTACGGTTTATTTTCTATTAATTTTCAAAGTTTTGGTTCATTTTCTAATATCCTGATTTAATTTAATTCAAATTATTAAATACAGAAACTGCTATGGGTACACGGAAGTGCACCCAGCAGTGTGTTCATGTGTATGACAGATGGGACCCGTAGGCGGGAGCCGGAGTGCTGCTGCTCTCGTGCGCCGCCATGGGCCGCGCGGCACGGGGCCTGGAGGAGACGGCGCCTGAGGATAATTACCCGGCCGAGGCGCCGGAGTCGTCGCCTGACAGCGCGGCGGGCGGCGGCGGGCGGCGTCAAGGGCGAGGGCGACGGCGGGCGGCGTCGAGGGCGACGGCGGGCAGCGTCGAGGGCGAGGGCGACGGCGGCAGGCCTTCGGCGCGGTAGTCGGAGAAGACGAGAAATGGAGGCGAAGGTTCGGGCCCTTGTATTTATAGCCCCCCCTTTAGTCGCGGTTTGGGAGGCGACCCGCGACTAAAGGGTAACCTGGCCAACCACGACTAAAGGTATTTTTGGCTGGTTTTTGCGTTCCCGCGCGCAACGACCTTTAGTCGCGGTTGGCCAGGCCAACCGCGACTAAAGGTATTTTTGGCGGGTTTTTGCGTTCCCGCGCGGAACGACCTTTAGTCGCGGTTGGCTAGGCCAACCGCGACTAAAAGTATTTTTCAAAATACTTTTTTTTTTCAAAATCTTAAAAATACAAATAATATATCAAAAAATTCAGAAAAATAAAACTAATTCAATTCAATATGTTAAAAACACAAATATTATATCAAAAAATTCAGAAAAATAAAACTAATTCAATTCAATATGTTAAAAATACAAATAATATATAAAAAAATTAAGAAAAATAAAACTAATTCAATTCAAAATGTTAAAAATACAAATAATATATCAAAAAATTCAGAAAAATAAAACTAATTCAATTCAAAATCTTAAAAATACAAATAATATATCAAAAAATACGACAACAGCGACGATGACGGCGGCTATGAAGACTACGAGTATGCATATTATACGCCTAGGCAGGAGTATGACTAAATCACTCCAAATTTCATGTATCATCAGTGGTATCTCGAAATATTCGAAAATGGACACCAAACACATCACGGGTAATAAATTATTACACATCATTTCTTCCCTTGTGTCCCTGCTTGCTTACGATTGTGCCGTATCCATGGAGCATCCTCATCATTTAACTTAATGCTTGGGTCGGTGTTCACTTTGAAGGGCGGAATTTCAGCAAACATATTATAATCTTCTGACATGTCTGTCTTGTCCTCCACTCCCACGATGTTTCTTTTCCCTGAAAGAACAATGTGGCGCTTTGGATCATCGCATGATGTACCGATCATTTTCTTATCTTTCCGTTTCCTCGGTTTGCTACTCATGTCCTTCACATAGAAAACCTGAGCGACATCTTTCGCTAGGATGAATGGTTCGTCAAGGTAACCAAGATTATTGAAATCCACCATTGTCATTCCGTATTGCTGGTCCACCTTTACCCCACCTCCTGTTAGCTTGAACCATTTGACTGGAACAAAGGGACCTTAAAGGAGGGTCCATAGTCAAGTTCCCATATCTCCTCTATGTAACCATAATATGTGACCTTTTGCCCATTCTCGGTTGCTGCATCAAAGCGGACACCACTGTTTTGGTTGGTGCTCTTTTTATCTTGGGCGATCGTGTAAAATGTATTCCCATTTATCTCGTACCCTTGGAAAGTCGTTATAGTGGAAGATGGTGTCTTGGCCAACATGTACAGCTGATCTACAACATCATTGTCATTCATTAAATGTTTTCTCAACCAACTGCCGAAAGTCTCCATATGGGCCTTCCTAATCCAGGATTCAGGCTTCCCCGGGTTGTCCGAGCGTAAAATATTCTTGTGCTTCTCAAAGTACGGAGCCACCAAGCTGGAATTGGTCAGTACAGTGTGGTGTGCTTCAGTCAGAGAATGGCCGTCCATACATATCGTTGATTTCCTTCCGATCGTGCCTTTTCCACTTAGTCTCCCCTCGTGCCGCGATCGAGGAAGACCAATCGGCTTAAGGTCAGGAACAAAGTCAACACAAAACTCAATTACCTCCTCATTTCCATAGCCCTTGGCGATGCTTCCTTCTGGCCTAGCACGGTTACGAACATATTTCTTTAATACTCCCATGAACCTCTCGAAGGGGAACATATTGTGTAGAAATACAGGACCGAGAATGAAAATCTCTTCGACTAGGTGAACCAGGAGGTGCGTCATAATATTGAAGAAGGATGGCGGGAACACCAACTCGAAACTGACAAGACATTGGATCACATCGTTCTGTAACCGTGGTAGAACTTCTGGATTGATTACCTTCTGAGAGATTGCATTGAGGAATGCACATAGCTTCACAATGGCTACTCGAACATTTTCCGGCAGGAGCCCCCTCAAAGCAATCGGAAGCAATTGCGTCATAATCACGTGGCAGTCGTGAGACTTCAGGTTTTGGAACTTTTTCTCCGCCATGTTTATTATTCCCTTTATATTGGACGAGAATCCAGACGGGACCTTCATACTGCTCAGGCATTCAAAAAAGATGACCTTCTCTTCTTTGGTCAGAGCGTAGCTGGCACGACCTTGAAACCATTCCGGATGCCGGTCATCAGGGTCTTTCAAACGTTGCTGGTCCTGCCGTGCTTCCTTTGTATCATTTGTCTTCCCATACACGCCCAAAAAGCTTAGGAGGTTCACGCAAATATTCTTCGTAACGTGCATCACGTCGATTGCAGAGCGGACTTCTAGGACTTTCCAATATTCTAGCTCCCAGAATATAGATTTCTTCTTCCACATGGCTGCGTGCCCGTCAGCTCCCTTCGGAACTGATTGTCCGCCAGGACCCTTTCCAAAGATGACTTTCAAATCCTTGACCATATCAAATACCTCAGCACCAGTGCGTTCCGCAGGCTTCGGCCGGTGATCTGCCTTGCCATTGTAATGCTTGCCTTTCTTTCTTACTGGATGAATTTTCGGAAGAAATCGACGATGCCCAAGGTACACGTTCTTCTTACAATTTGGCAAATGTACACTTTCAGTCTCATGTAAGCAGTGCGTGCATGCATTGTATCCCTTATTTGACAGTCCCGAAAGGTTACTAAGAGCAGGCCAATCATTGATGGTTACGAAAAGCAACGCTCGTAGGTCAAATTCCTCTTCTTTGTGCTCATCCCACACACGGACACCAGGTCTGCCCCACAGCTGTAAAATTTCATCAACTAATGGCCTTAGGTACACATCGATGTCGTTGCCGGGTTGCTTTGGACCTTGGATGAGCACTGGCATCATAATGAACTTTCGCTTCATGCACAACCAAGGAGGAAGGTTGTAGATGCATAGAGTCACGGGCCAGGTGCTATGGCTGGAGCTCTGCTCGCCAAAAGGATTCATGCCATCTGTACTTAGACCAAATCTTATGTTCCTTGCGTCAGCTGCAAAATCTTTGAACTCTCTGTCGATCTTTCTCCATTGCGTTCCATCTGCGGTGTGTCTCAACTCCCCGTCCGACTTACGGTCCTCTTTGTGCCATCGCAACAACTTGGCATGCTCTTTGTTCCTGAACAGACGTTTCAACCGTGGTATTATAGGAGCATACCACATCACCTTGGCGGGAACCCTCTTCCTGGGTTTCTCGCCCTCAACATCGTCACCAGGGTCATCGCCTCTGATCTTATAACGCAATGCAGTGCATACCGGGCATTCATTCAAATTCTCGTATTCACCGCGGTAGAGGATGCAGTCGTTGATGCATGCATGTATCTTCAGAACCTCTAAACCTAGAGGGCAGACAACCTTCTTCGCTTCGTACGTACTGGCGGGCAACTCGTTATTCTTTGGAAACATATTCTTCAACATTTTCAGCAAGTTTTCAAATGCCGAGTCAGCTACACCTGCCTGTGCCTTCCATTTCAGCAAATCCAGTGTGCAGCCCAGCTTTTTCAGACCATCATCGCATCCGGGGTACAACGACTTTCTGTGATCCTCTAACATGCGATCCAAATTCTCCCTCTCCTTTTCAGTTTCGCAGCGTCTCCGTGCATCAGCAATGGTCCGACCAAGATCATCAACGGTCTCATCACGTGCCTCTTCTTCACCTTCACCTTCCCCTTCACCTTCAGCATCCTCCATGAAAGTATCACCGAAATGAGCAAGATAGCTTTCATCGATGAAATCATCCCCTTCTTCATCTTCTTCCATTATAACCCCTCTTTCTCCATGCTTGGTCCAACAATTATAGCTTGGCATGAAACCGTGCCGAAGCAGGTGCAGGTGAACTTCTCTTGAGGAAGAGTAACCCTTCTGATTCTTACAGTCAACACATGGAAAGATAACAAAACCCTTCTGCTTGTTCGCATTAGCCACTACGAGGAAATCTTTCAAACCCGTAGTGAACTCGCGGGAGAGTCGGTTACCGTACATCCATTGCCGATTCATCTGCATTATTATAATATAAAATATATAATTAACCATCATGCATTTGTTAAACTAACTAGCTATAAACAATAGAAATTAAACAATGAACAACACACATGCATATTTTATCAATGACACACATGCATGAAAGGTTCAAGTTGCTAACCGCGATCGAGGAGGAAAAAATAAATGAGGAACCTCAAGTGTGGCTCCAACACTTCATATCATGTTTGTTTCACGCTCTTGGGGCATTTCATCAAACACCTTGTGTGCATAAGAGGAACCAAAAGCAAACCTACACTCCCTTGTGAAGCTTGCGAAGAGAAGTGGCACCAAATGGCTAAGTGAGTGTGCTGAACTGGTATATATAGGGGAGGAGCTTTAGTCGCGGTTGGCCTGGCCAACCGCGACTAAAGGCCTTTGGGCACCTTTAGTCGCGGTTGTCCTGGCCAACCGCGACTAAAGCCCCTCACGTGCACCAGCTGGCCACCGAGCGCCCTGGGCCCAGGCATTTGGTCGCGGTTCGTCTGCCAAACCGCGACTAAAGACTTCATTAGTCGCGGTTCCTACAGTTTCGCGACTAATGGGGCTGGACGGAAGCCTCTTTTTCTACCAGTGACACATGATGAGGCACGATGTCGGTGTGGAACCAATGACACTGCCCACTGGTCATGCCCAATGCATATGGCTTGTAACCACCAAGCCAAGCCTTCATTGCGCACTCCCATGAACCTCCCCAGTCGGATTAGAAGGATGACACCAGTACAGTGACCTCCGAGCCACTACGCCCAATAAGGACACGCGGAGAAAGGCTTCATGGCTGCAACAATCCTTACTGCCGGCAACGGTAACAAGCGGAAGGGAGAAGAAAGGAGACTCGATCAGGTTACGACGATTACTCGGGTGGGAGGGAGGGACACCGAAGACCCCGTCAGTGTGATCCGATCCATTGGGAGCGACCGCCTTTTAGCGTTGTCCAGCCTATGTGGTTGTAAATAATATTGGCCTCGGCGCTTTATTTCCTGGTACTTATACCTAGTGCAAGTGCAGCATCCCCACCGTTCTTTCAAAAAGGAAGGAAGAAGCATTGAATGGATCGTCCAGTCGCTCCAAAGCCATTCTTTTGCACACAAGAAGAAGCTAGCCAGCATGCTACCATCTCTTCGGTGGCCTCCAATATCTCACGGCACCTATACCTATGCTGTGCATCGAGTATATATGTCCCCTTGTGAAAAAAAAAACGAATTTTATGGACTAAACAGCTTAGAGATCGAGCCTGATGTGGTCTTCATTCAGAGCGTTTCCTATTAGTATATCGGAACATATCTTACTGTAGATGGAATTCCACGATTCTAGCACCAATGGAGCATTTTCTTCCCATTCTAGCGCCAATGGAGCATTTGCTTTAATCCAAGCAGCCATGTTGATGGAATCAACCTTTCGGCAAACATGGAAATGTTGTAGAAAACATTATTCAACCTTCTTTTTTTTGCGGGGAAAAACGTGATTGAATTGAATGTTAAACAGAAGGGAAATTTCCACTCCACAGAGAAAGTAGCGGGTGCACGAGACAGCGCCATATCAAGGATAATGAAATGAGACCCCTCCTCTATCCTACCATCAACATTGCCGATGTGGATGCTCCCCTTGTACGCAAACGAGTTAAACGGATCGATGCGCCTTGTGGTCCGCGGTGATCAAGGGGAGTATAAGGACGCCAGAATGGCAACAGCGGCAACAGCTTGCTAATGGCAAGCAGGGACAAATCAACGTCATTGTTGAGAGGTGGAGTTCGAGAGCTTGCTATCCCTCTTGTGTGGTCGCCATGAGCACATTGTGGGTTCTCTAAATGCTGCGACGAATCCCAGAGCATAGCAGGAATTTTCTTTACGTTTGATATCTTCTTTTCTAAGAGATGCTGATCAATGTGGCATCGCATCTGGTGGCCGACATGCATTTGTTGATCAACCAAGTACTCGTAGGCAAACAAGGTCCAATTGTTCATCTCAAGTGAGAAACAAACATGTATAGGTAACACATGCATGACAGCAGTCCAATCAAATGTTTACCCCATTTATGTATTTTCCGATGGATGTTCCACAGATCCTTGGTAACACTTGCAAACAAAACGAGGACGATGAACGTGACTGACTGGTGTAACAATCAAACTAAAATGGCATGCAGTTGGCTGCTTGACAGCCCACTTGGTTTGTATTTGCTGAAGCATAGTAATGTTCCTGAATTTGCTGATGGGCCCCACAAAACTCTTGTGGTTATTAATTGGGGAAAACATAACAACCACTAAAATCGTATAAATTTATAACATCAAGAGAAAGAATATAAACTGGACCAACTGTCCTCGGCTATCAAGCCAAGTGCGTCGACACTTTCTCTAGATGATCTCTTTGCCAAAGAGCAGAAAAACAAAACTTTCTTTTGCCAAGCTCCAAGGTTGTACTGGCCCTTGGATGAGAAGACTCACATACGTAATTGATGTGTACGTAGCTATATTCTCCCTGGACAAAAAATACCTATGCAAACACACATTACACATTCTAACACAATATCGGCGGACGAGCCGAGCCGCAAGAAAAAAGAACAAAGATGGTTCCAGGGGAAGAACAGAACAATTCCACCCTGGCAATTGGGCATAGATATATGCTTTATGTGTGCGAATTTTCCTTAGTCGATTGCAGTGCGCTCGCGTGTCAAAAACAAAATAGGTTCTTCCTGTGAGAGCCTTATTTGGGCCTACTTGGATGCAAATATGTCTGTAACTAGTGCTTAGAGAATAAAACATGGTTTTCTTTTTCTTGGAACAGGGTGTTTCGATGCTCCTAATTCCGTTTTCAAAACAAAAGTTGACCGAAACTAATTTGTCCTGTACTTTTTTAATCCACCTTACGACACTATTAAATAAATAAATAGTGATACTTAAAACGGTAATCCACTTCTAAGCACAGACTCAGCTGCACTCGCCTCGACGAAACAAATCAAAACAAATACTAGAAAAATTCCAAATTTTATTTGTGTGGTAGATAATTTGATACGTGAGGTTCGCTCCAATTTTCAAATAATTTGGACATGTGAGCAGCTCTCGGAAATAAAGACAAATTGAGGGTCTGTAAAAATGTTTACTGTTCACGCACTGTTCTGACCTGATTTGTCTTTTTTGCCAAGAGCTTCTCAGATGTCCAAATGATCGAAAAGTTGGAGTGAACCTCACTCATCAAATTATCTATCATCCAAAAAAAATTGTAATCTTTTGAATTTGTCTAGTATTTGTTTTGATTTTTTTTTCTGACCTGGTGCAGATGAGCCTACTTAAAATGCCAAGTGAGTACAAAAATCAGGTTTTCTAGAGCTTAACCAGCTAAAACCTTGTTTGGCTAGGTTTGGGTAAACTCAATAACAAAAGAAGTATTTTTCTCTCCTCTAAAACTCAAATTATCAGCCCTAGAAAAGGCTGTTTCTAGTTTTTCCACAGCACACACAAGGAAGATGCAAAAGAATAACTAAAACCAGTGTTCAGCCACACAATGTAGAAGAAAGGTTATCCTAATGGAATAAAACTTGCTACAACTTTTTCATGTCCTTTTGTTACCAAAAACCACGATCAAAATGACCACTTGTATATTGTGATGGGGTAACCGACGGCATCAGAGTGCCTACCTGTTACTTAAAATACATAGGTTGCTCTTATCAGACAAATTGTGGTTATTCGTCTGCTGGAATTAATGGTAGTCATAACAGCATCAGTTCTTCTATAAGAATAAAGCTATTGTTCCTTTGTCAGATATATTCACGCTTCAGATCTTAGTGTCTCCTCCAGTAACGCGGTCCTCTGTAGTGCATTAAGAGTCAATGAAAAACTGGAAAATGTAAACTTGGTGGCATCATGACCTGTAAAGATAATTTTCATGTTCAGAAAGGGTTTCAAACTGGAGCAGTACACACAAATTAAAATGACAGTTTAGTATAGAAAGCAAAAGAAACAAAAAATACCAAAGTTTTAAATAGCGCGCTAAGCATCTTAGTGGCGGACCTCTTCCAAATGCTATAGCGAAGCTATAGCGTGCTATTTAAAATGTTTGTTCATTTGTTTGGACACAAGTCTCTTAGCGCAAGACATTTTGTAAACGCTATAGCGTGCTATAGCGGAGCTATAGCGGGCTATTTAAAACAGTGAAAAATACAGGTGGTTTACAGGGACTTTCGGCTTCACGGGGAGGAAAGCGATTTTTGGGTACAATGAAACACGAAAAGAAAGAAAAAACACAAGCAGTTACGCAACATCCACCCTCCACACGAAATAGATGCTCAACCTCTAATGTATGCTTATCTGCATGACAGTCGCCTTTTCTTGGAATCAAATGCTTGTCGTTGGAGATTTTGTACGTAGCGTGGCAACTTTAGCACATATTCAGGATTACTGGCATTCTACAACATATTCCATGATCAATGACAATAACACTGGTTGCACTACAACGTGCGAAACAGCAGACAGATTACATATGATCATGTGAACCAAAAGTTAAAGCTCAGTTCTATACTGGCCACAAGAATCATTCCATGAGTGACCATTCGCACTGCAAGAGAACCACACAGAATGCTCATGAGGCAAGAAACACCACAAATTAATAAGAGTGAAACGAAACATGAATCAGTAAGTTATCATATGAACATTTACTCAGGATCATTACATTAGTTAGAGCTTAATAAGCAGCATCAGAATATCTAATAAATATAAATTTTACCAGAAAAATGCAGTTCCTCGTTATGAATGCTAAGCAAATGTATCGGTCCTTTTACCGGAATAACAAAACTATTCCGTGATCAGATAATGATGCTGTTAGCAGCCTAGGCCCAGCTCCCGGTCCATCGGCATATGTTCGGACGTTTCCGGTGCGCATCGGACACTCCACTACAAGCAGAGAGCCCACTACATCCCAAAAGACCGGCCTGAAGGGAGTGTGGCACTCTCCCTTATAAGGAGCTCCTAGCCTCCTCCCATATCCGAGGTGGGACTAAAGTCACTAGCACTGCCCAAGGTCAGGTTCCTGACACCCCACCCCCACTAGGGAAGCCCCCCTTAGGGTGGCATGGGGCCCAGCTCTGATACCACTTGTTAGCAGCCTAGGCCCAGCTCCCGGTCCATCGACATATGTTCGGACGTTTCCGGTGCGCATCGGACACTCCACTACAAGCAGAGAGCCCACTACATCCCAAAAGACCGGCCTGAAGGGAGTGTGGCACTCTCCCTTATAAGGAGCTCCTAGCCTCCTCCCATATCCGAGGTGGGACTAAAGTCACTAGCACTGCCCAAGGTCAGGTTCCTGACAGATGCATGATACAGTACATCACGTGTATGGATGTGCTTCTTAACATGTATGGAAAAAGTGAACAAAAGGCACCAACGATTCTCACCCTTCTTTTTTCCTGTGGATCAACAGTTGCCGCTTGTTAGCAACAGAAGCTAATGAGACATTTTGATGTTTCTCAATATCTTCATAATCAAGCAAATCCAACAGTTGGACACCATATCTCGCTATCTTATAGATGGAATAGATGCTATAACATACCAGATTCTCCAACATGGATGGATGGACCAGCATCAAACATAAAAGCTTTTGAGATTCTTCTAGGTACATGGCTGGAATAATTAACTTGATCCTGAGCAGAAAACATGCATGGCCATTTCACCCTTACTTGACGTTTGCGGTCTTGCTGAAAATTGTGCCGTGTTTCGTATGAACAAGAGAAGTATGTGGGCCTCCTACTGATATTCTACCTAGTGGTTTGAGCAATATCTTCTTCTTCCAACACGTTAAACACCCATCGTGCATTATAAATAGCGTGCCCCTTGTTATAAACTATGAACCCTGGGCAGATCTAGTTCTTGTGGCAAGATAAAACCTTCAGCCCAAAAGAATGTTTCCTGACCTCCACGTAACAACAGGGATTATTGGTATTTTTCAATTCACTAGCTACTCCAACTAGTTTGCTTCCTCTTTTAACGCCATCATGGTCTTTTCTTGCAGGAAGTGTAGTCTGCTTTCTCCTCTATGCAGCACCAATGTACATGCCTATATCATAAACTCCTATGATCAGCTAAGAGTATATGATGCATTGCATAACACTTTCCATTTTACTGTGTTTCCCAGATTGACATTCAGAAGAGTGATAAAGAAGGGCAGTGTAGAAGAATACTCATGCATACCATATATCTTAACTTTGTTCAGCAGCCTCACATATACTTGGTACGGTCTTCCAGTAGTGAGCTCTGGATGGGAGAATTGGACTCTGTCCGGAATCAGCTCACTAGGAGTGCTCTTTGAAAGCACATTTATCAGTATATACATATGGTTTGCACCACGAGAGAAGAAGGTAAGTTATTTCTCAAGATCTGTGATTCTGTTCCATTAGCATGTCAGTAACTTCGCGGTAAGAAAATATGGCTGCCAGTTGATATATCAACTATATAACTTCGCAGTGTCTGTCAAAATTTCGTGTTCATTTCCATTAGCATATCATAGTTGATATATACAACTATATACAAAGGCAACAACCTTGCTTGGACATGATAAATTGAATCAGCAAAACTACGAAAGTAGAAGTGAGAGCCTTGCTTCCCTGGACGAAATGGTAGCAATAAGCACATATTTACTCCTAATTTTTATCACATTCAGAGAAATTGGAAGCTACATGATAATCATAGAATGTCAATAATATATTGTTAATTTTCTTTTATCTCTAAACATAAACATGTACTGAGGCCTAACTCTTGCATATTAATGTGACAAAAGAGGTTGTAAACATGTGTAGGTATGCAATTAAGTAATATAGTGATAGTCTCTATCATCGGGGACCAGATGCTTCATTGTAAATACGATTTGGAAAAAGCAACACTTATTGTTTAGGGAAATGAAGAAAAAGAATCTAGTTACTAGTGACTTAGTGAGTAGTGAATTTAAGAACATAAATCTGTAAATTATAAGCATAGTTGCCTAAGGACAAGAACACTTTATGTTTAGTTGTAAGCATATTGACTAAGGACAAGAGCACTTTATGTTTCTATTTAATGTCGCTTTCGCTCTTGTTGAACCATGTAAGGAGGACCAAACACCAGCCTTCTGATGCAAACATAAGAAAATATATTATTTCATAGTCATCCCTAGGCTTTATAGGTACTATTTCACGATTGTAGTTAAAATCTTATAATTAAAATGGTGAGTAATTCGATCTTTAGATACGTATATGATGTTATAAGAATTATTATCCATTAGTAATCCTAACACTTAACTGGCAATATTTTGCAGAAGCTTGTCATGATGATGGTATCTCCTATTCTAATCATCTTCGGCATGGCTGTATTTTTTTCAATTTTGTCATTCCACACCCACCAAATGCGTAAAGTATTTGTCGGAAGCATTGGTTTGGTGGCTTCCATATTAATGTATGGCTCTCCGTTGGTAGCTGTGGTGAGTACTGTTACTTAACGTGCCTCCTGAACTATGATTCACAGAGAAAAGAACAACATGTTTCATCATAATGATTTGCAACAACGTTCTAAGCCTGACAAATTGATCCACAAATGTATGTGATAAGTTGTATAAAATATCGTATGTTCCACAATATCTAAAAATGGTTCAATGGACTTATATCAGTTTCCAAAGTACTTCAGAAAAAATATATTCAGTTAGACAGAAGGCATGGCAAGAAAATTAACTTTTTATCCAACATTCCAGAAACAAGTTATCAAGACGAAAAGCGTGGAGTTCATGCCTTTCTACTTGTCATTGTTTAGCTTCTTGACAAGTTTACTCTGGATGCTGTATGGGCTCCTAGGAAAGGATCCTTTTCTCACGGTTAGTACAGAAAGAAACTTTAGCACAATAAAATGTATAAATTATGCTGACATACTTGTTTTCATGTAAAGGCACCAAGCTTCATTGGTTGCTTAATGGGTATTGTTCAGTTGGTCGTGTACTGCATTTACAGCAAATGCAAGGAACCACCCAAGACGAATCCTGATATTGAGCAAGCAGATGAACTGAAAGTTGTAACTAGTCAAGACAACACGAAGGGACAAAAGCCATAATCTGAGACCTAAACTACCATTTTGAGTAACAAATACATTTTCTTTTCGCTGGACAAAGTGTGTCTTGTAACCGCATAATGCGAGGAGAAAATAATAGTCTTCAGATTATCATATATTATGTTCCTAGTCAACTATTGCAGATCTAAACAATTTGCTAATGAGGTGGATGCAATGTCCCATGGTCACACATTGCAGAAATTAGATATGCATACACAGCTTGACTTGACTAGCTGTGGACTTGACTAGCAGGGCATCCAAGAGGAATGTTCTTTGCAATCATCATGTGTTAAGTTGGGATGATAGCAAAGAAAAAACCCTTGCATACGTCAATGTATTTACTGTTGATTAATGAACCACCACACCATTGCCACATACTGCTAGCCACTGATATTATTGAATTAGTAATGATTCGTAGATAAGCAGCAACAGCAAGTTTATGTACGAATATTCGATGCAGCTTATCTCATTCATGGAAAAACACGGTGACAAGACAAAAAGGTGTTCCATGATAAAAATACAAATAATTACAAGCATATTACATTTCCGGGGGGGTGGGTATCATTGTTTTACATCTAACCAGTCACCAAACCAAGTACGTGATCATATTAGATCGTTCAAAAGCCAGAATCTTAGGATCATGAACCTACCATTAGATATTATAAGAAAATTTTGAAGGAACGGCTAGGTTAAGCTTTCAGCTATGGTTTTCTGGACGAATTGTGCAATTGCTTTAACAGCTTCTAATTCAACATCATGTTGACTTATTCTCGCTGATTTTTGGTATCTTTGGCTGATTTTGAAAGAGTGGTCACCACCATCAACAACATGCTGTTCATTCTGGCAGGTCATCTTTTTCCGAGTTAACTCAAGATTGTCCAAGGAGCATAAGCCATCCTTGTTGCCCTGTGAAAACATCCACTGCAAGTCAATATCTTAAAATTACAAGCACAATGCCCGTGCGTTGCTACGAAACTATAAAATACGAGTTAAGTCACTAGCTTAGAAAGTCGTCAAAATACACCGGTGTCCTGCGGCCTTTCTGTGTGGTTCACGATTAAAAAGAGCGAAAATACGATGAAAGATCATGTTGTTAAACAACTTCGGTCTTGCATATTGTATCACGTTAGGAGTAGTTAGAGTTGTAGAGATTATTATCTTTCTGTTTAAATCTCTCTCTCTCTCTTATCTCTACTCCCGTGTATCTCTCTTGCCTTGGGCAATACTCCCTGTACCAGATCGATACTTGGCAATATGGCGGCTCTATATTGCATGGCAACTGAGCGCCCCCCGCGTCACCCCTCCTCTGGCGACTCAGGGGAACCCCCCTCTAGCGCCGCCGCGTTGCACTCCCTCGTCTTCCCAGTCTCCCCGCCACCCGAGGAGGCCGCCGGCGAACGCCGCGCGCGCTCTGAGGAAGGTGGGGTCGGGGCGCTTCTGCTGCATCTCGCGGCCGCTTCGCCAGAGGAGGGGCGGAGCCGTCGTGTTTGATCTGGGGGTCCGTCCTCGGGGGCGTGCGACGGCGGCTGCTTCTTCGATGCCGTGGTGGTGGCTCGGGGGCGTCGGGCTTCGCATGCTGGTGCTGCTCCCGGGCGCTCAGTTGGCCGCGGTCGGCTGTGTCGCATCTGGATCTGGCTTCCAGGGGCGGCGGCCGGCTGTAGTTTCTCACTGGCGGCTCCGAGCGTCGGCGGTCGGTGCTGGCTTCCCTGCGGGCGGAGCTGGCTTCCCGGCTCCGTTGGGTGCGTGGTGGTGGCGTCCTGCGCATGCGGTGGAGTGGAGATGGGCTTTGGCGGCTGCATCTGGGTCCGTGCGGCGGCGGCTCTGCATCGACGATGCGCGTTTCTGGTGGCGGGGATTCGCGGTGGTGTAGTGCTGCTCCACTTTCGGCTGTTGGCATGTGCTTCGGCCATTCCTCTTCTGCATGTTCGGTTTGCTGCTCAAACCTTGCAACGACTTTGTCAATGCCGGCGGCAACGATGTTCACGGACGCCGTTTTCCTCCTTGGAGGTGTCGTTGTGGATTTTGTTACAGCCAATCTTCCGGTCTCAGGCCCTGTGTGAAAATCTTAGATCGGACGTTGTCCGCTCGGGTGGCGTTGATGTCCTAACAACACTTGCTCCTTCGAGTCGCCATCTTTCGAGTCCTGTTGGCAGTTGTAGGAGTGTGTGGCTGTAAGTGGAGTTGGGTTTGTGGCGTCGTCGGCAGAGGTGACGGTTGGTTTGGCGGCAGTGCCTTCGGCGCTGGTGTGCACGGTGAAGCAATCCGGGTGTAGACTCGGCTCCTTGATGCCCTTCGGCTTTGCCGGCGGTGCCGCTGTTGTGATGTAGCCTCGATCGCATGTGACTCTTCGTCCGGGCGTGGACTCGGTCTCTGGTTGCCCTTCGGCTGCACCAATTGCCTTGAGGCATCATGGATGGTCTCGGTTGATTGGAGCTCTTCGTCTACGGTGGTGGTGTTCTCGTGCGGCTAAGGTTTGGTGGATGCCGGAGCGGCGGCTCCGGACGATGGTGGTGTGCCGAGGCAGCGGCCTCGGATTGCAATGCATTCGCGACTTTATGGGGCAGGGCCGTGCCTTTGCTTTGTGTGGGTGTCGTTCTTGTGCTGCTAGGGTAGCGAGTGCGTCGACCTTGTCGACTTCATCAGTGGGATCGGTCTGGCTGGTATGTCAGGGCGGCGCCCCTGGATTTTTGGCACAATGTTTGTGGTCTGCGAGCGGTTGTCTCTTGTAGCTAGGGCTATAGAGTCTCCGCGCCGTGCGGCGTTGTGGCTCGCGTCCGAGCGGTGGATGTCGGAGCGGCGGCTCCGAACTTGGGTGTCTGTGTTGACGCGACTGTAGCCTTGTGTCGTGTGGATGATGAGGCTCGTTGCTTGTGCGGTTTTTTGGCCTAGTTTTCCTTATAAACTGGTCCATCATGTTTGGTTTTCGATCCGGTTTTCCTTATAAACTGGATCAGTTTCTTTTTGAAATATATTCAGGTGGGAGTCTCCCCCCCCCCCCTGGTGACCGTTTTAAAAGAATTTACTTGGCAATATATACGTGAGACCGACTCTCTCTGAGAGTTACGACGCCTAAACCATCTTTGACATGGTAATCAGAGCAGGCCTTTTCCAAACACATCTAGCTACCTTCCTTTCATCATCCCAGCCGTAACCTTCATCAACCTCAACCCTCTCAGCCGCCGCACCAATCTCCCCAGCAAACAATGTCGTCTTCCACCTCCATCACGAACTCTGGCCTCACCAACAACACCTCCGAACCCCTCACCCGAATGAATTATCACTACAAAAAATACACTTCCGTGATGATACGTGTTTGTCACAGTAGGTCGCGTTTTTTGTCATGCATGTACATCCATGACAAATTTATGACAGAATCAAGATAGTCATACCTGTGCTGTCGTAGAAGTGTTCCATGACATTACCAAAATTATCATCATGAAAGTGTCCACTTCCATGACGATAAACCGCGCGTCACAGAAGTGCTTTCGTCAAGGGTGACCGACACATGGCATCCACCGTAACGGAACGCCATTAAGCTATCGGGTCGGGTTTTGGATCCGATAACCCGTTAACAGCCCCGACCAATGGGAAATTTCCACGTGTAAAATTCTTATTGGCCAAACGAAACATGTGTCAGCTCGTCAGTGGGTCGGATAGGCGCCTATGATATGTCGACACGTGCCACAGCCCACCACTGGCCCATTTAGCTTACAAAGCCGGCCCGTTTGACTTGGTCAAAAGTTAACGGGCTGGCCCATGAAAATCCTGTTAACGGTCTCTTCGCAAATAGCCCATTTTACGGCCCGTTAACTCACGGCCCGTTAAGCACTAAAGGAAATCTACCCAATAATGTCATGTGGGCCGTCGAATATAACACCAGCCTATTTCACTTTCGGCCCATGTATGGCCCACGACGTCTTTCGGCCCATATGAGGCCTTCGTATCTTTCGGCCCTTTACAGGCCCATGGTGACTCTAGCCCATAATGAACAGTAATTTTCTTTGTACCCGTTAACGGCCCGTGATTTACATGGGCCGTTTCCAGCCAGTGTTAGCTTTCGGCCTATTGACGGCCCATACGTTCTTGGGCTCCTTTTTGGCCCTCGATTACTTCCGGCCTGTTACTGGCCTATTCCCCTAATGGGCCAAATTCGGCCCATGGCAAGAGTCGACCCGTTACTGGCATGTTCCCCAAATGGGCCAAATTCGGCCCATGGCAAGAGTCGGCCCGTTACTGGCCTGTTACCCAAATGGGCCAAATTCGGCCCATGGCAAGAGTCGGTCCGTTTCTGGCCAGCCCGTCCTATATTCTGGCCCATTAACGACTGGTTATGCCTGTGACAGAATTATGCTTTTGCAGTCCTACGGCCTGTTAACCGCCCGTTATCGTGCTGGGCCGATACCAATTACGCCCGATTATGGCCCATGTAGACCAATTTATCCGACGGCCCAAGGCCCACCGATTACAGGCCCATTTATCGACGGCCCGAGGCCCACCGATTACAAGCCCATTTATCAACGGCCCGTAGGATACCCATGGATCCTACCGCCCGTATATGGCCCATGGGTAGTTGCGGCCACTAGCAAACCAGGGAAAAAGAAGACTAGGAAATAAATAAGGCCGAAACTAATGCTAGGCTATTAAGGCGATTGCACAGATTACATCCACTCGGCATCAAAGATCGCCACCAGTGCAAATATAGGGAACACCCTACACTTTACAAAAATGGCTTGCTGTTTTCTTCAGCCGGTGGCTGCACGTTAAGAATAAATTCTGTATCGCACCAAAACAAATTACAACTATATAACAAAAGGAAGGTTGGCATAAAACTTAACAGTCTAGCAGATAAATGCACCACCAGAAGTTAAGAAGCTCGGTTCGTTTGACCTGACTGTTACATTTTCATGCCGTATTGTCCGATGGAGCACCATAACCCTCGCCTTCATTTCCCCTAGGCTCCTGAACAATATAGCAAATGTCTGATAGTCTGGTTTCAAAACCATGCATATCTTGACGACATTGAGCAATGTTTCTCCTTGTTTCACAAAGGGCCTCTGTTAGGGAATGGACTTGTGTCTGGAGCGCAGATACAACATTGCTTTGAGCTTGCATATCTTGATCATGAGGCAGTTTGGATGATATTGCCTTAACAACCAACCCAGTATTACGCAGGAACGTGCTTTTGGCACTGTTAGTGGACAGGTACTGACCCACTGCAGCAAGAGATGACATTGCGATTATAGTTGCCTCGCCACCTTCAGAAGGTGGCGGTACCACCATTTTTCCATAGCTCGCTGAAAAGTTGAGGTTTTACATTAGTAGTACCAGAATAGAAGATATTAAGGAGGCAGCAAAACCAAACAAAATAGCTTTGGTCTATATACAGAACTTATTCTGGTGAACCCATGTAAAATATTAGCTATATTTTATTACAAAGTACATAATAAAACCAGGTTCCAAACATATGACCATGTACCATCGCTAATGTATTGTCTATTTCTTCACATTGTATTGAGGGCTAAGGATAAAGAGACGAAGTTTATAATACAGTAAGCATAGTATGAAATCATTCATATCACAAAACAACTGAGAACAGACAAACAGGCAATTGTAACGTTGTGTGGGCAAGTCCAGCACGGAACTAGATTACGGGTCAAGATCAAAGGAACATCACTCCTCCCTTTTAAACCTTGTAAGGTGCAATGATACGCTAAGACAATTGTGCATAAAATTGAAAAGAGTAATAGACATTGGCTGCAAACCATGCAGTTCAAGGCACAAGTCAAAGTAAGTAGTAGTTAAAAGTCATGAGGATTAAGGACTTACAACAGCGGCTTTAACTGGTGTAGTCATGCCCTTCTCTTGCTGGTGTGACAGTCCTTGAAGATTTCCACAGCATTTGGTTCAGGTACGTTTTGGTCCTTGCGGGCTTTCCTCTGCATTTTGAACAAGTCAATATAGATCTGATAATATGGTACAGCGAAAAGAGTGAAACAACAGCTAATTACAAGAGCCTCGCAGTGTGCAATATAGCTACGAGATCCCGTCGTCTGTTGGAATTTCACTTTCATACGGTTGGCCTTGTTCTTTGAACAATTCACCTACAAGAAGATAGATTTGTGTGGCACATGCGTCAATAGGACTTCAACATGTGATCTGATCGCATATATATAATATACCTGATACTTCGGATTAGACCAGTGTTTAACAAGGCCCCTCGAGTCTTCATCCGATATATTTTCCACTTGAGATGTTTGGGAAAGTTCACTGTTAGCCTTGCCTTCAAAGTGAGTTTTCCTCAAGTTATACCGATACTGTCGCAGAGCAGACTTGAAAACATGGGTGCAAGCTTGTCTGGTTGCATCATCTTGGCTATCCAACTTGAACCTCATCTGTTGAAAATTATGGGAGTCTCATTATTAGCAACCTAGAAAGTATGGCACAGAGCAAGACGATATTACTAGTTTCCATACATAACCATACTTACAGATAAATGGTCGAGGAAGGTGTTGAACTGGGTTTCGTCTTTGTTATTCCTGTACTGAATCCATGTTGGGAGGATACGTACATGACACCTAACGGCAACCGCTGCCTCTAATACTAACTTGGCTGACTCTGTAGCATCACGTGGCCTTTTTAAACCTGCCTCAAAACGGATCTCCATTCTTCCTCCTCTAGATTTAGTTAACCTATCGAGCATTGTCCCTGATGTTTGTTTCCTCTTGCACCTAGGTGCTAGTCCAACAATGAACATAGGAAGTGTTAGTGTACATCAAACTGTGAGACTACATATAAAGAAGCATACAACTGTAACTTGACTCCAGCAACTACCGTCTTGCTGTTGAAGCTCACAAGGTTCATCTGATATTGAAAACTCGTCTTGTGTCAAGAGTGCTTGGGAAGTAGTGTCCGGTGGCAAGGGAGCTTGGGAACATGCTGCTAGCTCAGTTGACGCACGAGTATGTCATGCAGCTAGTAGTACTGTGGTAGGTGTTGCAAGAACTAGGGCTGTCTCTGCTTGTTTGGTGGCAGCTATTTGTTTCTGTTTGGCTTTTTTTGCAGCTCGTGTAGCATGGGATGCCATATTTGTAGAATTTTCCGCTGGACTTTCACCTTCTATTGCACCATCAGTACGAGCAGAATCTGCAGGATTCATCCGCTTCTCATTCCCTGCAATTATGTGTTTCTTCCTCTTTATCTGTGCCATGTTAAGTCAAGCCGACAAGAAAAACGAATAACAATTTAGTTCTTTAGAACAAATTGATGCGTGATGCAGACGAACTGAACTTTGATGTTAGACAACCACATGATAGGAGGATGTAATATGTATGAAAAACAGGACGGAAGAGATAACCAGAACTATGATGTGTAAACTAAGAAGAAGACGTTTCACCAAATTAGAAGCAATGCAATGGAAGGTAGACACCATATGAAATATGCTACAAATATCGCTCCGCCAAGTTAACAGTGTCTCAGCATAAATGGCATTTAAACAAATGTGAAGCAGTACAAGAAATAAATCATATGCAAGATGCAAACAACATCACACTACCATGTTAGAGGTCTCTCGTCATTAGTGACATTGCATATTCACAGCATTGCATATTCACAGCTTATGATGTGTAAACTAAGGAGAAGGCATTTCAACAAATTAGAAGCAATGAAAGCTAGACACCATATGAAAGATGCAACGAATATCACTCTACCAAGTTAAAACTGTCTCGTCATAAGTGCCATTTCAACAAATTAGTAGTACAAGCTAGAAAAGAATGTGAGATGTAACCTATATCACACTCCGAAGTCAAACGTGTCCTATGATAAGTGATTGTTGCAGGTTACACAACAGTAGTAATTTGATGTAAGAACGTGGTGTGATAGACAGATATTGTATGTTCTAGAAACAGCAACACATGTCTTATTCAAGTATAATGCGTAAAGTAAGCAGATGGAATTGAACAAAATTAGAAGCAATACAAGCTAGACATCACACATAACATGCAACCACATATAACAGTGCCAAGTTAGAGGGAGCACCAGTGATGCTGCACTAGGGGAGACGTGCTCACCATAAACACAGCTTTGTTGAGTGTCTATGCATGTGTTGTCTTGGAAATCATCTTGGGGGTGTGGAGGAGTAGAAACTGTACATGCCCTCCGTTTGGAAGGAGCACCTTTATCCGTTGCCTTGCTAACTTCCTTCCGATTTATTGATTTTGAATTGTCAAGTAAAACCGACAAGAAAAAGCAATAAAATTTTCTCTTCAGAACTCATTCATGCATGATATTGACAATCACTACTTTGATGTAAGGCAAACACATGATACCAGGATGGAATATGTACGAAAAACAGGACGACATGGCATGTTCACAACTGTTTGTGTAAACTAAGCAGAAACCAATCCAGCAAATAAGAAGCAATGCAAGCTAGACACCACATGAAAGATGCAACCAATATGACTCTGCCAAGTTAAAAGCATCCCATCATAAATGGAATTTCAACAAATTAGAAGCAGCGCATGCTATAAATCATATGAAAGATGCAACTAATATTGCACTGCATATACTAAAGGTGTCTCGTCATATTGATTGATGTGGGATACAAAAAAAACAATAGTTTTATGTAAGGACATGCTTAATAGACAGATGTACTATGTACTAAATACAGGAAGGCATGTCACATTAATAGGTATAATGTCACATTTACAGGAGTATAAGCTAAGCAGACTAGAACATGCACTTTAACCAGATTGGAAGAATTACAATCTAGACACCATATGCAACATGAAAGCACATATCACGCTGCCAAGTTAGAGCAAGCACCTGCGATGCTAGTGTAGGGGAAATGCTGTAATCAACTACAAGCTATGTTCACTATCTTCATCTAGCATTTCTGTTTCTTGAGAATCATGTCGGGAGGCTGACGCTGCATTCTTTAAATGAGGAGTCGTCCCCTTGCCCGCTTGCCTCGTCATAAGTGATTGATGAGGGATACACAAGAACATTAGTTTGATGTAAGAACATGGTTAATACACAGATGTACTAGTATGTTCCAAAAACAGAAAGGCATGTCATATTCAAAGGTATAATGTGTAAGCTAAGAAGATGCAATTTAACCAAATTGGAAGCAATACAAGCTAGACATCCGGCTGGAGTGGTGAACATGATCATCTAGGACCTGAGAGCCTGGTGGGAGGTGGGCTGCTTCGCCACCATCGCGGCTTTTTAGTTGGCTTCCAGGTGATGCCTGTCTTTGCTGGGCTTGTCACTGGCTCGGCCAGTGACCTGACTAGCTATTTGTCTTCTGGTGCTCACAGGATGGTGGTTCATGTAAAAAATATCTTTCCTTATCTTAATAAAGACCGACTTTGGCCTTTCGAATACAAGCTAGACACCATATGGAACATGCAACTACATATGACACCGCGAAGTTAAAGCAAGCACCTGGGATGGTGGTTCATTGCGAGCGAGGTCATCAACTCCAGAGCAACGTTTACCGTCTCCATCTGCTGACACTGCACCCTTTAAAGCGTTGTAACGTGTCGCGCCTAGCCACGTAGAAAGCTAGCACGACTTGTCTCTTTTCTTTTTTGCTTCGCTTTCGGCAGACTCTGAAATACTCTTGCATAAAAACACAATAGTGAGAGTATGGATGAAGTGCGTGCAGAACTAGTGCACTGTAAAAGTAGGAGATAGTAGGTGGCTGAAAAATAAATGACAGGAGACATATGATACCTCTACAACATTGCATGGCAAACCAAATTAGATTCTACTCCGTATGATTTTGTAATATATGAGCACAGGAAATGAAGGTACTCCTCCAGCACACCACCACATGTGGTCATATCTAAGATACCAGCGACCAACGACCCAGAGCTGTGCCTCCACTGCCCCGCCCTCCCATCGACCTCACACCACCGCCATGCTTGGCAGCACCCCCAAGCCATCCCTTTAATCCCGGCCGACCTCCAGATCGGGCGCCAGTAGCTCTAGGCCGCACACGCCCCTAAGATAAACACCAAGGCGCTGCTTCCCTGGCGTAATAGTCGTACTAGCTTGTTAGCCGGGGAATGCTTCCGTTAATTGGGAATCAACGGGCCGGAAATTGAAATTTAGGGGGGCGACGGACCTCTAGCTAAGGTGAAATAGTATATGAGGAGAAACCTTGTGCATCGCGAGTTGCTAGGAACATCTAGTATCAAGAAGAAGCGGCCAACTAGTGTCTTTTGTGGGATGAATACCATGCAAGCAGAGACGTAAGATTTGCACGAATAAGGGAGGAGGAGTACCTTCTTCGGTCGCCGGTGTGATCACCTCCACATGTCGCACCGATCTTCTTCTTTTCACCGGGGAAACCGATGTTCTGGAGGGTGCAGGCTTGGACGAACACATGGCCAAATTGTTGACTGTGTTGCCGTGGCCGTATGTCGGCAGAGGGGAAGCAGATCTGAGGCGGCGAAGGACAGCGTAGCAGGAACAACTCCGGTGCGGTGGAGGGTGGCGAAGTTGGAGCGGCAGCGGTGAGGCGCAGGACGGCATGGTTTAACTGGCTTGGGTACGGACGGCTCGGCCTCGGTTTCAACTACTAGCCGTGGAGGGTGTTGCGGTTGAGGTTGCGATGGACGACAACGTCGGGGTATCGGCTCCGGCGTGATGGAGGAGGGCGGCGGTTGATGGGAGGGATGGGGTGGCGGACGGAGGACGTCGGGGTTTTGCGGCTGGTGGAGAGGTTGTTTTGGCGCCCACGAAGTACGAATGGGGAATCAGACGGGTAGGGGGAACCATGTTTCGGTCTGGGAGACGCTTGTTTTTGGCTTTTTTGAAAAGAAGATGGGACGCGCTTGTTTGAAATTTAGGGGAAGTACAAACTTTGCCCCCCTCTTAAATTTCGGACCTACTGCGGGTCAGGGTTAGGATGGTAATCCCAGGTGTCCCAAATAGTGGGCGGGAGTGATTTCGGCTGCGCGCATGTGTGCTTAGGCGGCCATTGTGTATGAATGTTTTTCGGAGGCGGTTGCGTGGCGTCTAGATGAATCTACAAACCTACCCCGGTTTATACCTTTGGACGTTGGGCCGGTAGGTTTCACAGGTCGGAGTTATTAGAAAAGTAATTTCCTTGTACTACCAAACATTGGTCTCACGCAGTTTCGGGCAAGTAGAGGCTCTTTTGGCGCTTCGTTCGAAATTTTGAAACACGAGCATTCATGTTTAGAGTACTCTTGAACTATGAGGATTGACCTAAATAGACAACGTTATATTTGACCTTGTATGTTTGAAAACCTCATTAAATTATCCGCTTCCTTTTGAAATTTTGACACTTGAAAATCCTATAACTACGATTATTTTTGAATGGAGGAGCTAAATTTGAATCTATTTTGTACACAACTACATATGCTATTATGTTCAAAATCAGATCAAAGATTGGTACCCCCATAGTTTAGGTATGGTTTACAGATGCCATGATATCAAATTCAAATAATTGAACGGACTTCATGTTGAATTCGATTTTTTTAAACCACCTTAGGTTGAATTCAAATGTATGCTAGTTCATAGGTAGCTATTTATAAATGTCCATTGTGTAACTTTCGTATGTATAATGTGCTTTACACACACAACATGAACTATACTCACGTTTATATTCGATTGCTAAAGCGATGCATTGTCTGTAGTTCAAAATACTAACTATGTGGATCAATTATGTCGAATATTAACATAGACATGCTCAAATTTGATAGAATCTAGATGTCTGATGGATCAATGACCGCTCCTTACGCGAATTGCAAATATCATGATCCCATCCTAATATTTGGATACAATTTATATATTTAATCAATGTGTAGAGCAGTCTTTTACGTGTAGTTTCACTCTCCATCGGTGGTCTCTCACACATGCTCACACTCTCTCTCCCGAGGTGTCTTTCTCGGACACATGCTCTAGATATAACCCTCCCTCCCTCTTGTAACCATTTACAACTGTTTTCACTAACCTTTATCACAAGCACTCTTCCTCTCGCAAACATACACACGCACAATCCTCATCGACCCTTTCTATATACATGGACCTACCTACGTGTCTCATGTACGCACATTATCTTTACGCCTGTCTCTCACGCATTATCTCACACCTCTCTTCCTAATCGTCGAGTATGATTCTAGCAGAGCATTCTGTAGGATGCCCCTTAAAGTTAGGTTGGATGAATAGTAATATCAGAGATAAAGGGGTTACCTTAGTCTGAGAACCTAGGGTTACAAATCCTAGCCGGCTTTGTCAGTGGACATAGAGTCCTTCACAATTCTGCTATCTTTGTCTTGTACGACTAGTCATCCATGGGTCTTCCTAAATGTGTCATGGGCCGACCAATGTGGCGCAGGACGGAACCGAACAAAGGGCCTCACCTCGACCCACCGGACCTCACGCAGTGACACACCCTCTGCCCCCACGTCTCATTATCTTCTCACACCCACAAATACCAACACAAACACCACACACACAGAAAATTTCTCCTGGTGCCTCTATTCCCTCCCCCCTTGCATATACACACTCAAGGGAATGGAATCTCTTGTCGTGACGTCATATTCGTCTCTCTCTCTAGACCACTCTCATTTCTCGTGCTATCTCTCCCCCCCCCCCCCCCCGTCGGCCCCTCTATCCATGGCTCTCTCGAACACCTAACACGCACACATACTTCTCTAGGCCCCGCCAAATGCATCAACTACACATTCACACATGTTACATCACGTACCCCATTGATCTAAAAAGCCCTCTCTTCACGTTTATTTTGCACACAACATTCCTTTTGAATAAAGTGTGGCCAAAAAATTATTTTAGAGTTTCTACATATATAAAGCATTACAAAGTTATATGGAGGAGTATGAACGCTAATTTGCATTGCATGGTGCCCACAATAACATTTATTCCGCACTGTGAATTTCTATATTTTTATACTATATACAAAGTTAGTCATAATAAAGAGAAACGAAGAGCATCTCTCTCTCCATCGCATACCCCCCCTGTACGCCCCTTTCACATATGCACACAAAACTATCTCCAGGTCCTCTAAAAGTAAGCCCCCAGAAAATTCACGCGTGTTTCATCTTTCTCTCGTGATATATGCAATAACGATCATTTTATTTGAAGCGAAAGCACGATACATACATTGGACTTCATAATCCACTCATTACGGTCACCGTTTACGTTTAGTGGTCATTATACAGTCACGGGCTCACCGTACAACTTTGTATTTGCTCATGACATGACTAGTTGACCATTTAAACGCTCCACGCGGCACCTCTAGTGTTGCATCACATTATCTCACTAACATCGTGCCCACCTGTCGACTTGTATCTACTCTACATCTACACTATTATAAAATACATAAAATACACTCTTATAAAAAACATAGTTGGTGATGATGGTGTGCCTGCCATCCTGCAATATAGGCCGTCCGATCTATATTTGACGGATAGGAAAGAAACTATGGCAATTTTGCAAAAAGGTACCCACACACCTCTCCACATTTGCAAATAAGGCCTTCCCTCATTTATCCTTTTCTCTCACAAGATAAACAAGTCATACAAATGCATCTTGATGTTACGTGCAACGCACGAGCATCTTGCTAGTAAGAATGTAAACAAATGACAAAAATATATTTTGACGGTGGTTCGAAGTCATGACCGCGGGCACAGCGGACAAGGTGGCCTTGTATTGGTATGCTGAGCCGTCTGTTTTAACACACGGGAGCTGGTGTGGTGATTATACACGCACGCACGCATGCACACGAACTCCATCCATGCAACACTCACACAAACACATGCACCCACGCACGCACGCAACATTCACACGTACACACGCAGCCACGCACGCACGAAACACTCACATGCACACATGCACGCATGCATGCACACACCATTACACCACACGACTAACACACAGTCTCACGCTCAAGTGCTCAACCTAAACGTGCATGCGCATACATCAGGCCCTGACAGACACATACACAACCAGGTGATTCCCGCGCACGGGTTGGAGCCTTGTCGCGCCTGCGTAAATTTGTATTTATCTGACCTTTTCCCTACGCGAACTGACAGGTGGGACCCACAAGGAACGTGGTCAATTTAACTAGTCAACATGGCGCCACGCAGACTATTTGGCGGGTCAACAGAGTGCAATCCGATGCTGAACTGTGAGCAAGTGACCGAATAATCACCGCAAAACATATATAGTGACCGTAATCAGCTTATTCTGAACTTCTGTGACCGTATTACGCTTTTCTCTCTGTAGGCCCTCCAAAACTACATCTCTAAACGTTCTCGCATGTTACATCTAACAACTATGCAATACAGCACTACTACTACACTCTAACACAATAAATCATATGTGTTTTTAGTTTTACTAGATATCATATTGTTACTTATAATTATTCAGTTGGCATACATTAAAATTGCCTTTGAAATGTATGGCCAGTATCATCTACCGCGTGCGAAAAATCCCGCCCTTTCCTGTTTAATCGGGTTTGTATTGATGGATCGTGCGAAACAACAAAACTATAGTACTATACAGTACAGGTGACAGTTCACCGGGCCGTCGTGTCTTCTACTCCTCCGTCGTAATAGTGGAGCGCTCGCTTTCATAAATCTTCTAGTCCCTTTTGCTGACATGTGGGACATCAAGCTACCGGGTCCATGTGCCATACCGGAATATAGTGCAGAGCAGCCGGGGTGAAGCACCCCAGTCATGGCGCCGGCGTAGTAATGAGCAATGAGGCGTCAAATCACAAAGATGCACCTTTCCCGCAGTTAAATTGGAGGGACGAGGTAATAATAATGCTAAAAAAAGAAGTTGGAGGGACGAAGCAACCATCATTTCACTCGTTGCTGAATCCGCTTCTCCCTCATATTCTTCAACTTAACCACATGTTGCTTCTGCCATTGTTCTGCCTCATGTGATACGCGGATCAGCTTGGTAAAGCACTGACACGTGGGACAACATGTTAGCAAACCGCCAGGACAACGTCCTCCGAAAATAAGAAACATCCCCCACCACCGTGCGGCAAAATCACCTCCTTTTTACTAATCTTTAATTCTATAATTTTTTAGATCAATATAACTGAGATTTGTATAGATAGCACACAGGAGCAAAACCAAGTGGTATGGTTAAGGGCATCCACAATGTGTAGCCAAATGTGAAAATAACTTTTGGCATCGTGGGAACCATTGTGGACGGTGTTGCCAAAGCCAAAAAGATGGAACCGAAGCTCCCTGATTGATTGATTGAAGGAATAGAAAAATGCAACGTTTCTCCTCTTTCTCCCAAGCTTTGACGCATGTAGTATAGTATTGAGCACAGAGTCTACTCCCCTGTCCCTTCTATCACAAATCACAAAGCAGTGAGGCGTCAAATCACAAAGCACGGACGAAGCAACTATCATTTCACTCTTCGCTGACTCCGCTTCTCCATCGTCTTCTTCGAGAAACCATCTCACGACACTAGTACTCCTAGTAGTAGTACTAGTAAAGGACTTCCTGGATGCAAATAAGGCGGTTGTCTCGGCTTGCAGGCGGCACTTGCGAACGACTTACCATGGTCTCCCTCAATGGTGTTCTCCGTCGAACGCACTTCGCCAAACCACAAAAAGAAGTCGTCGACGTCATCGCAATGGGCAAGGAATTCAAATATAGTTACTACCTCCATTTTTTTGTACACAAGGCCAGTATATCAAAATTACAATTTGCAAAGGGCCACTAACACTAATCGAGGCAAAATTGATGGGGTTAGTAACCAAGCACATTAATATCCCCTGCATGCATGCGGATGTGAGAAGGTTTGTTTGCATGGCGCTGCATTAATCAAGTGATGAGGAGTGAGATGGTTAGCTCTTTGGTCTTTCGAGAACAAAATACGCATTAATTGACGCGTGAAATGAGGATTTGTATCGATTAAATCCCGCGAAGGAAAACCCCGCCTTTCTTTTTTAACACTAGTACTCCTAGTACGTACGTACTTATCCTATTTGGGTCTAGGCCTTGCATTGCCAAACTTTGCCACACATTTTTGCCAAGCTTGCCTAAAGTTTTCAAAATGAGAAGGAGGTACACTTGCGCACGGCTGTCGCGGTCGCACCGCACCCTCACACGGTCGCTCCTGCACGCCGCGGTCGCACCGCACCCTCACACAGTCGCTCCTGCATGCCGCAAACCCAACCAAGGTGCACCCTCACTGACACGTGCTGTCGCATGTGAACAAACCAAACTCAGCCATCCTATCGCTGACACATAATTTACGTTCATAGAGTATGTTTATCCAACCGCATGTTGGGGAGTATCCGTACGGCGCGTGCAGTGGTCTGTTGGGGAAGAAGAAGAGGTAAGGTAGAAGGAAAGAAGGGTTAGGAGACGTAGGATATTCATCCAACCGCCTGAAATGGTAGACTGACCCAAATCAGGTGACTTGCATAACAAATAGTATGTTTTTACATGGCAAAAGATCCATAAAAACAACAACATAAAGAAAAACTATCACTGCTCGCAGAAAGAGATGGCCTTGTCGTCTTTGGCTGCCGGTGCGAACCAGCCGTCGCTGCCGACGTGTGTCTCCGCACCGTGGTTATCCTCGGCCTCCAGCTAGTCGTTCAAGCGGAGCGTGCGGGCGCTCTGCATGGACGAGAGCATAGCCCGGTTCAAGTCGAGGACGTCCGGTTCCACCTGCAGGAGGGCCTCGATGGCAGCGGCATCCGCGCGCTCCTCGTCGAGTCGAGCCTTCGCCGCCCGGTTCAAGTCTAGGACTTCCGGTTCCGCCTGCAGGAGGGGGTCGATGAGAGCGGCATCTGTGCACTCTGCATCGAGTCGAGCCTCTGCCGCCCGGTTCATGTCCAGGACGTCCGGTTTCGCCTGTAGGAGGGCCTCGATGGAAGCGGCATCCGCGCGCTCCGCCTCAAGTTGAGCCTCCGCCGCCCGGTTCACATACACGAGATCCGGTTCCGCCTGCAGGAGAGCCGCGATGGCAGCGGCATGCGTGTGCTCCGTGTCGAGTTGAGCCTTTGCCTCCCGGTCCTCCTTTAGTATCGCCATGTTGAACCGCTGGTCCGCCTGCACCATGGGGGACTCGGACGCCGGCACGAAGTCGACGTCCATCGTTTCATACCCATCGGGGGCCTTCTGCGTCGCCACCTCCGCAGTGGACATTGGATTGGCTTTCTCCTCCTCGTAGCTTGGCTCCAGAGAACTCGGGGATTGGCCCGCCGCAAAGCGAGCTTGGGAACGGAGATCTGTGGCGCCGACCGCCGCGGCGATTTTTGCACGGCGCTCCGGCGTCAGCATCTTGTAGTAAGTGATATTGCGGCGCAATATGGATTTCCGGCGAACTAGGGGACGCTTGATGCGGGCTAGGGGATCGAAAGGTGGGGGAATGGGCTGGAGATTTGGTGTGGTTTTAGGGCAGTGGCTGGCATAGGCCGAGCAGCGAAGGTTTTGGTGTGAATAGTGGTTTCGGTGACGATCGGTCAATCGGTTTTGACTGTACATCGCTCTTGTCGCGTTCGCGTTGCAGCCCAGCATGCTGGACCCTCCACGTCGCTCACCGAATGGAACGCTCTTCGTCTTGCGTTTTGGCTCACTTGTGGGACCGCAGTTGAGAGCAAACTGACGTTCCTCCTCCTTCCCCGCCCGCGTCATTTATTATACCACCACTCCCTCTGTTTTATGCGGAGTAAATAAAAACAGAGGGAGTATATATACTATGGATGAGGATCCCCTGACATGGCCGAACCCATTGAGTAACTGACATGCGGGGCATAGAAAGCATGGGGTCCGCCAGTGACCGAAAGGGTGGGTAAGGCAGGGATACCTACGTCAGAGGATCCACTTCCACTATACTACTTTGACCAAATGTTAGAGTAATAATATATGACATGCAACTTACAGAAATGTTAGAGTAATAATATATGACATGCAACTTACACAAAGCATACAGGGTCTAATGTGTTTTTCGAGGCTAACTTTGACCAAATGTTAGAGTAATAATATATGACATGCAACTTACACAAAGCATACGGTCAATTTCGTATGTGAAAGGAGTTTCCAATGATATAATTTTCACATTATACATCTCATGTACTCCCTCCGTCTAGGTGTGTAAGTCATCTTACGAAAACCAAATAATCCCAAAACACGTAGGCGCGGTGCATTAACTTCTACCTCGTTTCTTGTTTCTTGACATATGAACCAATAAGAGATGAGGGTGTGCATGCTTTTAATGACCTGAGACTATCAAACATGACATGCAGTGGTTAGTTCATTGCATGCAATACTATTAATTAGCAAATAAACATTAATGTCTCTCGTTTTCCCCTCCTCCTTGGTCACGGTGCACAGCCTAAGATGACTTACTCACCTATGTGAAAGGAGTACTATTAATCTTGTCAATAGTCAAATTGGAAACCATCTCGAGTACAAATCTAGGAGTACGTACGAATCTAACAGTATTGATTGGGCATTGTTGAATGTTGATACCTTTTTGATCATAGTAGAGATACTTTGACTACACATAAAACTTATATGTAAAGTAGAAAGGATAGGAGGCAGTATATTGTATGTTCAAAAACGAAACGAACATTGAATACCCTTTATATATGATTTGCGGATGCTATGATCACCGGTTCAAAATTTTGAATCCGCCTTAGGTATCACATGCCCCCACTCGTTCCCTCTCGATTTCATCTCGGGGTTTGGAGATCTATTGAAAGAGGACTAGGGTGGGTACATGCGAATGATACTCGGCGGAATGTTCAAATGAGGCATGCGGGAGGATGGACTCGACTAGAGGGCGACATGATCTATGGAGAAGAGGGTTGGAGAGGAATGAGAAATAAACATACGCCACATGATTACACTTGAACGGCTCAAATAAACAATAAGTTGTCTTGCTTGGCCTACATAGTGAAAGGCCTAATGCGCAACGCGGAGCACTGACGCTCGAATATGGCCGGGAAAACAGGGAAACCGACATGTGGGGCACACCCGTCGGGACGATGTAGCGCAGACTAGTCCAATAGAGGAGCTGGCCCACGACCTCCTCGCCACCGACAACCGTTCATGTGGGTCGTTGGGGCCAACAACGAGGCGCAGCTCCAGCACAACCTCTAGACACGGCGACTGCGGTGAGCGACATGCTCATATCATCGATAGACACGGTCGGTTTCAGTGTGCTGAGGGTGGCGTTAGTGCTGTGGCACAACCAATGGTATGTTAGGTTTGTGCCCAAGGTTGCCCCATCAAAGCATTGGGTAGCCAAAAATTTGGTTGAGGTATTGGTTGCCCATGATTTGGCCGACATTGGCAAGAAAAATGAACTAGAGTTGGCTAGAGTTCATTGGCATGCCAAAGAAATGGCAACCATCCAAACAAAGACCAATCTTTGGGTCATGACCAAAATTTTGGTAAGGTGCACTTTGGCCACAATCCAAACACACCCCAACACCCGGCTCGTCGAGGATGCACGGGGCGCCGCAACGCGTCCGCGGAGTGGTGTAGCATGGCCAACTGCATCCTCTGGACCTGACACCATGCCGGGTCGTCTTGCTTTTTCAATGACATGCGGCAATCGCATTTGAGCAAAGGGCATCTCCAACGTTGCCACGACCGCAGCTGACTACCCTGGTACACCAAAGCCCTCGTCCCTCGCGCTGTCGCGTGGTGCGTTCCCATCCTGCGCCAGCTGGCCGCATTCATGTCGTCCATTCGTATGTCGTCGTTAAGAGGTTCGGTGCTCGAGGAACCAACTCCGGTGACTTAATGACGGAACCAGACACTTGGCCTCACCGGAATGCGCTACTTAAAGCGGCAACACCCAGCTAACCTCCACACTATAGCACATCGTCCTCCTACCTGGCACCACACCCGCCATGACCGCAAGTGCGAACGCTCTGTGGGAGAGCTTGTCTTCGGGGATGAAGCTCGAGGTCGCCGCCCTCGCTCAAGTCGCCTCTCGCGACGCAATAGGGGCATAGCCGGACGCGGACGCGACCGCACAAGCGATGGCCATGCTGGCGGCCGACGATGGGAGCACCGTCAGCCACGCGTCCTACTTGCCACCGTCCAACGTCCAGCACCGCCGAGGTCGGGGACTCATCCGAGGATGAGTAGGGCATGGTGTGCCAACTAGCCGGTTCGTATCCCATGTTCTACTCTTCCTCACCGGAGACCGCACCTTCACTTCATGGGTCTTGAACCCCGCCCCCGTTCATAGAGATCGCAGATGGAGGACGTCGATCGCCACCGTAGAATAGTTTTAGGGTCTGGTTTCTTTTATTTTTCTGTCCTATAAAAGTTCGAAATGTAATGAAAATCTGTCGTGTTTGCATTAATCTCGGCCGGTGTATATGAGCTTTCACAATAATATACATATTGTAGGAGTACTAGCAAGATGCCCATGCGTTGGACGGAAGATCAAGATCTTGTGGGAGAAAAGGATGAATGAGGGAGAGCCTTATCTGCAAATGTGGAGAGGAGTGCGGGTAAATTGTCATAGTTTCCTTCCTATCCATTAGATATAGATCGGACAGCCTATATTGTAGGGTGATAGGCACACCATCATCACCAACTCTGCTTTTATTGAACCGAGACAAATCTAAAAAACCCAACTAAGCCAACGTCCCAGCATATCGCGCGGGAAAAGACCCGGCCGCGCCGTTTTAGTCGGGATTACCGGATTACTAGTAGTAGTATCGATGGATCGCGCGAAGCAACAATTTTTTTTGAGGGGGCAAAGCACCTAGTTTAAAAGGAAAAAATGTGGTACACTCACAACACTCCTGTAGCGGTCACATTGCACCCCACACACGTTTGGTCCTGCACACGGCTCACGCAAACAGAATGCGCTTCGGCTTGCCTCTTCGCTGACACGTGGGACTGCACTTGGAGAAACCGACCATGCGCCAAACTGCCCCCGCCCACCGCGCGAAAATCCTCCCCCCCCCACATACAAAAATTCCCCCCAAATTCGATTCAACCGCCCTTTGGCCAAATATTCCCCAAACGCCCCTCCCTCGTCCCCCCTCCACTCCATTCGCTCCGCCAAAGCCGCCCTCCCCGCCGCACCGATACATCGGCGCCACGGTTCATTGAGGGGACGCACGGCGATCCCCTCACTCCTAGAGTACGCTCTCGTAGACTGCCTTCCTCTAGCCGCGCCGCCACCTCTCGGTATGTTCTTGTGGAGGCGCATGGCGGTCAGCGCCGCCACCGTTGGCGACGTTCGTGTGGATACGCACGGCGGTCAGCTTCTCCCACGGTACGCGCATTCTAGACTGAGGCCCCGTTCATGTCGGTGTAGCGCTAAATGTTAGCTGATAGACGCTGTTAATCTCACTGTTTGCCGAAGTAGTTTTCTGTCAATATGCTCTGCTTAAGAAGCTTCCTTGCCCTGTTCTGCACTCAATCTGCTTAGCTAAGATGGCATGCCAAGGCCGATTAGTTGCTAAAATATCCTGCCATATATTTATTGTGACGTAGATTGCCTTGGTCTAGTAGCCAAACTGTTAGGTGAAATAGCTCTACACCATTTTATACTCGATCTTTGTTGCTGCGATGGCCTTCGGTAGTTCGATGGCTGTTTGCTCGGCCTCATTGACTGCTAAAACAGCCTGCCATAATTTAGCACTCAAATCTGTTTGGTGAATTAGCTTTACATATATTTCGTTACTTAGATCTGCTCGTCCAAATATCTTGCCATAGCTTTAGAAATCGACCTAGGTATTTTTTTCTGGACTTCATAAAAAAGCATATATGTTTTTCTTGTAATATCTAGTAGAAGAACTAATTTGTATGTCTAACAGATGGACAGGACTTGGATAACTTCTGCTCGAAGATTCTCCGCTGCATATGTCGAGGGGGTCGAAAACTTCATGAAGTTTATCAGAGCTGAGTACGGTGGTCCGAAGTTAGATGTGCTCTGGCCGTGTAGCAGTTGTATGAATTCAGTTACAAGACCCCAGTCAACTATGCAAAATCATCTACACTTGTATGGGATGTCGGTCACATATACTAGGTGGGTTCATCATGGTGAAGCTGTGAACATCAATGTTATTGACTACATGGAAGCAGCAGATCACCATCTTGATCTGCCTGATGCTCAGGTGGAAGAGGAGGAGGTGGTGGTGGTGGCGGAGCCAGTGAGTTTGACCAACATTGAAACAATGCTACGAAATGCTCGTGCATTCCGTGAACTTTCACCTGCAGAAGAAAAACGGTGGGCCCGCATGTTGGAACAATGCAACGTTGCTGTCACCCCAGGAAATAAGCTATCAGTATTCTCAGCTATGGTCACCTTTCTTGAGGTGAAGACATCTGAGTGGATGACCAACAAATCATTCGATGCGATGTTGGCTGCTTTCCGCAAATCTTTCCCAGATGCGTCTGAGCTGCCACACACCTACAGTAAAATGAAGAATTTCCTTCGTGCAGTTTGAATTGGATATGATATGATCCATGTTTGTAAGAATAGTTGTGTTCTGTTCTGGAAGGATTATGCAAACTTAAGTGAATGCCCGAAATGCAAATCATCAAGATGGAAAGATGGCGATGCTGTGAAGAGGGTTCCTCATAATGTTCTGAGACATTTTCCAATTACACCAAGATTGCAGAGGTTGTTTCATGATGCTGAAACAAGAGAGGATGTACTGTGGCATTCTAGGAACCAGGAGTACAAAGATCAGAATGTAATGAGCCATCCATCTCATGGTAGTGAGTGGAAAAGCTTCAATGATAAACACAAAGAGTTTGTTGCTGACCCGAGTAACATTAGACTTCGCTTAGCTTCAGATGGATTTAACCCATTTGGCCACCAGAGCGCCACATATAGCATGTGGCCAGTGCTTGTTATCCCTTACAACATGCCTCCAAATGTCTGCACCAAAGAATCAAACTACATGATGGCCTTGCTCATCCCATGTCCAAAAAGTCCTGGAAAAGATTTTGATTTGTTCATGGAGCCTCTTGTGGAGGAACTTCAACTGCTATGGAAGGGTGTTCTCACTCGAGACCTATATAGCAGCCCACCAGCTAATTTCTTTCTGCGTGCTATTGTAATTTGGTGCATCCATGATTATCCGGCTTTGGGCACTATGTCTGGGCGAATGACACATGGTTACAATGCATGTGTTTGCTGTGATAGGAATCCGCTGTCATACGCAATACTTAGCAATATCTGTTACATTGGACACCACCATTTCCTTGCCAAGGACAAGCCGCATCCTAGAAAATACCGAAGACATGTGTTCAATGCAAAGCATGAAAACCGTGATGCGCCAAAGAGGCTCACCGTCGATGAGTTGCAAGTGGAATTAGAGAAGGTCAGGCATATTACACCAGGAAACCATCCTGGTAATGGTAGCGGGAAAAGGAAGCATGGCACGGTAGAAGAGAGATTATTGTTTACCCGCAGGTCCACTTTGTGGGAATTGGAGTATTGGAAAGATTTGGATCTGCGGCATAATCTTGATGTGATGCACATCGAGAAAAATATATGTGACAACATTATCGGCACACTTCTTAACATTGAAGCCAAGACGAAAGATACCTTAATATCTAGGATTGATTTGAGACACCTGGGTATCAGAAAGGATTTGCAGGTGCAAGATGAAGGTAAACCACGGGATATGGCACCAGCTATGTACGTCTTGGACAAGGTAAAAAGAAAAGAATTATGAGAGGTCCTGTCATGTGTGAGATTCCCACATGGATTCGCTTCCAACCCTGAAAGGAGAGTCAGTGCAGATGAAAACAAGGTACATGGGTTGAAAACTCATGACTGCCACATCCTACTTCAAAGGGTTTTACCTGTTATCCTTAGAGGATTGGGCCGCCCTGACTTATACAGAGCAGTTGCAGAGTTGGGACAATTCTTCAGGGAACTCTGCAGTAGAAATATCAGGATAGATGCTTTGGAGTGTCTTAGAGACAAGATACCAACTATCCTATGCGACCTTGACAAGATATATCCTCCAGCCTTCTTTGATGTGATGGTGCATTTGGCTGTTCGTCTACCTGAGGAGGCACTACTTAGAGGTCCAGTACAGTATGGCTGGATGTACCCTATTGAAAGGCGGCTAGGCACTTTCAAGGGCTATGTTAGGAATAGAGCTAGACCCGAGGGTTCCATTGCAGAGGCCTACATTGCTACAGAAGCGTTGACATTCTGCTCAAAATACATTGAAACAGCTGATCAACTTAGCAAAGAGGTGGGTGAAGACAATCCCGGGCTCAATGTTTTTGATTATTCTGTTCGAGTTACAGGGAAGATTGGGACAAAATGGTTTGGTATGTGTTGAATAACTGTCCTGAGATACTACCTTATATCAAGTAAGTGCATTATTGCAGCTTATACATCGTAATCTACTAAACTTGCAGCACATTCTTATATATTTAGATGTTTGATGTGATCACTATGTTGTGCAGCATCTACAAAGAGGAGTTACTGCCGCAAAATCCAAGAAACATTGACAAACTGGTTATGGCAGGATTTGCAAAATGGTTCAAGAACCATGTAAGATTTTGAAGTGCACTTTCAGTTTTTTTAATATATTGAGTACATAAGATGATCAGCTTGTCTATTTTCTAACCATAGGTTAATAAGATGCGGGAGGATGGGAAGGCAATTGATGATGCCCTTTACTCACTAGCAATGGGTCGTGATACTCGGGTAAGACATTATGAATCTTGCGTTGTTGGAGATGTGCGCTACAATACCCTTTCACGAGACGAAGGCAGGAAGACACAAAACAGTGCCATCATGAGCACGGATACATATGACAAAGAGACAACTGAAATGTATGCTAACATAACAGACATTGTTCAGTTGCAGTATATCTACAGTTTCGAGGATCATCGGTGTGTGGTTCTGTTGTGCTGTCGTTGGTATAACCTGTTTTCCAGGATCGCAAAACCTAGAGCTGATGATTATTTCAAATCCATCAATGTCAAGGCGGTGTACCAGACCAACGAGCCTTTTATTTTGGAAAATCAAGCAACACAGATATTTTTCTTGGAAGACACATTTGCACGTAGCGATGACTGGTGAAACTTGAATTTGCTTTGAGAACATCACTTGTGTTTGGTGATTGTATGACAACTATAACATGATGACATTGTTGTTTAGTTGTACTCATATTTGGCTGTGAAACTTGAATTTGATGACGTAGTTTGCTGTTGGACTACAATTTGCTCGACGTCTTCGAATGAGAGCAAAGCTGACCCGACAGGGCCTCTGCTATTTATTTATTTATATGAGCAAAAGGGGATACCCCCTGATTTTTGTTAGTAGAAATCATTAGATGTTCACAACACTATGCCCAGCCTGCTACACAGGTTTCATTCATTACTAGTTTCAGCAAAGTGCTCATGTCGTAGCCATTGAATACATCACGAGTGCCACATACACTGCAAATAAAGAGACAATCATCCTACAGAGCACATCGATTTTGCCCATTATCTTCACAAGCTCTTTCATTCCGTCATTGCTGTCAAGGCCATTCAGCAGCTATTGCTTGGCCATGATCAGAGGAACCGCATCTTTAACCTTCTGCTCTGCATCTTCCTCTTCTGCCGTTCCTTCAGTTACTTGTCCAACACCCCAACCTGCTGGTATTGGGATTCCTCGGCTAACCATATAATCAGCATAGTTGCATTCCCCCACATCAGCAACTTCCCAGAAATACAAATCACATGAATCTTCCCTTTTCTGCACGAATCAAATTGGAAGATCATCAACCAAACTATTAAAAAAATCAGCAACTGAAAGTAGCAGAACAACACTTAAACATATTATTACCCCATGATTCGGGCATTTGTAGAAGACTCGGCCAGGGTTGCGGATTGTGGTTGAGACGCGACCGATGAATCTGCGTGATTTGCAGTAGTGGCACCACACCAACGGCAGCGGGTTGCGATGAGCAATCGGCTGCGGTGCGCGTGCCGGCGGGGGTGTGATGAGACCCACAGGCGATGGTACAGGTGGCGACTTGGCGCATATCTCGTTGTTGCCTGCTGAAGAGCAGGTGGACGAGCAGCCAGCGGACATGGCTGCTGCGGCCAGAGCTTCTGATGCTAGGCAGAGTAAGTAGAGAAGAAGAGAAGCGAACGTTGGATATGTCAGGTTCATTACTTGCAGAGTAGCATAGCACCATATATAGTCATAGTCTAGATTTGGATTCGAACCAGCTACAGGAGCACGTCTTCTTTTTTCTAAAACTCGGCAACGTCTCTTTACTGGTATACTAGCTTGTTCTGTACGCCTTCCCAAGTCTTTGATTTTCTTTCCCTTTTTTTGCGAGGAAGGAAGGAGGACAAAATTGAGAGTTCCTCGGACTCGAACCCAAGACCTCTCGGTTGAAAACCAAGGGTGTTAGTCACTTGTGTGGCAAACATTCCCTGTGAGGAGGACGACAGATGAACGTATTTTCCTTGCGGTTTTCTTCCTATATATATAAAAGTATGCTACATGGTGTCCGCTTAGTCAAAAAATGATTGTGCCAACCTTGACTGTTGGATTGACATTCAACGTCTGTCGCGTTTCTTCAGTCTCTTCTTCCTCGGGCTGCCAAAGCCAAACCAGCACCGGCGGGACCGCCTGCTCCCGCCTCCCACGGCTGGCTGTGATCTTCCTCGGCTCCTGTTCGTTCCCGCCCGAGGCCTCACCATCGTCCTCCGCCTTGGTTCGCTCGCCGCGGCGCCGCCCTCCGGTGTTGTCAACATGGTCAACAACCGAGAGGAATAAGAAGATGACTGTACATGGTGAGGATGACAGTAGGGACCCAGCAGCACGCAGTAATTTTGTTTTTTCGGGACGGAGAAGGGTATCAACTGGGTTGTGCGGGACCCGTGGCCCGTATAGCCCAGGCTTTTGTTTCATATGTTTAGCACATGACCAGCCCAGTTTGTTTTTTTCCTTTCTGAAAAATAGCTAGCCAGCTATTTTGTTTTTTGCAGAATAACCAACATAGGCCTACTTGCTTTTCTACGCCCTGTTGGGCTAGAAATCTTTCAAGACGAGGAGGGATGCATTTTCCCTAGAAAATGGGCTATAATTAATAAGAAATGGGCTATAAGTAATAAGAAATGGGCTATAAGTAATAAGAAATGGGCTATAAGTAATAATAAATGGGATGTAAAATGAAAAAAATACAGCAAATAGGCAATTAGTTCACAAATACTGTTTTCTTCGGATTTTGATATTTTAAATTTCATTGTTTTTGTGCAGGTAAAATTGCATTGAATTTAAATTAAGGAATATTTAGATTTAAAATTAATTTGAATCTGGCTAGAAATTTCGGGCTATATGCTGTTTGGGACAGATTTGGAGGCTGACTTGTGGGTCTACTAGGTTGACGTGTACTTTGGCTTTCTCAACTTAGTCCACAAACGATTCTAGCAGCAGTGACCATTGGATGTTAATCCAACGGCCATGCTGCTTCTTCAATATCTGATCTTCTTGCTCCAGCCGCCCAAACCAGCTCCGGTGGGACTGCCTGCTCCCGCCTCCCGTGGCCGACTGTGCTGCCGCATAGGCCGCACCGCCCCACCATACTTCATTGCTGGCCAGTCCATTCCTCTACTCACCCACACCTCCTATTATTTTCCGGTGAGGGCAGCCGGACCAGTAAACCATCGTACTCCCGACCGCATGGCAACCATTGCCGAGTCTTCCCCGGCTCCATGTCGTTCCCTTCATAGGCCTCGTCGCCGTCCACCGCCATGGTGCTCTCGGCGCGGCCTGGTCAACGTGGTCAACGAACGACATCCATCGGTTGTGGACTGTACGCGCAAAATAATGATTTCTCCACCTAACAGCTAGGACCCACCGGAAGGGCCTCTGTATTTTGCGAAAAAAATGTTCCCCCCGCTGACGTGTTGGACCCACCAGCTATATCTTCGCACGCAAGGAAGTGCCTCCTTATTACGCACAAAAAATGAATACCCACCCTGCTAGATGGGACCCACCATAGTGGGAGGATGACTTGTGGGCCAACTAAGTTGACGGGGACGGAGGGCTTTGTCAACTTAGTCAATACGAACGATTCTAGCTCCAGTGACCGTACGATGTCCATCCAAGGGCCATAGTGCTTCTTCAACCTCTGATCTTCTTGCTCCAGCCACCCAAAGCAGCGCCGGTCGTGCCGCGTGTTCCTGCCTCTCGTAGACGGCTGTGATGCCGCGGAGGCCTCACCGCCCCCTTCTACTCCCACCGCTGGCCCAGGGTATCCCTCTACTCACACACACCCCCTGTTATTCTACGGCGAGGGCAGCCTCACGCCGCAGCCAAACCAGTGAACCCTCATACTCCTCTCCGCGCGGGCTACCACTGCTGCGTCCTCCCCGGCTCCGCGTCGTCCCCTTCCTAGGCCTCGCCGTCGTCCAAACCATCGCCCTGGTGCTCTCGGCGCGGCGTAGTCAACGTGGTCAACGACCGACTTCCATCGGAAGAGTAATGTATGTGGAGAGGCTGACAGCTTGGTCCAGGCGGCCGCAAGGAAGTGCCTCCTTATTACGCGCAAAATAATTATTCCTCCACCTGACAGCAGGGACCCACCGGACGGGCCACCTTCTTTCGCGAAAAAAATGTTTCCTCCCTGACTGCTGGGACCCACCGGACGGGCCAGCGTATTTCGCGAAAAAATGTTCCCCGCGCTGTCAGCTCGGACCCACCGGAAGTGCCTCCTTAATACACAAAAAAATGAATACTCCCCTTGCTAGCTGGGACCCACCATGGTGGGAGGCTGACTTGTGGGCCTACTAAGTTGACTGGGACCGGGGCCTTTGTCCACTTTAGTCAATATGAACGATTCTAGCTCCAGTGACTGTACGATGTCCGTCCAATGGCCGTAGTGCTTCTTCAACCTCTGGTCTTCTTGCTCTAGCCGCCCAAAGCAGCGCCGGTCGTGCCGCATGCTCCTGCCTCCCGTGGTCGGCTGTGCTGCCGCGGAGTCCTCACCGCCCCCTACTATTCCCACCGCTGGCCAGGCCCTGCGGCGATGTCAGCCTCACACCGTAGCCGAACCAGTGAACCCTCGTACTCCTCTCCGCGCGGGCTTCCACTTCCACGTCTTCCCCGGCTCCCGTCGTCCCCTTCCTAGGCCTCACCGTCGTCCACCGCCCTGGTGCTCTCGGCACGGCGTGGTCAACGTGGTCACGAAACGACTTCCATCAGACGTGGACTGTACGTGGAGAGGCTGACAGCTGGGTCCACGGCCGCAGCAAGGAAGTGCCTCCTTATTACGCGGAAAATAATGATTCCTCCACCTAACAGCTGGGAGCCACCGGATGGGCCAATGTATTTTGCAAAAAACATGTTTCCCCCTGACTGCTGGGACCCACCAGCTACATCTTTGCATGCAAGGAAGTGCATCCGGGCAAAAAAACAAAACGATTCGCCCCCCTGACCGCTGGGACCCACCAGCGACACCTTCGCACGCAAGGAAGTGCGTCCGGGCAAAAAAATAACGATTCGCCCCCCTGACTACTGGGACCCACCAGCTACATCTTCGCATGCAAGGAAGTGCGTCTGGGCAAAAAAAATGATTCGCCCCCCTGACTGCTGGGACCCACCAGCTACATCTTCGCAGGCAAGGAAGTGCCTGACAGTCGAGACCCACCTGGTCGAAGTGTATGTAGCATTGTCATTCTTGTCGCGAATGTGTACGTACATACTGGTCATTGTAGAGGCAAGCACGTGTCGTAGTAGAGGTGCACACGTAGCATGTATACGTACGTACAGCGGCGAGGGTGCAAGAGAGAAAATACGGCCACGTACGTACATACGGGCAGGGTCTCGAACGCCTACTCGTGCATATGTACGGCCAGGGCTTGTGTACATGGCTGGGTCGGAATGGAGAAACAGCGTTGTCGTCGTGTTCATGGGGAGGCAAGGGAATTTGTCGTGTTCATGGGGAGGCAACGGAATGTGTTATGTTCATCGGGAGGCAACGGAACGCGTGGGAGCCAACCGGCTTGGATGGAACAGGCGATGGAAACGAGGCCTGGCATACAACACAACGGAGGAAACAGACCTCCTATGTTTGGAACAGGGTCCTGTTGATCGGGAGGGGTGTGGCATACCACAAAACGGAGGAAACGGACCTCCTACGGTGGAAACGGGGGTCCTGTTGATCAAGAGGGGTGTGGCGTACCGCAAAATGGAGGAAACGGACCTCCTACGTTCGAAACGGGGGTCCTGTTGATCGGGAGGGGTGTGGCGTACAGCAAAACGGATGAAACAGACCTCCTACGGTCGAAACAGGGGTCCTGTTGATCTGGAGGGATGTGGCGTACCGCAAAACGGATGAAACAGATCTCCTACGGTCGAAACGGGGCTCCTGTTGATTGGGAGGGGTGTGGTGTACCGCAAAACGGACTAAACGGACTTGTGTTGGAGCGTTACGGTCGAAACGGGGGTCCTGTTCATCGGGAGGGGTGTGGAGTACCGCAAAACGGGACTCCACGGGATACTATTCATCTCCATCGTCGACCTCCTCCAGCCTCCACGGGCTACCGTCGACCTCCTCCAGCGTCCACGGGCCCCTGTTCATCCAGCCTCCACCGTGCGCTACTCCACCGGCTACTGTTCAACCACCCCTCCACGGGCACCCCTCCACCGTCTACTGTTCATCCAGCCCTCCACACCACAGGGTCCTGTTCAACGACCTCTCCACGGCCACCCCTCCACCATCTACTGTTCATCCAGCCCTCCACACCACGAGGTCCTGTTCAACCACCCCTCCACGGCCACCCCTCCATTGTCTACTATTCATCCAGCCCTCCACACCACGGGGTCCTGTTCATCCAGAGGCAACGCCACCGCTCACTGTTCATCCACCCCCCCCAATGCTCACTATTCATCCAATCGATCGGCTGCAGTTAGTAGTAGTAGCGAAGGAATCGCTCCATCGGGTTTAGTAAACAGCCATCGATCGATCGCTCGGGTTCAGTAACGCGTAGCCTGTAGTGCAATCGCTCGGGTTCAGTTAGAGCCCAACGTTCAGTTAGAGCCAACGCCTCGCACGTGTACGAGAGAAACGCGCATCGCTCGGCCCCCGACCTCCCACCGTAACCGGCAACTCCCTGAAATTTTCCTCCCCCTTGCTTCTACCATGGTTTTTCTCCATCATGGACGGCCCAAAGAATGTCATGCAGCTGCGTCTCTGGCCCGCCCAAGACGAAAAGCCCGTTTTCCGTCATGATTTTTTGTCATAGAAGTAGGAGCCCACCACATTTATGATGATACCGGGTTTTGTCACAATTATCGTCATCGAAGTGTCATATGTATGACAAAAAAAATTTCGTTTGGCCCAAAATGTCATGGATGTGTCCTTTTTTTGTAGTGTATGTCTTGTGGCGAGCACAAGCTCGTTCACAGATCATGGGCACCAGGTTGTTTGGGTATGTTGACAAAACCATTGAGCAACCTCCCAAAACCCTCATGTCCAAGGACAAAGAAGGCAAAGATCATATCTTGCCGAACCCCGCCTATACTCCCTGCCTTATCCAAGATCAACAAATAGTCGCATACCTTCTAAGGAATCTCTCCAAGGAAGTGCTCGTTCAGGTAGCGTCGCTGGAAACTTCGCACGCAATCTGGACTGCCCTTGGGAACATGTTCGCTGTAGTTTCCCTCTCCCGCGCCAACAACATCAGGGGCGCCCTCACCAACGCCCAGAAGGGCTCTCAATCAGCGTCCACCTACTTCGGCCACATGCGAGCGCTCTCGGATGAACTCGCGGCAGCGGGCAAACCCATCGATGAGGGCGAGCTGATTTCCTTCATTGTTGCGGGTCTTGACATGGAATACTAGGACATTGTCTCCGCCCTTGATGTCTCCCCCGTTCCTGTCACCATTGATCAACTCTTCTCTCTTGTGTCCAATTACGACCAGAGGATGGAGATGTTTCATGGTAGAGGGTCCGGCGCGTTCAAGTCCTCGACAAACTGTACCTCTCGTGGTTGCCAGGGAAGGGGCGGCGGTGGAGGCTACCACAACCAGCAGAAGGGCGGCGGCGGATCACGCAATGGCGGCGGCCACTACGGTGGCGGCGGATACAACACCAACCCTAGCAGCGGCTATGGTACTGGCGGCGGCGGCTACTCCTGGTGGTGGCGGCCACGGATCTGGTGGTGGCGGCTACTACAAGAACAACCAAGGTGGAGGCTACAATGGTGGCAGTGGCTACCAGAACCAAGGCAACTCCAATCGGGGCAACTCCAACAACAACAGAAACCGCCCACCCTTTCAAGGCTATGATGGCTATGAGGGGAGATGCCAAATTTGTAAGAAAACAAATCACTTAGCGAAAGATTGTGATTCGCGTTATGCCGATAACACTTCCCAAAAGAAAAAGGTTGCAGCTGTAGCTGATACTTCATACGGTGTTGACACAAACTGGTATATGGACACGGGTGCGACAAACCACATCACCGGAGAGTTGGAGAAACTGACGATGGATGAAAAGTACCGTGGTCATGATCAAGTATACACCGCCTCTAATGGTTCAGGTATGGAGATAACTCATGTTGGTCAATCAAATATCAAAACCCCACACAAAAATCTAGTTCTAAATGAAATCTTGCATGCTCCAAATGCTTCCAAAAATCTTCTTTGCATGCATCGCATTGCTCTTGACAAAAATGTGTTTCTAGAATTTCACCCTTTTTTCTTTTTGGTCAAGGATCAGATCACGAAGAGAGTTCTCCATAGGGGTCTTTGCATTGAAGGGCTCTATTCATTGCTTCCCAAGTATTGCTAGTTTAATAAACAAGTGTATGGTGCCATCAAGCTTTCTACTGAAAGATGGCACAGTCGATTAGGCCATCCGTCTTTTGCTACTGTTTACCAAATTCTTAGTAGAAATAAACTCCCAGTTGTTGGTGAGAGAAATTCTGAAGCTATTTGTGATTCATGTCAAAGAGCAAAAAGTCATCAATTACCTTATCCTGTTTCTTCTAGTGTGTCTACCAATCCTTTGCAGCTTATTTTTCCTGATGTTTGGGGTCCTGCACCCACCTCTGTTGGTAGACATTCTTACTATGTTAGCTTTGTTGATGACTATAGCAAATACACCTGGATCTATCTCCTTAAAAAACGTTCTGATGTGTTTCAAGTTTTTCATAACTTTCAAGCACTTGTTGAACGTTAAATTTGATAGCAAAATTCTTGCCATGCAATCAGATTGGGGTGGAGAATATGAGAAGTTGAATTCTTTTTTACAACAAATTGGCATATCTCATCATGTATCTTGTCCTCATGCTCATCAACAGAATGGTTCCGTAGAACGCAAACATAGGCATATTGTTGAAGTAGGGTTAGCCCTCCTAGCTTCTGCCTCTATGCCACTAAAATTTTGGGATGAAGCGTTTCTTACTGCTGTCCATCTCATTAATATGTGGCCTAGCCGTGTCATCCAAAATGAAACCCCCACCGAACGTCTCTTGCATATCACACCTGACTACACTACACTTCACGTTTTTGGCTATGCATGTTGACCTAATCTTCGCCCCTATAATCCTCGCAAACTCATGTTTCGTTCCAAACAATGTGTGTTCCTCGGTTACAGTGTACAGCACAAAAGCGTCAAGTGTCTTGATGTGTCTACAGGGTGTGTTTATATATCTCGTGATGCTGTGTTCGACGAAACTCAGTTTCCCTTTGAAAAACTCCATCCCAATGCCGGTGCTCTCCTTAGAGAAGAAATCCTTCTACTTCCAACACATCTTACCGATGATGATTCCGGTGGTGATGATAAATGTATTGACTCAACTATATGACTAATCCTCCTAATCTGTCACTTGAGCATGTTTCTGCAGAACAAAACGGACCACAAAACGGTGGAACACCGAGTCCAAACCATGCAGAATATACTGTATCGAGGCGCCCTACAGTCGTCATGCAGGATTTAGTGCAATCCCCCTCAGGATCAGTGCGCCCGACCGCTGCCGGGCCGACCGCATTCTCTTCGGGATCCCCACCCTGGCAGCTGGTGCGCGACAATGCGCTGTCTCCGCCCGAGCCGGCTGCCTCGTGCCAACTCGCGTCGGTCTTGCGGCCTGCGTCCCTTGTGCCTGGCCCCACAGACGAGCTGGCCCAATCAACGCTTGGGGAGCAGCTGCCCGGTCGCTACGCACTGGTTCCGCATGTCTATGCCAGGTGGGCCCCGCGCCCCTCATCATCACTTGACGTGGGCTTCGCTCCCGATCCGGCTGATACGCCCGGATCTTCTGTGGCGGTCCCTTCTTATTCAGCTGCACGTTCGCCCGCAGAGGATCCAGCAGGCATCGGGGGCAGTTCTGCTACTGCCACCGAGGGATCATTAGCGGACTCCTCGGCTGAACCACCTGGTCCGGTCCAGCAATAGCAGGTGGCTGGATCTTCTGTGAACGTGGATTTCTCTCCAGCCACACAGCCGCGCACTCGACTCCGAAGTGGTACAATTCAGCCAGTAAATTACAAGGTGAAATTTGGTTTGGCTGCTTCTCTAGGAGAGCCCCACACTGTTCATGATGCACTTGCTGACCCCACGTGGAAGAAGGCCATGGAGGAAGAATTTCATGCTCTTCACAAAAACAAAACCTGGCACCTAGTTCCTTCTCAATAAGGTAAAAATGTTATTCATTGTAAATGGGTGTTCAAGATTAAAAAGAGGTCTGATGGCACTGTGGATCGTTACAAAGCTAGACTTGTTGCAAAAGGTTTTAAACAGAGGTATGGCATAGACTATGAGGATACTTTTAGTCCTGTTGTTAAGGCTGCAACTATCCGTCTTGTTCTATCTATTGCTGTATCCAGAGGATGGAGTCTCAGGCAGCTAGATGTGCAAAGTGCGTTTCTTCATGGTTTTCTGGAAGAGGAAGTTTATATGAAGCAACCTCCTGGGTTTGAAGACAAGAACAAACCATTTCATGTGTGCAGGCTTGATAAATCTCTCTATGGACTGAAACAAGCTCCCAGGGCATGGTATTCTCGTTTGAGTTCGAAATTACAGCAACTTGGTTTCCTTCCCTCAAAATCAGATACATCATTGTTTATTTATAACAAGTCCAACGCCTCCATATTTGTGCTCATATATGTTGATGATATTATTGTTACAAGCTCCTCACATGAGGCTGTGATAGCTCTGTTGAAGGATTTGAACTCAGAATTTGCTCTTAAGGATCTAGGTGACTTGCATTTCTTCCTTGGTATTGAAGTTAAAAGAAACAAAGAAGGTGGTCTACATTTGTCTCAGGAAAAATATGCAGCTGATATGCTGACTAGAGTAGGTTTGCAGGGCTGTAAACCATCACCAACACCACTATCTAGTCAGAAAAGTTATCCCTTATAGAAGGTGAACTCTTGAATCAAGAGGATGGTACCAAGTATAGGAGCATGGTAGGTGCACTTCCGTATTTGACTCTCACCAAGCCTGATATTTCATTTGCAGTCAATAAAGTCTGTCAGTTTCTTCATGCACCAACAACAGCTCATTGGACTATTGCCAAACGCATACTGAGATACATAAGAAACACCATGAGTACTGGACTGACTTTTAGTAAGTCATCATCTACCCTAGTCAGTGCTTTTTCTGATTCTGACTGGACAGGCTGCTTAGATGATAGAAGGTCTACAGGTGGTTTTGCAGTTTTCTTTGGTCCTAACTTAATTTCATGGTGTGCAAAGAAACAGGCTACAGTCTCAAGGTCAAGTACTGAAGCATAGTATAAGGCACTTGCTAATGCCACAATAGAAATTATCTGGGTAAAATCACTCCTTAAAGAGCTTGGGATACATCACACACAAACACCTTGTTTATGGTGTGATAATCTTGGTGTCACATATTTGTGTACTAATCCTGTCTTTCATGCTAGAACCAAACATATTGAGATTGATTATCACTTTGCGAGAGAAAGGGTTGCTAGCAAGGAATTGGACATTCGTTTTGTTCACTCCAAGGATCAGGTTGCAGATGGCTTCAAAAAGGCTTTGCCCACAAGACCATTTGAAGAGTTCAAGCGTAATCTTAACTTGCGCAGTTCGGATTAAGGGATGATGTTAAACAACTTCGGTCTTGCATATTGTACCACGTTAGGAGTAGTTAGAGTTGTAGAGATTATTATCTTTCTATTTAAATCTCTCTCTCTCTCTCTCTCTCTCTCTCTCTCTCTTATCTCTACTCCCGTGTATCTCTCTTGCCTTGGGCAATACTCCCTATACCAGATCGATACTTGGCAATATATACGTGAGGCCGACTCTCTCTGAGAGTTACGACGCCTAAACCATCTTTGACACATGTGGCATGCATTGCAGAATCTTAAGCGATCATAGTAGGTCCGTTGCAGGACACAACATTTCAAATGTTGAAACATACGAGAATAGGCACAAGGTCGTGGATTGGGTAGGCGGACAACACCTATCATAACTTTGGAATTACAATTTGTTCACTCTCTTCTTCTATGATATAGAACTGGAAGAACTTGGTTGGGAAGAGAAAGTAAAAAACAAGAGCAGAATTTTGAGTTAGAGTCGGATTTCTGCATATATTATTTGTGCCTTCTATGTGTGTTGGTCTCACATGAAAGTATTAGTGTACTTCTGTATTTGTGTTAGGTCACACATGTGAGTAAAAAAATTCTTTATTATGTCTCTTGGAAGGTTGCTAGTACCACATGTAGGTATGGGTGTATTTATTTATTGGTGAAAGTTGTTGTTCCCACGTGCGAACTAACCACCAACTTCAATATTTATAAGTAGGAAAAACCATTTAGATCCTTGTTTGAAACACAGAGATTTTCTTCATACTCTTGTCAGAATTGAACTATTTGTAACAAACTTTCTATCAGATTATGTGTTCGAAACAACCCTTGAAATTTTCACTGCAGATATTCAGAAAACAAACCAAAAAAACTACTTTACTTCAGTACCTGCACAAACATTGTTGGAACCGTCAGCTTTAGTAGTATCTCATCCCTCACTACCCCTTTCCTTCCCTGTTGAAGAAAGCAAAGATGCAAAAAAGGGAAAAACCTCTTTAGTTTGTGATTCTATCTGAGAAAGTGAATTATCTCCATACAAAATGAAAGTCAATTATCATATAAAAATATCCCTGCGTAGTTGTAACAAAAGTTGAGAAACAATAGCATGCAGATCGTATACAAAAACCATTTTTGTGCATGCATAGTTGAGTTCTACAACAAATAAAATGTGATGCAGATCTAAATTCATTTTGGTTGTGTATTATAGTATTGAGATTCAAAGAACACATGCACAGAAATTCAATGAGGAGACAGGCCAGGAAGCAACCTGTCAGCATTCTGGGATCAGGGGTACCCAGATCTACCTGCCTGCGGCCCATGGCGTGGCTCCCACGTCGCCCTGGTACAACCCAAGCTACAAGACTCCTGAGACAAGATCCTCGCGAGGGCCCCGGCCTCGTGAGGAGAACGATGCCAAGACCTCCCGAGGGGCAGCTCCCCAAGCCTGCCTCCCGAGGAGTGAAGACTTTTATGCAGGTACCCAGCCTCATGAGGTTCCCGATGACGTAAGCCATGACGACCAAGGCCAGGCGGGCGTCAGTGGGCGCAAAGGGGGACAGTTTCCTCTTCGGTGCTAAGGGAGAAAGGGCAGACACAGGTTCTCGAGGAAGGCCCCAAAGCTTTTCATTCTGGTGCAACGAGATCAAGACCACGAGCTTGGCTGGATAGATGTCATCACTGAGCCCACCGCTGCGTCATGGCCAAAAGTTTTGCAGGCAAAGACCACCTTCCGTCAGGAGAAGATGTACTCCTTGTCCCCTTTCAAAATGGATCGTTGCGGAATCCCTTCCCACCTAAGCCATGAGGGAAGAGGACCAAGACCGCTATAAATTGGGGTTAGCCACCACCGTAGAAAGGATCCGACCCCGGACCGATTCATCCTCACTTCCCGAGCCCTCTCAAGGCTGCTCATCCCCTTTACTAGTTCATCCTCTACCTCCTCGTGAGGCCAATCCACCAAAAGCACGAGTAGGGTTTTACAGCACAAGATGGCCCGAACCTGGGTAAATCTCTGAGTTCATTCCTTCCTCACGATCCAGCGCGCTTGGTGAGATTAGGCCATGGGAATGGCGAGCTAGCATCGTTGTGAAGCGGGATCCTTCATTCGTGCCCCAGAGTTCGAACCTTCTTGGGTCTACGAAGCCCAGAGTTCCACATTTGGCGCGCCAGGTAGGGGCGTGTCGAAGCTCCGCCTCTTCATCAACCATGGTCCGTTCTCGCTCCGACGTGCCTATGGTAGATGCTCGCCAAGTTGCGCCGAGCGCCAGGCCGCTCGCGTCGCTCAGACGACACCCGTGGGTCGTGGCGTCCCACGCCGCTCTGCCTCTCCTGTGGCTAACGCTGCCATTGACCCTGCTGCTCACGAGCAGCAGGACTTGTTGCTGCCACCCTCCGTGCGGGACGCTGGCCGCACCGCCACTCCTTCTCTCACTCCCGCCACGGCGCCGTCCTCCCACGCTCGCCGCTGGCCGGCGAACGCACAGGCTGTCCTCATGGCGCGTGAACTGCTGCGCTATCGTCCCGCCGATGAGGGCTATGACGCCTAGCTCGGCCGCATCACCGAGCTTGTCAATGCCGCCGGCGAGGCCCCGGCACCCTCCCACTCACTTCGTCCCCCGCCATCCCGGGCGGGCGACGTGGCCCATGGCGCGCCTCCTCCTCCTCCTCTGCGCGGCGCCGACCCTGAGACTAGGCGTGACGCACTACCGCGCGACCCACAGCGTGGGGCGCCGGCGCCGACACGGGATGAGGCGAGTTGCCAGGTGGTGCAGGGCCACAAGGTGACGCACGTGCGCTCCCCGCACCACCGTGCCAGCAGCAGGACCACGCGTCGCTGGAGGCAGCAGCGCGTGGACGTCAAGGCCGAGCTCCCCTTGCACCTGCCACGCCCGTGAGTACAGCAGGCTGCCGCACGTTTCACCCCAGAGCTGTGTCGCATCGTATGGCCCAGCAAGTTCAAGCTGAACCTTCCCCCATGCTACTTCTTGAGCTTGCGTTGGTTTTTTCCTTGAAGAGGAAAGGGTGATGCAGCAAAGTAGAGATAATTATTTCCCTCAGTTAGAGAACCAAGGTATCAATCCAGTAGGAGACAACGCACAAATCACCAATACCTGCACAAACAATCAAACAACTTGCACCCAACGCGATAAAGGGGTTGTCAATCCCTTCACGGTCACTTGCAAAAATGAGATCTAATAAATATAGATGAAACTAACAAAAGATAATGTAATATTTTTGGTATTTTTGGTTTATAGATTGGAAAGTAAAAGATTGCAAAATAGTAGACCGGAAACTTATATGATGGAAAATAGATCCGGGGGCCATAGGTTTCACTAGTGGCTTCTCTCAAGATAGCAAATAATATGGTGAACAAATTACTGTCGAGCAATTGATAGAAAAGCGCAAAGTTATGATGATATCTAAGGCAATGATTATGAAATATAGACATCATGTCAATGTCAAGTAGACCGACTCCTGCCTGCATCTACTACTATTACTCCACACATCGACCGACTCCTGCCTGCATCTAGAGAATTAAGTTCATGAAGAACAGAGTAAAGCATTAAGTAAGATGACATGATGTATAGGAATAAACTCAAGCAATATGATGTAAACCCCATCTTTTTATCCTCGATGGCAATAATACAATATGTGCCTTGTTGCCCCCCTGTCACTGGGAAAGGACACTGCAAGATTGAACCCAAAGCTAAGTAGTTCTCCCATTGCAAGAAAAACCAATCTGGTTGGCCAAACTAAACCGATAGTTCGAAGAGAATTACAAAGATATCAAATCATGCATATAAGAATTAAGAGAAGATTCAAATAATATTCATAGATAAGCTGATCATAAATCCACAATTCATTGGATCTCGACAAACATACCGCAAAAGAAGATTACATCGGATAGATCTCCAAGAACATGGAGGAGAACATGGTATTGAGAATCAAAGAGATAGAGGAAGTCATCTAGCTACTAGCTATGGACCCGTAGGTCTGAGTAAACTACTCACGCTTCATCGGAAGGGCAATAGAATTGATGTAGAAGCCTTCCGTGATTGAATCCCTCTCCGGCAGGATGCCGGAAAAGGCCCCTAAATGGGATCTCACGGGTACAGAAGGTTGAGGCGGTGGAAAAGTATTTTCATGGATGCTTCTGGTGGTTTGGGGATATATGTGAATATATAGGACGAAGAATTAGGTTAGGGGAGTCACAAGGGGCCCACAAGGTCGGGGGCGCGCCCTCCCCCTTGTGGTCGCCTCGTGGCTCTTCCAACTTGATCTCCAAGTCTCATGGGTGTCTTCTGGTCCAAAAAAAAACCTCGCGAAGGTTTTATTCCATTTGGACTCCATTTGGTATTCCTTCTCGGCGAAGCTCAAAAACAAGGAAAAGACAAAAAACTGGCACTAGGCCCTAGCTTAATAGGTTAGTCCAAAATAATATAAAATAGCATATTAATGCATATAAAACATCCAAAACAGATAATATAATAGCATGGAACAACCAAAAATTATAGATACGATGGAGACGTATCACCCCACGGTACGATGGCACTCCCGACCCTACGGAGTTCCTCCAGCTCTACTCGCTGAGCATCGAGACGGCGAATGTCGACGACAAGGTCATGGCGAACTGGTTCCCCATGGCTCTCAAGAATGGTGTGCGCTCCTGGCTCCTTCACCTCCCGGAGGGATCGATCTCCTCCTGGGACGAGCTTCGCGAGCGCTTCATTGCCAACTTCCAAGGCACTCGTGACCGCGCCCCTATGGTGAATGACCTGCAGCGCGTGAAACAGCAGTTGGGCGAGACTCTGCACAAGTACATACAACGCTTCACGGATGTTCGCCTCAAGATCCCGAAAGCGTCGGACGAGGCCATCATCTCGGCGTTCACACATGGCATCAGGGACGTCAAGATGAAAGAGTAGCTTTCCATCCATGACGACCTGTGCTCGACCCAGGAGATGTTCAACCTGGCGAACAAGTGTGCAAGGGCCGAAGAGAGCCGCCTCTCCCTCCTTGAGCTTCCGGGGGATGACCTTGAAGACAAGAAGGCCAAGGCTAAGGAGGCGAAGAGCAAGGGCCCCGCCATGCTGGCAGCGGAGCCTGAGAAGAAGCGTGGCCGTGACCATGATGAGCCTCCCAGGGGCAACCGCCCGTTCTACGTCTTGCACAACGTACACAACCACAACACTAATGACTGTCAGGAGCTCAAATGTCCTAGTCAGTGCCTGCATTAGAGTGAATGCATCATGTTCAAATTTCTCAGAAACTTGAAATGGGGTTGGCAGAAACCCCAGCACCACTTAATCCAACTAGGCTTTACTAAAATATTTTTCAATGAACCTGAAATGCCCTTCAAAATTGTTCATCATTTTTGTCTTGGTCTAGAACCTCTGCCAAAAATGGTTCACATTTTCTAGGTCAACTTGGGTCACTGAGTTAAATCATACCTTATTTGCATTTGGGCATTTAAATTCTATATATTATTTTAAATGTCCAAATAATCATGAAATGAAATGAAGGTTGTTGGAAATTTTCCAAACAGTGCCCTCAAGCAGTTTCATGATTTTTGAAAGTGTTTTGGTATTTTAAACAAAGTCCAACAGTTTACATAATAATAGAAAACATAAAAGAAAGGGAAAAGAGAGACTTACCTGCGCAGCCCACTTAGTAGCCCACTGGCTGACCCAGCACTGTGCTGGCTCGTGCCAGTCACCTGCTAGCTCCCGCCAGGCAGGCAGGGAGCTGCGTGCCCGAGCTCGCCACGCCGCCACCCTGCTCGCCTGCCTCACCTGGATACCGCTTCGACGCCGCCTAGGGCCGCCTCGTTGTCGCCCCGACCTCGCGGACACCTCACTTCTCCCCCAGCTCCTCTCCCTTGCACTCTCCCTCCATAGCCGACGCAGCTGCGCCCATGCCGTCGACGTAGCCGCAGCCACCGTCGCCTCCTCGTCGCCTCGCCGTGTCTAGGCGCTTCGCCGTCGTCCACTTCATCGATCAGACCGAGCCCCGAGCGCTTGCTCACCCCGGAGTTACTGCATCGAGCTCGCTCCGATCCACCATCGCCGGAGATCCCCTTCGCCGTTCCAAACGCCCCATCTCGTCCCCGGCTCCGCTAATCCTTCTGCCGTGACGGCTGTGAGCTTCTGCTCCACCTTCCCATCTTTGTTCTCGCTGTCGCGTGCTGTAGCAACTGCACCAAATTCACCAGCATGCACCTCCGCCCAAGATCCCCGCCAACATGGCCCCGGCCAAGCAACGGCCTGGCCGTCATGTCGATTTCACTCACCGCACCGCGTAGAGCACGTATATGCGAACTGCACGCCTCCACGTTCACCGTAGCGATGACCTCGAGTTCACCCGAGCTCCGGCCGCCGCCAAGTTTGTCGCCGGCGTCGTTTCCGGGCACCCAGAGCCCAACCACCACCACCACTTGATGCAGCTCGCTCCAGGCTTCACGTGGTTGGCCTCCACCGCCCGTTTGGTCACCGGAGTGCGAATCCCACGCCCTCCGCTGCATTCGTTTGTCGTCGGCGGCTAAACACTGGCGATTTGACCCAGTTTGACCAGGGATTTGACCCCCCTGGGTCACTGACATGTGGGGCCCGCCCCCTGGTCAAATCTTGGTTAGGCACTAATTAACTGCTAATTAGTTAGTTAACTAACTGATTCATTGACCAGTGGGCCCCACTGGTCAGGTTTGACCTGGACCGCCCTGTTGACCTGCTGACGCAATGCTGACATAGTAAAGACTTTTCTGGATTTAAACTTATTCAGAAAATTCCACAAATTGTTATAAACTTCAAAAAATCATAGAAATTAATCTGTAACTCCAAATGAAAAGATATATATATATATATGAAAAATGATCACAAAAATACAATCTATCCATCTGTACTGGTTTCATGCATGTTAAAGCAACTTAACCTTGCTGTTTAGTTGAAAACATTATAAGGCACTATTTAAGTTCATAGTTTGAGTTCGGAGTTGAACCTTTGGTTCAAACTAACTCAAACCCATTTGTTTGTAGTTGCTTGGCCCAACACACTCATTTTTCCATATCATATGCATGCATCATATTGTTGCATATCATCGTGTATTGATTGTGTTACCAGTTTGTTCTTCGCAGTAGGTTCTGCTCCTAAGGATATTCGCGAGTATCCAGCTGAAGGACAGTACCCCTCAACCAATCTGTTAGGCAAGCAACCACCATTTGATCATATTGATAAAATCCCATGTTCTCACTCCTGCTCTCATTTACTGCATTTAAGACCACAATGTTTCAAACTGCTGTGTGCTGTGGTAATTGAACCCATTTCATCTGCATGACCTGTCGTTGCCACAATAACTAGATGAAACCCACTAGCATGTGTAGGAGTTGATTGAGCCATGTTTGTGTTTCCTACCTTGCTATGCCTGCTATGCTTAGAGTTGTGTCAAGTCTAGTTCATCTGGGTGATGGGCTAGAGCGAAATTATTATGTCGGTGATGAGAGTGAAGTGTTGAACATGTTTTGTTAAAGGTATTGATGACAGGCCATGTAGTACATGGAGGATTGTTTCATTGGAACCGTCCCTAAGAACTAAGATCTGTATGTGTGATTTAAGATAAGCTACTACCATGCATTGGGCCCTGAAATATGACCCCGCTCGACTTATTAACCTCCCTTGTCCTCTGTCCAGGAGTTGCAAGTAGTTTATGGTGTTTGTAGTTTACTGGAGGCCATGCGCAGCGATGACTCTCGGGGTGGGCTGTGATGCGGCAGGTACGTGGACCGGTGTACCGAGGCGCCCGTTTGGTGTCTCGGGGACCATGTACACATTGTTCGGGGATGTTGTGGAAACCTCGGCCGGACTCCCTGCAGATGGAACCTGATTAGGTGATAAACCTGCACTAGGGACTTGTGTGGTTAGTCAGGTCATGGTCTACACCCACGTCGGCTTTCACTTGAAGTCTGCCGAGCACATGTCGTGTGCAGATGCTAAGTGGTGGAAACATGTGTGAAGAAGTACACCCCTGCAGGGTTAACATCATCTATTCGAATAGCCACGTCGACCACTTGGTTGCCTATATAGTTCATAGAAAAGTAAATGGAAACTACTAAAAGTCTCAAGACAAGTGTGAGTGCCGTGGATGGCCCTTCCGTAGGATGACAGGAGAGGATCCGCGGTAGAGTATTGTTGTGGTGAGTAATGGACTCATGTGCGCAAAATCATTTACAAGATGTTGTCTCATAGGATAGTTTAGCCAAGAGTGAAAGCTGGCTTGCTACAATAAACTCCACTATCCCTTTGTTGACAATTTGCATGTATGTAGGATATGATGTAAGTCTTGCTGAGTACCATTCTACTCATGTTTGCTTAATTACTGTTGTAGAGGAGAACACTGCCCCTTCCGATGGGTTTTATGTAGATCTCGATGTTGATGAGTAACTAACGCCCAGGTGGTGACCCTAAGCTTGTGAAGGCCTTTGTAGATAGACCAGGTTTGTCAAGCCTTCTTGCTTTCTAGTTGTCTATACTCAGACAAGTTTGCCTCCGCATGTGCTTGCTTGTTTGTATGACTTGAGTGTCGGGTCGTGTGACCCCTATCTGTATGGATATGTTATGTATGGCTGTCTAGAGCCTTTAAATAAAGTACTTTGAGTTGTAGAGTTTTGTTGTGATGCCACGTTATATTTGCACATATCGAGCATATTGTGTGTATGATTTGAAACGGTTGGTATGTGTGGGATCTGATAACCTAGTTGTTTATTCTTGGTAGCCTCTCTTACCGGGAAATGTCTCCTAGTGCTTCCACTGAACCATGGTAGCTTGCTACTGCTCCGGAACACTTTGGCTGGCCAACATGTGTCCTTCTTCATTCCTGTGTCTGTCCCTTCGGGGAAATGTCACGCATTGTTACTTTAAGTCCTTGTAGCTTTCTACGACTTCGGTTCATACGTTGTTGATCGACACGTTCGTTGCTGGGTCATGTATGCATATCCCTGTAAGTTAGCACCACCTTGGGTTTATGATTAGTCATGTTGGCCCAGATTCTTTGTCATATGGATGCTAGCAACACTATCATATACGTGAGACAAAAGGCGCAAACGGTCCCAGGCCAGGTAAGGTGGCACCCGTGGGAATACCGTGCGTGAGGCTGCAAAGTGATATGATGTGTTACATGCTAGATCGGTGTGACTTAGAATTGGGGTCCTGACAGTGTTGGCATCAGAGCCGACATGCCTATAGGGTCATCAAGCCAAACTTCTCGATGTCGAGTCTAGAAATGCTTTAGTTATATGTAGGGGAATTGATTGTGGGAAGGAACACAAGGCTCTTTTTACTCCTTTACCTCATGTCATTCTGATCTGAGTCAACCTATTTTTTCCATGGGGATTAAGAACTAGGATCTCATCTTTCTATCAGGTTCACGTGTTACTAATAAGTAGACTCTTATAGGATTGTTGGTTCCAAGCCTCAGTTCAGTTTCTACTACTTCGGTATGTTGTTAATTGGACCTGGAACCTTGATATGATGTTGTTGAGTGGCTATGCAATCCTTTGCAAACTGTCTCAAAATCTTTTTTTGAGCATTTGCAGCCGTTATGTTGTCCGATTTCTCCTAGAAAATCTAATGCCTTTGCATTAGTTCATGTTTCAGATGGCTTTCCACACCCCAAATCAAGTGGTTCATCTGACCCGGTGCATTGATGTTCCTGGTCACATAGCCACGCTGGTTCGCGTGATGACCGAGACTGGCTATCGATGGTATCCCGAATATATTGTAGAGGAGCAGTATCAAGATTTTAACCAAAGCCAGTACATTTGCACAGTGAGGATATATCCCTCCTACCCCGGAGCTACCGACTGATAACCCACGAGTATAGGGGATCACAACAGTTTTCGAGGTTATAGTATTCAACCCAAATTTATTGATTCGACACTAGGGGAGCCATATATTATTATCACGTATTAGCAGTTGAGTTGTCAATTCAACCACACATGGATAACTTATTATCTGCAGCAAAGTATTTAGTAGCAAAGTAGTAGATAGTAATGGTAACAGTGGCAAAAGTAACAGTAGCAGTTTTGTAGTAATTGTAACAATAGCAACGGTAAAGTAAATAAGCAAAGCACAATATTTGAAAAGCTCGTGGGCATTGGATCAGTGATGGATAATTATGTCGGATGCGATTCCTCATGTAATAGTTATAACATAGGGTGACACAGAACTAGCTCCAATTCATCAATGTAATGTAGGCATGTATTCCGAATATAGTCATATGTGCTTATGGAAAAGAACTTGCATGACATCTTTTGTCCTACCCTCCCGTGGTAGCGGGGTCCTAGTGGAAACTAATTGGTATTAAGGCCTCCTTTTAATAGAGTACCGGACCAAAGCATTAACACATAGTGAATACATGAACTCCTCAGACTACGGTCATCACTGAGAAGTATCCCGATTACTATAACTTCGAGGTTGTCGGATCATAACACATAATAGGTGACTATAGACTTGCAAGATAGGATCAAGAACTCACATATATTCATGAAAACATAATAGGGTCAGATATGAAATCATGGCACTTGGGCCCTAGTGACAAGCATTAAGCATAGCAAAGTCATAGCAACATCAATCTCAGAACATAGTGGATACTAGGGATCAAACCCTAACAAAACTAACTTGATTACATGGTAAACCTCATCCAACCCATCACCGTCCAGCAAGCCTAAAATGGAATTACTCACGCACGGCGGTGAGCATCATGAAATTGGTGATGGAGGATGGTTGATGATGACGATGGCGACGAATCCCCCTCTCCGGAGCCCCAAAGGACTCCACATCAGCCCTCCCGAGAGAGATTAGGGCTTGGCGGCGGCTCTGTATCGTAAAACGCGATGAAACTCTCTCTATGATTTTTTTCTCCTCGAAAGCTAATATATAGAGTTGGAGTTGAGGTCGGTGGCCATCCAGGGGGCCCACGAGGCAGGGGGCGTGCCCAGGGGGAGGGGGCGTGCCCCCCACCCTCGTGGACAGGGTGTGGGCCCCCTGGCCTTGATTCTTTCGCCAGTATTTTTTATATTTTCCATAAAATAATCTCTGTGGTTTTTCAGGTCATTCCAAGAACTTTTGTTTCTGCACAAAAATAACATCATGGCAATTCTGCTGAAAACAGCGTCAGTCCGGGTTAGTTTCATTCAAATCATGCAAGTTAGAGTCCAAAACAAGGGCAAAAGTGTTGGGAAAATTAGATACATTGGAGACGTATCAACTCCCCCAAGCTTAAACCTTTGCTTGTCCTCAAGCAATTCAGTTGATAAACTGAAAGTGATAAAGAAAAACTTTTACAAACTCTGTTTGCTCTTGTTGTTGTAAATATGTAAAGCCGGCATTCAAGTTTTCACCAAAGATTATGAACTAACCATATTCACAATAACACTTAGGTCTCATTGAGGGAGTCCTGGACTAGGGGGTGTCCGGACAGCCGGACTATCACCGTCCACCGGACTCCAAGACTACGAAGATACAAGATTGAAGACTCCGTCCCGTGTCCGGATGGGACTTTCCTTGGCGTGGAAGGCAAGCTTGGCGATACGGATATGTAGATCTCCTACCATTGTAACCGACTCTGTGTAACCCTAGCTGTCGGTGTCAAAACCGGCGGATCTCGGGTAGGGGGTCCCGAACTGTGCGTCTAGGCAGATGGTAACAGGAGACGAGGGACACGATGTTTTTACCCAGGTTCGGGCCCTCTCGATGGAGGTAAAACCCTACGTCCTGCTTGATTAATATTGATGATATGGGTAGTACAAGAGTAGATCTACCACGAGATCGAGGAGGCTAAACCCTAGAAGCTAGCCTATGGTATGATTGTATGTTGTGTATGTTGTCCTATGGACTAAAGCCCTCCGGTTTATATAGATACCGGAGAGGGCTAGGGTTACACAGAGTTGGTTACAATAGTAGGAGATCTACGTATCCGTATCGCCAAGCTTGCCTTCCACGCCAAGTAAAGTACCTTCCGGACACGAGCCGGAGTCTTCAATCTTGTATCTTCGTAGTCTTGGAGTCCGGCGGACGTTGATAGTCCGGCTGTCCGAACAACCCCTAGTCTAGCACTCCCTCAGTAGCCCCTGAACCAGTCTTCAATGACGATAAGTCTGGCGTGCATAATGTTCGGCATTGCAAGGCGGGTTCCTCCCTTGAATAATCCAGAGAAGATAATGAACACCAGGATAGTGTCCGGCTCTGCAAACTAAATTCCACATTCCACCGTAGAGAGAATAAAATGTACACTTAGTTCAATCTGCTGACGTATTATGCAGCGTGACATCACACCGCCACCAGGCCTTTGTTCGAATTACTATACCACCTCAGCATGTTTAGCGAAGCGGTTTCCTTGGCACGTCTTATCGAAGCAGAGATCGTGTTCCCCTTATTCCGGGATTCTCAGCAATATGTGCGTGGGTAACCCAACCGCGCCATCAACGGTGGCGCTTGGGAGATAAGCGAGTTTTACCAGGCTGGTGGGGGACGCATAGTTTTGTCCGCCCATATATAAGGGATAAGGATTCACCTTCTCACCTACGCCTTCTTCCTCCTTTGCCTATCCATCCCCGCAAATTCAAGCTCCAACACCCAAACTCGCGCATCTCACCTCGACCTTCTCCTAATATGTCTGGAGTGAGAGGTAAATGGTTAGCCTCCACCGTCAAGGAGGAGGACATCACCAAGCTGCGCAGCGCCGGATACCTTTCCGGCGATATCGCGCATCGGCTGCCCGACGAGGGGCACCTCATCCCTACCCCCGGGCCTCATGAGAGGGTCGTCTTTCTTCCCCACTTCCTCGGCGGACTGGGCTTTCCACTCCATCCATTTGTCCGGGGGCTCATGTTTTACTACGGCCTGGATTTCCATGATCTGGTGCCGAACTTTATCCTCAACATCTCGGCGTTTATCGTCGTGTGCGAGGCCTTTCTCTGCATCCGGCCCCACTTCGGCCTGTGGCTCAGGACCTTTAACGTCAAGCCGAAGGTTGTGAAGGGTACACAAGCGGAATGCGGAGGCGCTATGTTGGGCAAATTGCCCAACGTCCCTTGGCTAGAAGGGACCTTCGTGGACTCCGTCAAGGGGTGGTAATCGGGGTGGTTCTACATCACCGAGCCGCGCAAACCCACATGGGCGGCGGCCCCCGAGTTTAGATCAGGCATCCCCATGCAGCTCACTTCCTGGAAAGAGAAGGGCTTGCAGTGGGGTAATCCGGTGGAGGTGACGGGACTCCGAGCATGTATCAAGAAGATGGTGAGCAATAAGCTCAGGCTCGTCGACGTGGTCCAAGTCATGCTCATCCGGTGGATCCTCCCATGCCAAGAACGGGCATTTAATTTGTGGGAGTTCAATCCGGAACAGCACCAGGCGCTAAACGGGCTCTTCGATACAACATACGAAGGCGCCTGGAGGGTGCTGTTCAAGGGCGCCGAAGCCCCTACATCCGCGACCAAAGACCGCGGATTCAGCTCGCAGAATCCAACTGACGAGGTAAGTGATTCAACCCCATGACGGGACACTTGTAATAATTAGATTGACTCTAGTGAGGCTTCATTCTGCCTCTTCCTTTGACAGGAATGGATGGAGAAGGCCAACCTGCTCATCAGCCCGGCTCCCATGCCAGAAGACCCAGCGAATGCCCGCTTAACAGGGCTGCTGGTTCCGGCACTGCACGTGGTGCCGAAGAAGAAGGCCAAGAAGGTGGCCGCGGGGACTCGAAAGAGTTCCCGCAATCAGGCGTCTGACGACGATGAGGACTCCTCTCCCGAAGACGGGGAGGAGGAGTACTCTCTCCCAGAGGAGGGAGAGAAGAAAAGGAAGGCCTCCCCCATCGGAGGGGGGGGGCGAAGGGTCCAAGAGGGGGAGAACTATCCCCCCGGACAGTTCCGCCAACATCAGCGTTGGTGAGGATGAGCGGCCTCCAAGGGCCAGGCGTCCGGCAAGATCGTAAGTATCCGGATCCTTGATGTGTAATTTCTTTTATGTCGCGTAGTATCCTTCTAACGCCGCATTCTGCCCGTAGTCCGGCCAATGATGATCTCCCCGACTCATCGAGCGGGTCATTGGCCTCGTCGGATGTGAATTCTGCCTCCACCCCACGCGCCAACGAGGACGTCGAGGTGGGATCCCAGAGAGGGACCCATTCGGAGGAGGCTCCGGAGGCGCCGTCAGGCAGCCCCCCGGACTTCGTGCCGGACTCTACATCGGAACCCGCAGTGGTTCCAGAGTCCGGCCAACGGCCCCTTCGAAAGAAGGGCAGGACCGTTACGCCGGCGGCCTCTGTCCAACCGGAGGCGCCGGATAGCCTGCTGGAGGCGCTTAAAGGCGCTTCCATCAAGGAAGAACACCGCACTATCATGAGTGCGGTGATTGAGAAGGTTCAGCTCGCGAAAAGCAGGCTGACCGAAGCCTGCAGCAGCCTATTAACAGGCATTGAGGTAAGAAGCTAAAATTATGTAATGTAATACCGCATAGACAGTAGCCCCTGATGCTTGGTTTGGTGTTCGGAAAGAAAAGCCGGACTAAGGATCTATAATAAGATATACGCAGGGTTGCCTGAAATATGTCAATATGGGTTTGCAGGCTGCACTGCTGACCTCTGCCGCACTAACGGCGGAGGTTGACGTGCTGAAAAAGATTCTCGAGCGGTCCGAGCAAGAGCTCGGCCGTGCAAAGAAGTAGCTCGAGGAAAAAGAAAGTGAGTGACACCTCCTTGAATAAGTACCTTACAGAAAAGGATTTTGGTTGCAAATAAAATTAACAAGGATAATATGTGCATCGCAGGGGCCACTAACGAGGTGGCAACACTGAAGGCTGCTGTGTCCGCGGCCGAACGCAATGCGGCCGCGGAACGGGCTGAGCGAGAAAAGCAAGAGGCGCGGGTGGCGGAAGTTCGGCAAGAGCTCCAGGTTCTCATGGAAAAACATGAGAGTTTGGAGCGTGACTCCAAGACTCGAGAGTCCGAGCTTGCCTCGGCTCTCGAAAGTGCCAAGTCCGCCAAGGCCGAGGCCCATAAGGCCCTTCAGGAGGTTGAGGACATAAAGAAGATAGCGGAGGGTAAGGCGTTTTTCATGCAAAGCAGGCATGTTAATGTGAACTACCTGATACTTACCCGAATTCGGAGCTCTCCAGGGGCGTTTGCAGATCTGCCGCGCAGTGTGGCTGATGCCGCCGCATTCTATCGTGGCGAGGAGGGGAGCTCGACGGAGAAGGTCTTCTGGTCTCAGTATACTGAGGCCGGCCATCCGGTGCCCCCAAGCGACCAGCTGAAGCAGCTGGTCGAACTCCACAAGGTAGCTGAGGAGGCCATGAAGGGCCTCATAGTCCGGCTGTGGCCTGGACAGGCCATGCCTGGTAGCTACTTTGGCCTCGTGCGGCGGTTGTTGGATGCATGCCCTAGGCTGGATGTAGTCAAGCGCTCCGCCTGTATCGAAGGTTCTCGTCGGGCCCTTGCCTGCATAAAGGTGCAATGGGGCAAATTGGATGCGGAGAAGCTTCTCACGGACCCACCACCACCGGGCAAGGAGTATCGCACGCCGGAGAAGTATTATAATATTGTCCTGAAGGGAGCCTACAATATTGCAGATGAGTGCTCCCGAAATGTAATCTTTGAGTGAACTCGCTGTTTATTTATCCTGTGCGCTGAAAACTTCGTTCATATGCGCCATGAGCAATGCTTGTTTAATTTAAAATATTACCTTCTGTTTGGCCGTTTATAAAATCTAAGAGATGGCAAGTCGTTGGCTTCAGCCCCCAAGCCACAAGTGCTGGGGTGTTCGGTGATAAACTTGAGCACTCTTGTTCCCATATTTGGGTCCATCTAGGGAGGCGCTCAACACGACGAACAAGGCGACCGGACTTATAATGCTTGAACACTCTCACTTAGCCATAGAATTCTATAATTTTAAATTTCGGCGAAGCCCCTGGTATTCGGAAGACCGAATCCGGGGCGCTATCCACGCCTTCATCGGACATAATCCGGAACTTCGCTCGAAGCAGCGTGAGTCTTGAAGGACCCGAAAAACCTCTCGAACAGCGACCAGTCTCTCGCCTTATCATGCCAGTCAGTTTTAGCTTTCTCCACTGAGGCGTTAACCCGGCTCAACCGGGGTGCAATCGCAGTGGTTCTCCCAGTGCTACCTTAGCCGACGGAACGGAAACGTAAGGTGCCAAACATGGGAGCCGGGCAAACCCAACTATTGACCCAAGACATGATTCGGAGCCGATTCATATAATGCTATAAGTTCGGGGTGCCGCACTTGTGAAAGTGTTCGGACTTTATCACACCATAGAGTGGGGAACATAAGCCCCTGGTGTATTATGCCGTACCAAAAATATACGGGTGCCAGAATGTCATATAATGAACATATATATAAAATGTAATGCAATTGCAATCATAAAGGTGCTGCATTATTAATGAAAGAAAAAGCCTGCTAGTAGAGCGGACTGATACAAATAGTGCGGTAAGCAAGGTATTCGGACTAAATAAACATGTCCCCCTCCAGGGATGAGCTGCGGATTTGGTGTACATAATTGAATTTAATGCTCGTAATTGAGACCACCTGAGTGTTCGACGCGGCCTCCTTTAGTCCCTGACTATTGCATCATGGGTTCGGCAGGTTCACCGCCGGACAGGGCTTCTGGTTATCAGAGTCCTGTGTACAAAAAATAAGAAAAATAATAATAAAAAAGAGACACATTTGCGAGCCCCTGGTGTGGTCGAACCGCACTCTGGGTCCGTTGTGATCGTGCCCCCTCCCCCGTGCCCATGGTATTTCCAAAGCGTAATGATGTACGCATAGTGTTATTCTTGCGATCATACGCGGGCGAGGGTTGGGGCCGCATTGCTACGCGTGCTCTGATCGCACCAGGTGGTCTTGGTTGAGATTGCTCCGGGCGCGTTTTGCTGTATCCGGCCGTTTATCGGCCGGACACGAGAATTGCCTATAAAGGCTGCTCTGTACTTCTACCGTGAGAGCCGCTGTATGTTCCTCCGTTCGGAGGGAGCGTTCCGTATTCCCATTGACCGTGATGACTCCACGAGGACCTGGCATCTTGAGCTTTAGGTATGCATAGTGCGGCACCGCGTTGAATTTGGCAAACGCGGTTCGTCCGAGCAGAGCGTGATAGCCGCTGCGAAACGGGACTATGTCGGAGACTAACTCTTCGCTCCGGAAATTATCCGGGGATCCGAAGACCACTTCCAGTGTGACTGAGCCTGTAAAGTTGGCTTCCACTCCTGGTATGACACCTTTAAAGGTTGTCTTTGTAGGTTTAATCCTTGATGGGTCTATGCCCATTTTGTGCACTGTATCCTGATAAAGCAGGTTCAGGCTACTGCCGCCATCCATCAGTACTCTCGTGAGGTGAAACCCATCGACGATTGGGTCTAAGACCAATGCGGCGAATCCGCCATGGCGTATGCTGGTCGGATGGTCTCTTTGATTGGAAGTGATCGGACAAGAGGACCATGGGTTGAACTTTGGGGCGACTGGCTCCATCGCATAGACGTCCCTTAGTGCGCGTTTCCTCTCCCTCTTGGGTATATGGGTCGCGTATATCATATTCACCATCCGCACTTGTGGGGGAAAACCCTTCTGTCCTCTGTTGTTCGGCGGCCGGGTCTCTTCCTCGTCGTCGCTATTTAGCCCCTTGTCATTGTTTTCGACAATTAACTTGCCGGCCTGCTTGAACACCCAGCAATCTCTATTGGTGTGGTTGGCTGGCTTTTCAGGGGTGCCATGTATCTGGCATGAGCGGTCGAGTATTCGGTCCAAATTGGACGGACCCGGAATGGTTCTTTTAAATGGCTTCTTCCGTTGACCGGGTTTAGAGCCTCGGAATCCGGCATTGACTGCCGTATCCTCCTTATCGTCGCCGTTAATTCGGCGCTTGTTTTTGTTTTGACGTGACCTGCCGTTGTTGTCCTTAGTATCCGGACTGCCAGAATTTTTATGGAGATTGTTGCTGCGGGCTAGCCAGCTGTCCTCTCCCGCACAAAAGCGGGTCATTAACGATGTGAGGGCTGCCATGGATTTCGGCTTTTCCTGCCCCAGGTGCCGGGCTAGCCACTCGTCCCGGATATTATGTTTGAAGGCTGCAAGGGCCTCTGCGTCTAGACAATCGACGATTTGATTTTTCTTTGTCAAGAACCGTGTCCAGAATTGCCTGGCCGATTCGTCTGGCTGCTGAATGATGTGGCTGAGGTCATCGGCGTCTGGTGGTCGCACATATGTGCCTTGGAAGTTATCAAGGAACGCGGCCTCCAGGTCTTTCCAACACCCAATTGACTCTGCGGGCAAGCTGTTAAGACAATGCCGAGCTGGTCCTCTAAGCTTGAGTGGGAGGTACTTTATGGCGTGGAGATCGTCGCCGCGGGCCATATGGATGTGGAGAAGATAGTCTTCGATCCACACCGCGGGGTTTGTTGTGCCATCGTAAGATTCGATGTTTACGGGTTTAAACCCTTCAGGGATCTGATGATCCATTACTTCGTCAGTGAAGCATAACGGGTGTGCGGCGCCCCTGTATTGAGCGATATCGCGACGCAGCTCGAGAGAGCGCTGTCTGCTGTGTTCGGCCCGGCCGGGGTTATTGTATCCGGCACGATGGTATTCGTCATGGGTCGTAGGGCGCCCACGTGATCCATAGATGGATCGGGATTGCCTTGCTTTGTCCTCCAATATGTCTCGCAAGTCCGGCGCATTCCCTCTTGGCTTCATACTTTTGGAGCGATGCCGGGGTATGGTCTTGGCTGGGGGCCTGGATGCCTCTCTATCACGACCACGCGGTGGTCGGTCAGCCATATCATGCGCTGGTGATGGATGTATGTATGCTTCCTCCTCTAATCGGGGGAGCAGCTTGCGTTTTGGGTAACTTCTGGAGGGACGTTCGAGTTTATACTCTTCGGCCGCGAGGAACTCGGTCCATCGATCGGCTAGCAGGTCCTGATCAGCTTGAAGCTGCTGCTGCTTTTTCTTTAGGCTGTTTGCTGTGGCGATAAGCCTGCGCTTGAAGCGCTCTTGTTCAACGGGATCCTCGGGGACGACGAATTCGTCATCGTTGAGGCTTGCTTCGTCTTCGGAGGGAGGCATATAATTATGATCCTCGACCTCTTCGTCTGCCGCCCCCTCATGAGGGCTTGCTTCTGCATCCTCCTGCGCTGAGTCTTGCGGGAGGGGATTGTCTTCGGCATTCTCTGGAGTATTATTATCTCCTGTGCCGGAATCTCTGTTTTTGCTGTGGCGAGATTTAGAGCGGCGCCGCTGACGCCGGCGCTTGGGCTGTTTCTTTAAGGAATCTGCCTCCGCTGTTCCTTCGTCGTCCCCATCTTTTGGGGTATCCACCATGTATACGTCATATGACGAGGTGGCCTTCCAGTGCCCTGTGGGTGCTGGTTCCTGTTCGTCTCCGGCATCGTCGTCCATAGCGTCGATGTCTTCGGAGTCGTAGTCTAGCATGTCGGTTAGATCGTCGACAGTGGCTACAAAGTGGGTGGTGGGTGGGCTCTAAATTTCTTCGTCGTCCGCATCCCGACCATCCTGGCCATAATCCGGCTAGGACTCTCCTGATAACGAGAGATGCTTTAGTGAATTTAAGATATCGCCGAAAGGCGAGCATTGAAAGATGTCCGCGGCGGTGAATTCCATAACCGGCGCCCAATCTGGATCGATTGGTAGGGGCGCGGGAGGTTCGGAGTCCGGCGAGGAGTCCGGCGCCTCGGAATCACGAGTTTTGCAGGGGACAAGATTAGTGTTCGGCTCCATCGCCATGGATGTTGAAGCCCCCGGGGCGGCGTCTAACCACCGGCCCTCGATCTGGGCGATCGGCTCCGGGCTAAAGGCCGGAGCGGGTTCGTGTGCGGCCACCAAAGCACTGTTCGGCGGCCGAGCTAGATCATGCCCATCGTTACAGTGCGGCGCGCTTGGCTGTGGCTTGAGTCCGTCGAGGATCAAGTCTCCTCGGACATCGGCCGTGAAGTTTAAGCTTCCAAATCTGACCTGACGGCCAGGGGCATAGCTTTCGATTTGCTCCAGATGGCCAAGTGAATTGGCCCGCAGTGCGAAGCCGCCGAATACGAAGATCTGTCCGGGGAGGAAAGTCTCACCCTGGACATTGCAGGTTGAAGATGCCATCAAGCCTATCGGTGACGACACAGAGGAACTCTCAATGAAAGCACCAATGTCGGTGTCAAAACCGGCGGATCTCGGGTAGGGGGTCCCGAACTTTGCGTCTAGGCGGATGGTAACAGGAGACGAGGGACATGATGTTTTTACCCAGGTTCGGGCCCTCTCGATGGAGGTAAAACCCTACGTCCTGCTTGATTAATATTGATGATATGGGTAGTACAAGAGTAGATCTACCACGAGATCAAGGAGGTTAAACCCTAGAAGCTAGCCTATGGTATGATTGTATGTTGTGTATGTTGTCCTATGGACTAAAGCCCTCCGGTTTATATAGATACCGGAGAGGGCTAGGGTTACACAGAGTCGGTTACAATAGTAGGAGATCTATGTATCCGTATCGCCAAGCTTGCCTTCCACGCCAAGTAAAGTACCTTCCGGACACGAGCCGGAGTCTTCAATCTTGTATCTTCGTAGTCTTGGAGTCCGGCGGACGTTGATAGTCCGGCTGTCCGAACACCCCCTAGTCTAGGACTCCCTCACTAGCCCTCTCCGGTGCCTATATAAACCGGAGGGCTTTAGTCCGTAGGACACAACATACATTACAACAATCATACCATAGGCTAGCTTCTAGGGTTTAGCCTCCTTGATCTCGTGGTAGATCCACTCTTGTACTACCCATGTCATCAATATTAATCAAGCAGGACGTAGGGTTTTACCTCCATCAAGAGGGCCCGAACCTGGGTAAAACATCGTGTCCCTTGTCTCCTGTTACCATCCGCCTAGACGCACAGTTCGGGACCCCCTACCCGAGATCCGCCGGTTTTGACACCGACACTCATGTTTACTCATATCAATGCCATAATCAACTAGCGAGCAATAATAATAAAACTCGGATGACAACACTTCCTCAAAAGAATCATAATATGATATAACAAGATGGTATCTCGCTAGCCCTTTCTGAGACCGCAAAACATAAATGCAGAGCACCTTCAAAGATCAAGGACTGACTAGACATTGTAATTCATGGTAAAAGAGATCCAGTCAAGTCATACCCAATATAAACTAAAAGAGATCCAGCGGGTGATTTTTCATAAGAGGGTGATGACTCAACATAATAGTAAATAGATAGGCCCTTCGCAGAGGGAAGCAGGGATTTGTAGAGCTTCCAGAGCTCGATTTTAAAATAGAGATGAATAACATTTTGAGCGGTATACTTTCACTGTCAACGCAACAACTATGAGATCTCTATATCTTCCATGCTACATACATTATAGGCGGTTCCCAAACAGAATGGTAAAGTTTATACTCCCCCACCACCAACAAGCATCAATCCATGGCGTGCTCGAAACAATGAGTGCCTCCAACTAGCAACAGCCCTGGGGGAGTTTTGTTTAATTATTTTGATTTTCTTTGATCTTTTTGATCATGGGACTGGGCATCCCGGTTACCAGCCATTTTCTCGTGAATGAGGAGCGGAGTCCACTCCTCTTGAGAATAACCCACCTAGCATGGAAGAAACAGACAACCTAGTTGAAACATGAGCTGGTCGAGCATACAAAACAGAATTTCATTTGAAGGTTTGGAGTTTGGCACATACATACTTGGAACGGCAGGTAAATACCGCATATAGGAAGGTATGGTGGACTCATATGGAATAACTTTGGGGTTTATGAGTTTGGATGCACAAGTAGTATTCCCACTTAGTACAGGTGAAGGCTAGCAAGAGACTATGAAGCGACCAACTGAGAGAGCAACAACAGTCATGAACATGCATTAAAATTAATCAACACCGAGTGCAAGCATGAGTAGGATATAATCCACCATGAACATAAATATCATGAAGGCTATGTTGATTTGTTTCAACTACATGCGTGAACATGTGCCAAGCTAAGTCACTCGAATCATTCAAAGGAGGATACCACCCTATCATACCACATCACAACCATTTTAATAGCATGTTGGCACGCAAGGTAAACCATTATAAGCTCCTAGATAATTAAGCATGGCATAAGCAACTATAATCTCTAATTGTCACTGCAAACATGTTTATTCATAATAGGCTGAATCAGGAATGATGAACTCATCAATTTACAAAAACAAGAGAGGTCGAGTTCATATCAGCTTCTCTCATCTCAATCAGTCCATCATATATCGTCATTATTGCCTTTCACTTACATGACCGAACGATGTGTATAATGATAATAGTGCACGTGCATTAGAATAAGCTGGAATCTGCAAGCATTCAATTCAAGGGAGAAGACAAGATAATATGGGCTCTTGGTTAAATCAACAATCATGCATATTAGAGCCACTTAGACATTTTCATTATGGTCTTCTCCTCTCAAACCCCAAAGGAAAGAAAAGAAATAAAACTATTTACACAGGAAAGCTCCCAACAAGCAAAAGAAGAACAAGAAATCTTTTTGGTCTTTTCTTTTAATTATTACTACAGCATGGAAATTAAACTAACTAATTTTTTGGTTTTTCTTAAGGTTTATCAAACACACAAGGAGAAAGATAGAAAAAGAAATTGAACTAGCATGGATAGTACAATGAAAAAGTATGAGCACGGACAACTAGAATGAGTGTGTGAACATGAATGTAATGACGGTGAGAAATACGTACTCCCCGAAGCTTAGGCTTCTGGCCTAAGTTGGTCTATGGCCATGGATAGCCTAGCTGATATCCGAAGTTATAACTGGGGTCGTACTGAGATGCAGCAGCCATTGCCTCCTGAGCTACGGCATGGTGGCGAGCTGCCTCCGCCCTCCTCTTGTGTTCGGTTGCCTCCTCCCAAGTTACAACATATCTTTTTTTCCTGATAATAAAAAAGGGCAGGAGCAAGGAGAGTAACATGGAAAGAGCGACGTCTGCCAAAGATTAGTCGATACTGGAGGAATTGTTCATTCCTCACAAGAAAATGATGACTGACCATAGCATTATAATCTAAATAAGCGGGAAGCAACTCCCTATCACTCTCACATCGAGGTATACCAAGATAATTAGCAACACGGCTTGCATAAGTCCCTCCAAACAAATCTCCAGATAAACCATTATTATGCAACCTACGTGCAACAATTGCCCCTAAGTTCTAATCTTTATTACCTAATACAGCACTCTTGAGGACACAAAGATCAGGGACACACATGTGACATGCTTCATCTTTACCATTAATGCATCTACCAATGAAGAGAGCAAAATAATGTATAGGAGGAAAATGAATGCTCCCTATGGTAGCTTGTGCTATATCTCTAGATTCTCCCACAGTGATACTAGCAAGAAAGTCTTTATATTCAGATTTACGGGGTTCATTAACATTGCCCCATTGCGGGAGTTTGCAAGTAGTAGTGAAATCTTCTAGTCGATGGTATATGATTGATCATAAATATCAAACATGACACTTTGAGAATTACGCGAAGATGAAAATTTAAACCTTCTCACGAATGAATCAGTCAAATAGTAGTACTGAGGACACTTATCTTGCATGAAGTCCTCAAGATCTACATTACGCACATATGCGTCAAATTCATCCTTGATGCCTGCATTGACCATAAATTCTTCTGACGGCCATTCACAAGGAGGCACATCAGCTTCCCTTGGGTGTTCATCGTCTTGCTCACGCATTGGGTGTTCCCTGGGTCCTTTCTTTGTTGAAGAACCACCTTGGTACATTTTCCTAAACATATTTCTTCCTCTGAAAAATTTCTGAAATTTTTAGTAACTCAAAATAAAAGTGAATCAAACTAAACAAGATCGATAGCAACTACTCCCACAAGTGCTTAGAGCCTATATCATGCATTAGAATTACTTGGGACCTTATAAATTTGACATGCAAGCTCAAGAACACGGTCACCTAGGCAGCCAAAATTTGCAATGAATGAAGCACTAGAACAAAAACTAATTTGACCATTGGAGGAGTCACATACCGAGGAACAATCTCCCAAAGTAGTTTTGTGAATGGAGATTTGAGCAAGGAGATCGAAACCGCAGCAAAATGAGCTAGTTCTCGTGCTTGAGCTGGATGGGGATTTTTTGGGGAGGGAGATGGAGTGTGTGGGTGCAGGAATAAGTGGAGGGGGGCCACCGTGGGCCCACGAGGCAGGGGGCACGCCCAATGAGAGTGGGCGCGCCCTGGACCCTCGTGGCCAGGTGCTTGCCCCCCTGCTGTGTTCTCAGTGCCTAAAATCCTCAAATATTCCATAAAAAATCATACTAAATTTGCAGGGCATTTGGAGAACTTTTATTTTCTGGTATTTTTTATTGCATGGATAATTCAGAGAACAGACAGGCAATACTATTTTTGCTTTATTTATTCTGAATAACAGAAAGTAAAAAGAGGGTACAGAAGGTTGTGCCTTCTAGTTTCATCCATATCATGATCATCAAAAGGAATCCACTAAGAAGGTTGATCAAGTTGTTAACAAACTCATTCCAAATAACATGGAACCGGAGAAATCTCAAATAACACTAGGTTACCTCAACGGGGATATTAACATCCCCAATAATAAGAATATCATATTTTTTATTGAAAGTAGGAAGAGGAAATTCAAAACCTCCAATAATGATAGTTGGAATTTTTCCAATAGAATTGATGCTATGGACTTGAGGTTAATTCCTCGGAAAGTGTACCGTATGCTCATTACCATTAACATGAAAAGTGACATTGCCTTTGTTGCAATCAATAACAGCCCCTGCAGTATTCAAAAAGGGTCTACCAAGAATAATCGACATAGTATCGTCCTCGGGAATATCAAGAATAACAAAGTCTATTAAGATAGTGACATTTGCAACCACAACAGGCACATCCTCACAAATACTGACAAGTATAGCAGTTGATTTATCAGCCATTTGCAAAGATATTTCGGTAGGTGTCAACTTATTGAATCCAAGTCTACGATGTAAAGAGAGAGGCATAATACTAACACCGGCTCCAAGATCACATAAAGCAGTTTTAACATAGTTTTTTTAATGGAGCAAGGTATAGTTGGTTGATGTTTACTACACAACCTTCTTCTTGTAGACGTTGTTGGGCCTGCACGTGCACAGGTTTGTAGGACAATAGCAAATTTCCCTCAAGTGGATGACCTAAGGTTTATCAATCCGTGGGAGGCGTAGGATGAAGATGGTCTCTCTCAAGCAACCCTGCAACCAAATAACAAAGAGTCTCTTGTGTCCCCAACACACCCAATACAATGGTAAATTGTATAGGTGCACTACTTCCGCGAAGAGATAGTGATACAAGTGCAATATGGATGGTAGATATAGGTTTTTGTAATCTGAAAATATAAAAACAGCAAGGTAACTAATGATAAAAGTGAGCGTAAATGATATTGAAATGGTAGGAAACAAGGCCTAGGGTTCATACTTTCACTAGTGCATGTTCTATCAACAATAATAACATAGATAGATCATATAACAATCCCTCAACATGCAACAAAGAGTCACTACAAAGCCACTAATAGCGGAGAACAAACGAAGAGATTATGGTAGGGTATGAAACTACCTCAAAGTTATTCTTTCGGATCGATCTATTAAAGAGTTCATACTAGAATAACACCTTAAGACACAAATCAACCAAAACCCTAATGTCACCTAGATACTCCATTGTCACCTCAAGTATCCGTGGGCATGATTATACGATATGCATCACGCAATCTCATATTCATCCAACCAACACAAAGTACTTCAAAGAGTGCCCCAAAGTTTCTACCGGAGAGTCAAGATGAAAACGTGTGTCAACCCCTATGCATAGGTTCATGGGCGGAACCCGCAAGTTGATCACCAAAACATACATCAAGTGGCATGTGATATCCCATTGTCACCACAGATAAACATGGCAAGACATACATCAAGTGTTCTCAAATCATTAAAGACTCAATCCGATAAGATAACTTCAAAGGGAAAACTCAATCCATTACAAGAGAATACAGGGGGGAGAAACATCATAAGATCCAACTATAATAGCAAAGCTCACGATACATCAAGATCGTGCCATAGAGAGAACACGAGAGATAGAGATCAAACACATATCTACTGGTACATACCCTCAGCCCCGAGGGTGAACTACTCCCTCCTCGTCATGAAGAGCGCTGGGATGATGAAGACGGCCACCGGTGAGGGATCACCCCTCCGGTAGGGTGCCGGAACGGGCTCCCGAGAGGTTTTTGGTGGCTACACAGGCTTGCGGCAGCGGAACTCCCGATCTATCTTCTTTATCGATGTTTCTAGGGTACGTAGGCTTATATAGGTGAAAGAAGTCGGTCGGGGGAGCCTCGAGGGGCCCACGAAAGGGTAGGGCGCGCCCAAGGGGGTGGGCGTGCCCCCTGTCTCGTGGCTTCCTCGATGTTCCCTTTACTTCAACTCCAAGTCTCCTGGCTCATAATCTTCCCAAAAATCACGCTGTCGAAGGTTTCATTCCGTTTGGACTCCGTTTGATATTCCTTTTCTTCGAAATACTGAAACAGGCAATAAAACAGCAATATGGGCTGGGCCTCTGGTTAATAGGTTAGTCACAAAAGTAATATAAAACTGTATAATAAAGCCCGTAATCATTCAAAACAGTTAATAAAACAGCATGAATGCTTCATAAATTATATATATGTTGGAGACGTATCAGCATCCCGAAGCTTAATTCCTGCTCGTCCTCGAGTAGATAAATGGTAAAAGAAAGAATTTATGAAGTGTGAATGCTAGAAGGTGCACAAGTTTTATCAATGATAATTTCAATCACCTTTTCTAGCATCATTATATGTCATAACAGTAGTTCATCTCATAAAACTTCTCACGATAAAGTAACAAGCAATTCACATGTTAAAGCATAGACCATAAACTTTCTTGAAAACTAGCAAACTTCATTCTTAGTCATCAAACAATTGCAATTCATCTTATTTTCAGGAATAACAAACTCCACATACTAAACTATCATATAGTCTTCTACAATTGCTAACACTCACGCAATACTAATGGTTATGGAGTTTTAATCGGACACTGAGAAAGATAGGGGCTTATAGTATTGCCTCCCAACGTATTAACCTTTGGGTGATGTCAACTATAATAGTTCATGCTAACTTACATCCAATTGGATATATATATCAGGATCTTTCCAACACGAGGTGCTTGCCAAAGGATAAAATGAAAAAGGGAAAGGTGAAGATCACCTTGACTCTTGCATAAAGTAAAAGACATAAAGTAAAAGATAGGCCCTTCGCAGAGGGAAGCAGAGGTTGTCATGCGCTTTTAGAGTTGGATGCACAAAATCTCAATGCGAATGAATGTCACTTTATATTGCCACTTGTATATGGACCTTTATTATGCAGTGCGTCGCTTTTATTGCTTCCAGAACAAGATCGTATAAAGCTATTTTCTTCACACCAAAAGATCATACATATTTAGAGAGCAATTTTTATTGCTTGCACCGATGACAACTTACTTGAAGGATCTTACTCAATCCATAGGTAGGTATGGTGGACTCTCATGGCAAAACTGGGTTTAAGGATATTTGGAAGAACAAGTAGTATCTCTACTTGGTGCAAGGAATTTTGGCTAGCATAACCCATTATGTTGTCTTCCTTGTCCAACATCAACTCTTTAGCATGTCATACTTAATGAGTGCTCCCAATTATAAAAGATGTCTAGGATAGTGTATTTATATGTGGAATATATCTTCCTTCAATATTCTTTCATGAATTGTTCAAGTGACCAATACAATGCTTGCTAACCATCAATAAATATACAACCTCTACTTCTTAGATGTGAAGTCATTACTCCCCATGGGATAAGCAAATGAAACATATATAATTTCAGATTTATGACATTCAACTCATTCGACAATTTACTCATAGGATCTAAGTGTAGCACACGAGTAAATGACAAACTACTCCAAAAAGATATAAGTGAAGATCAATGAGTAGCTAAATAATTATGTAGCTACATGAAGACTCTCTCTCATTAAAGAATTTCAGATCTTGGTATTGTATTCAAACAGCAAGCAAAACAAAATAAAATGACATTGCAAGGATATCACAACTCATGTGAAGAAGCAAAAACTTAGGCTCAACTGATACTAACCGATAGTTGTTGAAGAAGAAAGGTGGGATGCCTAACAGGGCATCCCCAAGCTTAGATGCTTGATACTTCTTGAAATATTATCTTGGGGTGCCTTGGGCATCCCAATCTTGAACTTTTGTGTCTCCTTAATTCCTCTCATATCATGGTTTCTCTTTTTATCAAAACCTTCATCCACACCAAACTCAACAAGAACTCGTGAGATAGGTTAGTATAAACCAACACAAAACCTTATCATTTTCTACTGTAACAAATCACTAAAATTATTATCCAACATTGCATACTAAATGTCTCTGCATATTTAACACTCCTATCCTCAAATAGAATTGTTAAACAAGCAAACATATACAAACAATGCAATAACAGCAATCTGCCAAAACAGTATAGTTTGTAAAGAATGCAAGATTCATCATACTTACCTAACTCCAAAAATTATGAGATAAAATTTCCACTTTATTAAATTTATCATATCTTAATATGCAAAATGTTTCAACATTATACCATTCTCTGACGTTTCTAGGGAATTTTTGCAACAGCGGTAAACTTTCTGTTTTGAAACAGCAACATGGATACTAGCAAAATAAGCATGGTAAAGGCTATCCTTGACTATTTTATTGAAGCTAAAGATGCAAAAAATTATTATAAATAACAGAAATAAAATACTAACAAAAGAAAATGACGCTCCAAGCAAAACACATATCATGTGGTGAATAAAAATATAGCTCCAAGTAAAGTTACCGATGAACGAAGACGAAAGAGGGGATGCCTTCCGGGGCATCCCCAAGCTTACGCTTTTGGGTATTCTTGAATATTACATTGGGCATCCCCAAGCTTAGGCTCTTGCCACTCCTTATTCCATAGTCCATCGAATCTTTACCCAAAACTTGAAAACTTCACAACACAAAACTCAACAGAAAACTCGTAAGCTCGGTTAGTATAAGAAAATAAAACCACCACTTAGGTACTGTAGTGAACTCATTATAAATTCATATTGGTGTAATATCTACTCTATTCCAACTTATCTATGGTTCATACCACTTAATACTAGCCATAGATGCATCAAAATAAGCAAACAACACACGAAAAACAGAATCTGTCAAAAACAGAACAGTCTGTAGTAATATGTATCAAACGTATACTTCTGGAAGTCCGAAAATCCTACCGAATTAGGAAGTCCTAAGTAATTTGTGTACCAATCCAGAGCAAAAAGAATAAGATCATACACACGTTTATGTGAATTAACAAAACTAATTTACTGGTGCAGAAGTTTTTGATTCTCAGCAGGATCAACACAACTATCACCGTAAGCTATCCTAAAGGTCTTACTTGGCACTTTATTGAAACAAAAGCTATAAAACATGATTACTACAGTAGAATAATCATGTGGGCACACAAAACGAGTAAGGATAAATATTGGTTTGTCTCCCAACAAGTGCTTTTCTTTAATGCCTGTCAAGCTAGGCATGATGATGGCAATGATGCTCACATAAAAGATAAGAATTGAAACATAATGGGAGCATCATGAAGCATATGACTAGCACATTTAAGTCTAACCCACTTCCTATGCATAGGGATTTTGTGAGCAAACAACTTATGGGAACAATAATCAACTAGCATAGGAAGGTAAAACAAGCATAACTTCAAGACTTTAAGCACATAGAGAGGAAACTTGACATTACTGCAATTCCTACAAGCATATGTTCCTCTCTCATAATAATGTTCAGTAGCATCATGAATGAATTCAACAATATAACCAGCACCTAAAGCATTCTTTTCATGATCTACAAGCATAGAAAATTTAGTACTCCCCACATAAGCAAAATTCTTCTCATTCGGAATAGCGGGAGTATCATAAGAGACTTGAACACTAAGAATTGTTTCCACATTAAAAGAGTAATGTTCAGAAAAAGGGTAATCATAATCATGACATGTTTTATAAATATAATCATCACTACTTTTTATAGCATAAGTTTCATCACAATAATCATCATAAGTAGCAACTTCGTTCTAATCATGATCGATTGAAACCTCTCCCAAGATAGTGGAATCACTAAATAAAGTTGACACTCTTCCAAATCCACTTTCATGTTCATCACAATAAGATTCAACATCCTCCAAAATAGTGGGATCACTACTTCCTAAAGTTGACACTCTTCCAAACCCACTTTCATCAATATAATCATCATAAATAGGAGGCATGCTTTCATCATAATAAATATTCTCGTCAAAACTTGGGGGACAAAAAATATCATCTTCAAAGATAGCTTCCCGAAGCTTGTGGCTTTGCATATCATTAGCATCATGGATATTCAAGGAATTCATACTAACGACATTGCAATCATGCTCATCATACAAAGATCTAGTACCAAACATTCTAATGCATTCTTCTTCTAGCACTTGAGCACAATTTTCCTTTCCATCATTCTCATGAAAGATATTAACAAGACGAAGCGTATGAGACAAACTCAACTCCACTTTTTTTGTAGTTTTCTTTTATAAACTAAACTAGTTATAAAATAAGAAAGAAAAAGATTCGATTGCAAGATCTAAAGATATACCTTCAAGCACTCACCTCCCCAGCAACGGCGCCGGAAAAGAGCTTGGTTGACGTGGTGTGAGTGCCGCTTACCTAGCCTCCCCGGCAACGGCGCCAGAAAAGAGCTTGATTTCTACTACACAACCTTCTTCTTGTAGACGTTGTTGGGCCTGCAAGTGCACAGGTTTGTAGGAGAGTAGCAAATTTCCCTCAAGTGGATGATCTAAGGTTTATCAATCCGTGGGAGGCGTAGGATGAAGATGGTCTCTCTCAAGCAACCCTACAACCAAATAACAAAGAGTCTCTTGTGTCCCCAACACACCCAATACAATGGTAAATTGTATAGGTGCACTAGTTCGGCGAAGAGATGGTGATACAAGTGCAATATGGATGGTAGATATAGGTTTTTGTAATCTGAAAATATAAAAACAGCAAGGTAACTAAGGATAAAAGTGAGCGTAAACGGTATTGCAATGGTAGGAAACAAGGCATAGGGTTCATACTTTCACTAGTGCAAGTTCTCTCAACAATAATAACATAGATAGATCATATAACAATCCCTCAACATGCAACAAAGAGTCACTCCGAAGCCACTAATAGAGGAGAACAAACGAAGAGATTATGGTAGGGTACCAAACCACCTCAAAGCTATTCTTTCGGATCGATCTATTAAAGAGTTCATAATAGAATAACACCTTAAGACATAAATCAACCAAAACCCTAATGTCACCTAGATACTCCATTGTCCCCTCAAGTATCCGTGGGCATGATTATACGATATGCATCACACAATCTCAGATTCATCCAACCAACACAAAGTACTTTCGGATTTCGGGTTCCGGCAGACACTTGAGGTTCAAACACTGGGGTGCGCTCAAAGATTTCGCCCTCTACCTACCTGCTCCTCGCCGAATCGCTAGGATCTAAACTACGAAAAGAACAACACAAGAGACACAGGGTTTATACTGGTTCAGGCCACCATTGTGGTGTAATACCCTACTCCAGTGTGTGGTGTGGCGGATTGCCTCTTGGGCTGATGATGAAAAATACAAGGAAGAACAGCCTCGCGAGGGTCCGTTCTTGGCTGGTGCGATGAACCGCTAGGAGCAGTTCAGTCGCTCTATCTGTCTCTCTCGATTCTAGATGTATGCCGGATACTAGATGCCTGGGGGGTGGCTAGTCCTATTTATAGGCAAAGGCCCTGGGCCTCTTCCCAAATATTGAGCGGGAAGGGCGCCAACAATTGGCCATTTTGAAGGGGAACAGTGGGTACACTTATCCTGACTAAAGTTGGTCCTTGCCTGTCAAAGGCTCTGGTGGTGACGCCTGCTTGGGCTCCACAATGACTTCCTCCCTGCCGTTGGGCTGGTCTTGGTCTTGTTGCACTGAAGTGGATGCCTTTTCTTGATGCTCTCGCCTGTGCTTGCTCCCTTTGCACCAAAGAGGAAAGGAGGACACTACGTGGGCTGGCGCCTGACTGGCGCCCCTGGTCGTCATGGCTTGCGTCATGGGCACCTCGTGAGGTACCCCGCCTTGAACTCTCCGCCTCCTCGTGAGCCAGCCTGATGAGGCCATGCCTGAGGAAGCTCCTTGTCATCCGCCCCGCGAGGCTTGGCCCCTCGCGAGGGTCTTGAGCTTGTGTTGATGAAGATGGGCCGCGCTGGGCCCCCTTTGAGCCACGCCGCAGGCCACAGGCAGGCAAGTCTGGGGATCCCCGTTCCTAGAACGCCGACAAGTACTTCAAAGAGTGCCCCAAATTTCTACCGGAGAGTCAAGACGAAAACTTGTGTCAACCCCTATGCATAGGTTCATGGGCGGAACCCGCAATTTGATCACCAAAACATACATCAAGTGGCACGTGATATCCCATTGTCAACACAAATAAACACGACAAGACGTACATCAAGTGTTCTCAAATCATTAAAGACTCAATCTGATAAGATAACTTCAAAGGGAAAACTCAATCCATTACAAGAGAATAGAGGGGGGAGAAACATCATAAGATCCAACTACAATAGTAAAGCTCGCGATACATCAAGATCGTGCCATAGAGAGAACACGAGAGAACACATAGCTACTGGTACATACCCTCAGCCCCAAGGGTGAACTACTCCCTCCTCGTCATGGAGAGTGCAGGGATGATGAAGATGGCCATCAGTGAGGGATCACCCCTCCGGCAGGGTGCCGGAATGGGCTCCCAAGAGGTTTTTGGTGGCTACATAGGCTTGCGGCGGCGGAACTCCCGATCTATCTTCTTTATCGATGTTTTTAGGGTACGTAGGCTTATATAGGCGAAAGAAGTCGGTCGGGGGAGCCTCGAGGGGCCCACAAGAGGGTAGGGCGTGCCCCCTATCTCGTGGCTTCCTCGATGATCCCTTTACTTCAACTCCAAGTCTCCTGGGTCATAATCTTCCCAAAAATCACGATGCTGAAGGTTTCATTCCGTTTGGACTCCGTTTGATATTCCTTTTCTTCGAAATACTGAAACAGGCAATAAAACAGCAATATGGGCTGGGCCTCCGCTTAATAGGTTAATCCCATAAGTGATATAAAAGTGTATAATAAAGCCCATAATCATTCAAACAGATAATAAAATAGCATGAATGCTTCATAAATTATAGAAACGTTGGAGACGTATCATTGGTACTCCTGGATCTCCTAGTTTCTTTGGTATTCCACCTTTAAAAGTGTAATTAGCAAGCATGGTGGAAATTTCAGCTTCCAATATGTTTCTTTTATTTGTAATGATATCCTTCATGTATTTAGCATAATGATTCACTTTAAGCATATCAGTTAACCGCATACGTAAGAAGATAGGTCTAATCATTTCAGCAAAGCGCTCAAAATCCTCATCATCCTTTTTCTTGGATGGCTTAGGAGGAAAAGGCATGGGTTTTTGAACCCATGGTTCTCTTTCCTTACCGTGCTTCCTAGCAACAAAATCTCTCTTATCATAACATTGATTCTTTGATTGTGGGTTATCAAGATCAACAACAGGTCCAATCTCTAATTCATTATTATTTCTAGGTTGAGCATCAACATGAACATTATCATTAATATTATCACTAGGTTCATGTTCATCACCAGATTGTGTTTCAGCATCAGAAATAGAAATATCATTGGGATTCTCTGGTGTATCTAAAACAGGTTCACTAGAAGCATGCAAAGTCCTATCATTTTTCTTTTTCTTCTTTTTAGAAGGAGTAGGTGCATCTGAATTATTTCTTTGAGAATCCTGCTCGATTCTCTTAGGGTGGCCTTCAGGATACAAAGGTTCTTGATTCATTTTACCAGTTCTAGTAGCCACTCTAACAGAAAAATCATGTTTATTATTTATTTCATCAAGTAAATCACTTTGAGCTTTAAGTACTTGTTCTGCTTGAGTGGTAACCATAGAAGCATACTTACTAATGAGTTTAAGTTCACCTTTAACTCTAGCCATATAATAACTCAAGCATCCAATCATGTAAGCATTACTCTTTAATTCTCTACTAACATAAGCATTAAAACTTTCTTGTCTAGCCATAAAGTCATCAAATTCATACAAACATTGGCTAGGAAACTTAGTAGACGGGATTTCATGTTTATCATATCTATAGAGAGAATTTACCTTCACTACCTGTGACAGGTTATCAAGACAATGTGTTTCTTCAATAGGTGGTATATTAAGACCATGTATTTCTTCAACGGGAGGTAAATTCTTAACATCTTCAGCTTTAATACCTTTTTCTTTCATTGATTTCTTTGCCTCTTGCATATCTTTAGGACCAAGGAATAGAACACCCCTCTTCTTCGGAGTTGGTTTAGGAATAGGCTCAGGAGTTGGCTCAATTGGCTCAGGAATTGGCTCAGGAAGAGTCCAATTATTTTCATTAGTGAACATATCATTCAATAACAATTCAGCTTGGTCGACTGTTCTTTCCCTGAAAACACAACCAGCACAACTATCCAAGTGGTCCTTCGAAGCATCTGTTAGTCCATTATAAAAGATATCAAGTATTTCATTTTCCTTAAGAGGATGATCAAGCAAAGCATTAAGTAACCGGAGGAGCCTCCCCCAAGCTTGTGGAGACTTTCTTCTTCAATTTGCACAAAATTACATATTTCCCTCAAGGCAGCTTGTTTCTTATGAGCAGGGAAATATTTATCAAAGAAGTAATAAATCATATCCTGGGGACTACGCACACAACTAGGATCAAGAGAATTAAACCAAGTTTTAGCATCACCCTTTAATGAGAATGGAAATATCTTAAGGATATAATAATAGCGAGATTTCTCATCATTAGTGAATAGGGTGGCTATATCATTTAACTTAGTAAGATGTGCCACAACAGTTTCAGATTCATAGCCATAAAAAGGATCAGATTCAACCAAAGTAATTATCTCAGGATCAATAGAGAATTCGTAATCCTTATCTGTAACAAATATAGGTGAAGTAGCAAAAGCAGGGTCATATTTCATTCTTGCATTTAGAGATTGCTGCTTCCATTTTGCAAATAACTTCTTAAGATCAGATCTATCATTGCAAGAAAGAATAGCTCTATCAGCTTCTTCATCCATAACATAACCCACAGGAACAACAGGCAATTCATACTTAGGGGGAGAACCTTCATTATCACTATCTTCAATAATATCATCTTCAATAATTTTATTTCTCTCTAACCCTAGCAAGTTGTTCATCAAGATATTCACCTAATGGCACAGTGTAGTTTCATCAAGTATCATGCATAGCAGAAGTGGCATCATCAATAACATGCGACATATCAGAATTCAAAGCAGTAGTAGGTTTAGGTGTCGCAAGCTTACTCAAAACGGAAGGAGAATCTAGTGTAGAGCTAGATGGCAGTTCCTTACCTCCCCTCGTAGTTGAGGGAAAAATCTTAGTTCTTTCGTCTTTCAAGTTCCTCATAGTGATCAGCAGATATAAATCCCAAGTGACTCAAAGAATAGAGCTATGCTCCACGGCAACGGTGCCAGAAAATAGTCTCGATAACCCACAAGTATAGGGGATTGCAACAGTTTTCGAGGGTAGAGTATTCAACCCAAAGTTATTGATTCGACACAAGGGGAGCCCAAGAATATTCTAAAGTGTTAGCAGTTGAGTTGTCAATTCAACCACAGATGGATAACTTAGTATCTGCAACAAAGTATTTAGTAGCAAAGTAGTATGATAGTAATGGTAACAGTGGCAAAAGTAACGGTAGCAGTTTTGTAGTAGTTGTAACAATATCAACGTTAAAGTAAATAAGCAAAGCACAATATGTGAAAATCTCATAGGCATTGGATCAGTGATGGATAATTATGTCGGATGCAATTCCTCATGTAATAGTTATAACATAGGGTGACATAGAACTAGCTCCAATTCATCAATGTAATGTAGGCATGTATTCCGAATATAGTCATACGTGCTTATGGAAAAAAACTTGCATGACATATTTTGTATTACCCTCCCATGGCAGCGGGGTCCTAGTGGAAACTAAGGGATATTAAGGCCTCCTTTTAATAGAGTACCGGACCAAAGCATTAACACATAGTGAATACATGAACTCCTCAAACTACGGTCATCACCGAGAAGTATCCCGATTATTGTCACTTCGGGGTTGTCGGATCATAACACATAATAGGTGACTATAGACTTGCAAGATAGGATCAAGAACTCACATATATTCATGAAAACACAATAGGTTCAGATCTAAAATCATGGCACTTGGGCCCTACTGACAAGCATTAAGCATAGCAAAGTCATAGCAACATCAATCTCAGAACATAGTGGATACTAGGGATCAAACCCTAACAAAACTAACTTGATTACATGGTAAATCTCATCCAACCCATCACCGTCTAGCAAGCCTACGATGGAATTACTCACGCACGGCAGTGAGCATCATGAAATTGGTGATGGAGGATGGTTGATGATGACGACGGCAACAAATCCCCCTATCCGGAGCCCCGAACGGACTCCAGATCAGCCCTCCCGAGAGAGATTAGAGCTTGGCGGCGGCTCCGTATTGTAAAACGCAATGAAACTTTCTCTCTGATTTTTTTTCTCTGCGAAAGCAAATATATAGAGTTGGAGTTGAGGTCGGTGGCCATCCAGGGGGCCCACGAGGCAGGGGCGCACCCAGGCGGAGGGGGCGCGCCCCCCACCCTCATGGATAGGGTGTGGGGCCCCTGGCCTTGATTCTTTTGCCAATATTTTTTATATTTTCCAAAAGTAATCTCCGTGGATTTTCATGTAATTCCGAGAACTTTTGTTTCTGTACAAAAATAACACCATGGCAGTTCTGCTAAAAACAACGTCAGTCCGGGTGAGTCTCATTCAAATCATGCAAGTTAGAGTCCAAAACAAGTTGGAGATGTATCACCGTCCCCATCCACTGGTCATATGGGCTCGGAGTTACCGTGGAGATGTCTGTTCAAGACGCCGCCTATTCCATGATGCCTATCATTCGAGCTGGGCACGTGTCACTTCAGGACACTGAGTTCTGCTATATGCCAGCATCACTTCCTGGTGACGAGGGTTACTACACTGGTCTTTAGACTAACGCCGCTCATGAGGAGCCACGACTTTGGACTACCACAGAGATGCTGGAGGAAAGGGACCGTGAGGTCCGTGCCCTCCGGATGGAGCTTTACAACACTCGAGCTGACCACTGAGCCGCTCCGACATGGCCTGCACCCGGCGTGCAGACTAGGTATCTTGATATGCGGGATTTGTACCTCGTACGGTCTAGTCTGCCAGCCCGTATAGACTACCCTGATGTTGGACTCATTACACATCCACGTGGGCATCATTTTCCACCAGCCGTGGGACCAAGGCCACATCCGTGTCCTTATGGTCCATAGGTCCGACGCAACCGGGAGTTTCCAGATCCTCATGTTCCACTTCCAGGCCACAAGGGTAATCTTTATGAAGATTACTACAGAGACGGAAACGACTGAGCTAGATCATGGCAGTAGTAGTATTGTAATAGTTTCATCTCCACAGTCTTGTGTGTCTTGTGGAATATGACTTAGTGTGTACTAAGTTCTAGAGGTGTACGTTGATAAAAAATGTATAGGAGCTTAGATTTCCTCTGATGAGATGTATCGTCCTTTCACCGCAATTGTACTTTAGCCTGGGCTTGTACTAAACTGTGTATGGTGTGTATGACTGATGGTATATAAATGGTAGTTTCTATATTACCTTGTCGTACAGATGTACAACTCTGCATTCCATGTCATCCATTACATTCTGCTCTCCTATGTCAGAGTTTTGCCATCCTTGTCTAAAACGTTGCTTTGTTTTCCTAGGATGGTTAACACCCGAAGCACCCCTACTGTCTAGGAGTAGGGTGAAGGCAGTGGGGCTAGGGATGGGAATCTGCCTCATCCACCTTCCTTGGCTGAGGTCATGTTGGAGGCAGAAAGGAATAACCAGGAGATCAACCGACTGCTGGAATGCATTGAGCAGAACACTTCACATCACCAGAGGAATGACTTGGTGTCGATCAATGACTCCATCAAGTTGTACCCACCAACCTTCGATCATTCCATCGAGCCCCTCGATTCAGATGATTGGCTTTGCAGCATCACCCATAAGCTACATTTTGCCCACGTAGCCGAAGCTGATAAGGTCACTTACGCTGCTTATCACCTTGAGGGCCCCGCTGGCCTTTGGTGAGAAAACTATGAGGCTATGCGCCCAGCTGGCCAGGATACCACTTGGGCAGACTTCAACGAGGCTTTTCATGAGCACCACATCCTGAAAGGTCTTATGGGTCGTAAGAGAGAGGAGTTTTGCAACTTCACCCAAGGCAGGCTAACCGTGGATGCTTATAGTCGAGAGTTTGGAAACCTAGCACGCTATGCTCCTAAAGATCAAGACTCTACATTTTACTTTCAGTGATCCAAGATCACATTGAGTCTATAAGAAAGCCAATACTATTAAAAGGGGATGAGGTGTTGCTTAATGGCTTGCTTGCTCAAAATGCTTAGTGATATGCTCCAAAAGCCTCAACCACTTTCTCACATCCACATATGTCCCAAACCAAAAGTCAAACATAGCCCCACCGATTTGATCCATCCGGCGCCACCGAGTTAATTTGACATAGCCACTACCGGAAACCCTAGTCACTTCGGTTCCACCGATAGGGATCTTGGTCTCATCGAGATGGGATTGCAAACTCTCTGTTTCCCTTCATAACGTTTCGGTCCAACTGCGAGGAGCGATCGGTCCCACCGAGTTTGCAATGCAAACTCCCTTTTTCCTTTTCGTAACTGTCACACCCTGATTTTCATGCCACAACACTTAAGTCAATAGATCATGCTAAAATGTGGTTTGACAAAAACTTTTGAGTGTTTTATCTTTGCTTCGATTGAATGTTTGACTACTGTTTGCAAGTGCTCTAAAAATCAAATAAATTCTCCAACCCTTATACTCCTTACCCTTGATCCAAAAACCTTGACCAGATCATGCCATGTGTATGGGACATAAAAGTAATTTCTTACAAAAATAATTTGGCCAAATAGTATTTTCAAAAAATGGTTTTCCAAAAAACCCTGAATTGAGATTTGCACTGCAAGTACTTAATTAAGGGCAGTAAAAATCTTTCCAAAAATATATTTGAATCCTATTAGATGTAGGACTCCCATAAACCACAAAAATATAATTTTAGAAGTTATTTTTCTATTTTATTTTAAAGCTTTTTCTTAAGGCCAGAAATGGTCTTTATTAGGGAAAAATCATGTTATTGTTTCAAAAATATTTGACAAAAGCCTAGGGAAACTCAGTGGACATATATTGTCCATATATAAGAGTTTCAACACATGGTCATGTTCAAAATATTGGTCAAATCCCTCAAAAACCCTTTCTGGATATTTCAAGCTTTTGAAATATTTACAAAGTAAATATTCTCCAAAAATTCCAAGAAAATTCTAGCATGTCACACATGACATATTAGATGATCTTGCCAAGTCTCATGACTTGGAGAACAATATAACATCATCAAATCCCCTCAAAACCATTTATGTCCATTTTGATGTTTGAGCAACTTTACATTGCCAAACATTTCTAAATGTTATCAAACCTTTGAACATGCTCAAATGTTCTAATTATTCATCTAGACCAAGTGGCACAAGTTGGAGAACAAGTTAACTTGATCAAAGTGCCCCAAAACCCTCTCTGACCAGAATCAAATTTGAACAACTTTGTACTACCAACTTTCTATCCTTGACCCCAACTTTGGTGAGCATGTTCACATGACCAAATGGGGCCACTACACCAAGTGGTGCATCAAGGAGAAGTGATTTGCTCAACTAGATCAGCACAAGTTCATTTTTGCTAATTTCTAGGGTTTACAAAAGTTGCATTGGAAACTTTGCTCAGATAAGCTCCAAATTGGTGGAAGGACCTAATTATATGTGCCATTTCACCCTGTGGAGTCTCATGCCAAATGGAGTTCATTTGCTTGCCCAAAACACCATCAAACACCTTTTGACATTTTACAAAAACCACTGTTTTGACCCCTTCCACTATTGTCCATGAGCTCAACTTTTTACCAGAGCTTAACCCAGTCACCTTCTACCTTCAGTAATTCCCCCCCTTCAACAGCTCAATTATTTGGGGATGAAACCCTCACTTTCTCTCTCTGGGCAGTCTCTTTCTTTCTCTTCTTCTACCTCTCTCCTCTCCTACTGGCTCACCAGGGCATCAAAGGCCACCACCCCTTTGTTTACTCCTCCCCGGACCCTCTAGACACTAGTGGCCACGCCCTGGGTGCCAAAAAGATGCCAATTCCAGTCATATGCGTGCTCTGGAACGTCCTACAGTGCACCAGGGCACTATAGCCGCGTCCTGCCCAAGGCTTCTGACCACCTAGGGCCCTCCCTTTTGTGTCCCCCGAGGCCGCCTCGGCATCCGGGACATGCAAGACGGCCGGCCCCCTCCTCCTTCTCTCTCCGGCGACCTCTGACACGCGTGCCCGAGCGCCGCTCGCGTCCGCCAGTCGCCGCACTCATGCGGGACCTCCTCGAGCTCGCCCTCCTTCTCCTCTCCCCTAAGAGAGCCATGTACCACGCCCACGAGCACCCCAGGCACGCACCAGAGTGCCCGTTTGGCCTCTGGCGATGCCCCGGGCCGCGGCCGTGAGCTCTGCTCATGGTGCACCTCGGCCTCGCCCTATATGACCCTCCCGACCTCCTTCAAGGTGACGATTCAACTAACCGCCCCCCAAACACACTCCCGGACCCCTCTCCTCCTCTCCAGAGCCACTCCGTCGCTTCCCATGGCCGGAGCCTTCAACGTGGCCCTACTGTCTGCGTGGCCGAGCTGCTGGGCCGGCCCAGTGCGCTGCGGCGCTGTGCTGCGCCCGGTGCGCAGTATACGTATACCCCCCCCCCCCCACTTCCTCTTTCTTTTTCTATTTCCAGAAATTTGTAAAGTATCCCAAATATTCATATTAACTCCAAATTGAATGATTCAAATTTCTAGTGACTCTATAAATCATTCCCTACCTCATAGAGAAGCTTGCTCATTTTTCCAGAGAACTTTCCTTCACACTTATTTAGTAAATCGCAATTTTCTTAATTCTGTGATAAACTTTAGAAAATCACAGAGAGCCCATTTTTGATCCAGATTCCATATTTCAAAATCCTAGATGTCTATAAGTTCAAAACTTAGTTTTTGAACATTTTTACTAATACTTTCTGTATCACCTCAAATAATGGTCTATTTCTTTATATATAGCCAAACTTGCAAATTCATAGGAAAATTATCTCAACTCCAAATCCAGTGAAACAAATTCCTAGATGCTTCTAAAATCATCCTTTGTTATATGGGTGCCTTTGCTAATTTTTCAAAAATATATTTCTGTACACTTCTTGCAAATCCATAAACCCCTTGATTCCATCATATCAAAATGTTCAGAGATACCCACTAATCCAATTCCAATGAAACCACTTTGGTTATATTTCATACAACCAGAGATATCCTAGAAAAGTCCAACTCACATTTTTAGAGAACTTTTTTAATCCTTGTTGTCTTGCTTATTATGATTGTTTTCGACGTTAGTTGACGAAGTAGACGGAGTACTTGGAGAAGAACCAGAAGACTTGAAGACTCTGAAGAACCAGGCAAGCAGCCCTTTGACCATGTCTATGAAACCCTTTTTATGCATATCATATAGCACCATATAGTTGTTGTAACGGAATCATGACGAGGTAGTAACCACTTTGATGGTTTGCCACCGTACTTCCTCGTTGATACTTGCATTGTGCATGAACCTACCTCCTTATGAGGGTTATGCCAGTGGGATTAGATAGGATGCTAAAGTAGTGCTACACAAAAAGGGATGGGAATATGCATGGTGATGGAGACAACGTATTTTCAAAAGACTTTTCGAAAACCCCGTCGGGTTCCACTTATGCCCGAGGGAGATGATGAGATGGGTAACCAATTGATGACGAAGTGGTGTACCGAGGCAAGTGTGTGTGTTGTTTTCGAAAACGGGTTAGATTTAAGATTTGTCGACTGTCCCAACCTTACATGCGCAACCACTCTACCCTTATATGGGAAAGGGCATTATTGATTACCTAGACCGATACTAGATTGGAGCCCGCATTACTAGTGATGGGAGAATTGTTGGTGCGCTCTCTCGGGACGGGGTCGTGCCAGGTAGGGCGGCCAAGGACATTTTTATGGGGCACCGGACACACCGTTGGTACCCCGTGCCAGTGGTATGTGATAAATATGGGAGCGAGGCTCCACAATTTTAAGATGTGAAATGTAGGGCACGGGGGTTACTACCAATCGAGTGGACTCAATGTTAGTTTCATCTAGGGAAAGGTAGTGATCGGGTGCTTACCCCGGGTACTTGAGGTATCGCGGGTCGTGGATGACACGGAAGTTCCCCGGATCTTGTGGGTACAGTGTGCAACCTCTACAGAGTGCAAAAATATTCGAATAGCCGTGTCCACGGTCAACGACAGTTGGGCAGTGCTGCTTAAACTATGTCCAGAGTTTACAAACCAGTGTGTGTGTTTGGATATCTACTTGGGTCAAGTCAAAGGACTTGACGTGATTGAGATGGGTTGGTGCCCACTCTATTTATGTTGATACCTGTAACCTGTCCTCATGGTTACTTGAATTCTCCTGATGCATGTCTTACAAGTTGTTGAACATGTCATTGCACGCAAAACTAGCTTTCTGCAAACTACCTACTTAGTGCTATATCTTTGCATTATTATGCCTTGTTCAAAACATGGGTTGCTTGCGAGTACATTCAAAGTACTCATTGGCTTGCCACTGGTTATTTAATTGACCAAGCATGGAAGAACCGGAGTTCGAAGAAGAGTTCTTTGGAGACGAACATGCGAACTAGGACGTTTCCCAGTCAGAATGCCTGTAGGGTTAAGGCAGATGGCATGGGACCAAATTGTTATTGAAGATTTCCGCTGCGATGATACACTCAAGACTTGACCATAATGGTCCTACTTGTGTAAAACGGTATGTATGGATGTAAGACTCTTGTTATTCAGCTTCTGTGTGTTCAGTGAGCATTGATCTCTGGGATCATTGTACACGTGCATTTGGTGATCTCGACTTATGAGTCGGGGTCCCCACAGATCTGGTATCAGAGCCATCCTGACTGTAGGAAGCCTTAGTTAGCATGGTCGTTAGTTAGGGTAAAACTATTTTCAAAACTATCGCTAGTTTTCAAAAAACTGTTTATACTTCTCTTCCCTTCTCAGTTTTTCGAAAACTAAGGCATACTTTCCCCATCGATCTCTTCCCTTCAAAACTATTGCAAAGCGGTCGCTAGCACCCTCAAGCCCCTTACCATGGGATTCCTTGTAATCCTCGTGGATAGCCTAGAAGGAGTACACCTTGCCAAACACCCACCCACCTCTTCTGAACCCAAGATTGGCGACACCAGAACAAGACGATGCCAACAGAAGATACACCTTTGAAGAATGAGGACATGAAGACCCAGGGGATGGTGAAACCTTCGGCATTACACCAAGATGGTGCAACCTTAGCCTACGATGACCAGGGCATAGGAAATGCAAGATCATGACATACATCGCTAATAGAGAAATCATGTCCTTACCGTTGTTGTGTCGAGAACCACCGGTGGATGTGAACCTCGCCATTTGGTCCGCCTCACAATAGTCAGCAAGAAAACGGTTCTCCTGATCCCCCGCTCTTGGTGTCGATGTTGTCATCAACGTAACCGACATGTTGGACCTCTATTATGCCTTGTTAAAGTCATTGCATAAAGGATTGCCACCTGGAACCGCCAACACCTTAAAAAGGTAAAAGTGATCGTCCCGATTAGGAAGACAAGAGGAGACCAAGTCAACGCCAGCGACGAGGAGCCACCTTTGCCCCATCACTTCAACAGGCGAGAAGTTGTTGGAGACTCTTCAGGCTCAACCCAGATCGTTTCATCGAACAACTATAGGAGACGTACCGACACCCGAGGAAAACCCAGAAGACTGCATGAGGCACGGAGCAAGGCACGATTACTGAATCCGAGAACCCCTAGGGTAGGATGAGTCATGTACCCCCTATGCGCATTCGAGTCCGTATGATTGTTCGAATAGAACCAAGATTGTGTGTTGCTTGTTTTTATTTGTTTGTGTTTTGATATAGGTCACACTTTTGCCCTAGGAAACAAGTACGCGACTATATCACCTTCCTTACCCTGTTTCTTTTGTTTGGCCCTTTTTTGTACCTGTTTGTTTGCACTTGCACTATAGAACCCCCTTTAGGCATTCCCCTCCTCTATGCTACCTCTCCCTCTCATCTCTCTCCTCAACTGAAGGCTAGCAAGACAAGATACACCAAGGATTGTACTTTGGCAACCAACCAGCACTGAAGACTTTTGCTACAACCTCCTCGACCAAATGCAACCCCGTAGAGTTATGGTTAATCCTCCAGACTGGAAACCCATCCCTAGACCCTTGGAGACTCCACGAGATACCCTAGCTCAAATCCTTAACCATGTGCTTAACCCACAGAATTACAAAAGCATCAGTTAAGCCTCTGTAACCTTGCACAACCATGGGTCCATCATGGGACTAGTGGACATAGTGAACTAGCCCATTATCATCCTGAGATAGCACCAAACTGACGATGCCATAGGGAAGACCAATTTTAGGATATAGGAATAGAGGACAAATGACTTGATGAGTTTATATCAATGACTTGAGGAAGTATATGAGACTATTTGGTGGATTATGAGGCTTTGATGTTGGTAGATGAACTTGGTGGGATCATGAGTATAGATTAGCATAGCTTTCATTACCCCTGAGTAAATTGTACTTAGAAGGATAATTATGATCACAAGCTGAAATTCTTGGAAGTATAAGGATTTGACTTAGCCAGTGGATATGGATAGGAGATAGTTGATATTACGATAATAACTTGGGGAAAAGTGAAGAAATTGTCATTGGACATGAGATTTGGATTTAAGTAGGTGATTCTAGCTGAATATAGATGATGATGTATGTCTACATGGTTCGGAGTAAATTGGATTTAGACTGATGATCTCGATCATGATACCATGTTTCTCGGTGGACGATAAACTAGGAGATTGAATTAATTGTCGGAGATGATTTAGGGATATATATACGCTTGACCTTGGAGTTTACTTGACCATGGTAATGGAAATTGGTGGACTGACTATAGTAAGGTAGCCTTCCCAGTATTTGTGGATTATAGGATATTAGAAGATCGTGTGGAACACCATAGAGATTGGATTTGAAGAACTATTGGATCATGTAATGATTGGTGTAGTTAATGGGTTGTTGGAGTTGATTCATAGGAAGCAAACAAGATTTTGGAGTGGCATACGACATGTTTCCTTAGGATAGAGGTGCTTTATCTTAGACCTTGGAAGAACATGCTGAGCACTTGGATTGTCACATTCAAGCTTAGCAGCTTATATGTTCTACCCATGGATTTTTAGGGGTAGACATACATATGAGTTTGGGGATTGTAGACATATATGATTTTGTTAGACCTCCTCTCGGGAGCCATGAGGATATGAATCACATGAGTGATGATTGGAGTTGACCTATACAAAATGATGCTATCAGTGATATGATGCGATTTGTTTAAAGGACTAGATAGCACAACTGGCATCTCAGGAATTATGCTCAAGGATAAGATGATAAATGTTCACTTGCACACTAGAATCCTTGAAACCCTTAAGCCCTACCAAGCCACAACCCGGTTGGATCATGACCTTGGGGTCCTGACTCTAGGCCGAGAACACCTTGTCCCACACTCAACCGTTACCACCACCAATGCCCCAGCCTACCTTACGTACCCCATGAACAGAAACTTCATGGAGTACTTGGTCACATTGGTTGTCACTTTTACTTGGTGACCTACTCGTCTAACTGAAGATGGAAGAAGAACCGTTCAGCTAGATAGAAGACAATTGAAGGCTGCGATGTCAAGAAGGAAGAACTACACCAACCACCATCGTCAGGAAGTAAACCTCCACCTTGAAGACCAGGTGTACCTGCAAGCCACTTCTCTCTAAGGAACCAAGCATTTCCATGACAAGGAGACCCACACCAAGATTCATCGGCCCCCTTCGTGATCACTCCAAAAATCTAACAACCCCTTCTGAGATCACTGCAAGACAAAAGAGAAGACAGTTACCAGCTGGAGTTGCCACCTGAGCTACCTGATGTGCACAATGCTTTCTATGCAGCACAACCCCGGAAGTATTTCCAATTTCCTAACTTGCCTGATCTCTACGAGGGCATTGACCACCGAGCCATCGACCCCTAGCCCAATCTAACCTACCACGAGCTACCCATTAGCAACATGGATCAAGAAGAGCGTCATACACGAAGCCACACCATCAAGTACTTCAAGCTCAAGGGAGCACCACTCGGAAGCAGAAGCAGTATGAGGACGTGAAGACTACCCCGAATCCAAGTTTCCATACTCCTTTCCGCGCCTAGTTTGGGAATCTCGGGGACGAGATTCTTGTAAGGGGGGTAGGTCTGTCACACCCTGATTTTCATGCCACAACAGTTAAGTCAATAAATCATGCTTAAATGTGGTTTGACAAAAACTTTTGAGTGTTTTATCTTTGCTTTGATTGATGTTTGACTACTGTTTGCAAGTGCTCTAAAAATCAAATAAATTCTCCAACCCTTATACTCCTTACCCTTGATCCAAAAACCGTGACCAGATCATGCCATGTGTATGGGACATAAAAGTAATTTCATACAAAAATAATTTGGCCAAATAGTATTTTCAAAAACTAGTTTTCCAAAAAACCCTGAATTGAGATTTGCACTGCAAGTACTTAATTAAGTGCAGTAAAAATCTTTCCAAAAATATATTTGAATCCTATTAGATGTAGGACTCCCATAAACCACAAAAATATAATTTTAAAAGTTATTTTCCTATTTTATTTAAAAGCTTTTTCTTAAGGCCAGAAATGGTCTTTATTAGGGAAAAATCATTTTATTGTTTCGAAAATATTTGACAAAAGCCTAGGGAAACTCAGTGGACATATATTGTCCATATATAAGAGTTTCAACACATGGTCATGTTCAAAATATTGGTCAAATCCCTCAAAAACCCTTTCTGGATATTTCAAGCTTTTGAAATATTTACAATGGAAATATTCTCCAAAAATTCCAAGAAAATTCTAGCATGTCACACATGACATATTAGACGATCTTGCCAAGTCTCATGACTTGGAGAAAAATATAACAGCATCAAATCCCCTCAAAACCATTTCTGTCCATTTTGAAGTTTGAGCAACTTTACATTGCCAAACATTTCCAAATGTTATCAAACCTTTTGAACATGCTCAAATGTTCTAATTGTTCATCTAGACCAAGTGGCACAAGTTGGAGAACAAGTTAACTTGATCAAAGTGCCCCAAAACCCTCTCTGACCAGAATCAAATTTGAACAACTTTGTACTACCAACTTTCTATCCTTGACCCCAACTTTGGTTAGCATGTTCACATGACCAAATGGGGCCACTACACTAAGTGGTGCATCAAGGAGAAGTGATTTGCTCAACTAGATCATCACAATTTCATTTCTGCTAATTTCTAGGGTTTACAAAAGTTGCATTGGGAACTTTGCCCAAATAAGCTCCAAATTAGTGGACGGACCTAATTATATGTGCCATTTCACCCTGTGGAGTCTCATGCCAAATGGAGTTCATTTGCTTTCCCAAAACACCATCAAACACCTTCTGACATTTTACAAAAACCACTGTTTTGACCCCTTCCACTATTGTCCATGAGCTCAACTTTTTACCAGAGCTTAACCCAGTCACCTTCTACCTTCAGTAATTCCCCCCCTTCAACAGCTCAATTATTTTGGGGTGAAACCCTCACTTTCTCTCTCTGGCAGCCTCTTTCTTTCTCTTCTTCTACCTCTCTCCTCTCCTACTGGCTCACCAGGGCATCAAGGCCACCCCCCCATTGTTTACTCCTCCCCGGACCCTGTAGACACTAGTGGCCACGCACTGGGCGCCAAAAAGATGCCAATGCCATCCATATGCGTGCTCTGGAGCGCCCTACAGTGCACCAGGACACTGTAGCCGCGTCCTGCCCGAGGCTTCTGACCACCTAGGGCCCTCCCCTTTGTGTCCCCCGAGGCCGCCTCGGCATCCGGGACACGCAAGATGGTCGGCCCCCTCCTCCTTCTCTCTTCGGCGACCTCTGACACGCGTGCCCGAGCGCCGCTCGCGTCCGCCAGTCGCCGCACTCGTGCGGGACCTCCTCGAGCTCGCTCTCCTTCTCCTCTCCCCTAAGAGAGCCATGTACCACGCCCACGAGCACCCCAGGCACGCACCAGAGCGCCCGTTTGGCCTCTGGCGATGCCCCGGGCCGCGGCCGTGAGCTCCGCTCATGGTGCACCTCGGCCTCGCCCTATATGACTGTCCCGACCTCCTTCAAGGTGACGATTCAACTAACAGCCCCCCAAACACTCTCCCGGACCCCTCTCCTCCTCTCCAGAGCCACTCCGTCGCTTCCCATGGCCGGAGCCTTCAACGTGGCCCTACCGTCCGCGTGGCCGAGCCGCTGGGCCGGCCCAGTGCGCTGCGGCGCTATGCTGCGCCCGGTGCGCGGTATAGGTATACCCCCCCCCCCCACTTCCTCTTTCTTTTTCTATTTCCAGAAATTTGTAAAGTATCCCAAATATTCACATTAACTCCAAATTGAATGATTCAAATTTCTAGTGACTCTATAAATCATTCCCTACCTCATAGAGAAGCTTGCACATTTTTCCAGAGAACTTTCCTTCACACTTATTTAGTAAATCCCAATTTTCTTAATTCTGTGATAAACTTTAGAAAATCATAGAGAGCCCATTTTTGATCCAGATTCCATATTTCAAAATCCTAGATGTCTATAAGTTCAAAACTTAGTTTTTGAACATTTTTACTAATACTTTCTGTATCACCTCAAATAATGGTCTATTTCTTTATATATAGCCAAACTTGCAAATTCATAGGAAAATCATCTCAACTCCAAATCCAGTGAAACAAATTCCTAGATGCTTCTAAAATCATCCTTTGTTATATGGGTGCCTTTTCTCATTTTTCAAAAATATATTTCTGTACACTTCTTGCAAATCCATAAACCCCTTGATTCCATCATATCAAAATGCTCAGAGATACCCACTAATCCAATTCCAATGAAACCACTTTGGTTATTTTTCATACAACCAGAGATATCCTAGAAAAGTCCAACTCACATTTTTAGAGCACTTTTTTTTGCCTTGTTGTCTTGCTTATTATGATTGTTTTCGACGTTAGTTGACGAAGTAGACGGAGTACTTGGAGAAGAACCAGAAGACTTGAAGACTCTGAAGAACCAGGCAAGCAGCCCTTTGACCATGTCTATGAAACCCTTTTTATGCATATCATATAGCACCATATAGTTGTTGTAACGGAATCATGACGAGGTAGTAACCACTTTGATGGTTTGCCACCGTACTTCCTCGTTGATACTTGCATTGTGCATGACCCTACCTTCTTATGAGGGTTATGCCGGTGGGATTAGATAGGATGCTAAAGTAGTGCTACATAAAAAGGGACAGGAATATGCATGGTGATGGAGACAACGTATTTTCAAAAGACTTTCCGAAAACCCCATCGGGTGCCACTTATGCCCGAGGGAGATGATGAGATGGGTAACCACTTGATGACGAAGTGGTGTACCGAGGCAAGTGTGTGTGTTGTTTTCAAAAACGGGTTAGATTTAAGATTTGTCAACTGTCCCAACCTTACATGCGCAACCACTCTACCCTTATATGGGAAAGAGCATTATTGATTACCTAGACCGATACTAGCTTGGAGCCCGCATTACTAGTGATGGGAGAGTTGTTGGTGCACTCTCTCGGGACGGGGTCGTGCCAGGTAGGGCGGCCAAGAACATTTTTATGGGGCACCGGACACACCGTTGGTACCCCGTGCCAGTGGTATGTGATAAATATGGGAGCGAGGCTCCACAATTTTAAGATGTGAAATGTAGGGCACGGGGGTTACTACCAATCGAGTGGACTCCATGTTAGTGTCGTCTAGGGAAAGGTAGTGATCGGGTGCTTACCCCGGGTACTTGACGTATCGCGGGTCGTGGATGACACGGAAGTTCCCCGGATCTTGTGGGTACAGTGTGCAACCTCTGCAGAGTGTAAAACTATTCGAATAGCTGTGTCCACGGTCAAGGACAGTTGGGCGATGCTGCTTAAACTATGTCCAGAGTTTACAAACCAGTGTGTGTTTTTGGATATCTACTTGGGTCAAGTCAAAGGACTTGACGTGATTGAGATGGGTTGGTGCCCACTCTATTTATGTTGATACCTATAACCTGTCCTCATGGTTACTTGAATTCTCCTAATGCATGTCTTACAAGTTGTTGAACATGTCATTGCACGCAAAACTAGATTTCTGCAAACTACCTACTTAGTGCTATATCTTTGCATTATTGTGCCTTGTTCAAAACATGGGTTGCTTGCGAGTACATTCAAAGTACTCATTGGCTTGCCACTGGTTATCTAATTGACCAGGCATGGAAGAACCGGAGTTTGAAGAAGAGTTCTTTGGAGACGAACATGCGAACTAGGATGTTTCCCAGTCAGAATGCCTGTAGGGTTAAGGCAGATGGCATGGGTCCAAGTTGTTATTGAAGATTTCCGCTGCGATGATACACTCAAGACTTGACCATAATGGTCCTACTTGTGTAAAACGGTATGTATGGATGTAAGACTCTTGTTATTCAGCTTCTGTGTGTTCAGTGAGCATTGATCTCTGGGATCACTGTACACGTGCATTCGGTGATCTCGACTTATGAGTCGGGGTACCCACAGTAACATTTCGGTCCAACCGAGATGAGCGAATCGGTCCCACCGAGTTTGCCTGACCAACTCTCTGGTTTGCTTATTACCAAAGTCGGTCCCACCGAGTTTGTGTAATCGGTCCAACTGAGATTACGTTATGCCCTAATCCTAACAAAATCGGTCCCACCGAGTTGACATGTGGGTCCCACCGAAATGCCTAACGGTCACATTATCAACTAAATCAGTCCGACCGAGTTTCATGATTCGGTCCCACCCTCTCATTCGTGAGGGAAGCCATCAGAACATGCCTACACTTCCAACATTCATTTTCTAAGAGAGAACCACCTACTCACGTGTTGAGGCAAAGATATTCCAATCCAACCATATGAATCTTGATCTCTTGCCTTCCCCAAGTTGCTTTCCACTCAAATCTTCTTTCCACCAAATCCAATCCTATGAGAGAGAGTTGAGTGTTGGGGAAACTGCCACTTGAAGCACAAGAGCAAGGAGTTCATCAACGACACACCATCTATCACCTTTTGGAGAGTGGTGTCTCCTTGATTCGTTAGGTGTCACTTGGGAGCCTCCGTCAAGATTGTGGAGTTGAACCAAGGAGTTTGCACGGGCAAGGAGATCGCCTACTTCGTGAAGATCTACCCTAGTGAGGCAAGTCCTTCATGGGCGATGGCCATGGTGGGATGGACAAGGTTGCTTGTTGGTGGACCCTTCGTGGGTGGAGCCCTCCGTGCCCTCACGCAGCCGTTACCCTTCATGGGTTGAAGTCTCCATCAACGAGGATGTACGATAGCACCACCTACCGGAACCACGCCAAAAATCTCCTTGTCAACATTGCGTTTGCTCCCTCCAAACTCCTCCCCTTTACCTTCATATGCAACGATTTACATTCCGTTGCTATACTCTTAGAATTGCATGTGTAGGTTGATTGCTTGACTTGTGCTAAGTTGCTAAAATCTGCCAAGAACTAGAATTGGCAAAAGGCTAGATTTTTATTTGGTCAAGTAGTCTAATCACCCCCCTCTAGGCATACTTTCGATCCTACAAGTGGTATCAGAGTTGAGGTCTCCATTTTCCTTAATTTCCATAGCTTTTGTTGATCATAGCCCTGGTTTCCCAACCTAGGAGAGTATGGCGTCTAGCGAGGGAAATTACCACTGTAGAGGTCCTTACTTTGATGGTACTAATTTTGCTAGTTGGAAGCATAAGATGAAAATGCATATTCTTGGACATAACCCCGCCATTTGTGTCAGCGTCCTGGATACGGGGGTATCCAACCCTGCCTGCCTGCGGCCCACCACGTGGCTCCATCGACGGCCTGGTACGGCCCAGCTTTAGCATCAACAACACAAGACCCTCGCGAGGGGCCAAGCCTTGCGAGGCGGACGACGCCAAGACCACTTAGGGGATTGGCCTCCCCAGGTTGGCTTCCGAGGGGTGGAGAGTTCAATGCAAGGATCACCTCATGAGGCTCAGTTGACGTGCGCCATGATGACCAAGGCCAGGTGGGCGCCAGGCGGGCACGGAGTGCAGGTTTCCTCTTCGGTGCAAAGGAGGCAAGCCACAGACGCGGAGTCCTGAGGAATTAGCCAAAGGTTTCCATTCTGGTGCAACGAGACCAAGACCGCTAGGATGGCAGGACGGAGGTCATCGATGAGCCCAACACAACGTCGCAACCAGAGGCTTTTCGTAGGTGAAGACTACTTTTGTTAGGATAAGCTGTACTACTTGTCCCCTTTCAAATCCGGCTGTTGTGGGATCCCTTACCGCCAACATTTGGGAAGAGGACCAAGGCCACTATAAATAGGACTAGCCACCACCATAGAGGAGGACAAGTCGAACTAGCCCACAACACACACACTAGCTCCCTTGAGCTCAAGAACACCACACCTCCTGAGGCCAGTTCATCCATTGTACTAATTCATCCACAGCCCTCCGAGGCAATCCTCCAAAAACGCCGCAAGGTGGCCCGAACCAGGATAAACTGCTGTGTCTCTTTGTCTCTTGGAGATTGTCAGGCTAGGCTTAGGAGGATCGCGAGTAGGCAGGCTGGGTAGGTTGAGATCTCCGCACGCACTCCAGAGTTCGAACCTCTCAAGGATTTGCGGATCCCTTAATCTGACATTTGGCGCGCCAGGTAGAGGTTCGTCGGATCATCTCTCCCTTTGACCAGTCCTCCGCTACTCCACCGATGCCATGGTTGATGCATCAAGGGCGCACGTCGAGCATTAGGTCGTCCATGCCTCCTCGGTAGTGCCCGCCGATGAGGAAGACCTCCACTCCGCTCTGCTCAAGGCCCGTGCTCCGCCGGGGGCGACCAGCCATGGGGGGCGCGCGGCGCAACCTTCTCCACTAGCGTCGCGCCGCAGCTGCGCTGCCGCGCGACCTGCAAACCATGCTGCAGCAACCGCTCCACACACATGCAGGGAACAAGCAAACATGCGGGCACCGGTCATCGTGGCCCGAGAGCTCTTACGATGTAGGCTACAGGAAAGTGGCCGTGACGCCCTGCTGGAACGGGTCGCCGAGCTGCTGGATGCGGTGTGCAGGGGGGGCGGCGCCATTCTGCACCCTTCCTACGTCATAGGCGGTGGTGGGGGCGCGTGCTCATCCCCGACACAACCGCGTGCCCCCTCCCAGGGCCCCTGGAGAGCCTCTCGACGCAAACCAGCCCCGCGGAGCGGCCTGCGCCACTCCGAACGTGCCGCCTCGGCGCAGAGCTGCTCCAGGAGACATCACCAGGGGCCGCGGTGGAGCATTGGCCCCTGGCCAACAGGACCAGAGTGCGACTGAAGAAGGCGGAAACATGAGGCAGCCGGGCGGCACTTCTGGCACGGATAGCCCGGAAGCTTACGTCCCCGTCGCAATGAATGCAAGGCACGTGGGGGGAGAGGGCCCCAGCCGATACCCCACGCCAGGCTGGGCGCTGGATATACACGAGGTCAAGCTCTCCTTCGAGCTGCCACCAAGCCCCACCAACATCTCCAACGGCGACAGCCTCTAGGTACAGCTAATGCCGCAGGAGCATGCCTACGCTGACCATGGATCGCACGTGAACCAGGGTGCAGCTGCCACCAGACTCTCAGGGTGACGGATCCGTCGCAGGAGCGCGAAGGAAGCTGGGAGCAGCGCGGGGGAAGCCCGGCGGCAGGGCCCTTCTCACGCCGCACGGAGCAGGGCCCTCCCTGGAGGTAGGTTCCCCACCAGGGAAGGCGCCGGCGAGCCCTTCTTCCTGGTGGGGGGCCCACGGTCTCCGAGGACGCCGCCAGCGTCCTCCTAGCCCCTTGGTCTTGTCCTGCTTTCCGATCTCGCCAACGGTGGTCAGGGTTGGCGCACGGTGGGGTCCTCATCAGGCGACGTGAAGCAAGGCTCCGATCTATGAAGGTCTCCACTCGTGACACTCTCACGTAATAATGAGTGGGGTTGTACACGCCCCGGAGTCCCCTGAGTGCCGCCCCGGGGCCTCACGGGGGCTCCCGCCCACGTCCTAGTGGAAGCACCATGCTCCGTGTTGGCCGTCGACACTGTCCCCAATGACTATGCCCAGTCAGTGGAAGCACTTAGCTCCGCGCTAGTGAGAAGACTTGAAGACTAAAGACTTGTAGGCTAGCTAGACACCTGACGTGGCCATTTGCTTTTGCCTTCCATTTTTGTACTTGCTCATTGACTTCTTGAAGCAGTTTGTTTTTCGTGCGTTTATAAAAATGGGGGGAGTTTTCTCGTTTCGTGTCGCTCTCTTGCCTTCAGTTCTTGCCTTCTTTCTGGAGCTCGTGACTGTTGCCCTGCCCTCAAGCGCCTCGCGGCCGGGGGCTGGGTACGATGCACGCGCTGGTGCCGATCGCCCTCCCGCGGGGGGCTCAAGGGTGCGGCCGCCCCGCACGCCCACCTCGCCACGGTCTGGCACTTAGCTCCTCACGAGGCACTCTACGGCAGGCCAGCAGGCCCCTCAGGAGGCATAGAACCTCGCGAGCCCATGGCAGTCTCGCCTCGAGAGAAGGAGCGCCACCGCAGCACCATGCCTCACTCGAGACCCACGAAACTAAAGATAAAAATTACCTCGCTCTGCGGCCCGTAGCCCTGTGGGGCCCCGCTCCGGTCGCTACTTCAAAAGCATTTCACAATCTCACACATCATAAGGGGAAACCCCTTTTCAAAAATTCTCTCACAAGAATGCGTTCAAGTTTTCGTCATATAGGTCAAAGTGAAAGAAATATGGGCCTAGCTGGACGCGCCTTCTTCGCCACTCCGATCCGTGCTGCTTGTGTCGTGGCTGCCATCCTCCTCGTCATCGCCACCCGCGCCATCTTCTTCAGCCGCGAGCACAACCGTGTCGTCCTCAGGAGTCTGCTCCTTCACCAGGGCGTCCACATGGCCATCCACCCACTTGGCAACTTGTCTTGGGTGGCCGCAGGCACGGGGGCTAGCACGGTGCTGAAATCAAAGTGGGAATCGAGGTTCAGGAGACTGTTGAAGATGCATGAGAGTGCGCGCCCGAGGAGGCCCAGCTTGTTGAGGAGAGGAGGCCCCGGCTCCTCTCCTCAACATGCTGGTGAGCCTTTGCGGCCTGATCTTCCAGGAGGGTCACAATGTTAGTGAAGAAGTTGAGATGGCTGGCGTAGTTGCTCTTGTGCGGGTGAGGAGCACTCTTGTCACAAATAGCACCCAAGGCATATTGTTGGCTCTGTCACGCTGGCCTTGGAGCATGGGGCCGTGCTCGTGTTCCAATGTCACGTGGTGGCTCTTTTCACTCGAAGACTTCTTCAGGAGGGAGGCGGTATCTTCGACTTGCTTCCGGTTAAAGGATATCTTGGCACGGGCAGAATTCAGGGTAGATTCGGAGGAAGTCAGGGCAACTTGGGCAGCGCTCTCACGGTTCTTCATAGACTGCAGCTTGGCCTTCAGGGCAGAGGTCTGACCCTCGAGCTCGGCCTCAAGTAGCTCTAGATCCAGGCGGTTCCTGTCAGCCAACTCAGCACGCGCCTTCGCCACCGTCTCCTCCACTTCTAGCTGGACCTGAGCTTCCCGGGCGGCGATGGCGTCCTCAGCCGTGGCAGCCTGCCGCTCCCTCACCTCCAGCCTCTCCAACGCCATGCTATGCTCCACGGTCTCCAACATCAAATCTTCATGGCGCCTCAGGAGCTCCGCCTCGGCAAGGGCCACCTCGCCTAGTGAGTAGGCCAGAAGGGCGCGACGCTCCTCGACTTCGTGCTCAAGAGCAGCATTTGAAGACAGAAGATCTCGCTCCCGCTCTTCGGCCGCCTCGCGGCGGCGGTTGGATGCCTCGGCCTCTTCCATGGCGCATGGGCAAGCTTCATGGGAAGTCGCAAGCGAGGCAGCCACGCGCGCTTCGGCTTCGACATGCTGAAGTTTCCCAAGGTTAATGGCAACCTTCAGCCGCTGACACTCGAGCTCCAGGCGGTGGTATTCCGCCTCGAGCCTGGTGTCGACATTGGCGAGCTCCCCGCCAAGATGGATCATCGCACGCATCGCTTCAGTGAAGAGCCCGAAGTGCACGACACTATGCCCATGAACGAGCGCAAGCTCATCGCCAAGATCCTCATCTGCCCCGGAGGCTGCCCGCGAGGCGTTGGGCGCCCCGCCTGCCGCCGGCCAGGGGCTGGCCGGCGTAGCCCCACAACTTGAAGATGACGGCTATCAGATTTCGGGTTCCGGCAGACCCTTGAGGTTAGAACACAGGGGTGCGCACGAAGATCTTTCCCCGACCGGCTCACGTCTCGAGGTCTAGCAAGGATCTAAGCAAGAAAGATGAACACACAAGGGACACGAGATTTATACTGGATCAGGCCACCATTGTGGTGTAATACCCTACTCCAGTGTGTGGTGTGGGGGATTGCCTCAGGGGATGATGATGAACAGTACAAAGGGAGAATAACCTCGCGAGGGGCTATTCTTGAGCTGGTGCGATGAACTGCTAGGGTGAGTTCAGTCGCTTCTCTCTCTCTCTCTCTGATCGATCTATTCTCTCCCCCTCTACCCTGTGGTGGCTAGTCCTATTATAGGGTGAGGCAGGAAGGGCGACAACAATTGGCCATTTCAAGGGGAACATCTGGTACACTTATCCTGACTAAAGTTGGTCTTCAGCTGCCAAAGGCTCTGACGATGATGCCGGCCTGGGCTCCACGAAGACCTCCATCCTGCCGTTCTGCTGGTCTTGGTCTTGTTGCACCGAAATTGTAACCTTTGCCCGATGCCTTGGCTTGTGCTTTCCCCCTTTGCACCGAAGGGGAAACAAGGACACTGCACAGGCCGGCGCCCGCCTGACGCCCGCCTGGTCTTCGATCGTCATGGCTTGCGTCACGGGCTCCTCGGGGGGTACCCTGCCTTGATCTCTCCGCCTCCTCGCGAGCCTGCCTAGGGAGGCTGCTCCTGAGGAAGCTTCTTGCCGTCCGCCCCACGAGGCTTGGCCCCTCGCGAGGGTCTTGAGCTTGAGCTGATAAAGCTGGGCAGTGTTGGGCCCCCACTCGAGCCATTCTGCAGGCCGCAGGCAGGCAAGTCTAGGGACCCCCATTCCCAGAACGCCGACAGTAGCCCCCGGGCCCAAGGCACGCCCGGACTTGGCTTAGCAGAGAAGCGAGGGGGCAAGTGCGAAGCGCTGCGAGCCCCACCAGCCTACGGCCTTGGGCGCCGCGTGGCGGTTGATTGGACGTTGGCATCTTCGCTTCCCCCCGATGCCTCGGAAACCGCCCATCTGACAAAAAAGAGGTGCCTGGGCCAGACTTACCTACTTTTTTCTCGCTTGCCTTGCTCTAGATCCCCTTTCTCGCTCTTCTCCTTCCTGCCTCCAAAATCCTCCAGATCTGCCTCAATCCTTCCCATCCGATAAGCCAGGGCGCCTCGCAAGACCCCGACCGAGGCCTGGTACTCACCAGCTCTGGATCCCCCAAATGTGTCAGAGAGGAATCTCGCCCTCATGCGCCTGAGGACGGTGGCGCAGGGCAACGTGGGACCGACTGTGTTCAAGGCCGGCTCCGACCAGCCTGAAGGCAAGGGGAGCACCTTCTACCCGCTCTTCGTGAGCGCCATCATCGCCGGTTTGGTGCCCCCTTTTTCCGAGTTCTTCCTTGCTGTTCTTCGCCTATACAACTTGCAAGCTCTGCACCTCCACCCCAACTCTGTTCTTCTCCTGGCAATTTTCGCCTACTATTGTGAGGCTCACGTTGGGGTAAAGCCCTCAGTGGCCTTGCTGCGCCATTACTTTTACCTCCGGGTTTCTTGTGGCCCCATCTCCGCATGCGCGAGTTTTATCACATACTCCAGCTCCAACGCCATCTTGAAGCCCGGGAAGAGGACCGAAGGCTTCCGGAGCAAGTGGGTCATGGTGGACGCCGGGCACATCCACCCCCGACTGGTGCTGCCTACGGGGCAGCCCAAGGCCGTTGATGTGTGGTATTGCGTGGAGCTTATCGACCCCCGCGCGAGAGCGGTGCTGAAGAGGATGAACGCGGACCTGAGGCCAGGCAATTTGGGGGCAGGGAAGCTGACCGGGGCCACGCTCTTGAGGGACTTCTTGGAGCACCGGGTGGCTCCACTCCGGGAGCACTCACTCCCATTGTGGAGGCTTGGGGAAGCGGACGCTGCCCTTCGCTTGAGCTCTACGGCCCTGGCCGAGGAAGATCTGGTCGCGGCCCTCCACTCCCTGGTAGGGGGAGACGTGGCGAGGCCGGACAGTGCTCCTGTCCCCCTATTTCTTCACGGCGACTGGGAGCAGGTGATGAACGCCATGCCCACCTTCAACGGTGAGGGGCTGGTGCCTGCAGTGGCTCCCGAGGATTTGGCGGCGTTGCCTACGGTGAATGTGTCCTCCAGCGACTCCAACGGGAGTGAGGAAGAAGTAGAGGAGGAGGGGGAAGAAGAGGAGGAGGGGGAAGAAGAGGAGGACTCCGAGGCGACTGGCGGGGACTCGGAGGAGTCCTTTCCCCGCCCAGGTCCCATGCCCTCCGCTCCATGCCGGATGACGATGAGGCCAGCGCCAGGCATGGAGGAGAGGATTCCCCCTGGTCCCGAGGAAGGACATGTCGGGGCTAGTGCTCCCAGGATCCACTCTGGCTCCAGGGTGGTCTGAGGCCAGCTACGGCCTTCCCGACACGTCCTTTGCTTCCGTGCCTCCCAAGGCTGACCCCAGCTGCAGGCTCTCGGGCTTCAAGTTTGGCTGAAGGCTGCTTGAGCCCACGAGCGATGACCAGTAAGTACTCGATCCGCACTCTGCTTTCTTTCTGCCGCCGATACTTGACGTCTGCACTCTCTTGACCAGGCCGGCACCTGTGGCGAAGAGGTTGAAGGGGGCTTCTGCGGCCTTGCTTGAGGTGAGTTTGTCTGCCGGGGCAGCGCCTTCGTCTGCGGGGAAAGGAGGCATCGAGGCTCGTGCCTCCCCTGCCCGATCATCCTCGCGAGCCCAGCAGGGACACTCTGGCGAGGAGTCAGCCCCCGTGGCCCCGCTGACCCTGGAGGTGCTTGGGCTTGATGCTGCTACTGAGATGCCCAAGGCCCGAGAGGGTCCTTCCTCCCAAGCCGTGATCACACTTCCATCCTCTTCGCCTGCTCCACCGGCTCCCGTCTCTTCTGATTCCTCGGCCCTCTTGGACCAGGCCACCAATGAACTGAGCCGGCTGTGGGAGGATCTCTAGAGCGCGGACCCCCGCCTGGTGGTCGGGCTCCTGGAGCTAGCTTCTGGCTGGGCCCGCTCTGTTGCCTCTGTCTGAGCGGCGCTGAGCCAGGCTGCGTCTGCCTCCGACGAGGAGAACCAAGCCACCAGCAAGGCCAAGGCCACTCGCGATGCTGCCCAGTGCGATGCTGCGGATGCCAGGGGCCGCTGCAAGGCACTTGAGGTCGAGCTACAAGGCCTGCGTGAGGAGTTCACGAAGGAGGTTCGCATCCGCCAGGAGAAGGAGGAGGATATGAAGGCTCGGGAGGCTGCCGTCAAAGACCGGGACGCCGAGCTTGTTGACCGCCATGGCCGGTTGGAGACGCTGGAGCAGGCGTTGAAGGTGGAGAGGACCGAGCTAGACCGCAAGGCGAAGGTCCTAGCCGAGGATCGAGTGGCCTTCGCCAAGCTGGAGGAGAAGGCTCGCCCTGCGCTGAAGACGCTCTATGAGGGCGGCTTAGAGGACCCGTTGGCTGGCAAAGAGGATGGCCCTTCCGAGCTGCTTCCCTTCCTGGTCCGTGCACTTGAAGATGTCGCGGACGGCCTTGGCCCTATGGCCGAGGCCAAGGCGCGTTCCCTGTCGTCTGCAGCCCTGACGCGCGTCCTTAGCCACGTCTACCTTCGCGACCCCAACGTCGACCTCGACAGCCTACTGGACCCTGTGAGCGGTGACCTTGCCGCCGCTGCTGCTAAGGCCGTGAAGGGCCTAGCCGAGGCTTTGCTGGGGAGGTTCCGTGCCTTCAGCATGTTGCCTAGACACGACGCCGCCAGTTCCGTGACTTCAGGAGGCGGAGCCGCCCAGCATGACTCCACCACAGGCGCGGCCCCACTTGAAAGTGATCCCTTTGCGGCTCCTGTCCAGTTTTAATTCCTGCAACATGCACCATGCCTCGTGGAAGCGTTTAAACCTGTGTTTGGTGTTGTGAAACACTCTATGGCTTGTAGTATTTGCTTTTGAATTCCTTAGAATTTGCATTTTCGCTCCTATTTGCCCGTGTTCTACGTCGGCAGGGCCCGGCCCCACGCATACCTCAGCCGCCGTTAGCCCTGACCGGAAACCAGGACGGGACCAAGGAGTGAGGGGCTACGTGACCAGTTAGGCTCCTGAGTCGCAATGCTCAGGAGTCCCCCTTGACACGCAAACGAGTCTTCATACCTTGGCTCCGCTCGGGGAGCGGTGACGTCCAGGTCCGAGTGACCTGGCTGGGTGGCGTGCATTCAGGTGTAATCCGGGCGCAGCCCCTGTGTCCAGCCCCCTCGCGCGGCACTCCCGAGGGGAGGTGTTGTGATGTTGCCAGACACTGAGCTCCTGGGCTCCCTGAGGTTGATAGGGCCATGGGCCGCCCTCGGTTGTTTATCACTAGCATGGAGCATAGCGCTTCCGTATGTGTACGGGCATAGCCGCTCCTCAGAAGTGTCGTCAGCTAGCACGGAGCATGGTGCTTCCACTGGTACGTGGGAGGGGGCTCCCCTCCGGGAGGAGCCCCCGGGGCGTGTACAGCCCCGCCCTGACACGTGGCTGGCATGGTAGGGCTAGGAGAGGTGTATCTGGGCACTCGTGAGCCAGCGCGGGACTCACGACGCCCTACCTCGAGGCGGGTTGCGCCTGGCTCTGGGCCTTTATCAATGTTGTGTTCCTGCAGGGTGGTTAGAATGCAAATGCTCTACGTCCTCAGGTCCCGGCCCTCGAGCGAGCTCAACCGCTGCTGGTATGACAGGTCGCGGTGCCGTGGGTCAAGGCCAGGGGGTGAGGGCTGGAGAGCCAGTAAAAGCCTATGAGTCGCGATGCTCAGGTGCCCCCTGTCGGTGTAAAAACCGGCGGATCTCGGGTAGGGGGTCCCGAACTGTGCGTCTAGGCGGATGGTAACAGGAGACGAGGGACACGATGTTTTTACCCAGGTTCGGGCCCTCTCGATGGAGGTAAAACCATACGTCCTGCTTGATTAATATTGATGATATGGGTAGTACAAGAGTAGATCTACCACGAGATCAAGGAGGCTAAACCCTAGAAGCTAGCCTATGGTATGATTGTATGTTGTGTATGTTGTCCAATGGACTAAAGCCCTCCGGTTTATATAGATACTGGAGAGGGCTAGGGTTACACAGAGTCGGTTACAATAGCAGGAGATCTACGTATCCGTATCGCCAAGCTTGGCTTCCACGCCAAGTAAAGTACCTTACGGACATGAGCCGGAGTCTTCAATCTTGTATCTTCGTAGTCTTGGAGTCCGGCGGACGTTGATAGTCCGGCTATCCGAACACCCCCTAGTCCAGGACTCCCTCAGTAGCCCCTGAACTAGTCTTCAATGACGATATGTGCGGCGTGCATAATGTTCGGCATTGCAAGGCGGGTTCCTCCCTTGAATAATCCAGAGAAGATAATGAACACTAGGATAGTGTCCGGCTCTGCAAAATAAATTCCACATTCCACCGTAGAGAGAATAAAATGTATACTTAGTTCAATCTGCTGACGTATTATGCGGCGTGACATCACACCGCCACCAGGCCTTTTTTTGAATTACTATACCACCTCAGCATGTTTAGCGAAGCGGTTTCCTTGGCACGTCTTGTCGGAGCAGAGATCGTGTTCCCCTTATTCCGGGATTCTCATCAATACGTGCGTGGGTAACCCAACCGCTCCCGTCGCCACGCCTCCTCTATCGAAGGGGAATCCCAAACGGTCACGGAGACGGCTCTTGGTATTTTTTCCCCTTTATAAGAGGACCAAGGCTCGCCATTGTTCTTCAATCTCGCATCGAATCTCTTCCATGCTCCCGGCTCCAACACCCAGAGCCTCAGATTCGAGCGCTTCGGATCCTTAATCATGTCCGGCTCCGACCTCCAGGGCCGGTGGATGCCCTCCTCCGTCACGGAGGAAGACATATTGAAGCTGCGTGAGGCCAAGTACCTGGCCTACGAGGTTTCGCACAGGTTGCCTGCCCCAGAGCCCGGTGAATACGCCGTTTTCGTATCCCACCTCCGTCGGGGTTTAGGCTTCCCGACGGATCCCTTCGTGAGAGGGCTCCTGTTCTACTACGGGCTGGATTTTCATGACTTGGCTCTGGAGTCCATCCTCCATATCTCCGCATTCATTATTATCTGCGATGCCTTCCTCCGCGTCATTCCCCACTTCGGCTTATGGCTGAAGACCTTCAAGGTGGAGCCGAAGATGATCGGGGGGCGTCAAGCAGAGTGCGGCGGGGCGACCATAAGCAAAAAGGTCGATGCCCCGTGGCTCGAGGGTTCCTTCCAAGAAGAACTCGGATTGTGGTAGCAGGAGTGGTTCTATATCACCGCTCCAAGGGGCAGCAAGCAAAAACCGCCGCCTTTATTCCGCCCGGGACCTCCACGCCAACTGATGTCGTGGGTCAACCAAGGGCTCAATTGGGGGCCGTCCGAAGACGTGCCTTCACTTCAGGGCCGGATTCGAGATCTCCAAGCGAGGGAGGTCGACCTGATCAAGGTGATGCAGGTCATGCTAATCAGGCATCTTCTGCCCTGCAAACGCCGTCCTCTTCGTCTATGGGAATTCAACCAGGAGGGACCTCGGATTCTCCAACACTTCATGGGTGCGACACCCGTGGAGATGTACAAGTTGTTCTTCGGACCGCGGGTGGCGTGTCCGGATTTGGCCGAGGATGCAGGTCTAAGCCGCGATCGCCCGGATACTCAGGTAAGTAGCTCAGAGTCCGGACATTCTGTTTATCTGCCTTTCTAGAGTTCGCCTACTAACCCTTTGTTCTTTACAGGAATGGGTGGCGCGATCAAGGCTGATAAGGTGTCCGGCCCCCCTCCCAGAGACCGCACAGGAGCCCGTGCTGGTCAGAATGTTGGAGGTTGCACCCACGGAAGGGGGCGACGGGGAAAATAGAGGAGCTAATATTTCGCCCAAAGGGGCGACTAAAGAAGGAGGAAGCAAGAACCCCTCCCATCAGGGGGGGAAGAGGACCGCCTCTGAAGATCCGGAGGCCAAAGCCCCTAAGCGCGGGAAGAGACCTTCCCCGGGGGGTCCGGCACCCGGAAAGAATCCGGACGCACCGTCATCATTAAAGGATGGGCCCTCCAGCGAGCCATGAGTATGAAAGAGAGAGTTAATTAGTAAGGAAATACCTTCATTTGTGCTTCTGTAGATAACCAAAATATTTATATTGCAGTTCGGATCTGCAGCCTTCTCAGATGAGTTCATCTTCGGGGGACCTTCTTCCGGAGATGATGGAGAGCGATACGCCTCCATCCGCAGCACCGCCAGATGAGGCAGGCGAACCCGAAGTGTCATCACGAAGGGTATCCCCGAGTCCGGAGGGGCCAGAGAGTTCGGCGCCTACTAGTGTCCGGCCGGGAGAACTAAAGAATTTGCTCGAGAGGGCGTCTATTTCAGAAGATCACCGTGCATTAATGCGTATGGTGGTTGGAAGGATTTCGTCCGCTGAGAGCGGATTGCGTAATGCCGCCATCAGTTTGCTGGCGGGATTTGAGGTATGCGAGAATAACGCACCCCTTCGTCTTTTAACAGTTTTGCATATAAAAAATGTGCCCTGTATAGATAGTAGCCCCTGAGACTCGGTAGGTTGTCGGAAACGACAGCGTACCGAGGATCGAAATTTGAAGAAATAAATTCCGTCGTTCCTATGCAGGTGGCGAATAGTCCAGGGGCTAGCCGGACTAGTGAGTTTGCCGAGTTAAACCGGAAATTGGATTTGGCAGATGCGAACATCGCACTTGTCAGTAGGCGACTTGACGAGTCGCAAGGTAAAAGAGTTCTCCACAGTTGCTTTATTAGGGGGGTCAAAGCCCTCCTCTGATAAATTATATGCTATTTATACAGACGGTGCTGCTGCTGTGGAGGACCTTTGGGCCGAACTTGCTCGAGCTAAGGAGCAAGCCCGAAGGAGTGAAGCGGCTGCCTCGATGGCGGCCGAGGAGTTGAAAGCCGAAAAGGCTGCGCACTGCCTAAGCAGGGCCGAGGTGGCCGAATTGGCCATGAAAGTAAAGGATGCTACCGACCGCAATGAGGCTCTTGAAAAGGAGTGCTTATCGGAGCGGGAAGACCTGAAGAAGGCCACCGCCGAAGCCAAGGATGTCCGCTCTGCAATGCGGGCTATGAAGGAGGAGCTGCGCCAGGCCGGAGAGATCATGGCTGGCAAGCCTTTTCTGCTGCGTCGCCGATTTATGGATGGAAAGTATGCTCAATTTGAGCGGTTGTGGAGTCCAGAGGATCCGTATATGGACTTAGCTGCAAGTGCGGCCGATGCCATTATGCACTTCCGGAGCCAGAAGGATCACAAGGTGCTGGGGTGTTCGCAAAAATAGCGCGTTTTCACACTTAATCCGACGTCTCGGTCCTATTATAAGGAGGTGGTAGCGTAGCAAACGAGGCAATCCGGACTATAATGCTTTATCACTTTCACTTAGCCAGTGGAGCTCGAGGGTGGGGCTACGATATAGCCCCTGGTGGCATCGCCCTTCTTCGAAGTCGGAGTGCGTGTGCCTAACCGGGAAACGGCCCTTCGTCAAAGCGGGGAATTCTAAACATTCCGATAGTCGATCGAGGGCTGGCCAGTCTCTCGCTGCATCATGACAGTCAGTTTTCGGCTTTCTCTACTGAGGTGCTCGCCCAGCCGAACTGGGGCACAATCACAGTAGTTCTCATGGTGCCGCGTTAGCCGATGATACGGAACGTAAGGCAGCAAAACACAGGAGCCAGGCAAACCCAACATTTGACCAAAGACATAATTCAGAGCTGATGCATATAATGCCTAACTCGAGATGCCGAACACTCCCTAAGGTGTTCAGTCTTTATAATAATGGGCAGAACGATGCCCTAAGCCCCTAGTGTCCAGGTACGGACATGGTCTTCTGACGCGGCCGATGCCAAGGCGTCAGGCTCCGCTTTGGCTATAGGAAGAAACCAAGGGAGAATAACAACGAACGACAGTGAAAAAGGTCTACGCAGGGTCTTAATCTGAAAAGAATCCTCACAACGGGTCCCTACTGCACGTCTGCGCCTGTGTCTCCGTTGCGCCGTTATCCTGGACGGGTATGCACGTTGTTCATCTGTAAAAAGAGAGGAACGTTAGTTTTAGAAACAAATTGTGCGAAAAATATTAGAAATATAAATAATTAAAGCGAGGTTTGTATAAACCCGCGGTAATTTGTGCGCGCAGCCCCCTGTAAAGGGGTATGCGGCTAGGGAGCCCCTAGCCCACTGACGCCGGATTTGTCTATCCAAGTCCAGGATCTTTAAGTGACCCTCGCACTAAAATTACGCCACGCGGTCCGGGCATCTTGAGTGTAAGAGATGCATAATGCGGTATGGCGTTGAAGCGGACAAAAGCCTGTCGTCCCAAGAGTGCTTGATATTCACTTTCAAACGGGTCAATATGAAAAATTAGTTTTTCGCGTCGAGAATTGTTCGGCGATCCGAACACGACTTCTAGTAATATGGAGCCTGTGCACTTGGCGTAATGGCCTGGCATCACTCCTTTGAAGGAAGTGCGGCTATGTCGAATGTTGGTAGGGTCTATCCCCATCCTACGCATTTTGTTTGAATATAGCAGGTTTAAGTCACTGCCTCCGTCCATTAGGACGTTAGTAAATTGCAATCCATCTATTATGGGATTCAGTATCAGGGGAGTCCGTCCCGCATTTTGAATGCTTTTGGAGTAGTCCAGGTGGTTGAAAGTGATTGGTTGTGATATCCAATCTCTACGGTCTGCCGGATTGGACCGTGCGAAGCTCTTTTTAGAAAGTGCCGCACTATTTTTCCGTATTATCACATGAAGTGAGTTTACTATTTTGACCCCTTGTGGGAAAGTCTTTTGTTTTCCGGTGCTCTGCTGCTGGGGTTTATCTTCTTCGCTTGACGCGTCGAGCCCCTTGTGTTCGGCATTTAGTCGGCCGAACTGTTTAAAAACCCAACAATCCCTGTGGGTGTGATTTGCAGGCCTTCCGGGGGTACTGTGGATTTGACATATCCGACCCAAAATTTTGTTTAAGTTGGACAATTCGTCACTGTCATCCTTAAGAGGCTGTGTTTTATTATTGGGCCGCGAGCTTTTGAATCCGGCGTTGACTGCCGTGCTCTTTGGGCTTTTCTCTTTATTCCGGCGCTGCTCTTTTCTGCGCCGCGATTTTCCGTTTCCATCTCTTATCTCTGATGTACTTGGGTCGCTGGTGCTGCATCGTGCTAACCAGCTATCCTCGCCCGCACAAAAGCGGGTCATGAGGCTTGTCAGTGCGGATATTGTCCTCGGTTTCTCTTGACCGAGGTGCCTGGCGAGCCATTCATCTCGGACATTGTGCTTGAAAGCTGCTAAGGCTTCGGCGTCCGCACAGTCGACTATTTGGTTCTTTTTTGTGAGGAACCTGTTCCAGAATTTCCGCGCTGACTCTCTGGGCTGTTGAGTTATATGAATTAGGTCATCTGCATCCGGAGGGCGGACATAAGTCCCTTGAAAATTTTCTCTAAACGCATCCTCGAGCTCTTCCCAACTTCCAACAGTATTTTCTGGGAGGCTTTTAAGCCAATGACGGGCTGGCCCTTTGAGCTTGAGGGGTAGGTATTTTATGGCGTGGAGATCATCTCCTCTGGCCATATGTATATGTAGTATATAATCTTCTATCCAGACTCCAGGGTCTGTTGTTCCATCGTAGGCTTCTATGTTTATGGGTTTAAATCCTGCTGGGAATTCATGGTCCAGCACCTCGTCGGTGAAACATAGTGGGTGTGCGGCGCCCCTTTATTTGTGTGTGCCGCTATCATCGGACACTTGACGTGTTGTCTTTCTTCCTGGAGCCTTCTCCTTTGGCCCGTAGATGGATCTGGCTGGGCCATCTATCCTTCCAGGTTCATTGGTTGGTTTATGTGGGGCGCCGCTGTCAGAATTTGGCCTATCATCTGGCCGTCTATCCAGCCAGGAAGCCTCTTTATTTTTGGACGGGGGGGGGGGGGGGGGCTCTATGGCCTCCTCTTCGAATTCTGGTAGCAGCTTGCGCTTCGGGTAGCTCTTTGATTGGTGCCCATTGCCGTACTTATCTGCGGTTTTGAGCATTTTGCTCCATCTCATTCTGAGTGTATCTTCCGCTGTTTTAGCCTCCGTTTTTCCTTCTTCAGGCTTTTTGCTGTGGCGATAAGCCTGCGCTTGAAGCGCTCTTGTTCGCCGGGATCCTCGGGTACGACGAATACGTCATCGTTGAGGCTTACTTCGTCTTCGGAGGGAGGTATATAATTATGATCCTCAACCTCTTCATCTGTCGCCCCCTCATGAGGGCTTGCTTCTGCATCCTCCTGCGCTGAATCTTGCTGGAGGGGATTGTCTTCGGCATTCTCTGGAGTATTATTGTCTCCTGTGCCAGAATTTCCATTCTTGCTGTGCCGAGATTTAGACCGGCGCCGCTGACGCCGGCGCTTGGGCTGTTTCTTTAAGGAATCTGCCTCCGCTGTTCCTTTGTCGTCCCCATCTTTTGGGGTATCCACCATGTATACGTCATATGACGAGGTGGCCTTCCAGTGCCCTGTGGGCGCTGGTTCGTCTCCGGCATCGTCGTCCACAGCGTCGATGTCTTCGGAGTCGTAGTCTAGCATGTCGGTTAGATCGTCGACAATGGCTACAAAGTGGGTGGTGGGTGGGCTCTGAATTTCTTCGTCGTCCGCATCCCAACCATCCTAGCCATAATCCGGCCAGGACTCTCCTGACAACGAGAGATGCTTTAGTGAATTTAAGATATCGCCAAGAGGCGAGTATTGAAAGATGTCCGCAGCGGTGAATTCCATAACCGCCGCCCAATCTGGATTGATTGGTAGGGGCGCGGGAGGTTCGGAGTCCGGCGAGGAGTCCGGCGCCTCGGAATCACGAGTTTTGCAGGGGGCAAGATTAGTGTTCGGCTCCATCGCCGTGGATGTTGAAGCCCCCGGGGCGGCGTCTAACCACCGGCCCTCGATCTGGGCGATCGGCTCTGGGCTAATGGCCGGAGCGGATTCGTGCGCGGCCACCAAAGCACCGTTCGGCGGCAGAGCTAGATCATGCCCATCGTTACAGTGCGGCGCGCCTGGCTATGGCTTGAGTCCGTCGAGGATCAAGTCTCCTCGGACATCGGCCGTGAAGTTTAAGCTTCCAAATCTGACCTGACGGCCAGGGGCGTAGCTTTCGATCTGCTCCAGATGGCCAAGTGAATTGGCCCGCAGTGCGAAGCCGCCGATTATGAAGATCTGTCCGGGGAGGAAAGTCTCACCCTGGACAGCGTTGCAGGTTGAAGATGCCATCAAGCCTATCGGCGATGACACAGAGGAACTCTCAATGAAAGCACCAATGTCGGTGTCAAAACCGGCGGATCTCGGGTAGGGGGTCCCGAACTGTGCGTCTATGCGGATGGTAACAGGAGACGAGGGACACGATGTTTTTACCCAGGTTCGGGCCCTCTCGATGGAGGTAAAACCCTACGTCCTGCTTGATTAATATTGATGATATGGGTAGTACAAGAGTAGATCTACCACGAGATCAAGGAGGCTAAACCCTAGAAGCTAGCCTATGGTATGATTGTATGTTGTGTATGTTGTCCTATGGACTAAAGCCCTCCGGTTTATATAGATACCGGAGAGGGCTAGGGTTACACAGAGTCGATTACAATAGCAGGAGATCTACGTATCCGTATCGCCAAGCTTGCCTTCCACGCCAAGTAAAGTACCTTCCGGACACGAGCCGGAGTCTTCAATCTTGTATCTTCGTAGTCTTGGAGTCTGGCGGACGTTGATAGTCCGGCTGTCCGAACACCCCCTAGTCCAGGACTCCCTCACCCCCCCTTTCAACGTGCAAGAACTTTGCATGCGAGCGGAGAGGTCCGCGATGAGCAGCAGATGACAACCATGGGGACCAGGTTAAGCTTGGAGGAGCAAATCCATTTTAGATAGATGCGGAAGAAGCAAACGCCACTGGGTCTGGCCCGAGCAGCTTGGGGATAATGCAGCCCGAGGGGCGCCCCCAACAAGGTAGGTAAAGAGCATAAGTAAAACAGATACATGCCACAGGGAGGGACCCACGCGACCTGAGAATGATGCAGCACTGCAGGCGCTCCCAGCTGAAAATGGAACTTGGAAAGATGTCACCTGATACCGTTGGGGATGAAGTGCAGCTGAAGTAGCGGACGACGCGCGGTGAGGAAGCCGATCCTCACGAGCCTTCGGAGCCCTGAGCCTTGGGAGGCTCTAGGCGTTCGGGCGGCTCCTCAAGGTCAATCTCCATCTCCTCCAGAAATGCACGGTGCCTGGCCATCTGGGCTCCCAAGATGCTCCTCATCAGGCGCTGGTGGGCAGCAGCCGCGTTCGGCAGGCCGAAGGGCATGCGAACATAGCTGTGAGGTGGACCCTCACAACGCCCCACGCGTGAAGGCCAGAGGCATTCCTGAGACGCGGCCCGGTTGAGCCCCGGTACGTCGATGCAGACACGCAGCCCAGCATCCTCGTCGGGATGTGGGGCTACGGCGGGTAGGCGGTGGCTGCCGTGCAAGGATCAAAGCAAGAAAGATGAACACACAAGGGACACGAGATTTATACTGGTTCAGGCCACCATTGTGGTGTAATGCCCTACTCCAGTGTGTGGTTTGGCGGATTGCCTCAAGGGATGATGACGAACAGTACAAAGGGAGAACAACCTCGCGAGGGGCTGTTCTTGAGCTGGTGCGATGAACTGCTAGGGTGAGTTTGGTCACTTCTCTCTCTCTCTGTGATCGATCTGTTCTCTCCCCCTCTACCCTGTGGTGGCTAGTCCTATTTATAGGGAGAGGCCCTGGGCCTCTTCCCAAATAATGAGCAGGAAGGGCGCCAACAATTGGCCATTTTCAAGGGGATCATCTGGTACACTTATCCTGACTAAAGTTGGTCTTTGGCTGCCAAAGGCTCTGACGATGACGCTGCCCTGGGCTCCACGATGACCTCCATCCTGCCGTTCTGCTGGTCTTGGTCTTGTTGCACCGAAACTATAACCTTTGCCCGATGCCTTGGCCTGTGCTTGCCCCCTTTGCACTGAAGGGGAAACAAGGACACTGCACAGGTCGGCGCCCGCCTGACGCCCGCCTGGTCTTCGATCGTCATGGCTTGCGTCACGGGCTCCTTGGGGGGTACCCTGCCTTGATCTCTTCGCCTCCTCGCAAGCCTGCCTGGGGAGGCTGCTCCTGAGGAAGCTTCCTGCCGTCCGCCCCGGAGGCTTGGCCCCTCGCGAGGGTCTTGAGCTTGAGCTGATGAAGCTGGGCTGCGTTGGGCCCCCACTCGAGCCACACTGCAGGCTGCAGGCAGGCAAGTCTGGGGACCCCCGTTCACAGAACGCCGATAGTAGCCCCCGGGCCCAAGGCACGCCCGAACTTGGCTTAGCAGAGAAGCGAGGGGGCAAGTGCGAAGAGCCGCGGGACCCAGCAGCCTACGGCCTTGGGCGCCGCATGGCGGTTGATTGGACGTGGGCATCTTCGCTTCCCCATGATGCCTCGGCAACCGCCCATCTGACAAAAAAGAGGTGCCCGGGCCAGACTTACCTACTTTGTTCTCGCTTGCCTTGCTCCAGATCCCCTTTCTCGCTCTTCTCCTTCCTGCCTCCAAAATCCTCCAGATCTGCCTCAATCCTTCCCATCCGATAAGCCATGGCGCCTCACAAGACCCTGACCGAGGCCTGGTACTCACTAGCTCTGGATCCCCCGAATGTGTCGGAGAGGAATCTGGCCCTCATGCGCCTGAGGACGGTGGCGCAGGGCAACGTGGGAGCGACTGTGTTCAAGGCCGGCTCCAACCAGCCTGAAGGCAAGGGTAGCACCTTCTACCCGCTCTTCGTGAGCGCCATCATCGCCGGTCTGGTGCCCCCTTTTTCCGAGTTCTTCCTTGCTGTTCTTTGCCTATACAACTTGCAAGCTCTACACCTCCACCCAACTTTGTTCTTCTCCTGGCAATTTTCGCCTACTATTGTGAGGCTCACGCTGGGGTAAAGCCCTCAGTGGCCTTGCTGTGCCATTACTTTTACCTCCGGGTTTCTCATGGCCCCATCTCCGCATGTGCGAGTTTTATCACATACTCCGGCTCCAACGCCATCTCGAAGCCCGGGAAGAGGATCGAAGGCTTCCGGAGCAAGTGGGTCATGGTGGACGCCGGGCGCATCCACCCCCGACTGGTGCTGCCTACGGGGCAGCCCAAGGCCGTTGATGCGTGGTCCTGCATGGAGCTTATCAACCCCCACGCGAGAGCGGTGCTGAAGAGGATGAACACGGACCTGAGGCCAGGCAATTTGGGGGCGGAGAAGCTGACCGGGGCCACGTTGTTGAGGGACTTTTTGGAGCACCGAGTGGCTCCACTCCGGGAGCACTCACTCCCATTGTGGAGGCTTGGGGAAGCGGACGCTGCCCTTCGCTTGAGCTCTGCGGCCCTGGCCGACAAAGATCTGGTTGCGGCCCTCCATTACTTGGTAGGGGGAGACGTGGCGAGGCCGGACGGTGCTCCTGTCCCCCTGTTTCATCGCGGTGACTGGGAGCAGGTGATGAACGCCATGCCCACCTCCAACAGTGAGGGGCTGGTGCCTGCAGTGGCTCCCGAGGATCTGGCGGCGTTGCCAACGGTGAATGTGTCCTCCAGCGACTCCAGCGGGAGTGAGGAGGAAGAAGAGGAGGAGGGGGAAGAAGAGGAGGACTCCGAGGTGACTGGCGGGGAGTCGGAGGAGTCCTTTCCCCGGCGCAGGCCCCGTGCCTTCCGCTCAATGCCGGATGACGATGAGGCCACTGCCAGGCGTGGAGTTGAGGATTCCCCCTGGTCCCGAGGAAGGACATGTCGGGGCTAGTGCTCCCAGGATCCACTCTGGCTCCGGGGCGGTCTGAGTCCAGCTACGGCATTCCCGATGCATCCTCTGCTTCCGTGCCTCCCAAGGCTGACCCCAGCTGCAAGCTCTCGGGCTTCATGTTTGGCTGAAGGCTGCTTGAACCCGCGAGCGATGACCAGTAAGTACTCGATCCGCACTCTGCTTTGTTTCTGCCGCCGGTACTTGACGTCTACAATCTTATGACCAGGCCGGCTCCTGTGGCGAAGAGGTTGAAGGGGGCTTCTGCGGCCTTGCTTGAGGCGAGTTCGTCTGCCGGGGCAGCGCCTTCGTCTACGGGGAAAGGAGGCATCTAGGCTCGTGCCTCCCCTGCCCTGTCGTCCTCGCGAGCCCAACAGGGACACTCTGGCGAGGAGTCAGCCCCCGTGGCCCCGCTGACCCTCGAGGTGCCTGGGCTTGATGCTGCTACTGAGATGCCCAAGGCCCGGGAGGCTCCTTCCTCCCAAGCTGTGATCACACTTTCGTCCTCTCCGCCTGCTCCACTGGCTCCCGTCTCTGCTGATTCCTCGGCCGTCTTGGACTAGGCCACCAATGAACCGAGCCGGCTGTGGGAGGATCTCCAGAGCGCGGACCCCCGCCTGGTGGTCGGGCCCCTAGAGCTAGCTTCTGGCTGGGCCCGCTCTGCTGCCTCTGTCTGAGCGGCGCTAAGCCAGGCTGCGTCGGCCTCCGACGAGCAGAACCAAGCCGCTGGCTAGGCCAAGGCCGCTCGCGATGCTGCCCAGGGCGACGCTGCGGATGCCCAGGGCTGCTGCAAGGCACTTGAGGTCGAGCTGCAAGGCCTGCGTGAGGAGCTTGCGAAGGAGGTTCGCATCCGCCAGGAGAAGGAGGAGGAGATGAAGGCTCGGGAGGCTGCCGTCAAAGACCGGGACGCCGAGCTTGTTGACCGCCATGGCCGGTTGGAGATGCTGGAGCAGGCGCTGAAGGTGGAGAGGACCGAGCGAGACCGCAAGGCGAAGGTCCTGGCCGAGGATCGAGTGGCCTTAGCCAAGCTGGAGGAGAAGGCTCGCCCTACGCTGAAGACGCTCTATGAGGGCGGCTTAGAGGACTCGTTGGCTGGCGAAGAGGACGGCCCTGCCAAGCTGCTTCCCTTCCTGGTCCGTGCGCTTGACGATGCCGCGGACGGCCTTGGCCCTATGGCCGAGGCCGAGGCGCGTGCCCTGTCGTCTGCAGCGCTAACGCGCGTCCTTAGCCACGTCTACGTTCGCGACCCCAACGTCGACCTCGACAGCCTGCTGGACCCTGTGAGCGGCGACCTTGCCACCGCTGCTGCTGAAGCCGTGAAGGGCCTAGCCAAGGCTTTGCTGGGGAGGTTCCGTGCCTTCAGCATCTTGCCTAGACGCGACGCCGCCAGTTCCGCGACTTGAGGAGGCGGAGCCGCCCAGCATGACTCCACCACAGGCGCGGCGCCACTGGAAAGTGATCCCTTTGCGGCTCCTGTCCTGTTTTAATTCCTGCAACATGCACCATGCCTCGTGGAGGCGTTTAAGCCTGTCTTTGGTGTTGTGAAACACTCTATGGCTTGTAGTATTTGCTTTTGAATTCCTTAGAATTTGCATTTTCGCTCCTATTTGCCCGTGTTCTACGTCGGCAGGGCCCGGCCCCGCGCATAGCTCAGCGCCGTTAGCCTCGACCGGAAACCAGGACGGGACCAAGGAGTGAGCGGCGTGGCAAGTTAGGCTCCTGAGTCGCGATGCTCAGGAGTCCCCCTTGACGCGCAAACAACAAGTAGGGAAGGGAGGCATAGGTGAGGATTTGCCGTTCTACGTCGGCAGGGCCCGGCCCCGCGCATACCTCAGCCGCCGTTAGCCCTGACCGGAAACCAGGACGGGACCAAGGAGTGAGGGGCTACGTGACCAGTTAGGCTCCTGAGTTGCGATGCTCAGGAGTCCCCCTTGACAAGCAAACGAGTCTTCATACCTTGGCTCGCTCGGGGAGAGGCGCCCGACGACCAGGTTTGAGGGACCTGGCTGGGTGGCGTGCGTTCGGGGTAATCCGGGCGTAGACCCTATGTCCAGCCCCCTCGCGCGGCACTCCCGAGGGGAGGTGTTGTGATGTTGCCAGACAGTGAGCTCTGGGCTCCCTGAGGTTGATACGGCCATGGGCCGCCTTCGGTTGTTTATCACTAGCGCAGAGCATAGCGCTTCCGTATGTGTACGGGCATAGCCGCTCCTTGGCAGTGTCGTCAGCCAGCACAGAGCATGGTGCTGCCACTGGTACATGGGAGGGGGCTCCCCTCCAGGAGGAGCCCCCGGGGCGTGTACAGCCCCGCCCTGACACGTGGCTGGCATGGTAGGGCTAGGAGAGGTGTATCTGGGCACTCGTGAGCCAGCGCGGGACTCACGAGGCCCTACCTCGAGGCGGGTTGCGCCTGGTCTGGGCCTTTATCAATGGTGTGTTCCTGGAGGGTGGTTAGAATGCAAATGCTCTACGTCCTCAGGTCCCGGCCCTCGAGCGAGCTCAACCGCCGCTGGTATGACAGGTCGCGATGCCGTGGGTCAAGGCCGGGGGGTGAGGGCTGGAGAGCCACTAAGAGCCCATGAGTAGCGATGCTCAGGTGGCCCCCTTTCAACGTGCAAGCACTTTGCATGCGAGCGGAGAGGTTCGCGATGAGCAGTAGATGACAACCATGGGGACCAGGTTAAGCTTGGAGGAGCAAATCCATTTCAGATAGATGCGGAAGAAGAAAACACCACTGGGTCTGGCCCGAGCAGCTTGGGGATAATGCAGCCTGAGGGGCGCCCCCAACAAGGTAGGTAAAGAGCATAAGTAAAATGGATACATGCGCCAGGGACGGACCCACGCGACCTGAGAATGATACAGCCCTGCGGGCGCTCCCAGCTGAAAATGGAACTTGGAAAGATGTCACCTGATAGAGTTGGGGATGAAGTGCAGCTGAAGTAGCAGACGACGCGCGGTGAGGAAGCCGATCCTCACGAGCCTTCGGAGCCCTGAGCCTTGGGAGGCTCTAGGCGTTCGGGCGGCTCCTCAAGGTCCATCTCCATCTCCTCCAGAAACGCGCGGTGCCTGGCCATCTGGGCTTCTAAGATGGTCCTCATCAGGCGCTGGTGGGCAGCAGCCGCGTTCGGCAGGCCGAAGGGCATGCGAACATACCTGTGAGGTGGACCCTCACAACGCCCCACGCATGAAGGCCAGAGGCGTTCCTGAGACGTGGCCCGGTTGAGCCCCGGTATGTTGATGCAGACACGTAGCCCAGCATCCTCGTCGGGATGTGGGGCTATGGCGGGTAGGCGGTGGCTGCCGCGCATGACTCTTGACTCCTGTAGCTCCTGAATGTTCCTCGCGATGAACGCCTGAGGGTTTGGCCCTCCTTGCGTCATGCCCTCCTGAGGGAAACATGCCTTGAAGCACGCCTCTATGTGTTGCCCGAGCGCCTCCCTCGTGACCTTGGCGAGGTCGGTGGCCCTCCAGGAAAGAGCCCCCGAGCCCTGCCCGAGGACGGCACCAGGCGCGCCTTCCTATGCGACAAAGGGTGGCACCCCTTGAACGGGCGTGGATCCTGATGCAAAGCCTCTGGAGGGGCCTGCCTCGCGAGTGTTTGGGCCAGGTGAAGCCTTCTTCTTCTTGGGGTCCGCCTTCGAGAGCTTCCTGCTCCTGTGATCTGGGTCTTCGATTGCCGTGGCCTGGAAGGCACGCTCAAGAGAACACACTGCATCCCTCTCCTCGCAAGGCACTGTGATGATTCCATCGCTTCCTGGCATCTTGAGGACATTTTAGCCATGGTGAGTCACTGCCATGAACTTGGCTAGAGCTGGGTACCCGAGGATGGCATTGTATGGCAGGCGAATGTGGGCGACGTCAAAGTCAATGAGCTCGATGCGGTAGTTGTTGCGCAGCCCAAAGGTGACAGGAAGGCGAACTTGCCCTATTGGAACAGTGGAACCGTCAGTGACTCCTGAGAAAGGCTTGGTTGGCTGAAGCTGATTGTATGGCACTTGGAGATTGTTGAACGTCTCGACGGACATGACGTTGAGTCTAGCTCCGCCGTTGATGAGGGTCCTGGTGACTTGCACATTGCTGATGACTGGGGAGCAAAGCATCGAGAGGACTCCGGCCGTTGCTGCGCACTTGAGCTGATCCGCTGAGCTGAACATGATAGTGCACACAGAGACCTGAGAGGGCGCGTGGCCTCTAGCTTGGGGAGGACTACATTCACCTCGCGATCAAACTGCTTGAAGATGCACCGAGAGGCTGGGGCCTGAGCGCCACCCAGGATACAAGCGATCGCGCGCGGCTCCTGGAAGCCCCCGGCCCCCTCATCCTGGTGATGGTATTCATTCCTCCTTGGCGGTGGTGGAAGAGGAGGGAGGCCTGCGTTGCCTTGAGGGTGTCCTAACAAGGCTGATCCCTCCAACCTCCCTCACGAGGGTGGTCCTGCCAGCAGTCCTTGCGAGGTCGGTCATGCCACCCTTGGCGAGGGCCACGGTCTTCCCATCGTCCTCCACCTCTTCCTCCTCCTCGTCCATAGCCCCGGTCGTTTCGGTCGGGACGTCGGCCGATACGCCCATCTCGCACAGCCCTGAGCTCTTGACATTAATTGGTGTTGTGGGTGTGGAGATCATGGTACACGCAGTACCTGCTGCCCTTGGATGACTCAGGCTGATCCCTGCCTCGCTTGGTGTCTGTCTCTGCTGCGAGCACAGCACCCCCCTTGCGCTTCACGTCCTTGACCTTGGGCTTCTTCTCTTCTGGGTCGGCAACCGGAAGCTCGAGGAGGGAGAGGCGGCCTTCCTCAGCCCTGGCGCACTTGGTCGCCAAGTTGAACAGCTCCAGTGATGTGCACAGGTCTTCATGGATTGCTAGCTCCTCTTTCATCTTGATGTCACGCACGCCATCGGAGAAGGCTGAGATGATGGCCTCCTCAGTCACCCTGGGGATCTTGAGGTGGGCGTTGTTGAAGCGCTGGATGTACTTCTGCAGGGTCTCTCCTAGCTGTTTCTTGATGCGGCGCGGGTCACTCATGGCTAGGGGCCGGTCGCGAGTGCCTTGGAAGTTGGCGATGAAGCGGGTGCGCATCTTGTCCCAGGAAGAGATCGTGCCAGGAGCCAGGTTCAGGAGCCAGGTGCAGGCACCGTCCTTGATTGCCATGGGAAACCAATTCGCCATGACCTTTTCGTCCCTGTTGGCAGCTTCGATGCCCAGCTCGTAGAGCTGGAGGAACTCCGCGGGGTCTACAGTGCCGTCGTAGCGAGGAGGCAGGTCCGGCTTGAACTTGCCGGGCCATGCGACGCTACGCAGCTCGGCGGTGAAAGCACGGCAGCCTACGGTGGCCACCGGAGCTCTCTGCTGATGCGGGGCTTGCTCCTGGAGATTCCTGTGCACCGCTGCCTCGAGCAGCGTGGGGTCTTGACGTGGCGGTGCAGGGATGCGGTCGTAGTGCTCGGGTGCTGGGAGCATGCGCGCACCTTCTTGGGGGCGAGGGATCTCTTGGCAGCTCCTTTCTTGTCGCGCAGGCGCCGGACGTGGTGGGTCTCGTCCTGGGGCCGCGCGCCTTGGAGCCAGGGTGCCTTCTTGGGGAGGAGGCGGTGGAGGCACCTCTTGCTCCTCGCCTCCTGCGCAGGATGGAGGGCGAGGCAGCGAGAGGGACGGCATGGGAGAGCCCCCTACGGCGTTGACGAGCTCTCTGACGCGGGCGAGCCAGTCCTCATAGAGGTCGTCGACGGGACGGTAGTGCCAGAGATCACGCGCCAGGAGCAGCGTGGCGTGCGCATCCGCGGGGGCGCGACGAGCATGGGACGATGAACCGGCTGGAGTCAGCGACGTGGTGGCGGTGTGTCCATCGTGCCGCACCGAAGGATGCAGGGACGAGGTCTGCTACTCGTTCCCCGCCGGGCCGGTGGCGGCATTGGGGGCAGGCGACGGGGAACAACGGGGGTGTCCGCCGACGGGCGCCATCTGGGCGACGCGGGTGGCAAGAGCAGCCCGACAATCGGCGCAAGCTCGGCGAGCGTCAGCCATGGACACGACGGAAGATCAGAAGCGACTAGCGGAAGAAAGATTCTGGCGCACCCCTACCTGGGGCGCCAAATGTCGGATTTCGGGTTCCGGCAAACCCTTGAGGTTCGAACACTGGGATGCGCATGAAGATCTTTCCCCTACCAGCTCACGTCTCGAGGTCTCGCAAGGATCTAAGCAAGAAAGATGAACACACAAGGGACACGAGATTTATACTGGTTCAGGCCACCATTGTATTGTAATACCCTACTCCAGTGTGTGGCGTGGCGGATTGCCTCAGGGGCTGATGATGAACAGTACAAAGGGAGAACAACCTCGCGAGGGGCTGTTCTTGAGCTGGTGCGATGAACTGCTAGGGTGAGTTCAATCGCTTCTCTCTCTCTCTTTGATCAATATGTTCTCTCCCCCTCTACCTTGTGGTGGCTAGTCCTATTTATAGGGGAAGGGCCTGGGCCTCTTCCCAAATAATGAGTAGGAAGGGCACCAACAATTGGCCATATTGAAGGGGAACATCTGGTACACTTATCCTGACTAAAGTTGGTCTTCGGCTGCCAAAGCCTCTGATGATGACGCCGCCCTGGGCTCCACGATGACCTTCTTCCCGCCATTCTGGTGGTCTTGGTCTTGTTGCACCGAAACGGTAACCTTTGCCTGATGCCTTGGCCTGTGCTTGCCCCCTTTGCACCGAAGGGGAAACAACCACACTGCGCAGACCGGTGCCCGCCTGGTCTTCGATCGTCATGGCTTGCGTCACGGGCTCCTCGGGAGGTACCCTGCCTTGATCTCTCCACCTCCTTGCGAGCCTGCCTGGTGAGGCTGCTCCTGAGGAAGGTTCCTGTCGTGCACCCCGCGATGCTTGGCCCCTCGCGAGGGTCTTGACCTTGAACTGATGAAGCTGAGCTGCGTTGGGCCCCCACTCGAGCCAGGCCACAGGGCATAGGTATGCAAGTCTGGGGACCCCCGTTCCCAGAACAAAAGGGCGCCCAGGGGGAACCCCCTACCGGCAGTGATAAGAGGAAGGATCACCTGTGCATCCCCCGTCTCACGGGCTGAATCGCGGGGAGAGGGAGCAGGGAGCCCGGTTCTAGGGCACCCTCGTGGCATCGCGACAACTGGAGTCGGCCCCACACCCTGCACGAGTTTAGGGCACCAGGGGCTGTGCGTGGGCATCAAGATGGAATGCTTGGGGACGCTTTCTTCTCGAGGATTCGCGTTCGTGGGAGCCCTGCAAGACCTTAGTCGTAAGAAAACATGGTGCGCTAGGAATCAAGAGCAAAGATACTTACTCGTTGACAGCCACATATCTCCTCGGCTTCAGCGGCCGACGGGTGCCATCGCTGCGACACGGGGACCTCTTCCTCTTCAGAAGCGACTCAAGGCACAGGTCGGGCCGACCAGACCCCAGCGGGCGATCCTCGAGAGGAGGAGCGCTCGGCGGGGCACCTAGGGCAGGAGTCCCGGGAGCAGGGGCGCCCGGCGAGATCTTCTGGCTCACGGCTCCGGATACATTGGCGGAATCCTCGCCTTCAGCAGCCACTCTGGAGCCACCACCCTGGGCGTCAGGAGCCTCTACCTCCGGAGCTTGGGGTCGCGTCAGTTCTGCGGCAAGTCCTTCCAGGGCCCCAGAAGCCTCGGCCTCTTGGGCCACTATCGGCTTCGGGCCTCCGGAGGAGCCCTCGACAGCTGCCAGAAGCGTGCGCCCCTACCTCCACACTCGGGGCGCACGCAGCAGGATCAATCAGGAGAGGAGCCACAAAGACGGGGTTCTCGTGGGGACCCTCAAGGCCCTTTGGAAGCAACCCCCACTGATCGAACAGAGGCATCTGCCCAGCGAAGGCCGCTTTGTTCGAGCATAGATAGACAAGACAGCCACCCCCCGGAAGGTCCGCAGGATCGGGCTCGCCCGTCAAGAGTTTGAGCACCATGCTCAAGGTCCCAATGGCCAGCGATGACCTCTTCAACCTCATCAGATCTTCGATTCCTGCGAAGTACCACATTGGGCGACAATGGCGTTGGAGGGGAGCGATGCGCTGCCTGACAAATTCCTTCACCACCATTGGCGCCATCACTTCCAGTTCCTGAAGCCTCACCAATCTCATCCAGACGAAAGCAATAAGCCGGTCGGAGAGCCTCTTGTGGCACCAACCAGAGCTAGGTGAGGCCGGTGCCCCAGGAGTCAAGAGCAGGGGGCTTAACGCGCGGGCGTCCATGAGAAGACACTTGTGTCCAGAATCCCTTCGCAGCAGGCGAGAGCTCGAAGTCGATTCCCGAACCGGCGGTTGCAGCCACAGCTTTGAATGTCGCGCACCCAGAGCATTGGCGGGCGTCGACCAACTGAGAAGCAGGAAGAAATGGCGAAATAAGGCCACAGAGGGAGTGATGCCGACCATGGCCTCACAAAGGAAGATGAAGACGGCGAGGAGGATGACAGAGCGGGGGTCCAGATGCAGCTCGTGAATCTGGTGATGCGAGATCACAACATTGAAGAAAGGGGAGAAGGGAGGAATCAACCCCGCAAGAAGAGCATGGAGATAGATGACGTCTCGGTGGTGCTCATCTCTTTCCCTCGCCAAGATGCAGGGCAGACGGCTGTCGCCCTCCCCTCATTGGAATCGGCGGCAAGTGCATGGTGAACCTTGTCCAACACCTACTAATTGATCACCGTCGACTGCTCAAGGGCTGACTCTAGAGCCGGCGGAGGACCGGATGGTGCGAGGGGCTTCCCCTTCTTCTTCCTTGGCTTCGGGGCCATGACGAGCGCCAAAAGAAGGGCGAGGCGCCGACGCTAGATCTATGGAAGTAGCGGCAAGGTTTGAAAGGAGGAAACAAGGGCCGAGCACGGTAATCTGCAAAGGGCAAGCTGCACTGGCAACGGGTGGCCACTAGTCCTGCCAGATATCAAGGCGGCATGGGGGAGTGGAGACGCCCATGTCCCATCAACCGCCACGCGTCATCAAGGCCGCATGCAGTTAGGGCCTGCGGCGCTCCGCACATGCCCTTTGTCTTCGCCTGGAAGCCAAGTCCGAGCGTGCCTTGGGCCCGAGGGCTACTGTCGGTGTCCTGAATATGGGGGTATCCAGCCCTGCCTGCCTACGGCTTACCACGTGGCTCCATCGACGGCCTGGTATGACCCAGCTTCAACATCAACAACACAAGACCCTCACGATGGGCCAAGTCTCGCGAGGCAGATGACGCCAAGACCCCTGAGGGGATCGTCCTCCCCAGGTTGGCTCCCGAGGGGCGGAGAGTTCTATGCAAGGATCACCTCATGAGGCTCAGCTGACGTGAGCCATGACGACCAAGTCCAGGAGGGCGCCAGGCGGGCACAGAGCGCAGGTTTCCTCTTCTGTACAAAGGAGTCCTGAGGAATCAGCCAAAGGTTTCCATTCTGGTGCAACGAGACCAAGACCGGCAAGAAGGCAGTACGGAGGTCATCAACGAGCCCACTGCAGCATCCTGACCAGAGGCTTTTCGCAGGCGAAGACTACTTTTGTTAGGATAAGCTGTACTACTTGTCCCCTTTCAAATCCGGCCATTGTGGGATCCCTTCCCGCCAACATTTGGGAAGAGTACTAAGGCCACGATAAATAGGACTAGCCACCACCATAGAGGAGGACAAGTCAAGCTAGCCCACAACAAACCACACCAGCTCCCTTGACCTCAAGAACACCTCACCTCCTGAGGCCAGTTCATCCATTGTACTAGTTCATCCGCAGCCCTCCGAGGCAATCCACCAAAAACGCTAGAGTAGGGTATTACAATGTGTCGGTGTACTAAAGTAGGGGCACCTTAGTACCCCGAACTTGTGCACGGGCAGTCGCAGCGTCCCGCGGCAAGGCTTGCCGGGCGTCCGCCAAGATCCTCCGCTTTTCCCATTACTGCCATTCAAGAACAAAGTGTTAGCTGAGAAGATAGAACCCCGGCAAGAGGAGCTTGCCGGGAAGGACAAGGCCCCGGCAAGAGGAGCTTGCCGGGAAGGCCAACCAAGGCACTTCAGAAAACTTGCCGCGACGCTCCGCGCGTCCCGGCAAGACCCGGCGAGCGGCAAGCTTGCGGGTGCGACAAGACAACGGCCGCGGCAAGGTGCTTGCCGTGGCAAGGCTGCCACTCTGCACCCAAGCTCCAGCACATCCGACGACGTGTCTCCACAGGATCGCTCCTGGTGCACGTGGCGGGTAGCTGTGCAGCATAGCGGTGCGAGGTGGCAAGCAAAGCTGACAAGGAGGCCATCGTGGCGATAGGTGGCGCCCCTAACGGTCGCTTCCTTGCACTGTTGGGGCGACCGGACGGGCATTAAATGCCCTTGTCCCCTGCCGTCAGAGTTAGGTAGGGGGCACTGTTGGTAGTAGTTGTACCAACCTGCGTTTTTACCTTTTTACCCCTCTTTCTACGCTGCCACCTGTCGGTGACCCCTTTAGACTATAAAAGGGAGGCCGATGCGCACGTAGAGGGGGTTCCGCATTTTTGGGGTTCATTCGACTCCTTCAACACTACACCACACCCACGCTCTCGAGCAAGAACAAATAAAAAACACAAAGCAGCAGTAGGAGTTTTATCTCTCCGGAGAGCTCCGAAGCTGGGTAAAATCCCCCGCGTGCTCTCGCCTCGATCTGCTCTGCGTGCGCCCTCCGCTCCTTTGCCAGACAAGAAGGGGCCCCCCTTCCCCATAGGTGCTCGTCCCCCACGACATCTCTGGCGCGCCAGGTAGGGGTGCGTCGAGGTCATGCGTATCTGATCCGGCGTCTGCGCGCGCTAAATCAACATCTTCATTGTCATGCCACCGAAGATGAAGACTTCGGAGGTGGCCGCTCCGTCTGCGACTTCCCTACCGCCACCGGAGCAAACGGGCGGTGGGGTGGACGCCGGCGGAGGAGCGGGCGCCGGCGGGGGGACGCGCATCGTCACCCGGTCCAAGGACAAGGCCCCGCAAGGTTCAGCGTCTGCACATCCACCGCACCCCTCCCAGGAGGTGCAGGATCGACAACGCCACGGTGCTCCTAGCACCGTACTCGCGTTGGAACAAGGCCAAGCTGGTGGGTCGCGGGACGCTCAAGGCCAACGCGCGCGTCAACACGCCGGCACGAGCGCAGTGCGGTCGCCTGGACGAGATGTTGCTCCTTCTAACACTGTTAGAAGTTTGAGCATGTCTCGCACGTCGCGTTGCTCGCCATCGTCACGCAACACTACAGAGGAAGCGCTGGCCCGAGCCCAGCTGCTTCTAGACTACCCTCCAGCGCCAGACAAGATCGACGATTGGAGGGCCGCCATTTATAGCCTTATCGGCTTCGCCAACGGCGACAAACCCCGGCAACCGAGCGCATCGAAGCCCCGGCAAGACGCCCAGGCGCAAGCCGACGCCGACAAGACCGCTAGGGGTGCCACCACCGTGCACTTCCCACCCCGAAGACCAAGATCGCCGACTCGCCGGGCCAACCTCGACACCGACTCCACCGCGTCGTCGGTCCCGCGAGCTCGCCGTGATCAACGCCAAGTTCTCCAAGAACGACGACACGAGGACGCTCGTACTCGCATCGAGCGCAGAAGAGATGCGCGGCGTCAATCTGACCAGCGCGCTGGGCCCACTATCGATATGCATGCGCCAGGGGAACCAGGCGACTTGCCGTACGTGGTAGGTTGCCCTGCGTTCACCCGTGAGCTGCGGCAGGTCCAGTGGCCTAGTACCAAGAACTTCAAGCCAGACGTGCCCGAGAAGTACGATGGCAGGATACATCCGTCAGAGTTCCTCAGCGTCTACACCATCGCGGTGCAGGCTGCCGGGGGGCGCGAAGAGAAGATCCTCGCCAACTACTTCCCGCTGGTGCTCAAACCCAACGTCAGATCTTGGCTCATGCACTTGCCGGATAACTCCATCTCTTCGTGGGCGGACCTGTGCCATCAGTTTGTCGGCGCCTTCACAGGCGGCCACAAACCCCATGGCCAGGAGAGCGATCTTCATCTGCTCGCCCAGAAGGAAGGAGAACTCCTGCGCAAGTATATACAGAGATTCAGTCAGGTGCAGCGCAACATCCTAGACGTCCACCCTGCCGCGGTTATCAGCGCGTTCCATCAGAACGTGCGTAACCGCAGGATGAGGGAGGAGATGGCGATGTGCAAAATCAGAGATGTCAGCGAGCTGTATGCTCTGGCCGACAAGTGTGCATGGGCTGAGGAGGGGAGGAGACTCCCCGGAGAGAACGCAGGAGCAGAAGGATCTGACAGTGAGGACGCCCCTCCGGCAAAGAGGAACCGGAGGCGGAATAACAGAAAGAGGAAGGCTAAGGATGTGTTAGTTGTTGAGCAGTCCGGCAGCGGAGGCGGTTCCGAGAAGGCTAGAGCTGGTGACTCCGGCGAGGCTGTGGTGGCCGCCGACAAGCAGGACGGCTCCGGCAAGCAGTACTGCAAGATCCACCGCACCAAGGGCCACGACCTCCAAGCCTGCAAGAAAGTCGAGCAGATGGCGGAGCTACAGAAAGCTGAATATGAGCGCCGCGACAATGAGAAGGCCCGGGAAGGTGGCGGAGGATCCGGCAACAAGCGTCCCACCCGGGGAGGGCGCCGCGGCAAGGCCAAGCCGCGGCAAGGAGACAGGCCTCCCCGCGGCCGCGACAAGGACGAAGACGAAGATGAGGATGATGAGATGGAGGAAGATGAGACTGACGAGAAGGAGTTCCAGAAGGCAACAGAGGTTTTGTGTGTTGACGGCGGTGCTTCTCTGCACACCTCGCACCGCCAACTCAAACAGTGGGTGCGGGAAGTGAACGCAGCAGAACCGTCCGTTGAGTCGCGCAAGCCCCTGAAGTGGTCCAGCACGCCCATTGTCTTCGACGTTGAGGATCACCCTGATCGCATCACTGCGGTCGGGTGCCTGCCGATTTTGGTTTCACCAACAATCCGTAACCTCAAGGTCACGAAGATGCTGGTTGACGGCGGGGCCAGCTTAAATCTGATCTCCTCCGCATTGCTCAAGAAGCTCCAGATCCCCGACAGCGAGCTCGAAGAGACTGGTACCTTTCAAGGAATAAACCCGGGAAGGAGCAAGCCGAAGGGGAAGATCACACTGCCAGTGACGTTTGGCAGCGAGCTGAATTTCAGGACAGAGAGAGTCACATTTGACGTTGCTGATTTCCCATTGCCCTACAATGGGATACTCGGCCGTCCGGTGCTTGCCAAGTTCATGGCAGCCTCTCACTACGCCTACAATGTGCTCAAGATGCCTGGTCCGAAGTGTCATTTCTGTCCAAGGCGACAAGAAGGATGCACTCATCTGTACCGACAAGATCTACCGGGAAGCAGCAGCCGCAGCAGAGTGCAAACCACTTGCCGCTGAAGCTCCCGGGGGGAAGAAGAAGACCAAGTCCGGCAAGAGTAGCTCTGATGCCCACTCCGGCAAGCGCACCTCCTCGGAGTGCTGCGCTACCGTCGAGGACGCACCATCGAGCTCCACCGGCAAGTGCAAGAAGGCAAAGACAGCTTCAACAGAGACCAAGAAAGTGGCCGCCAAGGAGGACGGCACTGGTGGTACCTTCACCATCAGTGCCACGCTTGACCCTAAATAGGAAAGCGCACTCGTTGCTTTCCTGCAGGCGAATGTTGATGTGTTTGCATGGCAACCATCTGACATCCCCCGTGTTCCCAGGAAAGTAATCGAGCACCACCTTGCCGTCTGTCCTCACGCGCGGCCCGTCAAGCAGAGAGTCAGAAAACAAGCAGTGGAGAGACAAGAGTTCATTGCAGAAGAGATCAAGAAATTGGAAGCAGCAGACCTGGTCCGAGGAGTACTCCATCCAGCGTGGTTAGCCAATCCAGTAGTCGTGCGCAAAGCAAACGGGAAGTGAAGGCTTTGTATTGACTTCACTGATGTTAATAAAGCTTGTCCCAAGGATCCATTTCCCTTGTCGCGCATTGACCAGATTGTCGACTCCACGGCAGGATGTGATCTGCTTTCGTTCCTTGATGCATACTCAGGATATCATCAGATCTTCATGGCTGAAGAGGATGAAGATAAGACCGCATTCATTACTCCATGTGGCACGTACTGCTTTGTACGAATGCCCTTCAGACTAAAGAATGTCGGTTCAACAATCGCAAGAGTAGTCAGTCATGCTTTTGAGCCACAGCTGCACAGAAATGTAGAAGCTTACATGGATGACATAGTGGTCAAGAGCAAGGACAAAGAGACTTTGATCCAAGATTTGGACGAGACCTTCACAAATCTGCGCAAGATCAATCTCAAGTTGAATCCCGAGAAGTGCGTGTTTGGGGTCCCTTCCGGCAAGCTCCTCGGATTCTTTGTGTCTCAGAGGGGGATTGAAGCCAATCCCGACAAGATCAAAGCCATTGAGCAGATCGAAGCCCCGAAGCGCGTCAAGGATGTGCGAAGGCTTGCCGGCTGTGTTGCTGCTCTCAGCAGGTTCATTTCCAAGTCTGCTGAACGCGCCCTGCCGTTTTTCAAAATTTTGAAAAAGGCGGGTCCAATGAAATGGACTCCGGAAGCGGAGGCTGCGCTGCAAGACTTGAAGAAATATTTGTCCTCCACTCCAACACTTGTCGCACCTAAGCCACAAGAGAAGTTGCTGCTATATCTGGCGGCAACCAATCAAGTGGTTAGTGCTGCGTTAGTTGCGGAGAGGGAGGCGGATGATGAGCCGGCGGCCACGGCAAGCGAATCCGGTGACAAGCAGGGGGCTTCCCCGACAAGCTCTGGTTCCGACAAAGATGGATCTGCGCGGCCACAAGAAGAGAAACAGAAGAAGATGGTGCAACGCCCAGTTTACTTTGTCAGTTCCCTTCTACAGGGGGCTAGATCAAGGTACTCTGGTGTGCAGAAGTTGCTTTTCGGCCTTCTCATGGCCTCGAGGAAGCTGCGCCATTACTTTCAAGCACATGAGATCACAGTGGTCACTCGCTTTCCGTTGAAGAGGATATTGCAAAATCCAGAAGCAATAAGCAGGATTGTCGAGTGGGCACTGGAATTGTCAAGGTTTGGCCTCAAGTTTGAAAGTACTTCAACTATTCAGAGCCGAGCATTGGCAGAATTCATAGCAGAATGGACGCCAACACCCGATGAAGAAACTCCGGAGAGGAGCATCCCCGTCAAGGAGGCAAGCAAAGAATGGATCATGTACTTTGACGGTGCCTTCTCGCTGCAAGGCGCCGGTGCGGGTGTGCTACTTGTCGCACCCACCGGAGAGCACCTCAAGTACGTGGTCCAGATGCACTTTCCCAAGGAACAAGCAACAAACAATAATGCAAAGTATGAAGGCTTGCTTGCCGGACTCAGGATCGCGGCAGAACTTGGGATCAAGAAGCTTATTGTCAGGGGTGACTCGCAGCTTGTCGTCCGTCAAGTAAACAAAGATTATCAGAGTCCGTTGATGGAAGCCTACATCGATGAAGTGAGGAAGCTGGAAGAGCATTTCGAAGGCCTGCAGATGGAACATGTTCCAAGAGCCCAGAACGACATTGCAGACGGCCTGTCAAAGTGCGCCGCACTCAAGTTACCTGTGGAACCAGGGATTTTTGTGCTCAAGTTGACTCAACCATCTGTAACACCATCAACTGGACAAAGCAAGAAGAGGAAATTGATTACTGGCGACTACTTTCCGGCAGAGCTCCCCGGAGCCGCCGCCAAGAAGGTCCCCAGGATCAACACAGAAAGTGCTGAGGAGCAGTCTGCTCCGACAAGCCCCAGGGCTTGTTTCGTTGAAGCAGACGCTCCCGACAGGCTCTGTCCCGACACGCTTGCCGGGGAGCATCACGCTCCGGCAGGATCCCAGATTCTTGCCGTAGAAGCGGATGTTCCCGCAGCAGCATTTGCGCCTTTAGTCCTTGTCGTCGAGCCACAAGCTCCGACATGGGCACAACAGATAGTCCATTTCCTTCAGACAGGAGAACTTCCCGAGGAACAAGAAGAAGCGGAGAGAGTAGCCCGACAATCAAGTATGTACCAGTTTGTCGATGACATACTGTACAGAAGAAGATTCAACGGAGTGAAATTGAAGTGCATTTCCCGGGAAGATGGACAGAAGCTGTTGGCAGAGATACACGGAGGCATATGTGGTCACCACATTGGCGCAAGAGCACTTGCCGGCAAAGCCTTCCGGCAAGGTTTCTTCTGGCCGACAGCCCTCCAGGATGCAACTGCACAAGTAACCAAGTGTGAAGCGTGCCAGTTCCACTTCAAACAGATGCATCAACCAGCTCAAGCTCTCCAAACAGTCCCTTTATCCTGGCCATTTTCGGTCTGGGGGCTCGACATTCTCGGCCCAATCCCCCTCGTATGCGGATCGCCTCGAGTGCTCGCTCGCGATGAGCTAGAGTAAGAGTAGCCGCGGCAAGATGACGCGCTGCTCCTCGAGGAAGATCGTCTTCAGGCTACGGTACGAGCTACTCGCTACCAGCAAGCTTTGCGCCGCTACTATAGCCGCAAATTTAACGCCAGAAGCTTCGAGAAGGGGAAGACGATAAAGTGGACATGGCGTCGTTCAAAGAAGTACAACCTTGCCGGGGCACGGACGACAGAAAAGCTAAGTTGCCAAAGTTTGAGCACAGTCAATTTTTAAATTTTTATGTTATATCCCTTGAACGACCGTGCCTTGTATGGAAAACCTGTGCGCGGAGGAATCGACTCGTGGCTAAGTTGCGCCCTTAATTTGTTTCGAGTCCGCTCAACAATGAAAGTGTGCTGCAATTAGCCCCGACAAGGTTTCTTGCCGGAAGCAACAACGCCGGCAGGCTGCTGATGTTCCGCACTCAGCGCTCGCAGCAAGCGTACTTGCGCCGGCAAGTTCCCTAAACGCGTAGGGTAAAGACATACAAGGGATGGAACTGAGTAAAGGATATAACATAACAAGCATTCTCCTTTTCATTAAAAAACATCCTACTCTGGTACAATCCATAGGGGATGAAAAACATGAAAGGGAGGATTACAAGTTTTAAATGCAGCTAAGGCCCGGAGGCTTACAAATTAAAAAGATAAGATGCCCGTAATCCTTTTCCTGTCCCCCTTTTCAGGAGGTAGGTCAAGGAGGCGAAAAGGGCAAAAGAGGCGCCTAGGTGAGCTACGGGTGCCAGAAGACACCAAGAGAAGATCCCGGGGACCGTCCGAAGGCTGGATGGTGATGGCGGCGCCGGATGTAGGGCTCGAAGACAGGGCGGCAGGACGTCAGCACGCTGTCGAGGGCACTACGCCCTCGTACTCCGACTTGACGGCCTTGCCGCCAGCCCTCTTCCCCTTCCGCAGCGTCCCTACACCAGCCGCCCAAGGAGACGACCCCGGGGAGTTCAAGGAGCTGGCGACGCGGATGATGGGGTCGCCGGTGACGCGCGAAGCGGCACCCGACACCTAGTCGGACCCGCCACTCCGCCGCCCGCTACACTTGTCGTCACTGTCGCTCTCCTCCTCGTCACTCTCGCTCGAGGGGGAGTCTTCGCTATCAGAGGAGCTGTCCACGCAGCACCTCGCCCGAACGCCGGAGTCCCCGAAGACCTTGACGGAGAGGAGGTCGCCCTCCATTAACTTAAAATGGAGGGTAAACCCCGCCGTCAGGCTGTGGATACAGGCGAACGTCTTCCACCCTCGATCAAGATACATCACATTAGGGGCTGGGAATACAACGTGGACTCGCGTGCCATTGATTCCACAGCCCCTCATGTGCAGTCTCAATGTCTCGGGCAGGTCCAACTCCATCGCTTTGCAAACGGAGCTGGAGGCCGGAGACGACGACGAGGCGCCCGGCGCAGCCTGACGAAGAACTCGCAAGGGTCGTCCCCTGGATGGACCGCCGTGAGGGGAGGAACCGCCAGCGGAGGCGGAGATGCTGCGCCGCCCCGTCCACCTCTTCCCCGAGCGCCTCGACCTCGTCCTCGACCTCATCCACGACCTCGCCCTCCCTCTCCCCCTTATGGCTGGCTCTGCCACCACGGGCGCGGGATAGGAAGGGGTGCGCTGTATGGCGGCGACCCTCGCCGCCACCGATGAGGGGCCAGGGTTCCCTTCCTCCATGGCGAAAGGGAGAAAGGGGAGCAGAGGCTGAAGACAGGAGAAGATGAGAGAGTGCGGGCTTCTGCGCTCCCCTCCCGCTCTTCTTAAAGGAGCGAGGTGGGGGCTCGGTCGCCCCGCTCGGCGAATCAGAGCACGGGAAGAGCAGGGAGTCGGGGCCGACCCACTGCCTCCGCCCGTGACGGCTCAGTTTCCCACTTCCACCGCCCACGACCCCGAGTGCATGGGAGCCGCGAGGCGGGGATGCAGAACCAAGGCGGACGTTACGCATTTCCTGGAATTAAGTATTACCCACGTCCTCTCCCACGACGCCGCGATAGACGCATGCCGTTGCGGGGGAGCGCGGCGGGTGCGGAGTCAGATTTAGTGTGGACCCAGGCCGCGTGTGCCCGTGCCCTGTTTTGGGCCTGGCCCAACAGCGCTCGGCACCGTGTATGGCCCAGGCCCGGGGGATCCTGTCGGTGTACTAAAGTAGGGGTACCTTAGTACCCCGAACTTGTGCACGGGCAGTCGCAGCATCCCGCGGCAAGGCTTGCCGGGCGTCCGCCAAGATCCTCCGCTTTTCCCATTACTGCCATTCAAGAGCAAAGTGTTAGCTGAGAAGACAGAACCCCGGCAAGAGGAGCTTGCCGGGAAGGACAAGGCCCCGGCAAGAGGAGCTTGCCGGGAAGGCCAACCAAGGCACTTCAGAAAACTTGTCGCGACGCTCCGCGCGTCCCGGCAAGACCCGGCGAGCGGCAAGCTTGCGGGTGCGACAAGACAATGGCCGCGGCAAGGCGCTTGCCGCGGCAAGGCTGCCACTCTGCACCCGAGCTCCAGCACATCCGACGACGTGTCGCCACAGGATCGCTCCTGGTGCACGTGGCGGGTAACTGTGTAGCATAGCGGTGCAAGGTGGCAAGCAAAGCTGACAAGGAGGCCATCGTGGCGATCGGTGGCGCCCCTAACGGTCGCTTCCTTGCACTGTTGGGGCGACCGGACGGGCATTAAATGCCCTTGTCCCCTGCCGTCAGAGTTAGGTAGGGGGCACTGTTGGTAGTAGTTGTACCAACCTGCCGTCAGAGTTAGGTAGGGCTCCTGTCGGTGACCCCTTTAGACTATAAAAGGGAGGCCCGTGCGCACGTAGAGGGGGTTCCGCATTTTTGGGGTTCATTCGACTCCTTCAACACTACACCACACCCACGCTCTCGAGCAAGAACAAATAAAAAACACAAAGCAGCAGTAGGAGTTTTATCTCTCCGGAGAGCTCCGAAGCTGGGTAAAATCCCCTGCGTGCTCTCGCCTCGATCTGCTCTGCGTGCGCCCTCCGCTCCCTTGCCGGACAAGAAGGGGCCCCCTGCCCCATAGGTGCTCGTCCCCCACGACACAATGCAAGGTGGCCCAAACCAGGATAAACTACTGTGTCTCTTTGTCTCCTTAAGCTTGTCACGCTAGGCTTAGGAGGATCACAAGTAGGCAGGCTGGGTAGGTTGAGATCTCTGCACGCATCCCAGAGTTCGAACCTCTCAAGGGTTTGTAGATCCCTTAATCTGACAGTTTGGGCTATTGTGTGTATTGGCTTGCAAGGTGAATTCTTCGATGCGAGAGAACCGAACCATCAATCTACCGCGGAAGAGTTGAAGATGCCGCAATACAATGCTCAAGCTTGTGATATTCTCTTCAACGGATTGTGCTCCGAAGAATTCAACAAAATCAGCCGCCTTGAGAATGCAAAGGAAATTTGGGATACTTTCACTGAATCCAAATTGGATGTGCTTCAAAGTCAACTTGACAATTCAAAATGAAGGATGGTGAAGGTGTCGCTGAAATGTACTCTAGGCTTGCTCTCATCATAAATGAGATTGCCAGCTTAGGAAGTGAAGAGATGACCGATAAATTCATCATCAAGAAGATCCTAAGAGCCTTGGATGGAAAATATGATACCGTGTGCACAGTGATCCAAATGATGCCCAATTACAAAGATCTCAAGCCAACTGAAGTCATTGGAAGAATTGTTGCTCATGAGGTGTCACCCAAGGATAAGGAAGAGCTTCACAACAAGTCAAGTGGTGCTTACAAAGCCTCATGTGATGCTCCTACATCATCAAGTGAGAAATGAACCTGCAATGAAGAGTTGAGCCTAATGGTGAAGAACTTCAACAAATTCTACAAGAGTAGATGTCATGGTGGGCACACGGTAGATGCCATGGGATGGCTAAAGAGAGGACGAGGCTCGAGGGCACTGGTGGGCTCCAGAGGCGAGGTTGGCATGAGCGAGGGCGGGATGCAAGACATACCCAGGTTCGGGGCTCTGTGGAGAGCTAATACCCCTAGTCCTGCTGAGTGTGGTTTATATGTAACAGTACAGAGTTGCTCCTAGAGCTGTGTGGAGGAAGAAGGAAGACTGGCCAAGGCTTAGGCTCCTCCTTCCTAGGTTTGTTCTACTGCTCAGTTGGCTATTTTCCTGTGTGCTTGCCCATATGCATGAGGGCTCCTGGGGGTTTTATTGGCCAACCCCCATGGGTACAATAGTAATGCTACAAGGCCGTAGGGTCGGGTCGTCAACATCTGGGGACGTGGCGCAAGGACCCGCTGGGTGCCTGTGGTTCGCCGGGTTCCCCTAGGTGTGGGCCTCGCTTGCTTAGGGGAACGGTTCGCCGTCTTGTCGATCGTCAGGGAGTGGCCGAGCCGAGTCGAGTACAGTGGCGCTCCATCAGGTTGCCACTTGCTGGCGTCAGTGGTGACGATGGGGGCACTGTTGCCATGCCGATCCTGACAGTGGGTGGGTGAGGGGCACTGTTGCCACGCTTCGGCTGACTAGAGGCATGGGCAGGGCACTGTTGCCTCGGTCATCGGTGGATGGAGACTCGTCCCATCGTATGGCCTGTATGGGACGGGAACTGACCCGTGGTTGGGTTGGGGAACACGCCAAGGGTGGAGCTGGCTTGTTGGGGAAGTCTTGGTTTGCCGGGTTCGGTTGCCTTGAGCTGGTGGTTGGAGCCGAGTCGAGGAGTTTGGCCGGGTTGGAGAGTTCCGCCGGGTCGAGGGGCTTGGCCGGGTTGAGCGACCCGACAAAGCGCGGGCCGGCTTGAGGGGCGATGCTGGCCCCGTTTTTTTTGAAAAGGATCCAGGTTCCGTTGCCTGCCCGGGGTTCATCCCCCCGACAGTAGTCCCCAAAGCTGTGAAGGTCCGCCGTCTTCGGATGGGAGGACTTTGCAGCTTCCCCCCTTGAAAGAGGAAAATCCTGCGACCGCCGAGTCTGGCAACACCCACTGTGTGCCGGTTTTCAGAAACCGGATCACATCATCCTGGCAGCGACGGGGAGCCGGAGGGTCCATCGAATCTCAGGGCAATCCCTCGGGCTTCGCGTGGGCGCCATGTGTCGCTTGGATGTCGGAGGGGCCTGATCGGCCACACGCGTGATGGGACTGGGCAACATGCTGGGGCCAGAGTCGCGTGCCCTTGGCCCACGCGCGTGGATTTATTGCGGCGTCCGCAAGTCGGTTGCTCTTCCCTGTCCAGTTATTGCACGCGTACGTGCACACTTATTGAGGGGAAGTGGGAAAGGTGAGGGCAAACTATCCCACTCCCCCACGTTCGAACCGGAGCTTCTAAATTTGGGCGAGGGGGCGGCAGACATCATTCTTGCTTGCGCTACCTTGCCTCTTCGTCCTCCCTCTTCTTCCTCCGACCACCGCGCTGCGACCCCCGCAGCTTCGAGCAGCACTCCATCACCATTCATCTTCCCTTTTCCTCTTCCATCTTCGTTGATGGCTCTGCCGTCAGGCTCGTGGATGGGCTTGATAGTGCCGCAGGGCGAGTAGAGGCCGCTGCCCGTGGGAACGGAGCGCGTGGTCTTCTTCCTGCACTTCAAGCGTGGGTTCGGCCTTCCTGCGAGCGCCTTCTTCCGCGACTTCCTAGAGTTATTCGGGCTCCAGCCCCATCATCTTGGTGCCAGCGCCATCGTGCCGCTTTCGGGCTTCGTCACCCTCTGCAGGGGTACGTGGGCGTCGAGCCTTCAATCGATCTCTGGGCCCGCTTCTTCTCCTTGAAGCAGCAGGGGCCAATGGCCGGGGAGTTCTCTGACTGCGGGGCCGCCGTCATCTCGAAGCGGTCGGGCGCTGATTGCCCCAAGATACCGCTGGAGGATTCTGCTAAGAAATGGCAGAATTCTTTCTTCTACGTCCGCAATCTCCGCGCGGATCACATCAACCTGCTGGCCTTCGTCAACGTGCCTCTGCGGGCGAAGATGAACCGGGGGTATCACCCCAGGCATCAGTCGCAGGAGATACATAACCTCTGCGAGTGGGTGTCGATGATGAAGGCGCAGGAGGGGCTCAGCAGCACCGACCTCATCGCCGCCTTCATTATAAGCCGGGTTCTGCCCCTGCAGCAACACAGCCGCCTCATCGGTGAGATGACCGGCCTTCAGGACCCCAACCGCCTGGCGGCCATGCGCCCGGGGGCGGACCAGATTGCGCGCCGGGTCAACAACTTCTCCAAGGCCGCGTTGAGGGATGACTGGCGGTTCGACAAGCCGCCGTACAACCACTCAAATCCGGCGCCCATGGTGAGTCCCTGGTCTTCGTATTTTGCTGCTGCGCATCTTCTTATCCGTCCCGACGCGACGCGGGAGGTGCTTCTGAATGCCATCCGGCACCCTTACACCAGGGCACAGTCGCAGGTGGTGCGGGCGGCGTCGGAGGAGCCTGTGGCCCGCGGCGAAAAGGAGGAGGCAGCCACTGACGTCGGCGCGGGGCGCCATGCGGGTAGGTCTTTCTTCTTCTTTTCTTTTTCATATTCCTTGAGTTGCTGGGTGCGGCGCGGCGCGGGTGATGCTGACGCGAACCGTCGATGTAGTGGCGTTGGCGTAGGAGGTGATGTTGGGTCATCGCGGGGGGTGTCAGCGCCGAGCCAGCCCCATGGGAAGGACAATGTCGTGCCGCGGCCTCCGGCCATGAAGCGCGCGGCGGACCCGGCCGGGGGCGTGAGGCCGGCCGCCAAGAGGAGGCGCTGCACTGCGCAAGAGAGGCCGGCGAGGCCCACCGTTCTGGTGCTGTCGGGGTAAGTTTTTCTTTTATTCGCATCCGAGTGGCTGAGCGGCCCTGCTTGTTATTTGTGTTGGACTTCAGGTCGCCGATCGCGCTGGCGAGGGCAGCGGCCTACACCGCGGCCACCGAGGGCGCCGTGTTCTGGAGGAGCCGGTCCAGCGCCGTCGTCCGGGATGAGGAGGAGGAGCCGGGGGATCCGGACCTTGGCCTGGACCCGGCCGACGCCAAAGGCTTCGCCTGGCGGGACCGGAACAGGGCCGAGGCGGAGCTAGAGGCGGCATCGGTCCAGGCCTGGACCAATGCCGCGGCCACATGGGCACGAGCCGGCGAGGAGCTGGCCTGACCGGAGATGCCAGAGGGTACTGTGGTGGCGTCGACAGTCTTCAAGCTGTCGTTGGTGAGGGAGCGCGGCCAAGGAGGCCGTGATGAGGTGGTGGACCTCGACCGGGAAGTCGTGCAGGTTGGGGACGACACCCCGCCGCGGACCGACGTCGTTGATCGGGCAGGGGTCGACGGAGGCGGCGGCGACACCGTCTTGGAGGAGGCGCCACGGAAGCGTCGGCGAGCAGGACGCCGCTGGTGGTGGCGCCGCAGGACGCGGCGGTTGCCGAGCCGATGGCGGCGCCGGAGAGGGCGTCGGAGGAGGCGCCGACCGCGGGGGGAGCGGCCGGCGGAGAACACGCCCTGGTGCCCAGGCTAGGCGGATGCCGGCCCGTCGTGTTGGTGCCGGCACGGGGCTGGGCCGGCGTAGTCTTCGGGCCTCAGACCTAGGAGGAGGCGGGGATGGACGCCGTCAGCCGCCATCTGCGCGGGCGGATGGACCGGATCGAGGCCTTCGCCCAAGCCAAGGTAGAGCGGACGCGGGAGCTGGAGCGCCCCATGCTAGTAGGCTCTCTTTCCGCCTTCTGATATTTCTTCCTTTGTAGCTTCTTCCTTGTGGGGGCGCGCTAGCACACCCATTGAGTGTAGCCCCCGAGGTTCGGGCCAACTATGTAGTAGTTGGGTCGAATCTTTAGAGTGTCGTCTTTGTGTTGATCGCTGCTTTTTACATCACCTAGACGCCTACCGGGTCAGTGCCTTGAACCGCCTCCTGGGCAAGTATAGGGAGCTCAAGGGGCAGCTTGCCGCCAAGGAGGAGGAGCTCCGCGTCGCCGTAGGTATCTTTGTGCTCTTTTCTAGTGGGGGACCGCTAGCGCACCCACTGGGTGTAGCCCCCGAGATTAGGGCCAATTGTGTAACAGTTGGGTCGAATCTTAAAACTGGTTCTTCTTTTTTGAATCTTCTTTTTGTAGCCGAGGTGCTGTCTCGGCAGACCCCGCTGCTTCGGGCCGGCCTTCACTACGACCGGCTTGTCGCCGATGCCGGCCGCCTTGGAGCCGAGGTGGCACAGGCAAAGACGGAGGCGGTGGCGGCCCGGTGGTCGCTCGACGAAGCTAGCCGGCTGCAGGAGCAGTTGGCGGGTGACAAGAGCCACCTCGAGGCCAAGGTGGAGTGCCTTAAGGCGAAAGTAGCCAAGGTGGAGGAGGCACAACGGGCCCTGGACGAGGCGGACGAGCAACGCAGCAAGCTGGCCGACGACAAGGGCCAGCTCTAGGCCGAGGTGGAGCGCCTGAAAGGGCAGATGACCACGGCGGAGGGGGCCTGCCAGGAGGAGACCCGTCGCCATGAGGCATCCAGGAAGGCGGCTGAGGACAAAGATGCCGAGCTAAAGGAGGCCCTTGTCAAGGTGGCTGACTTGGAGAAGGCACTCTAGGAGCACGACCGAACCATTGATCAGGACCGGAACGGTATGTTGCTCGAAGCGCAGCACCTTGAAGAATCCTTCTCCAGTAAGTGCTTTTCTTGAATTCTGCTGGGTTAGGATCCCGGCTTCTTGTCCTTGGTGCCTTTTTTCTGACTTGCTTTGTTTCCTGACAGGAGCCTTCCCGGAGAGGCATCAGCTGCCGGTGGAGACCGTTCGCTTCCAGCGCGACCCGCTAGGTGCCTTTGGCTCCGGGACCAACCCACTGGTGGCGTGGACTTTTCTGGAGATCATGACCGCCGCCGAGGCTCGTCTGCAGGTCTTGGGTGACCAGATGGGGCGGCTGTCCCAGGCCGGCATGGCAATGACGGCGGCCCTGTGGCCGGGCTCCGTTGCGCCGAGCAGCTTCACGCGGCTGGCGTGCTAGTAGGAGATGGGGCCATACCGGCTCCATGAGTGACGCGTCTCAGCCGCTCGTTCCGGCGCCGAGATGGCGCTCGGGTTCGCATTGTCATGGCACCCAGACATGCAGCTGGACGCGTTGATGGGTGAGCGGGCTGGCTCGGAGGAGCAGCTGCAGGAGTAGGCCGGGCGGATTCCTTCCCGGGCCTGCTACATCACCGGTTTCACCTTCCATGACGAGTTCCACCTGGAGCGGGCGGAGGATGGCGGAGTCGTGGCTGGCGATGACTATGTCCTGCATCTACATGACCCGGAGGGCAGCTCCAAGGAGACGGATGCCCACAGCGACGGGGGTGCCAAGGAAGACACAGGCACTTCGGCGGACCTCGAGGCCGCCGCGGGGGAGCCGTAAACTGCGCGACCCGGCGCTGGATACACCTGAGGCCATCCTGTTTAGACTTAGTAAAGTTTCTGTTAGGTAGCAGGTCCACCCACCCACTAGGGGTTTCTGGGTGTAATGAACTCTGGCTGTGGGCCCTTCCTTTAATATTGTGTGATGTGTATATTTCATGGATGCATGTGCTCTTGCTTTTTGCTTTTTGAGCCGTTTTCTTGCGTTTTTCCTCTCTCGAACCTCCCCCCCCCCCGCGAGTCTGACGGCCGAGGCACCGGTCCATGACAAGGAGTTTGGTTTTTTGGGAGGAGCGCGCTGTACTTAGGCTTTCAAAACGTTGAGCGCTAGCGAAACACCCACTGGGCAGGCTGGCGGCAATCCAGCAGAGCCGGTTGGTGAGAAGCCGGTCGTGCAGCTATTTTAAAGTGATGAGCCGGGTTGGTCGACCCGGCGGCCTTTGACTTAGTGTTTGAGGCGTGCAGGAGCTCTGGCCCATTGTGCTTTCCAGCCGATAGTCGAAGCCGGTTATGTGGCCTAGGGCGAAGTGAGGGGCCGTGGCGTCCTTAGCGCGTCAGGAATCACCAAGGAAGGCGGCGGGTGGCAACCGAGCTGGCCAGCCCCCGAGCCCCCGGGTAGAGCGAGTCGGACCGGTGGCTGGGTTTAGGAGCAAAGTGATGCACAAATGTAGGAGACACAATAACTTGGTCAGAAAACGGCAGCCCCCAAGCATTGTTCGGGGACTCCATAGTTTCATGCGTTTACAAAAGGCAGCGATACATACATTCGTACGACTAACTATAAAACGGGTGGAGGAGTTCCGCATTCCACGGCCAAGTCGTTTCTTCACAGGCGCTGTCTCTTTTGCGCTTGTTTGACTTGCGTGCATCGATGAGGTAGTAGGCGTTGCGATCGCACAAGGCTCTGCTGACGATGAACGGGCCCTCCCATGGAGGGGACAGTTTGTGCTGGCCAGCTTGCTCTTGGGCGAGTCGGAGGACGAGATCGCCCTCACGGAATGCGAGGGGCTTGATCTTCTTGCTGTGGTAGTGCCTCAGGACTTGCTGATAGATGGCCGAACGGCTGAGCGCCAGGAGGCGGGCTTCTTCGAGTAGGTCGACGCCGTCTTCGCGGGCTTCCTTGGCTTCAGCTTCAGTGTACATCGCGACACGCGACGAGTCAAACTCGACGTCGGTCGAGATTACGGCTTCGGCTCCATAGACGAGGAAGAATGGGATGAACCCGGTCGACCGGTTCGGCGTGGTTCTGAGACTCCAGAGGACAGCCGGCAACTCGTCGAGCCAACTGCAGGGTGAGCGGCTCGACAAGCCGTGGTTTGATGCTGGATAGGATGGGGCCGTTGGCCCGCTCGACCTGTCTGTTGGACTGCGGGTGTGCAACGGATGTCGGGTCGAGGAGGATGTTGGAGACGGAGCAGTATTGCGTGAGCGCGCCCTTGGCGAAGTTGGTGTCGTTGTCCGTGATGATGTTGTTAGGCATGCCGTAGCATACTGCGATGTCTTTGATGAACCGGACGGCTGTTGGCCCGTCCAGTTTCTTGATTGGCCATGCTTCAATCCACTTGGTGAACTTGTCCACCGCCACCAGCAAGTGCGTCATGCCGCCTTTGGCGGTTTTGAAGGGTCCCACCATGTCGAGTCCCTAGACCGCGAAGTGCCAGGCGATCGGGATGGTGCGGAGTGCTGACACCGGCTGGTGGCTGCGCTTGCTGAAGCGCTGGCACTCCTTGCACTTGAGGATGAGTGACTCGGTGTCTTGGAGGGCCTTAGGCCAGTAGAAACCATGGCGGAAAGCCTTGGACACCAGGGACTGTGACACGGCATGGTGCCCGCACTCGCCCTGGTGTATGTCAAGAAGGATGTCAATGCCCTGGTCCTCCTCGATGCAGCGCTGGAACACGCCGGTGGAGCTGCGTTTGATGAGCTCGTTGTTGATGATGCTGTAGGCGGACACCCGGCGTTGCACCTGCCGGGCCTCGGTCTCGTCCATTGGGAGGGCGCCGTTCTCTAGGAACTCTGAGATGGGCAGGGCCCAAGATGGGGCTGTCACCATGGCGAAGACGGCCACCAAGGTGGGTTCTGGGTCGGCAACCCCCGAGTCAGGATGAGAAGCCCCCAGGTCATGGATGGCAGTGGACGGGTCGAGGGTGATGGTGGCCGGGTTGGCGGCTTCGGTCTTCGGGCCGAGTTTGGCAGCCCCCGGGCTGGGTTCAGCAGTCCCCGGGCCAGGTTCGGCAGTCCCCGGGTCCGGTTCAGAAGTCCCTGGGCTGACTTGAGGTGCGGCTGGGTCGTCCGGGACGTGGATGTACGCGGAGTCCGGAGACGGCTTGACAGACGTCTTGTGCGGGTGCTCGAGGGAGACGCCGGACGGGATTGACTGTTGGGATGAGGAGATCTTGGCGAGCGTGTCGGCTGCCTCATTCTCTGCGCGGGGGGATGTGGAAGAACTCGCAGCCCTCGAAGGATCAGGATAGCTTCTGGACAAGGAAGCGATAGCTTGCCATGTTGGAGTGGAGGGCGTCCCACTCGCCGGAGCACTATTGCACCACCAGATGCGAGTCGCCATAGCATAGGATACGCCGGATGCCGAGTTCCTTGGCAAGCCGAAGGCCGTGCACAAGGGCCTCATACTCAGTGATGTTGTTGGAGGCGGCGAAGTGGATATAGAGCGCGTAGTGGAGTCGGTCGCCCTTCGGTGAAGATAGCACAGTGCCGGCCCCTAGGCCGAGTCGCATCTTGGAGCCGTCGAAGTGCATGCACCAGTGCGTTGAGTCCGGTGGCGGCGGCAAGTACTGGCTCTTGGTCCAGTCGACGAGGAAGTCGGCCAAGGCCTTGGACTTGATTGTGATGCGGGGCTCGTAGAGGATGGTGTGGCCGGCAAGCTCGAGTGCCCACTTGACAACCCGGCCATAGGCGTCCCGGCACCCTATGATCTCGCCGAGGGGGATCATGCTGACCATGGTGATAACATGCTCTTGGAAGTACTGCTTCAGTTTCTTGGGCGTGAAGTACACGCCATAACACATCTTCGGGTAGCGCGTGTAGTTCTTCTTGGAGGCGGAGAGCACCTCGCTCAGGTAGTAGACCGGGCGCTGGACAGGTTCTTGCCCTTCTCTGGTCGCTCGACCACCAGCATCGTGCTGACCGACTATGAGGTCGCGGCAATGTAGAGCAACAACGGCTCCTTCTCGGTCAACGCGGCCAGGACGGGTGCGGTGGAGAGCATGCGCTTGAGGTCCCGAAAAGCCTAGTCTACCTGGTCGTTCCATTCGAACGGCGTCGTCGTCTTCATCAGCTGGTACACGGGCAAGGCCCTCTCGCCCAGCCGGCTGAGAAACCGGCTGACTGAGGCCAAGCACCAGGTGAATTTCTGGATATTGCGCAGCCGAGCCGGCTTGCACATGCGCTCGTCCTTGATCTTCTCCGGGTTCGCCTCAATGCCGTGCTTCGAGATGAGGAAGACGAGTAGCTTTCCGGCCAGGACGTCGAAAACACACTTCTCCGGGTTGAGATTGACTTTGTACTCACACAGGTTGGCGAAAGTTTCCTTCAAGTTGTCGAGGAGCGTGAGGTGCTGCTTGGTCTTCACCATGATGTCGTCCACGTAAACGTGGATGTTATGGCCGAGTTGCGGTAGCAAGCATTTCTGCATGCAGCGCTGGAAAGTGGCGTCGATGTTCTTCAGGCCTAACGACATGGTGATGTAGCAATACGCCCCAATGGGCGTGATGAAGGACGTCTTCAGGGCATCGGCCGGGTCTTGCTTGATCTGGTGGTAGCCTTTGTAAGCATCCAAGAAGGATAGGAGCTCGCACCAGGTGGTCGAGTCAATGACTTGGTCGATCCGCGGGAGGGCGAACGGATCCTTGGGACAGGCCTTGTTTAGGCTGGTGTAGTCGATGCACATGCGCCAGGTCTTGTTCTTCTTCAGGACGAGGAATAGGTTGGCCAGCCACTCGGGGTGGAACACTTCCTTGATGAAGCCGGCCGCCAAAAGCTTGGCGACTTCTTCACCGATGGTTCTTCTCTTCTCTTCGGAGAAATGTCGTAGGGGTTGGTGGACAGGCTTGGCGTCCTTGCGCACATGGAATTTGTGCTCGGTGTACTTCCTCGGGATTCCCGGCATGTCCTTGGGGGTCCATGCAAAAATATTTCGATTCTCACGGAGGAAGTCAATGAGCTCGGCTTCCTATTGGCTATCGAGGCGGGTGCCTACGATAGCGTACTGGCTGCAGCTGGGGTCTTCCGGGTTTAGCTTCACTTCCTTTGTCTCCTTGGAGGGTGTCAGATTTAGGGTTCCGGCAAAACCCTTGAGGTTCGAACACTCGGGTGCGCATGAAGATTTCCCCCTACCGAATCTCACTCTCAGCCTAGCCGCGATCCCTAAGCTTAGCTCGATGAACTCACAACACAAGAGACACAAGGTTAATACATGTTCGGGCCACCGTTGTGGTGTAAGACCCCAAATGTCAGATTTAGGGTTCCGGCAAAACCCTTGAGGTTCGAACACTGGGGTGCGCACGAAGATTCCCCCTACCGAATCTCGCTCTCAACATCGCCGCGATCCCTAAGCTTAGATCGATGAACTCACAACACACGAGACACAAGGTTTATACAGGTTCGGGCCACCATTGTGGTGTAAGACCCTACTCCTGTGTGGTGGTGGTGGATTGCCTCTTTTGCTGATGATGGACAATACAAGGTAAGAATAGCCTCCTGAGGAGAGGTGTTCTTGAGCTGGTGTGGTGTGGATGAGGATGATTTGAATGATCCCCCCTTCTACTGTGGTGGCTAGTCCTATTTATAGAGGCCCTGGTCCTCTTCCCAAATAGTGAGCGGGAAGGGATCCAACAACAACCAATTTGAAAGGGTATAGCTAGTACGAGCTATCCTGACTAAAGGTGGTCTTCGCCTATCAGAGGCGCTGGTGGTGATGCCGTCTTGGGCTCCACGATGACCTCCATCCTGCCGTCCTGCTGGTCTTGGTCTTGTTGCACCGATATGGCAAACCTTTGCATGATGCCTCGGTACTCTGCGCCTGCGCTTGCCCCCTTAGCACCAAAGGGGAAACAAGGACACTGCGCGCGCCGGCGCCCGCCTGGCGCCCGCCTTGCCTTGGTCGTCATGGCTTGCAGCACGGGAACCTCGCGAGGTACCCCTTGCCTTGATCTCTCCGCCTCCCTTGCGAGCCCGCCTGGTGAGGCCGCTCCTGAGGAGGCCTTGTGTCGTCCGCCTCGCGAGGCCTAGCCCCTCGCGATGGTCTTGAATGTTGGTTGATGAAGACGGGCCATACTGGGCCACTGGTGGATCCACGCCGCGGTCCGCAGGCAGGAAAGTCTGGGTACCCCCATTCCCAGAATGCCGAGAGTAGCCCCCGGGCCCAAGGCGCGCTCGGACTTGTCATAGCGGCGATGCCAAAGGGCAAGTACGGAGCGCCGCGGGCCCCAACAGCCTGCGGCCTTGGTCGACGCGTGGCGACTGATTGGTCGTGGTCGTCTCCGCTCCCCCACGCTGCCTTGGCAACTGCCCTTCTGACAAAAGGCTAGCGTGGGCAAGGCTTGCCTTCATTGCTTTCCTTCGTCTTGCTTCAGATCCCCTTCTTCGCTCCTCGCTTCTGAAATCTCCATATCGACTTCCATCCTTCCCCTTGAGCAACCAATGGCGCCCTAGAAGGCCAAGGTCGATGCGCCACCAGCTTGGTATGAGCCGGCCCTTGACGCCCCTAATGTTTCAGAGAAGAATTTCGCTGCCATGCGCCTGCTGATGGCGTGGGAGAGCAATGAAAAGGGGTGGACTGAGCTCCTGGAAGGCTCTGCCGTGCCAAAGGCTTTGGGGAGCACCTTCTATCACTTCTTCACGAGCGCCGTCGTTGCAGGCCTGGTTCCCCCCTTCTCCGACTTCTTCTACGCCGTCCTCCGCCATTACAAGTTGCAGGCCCTTCAACACCATCCCAACTTTGATTTTGTCTTGTTGATTTTTGCCTACTACTGTGAGGCGTATGTCGGCGTGATGCCGTCCGTGGCTCTGCGGTGCCGCTTCCTCTTCCTCTAAACCAACAGCGACCGCACCTCGGGGTGCACCAACTTCATCGCGTACGGCAAGGCCAACACAATTTCGAAGGCCAGGAAGAGGGTCGACGGCTTCCGGAGCAAGTGGTTCATGATGGACGCCAAGTGCGTCCACCCACGCTTGGCGCTGCCGACGGAGAGGCCTCAGTCCAATGAAGGATGGTTGCGCGCGAAGCTCACCGATAGTCGGGCAGTGCTGGTGCTGGAGAGGATGAACGCCGACCTGAAGCCGGGTAACACGAAGGCGGCGAAGCTGACAGGAGCCATGCTCGTGAGAGAGTTCTTAATGCGGCGGGTGGCTCCGCTTCAGGCGCGCTCGCGCCCCTTATGGATGCTTGGGGGCGCAGACGACAAGCTTCACCTGAGCCCGGAAGCGTTGCCTGACAAAGAGCTGGCCGCGGTGCTCCGGCTCCTGGTCAGGGATGACCAGGAATATCCGCCTAGTGCCTTCTCTCCTTTGTTCGGTCACAAGGATGGGGCACAGGTCGTGGCCGCCATGCCTACCTTTGATGGGCGCGGCCTGGTGCCGCCGGCGCCTCCCGCGATCTCGGGGACGACGGTGCCGGTGATGGTATCGTCAGGTGACTCCCGTGAGGGAGAAGAAAAGGAGGAAGACGGGGAGCACGACTCAGAGGCAACTCCCAAGGAAACGGGGGAGGCCTCCCCCTTGTGCAAGGCTGATCTCCTCCGCATGATGCCGGACGACGAGGACGATGATGATGATGACGATGCCCCCTTGGGGACGAAAGAGTCACCCGCGGCAGGGGGTCCCTTGCGAGCCAAGCCCAGCCTCCTGAGAGGGCCTCCCGCCGAGGTCCCGACGAAGGGAAGGTCGTCGCTGATCTCCCGAGAGGCTACTTGTGCCCGGATGCTACCTGGAGCTGTCTCCAACCGTCCTGCTGCACCTTCTTCTGCTCCTAGAGTCCTTGTGGCTGCGCCCCGGGTCGCGAGGCTCTCGGCCTTCAAGCTCAGCAAGAGGAAGGTGGACTACTCTGCGGTAGACCAGTAAGTGTCTGCGCTCCATCTTATTCTTGATTATGCTGTTGGTCCTTGACGTTCACCATCGATTGGCTAGGCCACCGCCCATGGCGGAGAAGAGGAAGGAGGACGCGGTGACGTCGTCTGGGGCCGAGCCATCTACCGCGGCCGCACCTTCTTCCGTGGGGAGGGGAGGCGACGACATTCGCACCTCCCCTGCACGGTCATCCTCGCGAGGCACGGGAGGGCATCTTCATGAAGAGTCAGCCCCCATGGCCCTGCAGGCTTCGGAGTTGTTCTTACCTGATGCTGCTGCTAAGGTACCCAAGGCTCAGGAGCCCCTAGTCTCCCAAGCCATGGCTACGCTGCCGCCTCCTCCTTCTGCTGCGCCGCTGGTTCCAGGTCCTTCTTCCTCCCCCGATGTCTTGGAACATGCCTTTTCCGAGATGGCTCAGCTGCGAGAAGACCTCCAGTGCATAGACTCCCATTTGGTAGCCTGGCATCTGGATCTCGTTTTCGGCTAGCTTCACTCTGATGCCTCTATCCGAGCGGCGCTAAGGCGGGTTGCGGCGGCCTCTGAGGAGGAGAAGCAGGCCGCCACCCAGGCCACAGCCGCTCGTGAGGTGGAGCTGAAGGATGCCGCGGCCGCCTAGGACCGCTGCAAGGCACTGGAGGCCGAGCTGAAGGATTTACGCGACAAGCACGCCAAAGAAGATCATGGACGCCAGGCGGAGGAGAAGAGGATGAAGGCTCAGGAGGACGCCGTCAGGGACCGCGATGCTGAGCTAGCGCGGTTGGCGGAGGCGCAGGCCACTGGGCGCGGTCGGCTCGAAACGGTGGAGCAGAAGGTGAGGGCGGAGAAGGCCGAACTCGTGCCCAGGCGAAGGTCCTGGCCGAGGACCGTGCGGCCTTTGCACTCCTCGAGGAGAGGTCTCGTGTGCCGCTGAAGGCACTCTATGAGAAGGGCCTGGAGAAGCCGCTGGCTATCGACGAGGATGGCCCCACCCAACTGCTTCCATACTTGGTCGAGGCGCTTGAGGAAGTCGTGAGCGACATCGGCCCAATGGCAGGGGATGAAGCTCGCATCCTTTCTTCCGCTGCACCGACGCGCGTCTTCAGCCATCTCCACCTCTGTGACACTGACACCAATCTTGACGAGCTGTTGGAGCCTATGGACGGCGAGTGCTATGCCGCTGCTGCTGAGGCCGTGAAGGGCCAGGTGGAGGCCTTGTTGGAGAAGTTCCGCGACTTCGCTCCTGCGCCCCTGGCAGGTAGTGCTGCTGATCCTGCGGCCTCGGGTGGTGATACAGGTGAAGACAACACCGCCATAGGAGTGGAGTCCCTAGCAGACGATGACGGTGTCGAAGGATGATTTACTTGCGGCCTCTTTCCTGCTTAATTCCTGCAATGTGCACCATGCCTCGTGGAGGCATTTAAACTTGCGTCTGGTATTGTGAAGACAATTATGGTTTGTAATATTTGCTTCGAGATTTTGCAGTTTTCTTCCTATTTGCTTTACGTTCTATGTCGGTAGAGCCCGGCCCCGCGCATACCTCAACCGCCATTAGCCCCGACCGGATCTCCAGGACGGGACCAAGGAGTGAGGGGCTACGTGACCAGTTAGGCTCCTGAGTCGCGATGCTCAGGAGTCCCTCTTGACGCGCAAACAGCTTATAGGAAGCAAACGTAGGTGTAGATCTAGCGTTCTACGTCGACAGAGCCCGGCCCCGCGCATACCTCAACCGCTGCTGGCCCCGACCATATCACCAGGGCGGTACCAAGGAGTGAGGGCTACGTGCCCAGTTAGGCTCCTGAGTCACGATGCTCAGGAATCCCCCTTGACATTCAAACGACCTTCAGACATTGGCTCCGCACAGGAAGGGGCGCGTGATGACCAGGTCCGGAGGACCTGGCTGGGTGGCGTACACTCGGGCGTGACCCGGGCGCAGCCCCCGTGTCCAGCCCCCTCGCATGATGCTCCCAAGGGGAGGTGTTTCAACGAGGCCAGACACTGAGCGCTGGGGCTGCCTGAGGTTGATGCAGCCGTGGGGCCACCCTTAGTTGTTTATCACCAGCGCGGAGCATAGTGCCTCCGTATGTGTACGGGCATAGCCGCTCCTCGGCAGTGTCGATGGCCAGTGCGGAGCATGGTGCTTCCACTTGTGCGTGGGAGGGGGCTCCCTCTGGGGAGAGCCCCCGGGGCGTGTACATCCCCGCCCTGACACGTGGCTTGCACGACAGGGCTAGACAAGGTGTATCTGTGCACTCGTGAGCCAGCGCGGGACTCACGAGGCCCTTTCTCAAGGCGGGTTGCTCCTGGTCTTGGGTCTTTGACAACTGTGTGTTCCTGCGAGACGGTTCGGTATAAATTCTCTACATCCTCAGGTCCCGGCCCTCGAGCGAGCTCAGCCGCCGCTGGTATGCCAGGTCGTGATGCCGTGGTCATGGCAAGGGGGTGAGGGATGGACAGCCAGTAAGAGCTCCTGAGTCGCAATGCTCGGGGGCCCCCCTTTTAACGCGTAAGCGAATTGCATGAGAGAGGGAGGGACCCGCAGTAGGTGGCGAGCAGGTGATAATCACAAACAGATTAGGCATGAAAGGCAAATCAGCTTAGGTAAATGCAGGATGGATACATGCCACTTGGTCCGACCCAAGCGGCTTGGGGATGATGCAGCCCGAGGGGCGCCCCCAGCAAGGTAAGCTAAAGACATAAAAAGAGATACACGCCGCGGGGGCGGACCTACGCGGCCTGGGAATGATGCAGCCCTGAGGGCGGTCCCAGCTGAAATGAACTTGGGAGATGTCACCTGGTTCCGTTGTACAGGGGGTGTTGGGGTAGCTGAAGATGCGCGGTGAAGGGACCGGCCCTCACGAGCCACCGGAGCCCTAAGCCTCGGGAGGCTCTGTGGTCCAGGTGGTTCCTTGATGATTGTATCCATCTCCGCAAGGAACGCATGGTGCTTGGCCTCCTGAGCCGCCAGAATGCTCCACAGGTGACACTAGTAGGTGGCAGCTGCATTCAGCAGGCCGAAAGGCATGCGGTCGTAGCTGTGAGGTGGACCCTTGCAGCGTCCCATGCGCGAAGGCCAGAAGCGCTCCTAAGATGCAACTTGGTTGAGCCCTAGGGCGTCGATGTAGACACGCAGCCCACATCCTCGCCTGGATGGGGAGCCGTTGAGGGATCCTGGATTAAGGGGTCCTCGGACAGACGGACTATATACTTTGGCCGGACTGATGGACTATAAAGATACAAGATTGAAGACTTCGTCCCGTGTCCGGATGGGACTCTCCTTTGTGTGGACGGCAAGCTTGGCAATTCCGATATGTAGATTTCCTTCTCTGTAACCGACTCTGTGTAACCCTAGCCCCATCTGGTGTCTATATAAACTGGAGGGTTTAGTCTGTAGGACAACAACAATCATAATCATAGGCTAGCTTCTAGGGTTTAGCCTCTTCGATCTCGTGGTAGATCAACTCTTGTAATACTCATATCATCAAGAACAATCAAGCATGAATTAGGGTATTACCTCCATCGAGAGGGCCCGAACCTGGGTAAAACATCGTGTCCCCTGCCTCCTGTTACCATTAGCCTTAGACGCACAGTTTGGGAACCCCTACCCGAGGTCCGCCGGTTTTGACACCGACATTGGTGCTTTCATTGAGAGTTCCACTGTGTCGTCGCGATAAGGCTCGATGGCTCCTTCAATCATCTTCAACGACACAGTCCAGGGGGAGGTTTTCCTTCCGGGATAGATCTTCGTACTCGGCAGCTTCGTACTGCGGGCCAACTCGCTTGGCCACTTGGAGCAGATCGATAGCTACGCCCCTGGCCATCAGGTCAGGTTTGGAAGCTTGAACTATACTACCGATATCCGTGGAGACTTGATCTTCGACGAAGTCGAGTCCATGTCAGGTACACCGAACAGTCATGACGAGCATGAATTAGATCTGCCATCAGACAGTGTTCGGGAGATCATACCTGCGGCGGCCTCGAGAATCAAACCGGAGTAGATTGCATCCTCCGAGGACAGGTGGATCGACCCCGCCATGGAGGCCGAACACTCATCAGCGTTGGATCCGAACACTGAAGCCACCTCCTGTGAGGAGGGTATCCTCGGACCATCGGACTCATCCACGACCACATGATCCGAACCATGTACGTCCGTGCCTATCAATTCTGATTGGGCACCAGTCATGGAGTTCACCTTCGTGGATATTTTTCAACACTCGCCCTTGGGTGATGTGCTAAATTCATTAAGGTCTCTTTCCTTGTCAGGAGATTCTTGGTCGAACTATGTCCGGCTCGAGTGGGAAGCGGACGATGAAGAAATTCATTCCCCACCCACCACCCACTTAATAGCCACTGTTGATGACTTAACCGACGTGCTCGACTTCAACTCCGAAGACATCGAAGGTATGGACGACGATGCATGAGAAGAACAGGAACCACCGCCTATAGGGCGCTGGACAGCCACCTCATCATATGATATATATATATATATATATATATATATATATTGTGGACGATAACCCCTTGGACAAGCAATCTAGGCATCGGGATCATAGGCGCCGCTCCAAACGCCGCCATAGCAAAAATAGTGATACCGGCACAAGAGACGATAACAATCCGGATGGTGCCGAAGACGAAAACAATCCTGCCCAGCCAGGCTTCGAGCAGGCCGAGCAAGGGAATGGGTAAGCTAGCCCTAAGGAATAGGCAACAGATGGAGAATCAGAGGATGATAATTACCTGTCTCTCTCAGAAGAAGAGGTGAGCCTTGGCGACGAAGAATTCATCGTGCCTGAGGATCCCGTCGAGAAGGAGCGCTTCAAATGCCGGCTTATAGACACTGCAAAAAGCCTGAAGAAAAAGCAGCAAGAACTTCAAGCTGATCAAGATCTACTAGCTGATAGATGGACCGAGGTCCTCGAAGCCGAGGAATACGGACTCGAGCGCCCTAGCAGGAGTTACCCAAAGCGCAGGTTGCTACCTCAACTCGAGGAGGAGGCATTAAAGCCCACACTACCAGCGCATGATGCGGCAGACCGGCCACCCCATGGCCGAGACAAAGCAAGTCCAGACCGCACCCCGTCGCCAATCAAACGATAATACTAAGGCCAGGGGATACACGAAGGACATGCGAGAATTATTTGAAAACAAAACAGGACAATCGAGATCGATCTACGGATCATGGGGGCGCGCCACAACACGTGACAATGACCGTCACGCCGGATACAATAAACCAAAGCCCGACCGGGCCGAATACGACAGACCAGATCCATTTGAACTACATCGGGATGTAGCCCGGCATAGAGGCGCCGCACACCCCCTATGCTTCACTGATGAAGTTATGGATCATGAATTCCCATAAGGGTTTAAACCTGTAAACATTGAATCATATGATGGCACAACAGACCCCGCGGTATGGATTGAAGATTTTCTCCTACACATTCACATGGCCCGCGGTGATGACTTACATTCCATAAAGTACCTACCACTTAAGCTCAAAGGACAGGCTCGGCATTGGCTAAATAGCCTTCCAGCAAGCTCCATTGGCAGTTGGGAGGATCTGGAAGATGCATTCCTTGATAACTTCCAGGGCACTTACGTGCGACCACCGGATGCTGATGACTTAAGGCACATAACCCAACAGCCAGGAGAGTCAGCCAGGGAATTCTGGACTCGATTCCTAACCAAAAAGAACCAAATAGTCGACTGTCCGGATGTTGAAGCCTTAGTAGCCTTCAAGCATAACATCCATGATGAATGGCTGGCCCGACACCTCGGCCAAGAGAAGCCAAAATCCATGGCAGCCCTCACGACACTCATGACCCGCTTTTGTGCGGGCGAGGACAGCTGGCTGGCTCGTAGCAACATCACACCCAAAAACTCCGGCGGTTCAGACGCCAGAGATAGCAACGGCAAGCCACGACGCAATAGATACAAGCGTCACAACAATGGCGACAACGCCGAAGACACGGCAGTCAATGTCGGATTTAGAGGCTCCAAATCAGGACAGCGGAAAAAGACATTTAAAAGAAACAATCCGGGCTCGTCCAGTTTGGACCACATTCTTGATCGCTCATGTCACATTCATGGCGCCCCCGACAAACCAACCAACCACACCAACAGAGAATGCTGGGTGTTTAAATAGGCCGGCAAGTTGAATGCCGAAAACAAGGAAAAGGGGCTGCATAGAGATGACGACGAGGAGCCCCGGCCGCCGAACACAGGAGGACAGAAAAAAATCCCTCCTCAGGTGAAAACAATGAATATGATATACGCAACCCATATTCCCAAGCGAGAATGGAGGTGTGCAGTAAGGGACGTCTATGCGATAGAGCCAGTCGCCCCAAAATTCAACCCATGGTCCTCTTGCCCGATCACTTTTGATCGCAGGGACCACCCTACCAGTATCCGCCATGGCGGTTCGGCCGCATTGGTCCTTGACCCCATCATCGACGGATTCCATCTCACACAAGTCCTCATGGATTGTGGCAGCAGCCTGAACCTACTCTATCAAGATACAGTGCGCAAAATGGGCATCGACCCCTCAAGGATCAAACCCACAAAAACTACCTTCAAAGGTGTCATACCAGGTGTGGAGGCCTGTTGCACGGGCTCAATCACACTAGAAGTGGTATTCGGATCTCCGAACAATTTCCGAAGCGAGGAGTTAATCTTAGACATCGTCCCCTTCGGCAGTGTCTATCACACACTGCTTGGACGAACCGCATTTGCCAGATTCAATGTGGTCCCACATTATGCATACCTCAAGCTCAAAATGCCAGGACCTCGCGGGGTTATAACAGTTAATGGAAACATACAGCGCTCGCTCCATATGAAGGAGCACACTGCGGCCCTCGCGGCGGAAGTACAAAGGAGACTTCTTAGGCAAACACCCCATTCGGCGATAAAGAACCCGGCCACCGTCAAGCGAGTCCGGAGTACCCCGCAACAAGATAATCTGGCACGTTCAGAGCTCAACTAGCAATTCGACCTCCGTCCTAGTACCAGAAAAGCGGCGAAATATGTGCCACGCGTACATAATTACACACTTAAAATACCATGGGCATAGGCGGAGGCACGACTATGACACGGTCCACAATGCGGTTCGGCCGCCCCAGGACCCACGCACCTTTTTTCTTTTAGGTCCTCGTCTTCGGGAGGCTCCTCCAATAGAGAGACTATCGGACACATTGCGGGACGGACACACCAAGAATATGAGAAGCTGGGGCGTCCAAGGGAATCCTCAGGTGGTCTCTGATAACGATCGTTATACCTGTTTTACATACCCGCATACAGCCCGCTCCTGGTCAGGATGTGTCAAACAGTCCTAGTTTGCTTACCACACTACTTGTATATGTACGCTTTGATGTATCATTTGAATAACAAGGGAAAATAGTGTACATTGTCATCTTACTATTACATTTATTTACCCCTTTCCTCTACTGCTTATTTATTATACCCATGCATTTTCGCTTGACCAGTTTGCTAGGGGCTTCAGTGTGCCCCATAACATGGCAAGTCAAGTCCGAACACTTTCGCAGTGTGGCACCCTGAACTTATAGCATTATATGCATCAGCTCCGAATCATGTCTTGGGTCAATAGTTGGGTTTGCCCGGCTCCTATGTTTTGGTACCTTACGTTCTGCTATATCGGCTAAGGTAGCGCAGGGAGAACTACTACGATTGTGTCCCGGTTCTTCCGGACGAGCACCTCAGTAGAGAAATCCGAAAACTGACTATCATGATAAGGCGAGAGTTGGTCGGTGTTCGAGAGGTCTCAAATCCTTAAAGATTTTTTCCGCTTCAGGCGAGGAATCGGCCTCGTCCGATTTAGCCATGTATAACGGCCAAAGTCCAGCCTTCCGGATACTAGGGGCTTCACCAAAATTTAAAATTGTAGACTTCTATGGCCAAGTGAGAGCGATAAAGCTGTATAGTCCGATTGCCTTGTTCGCTGCGTTAAACACCACCTTAAAAGGACCAAAAATTTGGATAAAGAGTGTTTATATTTATCCCGAACACCCCAGTACTAGTTACATGGGGGTAGAAGCCGACGACTGGCAACTCTCAAGATTTTATAAACGGTCGCACAGAAGGTAATATTTTAAATTAACAAGCGCCACATAGCGCACATGAACTCGTTTTCATATTACAGGATGACATGAGTATATTCATTCAAATATTACATCCTTGGTACATTCATCCGCCACAAGGCGGGCACCCTTAATGACATTGTCATAGTATTGTTCGGGGTGGCGATGCTCCTTGCCCTTCGGTGGCCCCTCTGTCACCAGCTTCTCGGCATCCATCTTCCCCCAGTGCACTTTCGCATGGGCCAAAGCCCTGCATGCACCCTCAATGCAGATGGACCGCTTAATGACTTCAAGCCGCGGACAGGCATTCACCATCCGCTTGATAAGGCCGAAGTAGCTGCTGGGCAGGGGCTCGCCAGGCCACAACCGGACTATGAAGTCCTTCATGGTCAGGTCGGCCGCCTTGTGAAGTTCGACCAGTTGCTTCAGCTGGTCGCTCAAGGGCAATGGATGTTTGGCCCCAATATACTAGGACCAAAACAGCTTATCCGTTGAGCTCCCTTCCTCGGCCCGGTAGAACTCTGCGGCATCAGAGATGCTATGCGGCAGATCTGCAAATGCTCCTGGAGAGCTCCGAATTCGGGTAAGTAAAAGGAAAGTATCCTTCACATGCCTGCTTTGCATAGTGAAAGTCTTACCCGCAGCTATCTTCTTGACCGCCTCAATTTCCTAGAGGGCCTTCTAGGCTTCGACCTTGGCGTCTTGTGCACTTTGACGGGCCTTCGCAAGCTCTAATTCTTGCGTCTTGGAGTCGCGCTCCAAGGATTCGAATTTTTTGACAAAATCCTGGAGCTCTTGCTGGACCTCATCAACCCGAGCCTCTTGTTTTTCGCGCTCGGTGCGCTCCTTGGCCGCTTTGTTTTCGGCCTCGGACAGTGCCTTCTTAAGGGCCGCCACTTCGGTCGTGGCCCCTAGTAAAATTCATCGAGCTTCTATTAGCATCAATGATTTTTTCCTTTATATAACATTCAAACGGGGTATTACTTACCTTTGTTCTCCTTGAGCTGCCTCTTCACGAGGCTGAGCTCTTCTTCGGCCCGCCCTAGATTCTACCTCAGTTCGGAGACCTCCGCAGTGGCACTAGCGGCGGCCAGCAACGACGCCTACTTATTCACATAGACATAATATGATTAGACTCCTGGGAATAATATTTGATCCTCTGTTCGGCCTTTCTTTCCGAACACCAAACAGAGTATCAGGGGTGTCGGTGTCAAAACCGGCGGATCTCGGGTAGGGGCTCCCGAACTGTGCATCTATGCGGATGGTAACAGGAGACAAGGGACACGATGTTTTTACCCAGGTTTGGGCCCTCTCGATGGAGGTAAAACCCTACTCCTCCTTGATTGATATTGATGATATGGGTAGTACAAGAGAGGATCTACCACGAGATCAAGGAGGCTAAACCCTAGAAGCTAGCCTATGGTATGATTGTTGTAATGGTTGTTGTCCTACGGACTAAATCCCTCCGGTTTATATAGACAACGGGGAGGGCTAGGGTTACACAGAGTCGGTTACAATGGTAGGAGATCTACATATTCGTATTGCCAAGCTTGCCTTCCACGCCAAGGAAAGTCCCATCCGGACACGGGACGAAGTATTCAATCTTGTATCTTCATAGCCTTGGAGTCCGGCTAACGATGATAGTCCGGCTGTCCGGACACCCCCTAGTCCAGGACTCCCTCAGTAGCCCCTGAACCAGGCTTCAATGACGATGAGTCCGGCGCGCATATTGTTCGGCATTGCAAGGCAGGTTCCTCCTCCGAATAATTCATAGAAGATTGCGAACACCAGGATAGTGTCCAGCTCTGCAAAATAATTTCAACATTCCACCATAGAGACAATATTATGTACACAAGTTCAATCTGCTGACGTATCTTGTAGCATGACATCATGCCACTACAAAGCCTTTACTTGAATTGTTTTTTATTATACCACCTCAGCGCGTTTACCGAAGTGGTTTCCTTGGCATGTCTTGTCGAAGCAGAGATCATGTTCCCCTTATTCCGGGATTCTCATCAATACGGACGTGGGTAACCCAACCGCGCCCGTCGCCACGCCCCCTCTATCAAAGGCGAGTCCTGAACGGTCACGGAGACGGCTCCTGGTATTCTTCCTCTTTATAATAGGACCAAGGCTCGTTTCTTTTCTTCAATCCTCCATCGAATCTTCTCCTCGCTCCAAGTTCCAACACCCAGAGCCCCAGATTCGAGCGCTTCAGACCTTCAACAATGTCCGGCTCCGACCTTAAGGGCCGGTGGATGCCCTCCTCCGTCACGGAGGAGGACGTGCTAAAGCTTCGAGAGGCCAAGTACCTGTCTTACGAGATTTCGCACAGGCTGCCTTCCGAAGGGCAGGCCATCCCCACCCCCAAGCCCGGCGAGTACGTCGTCTTTGTGTCCTACCTCCGTCGGGGTTTAGGCTTCCCGATGGATCCTTTTGTGAGAGGGCTCATGTTCCACTATGGGTTGGAATTCCATGACTTGGCTCCAGAGTCCATCCTCCATATTTCCTCATTCATTGTTGTCTGCGAAGCCTTCCTCCGCGTCACCCCCCACTTCGGCCTGTGGCTGAAGACCTTCAATGTGGAGCCGAAGATGATCGGGGGGCGTCAAGCAGAGTGCGGCGGGGTGGCCGTAAGCAGGAGGGCCGATGCCCCGTGGCCCGAGGGCTCCTTCCAAGAGGAGCTCGGCTTGTGGCAGCAGGAGTGGTTCTATATCACCGCTCCGACGGGCAGCAGGTAGAAACCGCCGCCCTTATTCCGCTCGGGACCTCCACGACGGTTGATGTCATGGGTCAACCAAGGGCTTAATTGGGGGCCATCAAAGGACGTGCCCCTACTGCAGGGCCGAATTCGAGACCTCCAAGCGAGGGAGATCGATCTGGTGGTGGTAATGCAGGTCATGCTAAGTAGGCGTCTCCTGCCCTGCAAACGCCGCCCGTGGATTCTCCAACACTTCATGGGTATGACACCCGTGGAGATGTAAAAATTATTCTTCGGATCACGAGTGGCGTGTCCGGAACTGACCGAGGACGCCGGCCTAAGCTGCAATCGCCCGAATACACAAGTAAGTAGCTCCGAGTCAGGACATACCGCTTGTTTGCCTTTCTATGATTCGCCTTTTGACCGATTTCCTCCTAAACAGGAGCGGATAGCGCAAGCAAAAATGATACGGTGTCCGGCCCCCCTCCCAGAGACCGCGCCGGATCCCGTGCTGGTCAGGATGCTGGAGGTTGCGCCTTCAGAGGAAGGCGAAGGAGAAAACAAAGGAGCTACCGCCTCGCCCAAGGAGGCTCTTGGAGAAGGGGGATCGAGAATCCCTCCCTCTAGGGGGAGAAGAGGACCACCTTCGAAGACCCAGAGGCCAAAGCCCCTAAGCGGGGGAAGAAATCTTCACCAGAGGGTCCTGCGTCCGAGGAGGCCCCGGCCGCACAGTCTCCCCTAAAGAATCAGCCCTCCAACGAGCCGTGAGTAGAAAAAAGGGGGTTCGGTAATAAGAGACATCCCTATTTGTGCTTCTGAGGATAACCGAAATTTTTACCTTGTAGTTTGGATCTTTGACCTTCTCAGATGAGCTCGTCTTCGGGGGACCTTCGTCCGGAGATGGTGGAGAGCGAGACGCCTCCGTCTGCTGCGCCGTCGGATAGGGCGGACGAGCCTGAAGTGTCATCACGGAGGGTATCCCCGAGCCCGGTAGAGCCGACGAGTTCGGCACCGACTAGAGTTCGGCCGGGGGAGCTGAAGGATCTACTTGAGAAGGCTTCCATCTCAGAAGACCACCATGCATTGATGAGTATGGTGATTGGGAGGATTTCATCCGCCGAAAGCGGATTGCATAATGCCGTCAGGAGTTTGCTGGCGGGGTTTGAGGTACGTAAAAACGACACACCTTTTTGACAGTTTTGCAGATAACAGTGCGCCCTGTATAGATAGTAGCCCCTGAGACTCAGCAGGTTGTCGAAAGCGACAGTGTACCGAGGATCAAAATCGCAGGTTTCAATTTTCGCTGTTCCTATGCAGGTGGCGGACCGTCCGGGGGCCAGCCGGACTGATGGAGTTGCTGAACTAAAGCGGCAACTCGACGTTGCGGATGCGGACATCGCGCTAGTAAACAGGCGACTTGATGAGTCGCAAGATAAGTGTTTCTTGTGCGGTCATTTGTAAGGGAGCCAAAGCTCACTCCTTACAACATGTGTTTGAAATGTAGATGGTGCCGCTGCTGTGGAGAGCCTTCGGGCCGAACTTGCTCAAGCCAAGGAGCAAGCCAGAAGGAGTAATGCGGCAGCCTCAAGGGCGGCCGAGGAGTTAGAAGCCGAAAGGGCTGCACACTGCCGAAGGAGGGAAGAGATGGCCGAAATGGCCATTAAGTTAAAGGATGCTACCGACCGCAATGAGGCTCTTGAAAAGGAGCGCCTATCAGAGCGGGAAGGCCTGGGGAAGGTCACCGCCGAAGCCAAGGATGCCTGTTCTGCAATGCGGGCTATAAAGGAGGAGCTGTGCCAGGCTGGAGACATTGTGGCTGGCAAGCCTTTTCTGCTGCGCCGAAGGTTTACGGATCCAAAGTATGCCCAGCTTGGCCAGCTGTGGGGTCCGGAGGATCCTTATATGGACTTAGCGGCGAGTGCGGCGGATGCCGTTGTGCACTTCCAAAGTCAGAAGGATCACAAGACGGAAGAGCTGTTTTGGTCTCAATTCCATAGTCCTGATCGTTCACTTCCGCTGACGGATCGGTTGGCCGAATGGGCTGAGCTGAATAGGTTGTCCGGACTTGCCATGAAGGATATCGTGACTCATGTCTGGCCGGATAGGCCCAAGCCAAAGAGCTATTTTGGCTTATTGCAGCAATTTCTTGGGGCGGTGCCGAATATCAAGGTGATGAAGTGGTCGGCCTGCATATAGGGTGCGCGGATGGCCCTCGCCCGTGTGAAGACACATTGGACAGAGATGAATGCCACCGCTGTTGCGACCCAGGGTTTGGACGAAAGCCGGTTACCCGCCGAGCACTATTTTGGGGAAGTTCTGCGTGGTGCTCGTGTAATAGAGTGGCAGTGCTCAAAAAATGTCACGCTCAAATGAACGGTTTATTTTGTAAAACAATTCTTATGATGTAGGCGCTTTGTATACTTGTGCGTTCAAGTATTGAAATATCTCCTGTGTGGCCGTTTATATATACATGTGTATAACCTGAAAAATGGTAGTCGTCGGCTTCAGCCCCCACGCACAAGGTGCGGGGGTGTTCGCAGAAATAGCACATTTTCACACTTAATCCGACGTCTCGGTCCTGTGAAGGGGGTGGTAGCGTAGCAAACGAGGCAACCGGACTATAATGCTTTATCACTTTCACTTAGCCATGGGAGTTCGAGGGTGGGGCTATGACATAGCCCCTGGGGGCACCGTGCTCTTCGAATTCGGGGCGCGTACGTGCCTGACCGGGAAACGGTCCTTCATCAAAGCGGAGGAATTCTAAACATTCCGGTGGTCGATCTAGTGGTTGACCAGTCTCTCGCTGTATCATGACAGTCAGTTTTCGGCTTTCTCTACTGAGCTGCTCGCCCAGCCGAACTGGGGCACAATCGCAGTAGTTCTCATGGTGCCGCGTTAGCCGATGATACCGAACGTAAGGCAGCAAAACACAGGAGCCGGGCAAACCCAACATTTGACCAAAGACATGATTCGGAGCTGATGCATATAAGGCCTAACTCGAGACGCCGAACACTCCCTAAGGTGTTCGGTCTTTATAATAATGGGCAGAACAATGCCCTGAGCCCCTAGTGTCCAGGTACGGGCGAGGTCCTCTGACGCGGCCGATGCCAAAACGTCAGTCTCCACTCTGGTTATAATGAGAAACCAGGGGATTATAGCAACAAGAGATAGTAAAAAGGTTTACGCAGGGTCTTAATCTGAAAAGAATCCTTGCAACGGGTCCCTACTGCACGTCTGCGCCTGTGTCTCCGTTGTGCCGTTATCCTGGACAAGCGTGCACGTTGTTCATCTGTAAAAAGAGAGGAACTTAGTTTGAAAGGAAATCGTGCGAAAACGTGCATAAAAATATTAATAAATGAATAAGGCTGAGCCTATATTAGCTCATTATTGCTTATGTGCGCAGCCCCTTGTGAAGGGGTGTGCGGCTAGGGAGCCCCTAGCTTTTTTATTCTGGACTCGTCTAGCCGTGTCCAGGGTCTTAAACGACCTTTTAATGAAATAATGTCGCGCGGACCGGGCATTTTAAGCATAAGAGACGCGTAATGCGGTATTACGTTAAAGCGGATAAAAGCTTCACATCCCAATAGTGCTTGATAGCTACATTTGAATGGGGCGACATGAAAAGATTAGCCTTTCGCGTCGGAAGTTGTCAGATGTCCCGAACACAACTTCTAGTGATAAGGAGCCTGTGCACCTGGCGTAAGGGCCTGGCGTCACTCCTTTAAAGGAAGTGCGGCTATGTCGAATTTTAGTAAGGTCTATCCCCATCTTGCGGATTGTGTTCGGATATAGCAGGTTTAAATCGCTACCGCCGTCCATCAGGACTTGTGTAAATTGTAGTCCGTCGATTATAGGATCCAATATCGGAGCAGTCCATCCTGTGTTTGTAATGCTTCTGGAATAATCCAGGTGGTCGAAAGTGATTGGTTTTGACATCCAACTTCGAGGTTCCGCTGGGGTGGACCGTGCGACACTTATTTTAGCGGGTGTCGTATTGTTTTTCCATGATATCACATGAAGTGAGTTTACTGTTTTGACTTCTTGTGGGAAAGTCTTTTGTTTTCCGGTGCTCTGCTGGTGGGGTTCATCATCATCCTCGCTTGGTGTGTCGAGCCCCTTGTGTTCGGCGTTGAGTCGGCCAGACTGTTTGAAAACCCAACAATCTCGGTGGGTGTGGTTTGCAGGCCTTCCGGAGGTACTGTGGATTTGACATATCCGATCCAAAATTTTGTTTAAGTTGGATAGCTCATCACTGTTGTCCTTAAGAGGCAGTGTTTTGTTGTTTGGCCGCGAGCTTTTGAATCCGGCGTTGACCGCCGTGTTCTTTGGGCTTTTTTCTTTATTCCGGTGCTGATCCTTTCTGCGCCGTGATTTTCCGTTTCCATCTCTGATCTCGGATGTACTCAGGCCGCTGGTGCTGCGTATTGCTAGCCATCTGTCTTCCCCCGCGCAAAAGCGGGTCATGAGGCTTGTTAGCGCGGCCATTGTCCTCGGCTTCTCTTGGCCGAGGTGTCTGGCGAGCCATTCGTCTCGGATGTTGTGTTTAAAAGCTGCTAAAGCTTCAGCGTCCGGACAGTCGACTATTTGGTTCTTTTTGGTAAGGAACCTGTTCCAGAATTTGCGCGCTAACTCTCCGGGCTGTTGAGTTATATGGCTTAGATCGTCTGCATCCGGAGGGCGGACATAAGTCCCTTGAAATTTTGCTCTAAACGCGTCCTCGAGCTCTTCCCAACTTCCAACAGTGTTTTCTGGGAGGCTTTTGAGCCAATGCCGAGCTGGCCCTGTGAGCTTGAGGGGTAGATATTTTATGGCGTGGAGATCATCTCCTCTAGCCATGTGTATGTGTAGTATATAATCCTCTATCCAGACTCCAGGGTCTATTGTTCCGTCGTAAGCCTCTATGTTTATGGGTTTAAACCCTGCTGGAAATTCATGAACCAGCACCTCATTGGTGAAACATAGTGGGTGTGCGGTGCCCCTGCATTTCGGTGTGCCGCTGTCTTTGAACACTTGGTGTGTTGTGTTGCTTCCTGGGGCCCTCTTTTTTGGCCCGTAAATGGACCTGACCGGGCCATTTGTTTTCTGGGGATCATGAGTCGGCTTGTGCGCGGCGCCGCTTGTCGCTTTTGGCCTGTCATCTGGTCGTCTATCCGGCCAGGCGGCTTCTTTATTTTTTGACTGTGGTGGCTCTATGGCTTCCTCATCAAATTCTGGCAGCAGCTTGCGCTTCGGGTAGCTCTTTGATTGATGGCCATTGCCGTATTTGTCTGCGGTTTTGAGCACTTTGCTCCACCACATTCTGAGTATGTCTGCCGCTGTTTTGAGCTTCCGTTTTTCCTTCTTCAGACTTCTTGCAGTGGCGACGAGTCTTTTGTGAAGGTTTTTATGCTCCGGTGGTGTGTCCGGCGTGAGGTCGTCTGGACTGTTGGTTTCGCCGGGCATGGATTGATTATCCGATTCGTCCTGTTCAGACGGTTGCTTGGTTGCATGTTCGTCGTCCACTGGTTTGCCCTGCTCTATTGCTGGGTCATTAGGAGCGTTGTTTTTGTTGAGGCGGGACTTAGGGCGGCGTCTGCATCGCCGTTTTGGTTGTTTGTCGGCGGGATTATCCTTTGCCGCGCCCTGTTGGTCCTCGTTATCGCTTCCCTTTGGGGTGTCCACCATATATACATCATGGGTTGGGGTGGCCTTCCAGTGCTCGGTGAGCGCTGGTTCTTTCTCGTCTCCGGCATCGTCGTCCATACCGTCGATGTCTTCGGAGTCATAATCTTGCATGTCTGTTAGATCGTCGACAGTTGCTATAAAGTGGGTGGTGGGTGGGCTTTGAATTTCTTCGTCGTCCGCATCCCAACCATCCTGGCCGTAGTCCGGTCAGGGCTCTCCGGATAGCAAGAGATGCTTTAGCGAATTTAGGATGTCGCCAAAGGGTGAGTGCTGAAAGATGTCCGCAGCGGTGAACTCCATGATTGGCGCCCAATCGGATTCGATTGGCAGGGGCGCAGGAGGTTCGGAGTCCGGCAAGGAGTCCGGCACCTCAGAGTCACGAGCTTTATAATGAACAAGGTCAGCGTTCGGCTCCATCTGTAACGCCCCGGATTCGATGCGCCAGGTGTCTGCCAGTTATTCGCCGTCATTGCCATGTCATTTGCTTGCGTGTTGCACTTTGCCATGTCATCATCTGCATTTCATATCATGTCATCATATGCCTTTCATTTTGCATACGTGTTCGTCTCATGCATCCGAGCATTTTCCCCGTTGTCCGTTTTGCAATCCGGCACTCCTATATTCACCGGCGCCCCTTTTGCCTCTATTTTGTGAGCGGGTGTTAAACTTTCTCGGAATGGCCCGAGGTTTGCCAAGCGGCCTTGGTATAGCACCGGTAGACCGCCTGTCAAGTTTCGTGCCATTTGGAGGTCGTTTGATACTCCAACGGTTAACTGGGTAACTGCAAAGGCCTCTTTTGTTGCAGCCCAACACCCCTTCCAAAGTGGCCCAAAACCCAGTAAACTCCCCTCCATGCTCCCGTTCGTTCGATCACGATCGCGTGGCCGAAAACCGCTCCCCATTTGGACTCTCCTAGCTCCCTCTACCTATAAATTAAACCCTCCCCTTCCATTTTCGCGGACGAAACCCTAGTCTCCTCTTCCCCTGGCAGCCGGACGCGTCCGCCCGCGCCGGACACGTCTGCCGACCACGTCGCTCCGGCCAATCAGATCCAGCCACGTCAGCCCGCCGTTGCCCCCGTCCAACCAGGCGCCGCCACGCGTCCCGGCACCTGCTCCCGCGCCGCCAGGCCCACTCGGGCCCATCGCCAGCCCTCCCGGCCCGCGCCCCTCCCGCGCGCCCCGCCGCTGCTCCGCCGCCGTCCGCCGGGTGCCTCGCCGCGCCGCCCACCGCCCTCGCTCTCCGGCACACTTCCCCGCCGCCTCGCCGGCGCCGTTCGGTCAACCGCCGCCCGGCCGCGCCCTTCCTCCGCCGCCGGGACTCGCGCTCGCCTCCTCCCGCGACCTCGACAGCCCCCTCGGCCGCCTCTCCTCGCCGGCGTGCTGCCGCTCCGGCCGCCGCGCGCGTTGCGCCGCCGCCCCGCGCGTTTCTCCGCCGGAGCGCCCCTCGCCCCGCCGCCGATCTCGGCGACTGCGCAGCCGCCGTCGTGCGGGATCGGGAGGAGCCCGATCCGCGCCTCCCCGTCCAGGCCCAGCTCCCCGCGACCCAGCCGGCCCCCAGGCCCAGTTCCTCGGCCCCGGCCTGCCAGGCCTGCTCGTCCTTCCCTCCTGGGCCAAGCCCACTCTGGTGAGAAGCCCACTTAATCCCCGCCCGGTGCACGTCTTAGTTATATTGCGCTCGGCTCTGTATTTTTTTCACTAAGTCCCTGTATTTTTGCATTATCATGCCATATTCATCATGCTCTATCTCTGCACCCGTAGCTCCGTTTTGTGCGTGTAATATGTCAAATTGTTCGCCTCGACGATTACTTCATTTAATTCCATTGCGTCATTTTCATTTGAGCTCATCTTGATGCCGGAAATGCTGTTGGAAGAGTGCACATTGATGTTAATCTGCTGAAACTGTTATAACTTGCTCATTTCTCATTTTTGCCATGATTGATGTGTGCATCCTATGAGGTTGATGTCTACATGTATGTTGATCTATGCTATGCCATCTTTCCAGGGGTGCCAACCATGTATTTTTGTGAGTTGTGTAGTGAGTGCATTGAGCTTGTTAAGGAGGGTAGTTGCTGTTGCTGTTTTGCTAGGCAGATTCTGTTATATTTTGTTGCTATGTAAACATGCTTCTACTAATCATTCTGTGCATAATCTGGAGATGTCCTATAAACATGTTTTGATCTACATGTCATGCTCTATCCATTCATGCCCTTGGTTGCAATTATAACCTGCTGGAACATGTTGTAATCTTGCTCTAAAGTTTGCTAAATGATGTTGCTGTCAGTCTGTTAACATTAAGTTCACTTGTTCCCATGTGTTTTGCTAGTGATCCATGTACCCTATGATCTTGCTCTTGCCATGCTTCGCTTCGCAAACATGCCTTCTTACTGTTGGTTGCCTTGCCATGCCATGTATTGCTTTGTGGTGAGTGGTTCAAGCTCACCAACATGCCTACTTATTGTTGTTCCTGCCATGTATGAATCTGCAATATAACTTGCCATGTTTACATGGGTGACATCATATTTTCTATGCCTTTTTGGCTCATGGTCAGTAAGGGACTTTTGATCTATGCTTTTAGTAGATTCATGACATGCCTTTGCTTGCCATGTTAAGTTCCTGTAACATGTTGTTTGCTTGCTCTAAACATTGCAACCTGATGTTATATCTGCCAAGTCCTAAACTGTTATTATTTGTAATATCTCCATGTCATTTTGAGCATGTTGTAGTTGTTTCTGGAGATAGCTCAGTGTCCATGTTTTGTTATGCTTTACCTGTACTTCATGCCCATGCCTTTTGTTATTATGTTGGGGTGCTGTAGCATATTGTTTTGATGCTTGTAAGATGCCTAGTTGCTGTTATGGACAGATTGTTGCTATGACTTGTATAGAGTGTATGTGTTGAACCCTTGCTCCGTTTTGAGTGTGCTCTATATGAAACTTGCTTGATTTTGCATGTAGCTTCATATTATCATGTTGCATCCTTGTTTTGGTGTGTTTTCTTGATGTTTTTATGCATTTTGCATCAATGCCATGCTTAACTTGTTTTGCTCATATCTTCTAGACCGTAGCTCCGAATCTAATGAACTTTATATTTAACTTGACTAGAATTTCGTGTAGATCATCTTGGTGCATCTTAACTTGCTGTTTAACAACTTGAACATAAGGTTTATTCAGTTCTGGACCAATTTCGAAATATGCATATGAGGACTTACCGAAATTGTTATATGTTGTTTCCGGCCTCATTTAAACTTGCTTTGATGTGTTGTTCTTGTTTGCATCACCTCTTGCCATGAGTAGCTTCATGTAGCTTGGTCATGCATCATGCTTGTTGTGCATCATGCCTTGTTCACGTGTGGTGTGTTTACCTATCTTGTGTGCTTCTTGTTAGTTCCTGTTTCGTTGCGATCGTGAGGATTCGTTCGTCTACGGTTGGTTCGGCTTCATCCGTTCGTCTTCTTCATGGACTCGTTCTTCTTCCTAGCGGGATTTCAGGCAAGATGACCGCTACCCTGGATCTCACTACTATCATTGCTATGCTAGTTGCTTCGTTCTATCGCTATGCTGTGTTACCTATCATTTGCTCTTCAAGCCTCCCAAATTGCCATGAACCTCTAACCTTTGACACCCTTCCTAGCAAACCGTTGCTTGGCTATGTTACCGCTTTGCTCAGCCCCTCTTATAGCGTTGCTAGCTGCAGGTGAAGTTGAAGATTCCTCCATGGTGGACAGGGTTATGTTGGGATATCGCAATATCTCTTATATTATTAATGCATCTATATACTTGGAAAAGGGTGGAAGGCTCGGCCTTATGCCTGGTGTTTTGTTCCACTCTTGCCGCCCTAGTTTCCGTCATATCGGTGTTATGTTCCCGGATTTTGCGTTCCTAACGCGGTCGGGTGATTTATGGGACCCCCCTGACAGTTCGCTTTGAATAAAACTCCTCCAGCAAGGCCCAACTTTGGTTTTACCATTTGCCTCACCACCACCTATATTTCCCTTGGGAGTAATTAACCCAAGGGTCATCTTTATTCAGCCCCCCCGGGCCAATGCTTGTCTAAGTGTTGGTCCAAACTAGAGCTCTTTGCAGCGCCCCCTCAGGGAAACTTGAGGTCTGGTTTTAGTTGTACGGACTGCTCATCCGGTCGTGGCCTGAGACGAGATACACGCGGCTACTATCAGGATGTCGGCACGCCGGGAGGTCTTGCTGGTCTTGTTTTACCATTGTCGAAATGTCTTGTAAACCGGGATTCTGAGACTGATCGGGTCTTCCTGGGAGAAGGTCTATTCCTTCGTTGATCGCGAGAGCTTGTCATGGGCTAAGTTGGGACACCCCTGCAGGGTTTAAACTTTCGAGAGCCGTGCCCGCGGTTATGTGGCAGATGGGAATTTGTTAATGTCTGGTTGTAGATAACTTGACACCAGATCCGAATTAAAACGCATCAACCGTGTGTGTAGCCGTGATGGTCTCTTCTCGGCGGAGTCCGGGAAGTGAACACGGTTTCTGGGTTATGTTTGACGTAAGTAGGTGTTCAGGATCACCTCTTGATCATTGCTAGCTTCACGACCGTTCCGCTTGTTTCTCTTCTCGCTCTCATTTGCGTATGTTAGCCACCATATCATGCTTAGTCGCTGCTGCAACCTCACCACTTTACCCCTTCCTTTCCCATTAAGCTTTGCTAGTCTGGATACCCATGGTAATGGGATTGCTGAGTCCTCGTGGCTCACAGATTACTACAACAACAGTTGCAGGTACAGGTTATGCGATGTTCATGACGCGAGAGCGATGCTTGCTTGCGTTGAGTTCTTCTTCTGCTCCTTCTTCGATCAGGGGATAGGTTCCAGGTCGGCAGCCCGGGCTAGCAGGGTGGATGTTGTTTGAGTTTCTGTTTATGATTCATCCGTAGTCGGATGTTGTTCTTGCATGATGTATTGTTGTATTCATGTGACATTGTATGTATTGTATGTATCCCCGTCTAATATGTAATGTTGATGTAATGATATCCACCTTGCAAAAGCGTCTCAATATGCGGGTCTATCCTTGGTGGGACCTTCGAGTTCCTTTTGGATAGGGTCGTTTATTGGGCGTGACACCATCACCGTGGAAGTTGTAGCTCCCGAGGCGGTGTCCAGCCAACCGTCCTCGATCTGCGCGATCGGCTCCGAACTATGGGTCGGAGCGGACTCGTGTGCGGCCTCCAAGGTACTGTCCGGCGGCAGAGTTATATCATGCCCATCGTGACAGTGTGGCACACTCGGCTGCGGCTCGGAACCATCGAAGATCAAATCCCCGCGGATATATGCCGTGAAGTTTAGGCTTCCAAATCTGACTTGATGGCCAGGGGCGTAGCTTTCGATCTGCTCCAGATGGCCAAGTGAATTAGCCCGCAGTGCGAAGCCGCCGAATACGAAGATCTGTCCGGGGAGAAAAGTCTCACCCAGGACTGCGTTGTTGTGGATCGAAGAAGCCATCAAGCCTATCGGTGACGACACAGAGGAACTCTCAATGAAAGCACCAATGTCGGTGTCAAAACCGGCGGATCTCGGGTAGGGGGTCCCGAACTGTGCGTCTAGGCGGATGGTAACAGGAGACAAGGGAGACGATGTTTTTACCCAGGTTCGAGCCCTCTCGATGGAGGTAAAACCCTACTCCTGCTTGATTGATATTGATGATATGGGTAGTACAAGAGTGGATCTACCATGAGATCAAGGAGGCTAAACCCTAGAAGCTAGCCTATGGTATGATTGTTGTAATGGTTGTTGTCTTACGGACTAAATCCCTCCGGTTTATATAGACACCGGGGAGGGCTAGGGTTACACAGAGTCGGTTACAATGGTAGGAGATCTACATATCCGTATTGCCAAGCTTGCCTTCCACGCCAAGGAAAGTCCCATCCGGACACGGGATGAAGTCTTCAATCTTGTATCTTCATAGTCTTGGAGTCCGGCTGATGATGATAGTCCGGCTGTCCGGACACCCCCTAGTCCAGGACTCCCTCAAGGGGCTACTGTCTATACGGTGATACTTTCCCACAATTTAAATTATTTACCTCAAATCCTGTCAAGAGGCTGGTGCAGGCTTCGGTCAATCCTCTTTTGGCGGACTGAACCTTCGCAATCACCGTACTCATAAGAGTATGGTGTCCTTCGTCAAGGGAAGCACTCTGAAGAGCTTCCACCAAGTTATTCGATGCCTCTGGATGTATAGAGGTCATTGGCACAAGCGGCTCGCCCCCCTTGTCGAGGGGCTGCCTGCCTGAAGCCGGAACGACTGGAGGTTTTGGCGCAGTATCCGGCTGGGGTCCAAGCTTGCTACGGCCCCCCTCATCAAAATCCATGGGGATCTTCCCCGCCATGAGCCCAGCATCGGGGGTCTGGCCTTGAGGCGTCTCCAGGACTACCTCCCCCTGGTCCGGTATCCTCTGAGGTAACACCTCGGTGTCATCCGCAGGCCGGGGAGTGGAAGCCGTCGGGAGCGAATAGCTGTTCATATCCGACGAGCTCAAGGACCCATCCGAGGGGGGTAAGTCAATGTGGGCTTTGGATGGCTGCACAAACATATTTTGACATAATAAGAAACCATAAAGCTAAAACAGTATTATGGTATCCGGATACTTACGACTTCGCCAGGGGCTTGGCCCTGGGTAGCCACTCCTCCTCGCTGTAGGCGGCCGTTGTGGAGTGGTCCGGAGGGAGGGTCCTTCCCTTGTTGGACCCTTCGGCCTCCCTGGAAGGGGTGGCCTTCCTTTTCTTCTCCCCTTCAGTTTGGGGGAGGGGGTTTTCCTCTTCCTCCTCCTTGTTGTCGTTCGAGGAGTGCGCCTCGGTGCCTTCAGACGATGAGTCCGAGACCACCTTGCGCCGGAGACTTTTCCTGGTCCCCGTGGCCTTCTTCTTGGCCTTCTTCTCCGGCACCTCATAGGGTGCCGGAACCAGCATCTCCGTCAGGAGAGTGGTTGCTGGATCTTCGGGCAACGGAGCTGGACAGTCGATCTGCTCCGCTGTCGCCACATAGTCCTATTCAATAAGTATTATGGCTTAGGTTCCTCCCACAAACATAATGAGGAAGGGTACACCTCGTGAAAGATAGAGAACTTACCAGATTGGCGGGGCGCCATGCGCTGAGACCGCAGTCCTCGGTAATGGAAGGAGGAACCTCGGCGGCCTTGAACAACACCTTCCAGACGTCTTTCTGCGTCGTGTCAAAGAGCTCTCGCAGCGTTTGGTGTTTGGCCGAATCGAACTCCCACATGTTGAATGCCCGTCTTTGCACGGGAGGATCCGGCGGAAAAGCATGACCTGGACCACATTGACAAGTTTGATCTTCTTGAATATCATATTTTTGATGCAGTTTTGGAGTCCGGTCAGCTCCGCAGGCGCACCCCAGGATAAGCCCTTTCTTTTCCTGAGGTAAGCCGCATGGGGATGCCGAATCTAAACTCTGGGCCACCGCCCAGTTGGAGTCGCGCGGCTCGATGATGTACAACCATCCCGATTGCCACCCCTTAACGGTCTCGACATAGGAGCCTTCAAGCCAGGTGACGTTGGGCATCTTGCCCACCATGGCGCCTCGGCACTCCACTTGCTGGCTGACCACTATCTTCGGCTTCACGTTGAAGATCTTCAGCCACAGGCCGAAGTCGGGCTTGATGCGGAGGAAAGCCTCGCACACGACGATGAACACCGAGATGTTGAGGATGAAATTAGGGGCCAGATCATGAAAATCTAGCCCATAGTAGAACATGAGCCCTTGGACAAATGGGTGGAGGGGGAATCCTAGTCCGCGGACGAAGTGGGGGAGGAACACAACTCTCTCGTGGGATTCCGGAGTCGGAACAATCTGCCCCGCATCCGGGAGCTGGTGCGCGATGTCTGCAGCCAAGTATCCGGCCTCCCGAAGCTTCGTAATGTCCTCCTCCGTGACGGAGGAGGACATCCACTCGCCTCCCGCTCCGGACATGTTTGGAATGGCTATACGGAGAAGGTGAGAACTGGGCGCTAGAGCTCGAGCATGCGAGAATGGATGAGCAAGGGAAGGAGACGGCGTGGGTGATAAAGGAGAATCCCTATCTCCTTATAAAGGCAGTAGAAACTGTGCGCCTCCCCACTTGCCCGTTAAAATCGCTTATTCCCCAAGCGCCACGATTGATGGCACGGTTGGGTTACCCATGCCCGTATTGATGAGAATCCCACGATAAGGGGACACGATCTCTGCTTCGACAAGACGTGTCAAGGAAACCGTCTCGCATTGTGTGCAGTAGCTGTTTATGAAAAACAGTTCGAATAAAGACCTGGCTGCAGTGTGACGTCACGCTATGAAAAGCTGTCAGTAGATTAGATTTGTGGAATATTGTGCTTTCTACGGTGGTATGTGGAATTTGTTTTGCAGAGCCGGACATGATCCTTGTGTTCGAAATCTTCTATGGAGTATTCGGAGAAGGAACCCGCCTTGCAATGCCGAAGACAATCTGCGCACCGGACTCATTGTCATTGAAGCCTTGTTGAGGGGCTATTGAGGGAGTCCTGGATTAAGGGGTCCTCGGACAGCCGGACTATATACTTTGGCTGGACTATTGCACTATGAAGACATAAGATTGAAGACTTCGTCCCATGTCCGCATGGGACTCTCCTTTGCATGGACGGCAAGCTTGGCAATTCGGATATGTAGATTTCCTTCTCTGTAACCGACTTTGTGTAACTCTAGCCCCCTCCGATGTCTATATAAACCGGAGTGTTTATTCTATAGGACAACAACAATCATAATCATAGGCTAGGTTCTAGGGTTTAGCCTCTTCGATCTCGTGGTAGATCAACTCTTGTAATACTCATATCATCAAGATCAATCAAGCAGGAAGTAGGGTATTACCTCCATCGAGAGGGCCTGAACCTGGGTAAAACATCGTGTCCCTTGCCTCTTGTTACCATTAGCCTTAGACGCACAGTTCGGGACCCCCTACCCGAGATCCGCCGATTTTGACACCGACAGCCGCGCCAGGCAAGCAGCGGTCGCGCGCACGGCCCTCGCTTCCTCAAGCTCCTTAGTGGTCTTGCCAATGAACTCCTAAACGGTGGGCTTTCCACGCCCTGTGCCTTCCTGAGGGAAACATGCCGCAAAGTATGCCTTCAAGTGGTGCCCGAGGCCTCCCTCGTGATTTTGGCGAGGTCAGAGGCCCTCCAGAAGAGAGCCACCGAGCCCTACCCGAGGAGGGCGCCGGGCACGCCTTCTTATGCGATGGAATGAGGCGCCCCAAGCACGGGCGCTGGTCCTGACGCGACACCACCCAAGGTGTCGACCTCCTGACGCCATGTGCAGAGCGGTTGCTTCTTCTTCTTGGGGATGGCCTCGGGAGGGTTCTTGCCGCTGCTATTCGGGTCTACAACTGTTGTGGCTTGGAAGGCAGGCTCAAGGGAGCACACCTTATTGCTCTCTTCGCAGGGGACCGTGTGATTCCACAGGTTCCTGGCATCTTGAGGACGTTGTAGCCGTGGTGGGCCACCGCCATGAACTTGGCCAGGCCTGGCTACCCGAGGATGGCATTGTAGCAGGTGGATGTGGGCAACGTCAGAGTTGATGAGCTCGGCACCGTAGTTGTCGTGCTATCCGAAGGTGACAGGAAGGCGGACCTGCCCTATCGGGGTGGTGGAACCGTCGGTAACTCCTGGGAAGGGCTTGGTGGGCTGAAGTTGATCATATGGCACCTGAAGGTTGTCGAACATCTCAACGGACAATACGTTAAGCCCTGCGCTGCCGTCGATGATGGTCTTGGTGACTAGCATGTTGCTGGTGATGGGTGAGCAGAGCATCGGAAAACACCAGCAGTAGCCGCGCACTTGAGCTGATCTACCGAGCTGAAGCTGATGGCACACTTGGACCACCTGAGCGGGCATGTGGCCTCGAGCCTGGGGAGGCCTGCGTTCACCTCACGAGCAAACTGATTGAAGACACGCTGAGAGGCTGGGGCCTGAGCTCCGCCCAAGATGCACATGATAGCACGCGGCTCCTGGAAGCCCCCAGCCTCCTCGTCCTGATGACTGTCGTCATTCCTTCTTGGCGGCGGCGGCAGCAGAGGAAGGCCTGCGTTACCCTGGGGGTGGTCCTTGCGAGGCTGATCCCTCCAGGTGCCCTCGCGAGGCTGGTCCCTCCAGGCACCCTCGCGAGGCTGGTCCTGCCAGCGATCCTCACGAGGTCAGTCACGCCACTCCTGACGAGGGCCACGGTCGTCCCATCATCCTCTACCACGTCCTCCTCCTCGGCTGTAACCCCGGTCGTTGTGCTTGGGGTGTTGACCGAACCGTCCTTCTCGAATGGCCCTTAGCTCCTGGCAATCATTGGTGTTGTGGGTGTGGAGGTTGTGCTAGGCGCAGAATGGTCGGCTGCCCTTGGACGACTTTGGCTGGTCCCTGTCGCGCTTCGTGTATGGCTCTGCCGCGAGCATGGCCACTCCCGTGCACTTCACGTCCTTGGCCTTGGTCTTCTTTTCTTCCGGGTCGGCAGCCAGGAGCTCGAGGAGAGAGAGGCGTCCTTCTTCAGCTCTTGCGCACTTGGTTGCCAGGTTGAATAGCTCCAGGGATGTGCACAACTCCTCGTGGATGGCGAGCTCCTCCTTCATCTTGACGTCATGGACGCCATCTGAGAACGCTGAGATGATGGCCTCGTCTGTCACCTTGGGGATCTTGAGGCAGACGCTGTTGAAGCACTAGATGTATTTCTGCAGGGTCTCTGCAGGCTGCTGCTTGATGCTGCGCAGGTCACCCGCGACCGGGGGGCGGGCGCGATTGCCCTGGAAGTTGGCGATGAAGCGGCTACGCATCTTGTCCCAGGAGGAGATCGAGCTGGGAGGCAGGTTCAGGAGCCACGAGCGGGCACCGTCCTTGAGTGCCATGGGGAAACAATTCGCCATGACTTTCTCGTCGCCGTTGGCCGCCTTGATGCTCAGCTTGTAGAGCTGCAAGAACTCCGCGGGGTCGGGGGTGCCGTCATAGCAAGGAGGTAGGTCCGGCTTGAACTTGCTGGGCCAAGCGATGCTACACAACTCGGGGGTGAAGGCGTGGCAGCCTGCTGGGGTCACCGCGGCCCTTTGCTGACGCAGAGCTGGCTCTTGATGATACCCATGCACCGCTGCCATAGGCAGCACGCGATCTTGTCACGCCGGTGCAGGGAGCACGGGGGCGCCTTCTTGAGCCCGAGGGATTTCTTGATAGCTTCCTTCTTGTCACGCGGGCGTTGCGCGCGGTGGGTCGCGCCCAGAAGCCGCGCGCCTTGGCGCCAGGGCGCCATCTTGGGGCAAAGGTGGTGGAGGCGCTCCATGAGCCACGTCGCCCGTACCTGGCGGAGGGCGAGGCAACGAGAGGGACGGCGCAGGGGAGCCCCCTGCGGTGCTGACGAGCTCGATGATGTGAGCAAGGCATTCCACGTAGAGGCCGTCGACAGGGCAGTAACGCAGGAGCTCGCGTGCCATAAGCAGCACGGCCTGCGCGTCCGTGGGGCCGTAATGAGCGTGGGACGACGAGCCGGGTGGGGTCAGCGATGGAGTGGCGGTGCGGCCGTCCCGCCACACCAAGGGGTGCAACGTGGATGCTTGCTGCTCATTCCCTGCCGGGCCGGTGGCGGCGTTGGCGGCAGGTGACGGAGAACGATGGGGAGGTCTGCCGACAGGCAACGCGTGCGGAGAGAGCGGCTCGGCGCTCCGCGCGGGCTCGGCGGGCGTCAGGTATGGATGCGATGAAGCGATGGGATGTGGATCAGCGGAAGGAAGATTTCGGCTCACCCCTACCTAGCGCGCCAAATATCGGATTTAGGGTTCCGGCAAAACCCTCGAGGTCCGAGCACTGGGGTGCGCACAAAGATTTCCCCCTACCGAATCTCACTCTCAGCATCGCCGCGATCCCTAAGCTTAGCTCAATGAACTCACAAGACAAGAGACACAAGGATTATACAAGTTTGGGCCACCGTTGTGGTGTAAGACCCTACTCCTGTGTGGTGTTGGTGGATTGCCTCTTGGGCTGATGATGGACAGTACAAGGGAAGAACAGCCTCCTGAGGAGAGGTGTTCTTGAGCTGGTGTGGTGTGGATGAGGATGAGTTGAATGATCCAACCTTCTACTGTGGTGGCTTGTCCTATTTATAGAGGCCCTGGTCCTGTTCCCAAATATTGAGCGGGAAGGGATCCAAGAACGGCCAATTCGAAAGGGGACAACTAGTACAAGCTATCCTGACTAAAGGCGGTCTTCTCCTATCAAAGGCGCTGGTGGTGACGCCGTCTTGGGCTCCACAATGACCTCTGTCCTGCCGTCCTGTTGGTCTTGGTCTTGTTGCACTGATATGGAAACCTTTGCCTGATGCCTTGGTACTCCGTGCCTACGCTTGCCCCCTTAGCACCAAAGGGGAAACGAGGACACTGCGCGCTGGCACCCGCCTAGCCTTGGTCGTCATGGCTTGCGTCACGGGAACCTCGTGAGGAACCCCTTGGCTTGAACTCTCCGCCTCCCTCGGAAGCCTTCCTGGTGAGGCCGCTCCTGAGGAGGCCTTGTGTCATCCGCCTCGCGAGGCCTGGCCCCTCACGAGGGTCTTGAGTGTTGGCTGATGAAGACGGGCCATACTGGGCCACTGGTGGAGCCACGCCGTGGGCCGCAGGCAGGCAAGTCTAGGGACCCCCATTCCCAGAACGCCGATAGAGGGATTCGAGGTGGCCTCGTCAGTCGGCTCCTCGGCCAGGATCGGTGTGGCTGATGTCCCATTAGCCAGCGCGACGATTCGGTCAAGCTGGTGACGCTCCTTGGCTATGACCAGCGACTCGGCCAGCTTGGCGCCGTCTTGGGCGCACTCTAGGGACTTGCGGTAGTTGCCGGTGATGGTGATAAGGCTCTTCGGACCCGGAAAATTCATCTTCAGGTACGTGTAGTGGGGGACCACCATGAATTTGGCGAGCACGGATCGGCCCAGCAATGCGTGGTCCGTGCTGGATGGGTTCACCACCTTGAATCAGACCGGTTCGCACTGGAAATGATTGCTGTTGCCGAATAGGACGTCAAGCCAGATACGGCCAATGGGAGAGCAGGGAACGATGCCGTGGAAGATCATCCGTGTTGGCTCCAGGTCCGAGTTTGGTCATGGTGTCGCGGTAGAGGATGTTCATGCTGCTACCGTCGTCAATCAGGACTCGGGAACAGTTGCACGTGCACTGGGCCGCGATGATCGTGGGGTTGAGGATGAGGGCGTAACCAACCGGATTCGGCATGACAGCCAGGTGGTCTTCCTGGGTCCATGTGACCTGGCGGTCTGACCTGTGCATGTACTCCGCCTTGGCCAGGACGACAGTGTTCGCCTCCTGCTGAAGGAGGCGCTCGATGCGCTTGTCGTCGCTGAGGCTGGTGAAGATAATATACGACGTGTTCTGGTCCGAGTAGGCGTCATTGTGCATCATGCCACCGGCTGGGGGTGGCGGTGTAGGCGGCTAACACGCACCCGAAGCCGGAGCCGAAGGAGGTGGGATGTCGCCCCTCATTATGCGCTTGGTGATGCTGCACTGCGGAAGCGTGTGCGTGGCCAGCCTTGCGCCGCTATGTTGCTTGCAGGGGGCGTCGAGCATCTCCTCGAAGCTTATGCCGAGTTGCCATTGTCGGATATTGGGTTCCGGCAAAACCCTTAAGGTTCGAACTCTGGGGTGCGCACAAAGATCTTCTCCCTACCGATCCACACCCTAAAACCTCACCGTGAATCTAAGCTAGCACGATGAACAACACAAGAGACACAGGGTTTATACTGGTTCGGGCCACCATTGTGGTGTAATACCCTAATCCAGTGTGTGGTGTGCTGGATTGCCTCTGGGGCTGATGATGAACAGTTCAGAGGAAGAACAGCCTCGCGAGGGGTGTTCTTGAGCTGGTGTCGTGCTCTACTAGGGAAGTATCCGATCCCCTCTACTATGGTGGCTATCTCTTTATATAGAGGCCCTGGTCGTCTTCCCAAATATTGAGCGGGAAGGGAGCCAACAACCGCCATTTTGAAGGAGGACAGCTAGTACAAGCTATCCTGACTAAAGGTGGACTTCTACTGCCAAAGGCACTAGTGATGACGCCGTCTTGGGCTCCACGGTGATCTCCGTCCTGTCGTCCTGCTGGTCTTGGTCTCATTGCACTGGTATGGAAACCTTTGCCTGATGCCTCGATATTTCGTGCCTGCGCTTGCCCCCTTTGCACCTAATAGGAAACAACGACACTGCGCAGGCTGGCCCCCGCCTGGTGGCCGCCTGGTCGTGATCTTCATGGCTTGCGTCACGAGCACCTCGCGAGGTACTCCTTGCCTTGATCTCTCTGCCTCCTCGCGAGCCTGCCTGGTGAGGCCGCCACTCAGGAAGCCTTGTGTCGTCCACCCCGAGAGGCTTGGCCCCTCGCGAGGGTCTTGAACTTGGGTTGATGAAGACGGGCCGTACTGGGCCATTGGTGAGCCACGCCGTAGGTCGCAGGCAAGCAAGTCTGGGGACCCCGGCGCGGCTGATATGGATGGTGTTGGCGTTGGCCTCCCATGGCCCACTGTTGATGATGGCGTCGGCCACGGAGGCACCCATAGTTAGGGCTCCTTAGGATTCACGTCTTTAGTTCCCTGCGAGGAATCGAGAAAACACCCCCTGGGGGCATGTAAAGGGTGCGCGATGTCTTTTGTAGATATTATCCTTATTATGAGGCGATGAAAATGCTTGTCCTGTCTCGGCTCGGTTCCCCCTTTCTAATGTCGCGACGACTTCGTGCTCTACGCTGACAGATCCCGATCCCCAGGCAGGCTTCAGCCGTTGCTGGTATGCCAGGTCGCGATGTCGTGGTTAAGGCCAGGAGGTGAGCAACCCGAGGTCCAGTTAGAGCCCCTGAGGTGCGATGCTCAGGAGGTCCCCTTGAGCGCTCAAGCAGCCGTTGAAAGATTAGAAAGGAAGGCAACGTTGCCGTCACAAAGCCGCATCAGGTGGAGGTTTTGTGTCGCATCAATCAGCTATTCCAGGGGCGAGACTTATCTCGAAAGTATGGGGTCGTTCCTTCACAAGGTGCCGGACTTGGACATCGGCAGCTGGGGTGCAACTGGGTCAGGCCCTCGGGAGCTCCCCTTCTCTTCCCTACGCTCTCCTTAGTGCTCTACATCCTCAGGTCCCGGCCATCGAGCGAGCTCAGCCGCTGCTGGTATGCTAGGTCGCGAAGTCGTGGACAAGGCCAGGGGATGAGGGCTGGAGAGCGAGTAAGAGCTCCTGAGTCGCGATGCTCAGGAGCCCCCCTTTTAACATGCAAGCGGATCATGCGCGAAAGAAAGAGAGAGCTCGGGGTGCCACCCGCTGGCGACCTCAGGGGGTTCCTGTAAACCAACACGGGAAAAGCACGGGTTGCCATTACGATTGCCAGCCGGCCATTGGTTGCTCCGAGAGAGTGGTGAGGGCACTGAGGGCCTAGTGAGGTGACGCTTGCGGGGCTGCCGTGCGCCAGAGCTCGACCATTCAGATTTATCGACGTTGCAGGGACGGACCCATGCACAAGCGTCGTGCCAGCGCGAGCGGCTCCAAAGGTAGGTGTCAATCGGGTAGGCGATTATCACAGGCAGGTTAAGCATGCAAGGTAAATCAGCTTAGAAAGATGCAGGAAGGATACATGCCACTTGGTCAGGCCCGAGTGGCTTGGGGATGATGCAGCCCGAGGGGCGCTCCTAGCTAAAATGAACTCGAAAGATGTCACCTGATACCATTGTAGAGGGGGTGTTGGAGTAGCTGAAGGTGCGCGGTGAAGAGGCCGACCCTCACGAGCCACCGGAGCCCTGAGCCTCGGGAGGCTCTGGGGGTCCACGCGGTTCCTCGAGGACCATCTCCATCTTCGCCAGGACCGCGTGGTGCCTGGCCTCCTGAGCTGCCAGAATGCTCCGCAGATGATGCTGGTGAGTGGCAGCCGGGTTCGGCAGGCCGAAAGGCATGCAAACGTAGTTGTGCCGCGGATCCTCGCAACGTCCCATGCGCGAAGGCCAGAAGCGCTCCTCAGACGCGGCTCGGTTGAGCCATGGGTAGTCAATGCAGATGCATAGCCCGCCATCCTTGCCTGGATGGGGAGCTACGCCTGGCAGGCGGTGATTGCCGTGTATGATTCTTGATTATTGAAGCTCCTGAGTGGCCTTGGTGATGAACTCCTGAGGGTTGGGACTTCCTTGCCCCATGCCTTCCCGAGGGAAGCGTGCTGCGAAGCACGCCTCCAAGTGGTGCCCAAGTGCCTCCCTCGTGATCTTGGCAAAGTCTGAGGCCCTCCAGAAGAGAGAGCCCGAGCCCTGCCCGAGGAGGGCACCGGGCATGCCTTCCTATGCGATGGAGGGAGGTGCCCCTTGCACGGGCACGGATCCTGACGCGACACCTCTGGAGATGCCAACCTCCTGAGGCCTTGAGCTGGGCGATGTATTCTTCTTCTTGGGAACTGCCTCCGGAGGGGTCTCGCCCCTGCTGTCTAGGTCCTCGATCGATGCAGCTTGGAAGGCGCACTCCAGGGAGCACACCGCATCCTTATCTTCGCAGGGGACTGTGATGATCCCGCCACTTCCCGGCATCTTGAGGACATTGTAGCCATGGTGGGTCACTGCCATGAACTTGGCCAGGGCCGGATACCAGAGGATGGCGTTGTATGGCAGGAGAATGTGGGCAACATCAAAGTCGATGTGCTCGGTGCGGTAGTTCTTGCACTGCCCAAAAGTAACAGGGAAGCGGACCTGCCCTATCGGAGTGGTGGAGCCAGCTGTAACTCCTGAGAAAGGCTTGGTTGGATGGAGTTGGTCATCTGACACTTGAAGGTTGTTGAACGTTTTGACGGACAGAATGTTGAGCCCTGCGCCGCCATCGATGAGGGTCCTAGTACTTGCATGTTGCTGATGACTGGGGGCAGAGCATTGGGAGGATGCCAGCCGTAGCCGCACACTTGAGTTGATCCGCTGAGTTGAAAGTGATGGTGCACGTGGACCACCTGAGCAGGTGCGTGGCCTCGAGCTAGGGCAGGACTACATTCACCTCGCGAGCAAACTTCTTGAAGATGCGATGAGAGGCTGGGGCCTGGGCACCGCCCAGGATGCAAGCGATAGCGTGTGGCTCTCCTTCTTGGTGGTGGTAGCAGAGGAGGAAGGCCTGCGTTACCCTGCGGGCGATCCTCGCGAGGCTGATCCCTCCAAGCCCCCTCGCAAGGTTGGTCCTGCCAGCGATCCTCGCGAGGGCGGTCACGCCACTCCTGGTGAAGGCCTCGGTCGTCCCATTGTCCTCTGCTTCTTCCTCCTCCTCGATCGTAGCCCCGGTCATTGCGCTCAGAGCGTCGACCGATGAGTCCTTCTCGCACGGCTCTGTGCTCCTGGCATTCATTGGTGTTATGGGTGTAGAGGTTGTAGTAGGCGCAGAATCGGCTACCCTTGGACGACTCTGGCTGGTCCCTGCCGTGCTTCGTGTCTGGTTCTGCTGCGAGGACAGCTGCTCCTTTGCGCTTCAAGTCCTTGGCCTTGGCTTTCTTCTCTTTTGGGTCAGCAGCTGGAAGCTCAATGAGGGAGAGGCGCCCCTCCTCAGCTCTTGCGCACTTGGTTGCCAGGTTGAACAGCTCCAGAGATGTGCACAAATCCTCATGGATGGCAAGCTCCTCCTTGAACTTGATGTCGTGGACGCCATCAGAGAACGCTGAGATGATGGCCTCCTCAGTCACCTTGGGAATCTTGAGGCGAGTGTTGTTGAAGCGCTAGATGTACTTCTGCAGGATCTATCCAGGCTGCTTCTTGATGCGGCGCAGGTCACCCACAACCAGAGGACGCTCGCGAGTGCCTTGGAAATTGCCGATGATACTGCTACGCATCTCGTCCCAAGAGGAGATCGAGCCAGGAGGCAGGTTCAGGAGCTAGGTGCGGGCACCATCCTTGAGCGCCATGGGAAACCAGTTCGCCATGACCTTTTCAGCTCCATTGGCTGCCTCGATGCCCAGCTCATAGAGCTGCAGGAACTCTGCGGGGTCAGCAGTGCCGTCGTAGCAAGGAGGCAGATCTGGCATGAACTTGCCTGGCCAGGCGATGCTGCACAGCTCGATGGTGAAGGCACGACAGCCTATGGTGGCCACCAGATCCTTTTGTAGACGCAGGGCCTGCTCTTGATGGTTCACGCGTGCCGCTGCCAGGGAAGCACGGGGTCTCGGCGTGCTGGAGCAGGGAGCATGCGAGCGCCTTCATGAGGCCGAGGTATTTCTTGGCAAATCCTTTCTTGTCGCGCAGGCGCTGGATGCGGTGGGTCTCGTCCAAGGGCCGCGCGCCTTAGGTCCAGGGCGCCTTCTTGGGGAGGAGGTGGCGGAGGCATCCCCTGAGCCGCATCGCCCATGCAAGACGGAGAGCGAGGTAGTGAGAGGGACAGTGCAGAAGAGCCCCCCGCGGCGCTGGCGAGCTCGGTGATGCAATAGAGCCACTCCTCGTAGAGGTCGTCGACGGGGCAGTAGTGCAGGAGCTCACGTGCCAGGAGCAACCCGGCTTGCGTGTTCGTGGGACCGCGACGATCGTGAGATGACGAACCGGCTGGAGTTAGCGACGGAGTGGCGGTGCGGCCTTCTTGCCACACCGAGAGATGTAGCGACGATGCTTGCTGCTCGTTCCCCGCTGGGCCGGTGGTGGCGTTGGCGGCACGCGACGGAGAACGACAAGGAGGCCCACAGATGGGAGCCGTCTGGGCGATGTGGGTGGCGAGAGTAGTGCGGCGCTTGGCGCAAGCTTGGCGAGCGTCTGCCATGGATGCGACGAAGCGATGGAACACAGAAAACGGAAAGAAGATTCCGGCGCACCCCTACCTGGCGCACCAAATGTCGGATATCGGGTTCCAGCAAAACCCTTAAGGTTCGAAGTCTGGGGTGCGCACAAAGATCTTCTCCCTACCGATCCACGCCCCAAAACCTTGCCGTGAATCTAAGATACCATGATGAACAGCACAAGAGACCCATGGTTTATACTGGTTTGGGCCATTGTTGTGGTGTAATACCCCAATCCAGTGTGTGGTGTGGTGGATTGCCTCTGGGGCTGATGATGAACATTACAGAGGAAGAAGAGCCTCGCGAGGGGTGTTCTTGAGCTGGTGCCGTGCTCTACTAGGGAAGGATCCGATCCCCTCTACTGTGGTGGCTATCTCTATATATAGATGCCCTGGTCCTCTTCCCAAATATTGAGCGGAAAGGGAGCCAACAATGGCCATTTTGAAGGGGGACAGCTAGTACAAGCTATCCGGACTAAAGGTGGTCTTCGACTGCCAAAGGCATAGGTGATGACGCCGTCTTGGGCTCCATGATGATCTCTATCCTGCCGTCCTATTGGTCTTGGTCTCGTTGCATTGATATGGAAAACTTTGCCTGATGCCTCGGTACTCCGGGCCTGTGCTTGCCCCCTTTGCACCAAAGAGGAAACGAGGACACTGCGTAGGCTGGCACTCTCCTGGCACCCGCCTGGTCTTGATCATCATGGCTTGCGTCATGAGCGCCTTGCGAGGTACTCCTTGCCTTGATATCTCCGCTTCCTCGCGAGCCTGCCTGTTGAGGTTGCCCCTAAGGAAGCCTTGTGTCGTTCGCCCCACGAGGCTTGGCCCCTCGCGAGGGTCTTGAACTTGGGTTGATGAAGACGGACCGTACTGGGCCATTGGTGAGCCACGCCGCAGGCCGCAGGCAGGCAAGTCTGGGGACCCCCGTTCCCAGAACACCGACAGCCATGCCGTCTTGCCGGTCTACCGGCGCTTGGCTGCCGGGTCGGTGGCGGGCTCGGTGGCCACGACGAGTCGGTTGTCGTAGCGCTGAGCCGGTTGGTCGGACTTGCACTTGTTGTTCTACTGGTTGTGCTGCGGCCGGCTGCTTTTGTCAGCCGGCTTTGGTGGGCGAACTGGGTATGCTTTGTTGGCTTCATCCATTGCCACCTGGATCTTCCTGGCAGAGTCTGCGTTGGCGTACTTGTCCGCCGTCACCATGAGTGCGACCATGGTGGCCGGCTCGGACCACAAGAGCTTGTGCTTGAGGAGGGTGCCATCTCGGCACCCGTTGACGAAGTACTGGATCGCTTGAACCTCGTGGATGCCCTCGCAGCTATTCGAGAGCTCGGTCCAGTGTGCGAGGTACTCACGACCGGTTTCTGTTGGCCCCTGCACGCACATGGCGAGTTGGCTCGGGCGGTCGGGTCACCGGTAAGTCCCCGTGAAGTTGCGGAGGAAGACCTGCTCGAAGTACACCCACGTGTTGATGCTGCCCACCGGCAGCCTGTTCAACCAGGTGCGGGCCGACCCTTGGAGCGTGAGTGGCGCGTAGCGCATGGTGAGCCAGTGGTTGCCACCAGTGATGCCGATGTCGGTGGTGTAGTAGGTGAGACAGTCCTCCGGCTTCACGGTTTTGTTGTACTTGGGGGTGTCGCGGTTGAGCGTGAACCCTCGCGGAAAGGGCTCCTCCCGGCTGCGTGGGCTAAAGCACGCCGGCCCTACGGCGCCGCTCTCCTCCACCTCCAGGGAGAAGGCGAGCCGGATGAGGCGGTGGCGAGCGTCGGTGTCGTCGATGGAGCGTGCGCCGGGTCGACTAGCGACCGGGCCGCGAGGGGGCGGGTCGGTCGGAGCCGAACACTGACCGGGCTGGTCAGGTCCACGTCGGTTTTCCAGGGCCGGCTTGTCGACTAAGCCATTGGCGGCTGTCGGGGCCGGGTCGCGCCGAGTCCGGGTGCGGCCGGAGTGCGCCTTGCCAGGTGGTAAGGACGCCATGTGCTGATGATCGCCAGGTCCAGCAGCACGGGCGGAGCCGGATCCCGCCGGCTTGGCGAGTTGGTTGAGGCGGTCTTGCTGCGCGTTGGCCGCGTTGAGGAGGTCATTCATCCGCTTGATGCACTCCTTCAGCTCCTCGCCTGTGAGCTGGTCCAGGCCGATTGCGGCCCCCTCGGCAGCGCGCATGTTCTTCGCGGGAGTCTCATAGACGGTCGGGATGGCGCCGAAGACGCGACCGATCTCGCTGCCCTGGGCCCGCACATTGGCGACCCGGCTCGGTTTGGCCGCGGTAGGCGTGAAGCCATACGCAGCGTTGCGCTCCAGCTAAGCGGAATCCAGGCGATGTTGCATGGCGGGAAGCGTCTCGGTTAGGTCCAGCAGGTGCTGGCGGACTTCTCGAGCCGGGCCCGGGCCTCGACGACATTGGAGGCGTCGATGTCAGTGCCGATGGGGATGCGTATGCTCTGCATCGCGGTGCGCAACAGGTTGGGTGAGGCGGCCCGAATCGCTCCGACCTTGTCTTAGGCGGACTTCCTCACTGCGCCTGACGAGGAAGAGGCGTCAGTGCCGGTGACGAAGACCTCCACATGGACGTCCATTGCCCCGGCGGCAGTGCTGGGGTACTCATCGTCCGCAGGAGCATCGGAGATGCATAGTGTGGCAAAGGAGGCAGTGAGCGCATCGATGACATCGTCCGCCAGCGCGACGGGCTTGTCGGAGTCGGAGAGAAGCCCCGTCTGAAGCATGCTCCCGGCCTGGACCTCGTGCTGCCCCATGATGGGCGCCAACTGTCGTGGTGGGCGCACGGCAAATGCCATGGGATGGCTATAGAGAGGAGGAGGATCGAGGGCACTGGTGGGCTCTAGAGGAGACATAATACCCCTAGTCCTGCCGAGTGTGGTTTATATGCAACAGTACAGAGTTGCTCCTAGAGCTGTGTGGAGGAAGAAGGAAGACTGGCCAAGGCTTAGGCTGCTCCTTCTTCCTAGGTGTGCTCTACTGATTAGTTGGCTATTTTCCTGTGTGCCTGCCCGTATGAATGTGGGCTCCTAGGGGGTTTTATAGGCCAACCCCCTAGGGGGTACAATGGTTATGCTACAAGGTCATAGCGCCGGGTCGTCAGCGTCTGGGGACCCGGGGCTGGGACCCGCCGGGTGCCTTTGGTTCGCCGGGTTCCCCTAGATGCAGGCCCCGCTTGCCTAGGGGAACTGTTCGCCGTCTTGTCGATCGTCAGGGAGTGGCCGAGTCGAGTCGGGTATAGTGGCGCTCCGTCAGGTCGCCGCTTGCTGGCGTTAGTGGAGACGATGGGGGCACTATTGCCACGCCGGTCCTGGTCAGCGGGTAGGTGAGGGGCATTGTTGCCACGCTCGGGCTGACCAGAGGCATATGATGAGGATACAGACCTAGGGTAGGGTCATAGGCCTGACCTATACGTCCTACCAAAGGTCACTACCCAAGAAGACAAGAAGTTCCAGAGGCAGCATGAGACCCCCGGTTGAAGATGTCGAGGGCAATCCACTCAACATCATGCCACTTGGGAGTCTTCCTACTTACTGTCACTCGACCGTTGAGAGAATCACTCGACCTCTCAAAGACTAGGAGTCACTCAGTGTAGCAACGGGCAGGCATTCACTCCGTAGTCTTTAAGGTCATTAACAACACTTAAGGCTGGCGTTACCAATAACACCCTCACTTTATGTACATGAAGTCCCTTGTAATGGAGGGCGGAGAGGGTCCTGGCGAACTCTATATAAGCCACCCCCTCCTCTGGAACAAGGGTTCGCACCCCCTATAACATCACACATATAATCCAATCGACCACCGAGACGTAGGGTTGTTACTTCCTCCGAGAAGGGCCTGAACTCGTAAAACCCATGTGTACACCTTCACCATAGCTGAGATCTTGCCTCTCCATACCTACCCCCCTTTCTACTGCCAGCCTTAGAACCACGACAGTTGGCACCCACCGTGGGCAGGTGTCTTAGCGACTCGTTGGTGAAGTTGCAAGTTTTGCCGATCATCATCATGGTTTCCAGTGGCGGATTGGCTGAGGGCCGCGCGATCCGACTCGGCACGCTCGTTTTCGTCGCCAATGACTCAGCGTGGCTTCAGGAAGCTCCCCTTGACACTGAGTGTCAGGACCCTGACTCAATGCCACATCGATCTAGCATGTAACACCTCATATCACTTTGCGGCCTCACGCACGGTATTTTCACGGGTGTCGCCTTACCTTTGCCCGGGACCGTTTGCGCAAAAATGGTGGCATAGCCACTCAGAAGCACAATATCAAGGTTTCGAGATCAACAGTTAACATACGGAAGTAGTAGGAACTGAACTAAAGCTTAGAACCATCAATCCTATAGGTCTACGGATTAGTAACACGTGAACCTAATATAAAGATGAGAAGCCTAGTTCCTTAACCCCGTAGGAAAGATAAGTTGACTCAGATCAGAAGGGCATAAGGAATAAGAAGTAAAAAGATCCTTACGTTCCATCCCACAATGAATTCCCTTATATAACTAAAGAATTTCTAGACTCAACTTCGACCAGTTTGGCTTGGTAATCCTACAGGCAGTCAAGCTCTGATACCAAAGCTGTCAGGACCCCGACTCAATGCCACATGGATCTAGCATGTAACACCTCATATCACTTTGCGGCCTCACGCACGGTATCCCACGGGTGTCGCCTTACCTTTTCTCGGGACCGTTTGCACCTTTTGGCACACGTATATGATAGTGTCGCTAGCATCCATATGATAAGGAGCCTGGGCTGACACGGCTAGTCGTAAACCCAAAGTGGCACAGACCTACAGGGACAGGCATCCATGACCCAGCATCCAACGTGTCGGTCATCAGCGAGTGAATCCAGGCTGTAGCACTGGGCTAGCAGGACTCCGGTAAACCGGGCTGTAGCGGGCTAACAGGACTCCGGTATTCATCGCGTGACATTTCCCCGAAGGGACAGACACGGGAACAAAGAAGGACACATGCCGGCCAGCCTAAGTGTTCCGTAGCAGTAGCAAGCTACCATGGCTCGGTGGAAACACTAGGAGACATTTCCCGGTAAGAGAGGCTACTAAGGATAAACAACTAGATAGTCAGATCCCACACATACCAAGCATTTCAATAACATACACACAATATGCTTGATATGTGCAAATACAACATGGCATCACAACATGACTCTACGACTCAAGTATTTATTCATTAGGCTCCGAGGAGCGAGATATTACAAACATGGGTCTCACTACCCAACATTCAGAGCATACAAGTCAAGCACAAGCGGAAGCTTAACATGTCTGAGTACAGACATCTACAAATGAAAAAGGCTGAGAAGCCTGACTATCTACCAGATCCTGCCGAGGGCACAAGATCGTTGCTAAGGAATCAAGCTAAACATCGAAGTCCACGCGGAACTACTAACGAGACCGAAGTCTCTCTGCAAAAACATAAAATAGGCAAACGTGAGTACAAATGTACCCAGCAAGACTTACATCAGAACTAAATACATATGCATCATTATCAACAAAGGGGATGGTGGGGTTTAACTGGAGCATGCCAGCTTTGACTCAGTGGCTATCCTAAACTACGACTGCAAGTAACTCTTTTGAGGTGGCGCACACGAGTCCACATATTCACCATATAAATACACCACTATGGATCCGCTCCCGTCTCCCTACGAGAACGCCATCCATAGCACTCACGCTTATCTTGCGTATTTTAGAGTATCCACTTTCACTTGTCTATGAACTATTATAGGCAACCCAGAAGTCCTTTACCGCGGACACGGCTATTCGAATAGATGATGTTAACCCTGCAGGGGTGTACTTCTTCACACACGCTCTCACCACTTACCGCCGTTTACACGACATGTACTCGGCAACCTTCAAGCGGAAGCGCAACGAGGGTGTCGGCCACGACCTACCTAACCACTCAAGTCTCTTGTCCAGGTTTATCGCCTATTCGGGTTCCATCCGCGAGGAGATCCAGCCGGAGTTTCGCTCACAGCCCCAAACAATGTGTGCAGGGTTCCCGAGACACCAAATGGGCGCCCGGTACACCGTGCCACGTGCCTAGCGCATCACAGCCCACCCCTCCGGTCAGCGTTGCGCACGACCTCCAGCATACTACAAACACCAGAAACTACTTGCAACTCCTGGACAGAGGACAAGGGTGAATAAGAAGCCAAGAGGGTCCATTGGTTTCGGGCCCAATGCGTGGTAGTATCTGTTTCATGGATCACTAACACAGAACTCAGTTCCTGAGGACGGTTGCAATGAGACAACCCACCATGTACTCCTACATGGCGTCTCACCGCTACATTTACCAAATCGTGTTCACACACTTAGCTCACACACAGTAGGACATGTTCATGCACCTCTGATTCATCCCCGATGAATCAGACCTGACTCAACTCTAAGCAGTAGCAGGCATGACAAACAAGCATAAATGAGTAGGCACAACATGGCTCAAACAACTCCTACTCATGCTAGTGGGTTTCATCTATTTACTGTAGAATGACAGGTCATGAAAGGATAAAGGGGTTCAGCTACCGCAGCAAGTAACAGATGATTCGTTGTTGTCCTAATGCAGTAAAAGAGAGCAGGAGCGAGAGAGTAGGATTGTATCGGAATGAACAAGGGGGTTTTGCTTGCCTGGCACTTCCGAAGATAATATAGCTCTTCATCGGTGTCATCGATCTCATCGTCGAAACCACGTCTATCGAGAGGGGACAAATACCGGCAACAGAGAAGAAACACAATCAATGCAATGCACAATATGATGCATGATCATGACAAGGTAAAATGAGTGTTTTGGGCTAATGCAACTACAACCAGATGGGTTTAAGCTATTTTGAACCAAAGATTCAAAGTTCAAACACATTTGTGATCTTAAATAGTGCTTTATCATGTTTTGCACTAAACAGCAACTTAACTTGTTTAAACATGCATGAAACTGATACAGATGGATAGATTGGATTTTTCTGATCATTTTTCATATATAAATTATTTCATTTGGAGTTACGGTTGAATTACTAAGAATTTTAGAAGTTAGCACTATTTTCCAGAATTTCCAGTAAAAGAATAAATCCAGAAAAGAGTTACTGCATCAGCATGACATAGGTGTGACGTCAGCAGGTCAACTGGGTCGGCCAGGTCAAACCTGACATGTGGGACCCACGTGTCAGTGGTTAGTTAACTAACTAAACAGAGTTAGTTAGTGTTAGGTTAAGCACTAATCTACGTTAATTAGCGTTAGACTAACCTAACTGATAATTAGCCAGGGTGGCCCACACGTCAGTGACCCAGGGTCAAACTGGGCCCACACAGTCAACGGTCAGCGGGTTCAAACCCACCGGCGACTTGACGCCGGCGAGGACCGAGACGGTGGCGCGGCTCGGAATTTGCCCACGGTCGACCAAATCGACCGCGGTTTGGTCCTACGCATAGCTGGCGCTCGCCCGCATCTGGTAGGCCAAGCGTGAGGAGCTGGGGTGGTCTGAGTTGGCGGCGGCGAGCACGAATGCGGCGGCCAGAGTTCGGACGCGGTTGGGTTCGACACTACGGTGCACGGGAGGAGGAGCTGGTGGTGGCTACGGGCTCCTGGTGCTGCGCTGAGCACAACGGTGAGCTTGGCTTCGAGCCACTGTGGCTCTAGCCACGACGGTGCCATGGCCGGTGGCAGGGAGCTTTCGGGTGTGGTGGAAATGGCGGCTACGGAGGGAAATAGAGCACGAGGAGAGAGGAGTTCGGCAGAGGAGCTCACAGCGATGTCGATGAGTAGCTCAGCGTGCTCGGGGGAGGCCGGATGGCGTCGGAGCATCTCCGGCGATCTCGGAGCCGAAGGTTGAGATGACGGCGTCGGCGTCACTGCAGGGCGCGTCCGCTCGTGTGGCTTGGCGGTGGCGGTGTAGAGGTCAGCAGCGGAGCTTCTGGACCTGGTGGCCGGGCGAGGGAGGGCTGGTGGCTGCAGCTATGGCGAACGGCGCGACGGCGCGTTCGGGTGGGTGAGAGAGAGATCCAGGGAGGAGGGTGAGGACGGGGGAGAGAGTGAGAGGGCCTGGGGGGGTGCGTGGCCGTCTCTGTGGCGCAGGTCAGGACGAGGGAGGGCAAGCAGGAGGTGGCGGGAAGACGTGGCCGCAGTCGCTCGCGTGCAGGCACGCAGCTGCTTCGGGGCAAGGGGAGGAAGACGACGGAGGGGCTGCAGTGGTGGGCTGGGCCAGTTGGCCAGGCCGCCAGCTGGGCCGGCCAGGTGGGCTGCACGGTTGCTGCCAGGTAAGATTCTCTCTCGCTCTATTCTATTTATTGTTTTCTATTTTCTGTAATCTCTGTGGCTTTATTAAAATACAAAAACGTTTTCAAAAATCCTGAAATTAGTTGTGAGCTCTGTTAGAATTATTCCTAGCAGCCCACACTTAAGTTCAGAATTAATTGAGCACTTAAAATAATATATATCATTTAAATACCCAACTGCAAATACTATATGATTTAATTCAGTGACCAAATATGTCATGGAAAAATGTGCAACACCTCTGGTTATGGTTCTAGCATTTTCCAGAAATGATGAACATTTTTGAAAGCCATTTGGATTCACTGAAAATATTTTAGTTGAACCTAGTGAATTCCTTTGATGCTAGGGTTTAGGCAATCCCCATTTCAAGTTTTCAAAGGAATTTAAACAAGATGCATGGAAGCTAAAGCAAAGACAAGAAAGGCCTGAACTGGGGATGTGACAACTCACCCCCACTAAATAAGAATCTGGTCCCGAGATTCAAGCATAGGGTAAGAAGACACAAGGACACAAGCTAACACGATCTTCACGATCCAGGTTGCACTTTGTCACGCCCAAGATGCGACCCTATCCTAAAGGAACTCGAAGGTCCCACCAAGGATAGAAGCGCATCTTGAAGACGCTTTTGCAAGGTGGATATCATTACATCAACATTACATAATAGTGGGGATACATCCAATACATACAATGTCACCCGAATACAACATCATCATACAAGAGATCAACATCCGACTACGGATGATACACAAACAGAAACTCAAACAATATCCACCCTGCTAGCCCAGGCTGCCGACCTGGAACCTATCCCCTGATCGAAGAAGCAGAAGAAGAACTCAACGCAAGCAAGCATCGCTCTCACGTCATGAACATCGCATAACCTGTACCTGCAACTGTTGTTTTAGTAATCTGTGAGCCACGAGGACTCAGCAATCTCATTACCATGGGTATCAATACTAGCAAAGCTTAATGGGAAGGGAAGGGGTAAAGTGGTGAGGTTGCAGCAGCGACTAAGCATGATATGGTGGCTAACATACGCAAATGAGAGCGAGAAGAGAAACAAAGGAACGGTCGTCAACTAGCAATGATCAAGAGGTGATCCTGAACACCTACTTACGTCAAACATAACACAGAAACCGTGTTCACTTCCCGGACTCCGCCGAGAAGAGACCATCATGGCTACACACGCGGTTGATGCGTTTTATTCGGATCAGGTGTCAAGTTATCTACAATCGGACATTAACAAATTCCCATCTGCCACATAACCGCGGGCACGGCTCTCGAAAGTTTAAACCCTGGAGGGGTGTCCCAACTTAGCCCTTGACAAGCTCTCGCGATCAACGAAGGAATAGACCTTCTCCCAGGAAGACCCGATCAGTCTCGGAATCCTGTGTTTACAAGACATTTCGACAATGGTTAAACAAGACCAGCAAAGCCGCCCGATGCGCCGACAATCCCGATAGGAGCTGCACATATCTCGTTCTCAGGGCAACACCGGATGAGATATCCTACGAGTAAAACCAGACCTCGAGTTGCCCCGAGGGGGCCCCGCAGTCTACTCGGTTCGAACCAGCACTTAGACAAGCACTGGCCCGGGGGGGGGGGCTAAAATAAAGATGACCCTCGAGAGAGCGACTCCCAAGGGAAAAAGTAGGTGGTGGTGAGGCAAATGGTAAAACCAAGGTTGGGCCTTGCTGGACAAGTTTTATTCAAAGCGAACTGTCAGGGGGGGTCCCATAAATCACCCGACCGCGTTAGGAACGCAAAATCCGGGAACATAACACCGGTATGACGGAAACTAGGGCGGCAAGAGTGGAACAAAACACCAGGCATAAGGCCGAGCCTTCCACCCTTTACCAAGTATATAGGTGCATTAACAATATAAGAGATACTGTGATATCCCAACCAAAATCTTGTCCACCATGGAGAAATCTTCAACTTCACCTGCAACTAGCAACGCTATAAGAGGGGCTGAGCAAAAGCGGTAACATAGCCAAACAACGGTTTGCATAGGAATGGTGTCAAAGGTTAGAGGTTCATGGCAATTTGGGAGGCTTAAAGAGCAAATGATAGGTAACGCAGCATAGTGATAGAATGAAGCAACTAGCATAGCAATGATAGTAGTGAGATCCAGGGTAGCGATCATCTTGCCTGAAATCCCGCAAGGAAGAAGAACGAGTCCATGAAGAAGATGAAGCCACGAAGACGAACCACACGTAGACGAACGCATCCTCACGATCGCAACGAAACGGGAACTATCAAGAAGAAGCACACAACATGGTAAACACACCACACATAGGCAAGACATGATGCACAACAAGCATGATGCATGAGAAAGCTAGATGAGGCTACTCATGGCAAGAGATGATGCAAACAAGAACAACACATCAAGGCAAGTTTAAATGAGGCCGGAAACAACATATAACAATTCCGGCAACTCCTCATATGCAAATTTCGAAATTGGTCCAGAACTGAATAAACCTTATGTTCAAGTTGTTAAACAACAAGTTAAAGAGCACCAAGATGATCTACACGAAATTCTAGTCAAGTTACATATAAAGTTCATTAGATTTGGAGCTACGGCCTAGAAGATCTGAGCAAAACAAGTTCAACATGGCATTGATGCAAAATGCACCCAAACATCAAGCAAACACCTCAAAACAAGGATGCAACATGATAATATGAAACAACATGCAAGATCAAGCAAGTTTCATATAGAGCACACTCAAAACGGAGCAACAGTTCAACACATACACTCTGTCCATAACAGCAACTAGGCATGTTACAAGCATCAAAACAACATGCTACAGCACCCCAACATAATAACAAAATGCATGTGCATGAAGTACAGGTAAATCACAACAAAACATGAACACTGAGCTATCTCCAGAAATCACTAGAACATGCTCAAAAGGACATGGTAAGATTGCAAATAATAACAGTTTCAGACTTATCAGGAAATAACATCAGGTTGCAATGTTTAGAGCTATCAAACAACATGTTACAGGAGCATATCATGGCAAACAAAGGCATGGCATGAACCTACTAATAGCATAGATCAAAAGTCCCTTACTGACCATAAGCCAAAAGGGCACAGAAAATATGATGGCACCCATGTAAACATGGCAAGTTATATTACAGATTCATACATGACAGGAACAACAATAAGTAGGCATGTTCGTGAGCTTGAACCACTCACCACAGAGCAATACATGCCATGGCAAGGCAACCAACAGTAAGAAGGCATGTTTGTGAAGCTAAGCATGGCAAGAGAAAGTTCATAGGATGTATGGAACACTAGCAAAACACCTGAGAACTAGTGAACTTAATGTTAACAAGCTGACAGCAACATTATCAAGCAACTTTGGAGCAAGATATGAACAATCTACAGCAAGCTATAAATGCAACCAGGGGCATGAATGCATAGTGCAAGACATGTAGATCAAAACATGTTTATAGAACATCTCCAGATTATGCATAGAATGATTAGTAGCAACATGTTTACATAGCAACAAAATATAACAGAATCTGCCTAGCAAAGCAGCAACAGCAAGTACACTAATTAACAAGCTCGATTCACTCACCACAAGTCATTGCATGACAAGATAAGCATATCATCATCAAGAATACATGTTCATGTAGCCAATCAAGGTAAGAACAAGACCATAGCATGCAAGGATCAACTATAGCAACCTTAGCTAAATTGAATAACAAGTAAACAATCTGCCAGGAAACATTTTGAAGCAAAAGTAGAGCACTCAAATGACATGCTAGGCTACTCCATAATTGCAAACAAGGGCATGAGTGGATAGACAATAACCATATGTTCAAGACACCCTTACTGAATTATCTCAAAATATGCATGGATCTCTCTGTAGCATCAAGTTTACATGGCATCAAAATAACAGCAGAACATGGACTAAAATCAGCAATATCACGAAGCCTAGTTTGCGTGCTTGTGCTAGTCACCACATTGATCACAAAAATACATGGCATACACCCCTGGAAAGATGGCATGGCATAGATCAAAACACATGTAGAGCTCAACCTCATAGGATGCACACATCAATCATGGCCAAAATGATAAATGAGCAAGTTATAACAGTTTCAGCAGGTTAACATCAACATGCACTCTTCCAACAGCATTTCGGGCATCAAGATGAGCTCAAATGGAAATTATGCAGTGGAATGAAATGAAGTACTCGTTGAGACAAACAATTTGACATATTATACGCACGAAACGGAGCTATGGATGCAAAGATACAACACGATGAACATGGCATGATAATGACAAAATCTGGGACTTGGTCGTTTTCGGGGTCAACCTCGTGTGCACGGAAACCGAAGCGGTGGCGGATCTGGCCGGAGTTCGCCGGAGGATGGCCGGAGAAGCACGGGGAGGTAGGGGACGACCGGATCCGGGCGGCTCCGGCCCGGATCTAGCCGGAGAAGGCCGGGGGAGGCCGCGCGGGGTCGGGGACGTGGCCCCGGGCTGGATCCGCGGCGGCGGCCCACGGTCGCCGGAGATGGAGCAGAGGCGGCGCGGGGGCTTCGGCCGCGGGGTCGCCGGCGCAGGGGCAAGGCGCGCAGGCGGCGGAGCCTCGGGCGGCGTCGGATCTGGGAGGCGGAGGCGAGGGGCGCGGCCGGGCGGCCGGCGGCGGAGGGCGGTGGCAGCGAGGCCACCGGCGGCAGGGACCAGCGAGCGCGGCGCGGGCACCCGCAGAGCGGCGGCGGCGGCTAGGGCGCGGGGCGCGGCCGGGGCCCGGTCGCGGCGCGGGCGGGCCGGCCTCGGGCCCGGCGGGCCGACGGCACGGGGAGAGAGAGGAGGGACACGTGGCGGGCTGTAATTGGCGCGGGGCGGAGGCGCGGGACGTCCGGCAGGCGCCGGACATGTCCGGAGGTGGCGAGGGAGATTTTTAGGGTTTGGACTGCGGGAATTCGGGGGAAGATATATTTATAGGTAGAGGGAGCTAGGAGAGTCCAAATGAGGTGCGGTTTTCGGCCACGTGATCATGATCGAACGACCGAGAGCATGGAGGGGAGTTTGGTGGGTTTTGGGACACTTTGGAAGGGGTGTTGGGCTGCAACAAAAGAGGCTTTACGGTTACCCGGTTAACCGTTGGAGTATCAAACGGACTCCAAATGGCACGAAACTTGACAGGCGGTCTACCGGTGTTATACCAAGGCCGCTTGGCAAGACTCGGTCCATTCCGAGAACATTTAACACCCGCTCACAACAGGAGAGAAGAAGGGGACGCCGGATGACATAGGAGTGCTGGATTGCAAAACAGACAATGGGGAAATGCTCGGATGCATGAGACGAACAAGTATGCAAAATGAAATGCACATGATGACATGATATGAAATGCAGATGATGACATGGCAAAGTGCAACACGCAAGCAAATGACATGGCAACGACGGCGAATAACTGGCAGACAGCTGGCGCATCGAATCCGGGGCGTTACACACTTCAAATGAACGTTGATTCGATCACCATCATTGTCTCAATGTCTTGCTCCAGGAACTCCTACCAACATGACAACAAGAGGGAAAAGAAACTCTAGAAGGGTCGATCTTCTCGAAGATCAAACAACTTAGGATCAACTCACGGGGTGAGTCATAAAAATATCTCTCGAGCTGAGACACGAAGCACGCATCTAGAGGAGTGGAGTGGAATAGACGACGGAGGTTCACTAGGTAGACAACAATTCCACACTTAAGAAGGTGGTGAATAGTTGTCAGCGCAGCGAGGAGTTAAGTTTCCATGATACCATAACGAGACATCTTAGAGGGGGCAACTCATAGGATCATCCCTTAAGTGGCAAAAAGAATTACCTTTGATTCAAAGATCATTGAGACTCTTTATACCAACTTAGGGCAATTCTCGAGCAATCATTTGGAGGGGCTCGGTAGAATGGCATACCCGGATTAGAATGGATGATGTGGATTACCTTGTTGAAAACAACACAAGGGATGATTTTAGTAACTGGGGAGAAGCTCAACAGTAGAGAGCGATTCCATTGTTTGAAAGGGTTATAGCATAACCGAGGGAACTGAGAGCAATCCCGGTTAGTGCCGGCGATGAAGCCTAGAGCTTGTGCGTGCTCTCAAGAACTTGAGCATTTCCATATTCATCAGGGTTTACGAATCTCCGTGTCAAGGATCCTGGCAACGCAACATACTACCATGATGAATAATGATGGACGATGCAGATGCAAAGGAAGATAACACCTTCTCAGATTTCACATTAGCGAGGCTAAGGAAACAAAATCTGGATGATCGACCGAGAGACATTTGACACTCCGCTTCTAATGCTCTCCTTGATGTGCTAGCGTAACCCATTTGCATGGTTTGGTATCTAGAACATCAAGTAAAAGGTCGGACTTCGGGAGCACAAAAGAAAATCCATAAGGAACAACTAAGGAGTAAATCCTACGAAGTCCTTATGGGGAGGTGACCAACTTCCTCAACCAAGATACTATAATAATAGGCCTTCTGGCTAGGTGTGTTGGCCACGACATCCACTTTACCGGTTATAGTGAGACCATTATTATCTTTATTGGGAAATGTTCCAACCATCATATCTGCCCGAGATTCAGATCTGGTTGGTGTTAGGATATTCCAGACTCATCAAGTCTAGAAAGAAAAATGAAAGTTTGGAACACAAATCGACGAGATGACGTTGCATGATTCTCGGGGAATGAACTATGGTAGCAAGCTCCAAAACATGAGCTGGTTCTGCTACAACATGTGAACACGTTGTCCGAGACAAGGATGACCACACAGTAGCCTTCTAATAAAACACTACCGAGTTCAGGAGGGGAACCATCATCGAGGATATTGAAGTCCTTGCATAAGTCTTGCTCTTAAGAAGGAACTTCTTCTCCTTGAACAAATCAGTCAGTGGCTTGGCGTGCTACGGAATACATATGGAGTGGAGGTAATTAATCTACCAAACCAAAGTATACTTTGCACATGTGTGACTAACTTGGGATGATTCCAAGGAAGCAACATTGACTTTATCGAATTCACGGCGGCAACTTACATTAAATGCACGTGAATCTGAGGAAGTCACTTCTTACATCCGAACATATACTTCATGAACGGGACATGAAGATAATGCCTATAGAAGTTTCTAACACTAGCTTAATGTTCAACAAAATCATGGAGGAGATAAGGGTGTTGTCGATGGGCTCAACAACAATTAATCCAGATTCCCATGGAGATGGAATTCCATAACTATGTGAACAAGGTGATAGTATTGGTCAGACCCAAAAGACATAATGGTGTATGCTGGAGGAAAATCCATGAGTAAGACCATTACGAACACCGTTGGTTCTGATTTGATTTGAGAATAACCCACACTCAAATCAAAGTTTTGGCAAGACAATAGCTCCAACAACTGGTCTCGAGGATCAATTGATGAAGATATCATCTTTCTTCAACACACACACAAGATATCCCTTAACATGAACTAAGTCAGGCAGCTTTTATCTCCCAACTCTCCAAGTTGTTGTTTAGCTTGACCAACTGGCTCAGGGGTATGCCACACAAATTCTTGGAGAAGGATGGTTTACAAGAAACCATCTTGATCATGAACTCAACATAGCGGTCAGGCGACAACCTGGTAATACTTCCGAGAAGATATTCGGAACATCACGAACCACCGATATGTTACTAAGCTCGATAACAACCTTGCTTTCAGAGCAAGATGATATGATCAAATAAGCAAGGGACCAAAAAATCCGAACTCATTGATCGAAGAGTGCACCAAAAATAAGGACTAGGTAGCACAATCAACCTTAGGATGAAGATTTAATAACCAACTCGCTAAGAATGAGGATATTATCCATTTACTACCAAGCAACACGGTTGCTAGGAGTATTGATTTCACACATCATGGTTCACTTGTCGGCTTTCCGGTTACAACAACACGGGACCGAGGAATGAATAATGATAGCGAGAAGTATCACCGCGTCAAGAATTCACAAGAGCTAGCGCAATTCTCATGACAGTCTTAATATAAAGATGGTAATACTCCAAGGTAGAATAGAACAAAAGTTGGATTAGTATTTGATCTGCGAACTACAACTGCTTTGACCCGACCCTAGATATGGATGAGGTACCGGAGTTTGTTTCTCCTAGTCATTCCAGAATAGAATGGCTTGATGGACCACAAGAGCAATAGGCATCGATAAATGAATGCACGCATACCCTTGACTAACAATTGATAGACGGGGGTCAGAATACAACTAAGGAGGAACAACTCGGGGAACATATAACTTTCTGAGTTGTGGATGCATAGGTTAGTATGTCAAATCAAGTTCAACAGGTTTCTTCCGGATAACCCATGCAGAAAAGTAGAACTGGAAGAGTCGCAATATATAATGGAGAGCCCATCGAGAGCACTCCAGTTGTGATCTTTTGATCCAACAAACATCTGCCATAAGTGGTCCATAGTATTTGGAAGAAGGAAATACCACGGACCTCGAGGACTAATGCAAAGATTACTAATTTCCTAAAGGAACGAGCAAACACTATCAACATGAAGTAAGTAGGGTGAATCCCGGGTTCAAGAATCCAGGAATACAATACCTACTCCTAAGTAGCATCACGAGATGCTTTCGAGAATGATGGCCAGAATCTTCACACTGTGAACACTAAACATTGCTAGATTACTAGGTGACTCCATAAAACACCTAGGGTCATAATAATAGCTCCAACATATATGTCAAGGCAATAAATTACCTCAACACACCGGTTAGTGTGCTTATTCTGACCATAAAGAACACCGGGAACGGAAAGAAAGGATTTGCAAATGCATCAGACTATTTAGAAACCTAGGATGACTCGGACAGCATAACGACTGTAAATGCTCAGAAAAGATTTAAGACATTCACAAGGATTTACATAGTCACTTAACAACATCATATCAAGGTTCTGGTTCAACTGAGAACATACTAAAAGTAGTAGCAACTAAATTGAGGCTTGAAACTATCAATCCTATAAGTCTCTAACATAATAACTCGTCATCCTAGTAGATAGATGGGAAGCCTAGTTCCTAAACCCCGTAGAAGAGAACATGATGACTCAGATCAGAGGGCCATGAGGTAAAGGAGTAAAAAGAGCCTTACGTTCCCATCCAACAATCAATTACCCTACATATAACTAAAGCATTTCTAGACTCAACTTCGACCAGTTTGGCTTGGTAGTCCTACAGGCAGTCAGGCTCTGATACCAAAACTGTCAGGACCCCGACTCAATGCCACATCGATCTAGCATGTAACACCTCATATCACTTTGCGGCCTCACACACGGTATTCCCATGGGCGTCGCCTTACCTTTGCCCGGGACCGTTTGCACCTTTTGGCACACGTATATGATAGTGTCGCTAGCATCCATATGATAAGGAGCCCGGGATGACATGGCTAGTCGTAAACCCAAAGTGGCACAGACCTACAGGGACAGGCATCCATGACCCAGCATCAAACGTGTCGGTCATCAGCGAGTGAATGCGGGCTGTAGCACTGGGCTAGCAGGACTCCGGTAAACCGGGCTGTAGCGGGCTAACAGGACTCCGGTATTCATCGCGTGACATTTCCCCGAAGGGACATACACGGGAACGAAGAAGGACACATGCCGGCCAGCCTAAGTGTTCCGGAGCAGTAGCAAGCTACCATGGCTCGGTGGAAACACTAGGAGACATTTCCCGGTAAGAGATGCTACTAAGGATAAACAACTAGATAGTCAGATCCCACACATACCAAGCATTTCAATAACATACACACAATATGCTCGATATGTGCAAATACAACATGGCATCACAACATGACTCTACGACTCAAGTATTTATTCATTAGGCTCCGAGGAGCGAGATATTACAAACATGGGTCTCACGACCCAACATTCAGAGCATACAAGTCAAGCACAAGCGGAAGCTTAACATGTCTGAGTACAGACATCTACAAATGAAAAAGGCTGAGAAGCCTGACTATCTACCAGATCCTGCCGAGGGCACAAGATCGTAGCTGAGGAATCAAGCTAAACATTGAAGTCCACGCGGAACTACTAACGAGACCGAAGTCTCTCTGCAAAAACATAAAATAGGCAAACGTGAGTACAAATGTACCCAACAAGACTTACATCAGAACTAACTACATATGCATCATTATAAACAAAGGGGATGGTGGGGTTTAACTGCAGCATGCCAGCTTTGACTCAGTGGCTATCGTAAACTACGACTGCAAGTAACTCTTTTGAGGTGGCGCACACGAGTCCACATATTCACCATATCAATACACCACTATGGATCCGCTCCCGTCTCCCTACGAGAACGCCATCCATAGCACTCATGCTTATCTTGCGTATTTTAGAGTATCCACTTTCACTTGTCTATGAACTGTTATAGGCAACCCAGAAGTCCTTTACCGCGGATAAGGCTATTCGAATAGATGATGTTAACCCTGCAGGGGTGTACTTCTTCACACACGCTCTCACCACTTACCTCCGTTTACACGACATGTACTCGGCAACCTTCAAGCGGAAGCGCGACGAGGGTGTCGGGCACGACCTACCTAAACACTCAAGTCTCTAGTCCAGGTTTATTGCCTATTCGGGTTCCATCCGCGAGGAGATCCGGCCGGAGTTTCGCTCACAGCCCCAAACGATGTGTGCAGGGTTCCCGAGACACCAAACGGGCGCCCGGTACACCGTGCCACGTGCCTACCGCATCACAGCCCACCCCTCCGGTCAGCACTGCGCATGGCCTCCAGCATACTACAAACACCAGAAACTACTTGCAACTCCTGGACAGAGGACAAGGGTGAATAAGAAGCCGAGAGGGTCCATTGGTTTTGGGCCCAATGCGTGGTAGTATCTGTTTCATGGATCACAAACACAGAACTCAGTTCCTGAGGACGGCTGCAATGAGACAACCCACCATGTACTCCTACATGGCCTCTCACCGCTACCTTTACCAAATCGTGTTCACACACTTAGCTCACACACAGTAGGACATGTTCACGCACCTCTGATTCATCCCCGATGAATCAGACCTGACTCAACTCTAAGCAGTAGCAGGCATGACAAACAAGCATAAATGAGTAGGCACAACATGGCTCAAACAACTCCTACTCATGCTAGTGGGTTTCATCTATTTACTGTGGAATGACAGGTCAAGCAAAGGATAAAGGGGTTCAGCTACCGCAGCAAGTAACAGATGATTCGTTGTTGTCCTAATGCAGTAAAAGAGAGCATGAGCGAGAGAGTAGGATTGTATCGGAATGAACAAGGGGGTTTTGTTTGCTTGGCACTTCCGAGGATAATATAGCCCTTCATCAGTGTCATCGATCTCATCGTCGAAACCACGTCTATCGAGAGGGGACAAATACCGGCAACAAAGAAGAAACGCAATCAATGCAATGCACAATATGATGCATGATCATGACAAGGTAAAATGAGTGTGTTGGGCTAATGCAACTACAACCAGATGGGTTTGAGCTATTTTGAACCAAAGATTCAAAGTTCAAACACATTTGTGATCTTAAATAGTGCTTTATCATGTTTTGCACTAAACAGCAAGTTAATTTGTTTAAACATGCTTGAAACTGATACAGATGGATAGATTGGATTTTTCTGATCATTTTTCATATATAAATTATTTCATTTGGAGTTACGGTTGAATTACTATGAATTTTAGAAGTTAGCACTATTTTCTGGAATTTCCTGTAAAAGAATAAATCCAGAAAAGAGTTATTGCGTCAGCATGACATAGGTGTGACGTCAGCAGGTCAACTGGGTCGGCCAGGTCAAACCTGACCTGTGGGACCCACGTGTCAGTGGTTAGTTAACTAACTAAACAAAGTTAGTTAGTGTTAAGTTAAGCACTAATCTACGTTAATTAGCGTTAGACTAACCTAATTGATAATTAGCCAGGGTGGCCCACACGTCAGTGACCCAGGGTCAAACTGGGCCCACCCAGTCAATGTTCAGTGGGGTCAAACCCACCGGCGACTCGACGCCGGCAAGGCCCGAGACGGTGGCGCGGCTCGGAATTTGCCCACGGTCGACCAAATCGACCGCGGTTTGGTCCTACGCGTAGCTGGGGCTTGCCGCATCTGGTAGGCCAAGCGTGAGGAGCTGGGGTGGTCTGAGTTGGCGGTGGCGAGCACGAATGTGGCGGCCGGAGTTCGGACGGGGTTGGGTTTGACGCTACGGTGCACGGGAGGAGGAGCTGGTGGTGGCTACGGGCTCCTGGTGCTGCGCTGAGCACAACGGTGAGCTTGGCTTCGAGCCACTGTGGCTCTAGCCACGACGGCGCCATGGCCGACGGCGGGGAGCTTTCGGGTGCGGTGGAAACGGCGGCTACGGAGGGAAATAGAGCACGGGGAGAGAGGGGTTCGGCAAAGGAGCTCACAGCGAGGTCGATGAGTAGCTCAGTGTGCTCGGGGGAGGCCGGACGGCGTCGGAGCATCTCCGGTGATCTCGGAGCCGAAGGTTGAAGACGACGGCGTCGGCGTCACTGCAGGGCCCGTCCGCTCGTGTGGCTTGGCGGGGGCGGTGTAGAGGTCAGCGGTGGAGCTTCTGGACCTGGCGGCCAGGCGAGGGAGGGCTGGTGGCTGCGGCTATGGCGAACGGCGGCGACGACGCATTCGGGTGGGTGAGAGAGAGATCCAGGGAGGAGGGTGAGGACGGGGGAGAGAGAGTGAGAGGGCCTGGGGGGTGCGTGGCCGTCTCCGTGGTGCAGGTCAGGACAAGGGAGGGCAAGCAGGAGGTGGCGGGAAGACGTGGCCGTAGTCGCTCGCGTGCGGGCACGCAGCTGCTTCGGGGTAAGGGGAGGAAGACGACGGAGGGGCTGCAGTGGTGGGCTGGGCCAGTGGGCCAGGCCGCCAGCTGGGCCGGCCAGGTGGGCTGCACGATTGGGGCCAGTAGATTCTCTCTCTCTCTCTCTTTTATTTATTGTTTTCTATTTTCTGTAATCTCTGTGGCTTTATTAAAAATACAAAAACGTTTTCAAAAATCCTGAAATTAGTTGTGGGCTCTGTTAGAATTATTCCTAGCAGCCCACACTTCAGTTCAGAATTAATTGAGGACTTAAAATAATATATAGCATTTAAATACCCAACTGCAAATACTATATGATTTAATTCAGTGACCAAATATGTCATGGAAAAATGTGCAACACCTCTGGTTATGGTTCTAGCATTTTCCAGAAATGATGAACATTTTTGAAAGCCATTTGGATTCACTGAAAATATTTTAGTTGAACCTAGTGAATTCCTTTGATGCTAGGGTTTAGGCAATCCCCATTTCAAGTTTTTAAAGGAATTTAAACATGATGCATGGAAGCTAAAGCAAAGACAAGCAAGGCCTAAACTGGGGATGTGACATTGAGGCGCTCCCCGTCCGAGGGGCAACACACTTTTGCGCGTGCGTTCGTGGCGTCCTTCTCCGGCAGCCGTCGACCCAGTATCAGTCGGCTCCGATGGTGTCTTCCCTCCCTGCTGTTCGCCACTGCAAGTGATCCGGTCGATCGCGGCTTCAGTGGTGGGTGAAGCACGTGGTGGCTCGGCAGTCGGCCACCCATCAAGTCACGGCAATCGATCCCAACGAAACTCTCCACAGCATGTTCGATTTGTCGACTGGCTCCGCGGAGACCGCATCCGAGTGCGATAGCAGCGACCCTGCGGCTGAAGTCTTGATGGTCGATGGTCCGCGTGGTCCACCTGGCTTCCTTGCGAAGACGACGAAGATTATGGCGGCGATCCGTCGCGCGTCCATGAGGAATATCATCACGAACCCCTTTCTTCGCAGCAGATGGAAGAACTTCGTCGCCGCAACATGGATGCACTCCACATGCCCATGGTTGGAGAAACCCCCGAGGCTCGGCCTTGGAGGAGGCGCGCTTGGCTAATTTTGTTGAGCACACTCGACTATGGAACCTACAGCATGCTCTCGACGAGCGGGCTCGGGAGTGGGTCCCTGAGTCCAGTCGACGGCAGCTTTTCCCGCCTCCACCTAAGGTATACCGTACTCCGATTCATAACCTCACAGCTGCGGCCCGAATAGCAAAGTCGATCCAACCTTCCTAGGCAGAGGCTAGCAGAGGATTGATGCAGATCCGGGCCTTGCTCCGGGCAGCAGGAGAGGAGAACACTGCAGTGTCTCAGTTGCAGAATACGATTCACAGCAGATCCGTAGTAGTGGATATAGTTCAGTCGGCCCACAGCCCAAGATCGCCCCTGCGGCATGAAGGCTGTGGACAATATGATCATCAGCTCGACCACGACAATCGTCGTCGAGTGCCTATGCCTCCTCTGAGGAGTGCGTCATATGTGCCTCAGTAGAAAGGTGATAGACGTCGTCACAGTGACGAGCGCAGAGCACCGGTCGACCCAAGGGAGCTAGGCCTCGATGCGAGATCCATTCTCGTTCAAGGCCTGGTCGACCGGAACAGAGCGCATAGAGAAGACCCTGGCAGAGATCGTCCAAGTGGCAGCAGATTGCATGTTTCAGGTCCAGAGTGTTTCAGCAGAGCCATCAGGGCGCCAGTGATTCCTCCCAACTTCAGGTTGGCAACCGGAGTCAGTAAGTTCACTAGAGAATCCAAGCCTGAAACTTGGCTTGAGGATTACCGAGTGGCTGTGCAGATTGGAGGTGGAAATGATGAAATAGCAATGAAGCATCTCCCTCTTATGTTGGAAGAGTCGGCCCGAGCATGGTTCACTCAGTTGACTCCAGGCAGTATACACAGTTGGGAAGAGCTGGCTCGAGTGTTCGTCAGAACTTTTGAGGGCACGTGCAAGCGACCAACAGGATTGCCCGAGTTGCAGCATTGTGTGCAGAAGCCGAGTGAGACTTTGAGGGAATTCATTCAGAGGTGGACCACTTTGCATCACACCGTTGAAAATGTACCAGAGCACCAAGCAGTGTGTGCCTTCAAGGAAGGTGTCAAATACAGAGAGTTGGTCCTGAAATTTGGTCAGACTAGAGATATGACTCTGACTCGGATGATGCAGATAGCCACCCGGTACGCTAACTGAGCAGAAGAGGATCGACTCCGTAGTGGGAAGAGTAAGCCAGTCGGCCAAGAGGCTGGTGGAGGTAATTCCAATTGGAAATAGAAGCATACGGCAGAGCCAGCGGCACCCGGTGAGATTGCAGCAGTGGCTCGAGGAAAGTTTAAGGGAAAACCTAAAGGGCCCTGGCCCCTAAGAAGATAAAGGATCAAGCAGGGAATGATGTGTTGGATTTACCATGTCACATCCACACGAAGAAAGATGAAGAAGGGAATTTGATCTACCCTAAGCATACCACTCGGCAATGTCGACTCCTGATTCAGCAGTTCTGAGAAAAACAACCCAATGAAAAGGATAAAGAGTCGGACAAAGATGAGGATGTAGAGGAAGACGACGGTTATCCCAATGTCAATTCCACCCTCATGATTTTTGCAGATGTTGAAAGCAAGAGTCGGTTGAATGTCATCATCAGAGAAGTGAATATGGTTGCTCCGGCGATGAAGACCACATACCTGAAATGGTCTCAAACAGCCATCACATTCGACCAGTCTAACCATCCTGCTCGTGTAGCCACCCCCGGGAGGCAAGCACTGGTGGTCAACCCCGTGGTCGGAGGCACTCGACTGACTAAAGTGCTGATGGATGGTGGTAGTTGTCTGAATATCTTCTATGCTGAAACCTTGAAGGGGATGGGCATTCCGATGTCCAAACTTAGCGAGAGTAATAGGAGTTTCCATGGTGTTATCCCTGGAAAGAACGCCGAATCACTCGGCCAGATCGCTCTCGACGTGTTTTTCGGTGATTCCAAGCATTACCGTAAGGAAAAGTTGACATTTGAAGTGGTGGATTTTCAGTGTGCTTATCATGCCATTTTGGGGAGGCCTGCATACGCACGTTTTATGGCTCGACCATGTTATGTGTACCTCAAGTTGAAGATGCCTGGCCCCAAAGGTGTGATCACAGTTACTGGCAATCGGCAGAAGGCGGAGGAATGCTTCCAGAAAGGTTCCAAAATTGCCGATGCGCAGATGGTAGCTGTTGAACTTCAAGAATATTAGAAGAATGCAGATCTGAGTGATTTGCTCTGAGCCAAGAAGCCTGCCGCGGATTCTGCATTTCAGTCGTTTGGTGTAACGAAGCCGATTCATATTCACCCGACCGATCCCAATGCCGCGCCGACTCATATTTCAACGACGCTCGACAACAAATAGGAAGAAGCGCTCATCCAGTTCCTTCACGAGAACTGGGACATCTTTGTATGGAAACCCTCTCACATGCCGGGTGTACCTAGAGGACTGGCTGAGCATCGTTTGCGTGTCAACCCCGAGGCAAAACCCATCAAAGAGCACCTTTGGCGGTCCGCCGTGCAGAAGTGGAAAGCGACCAGCGAGGAAGTGGCTCGGCTGCTAGCAGCAGAGTTCATCCGAGAGATCTATCACTTCGAGTGGCTTGCCTATGTAGTCATGGTCCCTAAGAAGGACGATTCACTTCGTATGTGCATTCATTTCAAGCATGTCAATCGGGCCTGCCCGAAAGATCACGTCCCTCTCCCCCGCATCGATCAGATTATCGACTCGACTGCACGGAATGAGCGCTTGTCTCTTTTAGATGCATATTCCGGGTATCATAAGATCCGACTGTATGGTCCCGATGAAATAAAAACAGCCTTCATCACCCCATTCGGGTGCTTTTGCTATGTCACCATGCCTTTTGGTCTTAAAAATGATGGAGCCACATTCATGAGAATGACTCAGAAGTGCCTGCTCACTCAAATCAGTCGGAATGAGGAAGCATACATGGATGACATTGTGGTTAAATCTCGCAAAGATTCCGACCTATTGACTGACCTCGCAGAAACCTTTGCAAACCTCAAGTGGTATGATATCAAGCTTAATCCGTCAAAATGCACGTTCGGAGTTCCAGGAGGAAAGTTACTCGGTTTTCTCGTTTCTGAACGAGGGATCGACGCCAATCCAGAAAAAATTGATACCATCCTCCGAATGAAACGCCCTGTGCGAGTGCATGTCATTCAGAAGTTGACTGGTTGTTTGGCTGCCTTGAGTTGATTCATTTCTCGTCTCGGTGAAAAGGCCTTGCCTCTTTACCGACTGATGAAGAAATTTGATAAGTTTGAGTGGACTGAGGAAGCTGATGCAGCGTTTGCAGAACTCAAAACCCCGCTTTCCACCCAGCCAGTGCCCGATGCGCCAATCAGCAAAGAGCCTTTACTGCTTTATATTGCAGCCACTGGACAAGATGGAAGTACAGTACTTACAGTCGAGCGAGTAGAGGAAGGAAAAGCTTACAAGGTTCAGCACCCAGTTTATTATCTCTCCGAAGTTTTGACTCCATCCAAGCAACGATATCCTCATTATCAGAAGCTTGTTTATGGAATATACATGACCATGAAGAAGGTTGCACATTACTTCTCTGATCACTCCATTACAGTCGTTAGCGACGCACCATTATCTGAGATTTTGAATAACAGAGATGCAACTGGTCGAGTGGCAAAATGGGCAATTGAACTCCTTCCATTGGATATCATGTTTGAGGCAAAGAAAGCTATCAAGTCCCAAGCAATCGCAGATTTCCTTGCCGAGTGGATTGAGCAGCAACTACCGACTCAAGTTAACTCGGAGCATTGGACTATGTTCTTTGATGGCTCCAAGATGCTGAATGGATCAGGTGCTGGGATAGTATTGGTGTCCCCCCATGGAGACAAGCTTAACTATGTTCTCGAGATTCATTTTGATTCCTCAAATAGTGAAGCGGAATATGAAGCACTTTTATATGGGTTGTGTATGGCCATTTCACTCGGTGTCTGTCGCCTTATGGTATACGGCGACTCAGATTTGGTGGTTAATCAAGTGATGAAGGAATGGGATGTCAGAAGCCCAGCCATGACTGGTTATTGCAATGCTGTCAGAAAGCTGGAAAAGAAGTTTGAAGGATTGGAGCTTCACCATATACCCCGATTGAAAAATCAAGCTGCAGATGAGTTGGCAAAGATAGGTTCAAAGAGAGAGGCCATTCCCCGCAATGTGTTCTTGGAACATATTCATTTACCTTCAGTTCAGGAAGATCCTTTCACTGAAGAGTCGCCATAGCCCAAGAGCGCCACAGATCCGACTGAAGTCAAAATCCCAGCCGTGGTCGACTTGGTCATGGAGGTTTCAGTCATTACTCCTGACTGGACAGTGTCGTACAGTGCATACATTCTTAGTAAAGAACTTCCAGAGGATGAAGAAGAAGCCCGACAGATCGTCCGATGATCTAAGGCCTTTACTTTGATAAAAGGACAGTTTGTCACATCCCTAGTTCTGCTCTGCTCTCGGTTAGCTAGTCTTGTGTTGCATCATGTTTAAATTTCAGTTAAACCTGAAATGGGGATTGCTCAAACCCTAGCACCAGATCAAATCAACTAGGTTCAAATAAAAATATTTTCAATGAACCCAAAATGCCCTTCAGAAAAGTTCATCATTTTTGGATTAGTCTAGAACCTCTCCCAAAAATGGTGCACATTTTTCTAGGCCATTCTGGATTTTTGAATTAAATCATATGTTATTTGCATTTGGGCATTTAATTGCTAAATAATATTTTGAATGCTCAAATAATCACAAACTGAAATGTTTGTTGTTGGAAATATTCCAAACAGTGACATTGACCAGTTTCATGATTTTTGGAAATGCCCTGGCATTTTTATTAAAGCCAAACACAATTACAGAAAATAGAAAACAGAAACAATTTAGAAAAGAGAGAGAGAACGCTTACCTGGGCCACTTACCTGGCCACCTACCTGTGCAGCCCACCAAAGCCGGCCCAGCCCACCACCGCAGCCTCCTCTGTCGTCTTCCTCCTCACGCCAGTAGGCACGGAGCGTGGTCGCCCCACGCGCGCCAGCTCCTGCTTCCACCGCGACGCCCCGGCTCTTCTGGATGTGCCACGGAGAAGCCCCAGACCTCTCTCACTCTCTCTCGTTCCTTGCCCTCCTCTACCTCGCTCTCTCTCACCGCGCCCGAGCGCTTCCCTCGCCGCCGCACACCGTTGTCACGCCCACCGCCACTGCCTCGCCCCTCCGACGAGCCCATTAGCTCCGCGCTGCCGTCCTCGACCTCTATGACGACTCACGCAAGCCGGGATGCCCTGCTGAGCTGCCCTCGATGTCGTCCTCCTCGTCGGTGCCGCGGATCGCCGCCGTCAAATTCGTCGCCGTTCGGCCTTCCCCGAGCTCTCCGTCCACCTCTACGGGATCCACGTGAGCTCACCGTCCATTTCCCCCTCTATGTTCCTTTGCTTGCGCGCCGTAGCCGGCTACCTGTCGAACCCGCGAGCACCTCGCCGCCGTCCATGGCACCACCGTGACCAGAACCGGAGCCAGCCGCTCCCGCGCACGTCACCGTGCTCCTGGTGACGCCAGGAGTCTGTAGAGGCCCTTCGCTGCCCCTGCCGTGCCCTGCAGCCACATCCTGCCCGGAGCCGTGTTTCGGCCGCCGCCCCGAGCTCCGCTCCGGCGAGCTCGGGCCACCCCACGTCCTCCTGTCGCCTCCCCTGGATGCGCGAGAGCCCGGGCTATGCCCCGGTGCCCTTAGCCGCCGCCCCCATGGCCTATAACACGGACACCGCCGTGTTCCGTGGTCGCCGGCGACGACCTCGCCGGCCTGGCAGGTGGACCCCACCGGCCGGGAGTTAGTTAGCACTAACCCCCCCCCCACCTATGACACTGACAGTGGGCCCCGGAGCCCTAATCTTTTAATTAGATTAGCAATAACCCCTGTTAATTAGCTGTGTCACTAACGTGTGGACCCCACACGTCAGGTTTGACCTGGACCGGCCTGTTGACCTGCTGACGTCACTGTGACATAGTGCTGACGCCATAAATCATTTTCTGTATTTATTCTTTTTAAGAAATTCCAGAAAAAAGTATAAACTTCTAAAAATCATAGAAATTCAACCGTAGCTCCAAATGAAATAAGTTATATATGAAAAATGATCAGAAAAATCCAATCTATCCATCTGCACTGGTTTCATGCATGATAAAGCAACTTAAACCTATTGTTTATATCGAAACGTGATAATGCACTATTTAAATTCATAATTTGAGTTTGGGATTGAACCTTTGGTTCAAAATGCCCCAAATCCATCTGGTTGTAGTTGCACTAGGCCAACACACCCATATTGCCATGTCATGAGCATGCATCATATTGTGCATTGCATTGATTGTGTTTCTTCCTTGTCTGTCGGTGTTTGTCCCCTCTCGATAGACGTGGTTCCGACGATGTGATCAATGACACCAATGAAGAGCTATACTATCTTCAGAAGTGCCAGGCAAGCAAAACCCCCTTGTTCATTCTGATACAATCCCACTCTCTCGCTCCTACTCTATTTTACTGCATTAGGACAACAACGATACAACTGTTACTTGCTGCGGTAGTTGAACCCCTTTATCCTCTGCATGACCTGTTATTGCCACAGTAAAATAGATGAAACCCACTAGCATGAGTAGGAGTTGTTTGAGCCCTGATGTGCCTACTCATTCATGCTTGTTTGTCATGCCTGCTATTGCTTAGAGTTGTGTCAGTTCTGATTCATCGGGGATGAATTGGAGGTGTGTGTACATGTCCTACTGTTGAGAGCTAAGTGTGTGAACACGATTTGGTAAAGGTAGCGGTGAGAGGCCATGTAGGAGTACATGGTGGGTTGTCTCATTGTAGCCGTCCTTAGGAACTGAGTTCTGTGTTTGTGATCCATGAACAGTTACTACCACACATTGGGCTCCGAGCACACCAAGCTCTCTGTCCAGGAGTTGCAACTAGTTTCTGGTGTTTGTATGTAGTGTTAGTAGTCTACCAAGTGGCACCCGGTACAGGTGGGCTTGGGACAGACTAGGCACCGTGGCATGGTGTACCAAGCGTAGATCCACCCGTCGAGGTGGGCTTGGGAACCCTGCACACATTGTTTGGGGCCGTGAGCGACACCCCGGCCGGATCTCCTTGCGGATGGAACCCGAATAGGCGATAAACCTGGACTAGAGACTTGTGTGGTTAGTCAGGTCGTGGCCGACTCCCTCGCCAGGCTTCCGCTTGAAGGTTGCCGAGATACATGACGTGTACATGGCGGTAAGTGGCGAGAGCGTGTGTGAAGAAGTACACCCCTGCAGGGTTAACATTATCTATTCGAATAGCCGTGTCCGCAGTAAAGGACTTCTCGGTTGCCTGTACAGTTCATAGACTAGTGAAAGTGGATACTCTAAAATGCGCAAGATAAGCGTGAGTGCTATGGATGGCGTTCTCGTAGGGAGACGGGAGCGGATCCATAGTGGAGTATTGATATGGTGAATATGTGGACTCGTGTGCGCCACCTCAAAAGAGTTACTTGCAGTCGTAGTTCAGGATAGCCACCGAGTAAAAGCTGGCTTGCTGCAATTAAACCCCACCATCCCCTTTGTTAATAATGATGCATATGTAGTTACTTCTGATGTAAGTCTTGCTGGGTACATTTGTACTCACGTTTGCCTATTTTATGTTTTTACAGAGAGACTTCAGTCTCGCTAGTAGTTCCGCTTGGACTTCGACGTTTAGCTTGTTACCTCAGCTACGATCTTGTGTCCTCGGCAGGATCTAGTAGATAGTCAGGCTTCTCAGCCTTTTTCATTTTTAGTTGTCTGTACTCAAACATGTTAAGCCTCCACTTGTATGCTCTGAATGTTGGGTCATGAGACCCATGTTTGTAATATCTCGCTCCTCGGAGCCTATTGAATAAATACTTGAGTTGTAGAGTCATGTTGTGATGCCATGTTGTATTTGCACATATTGAGCATATTGTGTGTATGTTATTGAAATGCTTGGTATGTGTGGGATCTGACTATCTAGTTGTTTATCCTTAGTAGCCTCTCTTACCGGGAAATGTCTCCTAGTGCTTCCACTGAGCCATGGTAGCTCGCTACTGCTCTGGAACACTTAGGCTGGCCGGCATGTGTCCTTCTTCGTTCCTGTGTCTGTCCCCTCAGGAAAATGTCACGCGATGAATACCAGAGTCATGTTAGCCCGCTACAGCCCGGTTCACCGGAGTCCTGCTAGCCCAGTGCTACAGCTTGGATTCACTCGCTGATGACCGACACATTCGATGCTGGGTCATGGATGCCTGTCCCTGTAAATTTGTTCCACTTTGGGTTTACGACTAGCCATGTTAGCCCGGGATCCTTATCATATGGATGCTAGCGACACTATCATATACGTGTGCCAAAAGGCGCAAACGGTCCCAGGCAAAGGTAAGGCGACACCCGTGGGGATACCGTGCGTGAGGTCGCAAAGTGATATGAGGTGTTACATGCTAGATTGATGTGGCACTGAGTCGGGGTCCTGACATAGTTGTTCAGAGAAAGTGTAATTGGGGTCTGCCAGAAATGCATCACGCCAGAAGAAGGCCAAATGATCCTCAATGATATTCACTCGGGGTCCTGTGGTCACAATGCGTCCTCTCGGACCATCGTGGCCAAAGCACACCGAGCCGGGTTTTACTGGCCCTGGGCCAATGAGATGGCTATGGAAATAGCGGACAAGTGTGAAGGCTGTCACTTTTACTGCAACATGTCCCATAAACCTGTGTCCGCCCTGAAAACAATTCCACTCATTTGGCCTTTTGCTGTCTTGGGATTGGACATGGTTGGACCTCTGAGGACTGGTAGGAGAGGATTCACTCATGTGCTGGTAGCAATCGACAAGTTCACCAAATGGATCGAAGCCAAGCCCATTAAAAACCTTGAAGCAAGTACAGTTGTGAGTTTCATTAGGGGACTGATATTCAGATATGCCGTTCCACACAGCATCATCACAGATAACGGCTCAAACTTCGACTCTGATGAATTCAGAACCTTTTGTGCTTCCCAAGGCACGAGGGTTGACTACGCTTCGGTCGCTCATCCTCAGTCGAATGGGCAAGCTAAGCGAGCAAATGGATTGATTCTCAAAGGACTGAAACCCCAGTTGATGTGTGACCTCATGCATGCAGCAGGGGCTTCGGTCGACGAGCTCCCGTCAGTACTTTGGGGATTGAGGACAACTCCTAATCGGTCGACTGGACGGACTCCTTTCTTCTTAGTCTACGGAGCCGAAGTTGTACTCCCGAGTGATTTGCTCCACAACGCGCCTCGAGTCGAACTCTTCTCAAAAGAGGAAGCAGAGCAGGCTCGACAAGATGCAGTCGATCTCCTGGAAGAAGAAAGAGAGATGGACTTGATCCGGTCGACCATTTATCAGCAAGACTTGCGTCGATTCCATGCCAGAAACGTAAGGGGTTGGGCATTTCAAGGAGACCTAGTTCTTCGAGTGGACAAACAGAAACCACACAAGCTCGCTCTTGCCTGGGAAGGCCCTTTCGTCGTCACCAAAGTGCTCCACAACGGAGCATATCGTCTCTTCAACGTCGAGCACAACAAAGATGAGCCACGCGCCTGGAATGGGGAACTGCTCCACCCTTTTTACTCTTAAGTATTTAGAGCTAATGAGATGTAATAAGAAGTACCCTTTAGTTTGATTATCAAAAGACATGATCTTACATTCTTCTGAATGAGTGTTATTAATTTTTTACATGTTCCAAAATCCCCCAGTGGGTGCCTTAGCTGCGAATCCATTTCGCCTAAGTCAAAGAGAAAAAAAATCCTACCGAGTGGTGAGCCTGCCTCTCACCCAGGGGCTTAGCTGCAGTCCAGTATTTGCCTAAGTTTGAAAAATCCTACCGAGTGGTGAGCCAATCTCTCACTCGGGGGCTTGGTTGCAGTCCAGTACTAGCCTAAGTAATAAAAATTCCTACCGAGTGGTGAGCCTGCCTCTCACTCGGGGGCTTAGCTGCAATCCAGTACTCGCCTAAGTAATAAAAAAATCCTATCGAGTGGTGAGCCTGCCTCTCACTCGGGGGCTTAGCTGCAGTCAAGTACTCTCCTAAGTTTAAAAAGTCCTACCAAATGGTACGGGTCAGCCATGCCCCCCCCGGGGTTGCATCGCCAAGAAGAAGGACGAGATTGTGAGAGCAATCTTTCCGCTCGAAGGCTTAGGTGCAGTCGAGTACTTGCCTAAGTTTGAAAAATCCTACCGAGTGGTGAGCAATCCTCCCACTCAGAGGCTTAGCTGCAGTCCAGTACTGGCCTAAGTTTGAAAAATCCTACTGAGTGGTGAGCAATCCTCCCACTCGGAGGCTTAGCTGTAGTCCAGTACTCGCCTAAGTTTGAAAAATCCTACCGAGTGGTGAGCAATCCTCCCACTCGGAGGCTTAGCTGCAGTCCAGTACTCGCCTAAGTTTGAAAAATCCTACCGAGTGGTGTGCAATCCTCCCACTCGGAGGCTTTGCTGCAGTCCAATACTCGCCTAAGTTTGAAAAATCCTACCGAGTGGTGAGCAATCCTCCCACTCGGAGGCTTAGCTGCAGTCCAGTACTCGCCTAAGTTTGAAAAATCCTACCGAGTGGTGAGCAATCCTCCCACTTGGAGGCTTAGCTGCAGTCCAGTACTCGCCTAAGTTTGAAAAATCCTACCGAGTGGTGAGCAACCCTCCCGTTCGGAGGCTTAGCTGCTGTCCAATACTCGCCTAAGTTCGAAATCCCTCCCGAGTGTAAATTGGTCTTCTCACCCGAGGACTTAGCAAAGTGCGGGCCGGCCACGATCCCCACTCCGAATTTGTACCATCAAGAAGAAGGACAAGATTGAGCGTGTCGCCAAGGCGAAGCACTCTCAGGAACGCCAAGACCATTGTTGAATACCTTCTTGACGAGTTGACCAGTCCAGCCGAATGGTGCGGGTCGACCGCGACCCCAACCCCCCCCCCCCCCCACCGGGGGCTGCACCGTCAAGAAGAAGGATGAGATTGTGCGCACTGTCAAAGGCCCATCCAACGTCTGGCACCAAAGAAGACGGCTGACAGGAACATCAAGACCATTGCGGAGTGCCTTGCTGATGAGCTGATCGATGCTGCTCAAGGTTCTTCCAACTGGTCGACTGCCGATTCTTCTTCAGAAGCTGCTTAAAGCAAACAGAAACCAATCCGAGAGAAGATCGAATTTTGCTCGAAGATAAGGGCAACGTATTCAAAGATAAATGCAAAGCTTCCTAACCGTAGATTAAAGTACTCGGGCGTCAATCCCGAAGGAGTTTTAACGATTACAAAATCACTCAGCATTCCGAGGCAAATAAAGGTGAAGCATAATGTTTTCAATCACTCGGCCGGAGAAGGACTGGCCGTATCGCAGAAGCTGTCGAGGTCGATGCTGTCGGCAATACGAGTGGCTGCCTCAAGAAAGGTGTCCATGAAGGACTGGAAGGAGTGCTTCTTAGTATTCGCTACCTTGAGAGCACCCAGCTTGTCTTCCTTAGCCTCCTTGCAGTGCACTCGCACCAATGACAAGGCGACGTCAGCACCACAGCGAGCAGAAGACTTCTTCCACTCTTGCACTCGGCCTGGGATCTGATTAAGTCGAGTCATCAGCGACTCGAGGTCTTGAGGAAGTTCCGCCTGAGACAGAGTTCAGCATCCACTCGGGTCATCGCTGCCTTCAGTCGAGCCAGATAAGCAACTGCACCATCCACGCGTGACTCCAATCGTAGCAGATTCATTGCAACGTCATGTTTTATGGGACAATTGATGGGGTCGAGACCTGTCTCGACCCACCCAGTTTTAGCTTCAAAGTCCTGACACAGTTCTGTCCCATTGCGAAAAACGATGAGTCGACAGTATAAAAACAAACTTCAGTCGACGACAAATAGACCAGTCGAATGATCATACCTTCAAGCTTCAGAACAAGTTCGCGGCAAGTTGTTCCCGATAAGACTCTAGATTGTCTGTCTTGGCTCTGAGGCCGCCGACATCTGTGGTCAGGTTCTCCTTGTCCTTCCTCAGCTGCTCGACTTCTTGATTAGCTTCCGAGATGGTGGCCTTCAACTTCGTGTTCTCCTCCTCCTTTTTTCCAATTGAAGCCAGCTTCGGGTACGCAAGCTTCGTCTTCTCATGTGCTTCCTTCTGAGCAGCAGCAAGGTCCAAGTCCTTCTTCTTCAAAGCCTCCTTCATCCTCTCTAAAGAAACAACACTCTTCAGACAGGCCTGAAGTTGGTGATTTTCACTACGCACATCTGCTTGTGTGAAGTCACTCGGTTCAAAGAGACTGAAAGAAAAAGCAGTGCAAAGTGCGAGCTACAAAGAATACAAGGCAGTCGAATGATTACCTCCCATGATGGCCGTCTCTTGTTGAGCAGTCTTGAGATTCTTCTTTGCATGTTCGAGGTCATGTTCAACACTGATATGCTTCTTCTTTAACTCGGAAAGACGAGCTCGAAGATCACAAGACCTCTGCAGTCAGCAAGAGAGATATGTCAATCGACAGAAATAAGAGACAGTGACAGGGAAAAGTTACTCTAAGACTACTACCGAATCAAATATTCAACAGTAGTCTCGGGGACTACACCAGTGGGTGCACTTAGCGTGTCCGCACTGGTTCAGATCAACACTCAGCAGGGTTTGCCCAGCGTGAGTTCAAAAGAAAGAGAGTACATGATTAGACCTCAATCGACTGTCAGCAGTAGACCGTGGTCTCGGAGACTACACCCAGTGGGTGCACTTGACGTGCCCCCACTGATTCGAACAGTTTACTTAGACTCAGCTCAAGGCGAGCAGAGTGGAAAATTTCCTAAACTCTAAACAATGGAAAACCCCAGTGGGTGATCAGATATAAAGCAGCACTCAAAAGTTCAGTTGGAGTTTTGCTGACCTGAACATTGGTCTGAAGGGCAGTGCTGGCATTTTAAGCCACCTGGCTAGCTTCAAGCATCACCTTCACCTGCTCCATGACAAGGTTCAACTGACGAAGAGCTTCCATAGCGGTGCCCGACGAGTCGTCTGGGTTTGTTACGTGGCAAAGAGTGATGGCTCCAAGGTAGTCGAAGCAGTTACCGGGTCGGACGAGTGGATTTGCACCGGAGTGGCAGGAGTCTATGCAGTCGATCCCGATAGATGATTAGTCGTCAGTGGGCTGGTGAATGTGACATTGGTCCGAACCGGCCCACCGGAACGTTCGACCACCGCCTCAACCGTTGGCGTCGACTGAGGGACTTGGATTTCAAGCCTCCTCCTGCTCGAGCTTCCACTCTTCTTCCTCCTCTCCTGTAGAGGTGCTTCTTATTCCTCGTCATCAGGGAGCACAACGATTTCTTGCGGAGCTACAGGAAGATAGAAATATCAAATATTCAGCCGATTGACTACCCACTCGACTAAATGAAACTTGGTCGAACGGACTTACCAGCCCGAGAGGTGGCTTCCTCGTCTCCTGGTGCCTTATCGACATCCATGTCAGTAGCAGTAGAGGTGGGACTAGAAAGATACATAATCCAAGTTGTCAGAATAGAAATTTCAGTCGGTCTGTATAAACACAAGCATGATACTCACCCCGAAGCCACTGGGACGTCCATCTTGATCCGCGGCAAAGTCTTTCGAGTCTTGGAAGGTGCAACCTTGGGCTGCTTGGCGATCTTCTCCGTCGGCTCCGGGGTCGACATCGGAGTGTGCTTATGAGCGTGGGTACTCGGAGCCACGTTCTTCCTGCGACCGCCCGCCAGGTCGTGTTGCTGCTTGGATCGGCGCTCGGAACGCGGTGGCTGTCAGGACCCCGACTCAATGCCACATCGATCTAGCATGTAACACCTCATATCACTTTGCGGCCTCACGCACGGTATTCCCACGGGTGTCGCCTTACATTTGCCCGGGACCGTTTGCGCCATTTGGCACACGTATATGATAGTGTTGCTAGCATCCATATGATAAGGAGCTCGGGCTGACATGGCTAGTCGTAAACCCAAAGTGGCACAAACTTACAGGGACAGGCATCCATGACCCAGCATTGAACGTGTCGGTCATCAGCGAGTGAATCCAGGCTGTAGCACTGGGCTAGCAGGACTCCGGTGAACCGGGCTGTAGCGGGCTAACAGGACTCCGGTATTCATCGCGTGACATTTCCCCAAAGGGACAGACACAGGAACGAAGAAGGACACATGCCGGCCAACCTAAGTGTTCCGGAGCAGTAGCAAGCTACCATGGCTCAGTGGAAGCACTAGGAGACATTTCCCGGTAAGAGAGGCTACTAAGGATAAACAACTAGATAGTCAGATCCCACACATACCAAGCATTTCAATAACATACTCACAATATGCTCGATATGTGCAAATACAACATGGCATCATAACATGACTCTACAACTCAAGTATTTTATTCAATAGGATCCAAGGAGCGAGATATTACAAACATAGGTCTCGTGACCCAACATTCAGAGCATACAAGTCAAAGCACATGCGAAAGCTTAACATGCCTGAGTACAGACATCTACAAAAGAAAAAGGCTGAGAAGCCTGACTATCTACCAGATCCTGCTGAGGGCACAAGATCGTAGCTGAGGTAACAAGCTAAATGTCGAAGTCCAAGCGGAACTACTAGCGAGACTGAAGTCTCTCTACAAAAACATAAAAAAGGAAAACGTGAGTACAAATGTAGCCAGCAAGACTTACATCAGAACTAACTACATATGCATCATTATCAACAAAGGGGGTGGTGGAGTTTAACTGCAGCAAGCCAGCTTTGACTCGGTGGCTATCCTGAACTACGACTGCAAGTAACTCTTTTGAGGTGGCGCACACGAGTCCAAATATTCACCAATCAATACACCACTATGGATCCGCTCTCGTCTACCTACGAGAACGCCATCCATAGCACTCACGCTTATCTTGCGCATTTTAGATTATCCACTTCAAGTTATCTATGAACTGTACAGGCAACCCAGAAGTCCTTTACTGCGGACATGGCTATTTGAATAGATAATGTTAACCCTGCAGGGGTGTACTTCTTCACACACGCTCTCACCACTTATCGCCATTTACACGACATATACTCGGCAACCTACAAGCGGAAGCCCAGCGAGGGTGTCGGCCACGACTTGACTAACCACACAAGTCTCTCGTCCAGGTTTGTCGCCTATTCGGGTTCCATCCGCAAGGAGATCCGGCCGGGGTGTCGCTCACGGCCCCAAACGATGTGTGCAGGGTTCCCAAGCCCACCTCGATGGGTGGATCTAGCTTGGTACACCGTGCCACGGTGCCTAGTCTATCCCAAGCCCACCTGTACTGGGTGCCACTTGGTAGACTACTAACACTACCTACAAACACCAGAAAGTAGTTGCAACTCCTTGAAAGAGATCAAGTTGATTAATAAGTCGAGAGAGCTTGGAGTGCCCGGAGCCCAATGTGTGGTAGTAACTGTTCATGGATCACAAACACAGAACTCAGTTCCTAAGGACGGCTTCAATGAGACAACCCACCATGTACTCCTACATGGCCTCTCGCCGGTACCTTTACCAAATCGTGTTCACACACTTAGCTCACACACAGTAGGACATGTTCACACACCTCCAATTCATCCCCGATGAATCAGACCTGACTCAACTCTAAGCAGTAGTAGGCATGACAGACAAGCATGAATGAGTAGGTACATCAGGGCTCAAACAACTCCTACTAATGCTAGTGGGTTTCATCTATTTACTGTGGCAATGACAGGTCATGCAGAGGATAAAGGGGTTCAGCTACCGCAGCATGTAATAGTTGAATCGTTGTTGTCCTAATGCAGTAAAAGAGAGCAGGAGCGAGAGAGTGGGATTGTATCGGAATGAACAAGGGAGTTTTGCTCGCCTGGCACTTCTGAAGATAGTATAGTTCTTCATCGGTGTCATCGAACTCATCATCGAAACACGTCTACTGAGAGGGGACAAACACCGACAAACAAAGAAGAAACACAATCAATGCAATGCAACAATATGATGCATGATCATGACATGGCAATATGCTGTGATTTGTACTAATGCATCTAGCAACAATTTAAATGAGGTCCATTTGAACCAAGGGTTCATATGCAAACTCCATAAGGGGTATTTAAAATGCCATTATCATGTTTTCACTTATACAGGGCATATAAGTTGATTAAACATGCATGAAAGTAGCATAAATGGATAGATTGGATTTTTGTGATAATTTTTCATATACAAAACTTTTCATTTGGAGTCACGGTTGAATTACTATGAATTTTTGAAGTTCAAATCATTTTCTGGATTTTCCTGGATTATTTAGAATTAAACAAAATCTAGTAAATGATTTAACACGTCAGCATAATGTCAGCATGATGTAAGCGAGTCAACGGGGCACGGTCCAGGTCAAACTGACCAGTGGGGTCCACTAGTCAGTGAGCCAGTGCTGGTTAGTGTCGCTGACAGGTGGGATCGGGTCAACAGCCACCTCAGCACGTCAGCACTGACGTGTGGGGCCGGTCAACAGGTGACGTGGCCAGGTCAAACTGACCTGTGGGGCCCGTGGGGTTAGTTTAGTCTAAACAGGAGCTAAGCAGGGTTTATTTGGGCAGTGGGGCCGAGTAGTCAGTGAAAGAGGTGGGTGGTTAGCCCTGTAATTAGTGTTAATGACGGTGCCACGTCCGCTTCGCCGGAGCCTTGCCGGCGGCGACCAAAACGACGGCGTCTCGGCTCGGATTTGAGCTACGGGTGGTGGTTTGGCGAGCTGAGGGCACCAGGGAATAGCTCTTGCTCGTCCGCATCCAAAGGACCGGATGGGAGGCCGCGGGGTGGCCAGGAGTAGCGTCGGCGGCGAGCAGGGCGGTGGCCGGAGCTACGGCTCCATGGGCCCGAGGACTGCAGCGTGCTAGCGAGTGAGCTGATGGCCGCATTGGGCTCCTGGGAGCTCCCTGAGTATGCCTGTGTGCTCGGGTTAGCCAAGCGGGGCTGCTACCGACGGTGATGACACACGCAGCGCCGGCGAGCTTCGGTGACAGCGGGGAATGACGCTACGGCATGGGGGCGAGCAAATGGAGAGAGGAGAGATGTGGCAGAGCTCACAGCGAAACCAACAGAGGCAAAGGCGAGGTCGGGGAGGGTCTGGAGCTCGCGAATCCATGGCGAGTTTGCCGGCGACCGGAGGTTGAAGACGAGGTCGGGGACGACGCTGCAGGTCGCTTCCGCTTGTGTGGCTTGGCGGGGACGGCATAGAGGTTGACGTCGGAGCTTCTTGGCGCGTCGGGGAGGCGTGTGGAGGCTGGTGGCCGTGATGGTGCTCGCCGGCGGTGACAGGTGTGTTCTGTGGTGAGAGCAGGGGAGGGGGAGGGCGCTTGAGGGAGGGAGTGAGAGGGGCTCCAGATGGTTCGTGGCATCGCGGTGGCGCGAGGGGGAGGCTCGGGAATGCCCCGGTGGAAGCCGGAGGTGGAGGCCTCCCAGCGACCGCGTGAGTCATCGCCTCTGCCTACTGGTAGAGGTTGAAGATGGCACGGCTGCCTGGTGGGTTGGGCTGCCTAATGGGCCGTCTACAGGTAAGGCCAGGTAAGTGGCCCAGGTACTCTCTCTCTCTCTAATTTCTACTTTTGTTCGGTTTTCTAATTTGCATTGTTTTTGATTTAGTAAAACACCAAATCACTTCTATAAATCCTGAAATTAATTATGGCAATTACTGAATTATCTCAGAGGCCCTTAGCTATTTTCAGAATTGTTGGAGCATTTAATAATATTTATAGCAATTACATGCTCCAATTCAAATACTTTATGACTTCATTTCAAAAATCCAAAGTGACCTAGGAAAATGTGCACCATTTTTTTGGAGAGGTTCTATACCAATTCAAAAATGATGAACTTTTCCAAAGGAATTTTGGGTTCATTGAAAATGATTTTTTTATGTGAACCTAGTTGGATTCATCTGTGCTAGGGTTTCAACAGTCCCCATTTCAAATTTAAGCAAAATTTAAACATGATGCACACATGAAGCTAGCCTAGTGCAATACCAGAAGCTAGGGATGTGACAGCGGCGAATCGACCTCCTCCTCGTCGTCTGATACCTCACTCTCCTCGTCCTCCTCTTCATCGGAAGACTCCCAGTCATCGCTCTTTTCCGTGCTAGCCTCTCCCTCCTGGCCTTGCTCGAGAGCTTGTTCGCCATTGGGCATCGAGTACATCTCGGTGAAAACCTACAAGACAAAAAATCAATAACAAGTCAGTCGAAATCAAGTGCAATCGGAACATATGCGCCAAGCAGTCAGAATAAAAAGACATACATTGTCGGGTGGATTGTCGTCTCTGAAAGGGATGACTCGCCTGGATCCTCTGGGATTGTCCTGATTGCCTGTGATACTCCTCAGCCACATGGCCATGGTCTCGGACGGCACTTCCTCCGGGTGGACCCGAGGGGTGTCTTCTGGTCCACAGTACAACCACATAGGATGATCACGGGCCTGGTGAGGTTGGATTCATCGACTGAGGAACACTTCCAGCAGATCCAGGCCGGTAACACCCTCATTGATAAGCTGAACCACTTTCTCTACCAGCATCTTCGTCTCCACATTCTCAGCAGCGGTCACTTTGAGTGGAGAAGGAGTTTGGACGTGGTCGAATGTGAAGTGGGGGAGGCCGGTCGACTGACCTGGAGCTGCCTCGTCCTGGAAGTAAAACCAGGTCAACTGCCAGCCTCTAACCGATTCAGGGAAAGTCATAGCAGGGAAGGAGCTCCTATGCCTTTTCTGGATACCTAAACCCCCACACATCTGGATGACATTGGTCTTTGAGTCACTCAACTTCGCTTTTTTGACCGACTGGGATAGGATGGTGAAGATATGTTTGAAAAGACCCCAGTGCGGTCGACACACCAAGAAATTTTCCCACATCGACACAAAGGCGGCGAGATACGTGGTGGTGTTAGGAGAAAAATGGTGGAGTTGGGCGGCGAAAAAGATCAACAACCCTTGGAAGAAAGGATGCGGTGTGCCATTTGGCACACTCCCAACCACCATCATGTGTCGCATGCTGGCCGCTCTCCCAGGAATTGTTTTTTTTGCCGTATGCGTATGCGGTTATATATGATATCTGTTCTGATTTTTTTTGTATTTTCATCTTCTGCCCGGTTGAAAAAAATCATTTTTTTGTGCAAAATATGTGTTGTTCCTTACGCGAGAGGCACATGAGGAAGTGAAAAACCCTGGTCGACGTGGGTGGTGAGTAGTACGCACTCACCCGGTCGAGGCTGAGGCTCCATCTCCCTCCCGGCAACCTTGCCGCTCACTTGGCGATCAGCTCAGAATCCGCCAGCTCGTCCAGATCCTCCTGCCGAATCGAAGACGGATCCAATCGCCCTGGATCCAGCCCAGTGGAAGCCTCGCGCGCGAGGATGACCCGCGGTGCTGCTTTTTGCCCTTCGCCACCGCCTTCGCCTTCTTTGCACACTCTAGCGCTGCCGCCTTGTCCTTCACCATGGCGGCGAAGCGACGGCGTGGGAACAGAAGAGCTGGGCGCGGCGGAGAAGTGGAGGAAGAAGAAGGAGGAAAGAGCGTGCACAGTGCAGACGCCTTGGCCCCGTCACCTTATAAAGGGTCGCTTCCGAGTGACTGACGCATGGGACCAGGCAATCCTGTCAAATCCTGCAACAGTCGCGCGCAACTTACGTGGCGAAAAAGGCGGTGCAGAAATCGAGACATCGCTGTTTATCCGCTCCGCCTGCTTCGGCACTCCCCGTCCCGCGCGCTTCCCCAAAATTTTGTATCCCGTGAAATCCGGCATACGCAGCAGCCAACCGCGCCCAAGATCCTGCACTCTAATACAACACTCGGAAAGCGATGCCACAAGTTCAGTCGACGACTCTCTGAATGGATCAAGGTGACTGAATCGACGCTGAACTACCAACGCGTGTTTTCCATCTTGCGGAAAACGCTCGCGAAGGTGCAAGACTCAGGACAAGTTCAACTCCAACCTACTTTCCACTCGAACCTTAATCCATTCGGGGGCTGCTGATGAGGAAACAGACCTGGGGTAGGGTCATAGGCCTGACCTATACATCCTACCCAAGGTCACTACCCAAGAAGACAAGAAGTTCAAGAGGCAGCATGAGACCCCCGGTCGAAGATGTCGAGTGCAATCCACTCGACATCATGCCACTCGGGAGTCTTCCTACTTACTGTCACTCGACCGTTCAGAGAGACACTCGACCTCCCAAAGACTAGGAGTCACTCAGCGTAGAAACGGGCAGGCATTCACTTTGTTGTCTTTAAGGTCATTAACAACACTTAAGGCTGGCGTTACCAGTAATGCCCTCACTTTATGTACATGAAGTCCCTTGTAATGGAGGGCGGAGAGGGTCCTTGCGAACTCTATATAAGCCACCCCCCTCCTCTGGCACAAGTGTTCGCACCCCCTGTAACATCACACATATAATTCAGTCGACCACCGAGACGTAGGGCTGTTACTTCCTCCGAGAAGGGCCTGAACTCGTAAAACCCGTGTGTACACCTCCACCATAGCTGAGATCTTGCCTCTCCATACCTACCTCCTTTCTACTGTCAGCCTTAGAACCACGACAACATGGGCGGGGCACTGTTGCCTCGGTCATCGGTGGATGGATACTCGTCCCATCGTATGGCCTGGATGGGATGGGAGCTGACCCGTGGCTGGGTTGGGGTACACGCCAAGGGCGGAGCTGGCTTGTTGGGGAAGTCTTGGTGTGCCAGGTTCGGCTGCCTTGAGCTGGTGGTTGGAGCCGAGTCGAGGAGCTTGGCTGGGTTGGGGAGTTCGGCCGAGTCGAGGGGCTTGGCCTGGTTGAGCGACTCGGCCAAGCGCGGGCCAGCTTGAGGGGCGATGCTGGCCCCGTTGTTTTTGAAAAGGATCTGGGTTCCGTTGCCTGCCCGGGGTTCATCCCCCAGACAGTAGAAGCAAGGAAAGAAGTTCCAAGTCAAGGTCCTTCAATGACAAAAGATCTTGGAGTCATGAAAGTAATTCCTACAATTGTGGAAGACCCGGACACTACTCCAATGAGTGTACGGCTCCCTACAAAAGGAGAGAATATTCACCTAAAAGAAGAAGTAGAAGAGAAGAATCACCACCAAGAGAGAGAAGATTTCGAGATGATCGTTATGAACAAAGAACCTCACGGAGAAGCAAGCATTCGCAAAGGAAGGACAAATCATCAAAGAGCTACACAAAAGTGAAGACATCAAGCTCATGTTGGTGAATGGGTATCCGGCTCCGACTCCAACCATCACTTCGAGAGAAGTTATCACTCCAACTTTGAATATCCTCAAGTTGAAGGTGTTGCCGGTCTAGCACTTGTGTCAACCAACTCCTACGACATATTTGACTCACCAAAAGAAGGAATTGGAAGACGCATGATGGCTAAAGGCCCAAAGGTATCACACCCCGAGTATGTTGATTTCAATAGTGATGAAGATGATTTGTTAGGTGATGATGATTTACTTGTTGACAACTCTAGTGATGAATACTATGATGAAACGTCAATTAATCATGCTACTCAAGATAAAACGAATGACAATGATAAGGAGAAGATTGAGCATCTAACTAAAGAACTAAATACTCTCAAGTTAGCTCGTGAAACAACCTTGGAAGACATCGAGAACATTTAAAGATTCATGAGAGGTTACGCTTTGAAAATCTCAACTTTGAGCACGAACATGAGTTTTTAAAGGCAATCAATGATGATCTTTGCAAGAAAAGTTCTTCTTACATTGCCAAGCGTTTACTCTTGTCTACTTACATGCCACAAGTTAAATCTAGCAACAAAAGTAAGAAAGATTCTTCTTTTAGTAGTAACAATAATCATGCTAAATCCAATATTGTTGCTTCTAGTAGTTCTCTTGATTCCACTAATGATTCTCTTAGACAAGTTACACTTGAGCAAGAAAATAGCTTATTTACGGGAATTATAGAGAAAGGTGTTTACAAGAACCTTGCCGGAAGTAAGCAATTTGAGGAAATTGTACGCAAGCAAGGAAGGCACCGGAAGAATCAAGGTGTTGCATTTGAACGAAAGTTAAATGCCAATGGAGTTGAGTGGGAAGAAGATCAATACCCCAAGATGAAGTTTGTTCCTCAACAAGAGAAATATGATCCTACTTCTTTCCAAGGGACATAAGCTCAAGATGATCTTCCACCACAAGACCACAAGGAAAAAGGCAAGGATAAGCTTCAAGAGGAAATTGATGCATTTGAAGAAGCTCCCAAGGCCTTGGTAAAGTGGGTTCCCAAGACCACATCAAGTTCTACTTCATCAAGTACGACTACAACCCCAAGGATTCCCATCAAGAGGATGTGAATCCCAAAGAAGAAGAACTAGAGAGTTCTTGAGGGTGACTCCACCAACACACTTCACTCATATTAATTTGTCAAGAGCAAGTGCAAACAACTTCCACATCTTGCACTAGTTCAAGGAGTCACAAACCCTCTTGTTGGTAAGACAAGGGACAAGGTAACCTAATGCTTTCATGCACATTATCTTGTGTGTGCATCACTATATGTCTATGGATATCCTTGTTTGTTCCTTGTGGGACTAACCCATGTAGGTATTGAAAGTGGATGGCTCCAAATGATCTACATCAACATTGAGCATCCACATCTTCAACACCTACATGAAGTCATCGTCGACAAAACCCAAGGTTAGTTCATCCCTCTTAGGGGGGATATCACATCTAGGGGGAGCTTTGTTCTAAGACTTGAGCTAAAGCAACTCTAATGGTGTGAACACAATAATGCTTTATGTAAAATTGGTAACCCCATTTGTTCTTAAACGATGAGTATGACCTATGATCAAATGTTCTCATTTGACAACTAAATCAATATACTCATATATAGATGACCTAGTCATCGCAAATTGCTTGATAGATGCTCGAGTGATTGTGCATGCTTTGCCACATATTTCATTTGCCATTCTATTGTGTCAGCATGTTGGTTGGATATTTTACTCATTCGAGGACATCCACTTGTAGTTTTTATTGTTTATCTCTTTCTGTTTTGCCAAGTGGATGGATAAGAATGCCTGAGAACATTCTCTAGCTATCTATGATTTTATCGTCTCAAACTCTATTCATGCTACATCACAAAGTTTGATCAAGTCAGATTCGAACCACTCTGTGTGAGGAGCACTTGGAGTCCCTGATTTGTCACAAATTTAAACTTCCAAAACCTCTTTGTGCATTCGGTCTGACCGAGTTATCCATTTCGGCAAACCGTGTTCACTAAGTTGATCTAGGTTTTCATCTCGGTGCAACCGATTTGAACACTTTGGTCACACCGAGTTGCAGCAACCGCTTGCGATTCTGCAATCTCGGTGCCACCAAGTTGTTCCACTTGGTCACACCGACAAAGTCGGGATATAAATACCCACAGGTGAGATTTTGGAAAATTCTTCAAAACCCCTCAGCCCATGCGTGTCCTGCTCTCCCTCCTCGGGTCTCCGGATCGCCTCCTCGCTGACCTCCCACTAGTGGTTTCTGCCGCCGTCGATGGAATCCGCTCCGCCGTCGCCACCATAGCGAACACCCGCCAAACTAGGGTATGTGTTCGACACCTTGTGCTATCTATTTACCTCCGATTCCTAGCACAAGGACAATGCCATGATTCTTGCCACGAATGAAATTTATCTATCCAGCTAAATCATTCTTAGGCTTAGTTTGATTCTAAAATTTTAGGGTTAGCTCTCCGCAGAACTCATCTCGGACCGACCGGATTGTAAAAATCAGTCTCACCGATTTGGCTTAGGCCATTGCACATGCGCTTTTCGGTCTGACCGAAAACTGCAAATCAGTGTGACTGAGATCAACTCTCTATGAAACCCTAGCAATCTCGGTGCCACCGAACTATGACTCGGTCTGACCGAGTTAACTAGTGTAGGTTCCAAAAGTTGCTTCGGTATCACCGAGTTTATCAATTCGGTAGCTCCGAGATCATTTCTATAGAGAACTAAAACTTAGTTTTGACTCATTTCTTTTGCAAAAGCTCTGTACTTTGTGATGCTCATCTACTCTACCTCATCTATAATCTATTCACAGGGTCTGATGTCAGTTTGCCTGCCAAGATATCTGACGAAAGTGATAGCCAGAAAAAGTCTGAAGAGCAAGTGCAAATGAGTGAGGGCACTAGCACCTCAAGCAGTTATGATGAGGGCAGCAGGAGCACACCTAGTAACTTGCCCAACGCAGCCACTAGAGCAAGGAAGAAGAGAACCCTCAGATTCTGAAGATGAAGAATATGTTGCGGCTGAGGATGAGGCCATCTCAAAGAGGAAGGTAGTGAAGAAGGAGTTTGGCACTGTTGCATCTACAAAGCCTGGCATGAACAAGAAGGCACCAACTAGGACAATCCCAACCTCCAAGACAAGCAAAGTTGCCACAGGACAAACCATGAAATTCACAATTGAATCTGATGATGAAGAGGCAGCTGGTGATGACAAGAAGAAGAAGAGGGCAAGAACCACTACTTCTGAAGTTCTTGGAAAGTCAACTATGGTGAGAGATCCATCTGATGATGAAGAGGAAGAGGAAGAGGATGCTGCTCCAGCACCCAAATCCCAAAAGCTTATGGGAGATGCAATCAAGTCAGGGCCTACTCCTAAGCCCAAATCTGCTCCCAAAGCTGTTGCTCCAGCCACAAAGTCTGCACCCAAGAGAAGCACAAGAAACATCCCTGCTGAAGAGAAGAACAAGGCCCCAGTGCCTGAAGCTGAAGCCCAAGTGCTGAGAAAGCTCAAACAAAAGATCCCAGACCAAAATGACACTCATCCAGTGGCAGAGGACACGAGCATCAGGAAGGATGCAGGTCTTTGACTTTGGAGGAAAAGTGACTGTTATGCTGTAGGAAGGAGAACTGATGTGGATTGCAGGTTCCACACTAAGGAACAACAAGACTTTTATGAGACCATTCTGCTTGACGAGAAGCCAATTGTCTGTGACATGAGATGGGTTGACTGGACATACATCAGAGAGAGTGAAGATCATTTCCCAGGTGTCTATGATAGCTTCAAGGCTTGTGGAGTGGACAAGTTTGTTGGCCAGAAGCACTACAAAAAAAATACACTTCCGTGATGATACGTGTTTGTCACAGTAGGTCATGTTTTCTGTCATGCATATACATCCATGAAGATTTTATGACAGAATCAAGATAGTCATACTTGTGCTGTCGTAGAAGTGTTCCATGACATTACCAAAATTATCATCATCCACTTCCATGATGATAAATCGCGCGTCACAGAATTGCTTTCGTTAAGGGTGACCAACACGTGCCATCCACCATAACGGAACACTGTTAAGCTATCGGGTCCGGTTTTGGATCCGATAACCCGTTAGAAGCCCCGGCCAATGGGGATTTTCCACGTGTAAAATCATCATTGGCAGGAGGAGACACGTGTCGGCTCGCCGTTGGGACAGATGTCATCCACTCATTGGACAGAAGGCGCCTATGATACGTCGACACGTGGCACTGCCCAATAGAGGCCCATTCCTGTGAAAAGGCCGGCCCGTTTGACTTGGTGAAAAGGTGGCGGGCCGGCCAATTGAAAGCCTGTTAACGGCCTGTTCGCATATAGCCCATTTACAGCCCGCTAACCCAGGGCCCGTTACGACCTATACGAATTAGGCCCAGTAGCGTCATATGGGCTGTCCGATATGATTCCAGCCAATTTTAACTTCCGGCCCACGTATGGCCCATGACGTCTTTCAACCCATATGAGGCCCTTTGTAACTCTTGGCCCATTAACTGCCCGTGGTGAAACTGGCCCGTAATAAACATTGTATCACTTTGTACCCATTAACGGCCCATTATTCCATTGGGCCATTTCTAGCCCATGTTATCTTTCGGCCTTCTCAGGGCCCATTTATTCTTGGGCTCATTTCCAGCATTCAGTTACTTACGGCCCGTTACTGTCATTTTCTGCTTGTGGGCCAAATTCAACCCATTGTTATAGTCGGCCCGTTTGTGGCCCGTTAATACGTTGGGACATTTCCATAGCTTCATCAAATAAGGCCTATTAACAATGGCCCATTATGGTCGGCCCATGAACGGACGATTCCAACTCTAGCCCGTTTACGGCCATAATGCGGTCTGTTATTGGCCCATGTTTGGCCAATCGATCATACGGACCATATAAGGCCCATTGATGATATGACCCGTAGAAGGCCCATTGTGTCTACAGCCCAAAGAAGGCCCATTGTTTCTACGGCCCATATAAGGCCCATTGTTTCTATGGTCGGTAGGAGGCCCAGTGTCACGACATTAAATATGTAGCCCATGGTTATTGTGGCCTAGTTTTAAAAATAGGTTATTGCGGCCACTAGCAAACCACGGAAAAAGAACTGCACTGACTACAGGCAAACAAATAAACAATACAACAAGGAAATAAATAAGAAAGCAACTAACGCTAGGCTATCACGGCTATTACACATATTACATCCACTGGGCATCAAAGTTCGCCACTAGTGCAAATATAGGGAACAAGTCAGCATATCATATACACTAGTTGTCAAAGTTGGAAACCAGCGCAAATAAACACCGCAGCAAAACAAATCCAGAACTGAAACCACTTCAGAAGATCTCAAGAAAAAATATCCTGGGTACCCATAATGCTAGCAAGATGCTTAGCAAGCTTATTAAGTTTCTCTTGTTTGGCGCTTAAATCCTCCAGCACTTGCTGTTGCACCAGGGAGTATGCATCTGAATTCTGCAGGGACTTCCTCAGTCCTTCAGCATCCTGTCGCAGCACATCTGATCGATGTCTTTCAACTTGAAGTTGAGACTCAAGAAGACGAACTGATTAAGGCAGCGAGTTCGAAGAGCTTGTGCCAGCAGTATTGGCCAGTAACTCGAACACTACATCAAGACAGGACTTTTGGGTTCTCTCACTATCGTCAAGATTGTTTTTATCAGCTTTCTTGGAGACCAATAGGGATGTCTCACTATCTTGAACCTTATCTGCATTACTTCCTTTACCATTGCATAACGCGGTACTGTTCTCCAATATTTTGTCCGCATTCTAAAAGAGAAACAAGCAGGCACATCACAGGTTTACCATGTTGTATATGAAACTCATTTTGGTAAATGAGTTCAGTAGTAAAGTGGACAGGATAATAGCATGAAACAAACATATATCTATGTACCATGTTCACTTTATGGTCTATATCATTCTAGTTTTTGTTGCCAAATCAAGATAGAGACACAGTTCAAATATTATTTGTTCAAGACAAAGAAGAATAGACAGAAAATAAGTGTGGGAAACAATAGAGCAATAACAACACTTGTAATGTGCATGACATGAGAACATAACTATTTATTCAATTGAAAATGAAATCAACATAGAGCAGGTTACAACTGCAAACCAGTTAAAGAAACAGGTTTAAAACATACCTGTTGCGCCATTGGAGTTTCAATTCCATCCTTCAAATTTGAAAATAGTTGGTATGAGTAAATACAGTAATGCAAGAGCAAAGGAGTATGAACCATTGCTACATAACCTGACCTAAGAACAAATCTTCTTCTCCTTTAAGCGTTGAGTTGGGATTCGGAGTGGTGGTCCTCATGCTTTGGTCAGTACAGTTCCCTTACTAACTTCTCATGTTTGGGTGCTCTGTGGTGGAGACGCTGCTGTGTCAACTAGAACTGGGTTACTATCCACCGAAGTTGGGGGTTAGAAGGGGTGTAGCTGGTTCTCTTTCCAACTATGTAGGTGTACAATCTGCGAGAGTCTGGGTTATGTGTGGTGGATCTGGTCCTTGGGCAAGTACAACCGTGGTTCTATCTGCATCAACTGGTAGCACTATGTTTTCTGAAGACCGTGTTGTTACTCCCTTAGATACTGCCATCAGCCTCTCCAATTCAAATGGTTGATAAACTAGAGAAGTAATTGAAAGCATAGACATTGTATGATAGACAGGTGCAATGGATAGTGGGGAATAAAATAGGGCATGAAATAATTCACATTTATGTTGTCTAACCAAACAGGACAGCATGACACAATTTCACATATATGATGGCTAACTAAAAAAGATGGAAAGACATAGTTCAAAATATGATGACTATGTAAACTGGATGAAATGATATAACTATATAATGTGTTCATTAAATAGGTTGGCATGCCATAATTCACATACATTCACGGATAGAATGCGATAATTCAAAATATGATGACTGTAAACACTAAACAGGATGAGATGATATAACTATATGATGTCTTTATTAAATGGGTTGCCATGCCATAATTGTAACGCCCCGAATTCGATGCGCCAGTTGTCTGCCAGTTATTCGCCGTCGTTGCCATGTCATTTGCTTGCGTGTTGCACTTTGCCATGTCATCATATGCATTTCATATCATGTCATCATGTGCATTTCATTTTGCATGCATGTTCGTCCAATGCATCCGAGCATTTTCCCCGTTGTCCGTTTTGCAATCCGGCACTCCTATCTCACCCAGCGTCCCCTTTTGGCCTCTTCTCTTGTGCGGGTGTTAAACGTTCTCGGAATGGACCGAGTCTTGCCAAGCGGCCTTGGTATAGCACGGGTAGACCGCCTGTCAAGTTTCGTGTCATTTGGAGTCCGTTTGATACTCCAACGGTTAACCGAGTAACCGTAAAGGCCCCTTCTCTTTGCAGCCCAACACCCCTTCCAAAGTGGCCCAAAGCCCAGCAAACTCCCCTCCATGCTCTCGGTCGTTCGATCACGATCGTGTGGCTGAAAACCGCTCCTCATTAGGACTCTCCTAGCTCCCTCCACCTATATATATGTGCCCCTCCCCGAATTTTCGCAGTCCAAACCCTAAAAATCTCCCCTCCGCGCCGCCGGACGTGTCCGCCGCTGTCCGGACGCGTCCAGCCGCCGCTCTGACCAATCACTCCTCGCCACGTGTCCCGCTCCGCCGTCCCTCGCCCGCGGCCACCGCGGCCCGCCCAAGCCCATCGCGGGCTCGCGCAGGCCCGGCCGGCCGCCTCCCGCACCGCTGCCCGGAACCCACCGCCAGTCGACGCTCGCCGGACCCCGCCGCCGCGTCGCCCCGCCCACCTCCTACCAGCGCCGGCCTCCGCCGCCGACCGCGCGGCTCCGCCGCTCGCCGCCTCCGCCTTTCGCCGCCGACCCCACCGCCTCCGCTGGTGGCCACCAGCGCCCGCAGCGGCCGCGTCCTCGCCGCCATCCGGCGGGAGTTCGCCGGAGCGCGAGCTCCGCCGCGGCTCCGCCGCCCCTCGCCTCCCGCCGGCCCTCCTCGCCAGATCCGGTGGCCCCAAGGCCGGATCCGCCCCGGATCTGCCTCACCGGCGCCGCCCCTGCCTTCTCCGGCGTCCTTCTCCGGCGAGCCGTCCATCCTCGTGAACCGCGCCGCCGTTGACTTTTCCCCCGAGGTGGTGAAATTCTGCTAAGTCCCGAGATATTTGACATTATCATGCCATGTTCATCGCATCATAGCTCCATGCATACTGCTCTGTTTCGTGCGTATAATATGTCAAATTGTTTGGCTCGACGAGTACTTCATTTCATTCCATTGCATCATTTTCATTTGTGCTCAACTTAATGCCCGAAATGCTGTTGGAAGAGTGCATGTTGCTGTTAACCTGCTGAAACTGTTATAACTTGCTGTTTTGTCATTTTTGCCATGATTGATGTGTGCATCCTAGGAACATGAGCTCTACATGTGTTTTGATCTATGCCATGCCATCTTTCCAGTGGTGCAGACCATGTATTTTTGTGAGTTGTGTGCTGAGTGCATCGAGCTTGTTAAGGAGGGTACTTGCTGTTACTGTTTTGCTAGGCTGAATCTATTATATTTTGTTGCTATGTAAATCTGCTGCCACAAGTCATTTCGTGCATTATTCGGGAGATGTTCACTAAGGATATTTTGTTATACATGTCTTGCTCTATCCATTCATGCCCCTGGTTGCATTTATAGCTTGCTGTAGATTGTTCATATCTTGCTCCAAAGTTGCTAAATGATGTTGCTGTCAGCCTGTTAACATTAAGTTCAATGTTTCCATGATTGTTTGCTAGTGATCCATGCACCCTATGACCTTGCTCTTGCCATGCTTGGCTTCATCAACATGCCTTCTTACTGTTGGTTGCCTTTCCATGCCATGTATTGCTATGTGGTGAGTGGTTCAAGCTCACCAACATGCCTACTTATTGTTGTTCCTGCCATGTTTGAATCTGTAATATAACTTGCCATGTTTACATGGGTGCCATCCTATCTTCGGTTCCTTTTTGGCTCATGGTCAGTAAGGGACTCTTTTTCTATGCATTTAGTAGTATCATGCCATGCCTTTGTTTGCCATGATATGTTCCTTTAACATATTGTTTTATAGCTCTAAACATTGCAACCTGATGTTATTTCTGCCAAAGTCTGAAACTGTTATTATTTGCAATCTTCCCATGTCCTTTTGAGCATGTTCTAGTTGTTTCTGGAGTTAGCTTAGTGTTCATGTTTTGTTATGCTTTACCTGTCCTTCATGCCCATGCCTTTTGTTATGATATTGAGGTGCTGTAGCATATTGTTTTGATGCTTGCAATATGCCTAGTTGCTGTTTCGGACAGATTGTTGTTATGACTTGTATAGTGTGCATGTGTTGAACCGTTGCTCCGTTTTGAGTGTGCTCTATATGAAACTTGCATGATTTTGCATGTAGTTTCATATTATCATGTTGCATCCTTGTTTTGGTGTGTTTTCTTGATGTTTTAGTGCATTTTGCATCAATGCCATGTTTAACTTGTTTTGCTCATATCTTCTAGGCCGTAGCTCCGAATTAAATGAACTTTATATGTAACTTGACTAGAATCTCGTGTAGATCATCGTGATGCATCTTACCTTGCTGTTTAACAACTTGAACATAAGGTTTATTCAGTTCTGGACCAATTTCGAAATTTGCATATGAAGACTTACCGGAATTGTTATATGTTGTTTCCGGCCTCATTTAAACTTGCCTTGATGTGTTGTTCTTGTTTGCATCATCTTTTGCCATGAGTAGCTTCATGTAGTTTTGTCTTGCATCATGCTTGTTGTGCATCATGTCTTGTCTATGTGTGGTGTGTTTACCATGTTGTGTGCTTCTTCTCGATAGTTCCCATTTTCGTTGCGATCGTGAGGATTCGTTCGGCTACGTGTGGTTCGTCTTCATGGCTTCATCTTCTTCATGGACTCGTTCTTCTTCCTAGCAGGATTTCAGGCAAGATGACCGCTACCCTGGATCTCACTACTATCATTGCTATGCTAGTTGCTTCGTTCTATCGCTATGTTGTGCTACCTATCATTTGCTCTTCAAGCCTCCCAAATTGCCATGAACCTCTAACCTTTGACACCCTTCCTAGCAAACCGTTGTTTGGCTATGTTACCGCTTTGCTCAGCCCTCTTATTGCGTTGCTAGTTGCAGGTGAAGTTGAAGATTTCTCCATGGTGGACAGGGTTATGTTGGGATATCACAATATCTCTTATTTAATTAATGCATCTATATACTTGGTAAAGGGTGGAAGGCTCGGCCTTATGCCTGGTGTTTTGTTCCACTCTTGCCGCCCTAGTTTCCGTCATACCGGTGTTATGTTCCCGGATTTTGTGTTCCTTATGCGGTCGGGTGATTTATTGGACCCCCCTGACAGTTCGCTTTGAATAAAACTCCTCTAGCAAGGCCCAACCTTGGTTTTACCATTTGCCTCACCACCACCTACTTTTCCCTTGGGAGTAATTAACCCAAGGGTCATCTTTATTATAGCCCCCCGGGCCAATGCTTGTCTAAGTGTTGGTCCAACCTAGAGCACCGTGCGGGACCATCCCTTGGCAACTTGGGTTACGTCGGTACCTGTACGCTTCGCTTATCCAGTGTTGCCCTGAGAACGAGATATGTGCAGCTCCTATCGGGATGTCGGCGCATCGGGCAGCTTTGCTGGTCTTGTTTTACCGTTGTTGAAATGTCTTGTAAACCGGGATTCCGAGACTGATCGGGTCTTCCTGGGAGAAGGTATATCCTTCGTTGATCGCGAGAGCTTATCATGGGCTAAGTTGGGACACCCCTGCAGGGTATAAACTTTCGAGAGCCGTGCCCGCGGTTATGAGGCAGATGGGAATTTGTTAATGTCCGATTGTAGATAACTTGACACCAGATCCGAATTAAAACGCATCAACCGCGTGTGTAGCCATGATGGTCTCTTCTCGGCGGAGTCCGAGAAGTGAACACGGTTTCTGGGTTATGATTGACGTAAGTAGGAGTTCAGGATCACCTCTTGATCATTGCTAGCTTCACGACCGTTCCTTTGTTTCTCTTCTCGCTCTCATTTGCGTATGTTAGCCACGATATCATGCTTAGTCGCTGCTGCAACCTCACCACTTTACCCCTTCCTTTCCCATTAAGCTTCGCTAGTCTTGATACCCATGGTAATGGGATTGCTGAGTCCTCGTGGCTCACAAAATACTACAACAACAGTTGCAAGTACAGCTTATGCGACGATCTTGACACGAGAGCGATGTTCCTTTGTTTTGGAGTCTTCTTCTGCTTCTTCTTTAACCAGGGGATAGGTTCCAGGTCGGCAGCCTGGGCTAGCAGGGTGGATGTTGTTTGAGTTTCTGTTTATGTATCATCCGTAGTCGGATGTTCATCTCTTGTAAGATGATGTTGTATTCATGTGGCATTGTATGCCTTTTGTATGTATCCCTACCTATTATGTAATGTTGATGTAATGATATCCACCTTGCAAAAGCTTTCCAATATGCGGGTCTATCCTTGGTGGGACCTTCGAGTTCCTTTTGGATAGGTTCACATATTGGGCATGACAAGTTGGTATCAGAGCCTCGACCGACCCTAGGAGCCCCCCTTGATTGATCGTGTAGTTTGGCCGTTGTTGAGTCTAGAAGAAAAACTGTTTTCGGAGTCTAGTTATATGGCAGAGTAGGAATTTTTTTACTCCTCTGCCCCTTCGTCGCTCTGGTGAGGAATCTTGACGTAGGTGTTTCGAACTATTCCTCTTCCCCTTCAAAATTTTCTTTAGGATCACGCAGTTGGTTTTCCGAGCGTTGGTTCTCAGCTCTTTTCGTCCGATGCATTTCTCGTCAAGTTGACTCGAGCCTCTTCTTCCTCGCCAAGTTCAATCCTCAGTTGTTTTCTTTTCCCACCCGCCCACCCCTTTTTCATCTCGGAGTCTGAGTCCGTATTCGAGTATCCATCCTACTCGTGTTAAGTCTTTGCCGTCTTTCCTAAATGATTTCAACCGGTATTTCCTCTTGAAGATATTCGACGGTCCCTCTTCCACGTTGTCTTTGTTTTCCCGCCCTCCCACCCTCTTCTTCCCGGAGCTGAGTCTCTTTCGAGCATCAATTTCATTCGTGTGAAGCCTCTTCAGTCTTCCCTCAATTATTTCAACCGATGAATTCTCGTCTCATTTGTCGTTCTTCATCTCTATTCTTTTCCGGTGGACTCAATTCAAGTTCTTCGGGTTGATCACATTCTTATCCTCGGCTCAAGTGTTCTTCCCTGCTCGTTCGCCTCTCGCCAGTTTATCTTTCCGGAGTGCTCAAGACATCTCAGGAGATTCGTCTGTATTCAAATTAATTCGTGGTTGTCACCTCATTCAAATATTTCAATTGTTCCGGTGCATCATGTATCTGTTCAACATCTCTTTCCAAAGGTGTTTTCGCTTTATTGGCCCTAACCCACAGGTCTTTTCCCAGGATCTTACCTGACTCTTCTAATTCCCTGGAGTTATTCTCAAATTCTTTTCAAAGTGTGACGTAAGAATGGATTCATTAGTTACATGCCTTCTCCAAGATTGCTTTCAAATTCTTTTCATTGTTGACTTAACCTCTTCACTTTTCATTCTCCCGGAGTATCTCAGGAAATTTTGGTGGTGTTTCTCGTCATCATTTGAAGACCAAAGAAGAGTTTTCCCTCTAAATCTTGTCCGTTCTTCCGAAGATTCATGGTTCTAGCTTCATGTTATCCTCTCATATTATCCCGTCTGTCAGATATTCTTTCTTACCCATCCGGAGTATGTCAGGAGTTGATTTCTGTTTCTTTTCACCGGAGGCCATCATTTCAATTATCGTTCTCTATTTATCTCGGTGCTTCGTTCAAGTGTTCTTTAATCAGCTCATGATCTCTTTGTTCTTTTGCATCTAAATCCCCTTGAGCTTATTGGTTCTTCTAATTCTTCCCGGTGATTCCATCGCGTTCGTCAATCATTTCCGAATTCTTATGGTGGTTCGTTCAAGATTCTTTTTCCTTCATTATCATTTTTAATCCATCCGTTCTTTCGAATCCTACCGGTGGTTCATGAATACTTTCTCAAATTTTGTGCTATGTTCCCCTTAATTCTTTTGCAAGAAGAATAAGTAGTATGCAAAATCCATTGCTTGTCATCAATTTAATTTGAGGAAGGATAAGCATACAATAAATCTTATTCTTATATCCTCCAAGTGATTAATCCTGTTCTTCGGAGTTTGTTCTTGATGAATAAATTCTAGTTTCAAGCGTTTTCATCTTTTCTTTTCCGGAGTTCATTTTCCTCGGCCATCTCGTCGGAAGCTCCATCTAAATCACCGCAAAGCTTTAATCTTATTCTTTCTTCCTTCAATTTTATCTCGTCATTCTTTTGTTACCGGAGTTCTTCACGGTGGCTTGTCATGATTTAGTTCATTCTTCAAGAGTTCATCAAGATTCTTGTTGGTGGAGCTCAAGTATCCTTCTTCTTACTTCTCGAGGTGCAATTAATTCTCCGTATTCTTTTGAACTGGAGTTTGGCATTTCGTCATTCTTCTCAGCTATTTAATCTTTTCCGCTTGTGGTCGGTTATCACCGCATAATTTTGAGATGTTATCCATAAGTCCACAACAAGCTTATTCTTTCGTTGTTGATTTTTTCTCAACAACTCCATTCAATCCTTCTTCTAAGTTCTTTTCATTCTACTCTTTCAATTCTTTCCGGAGGATTTTGTGTCATGTCTTCATCAACTATCATTCCGTCCTATCAAGTTCTTGTTCTAATCCTTCCTTTTTCAGTCTTATTCGTTTCTTTTCTCATTCTAACCACTCCGGTTAGAACGAGTCGTTTCATAGTCCATCTGATTCCGTGAGCTTTCGATTCTCGTCATTCTCGTCGTTCCTCTCTTCTTCTCGAGTGCTCTCGATTCTTTGCTTCTTCTCTTGAGTTTTTGTTTCACCTCATCCCTTTTTCCCTTCCATCTCGGTCCTAAGATCTCGGGATGAGATCTCTTGTTAGTGGAGGAGTGTTGTAACGCCCCGGATTCGATGCGCTAGTTGTCTGCCAGTTATTCGCCGTCGTTGCCATGTCATTTGCTTGTGTGTTGCACTTTGCCATGTCATCATATGCATTTCATATCATGTCATCATGTGCATTTCATTTTGCATGCATGTTCATCCAATGCATCCGAGCATTTTCCCCGTTGTCCGTTTTGCAATTCGGCACTCCTATCTCACCCGGCGTCCCCTTTTGGCCTCTTCTCTTGTGCGGGTGTTAAACGTTCTCGGAATGGATCGAGTCTTGCCAAGCGGCCTTGGTATAGCACCGGTAGACCGCCTATCAAGTTTCGTGTCATTTGGAGTCCGTTTGATACTCCAACGGTTAACCGGGTAACCGTAAAGGCCCCTTCTCTTTGCAGCCCAACACCCCTTCCAAAGTGGCCCAAAGCCCAGGAAACTCCCCTCCATGCTCTTGGTCGTTCGATCATGATCGCGTGGCCGAAAACCGCTCCTCATTTGGACACTCCTAGCTCCCTCTACCTATATATATGTGCCCCTCCCCGAATTTTCGTAGTCCAAACCCTAAAATTCTCCCCTCCGCGCCACCGGAAGTGTCCGCCGCCGTCCGGACGCGTCCAGCCGCCGCTCCGACCAATCACTCCTCGCCACGTGTCCCGCTCCGCCGTCCCTCGCCCGCGGCCACCGCGGCCCGCCAGAGCCCATCGCGGGCCCGCGCAGGCCCGGCCGGCCGCCTCCCGCGCCGCTGCCCGGAACCCACCGCCGGTCGACGCTCGCCGGACCCCGCCACCGCGTCGCCCCGCGCGCCTCCTACCGGCGCCGGCCACCGCCGCCGACCGCGCGGCTCCGCTGCTCGCCGCCTCCGCCTTTCGCCGCCGACCCCGCCGCCTCCGCTGGTCGCCGCCAGCGCCCGCAGCGGCCGCGTCCTCGCCGCCGTCCGGCGGGAGTTCACCGGAGCGCGAGCTCCGCCGCGGCTCCGCCGCCCGCCGGCCCTCCTCGCCAGATCCGGTGGCCCCAAGGCCGGATCCGCCCTGGATCTGCCTCACCGGCGCCGCCCCTGCCTTCTCTGGCGTCCTTCTCCGGCGAGCCGTCCATCCTCGTGAACCGCGCCGCCGTTGACTTTTCCCCCGAGGTGGTGAAATTCTGCTAAGTCCCGAGATATTTGACATTATCATGCCATGTTCATCGCATCATAGCTCCATGCATACTGCTCTGTTTCGTGCGTATAATATGTCAAATAGTTTGGCTCGACGAGTGCTTCATTTCATTCCATTGCATCATTTTCATTTGAGCTCAACTTAATGCCCGAAATGCTGTTGGAAGAGTGCATGTTGCTGTTAACCTGCTGAAACTGTTATAACTTGCTGTTTTGTCATTTTTGCCATGATTGATGTGTGCATCCTAGGAACATGAGCTCTACATGTGTTTTGATCTATGCCATGCCATCTTTCCAGTGGTGCAGACCATGTATTTTTGTGAGTTGTGTGCTGAGTGCATCGAGCTTGTTAAGGAGGGTACTTGCTGTTACTGTTTTGCTAGGCTGAATCTGTTATATTTTGTTGCTATGTAAACCTGCTGCCACAAGTCATTTCGTGCATTATTCGGGAGATGTTCACTAAGGATGTTTTGTTATACATGTCTTGCTCTATCCATTCATGCCCCTGGTTGCATTTATAGCTTGCTGTAGATTGTTCATATCTTGCTCCAAAGTTGCTAAATGATGTTGCTGTCAGCCTGTTAACATTAAGTTCAATGTTTCCATGATTGTTTGCTAGTGATCCATGCACCCTATGACCTTGCTCTTGCCATGCTTGTCTTCATCAACATGCCTTCTTACTGTTGGTTGCCTTTCCATGCCATGTATTGCTGTGTGGTGAGTGGTTCAAGCTCACCAACATGCCTACTTATTGTTGTTCCTGCCATGTTTGAATCTGTAATATAACTTGCCATGTTTACATGGGTGCCATCCTATCTTCGGTTCCTTTTTGGCTCATGGTCAGTAAGGGACTCTTTTTCTATGCATTTAGTAGTATCTTGCCATGCCTTTGTTTGCCATGATATGTTCCTTTAACATATTGTTTTATAGCTCTAAACATTGCAACCTGATGTTATTTCTGCCAAAGTCTGAAACTGTTATTATATGCAATCTTCCCATGTCCTTTTGAGCATGTTCTAGTTGTTTCTGGAGTTAGCTCAGTGTTCATGTTTTGTTATGCTTTACCTGTCCTTCATGCCCATGCCTTTTGTTATGATATTGAGGTGCTGTAGCATATTGTTTTGATGCTTGCAATATGCCTAGTTGCTGTTTCGGACAGATTGTTGTTATGACTTGTATAGTGTGCATGTGTTGAACCGTTGCTCCGTTTTGAGTGTGCTCTATATGAAACTTGCGTGATTTTGCATGTAGTTTCATATTATCATGTTGCATCCTTGTTTTGGTGTGTTTGCTTGATGTTTTAGCGCATTTTGCATCAATGCCATGTTTAACTTGTTTTGCTCATATCTTCTAGGCCCTAGCTCCGAATGAAATGAACTTTATATGTAACTTGACTAGATTCTCATGTAGATCATCGTGATGCATCTTAACCTGCTGTTTAACAACTTGAACATAAGGTTTATTCAGTTCTGGACCAATTTCGAAATTTGCATATGAGGACTTACCGGAATTGTTATATGTTGTTTCCGGCCTCATTTAAACTTGCCTTGATGTGTTGTTCTTGTTTGCATCATATTTTGCCATGAGTAGCTTCATGTAGTTTTGTCTTGCATCATGCTTGTTGTGCATCATGTCTTGTCTATGTGTGGTGTGTTTACCGTGTTGTGTGCTTCTTCTCGATAGTTCCCGTTTTCGTTGCGATCATGAGGATTCGTTCGGCTACGTGTGGTTCGTCTTCGTGGCTTCATCTTCTTCATGGACTCGTTCTTCTTCCTAGCGGGATTTCAGGCAAGATGACCGCTACCCCGGATCTCACTACTATCATTGCTATGCTAGTTGCTTCGTTCTATCGCTATGCTGCGCTACCTATCATTAGCTCTTCAAGCCTCCCAAATTGCCATGAACCTCTAACCTTTGACACCCTTCCTAGCAAACCGTTGTTTGGCTATGTTACCGCTTTGCTCAGCCCCTCTTATAGCCTTACTAGTTGCAGGTGAAGTTGAAGATTTCTCCATGGTGGACAGGGTTATGTTGGGATATCACAACATCTCTTATTTAATTAATTCATCTATATACTTGGTAAAGGGTGGAAGGCTCGGCCTTATGCCTGGTGTTTTGTTCCACTCTTGCCGCCCTAGTTTCCGTCATACCGGTGTTATGTTCCCGGATTTTGCGTTCCTTACGCGGTCGGGTGATTTATGGGACCACCCTGACAGATCGCTTTGAATAAAACTCCTCAGCAAGGCCCAACCTTGGTTTTACCATTTGCCTCACCACCACCTACTTTTTCCTTGGGAGTAATTAACCCAAGGGTCATCTTTATTATAGCCCCCCTGGGCCAATGCTTCTCTAAGTGTTGGTCCAACCTAGAGCACCGTGCGGAACCATCCCTTGGCAACTTGGGTTACGTCGGTACCTGTACGCTTCGCTTATCTGGTGTTGCCCTGAGAACGAGATATGTGCAGCAACTATCGGGATGTCGGCGCATCGGGCGGCTTTGCTGGTCTTGTTTTACCATTGTCGAAATGTCTTGTAAACTGGGATTCCGAGATTGATCGGGTCTTCCTGGGAGAAGGTATATCCTTCGTTGATCGCGAGAGCTTATCATGTGCTAAGTTGGGACACCCCTGCAGGGTATAAACTTTCGAGAGCCGTGCCCGCGGTTATGTGGCAGATGGGAATTTGTTAATGTCCGGTTGTAGATAACTTGACACCAGATCCGAATTAAAATGCATCAACCGCGTGTGTAGCCGTGATGGTCTCTTCTCGGCGGAGTCCGGGAAGTGAACACGGTTTCTGGGTTATGATTGACGTAAGTAGGAGTTCAGGATCACCTCTTGATCATTGCTAGCTTCACGACCGTTCCTTTATTTCTCTTCTCGCTCTCATTTGCGTATGTTAGCCACCATATCATGCTTAGTCGCTGCTGCAACCTCACCACTTTACCCCTTCCATTCCCATTAAGCTTTGCTAGTCTTGATACCCATGGTAATGGGATTGCTGAGTCCTCGTGGCTCACAAAATACTACAACAACAGTTGCAAGTACAGCTTATGCGATGATCTTGACACGAGAGCGATGTTCCTTTGTTTTGGAGTCTTCTTCTGCTTCTTCTTTAACCAGGGGATAGGTTCCAGGTCTGCAGCCTGGGCTAGCAGGGTGGATGTTGTTTGAGTTTCTGTTTATGTATCATCCGTAGTCGGATATTCATCTCTTGTAAGATGATGTTGTATTCATGTGGCATTGTATGCCTTTTGTATGTATCCCTACCTATTATGTAATGTTGATGTAATGATATCCACCTTGCAAAAGCATTCCAATATGCGGGTCTATCCTTGGTGGGACCTTCGAGTTCCTTTTGGATAGGGTCGCATATTGGGCGTGACAATAATTCAGATAGATGATGTGTATGTACTATGTAAACATGATGGCATGATATAATTCGAATATATGATTTATATAGTAAGCAAGTAAGAAGATGGCAATCCATATATGATGTAAAAAATAAGCAATGCAAGACAACATGCATGACATGGGTAATATAACCCTGCCAAGTTTGAGCATAGACCTCAGGGGGGAAATAGGACTGGTCATCAGTCTCTGAATCCTCCTCTGAGGAGCTCTCTGTAACCAGCAAGATGTCTGCTTCAACAGGTAGCATTGTCTACTCTGAATACCTCGTTTTCACTCCACATACTTCCATCACCGCTACAAATGGCTGATTCACAGGAAGAGTAGTTTAATATACAAACATTGTCGACAAATGGAACACGTAATACAAAAAATGATAGCATGATATATTTCACGTACATGATGATTGGCTAAACAGCATGGCATTGCATAATTCACATACATAATGCCTTTGCAACAAGATAGCATTGCATAATTCACATATATAATGTCTTGCAACAAGATGGCAATGCATAATTCACATATATGGTAATTAGACACTGAACAGGTGGCATTCACAGAAAGCATGTCTAAACTAATCAAATGACATAACAATGCGAGACACCATACACACGATATGAGCAACATAACCCTGCTGAGGGAGTCATGGACTAGGGGGTGTCCGGATAGCCGAACTATCATCATCGGCCGGACTCCAAGACTATGAAGATACAAGATTGAAGACTTCATCCCGTGTCCGGATGGGACTTTCCTTGGCGTGGAAGGCAAGCTTGGCGATACGGATATGTAGATCTCCTACCATTGTAACCGACTCTGTGTAACCCTAGCCCTCTCCAGTGTCTATATAAACCGGAGGCTTTTAGTCCGTAGAACAACAACAATCATACCATAGGCTAGCTTCTAGGGTTTAGCCTCCTTGATCTCGTGGTAGATCCACTATTGTACTACCCATATCATCAATATCAATCAAGAAGGATTAGGGTTTTACCTCCATCGAGAGGGCCCGAACCTGGGTAAAAACATCGTGTCCCTTGTCTCCTGTTACCATCCGCCTAGACGCACAGTTCGTGACCCCCTACCTGAGATCCGCCGGTTTTGACACCGACATTGGTGCTTTCATTCAGAGTTCCTCTGTGCCGTCATGATCAGGAAGGATGCCTCTTCCCGTCTTTAAGGACGGTACAATTGCCAAAGGAGCTTTGGCCGCTGGCCAAACTATCCGGCTAGGTGGTTTTCTTATGACCGCCTGTTCGGCCGCCGCTTCGACGATGACCTCTCGGGTCATCAAAAGCGATCTTCGCGTCAGCTCGGAATTCACCGAGCAGCTGGATCCGATTGAGCTATCTTCTTTAAACAAGCTCTTGGATCGCATCGCCGCCCTGGGGGTCTCCACAGACTATGATCAGATTGGGCTTAAAACCGATCTGAGAGAGATTAACTCTCCCCAGGTTATCCACCACGTTGCGGTGGTAGAGGAACAACGCGGCGAGTCTTATTCTGTATTAAAGACCAGTTATGTCCGTACTCCTAATCCCTCCATGCCGGATTCCCGCGGAGGGACAGACGTCAATCAAGTACTGAACCTAAAGTCAGGCAGCGGACCAGATTCGTTGGACAACGTCCAACAATTCGAACTTCCAAATTCGGAAACTTTTCGGCCCTTGAGCCTCAAGTTGGGCAGGGTTCCGGACTCAATTCCACCCGCCCACCCAAAACATTAGCGATCTATCTCAAATCCGGCAAGAGCCCACGGAAACAGTACATCATTACTGGGTCAGATTCCTCCTGGTTATGGACAGGATAAAAGACTGCCGTGAGGAAAGCGCAATCTCAGTTTTCTGCAACAATTGCACGGACAAGGGAATCTTGAACGCCGTAAGTCGTCGCGAAATTACATGCTTCGCCGACCTGGCGTCCATAATACGAAAGTACTGTGCTATGGAGAGTATCTGAAAAACCGAAACTAAGTTTTGGGACAATCCGGCTCCGAACACAACCCTAGTCCGAAACAAAAGGGTGCATCATGCTCAGGCACTCGGGATAAAAACCAAAAAGCAAAAACCCCATAAAGGGCACGGAACCATACTGGAGGGATGGCTCAGTGGTCCCTGTAAAATTCATAGTATAGAGGGTGCCACTCCAACACATAGCCTTCGAGCATGTTGGATACTGCGGCAGGTGGCGAAAAGTGGCGAAGAGCTTCTTGCCCCGGAGAACCACCCCAACATTACCAGTATGGTATTAATAGTCTTCGAGACTTTCGCATCAAATAATATGCGGAAACGAACAATCCGCAGCCTTGTCGAAGTCTACCAAGTAGCAACAACAAATCCATGGAGCGACACGGCTATCACCTTCAACGCCAGCGACGAACCTAAATTCCGAACAGCCCGAGCACCAGCCGCATTGGTCCTCAGTCCAATAGTGGACGGCTTTCGTCTTACCAAGGTACTCATGGATGGCTGCAGCGGATTAAACCTCATCTACGAGGAAAGCCTTTGAAAAATGGAAATAGACTAGAGCCGCATTGAGCGAAGCAGCACATCCTTTAGAGGAATAATCCCTAGCCGGGAAGCACGCTGCATAGGAAAAATTACACTTGATGTGGTGTTCGGCTCGCCGGACAATTACAGGTCCGAGGAGGTCACGTTCCGGGTGGCCCTGTTCAGCAGCGGATATCACGCTTTATTAGGACGAGAGGCATTCGCAATTTTCCAAGCCATACCCCATTACGGGTACATGAAGCTTAAAATGCCCGGGCCCAATGGAACCATCACACTTGTCAGTGATCCGGCCATAGCACTCCGCGCCGAAAACAAGATAGTCGCACTAGCCCTAGAGGCACTATCCGAAGCCCTAGCGGCAGAGGAACTCACTGCGCTGCGCTCCATGGTGAATAGGGCCGATGTGATACTCGATAAGAGATCCAAGTCCACCTCTTTTAAACCAGCGGACGAAATAGTCAAATTCCAGGTCCATCAAACGGACCCCTCAAAGACGGCCTCCATTGGGGCACAATTAAACCCTGATGTAGACGCCGCACTACGAGAATTCCTTCGGGAAAATTGGGACATCTTTGCCTGGCACCCTTCAGATATGCCAGGAATCCCACGCAGGCTGGCAGAACACAGCCTAAACATCCTAAAAGGATTCAAGCCAGTCAAACAGGCTCTTTGGCAATTTTCCGAACCCAAGAGACAGGCAATGGGAGAGAAGCTAGCCAAACTATTAGAAGCCGGATTCATCAGAGATATAAAACATCCGGACTGGCTAGCGAACCTGGTAATGGTACCCAAAAAGGAAAAATCCTGGCGCCTTTGTTTCGATTTTAAAGACCTTAACAAGGCCTGTCCAAAGGATCCTTTCCCCCTTCCCCGCATCGACCAAATCATCGATGCTACCGCAGGGCACGATTCATTGTGCTTCCTCGACGCATATTCAGGATACCATCAAATCAAGATGGCGGAAACAGACCAGGCCGCAACGGCATTCATTACTCCATACGAACCATTCTGCTTCAACACAATGCCCTTCGGACTCAAAAACGCCGGCACAACATATCAGTGTATGATTTAGACATGTCCGGCTACCCATATCGGCAAAACAATGGAGGCATACGTAGACGACGTGGTCGTCAAAACCAAACACATCGAAACTCTAGTAGACGACTTGAGGCTCACATTCAACAACCTCTGAGCATATGACATTAAGCTCAACCCGGAAAAATGCGTTTTCGGCGTACCAGCCGGAAAGCTCTGTCACAGCTGGATATCCCAAAAGACCTCAAACAAATACAAAAATTGACTGGATGCGTGGCAGCTCTAAGCCGCTTCATCTCCCGTTTGGCAGAAAAGGCATTGCCCCTCTATCGCCTCCTCAGGCGCACCGAACACTTTGAATGGACGGATGCTGCCACGGCCGGACTCGAAGAAATAAATGCCATATTGGCAACAAATCCGGTCCTGGCCACGCCCAACTTGGGTGAAACAATGTTGTTATATATCGCGGCAACACATCAAGTTGTAAGCGCGGTGCTCGTCGTCGAACGAGAAACAGAAGGGCACAAATTCCCTCTTCAAAAACCAGTGTACTACGTATCCACTGTCTTAACTCCATGCAAGTCCCGGTACCCGCATTATCAAAAGATAGCGTACGCGGTGTTCATGGCATCCCGGAAGCTGCGACACTACTTTCAAGAGTGTTCGATAATAGTGGCCTCCGAAGTACCCCTCAACGACATCATAAACAACCGCGACGCAACGGGCAGGATTGCAAAATGGGCCATCGAGCTCTTACCATTCGACATAACCTACAAACCACGGCGAGCTATAAAGTCGCAAGTCTTGGCTGACTTCATCACTGAATGGACCAAAGCCGAACTCCCTAAAGAGTACGGCGCATACTCCAATTGGATCATGCATTTCGACGGCTTTAAAATGTTGGCCAGCTTGGGGGCTGGCGTCGTCTTGACATCCCCAACCCGAGACACAGTCCAATACGTACTTCAAATAATGTACATGGACTCCAACAACGCAGCCGAATACGAGGCCCTTCTACATGGTCTCCGGATGGCAATCTCCATGCGCATTCAACGCCTCGAGGTCCGCGGGGATTCAAACCTCACAATATCCCAAGTAAATGGAGACTTTGATGCCAAAGATCCAAAAATGGCAGCCTACCGTAACGCCGTCTTAAAAATGTCAGCTCGGTTCGAAGGACTCGAATTCCACCATGTAGCCCGGGATAATAACCAGGCAGCCGACGTGTTGGTGCGTATCAGCGCAAAGCGTGACGCCGTCCCTCCAAACATCTTCCTGGAGCGGCTCTTTAAGCCATCCGTAGTATGGGAAGAGGAGTCCGGAAGCAACAATCCGGAAGCAACCACACCGCCCAACACCGAACATTCTGACACAACCGATGGCTCAGCCAATGACATAACACCTTCAGCCCACGAAATAATGGCAGTCATTGCCCCATGGACAGAACCATTCCTAGCCTACTTAACTAGGCAGGAACTTCCCGAAGACCAAAATGAGGCCCGCTACATAGTTCGGCGATCTAAAGCCTACAAGGTCCATGAGGGAGAGCTTTATAAGAAAAGCACAACCGGAGTCCTTCAAAGGTGCATCTCCGAAGAGGAAGGGCGAAATCTGCTGGCTGAAATTCACGCCGGACTCGGCGGGCACCACGCCGCAGCCCGGGCCCTTGTAGGCAAGGCCTTCCGTACAGGATTTTATTGGCCGACGGCCCGGGCAGATGCTCAGGACTTAGTCCAGCGATGCGTCAGGTGCCATCTTTTTGCTAATCAAAGCCACATGCCACCCACCGCCCTCAAAACTATACCCATCACCTGGCCGTTCGCGGTCTGGGGGCTTGACATGGTTGGACCCATTAAAGGGGGAACCCATAAGCAAAAATACCTATTGGTAATGGTGGACAAATTCACCAAATGGATAGAGGCCAAGCCAGTTAAAACGGCCGAATCCGGACCAGTGATAGACTTCATATCCGGGGTAGTACACCGTTATGGCGTCCCCCACAGCATCATCACCGATAACGGCACGAACTTCACGGCCCACGTGGTTAAACTCTGGTGCAAAAATATGGGCATTAAGCTCGACTACGCTTCAGTCTATCACCCTCAAACCAACGGTCAAGTTGAACGAGCAAATGGTCTAATCATGAGCGGCATCAAACCCAGATTAGTGCGGTCCCTTATGGAATCTAACACGCACTGGGTAGAGGAGCTCGACTCCGTACTCTGGGGGCTGCGGACCACGCCAAACCGTACTACCGGATTCACAACATTCTTTATGGTATACGGCGCAGAGGCAGTTTTGCCCTACGATATAATTCATGACTCACCTCGAGTGCGCATGTATGAAGAAAGAGAAGCCGAGTTGGATCGGCAGGACAGCTTGGACGCATTGGAGGAGGAGCGCGGCGTGGCAAAGGCTCGTTCCCCATTCTATCAGCAACAGGCTCAAAAATATCAAAGCAGAGAAGTACGGGCTAAAACTTACAATGTTGGCGAACTAGTTCTACGCCTGCCGGACAAGAAAAAGGACAAACTCAAGCCCAAATGGGAAGGTCCCTTCATCATCTACCAAGTCCTGACCGGCGGAGCATACCTTCTGCGAAACGCATCGGACAACCGACTCGAGCCGAACCCATGGAACGCAGCCCGCCTCCGAAGATTCTACTTCTAGCGCCAGACTCAGAGTTCGTCTCCTTCCTCCGTCCACATTTTATACTTCAGTTGTCTTTTGTTTCTTTCTTTTCTCCCACCTTTTTCATAAAGCCCTTGAGGGCTGATTTGTGCATTGTTCGCACACACTTGATGTGCTACTCACAATCATTATACCTGGGGGCTTCTTTAACAGAAGCTTATTTATACGGGCTTTATGCCCAACACATGCGTCAAACTTCCGCATGTACCTTTTATTCACCATTATATGCATCGATATGAGTTAAGTTTTGGCCAAGTTGGGTTGCCTGGCTCCTGTGCTTACCCCTACGTTCCCGATTGTTCGGCTAGGAGGTAAAGGGAGCACCTCTACGATTGTTACTGCCGGGTCAGCCGGATGTGTACCTCTGACTGGGTGAAGCCGAAAGCTAGCGTTCTTAAGGAAATATTCGGTTGGTGACTTGAAAGATGATTTCTTATTTATTCATTTATCTGCCCCCAGATGCTTTTCTGCTCTTTTCGCAGTCCGGACATGCATTTTAGGGCATGCCTCCCAGGGAAAGGAACCCCTAACGGAACTATTCTCCCTGGAAGATGTTTCTTACTAACCATGTAATATAACATAACTAGTTGGGCACTTGTCTGATAAAGCACTAATGACCCCTACGCCTGGTCTCCATGCATGCCCCGGTTTTTTCATAACCGTGAGGGTATTCGGACACACTCCGGACTCTAGGGTCCCGAGGTTGAAGCGAAAAGGTCCGCAAAGACAAACGATCTACAATCCGGCTAGAAGGCATTTTACATGTCATTTTACAATACATCGTCAAATTGACTGACTGTACTTGAGGGAGTCCTGGACTGGGGGGTGTCCGGACAGCCGGACTATCATTATCCGCCGGACTCCAAGACTACGAAGATACAAGATTGAAGACTCCGTCCCGTGTCCGGATGGGACTTTCCTTGGCGTGGAAGCCAAGCTTGGCGATACGGATATGTAGATCTCCTACCATTGTAACCGACTCTGTGTAACCCTAGCCTCCTCCGGTGTCTATATAAACCGGAGGGCTTTAGTCCGTAGGACAACATACATTACAACAATCATACCATAGGCTAGCTTCTAGGGTTTAGCCTCCTTGATCTCGTGGTAGATCCACTCTTGTACAACCCATATCATCAATATTAATCAAGCAGGACGTAGGGTTTTACCTCCATCAAGAGGGCCCGAACCTGGGTAAAAAAATCGTGTCCCTTGTCTCCTGTTACCATCCACCTAGACGCACAGTTCGGGACCCCCTACCCGAGATCCGCCGGTTTTGACACCGACATTGGTGCTTTCATTGAGAGTTCCTCTATGTCGTCACCGATAGGCTTGATGGCATCTTCAACCAACAACGCTGCCCAGGGTGAGACTTTTCTCCCCGGACAGATCTTCGTATTCGGCGGCTTTGCACTGCGGGCCAATTCACTTGGCCATCTGGAGCAGATCGAAAGCTACGCCCCTGGCCGTCAGGTCAGATTCGGAAGCTTAAACTTCACGGCCATTGTCCGCGGAGTCTTGATCTTCGACGAACTCGAGCCACAGCCGAGCGCGCCGCACTATGACGACGGGCATGATCTAGCTCTGCCACCGAACAGTGCCTTGGTGGCCACACACGGATCCGCTTCGGCCATTAGCCCGGAGCCGATCGCCCAGATCGAGGGCCGGTGGATAGACGCCGCCCTGGGGGCTTCAACATCCACGGCGATGGAGCCGAACACTAATCTTGTCTGCTGCGAAACTCGTGATTCCGAGACGCCGGACTCCTTGCCGGACTCCGAACCTCCCGCGCCCCTACCAATCGATTCGGATTGGGCGCCGGTTATGGAATTCACCGCCGCGGACATCTTCCAATACTCGCCTTTTGGCGATATCCTGAATTCACTAAAGCATCTCTCGTTATCAGGAGAGTCCTGGCCGGACTATGGCCAGGATGGTTGGGGTACGGACGACGAAGAAATTTAGAGCCCACCCAACACCCACTTTGTAGCCACTTTCGGCGATCTAACCGACATGCTAGACTACGACTCCGAAGACATCGACGCTATGGACGACGATGCCGGAGACGAACAAAAAACAGAGCTTATAAAGCACGGGAGGACCACCTCGTCGCATGACATATATATGGTGGACACCCCAAAGGAGAGCGATAACGAGGACCAACAGGCCACGGCAGAAGATGACCATGCCGATAAACGACCAAAACGGCGGCACAGACGCCGCCCTAAGTCCCGCCTCGACGACAACAACGCTCCCAAGGAGCCCGCAATACGGCTGGGCTCACAAGCGGACGACGAACATGCAGATAAGCAACCGTCCGAACATGACGAGTCAGATAATCAGTCCAGGCCCGGTGAAAACAACAGCCCGGACGACCCCATGCCGGACACGCCGCCGGAGAGCAAGAACCTTCGAAAAAGACTCGTCAGTACTCCAAGAAGCCTGAAGAGGAAAAACGGAGGCTCAAAACAGCGAAAGACACACTCAGAATGAGATGGAGCAAAGTGCTCAAAACCGCAGATAAGTACGGCAATGGCCACCAATCAAAGAGCTACCCGAAGCACAAACTGCTACCAGAATTCGACGAGGAGGCCATAGAGCCTCCACCGTCCAAAAATAAAGGGGCTGCCTGGTTGGATAGACGATCAGATGATAGGCCAAATTCTGACAGCGGCGCCACACATAAACCAACCAACGACCTTGGAAGGATAGATGGCCCAACCAGGTCCATCTACGGGCCAAAGAAGAAGGCCCCAAGAAGCAAGGCAACACGTCAAGTGTCCGATGATAGCGGCACACACAAATACAGGGGCGCCGCACACCCACTATGTTTCACCGATGAGGTGCTGGACCATGAATTCCTAGCAGGATTTAAACCCATAAACATAGAGGCCTACGATGGAACAACAGACCCTGGAGTCTGGATAGAAGATTATATACTGCATATACACATGGCCAGAGGAGACGATCTCCACACCATAAAATACCTACCCCTCAAGCTCAAAGGGCCAGCCCGTCATTGGCTTAAAAGCCTCCCAGAAAACACTGTTGGAAGTTGGGAAGAGCTCGAGGATGCATTTAGAGCAAATTTTCAAGGGACTTACGTCCGCCCTCCGGATGCAGACGATCTAAGTCATATAACTCAACAGCCCGGAGAGTCAGCGCGGAAATTCTGGAACAGGTTCCTTACCAAAAAGAACCAAATAGTCGACTGTCCGGACGCCGAAGCCTTAGCAGCTTTCAAGCATAATGTCCGAGACGAATGGCTTGCCAGGCACCTCGGTCAAGAGAAACCGAGGACAATGTCCGCACTAACAAGCCTCATGACCCGCTTCCGTGCGGGAGAAGATAGCTGGCTAGCAAGATGCAGCACCAGCGACCCAAGTACATCCGAGATAAGAGATGGAAACGGAAAATTACGGCGCAGAAAAGAGCAGCGCCGGAATAAAGAGAAAAGCCCAAAGAGCACGGCAGTCAACGCCGGATTCAAAAGCTCGCGGCCCAACAACAAAACACAGCCTCTTAAGGATGACAGCAACGAATTGTCCAACTTAAACAAGATTTTGGGTCGGGTATGTCAAATCCACAGTACCCCCGGAAGGCCTGCAAATCACACCCACAGGGATTGTTGGGTTCTTAAACAGTCCGGCCGACTAAATGCCGAACACAAGGGGCTCGACGCGTCAAGCGAAGAAGATAAACCCCACCAGCAGAGCACTGGAAAACAAAAGACTTTCCCACAAGGGGTCAAAACAGTAAACTCACTTCATATGATAATACGGAAAAACAGTGCGGCACTTTCTAAAAAGAGCTTCGCGCGGTCCAACCCAGCAAACCATAGAGATTGGATATCAAAGCCAATCACTTTCGACCACCTGGACTATTCCAGAAGCGTTCAAAACACGGGACGGACTCCCCTGATATTGAATCCCATAATAGATGGATTACAATTTACTAACGTCCTAATGGACGGAGGCAGCAACTTAAACCTGCTGTATTCAAACACAATCCGAAGGATGGGGATAGACCCCACCAAAATCCGACACAGCCGCACTCCCGTCAAAGGAGTGACGCCAGGCCCTTACGCCAGGTGCACAGGCTCCATATTACTAGAAGTCGTGTTCGGACCGCCGAACAATTTTGGACGCGAAAAATTAATTTTTCACATCGTCCCATTTGAAAGTGAATATCAAGCACTCTTGGGTCGAAAGGCTTTTGTCCGCTTCGGTGCCATACCGCATTACGCGTCTCTTACACTCAAGATGCCCAGTCCGCGTGGCGTCATTTCAGTGCGAGGGTCACATAAAGACCCCGGACTCGGATAGACGAATCCGGCCTCAGCAGGCTAGGGGCTCCCTAGCCGCATACCTCTTCACAGGGGGCTGCGCACACAGACAACCGCGGGTTCATATAAACCCCGCTTTAATTATTTATATTCCTTCTTATACACATATTTTTCGCACGAATTGTTTTCAAACTAAACGTTCCTCTCTTTTTACAGATGAACAATGTGCATACCCGTCCAGGATAACGGCACAACGGAGACACAGGCGCAGACGTGCAGTAGGGACCCGTTGTGAGGATTCTCTTCAGATTAAGACCCTGCGTAAACCCTTTTTACTGTCTCTTGTTGTTATTCTCCCTTCGTTTCTGCCTATAGCCAAAGAGGAGCCTGACGTTTTGGCATCGGCCGTGTCAGAAGACCATGCCCGTACCTGGACACTAGGGGCTTAGGGCATCGTTCTGCCCATTATTATAAAAGACCGAACACCTTAGGGAGTGTTCAGCGTCTCGAGTTGGGCATTATATGCATCACCTCCGAATCATGTCTTTGGTCAAATGTTGGGTTTGCCCGGCTCCTGTGTTTTGCTGCCTTACGTTCCGTATCATCGGCTAACGCGGCACCAGGAGAACTACTGTGATTGTGCCCCAGTTCGGCTGGGCGAGCACCTCAGTAGAGAAAGCCGAAAACTGACTGTCATGATACAGCGAGAGACTGGTCAACCACTCGATCGACTACCGGAATGTTTAGAATTCCCCGCTTTGACGAAGGACCGTTTCCCGGTCAGGCACATATGCACCCCGAATTCGGAGATATGCGGTGCCACCAGGGGCTATATCGTAGCCCCACCCTCGAGCTCCACTGGCTAAGTGAAAGTGATAAAGCATTATAGTCCGGATTGCCTCGTTCGCTACGCTACCACCTCCTTAAACAGGACCGAGACGTCAGATTAAGTGTGAAAACGCGCTATTCTTGTGAACACCCCCGCACCCTGTGCGTGGGGGCTGAAGCCGAAGACTGCAATCTTTCAAGTTGTACAAATGTATACGTAAACGGCCGCGCAGGAGAAGTTTTACTACTTGGGACGCACAAGTATAAAAAGCAGTTATAGCATAATCATCATTTTACAAGCTAATACGTTCATTTGAACGTGACATTTTTCGAGCACTGCGACTCTATTACACGAGCGCCACGCATAACTTCCCCGAAATAATGCTCGGCGGGGAGCCGGCTTTCATCCGACCCCTGGGCGGCAACAGCGGTGGCATCCATCTCCGGACAATGCGCCTTCACACGGGCAAGAGCCATCCGCGCGCCCTCGATGCAGGCCGACCGCTTCATCTCCTTTATGTGCGGCACCGCTCCAAGGAATTGCTGCAGTAAGCCGAAGTAGCTCGTCGCCTTGGGCCTCTCTGGCCAGACATGGGCCACGATGTCAGTCATGGCAAGTCCGGACAATCTATTTAGCTCGGCCCATTCGGCCAACCGGTCTGTCAACGGCAGTGAGCGGTCCGGACTATGGAATTGAGACCAGTATAGCTCTTCCGTCTTGCGATCCTCCTGGCTCCGGAAGTGCTCAACGGCATCAGCCGCACTTGCAGCTAAGTCCATATACGGATCCTCCGGACTCCACAGCCGCTCAAATTGAGCATACTTTCCATCCATAAACCGGCGACGCAGCAGAAAAGGCTTGCCAGCCAAGATATCTCCGGCCTGGCGCAGTTCCTCCTTCATAGCCCGCATTGCAGAGCGAGCATCCTTGGCTTCGGCGGTGGCCTTCTTCAGGTCTGCCCGCTCCGATAAGCGCTCCTTTTCAAGAGCCTCATTGCGGTCGGCAGCATCCTTTACTTTCATGGCCAATTCGACCACCTCTGCCCTGCTTCGGCAGTGCGCAGCCCTTTCGGCTTTCAACTCCTCGGCCGCCCTCGAGGCAGCCGCGTCACTCCTTCGGGCTTGCTCCTTAGCTCGAGAAAGTTCGGCCCGAAGGCTCTCCACAGCAGCAGCACCGTCTGTACAACAGCGTAAAATTTGTCAGAGGAGGGCTTCGACCCCCCTGAATAAAGCGTCAAGTCACCGGTTGACAAGTGCGATGTCCGCATCCGCCATGTCAAGTTGCCGACTTAACTCGGCAAACTCATTAGTCCGGCTAGCCCTCGGACTATCCGCCACCTGCATAGGAACGGCGGCATTCATTACTTGCAATTTCGATCCTCGGCACGCTCTCGTTCCCGACAACCTACCGAGTCCCAGGGGCTACTATCTATACAGGGCGCATTTTTATGTGCAAAACAGTTAAAAGACAAAAGGGTGCGTCATTCTCGCATACCTCAAATCCCGCCAGCAAACTCATGGCGGCATTGCGCAATCCGCTCTCGGCGGACGAAATCCTTCCAATCACCATAGGCATCAACGCACGGTGATCTTCTGATATAGACGACCTCTCAAGCAGATTCTTCAGTTCTCCCGGCCGGATACTAGTGGGTGCCGAACTCTCTGGCCCCTCCGGACTCGGGGAGACCCTCCGTGACGATACTTCAGGCTCGCTCGCCTTATCTGACGGCACTGCAGACGGAGGCGTTTCACTCTCCATCATCTCTGGAAGAAGGTCTCCCGAAGATGAACTCATCTGAGAAGGCTGCAGATCCGAACTGCAATGTAAATATTTCAGTTACCCACAGAAGCACAAATGAAGGTATTTCCTTACTAATTAATTCACTTTTTCATACTCACGGCTCGCTGGAGTGCTGATCCTTTGCCAATGATTGTGCGTCCGGATTCTCTCCGGGCGCCGGACCCCCCGGTGAAGATCTCTTCCCATGCTTAGGGGCTTTGGCCTCCGGATCTTCGGAGGCGGTCCTCTTCTCCCCCTGGAGGGAGGGGTTCTTGACTCCCCCCTCAGACGCCCCCTTGGGAAAAATATTAGCTCCTCTATTTTCCCCTTCGCCCCCTTCTGTGGGTGCGACCTCCAACATTCTGACCAGCACGGGCTCCAGTGCGGTCTCTGGGAGGGGGGCCGGACACCTTATCAGCCTTGATCGCGCCACCCATTCCTGTGAAGAGTGATGGGTCAGGAGGCGAACTCTAGAAAGGCGTATAAACAGAATGTCTAGACTCTGAGCTATTTACCTGAGTATCCGGGCGATTGCGGCTTAGTCCCGCATCCTCGGCTAATTCCGGACACGCCACCTGCGGTCCGAAGAACAACTTGTACATCTCCATGGGTGTCGCACCCATAAAGTGTTGGAGAATCCGAGGTCCCTCTGGGTTGAACTCCCATAGACGGAGAGGATGGCGTTTGCAGGGCACAAGATGCCTGATTAACATAACCTGCATCACCACGATCAGGTCGATCTCCCTCGATTGGAGGTCTCGAATCCGGCCCTGCAGTGAGGGCACGTCTTCGGACGGCCCCCAATTGAGCCCTTGGTTGACCCACGACATTAGCTGGCGTGGAGGTCCCGGGCGGAATGAAGGCGGCGGCTTTTGCCTGCTACCCTTCGGAGCGGTGATATAGAACCACTCCTGTTGCCACAGTCCGAGTTCCTCTTGGAAGGAACCCTCGGGCCACGGGGCATCGGCCTTTTTGCTTATGGCCGCCCCGCCGCACTCCGCTTGACGCCCCCCGATCATCTTCGGCTCCACCTTGAAGGTCTTCAGCCACAGGCCAAAGTGGGGAGTGACGCGGAGGAAGGCTTCACAGACAATAATGAATGCGGAGATATGGAGGATGGACCCCAGAGCCAAGTCGTGAAATTCCATCCCATAGTAGAACATGAGCCCTCTCACAAAGGGGTCCGTCGGGAAGCCTAAACCCCGACGGAGGTGGGATACGAAGACAATGAACTCACCGGGCTCGGGGGCGGGCAACCTGTGCGAAACCTCGTAGGCCAGGTACTTGGCCTCACGTAACTTCAATATGTCCTCCTCCGTGACGGAGGAGGGCATCCACCGGCCCTGGAGGTCGGAGCCGGACATGGTTGAGGATCCGAAGCGCTCGAATCTGAGGCTCTGGGTGTTGGAACTGGGAGCTAGGAGGAGATTCGATGCGAGATTGAAGAACAAGGACAAGCCTTGGTCCTTTTATAAAGAGGAAAAAATACCAAGAGCCGTCTCCGTGACCGTTTGGGATTCACCTTCGATAGAGGAGGCGTGGCGACGGGAACGGTTGGGTTACCCACGCACGTATTGATGAGAATCCTGGAATAAGGGGAATACGATCTCTGCTTCGACAAGACGTGCCAAGTAAACCGCTTCGCTAAACGTGCTGAGGCGGTATAGTAAAAAACGATTCAAACAGTGGCTTGGCAGCGGTGTGATGTCACGCCGCATAATACGTCAGCAGATTGAGCTAGTGTATATTTTATTCTCTCTACAGTGGAATGTGGAATTTATTTTGCAGAGCCGGACACTATCCTGGTGTTCATGATCTTCTCTGGATTATTCAAGGGAGGAACCCGCCTTGCAATGCCGAACATTATGCGCGCCGGACTAATCGTCATTGAAGCCTGGTTCAGGGGCTACTGAGGGAGTCCTAGACTGGGGGGTGTCCGGACAGCCGGACTATCATTATCCGCCGGACTCCAAGACTACGAAGATACAAGATTGAAGACTCCGTCCCGTGTCCGGATGGGACTTTCCTTGGCGTGGAAGGCAAGCTTGGCGATACGGATATGTAGATCTCCTACCATTGTAACCGACTCTGTGTAACCCTAGCCTCCTCCGGTGTCTATATAAACCGGAGGGCTTTAGTCCGTAGGACAACATACAATACAACAATCATACCATAGGCTAGCTTCTAGGGTTTAGCCTCCTTGATCTCGTGGTAGATACACTCTTGTACTACCCATATCATCAATATTAATCAAGCAGGACGTAGGGTTTTACCTCCATCAAGAGGGCCCGAACCTGGGTAAAAACATCGTGTCCCTCGTCTCCTGTTACCATCCGCCTAGACGCACAGTTCGGGACCCCCTACCCGAGATCCGCCGGTTTTGACACCGACAGTACTCCTCTCCAATCCCGTCTAACAGGCTGTCTAATTTACAGTCCCATTGGGAATACTTAGCGGACAACTCTACTTGGCCGTACACTAAGCTCACAGGGATCTCCTTCCCATCGGGCCCCACAGGTCCGACCTCGGCCATGTGGTTCGGATCCGCCTTCTTGTACAATGTCTTCACCATAGCCCAGGCCTCCCTGGCGCCTTGACGGCATGACGATATCTTACACAGACGAAAGCGCTGCCGTGCTCCCTGAAGATTCTCCGCAAGCCCTCCAAGGCCCTCGGGTAGGGAGACGGACGGCCACAAGGCCTGGGCAACGCCACTCATCGCCTGCCGAACACGTTCGTGCAGTTGCACCAGCTCGGGAAGTTGATCACCCGCTGAACCGGGCATTTCCTCTGCAGGGCGACCTGTGAGCACACCTACAGACATATTTCTGTCAATCGACTTCCTCGCCGAACTCTTCTTTTCAAAAGAGTTTGCTCAAGCACTTACTATAAATGCCGCGACGAAGCCGCTGATTCTCCTTCACGGAGCCAGACAGTTGGGCCCGAACACCTTTTAGCTCTTCTCCCAGCTAGGTGTCAGCATCTTGGAGTTTGTTCCTCTCCTGCTGCACCTTCATAAGCACCCTCTCGCCGGCCTTCAGCTGGCACAGTAGCTGTTGCCTTTCCGGATCAAGTCCGGCAACATCTAAAATATTATTGTCAGAATTATACACACGCCGCACACCGTTTATCTTTTTTTGAAATATGTGTTACCGGAGGGGGTCTCTGTGTCTCCTCCTGCAGCGGCTAGTGCGGCTTCAAGTTGGGCCTTGCACTCTTGAAGCTCCTGGGACAGTTGGGTATTCTTCTCCGTAAGATCCTGCATATCAAATGATCCTTAAATCAGTTATTCTAACTACTTTAAGTCTCGGGGGCTACTGGTATATATAACTATTAAAACTCCTTACCTGTATGCCTTTCACATACTGCTCCATGGCTCTGGTTAAACCATCTTGAGCGGCACGGAGGTGCGCGTCTCCCGCATTAAAGGCATTCAACGCCTTGGGGAGAAACACGCATCACGAAGAACAGTCCGGCGGCGCCTATGCTTCATGGCGCTCTCCACCTCAGACTTGGTGGCGGACAGCCTGTCGGCATCCTCCGCTGGAGAAGCATCTGGCTCATTCCTTGCGCTCGCCTCCCCCTCCGGACCAGGTGTTGGAACCTGGCTGGCGGAGGCTTGGTTGGCAACCTCTCTGGGCACAGTCCGGCGAGCGCTCTTTCTCCTGGAAAAGACATGAGCATTAATACACCTCCCAGGAATCTTTCCCTTAAAACGGTGGCGTGCCATACCGTTGCGGCGACGTTTCAATTCGCACCGCACCCCTCGTCCGCCTGCTGGGCCGAACTGCCCCTGGTTGGTCAGCCACCACAGGACCAGCTTCCCGCATTGAAGGCACCTCCTGCAAGACACCGTTGGTATACGGTGGTCCGAAATAAGCACGGACGAGAAAATGGTGTCAGGGCCCCGGTCATAGTTACCTGGGAAGCTGGAGATAAACCGGGGTAGTCAGCCGTAATGGCGACTAGAGCATTGTCCATGCTAAGTTGGTGGAACACCCCGTCAATCAGCTCCACCTTTATGTCTGGATCCTCTTCGGAGGCCAGATCAAGGGATCTTTCCGGATCCTCGGGTTGTGGAGCCGGACTGTGTATGCCCTCCACATCCCGACACAGATCCTGCGTCGAAACCGTAAAATAAGACACTTAACTTTGAAAGCACGGATCGGATAGATAAACATTCACTTACCCAGCTCCGAGGGTTATTCATGGACAATCCGTTCAATGGACTCGTTTGGAGGAAGTCCTCCTTCTCCCACTTGTACAAGCCGGACAGGATCTTCACCAGATCTGCGGCCGATCCCGGCCCCTTGCAGCCATGACGGGTGGCGTCATTCTCCCCGTTGAAATCCCACATGGGGTGACCTTTATATTGGAGCGGCTGCACCCCTCGCATAATGCACGTGGCCATAACTCCAATCATGGTCAAACCGGAATTAGCTAGCAACCTTATCCGGCCCATCAGATAATGGACGCTCCTGTCATCCTCCTGTTGAGGGCTCCGCGGGCGCCAACTCAGGCGCTTCTTCAGAGGAGCATTGCTGAACTCCGGGAGGCCGGTCCGAACTGGGTCCGGTAGTGGAGCATCTTCCACATAAAACCATTCCGAGGGCCAGTCTTCGGATGCCTTCTTTGTGGTTCCGGATAGATATCCGGTCCCGGCGATGCGCCATATTTCGACTCCGCCCACTTGATATATCGACCCCTCATGAGAACGGGGTATGAGGGTAAACAATCTCTTCCACAGCGCAAAATGGGGCTCGATGCCCAGGAACAGCTCGCAAAGAGCTACGAAGCCCGCGATGTGCAGAATGGAGGCGGGCGTAAGGTGATGAAGCTGGAGTTCGTAGAACTCCAGAAGCCCCGAAGAAACGGATGTATGGGAAATCCGAGCCCCCTTATTAGATAAGGGACGAAACACACACGCTCTCCTTTGGAGGGACTGGGGGTGTTCTCTGCCCGCTTTCCACCTTTGTAGGTGGCCATCCCGGCTTGAACCGGGACCATAAAGGCCGGAGGAAGGTATCCCTCCGCTTGGAGCGTCACTAGCTCGCTATGCGGGACTGAACATCTCCTCCAATCTCCTGGCTGAGGGCTGGGAGCACGAGAGGAGGAGCCGTGTCAACAGTCCATGATGGAGTGGATTTTTGTCAGAAGCGCTCCGATGAGTACTCGCGGAAGGAGGATGGTGTGATTTGGATCTGGATTCTTGCCTCTCTTATAGGCAGCTTATTCGTGCAGCTAGGGGGTAAAATGTAAAAATACCCTGGCCTTTCGCATTCGTACGACACGTGGAAGAGGGCCATTATTGGGCATGGAAGCCAAGGAGCGCAACATTTATATGGAAGCCGGACACTATTCGGCAAGCACATGGAATTTGGAGGAGAACCCGCCTTGCAACGCCGAAGACAATGTACGCGCTGGACTCGTCATCATTGAAGCATGGTTCGGGGGCTACTGAGGGAGTCCTGGACTAGGGGGTGTCCGGATAGCCGAACTATCATCATCGGCCGGACTCCAAGACTATGAAGATACAAGATTGAAGACTTCGTCCCGTGTCCGGATGGGACTTTCCTTGGCGTGGAAGGCAAGCTTGGCGATACGGATATGTAGATCTCCTACCATTGTAACCGACTCTGTGTAACCCTAGCCCTCTCCGATGTCTATATAAACCGGAGGGTTTTAGTCCGTAGAACAACAACAAGCATACCATAGGCTAGCTTCTAGGGTTTAGCCTCCTTGATCTCGTGGTAGATCCTCTCTTGTACTACCCATATCATCAATATCAATCAAGCAGGAGTAGGGTTTTAACTCCATCGAGAGGGCCCGAACCTGGGTAAAAACATCGTGTCCCTTGTCTCCTGTTACCATCCGCCTAGACGCACAGTTCGGGACCCCCTACCCGAGATCCGCCGGTTTTGACACCGACACCTGCCAAGTTAGAGCACACACCTTGGGGGGGGGGGGGTAGGACTGGTCATCTGTCTCTCAATCCTCCTCTGAGGAGCTATCCATAACCAGCAAGATATGCACTTCGTCAGATAGCATAGTCTACTCTGAAGACCTTGTTTTCACTCCAGAATTTGCCATCACCATGTCAAACGGCTGATGCACACGAAGAGCAGTTGAATGTACTAACATTGTTGACAAATGTAATATGTAACGAAAAAAAGGATGGCCTGATATAATTTACATATAAGATGACTGACTAAGCAGGATCGCATTGCAAAATTCACATATATGATGCCTGGCTAAACAAGATGGTGTTGCATAATTAACATAAACGATGAATAAACTAAACAGATGGCATTCGCACAAAGGATGTCTAAACTAAGCAGATGACATATTTGATGTATAACGTAAGCAATGCAAGGCACCATATGCATGATATAACCAACATCAACATGCCAAGTTAGACCGAAGACCTAAGTGGGTAAATAGGAGTTGTCTTCTCCTTCTGAATCCCGCTCAGAACAGATATCTTCCTCTCGATTACAATTCGTAATGGGTGGAGGGGGGCTGCCTTTGCGCCTACCATGGAGCGAAGACCTCAGGGGGTAAATTTTATTGCCACGCAAGGCTGTCTCTTTTTCTCTACATGTTCAGTTCCATTGTTTACAATAACTGCCATGCATAGGAATAAAACATAGTGATATTATGTAAGGAGTGCATGCAGAAATCCAGAATGATGGTAGCAACCTGTGGATAGACCCAAAACCAATAATAGCAGGCAGATAATGGCTTTATTTAAAAAATACAGATAATGGCTTCTTTACTGTTGGTTTCCCACCCAACATGAAACTCATAGTAGACACCGGAGATTAACCATATAGTAGATAGATACTATTGATTGGGGCCCCGATATGTACCCCACAACCATTTAAAAACTCAAGTTTGACCATTAGTTTGGAGCTGACTCAGATTCTAATCGGTGAACAGGATGATAAAGTAGCATGTAATATTAAGCGATGCATAACATAACCAGACACGAAAGAGTGCGACCTCTCTTACGGAGCCGTGTAGTCCTCGAGGACATCTGCTCGATTGATGATGGTAATGCAGTTTTCATGGCTACCGGCGGCGGGGAAGAAGATCTGAGGCAGCAAAAGATAGTTTGGAGGCCGGATCCCTATTGTGCTAGACCCTTCTGTCGTTGGAGCAGCTGAGCTGGGGTGGACGACGGTGCAGCAGGAGCGGGACAAACCATGCAAGGTTTTCTTTGACAACTATCTGTAAGAGAAGTAATTATGTATGGGCTCGTTTGAATTGGAGCATTCCAACAATGCAGGGATAGGAAATAGACAGAAATAGGATGGGAATGCACGTGCAAAAGAGAGAATTTAAAAACACGGGATTTCTGCCAATCTGGGTGTTTGATTCACAAGAAAATGTACAGTTATAATGCTATCATGCTACTATCTCTTAGTATTGTGCTTCATGAATAGGAATTTGAAAACAAGGACACGTGAAAATTAAAATTCCTACATTTTTTCTTTCAAGGAGACACTAAAGGAACAAATCCTACAGTTTTCCTTTGCTCCATTCCTTTGAACGAAATTCATGAATAGTAGTACCATAGGAAACTTTCCAATTCCTATGTTTTTCATTCACTTTTCCTTTCAAGCACTGGGGATTCTATTAGACAGGCTTGAGCAAAGAAAATCCTATACTAAAAAATTGTTTTTGTGCTACTTCTATTACTTTGGACCCAGGCCACTGCCCTACTATCTCAACTCCCAGGGCCATCGACAAATGCACAGCTCAAACGTGCCGAGATAAATAATGATGGCGTTGAAGAGAGTCCATCAAGGATAGCTAAGTTGCCTGGTACCTCACTGCTTGATAGTAGGATAAAATAATCGTATTTCTCGTTACTACTTGTGCTCAGTGGACAATATATGTAACATGTGGAGTAAAAAAGAGATGCAACAAGTGTACAATCTCTTTGGCGAAGCCATGTCGATCTCAGCGTGATTGGGTTGGCCGGTGAGGATGCGCCCGCTGACTTGGCTGTTGGAGGAGGGGAAGAAGATCTTAGGCTTCTGGAGATGGAGCCCGAGGTACTGCTCTGCTATGATGGAGGGTTTCGTCGTTGGAGCAGCTCCGGTGAGTTGTACGACGCCGAGGCTGAAGCAGGACAAGAGAGACAATGTTAACCTGAGTGGAATTCTAATAGCATCTCCAATAGATGACGTAAAATATATAACCACAAAGTGCTAGATGTAAAATACATCAGCCGCTCATCTCTGAAGTTAGCTGTCGAAACTGAGTTTAACTGTCGAAACTAAGCTTAACTGTTGAAACTGAATTTTGCTGTCGAAACTGAATTTTACTATCGAAACTGAATGCACTAGCAAGGTGAGGCTACACGTCAGTCAACTGACTTTTTCATCTCTGGTCAGTCGATTTTGCAGCCGTTGGATACGAAATCAAGGGCCTGCAGTTCATTTTCAACCTCCACCCCCTGAGCCGCCAGCCACCACCGGCCAAACAGCAGCCCCCCGCCGCCCGCAGACGGCAGTGCGCCGCTCCGCCCGCCCCGAAAACACTCCCCACCGCCGGTCCGCTGTTGCCCCGACCATCCCTCTAGGCCCCCCCCCCCTTTGCCGAGCTTTTTCTCTAGCGATCCCAACGCCACCGCCCCACCACTGCCAGTGACCACCCCCCACCTGAACCCTAAGAACATAGTGGGGTACCTCTTTGGCGAGCCCCCCTCCCCGCTACGGCTGGTTCTTCCTTCACTCTGGCGAGCCCCCCCCACCCCCTGAAAATCAACGGACCCAAAAGTTGATTCAGTCGAAAGAAGTGTAGCTAAATTGGAGTAGCATCGCAAGAGCAAGAGCGAGAAGAGCAGACCAGGCAGGGGACCGAGAGCAAGAGCAGAGCAGCAGCGCGAACGAGAGCTAAAGCAGTAGCAGCTCCTACTGATGTGGACGTCACCGCCGAGGGACCGACGCCATGGAGGAAGTGACCGGCAATGCTGCAGTGGATGGAGCTGCGTCGTGTCAGCTTGGGACCGAGCGCTGGCAGCACCGTGAGATCGAATCAAGAAGAAAATCCAGCGATTAGTGTACAACCTCTTTGGTGGTGCCGCTTAGGCCGCAGCTTCATCTGAGGAAATGATGATGATGATGCTCTTCCTGTGGTGCCGGTGAAGAAGGCGGTGTGGGAATGGAGGTGGCGCAAAAGACGAGGGAAACGTCGGGGCATCTCCTTGGAGGTGGAGGACGTGGTGGCTGAACCGGCAGGACGATGATATCGACGACGGATCCTCATCCGGTATGGTGGATGAGGGACGTCGAGGTGTTGCTGTGGACGACGTCATCGGGGAAGAGGCTCCGGCTGGGTGGCGGACGGAGGAGGGTGTGGGCCTTCGTCGCGGGTTTTCGCGGCCTCGGTGTACGAATGGGTGGGCAGATGGGATGGGAGTGGGGAACCATGGCTTAGGGACGCGCTTGTCCGAAATGTGGGGTAAGTTACGAAAGTACCCCCACCGATTAGAGGCGGTTCTTTCGGTTCAGGGGTACCATGGGCATTTCGCTTGTCGGGATTTCACGGGAGGTGGGAGTTTTCATGCGCGTTGTAATTTTGGAATAGTAAGGCAGGGGTTGAGATGGAGGGAGTTGTTGGAGCACAACGAGACAAAGATATATCTTAAATATTTCAGGCTAACAAGGCACGGGTTGAAATTTCTGGACAAGCCTAACATGTACTGTACCAAATCAATTCGCACTACAAATGTCAATCAAAACATTGAATTCATGTTATGTTCAATTAAAATATTTTGCTACGTGTATAATGCATGCAACCTACTACTCAAATGAACGTTTTAGTGCATTCCAAACATATATACTACCGCTTCAATATGAACTAAATTCGAATTTGTTTTTCTATTTGAATAAGATCTATAGTAATGATTGTTGTGAAGTCAAAGCATTTGAATTCGTTTCTCTGTTTTAATAAGATCTACAATCGTCATTATTGTCAAGTTAAACCATCGTTTGTGTATTATCTTCACAGCACACCACATGATTAGTCTCGAGTTACATATGAACTATGTGTACTATATGAAGTCGAACTCGATTTTTTGAATCCACTTTATGTTGATTTCAAATCACAATACATTTCTAGCTCTAGCTAGATCTTCGTAATCTAAACCATGTCTCATATGTATAATGTGTTTATCACATTATGTATGGTGCCCCGCCCCCTACGCCTACAAGTATTTAGATGTGAGTTGCAAACACCACACATTACCACAAATTCAAATAAAATGTGAGAATGTTCGATATATAGTATTGTTTAGATTGTTCGTTATTTAGTTGTAAGCTGCAAACGCCACACATTAGCAAAAATTCAAATAAAATGTGAGATTGTTTGATGTATAGTATGGTTTAGATTGTTCCACATTTAGCTATGAGTTGCAAATGCCATGCATTATCACATTATGGTATAACATGTGGAAAACCACAGCACGCGTATCACCTCTATATTCATGGATGCATATGTTAAAAACACTATGATCTCCTATTCAAATATATGAATCCACTTTCATATCAAATTACGATCTTGTTAGTCTCTTACACCCACACAATCCTCTAACCTTGGTAGCTACCACTAACTTTATCTCGTGCATGCACACACCCTCCTCTCCCTCCCCCTCCCTCAGCATTCTATCCATCGCGCACATTCATTTTTATCTTTAGGTCATTCTCCCAGAGTCTCCACAACTCCTTTCCGAAACACACCGATCGATAAACTTCTCTAGCGATGCCTGCATAAAACATACACACGCACCTTCAATCTCCTACTTTCTGTGTCCTTGCCTCGTGTCTCTCATACGGTCCCACACACGTGTAAACTCTCGCCCCTCTTTTCATCGACCTCACAACTGCACACTCCTCCCCCTATCTAGCAAGTAGCTGGGCCTCTCGCACCACCTCCTAGATCCATTCTCTCTGTCTATCCGTCTCGCTGGGCCCTATTTGCCTCTAACAAATGGACGTACACCGATCGATCGCCCGCTATACATATAGCTAGCTAGGTCCTTATAACTCGTTTTTACCCGCGCGTCGATCGATCTACCTCCTTAGTTATGTCTCTCCCTTCCTCCGACAAACAACAATTGATCTACCGATCTAGTTAGGTTTGCTTACCAAACCCATGGTTCCCCTTCATCATCCATGGATGCGTCCCGATAGATCTATCACGCATAGGCACACACAGAAACACATCCCCGCTCTTATTGATAGCATTGCAGTTCCTCCCTTAGTTTGTCTAGTAGGCCTCTCCCACCATCTCCGAGAAGAAACACCATCACCCATCCAGCACTCTACCCCTCTCCCTTCCTTTCTCTCTCTCTCTCTCTCTCTCTCTCTCTCTGTCCCATCATATTTCCCGTCCTTTAGTTATGTATGGATGTCGACCGATCTCCCTCAAGACATAGCTGGGTCTCTCCTTCTCAACACATATATGAGTCATTCTACCTCTATAGTTAGGCCTCTGCCTACCCCTCCCCCCACCCCCCTCCCCCCACACACACCGATACATCGAGCGCTCTAGTCATGTCTCCCTGCCACACACAAACTTGACATGTGCCCTCTGACGTTCCGGTAGGTCAGTCGCGCGCCCTATATCTTTGACTTGCACACACACACAATTTCGATGGCTCTCTTCATCGATCTCGCACCCACCCACTTGATCCTCTCTTCTACTCTATCAATATCTATGACCCCTCCCTCTCTTCTCGTTGATTGCCCGACCCTCTATATATGATATGGATAGGACTCCATTTCACACACATTGCATGCAAAATTTTGTTTGAGACGTCACCGACACATATTCCTGCAAATACATTCACGAAATCAACCCACCCACCCCCCCAAAACAAAAAACACTCACGAACGCGGTTTGTATCTCTCACACACTCCCACGTAGGTGGGGAACGTGCACAAAGAGAAGATGTGCATGCATGGCGCATGTACTCCCGTCTCTTTCCCAACCACACCCGCGCGGGTACACGTTGGAGCTCATTTCTATACGAAAAGGCAGCCCACATGGTAATTTGGCACGTGTACTGGTTGTCCACTTGGTGGAGGGAGGATCGTCTAACAAGGGTGAACAAACAAATTGCGACTTGACGCGTTATGTTAAAAAAGAGGCAAACCATGTGGGCCCTACCTTAGAGGCAAGGCTCTATACACTGGAGTACTTTTGATGTGTCACGTCAACTCGCAGAATGAGGAGAAGCTTGCTTAGTACGCCGTCTCCCCCGCCCATGAGCGTGGTGGCTCGCAGGATGAGGTGAAGCTTGCTTAGTACTGTACGCCTTATGCCCGCTCCCTCGCCCACGCGCGCGGTGGCTCACAGGACAAGGAGAAAAATTAACTACTCCGTCTGTTTACTCCTCGTCCCTACTACCTTGGTTATAGAGATAATCATATTGTTTGGAATATATATGTCCTTTAGTAGATTTCAATATGAACTACTAGTACATACTCCAAACGCTGATGTATATAGACATATTTTAGAGTGTACATTCACTCATTTTGCTCCGTATGTAGAACTCAACCTCGACCCTCGATCCTCGCCCATGTGGTGGATGTGCAGCAATTCATTCGGTCTCATGTAGCGAAAATTATATATACTGCACTACCATTATTGCTCGACTTCCCGAAGAGGCAAAGAGCCAATCGCAAGGTTAGTATTTTGGAGATGCCAAGCACAAGATTATAGGAGAATGAGTAGTAGGTGCCGCGTCATTTATAAATAAAGTTTTTTTCAGTGGCACGTACACAATATGATAGGTTCATATGGAGAGAAAAGGAAACCGCTCCACTATATACATAGTCAGGACGGGCCAGCCTACACGGTTGCTTGCTAGGGTTGCTCTCTTCACACTCCCTCACACAAAGCGACTGTAGCCACATCTCTAACATCCCGGCGGATCACGTCCGCCGGGGGAAAGGGAGGATGCTTAGTGTAGATGCGGTCCCCGTCGCCGACGGCAAAAACCCACTGTCGGCACGTCCCGATCAGGGGTCCCCGCTGTTCTCTCTCACAAAGCCGGGGAGATTGCCTTCCTCCCTTGCTCACTGCCGCAACGTGGGAAGTTTCCGCCTCCCGCTGCCCTCCTCAAGGTTGAGCTACGTCCCGACATCCCTCAGGTACAACTCCCTTTACAGCCGGCTTGCACCACTGCTCCAGCTTCCCACTTCACTCCATGTGGATATTTCCCTACTACTTTGCCCCGCACATACCTCTACTGGCTTCTATGTACTGTATTTGTGATGAGTTTATGTCTCATCAACTAGTGCCAGTAATCTTATTCTAATCACGCTTCTTTAATTTCTTTGCGACAAGGATGCTCATCTTGATTTTGGTGAAACTGCAAAAAATGATACGATGGTCAAATGGTTGCAAACTTCATTTCTTAGGAAGCTCGAACGCTGCCAGCAAATTGATGTCTAGTTAGGGTTCACGGTTCAAGGGCTAGGGACTGCATGGATCGTTTTTTTCTTTAGATGCCTCTATTCCAAAATAAGTGTCAGATTTAGTAGTATTACAACTTTGTACTAAAGTTTGCATAAAGTTGAGACACTTATTTTGGAACTTAGGGAGTACATATTTGCTATGATCTGTCAATCATTGAGATGCAATAGCATGCATGTGAGTCTCCTTTGTATTTGATGAAATGTTGCAATGGGCAACCTTGGATGCAAGATACATGTAACAGAAGCTGGAAGCTTCATAGCATTGTACAAATTTATCTCGCTGATAAATTACAGTATGTACTATACTAGTACTTCCTCCATTCCTAAATATAAGTCTTTGTAGAGATTTCACCATGAACCACATGCGGATGTATATAGATGCATTTTAAGTGTAGATTCATCCATTTTGTTCTGTATGTAGTTCACCTAGTGGAATCTCTACAAAGACTTATCTACTAGTAATAGCTAGCCCCCACTACTAGGAATTCTCTATCCTCTCCTTGAGCCACATCATCAAAATTAATGTAGCCGTTAGATGAACTAAATCAGTCCATAATAGCCGTCTGATCTGGACGTTGAGAGGCTCCGCACTAAGCCACATGCAAGCATGCAGAAATACCGTGGCATGCATGTGAGTGGGTTTTAAATCACATCAACATGTCTGCATGCAAGCATGCACCGGTAGCATGCATGTAAGTGAGCTTTTAAGTCCCATTAAAATGTCAAAAAGGAAAATATAATCCCATTATGCGGTAGGAGTTGGCTGATCTTTTTTCCTTACGTGGGATGATCTAAATGATGATGGGAGTTTTTTTAGTTTGGCTACCACATTTATCATGCGGTTATAGAGTTTTTTTTAGTTCTATGCAACCGATAATTTTACGTAGAGAGATATACGGCTGTTCCATGGTAACGCGCGGGGACTCATCTAGTATTTAGGAACGGAGGGGGTACTATGTCAAGAGTTAGGTGTCGCACGGTGTCTAGAAAATATGGTGATAGTGTGAGGTGGGCCATGTAATCACCGAGCCTGCGTGTTTTCACTGCTCTTGCACTCCTCCGCTGTAAGAATGGAGAAAATTGTAATCTAGTAGTACCTTCTTTCACCGAAAGCGTGGGACATCAAGTAGTCCTACCACCTCAGTAATAAAGACCAATGAGCCATCAAATCCCATAGACCTAGCAGTAAGTTGGACGGACGAAGCAACCATCACTCTTGAATCTGCTTCTCCCTTCAACGCAGGCACCAGTGAGAGGTCGCGTCCGCTCTGCTCGGGCATGAATGCGGCACCGATTCTTTGGAGCGGCGCTGAACATTTTGGGCGGGAAGCGCGCGCGGGCGTTGGAGGGGCTTTGGGTAGGCCAGGCTGGCCAGGAGCGGGCGTGGCAGCTGTCCGCCTATCCCTACCGGACGCCCGGAAACGAGAGGATGCACCGACTCTCGCGGAAAAAATCATACACTACACACCATCTCTCTGTAGGAGTAGGTCGATTTGTCGTTCTCTCTAACACATACATGCTGTTAAACAAACACACACACACACACACACGCACATGCACACACAGGTTCATTGAATAGGAAAATTGTGTGATTGAGAAGCCACAAGAAGTGAATACAAATGGAGTACGTACAAGAACATAAGAGGTGATGAATATTCCATCAAACCTGGACTGAGGAGTAGTACTCCCTTCGTCTAGGTGTTAAGTCATCTTACGGAAATCAGATATTCCCAAAATGTTTAGGCGTCATCCATTAACATCGCATCTCAATCCCCTCCTGGCCTCATTGCTAGCGAGCATTGTTACTTAGGGAGCGTTTGGATACTTAGCAAGAAAAACATAGAACATAGCCGGGCAAGGTTAGGCGTTTGGAACTGTTAAAATATGTTAGCTTTTGTGGGCTAGCTAGCTTGGGTGGGCTAGAAAAACCTTGCTAGCTCAGCAGAGCCAGATCGGCTCGCTTCCGACGGCAAACTTCGCGTACTAGTGACATAGACTAGTAACATATGCACGTTACTAGTCCAAGTTACTCACCACTATGGCCAGCATAAGCAATGTAACCAAAAACTCCTTACTCTATCTTGTTATCTCCCCCGAAAACCCAATGCATGGAGCGCAACTACGCGTTGATCAGTCAAGAAATCAAAGTCGCCTTGCATGCAAGTTAATACGTGGCCCTGCATGGTATCTAAAATGGCATCTCTTAGTTGTTTGGATTAATTGTTTTCTTTAGATACAGAAATTAGGGCTTTGATTGGAGGAATGACCGGTCAAGTTTCTCCTTCTCCTCCAATCTGCTTGCACCTTGGTCCCGCTGCACCTTCTAATGTGACTTATTACACCTAGACGGAGGGAGTAGTAAGTACGTGATACAGTGGCACACTGAGTTAGGTCAAATACAAGTGCCCAAAATTGTGTGCATGTTATAATAAGGATTCGCTTAAAATAGTACGTGAGCGAACAGAGGGATCAATTGGATAGTGTTCCCGAGCAGTAGCGAGATGTGTGAGGTAAGATACACCGCTGGCGCTTTTAATTTTTCTTATTAATTTGTTTGTTTCACCCTCTGACTAGTGGGACCCAACGTACTACGTGGAGAGAGGTAAGGTGACTAAGGCTGTATTATTTCTGCACCACTGTGGATAGTCTTACCACCAAAGCCACATGACATGATTATGATTTAAATCCCAATGACTACCACACAAAAAAAAACGTGGCATGCTTGTCGCACAAATGCAGGAATGTAAAAAAGTTTATTTTCCTCTCATTGAACATATCGGGACAGTTGTGTAGCTGGTTAGCCTGTTCGCTCATCAAACTTGAGGTCTCGGGTTCGATAACTGCACTTGAGCATAATTCGTGCCAGGAGGATTCTTTGACTGGTCAAAATGGATGGATACGGAGCAAAACTATCTCGTAGTGACCGTATAATCACCTCATCACGTATAAGGTGCAGCCTCGGCGCTTGTTTTCTAGGGTTTGCACGCTTCACACTCTCTCTCCAGTATATATATACATGCTGGAGCCTCAGCGCTCGTAGTTGCTCTCTTCACACTCTCTCACCCTCTCCAGATCTAAACAAGACTTCGTTGGCCTCTCTCTCCCCTCACTTCTAGTCAAAGAGCCGGCAGGATCCGTCCGCTGGGAAGGGAAGGAGGCTTAACACTGTCGCCGTTGGCGAGGGAGGCAATCCACTACCGGTGCAGCTATTCACTTTCACCCAGCGGCGGTGCGGGAGGGCCTCCGACCCCTTCTTCTTCCCTGCCATCCCGTCGCCCACCGAACCACGCCCCAAGAACCTTAAGGTATAATTTACTTATTCCACATGCATTGCTCTAGCTGCATGTGGGCTTTTTCCGCTTCTGCACTCGAATCTAGGTGTTGGATCAAACAAGAAAGTAGTGGGGAAAGTTGTATACCATGAATCTAGGATGTGGTTCAAAGAGGAAAGGAGTGGGGGAAAGTAGTGGGAAAAGTTGTATAGCATGAATCTAGGACGTGGTTCAAAAAGGAAAGGAAGGGGGAAAGTTGTATCGCATGAATCTAAGACAAGGTACAAAGAGGAAAGGAATGAGGGAAATTAGTGGGGAAAGTTGTATAGCATAAATCTAGGACGTGGTTCAAAGAGGAAAGGAAGGGGTGAAAGTACTAGTACAGACTGGCTATCCAGCACCTACGTTGGTCGAAAAGGGAAAACAATGACAAATGTAGTACGCACATCTATAACGAACTGATCTTTTGATTTGGGGGACAAGGCTGTAGAGTTTGAGCAGGACTAGATTTGCTGCGCTCACATAGGGAAAGGTGTCTAAACATAACAAAACTGGGACCAACACAAATATGCTCCTTGGTTGTTTGTTCTTTGTTGCAACAGACTGTGCATGACCATAGTACGTCGGTAGATGCACATTGTGCTGGTGCGTCCACTATCCCGTGCAACTCTTTAGTTGTTTTTAATCTAAGGCTCTGTTTGGTTAAAAACTCCCTAGTCCCTTCCTGCTTGGTTCCAGGGACCAAACATGGACTATAGGTTATTAAATGACATGCTAAAAGACCATGTTACCCCTAGTGATGAACTAATAGAGACAAGGTGCGATGCGTGGCAGGGGCAACTGTTGGAAAAATTCCCAAAAAGACTCCCTCCGGGCCTTCTTTCTTTAGTCCCAAATGCCCACTTTTAGTCCCTAAAGTCCCTCCTGTTTGGTTTAGATGGGACTGACACATAGTTTTTTTAGTCCTTACACCAAAATGTCCCTGTAAACAAACACCCTCCAATAATGCCGCTGGAAAATTGATGCAATTCAATAGTTAAAAGCAAATTACATGTTTAACAAATTTTATTGTTAATATAATCTCTATGTTAATATTAATCAACGCCACTGTTTTGATAAATTCTACTGGCTTGCTTTCTTTCCCATTTAGATAAGGTAGATGCTTCTTTTTGTTGGCTTCTGTGTCATCCATCGTTATTGACCACTAGTTGTTTCCTTTGCACCTCTGTGTAAACAGGGTTATCTACTTCACCTCGTTGCCATTGTGACCTTTTGTTGCACTGCACAAAAACACTTTTGTTTTAAGAGTGTTTTGTGCAGTTCAACCAAAATGTCACACCGACAACGTTGCTTGATTGCTTGATCTTAGTGGAACTGCACAAGAGGAGATCTTACTTCCTATCTGTGTTGGCAAATTTAGTTCAGATCTTCTTCTTGTGAGTTGTTTGAATTCCGCATCATGAGAGGTCTGTACTAGCCTTCTTTCACATGATTCTGCAGTGTGCTTTCATATGTTGTGCTACTTGTACGGTAATGTTGCTAGATTTTAGTGAACTACACAAATGGAGACAAGACTTCCAACCTGTATGTGCACCGTAATATCCCATTGAGGTAAGATAAGGATATTTCACAACTGTTGGCCTGTATTTTGCCACTTTCATCAGAAAATGAATGTCATTGTTTAGTTCTATACTTGTGCTCCCTAATTGACATGCCAAATCTTACATTGAAGGGGAAGCTTGTCTGTAATTGAACTAACTTCAGCTCAGAAGGACTGACAAATCGCCATTTTTTTGCTGTGATGCGTGAGTACATTGTTGTTCCAGGATTCTTTCTGGTGAGTTCCATTTTTCTAAGAGTGTGCTCTACATGGACCATGTAGGTGCCTGTTTAAACTGTCAATTCATAGTACAGTTTGCTTTATACTAATCACTTTTTTTGTATTTGTGCAAACAGGGGTGCTCAGCTTGATTCAATGGGAACTGCACAAAATGTTCATGAATACATCGAATCATTCATTTCCATCACAAGAAAGGAGGTGCCGATAAGTTCAAGGCATTGTAACATATAAGGGCGAAATCATACAAGCTACGCGCGAATTTGGTTGATTTTGGTGGAACTACACAAAAAGAACAGCTGGTTTATTTAGCATGAGGTGCCAGGTCAATGTCCGAACTTATGGCAAACCCTGCCCATTCCACAACTGTAGGCATTTGATATTTTGGACTGGGACAACCTTGTCAAATTTTGCTCATTGATTTTAGCAAGAAGACATGTGCTTGATATTTTCGAATGGGACACCCTTTGTTGTTAGCAGCCTCGATCAATTTTCTTTATTCTTTAGTTGTGAAGTAAATATTGGCTCTGACATGTGAGTCATTGAGATGAAAATCATTGATTGTTTTGGATGTTCTCTATGAATTGCCAGCCCTGTGTGTTTCATTGCAATGTACAGAAACGCTAAAAATCTGCTCAAACTCTTTGTACTCCTTCTGTTCCTTTTTACTTCGCACATTGTGAAAGTGCATAACTTTTTCTATAAGATTGGTCAAAGTAGAGATACTTTGACTGCAGACAAAACTTGTATGCAGACTAGAAAGGACCGGAGGGAGTACATGTGAAACTGCTGCAAACGAGGTGATCACCCTGGGAATAATGCTAGTACGTATTGTTTTGCATGTTCATCCAATGCTAGTGATACAGGAATTCAAACTAATCAAAATAAATTAATCAATACACGGTCGGATTTCATATAAACATGCCGAATTTCATTACATTTCATTCATTCTTCAACTAAAAAGGGGTGCGCTAGAGGTATAATTAATTAACCGAAGCCACCCACCTGTGTCCTGCTGAGCCGAAGAGAACCTTCAGTGACTTAACAGCAGGTGCAGTTGCCTAACTGGATGTGGCCTGTTGGGCCCATGTGTCAGTCAGCCAACTGCACCGGCAGTTAAGTAGAAGCAGCGTCCTTCTCCAACACAGCTCTCCGACTCCACGTCGCCGCCAAGAAGCTAACCGGCTGTCAATGGTCAACCCGCCTAGCTTGGCTTCAACCAGAGGGTAGCAGCGGTGGCCTTACTTGGACCCGAGGAGCGGTGACCTACCGTGTTCTACTCTTCCTTGTTTTCTGTGAGGCGGCCTCGTTGGCAGCGGGGCCGGGCCTTGGTGTAGTTGGCGATGTCCTCTGTCTCATTGCCGGCGCGCGGAGCCTTAGCGGAGCGATGGAAATCCTCCCCCTCGTTGCCGGCAGGGTGGGGACTCGGCTGAGCCGGCTACGTCCTCAGCCTCATTGTTGGCGGGGCGGGGCCTTGGCGGAGCCGGCGGTGTCCTCTGCCTCGTTGATGGTGCCGTGGGGCCTTGGCGAAGCAGGGCCTCATTGACGCAAGTGGAGCGGAGACTCGTCGGAGCCAGCATTGTCCTCTGCCTCGACCTCGGTCTCGCCAAACAGCGCCTCGCCCGCTTCATCGCCCTCTTTGTAGGCGGCCACAGCCTCCACCACCCGCATGCGGTACCGCTAGCACTCGAGGCGGCCCTCGCGGGCAGAGCGGTACGAGTCAAGCAGCACCTCCTGCTCCACCCGCTCCACGGTGATCTGCTCCTCCGCCTGCAGGTGCTCCTGGAGGAGATGGTGGTTGTAGGCATCGTCGCCCTGCGCCTCCCGGAACTGCTCCTCACGCTTCTGCCTCACCGTGTCCATATATTGGGCACGATCCTCACCAATGGTCATGGTGCAATGCACTGGCGAGGATGGCACAGAGGAGGGGGTTGGCGCCGGATCGTCGACTACCATGTTCTCCATTGGGACGTCGTCGTCCTCCGGCTGCCTGCCGGCCAGCCGGTTGGCAGCATTGCCTTCCATCTCCTTGTGGTCCGTCGTCCGCCCGTCCCGAAGAGCGCTGGAGCGCGAGGAAGCCATGGTGGGCAGTAGTGGTGTGGACAGGAGAAAGGGAACAGATGCGGATGACTGCGACTATGGCCGACGCAGGAATTTAAATAGCAATGGTGGGCGGCGGAGGGACGGTCGTGTGGCGTTGGAGTAGCCGCCTCGGCAACCGCGTATCATTAATGTGGGCGGCAGATGGACGGACGGACGACACTTGTGTCATTTGAAGGCGGAGCAATCGCCTGCACCGGGAAGCGGGGCGGGCAGCGCTGACTATTTCAGGCGGAAAGCGCGCGGGGGTGATGAGATGACTTTACTTGGAGAGGATGACAATGGGGACCCACCAGGGCCATAGCCTCACGTATGCAAGTGCCTCCTTATTATATAAAACTATAATTTTTTTGCTTCCTCCTGGTTTCCTGACATCACGGTCCCATACCATTGTCAACCTATGTAGTCAATAAACGAGAGAATTGCAGAAGAAACGGCCGACAGCTGGGACTAAGTAGCTCGAGCAGCATTTTTGTTTCTGAGGTGTGAGCACTGCAAGGTTTTTCGATGTTTAGCCGAGATATTAATTTTTCTCCTCTAAACAACAACGAAAACATCGCTGCAGGTATTAAGTGGGGGGGGGGGCTGTGGCCCATCTAGCCCAGGCCAGATATCCAGCCCAGATATTAATTTTTTTCAAGCTGAAAATGGCTATCCCAGCTATACTTTTTTTAGGAATACCTTGGCAAGGTCAAGTTGTTATTCTCCGCCCCACAGGGCTGCAAATCTTTCCTATGAGGGATGCATTAGGCTTAACAAGAAAATGAGCTTTAAGAAATAATAAATGGGATGTAATTATAAAAACTGGGCAGTAAGTAAAAAAATGCACCAAACACATAATTACTTTATAAAATATTATTTCTGGATATTGAAAATTTTAATTTCATTAATTGCTGCGAGCGCAGTGTTCCGTTGGATTTTTAAGTAATATAAATGTCAGGACCCCGACTCAAAGCCACACCAATCTAGCCTGTAACACCTCATATCACTTTGCGGCCTCACGCACGGTATTTCCACCGGTGTCGCCTTACCTTGCTCGGGACCGTTTGCGCCTTTTGGCACACGTAAGGAGCCTGGGCTGACATGGCTAGTCATGAACCCAAACTGGCACTAACTTATAGGGACAGGCATACATGACCCAGCAACGAACATGTCGGTCATCAGCGAGTGAATCTGGGCTTTAGCAACTAGGCTAGCAGGACTCCGGTAAACTGGGCTGTAGCAGGCTAACAAGACTCTGGTAGACACCGCATGACATTTCCCTGAAGGGACAGACACAGGAACGAAGAAGGACACATGCCGGCCAGCCTATGTGTTACGGAGCAGTAGCAAGCTACCAAGGCTCAGTGGAAGCACTAGGAGACATTTCCCGATAACAGAGGCTACCAAGGATAAACACCTAGATAGTCAGATCCCACACATACCAAGCATTTCAATAACATACACACAATATGCTCGATATGTGCAAATACAACATGGCATCACAACATGACTCTACAACTCAAGCATTTTATCCAATAGGCTTCGAGGAGCGAGATATTACAAACATGGGTCTCTCGACCCAGCATTCAGAGCATACAAGTCAAAGCACAAATGAAAGCTTAACATGTCTGAGTACAGACATCTACAAATGAAAAAGGCTGAGAAGCCTGACTATCTAGCAGATCATGCCAAGGGCACAAGATCATCACTGAGGTAGCAAGCTAAACGTCGAAGTCCAAGCGGAACTACTAGCGAGACTAAAGTCTCTCTTCAAAAACATAAAATAGGCAAACGTGAGTACAAATCTACCCAGCAAGACATACATCAGATCTAACTACATATGCATCGTTATCAACAAAGGGGGTGGTGGGGTTTAACTGCAGCAAGCCAGCTTTGACCCGGTGGCTATCCTGAACTACGAGTGCAAGTACCTCTTTAGAGGTGGCACACACGAGTCCACATATTCACCACATCAATACACCACTATGGATCCGCTTCCGTCTTCCTGCGAGAACGCCATCCATAGCACTCATGCTTATCTTGCGCATTTTAAAGTATCCACTTTCACTTGTCTATGAACTGTATAGGCAACCCAGAAGTCCTTTACCGCGGGCACGAATATTCGAATAGATGATGTTAAACCTACAGGGGTGTACTTCTTCACACACGCTCTCACCACTTACCGCCGTTTACACGACATGTACTCGGCAACCTTCAAGCGGAAACCCAACGAGGTTTATCGCCTATTCAGGTTCCATCCGTAGAGAGTCCGGCCGAAGTTTCCACATACAGCCCCGAACGATGTGTGCTGGGTTCCCGAGACACCAAACAGGCGCCCGGTACACCATGCCACGTGCCTACCGCATCACAGCGCACCCCTCGGGTCAGCGCTGCGCACGGCCTCCAGCATACTACAAACACCAGAAACTACTTGCAACTCCTGGACAGAGAACAAGGGTGATTAAGAAGCCGAGAGGGTCCATTGGTTTCGGGCCCAATGCGTGGTAGTAGTTGTTTCATGGATCACAAACATAGAACTCAGTTCCTGAGGACGGCTTCGATGAGACAACCCACCATGTACTCCTACATAGGCTCTCACCGCTACCTTTACCAAATCATGTTCACACACTTAGCTTACACGTAGTAGGACATGTTCGCACACCTCTGATTCATCCCCGACGAATCAGACCTGACTCAACTCTAAGAAGTAACAGGCATGAAAAACAAGCATGAATGAGTAGGCACAACAGGGCTCAAACAACTACTACTCATGCTAGTGGGTTTCATCTATTTACTGTGGCAATGACAGGTCATGCAGAGGATAAGGGGTTCAGCTACCACAGCAAGTAACAAATGAATCTTTGTTGTCCTAACGCAGTAAAAGAGAGTAGGAGCAAGAGAGTAGGATTGTATTGGAATGAACAAGGGGGGTTTTGCTTGCCTGGCACTTCTGAAGATAGTATAGTTCTTCATCGGTGTCATCGATCACATCGTCGGTACACGTCTACTGAGAGGGGACAGGCACCGACAAACAAAGAAGAAACACAATCAATCCAATGCACAATATGATGCATGATCATGACATGGCATAATGAGTGTGTTGGGTTAATGCAACTACAACCAGATGGGTTTGGGCCATTTTGAACCAAAAGTTCAATCCCAAACTCAACTTATGAATTTAAATAGTGCCTTATCATGTTTTGCACTAAACATCAGGGTTAAGTTGCTTTCATGCATGAAACCTGTACGGATAGATAGATTGGATTTTTCTGATAATTTTTCATATATAACTTATTTCATTCTGAGCTACGGTTGATTTTCTATGATTTTTAGAAGTTTGGATCATTTTCTGAAATTTATAAATCAATCCTGATTTATTTTAATTCCGGAAATGTTTACTGCGTCAGCATTAGGTCATGCTGACCTTAGCAGGTCAACAGGGCTGCCCCGGGTCAAACCTGACCAGTGGGTCCCACTGGTCAGTGTCATGGTGCAGGCTAGAGTCACTAACGTGTGGGCCCAGTCAACGGCCACGTCAGCTTGGTCAAAGCTGACGCATGGGGCCGCTTTGGTTTAGTTAATCCTAAGCAGAAATAAAACTGGGGTTAGTTAGGATGTGGGCCCCAGGTGTTAGTGATCTAGGAGGGTTAACTAACTACGTCATTATCCCTAACTAATCTACCATGTCACCAGATTAACTCCGGCAATAACCGGAGCGCGGCGGCGATGCCCGTCCAGCCAACACTGGCGTCGGCTGGACGCGAGGCTGGGCACGTTCGAAAGCCTACGGTGCGGCGCATCTAATGGTGGCCGTGGTGTGTGTCGTGATGAGGTGCAACGGTGGCAGCGATGAGCTAGGCAGCGGCCGAAGCTCGGGCGTCGGTCGTTTGGCTGCTGTGGCGTGCTAGCGGGCGAACGGAGGCACTAGTGAGGCGCTGCGGAGTGTGGGGAGTGCGTTAGGCACTAGCGCATGACCAAAAGGTAACCGGAGTGACACCGGCGTCGAGCTCGTGCGGCGGAGCGTCTCGGCTCCGATAGAGGAGGCGGCTAGAGAGTGTGTACGAGCGCGGGGAGCAGGGGAGAAGATGGCGGAGCTCACAGTGGGTTCGGGGACGTTCTCAGCGAGCTCGGGGAAGCATCAAAGTGAGCGCGGGCTCACCGGTGATCTCGGGTGCCGTAGGTTGAAGAAGATGTCGCTAGCGTCCTTGTGGGGCTCCCGGCGTCGAATGGCTTGCTGTGAACAGTGAAGAAGGTGAGGCAGAGCTCCCAGACATGGCAACGCGTCAAGGCGACGACGATGGCTGCGTGTGCGGGCTGCGGCGGCCGGCGGTTGCTCTCGGTGGCCACCAAAATGAGAGCTAGAGGAAGGAAGAGAGTGCTGCGAGAGAGGGGAGAGGTCGAGGTGGTTCCAGGGCATCTCCTGGCGTCGCATAGAGGGGACGGGGAGGGGCAGATAGGCAGGGAGGAGGTGGTGGCGTGGCTGCGGCATGCCAGGCACGCAGCTGCTTTGGGGCGAGGGGGAGAAGATGACAGAGGAGGCTGGTGGTGGGCTGGGCCATAGGTGGGCCAGCACAGCAGCTGGGCCGGTTGGTAGCGCCAGGTAAGTCCCTCTCTCTCTCTCTCTTCAAATTGTTTTTGTTCTTCTATTATTCTGTAGTCTTTAGGGCTTTATTAAAAATACTTACACACTTACAAAAATCATGAAACTACTCATGATCACTGTTGGGAATATATCCTACAGTAAACATTTTAGTTTATGATTATTTGAGCATTTAAATGCCCAAATGCAAATACTATAAGATTTAATTCAGAGCCCAAATATGTCATGCAAAAATGTGCAACACCTCTAGTTGTTGTTTCTAGTATTTTCCAGAAATGATGAACACTTTTGAAAGCCATTTGGATTCACTGAGAATATTTTAGTTGAACCTGTTGAATTCCTTTGATGCTAGGGTTTAGGTAGTCCCCATTTCAAGTTTCCTTCAAGATTAAACATGATGCACACACAAGACTAGACTAGTGTATTAACAGAAGCTAGGGATGTGAAAACTCACCCCCACTAAACAAGAATCTCGTCCCGAGATTCAAGTGTAGGGTAAGATGAAGGGGGGTGAATGTAAACTAACATAGTCTTCATTATCCAGGTTGCACTTCATAAGGGTGTTGATTCAATCACCATATTTGTCTCGTCGTCATGCTCTGAGAACTCCAGCCAACATGACAACGAGAGGAAAAGGAAACTCTAGAAGGATCGATCTTCTCGGATATCGAACAACTCAGAATTATCTCACGGAATGAGACATAGCAACATCTCCTAAGTGGCCAAAAGAATTAATTTTGATATAGAGATCAATGAAGCTCTTTATACCAGCTTAAGGCAAATCATAATTGATCATTTGAAGGAGTCCGAATGAATGACATACCAGGACTAGTATGGATGATGTGGATTACCTTGTTGACGACAACACAAGGTGTGATTTTTCTTATCACCGGAAATGGATGGGGCCCATGGGAGAATGGCACATTGGCGGTGCAAGCTGGGAACAAAATGCAAATGCTGGGAATGATTCTAGTAACTGGAGAGGAACTCAACAGTAGAGTGTGAGCCCACTATTGAAACGTTATAGCATAACCGAAGAAACTAGGGGTAATCCCAGTTAGTGTTGATGATAACACCTAGTGCTTGTGCGTGCTCTCAAGAACTTGAGCATTTCCATATTCATCAAGGTTTACCAATATCCGTGTCAAGGATCCTGGCAACACAACATACCACCATGATGAATAGTGATGGATGATGCAGATGCAAAGGAAGATGACACTTTCTCAGATTTCACCTTAGCGAGGCCAAGGGGACAAAATCTGGATGATTGACCGATAGACATTTAGCACTCCGCTTCTAATGTTCTCCTTGATGTGCTAGCGCAACCCATTTATTAAACTGGGTTGATATCTAGGACATCAAGTAAAGGTCAGACTTCGGGAACACAAAATATCATAAGGAATAACTAAGGAAGTAAATCCATACGAAATCCTCATGGGGATGTGGCCAACTTTCTCCATCAAGATACTACAATAATGGGTCTTCCGACTGGTGTGTTGTCCACGACATCTAGTTTACCGGGTTATAGAGAGTCCAATATTATAGTTCTTGGCAAATGTTCCAACCATCATATCTGCCTGAGATTCAGATCTCGTTGGTGTCAGATTAATCCAGATTCATCGAGTCTAGGAAAGACAATGAAAGTTTGCAACACAAATCGATGAGATGACGTTGCGAGATTCTCGGGGAATGGACTACGGTAGTAAGTTCCAAAACATGAGCTGGTTCTGCTACAAACATGTGAACACGTTGTCCCAGACAAGCATGAACACATGGTAGTCTTACAATGAAACACTACCGAGTTCTGGTTGGGAAGCATCATTGAGGATAACGGAATCTTGTACAAATCCGTCTGGTACCTTCAAGACTAGCACGTAGAACTTATTATCCTTGAACAAATCAATCAGTGGCTTGGTGTGGTAGGAAATACCAATGGATTGGAGGTAGCTAATCTCTCAAGCCATGGTATACTTCACACGTGCATGACTGACTTGGGATGATTCCATAGGAAACAACATTGACTTCTCGAGGTCACGGCGACAACTTGATCAGATGCACATGAACTGGAGAAAGTCACTTCTTACATCCGAACATATGCTTCATGAGCTAGCATGAAGAGACGCTTTCAAAAGTTTCCAACACTAGCTTAATGTTCGACAAAATCATGGAGGAGATAAGGATGTTTTTGATGGGTTCAACGACAATTGATCCAAGTTTCCATATAAAGGGAATTCCATAATTAAGTGAACAAGGTGATAGCATTGGTCAGACCCAAAGAATATAATGGTGTATGCTCAAGGAATCAACCACGAGTAAGACAACATTACGAATATTGTTGGTTCTGATTTGATTTGAGGATAGCCCACACTCAAATCAAAGTTTTGGCAAGACAATAGGTCCAACAACTGGTCACGAGGATCAATTGATGAAGATATCATCTTTCTTCAACACACATACAAGATATCCCTTAAAATGAACTTAAATCAGACAAGCTTCTATCTTCCAACTCTCCAAGTTGTTGACCAGCTTAACCAACTAGCACAGGGGTACCCAACACAGATTCTTGGAGAAGGGGTGGTTACAAGAAACCAACTTGATCATGAACTCAACATAGCGGTCAGGTGACAACCTGGTAATGCTTCCGAGAAGATTTTTCGAAAATCACGAACCACCGGTATGTTACTAATGTCGAGAACAATCTTGCTTCTCAGGCAAGATGATATGATCGAATTACCAAGGGATTGGCATAACCCTAACTCATTGATCGAAAGGTGCACTGAAAATAAGGACTAGGGGGCACGATCAACCTTAGGGTGATGATTCAAAAATTAACTCACTAAGAATGAGGTTATGGTCCACTTAACTACCAAGCAACATAGTTGCTAGGAGTATTGATTTCACACACCATGATTCAGTTGTCGGCATTCCGGTTACAATAACACAGAAACCGAGGAATGAACAATGATGGCAAGAAGTATTACTGCGTCAAGACTTCATAAGAGATAGTGCAATTCTCATGATGATCCTGACGTAAAGAGGGTAGCACTTCCGGGTAGAAGGAATCAATAGCTTGATTGCATTTTGATCTGCAGAATACAACTGCTTTGACCCAATCCTGGATATGGATGAGGTACTGGAGTTTGTTTCTTCTAGTCATTCCAAAATAGAATGGCTTGACAGACCACAGGAGTAATGGGCATCGATAACACGAGTGCACGACTACTCTTGACTATCAATTGATAGACGGGGTCGGAATACAACTAAAGAGGCACAACTCAAGGAACATGTGACTTTCTGAGTTGTGGATGCATAGATTAGTATGTCGAACCAAGTTCAACAGGTTTCTTCCAGTTAACCCATGCAGAAAGGTAGAAGTGGCAGAATAACAACATAGAATCGAGAATTCATCAGGAGCACTCTGGTTGTGATCTTTCGATCAGCGAGGAACTTCTGCCCTAAGCAGTTCATGGTATTTGGAAGAAGGATATCCCACGAACCTCGAGGACTAATGCAAAGGTTGCTAATATCCTAAAGGAACGAGCAAGCACTATCACATGAGTTAAGTAGGGTGAATCTCGGGTTCGAGGACCCAGGAATAGAATACCTACATACTAAGTGGCATCACGGGATGCTTTTGAGAATGATGGCCAGAATCATCACACTAGGAACACAAAGCATGGCTAAATTACTAGATGATACTCTAGACACCTAGGGTCATAATAATAGCTCCAACATAAATGCTGAGGCAATGAAATACCTCAACACGCTAGTTAGTGTTGTTGATTTGGCACAAAGGATCTTCAGAACGGTAAAAAGGAATTTGCAAATGCACCAGACTATTTAGAAACCTGGGATGACTCGGACAACATAACGGTTGTAAATTCTTAAAAGGATTTCAGACATTCTGCAAATGGTGGCATAACCACTCGATCGTCATAATATCAAGGATCCGAGATCACCTATGAACACACAGAGGTAGTAGAAACTGAACTGAGGCTTAAATCCAACAATCCTATAATTCTACGGATTAGTAACACGTGATCCTGATAGAAAGAAGAGAAAGCCTAGTTCCTTAACCCCGTAGGAAAGATAAGATGACTCGGATCAGAAGGCGTAAGGTATAAGGAGTAAAAAGAGCCTTACGTTCCATCCCACAATCAATTCCCTTATATAACTAACGAATTTCTAGACTCAACTTCGACCAGTTTGGCTTCGTAATCCTACAGGCAGTCAGGCTCTGATACCAAACCTGTCAGGACCCTGACTCAAAGCCACACCGATCTAGCATGTAACACCTCATATCACTTTACGGCCTCACCCACGGTATTCCCACGGGTGTCGCCTTACCTTGCCTGGGACCATTTGTGCCTTTTGGCACACGTATATGATAGTGTCGCTAGCATCCATATGACAAGGAGCATGGGCTGACATGGCTAGTCGTGAACCCAAAGTGGCACTAACTTACAGGGACAGACATACATGACCCAGCAACGAACGTGTCGGTCATCAGCGAGTCAATCCGGGCTGTAGCAACTGGGCTAGCAGGACTCCGGTAAACCGGGCTGTAGCAGGCTCACAGGACTCCGATAGACACTGCGTGACATTTCCCCGAAGGGACAGACACAGGAACGAAGAAGGACACATGCCGGCTAGCCTATGTGTTCTGGAGCAGTAGCAAGCTACCAAGGCTCAGTGGAAGCACTAGGAGACATTTCCCGGGAAGAGAGGCTACCAAGGCTAAACAACTAGATAGTCAGATCCCACACATACCAAGCATTTCAATAACATACACACTATGCTCGATATGTGCAAATAGAACATGGCAGCACAACATGACTCTACAACTCAAGTATTTTATTCAATAGGCTCCGAGGAGCGAGATATTACAAACACGGGTATCTCGACCCAGCATTCAGAGCATACAAGTCAAAGCACAAACGGAAGCTTAACATCTCTGAGTACAGACATCTACAAATGAAAAAGGCTGAGAAGCCTGACTATCTACCAGATCCTGCCGAGGGCACTAGATCGTAGCTGAGGTAGCAAGCTAAACGTCGAAGTCCAAGCGGAACTACTAGCGAGACTAAAGTCTCTCTGCAAAAACTTAAAATAGGCAAACGTGAGTACAAATGTACCCAACAAGACTTACATCAGATCTAACTACATATGCATCATTACCAACAAAGGGGATGGTGGGGTTTTACTGCAGCAAGCCAGCTTTGACTCAGTGGCTATCCTGAACTACGACTTCAAGTAACTCTTTTGAGGTGGCGCACACGAGTCCACATATTCAACACATGAATACACCACTATGGATCAGCTTCCGTCTCCCTACGAGAATGCCATCCATAGCACTCACGCTTATCTTGCACATTTTAAAGTATCCACTTTCACTTCTCTATGAACTGTATAGGCAACCCAGATGTCCTTTACCATGGACACGGCTATTCGAATAGATGATTTTAACCCTGCAGTGGTGTACTTCTTCACACACGCTCTCACCACTTACCGCCGTTTACACGACATGTACTCGGCAGCCTTCAAGCGGAAACCCAACGAGGGTGTCAGCCATGGCCTACCTAAACACTCAAGTCTCTAGTCCAGGTTTATCGCCTATTCAGGTTCCGTCCGCAGGGAGTCCGGCCAATGTTTCCACATACGGCCTCGAACAATGTGTGCAGGGTTCCGAGACACCAAATGGGCGCCTGGTACACCGTGCCACATGCCTACCGCATCACACCCCACCCCACGGGTCAGCACTGCGCACGGCGTCCAGGATACTACAAACACCAAAAACTACTTGCAACTCCTGGACAGAGGACAAGGGTGATTAAGAAGCTGAGAGGGTCCATTTGTTTCGGGCCCAATGCGTGGTAGTAGCTGTTTCATGGATCAAAAACATAGAACTCAGTTCCTGAGGATGGATTCAATGACACAATCCACCATGTACTCCTACATGGCCTCTCACCGCTACCTTTACCAAATCGTGTTCACACACTGAGCTCACACACAATAGGACATGTTCACACACCTCTGATTCATCCCCGATGAATCAGACCTGACTCAACTCTAAGCAGTAGCAGGCATGACAAACAAGCATGAATGAGTAGGCACAACAGGGCTCAAACAACTCCTACTCATGCTAGTGGGATTCATTTATTTACTGTGGCAATGATAGGTCATGCAGAGGATAAGGGGTTCAGCTACCGCAACAAGTAACAGATGAATCATTGTTGTCCTAATGCAGTAAAAGAGAGCAGGAGCGAGAGAGTAGGATTGTATCGGAATGAAAAAGGGGGGTTTTGCTTCCCTGGCACTTCTGAAGATAGTATAGTTCTTCATCGGTGTCATCGATCACATCATCGGTACACGTATACTGAGAGGGGACAAGCTCCGACAAACAAAGAAGAAACACAATCAATGTAATGCACAATATGATGCATGTTCATGACATGGCAGAATGAGTGTGTTGGGTTAATGCAACTACAACCAGATGGGTTTGGGCCATTTTGAACCAAAAGTTCAATCCCAAACTCAACTTATGAATTTAAATAGTGTCTTATCATGTTTTGCACTAAACAGCAGGGTTAAGTTGCCTTAACATGCATGAAACCAGTACAGATGGATAGATTGGATTTTTCTGATAATTCTTCATATATAACTTATTTCATTCTGAGCTACGGTTGATTTTCTGTGATTTATAGAAGTTTAGATCATTTTCTGAAATTTATAAATCAATCTGATTTATTTTAATTCCAGAAAATAGTTTACTGCGTCAGCATTGGATCATGCTGACCTCAGCAGGTCAACAGGGCTGCTGTTGGTGTCAAAACCGGCGGATCTCGGGTAGGGGGTCCCGAACTGTGCGCCTAGGTGGATGGTAACAGGAGACAAGGGACACGATGTTTTTACCCAGGTTCGGGCCCTCTCGATTGAGGTAAAACCATACTCCTGCTTGATTGATATTGATGATATGGGTAGTACAAGAGTAGATCTACCATGAGATCAAGGAGGCTAAACCCTAGAAGCTAGCCTATGGTATGATTGTTGTTTTTCCTATGGACTAAAACCCTCCGGTTTATATAGACACCGGAGAGGGCTCGGGTTACACAGAGTCGGTTACAATGGTAGGACATCTACGTATCCGTATCGCCAAGCTTGCCTTCCACGCCAAGGAAAGTCCCATCCGGACACGGGACGAAGTCTTCAATCTTGTATCTTCATAGTCTTGGAGTCAGGCCGACGGTGATAGTTCGGCTATCCGGACACCCCCTAGTCCAGGACTCCCTCAGTAGCCCCTGAACCAGGCTTCAATGACGACGAGTCCGGCACGCATATTGTCTTCGACATTGCAAGGCGGGTTCCTCCTCCGAATAATTCATAGAAGATTTTGAACACCAGGATAGTGTCCGGCTCTGCAAAATAAATTCCACACTCCACCGTAGAGAGAATAATATTTACACAAGTTCAATCTGCTGACGTATTTCGTGGCATGACGTCACACCATGGCCAAGCCTTTACTCGAATCGTTTTTATTGTTCCACCTCAGCGCATTTAGCGAAGCAGTTTCCTTGGCACGTCTTGTCAAAGCAGAGATCGTGTCCCCTTATTCCGGGATTCTCATCAATACGGGCGTGGGTAACCCAACTGCGCCCGTTGGCATGCCCCCTCCATCGGAGGCGAGTCCCAAACGGTCACGGGGACGGCTCTTGGTATTCAACCCCTTTATAACGAGACCAAGGCATGTTACTTTTCTTCAATCTTCAATCGAATCCGACCCTCACCCCGAGTTCCAACACCCAAGGCCCCAGATTCAGGCGCTTCGGACCTTTGACAATGTTCGGCTCTGACCTACAAGGCCGGTGGATGCCTTCTTAAGTCACGCAAGAAGATGTGCTAAAGCTGAGAGACGCCATGTATCTAACCGGCGAAATTTCGCATATGCTGCCTGCCCAAGGACAAGTCATTCCTACTCCCGAGCCTGGTGAGAGCGTGGTGTTCGTGTCTCACTTTCGTCGGGATTTAGCCTTCCCGATGGACCCCTTCGTGAGGGGGCTCATGTTTTCTTATGGGCTGGAATTCCATGACTTGGATCCAGAGTCCATCCTCCACAGCTCATCGTTCATTGTTGTATGCGAAGCCTTCCTCCGCACTACTCCTCACTTCGGATTGTGGCTCAAGACCTTCCACGTGGAGCCGAAGATGATCGAGGGGCAGCGGGCAGAGTGCGGAGGGGCTGTAATAAGCAAGAGTACTGACGCTGCCTGGCCCGAGGGCTCTTTTCAAGAGGAGCTTGGTTTGTGGCAACAGGAGTGGTTCTACATCACCGCTCCCAGGGGCACCAGATGGGTGGCGCCGCCTGCCTTTCGCTCGGGCCCTCCACAACGGCTGGCGTCATGGGTCAACAAAGGGCTTGACTGGGGGCCGTCCAAGGACGTACCATTATTGCAGGGCCGTATTCAAGACCTCCAAGAGAGGGAGATCAATCTGGTTGTAGTGGCGCAGGTCATGCTGATTCGGCGCCTTCTGCCCTGCAAACGTCGCCCCCTCCGCCTGTGGGAATTCAATCTGGAGGGACCGCGATCTCTCCAACACTTCATGGGTGAGACGCCCGTGGAGATGTATAAACTGTGCTTCGGATCACAAGAGATGTTTCCGGACTTGACCGAGGACGCAGGTCTGAGCTGCAATCGCCCGGGTACTCAAGTAAGTAGTCATGTGCCCTGACACGCTGTCCGTACATTTATCATAAACTTTCCCTTTAACGAGCTGTCCCTTGAACAGGAGTGGATAGCAAAAGCAAAACTGATACGGTGTCCAGCCCCCCTCCCTGAGACCACGCCGGATCCTGTGTTAACCAAGATGCTGGAGGCTGCGCCTTCGGAAGAGGGCGAAGGGGGGTACAGGAAAACTACCGCCTCCGCTAAGGACTCTGTCAAGAAAGGGGGGATCGTGAATCCCTCCCTCCAGGGGGAGAAGAGGACCGCTTCTGAAGATCCGGAGGCCAAGGCCTCAAAGCAGGGGAAGAAATCTTCATCAGAGGGTCCTGCGCCGGGAGGGGCCCCGGCCACACTATTTTCCCAAGGAAATCAGCCCTCTAGCGAGCCATAAGTGGAAAGGGGAGTTTTGTAATAAGGGACATCCTTGTTTTTATTTCTGAAGATAAACGAAGTTATTACTTTGCGGTTCAGATCTCAGCCCTTCTCAGCAAAGCTCATCCTTGGGGGATCTTCGTCCGGAGATGATGGAGAGCGAAACGCCTCCATCTGCCGCACCGTCAGGCGGGGCGGACGACCCTGAGGTGTCGTCACGGAGGGTTTCCCTGAGTTTGGTGGGGCCGGAAGGTTCGACACCAACTGGTGTACGGTCGGAGGAGCTGAAGGATCTGCTCGGGCGAGCGTCTATCTCAGAAGATTACCGTACGTTAATGGGAATGGTGATTGAAATGATTTCATCCGCTGAGAGCGGGTTGCACGAGGCTGTCAGAAGTTTACTGACGGGGTTTGAGGTACGCAAAAATGATATACCTTCTGACAGTTTTGCATATACAATGCGCCATGTGTAGATAGTAGCCCCTGAGACTCGGTATGTTGTCAAAAGCGACAGCGTGCCGAGGATCATAATCTCAGTTGTAAGATGTCACCCTTCCTATACAGGTGGCGGAGCGTTCGGTGGCCAGCCGGACTAATAGAGTTGCCGAACTGAAGCGGCAACTTGACGTTGCGGATGCGGACATCACGTTGGTCAATAAATGACTTGACGAGTCACAAGGTATGTGGCTTCTCCGCGGACACCAGGTAAGGGAGCTTGACGCCCGTGCCTTACAACATGTATGCTTAATGCAGATGGTGCCACTGCTATGGAGGACCTTCGGGCGGAGCTTGCCCGAGCCAAGGTGCAAGCAAGAAAAAGTAATGCGGCTACCTTGAAGGCGGCCGAAGAGCTAAAAGCCAAACAAGCTGCTCACTGCCGAAGCAGGGAGGAAATGGCCAAAATGGCCGTGAAGCTGAAGGATGCTACCGACCGCTATGAGTTTCCTGAAAGAGAACGCCGAGCGGAGCAAGAGGGCCTGAAGAAGGCCACCGCCGAAGCCAAGGATGCCCGCTCCGCGATGAGAGCTATAAAGGAGGAGCTACGTCAGGCCGGGGATATTGCAGCTGGAAAGCCTTTCCTGCTGCGTAGGAAGTTCACGGATCCGAAGTATGCTCAGTTGGGCCAGTTGTGGGGTGCGGAGGATGCTTATCTGAATTTGGCGGTGAGTGCCGCAGACGCAGTCGCACACTTCCGAGGCCAAAAGGATCACGGAATAGAAGAGCTTTTTTGGTCGCAATTCCATAGTCCGGAGCGTCCACTTCCATTAACCGATCGGTTAGCCGAGTGGGCTGAGCTGAATAGGTTGTCCGGACTTGCCATGAAGGATGTCGTGGCTCATTTGTGGCCGAAAAGGCCCGAGCCGAAGAGTTATTTTGGCTTGGTGCAGCAGTTCCTTGATGCGGTGCCGCATATCAAGGCGATGAAGCGGTCAGCATGCATATAGGGTGCACGGATGGCTCTCGCCTGTGTCAAAACATACTGCGCAGAGATGGAGGCCACCAACGTTGCACCCCAGGATTCGGACAGAAGCCGATTACCAGCCGAGCACTATTTTGAGGAAGTCCTGCAGGGCGCTCGTTTAATAGAGACGCAGTGCTCGAAAAATGTTATGTTCAAATGACATGTATGATTTGTGAAACCATGTTTCAAATATAATATAAAGGCTTTTTATACTTGTGCGTTCAAGTGTTGAAATATCTCCTGTGCGACCGTTAACGTATATGTGTATATAACCTGAAAGATGGCAGTCTTCGGCTTCAGCCCCCACGCAAAAAAGCGCATTTTCACACTTAATCCAACGTCTTGGTCCTGTGAAGGAGGTGATAGCGTAGCAAACTAGGCAACCGGACTATAATGCTTTATCACTTTCACTTAGCCATAGGAGTTCGATGGTGGGGCTACTATATAGCCCCTAGGGGCACTGCGCTCTCCGAATTTCGGGGCGCGTATGTGCCTGACCGGGAAACGGTCCTTCATTAAATCGGAGGAATTTTGAACATTCCGGTGGTCGATCGAGTGGTTGACCAGTCTCTCGCTATATCATGACAGTCAGTTTTCGGCTTTCTCTACTGAGGTGCTCACCTGGGCGAACCGGGGCACAATCGCAGTAGTTCTCCTGGTGCCGCGTTAGCCGATAGAGCGGAACGTAAGGCAGCAAAACACAGGAGCCGGGCAAACCCGACATTTGACCAAAGACATGATTCGGAGCTGATGCATAAAAGGCCTAACTCGAGACGCCGAACACTCCCTAAGGTATTCGGTCTTTATGAAAACGGGCAGAACAATGCCCTAAGCCCCTAGTATCCAGGTACGGGCAAAAATTTCTGACGCGGCCGATGCCAAAACGCCAGCTTCCTCCTCGGTTATTGTAACACCCCGGATGCAACTTTCCATATCCGTAACTCCAACTCTTGCTTTTTCCGGAGATGCGATATGTCATTTCCCTTCGTGGTTGGGTTTTTGTCTTTTGTTTTGCATTTTGTTCATGTCATGTATCTCATCTCATAGCATCGTGCGCATTGCATCTGCATGTTTTCATAAAACTTGCACCCGTTTCTAGTTGCTGCGTCCCCCTTGCCTTCGTTGACCGTTCCGAGACCAACCGTGTTTTTGTTTCCCTCTTGTCAAACCACCTAACCTCTCTACAACCACCGACCCCCTCTTTCGTGCGTCCGAAAACTTCCCCGAACCCGACCCGGGCTTTCATTACCGATTGGTTCAAATCATCCCCAGACATCTACAAAACATCTCCGTTTCTTATTTAGACTTTCTAACCTATCTTTTCTCGGCCGTCGTATTTTGATCGGATGATCCAACTCCTCTCTTTTCCCTTATATATATAGTCTACCCCTAGTCCATTTTGGACCAATCCCTAATTTCTAGGGATCCTCCTAGCCACCGCCGCCACTCTCTCCTGCATTTTCATCGGGATCCTCCCAGATCCATCCCCATCACGTAGCCGCCACTCTGTTCCTCCTCGGTTTGCTCGCCCGGCCAACCAGCGCCTCCACTCGATCCCTGGCCGCCTCCTGCCCGGGCGTTTCCTCCTCCCTGCCTCGCTCGAATCAAAGGAGAGGAGCTCCTCCTCGACCTCCTGACCCCCCACGCCCGAGCAGCACGGGAGAAGAGCACCCCGCAGCAGCGCTCGACCCCGCGCTTGTCTTCTCGCCCAGACGGCCACCTCGCGACCATCCCAGGGCCCGAGCTCCGCCGCGCCCCCGCCCGAAGCCGCCGTCCTTCACCAAGTTCTGCTGCTGTCGAGCTCTGCTTCTGTTGAACCTTGGACGAGCACCTCGCCCCACCAAGTCCCGCTCCTGTTGACCGCGCCCCGCCTGCATCGCGTCACTCCCGCCTTGGATCCGGCCGCCCTTGCCATCCCGCTCCTCCGCGCCAAGTTCGCCGTCGCCGTTTCCCATCATCACCTGAAGCGCCCGCCGTCATCTTCTTCCTGAAGCGCCTCCCCGCCATGGCCGCCCGAACCTGAAGCCTGCCTCGTTCCACGCCTCGGCTCCGGCCAGAACGAGCCGTCCCCGGCCTCCTCGTCAGACCGGCTCCCCCGTCAATTCCTCGCTTCGCCATCCAGTTCCAGGTCGCCGTGCCTCCTCCTCCCGTCCTTCTCCTGCTCGCCTCCCCCTCCGTCTCTCATCCCTCTTGTTTTTTTCTCTCTGACTAGGAGCACCTACTGCTGCCACCATCGCCGGAGATGGGCTCCCGACGCCCAGATCCGCTCACCTCCGCTGCCTCCACGCCATCCCTGTCGCCGGAGGATGCAGTCCCGCCACGCCAAGCCCCCCTCAAGCCGCCGGTCTCCTTCGCTGCATCGAGCAGCGTCAGTTCATGCAGAGGAGGGCGATGCCTCTGCCCCGCTCGCCCGTGTTGACCCCGTCCCAGCTCGCGTGGACTGGTCAACTTCGTCCCCTGGGCCGGCCTTTCTCCTCCTTTGCTCCCAACCGGGCCCAGCCCGCAATGTGAGCAGCTTCCCCAACCCAGTTTGATCCAGATTCGGCCGGCATCATTTTTTTTCCTGTTCTGGACATTTTGCTAATTATCCAGTGAATTACAGATTTGCAGAAACCCCCTTGCACTTCATGCATTTAATAACTTCAGAACCGTGCATCGGATTAAAATGATTTAAACATGTAAAATGCTCAGAATTTTGTCTAGTTTCATAATATGCCACTTTCATCCATGTTTAATATGTTTAAATATGTTGTTTGATTAAACTTGCTCAAATGCCATGTTAAAATGATTTATTTCATAACTAAATAACCGTAGCTCCAATTTTAATAAACTTTATATGTAAATGGGGTGGAAAAATGCCTAGTTTAACATGGTGCACTTTATTTTCCTGTTTAACAACATTAAAATATGGTTTAGGGCAGAACAGTAGCTAATTATTAAATTGCTCATGAGGATTTTCCGGAATTGTTGTTTGTTGTTCCGGCCTCATTTAAACTTGCCTAGGTAGGTAGTTTAATTATGCTTCACCTCTTGACATGTTTAACAATATGTAATATTGTTGCGTTCATAACGAGAGAGAACTAAATAACTCGAATGTGGTGTTTTGTCAATATGCAACTCGTTGCATATTGAGCTCCACTTAACTTGTAGTATTGTTTGTTGCACTTTGCCATGCCATGCCTCATTAAACCGGACATGCATCATACTTGATTGTGAATCATGCCAGGATTATGCTTGTGGGTTTACCATGTTGTTTGTTTCTTTCCGGGTTGCTTCTCTCGTTAGCTTCGGTTTTGTTCCGGAGTTGTGAGGATTCGTTCGACCATGTCCGCTCGTCTTCTTCATGGACTCGTTCTTCTTCCTAGCGGGATTTCAGGCAAGATGACCGTCACCTTGGATCTCACTACTATCATTGCTATGCTAGTTGCTTCGTTCTATCACTTTGTTGCGCTACCTATCACTTGTTCTTCAAGCCTCCCCAAATTGCCATGATCCTCTAACCTTTGACACCCTTCCTAGCAAACCGTTGTTTGGCTATGTTACCGCTTTGCTCAGCCCCTCTTATAGCGTTATTAGTTGCAGGTGAAGTTGAAGATTGCTCCATGGTGGACAGGGTTTATGTTGGGATATCACAATATCTCTTATATTATTAATGCATCTATATATTTGGTAAAGGGTGGAAGGCTCGGCCTTATGCCTGGTGTTTTGTTCCACTCTTGCCGCCCTAGTTTCCGTCATACCGGTGTTATGTTCCCGGATTTTTGTGTTCCTAACGCGGTCGGGTGATTTATGGGACCCCCCTGACAGTTCGCTTTGAATAAAACTTTTCCAGCAAGGCCCAACCTTGGTTTTACCATTTGCCTCACCACCACCTATACCTTTCCCTTGGCTCGGCCAACCCGAGGGTCATCTTTATTTTAGCCCCCCTGGGCCAGTGCTTGTCTAAGTGCTGGTTCAAACCGAGTAGACTGCGAGGCCCCCTCGGGGAAACTCGAGGTCTGGTTTTACTCGTAGGATGTCTCATCCGGTGTTGCCCTGAGAACGAGATATGTGCAGCTCCTATCGGGATTGTCGGCACATCGGGCGGCTTTGCTGGTCTTGTTTTACCATTGTCGAAATGTCTTGTAAACCGGGATTCCGAGACTGATCGGGTCTTCCTGGGAGAAGGTCTATTCCTTCGTTGATCGCAAGAGCTTGTCATGGGCTAAGTTGGGACTCCCCTGCAGGGTATAAACTTTTGAGAGCCGTGCCCGTGGTTATGTGGCAGATGGGAATTTGTTAATGTCCGGTTGTAGATAACTTGACACCAGATCCGAATTAAAACGCATCAACCGCGTGTGCAGCCGTGATGGTCTCTTCTCGGTGGAGTCCGGTAAGTGAACACGGTTTCTGTGTTATGATTGTCGTAAGTAGGAGTTCAGGATCACCTCCTGATCATTGCTAGTTTCACGACCGTTCCTTTGTTTCTCTTCTCGCTCTCATTTGCGTATGTTAGCCACCATATCATGATTAGTCGCTGCTGCAACCTCACCACTTTACCCCTTCCTTTCCTATTAAGCTTTGCTAGTCTTGATACCCATGGTAATGGGATTGCTAAGTCCTCATGGCTCACAGATTATTACAACAACAGTTGCAGGTACAGGTTATGCGATGATCATGACGCGAGAGCGATGCTTGCTTGCGTTGAGTTCTTCTTCTGCTTCTTCTTTGATCAGGGGATAGGTTCCAGGTCGGCAGCCTGGGCTAGCAGGGTGGATATTGTTTGAGTTTATGTTTATGATTCATCCGTAGCCGGATGTTGTTCTTGTATGTTGTATTGTTGTATTCATGTGACATTGTATGTGTTGGTTGTATCCCCATCTATTATGTAATGTTGATGTAATGATATCCACCTTGCAATAGCGTTTCAATATGCGGGTCTATCCTTGGTGGGACCTTCGAGTTCCTTTTGGATAGGGTCGCATATTGGGCGTGACAGTTATGGTGAGAAACCAGGGGATGTGTATCAACAAGAGACAGTAAGAAAGGTTTACGCAAGGTCTTAATCTGAAAAGAATCCTTGCAACGGGTCCCTACTGCACGTCTGCGCCTGTGTCTCTGTTGTGCCGTATCCTGGACGGGCGTAGCACGGTGTTCATCTGTAAAAGAGAAGAACTTAGTTTGAAAAAGGGGTCGTGCGAAAAATGTATAAACAGTGTATAAGTCAAAAAATGAATAAAATTGAGCTTTATTTTCTCTTATTGTGCATGCGTGCTTCCCCTTGTGAGGGGGGACATGGTTAGTAAGCCCCTTGTTTATTTGTGCCGGACTCGCCTAACCGTGTCCGGGATCTGAATGACCTGTTTGGGTGCTTTGATCAGCAAAGCCAGATTAGTGTGTGGCTGTCAAGGCAGTCTCACGTTCTTCCATATTCGAGGAACACTCAAAGTTTCCCTTTAATGAGATGATGTCGCGTGGACCGGGCATTTTAAGTGTAAGAGATGCGTAATGCGGTATTGCGTTAAAGCGGGCGAAAGCTTCGCGTCCCAATAGTGCTTGATAGCTACTTTTAAATGGGGCGATGCGGAAGACTAACTTTTCGCGATGGAAGTTGTCGGATGAGCCGAACACAACTTCTAGTAGTAGGGAGCCCGTACATGGGCATATGGGCCTGGCATCACTCCTTTAAAGGAAGTGTTGTTATGGCGTATTTTGGTTGGGTCTATCCCCATTTTGCGGATTGTATCCTGATATAGTAGGTTTAGATCACTGCCGCCGTCCATTAGGACTTGTGTAAATTGTAGTCTGTTGATTATAGGATCTAATATCAGAGCAGTCCATCCTGCGTTCCGGATACTTTCGGAGTAATCCTGATGGTCGAAAGTGATTGGTTTGGACATCCAGTGTCGGGACTCCGTTGGGGTGGACCGTGCAGCGCGTACTTTAATGGGCGCCGCTCTCTTTTTGCCTGTTGTCACATGAAGTGAGTTTATTGTTTTGACCTCTTGCGGGAAATTCCTTTGTTTGCCGGTGCTATGCTTGTGGAGTTCGTCATCGTCCTCACTTGGTGTTTCGAGCCCCTTGTGTTCGGCATTAAGTCGGCCGGACTGTTTGAAGACCCAACAATCTCTGTGGGTATGGTTTGCAGGCTTCCCGGAGGTGCTGTGGATTTGGCATATCTTGTCCAAGATTTTGTTTAGGTTGGATAGCTTGTCACTATTGTCCTTGAGAGGCAGTGTTTTGTTGTTCTGCAGAGAGCTTTTGAATCCGGCGTTGACTGCCGTGCTCTTTGGGTCATTTCCCTTAGTCCGGCACTGGTCCTTGCTACGTCGTGGCTTCCTATTTCCATCCCTGATCTCTGATGTACTTGGGTCGCTGGTGCTGCATCTTGCCAGCCAGCTATCCTCTCCCGCGCAAAAGCGGGTCATGAGGCTTCTTAGTGCGGCCATTGTTCTTGGCTTTTCCTGGCCGAGGTGTCTGGCGAGCCATTCGTGTTTGACGTTATGTTTGAAGGCTGCTAAGGCTTCGGCATCCGGACAGTCAACTATTTGGTTCTTTTTGATGAGGAACCTGTTCCAGAATTTGCGGGCTGACTCTCCGGGCTGTTGAGTTATGTGACTTAAATCGTCTGCATCCGCAGGGCGGACATAAATCCCCTGAAAGTTTTCCCGAAACTCATCCTCGAGCTCTTCCCAACTTCCAATGGTATTTTCTAGGAGGCTTTTGAGCCAATGCCGGGCTGGCCCTTTGAGCTTGAGGGGTAAGTATTTTATGGCGTGGAGGTCATCTCCTCTAGCCATATGTATGTGCAGGATGTAATCCTCAATCCAGACTCCGGGGTCTGTTGTTCTGTCGTATGCCTCTATGTTTAGGGGCTTGAATCCCACTAGAAATTCATGATCCAGCACCTCATCGGTGAAACGTAGGGGGTGTGCGGCGCCCCTGTATTTGGGTGTGCCGTGATTTTCGAATACTCGACGTGTTGTGTTGCTTTCTGCAGCTTCCTTTCTTGGCCCATAGATGGACCTGGCCGGGCCATCCATTTTGTGAGGATCCTTATGTGGATCACGTGTCGGCTTGTGCGCGGCGCCGCTTGCAGCTTTTTTTTTGTCATGTGGTCGTCTATCCGACCGGGCGGCCTCTTTGTTCTTTGATTGTGGGGGCTCTACGGCCTCCTCGCCAAATTCGGGCAGTAGTTTGCGCTTCGGGTAGCTTTTTTGCTTGGCGAGGATCGCCCTATTTGTCTGCGGTCTTGAGTACTTTGCTCCATCTCATTCTGAGTAAGTCTTCCGCTGTTTTGAGCTTCCGCTTCTGCTTCTTCAGACTTCGTGCAGTGGCGACAAGCCTTTTTTGGAGGTTCTTCTGCTCCAACGATGTGTCCAGCGTGAGATCATCTGGACTGTTGTTTTCGCCGGGGATGGATTGCTTATCCAATTCATCCTGTTCGGATGGTTTCTCGGGGGCATGTTCATCGTCCACCGGTTCGCCCTGCTCTATGGCCGGGTCTGTATGGGTGCTGTCGTTGTCGAGGCGGGACTTTGGGCGGCGCTTGCGTTGCCGTTTCGGCTGTTTTTCGAGGGAATTTTCCTTTGCAGTGTCCCGTTGTTCCTCGTTATCGCTTCCTTTACGTGTATCCACCATATATACATCGTGAGTTGGGGTGGCCTTCCAGTGCCCTGTGGGCGCTGGTTCTTGGTCATCTCTGGCATCGTCGTCCATACCGTCAATGTCTTTGGAATCGAAGTCTAGTATATCGGTTAAGTCATCGACAGTGGCTATAAAGTGGGTGGTGGGTGGGCTTTGAATTTCTTCATTGTCCGCATCCCAACCGTTCTGACCATAATCCGGCCAGGGCTCTCCTGATAAAGAGAGACACTTTAGCGAATTCAGGATGTCGCCAAAAGGCGAGTGCTGAAAGATGTCCACAGCGGTGAACTCCATGATCGGCGCCCAATCAGATTCGATTGGCAGGGGCGCGGAAGGCTCGGGGTCCGGAGAGGAGTCCGACACCTTGGAGTCACGAGCTTCACAAGGGACAGGGTCGGTATTCGGCTCTATCGCCGTAGAGGTAGCAGCCTTCGAGGCGGCGTCCAGCCACCCATCCTCGATCGGCGCAGTTGGCTCCGAGCTAAAGGTCGGAGCGGACTCTTGTGCAGCCTCCAGGGCACTGTCCGGCGGCAGAGCTAAATAATGCCCATCGTGACAGTGCGGCGCGCTCCGCTGTGGCTCGAATCCATCGAAGATGAAGTCTCCGCGGATGTCTTCCGTATAGTTCAAACTTCCGAATCTGACCTGATGGCCAGGGGCGTAGCTTTTGATCTGCTCCAGATGGCCAAGTGAATTGGCCCGCAGTGCGAAGCCGCTGAATATGAAGATCTGTCCGGGGAGAAAAGTCTCGCCCCGGACCGCGTCGTTGTTGATGATCGAAGGAGCCATCGGGCCTATGGGTGACGACACAGAGGAACTCTCAATGAAAGCACCAATGTCGGTGTCAAAACCGGCGGATCTCGGGTAGGGGGTCCCGAACTTTGCGTCTAGGTGGATGGTAACAGGAGACAAGGGACACGATGTTTTTACCCAGGTTTGGGCCCTCTCGATGGAGGTAAAACCCTACTCCTACTTGATTGATATTGATGATATGGGTAGTACAAGAGTAGATCTACCACGAGATCAAGGTGGCTAAACCCTAGAAGCTAGCCTATGGTATGATTGTTGTTTTTCCTACGGACTGAAACCCTCCGGTTTATATAGACACCGGACAGGGCTAGGGTTACACAGAGTCAGTTACAATGGTAGGAGATCTACGTATCCGTATCTCCAAGCTTGCCTTCCATGCCAAGGAAAGTCCCGTCTGGACACGGGACGAAGTCTTCAATCTTGTATCTTGATAGTCTTGGAGTCCGACCGACGGTGATAGTTCGGCTATCCGAACACCCCCTAGTCCAGGACACCCTCAGCTGCCCCGGGTCAAACCTGACCAGTGGGTCCCACTGGTCAGTTTCACGGTGCAGGCTAGAGTCACTGGCGTGTGGGCCCAGTCAATGGCCACGTCAGCTTGGTCAACGCTGACGCGTGGGGCCGCTTTGGTTTAGTTAATCCTAAGTAGAAATAAAACTGGGGTTAGTTAGGACGTGGGCCCTAGGTGTTAGTGTGCTAGGAGGGTTAACTAACTGCTTCATTAGCCCTAACTAATCTACCATGTCACTGGATTAACTCCGGCGATAACCGGAGCGCGGCGACGATGCCCGTCCGGCCAACACCAGCGTCGGCTGGACGCGAGGCTGGGAGCGTTCGAAAGCCTGCGATGCGGCGCATCTAATGGTGGCCGCGGTGTGTGCCAGGATGGCGTGCAATGGCGGTGGCGACGAGCTGGGCGGTGGCCGGAGCTCGGGCGTCGGTCGTTTTGCTACCGAAGTGACGCCGGCGTTGAGCTCATGCAGCGGAGCGGCTCCGCTCCGATAGAGGATGCGGCTAGAGAGTGCGTACGAGCGCGAGGAGAAGGGGAGAAGATGGCGGAGCTCACAGTGGGTTCGGGGACGATCTCAGCGAGCTCGGGGAAGCATCGAGGTGAGCGCGGGCGCCGGCGATCTTGGGTGCCGTAGGTTGAAGAAGAGGTCGATGGCATCCTTACGGGGCTCCCGGCGTCGAACGTCTTGCTGTGGACGGTGAAGAAGGTGATGGCGGAGATCCCAGACATGGCAACGCGTCAAGGCGACGACGATGGCTGCGTGTGCGGGCTGCGGCGGCCGGCGGTTGCTCTCGGTGTCCGCCAAAACAAGAGCTAGAGGAAGGAAGAGAGTGATGCGAGAGAGGGGAGAGGTTGAGGTGGTTCTAGGGCATCTCCTGGCGTCGCATAGAGGGGTCGGGGAGGGGCAGATAGGCTGGGAGGAGGTGGTGCCGCGGATGCGGCATGCCGGGCACACAGCTTCTTTGGGGCGAGGGGGAGAATACGACAGAGGAGGCTGGTGGTGGGCTGGGCCGTAGGTGGGCTAGCACAGGAGCTGGGCTGGTTGGCGGCGCCAGGTAAGTCTTTCTCTCTCCCTCTTCTAATTGTTTTTGTTTTTCTATTATTCTGTAGTCTTTAGGGCTTTATTAAAAATACTTAGACACTTCCAAAAATCATGAAACTACTCATGATCACTGTTGGAAATATATCCTACAGTAAACATTTTAGTATATGATTATTTGAGCATTTAAAATATTTAATAGCATTTAAATGGCCAAATGCAAATACTATAAGATTTAATTCAGAGCCCAAATATGTGATGGAAAAATGTGCAACACCTTTGGTTATTGTTTCTAGCATTTTACAGAAATGATGAACATTTTTGAAAGCCATTTGGATTCACTGAGAATATTTTTGTTGAACCTGGTGAATTCCTTTGATGCTAGGGTTTAGGCAGTCCCGATTTCAAGTTTCCTTGAAGATTAAACATGATGCACATATGAGACTAGCCTAGTGCATTACCAGAAGCTAGGGATGTGACAATAAATTTATATTGAAATTGTATTTAATCTGACTAGAAATTTCGGGATAAAAATATTTTGGATCCCATCAAAATGTGGGATATTTTATTGAATTCTATTTTCAACGGTTGGTTGAAATGGGCTGTACTTTTAACAAACTCTAAATGGGCTGTAGTAAATGCCATTAGAATTCAAAAATGGGCTGCACATTCTTACAAATCTCAAATGGGCTATAAGTTCTCTGCCACACTTGTGGCCTTACTAAGTTGACGCGTCCCCTCAAAAAAAAGTGTTGACGCATATGCAAGGCTTTGTCAACTTATAGTCAACACACAGTTGTAGCAGCAGTGGCCGTTGGATGTCCATCCAACGGATGCCGTGCTTCTTCTTAAATCTCGGATATTCTAGCTTCACCAGCCCAAAAAATGATTCCTCCCCCTGACATTTGGGGCGCACCTTTCGGAAGCTGACCTGTGGGCCTACTGAGTTGACGCGTACCAAGGGCTTTGTCAACTTAGTCAATATAAACGATTCTAGCTGTAGTGACCGTACGATATCCATCCAACGGCCATCATGCTTCTTCCACCTCTGGTCTTCTTGCTCCATCCGCCCAAAGCAGCACCGGTCGTGCCACCTGCTCCTGCCTCCCATGGCTGGCTGTGCTGCCGCGGAGGCCTCACCGCCCCCTACTACTCCCACCGCTGGCCAAGCCATCCCTCCACTCACCCACACCCCCTGTTATTCTGCGGCGACGACAGCCTTACACTGCAGCCGAACCAATGAACCCTCGTACTCCTCTTCGCGTGGGCATCCACTGCCGCGTCTTCCCCGGCTCCAGGTCGTCCCCTTCCTAGGCCTCGCCGTCGTCGACTGTCGTGTTGCTCTCGGTGCGGCATGGTCAACATGGTCTAGGAACGACTTCCGTCGGACGTGGACTGTGCGTGGAGAAGCTGACAACTGGGTCCATGGCCGCAGCAAGGAAGTGCCTCCTTATTACGTGGAAAATAATGATTCCTCCACCTGACAGCTGGGACCCACCAGACGGGCCACTGTATTTCATGAAAACAAGTTTCCCCCTGACTGCTGGGACCCACCAGCAACATCTCTGCACGCAAGGAAGTGCGACCGAAAAAACGATTCACCCCCCTGACTGATGGGACCCACTAGCTACATCTTCGCACGCAAGGAAGTGCGTCCAGGCAAAAAAAACGATTCGCCCCCCGGACTGCACGTAGCATGTAGATACTGGTGGATGTAGAGGCGCGCACGTGTTGTAGTAGAGGCGTGCACGTAGCATGTACACGTACGTACAGCGGCCAGTGTGCAAGAAAGAAAATGCGGCCATGTACATACATACGGGCGGGGTCTCGAATGCCTACTCGCGCATACGTACGGCCAGGGCTCGTATACATGGCTGGGTCAGAACGAAGAAACAACATCGTCGTCATGTTCATGGGGAGCCAACCTGCTGGGTCGGACCGGAATGCGTCATCGTGTTTACCGGGAGGGCTTGGACGGAACAGGCGATGGAAACGAGGCCTGGCGTACCGCAGAACGGAGGAAACGGCCTTGTGTTTGTCCGGCCAAGTTCGAAACGGAATCCTGTTCATCGGGAGGGGTCTGGCGTACCGCAAAACAGAGGAAACGGACTTGTGTTGGACCTCCTATGGTCAAAACAGGGTCCTGTTGATCAGGAGGGGTGTGGTGTACCGCAAAAAAGACAAAACGGACTTGTGTTGGAGCGCTACGGTCGAAATGGGGGTCTTGTTCATTGGGAGGGGTGTGGCGTACCACAAAACAGGACTCCACGGGATACTATTCATCTCCACCGTCGACCGCCTCCAGCCTCCACGGGCTACTGTTCATCCACCGTCGACCTCCTCCAGCCTCCACCTGCGACTGTTCATCCATGGGCTCCTGTTCACCCAGCCTCCACCGCGTGCTACTCCACCAGCTCCTGTTCTACCACCCCTCTCCAAGGGCTCCTGTTCAACCACCGCTCCGCGGGCTACTGTTCATCCACCCCTCCACCGTCTACTTTCATCCAGCCCTCCACGGGGACATCCTCTTCATCCAGCCCTCCACGGGGTCCTGTTCATCCAGCCCCAACCGGCTTGATCGATCGGGCTCCTGTTCATCCAGAGGCAACACCACGGGGTCCTGTTCATCCACCGCCGCCGCTCACTGTTCATTCGACCCCCCCCCCCCCGCAACGCTCACTGTTCATCCAGAGGCAGCATCGATCATCTTTAGTTAGGAGCAGTAGAGAATGAATCGCTCAATCGGGTTCAGTTAACAGCCATCGATTGATCGCTCGGGTTCAGTAACGCATAGCCTACAGTTAGAGCCCAACGCCTCGCACACACGCGCGTACGTGTACGAGAGAAACGGGAATCGCTCGGCCCCGACCACCCACCGTAACCGGGAACACCCCGATATTTTCATCGCCCTCGCTTCTACCATGGTTTTTTCCATCATGGACGGCCCATAGAATGTCATGCAGCTGCATCTCTGGCCCGCCCAGGACGAAAAGCCCATGTTCTGTCATGATTTTTTGTCATAGAAGTAGGATCCCACCACATCTATGATGATACCGGGTTTTGTCACAATTATCATCATAGAAGTGTCATAAGTATGACAGAAAAAAATTCCGTTCGGCCCAAAATGTCACGGATGTGTCTTTTTTTTTGTAGTGAAGCTCACTAAGTGGAATGATGAGATGATCATGCAATTCTACTCAACTGCTCACTTCTATCCAGATGGTAGGATTGTATGTATGTCCGAAGGTACTAGGTACCAATCAACTGTTGATGAATGGGCCAAGTTGAAAAATGCCCCGGTAGCTCATGGGGATGACTTGGATGTGTATACCAAGAAGAAGAAAGACCACAACTCAATGGCATGTATGTAGAAGGAAATTCCTGATGATGCCTTGGAAACTTAGAAGTTGGGGTTAGTGAAATTTCTGTTGTCTGGTCTCCCTACAATCAACACCATCTTGAGGAATACTATTTTGCCTAAGTCTGGAGATCACAGAATGATAAGAGGACATTCTATCAACTTGCTGCACATTTTTTATGTCCCTCAGAAATTCAAAGTGATGAGTTTGATTGTAGAGAGAATTAGGAGGACAACTACAGATCAGAAGAGGTCTTCTGGGTATGCTCCACAAATTCAGGTGCTCATCAATTCAAAGATGGGCACAGGCACTTATCTATTGGACAAGGAGCACTTACCACTCAAGCCAGATTTTGAGGATAACACTGTGGTCATGGATGAGAATGATCCTTCATCAGTGCAAGCACATGAGAAGAGAGCAAAGGCAAGGGAAGAGAAAGCTGCAAAGATGCCAAGTGCTGAAGAGGCATCTCAGGTATTCTTGAAGAGCAAACAAGATCAACTTGGATTTTTGATCCAATCTACCTTGAGGATTGAGAAGGGATTGGCCACCCTGACTCAGAATCAGGAGAGTTTGGAGAGAATCATTGAGCAGAAATTCTATGATCTTGATGTAAAAGTAACTGAGATTCAGTCAGTAGTTGTGCAGCTCCAAGAGGAAGCAGAGGAGTAGAAGGGCAACACAACTACAGAAGCCTTTCAGTATGTGCCAAGAGGTCAGAGCTCTTCTGCAGTACCAGTTCCAGACACATGAGCTACTACATTTGCACCAGCAGCCACAACTTCGATGCCACCTCCAGCAGCCACTCGAGCAACTCCAGCTACATCAACTGAAGCCCTTGTTCTTGGAGTCATCACTACCCACCTCATGGAGGCCAAGCCTGAGAGACGCATAGCACTATGCATATTTAAACTTTTTGGTAATTTGTTGCCAAAGGGGGAGAAATATGTATAGATCATAGTCTTCGAGAGAGAGAGAGAGAGTGTGTGTGTGTTGCTTTTTGTCTCTCTTTTGTCTCTCTTTGCACTTTATTTGGTTGAACCTTAATGTGTGTGCTTGATACATTATGCCTTTTGTGAGATACTTGGATGATCATATGCTACTTTAATGTGTGCTTGAATTATATTATCCCTTATATCCATTTATGATCCTTCTCTTTGCTTGGTGATGAGAGTGCATGCTTTTAATTGTTATTATTTTGAGCGCTCCACCAAGATGTATGTGACATGGAAGAGTGACCCATGATCCTAACAGATTGTGCATTTGCAGTCCAAAGCAAATTTTAAACAATGCACAAATTTAGGGGGAGCTCTTGCTTATCACATGCTTCCAAAAGCAATGATGTATTTCAATCTTATTATCATTTGTCGAAGCTTTGATCTATATGTTGTCATCAATTACCAAAAAGGGGGAGATTGAAAGTGCAACTATCCCTGGGTGGTTTTCGTAATGATCAAACAACATATAGCTCATTGAACTAATGCTATTCCAAGATGAATATTTCAGGAAAGTTTAATGATTGGCATGGCATGGATTAAGATTGTGGACCCCTCAAAATGCTAAGGACAAAGGATTGGCTCAAGCTCTAAAGATCAAGACTCTATATTTTACTTTTAGTGATCCAAGATAACATTGAGTCTATAGGAAAGCCAATACTATTAAAAGGGGATGAGGTGTTGCTTAATGGCTTGCCTGCTCAAAATGCTTAGTGATATGCTCCAAAAGCCTTCAACCACTTTCTCACAACCACATATGTCCCAAATCAAAAGTCAAACTCGGCCCCACCGATTTGATCCATCCGGCGCCATCGAGTTCACTTGACATAGCCACTGCCAGAAACCCTAGTCACTTCGATTCCACTGACATAGCCACTCGCGCAGTCGTTACCCTTCGTGGGTTGAAGTCTCCATCAACGTGGATGTATGATAGCACCACCTATCGGAACCACGCCAAGAATCTCCATGTCAACATTGCGTTTGCTACCTCTAAACTCATCTCCTTTACCTTCACATGCTATGATTTACATTCCGCTGATATACTCTTAGAATTGCATATGTAGGTTGATTGCTTGACTTGTGCTAAGTTGCTAAAATCTGCCAAGAACTAAAATTGGGAAAAGGCTAGATTTTTATTTGGTTAAGTAGTCTAATCACCCCCCTCTAGACATACTTTTGATCCTACAACTGCACGTGGCCATGTGAACTGTGTCTCAGCTGAGGAGGCTCTAGATGATCCCAACATCGTTCTTGGTACGCTCCTCGTTAACCGCCATCCGGCATTTGTTCTTTTTGATTCTAGAGCATCTCATTCGTTCATTTTTTAGAGCTAGGCTCGTTTGCACAACACCACATTTCGTGACATGCCCGCCACCATGGAAGTTTCAACTCCTAGCTCTAGATGGCAAACTTCCAGAGTAAGCCACGGGAACGAAATTCTTGTCGATAAACTGGTTTTCCTTGCATCTTCGACAGCTCTCAAATCCTCGGACATAAATATCATATTAGGTATGGACTGGATGATAGCCCGTCATGCTAAGATTGATTGTTACTCTAAGATTGTTCAACTTTCACATCCAGCAGGCAGGGTAGTCAATGTCGTGACCTGAGTGTCTGAGCGTCAGCTCTATTTTCTCAATGCCAGTCCTCTGCCAGACCTCGAAGATATTCCGGTAGTCCGTGACTTCCAGGATGTCTTTCCAGAAGAACTGCTAGGTTTCCCACCTGACAGGGATGTCGAGTTCATGATAGATCGTGTCCCAGGAACTATCCCAATCTCTAGAAGACCCTATAAGATGGCAACCCTAGAACTAGCTGAGCTCAAGAAACAACTCGATGAGTCCTTGAAAAAGGGTTTCATCCATCCTAGTTCTTCTCCATGGGCTTGTCCCATTCTCTTCGTCAAGAAGAAGGATTGTACGGAACGGATGGTTGTAGATTATCGACCGGTCAATTTGGTCACCATAAATAACAAGTATCCGCTCCCCAGGATCAACGATCTATATGACCAGCTCGCTGGATCCTCAGTCTTTTCCAAAATGGATTTGAGGTTGGGTTACCATCAAATCAAAATTAGGAACGTGGACTTTCCCAAAACGGCCTTTGTTACTCGTTATGGCCAATACGAGTACACTGTCATGTCCTTCGATTTGACCAATGCCCCAGCCACCTTCTCACGCTTAATGAATTCCATCTTCATGGAGTACTTGGATAAATTCATCATGGTTTTACCTCGATGATATACTCATATTCTCCAAGAATGAGGAATAACATGTCGAGCATCTATGGTTGGTATTGACGAAACTTCAAGAGCATCGCCTTTGTGCCAAATTCTCTAAATGTGAATTCTGGTTGCCAAAACTGACCTACCTATGTCATGTAATCTCTGGTAAGGGTATTGCTATCAATCCCGAGTGTGTTCAGTCGTTCTTAATTGGACTCCACCCGAAACAGTCAAGCAAGTTTGGAGTTTCCTTGGCTTAGCGAGCGACTGTCGCCACTTTGTCAAGAACTTCTCCAAAGTTGCTAAACCTCTAACTGAACTCCTCAAGAAAGATAAAAAGTTCGAGTGGACTCCACAGTGTGAGTACAGTTTTTAGGAACTGAAAAGACGCCTGACATCTGCTCCCATACTGGTACCACCAGATTTTTCCAAGGACTTTGTTATCTATTGTGACGCCTCGCGATAAGGACTAGGTTGCATACTCATGCAAGATCATCATGTAATTGCCTACGCTTCATGGTAGTTGCATCCACATGAGGGAAACTATCCCACACATGATCTAGAGCTTGCAGATGTAGTCCATGCACTCAAAACATGGCGACATTACCTTCTCGGTAATCGTTGCGAAATCTTCACCGATCACCAAAGTCTGAAATACATCTTCACCCAACCAGATTTGAATCTCAGGCAAAGACGTTGGGTCGAGTTGATCATGGATTACGACTTAAGAATAACTTACACTCTAGGGAAAGCCAATGTCATGGCTGATGCACTAAGTCATAAATCTTATTGTAACAATCTGATGTTACAACAAAGTCAACCACTTCTCCATGAGGAATTTCGGAGGCTTAACCTTCACATTGTTCCTCAAGGATTCCTATCTACCTTGGTGGAGAAACCAACCCTGACAGATGAAATCATAGCTTCCCAGAAGCGTGATAATGGTATAACCCGCATCCAGGAGAACATTGCTAGCGGAGTTGCTAAATGTTTCTCTATGGATGACCGGGGTGTTGTTTTGTTTGAGAACCGCCTAGTGGTTCCCAAGAACCAGCATCTACGGCAGTTGATCCTTAAGGAGGCCCATGAATCCCCTCTCACCATTCATCCCGGTAGTACCAAGATGTATCAAGACCTACGCCAGAGGTTTTGGTGGACTAGGATGAAAAGATAAAATGCTCAATACATTGCTAGTTGCGACATGTGTCATTGTGTTAAAGCAGAGCATCAACGGCCTACTGGCACTCTTCAGCCCTTAGCTATTCCTGAATGGAAATGGGATAAAATTGATATGGATTTCATCACCGAATTTCCCAGGACCAAGAGAGGGAATAATGCTATCTTCTTTGTCATCAATCGTCTTTCCAAAGTAGTCCACTTCCTGCCTATTTGAGAGAGTATAACTGCTAGTCAGCTAGCATATTTGTATATCTCTCGAATACTGTCTCTTCGTGGTGTTCCATTGGAGATTAACTCAGACCGTGCAAGTCTCTTCACCTCTCGATTTTGGAAAGTTTCCAAAATGCTATGGGGACCTATCTCTCATTTAGCACTGCCTTCCACCCTCAATCAAGTGGTCAAGTAGAATGTGTTAATCAAATTATGGAAGATATGCTCCGAGCTTGTGTTATCTCATTCGGAATGGATTGGGAGAAATGCCTTCATTTGCTTCTTATAACAATAGCTATCAATCTAGCTTGGGCAAAGATCCTTTTGAAGTTCTCTATGGATGAAGGTGTTGAACGCCTCTTAACTGGTCAAAAACCGGGGAAATACAATTCTTTGGCCCGGATATGATCCAGGAAGCAGAAGAGCAAGTTCGTATTGTTCGTGAAAAGTTGAAAACAATCCAATCTCGTCAAAAGAGCCAATATGATCGTAAACAAAAAGCCATGACTTATGAAGTCGGCGAGAAGGCTTACCTTCGGGTTACTCCTCTGAAGTGAACCCATCGATTCGGTATCAAGGGCAAATTGGCTCCTCGCTACATTGGTCCTTTTCGCATTCTTGCCAAGCGAGGAGAAGTCGCCTACCAATTGGAACCACCTCCGCATCTTTCCAGAGTTCATGATGTCTTCCACGTTTCTCAAATCAGGCATTGCTTCTACGATCCTATCTGTGGAATGGACCACAAAACGCTTGATTTCCAAGATAATCTCACATATCGGGAATATCCCGTTCACATCCTTGATCAAGCCGAGCGTACCACTCGACTCCACAACATCAATTTTATCAAGGTTCAATGGTCACACCATTCCAAGAAAGAAGCTACATGGGAAAGGGAGGATCGCCTTCAACTTGAGTACCCCACTTTCTTTCCGACGGATCCTAAATCTCGGGACGAGATTTTTCTGAGTTGGGGTGTGTTGTCACAACCCTAGTCAGTGCCTGCATTAGAGTGAACACATCATGTTTAAGTTTCTCAGAAAGTTGAAATGGGGATGGCACAAAACCTAGCACCACTTAATCCAACTAGGGTTTACTAAAACATTTTGCAATGAACCTGAAATGCCCTTCAAAAAATTTCATCAACGCAGTCGTGCCCGCCATGGCCAACGCAGTCGTGCCCGCGCCCTCGATGTAGCCGCAGCCACCGTCGCCATGCCATGTCCAGGCGCTTCGCTGTCATCCACTCCATCGAGCAGACCAAGCCCCGAGCGCTCGCTCACCCCGGAGTCGCTGCATCGAGCTCATTCCGATCCACCATCACCGCTCCGACCGCTCCAGCTCATCCCCGACTCCGCTGACCCTTTTGATGTGACCGTTGTGAGCTTCTGCTCCTCCTTCCCCTCTCCGTTCTTGCTGTTGCGCGCCATAGCAACTGCACCAAGTTCACCAGCACGCGCTGCCGCCTGAGCTCGCCGCCGACGTGGCTCCGGCCACGCAACGTCCTGGCTGTCTTGTCCATTGCACTCACCACACCACATAGAGCATGTAGATGCTAACTACACGCATCCACGTTCACTGTAGCGACGACCTCGAGTTCGCCCGAGCTCCGGCAGCCGCCAAGTTCGTCGCCAGCGTCGTTTCCGGCCACCCTGAGCCCAACCACCACCACCACTGGATGCGGCTCGCTCCAGGCTTCACGTAGATGGCCTCCGCCGCCCGTTTGGTTGCTGGAGTGTGAATCCCGTGCCATCCACCGCGTTCGGTCATTGCCGGCGGCTAAATGTGGGGGATTTGACCCAGTGTGACCAGGGATTTGACCCCCTGGGTCACTGACATGTGGGGTCCGCCCCCTGTTCAAATCTAGGTTAGCTACTGTACTGGTTTCATGCTTGTTAAAGCAACTTAACCTTGCTGTTTAGTTCAAAACATGATAAAGCACTATTTAAGTTGATAGTTTGAGTTCGGAGTTGAACCTTTGGTTCAAACTAGCTCAAACCCATCTGTTTGTAGTTGCATTAGCCCAACTCACTCATTTTTCCATGTCATATGCATGCATCATATTGTTGCATATCGTCGTGTATTGATTGTGTTACCGTTGTTTTCTCCGCGGTAGGTTCTTCTCCTGAGGATATTCGCGAGTATCCAGATGAAGGACAGTACCCCTCGACCAATATGTCAGGAAAGCAACCACCATTTGATCATATCGATAAAATCCCATGTTCTCACTCCTGCACTCATTTACTGCATTTAAGATAACAATGATTCAAACTGTTGTGTGCTGTGGTAGTTGAACCAATTTCCTCTACATGACATGTCATTGCCACAATAACTAGATGAAACCCACTAGCATATGTGTAGGAGTTGATTGAGCCATGTTTGTGTTTCCTACCTTGCTATGCCTGCTATGCTTAGACTGGTGTCAGGTCTGGTTCATCTGGTGATGGGCTAGAGTGAAATGATTATGTCGGTGGTGAGAGTGAAGTGTTGAACACGTTTTGGTAAAGGTATCGATGAGAGGCCATGTAGGAGTACATGGTGGGTTGTTTCATTGGAACCGTCCCTAAGAACTGAGATCTGTATGTGTGATTTAAGATTAGCTACTACCATGCATTGGGCCCTGAAATGTGACCCCGCTCGACTTATTAACCCCCCATGTCCTCTGTCCAGGAGTTGCAAGTAGTTTCTGGTGTTTGTAGTTTACTGGAGGCCATGCTCAGCGCTGACCCTCGGGGTGGGCTGTGATGCGGCAGGTACGTGGTCTTGTGTACCGTGGCGCCCGTTTGGTGTATCGGGAACCCTGTACACATCGTTCGGGGCTGTAGTGGAAACCTCGGCTGGAATCCCTGTAGATGGAACATGAATAGGCGATAAACCTGGACTAGGGACTTGTGTGGTTAGGTGGGTCGTGGTCTACACCCACGTCGGCTTTCGCTTGAAGTCTGCCGAGCACATGTCGTGTGCAGACGGTAACTGGTGGAAACATGTGTGAAGAAGTACACCCCTGCAGGGTTAACATCATCTATTCAGATAGCCGCGTCCTCGGTAAAGGACCACTTGGTTGCCTATACAGTTCATAGACAAGTAAATGGAAACTACTAAAAGTCTTAAGACAAGTGTGAGTGTCGTGGATGGCCCTTCCATATGATGACGAGAGAGGATCTGCAGTAGAGTATTGTTGTGGTGAGTAGTGGACTCGTGTGCGCAAAATCATTTACATGATGCTGTCTCATAGGATAGTTTAGCCAAGAGTCAAAGCTGGCGGAGGAAATTCCCTGCCGGAGGGGGAAATCATCGCCATCATCATCACCAACAACTCTCCCATCTCGGGGAGGGCTATCTTCATCAACATCTTCATAGCACCAAGTCCTCACAAACCCTAGTTCATCTCTTGTGTTCAATCTTTGTATCAAAACTATAGATTGGTGCTTGTGGGTGACTATAGTGTTGATTACATCTTGTACTTGTTTACTATATGGTTTATTTGGTGGAAGATTATATGTTCAGATCCATTATGCTATTTAATACCCCTCTTATCTTGAGCATGTTTATCATTTGTGAGTAGTTACTTTCGTTCTGGAGGTTACGGGAGAAATCATGTTGCAAGTAATCATGTGAACTTGATATGTGTTCGATATTTTTATGATATGCATGTTGTCATTCTCTTAGTGGTGTCATGTGAACATCGACTACATGACAATTCACCATATTTGGGCCTAAGTGAATGCAATGTGGAGTAGTTATTAGATGGTGGGTTGCGAGAGTGACAAAAGCTTAAACCCCAGTTTATGCGCTATTCCGTAAGGGACCGATTGGATCCAAAATTTTAATGCTATGGTTAGAATTTATTCTTAATACTTTTCTCGTAGTTGCGGATGCTTGTGAGTGGGTTAACAAAAAGTAGGAGGCTTGTTCAAGTAAGAACAACACCTAAGCACTGGTCCAACCACATATAAAATTATCAAAGTACCGGACATTGAATTAAGCCAACATGATGAAAGTGAGTAGATGAAATTCCCGTGTACCCTCAAGAACACTTTGCTTATCATAAGAGAATGTTTTGGCCTATTCTTTGCCTCAAATGGATTGGGTTACCTTGCTGCAATTTTGTTACTAATCGTTACTTGCTCGTTACAAATTATCTTGCTAGCAAACTACTCCACTACTTACAATTTTGGCACTTGCAGACATTACCTTGCTGAAAACCACTTGTCATTTCCTTCTACTCTTCGTTGCGTTCGACACTCTAACTTATCGAAAAGGCTACAATTGACCCCATATACTTGCGTTTCATCAAGGCTACTTTCTGGCGCCGTTGCCGGGGAGTGAAGCGCTCTTGGTAAGGAAACATTATTACTACATGCTGAAATTTATTGTCACTTGCTACTATCGAAAACAATCCTTTGAGAATTTTTCTTTTGGTATCTTTACCTCGACTGGAACCACAATTAGTTGCCCCTCAACCTACTGCACCTACTCAAAATAATGAATAGGAAATTCCTTCGGGTATGTTAGAACAAGTGCTAGCTAATCCAGATATGCACTTGATATATGTGGAAGAAATTTGTGGATTGTTGAAGCTAGCAGGTTTACCTGGAGATGAAGCGAGAAGAAGGTTTTCCCTTTATCTTTGAAGGTAAAAGCATTGAAATGTTATAAGCTATGCGATGATGTTGGATCTTGGAACTGGAATTGGTTGAAATTGGAATTTCATCAAAAAAATTATCCTATGCATCTAGTTCATCGTGATCGGAATTATATATATAATTTTTGGCCTCATGAAGGAGAAAGTATTTCTCTAGCTTTGGGGAGGCTTAAGTCAATGTTATATTCAGTCCCAAATCATGAGCTCTCAAGAGAAATTATTATTTAGAATTTTTATGCTCGGCTTTCTCGTAATGATCAAACCATGCTCAATACTTCTTGTAGTGGTTCTTTTATCAAGAAGACTATTAAATTTCGGTGGGATCTTTTGGAAAGAATTAAATGCAACTCTGAAGATTGGGAACTCGATGAAGGTAAAGAGTCAGGTATTGAACCTAAGTTTGATTGTGTTAAATATTTTATGAATACCGATGCTTTTCAAAAGTTTAGCACTAAATATGGAATTGACTCTGAGATAGTAGCTTCCTTCTGTGAATCTTTTGCTACTCATGTTGATCTCCCTAAGGAGAAGTGGTTTAAATATCACCCACCAATTAAAGAAGAAATTAAATAACTGGTAAAAGCTAAAGAAGAAACTATCATTTACAAAGTTGATCCAGTTGTTCCCACTTCTTATATTGAAAAACCACATTTCCCTGTTAGGATGAAGGAACGTGCTAAAGCTTCAACTATGGTTAACAAAAGTTATGTTAGAACACCCAAACCATATGAACAAATCAGAGTTGAACCTAGTGTTGCTATGGTTAAAGATCTCTTAGTTGATAATATTGATGGGCATGTTATTTACTTCTGTGGTGGAGCTTCTAGAATTGCCAAACCTGAAGGAAAAGATAAAAATAGACCAGTTGTTGGCATGCCTATTGTCTCAGTTAAGATAGGAGATCACTTTTATCATGGGTTATGTGACCTAGGTGCTAGTATGAGTGTTATTCCTTTCTCCTTATATCAAGAAATTAAGGACGAAATAGCACATGCTGAAATCAAAGGCTTGTATGTCACTATTAAACTTGCTAATAGAGATAGTCTATCACCAATTGGGATTCTTAGAGATGTTGAAGTCTTGTGTGGGAAAATAAAATACCCTACTGATTTTCTTGTTCTTTTCTCCCCAAAAGATGACTTTTGTCCCATTATTTTTGGTAGACCTTTCTTGAACACCGTCAATGCCTTAATAGTGTGAGAAACAAACTGTCGGTGTTAGCTTTGGTGATGAATGTCATGAATTTAATTTTTCCAAGTTTAGTAAACAACCTCATAAGAAAGATTTTCCTAGTAAGGATGAGATTATTGGTCTTGCTTCTATTGATGTGCCTCCTACTGACCCTTTGGAACAATATTTGTTAGACCATGAAAATGATTTGCATATGCGTGAAAGGAATGAAATAGATAGAATCTTTTTCGAACAACCTCTGCTAAAACACATTTTCCCTAATGAAACTCTAGGAGGTCCTCCTCCACCTAAAAGTAATCCCGTGTTTGAATTAAAACAATTGCCTGACACTCTGAACTATGCTTATCTTGATGAGAAAAAGATATATCTTATTATTATTAGTGCTAACCTTTCAGAACATGAAGAAGAAAGATTATTGAAAGTTCTAAGGAAGCACAGAGATGCTATTGGACATACTCTTGATGATCTTAAGGGCATTAGTCCCACTTTATGTAAACACAATATTAATATGGAACCTGATGCTAAACCCGTTGTTGATCACCAACGTCGGTTAAATCCGAAGATGAAAAAAGTGGTAAGAACAGAAATATTGAAACTTCTGGAAGCAGGTATAATCTATCATATAGCTGATAGTAGATGGGTAAGTCCTGTTCATTGTCTCCCTAAGAAAGGAGGTATTACTGTTGTTCCTAATGATAAGAATGAGCTCATTCCACAAAGAATTGTCAGAGGCTATAAGATGGTAATTGACTATAGAAAATTAAATAAAGCTATTAGAAAAGATCATTACCCTCTGCCTTTTATTGATCAAATGTTAGAAAGATTATCTAAGCAAACACATTTTTGCTTCCTTGATGGATATTCTGGCTTTTCACAAATACCTGTTTTACAATTTGATCAAGAAAAGACCACTTTTACTTGTCCTTTTGGAACATTTGCTTATAGACGTATGCCTTTTGGTTTATGTAATGCACCTGCTACTTTTCATAGATGTATGACTGCTATATTCTCTGATTTTTGTGAAAAGATTGTTGAGGTTTTCATGGATGACTTTTCTGTTTCTGGGAAGTCTTTTGATGATTGTTTAAGCAATCTTGATCGAGTCTTGGAGAGATGTGAACAAACAAATCTTTTCTTGAATTGGGAGAAGTGCCACTTTATGGTTAACGAAGGTATTGTCTTGGGCCATAAAATTTTTGAAAGAGGCATTGAGGTGGACAAGGCCAAGGTTGATGCAATTGAGAAAATGCCATGTCCTAAAGATATCAAAGGTATTCGTAGTTTCCTTGGTCATGTTGGTTTCTATAGAAGGTTTATCAAAGACTTCTCTAAAATTTCTAGGCCTCTTATGAATCTTTTGCAAAAGGATATTCCCTTTGTGTTTGATGATGATTGTATGGAAGCCTTTGAAACACTAAAGAAAGCCTTAATTACTGCACCTGTTGTTCAACCACCTCATTGGAACTTGCCTTTTGAGATTATGTGTGATGCTAGTGATTATGTTGTTGGTGCTGTTCTAGGACAAAGAGTTGATAAAAAACTGAACGTTATCCATTATGCTAGTAAACTCTAGATAGTGCTCAACAAAACTATGCTACTACTAAAAAATAATTCTTAGCAGTGGTGTTTGCTTGTGATAAATTCGGATCTTATATTGTTGATTCTAAAGTAACTGTTCACACCGATCATGCTGCTATAAAATATCTTATGGAAAAGAAAGATGCTAAACATAGACTCATTAGGTGGGTTCTTCTGCTACAAGAATTTGATTTGCATATCACTGATAGGAAAGGAGCAGAGAACCCCATAACTGATAACTTGTCTAGGCTTGAAAATATTCTTGATGACCCACAACCTATTAATGATAGCTTCCCTGATGAACAACTAGCTGCAATAAATGTTTCTCATAGTACACCTTGGTATGCTGACTATGCTAATTATATTGTTGCTAAATACATACCACCTAGCTTCACATACGAACAAAAGAAAACAATTTTCTATGATTTAAGACATTACTTTTGGGATGACCCACATCTTTACAAAGAAGGAGTAGATGGTATTATTAGACGTTGTGTACCCGAGCATGAACAGGAACAAATCCTATGGAAATGTCACTCTGAAGCTTATGGAGGACATCACGCAAGAGATAGAACCGCTCATAAGGTATTGCTATCTGGTTTTTATTGGCCTACTTTCTTCAAAGATGCCCGTAAGTTTGTCTCATCTTGTGATGAATGCCAAAGAATAGGTAATATCGGTAAGCATCAAGAAATGCCTATGAATTATTCACTTGTTGTTGAGCCATTTGATGTTTGGGGATTTGATTTCATGGGACCTTTTCCTTCCTCTAATGGGTATACACATATTTTGGTTGCTGTTGATTATGTTACTAAGTGGGTAGAAGCTATTACAACCAGTAGTGATGATCACAACACCTCTATTAACATGCCTAAGGAAGTTATTTTCCCAAGGTTTGGAGTCCCTAGATATTTAATGACTGATGGTGGTTCACACTTTATTCATGGTGCTTTCCGTAAAATGCTTGCTAAGTATGATGTTAACCATAGAATTGCATCACCTTATCATCCTCAGTCTAGTGGTCAAGTTGAACTTAGCAATAGAGAAATAAAACTAATCTTACAAAATACTATTAATAGGTCCTGGAAGAATTGGTATAAGAAATTAGATAACACACTTTGGGCTTATAGAACACCATATAAAAATCCTATGGGTATGTCTCCATATAAAATGGTTTATCGAAAAGCTTGTCATTTGCCTCTTGAGTTAGAAAATAAACCATATTGGGAAATTAAGGAACTCAATTATGATTTCAAACTTTCTGGTGAAAAAGAGGTTATTTGATATTATCTCATTAGATGAATGGGGAACCCAGGCTTACGAGAATGCAAAGCTGTTCAAAAAAAAGTTAAAAGATGGCATGACAAAAGAATCCAAAAGTGTGAGTTCAAAGTCGGAGAATATGTTCTTTTATACAACCCTCGTTTCAGATTCTTTGCAGGAAAACTCCTCTCCAAATGGGAAGGACCCTATGTCGTCGAGGAGGTCTATCGACACGAAGCTATCAAAATAAATAATGCCGAAGGACTAACCCGAATGTTGTCAATGGGCAACGAATAAAACACTATTTCTTAGGTATGCCCACTAATGTTGAAAGCAATGTTATCCAAACTTTGACACCGGAAGAATAGATAAAGGAAATCTTCTGGGATCCTCCAGAATCATGAAAAAAGGGAGCTATGTGATACCGTAAGTAAACAGACTCCGAAAAATCCGCAAAAATAATTTTTCTCAGTTTTCGAATATTTAGAAAATTAGGAAAATAAGAAACTTCTAGGAAAGTGACCCTGGTGTGGACGATACACCAGGGCACGCCAGGTGGGTTGTGCCCACCTCGGGTACTTTCCAAACTTCATTTTTCTTCCGGTCTGCTTGTTCCCCAAGATAAAAAATATTTATATACATCCGGAACCTGTTGGCCTCCGTATCACGGAGAAATCTCCTGTTTTCTTTTCTCTCTATTTTCGGAAGATCTGAAATTGTGAAATCCGAAGACTCGAAGGGTGAGATCTACGTTGCAGATCATATCGCAAACTCCAAAGTCGATGGGGATGTGGAGCAATATGGCTGGACTTCGGAGGAAGAAGAAGACTATGATCCTGAGGGGAAGGAGGAGATGAGCTCGGGGGAGGATGAAGTTTCGTTGCCTCAACCTGGGGATATGCACGTTGAATTTAAGAAGTCAAGTCTCCCAAATAAAGCAAAGAGCCCAAAGATCCAGTTTATCCCATTTCGTCTCTTGCAGCAAAATAAGCAAGATTTATGCAAAAAGGTGTCGGAGCTTGAGTGGGAGATCCGTGAACTGAAAGATGAGAATGCCGTCCTCAAGCATAAGCTAAGGAGGAAAGACAAACCCACTACTTCGTCACCACCACTTCCTTCTTTCCACCAAAAGAAAACTGAGTACTGGGTATGGGCACTCCCCTTGGCTTTCGCCAAGCTTGGGGGAGGTGCCCCGGTATCATATCATCTCCACTATATTTGGCCTTTACTTTCTTAGTTTGATCCATGGTTATCTTTTGCTATCAGATGAATAAAAGTTTAGTTCAATCCTTTATTTTTATGAGTTTGCTTAGCGATCAATCCTTGTAATCGTGTGCGAGATATATAATAAAGTTTAGTTTGAGTTTTGTCTTCTCTACTTTTCTTGTTTCAGTAGAAAGAATGGAAATAAAAGAAAAATATCATATGCTAACCTTATGGTAAGTGATGAAATTACACAAGGAAAAGTATAAGTAGAAAATTTAATTGTAGATTGACAAACATAGCATTGGTCAATGATGCAACACATGACAAAATTAATAAGGGAAGAGAAGATTCACATATAAATATACTATCATGGAAATATTTTATGATTGTGAGCACCCATCAAAATATTGTATGTCAAAATTATTGACGTTCGACAAGGAAGACAACTTAATGATTTATGGTTGTTCATATTCACATAGAAGTTATATTGTCATAGATCCTTCAACATGTGGTGCTTGCCCCTATCTTTGCTAGCCAGAAACTCCGCACTAAGTAGAGATACTACTTGTGCATCCAAAATCCTTAAACCCTATTTTGTTTGAGAGTCCACCATACCTACCTATGGATTGAGTAAGATCCTTCAAGTAAGTTGTGATCGGTGCAAAAAGGGCAAGAAAAATTGCTTCAAAAAGTGTGAGATCATTTAGTGTAAGGGAAAATTGAGCGTTGTACGAACTTGTGATGGTGAAGAATAAATGCGATAAACTGCATAATAAAGGTTACCATCACAAGGGGCAATATAACGTGATGTTCTCTTGCACTAAGGGTTGAGCATACAAACAAAAAGCACATGGCAACCTCTGTTTCCCTCTGCGAAGGGCCTATCTTTTACTTTCATGTATTTACTTTTATGCATGAGTCAAAGTTTTTCCCTCTATTCCTTTTATTTTTCTCCTTTGACAAGCATCATGTGGTGAGGAAAGATCTAGGCACATATTCCAGTTGAATATGAATAGCATGAGTTATTATTGTTAACATCACCCTCGAGGTGAGTACGTTGGGAGGCGAACTATAAGCCCCTATCTTTATATGTTTCCGGTTGGAACATTTTGCCCATGTGTGCTCGGTGAGTGTTAGAAATCATAGAAGACTAAATGATGGTTGAGTATGTGTACTTGCATAAAGGCTCCTATATGCATCCCTTCCTAGAAAGATGATGAATTATAGTTGCAAAGTTGACTGAGAACATAGTGTGTCGGTTTCCAATAGAGTTTATGCTTTATACTTCGATGTTGTGATGAACTGTCACTTGTTAATGGGAAGTCTATGGTAAATCTATGATAAAAGTTTTATGTTAAAGTTTGTTGCTGCTATAATAAGTCACATGATGCTGCTATGTACATTTTTTTATCGACACCTCTCTCTCTAAGCATGTGGACATGTTTTTCGATTTCGGTTTCGCTTGAGGAAAAGCGAGGTCTAAGCTTGGGGGAGTTGATACGTCCATTTTGCATCATGTTTTCCTATTGTTATTTATGTTGTTTTATTGTATAATAATGCTTTTTGGAGTAATTATAATGCCTTTTCTCTCATAATATGCAAGGTATGCACCAAGGGGGAGAATTTTGGCAGCTGGAAATCTGGATCCGAAAAAGCTACGTCAAGCTACCTATTCTGCACAACTCCATCTGAGCTGAAACTTCCCGAGGATTATTTATGGAATATTTAATAAATATTGGAGCAAATAAGTACCATAGGGGTGCCACCAGGTGGGCACAACCCACCTGGGTGTGCCAGGAAGCCCAGGCACGCCCTGGTGAGTGCTGCCCTCCTCGGCCCACCTCCGGTGCCCATCTGGGATGAAGCACCGCCTCCTCGAGGAGGAACTTGGGAAGGAGCACTTTTGCCCTCCGGCGAAGCGATTCTGCCGGGGGAACTTCCCTCCCGGAGGGGGAAATCATCGTCATCATCATCACCAACAACTCTCCCATCTTGGGGAGGGCTATCTTCGTAAATATCATCGCAGCACCAACTCCTATCAAACCCTAGTTCATCTCTTGTGTTCAATCTTTGTATCAACACTATAGATTGCTGCTTGTGGGTGATTAGTAGTGTTTATTGCATCTTGTAGTTGATTGCTATATGGTTTATTTTTTGGAAGATTATATGTTCAGATCCATTATGCTATTTCATACCCCTCTGATCTTGAGCTTGTTTATCATTTGTGAGTATTTACTTTCATTCTTGAGGTCACAGCAGAAATCATTTTGCAAGTAATCCTGTGAACTTGATATGTGTTCGATATTTTGATGATATGTATGTTGTCATTCTCTTAGTGGTGTCATGTGAACGTCAACTACATGACACTTCAGCATATTTGGGCCTAAGGGAATGCATTGTGGACTAGTTATTAGATGGTGGGTTGCGAGAGTGACAGAAGCTTAAACGCCAGTTTATGCGTTATTCTGTAAGGGACCGATTGGATCCAAAAGTTTAATGCCATCGTTAGAATTTATTCTTAATACTTCTCTTGTAGTTGTGCTTGCGAGAGGGTTAATCTTAAGTAGGAGGCTTTGTCAAGTAAGAACAACACCTAAGCACCGGTCCACCCACATATCAAATTGTCAAAGTACCGAACACGAATTAAGCCAACATGATGAAAGTGACTAGATGAAATTCCCGTGTACCCTCAAGAACACTTTTCTTATCATAAGAGACCGTTCTGGCCTGTCCTTTGCCTCAAAAGGATTGGGCTACCTTGCTGCACTTTTGTTACTACTATTGCTACTTGCTCGTTACAAATTATCTTGCTATCAAACTACTCCGCTAGTTACAATTTTAGCACTTGCAAACATTACCTTGCTGAAAACCACTTGTCATTTCCTTCTGCTCCTCGTTGGGGTCGACACTCTTACTTACCGAAAAGGCAACAATTGACCCCATATATACTTGTGGGTCATCACCCGTCCCATGCTCTGCACGCCCACCATCAGCAACGTCCTCATCACCAAGACCCTCATCGACGGTGGCGCTGGGCTCAATGTCCTCTCTGTGGAAAGGTTCGACACGCTCCAAGTGCCTTATGACCTGCTCCAGTCCACCAAGCCTTTCTCAGGAGTGACTGATGGCTCCACCACACCCCTGGGGCAGGTGTGCCTTCCCGTCACCTTTGGCAAAGCCGGAGAACTACCACACCCGAGCTCATGGACTTTGATGTCGCCCACATCAGGCTCCCGTACGACGCTATCCTTGGGTACCCTGTCCTCGCCAAGTTCATGGCGGCAACCCACCATGGCTACAACGTCCTCAAAATGCCATGGTGCAGTGGTGTCATCACAATCGCCTGTGATGAGAAAGACGCGATCTGTTCTCTTGAGCATGCCTACCGTGCCACTGCAGCCGAGAACTCCGACGACGAAGGCGGCGACCTGCCTCCCGAGGCCACCCCTGCGAAGAAGAAGTAGGTCCTCCCAAAGGGCCGTCTAGAGACCAAGAATCCCTCTGGTGGTGCCTCAAGGCCCACGCCTGCTGTCAAGGCACCCCTTCCTCCCGCATAGGAAGGCGTGCCCGGTGCTTCTCTGAGGATGGGCTCGGGTGCTCCCGCCTGGAGAGCCTCTGACCTGACCAGTGCAATTTGGGAGGTGCTCGGGCACCACTTGGAGGCATGCTTTGATGCACGTCCCCACAAGCAAGGAGAGAGGCGATCGAGAAGCTTTAGGAGGTGCGGGCCATGCGCGACAAGCATCGCCCTGCACCACCCAGTGCAGTTGCAGCCCCCGACGTGGGTGGCGAGCTGCACATCTACGTCAAAATCCCGGGCCTCAATATAGCCACTTCACAAGATCTCCTTTGGCCGTCTCGCATTGCCCGAAGTGGGGGGTATCCCTACAACTACGTCTGCATGACATTCGGCCTGCTGAACGTAGGCGCCTCATACCAGCGCCTGGCGCAACGTGCTATGGCGTTTCACGAGGCTAGGCGCTTGGCGGCCAAATCTCAGGAAGTCCTAGACCCTTGCGAGCCCCCTTGGCCTTGCGGGCCTCCCAGGCCTCCGGAGTCGCCCATCTCATGAGGAACAATCTCCATGGCACACATCTTTAGCTACCTCGATGTTTCTAAAACACCGGTGCCAGGTGACTTTTTGGTTTTGTTCAATTGAGGGCATCCACCGGGCTGCATTATCCTCAAGCTATCGGGTCCACCTGTGCAGCTATATTATTTTGCGCCTGTCTCAGAACTGGCCTTGCCTTTTATGAATTTTCCTAATATTTCAACCTGTGTGTCTGGTGCTTCGTCACCATGAATGTCATAGTGCCCTCACAACCCCGCCCTCGACTGCCTCATGATTAAGGGCTGGCACGGCATCTGTGCTCGGGTCCGTCCCTACAGCGTTGATAAACCCAAGTGACCGACCTCTATCTCGCGGGCCAGCTCCCATGAATGTCACTTCCTAGGGTCCTTGATTCCTTGTCCTCGCATGAGCTAATCGAGAGCGGGTGAGTTAGGGCGTGCGCTCCAGTTTGCCCACCGCAGTTCAGCACTACACCGTCGCGGGAGCCGCGCCTCGGGTGCCCTTCTGTGGGATTGTTGCATGAGAAGACTAGGCACGACGTCTGTTCTCGGGTCCGTCCTTGCAGCATCAATAAACCCAAGCGACTGAGCACTGTCTAGCGGGCCGGCCCCGTTCACGTCACCTCCTGGGGTCCTTGGTGTTCGGCGTTCTCATGCGATGCCCTCCGGAGGGTCAGTCAGCGCAGGTCGCTCCCATCACACAGGTTTTATAAGCACACTCCACACTGGAAGATTCAGGCGCAACTCGCCTTGAGGTAGGGCCTCTTGAGTCCCACTCTGGCTCATGGTTGCCCAGATACACGTTCTCCAGTTCTGCCGTACCAGTCACGCGTACGAACGAAATAGGGATGTACACGCCCGCAGAATCTAACACAGAGCTCCCATCCCACGCCAAGTGGAAGCCCCATGCTTCGTGCTGGCAGACGACATGGTCGAACAACGACTATGCCCACGTCCAAGTGGAAGCCCCATGCTCCATGCTGGCGGAGAACACGGTCGAACAACGACTATGCCCGCGCCCAAGTGGAAGCCCCATGCTCCCTGCTGGTGGATAAACAACTGAGGGCGCCCTAGGGGCTGCACAAACCTCAGGATGGCCTCTCGTCCCTTCACGCGGCCCTGTCACACAACATTCACCTTTGATGCATGCATGAGGCTAGGCCTGACACACACCACCACACCAGGTCCCTTCTACCTGGTCTTCTTGTGCCCCTCCCAGGCATAGGCTCGTCAGGAATGGTATGTAGGGCTCCGAATTAACCTCGCCGCCACCCACGTTTCCTTCACGAGGGCTGCTCACATGTCAAGGGGAACCCCTGAGCATCTCGACTCAGGGGGCTCACTAGTCATATAGCCCCTTGATAACCCACAAGTGTAGGGGATCGTTTGTAGCCTTATTCGATAAATAAGAGTGTCGAACCCAACGAGGAGCTAAAGGTAGAACAAATATTCCCTCAAGTTCTATCGACCGCCGATACAACTCTACTCACACTTAACATTTGCTTTACCTAGAACAAGTATAAAACTATTTTGCGAGAATAAAACTACGAGCACTCTGCAAGAATAAAATACGAATAAATTGCAAGGTAATAAAAGTGGATAGCTTTTGTCAACAACAAAGTCATGTTTCCCTAGGCAATCGATAACAAGTACTGGTAATCATTCTTGCAATTCTATATGAGGGAGAGGCATGAGCTAACATACTTTCTCTACTTGGATCATATGCACTTATGATTGGAACTGTAGCAAGCATCCGCAACTACTAAATATCATTTCGGTCCTGAAACCCAACCATAGCATTAAGTATCATGTCCTCTTTATCCCATACACAACAACCCACCTACTCGGGTTTAAGCTTCTGTCACTCTCGCAACCCACCATAAGAGAATCATGAACGTACCACAACACCCTACAGCGGGGCCCCCTCACGTTTGCGCGAGACGAAGGGCACCGTAGGACAGCACCATAAATAAAATATACAATCATAGCAACTAAGATCACGATTAACCCACAGGAGAAAACGGATCTACTCAAACATCATACGATAGCCAAATATCATTGGGAAACAATATATGGAGTTGAGCACCATTTTTACGTAGAGATTATAGCGGGGAGAAGGGGTGGTACACCGCTGCATAGAAGGGGAGAGAGTTGGTGTTGACGGTAGCAAGATTGTTGATGTAGATCGTCATCATGATCCTTGCTCCGGCGGCACTCCGGCGCTACCGGGAGAGAGGGGGAGAGAGCCCCCTCCTTCTTCTTCTTCCTTGGCCTCCCCCTAGATGGGAGGAGAGTTCCCCCTCTGGTCCATGGCCTCCATGGCGGTGGAGGGGCGGACCCCCTCCAAGATTGGATCCCCCTCTCTGTTCTTTTCTATTTCGCGTTCCCCAGATCTGGCCCTTCACGGTTTATGAAATTCCCGGAGATCCGTAACTCCGATTGCGCTAAAAAAATTACACAATTTTTCCCATAAATTATCTTTCTTGCGCTAGAAGAAGGGCCTGAACTGACCTTCGAGGAAGGCATAAGACACCAAGGCGCGCCTGGTCCCTGGGGCACGCACTGGTGGGTTGTGGGCATCGTGGGCCCCTTGTTTGCGTTGATTCCACCTCCTAAAAATCACATATATTCCAAAAAATTCTCCGTAAATTTTATCGCGTTTGGACTTCGTTTGATATGGATTTTCCACGAAACGAAAAACATACAACAAACAGGAACTGGCACTGGGCACTGGATCAATAGGTTTGTCTAGTAAATCATATAAAAATTTGCCAAAAGTATGCGTAAGTTGTATTATTTTGGCATGAAACAATCAAAAATTAGAAAATATGAAGGGGGCGTATCAGCATCCCCAAGCTTAATTCCTGCTCGTCCTCGAGTAGGTAAATGATAAAAGAAGATAATTATTGATGTGGAATGCTACCTAGCATAAACTTGATCATATATCGAAGGGATTTTTACATGTGTGCCCGTGGTTCCTTACTCTACTCATTCATCCCCGTGCTCTTAACTTTTGCTCAATTTTCCCCACTCCCTTGCCATAAACCCTCATAACTGGGCACAACAGACGTTGCCGTCGGGTCAAAGGCTTGACCGTTAACTCTGACTAGTGGGGCCACGCTGGACTCTGTCGTACGTTCAACCTGACAAGTGGGCCGCGTTGTGTGGTGTAACTGTTCGACCGTTGGGCCGTGGTTTCGTTGGGCCGTCCCTTGCATTAAATGTCTGCGCACGCCGCCAGGACAGAAGCCTGCTATGCATGCACCCAACAAAGCCTGCCTGCATGCGTCGATCGAGCCTGCATGTGCCAATGCCACTATCTCACGATGCGCCAGCTGAGCCTGCATGCGCCGACCGAGCCTGCAAGCGCTGATGCGTCCGCCACGAGCACTGACCGAGCAGCTTTCTTGCATGCCAGCCGCCACGGATGTAGCGATGGTCACTGCCGCTGGTTCCTCTCTTGTAGCTAGGTGGCTACATATTCGTGGCTTGTGTAAAAAAATAGCCACTCCCTTGCTTAGTTGTACTCATTCATCCCAACTAACAAAGCTTGCTTGCATGCACTAGGTGGTTAATAACAAGGGAACCCTACTAACAAGCCGAGCTCTCTAAGAAAAAAATCAACAAATATGTAGTCCCAATATAGGGCCAACAAGCCCATAACATGATCACATATCTCAAACTAGGAAGAACTTAATAATAGAATAGATAGAAAACTTAAAAATAGAAATTAAGAAAAGGGCCAACAAGCCCATAGCAACTCCAACATAGTTCAATTACAACTTAACATAACATAGACTAAAAAAAGATAGAGGGTTTAGAACCCTAGACGCCGCCTTCTCCACCTCGCTCCTCCTACGGGTGCCCTTTTCACTGCTCCTCTGGGGCATTGTCGATGGGGAACGGAAGAGTGTGCATGCGCGTCGCGGTGGGGAAGATGTTGTTGTACTCCGTTAACCTGTTGTGGGTGGTGAAAGCGATGAACTCGGAGCCACACCAAAACACCCGGCCGAGGAAGTAGAAGGTGTCGAATGTGTTGGTGAAGTGGGCAAGGAGAGCAACCACCATCCGGTTTTGGATGACCTCCTCGACGCGGAACCTCGTTGGAGATCCCCTCTGGAGGTGGTGCTAGTCGGACGCGAGGAAGAACTCGGTGAAGTTCCTTGCGGTCCTCGGCCTTGATATTGCCCACACACGTAGTGTGCGATCAACGTACACGCTGGTAGGGTAGAGCCTCTCCGGCACAATGTGTGGGAAGCGGTAGGTTGGTCCCATGTACTGCATGGCTGAGGGATGTGTAGAAGACGGAGAAGGGGTTGAAGAGCAAGAAGGGAGATGGATGAGGGATGGCAGAGGCAGAGGGTGGTTTAAATAGCCGTAGTGCTATGTGTTATTTGGCCGTGTGAATAATTTGTGGCCATTTTGCATGAAAAAAATAAATTGCACAAGTGGCCATTTGGCAGAGGCAGAATAAAAAGAAGCTAATTGCACGCGTGGGAATCCATGGTCATATATATTATATGAACAAAAAGAGACAATTTTTGAATAGTTTGTGGCCATTTTGCATGATAAAAATAAACTTGGCCCTTAAAAATTGGTCATTTGCTACACAATGTCAATTGATTTCAAAAGATGCAAAAATACAGAGCCAGCACGTTCACAAAAAGTAGAGCAAACGATGCAAAAATACAGAGCCAGCATGTTCACAAAAAACAGAGCAAACGATGCAAAAAAAATGATGCAATTCGACGGCCCAACCAGAGCTTGGTTTTGTTTTGGGCCTAATAACAACGTTTTTTTCCATGGAGTCAGTGGTGGGTGAGCAGCCGAGCACAACCAATAGGATCGCCTCTCGCGGATCGCCCCACGATCCAACATTGCGGAGCCGTCCTTCTGATCCAATGGCGCGGAGCCTGCACACAGCCAGCCCACCTAGTTCTTTCTAGAAGGCTAGATCTGAGGGTTGTCGCTTGGCGCGAGGGTATGATCAGACGCCTGACGTTGGGAGCTAGGGTTAGGCGAAACCCCGCGGGGTTTAGATTTGTTTTGAGCTAGTCAACGGGGTTTCGATGTCTTTGACTGTGCATAACTAATTTTAAAAAAATCGAAAAATATGAAACCTTCGCCGTTCGTCGTTTTATAAGACAAACTAACAAGGAAAAATACTAAACTTGGTCTATGGTCATTTTCATGAAAAAACCCTAGCTGGCACGATCGAGGTCAAATGAGCAACATTAATTGTAAAAAAATCAAAAAAAATATAAAACATGTGCACAATGTTGTCTTATGTGACATGTTACCAACCAAAAATCATAAACTTGGTCTATGGTCATTTTCATGAGAAAACCTTCACACATATGAGCTATCATGTACATGATTTCATAGAGTTCAAGGAGAGGATGTGGTGTTACCTTCTGTTTTTGAAAAATTAAAAAAAAATTAAAAAATCACTAAAGCTTTATTTTAAAGTGAATAAGAAGGATCTGAAGTTAGTTTTCCATTTTTATATTTCAAATCGTTTTTTAATAGTTTTTATATTAAAGCATATGTTTTCAAAATAAATTGTAAAAATATGAAGATTAATTCAAAAAATAGTGAGACTTCGAATCTACACTATGGAAAGTGAATATGTGTTAATAAAAAACATTTGGCTCATTTAGAGTATGTTCAAAAAAACTTGATTACAAATGGGTTGTTTACCCTAGCCTAGGAGCTCATTTGGAGCACATTTTCTCAAATTAAAATTTATTTGACCTCCTCTAAATCACTTCCAATTTTGCACACATGATCTCCTACAAAAACATAGATAGTTTGCCAAGGTTTTATTTGTTTTTGCATTTTCTTGAATTTTTACTATCTAGGTTTGGCAAGGTTTACATGATCTCATATGGAGCATGCATTTGATTTCCTACACAACATGTGTTATCATTGCAGCAACTAAGATCATAGTTCACAACATCTAAACATAACTAACCATAGATTCAGGACAAACAAATATACCACATGCAAATTTAAGGACAGGCAAATATGGATAGCATAACCAGATTAGCATGACCAAATTCAGTTCACAGGCCATAACAAACGGCATTCAGTACAACACACCAAAAGTAACCCAACAGTTCAACAAACCAAACTAAAACTAACACAACATCACATCATCGATCAGATCACGCCGGAGTCAGGGCCTTTGCGAGGGCGGCATGCTTCCCCCTGATCATGCAGTCCTCCCAGCAAATCGCCACATCCTCAGCATGAGATAGAAGGTGATCGAAGCGGCCATCCCTTGGCTTTGGCTTGGTGGTGTAGCAGGGGCAGTGCCACTTCTTGAACTTGCGGTTGTAGAAGGAACCAACTCCCTTGGCCTTGATCTTCTCCACCTCCTTGGATGTGAAAGACGCGACGTTGCCCTTGTACACATCATCTCCAGAATCATACTGCACTCATGAATGAATTGCATTAGATTCATATACACCATGTCAAAGTAACTAAATGAACAAGGGATATGCTTACCTCATATTTAGACTTGTCAGTAAACTCCCCCTCTTACGGGTCGTAGTCGACCAACTTCCTCTCCCCCCCCCCCAATCATCATCCTCCTGAATATACAGTTACATCCATCACTAGTAGCCAATTGAAATTTGGTATGCACACATGATACATTCATCATAGGGCTAATATACTCCCAGTATCAGAAATGTTTTAGAAGTGGGTTTTTTTTTATTTCTATGCCCCTTAGCTCTATGCATTCAAAAACCACATCCATCACTAGTATATGAATGTATTAGATTTGTACACACATTGATCAAAAACCCCAATATGGCATTCAAATAACACATTGATCATTGGTCATGCACACACATTGAAGAACATAGCTAATATGTCAAATTTATATACTAATGAATCAAAAACCCCAATATGGAAAATTTACACACATTGAATCAAAATTACAACTTCTTAATCAATGGATTCCATTTGGGCAAATGACATTCAAAACCCCAATCTGAGTAGCATTCAAAAACATCTAGCAGTAAAAACCCCAATCTATGAACACTAAAAACAAATCTAATAAGCATCATAGCATTAAAAACCCTAATTTGTTCACAACATCTAGCATTTTTGCAACGAATTTATCCAAATATAAAACAAATCTAAAAACCCCAATTATTGCAGCACCTAAAATCATAGTTCACAACATAGCATTTTTGCAACGAATTTATCCAACAAACCCTAGTACAGAAACCCCCGTCCCCACAACCCATTCCCTACAGAAAACCCCTGCCCATCCGTCAAAACAACTACTCTAACCATCTGAACTACCGTATGAATCACAATCTAACCAATGCAACTAGGGAGCAAATAACTCTACAAGCTAAGCAAGTGCAAATACCTTCTCCTCCATGGCAGGCGGCGCAACAGGAGCATCTGGATTGACTGCGCCGCTCGACGCCTTCACCTTCTATAGTGATGAGGCGGAGCCTGCCACATCCGCAGCGGTTGCGAGTTTCCCTGCACTGCCGTGTGATACGTCTCCAATGTATCTACTTTTCCAAACACTTTTGCCCTTGTTTTGGACTTTAACTTGCATGATTTGAATGAAACTAACCCGGACTGACGATGTTATCAGCAGAACTGCCATGATGTTGTTTTATGTGTAGAAAAGAAAAGTTCTCGGAATGTCTTGAAAATCCATGGAGGCACTTTTTGGAAAATATAAAAAATACTGCCAAAAGAATAAAGACCAAGGGGCCCACACCCTGTCCACGAGGGTGGGGGGCGCGCCCACCCCCCTGGGCGCGCCCCCTGTCTCGTGGGCCCCCTGAGGCTCCACTGACCTCAACTCCAACTCCATATATTTCGTCTCGCCGAGAAAAAAAATCAGAGAGAAAGTTTCATCGCGTTTTATGATACGGAGCCGCGGCCAAGCCCTAATCTCTCTTGGGAGGGCTGATCTGGAGTCCGTTCGGGGCTCCGTAGAGGGGCATTCGTCGCTGTCGTCATCATCAACCATCCTCCATCACCAATTTCATGATGCTCACCACCGTGCGTGAGTAATTCCATCGTAGGCTTGCTGGATGGTGATGGGTTGGATGAGATTTATCATGTAATCAAGTTAGTTTTGTTAGGGTTTGATCCCTAATATCCACTATGTTCTGAGATTGATGTTGCTATGACTTTGCTATGCTTAATGCTTGTCACTAGGGCCTAAGTGCCATGATTTCATATCTGAACCTATTATGTTTTCATGAATATATGTGTGTTCTTGATCCTATCTTGCAAGTCTATAGTCACCAATTATGTGTTATGATCCGACAACCCCGAAGTGACAATAATCAGGATATTTCTCGGTGATGACAGTAGTTTGAGGAGTTCATTTATTCACTATGTGTTGTTCCGGTTCTCTATTAAAAGGAGGCCTTAATATCCCTTTGTTTCCGCTAGGACCCCGCTGCCACGGGAGGGTAGGACAAAAGATGTCATGCAAGTTATTTTCCATAAGCACGTATGACTATTTACGGAATACATGCCTACATTACATTGATGAACTAGAGCTAGTTCTGTGTCACCCTATGTTACAACTATTACATGAGGAATCGCATCCGACATAATTATCCATCACTGATCCATTGCCTACGAGCTTTTCACATCTTGTCCTTCGCTTATTTACTTTTCTGTTGCTCTTGTTACAATCACTACAAAACCCAAAAACATTACTTTTGCTACCGTTACCTTTATTATCATACTACTTTGCTACTAAATACTTTTCTGCAGATATTAAGTTATCCAGGTGTGGTTGAATTGACAACTCAACTGCTAATACTCAAGAATATTCTGTGGCTCCCCTTGTGTCGAATCAATAAATTTGGGTTGAATACTTTGCCCTCGAAAGCTGTTGCGATCCCCTACACTTGTGGGTTATCAAGACTAATTTCTGGCGCCGTTGCTGGGGAGCATAGCTCTATTCTCTGAGTCACTTGGGATTTATATCTGTTGATCACTATGAGGAACTTGAAAGATGAAAGAACCAAGATTTTGCCCTCAACTATGAGGGGAGGTAAGGAACTGCCATCTAGCTCTGCACTAGATTCTCCTTCTATTATTAGTAAACTTGCGACACCTAAACCTGCTACTGCTATGAATTCTGATATGTCGCATGTTATTGATGATGCCACTTCTGCTATGCATGATACTTATGATGAAACTACTTCTGTGCGTGATACTACTTTGCCATTAGGTGAATTTCTTGATGAACAACTTGCTAGGGTTAGAGAGAATGAAATTACTGAAGATGTTATTATTGATGATAGTGATGATGAAAGTTCTCCCAATGATTATGAATTGCATGTTGTTCTTGAGGGTTATGTTATGAATGAAGAAGCTGCTAGAGCTATCTTTGCTTGCAATGATAGATATGATCTTAAGAAATTATTATCTAAATGGAAGCAGCAGTCTCTTAATGCTAGAATGAAACCTGACCCTGCTTTTGATACTTCACCTATCTGTGTTACTGATAAGGATTATGAATTCTCTGTTGATCCTGAGATTATTACTTTAGTTGAATCTGATCCTTTTTATTGCCTTGAATCTGAAACTGTTGTGGCACATCTTACCAAGTTGAATGATATAGCCGCCCAGTTTACTCATGATGATAAATCTTTATATCCTTAAGATATTTCCATTCTCGTTAAAGGGTGATGCTAAGACTTGGTATAATTCTCTTGCTCCTGGTTGTGTGCGTAGTCCCCATGATATGATTTATTACTTCTTTGCTAAATATTTCCCTGCTCATAAGAAACAAGCTGCCTTGCGGGAAATATATAATTTTGTGCAAATCAAAGAAGAGAGTCTCCCACAAGCTTGGGGGAGGCTTCTCCGATTACTTAATGCTTTGCCTGATTATCCTCTCAAGAAAAATGAAATACTTGATATCTTTTATAATGGACTAACCGATGCTTCCAAGGACTACTTGGATAGTTGCGCTGGTTGTGTTTTCAGGGAAAGAACAGTCGACAAAGCTGAATTACTATTGAATAATATGTTGACTAATGAAAATAATTGGACTCTTCCTGAGCCAATTCCTGAGGCAATCCCTGAACCAATTGAGCCAACTCCTGAGCCTATTCCTAAACCCACTCCGAAGAAGAGAGGTGTTTTATTTCTCAGTCCTGAAGATATGCAAGAGGCAAAGAAATCAATGAAAGAAAAAGGTATTAAAGCTGAAGATGTTAAGAACTTACCACATATTGAAGAAATACATGTTCTTAATATACCGCCTGTTGAAGAACCACATTGTCTTGATAACCCGACACAGGTAGTAAAGGTAAATTCTCTCTATAGATATGATAAAGTTGAAACCCCCTCTACTAAATTTCATAGCCCATGCTTAGATGAATTTGATGACTTTATGGCTAGAGAAGAAAGTTTTAATGCTTATGTTGGTAGAGAGTTAAAGAATAATGCTTTCGAGATAGGACGCGTGAGCGATAATATGGCTAGAGTTAAAGGTGAACTCAAACTCATTAGCAAATATGCTTCTATGGTTGCTACTCAAGCTGAGCAAGTACTTAAAGGTCAAAATGATTTGCTTGATGAATTAAATAATAAAAATGGCTTTGTTGTTAGAGTGGATACTAGAACTGGTAGAATGACTCAGGAACCTTTATATCCTGAAGGCCACGCTAAGTGAATCGAGCAAGATTCTCAGAGAAATAATTTAGAGGCACCAAATTCTTCTAAAAAGAAGAAAAAGAAAAAGATAGAACTTTGCATGCTTCTAGTGAACCTACTGTAGACACACCTGAGAATCCCAATGATATTTCTATTTCTGATGCTGAAACACAATCAGGTGATGAACATGAACCTAGTGATAATGTTAATGATAATTTCCATGTTGATGCTCAACCTAGCAAAAACAATGATGTGGAGATTGAACCTGCTGTTGATCTTGATAACCCACAATCAAAGAATCAACGTTATGATAAGAGAGATTTTGTTCCTAGGAAGCATGGTAGGGAAAGAGAATCATGGGTTCAGAAACCCATGCCCTTTCCTCCTAAACCATCCAAGACAAAGGATGATGAGGATTTTGAGCGCTTTGCTGAAATGATTAGACCTATTTTCTTACGTATGCGCTTAATTGATATGCTCAAAGTAAATCCTTAAGCTAAGTATATGAAGGATATCATTACAAATAAAAGAAAGATACCGGAAGCTAAAATTTCCACCATGCTTGCTAATTACACTTTTAAGGGTGAATACCAAAGAAACTTGGAGATCCGGGTGTACCAACTATACCATGCTCCATTAAAAGAAATAATGTTAGAACTGCTATATGTGATCTTGGAGCCGGTGTTAGTGTTATGCCTCTCTATTTATATCGTAGATTTGAATTGAAAAAGTTGACACCTACTAAAATATCTTTGCAAATGGCTGATAAATCAACAGCTATACCTGTCGGTATTTGTGAGGATGTGCCTGTTGTGGTTACAAATGTCACTATCTTAACGGTCTTTGTTATTCTTGATATTCCCGAGGACGATAGTATGTCAATTATCCTTGGTAGACCCTTTTTTAATACTGCAGGGGCTGTTACTAATTGCAACAAAGGCAATGTCAATTTTCATGTTAATGGTAATGAGCATATGGTACACTTTCCGAGGAAACAATCTCAAGTTCATAGTATCAATTCTATTGGAAAAGTTCCAAGTATTATTATTGGAGGTTTTGACTTTCCTCTCCCTACTGTCAAGAAAAAGTATGATATTCTTATTGTTGGGGATGTTCATATCCCCGTTGAGGTAACTTAGTGTTATTCAAAATTTCTCCGGTTCCGTGTTATTCGGAATGAGTTTGTTAACAAGACTTGATCAACCTTGTTAGTGGATTCATTTTGATGATCACGAGATGGATGAAATTAGAAGGCACAACCTTCTGTACCCTCTTTTTACTTCTGTTATTAAGAATAAATAAATCAAAAATAGTATTATCTGTCTGTTTTCTGAATTATCCGTGCAATAAAAAATATCCCGAAAATAAAAGTGCTCCACATGCCCTGCAAATTTAGTATGATTTTTTTTGGAATATTTGAGGATTTTAGGTACTGAAATCACTGCAGGAGGGGCAAGCACCAGGCCACGAGAGTGGAGGGCGCACCCACTTACCCTGGGCGCGTCCCCCTGTCTCGTGGGCCCCTGGTGGCCACCCTCCACTTATGCCAGCACCCACACAGTCAATCTTCTTCCCAAAAAAATCCCCATCCAGCTCAAGCACGAGTTCTAGCTCATTTTGCTGCGATTTTCGATCTCCTTGCTCAAAGCTCCCTTTACAAAACGGCTTTGGGAGATTGTTGCTTGGTATGTGACTCCTCCATTGGTCCAATTAGTTTTTGTTCTAGTGCTTTATTTATTGCAAATTTTTGCTGCATAGGTGACCATGTTCTTGAGCTTGCATGTTAAATTTATGAGGTCCCAAGCAATTCTAATGCATGATATAGGCTCTAGGCACTTGTAGGAGTAGTTGCTACCAACTTGTTTAGTTTTATTCACTTTTATTTTGAAGTTACTAAAATTTCAGAAATTTTTCAGAAAAAGAATTATGTCTAGGAGATTGTACCAAGGTGGTTCTTCGGTAAAGATAGGACCCAGGATTACTATACGTGAGCAAGATGTTGAATTACCGAGGGACGCAAATATACGGGCTTGTGAGTGGCCATCCGACGATTTTATTGTCGAAGCAGGCTTTAAGGAGGAATTTGACTCATATGTGCGTAATGCTGAGCTGGAGGACTTCTTACAAGATAAGTGTCCTCAGTACTACCAATTGACTGATTCCTTTGTGCGGAGGTTTAAATATAACTGTACGCGTAATTCTCCTAGTGTCCTATTTGATATTTATGATACATCTTATACCATGGACTTAGAGGATTTTACAACTACTTGCAAACTTTTGCAGTGGGGTAATATTAATGATCCTCACAAATCTGAATTTAGAGATTCCTTGCTAGTATTACTGTGGGAGAATCAAGGGACATAGCACAAGCTACCATAGGGAGCATTCATTTCCCTTCTATACAATATTTTGCTCTCTTCATTGGTAGATGCATTAATGGTAAGGAAGAAGCATGTCATATGTGTGTTCCTGATCTTTGTGTCCTCAAGAGTGCTGTCTTAGGTTATAAAGGTTATAACTTGGGGGTAATAGTTGCATGTAGGTTGCAGAACAATGGTAAAGCTGGAGATTTATTTGGAGGAATTTATGCAACCCTTGTGGCTAATTATCTTGGTATAGCCCCATGAGAGGGGGGTATGATGTTACCTCCTGCTTATTTAGATCATGACGCTAAACCATCATTTTCTTAGGAGGAATGAACAATTCCTCCATTATCGACTAATCTATGACAGATGCAACGTCTTCCATGTTCCTCTTCCTGCTCCTCTCCTTTTTGATTATCAGGCAAAACGAAGATATGTTGTTACCAGGGAGGAAGCAGCTGAACACGAGGGGAGAGCGGAGGCGGCTCGCCAACAAGCCGCAGCTCAGGAGGCAGTTGCTGCTGCATCTCAGTGTCGGCGTTCTGGGAACGGGGGTCCTCAGACTTGCCTGCCTGCGGCCTGTGGCATGGCTCAAGTGGGGGCCCAATGCAGCCTAGGTTCATCAGCTGAAGCTCAAGACCCTCGCGAGGGGCCAAGCCTCGCGGGGCGGACGACAGGAAGCTTCCACAGGCGCAGCCTCCTCAGGCAGGCTCGCGAGGAGGCGGAGAGATCAAGGCACGGCACCTCCCGAGGGGCCCGTGATGCAAGCCGTGACGATCGAGGACCAGGCGCCGGCCTATGCAGTGTCCTTGTTTCCCTTTCGGTGCAAAGGAGGCAAGCACAGGCCAAGGCATCAGGCAAAGGTTACCATTTCGGTGCAACAAGACCAAGACCAGCAAAACGGCAGAATGGAGGTCATCGTGGAGCCCAAGGCGGCGTCACCGTCAGAGCCTTTGGCAGCCGAAGACCAACTTTAGTCAGGATAAGTGTCCCAGATGTTCCCCTTCAAAATGGCCAATTGTTGGCGCCCTTCCCGCTCATTATTTGGGAAGAGGCCCAGGGCCTCCGCCTATAAATAGGACTAGCCACCGCAAGGTAAGAGAGAGATCATCTGGAGATCAACTAGAGAGAGAGGGAGAGAAGCGACTGAACTCACCCAAGCAGTTCATCGCACCAGCTCAAGAACAGCCCCTCCTGAGGCTGTTCTTCCTTTGTACTGTTCATCATCAGCCCCTGAGGCAATCCACCACACCACACACTGGAGTAGGGTATTACACCACAATGGTGGCCTGAACCATTATAAAACTCGTGTCCATTGTGTGTTCATCTTTCTTGCTTAGATCTTTGCGAGACTTCGAGACGTGAGCTAGTAGGGGAGAGATCTTCGTGCGCACCCAAGTGTTCGAACCTCAAGGGTCTGCCAGAACCCGGAATCTGACGTTTGGCGCGCCAGGTAGGGGTGCGCCGGAATCTTTCTTCCACTGCTCGTGTCTGATCTTCCGCCGTGACCATGGCTGACGCACGCCGAGCCCGCGCCGAGCGTCGGGCTACTCTCGCCACCCGCATCGCCCAGACAGCGCTCGTCGGCGGACGCCCCTATCGTTCTCCGTCGCCTGCCGCCAACGCCGCCATCGGCCCGGCGGGGAACGAGCAGCGGGCCACGTCCCTACATCCTTCGGTGCGGCGCGATGGCCGCACCGCCACCCCGTCGCTGACTCTAGCCGGTTCATCGTCCCACGCCCGTCGCGCCCCCACGGACGCGCATGCCGCGCTGCTCCTGGCGCGTGAGCTCCTTCACTACCGCCCCGTCGACAACCTCTACGAGGATTGGCTCGCCAGCATCACCGAGCTCGTCAGTGCCGCAGGGGGCTCTCCCATGCCGTCCCTCTCGCTGCCTCGCCCTCCATCCTATGCAGGATGCGAGGAGCAGGAGGTGCCTCCTCCACCTCCTCCCCAAGAAGGCGCCCTGGCTCCAAGGCGCGCGGCCCCAGGTCAAGACCCACTGCGTCCGGCGCCTGCGCGACAAGAAAGGAGCTGTCAAGAGATCCCTCGCCCCCAAGAAGGTGCTCGCGTGCTCCTAGCACCGGTGCGCCATGACCGCATCCCTGCACCATCGTGGCAAGACCCAGCGTTGTTCCAGGCAGCGGCGCGCGAGAATCCCCAAGAGCAGGCCCCACCTCAGCAGAGAGCTCCAGTGGCCACTGCAGGCTGCCGCGCTTTCACCTCCGAGCTGTGTAGCGTCGCGTGGCCTTGCAAGTTCAAGCCAGACCTGCCTCCGCGCTACGACGGCACTGCGGACCCCATGGAGTTCCTCCAGCTCTACGAGTTGGGCATCGAGGCCGCCAACAGGGACGAGAAGGTCATGGCGACTTGGTTTCCCATGGCACTCAAGGACGGCGCCCGCACCTGGCTCCTGAACCTGGCCCCAGGCACGATCTCCTCCTGGGACGAGATGCGCACCCGCTTCATCACCAACTTCCAAGGCACCCGCGACCGGCCCCCGGCTATGAGCGACCTATGCCGCATCAAGCAACAGCCGGGAGAGACCTTGCAGAAGTACATCCAGTGCTTCAACAACGCCCGCCTCAAGATTCCCAAGGTGACTGATGAGGCTATCATTTCAGCCTTCTCCGACGGCGTGCGTGACATCAAGATGAAAGAGGAGCTAGAAATCCATGAAGACCTGTGCACATCGCTGGAGCTGTTCAACCTGGCTACCAAGTCGCCAGGGCTGAGGAAGGGCGCATCTCCCTTCTCGAGCTCCCGGCTGCCGACCTAGAAGAGAAGAAGCCCAAGGTCAAGGACGTCAAGCGCAAGGGGGCTGCTGTGCTCGCGGCAGAGCCAAACACCAAGCGAGGAAGGGATCAGCCTGAGTCATCTAAGGGCAGCCGGTACTGCGTGTACCACGACCTCCACACACACAACACCAATGAATGTCAGGAGCTTAGGGCCGTGCGAGATGGACGTATCGGCCGACGCCCTGACCGCAATGACCGGGGCTATGGCCGAGGAGGAGGAAGAGGTGGAGGACGATGGGAAGACCGTGGCCCTCGCCAAGGGTGGCGTGACCGGCCTCGCGAGGACCGCTGGCAGGACCAGCCTCGGGAGGGAGGTTGGAGGGATCAGCCTCGTGAGGACCACCCTCAAGGCAACACAGGCCTCCCTCCTCTGCCACCACTACCAAGGAGGAATGAGGACCATCACCAGGATGAGGGGGTTGGGGGCTTCCAGGAGCCGCGTGCAATCACCTGCATCCTGGGCGGCGCTCAGGCCCCAGCCTCTCAGCGCATCTTCAAGCAGTTTGCTCGTGAGGTGAATGCAGTCCTCCCCAAGCTTGAGGCCACGCGCCCACTCAGGTGGTCTGCGTGCGCTATCATGTTCAGCTTAGCGGATCAGCTCAAGCGTGCGGCAACGGCCGGGGTCCGCCCGATGCTTTGTTCCCCAGTCATCAGCAATGTGCAAGCTGCCAGGACCCTCATCGACGGCGGGGCTGGGCTCAACATCCTGTTCGTCGAGACGTTCAACAATCTCCAAGTGCCATACGATCAGCTTCAGCCAACCAAGCCTTTCTCAGGAGTCACTGATGGTTCCACTGTTCCAATAGGGCAAGTTCGTCTTCCCATCACCTTTGGGCAGCGCAACAATTACCGCACCAAGCTCATTGACTTCGACGTCGCTCACATCCGCTTGCCATACAATGCCATCCTCGGGTACCCAGCTTTGCCAAGTTCATGGCAGTGACTCACCATGGCTACAATGTCCTCAAGATGCCAGGAAGCGGTGGAATCATCACAGTGCCTTGCGAGGAAAGGGATGCAGTGTGTTCTCTTGAGCGGGCCGTCCAGGCCGCGGCAACCGAAGACCCAGATCACAGGAGTGGGAGGCTCCCCGAGACAGTTCCTAAGAAGAAGAAGGCTTCACCTGGCCCAAACACTCACGAGGCAGGCCCCTCCGGAGGCGTTGCGTCATGATCCGCGCCTGTCCAAGGGGTGCCACCATCTGTCGCATAGGAAGGTGTGCCCGGCGCCCTCCTCTGGTAGGGCTCGGGGGCTCTCTCCTGGAGGGCCACCGACCTCACCAAGGTCACGAGGGAGGCGCTCGGGCAACACTTGGAGGCGTGCTTCAAGGAACGTTTCCCTCAAGAAGGTATAAGGCAAGGAAGGCAAAACCCCCAGGAGTTCATCGCGAGGAACATTCAGGAGCTACAGGAGTCAAGAGTCGTGCATGGTAGTCACCACCTACCCGCTATAGCCCCACATCCCGGTGAGGATGGTGGGCTACGTGTCTGCATCGATGTACCGGGGCTCAACCGAGCCGTGTCTCAGGAGCGCCTCTGGCCTTCACGCGTGGGGCGCTATGAGGGTCCACCTCACAGCTACGTTTGCATGCCCTTCGGCCTGCCGAACGCGGCTGCTGCCCACCAGTGCCTGATGAGGAGCATCCTGGAAGCTTAGGTGGCCAGCCACCACGCGTTCCTGGAGGAGATGGAGACAGGCCTTGAGGAGTCGCCCGGACCATCAGAGCCTCCCGAGGCTCAGGGCTCCGAGGGCTCGTGAGGGTTGGCTGCTTCACCGCGCGTCGACAGCTACTCCGACGCTCGCTCTGCAATGGTATCAGGTGACATCTTTTCAAGTTTTCTCTTCAGCTGGGAGCGCCCGCATGGCCGCATCATTCCCAGGTCGCGTGGGTCCGTCCCTGCAGCATGTACCCGTTTTGCTTATGTTTTTCATCTGCTTTGTTGGGGGCGCCCCTCGGGCTGCATTATCCCCTGGCTGCTCGGGCCAGACCCAGTGGTGTTTACTTCCATGCATCTATCTAAATGGATTAGCTCCTTCATGCTTAACCTGCTCGACCTAACCGCCTGCTCGATTGACATCTACCTTTAGAGCCGCTCGCTCTGGCACGGCACTTGCACACGGGCCCGTCCCTGCAACGCCGAAAAATCTGAGCAGCCGAGCTCTGGCTGCGGCAGCCCCGCGAGGCACCACCTCACCAGGCTTGTCGGGGGGATGAACCCTAGGCAGGCAATGGAAACCGGATCTTTTTCAAAAACAGCGGGGCCCGCATCGCCCCGCAAACCAGCGTGCGCCAGGCCGGGTCGCTCGACCTGGCAAGGCACGCAACCCGCCCAAGACCCTCGACTCGGCAAGGTACGTCGACCCGGCCGCAGCGGCTGGCGCAAGGCAACTCAACCCGGCGCAACCTTGGCTTCCCCAGCAAGCCAACCCACTCGTGGCGTCCACGGCAACCCAGCGATAGGTCAGCTCCCGTCCCATCCAGGCCGTACGATGGGACGAGACCTCAATCACGTATGACCAAGACTATAGTGCCCCCGCCCATACCCGTGGTCAGCCAGAGCGTGGCACAGTGCCGCTTACCTACTCGCTGACCAGGGCTGGCACAGCAACAGTGTTCCCGCCCTCACCGCTGACAACAACAAGCGGCGGCCTGATGAAGAACACAGTGCACGGCTTGACTCGGCCATGCCAACACGATCGGCAAGACGGCGCACAGTCCCCCGAGGTACGCAGGGCCCACACCTACGGGAACCCGGCGAACCACAAGCCGACAAACAGGACCCAGCCCGGTACCCCGGATGCCGCCAATACGGACCCACTGACTCGGCATATTACCATTGTAACCCTGGGTTGGTGGATATACAAAACCCCCCAAGAGTCCACGCCTACAGAGGCAATTCGAGATATTCAACAGAGACATACGAGACACACGGCATGCAAAGCCACACAAGATAGAACCAGCAAGATAGGACTAGCCACTACATAGCAACACCAAGGAGAAGGAGCAGCCGGAGCCTTGGCCAGCCTCCTTCCTCCTCCAAACAGCTCCAGGAGCGACATTGTACTATCAACCATGCAACTAAACTCGGCAGGACTAGGGGTGTTATCTCTCCGGAGAGCCCCGAACCTGGATATGTCCGGCGTCCCACGCCCGCGCATATCAACCTCACCTCCGAAGCCTACCAGCGCCCTCGAGCATCCTCCTCTCTTTAGCCATCCCTTGGCATCTGCCGTGCGCCAACCACGACAAGGCTCTCAGTGCCCCAATCACTCCCTCGGAGTGACCAATGGCTAGCTGACAACTGTGATGGCAGACCTTGTTTCTCCTCGTGGTTGGTATGCAGGACCCGCTCCAGGAGTAACGATGGTGGCATTGCGAGCCTTCTTCTCCTTCTCTTCGGCAAGACCCGCTTGCACGTTAAAAGGGGGGCGCCTGAGCATCGCGACTCATGGGCTCTTACTGGCTCTCCAGCCCTCACCCCCTGGCCTTGACCCACGGCATCGCGACCTGTCATACCAGCAGCGGCTGAGCTCGCACGAGGGTCCGGACCTGAGGACGTAGAGCATTAAGGGAAACGTGGGGGAGAGGGAAGAAGCTCGCAAGGTCCTAACCCAGCAGCAACTCAGTTGTCGTCACACAAGCCCGACGCCTCAACGGAAGACACCCCAAGCCTACGAGATAAGTCAAGCGAAAACTGATCCGACTCTGCACTTAACCCTCGCCTACTGCAGCTCTGTCACGGCAACGCTACTTGCCTTTCTCGCCCAGCGGAGGCTGCTTGAGCGCTAAAGGGGACCTCCTGAGCATCGCGACTCAGGGGCTCTTACTGGACCTCGGGCCGCTCACCTCCTGGCCTTGACCACAGCATCGTGACCTGGCATACCAGCGACGGCTGAAGCCTGCCTGGGGACCGGGACCTGTCAGCGTAGAGCATCAAGCCCTCGTGAGGAAAGAAAGGGGCCCGAGCCTGGACAGGACAAGCACCTCGCATCGATTCATACTAGGGATATAATATTTACAAAACATATGGCCTGCGCCTTACATGCCCCCGCGAGGTGGTACTTCGATTCCTCGCAGGCAACAAAAGGAGCTAATTCTAAAGAGCGCTAAGTACACGCGCCTCCGCAAGAGATGCCATCATCAACAGTGGGCCGTCAGACACGGGCGCCAACCCCATACAGATTAGTGGTGTCGGCGGCCTGATGATGACCCACAAGTATAGGGGATCTATCATAGTCCTTTCGACAAGTAAGAGTGTCGAACCCAACGAGGAGAAGAATGAAATGATAAGCAATTTTCAGCAAGGTATTCTCTGCAAGTACTAAAATAAGTGGCAACAGATAGTTTTGTGATAAGATAAATTGTAACGAGCAACAAGTAACAAAAGTAAATAAAGTGAAGCAAGGTGGCCCAATCCTTTTTGTAGCAAAGTACAAGCCTGGACAAACTCTTATAATAGGAAAAGCGCTCCCGAGGACACATGGGAATATCGTCAAGCTAGTTTTCATCACGCTCATATGATTCGCGTTCGGTACTTTGATAATTTGATATGTGGGTGGACCGGTGCTTGGGTACTGTTCTTACTTGAACAAGCATCCCACTTATGATTAACCTCTATTGCAAGCATCCGCAACTACAACAAAAGTATTAAGGTAAACCTAACCATAGCATGAAACATATGGATCCAAATCAGCCCCTTACGAAGCAACGCATAAACTAGGGTTTAAGCTTCTGTCACTCTAGCAACCCATCTTCTACTTATTACTTCCCAATGCCTTCCTCTAGGCCCAAATAATGGTGAAATGTTATGTAGTCGACGTTCACATAACACCACTAGAGGTTAGATAACATACATCTTATCAAAATATCGAACGAATACCAAATTCACATGACTACTAATAGCAAGACCTCCCTTGTCCTCAGGAACAAGCGTAACTACTCACAAAGCATATTCATGTTCATAATCAGCGGGGTAATAATGTGCATAAAGGATCTGAACATATGATCTTCCACCAAATAAACCAACTAGCATCAACTACAAGGAGTAATCAACACTACTGGCAACCTGCTAGCACCAATCCCGGACTTGCAGACAAGAATTGGATACAAGAGATGAACTAGGGTTGGAGATGAGATGGTGCTGATGAAGATGTTGATGGAGATTGCCCTCTCCCGATGAGAGGAGCGTTGGTGATGACGATGGTGATGATTTCCCCCACCCGGAGGTAAGTGTCACCGGCAGAACAGCTCTGCCAGAGCCCTAGATTGGTTCCGCCAAGGTCCCGCCTCGTGGCGGCGGAGTCTCGTCCCGAAAGGTTCTCTTCTATTTTTTTTCTCATCGAAAGACTTCATACAGGAGAAGATGGATGTCGGAGAGCCACCAGGGGGGGCCCACGAGGTAGGGGGGCGCGCCCAGGGGGGACGAGCCCCCCACCCTCGTGAGCAGGGTGTGGGCCCCCTGGCCTTCATCTTTGGCGATGATTTTTCTTTATTTATTTTAAGGTATTCCATGGAGTTTCAGGACTTTTGGAGTTGTGCAGAATAGTCCTTCAATATTTGCTCCTTTTCTAGTCCAGAATTCCAGCTGCCGACATTCTCCCTCTTCAGGTAAACCTTGTAAAATAAGAGAGAATAGCCATAAGTACTGTGACATAACGTGAAATAACAGCCCATAATGCAATAAATATTGATATAAAAGCATGATGCAAAATGGACGTATCAACTCCCCCAAGATTAGACCTCGCTTGTCCTCAAGCCGATAACAATAAATATGTTCTCATGTTTAGAGGTAGAGGCGTCGATAAAAAATAAAATATGTACATGAAGGCATCATGATTATTTCATAACAGCAACATATATATAGATTTTGTCATATGATTACACATGTTCAAGTGATGATCTTTTCACAAAGACGAAGTATGAATCAGAAACCTTATTGGGCACCAACAATTATAATCTTAGTCATTGAAGCAATTGCAATTTATCATAACATCGGAAAGAGTCTATGTCAGAGCTTAAAAGCAAGTCCACATACTCAACTATCACTTAGTCCTTCATAATTGCTAACACTCACGCGATACTTGTGGTTACGGAGTTTTAATCGGACACAGAGAAAGATAGGGGCTTATAGTTTTTCCCCACAACTTTTTACCTCAAGGGTAATGTCAACAATAATAATTCATGCTCCCCACATCCAATTAGATATATATATCATGTTCTTTCCAACATGCTGAGCTTGCCAAAGGATAAAATAAAAAAGGAAAGGTGAAGATCACCGTGACTCTTGCATAAGGTAAAGGATAATAATAAAAGATAGGCCCTTCGCAGAGGGAAGCAGAGGTTGTCATGCGCGTTTAGGGTTGATGCACAAAATCTTAATGCAAAAGAACGTCACTTTATATTGCCCCTTGTATGTGGACCTTTATTATCTAGTCCGTCGCTTTTATTGCGTCCACAACAAGTTCGTACAAAGTTTATTTTCTCCGCACTAATAAATAATGCATATATAGAGAGCAATTTTTATTTCTTGCACAGATGACAACTTACTTGAAGGATCTTACTCAATCCATAGGTAGATATGGTGGACTCTCATGGCAAAACTAGTCTAAGGGTATTTGGAAGCACAAGTAGTATTTCTACTTGGTGATGAGAATTTGGCTAGCATGAGGGGGAAAGGCAAGCTCAACACGGTAGAGGATCCATGAAAACATACTTTATCTCAGATATAAGAAACAATAACTCACTATGTTGTCTTCCTTCTCCAACATCAACTCTTTAACATGTCATATTTTAATGAGTGCTCGCAATCATAAAAGATGTCAATCATAATATATCTATATGTGAAACCTCTCTTTCCTTATTACTTCCTATTAATTGCAACCATGACCAAAGCTATATTTATCAACTCCCAACAACTTTAAATCATCATACTCTTTCTATGTGAAGTCATTACTTTCAATAAGATCAATATGAACTCTTTGATTCTTTTTATTCTTTTTCTTCTAATCACCCAAGATCATGGCAAAATACTCAAGCCCTTGACTCAATGCTAATCTTTATTATATAGCTCACGGACTCGATTACAAAGAAGGATCATAAAGCAAAACTCAAAATTAGATCATGCCATGACTTTATTCTACTAAATCAAGATACTACTAATAGGATCGAACTAAGAAAAAATGGTAAAGATAGGAGTTGTGATGGTGATACGATACCAGGGCACCTCCCCCAAGCTTGGCAGTTGACAAGGGGAGTGCCCATACCCATGTGATTATGTCTCCTTCCTTGTTGTTGGCGGTGGAGGTGTTGATGATGATGCAAGCTTGTCGTCCACCTTCCAAGGCATAGGCTCACCATCATAGAAGGATGATCGAGTCTCCGGAATCCTCAAATCTGCAGCCAAACTCATCCTTTTGAATCTATATTCATACTCACAGTTTTGGTTTTGCAAATCATAGATTTGGGCTTGGAGGTGCTCGATCTTCTCATGTAGCTTGAAGATGGCTTCCTCGGTCTTCTTGGCATCCGGCTCATAGTTGTTGGTGAACTCCGCGAGCATCTTGTGGGTAGCGTTGATTCCATGCTCCACCATCCCCTGGCACTTGAAAACTTGTTGCTCCATTGTTTCGAGCCTCAACTCCACGCTTCCGGTTCCCTTTGGTCCCTCAACATCGCGGATGTGCAGCGACCCATCACGCATCTCAATGGTTTGAGGGTGTCGCAGCACCTCCGCGAGGTAAGGTTTGATCACCTTCTCGAAGAACTTGTCACTGGAAGCACTTGGGGTCGTCATGATGATCTAGACCTGTCAGAAAAACAGCTCGAAACAAGAACTGGGGAGATTTGCGTGATACGAGAGTCAAAACCTTCTAGAGTATATATAATGAATTTTTACCGACCAAAATATGTATCATGCAAGGAAACGGAGTCCGGAGGGCACACGAGGTGCTCACGAGGTAGGGGGCGCGCCCAGGGGGGTAGGGCGCGCCCTCCACCCTCGTGGAGGCCTCGTGTCCTCCCCGGACTGCTACTTATTTTTCTATTTTTCTAAATATTCCAAAACAGAGAAATATTGCCTTAAAAATTGTTTTGGAGTTGGTTTACTTACCGTATCACATACCTATTCTTTTTCGGAGCCTGGAACATTCTGGAAAGTGTCCCTTATGTACTCCTCCGGGGTTACGGTTTCAATAATATTAGTTTCAACATTTATAGGGTTACCTGAGATATAGTGTTTGATCCTTTGACCGTTTATCACCTTCGGATTTGTGCCTGCAAAGTTTTTGATTTTTATGGAACCAGAACGATAGACCTCCTCGATAACGTAAGGACCTTCCCATTTGGAGAGAAGTTTTCTGGGAAAAAATCTTAAATGAGAGTTGTATAGCAATACATAATCACCTACATTAAACTCACGTTTTTGTAACCTTTTGTCATGCCATCTTTTAACCTTTTCTTTAAACAACTTGGCATTTTTATAAGCTTGGGTTCTCCATTCATCGAGTGAGCTAATATCAAATAACCTCTTCTCACCGGCAAGTTTGAAATCATAGTTGAGCTCTTTAATAGCCCAATATGCCTTATGTTCTAATTCGAGAGGTAAGTGACAAGCTTTTCCATAAACCATTTTATACGGAGACATACCCATAGGATTCTTATATGCAGTTCTATAGGCCCATAATGCATCATCAAGTTTTTTGGACCAATTCTTTCTAGACCTATTGACAGTCTTTTGCAAAATTAATTTGAGCTCTCTATTGCTCAATTCTACCTGACCACTAGACTGCGGATGATATGGAGATGCAATTCTATGATTAACGTCATATTTAGCAAGCATGTTACGGAAAGCAACATGAATAAATTGTGAACCACCATCAGTCATTAAATATCTAGGGACTCCAAACCTCGGAAAAATAACTTCCTTAAGCATTTTAATAGAAGTGTTATGATCAACACTACTAGTTGGAATAGCTTCCACCCACTTAGTAACGTAATCAACAACAACTAAAATATGTGTGTATCCATTAGAGGCAGGAAAAGGTCCCATATAATCAAAGCCCCAAACATCAAATGGTTCAATAACAAGTGAATAATTCATAGGCATTTCTTGACGTCTACTAATATTACCAATTCTTTGACATTCATCGCAAGACAAAACAAACTTACGGGCATCCTTGAAGAGAGTAGGCCAATAAAAACCGGATTGCAGTACCTTATGTGCAGTTCTATCTCCAGCGTGGTGTCCTCCATAAGCTTCGGAGTCACAGTTGCACAGGATCTGTTCCTGTTCATGCTCAGGTACACAACGTCTAATAACACCATCTACTCCTTCTTTATAAAGATGTGGGTCATCCCAGAAGTAATGTCGCAAGTCATAGAAAAACTTTTTCTTTTGTTGGTATGTGAAGCTAGGTGGTATAAATTTAGCAACAGTATATATAGCATAGTCAGCATACCATGGAGTGCTACGAGAAGTACTTGTGACATTTAATTGCTCATCAAGAAAGCTATCATCAATAGGTAGTGGGTCATCAAGAACATTCTCTAACCTAGATAAGTTGTCTGCAATGGGGTTCTCAGCTCCTTTTCGATCAACAATATGCAAATCAAATTCTTGGAGCAATAGAACCCATCTAATAAGCCTAGGTTTTGCATCTTTCTTTTCCATAAGATATTTAATAGCAGCACGATCTGTATGAATAGTAACTTTAGAATCAACAATAAAGGGTCTGAATTTATCACAAGCAAATACAACTGCTAAAAGTTCCTTTTCGGTAGTAGCATAATTTCTTTGAGCATTCTCTAGAGTCTTACTAGCATAATGGATAACATTTAATTTCTCATCAACTCTTTGCCCTAGAATAGCACCTACAGCATAATCACTAGCATCACACATAATTTCAAAGGGTAAATTCCAATCAGGTGGCTGAACAACAGGTGCAGAGACTAATGCTTTCTTAAGTATTTCAAATGCTTCTACACAATCATCGTCAAAGACAAATGGTACATCTTTTTGTAATAAATTAGTCAGAGGCCGAGAGATTTTTGAGAAGTCCTTAATGAACCTCCTATAAAATCCTGCGTGACCAAGGAAACTTCTTATACCTTTGATGTCCTTGGGACATGGCATCTTTTCAATAGCATCAACCTTGGCTATATCAACTTCAATACCTCTTTCAGAAACTTTGTGCCCCATGACAATACCTTCATTAACCATAAAGTGGCACTTTTCCCGATTCAAGACAAGATTAGTTTCTTCACATCTCTGCAAAACTCGAGCAAGATTGCTCAAGCAATCATCCAAAGAGGAACCATAGATGGAAAAGTCATCCATGAAAACCTCACAAATTTTCTCGCAAAAGTCAGAGAATATAGCCATCATGCATCTTTGAAAGGTAGCAGGTGCATTACATAAACCAAAAGGCATACGTCTATAAGCAAAAGTACCAAAAGGGCATGTAAAAGTAGTCTTTGATTGATCTTTAGCCGACACAGGTATTTGAGAAAAACCAGAATAACCATCTAGAAAGCAATAATGTGTATGTTTGCATAATCTTTCTAGTATTTGATCAATAAAAGGTAAGGGGTAATGATCTTTCTTAGTAGCCTTATTTAATTTGCGGAAATCAATTACCATCCTATAACCTGTGATAATTCTTTGCGGAATCAATTCATCTTTATCATTAGGGACAACAGTAATACCTCCCTTCTTAGGGACACAATGGACAGGACTTACCCACTGACTATGAGCAACAGGATAAATTATACCTGCCTCCAGAAGCTTGAGTATTTCCTTTCTTACCACTTCTTTCATTTTAGGATTCAAACGTCGTTGAGGATCACAAACTGGTTTGGCATCAGCTTCCAAATTTATTTTATGTTGACATAGAGTGGGACTGATGCCCTTAAGATCATCTAGAGTATATCCAATAGCGGCACGGTGCTTCTTCAGAGTTTTCAATAATCTTTCCTCTTCATGCTCTGAAAGGTTAGCGCTAATAATAATAGGATATATTTTGTTTTCATCAAGATAAGCATATTTAAGATTATCAGGCAACCGTTTAAGCTCAAACACGGGATCACCCTTGGGTGGAGGAGGACCCCCTAGGATTTCAACAGGCAAATTGTGTTGCAGAATAGGTTCCTATTTAAAGAATACTTCATCTATTTCCCTTCTTTCATTCATGAACATATCATTTTCATGGTCTAGCAAATAGTGTTCTAAAGGATCGCTAGGAGGTACGGCAATAGAAGCAAGACCAATAATTTCATCCTTACTAGGCAATTCTTCCTCACGATGTTGTTTAGTAAATTTAGAGAAATTAAACTCTTGAACCATATCATCCAAACCAACAGTAACAACATTTTTATTGCAGTCTATCGTAGCGTTAACAATATTCAAGAAGGGTCTACCAAATATAATGGGACAAAAGCTATCTTGTGGAGAACCAAGAACAAGAAAATCAGCGGGATATTTGGTTTTCCCACACAAGACTTCAACATCTCTAACAATTCCCATTGGAGATATAGTATCTCTATTGGCAAGTTTAATTGTAACATCAATTTCCTCTAACATAGCAGGTGCAATCTCATGCATAATTTCTTTGTATACGCCAATGGGTATAACACTACCACTAGCACCCATATCACATAAGCCATTATAACAATGATCTCCCATTTTGACAGAAATAACGGGCACGCCTACCACATGTCTATGTTTACCTCTATCACAGGGTTTAGCAATTCTAGCAGTTTCACCAGAGAATTGAACGACATGCCCATCAATATTATCAGACAAGAGATCTTTAACAATAGCAATATTGGGTTCTAATTTGACTTGCTCAGGAGGTGTATAAGTCCTAGTACTGCTTTTATGAACAACAGTTGAAGCTTTAGCATGATCCTTCATTCTAACAGGGAAAGGTGGTTTCTCAACATAAGAAGTGGGAACAATAGCATCATTGTAAGTGACAGTCTTTTCTTCAACTTTAATGGGTGTAGCTACTTTTACTTCTATGGGAGGATGATATTTAAACCACTTCTCCTTGGGGAGATCAACATAAGTAGCAAAATATTCATAGAAAGAAGCTACTATCTCAGAGTCAAGTCCATATTTAGTGCTAAACATACGGAAAATATCGGTATCCATAAAAGATTTAACAAAATCAAACTTAGGTGTCATACCTGACTCCTTACCTTCGTCGAGGTCCCAATCTTCAGAGTTGCATTTAATTCTATCCAATAAATTCCATATAAATTCAATAGGCTTCATCATAAAAGAGCCAGCACAAGAATTATCGAGCATGGTGAGATTGTTATCAGAAAGCCGAGCATAAATTTTTTGCATAATCACTTCTCTTGAGATCTCATGATTGGGGCATCAATATAACATTGATTTAAGCCTCCCCCAAGCTTGAGCGATGCTTTCTCCTTCGCGAGGCCAAAAATTATATCTATAATTGCGATCATGATGAACAAGATGCATAGGGTAATACTTTTGATGAAATTCCAATTTCACTCTTTTATAGTTCCATGATCTCGTATAATCACATAGCCTATACCATGTCAATGCGTCTCCCTCCAAAGATAAAGGGAAAGCCTTCTTCTTAACAACATCATTGGGTATACCTGCAAGCTTAAATAGTCCACAAATATCATCCACATAGCGTAAATGTTCATCAGGATGCTTTGTTCCATCTACTACAAAAGTGTTAGCTAGCTGTTTTTCCATCAAACCCGAAGAAATTTCAAAAGGAGTTTCATTTTCAATAGGTTCAGTAGGTTGAGGAGCAACGCTTGGCTCAACTGGACGGGGTAAAGATAACCCGAACAAGCCCCTCACACAATTACTTTCCATAGTAACAAGTGACATAAAATTTCAGCACACTAAATAAAATTTTCCTTACCAAATTCCACCTACCAAAGGCACTTCACTCCCCGGAAATGGCGCCAGAAAAGAGTCTTGATGACCCACAAGTATAGAGGATCTATCGTAGTCCTTTCGATAAGTAAGAGTGTCGAACCCAACGAGGAGCAGAAGGAAATGATAAGCGGTTTCAGCAAGGTATTCTTTGCAAGTACTGAAATAAGTGGTAACAGATAGTTTTGTGATAAGATAAATTGTAACGAGCAACAAGTAAAAAAAGTAAATAAAGTGCAGCAAGGTGGCCCAATCCTTTTTGTAGCAAAGGACAAGCCTGGACAAACTCTTATAATAGGAAAAGCGCTCCCGAGGACACATGGGAATATCGTCAAGCTAGTTTTCATCACGCACATATGATTCGCGTTCGGTACTTTGATAATTTGATATGTGGGTGGACCGATGCTTGGGTACTGTTCTTACTTGAAAAAGCATCCCACTTATGATTAACCTCTATTGCAAGCATCCACAACTACAACAAAAGTATTAAGGTAAACCTAACCATAGCATGAAACATATGGATCCAAATCAGCCCCTTACGAAGCAACGCAAAAACTAGGGTTTAAGCTTCTGTCACTCTAGCAACGCATCATCTACTTATTACTTCCCAATGCCTTCCTCCGGGCCCAAATAATGGTGAAATGTTATGTAGTCGACGTTCACATAACACCACTAGAGGTTAGACAACATACATCTTATCAAAATATCGAACGAATACCAAATTCACATGACTACTAATAGCAAGACTTCTCCCTTGTCCTCAGGAACAAACGTAACTACTCACAAAGCATATTCATGTTCATAATCAGAGGGGTAATAATGTGCATAAAGGATTTGACCATATGATCTTCCACAAAGTAAACAAACTAGCATCAACTACAAGGAGTAATCAACACTACTAGCAACCTGCTAGCACCAATCCCGGACTTGGAGACAACAATTGGATACAAGAGATGAACTAGGGTTTGGAGATGAGATGGTGCTGATGAAGATGTTGATGGAGATTGCCCTCTCCCGATGAGAGGAGCGTTGGTGATGACGATGGTGATGATTTCCCCCTCCCGGAGGAAAGTGTCCCCAGTAGAACAGCTCTGCCGGAGCCCTAGATTGGTTCCACCAAGGTTCCGCCTCGTGGCGGCGGAGTCTCGTCCCGAAAGGTTCTCTTATTTTTTTTCTCATCGAAAGACTTCATACAGGAGAAGATGGATGTCGGAGAGCCACCAGGGGGGGCCCACGAGGTAGGGGGGCGCGCCCAGGGGGGACGAGCCCCCCACCCTCGTGAGCAGGGTGTGGGCCCCCTGGCCTTCATCTTTGGCGACGATTTTTCTTTATTTATTTTAAGGTATTCCATAGAGTTTCAGGACTTTTGGAGTTGTGCAGAATAGTCCTTCAATATTTGCTCCTTTTCTAGTCCAGAATTCCAGCTGCCGACATTCTCCCTCTTCAGGTAAACCTTGTAAAATAAGAGAGAATAGCCATAAGTATTGTGACATAACGTGAAATAACAGCCCATAATGCAATGAATATTGATATAAAAGCATGATGCAAATGGACGTATCACCTGACGAGCCCGCCCTACTCCAAGCGCTCGATAGGCCCCCTCGGCGGGATCTCGAAGGCGAAGGAGGGAGGAAGGCAAATCCAAGATCAAGGAGGCATGGCGGCATGGAGCACAAGATCGTGGGAGTAGCCCTCAGCGTGGACTCCAGGAGGAACGACGCGCACCGCCGTGACCAGCCGGCGTCGACGGCGGCACCGATGGTGACGCTCGGCGCCTTCTTCTCCAAGGCCCTCGATCCGAGCGTACAAGGGCAGCGGGAACCCTGACGGTGGCCGCTCGTACCAGGGCCTCGATACCTCCTGCCGCGCACCCTCGTCTCGGTGGCAGAGGACTAGCCGCTTCATCGGCGGAAGCGGGTCAGGACCCTCTCGGGGGGGGGGGGGGGGCTTTCCCTTCTCTTCTACGGAGAACCGGCGGATTGGTGCCATCAGCTTGAGGAGGAGCAATGGTGAAGATGAAGAAGAGGAGGACTAGTAGAGGGAGATGAACGGGAATGGCTCGCGTCAATCCGTACTTATAGCCGCAGTAGGCCAATCGTCGGCCTCCATGATCGCAGGTAATCATGACCCGTTTTTGCATGCAGGGACTTGTCAAGTCGTGCAGTTGCCGAGGCACCGTGGGGAAGCGGAGACGCCCATGTCCAATCAACCGCCACACGGCGCCCAAGGCCGCAGGCTATTGGGGCCCGCGGCACTTCGCACTTGCCCCTTCACTTCTCTGCTATGCCAAGTCCGGGCGCGCCTTGTGCCCAGGGGCTACTGTCGATGTTCTAGGAACGAGGGTCCCCAGACTTGCCTACCTGCGGGCTGCGGCGTGGCTCAGGTGGGGGCCCAATGCAGCCCAGCTTCATCAGCTCAAGATCAAGATCCTCGCGAGGGGCCAAGCCATGCGGGGCAGACGACAGGAAGCTTCCTCAGGCGCAGCCTCCTCAGCCAGGCTCGCGAGGAGGCGTAGAGATCCAGGCAGGGCACCTCCCGAGGGGCCCATGACGCAAGCCATGATGATCGAGGACCTGGCGGGCGCCAGGCGGGCGCCGGCCTGCGCAATGTCCTTGTTTCCCTTTCGGTGCAAAGGGGGCAAGCACAGGCCAAGGCATCAGGAAAAGATTACTATTTTGGTGCAACAAGACCAAGACCAGCAGACTGGTAGGATGGAGGTCATCGTGGAGCCCAGGGCGGCGTCACTGTCAGAGCCTTTGGTAGCCGAAGACCAACCTTAGTCAGGATAAGGTAACAGATGTTCCCCTTCAAAATGGCCAATTGTTGGCTCCCTTCCCGCTCATTATTTGGGAAGAGGCCCAGGGCCTCCGCCTATAAATAGGACTAGCCACCGCAAGGTAGGAGGGAGATCATCTGGAGATGAACCAAAGAGAGAGGGAGAGAAGCGACTGAACTCACCCAAGCAGTTCATCGCACCAGCTCAAGAACATCCCCTCGCGAGGCTGTTCTTCCTTTGTATTGTTCATCATCAGCCCCTGAGGCAATCCACCACACCACACACTGGAATAGGGTATTACACCACAATGGTGGCCTAAACTAGTATAAATCTCGTGTCCCTTGTGTGTTCATCTTTCTTGCTTAGATCTTTGCGAGACTTTGAGACGTGAGCTGGTAGGGGAGAGATCTTCATGCGCACCCCAGTGTTCGAACCTCAAGGGTCTGCCAGAACCCGAAATCTGACACACAGGACGACCCCATCTACAACTACGGATATCAGCCAGGCGGTCCTTGGTACTAGACCAACTTAGGCCAAAAGCCTAAGCTTGGGGGAGTACGTATTTCTCACCAACTTTACATTCACGTTCACACACAATCCTAGTCGTCGGTGCTCATACTCTTTCATTTTATTATCCATGTTAGTTTAAATTTCTTTTTCTAGCTATCTTCTTGTGTGTTTGATAAACCTTAAGAAAAACAAAAAAAATTAGTTAGTTTAATTTCCATGTGTCATGGGAAACGAACACCTATGGGGAAGGGCCCCTTTTCGGTCTGGCAAGGGAGCGGAGGGCGCATGAAGAGCAGATCGAGGCGAAGCACGCGAGGGATTTTACCCAGCTTCGGAGCCCTCCGGAGAGATAAAACTCCTACTACTTCTTTGTGTTTCTATTCTGTTCTTGCTCGAGAGCGTGGGTGTGTTGTAGTTTCGAATGAGTCGAACCCCTTCTACGTGCGCATGGGCCTCCTTTTTATAGTCTAAAGGGGTCACCAACAGGTGGCAACGCAGAGAGAGGGGTAAAAAAGTAAAAACAGGGATTGGTACAACCGCTATCAATAGTGTCCCCTACCTAACTCTGACGGCAGGGGACAAAGGCATTTAATGCCCGTCCGGTCGCCCAAACAGTGCAAGAAACGACCGTTAAGGGCGCCACCGATCGCCACGATGGCCTTCTAGTCGTCTTCACTTGCCACCTCGCACCGCTTGGCTGCACAGCTACCCGCCACGTGCACCAGGAGCGATCCTGCGGCGACACGTCGTTGGATGTGCTGGAGCGTGGGTGCAGAGTGGTGGCTTCGCCGTGGCAAGCGCCTTGCCGCGGTCGCTGTCTTGTCGCACCTGCAAGCTTGCCGCTCGCCGGGTCTTGGTTGGCCTTTCCGGCAAGCTCCTCTTGCCGGGGTCTTTTCCTTCCCGGCAAGCTCCTCTTGCCGGGGCCTCGTCTTCACAGTTAACACTTTGTTCTTGAATGGCAGTAATGGGGATAGTGAAGGATTTTGGCGGACGCCCGGCAAGCCTTGCCGCGGGGCGCTGCGACTGCCCGTGCACAAGTTCGGGATACTAAGGTACCCCTAGTTTAGTACACCGACAGGAGCCCCCGGGCCTGGGCCACACACGGTGCCGAGCGCTGTTGGGCCAGGCCCAAAACAGGGCACGGGCACACACGCGGCCAGGGTCCACACAAAATCTGACTCTGTATCCACCGCGCCCTCCCGTAACGGCACGCGTCAATCGCGGCGTCGTGGGAGAGATCGTGGGCAATTCTTAAATCAGGAAAAGCGTAACATTCGCCTCCCCTATTTATAAGCAGAGGAAACAGGGTCGTTCCCCCACCTTCGCCACTTGCAGTTTCTTCCTCCGAAAGCTCCGCCGCTCCCCTCCGCTTCCCAAGCCGAAAGAGAGCAGCGCTCCGCCGCTCGTCGCCGCCGTCGCCGCCGTCGCTGCCAACCCTCTCCACCGCTTCCGCCATGGCTCCGAAGACCGGGAAGAGCGTGAAGTCAGCCGAGGCGCTGCGGCTTGAGGCGCTGCGCAAGGAACGAGCGCTTCCCCCCCCCCCCCCCCCCCGAGCTCACCCCGAAGGTGCTGCGGGAGGAGTTCTACCTCTTCTGGTCGACGGAGACGCGGGCGCATCCACGCACGCAGGTACTCTCCGCCAAAGCTTCTACTTCGAAAAAGTGTCCCAGAGGATACTATTTCTTCCCTCTGTTCTTCTATTGCGGGCTATGCCCACCTTTTTCCAATTTCTTCTACGATATCATAAACACATACGGGCTCCATCTCCTTGACTTCACCCCCAACGGCATTCTAACAATGGCGGTTTTCGCGCATCTTTGCGAGAATCTCGTCGGATTCCAACCCAACGTTGCTCTTTTCCGCCATTATTTCACTCCTCGGGTCGAGAAAGGAGAACCCTTGTTTGGCGGGGTCTCCTGGACCTCAAGGCTCGGCAAGAAGGAGGTGTATCTGGAGGGAGAGCTCCGCAGCAAATGGAACGAGTGGAGGGCTGAATGGTGTTGGATCGTTGACGCAGATCCGCAGCCCTTCACCAGTTTGCGCCAGACTCGAGTAGTGTGCGGCGGCGACTGGAGCGCTCTGTCGCCGGACGATGCCAAGCTGAAGATCGCCACCACCCGAATCCTGCGGCTCAGGCTTACCGGGCTCACAGTAGGGGCCGTTGGTGCGGATTTCCTTCGCCGTCGCATCGCCCCTCTGCAGGAGAGGAGGAGGCCCTCCTGGCTGTTTGGCGGCCCGGCGGATATCATGAGGCTGCGTCCAGGCCTCAACTTCAACTTCACAGTTCTGGAGCTTGACGGGATGCTCAAGGAGCTGTTCAAGCATGACGCCAACCATCCGGAGTGGTTCAGGCTGTCGCAGGGCGTCATCCCACTGTGCAACAATTCCCAGCGTGATCACAACTGTGCAATGATGCCGGAGTGCGACTCGCATGGGATTGTCCCAACTTGGATGGAGCCCGCCGACGATGTCGTGCGGCAATTCTTCGACAGCTTGGCAGAGGTAGCGGTCCGCGCCGACGAGCAGAGGCTCCTCACCCGCGACACCACCAACGACGAAATGCTATACATCGCCACCAGGGCCGAAGAGGCGGCGGCAGCCGCCGCCGCGGGAGAGTTTTGCTTCACGTTGGAAGAGGCAGAGGCGGCCGAGGCGGCAAGCCTTGCTGATCGAGACGACCTTGGCGGAGAGGTTGTTGGCGAGGAGGAGCCCGAACCGAGGCAAACGAGCCTGCCGGGGGCGCAAGCGGCCAACCATCTTCAAGCAGCTTGCCGCAGACGGAGTACTCAGCGCAGCCCCCAGCTCAGCCGAGGAGGCGCCTCCGCAAGACTGGAGACACAGCAGGGCGGCGGGCAGGCCAACAGGCGCAGCGCCGCGGGACACGCTCTACCGCGGCAAGCACCGCTGCCGTGGGAGCGTCTCATGCCGCGCCGGCAACTGGAGCGGGATCTTCTCGAGCCGCTACTCCTGATCCTGCCGCAGCTCCCACCAAGCGTCCAAGGGAGCCTACTCCTCCGCCTCGTCGCGCTGAGAGGGCGCCGGATTTCGACCTCTTCGCGCTGAGCTCCGATGAGGAGGAATATGAAGAGGAGGAGTAAGACTTTCTCCTTGCTGTACTTGTATTTCTTCAATTTTTGTTGTTTCTTGTCTTGCATCTGATCTGCTTCCCTCCGAATCCCTATTCCATTTCAGGACTCTGGCCGAGAGAGTGGCGAAGAGGGCCAAGGTCCCCGTGGTTGTCATCGAGGACGATCCTGCTGTGATGGCAGAGGACACGTCCGAGACTACCTTGACGGACCCGGTTCCTTCTCCTCGCAGCAGCCCCCAGCACAGCCCCCATCGTGAGTGTTTGGTTCACTTCCTATTGTGGGGCACGCATGGGTGCTTCTTCTTTTGCTGACATCTTGATTGCTGATTCGTTTGTGTAGGAGCAGAACAGGCCCATCAGGAGCAAGCAGAAACCGCTCCGGAGGTGCTGTCTGCTTCGACTACGCCGCCCAGGGGCAATTCCCCAACAAGGGAGCGCTCCCCGGCAAGGGAGAGGTCCCCGGCAAGGGACGGAACCAGTGAGCCCTTGGTGGAGGAACCCATGGTCACAGAGCCCAGCACAGGTAACCTTCCTTGTCGGAAATCTTCCCTTGGGTTCTTCTTCTGATCTTCTTTTTGGATCTTTGCTTGACTTTTTCTTCCTCTTCCTGTCTTCAGATCCCCCTCTCACAGACCCGATGGAGACTGAGGCCACCGGCGAGGAAGGCGCACGCGGCAATACTGAAGACGCCGCCGCTGACGAGGAAGAGGCCGGCGCTGATGAACCCGCCGACGAAGAAGCCGCCAAGGCTGCTGGCGCGGGAGCTGGCGAGGGGTCCGGCGATCGTACTGACGACCCGGAGGGCGCAGAAGCGCAAGGCGCTACACCGACCGCCGACCCCTCCGCCACTGATGCAGCGCCGGGCTCCGAGGAGCCCCAGCCAGGCGCCTACTTGAAGGCCGGCGAGGGCGTATACATCAAGCTTCCCTGGGCGTCGAGCTCCAGGGCGCCGGTCGAAGGAGAGGAGTTTGACGGGGAAGTACTTGCCTCTGCTGGGCTAGCAGTGGTTGACGCGCCAAGCAGCAGCAGCGGCGAGTCCGAGGAGGAGCAGTTGCTCCGAAAGTTGGTGTCACTCTACCGCGCCCGGCAAGCGAAGCTTGAGTCCCGGGAAGCGCTTGTCGCGCGGGCGGGAGTTGACATAGAGAAGCATGCGGAGGAGCTCAAGAGCCGCAACCAGGAGGCCCTCCGGTCCATCGTGGAGGAGAGGGCGCAGCTCGTCGAGGCGAAGAAGGCGTTCATCCTTGAAAAGGCTGAAGCTGAAGAGCAGCAGAGGCTCGCTGCCGAGGAGATGTCCAGGCGAGAGGGTGAGCTGACGCAGAAAAAGGAAAACTTGGACAGCCACGAGGAGGATCTCGCTGCCCAGGAACAATCACTTGGCGGGGCGCTCAAAGAAGCGAAGGATGCTGCCGCAGCTACCGAGGCCTCCAAGAGGGAATTGGAAGTGAGGGTGACGCAGCTGGAAGCTGACATGAAAGGGAAGAATGAAGAGCTTGCCGCACTCCAGCGCGAACGTGAGCAGGATACCCTTGCCCATGGCGATCTGCAAGTCCAACTTGCCGACAAGATCAAGGAATTGAACGCCACCAAGGACTCAAGCGCTGATCTGGAGCTGAAGCTGGCCACACTGACAGAGACGCTGGATGGCGCCAAGAAGCGCGAGGATGACTTGAAGAAAGAGGTCAAGGGCAAAGTGGAGCTGCTGACGAGGGCCGCCGAGACTCAGAACACCTTCAAGGCTACGGTGGAGCTCTGGACGGAGGGCCTCGTCAACATCGCTGCAGCCATCGACGAGGAGCTGGCGGAACTGGACTTGGCGGGCTTCGAGTACTCCACTGACGAAAATCTCCAGCCCAGCGCCAAGCTTACTCTTTTCTTCAAGGGCATGGTGACGGCCCTCCAGCAACTCCGGGAAAGGATCCCAAAGAAGCTGGCTGACGAGTCGCGTGCAATCTGCGCCAAGGTCTTGGAGAAGGTGTTGGTGAAGATACTCTTCCGCAATCCGGGCCTCGACCTCACCCGCGTCCTCAAGAAGCTGCCGGCGGGTGCTGATCTTGAAGAACTCAAAGCCATTGTCGCACCTATCGTGGACAAGGTGAATGAGGTCAGGAGGGTTGACGGCGAGCGCGTGGATTAGGCCACCCTTCTTCTCCCTTCCTTGTCGCTGTTATTTAAGGCACGAGAACAATTTAGTCAGTGCCGCAACAAGTTACTTTTGTAATATAACTTTATTGTTGGCAATGCTTGCTATGCTATCTCCTTTACTTGATTCCTTTCTTTGTATGTTTTTACCCTACGCTTTTAGGGAACTTGCCGGCGCAGGCATGCTTGCCGCGAGCGCTGAGTGCGGAACATCAGCAGCCCGCTGGCGGTGCCGGTTCCGGCAAGAAACCTTGCCGCAACTAGTTGCAGCACACTTAATTTGTTGAGCGGACTCGAAACAAAGTAAGGGCACAACTAGCTACGAGGAGGTTCCTCCGTGCACAGGTTTTCCATACAAAACACGGTTGTTCAAGGAAGATAACTTAAAATTTTAAAAACTGATCATGCTCAAACTTTGGCAACTTAGCTTTTCTGTCGTCTGTGTCCCGGCAAGGCTAAACTCCTTCGAACGACGCCTGGTCCACACCTTTATGCTCTCCTCCCCCCCCCCCCGTGAACTTGTGGGCGAAGGAACCTTCTTTTTGAGAAGAAAGAAGAGAAAATAATGATATGGAGCCTTAAGGCTCATTATTGCTTACCGGGGGCAAGTGCTGCACAAAGGGTCAGACAATACATGCGAAAAAGAAAAAAGCATGGAATTTGACAACATGTGCTGAGCAAACGATCTTTATTTACGCACGGGATCTGCGCCCGGCTTTGTACAAAGGGTTACATGCAATAGCGGCAAGGCTTGTACAAAAGGTGGCTGCCGGAACAGGTTCCGGCAACCGCGCCTTATGGGTAAAACTTACGAAGATGCTCTATGTTCCAGGAGTTGCTCACCGGAAAGCCATCTTCGGTCTCAAGGCGGACAGCGCCAGACCTAGTGACTCGTTTCACCCGATAAGGGCCTTCCCACTTCGGCATCAACTTGTTGGAATTCTTGGTGGATTGAACGCGCCAAAGAACAAGGTCGCCTTCCTCGAAGCTTCTGGCATTAACTTTGCGGCTATGGTAGCGACGCAAAGCTTGCTGGTAGCGAGCAGCTCACACAGCAGCCTGAAGACGATCTTCCTCGAGGAGCAGCGCGTCATCTTGTCGCAGCTGCTCTTGCTCAAGCTCATCATAAGCGAGCACTCGAGGCGATCCGTATACGAGTTCCATGGGGAGAACTGCCTCCGCTCCGTAGACAAGAGCAAAAGGTGTCTGGCCAGTGGCTCGATTTGGCGTCGTCCTGATCGACCAAAGAACCACCGGCAGCTCCTCGATCCAGTTTCTTCCGCACTTGCGCAGCCTGTCGAAAGTTCTGGTCTTGAGCCCGCGCAGCACTTCAGAGTTTGCCCTCTCCGCTTGACCGTTGCTTCTCGGGTGAGCAATAGAAGCGAAGCAGATCTTGGCGCCAAGATCTTGGACGTACTACATGAAGGTGCGGCTCGTGACTTGTGTGCCATTGTCGGTGATGATCCTGTTAGGGACTCCGAAACGGCAGACAATTGACCTGAAGAACTTGACTGCTGACTGTGCTATCACCTTCCTCACTGCTTCCACCTCCGGCCACTTTGTGAACTTGTCGATCGCCACGTACAAGTACTCAAAGCCCCCGACAGCTCGGGGAAAGGGGCCGAGGATGTCGAGCCCCCAGACCGAAAATGGCCAAGATAAAGGGATTGTTTGGAGAGCTTGAGCTGGTTGATGTATCTATTTGGAGTGGAACTGGCACGCTTCACACTTGGTTACTTGTGCAGCTGCATCCTGGAGGGCTGTCGGCCAAAAGAAGCCTTGCCGGAAGGCTTTTACCGGCAAGTGCTCTTGCACCAATGTGGTGACCACATATGCCTCCATGTATCTCCGCCAACAGCTCCTGTCCTTCTTCCCGGGAAATGCACTTCAATTTCACTCCGTTGAATCTTCTTCTGTATAGTATGTCATCGACAAACTGGTACATACTTGATTGCCGGGCTACTTTCTCCGCTTCTTCTTGTCCTTCGGGAAGTTCTCCTGTCTGAAGGAAATGGACGATCTGCTGTGCCCATGTCGGAGCTTGTGGCTCAACGACAATGACTAAGGGCGCAAATGCTGCTGCGGGAACATCTGCTTCCACGGCAAGAATCTGCGATTCAGCCGGAGCGTGATGCTCCCCGGCAAGCGTGTCGGGACACAACCTGTCGGGAGCGTCTGCTTCAACGAAACAAACCCTAGGGCTTGTCGGAGCAGACTGCCTCTCAGCATTCTTTGTGTTGATCTTGGGGACCTTCTTGACGGCGGCTTCAGGGAGCTCTGCCGGAAAGTAGTCACCAGAAATTAACTTCCTCTTCTTGCTTTGTCTAGTTGATGGTGTTACAGATGGTTGAGTGAGCTTGAGCACAAAAATTCCTGGTTCCATAGGTAACTTGAGTGCGGCACACTTTGACAGGCCGTCTGCAACGTCATTCTGAGCTCTTGGAACGTGTTCCATCTGCGGGCCGTCAAAATGTTCTTCTAGCTTCCTCACTTCATCAATGTAGGCTTCCATCAACGGACTCTTATAATCTTTGTTAACTTGACGGACGACAAGCTACGAGTCACCCCTGACAATAAGCTTCTTGATCCCAAGGTCCGCGGCAATCCTGAGTCCGGCAAGCAAGCCTTCATACTCTTTGCTCGCTTGCTCCTTGGAAAAGTGCATCTGGACCACGTACTTGAGGTGCTCTCCGGTGGGTGCGACGAGTAGTACACCCGCACCGGCGCCTTGCAGCGAGAAGGCACCATCAAAGTACATGATCCATTCTTTGCTCGCTTCCTTGACGGGGATGCTCCTCTCCGGAGTTTCTTCATCAGGTGTTGGCGTCCATTCTGCTATGAATTCTGCCAATGCTCGGCTCTGAATAGTTGAAGTGCTTTCAAACTTGAGGCCGAAGCTTGACAATTCCAGTGCCCACTCGACAATCCTGCCTGTTGCCTCTGGATTCTGCAATATCCTCTTCAACGGAAAGCGAGTGACAACTGTGATCTCATGTGCTTGAAAGTAATGGCGCGGCTTCCTCGAGGCCATGAGAAGGCCGAAAAGCAGCTTCTGCACCCCAGAGTACCTTGATCTAGCCCCCTGCAGAAGGGAACTGACAAAATAAACTGGGCGCTGCACCATCTTCTTTTGTTTTTCTTCTGGCAGCTGCACAGATCCATCCTTGTCGGGACCAGAGCTTGTCGGGGAAGCCCCCTGCTTGTCGCTGGATTCGCTTGCCGTGGTTGCTGGCTCATCATCCGCCTCCCTCTCTGCTACTAACACAGCACTAACCACTTGATTGGTTGCCGCTAAATATAGGAGCAACTTTTCTTGTGGCTTAGGTGCGACAAGTATTGGAGTGGAGGATAGGTACCTCTTCAAGTCCTGTAACGCAGCCTCCGCTTCCGGAGTCCATTTCATTGGACCTGCCTTTTTCAAAATTTTGAAAAATGGCAGGGCACGCTCAGCAGACTTTGAGATGAACCTACTGAGAGCAGCAACACAGCCGGCAAGCCTTCGCACATCCTTGACGCGCTTTGGTGCTTCGATCTGCTCAATGGCCTTGATCTTGTCAGGATTGGCTTCAATCCCCCTCTGGGACACAAAGAACCCGAGAAGCTTGCCGGAAGGAACTCCAAATATGCACTTCTTGAGGTTCAACTTGAGATTGATCTTGCGCAGATTTGCGAAAGTCTCATCCAAATCTTGGATCAAAGTTTCTCTGTCTTTGCTCTTGACCACTATGTCATCCATGTAAGCTTCTACATTTCTGTGCAATTGTGGCTCAAAAGCATGACTGACTACTCTTGCAAATGTTGAACCAGCATTCTTTAGTCCGAAAGGCATCCGTACAAAGCAGTACGTGCCACATGGAGTAATGAATGCGGTTTTCTCTTCATCCTCTTCTGCCATGAAGATCTGATGATATCCTGAGTATGCATCAAGGAATGAAAGCAGATCACATCCTGCCGTGCAGTCGACAATTTGGTCAATGCGCGGCAAGGGAAATGGATCCTTGGGACAAGCTTTATTAACATCAGTGAAGTCAATACAAAGCCTCCACTTCCCGTTCGCTTTGCGCACGACTACTGGATTGGCTAACCACGTTGGATGGAGTACTCCTCGGACAAGGCCTGCTGCTTCCAACTTCTTGATCTCCTCTGCAATGAACTCTTGACGTTCCACTGCTTGTTTCCTGACTCTCTGCTTGATGGGCCGCGCGTGAGGGCAGACGGCAAGGTGGTGCTCAATTACTTTCCTGGGAACACCGGGGATGTCAGATGGTTGCCATGCAAACACATCGACATTCGCCCACAGGAAAGCAACGAGCGCGCTTTCCTATTTAGGGTCAAGCGTGGCACTGATGGTGAAGGTACCACCAGTGCCATCCTCCTTGGCGGCCACTTTCTTAGTCTCTCGTGAAGCTGTCTTTGCCTTCTTGCACTTGCCGGTGGAGCTCGATGGTGCATCCTCGACGGTAGCGCAGCACTCCGAAGAGGTGCGCTTGCCGGAGTGGGCATCAGAGCTACTCTTGCCAGACTTGGTCTTGGTCTTCTTCTTCTCCCCAGGAGCTTCAGCGGCAAGTGGTTTGCGTTCTGCTGCGGCTGCTGCTTCCCGGTAGATCTTGTCGGTACAGATAAGTGCATCTTTCTTGTCGCCATGGACAAAAATAACACTTATCGGACCAGGCATCTTGAGCACATTGTAGGCGTAGTGAGAGGCTGCCATGAACTTGGCAAGTGCTGGACGGCCGAGTATCCCATTGTAGGGCAATGGGAAATCAGCAACGTCAAACATGACTCTCTCTGTCCTGAAGTTTAGCTCGCTGCCAAATGTCATTGGCAGTGTAATCTTCCCCTTCGGCTTGCTCCTTCCCGGATTTATTCCTTGAAAAGTACCAGTCTCTTCGAGTTCGCTGTCGGGGATCTGGAGCTTCTTGAGTACCGCTGAGGAGATCAGATTCAGGCCGGCCCCGCCGTCAACCAGCATCTTTGTGACCTTGAGGTTGCGGATAGTTGGCAAAACCAACATCGGCAAGCACCCGACCGCAGTTATGCGATCAGGGTGATCCTCGACATAAAAAATGATGGGCGTGCTGGACCACTTCATGGGCTTGCGCGACTCAACGGACGGTTCTGCTGCGTTCACTTCCCGCACCCACTGTTTGAGTTGGCGGTGCGAGGTGTGCAGAGAAGCACCACCGTCAACGCACAAAACCTCTATTGCCTTCTGAAACTCCTGCTCGTCGGTCTCATCTTCCTCCATCTCGTCATCTTCGTCTTTGTCTTTGTCCTTGTCGCGGCCGCGGGGAGGCCTATCTCCTTGCCGCTGCTTGGCCTTGCCGCGGCGCCCTCCCCGGGCGGGACGCTTCCTGCCGGATCCTCCGCCACCTTCCTGGGCTTTCTCCTTGTCGCGGTGCTCGTATTCAGCTTTCTGTAGCTCCACAAGCTGCTCAACCTTCTTGCAGGCCTGGAGGTCATGGCCCTTGGTGCGGTGGATCTTGCAATACTGCTTGCCGGAGCCGTCCTGCTTGTCGGCAGCCACCACAGCCTCGCCGGAGTCACCAGCTTTGGCCTTCTCGGCGCCGCCTCCGTTGCCGGACTGCTCGACCACTAGCACATCCTTAGCCTTCCTATTTCTGTTATTCCGCCTCCGGTTCTTCTTTGCCGGAGGGGCGTCCTCACTGTCAGATCCTTCTGCTCCTGCATTCTCTCCGGGGAGTTTCCTCCCCTCTTCAGCCCATGCACACTTGTCGGCCAGAGCGTATAGCTCGCTGACATCTCTGATTTTGCACATCGCCATCTCCTCCCTCATCCTGCGGTTACGCACGTTCTGATGGAACGCGCTGATAACCGCGGCAGGGTGGACGTCTGGGATGTTGCGCTGCACTTGGCTGAATCTCTGTATGTACTTGCGCAGGGGTTCCCCCTCCTTCTGGGCGAGCAGATGAAGATCGCTCTCCTGGCCATGGGGTTTGTGGCCGCCTGTGAAGGCGCCGACGAACTGATGACACAGGTCCGCCCACGAAGAGATGGAGTTGTCCGGCAAGTGCATGAGCCAAGATCTGACGTTGGGCTTGAGCACCAGCGGGAAGTAGTTGGCGAGGATCTTCTCGTCGCGTCCCCCGGCAGCCTGCACCGCGATGGTGTAGACGCTGAGGAACTCTGACGGATGTATCCTGCCATCGTACTTCTCGGGTACATCGGGCTTGAAGTTCTTGGTACTGGGCCACTAGACCTGCCGCAGCTCACGGGTGAACACAGGGCAATCTACCGCGTACGGCAAGTCGCCTGGTTCCCCTGGCGCATGCATATCGACAGTGGGCCCAGCGCGCTGGTCAGATTGACGCCGCGCTTCTCTTCGGCGCTCGACGCGAGTGCGAGCGTCTTCGTGTCGTCGTTCTTGGAGAACTTGGCGTTGATCGCGGCGAGCTCGCGGGTCCGACGACGCGGTGGAGTTGGTGTCGAGGTTGGCCCGGCGAGTCGGCGATCTTGGTCTTCGGGGCGGGGAGTGCACGGTGGTGGCACCCCCTGCGGTCTTGTCGGCGTCGGCTTGCGCCTGGACGTCTTGCCGGGGCTACGATGTGCTCGGTTGCCGGGGCTTCTCGCCGTTGGCAAAGCCAATGAGGCTCTGAATGGTGGCCCTCCAGTCGTCGATCTTGTCTGGCGCTGGGGGGTAATCTAGAAGCAGCTGGGCTCGGGCCAGCGCTTCCTCTGGAGTCTTGGGCGGTGGCGGCAAACGACGCGAGGAGCGAGATATGCTCAGACTTCTAACAGTGTTAGAAGGAGCAACATCTCGTCCAGGCGACCGTACCGCGCTCGTGCCAACGTGTTGGCATGCATGTTGGCCTTGAGCTTCCCGCGATCCGCCGGCTTGGCCTTGCTCCAACGCGAGTACGGTGCTAGGAGCAACATGGCGTTGTCGATCTTGCACCCCCTGGGAGGGGTGCGGTGTATGTACAGACGCCGAAGCTTGCAGGGCCTTGTCCTTAGACCTGGTGACGACATGAGTCCCCCCGTCGGCGCCCGCTCCTCCGCCGGCGTCCACCCCACCACCCGTTTGCTCCGGTGACGGTAGGATCGACGTGGACGGAGCAACCACCTCTGAAGTCTTCTTCTTCGGTGGCATGTCGATGAAGAAGTTGATGTAGCGCGCGCAAACGCCGGATCAGGTTCGCACAACCTCGACGCTCCCCTACCTAGCGCGCCAAAGATGTCGTGGGAAACGAACACCTATGGGGCAGGGCCCCTTTTCGGTCCGGCAAGGGAGCGGAGGGTGCACGAAGAGCAGATCGAGGCGAAGCACGCGAGGGATTTTACTCAGCTTCGAAGCTCTCCGGAGAGATAAAACTCCTACTGCTGCTTTGTGTTTCTATTCTGTTCTTGCTCGAGAGCGTGGGTGTGTTGTAGTTTCGAATGAGTCGAACCCCTTCTACGTGCGCATGGGCCTCCTTTTTATAGTCTAAAGGGGTCACCAACAGGTGGCAACACAGAGAGAGGGGTAAAAAAAGTAAAAACAGGGGTTGGTACAACCGCTATCAACAGTGTCCCCTACCTAACTCTGACGGCAGAGGACAAAGGCATTTAATGCCCGTCCGGTCGCCCAAACAGTGCAAGAAATGACCGTTAAGGGCGCCACCGATCGCCACGATGGCCTTCTAGTCATCTTCACTTGCCACCTCGCACCGCTTGGCTGCACAGCTACCCGCCACGTGCAACAGGAGCGATCCTGCGGCGACACGTCGTTGGATGTGCTGGAGCGTGGGTGCAGAGTGGTGGCTTCACCGCGGCAAGCGCCTTGCCGCGGTCGCTGTGTTGTCACACCCGCAAGCTTGCCGCTCGCCGGGTCTTGGTTGGCCTTTCCGGCAAGCTCCTCTTGCCGGGGTCTTGTCCTTCCCGGCAAGCTCCTCTTGCCGGGGCCTCGTCTTCACAGTTAACACTTTGTTCTTGAATGGCAGTAATGGGGATAGTGAAGGATCTTGGCGGACGCCCGGCAAGCCTTGCCGCGGGGCGCTACGACTGCCCGTGCACAAGTTCGGGATACTAAGGTACCCCTACTTTAGTACACCAACACATGCTTTTAGTTGTAACGCCCCGGATTCGATGCGCCAGGTGTCTGCCAGTTATTCGCCGTCGTTGCCATGTCATTTTCTTGCGTGTTGCACTTTGCCATGTCATCATCTGCATTTCATATCATGTCATCATGTGCATTTCATTTTGCATACGTGTTCGTTTCATGCATCCGAGCATTTTCCCCGTTGTCCGTTTTGCAATCCGGCACTCCTATGTCATCCGGCGTCCCCTTTTGCCTCTTCTCTTGTACGGGTATTAAAATTTCTCGGAATGGCCCGAGGTTTGCCAAGCGGCCTTGGTATAGCACCGGTAGGCCGCCTGTCAAGTTTCGTGCCATTTGGAGGTCGTTTGGTACTCCAACGGTTAACCGGGTAACCGTAAAGCCCTCTTTTGTTGCAGCCCAACATCCCTTCCAAAGTGGCCTAAAACCCATCTAACTCCCCTCCATGCTCTCGGTCGTTCGATCACGATCGCGTGGCCGAAAACCGTGCTCCATTTGGACTCTCCTAGCTCCCTCCACCTATAAAAATGTCTTCCCCTCTCCATTTTCGGATCATTTCCCCCCGAAACCCTAGCTTTTCCCTCCCCGCCGCCGGACGCGTCCGCCCCGGCCGGACACGTCCAACCAGCCACGTCGCCCGACCAATGGGCGCGTGACACGTCATCGCCGCCGCGCCCGCAGCCAACCATCGCGCGCCGCGTGTCCGCCTTCGCCGTTGCCCGCTCAGGCCCGCGCGGGGCCCGAGCGCCGCCGCGCTCGCCGAAGCCCGCCTCCGCCTCCCCGCCGCCCGCCGGCACCGCCGCCGTCCGCCGCCTCGTCGTCCGCCGGCCCGGTCCGCCGCCTCCAGACCTCGCCGGACTGCTCCGACGCCGCCGGTCTCAGGTCCCGCTGCCCCTGCATCTCCTTCCCTTCTCTCCCTCTCGCTAACACCCCCCCTCTCTCTCCTCTGCGTCGTGGGCAGGAGGTGCCCCGTCGCCGCCCGGAGCTCCTCGTCGCCGCCCGGATCCGGCGAGCCCTTGGCCGGATCTGCGACCCCGCCTCCTCCGCGTCCCATCCCCGCCGGCGTCGGCCTCGCCTGTCCCCGCCGCCCAGGTCGCCCGCGCCGCCGCGCCATGGCCGCAGCGTCTCCTCCATCGCGCCCTGTAGGTGGACCCCGCCGGAGCCCTGCGAACCGGTGAACCTCCCGGTTCACCCCGGTTCAGCCGGTCCACCTCAACCCCCCCGGGTTTTTCCCGCCTCCTCCGTCGAGCCGGTCCAGCTCCTGTTGACCCCGGGTGAGCTACCCCTCTAAATCCCGCCCCGGGCGACGTATAGTTACTATACGCTCACTCGTTTTTTTCCAGAAAATCGACTAAGTCCTGTAATTTTTGCACATAATCATGCCATGTTCATCATGCTATATCTCTGCATCCGTAGCTCCGTTTCGTGCGTGTAATATGTCAAATTGTTTGCCTCGACGAGTACTTCATTTCATTCCATTGCATCATTTTCATTTGAGCTCATCTTGATGCCCGAAATGCTGTTGGAAAAGTGTGTGTTGATGTTAAGCTGCTGAAACTGTTATAACTTGCTCATTTATCATTTTTGCCATGATTGATGTGTGCATCCTATGAGTATGAGCTCTACATGTATGTTGATCTATGCCATGCCATCTTTCCAGTGGTGCCAACCATGTATTTTTGTGATTTGTGTGCTGAGTGCATCGAGCTTGTTAAGGAGGGTAGTTGCTGTTGCTGTTTTCCTGACAGATTCTGTTATATTTTGTTGCTATGTTAACATGCTTCTACTAATCATTCTATGCATAATCTGGAGATGTTCTATAAACATGTTTTGATATACATGTTATGCCCTATCCATTAATGCCCTTGGTTTCATTTATAGCTTGCTGTAGATTATTCATATCTTGCTCCAAAGTTGCTTGAAAATGTTGTTGTCAGCCTGTTAACATTAAGTTCAATGTTTCCATGATTGTTTGCTAGTGATCCATGCACCCTATGACCTTGATCTTGCCATGCTTAGCTTCACAAACATGTCTTCTTACTGTTGGTTGCCTTGCCATGCCATGTATTGCTCTGTGGTGAGTGGTACAAGCTCACCAACATGCTTACTTATTGTTGTTCCTGCCATGTTTAAATCTGTAATATAACTTGCCATGTTTACATGGGTGCCATCATATCTTCTGATCCTTTTTGGCTCCTGGTCAGTAAGGGACTTTTGATCTATGCTATTAGTAGAGTCATGCCATGCCTTTGTTTGCCATGATAAGTTCCTGTAACATGTTGATTGATAGCTCTAAACATTGCAACCTGATGTTATTTCTGCAAAGTCTGAAACTGTTATTATTTGCAATCTTACCATGTCTTTTTGAGCATGTTCTAGTCTTTTCTGGAGATAGCTTAGTGTTCATGTTTTGTTGTGCTTTACCTTTACATCATGCCCATGCCTTTTGTTCTTATGCTGGGGTGCTGTAGCATATTGTTTTGATGCTTGCAATATGCCTAGTTGCTGTTATGGACAGATTGTTGTTATGACTTGTATAGTGTGTGTGTGTTGAACCGTTGCTCCGTTTTGAGTGTGCTCTATATGAAACTTGCTTGTTTTTTCATGTAGCTTCATATTATCATGTTGCATCCTTGTTTTGAGGTGTTTGCTTGATGTTTGTATGCATTTTGCATCAATGCCATGCTTAACTTGTTTTGCTCATATCTTCTAGGCCGTAGCTCCGAATCTAATGAACTTTATATGTAACTTGACTAGAATTTCGTGTAGATCATCTTGGTGATCTTTAACTTGCTGTTTAACTACTTGAACTTAAGGTTTATTCAGTTCTGGACCAATTTCGAAAATTGCATATGAGGACTTACCGGAATTGTTATATGTTGTTTCCGGCCTCATTTAAACTTGCCTTGATGTGTTGTTCTTGTTTGCATCATCTCTTGCCATGAGTAGCTTCATGTAGCCTTTGTCATGCATCATGCTTGTTGTGCATCATGCCTTGTTCATGTGTGGTGTGTTTACCATGCTGTGTGCTTCTTCTCGATAGTTCCCGTTTCGTTGCGATCGTGAGGATGCGTTCGTCTACGTGTGGTTCGTCTTCGTGGCTTCATCTTCTTCATGGACTCCTTCTTCTTCCTTGTGGGATTTCAAGCAAGATGACCGCTACCCTGGATCTCACTACTATCATTGCTATGCTAGTTGCTTCGTTCTATCGCTATGCTGCATTACCTATCATTTGCTCTTCAAGCCTCCCAAATTGCCATGAACCTCTAACCTTTGACACCATTCCTAGCAAACCATTGTTTGGCTATGTTCCCGCTTTGCTCAGCCCCTCTTATAGCGTTGCTAGCTGCAGGTGAAGTTGAAGATTTCTCCATGGTGGACAGGATTTTGGTTGGGATATCACAATATCTCTTATATTATTAATGCATCTATATATTTGGTAAAGGGTGGAAGGCTCGGCCTTATGCCTGGTGTTTTGTTCCACTCTTGCCGCCCTAGTTTCCGTCATACCGGTATTATGTTCCCGGATTTTGCGTTACTTACGCGGTCGGGTGATTTATGGGACCCCCCTGACAGTTCGCTTTGAATAAAACTTGTCCAGCAAGGCCCAACCTTGGTTTTACCATTTGCCTCACCACCACCTACCTTTCCCTTGGGAGTAATTAACCCAAGGGTCATCTTTATTTTAGCCCCCCCGGGCCAGTGCTTGTCTAAGTGTTGGTCCGAACTGAGCAGTCTGCGGGGCCACCTCGGCGAAACTCGAAGTCTGGTTTTACTCGTAGCTTGACTTATCCGGTGTTGCCCTGAGAATGAGATATGTGCAGCTCCTATCGGGATTGTCGGCGCATCGGGCGGCTTTGCTGGTCTTGTTTTACCATTGTCGAAGTGTCTTGTAAACCGGGATTCCGAGACTGATCGGGTCTTCCTAGGAGAAGGTCTATTCCTTCGTTGATCGCGAGAGCTTGTCAAGGGCTAAGTTGGGACACCCCTGCAGGGTTTAAACTTTCGAGAGCCGTGCCCGCGGTTATGTGGCAGATGGGAATTTGTTAATGTCCGGTTGTAGATAACTTGACACCAGATCCGAATTAAAACGTATCAACCGTGTGTGTAGCCATGATGGTCTCTTCTCGGCGGAGTCTGGGAAGTGAACACGGTTTCTGTGTTATGATTGACATAAGTAGGTGTTCAGGATCACCTCTTGATCATTGCTAGCTTCACGACCGTTCCTTTGTTTCTCTTCTCGCTCTCATTTGCGTATGTTAGCCACCATATCATGCTTAGTCGCTGCTGCAACCTCACCACTTTACCCCTTCCTTTCCCATTAAGCTTTGCTAGTCTTGATACCCATGGTAATGGGATTGCTGAGTCCTCGTGGCTCACAGATTACTACAACAACAGTTGCAGGTACAGGTTATGCGATGATCATGACGCGAGAGCGATGCTTGCTTGCATTGAGTTCTTCTTCTGCTTCTTCTTCGATCAGGGGATAGGTTCCAGGTCGGCAGCCTGGGCTAGCAGGGTGGATATTGTTTGAGTTTCTGTTTATGATTCATCCGTAGTCGGATGTTGTTCTTGTATGTTGTATTATTGTATTCATGTGACATTGTATGTATTGGATGTATCCCCACTATTATGTAATGTTGATGTAATGATATCCACCTTGCAAAAGTGTTCCAATATGCGGGTCTATCCTTGGTGGGACCTTCGAGTTCCTTTTGGATAGGGTCGCATATTGGGCGTGACAGTAGTAGAAATTAAAATCAAAACCCAAAAATATTTCTCATTCTTCTTCTTACTTGTTGGGATCTTTCCCGTGTAAATAGTTTTATTTTCTTTTCTTTTCTTTGGGGGTCGAGAGTAGAAGACCATATTGAAAATGTTTAGTGGCTCTCATATGCATGATTATTTATTTAACTTAGAGCCCATATTACCTTGTCTTCTCTCTTGAGTTGAATGCTTGCAGATTCCAGCTTAGTCCAATGCAGGTGCACTATTATTATTATACACATCGTTCGGTCGTGCAAGTGAAAGGCAATAATGACGATATATGATGGACTTATTGAGATGAGAAAAGCTGGAATGAACTCGACCTCTCTTGTTTTTATAAATATGATGAGTTCAACGTTCCTGATTCAGCTTATTTTGGAGTAAACATATTTGCAATGACATTTAGAGATTATAGTTTCTTGTGCCATGCTTGATTAGCTATGATTTATAATGGTTTACCTTGCGTGCCAACATGCTATTAGAATGATTATAATGTGGTATGATGGGATGGTGTCCTCCTTTGAATGAATTGAGTGACTCGACTTGGCACATGTTCACGCATGTAGTTGAAACAAATCAACATAGCCTTCATGATATTTATGTTCATGGTGGATTATTTCCTACTCATGCTTGTATTCAGTGTGAATTAATTTAATGCATGTCCATGACTGTTGTCGCTCTCTCAGTTGGTCGCTTCCCAGTATTTTGCTAGCTTTCACCTGTACTAAGCGGGAATACTGCTTGTGCATCCAAACTCCTTAAACCCCAAAGTTATTCCTTATGAGTCCACCATACCTTCCTATATGCGGTATTTACCTGCCGTTCCAAGTAAATCTGTATGTGCCAAACTCCAAACCTTTAAATGAAATTCAGTTTTGTATGCTCGAGCAGCTCATGCTTCAACTGGGGCTGCCTATATCTTCCATGCTAGGTGGGTTATTCTCAGAGGAGTGGACTCTGCTCCTCATTCACGAGAAATGGCCGGTAACCGGGATGCCCAGTCCTATGATCCAAAATGATCAAAGCAAAACAAAATAATTAAACAAAACTCCCCTAGGGATGTTGTTAGTTGGAGGCACTCGTTGTTTCGAGCAAGCCATGGATTGATGCTTGTTGGTGGTTGGGGGACTATAAACCTTTACCATTCTGTTTGGGAACTGCCTATAATGCATGTAGTATGGAAGATACAGCCATCTCATAGATGTTGTGTTGACAGTGAAAGTATGCCGCTCAAAATGTTATTCCTCTCTATTTTAAAATCGAGCTCTGGCACCTCTACAAATCACTGCTTCCCTCTGCGAAAGGCCTATCTATTTACTTTTATGTTGAGTCATCACCCTTCTTATTAAAAAGCACCCACAGGAGAGCACAATGTCATTTGCATTCATTATTATTAGTTTATATTGAGTATGACTTGACTTCATCTCTTTTACCATGAATTACAATGTTTAGTCAGTCCTTCATCTTTAAAGGTGCTCTGCATTTATGTTTTGCGGTCTCAGAAAGTGCTAGTGAGATACCATTTTGTTGTATCATGTTATGATTATTTTGAGAAAGTGTTGTCATCCGAGTTTGTTTATTATGGCTCGCTAGCTGATTATGCTATTGATATGAGTAATTGTGAGACCTAAGTGTTATTGTGAGTATGGTTAGTTCATAATATTTGCTGAAACCTGAATGCTGGCTTTGCATGCTTACAACAACAAGAGCAAACAGAGTTTGTAAAAGTTTTTCTTTATCACTTTCAGTTTATCAACTGAATTGCTTGAGGACAAGCAAAGGTTTAAGCTTGCGGGAGTTGATACGTCTCCAATGTATCTACTTTTCCAAACACTTTTGCCCTTGTTTTGGACTCTAACTTGCATGATTTGAATGAAACTAACCCGGACTGACGCTATTTTCAGCAGAACTACCATGATGTTGTTTTATGTGTAGAAAACAAAAGTTCTCGGAATGTCCTGAAAATCCACGAAGGCACTTTCTGGAAATATAAAAAATACTGGCAAAAGAATCAAGACCAGGGGGCCCACACCCTGTCCACGAGGGTGGGGGGCGCGCCCACCCCCCTGGGCATGGCCCCCAGTGGCCCCCCTGAGGCTCCGCCGACCTCAACTCCAACTCCATATATTCCGTCCCGCGGAGAAAAAAATCAAAGAGAAAGTTTCATCGCGTTTAAGATACGAGCCGCCGCCAAGCCCTAATCTCTCTCGGGAGGGCTGATCTGGAGTCCGTTCGCGGCTCCGGAGAGGGGGATTCGTCGTCGTCGTCATCATCAACCATCATCCATCACCAATTTCATGATCCTCACCGCCGTGCGTGAGTAATTCCATCGTAGGCTTGCTGGACGGTGATGGGTTGGATGAGATTTACCATGTAATCAAGTTAGTTTTGTTAGGGTTTGATCCCTAGTATCCACTATGTTATGAGATTGATGTTGCTATGACTTTGCTATGCTTAATGCTTGTCACTAGAGCCCGAGTGCCATGATTTCAGATCTGAACCTACTATATTTTCTTGAATATATGTGTGTTCTTGATACTATCTTGCAAGTCTATAGTAACCAATTATGTGTTATGATCTGACAACCCCGAAGTAACAATAATCGGGATACTTCTCAGTGATGAATGTAGTTTGAGGAGTTCATGTATTCACTATGTGTTGTTCCGGTTCTCTATTAAAAGGAGGCCTTAATATCCCTTAGTTTCCGCTAGGGACCCCGCTGCCACGGGAGGGTAGGACAAAAGATGTCATGCTAGTTCTTTTCCATAAGCACGTATGACTATTTACGAAACACATGCCTACATTACATTGATGAACTGGAGCTAGTTATGTGTCACCCTATGTTATAGCTATTACATGAGGATCGCATCCGACATAATTATCCATAAATGATCCATTGCCTACGAGCTTTTCACATCTTGTGCTTCGCTTATTTAATTTTCCGTTGCTCTTGTTAGATTCACAACAAAACCCAAAAACATTACTTTTGCTACCGTTACCTTTATTATCATACTACTTTGCTACTAAATACTTTGCTGCAGATACTAAGTTATCCAGGTGTGGTTGAATTGACAACTCAACTCCTAATACTCAAGAATATTCTTTGGCTCCCCTTGTGTCGAATCAACAATTTTGGGTTGAATACTTTACCCTCGAAAGTTGTTGCGATCCCCTACACTTGTGGGTTATCACCGTGGACGCCACCGACATCCGTGGTCGCCGCGCCTGGACCCTGCAGCTCCACCACATCTCCAGCCACTACGCCGGTGTCGCCTCGAGCGCCGGCCATCTTACAGATGGAGGCGATGAAGGTGAGGAATAGGATGCAGCGGGGGAGAGCGAGACGGTGCAGTAGAGGCAATGGAGGAGAGCGAGATAATGCCGGTGGGGGAGAGGAAGACGATGCGGCAGGGACGGGATTTGGGGGCAAATGGTAGGGGAGATGGAGGTGGTTGTCCTCTTTATATGATGGGATGTTTCGGGCATGTCCATGGACATGTCCTACCCCACGACCGCGGTCTCGCATGCGCCCACGTATATGCGGCCCCACTCATCAGCTCTCAGTTAAAGGCATTGACCCGACGGCAACGTCCGTTATAACCTGTTATGAGGGTTTCGGGAAATGGAGTGGGGAAAAGTGAGCAAAAGTTAACTGAGTGGGGATGAATGAGTAGAGCTAAGGAACCAGGGGCACAGAAATAAAAATCCCTATATCTAATCGTGGCATGAATATTAAGACATAAGTGATTCAAAGCAATAGTCTATAATTTGACATAAAGACATCAATACTCAGGCATTCCAACAAACAATCGTGTCTTTCAAAATATCAATGCTAAAGAAAGCTATCCCTACAAAATCATATAGTCTTGTCATGCTCTGTCTTCTTAACGCAAAGTATTTGTCATGCACAACCTCGATGACAAGCCAAGCAATTGGTTCATACTTTTTAACGCGCTTCAGCTTCTTCAACCCTCATGCAATACATGAGTGCAAGCCATGGATATAGCATTATAGGTGGAATAGAGTGTGATGATAGGGGTAAATTTAGAGAATACAAAATAGTAACAAAGTCTCACATCGACGCGGCTAACCAACGGGCTATGGAGATGCCCATCAATTGATATCAATGCGAGGAGTAGGGATTGCCATACAACGGATGCACTAAGAGCTATAACTGTATGAAAGCTCAGCATGAAAACTAAGTGGGTGTGCATCCAACTTGCTTGCTCATGAAGACCTCGGGCATTTGAGGAAGCCCATCATTGAAATATACAAGCCAAGTTCTATAATGAAAATTCCCACTAGTATATGAAAGTGACTACATAGGAGAATCTCTATATGAAAAACATGGTGCTACTTTAAACCACAAGTGTGGTAAAAGATAGTAACAATGCCCCTTCTCTCTTTTTTTTCTTTCTTTTTTTCTTTTTTTTTTCTTTTTTTCTTTTTTTCTCTCTCATTGACCGGATCTTCATCCTGACTTGTGGGGGAATCATAGTTTCCATCATCATTTCCTTGCTAGACATGCTCTATTAAAGAATAATGATGATCATCACACTTCTATTTACTTATAACTAAAAAAATAAAAATTACAACTCGATACCTAAAACAAAGTACGACTCTATATGAATGTGCAATGATCTAGCATAACAACGGTATCAAAAAGATGGACAAGCCATGGAAATATCATGCTAGCTATCTTACGATCATGCAAAGCAATATGAAAATGAATGCTCAAGTCATCAAAACAGAGGTGGTGGAATTTGCATGGCAATATATCTCGGAATGACTATGGAAAGGCCATAATAGGTAGGTATGGTGGCTGTTTTGAGGAAGATATAATAAGGCTTATGTGTGATAGAGCTTATCATATCATGGGGTTTGGATGCACCTGCGAAGTTTGCACCACATCTCGAGGTGAGAAAGGGCAATGCATCATACCGTAGAGGCTAGCAAATTGCGGAGAGGTAAGAGTGCATATAATCCATGGACTCACATTACTCATAAAGAACTCATATACTTAATGCAAAAGTTTATTAGCCCTCGAAGCAAAGTACTACTACGCATGCCCCTAGGGGGATAGATTGGTAGGAAAAGACCATCGCTCGTCCCCGGCCACCACTCATATGGAAGACAAACAATAATAAATCATGCTCCAACTTCATAGCATAACGAGAGACTATACGTGCATGCTTCGGGAATCACAAACCTTAACAGCAATATTCTTACTAACCAAAACCGATTACTAGTACCTCCCACATATTATCATCTCTATATCGCAAAACTATTGCAAGGAATCAAACATATCATATTCAGTGATCCATAAGTTTTATGTACGATTTCATGACTAACCATGCAATTGACCAATTCATGTTGACTCTCTAAATAGTATCTGGGAAGCACGAGAGTTTAATTTTCTACAAAACACCATGCTCTAACAAATATAAGTGAAGAAAAAGAGAATTCTATCGATAACGGTTTTCCATGTGAAGAGAAACATGCAATCAAAACTTCAAATGATATAAGTGAAGCACATGAAGCATTCTATAAAGCCATACTCAAAAGATATAAGTGAAGTGCAATGAGAATTCTATAAATCGACCATGGACTATCTCATACTAGCAAGGTGCGTGAAAGAAAAGTGAAAACTAAATGCAAAAGACGCTCCAAGATTTACGCATATCATGTGAACGAAACGAAGACGAAAACATACGGATACTTGTTGAAGAAAGATGGGATGCCTTCCGGGGCATCCCCAAGCTTAGATGCTTGATTATCCTTGAATATTTACTTGGGGTGCCTTGGGCATCCCCAAGCTTGAACTCTTGCCTCTCCTCCTTCTCCTCACATCGAGACCTCCTCAATCTTTGATCACTTCATCCATACAAAACTCAACAAAAAACTCGGTAAGATCAGTTAGTATAATAAACCAAATCACTATCTAAGTACAGTTGCAAACCAATTCATATTTTTATGCATTGTAGCTACTATAATATAACTTTTCCATGGCTTATACCACCGATAGAATCGATAGTTTCATCAAAACAAGCAAAACAATGCATCAAAAACAGAATATGTCTTAAACATGACAGTCTGTAGCAATCTGAACATCTACCATACTTCTTGTACTCCAAAAATTCGGAACAATTAGGACAAAATAAAAAAATGTATGGCAATACTGCACAAAAAGTTCTAGAAACGTTTGACATTCTAGTAAAAAACGAAAATTCACACGCTACAGCCAAAGTTTCTGTTCCTGCACCGCACATACCAACAAGCAATCTAATCATCCTAAAGGTAAATCTTGGAACATTAGTTTTACAATACAATGGATTTGTATAGGGATAATTATTTTTGTTGAAAAGTTCATTTAATTAAGATTCACAAAGTTTCCATGGGAATGAAAAAATTTCAAGGCTAGCTCCCACTTTCACAATGCTCATCTCTCTGACTTTCACTTTTCTTTTTTTGAAGTTTTATGTCCACCTCTACATTTTTTTTTGTTTTTAAACCTTATAAAAGCACTCAATATAAATAAATGACTCTCTAAAACTTTCGGGTTGTCTCCCTGGCAGCGCTTTCTTTAAAGCCATTAAGCTAGGCATAAAGCGCTCAAGTAATGGATCCACCTGGATCCCAAGGTATATCAAAGCCAATTTTAATTGGCAATGATTTTCCATTTATTAGTGAGAACAAAGCAACATATATCAAGCAATGACGAAGTCTAACTCTCTTCCTATGAATCGGCATGTCATACAAGAACAATTCATGCACATCAAGTAAAGGCCAATACATAGCATAAGCAGTTTCTTGCAATTTTATCGTGTTGGAAACATAAAGAGGTGGAGATGTAGTTCCTCTCTCATAATAATTACAAGTAGGAGAAGCAAGCACATGCATATTTTATTCATTAAAATTATCATCTGTAATGGTGGAAGGCAACCAATCGATATAATCCTTAATAAGAACAAACTCTCCGATATAGTGTAGTTTGGAGAATTCAAAGAGATAATAGGACTATCATGTGTGGGTGTAATACAACGAATTTCATTCTTAATATTAGGAACAATAACAATTTCATCTCCATAAGCATAATTCGTATGGGCATCTTGGCGACAAGCATAACAAGCATCAAGTTCATCAAAAAGGGATATTTCAAACGAATCAATGGGATCATAGCAACTATCATGGCATTCATCCTTTGGTAAGAACGAAGGGAAATTAACAATGAATGAGTTGAAGAGTTACTCTCATTAGAATGTTGGCATGGGTAGCTAATCCGCTCTTCCTCCTTTTGTTCTTTGCTCTCCTCATCATCTTTTTCATCCAATGAGCTCATAGTTTCATCAATTTCTTCTTCATAGACTCATGCAAAATATTAGTCTCTTCTTGGACAATTGAGAATTACTAAATATATTCTTTAACATAAGCATTAGAAGCTTAGTTTTCATAGCAATATTTAAGTATGGCACAATTTTCAGATTTGTAAAGAGTAGCATCATACTTTTCGATCAAGGTTTTTTACATCTGTGCCCCCGGTTCATTAGCTCTACTCATTCATGCCCGCGCTCATAACTTTTGCTCAGTTTTCCCCACTCCCTTGCCCGAAACCCTCAGAACTGGTCACAACGGACATTGCCGTCGGTTAAATGGCTTGACCATTAACTCTGATGAGTGGGGCCGCGCTGGACTATGTCGTTTGTTGGACCCGACAAGTGGGGCCACGTTGGGAGGTGTCGCTGTTGGACCGTTGGGCCGTCATTTCATTTGGTCGTCCCTGGCATTAAATGCTTGCGCGCGCCGCCACGACAGAAGCCTGCTATGCATGCACCCAGCAAAGCATGCCTGCATGCGTTGATGCGCGTCGCCACGATGCACCAACCGAGCCAGCATGCGCCGATCGAGCCTGCATGCACTGATGTGTGCCGCCACGATGCACTGACCGGGCATCTTTCTTGCACGCTAGCCGCCACAGATGCAGCGATGGTCACTGCTGCTGGTTCCTCTCTTCTAGCTAGGTGTCTACATATTTATGGCTTATGTAAAAAAGAGAAGGGTTCGTTGTGGCTGCATGCACTAGGTGGTTACTAACAAAGAGAGCTCTCTAAGAAAACAATCAACAAATATGTAGTCCCAATATGTAGATAGGGCCTACAAGCCCATAGCACAATCACATAGTTCAAACTACAAAGAACTTAGGGATAATAATAGAATAGATAGAAAACTTAATAATAGAACTTAATAAAAGGGCAACAAGCCCATATCATCTCCAACATAATTCAATCCCTACAACTTAACATAACATAGACTAAAAAAAGATAGAGGGTTTACAACCCTAGCTGCCGCCTTCTCCACCTCGCTCCTCATTCGGGCGCCCTTCACTTCTCCTCCAGAGCGTTGTTAATGGGGTACGGAAGAGCGTGCATGTGCGACGCGTTGGGGAAGATGTTGTTGTACTCTATGAACATGTTGTGGGTGGTGAAAGTGATGAACTCGTAGCCACACCAAAACACCCGGCCGAGGAGGTAGAAGGCGCCGAATGTGTTGGTCAAGTGGGCAAGGAGAGAAACCACCACCCTGTTTTGGATGACCTCCTCGACACGGAATATCCTTGGAGATCCACGCGGGAGGTGGTGGTAGCCGGATGCGAGGAAGAACTCGGTGAAGTTCCTTGCAGTCATCCACCTTGATATCGCCCACACACATGGTGTGCACTCAACGTACACGCGGGGAGGGTAGAGACTCTCCGGCACGTTGGGTGGGAAGCGGTAGGTTGGTCCGGTGTATGGCATGGTTGAGGGATGTGCAGAAGAAGGAGAAAGGGTTGAAGAGCAAGAAGGGCAGATGGCAGAGGTAGAGGGTGGCTTAAATAGCCATAGTGCTACGTGTTATTTTGCTGTGGCAATAACAAGGTCAAGTGTGAAGTAGCCCGTTTTCACACCCACCACGGCATCGGGAGTGTACACGCGTGGGAAACCTTGGTTTGAAAAGAAGAAGAAAATGAAGCTAATTGCACGCGTGGGAATCTGTGGTCATATATATTAGGGTCCCTATATATTATATGAACAAAAAGAGACAAATTTTGAATAGTTTGTGGCCATTTTGCATGATAAAAATAAATTTGGCCCTTATAAATTTGGTCATTTTGCATTTGTATTGAGCGGGATGCAAAAAGCCAGAGCCAACATATTCAAAACAGAGCCAATATGTCAATTGTTGTGTAATTTGAAACAATGCAAAAAAATGATGCAATTCGACGGCCCAACCAGAGCTTTTGTTCCTTTTGGGCCCAATAACGTTTTTTTGCAGAGTCAGTGGTGGGCGAGCAGCCGGGCACAACCAACAGGATCGCGCCACGATCCAACAATGCGGAGCCGTCCATGTGATCCAACGGCGTGGAGCCTGCACGCAGCCTGCCAGCGAATTCCTTCTAGAAGACCACATCTGAGGGCTGTCGCTTGGCGCCAGGGGTATGATCGGATGGCTAACGTTCGGAGCTAGGGTTGGGCGAAACCCCGTGGGGTTTAGAGGGGTTTTGTGCTGGTCAATAGGTTTCCAAGGCTTTGACTGAGCATAACTAATTTTTGAGAAAATCAAAAAAAATATGAAGCATTTGAGGTTCGACATTTTATAAGACATAGTAATGAGGAAAAATACAAACTTGGTCTATGGTCATTTTCATGGTAAAACCCTAGCTGGCACGATCGAGGTCAAATGAGCACCATTAATTTAAAAAATCAAAAATATATAAAACCTGCGCACAATGTTGTCTTAGTGACATGTTACCAACTAAAAATCATAAACTTGGTCTATGGTCATTTTCTTGGAAAAATCTTCACACATATGAGCTATCACGTCCAACATTTCATACAGTCCAAGGATAGGAGGTAGGGTTACCTTCTATTTTTGAAAATTTAAAAAAATTCCAAAAAATCACCAAAGCTTTATTTCAAAGTGAATAAGAAGGATCTGAACTTAGTTTTCCATTTTCATAGTTCAAACGTGTATTAATAGTTTTTATCTTAAAGCATATTTTTTCAAAAGAAAATGTAAAAATATGAAGATTAATTCAAAAAATAGTGAGACTTCGAATCTACACTATATAGATTGAATAGGTGTTAATAAATTTTTTTTGGCTCATTTAGAGTAGGTCCAAAAAACTTGATTACAAATGGGGTTGTTTACCCTAGCCTGGGAGCTCATTTGGAGCACATTTCTCAAATTCAAATTTCTTTGACCTCTGAATTACCTCAAATTTTGCACACATGATCTCCTAGACTAACATAGATGGTTTTCCAAGTTTTTTTTGCATTTGTTTGAATTTATACAGTCTTTTCGAATGCATTTGATTAATAAACACGAGGCAAAGAAACATGAGACGAATAATTAGGATAATACTCCTTTATGATCAGTGAACAAGCAACGTGTCTGATAAGTGAAGCAATACTAAACCAACATGTGTGATCATTGTAGCACCTAAACTAGTGAGAAAAAGAAGCATGTCTGATCAGTGAAGCAACAATGAAACAACAAGTGTGATCATTGCAGCACCTAAACTCATAGCTCACAACATCTAAACAGAACTAACCATACACCACAGGAAAATTTAAGGACAAACAAATATAGATAGCATAATACATTACTACCATAGATTCAGTTCATCACATCATAAACAACCACATTCAGTTTACCAAAAGTAACCCAAAAGATAAAGATAACATGCTGCCACATTCAGTTCATCACATCATCACATCACGCTAGAGTCAGGGCATTCGCCCGCGAATCGCTACATCCTCTGCATGAGACACAAGGTGATCAAAGAGTCCATCCGTTGGCTTTGGCTTGGTGGTGCAATAGGGGGAGTGCCACTTCTTGATCTTGCGGTTGTACAAGGAAGCAACTCCCTTGTCGTTGATCTTCTCCACCTCCTTCGCTGTTGTAGCGACCAGACCTCAAACAGTCTAGTCTCCGTGCATCAGTGTCATCCCTGGATTTGTAATGCTGACACACACAGTACTTGAGGATTTATAACAGAGTTTCAATCACACACTTATTACGTCGAATATCTCAAAAGAGAACTTATTACAATAATATGGCTTAAGGCCATCTAAAAACGATAACAGCGGAAGGCTTGGAAGATAAAGTGAGTCCATCAACTCCAACAGCATAGCTGGGTGAACGACAACGACCTATGGCACCTTACTCGTCGTCTGAAAATTCTGCAACATGAAATGTTGCAGCCCGAAACGGGTCAACACATGGAATATGCTGGCAATGTAACACATAGAGTAATAAACAGAATGAATGCTATCACTACATGCATATATGGCTGGTGGAAAGCTCTATGGTTACAGTTTTGGCATAAAGCCAATTTTTCCCTACAACAAAGGAATAACTTTTGTTTAACTATCATGGTGGTTGTTAAACATTGAGAAGGTTCCTCCAACTCAATCCCAATTAGACATCATCATTAAACCCAACAAAATTATTTAGAGTGATGAGATCAACATGATAATCCAAGAACCAGATACTCAAGATGACCATAACCAGGGACACGGCTAACCATGATTGGTTTATACACTCTGTAGAGGTTAGCTCACTTTTCCCCACAAGACTCGAACACATCGATGATCGAAGATCCGAGACATAGCCTTTCTGAAGCATTAACTCTCTACTCTCGGTAGACAGTACCACCTACAACCCACTAAATCTGCTAGTCTACCTCTTCGAGAGCTCACGCAACTTACACAACTATACCAGAGCCCATATTGGCTTTGTGGCTGCACATGGAAGTTTCAGCAGAATTATCTTATGATCCCTTTGAGCCTGGTTGGCAAACCTTAGGATGATCACATGGGTACTCCGGGATATCCTAGGACAACAGAGGATTCTACAGGTGCCCTGACAACCACTGGGTACTCCATGGTGCCTCAACCAATCCACCCAGATGTGTATTTAAGTAGACACCTTAAGTTAACAATTAATTAAAAATACTCACATCTGTCATGGATAAACTCACCCAATCCGCGTCTACGAGCATAGCATAGCAATCCTGAGCATAACATAGAAGTAGCTCCCAAAGGTTTGATAATAAAAGAGCAATAGGTTCTACCTCTTCATCTACTTCCCAAAACCCACATGTTATAACAGATCCTAACCATGCAATATTTGCGGGTTGATCTAATGCATAAAAACTGGGTAATAAAGAGGTATGATCAAAGTGTCACTTGCCTTGCTGATGATCCGCAAAAACCTAGAGACTCGTAGTAGCACGCTTTGCACTCCGGGTATTCTATCGCAAACAAACAATAACATACATAAGCACTCAAATAGAAGCACGGGTAGAACTCAAATAATAGATCTAACCAGAAAGTTCAACTGAAGAACTCCGGTTTTCAAAAAGAATCAAATCAAACGGAGCAACGAAACTCAAACTACGAAAGAAACAACATCCATTTACTAATATGGACTAAAGTCAAATTTTACAGTACCAATATCTTGTTGAAGTTTATTAAACATAAAGAGGGCTTCGAGGCGAAGATCTACGAGCTTGAATCACCTGATTCGGATAAACGAGCGAAAAGATAAACTTAAACAAAGAACAGGACAGAAATCGCGATCGAAAATAATCGTGGAAAAACCCTAGAAAAATAAAAATAGACGAACAGACTAATGAACGAACGTTCGCCGTGTGTGGCTAACGGACGAACAGTGTTGTTTAAAATGAACGAACAGACAGACGTCCGCTATTTAACTAAACCGAAAAAATCGAACTGATCTAATAAAAAACTAGATCTAGGTTTTTCAAAAAAACGAACGGGTTTTCTAAAAAAACGGTGAACGGCGACGGCGGCATGTACCTCCGGCGAGGTCCGGTGGGGCGGCGGGGCCTCGACGTGGCGAGGGCGACGGCGGGGCGAGGGCGACGGCAGGGATGAGATCACATCAATAGATTCAAGTACTAGATACTCAAGATATCCATAACCGGGGACACGGCTAACCATGATTAGTTTATACACTCTCCAGAGGTTTGCGCACCTTTCCCCACAAGACTCGACCGCATCCATGACCGGATGATCGAGACATAGTCTTTCTGAGGCATTAACTCTCTACTGCGGGCGGACCGGTACACGTACTTTCCCTACATCTGCTAGTCCACCTCTTCAAGAGCTCACGCAACTTACTCAACTATGCCAGAGCCCATAATGGCTTGTGGCTACACACAGAAGTGAAGGAAATATGCCCTAGAGGCAATAATAAACTTATTATTTATTTCCTCATATCATGATAAATGTTTATTATTCATGCTAGAATTGTATTAACCGGAAACATAATACATGTGTGAATACATAGACAAACACAACGTCACTAGTATGCCTCTACTTGACTAGCTTATTAATCAAAGATGGTTATGTTTCCTAACCATAGACATGTGTTGTCATTTGATTGATGGGATCACATCATTAGGAGAATGATGTGATTGACATGACCCATTCCGTTAGCCTAGCACTTGATCGTTTAGTATATTGCTATTGCTTTCATCATGACTTATACATGTTCCTGTAACTATGAGATTATGCAACTCCCGTTTACCGGAGGAACACTTTGGGTGCTACCAAACGTCACAACGTTACTGGGTGATTATAAAGGAGTACTACAGGTGTCTCCAAAGGTACATGTTGAGTTGGCGTATTTCGAGATTAGGTTTTGTCACTCCGATTATCGGAGTGGTATCTCTGGGCCCTCTCGGTAATGCACATCACTATAAGCCTTGCAAGCAGTGCAGATAATGAGTTAGTTACGGAATGATGCATTATGTAACGAGTAAAGCGACTTGCCGGTAACGAGATTGAACTAGGTATTAGATACCGACGATCGAATCTCGGGCAAGTAACATACCGATGACAAAGGGAACAACGTATGTTGTTATGCGGTTTGACCGATAAAGATCTTCGTAGAATATGGAGGAGCCAATATGGGCATCCAGGTTCCGCTATTGGTTATTGACCGAGAATAGTTCTAGGTCATGTCTACATAGTTCTCGAACCCGTAGGGTCCGCACGCTTAATGTTACGATGACAGTTTTATTATGAGTTTATAAGTTTTGATGTACCGAAGTTTGTTCGGAGTCCCGGATGTGATCATGGACATGACGAGGAGTCTCGAAATGGTCGAGACATAAAGATTGATATATTGGAAGCCTATGTTTGGACATCGGAATAGTTCTGGGTGAAATCGGGATTTTACCGGAACACCGGGGGGTTACCGAAACCCTCCCAGGGGTTAATGGGCCTTAGTGGGCCATGAGGGAGAAGAGGAGGGCCGGCCAGGGCAGGCCGCGCGCCCCTCCCCCCTAGTCCGTATAGGACAAGGAAGGGGGGGGGCGGCGCCCCCCTTTCCTCTTTCCATCCCCCCAAGTCCTAATCCAACAAGGAAAGGGGGGAGTCCTACTCCCGGTGGGAGTAGGACTCCTCCAGCGCGCCTCCTCCTAGAGCTGGCCGCACCCCCCCCCCCTTGCTCCTCTATATACGGGGGCAGGGGGCACCCTAGAACACACAAGTTGATCTACGGACCGTTCCTTAGCCATGTGCGGTGCCCCCCTCCAGCATATTCCACCTCGGTCATATCGTCGCGGAGTTTAAGCGAAGTCCTGCTCCGGTAGAACATCATCGTCGTCACCACGCCGTCGTGCTGACGGAACACCTCCCCGACGCTTTGCTGGATTGGAGCTCGGGGATCGTCATCGAGCTGAACGTGTGCTGAACTCGGAGGTGCCGTACGTTCGGTACTTGGATCGGTCGGATCGTGAAGACGTACGACTACATCAACCGCGTTGTCATAACGCTTCCTCTTACGGTCTACGAGGGTACGTGGACAATACTCTCCCCTCTCGTTGCTATGCCATCACCATGATCTTGCGTGTGCGTAGGAATTTTTTTTGAAATTACTACGTTCCCAACAAGAAGTACATAGCATGAATAATCTTATGATCCCTTTGAGCCTGGGTGGTGAACCGTAGGAAAAATCACACGGGTACTCCGGGATTTCCTGAAATAGGCAACACTGGGTTCCCAGGGGCCTCAACCAATACACCCAGATGTATATTAAAGTTGTCACCTTAATGTTATCCATGATTAAATAACTCTGAAACTTCCATGTGTAAATCATGATGCAATCCCCGTCTACGAGCATGACTAAGCAATAAGTAAGGATAACGTATATTCCCGGGGTGATCAAAAGGTTTTAGGTTCCTACCTCAAATACTACAACCAAACCACATGTTCCCAATCCTAGTCATGCAAATATTTGAGGGGCAGAATTAATGCATAGTAAAAACTGGGTATAAAAGAGTATGATCAAAGTGTAACTTGCCTTGCTGACAATCTGCAACTCTAGAGATTCGTAGTAACAATCTTCGCACTCTGGGTAATCTAGCGTAGACAAACAGTAGCATATATAAGCAATCATTCAAATGAAGCAGTGAGAAAACCGAGAAAAGATCCAAATCAAACACGAAACAAGCAAATGGCTTAACTAAGAAAAGTCAACCTAAGAGCGTTATTATCATGTGGATTAGTTCTTAACAGTAGGTACATGTGATTAGTTATGATTTGCAAAAAGAAACAACTCAAACAGAGAAAAGAAACTCGAAATACGAACAAAACAAGATCGTTTACTGATCTGAACTAAAATCAAATTTTACAGTACCAAAATCATGTTCAAGTTGGTTAACTGGAAACAACAGAACGATACGAAGATTTAGGCGTCGGTTTCATCTAATTTGGATAAACGAGTAAAGAGTTATGCTAGTTTAAAGATCAGGGGCTAAATCCCGAGAAAACTATTCCCTGGCCGGAAATAAACTAAAAAGGAAAAGACTACGGCGCGAACGTTCACTAACAGAACAAATCTAACGAACACCGTTCGTTAAAACGAACGAACAACGTTCGTTAGATAGAAAACCCTAAAGAAAAACCGATCTAACTAACCGAACCGAAAAAACCGAAAAAACCGGGATTCGGCCGGTTCGACGGTGACGGCGGTTAACGGCGGCGGTGGCACGACTCGGCCACGGCGCGGGCTGCGGGAGGTGACGGCGCGGGGGCGGTTGCTAGCGGCAGCGGGCGTCGGCTGCAGCGGCAGTAGCATCAATAGCGGCAGGTGGCGGCGCGACTCGGCGGCGGCGCGACGGCGGGTTGAGGGTGGTGGCGGCTGCGGCTTGAGGGGAGAGGCGGCGGTGCGGCTCAGGCTTTAAAGGTGCCTCGGGGGTGCGACTTGCGCGAGGGGGCCGCCACGGGAGTCCGAGCCGGACTCCCTGTCGGCGTCAGCGGCGAGCGGGACTCCTCCTGCTCGGAGGAAGCGGTGGCGCGGCGCTGGGCCGGCTGGGCTTCGGCCCAGTCCGTCCGAAACTTTTTTTAAACAATTTTGCCACAAAGGGAAAATCCTAAATAAATATAAAAATGTTCTAAAAATTCCAGAAACAATTTTCACCGTCCAAACCTAATATTTAGGACAAGATGAACATTTTTCTGGACTAAGATGCTGTCAAGACCCCGACTCAATGCCACATCGATCTAGCATGTAACACCTCATATCACTTTGCGGCCTCACGCACGGTATTCCCACGGGTGTCACCTTACCTTTGCCCGGGACTGTTTGCGCCTTTTGGCACACGTATATGATAGTGTCGCTAGCATCCATATGATAAGGAGCCCGGGCTGGCATGGCTAGTCGTAAACCCAAAGTGGCACAAACATACCGGGACAGGCATCCATGACCCAGCATCGAACTTGTCGGTCATCAGCGAGTGAATCCAGGCTGTAGCACTGGGCTAGCAGGACTCCGGTGAACCAGGCTGTAGCAGGCTAACAGGACTCCGGTATTCATCGCGTGACATTTCCCCGAAGGGACAGACACAGGAACGAAGAAGGACACATGCCGGCCAGCCTAAGTGTTCCGGAGCAGTAGCAAGCTACCATGGCTCAGTGGAAGCACTAGGAGACATTTCCCGGTAAGAGAGGCTACTAAGGATAAACAACTAGTTAGTTAGATCCCACACATACCAAGCATTTCAATAACATACACACAATATGCTCGATATGTGCAAATACAACATGGCATCACAACATGACTCTACGACTCAAGTATTTTATTCAATAGGCTCCAAGGAGCGAGATATTACAAACATAGGTCTCATGACCCAACATTCAGAGCATACAAATCAAAGCACATGCGGAAGCTTAACATGTCTGAGTACAAACATCTACAAATGAAAAAGGCTTGAAAGCCTGACTATCTACCAGATCCTGCTGAGGGCACAAGATCGTAGCTGAGGTATCAAGCTAAACGTCGAAGTCCATGCGGAACTACTAACGAGACCGAAGTCTCTCTGCAAAAACATAAAATAGGCAAACCTGAGTACAAATGTACCCAGCAAGACTTACATCAGAACTAACTACATATGCATCATTATCAACAAAGGGGATGGTGGGGTTTAACTGCAGCAAGCCAGCTTTGACTCGGTGGCTATCCTGAACTACTACTGCAAGTAACTCTTTTGAGGTGGCGCACACGAGTCCACATATTCACCATATCAATACATCACTATGGATCCGCTCCCGTCTCGCTACGATAACGCCATCCATAGCACTCACACTTATTTTACGTATTTTAGAGTATCCACTTTCACTTGTCTATGAACTATTATAGGCAACCCAAAAGTCCTTTACCACGGACACGGCTATTCGAATAGATGATGTTAGCCCTGTAGGGGTGTACTTCTTCATACATGTTTCCACCACTTAGCGTATGCACACGACATGTGCTCGGCAAACTTCAACCGAAAGCTGACGTGGGTGTAGACCACGACCTACCTAAACACTCAAGTCTCTAGTCCAGGTTTATCGCCTATTCGGGTTCCATCCGCGAGGAGATCCGGCCGGAGTTTCGCTCACAGCCCCAAACGATGTGTGCAGGGTCCCCGAGACACCAAACGGGCGCCCGGTACACCGTGCCATGTGCCTACCGCATCACAGCCCACCCCTCCGGTCAGCGCTACGCACGGCCTCCAGCATACTACAAACATCAGAAACTACTTGCAACTCCTGGACAGAGGACAAGGGTGATTAAGAAGTCGAGCGGGGTCATATTTCAGGGCCCAATGCATGGTAGTAGCTGAATCACGGATCACAAACACAGAACTCAGTTCCTAAGGACGGCTTCAATGAGACAACCCACCATGTACTCCTACATGGCCTCTCACCGCTACCTCTACCAAATCGTGTTCACACACTTAGCTCGCACACAATAGGACATGGTCACACACCTCTGATTCATCCCCGATGAATCAGACCTGACTCAATTCTAAGCAATAGGAGGCATGATAAACAAGCACGAATGAGTAGGCACATCAGGGCTCAAACAACTCCTACTCATGCTAGGGGGTTTCATCTATTTACTGTGGCAATGATAGGTCATGCAGAGGATAAAGGGGTTCAACTACCGCAGCAAGTAACAGTTGAATTCGATGTTGTCCTAATGCAGTAAAAGAGAGCAGGAGCGAGAGAGTGGGTTTGTAACGGAATGAACAAGGGGGTTTTGCTTGCCTGGCACTTCTGAAGATAATATAGTTCTTCACTAGTGTCATCGAACTCGTCGTCGGAACTACGTCTATCGAGAGGGGACAAACACCGGCAACTGAGAAAGAACACAATCAATGCAATGCCACAATATGATGCATGATCATGACATGGCAATATGCTGTGATTTGAGCTAATGCACCTAGCTATGATTTAAATAAAGTTGGTTTGAATACATGATTCAAATTCCAACTCCATATATGATTATTTAAATGTCCTTTATTTGTTTTGTCGAAAACAGAGGACAAACATTGTTCAAACATGCATGAAAATGGTACACATGGATTCCCTGAATTTTTCTGATAATTTTTCATATATAATTTGTTTGATTTGGAGTCACGGTTGAATTACTATGATTTTTAGAAGTTTTAGCTATTTTCTGAAATATATAAATCGTTTAGATTTATTTAAAATCCAGAAAAGGGTTTATTGCGTCAGCACTGCGTCAGGGTGACATTAGAGGTCAACGGGGACGTCCAGGTCAAACTGACATGTGGTCCCGCGTGTCAGCAATTAATTAAACTAACTAATTTTAGTTAAGCTAATCTAGTTAGTTAGCAGGAGGGCCCACTTGTCATTGACTCAGGGGAGTCAACTTGGGCCCACCCAGTCAACGTCAACGGTCAAACCTGCCGGTCAGCAGGTCAAAGCCTGCTGGCGTTTAGCCGCCGGCGAGGCCAGACGCGGCGGCGTGCTGCGGGATTTGCCCACAGGGCTCCATTTGCTACGCGGAGAGCAGCTACGGGAAGCTGGCGCTCGCCCGCATCCAGCCGTGGTGATGGCTTGGCCGGGAAGTGGCCGGAGCATCATCGGCGACGAGTTTGGCGGAGGCCGAAGCTCGGGCCAGCTCGTGCGCGTGGCTGCAGTGGCCTACGCGGAGTGGCGCTAGCACCTACAGCCTCTACGCGGCGCAAGGAGTGTGACAGGCACAAGCCCATGACCAGATGATCACCGGAGCAGCGCCAGCGACATGGTCAGGCGGCGACGCGTTCGGGCACAAGAGTCGCGGCGTCTATGGTATTCTAGGGGCGAAATGGAAAGCACGGGGAGGTTCAGCAGCTCACAGAGAAGCCGCAGGGATGGTCAGCATGCTCGGGGAAGGCTCGGTGCGGTCGGAACGACGACGGCGATCTGGGGCGGCCCGAGGTTGAAGACGATAGCGGCGGGGATGATGCAGGGGCTCCGGCGTCGTGCGGCTTGGCTAGTTGACGTAGTCGACGACGACGAACCGTCCGGACACGGTGAGAGGGCGCGGGGACGGCGTTGGGCGCGGCTGCGGCGAGCGGCGGGGACGGTGATGTCTCGGGCGACGTCGGGGAGGGCGAGGGAGAGAGCCAGAGGGGAGGGCGAGTGTCTACGAGGTCGGGGGAGAGAGAGAGGGTTCGTCCCACGTCGACAGCTCGACGAGGGGAGCGGCTAGGCGGCGGGCAGCTGCGTGGCACGCATGCTGTGCTCACCGTTGAGCAGCTGCTTGCCTGCCTAGCCAAGCCAAGCAGCTCACTGGAGCGGTGGCTGGGCTGGTCCGGCAGGTGGGCCACCAGGTGGGCTGGAAGGCCAGGTAAGTTGGCACAGGTAGTTCACTCTTTCTCTTTTAATTGTTTTTATTTTTCTATTTCTCTGTAATCCTTAGGGCTTTATTAAAAATACTAATGCTATCCCAAAAATCATGAAACTTGCTCAAGCCCAATGTTTGGAAAATATCCAACAGCAAACATTTAAGTTTATGATTATTTGAGAATTTAAAATATTTTATAGTTTTTAAATGCCCAAATGCAAATACAATATGAATTAATTCAAAAATCCAGAATGGCCTAAAAATATGTGCATCATTTTTGTCAGAGGTGCTGGACCAATTCAAAAATGATGAACATTTCTAAAGGCAGTTTGGGATCATTGAAAAGATTTAAGTTTGAACCTGGTTGAATTCCATTTGCTGCTGGGATTTCGACATTCCCCATTTCAAGTTTCATGAAATTTAAACATGATGCATGAGTGCAGTTGCAACTATTTCACTCAGGTATTCTAGGGCTATGACAGATGCAATTTTAAAAAATGCAATATTTTTCTAATTCAAATAAAATAGCAAATAAAATACCAATAAAATCATAATATGATTTTAAAATTCTTTCTCCAATATTTCTCTTACGTTGAAGAAGTCATATTATCTTCTCTCATATATTTTAAATATTGGAAATAATTGGAGAGAAAAATAATAAAATCAAATTGGTCCTTTCTTCAAATTTGAAATAAATCCAAATGTTATTTTTTGTGAAACCTCCAACTCTCTCCTTGGGTCCTTGAGTTGCTTAAGATTTCCAGGATCATAACAAAATGCAAGAACAATATGATATGCATATGATGATCTATGTATAACATCCAAATCGAAAATTGGGATGTTACATCTAACCATCTATACTACCGTATGAATCACAATCTAACCAATGCAACTAACTCTACAAGCTAATGTCCTTAATATTGCAACTAACAAGCAAGTGCAAATACCTCCAGCTCCTCTCCAAGCTCTGCATCAGGGGTATTGGGAGGGACTGCGCCGCTTGACACCATCACCTTCTGCTCCTGCAATACTGAGGCGAAGCCCACCACCTCCTTCTCCACATCCGCAATGGTTGCGAGTTTCCCCGCACCACCATGGACACCGCCAATGTCCTTCACTTCATCTGCTTTCACCGCACCCTTCATCTCCACTACATCTCCGGCCGCTGCGCCGGCGTCGCCACAAGTTTCCACCATGGGATAGATGGTAGTGATGAAGGTAAAGAAGAGGATGTGGTGGGGGAGAGTGAGACAGTGCGGTGGAGGCAGTGGAGGAGAGCGATACGCGTCGGTGGGGGAGAGGAAGATGATGCGGCAGGGAGGGGATTTTGGGGGAAAATGGTAGGGGCGACGCACCGGGAGTTGGTTCCCCTCTTTATATGATGGGACATTTTGGCCATGTCCCATGGACACGTGCTACCCCACGATCGCAGTCAGTTGCATGCGCCCACGTATACGAGTACCACTATATAGTCAACATACGAAAGCACTATATGGGTAAACAGTCAAAGGTGGACTCGTCCCTACGTGGCCCCACTCATCAGACTTAACGGTCAAAGGCATTGACCCGACAACAATGTCTGTTGTAACCTGTTCTGAGGGTTTCTGGCAAGGGAGTGAGCAAAAGTGAGCAAAAGTTAAGAGCATGGGGATGAATGAGTACAACTAAGGAACTAGGAGCATAGAAATAACAATCCCTTCAATCAAAGAAGCAATTTCATAGGCACCCTTAAAAGCAACAAATTCTTCAATTTGTTCAATATCAAAGAAATTATAAACACCCTTGGCATAAGAAGATAAAAAACAGTTATCCTTAAACTCACATTGGAAGGGAAGGTATTTTTTAGGGTCCTCAGAACAATAAGTAAAATCACGTATTTCGCATAGATTCAAAGCATAGCAATATAAACTATTAATATGATGCCATAAATGTTTCCCTTTTTGAGATAAGAAGTGTCGCACAAAATAAGCATGCTCGTTTAATGATTTTCCCTCAACTAAGCTAGTTGGGTTTTCAGCACGAGCACAAATGGTCGAATGGTCGAAGATGATCCAAGTAGAAAGCTTCAGTAGTATGATAGATTTTGGGTGGTTCTTCAACTATTGGTGTAGCAGGTACAACTAATTTTTTTGGTATTTTGCGTTTCCTATCCATAACTAAAGATAGAAAACAAGAGCACAAAATAAAAATCACATAGTGATAAAGCAAAAAAGCACACACAAGAATATTCACCAAACACTATTGCTCCCCGGCAACGGCGCCAGAAAAAGGTCTTGATAACCCACAAGTGTAGGGGATTGTTTGTAGCCTTCTTCGATAAATAAGAGTATCGAACCCAACGAGGAGCAAAAGGTAGAACAAATATTCCCTCAAGTTCTATCGACCGCCGATACAACTCTAAGCACACTTAACGTTTGCTTTACCTAGAACAAGTATGAAACTATTTTGCAAGAATAAAACTACGAGTACTTTGTGAGAATAAAACTATGCTAAACTGGAAGGTAATAAAAGTGGATAACTTTTGTCAACAAGAAAGTCATTTGTCCTTAGGCAATCAATAAAAAATATCGGTAACCATTCTTGCAATTCTATATGATGGAGAGGCATCAGCTAACAAACTTTCTCTACTTGGATCATATGTATTTATGACTGGAACTCTAGCAAGCGTCCGCAACTACTAAAGATCATTAAGGACCTGAAATCCAACCATATCATTAAGTATCAAGTCACCTTTATCCCACACGCAACAACCCAACTACTCGGGTTTAAGCTTCTGTCACTCTCGCAACCCACCATAAGCGAATCATGAACGTATGGCAACACGCTACAGCAGGGGACCCTCACCTTTGCGAAAGACGAAGGGCACCGCAGGACAGCACCATAAATATAATATACAATCATACCAACCAAGATCACGATTAACCCATAGGACAAAATGGATGTACTCAAATATCATAGGATAGCCAAATATCGTTGGGAAACAATATATGGAGTTCAGCACCATGTTTAAGTAGAGATTACAGCGGGGATAAGGGGTGTTACACCGCTGCACGGAGGGGAGAGAGTTGGTGTTGATGGTAGCAAGATTGTTGATGTAGATCGTCGTCACGATCCTTGCCCCGGCAGCACTCTGGCGCCACCGGGAGAGAGGGGGAGAGAGCCCCCCTCCTTCTTCTTCTTCCTTGGCCTCCCCCTAGATGGGAGGAGAGTTTCCCCTCTAGTCCATGGCCTCCATGGCATCGGAGGGGCGGGAGCCCCTCCGAGATTGGATCTCCCTCTCTGTTCTCTTCTGTTTCGCGTTCCCCAGATCTGGCCCTTCACGGTTTCTTAAATTCCTGGAGATCCGTAACTCCGATTGTGCTGAAATTTTTACACGATTTTTTTCCACAAATTATCTTTCCTGCACCAGAAGACGGGCCCCAGCCGACCTTCAAGGAGGGCATAAGACACAAGGGCGGGCCTAGGCCCTGGGGCGCGCTCTGGTGGGTTGTGGGCACCGTGGGCCCCCGTTTGCGTTGATTCCACCTCCTAAAAATCACATATGTTCCAAAATAATTCTCCATAAATTTTTATCGCGTTTGGACTTTGTTTGATTGGGATTTTTGCAAAACAAAAACATGCAACAAACATGAACTGACACTGGGCACCAGATTAGTAGGTTAGTACAATAAATCAGTTAAAAAGTTGCCAAGAGTATGTGAAAGTTGTATAATATCAGCATGAAACAATCAAAAATTATAGATATGATGGAGACGTATCGCCCTCGCCCCTTGGTTTCATCCTGGCGATCTAGACGCCCCAACGGCGGTCAAGGTATGCGCGGGGCTGGGCCCTGTCGACGCAGAGCACAAAGGCAAACAAGAAGGAAACCAAGCACGAAAAAGAAATCACGGAGTCCAAACAGTAATTACAGGCACCAAATATTCTGCAAATTCAAACAAAGTCTTAAGCCTCCACGAGGCTGATAAATATCGCAGGGTAAACTCTAGGAGGAGGGGTCCTCATCGCCATCGCCGCCGCTCGTCCCAGTTGCGGCAAGCTCGTCGCCAATATCACTGTTGCCGCCGTCACCGCCAATTGCCTCTACCGCAGGGGGCTCGGTGTCAGAGATGCTGGCGAACTTCTTCAGCAGCGTGTCCACATGGCTCTCCACAGCTGCCGCACTGGTGGCATGGGATTCAGGAGAAACCGGGACAACCACAGCGTCGAAGTCGAAGCCGGAATCCTAGAGGTAGAGGTGGCTGAAGATGCGCGTCGCCTCCACGGAGAAGAGGGAGCGACACTCATCTTCCAGGAAGGAGTACACCTTGGCAGCGGCACCTTCAAGCTCTTCGACAAGCCTAGAGGAGAGCCATGCATAGCCACCTTCGGGGGGCGCGAGCAAATCCTACAAGCCTCCCCTTAACATCAACTGTAGCCCCTAGCGAGCCCTGAGCTCGAGGGAGGGGAAGGCGTCGTGCTCTGCGGCCGCCTTTATCTTGGTGGCAGCTAGGGTCTTCTCCCTGGCATCTAGCTAGGTTGTTGCCTTAGAGACGCACTAGTCATGGGACGTCTGGTCTTCGACCACCTCCTGCTTCAATTTGGCTAGACGCTCGCGTCTCGCGATCTGATGAACAGTCACCTGGGACAGTACGGAGTCGCGGTCAGTGAGCTTCGCCTCGCGGGCCTTGGGGTCCTCCTCCTGCCGGTGGAGCTGCTATGCATGCGGGGCCTACTCCTCCTGAAGGGCCTTCAGATTGGCCTCCGCCTTGCCGCAGCGCCACGTCGCGACACTACGAAAAAAATACACTTCTATGATGATATGTGTTTGTCACAGTAGGTCACGTTTTCTTTCATGCATGTATATCCATGGCGATTTTATGACAGAATGAAGATAATCATACCTGTGCTGTCGTAGAAGTGCTCCATGACATTAAAAAATTATCATTATAGAAGTGTCCTCTTCCGTGATGATAAATCGCGCGTCATGGAAGTGCTTTCGTCAAGGGTGACCGACATGTGGCATCCACCATAACGGGTCGCCGTTAAGCTATCAGGTCCGGTTTTGGATCTGATAACCTGCTAACAGCCAGGACCAATAGGGATTTTCCACGTGTAAAATTCTCATTGGCGAAAGGAACCACGTGTCGGTTCACCGTTGAGACAGATGTCATACACTCATTGGACCAAAGGCGCCTATGATGTGTAGACACGTGGGATGGCCCAATAGTGGCCCATTTAAGGTAAAAAGGCCGGCCCTGCTAAAGGCCCACCATATTTTTTCAGACACTAGTGGGCTGGCCCATTAACAACCTGCCATGTTTTGGGTCAAATTGAGGCCCATATCAAATCAGGCCCATTCACAGCCTGCCGTGTTTTGGGAAAAATTACGGCCCATATCGGATCAGGCCCATTAACATGCCACTACTAGGAAAAGGCATGCTAGTGGCGCACCAGTTTTGCCTTCTAATGGCGCACTACTGGTGCGCCACTAGCATCACGTCATTAGAATTAAATTCTAATGGCGCACCACTGGTGCGCCATTAGTATCTGGTGTTCTAATGGCGCACCACGTAGTGCGCCATTAGTATTGCCCACAGTGCGCCATTAGAATTCTTTCCAGGGGGCCATATGTACCCATGTGCTTTGGCATACTAATGGCGCACCAGTGGCTGATGCGCCATTAGTGTGATTATCACAGTGCGCCATTAGTGTCTTGCGTGGTGCGCCACTAGTATGAATATTAGGGATTATTTTTTTTCTTTTCTGATATTTTCACAGGTTACAAAATATATTATTGGACAGAATTTAGACAACACCACACAGCAACAGCAATAGAAGACTAGTCTTCGAATACAAATCATCATATTAGTCTCTGAATTCAAAAGACCGAACAAAGATAGAACGTTACAAGTCTCGAGACCGCGAGTAGCTAGTTTGTCTTCACATTACAAGTCGATATCAACCATCTAAACTACCATCACATAGAAGAGAGTTGTGGTCATCACGATGAGCATCATCGCGATCAAACTGGTCTTCATCCGGTTCCTCCAACGCTCCCTCCTCTCTCCCGCTAGATAGCGGGCGTATCTAGATTCGGGCTCCGCCCTAGTGATGTACCCTTTGTAACTGTTACCGCTGAAACGGTGAACCTGTCTCCGACACTCCTCCCAGTCGTTGTAGACTCCGGGAACCTTACCCTTGTAAACGACATACGACGGCATCTCTATGCACAAGCCAAACAACAGACAATACATAAGCAATATGTAAGTATGCAACAAAAGGATCGGAAGAGAAAAGCAAGACATTAATAGCACGATTCATTGTCCTACTAATAAATAGCATCGATTACATCTAAGTTGAATGACTGTCCAAACCAAAGAGACATACGAATTCATTAAAGTTTAATTACAACATGAGCCAATCAATGTTTCAGAACTACACATCACTACTTTCGACTCGACTCATCAGACAGGAGCGTGGATGAAGCCGCCGTCTGTCGTGATGGTCATGAAATCGCGGTCGTTGTCACCCTGCATTTGTAGCATTCCATCTATCTCATTGTTGGATGGTTGATATCTGAGGAAGAACTGCCCCGACGTATGAAGGACATCTTGATGGATGATGTCCGCAAAGTCCGACTGGATGCGAAAGAATTATTGTCTGAGTTCCGCGTCCTGGATTGCCGACAAGTTCGCGGCCCAATCTTTGAGATTATCTGGTAGCAAAAGTTGATGATGGTCCCTTACGATCGCTCGCATGTGATGGAGGGCGTAGTAGGCATCCTTCTGACCGCCAGGCAGCTGCTTGACGCAGCAGAACTTCGTATTGTGTGAGAACATGTGCTTGCCGTACTTACGAACAGTCCTGGTAAGGTGCCTCCAGATTTGGCGTTGCCGGGGAGAACATCATCAAGAACTTTCTTGACATTTGTGTAGTCTATCTTGGAGTTACGGTTCGGGTCGAAATACGTGGCCATGGAATATTTCGGGCTTAAGAGGATGAGTGTGCAATGTGTGTCACTGCACAGAACACGGAATGTTAGAAAAAAAGAACGATCGAAATCTAAGAAATCATATGTTACGGGGCGGTTAAGGGATGACTTACTAGGGAAAGTAAGCCACAAGGAAGTTATCATTATCTGGGTTTGCCAAAATGACGCCTTCGAGGTGTGAACTCGCAACTTGGCGGTCCCCAACGCCGCTCAAGTGCTTGGCACGCATGTAGAAGGGGTCGACTATCACGATGTCCGGGGTCTTGTCTCTAATGATCCGCATCTCCATACTCAGCGAAAACAGCCGAACGAAGGTGTAGTGCAGCGGATGAAGGTTAAACATAGCAAAGATGTCATCAAACCGCAGGACGATCGTACCCCCGATGTCGCCATCCACAAAGCCCTTGCCCTCTGGCACCTTGGCCACGAAAACCGGGTATGCCACATCCTTCTCTCTGAGACACCGCTTCTCCAAAGAAAGAACACTGTCGTGCAGACTCCGCATAGCACCGGTTGCAGCATTCAGCATATTTGGCGGTAGCATCGCCCTACCTGCCACATGCACCCTCCTTGAGATATCCTTAGGTGAAGGTGGCCCGTCCTGAGCACGGATCATACTCGGTGCCAGCTGGCTCGCACCGGCGCCCTTGTTAGTCTTTCGTTTTCGTCCCTTCTTCTTGATCTCCTGTAATGGGACCGAGTTCTGCTCACAGACCGCCTTCTTGAGCGTGTTGGGGCTGATAATATTTCGCACCTCAGTTATCTGAGGCTCGCTGAAGGCGGGATCTGGAGGCGTCTCCTGAGAACTGAACGCCAGATGACGCCTATTGCAATTGGATTTCTCCGCCGTACCAGCTAGATTGCGGTCGTCTTGGTTGGGTTGTTGAGAAAGAGGCCCGCAGAACTCATCAGCGTACCCATGTTCGGCAGAGTACTTATGGACTTTGGTAACTGTACCGCCGTCGTTGTCGTCGTCATCCGGATCCTGTGCCATAGGGCTGTCCGGATCCTGTGCCATAGGGATGTCCGACATAGGGATGTCTGGCAGGTCCGATAGCGTTGCGGCGTTCTTGCCATGGCTTGGCACCGGCACGACTGGCGGTCTTGTCTGTGGGGTGGTGTCCCCCGCCCCCAAACGAATCTGGCCCTTCGGCCAAAGCAGCGGCCAGTTTACGCAGGCGCTGAGGGTCATCTCATCTTCTTCGTCGGCCCCAGCGGGTCGAACTGGAGGTAACAGCTCGTCGCAGCCTGGCAGCACCCGAACCACTTCAACCCTATACATTGTGGGTGGCATCGGATTACCGTGGAACATGCGGTTGCCCGGTTGAACGATTCTGCCCTTGGCAACATCGACCAGCTCGGCGCCCACGAAGTGCAGAAGAGTGCAAGGAACGTCGGCGGTGCCCTACGAAAACATGTACAGGGCGTCAGGGATGCCCAGTCAAAGGGAAGGAGATGAAGTCATCGGCCGAGAGGCTTAGTTACCGTGATGCCGTCGAGCTCGGCTAATGTCGAGGCACCGCCAACGGCGGGCGTGCAACTGACGGAGGGGGCGCTTGCTGGCGAGGTGCTGGCCAGCGTACACCCAGGTGCATTAAGCTTCAATGCCCGTGCCGGCGCGGGAGACACGAATACCGCCTCCGCCGGAGACACCAATGGCGCCGCCTGCGCGTTGTGCGAGTTGCTGGCCGTGAAGCTGGGAACCGGGGGAGGCCCCTGTTGGCTGCCCGCAATCCACGTCGTCAGCCCATGAATCAACGTAGGCACCATGGCGTTGAGCTTCGTTCCCATCTATTGTTCCACTTGCTCTTGGACAAGCTCCGAAATCCGTGCCACTTGTGCCTTGAGTGCTTCAACCTCGCCCGTCTGGCTTTCCGAGCTGGCCTTTTTCTCCTTCCGCACACCAGCGGTATAGTATGACCCCCATTTTGTGGACAAGCCTTTGCCGGCCACACGACCAGCTGACGTCGGCCTAGTGAGCTTATCCTTGTTTTTTAATATGTTCAACGCCCTATTTAAAGGGGTGTCAAAAGGGGAGCTCTGAGACGACCCCGCGCTACTGCTTTCAGTGTCCTGTGAAAGGAATGTGAACCATTTAGAATTATTGGGGATTAATTAGACTGCAACCATATGGAGCTAATTACGCGGGGGTGTATTCCTTACCAGAACAAGCTCAAGCGCCCTGGTCTTCAGATCCGTGGTAAGCTCCTTTGTTATCAGGTCCTCCTTGTACTGGGCCCTGACATAGTTCCTGGTCTGCTTGTTACCGCTGTATTTCTCGAAGCGGGGCGGTAGGCCTTGCTCGGCACGCTCCGCGTCCTCCTTGTCCTATATAGGCTCCGCCACACTGTAACCGCCGGGACCGAGTTTGTGTTCCCCTAAGTTCAACTCCCGCATTTCTTTCCCCCACTGACTTGATTCAGAGGTTGCACTACTCGAGCACTTGATCTCGAACTCCTTGTACTCATCTTCGCTCATCAAAGGATATTCCACCTTGATCTTCTCATAACTATCACCTTTATCAATCATTTTCTTCACCGCGCTTCTCCATGTAGACAGGGCCATGCTCATCTTCATGAGGGCGGCACTGTTCACTTTATTCCCTAAGAGGCGTGTGTTTTCAAATTCAGCGGGGAACTTGTATCGTTCGTGCATCTTCGTGAAGAGGAGGTTGCACAAATTCCCTCGGTCCTTATGCCTAAGGTTCTCGGTGTTGATCGAGACGGTGCTCCAGAGAATGCACCCAAGCTGAACCGAGTACCCCTTGACTATATGTTTGGGCTCCGTTGGATTCCCATCGGAGTCCACTTGAGTGAATTCCTCCTTGACGGTGCGGAGCGCATTCGGATGCCGGTCCTTCCTTTGCTTCTTCGATTGGCTGCCATCTGTGTGTGCGCCGCCATCATCAGTGGTGGCATCCTCGGCAGCACCATCAGTGGTGTCATCCCCGACGCCACTAGGGGGTATGTAATCAGGATCGGTGTCTTCCGCGACGTCCTCATAGCGGTGAGGTTGTTCCTCCATCTCCTGGGACAGCTGCCAGAATTTCTTGCCGCCCGAACCACCGGCCTCATCGTTGTGGGCCATGTTTCGCTCTAAATAGGAAAAAAGTTTGGTCAAAAAGTTGGTTATTGTCAAGGAACAAGATCATTGTCTCATCATTTAGGGTTTGTCGACACCGAAGCACCCTAAAAGCCTAAGCTTGCATCATTTAGGGTTTGTCGATGCCGAGGCACCCTAAAAGCCTAAGCGTACATCATTTAGGTTCTCATCGACACCGAGGCATCCGGGGCAGCCAAGTTAAGTTTTCATCATTTAGGGTTTATCGATGCCGAGGCACCCTAGGTTGGGCCTAATCACTTGGCACTAATCACTTGGCTCTATTGCCACCTATGTTGGGTTTATCATCTAGGGTTTATCGATGCTAAGGAGAATTCTAAGTTGGGCCTAATCACTTGGCTCTATTGCCACCTATGGTTTAATGCAGCAAGAATAAAGGGGCAGTTGATCCTACTTAATTAAGTACTAAGATACCCCGGCCCATGCATTAGTCGCAAGTACCCCATATGTCCTATTTTTAGCAAAGTCATGCTAAAATTCACGGAAAATTTCAGCATGACCTTTGCTGAAAATAGGACATATGGAGTACCCGAATTTGCCGGAACGGAAGTTAATCAACATTCCGGCAAACTCAAGGGCCGGAACGGAAGTTAATCAAGTTGACAAAATTCCCAAGTAGTACAGCAGCAGCATCACAAGTAGTACCAATGAACATATAGTCCAGCAAGTTGAAAAAGCTGAAGTTCTCAGCATGAAGAATCACACAACTTAGCACCTACATTATGATCATACATTTGGAGATTGCACATACAGTTTTCACATAAGCGTAATTGTTCTGGAGATTGCACATATAGTTTTGACAGCACAGCACCTTTGACAGCACATACAGTTTTTCACATTTGTAGATTGCACATACAGTTTTCACATAGAGCAATGTTCTTTTCATTTCACCTTCCATTTTTTTGCAATTCAACTCACTTCCTTTTCTTATAGTTACTGATCCCAAATGAAATGACACTTTGACATGGCTGCAATTTTCAGTGTCTACTTATCTGCAATTTTTCTGTGTCTGCTTAGGAGAAATAAGTTTCAAACTTCAGCTTGTTTTGTATAAGGAGACTAAAAAATTATCTAAGGAGTTCTTCAAGTTCAAGTTACAGCCTGCATGACATTTTCCTACACAATGCTTGTTGTAAATAATTACTTAAAGTAAACAATTTTTTATCTTAGCTTACTTACAATAGAATGCCTATCTTTCTGGTTTTCCAATTCCTTTTGTTTCATTTTCAACATTGCTCTATTTGTAATTAATAGCACTATTCAAGAAATCTGTATATGCTTATAGCAGCACTGCTAATGATACTAGCCCATGTGCTTGTGCAAATTGACCTGGTTGGAATTCATACAGCAACAGTAACAGTTAACTGCACTTCTTTTGCATGCATTTATCACTCCAGAAAACTTTCAGTAACAAGCGAGAAGCATCTGCATTTTCTTAGTGAACTTTTGAGTGCATTTATCACTTGTTGGAGTATGCTACAGCTTCTGCAAATCACGAACTCCTTTAGTTTACATCTCAGTTTTAGCAAACACTACAGTTTCAGTGAAGGAGACATAACTGAATAACAGGCACTATAGTTTCTCTACAGTATTGGAACACTGAACATTTTTAGTTAACTGTAGCAAGAACACTAAAGAACACTGAACCCACGAGCATGCCTAAGCAAAAAGCTTCATCACCTACTTCTCAGATATGAGGGAGTGGTACATTTTATTCAGGCTGGTGTAGGGGGAAGGAGGGGAAGGGGGGAGAGGTGAGGAATCACCTGTGGGATAATGGCAGGCTGCCGTAGGAGGACGCCGGTGTCGAGGAGGCAGCGGGCGGCGGCGCGTCGAGGAGGCGGTGCATCGAGGAGGAGGAGGGGCGTTGAGGAGGTGGCGCGTTGAGGAGGAGGAGGCGCGTCGAGGAGGAGGCGGGGCAGCGGAGGGTTCGGCCGGCTGGGCGCGCCGCGGTGGCGGGCCGGCAGCGGTGGCGGCGGCTAGGAACCCTAGCTGTCGCGCTCGGGAGGGAGGTTGACGCAGGCGGGGCCGCGGGGGGAGGGGGACGGCGAGGGCGCGGGCGCGAGCGGAGGGGGGACGGTGCTCGGCTCGGGGACAACAAGGGAGGCGGCGAGGGAGGCGGCGCTCGGCTCGGGGACAGCGAAGTAGGCGAGGGGGGCGGCGCGGGGGATGGTGAATACGGGGGGTCAGTGGGAGAGATTAGAGAGATTGGGGATTTAGTGTGGGGGGGAACTTTCTAATGGCGCACCACCATCTCGTGCGCCATAAGTACGACTATTCTAATGGCGCACCAGTTCTCGGTGCGCCATTAGAATTTTGTTCTAATCTAGCCCACTAGCCCTATCTACCACCTAACCCTATCTACAACAGAACCCACCCACTAGCCCGACTGGTCAGCACGCAGCACAAACACCAGGAGGTCCTGGGTTTGATTCCCAGGCTCCCCAATATTCATTTTAAATGCTGTTTTTTATATTTATTTGTGCTTAAATATGTTCAAACTTGTTTAAATAATAACAGTAATATTTTTTATAAAAATAGTAATAATTTTTTAAAAAATATGTTCAAATTTGTTACTTGAAAATATCATCGGCGGCGGCGGTGGAGCGGGGGAGGGTGCGGGGAACGAGATCGAGATGGAAGGGGAATCGAGATCGAGATGGAGGGGGATCGAGATCAAGTGTCCTCATGAATTCAAAAAGTGCCCATGAAATTTAAAAATATTCATGATATCAAAAAGTGCCCATGAAATACAATCGAGAAATGAAGACTACGATTTAAATACAATCGATCTTAGCTAGCTATCTATTCACAATCTTCTTGCCCTTCTTTTTCGCAAATGGAGTTCTTTTGTGGAACGGATGTCCTTTAGGTAGGTTGGTCCTGCTTCTTGTTGTGGTGTGTCCTTCTACTTCATCATCGTCGTCATGTTCGATCTTCGGGTCGCCGTACTTGTCGAAGTCTTGCTCATTGGCTACTCCATCCATTCCGATGATCTTCCTTTTGCCTCTCCTCACGACAACACGACTGGGCTTTGACGGGTCGGTAATGAAGAAGCATTGGTCCACTTAGGAAGCCAGTACCCATGGCTCATTTTTCGCGGTGACGTTTGCTCCCGCGGTCTTGGATTTGGCTTCGGGTATAACCATGGTGGTGAAATATCGGTCTTCTTTTAGGACGCTCTTGGCCCATCTGACACGGAACATCGGCACCTTCTCTCCAGCGTAGCTCAGCTCCCAGATCTCCTCGATCCTTCCGTAGAATCTGTCCTTGTCCTTACCGGTGTAGGATTCCATCGTTACCCCGGAGTTCTGATAACCATCGCTCTTCATGTCCTTGTCCTCGGTGTAGAATGTGTAACCGTTGATATCGTACGCCTCATAGGTCATCAGGTTGTGATCGTCGCCCTGTGACAAGGCGAATATGAGTTTTCTTTCGTGGAAGAATCTTCATGTAAAAGGTACGACAGAAGCTTCTGCTTGAACCAACGCGTGAAACATGAGTTGTGCTCTTTGAGTATATCTCCGTCCGTCCTCTGTTGGCCTCGGTCATTGTACGTCTTCTCAATAAAGGTTTTGTGCTCTACCACCCAAGGATCGACCACGTCTATGTGTTGTAGCGCGACTAGGTTTGCTCTTTCAAAGTCGGCGAGTTGACCCACGAAGTCGACATGCATTTCGCGGCGACCTCACGGTGACCCCATCCAGCGAGCCTGTCGAGGTGCCTGTTGACGGGCAGACCCAACGGGGTTCTCGATGCCTAGATAATTCGTGCAGTAGGAGATGCACTCTTCGGTCAGAGAGCCCCTGGCTATACTTCCCTCTAGACGTGACATGTTGCGAACGTATCCTTTGATGACACCATTCATCCTTTCGAACGGCATCATGCTGTGCAGGAACGTCGGCCCGAGTTGGATGATATCCTCCACGGTATGGACCAGCAGATGCACCATAACGTCGAAGAATGCGGGCGGGAAGTACATCTCAAGCTCGCATAGTATCACCATGATCTCTTCCTATAGTCTTCTGAGTTGCCTCATGCCAATCGACTTCCGAGAGAAGACGTCGAAGAAGTTGCATAGGCCAAAGAGCGTTTCACGGACGTGCGCGTCCATGATCCCACGGATTGCAACTGGAAGTATCTACGTCATCAGCACGTGACAGTCGTGAGACTTCATCCCGCTGAACTTCTGCTTCGCTGGGTCTAGGTATCTGCTTATCTTCCCCGCGTAACCGTAAGGAAGTTTTACTCCTAGGAGGCAGGTGAAAAACTGCTCGATCTCCTCCTAACTTAGAGTGAAGCACACGGGAGGGTAGTCATTTCCGGTCTTCTTGGCCTTTTTGCCTTTGCGACTACTTTCTGTGTCCTGCTTCGCCTCATCATCATCATCATCATTAGCGTGAAGCTCCTGCCTGATGCCCATTGATTTCAAGTTTGCCCTTGCTTTCAGCCCATCTTTGGTCCTCTCTGGCATGTTGAGCAGGGTACCAAGCAGACTCTCGCACATGTTCTTCGTGATATGCATGACATCAAGGCTGTGAGGCACACGGTGGATCTTCCAGTACGGCAAGTCCTAGAAAACAGACCTCGTTTTCCATACCTTGAGCAGCGACTCTGGCGCCTTTCGCTTCTTTCCCGGCTCTGGCGCCTATTGCTTCTTTCCCGGCAGTGGGCAGTCTTTCCAATTTTTCAACAGCTCGTCTATTTCCTCGCCGCTCCTCGTACACGGGCGTTTTCGGGGTTCGGTTTCACCATCGAACAGATCCTTGCGTTTCTTCCACAGGTCATCGTCGCGAAGCCACCTTCGATGTCCCATGAACACGGTTTTCGAAGACCCGGGATCTCTATCTAGCTAGCGATACGTTGTGTCATCCATGCACCTTACGCATCCAGAAAATCCGTGGACTACCTGCCCCGCGAGATATCCGTAACCGAGATAGTCGTGCACCGTCGTGAGCAGTGCGACTCTCATAGGGAAATATTCTCTCTCTGCGGCGTCCCACGTATTGGCTGGCGTTTTCCACAGCATGTCTAGCTCCTCCTTCAGCAGCCCCAGATACAGATTGATGTCGTTCCCTGGTTGTTTCGGCCCTTCAATTAGCATACTCATGTGAATGTACTTCCTCTTCATGCGCAACCAGGGGGGAAGGTTGTACATCCACACAAACACACGCCATGTGCTATGTGTGCTTCTCTGGCTGCCAAACAGATTGACTCCATCGATGCTCATGCCCAGCACGATGTTCCTTGGATCCTTCCCAAATTCTGGGTATTCGAAGTTCAACGCTTGCCACTGGCTCGCATCCTTAGGGTGACTCAGCATCTTGTCTTTTTTATTTATCTCCGGATCATTTCCGTCATCTTCCCGCTTCTTCTCCTCCCTATCTGCGTGCCAACGCAGGAGCTTTGCTACCTTAGGGTCCGCGAAATACCACTACATATGAGGAGTGATCGGAAAGTACCACACCGATTTTCGAGGAGCTTTCTTCCTCTTCTTGTATCGAGTGACGCTGCACACCGGACATATGGTAGACTCCGTGTGCTCGTCCCGATAAATGATACAATTGTTAATGCACACATGGTATTTCACGTGCGGTAAATCCAGAGGACACACGATTTTCTTCGCCTCCTCGAAACTGGTCGTGCCAGAATGACATGTTCTCGTCGAAGCATGCGTCGGTCATTTTGTGTTTTACCTTCATCTCCAGAGCCATGAGCGTTACTTTCAGGCGGGTATCGTCGGGCCTACATCCTCCATACAATGGAATAACCGCATCTATCTCCAGTTGATCCAGCTTGGCTTTCTCTCGGGCGGTAGCTCTTGCATTGTCCGTCTGCTTGAGAAGCAGCTCTTGAATATGAGGGTCCTGCACCCAGCCTCCATCGTCGTCTGCTCCGGCATCTTCATCTTCATGATCATGCCCTTCGTCTTGATCTTCCCCATCATCATTTATGACATCTTCTACATGATGACTGTGTACAGCACCACCATCGTGATCATGTCCTGGAGACTCTTCGTCTTCTCGCCCGCCCTCGCCGCGGTGGTACTTGTCTTGTTGCCCTTCCTCATTTCTTGCCCGGCCCCCATGGACGACTTCATAGTCATCTTCATTGGCTGCCACCGATAGCCATCCATGAAACCACGCAAGAGTAGGTGGTCCCGCACCTGCCCGGAATCCGGGTCCGCAATAAGGCTCTTCAGCTTGCATCTTCGACACGGACATCTTATCTCCATCTCGTTCTTTTGAAGCATCTTGGCCTTCGCGGAGCTCAAAAACATATTCACGATGCCTTCAGTCATCATGCGGACCATGGTCGCCTGCGGGGTAGAGCAAAACGATATTTTAGAACCAAGAAAAAATTTGGCATGACCTTCCCTAAAAATAGGACCAAAAAGAATGCATAGTGCCAAAATTCTCACCGAAACGGAAATGAATCAAAACATTCCGGCGAAATATTGGCAACTATCGCATTTCAAATACCGGTACCTTCAAACACAATCATATATGCAACACCACAAACACATGCAACACCACAAACATACATAGATCTAGCTAGGCCACAAAAAGTACATGTGCACGTTGTTGGAGCGAGCTAGGGAGAAAAAAAGTAGATCTACATCATGAAGATAGCTTTCCCCTTACTTACCTATCAAAAAAAGGTAATTTCACCACTTAATTTTGATGAATTTATGGTGGAAATGAGGTGAGGAGGAGGAGGCAGCCGAGACAAGCTTGGCGGAGGAGGTGGAGAGAATGAAGTGGGGAAAGTGAGTGGGTAGGTGGGCTGTCCAAAATGTCTTGTTGGTCCCAGGTTACTAATGGCGCACCACCACATAATGCACGATTAGTAACCCTGGTTACTAATGGCGCACCTACAGGTGGTGAGACATTAGTACTTTTTGCAGAAAAGTAAAAAAAACATATGTATACTAATGGCGCACGGTATCACAGTGCGCCATTAGTAGTTTAAACTACTAATGGCGCACTGTGATACGGTGCGCCATTAGTAGGTTTGCAAAAAAGTAAAAAATATATATACTAATGGCGCACTGTCTTGGCCGTGCGCCATTACTAGTTCTAACTAGTAATGGCGCACTTTGTCATCATGCGCCATTAGTTTGTATGGAAAAATGGGGAAAAAAATCAATAGTAGTGGCGCACCGTGAGACTGGTGCGCCATTAGTGTCTTCCACACTAATGGCGCACCGGAAGCCAGTGCGCCATTAGTATATAGTAGTGGCGCACTGTCTACCTGGTGCGCCATTAGAATCAGTCCTATCTATAGCCCTTTTCCTAGTAGTGTGCCTCTTTTCTTTTGGGCCCATTCTAAGCCAGGTTTGTATTTCAGCCTATTAAATGCCCGTTTAGCAGTTCGGCCCGATAATAGTTTCGGCCTGTTAGCGGCCTGTGGTGCATCTGGGATGTTGTCGGCCCGGTTTAACTTTAGGCCATTTAATGGCCCGTGCAAAAACTGGGCCATATCTTGTCTGAAGTAACTTTAGGCCTCTTAACGGCCCGTAGTCTTCGTGGATAAATTTCAGCCCAACTGGCCTATCAACCTGTTAATGGCCCGTGTAACAGTTGGGCCTAATTACAGCCTGCGTTGAATCCATCCTACTCACAGCCCATCTGAAAATGGCCCATGACACTGTTGGGCCTACGGCCTGTGTTGATACCGGCCTGCTTAAAGCCCATAATTTTATTGGGCCAAACAGGGCCCGAGATATATTTTGGCATGTTAACGGCTCATTCTATTTGGGCCAAACATGGGCCTTAGGCAGTTTTGGCCTGTATTGGCCCGTGAATTTTTCGGCTCAACAGTAGCCCAATCTAGTTTTTAGCCTGTTAAAATCCCATGGTATTCTCTAGCCCAGCTGGCCAGAACTTTACTCGGCCTGTTAAAGCCGGTAAACTACTATCCGATTAGACCTGCTAATGGCCCAAGATGATTATAGGCCCACGTTTTGGCCCATATGAGTAACAGGCTGGCCTGAAGACAAACAACATTGAGATCCATTGAACCTTCTGACCTAAATTACAGCATACCAACCAAGAATTAACCTAGACTATACAATAAAGAAATTACGGCATAATAAAGTGCAACATGACTACGGATTACATAAACTGGCCATCAAAGGTCACCACCAGTGCATACAAACGAGCCGACAAAAGAATATACAAAACTGAGAGCACTTCAGAAGGCATTTGTCCTGGACGGGATGGCCATCGCAAGAACAAGCTGATGTGACCTTAGTTGTGTCTACGATAGATGCTGCATTCCTAGCTTTATAGCACCAAAGCTCACAAGGTAGCCCTCTGACATGTTGATTGCTTCTTTGATAGCAAGTCTGAGCTTAGCTGAAGCAAGCGTTTCCGCTTTAAGTTGAGACTGAAGAAGTCAAACTGATTGAGGAAGCGACTGCACAGAGGTTGTCCCACAACTGCTGGAGAGTAGCTTCAACTCACTATCTTCATCAAGACAGGACCTTGTTGTCATCTCGCTCTCTTCAAGATGGTTTGGCTCACTATCTTCCCTAAAGTTATGCTTGGCATAAGATATGCGACTCTGAAAGAGAAACAAAGAGACACGTAATAGGTTTCACAATTATATAAGCAAATAAATGGATCTATTCTGCATAACGAACATGTTTTTACAACTATAATTTAAAACTAGTAGTTGTTGCAAATATCCAATCATATGTAAATAGCAAAGTAAATAGCAGTGGAGGAAATGATGTGTCACACCCTGATTTTCATGGCACAACACTTAAGATGATAAATCATGATAAAATGTGGTTTGACAAAAACTTTTGAGTGTTTTGGACTTTGCTTGATTGGATTTTTGTTTGCTGTTTGCAAGTGCTCTAAAAATCAAATAAATCCTCCAACTTCTATACTTCATATACTTGCCCCAAGCTTATGCCCAATGATCATGCAATGTGTATAGAGCAACATAGTATTTTCTTACAAAAATAATTTGGCCAAATATTATTTTCAAAAATTAGTTTTCCAAAAAAACCCTGAATTGAGATTTGCACTGCAAGTACTTAATTAAGGGCAGTAAAAATCTTTCCAAAACTATATTTGAATCCTATTAGATATAGGACTCCCAAAAACCACAAAAATATAATTTTAAAAGTTATTTTCCTATTTTATTCAAAAGCTTTTTCTTAAGGCCAGAAATGATCTTTATTAGGGAAAAATCATTTTGTTGTTTCAAAAATATTTGACAAAAATCTAGGGAAACTCAGTGGACATATATTGTCCATATATAGGAGTTTCAACACATGGTCATGTTCACAATGTTGGTCAAATCCCTCAAAAACCCTTTCTGGATATTTCAAGATTTTGAAATATTTACAAAGGAAATATTCTCCAAAAATTCCAAGTAAATTCTAGCATGTCACATATGACATGTTTGATGATCTTGACAAGTATCATGTCATGGAGAATAGTATAACTCCATGAAATCCCCTCAAAACCATTTCTTTCCATTTTGAAGTTTGAGCAACTTTACATTGCCAAACATGTCCAAATGTTCTCAAACCTTGTGAACATGCTCAAATGTTCTAATTATTCATCTAGACCAAGTGGAACAAGTTGGAGAACAAGTTAACTTGATCAAAGTGCCCCAAAACCCTTCCTGTCCAGAACCAAATTAGAACAAATCTACATTGGAAACTTTCTGCTTTTGATCTCAACTTTTGTGGACATGTTCATATCCTCAAATGATGACACTACACCAAGTGGTGCATCAAGGAGCATAGATTTGCATGACCAAATCTTGGAGAGTCCATTTCTGCTGATTTCTAGGGTTTACAAAAGTTGCATTGGCAACTTTTCCCAAATGAACTCAATCTTGGTGGAACCTCTTATTTCTCATACCATTTGACCCTGTCAAGCCTCATGACAAATGGAGATCAACTACTGCCCAAACCAATATCAAACACCTTCTACCATTTTACTAAAACCCCTATTTTGACCACTTCCACTCTTCTCCATGGCCTCATCTTTTTACCATAGCCCCTCAGAGTTCCCTTGCACCTCCAGTGACTCTTCCCTGGCCCCAAATCAATCATTGAAGGGTGAAACATCCCCATTTACCCTTCTGGACAGCAGCATTCTTCTCCTTTCTCACCTCCCTCCTCACTCCAGTCGATCTCCAGGGCATCCAATGGCCCTCCCCACTTTCTTACTTCTCCCTAGCGCTACCAGACATGAGTGGGCACGCCCCCGCCCCTTAAACAATGCCATGGCAGCCAAAGGCATGCTCTGGAGCACGCTACAGTGCGCCCCCGCACTATAGCCGCCCCCTGCCAAGCACCTCCGGCCACCTCGGGACTCCCCAGCGCGCCCAACGAGGTGCCTCAGCGTCTGAGACATGCTAAACCCATGTCCCCTTCCTCTCTCTCCCTCCTGCTGCCTCCTACCACACGTGCGCCGGCCGCCCAGGAGCTCCAATGAGCGGGCTCACATGCGCGACCCCTCTGGTGCCTCCCCGCTCCTTCCCCTATCTCCCTGGCACCCTAGACCACCCCCACGAGTACCCCCGAGTCTTTCCTTCCCTCTCCAACGGCCACCAGAGCCGATCCCACGGGCACCCGTAGGCCGCGCCCACGGTGGACCTCGGCCTGCCTATCTAAGGCCTCCCCAAGCCATCCTTTTGCTCCTGCTCGCTCTCTCCCACTCCAAATCGTCCACCCGCACCACCAGTTCATGCCCAGAGGTGCCCGAGCTCGAGATCGAGCTCGCGCCGCCTCGGGTCGCCATCGATCCAGGGGTATAAGCCTCCTCCGCCTCCCCTTTCTCTCGATATGGAGCCAGAATACTCCACTGACTCGTTCCTCTTCTTTCACCGCTTCGATTTCAGCCCGGAGTGAGCTATCCATCCACCTCCCGAAGCCTCGCCGCCGGCTTCTTGGTCGCCGGCGAACCACTGCTCCCCGACGACCGTCACCACCTCCAACCGAAGTGCGCTTTGATGCTGAACACGTCGGTGCCATCTGTTCGCCTCGCCGTGCCCGGAATCACCACCGGTAAGCTCGTCGTCCTCTCTGGATGGAGGTTGACGACGACGGCCGTGGGGCCCATCGGTCAGCCTCACATCCTGACAGGGGGCCCTGCCTGTCAGGTTTAAAACTCCACCGCGCGCCTGCTCGCTCGCGTGAGTGGAGGCAGGCCGCGCTACTCCCGCGTTTCCATGGCGAAAGTGCCCTTCCGTGAAGCCGTCTTTGACGTCACCCCCTGTCGCCAGCGCGGCTGAGCCACTTGGCCGGCCCACTGCTATCTCTCGCCGGTGCACAGGATAAGGGTAATGCCTTATATTTCTTTTTATTCTTTTCTAGTGAGTTTCTAAAATCCCTAGTTCATTCATTTCATGCCCAAATTTGATGATTCAAATTTCTGCTAGTTCATAAATTCATTCTATATCACAGTGTGCAACTTGCACATTTCTCCAGAAATATTTCTTTCACAAATAATTAGCAAATCCTATTTTTCCATTTCTGTTATAAACTTTAGAAAATCACAGGGGGCTCAAAATTGATTCAAATTCCTAGATGCTTCTAAGTTCATAACTTAGTTTATGAACATTTATCTTAATACCTTCTGTGCCCCATAAAATAATGAGCCATTTCGGCATGTTTGTCAACTTTGCAAATCCATACAATATTAATTTGAACTCCAAATCCAGTGAAACCAACTCCTAGATGCTTCTAAAATTATGATTTGTTAAATGGGTGCCTTTGCTCATTTTTCCAAAATATATTTCTGTACACTTCTTACAAATCCATAGACCCCTTGATTCCATCATATTGAAATGTTCAGAGATGTCCATTGATCAAATCCTAATGAAACCACTTTGGTCATCCCTCATATGACCAGAGGTATCCTAGAAAAGTCCAACTCATATTTTTAGAGCACTTTTATTTCCTGCCTTGTTGTGTTGCTTATTATGGTTGCTTTCGACGATAGTTGACGAAGTAGACGAAATGCTCGGAGTTGGACCAGAGATATTTGAAGACCTCGAAGACTTTGTTAAAACAAGAAAGCAGCCCTTTGACCATGTCTATGAAACCTTTTTATGCATGTCATATAGCACCATATTGTTGTTGCAGCGGAATCATGACGAGGTGGTATCCACTTTGTTGGTTTGCCACCGTATTTCCTCGTTGATACTTGCATTGTGCATAACCATACCTTCTTATGAGGGTTATGACGGTGGGATTAGATAGGATGCTAAAGTAGTGCTACGCAAAAAGGGACGGGAATATGCATGGTGATGGAGACAAAGTATTTTCAAAAGACTTTTTGAAAACCCCATCTGGTGCCACTTATGCCCGGGGGAGATGATGAGATGGGTAGCCACTTGATGACGAAGTGGTGTACCGAGGCAAGTGTGTGTTGTTTTCAAAACGGATTGGTTTAAGTTGCGACCGTTATTCCAACCTTACATGCGCAACCTCTCTACCTTTATATGGGAAAGGGCATTATTGATTACCTTGGTCGATACTAGCTTGGAGCCCGCATTACTAGTGACGGGGGAGAGTTGGTGCTCTCTCTCGGGACGGGGTCGTGCCAGGTAGGGCGGCCATGACTGTCTTTACAGGGCACCGGATACACCGTTGTGTCCCCTCTCGGATGGTACGATCTCGAGTGAGTCTCGTATGATGTACATCGTGAGGATATGGAACAACGAGTGGACTCCATGTGTCACACCCTGATTTTCATGCCACAACACTTAAGTCAATAAATCATGCTAAAATGTGGTTTGACAAAAACTTTTGAGTGTTTTGTCTTTGCTTTGATTGAATGTTTGTGTGCTGTTTGCAAGTGCTCTAAAAATCAAACAAATCCTCCAACTCCTATACTTCATCTCCTTGCTCCAAACTCTTGAACCAATGATCATGCCATGTGTATAGGACATAAAAATAATTTCTTACAAAAATAATTTGGCCAAATAGTATTTTCAAAAATTAGTTTTCCAAAACCCCCTGAATTGAGGTTTGCACTTCAAGTACTTAATTAAGGGCAGCAAAAATCTTTCCAAAAATATATTTGACTCCTATTAGATATAGGATACCCAGAAACCACAAAAATATAATTTTAAAGGTTATTTTCCTATTTTATTTAAAAGCTTTTTCTTAAGGCCAGAAATGGTCTTTAATAGGGAAAAAATTATTTTATTGATTTAAAAATATTTGACAAAAATCAGGGAAACTCAGTGGACATATATTGTCCATATATAAGAGTTTCAACACATGGTCATGTTCAAAATATTGGTCAAATCCCTCAAAAACCCTTTCTAGATATTTCAAGCTTTTGAAATATTTACAAAGGAAATATTCCACAAAAATTCCAAGAAAATTCTATCATGTCACATATGACATATTTGGTGATCTTGCCAAGTACCATGTCTTGGAGAGCAAGATAACATCATCAAATCCTCTCAAAACCATTTCTGTCCATTTTGAAGTTTGAGCAACTTTACATTGCCAAACATGTCCAAATGTTCTCAAATCTGGTGAACATTCTCCAATGGTCTAATTATTCATCTAGACCAAGTGGAACAAGTTGGAGAACAAGTTATATTGATCAAAGTGCCCCAAAACCTTCTCTGACCAGAATCAAATTTGAACTACTTTGTACTACCAACTTTCTCTCCATGACCCTAACTTTTGTGAGCATGATCACATGACTAAATGAGGCCACCACACCAAGTGGTGCATCAAGGAGAAGTGATCTGCTCAACTGGATCTACACAAGTCCATTCCTGCCAATATTTAGGGTTTGCAAAAGTTGCATTGGAAACTTTGTCCAAATAAGCTCAAAATGGGTGGAAGGCCCTAATTATGTGTGACATCTCACCCAGTGGAGTCTCATGGCAAGTGGAAATTATTTTCTTGCCCAAACCTACATCAAACACCTTCTGGCAAAAACTAAAAATGTATGTTTTATCCACTTCCACTAATCTCCATGAGCTGATCTTTTTCCCACAGCCCCATCTGGTCCTCCTCTAACCCCTGCATCTTTCCCTGCCCGAGAAGCCATGATTAAGGGGGTGAAAAGCCCATTTTTCTCCTCTGGACAGCCACTTTTCCCTCCCATTCTCATCTCTCTCTCACTCATGGCATGTTCCAGGGCATCCAATGCCACTTTCCCATTGTTTACCCCCCCCCCCTGCAGCCTCCAGACACAAGAGGCCGCGCCCATTCCGCAAAAAGGCATGTCATGCCGGCCAAAGAGGCGCTCTGGTGCACGTCAGCGTGCTCCCGACCCTTGACACGGCGCTCCCGTCCACCTCGAGCCTCCCCCTCGCGCCAGTCGAGGTGCCTCGGCGTCCGCAACACGCTACGCGGTCGGCCCCCTCCTCTCTCCTCCTCCCCGTGCCTCCGCGCTAGCAAACAGAGGCCGCCCGAGCACGCCAATGGTGCGGCTCACACGCGCGATGCTCTGGCCCTCCCCTGCTCTCACTCTTCTCTCCCCTAGCTCTGGACCGAATCCAGGAACACCCCAGACACACCGCGACAAGCTCCTATGGCCCGTAGCGACGAGCACGAGCTCGCCGGCGCACGAACCCGCGGTGCACCATCGCCTCGCCGTATAAGGCCGCCCGAGGCCTCTCTCTGGAGTCCTTTGCTCTCTCTCTCTCTCTCCCGTACGCTCCCTAGGCCCATCCATTCCTCCCCTAGTGCCCCCATCCACCTCCATGGCTGGAAATCTTGCCACCGGCCACCGCTCAAATTTGAGCTCTCCGGTGCTCCTCTCACCCTCCTACCTGCACCAGAGCATCACCCACTCCCCCACGGCCCTCTCCCGGACTCCATTTCTTCTTCTCCGCGGCCGCAGCACCATGCCCCCAACCTCACTGTCAGCCTCGTCCGCCGCGGCCAGTGCCCTGCACAGCCCGGTGCCTCGGGGAGACCGTGCCACCCACGGGTGGGTGCGGCATGGCCTACTGAGCGCTCCGGTACGCCGGGCGTCGCAGGAGGTGGCCCGTACCGCCGGGGAGAGTGCCCGCACCGTCCGGCCTCGCTTCCTCTGTCTCCCGACGCGCCCGCGCGGGAGGTTGGGGATGAACCCGACAGGCGGGCCCCGCGCGTCAGCGACCCAGTGGGCGGGCCCGCCCGTTTAAGTGGAGACGACTTCCGCCGTTACCGCCTCCCCGCGGCGAAGGCGCCCTCGAGCTAGTACGCCTTCGACGTGGCCTCTTCTCCCGCGCGGCTACGCAGCTGGGCCGGCCCGTCAGCTATCCCTCGCCCAGAGCGCGCCGCCGCCGCCCAGATCCAGCCCGTTTCGGTAAAACCTTGGTCTTTTTCTTTTTCCAGTCAACTTCAAAAATCCACAAACAAATCAAATTAGCTCCAAATTTGATGATTCAAATTACTTATGACTCCATAAATCATGAACTTTCACATGGTGCTATTTGCACATTTTTCCAGAAACTTTCTCTTCATAAACATTTATCAAATCCCATTTTTCCATCTCTGTCATAAACTTTAGAAGATCACAGAGGGCTCATATTTGATCCAAATGCCATGATTCAAATTCCTAGATGCATCTAAGTTCATAACTTAGTTTATGAACATTTTTATTAATACTTTCTGTACCCCACAAAATAATGAGCCATTTCTTCGTATTTGACAACTTTGCAAATTCATAGGAGAATCATCTCAACTCCAAATCCAGTGAAACCAATTCCTAGATGCTTCTAAAATCACCCTTTGTTAAATGGGTGCATTTGCTCATTTTTCAAAAATATATTTCTGTACACTTCTTGCAGATCCATAAACCCCTTGATTCCATCATATCAAAATGTTTAGGAATATCCACTGACCCAATTCCAATGAAACCAGTTTGGTTATTTTTCATATAACCAGTGGTATCCTAGAAAAGTCCAACTCATATTTTTAGAGCACTTTTATTTCCTACCTTGTTGTGTTGCTTATTATGATTGTTTCCGACATTAGTTGACGAAGTAGACGGAGTACTTGGAGAAGGACCAGAAGACTTGAAGACTCTGAGGAACCAGGCAAGCAGCCCTTTGACCATGTCTATGAAACCCTTTTTATGCATGTCATATAGCTCTTTATTATTGTTGCATCGGAATCATGATGAGATGGTGAACCACGTGGGTTGGTTGCCTCTGTTACTTCCTCGTTGATACTTGCATTGTGCATGACCCTACCTTCTTATGAGGGTTATGCTGGTGGGAGTAGATAGGATGCTAAGTAGTGCTACGCAAAAAGGGACGGGGATATGCATGGTGATGGAGAAAAAGTATTTTCAAAAGACTTTTCGAAAACCCCATCGGGTGCCACTTATGCCCGAGGGAGATGATGAGATGGGTAACCACTTGATGACGAAGTGGTGTACCGAGGCAAGTGTGTGTTGTTTTGAAAACGGATTGGTTTCAGTTGCGACTGTTATTCCAACCTTACATGCGCAACCACTCTACCCTTATATGGGAAAGGGCATTATTGATTACCTAGACCGATACTAGCTTGGAGCCCGCATTACTAGTGACGGGAGAGTTGTTGGTGCGCTCTCTCGGGATGGGGTCGTGCCAGGTAGGGCGGCCATGACTGTTTTCACAGGGCACCGGACACACCGTTGGTACCCCGTGCTTGTGGTATGTGATGAATATGGGAGCGAGGCTCCACAACTTTATGATGTGAAATGTTGGGCACGGGGGTTACTACCAATCGAGTGGACTCCATGTTAGTGTCGTCTAGGGAAAGGTAGTGATCGGGTGCTTACCCCGGGTACTTGAGGTACCGCGGGTCATGGCTGACACGGAAGTTCCCCGGATCTTGTGGGTACAGTGTGCAACCTCTGCAAAGTGTAAAACTATTCGAATAGCCGTGTCCACGGTCAAGGACAGTTGGGTAACCGCTCTTGGGCTACGTCCACTTGTTTACAAACCAAGTGTGTGTGTTGATAAATGACTTGGGTCAAGTCAAGGGACTTGACATGATTGAGAGGGGTTGGTGCCCACTCTATTTTTGTTAGATGGGTTGGTGCCCACTCTATTTATGTTGATATCTGTAACCGGTCCTCATGGTTACTTGAATTCTCTTGATGCATGCCTTAGAAGGACGTTGAACATGTCATTGCACTCAAAACTAGCTTTCCGCAAAAATTTACCTATATCTTGCATTGTTGTATCTTGAACCAAAACATGGGTTGCTTGCGAGTACATTCAAAGTACTCATTGGCTTGCCACTGGTTATTTTATTGGACAGGCATGAAAGAACAGGATATGATGAAGAATACTTCGGTGACGAACATGCGAGCTTGGACGCTTCCCAGTCAGAATGCCTGTATGGTTAAGGCAGATGGCATGGGTCCAAGTTATCGACGAAGATTTCCGCTGCAATGCTATACTCAAGACTCGACCATAATGGTCCTACTTGTGTAACACGGTATGTATGGATGTAAGACTCTTATTATTCAGCTTCTGTGTGTTCAGTGAGCATTGATCTCTGGGATCACTGTACACGTGCATTCGGTGATCACGACTTATGGGTCGGGGTCCCCACAGAGCTGGTATCAGAGCCATCGTGACTGTAGGAAGCCTTAGTTAGCATGGTCGTTAGTTAGGATAAAACTATTTCCAAAACAACTACTAGTTTTCAAAACTATCTATACTCCTCTTCCCTTCTCAGTTTTTCGAAAACTAAGGTATACTTTCCTTATTGATCTCTTCCCCTTCAAAACCCTTAGTCGCTAGAATCCTTATGCCCCTGACCATTGGATTCCTTGTAATCCTCGTGGATAATCTAGAAGGAAGATGCCTTGCCAGACATTCACCCACATCTCCTGAACACAAGATAGACGACATCACAACAAGACGATACCAACAGAAGATACATCCTCGAGGAATGAGGACCTGAAGACCCAGGAGATGGTGACACCCTTGACACTGCCCCAAGATGATGCAACCTTAGCCTACGATGATCAGGGCATAGAATATGCAAGATAATGATATACATCGCTAATAGAGTAACCCTGTCACTACCGTTGTTGTATTTGCAACCACCAATGGATGAGAACCTAGCCATTTGGTCCGCCTCACCATAGTGAGCAGGAAAACGGTTCTCCTCATCCCCCGCTCTTGGTGTCGATGTTGTCATCAACGTAACCGACATGATGGACCTCTATTACGCCTTCATAATGTCATTGCATAAAGGATTACCTACCTGGTACCATCGACGGCTTAGAAGACAAAAAGGGATCGTCGCGATTAAGAAGACAATAGAGGACCAAGTCAATGCCAGTTATGAGGAGCCACCTTCACCCCATCACTTCAACAGGCAAGAAGTTGTTAAAGAATCTTCAGGCTCAACCCGGATTGTTTCATCGAACAACTACAAGAGACATAGCAACACCTGAGGAAAACTCAGAAGACTGCATGAGGCACAAGGCACAACTGCCGAGTCCGAGAACCCCTAGGGTGGGATGAGTGGTGTACCCCCTATGCGCAGTCGAGTCCGTATGATGGTTCGAATAGAACCATGATTGTGTGTTGCTTGTTTTTATTTGTTTGTGTTTTGATATCAGTCGCCCCTTTTGCCCTAGGCAACAAGTACGCGACTATATCAGCTGCCTTGTTTTGTTGTTTGTGTTTGGCCCTTTTTGGCACTTGTTTGTTTGCACCTGCACTATAGAACCCCCTTTAGGCAACCCACCTCCTCTATGCTACTTTTTCCCTCTCATCTCTCTCCTCAACTGAAGACAAGCAAGACAAGATACACCAAGGATTCTACTTTGGCAACCAACAAGCACTGAAGACTTTTGCTACAACCTCCTCGACCAAGTACAACCCCATATGTTTACACCTCAAGACTAGAACCCTATTCCTAGACCCTTCAAGACTTCACGAGATACCCCAGCTCGAATCCTTAACCATGAGCTTGACCTACAGAATTGCAAAAGCATCAGTTAAGCCTCCGTAACCTTGCACAACCATGGGTCCATCATGGGACTAGTGGACATAGTGAACTAGCACATTATCATCCTGAGGACAGCACCAAAACTGACGATGCCATTGGGAAGACCAATCTGAGGATATAGGGATAGAGGACAAATGACTTGATGAGTTTATATCAATGGCTTGAGGAATTATATGAGACTACTTGGTGGGATCATGAGTATAGATTAGCATAGTTTTCATTACCCCTGAGTAAATTGGATTTATAGGACAATTATGATCGCAAGCTGAAACTCCTGGAAGTGCGAGGATTTGAGTTGATCAGATGATAGGAGACAGTTGATATTACGTAAACAACTTGGGGGAACATGTAGGAATTCTCGTTGGACAAGAGATTTGAATTTTAGTAGGTGATTCTAGTTGAATATAGATGCTGAGTATGTCTACATGGTTCGGAGTAAATTGGGTTTAGACTGATGATCTTGATTGTGATACCATGTTTCTCGGTGGACCATAAACTAGGAGATTGGATGTATTGTAAGATTTTAATTAGGTATCTATATAAGCTTGACCTTGGAGTATTACTTGACCATGATAATGGGAATTGGTGGACTGACTATAGTAAATATAGCTCTTTCAAGTATTCGGGGATTATAAGGACTTTAGAAGATCATGTGGAACACCAGCATAGGCGTTGGATTTGTAGAATTAATGGATTATGATTCATAGGAAGGAAACAAGATCTTGGAGTGGCATACGACGTGTTTTCTTAGGATAGAGATCCACTAGTATGGGCCTTGGAAGAATAGGGTGAGCACTTGGATTGTCCTGTTTTAATTCCAGCTTGGAAGCTTGTATGCTCTACCCATGGATTTTTAGGGGTGGCCACACACACATGAGTTTGGGGATCGTAGACATATATGATGTTGTTAGACCTCCTCTTGGGAGTCGTGAGGATATGAATAGCATGAGTGATGATTGGAATTGGCCTATACGAAATGATGCTATCAGTGATATGATGTGATTTGTTTAAAGGACTAGATAGACTATTGGCATCTCAGAAACCCTGCTTAAAGGTAGGATGATAAATGTCCATTCGCACACTAGAATCCTTGAAACCCTTATGCCCTACCAAGCCACAACACAATTGGATCATGACCTTGGGTCTTGGCTCTAGATCAATAAGACCTTGACCAATGCTCAACCGTGACCCTCACCAATGCCTCAGCCCACTCTACGTACCCCAAATACTTCATAGAGTACTTGGGCAAGTAAATCATCATCCTTACTTGAGGACATGAATGTCCACATGAAGACGGAAGAAGAGTTGATCAGCTGGTTAGGGAACATCCGAAGACTGCCATGTCAAGGAGGAAGAACTATACCAACCATCGTCGTCAAGGAGTGAGCTTCCGCGTTGAAGACCGTGCATATCTGCAAGCCACTCCTCTCAAAGGCAACTACGGCCTCATGAAGAAAACTATGCTACTCATGATCTTGAGCTAGCAGGAGTGGTTCATGCCCTGAAGACATGGCGACATTACCTCTTAGGGAAGCGATGTGAGATATACACGGATCACAAAAGTCTGAAGTATATTTTCACTCAAAGGGAATTGAACACGAGGCAAAGAAGATGGCTAGAGTTGATCAAAGATTATGACCTCAGTGTTCAATACCACCCTGGGAAGGCTAATGTGGTGGCAGATGCATTAAGCAGAAATGCTTGTTCCTTGAATGCTATGCTTAAGGACAAGCTACCCGCCTTGTATGAAGAACTTGAAAGCTTCGGGTTGGAACTGGTTGCACCAGGATTCTTAGCTAACCTTGAAGTCAAGCCGACCCTGATGGATGAGGTTAAAGGAGCTCAGACGTGACACGAGAGTATTGAAGGCATCAAGAGGAAGATCAAGGCGGGCAAAGCCCCCACTTCATTCCTGTCAAGACGACCTACAAGGGGAACCAGTTAGCCAGTCTCTACATCAACCGAATCGTGAGCATTCATGGCGTTCCCAAGGAAATTGTGTCGGATAGAGGAACCCAATTCACCTCAAGGGTCTGGAAGAAGTTCCAGGAGGCCATGGGGACCAAGTTGTCCTTCAGCACTGCTTTCCACCCACAGACCGGAGGTCAGACAGAACGAGTGAATCAGATACTCGAAGACATGCTCCGAGCCTATGCCTTAGCATATGGAGCTAAGTGGGAAGATTGCCTCCCTTTCGCCGAGTTCTCTTACAACAACAGTTATCAGTCAAGCCTTCAGATGGCACCATTTGAGGTGTTATACGGACGGAAATGCCGCACACCCCTCAATTGGTCAGAAACCGGAGAAGGACTTGTCTTTGGGCCCGATACCCTCCGTGAAGCCGAAGAGCAAGTCCAGCTTGTCAGAGAGCGTTTGAAGACTGCCAAGTCAAGACAAAATAGCTACGCTGACCCACGTCGTCGAGACATGACCTTCCGGGTTGGAGACCACGTTTATCTCCGGGTCACCCCTCTCAAAGGAACCCAGCGCTTCCATGTCAAAGGAAAGCTCGCCCCAAGATTCATCGGCCTTCTTCGAGACCACACCAAGATGTAGCAAACCCCCTCTGAGATCACTACGAGACGAAGAGAAGACAATTACCAGCTGGAGTTGCCACCTGAGCTACCTGATGTGCACAACGCTTTCCATGCATCCCTACCCCGGAAGTGTTTCCAACTTCCTAGCTAGCCCGAGCACTAATAAGGACATTGACCACCGAGCCACCGACCCCTAGTCCAACCTGACCTAACGCAAGAGACCCCTCAGCAACCTGGATCAACCGAGAGCGTCATACACGAAGCCACACCATCAAGTACTTCAATCTCAATGGAGCACTACACGGAAGCAGAAGCAACATGAGGACTTGAAGACTACCCCAGATCCAAGTTTCTATATCCCTTTCCGCGCCTGGTCTAGGAATCTCGGGGATGAGATTCTTGTAAGGGGGGTAGGTCTGTCACACCCTGATTTTCATGCCACAACACTTAAGTCAATAAATCATGCTAAAATGTGGTTTGACAAAAACTTTTGAGTGTTTTGTCTTTGCTTTGATTGAATGTTTGTGTTCTGTTTGCAAGTGCTCTAAAAATCAAACAAATCCTCCAACTCCTATACTTCATCTCCTTGCTCCAAACTCTTGAACCAATGATCATGCCATGTGTATAGGACATAAAAATAATTTCTTACAAAAATAATTTGGCCAAATAGTATTTTCAAAAATTAGTTTTCCAAAAACCCCTGAATTGAGGTTTGCACTGCAAGTACTTAATTAAGGGCAGCAAAAATCTTTCCAAAAATATATTTGACTCCTATTAGATATAGGATACCCAGAAACCACAAAAATATAATTTTAAAGGTTATTTTCCTATTTTATTTAAAAGCTTTTTCTTAAGGCCAAAAATGGTCTTTAATAGGGAAAAATTATTTTATTGATTTAAAAATATTTGACAAAAATCAGGGAAACTCAGTGGACATATATTGTCCATATATAAGAGTTTCAACACATGGTCATGTTCAAAATATTGGTAAAATCCCTCAAAAACCCTTTCTAGATATTTGAAGCTTTTGAAATATTTACAAAGGAAATATTCCACAAAAATTCCAAGAAAATTCTATCATGTCACATATGACATATTTGGTGATCTTGCCAAGTACCATATCTTGGAGAACAAGATAACATCATCAAATCCTCTCAAAACCATTTCTGTCCATTTTGAAGTTTGAACAACTTTACATTGCCAAACATGTACAAATGTTCTGAAACCTGGTGAACATTCTCCAATGGTCTAATTATTCATCTAGACCAAGTGGCACAAGTTGGAGAACAAGTTATATTGATCAAAGTGCCCCAAAACCCTCTCTGACCAGAATCAAATTTGAACTACTTTGTACTACCAACTTTCTCTCCATGACCGCAACTTTTGTGAGCATGATCACATGACTAAATGAGGCCACCACACCAAGTGGTGCATCAAGGAGAAGTGATCTGCTCAACTGGATCTACACAAGTCCATTCCTGCCAATATTTAGGGTTTGCAAAAGTTGCATTGGAAACTTTGTCCAAATAAGCTCAAAATGGGTGGAAGGCCCTAATTATGTGTGACATCTCACCCAGTGGAGTCTCATGGTAAGTGGAAATTATTTTCTTGCCCAAACCTACATCAAACACCTTCTGGCAGAAACTAAAAATGTATGTTTTGTCCACTTCCACTAATCTCCATGAGCTGATCTTTTTCCCACAGCCCCATCTGGTCCTCCTCTAACCCCTGCATCTTTCCCTGCCCGAGAAGCCATGATTAAGGGGGTTAAAAGCCCATTTTTCTCCTCTGGACAGCCACTTTTCCCTCCCTTTCTCATCTCTCTCTCACTCCTGGCATGTTCCAGGGCATCCAATGCCACTTTCCCATTGTTTACTCCCCCCTGCAGCCTCCAGACACAAGTGGTCGCGCCCATTCCGCAAAAAGGCATGTCATGCCGGCCAAAGACGCGCTCTGGAGCACGTCAGCGTGCTCCCGACCGTTGACACGGCGCTCCCGTCCACCTCGAGCCTCCCCCTCGCGCCAATCGAGGTGCCTCGGCATCCGCAACACGCTACGCGGTCGGCCCCCACCTCTCTACTCCTCCCCGCGCCTCCGCGCTAGCAAACAGAGGCCGCCCAAGCGCGCCAATGGTGCGTCTCACACGCGCGATGCTCTGGCCCTCCCCTGCTCTCTCTCTTCTCTCCCCTAGCTCCGGACCGAATCCAGGAACACCCCAGACACACCGCGACGAGCTCATGTGGCCCGTAGCGACGAGCACGAGCTCGCCGGCGCACGAACACGCGGTGCACCATCGCCTCGCCATATAAGGCCGCCCGAGGCCTCTCTCTGGAGTCCTTTGGCTCTCTCTCTCCCGTACGCTCCCCAGGCCCATCCATTCCTCCCCTAGTGCTCCCATCCACCTCCATGGCTGGAAATCTTGCCACCAGCCACGTCTCAAATTTCACCTCTCCGGTGCCCCTCTCACCCTCCTACCTGCACCAGAGCATCACCCACTCCCCCACGGCCCTCTCCCGAACTCCATTTCTTCTTCTCTGCGGCCGCAGCACCGTGCCCCCAACCTCACCGTCAGCCTTGTCCGCCGCGGCCAGTGCCCTGCTCAGCCCGGTGCCTCAGGGAGACCATGCCACCCACGGGTGGGTGCGGCATGGCCTCCTGAGCGCTCCGGTACGCCGGGCGTCGCAGGAGGTGGCCCGTACCGCCGGGGAGAGTGCCCGCACCGTCCGGCCTCGCTTCCTCTGTCTCCCGACGCGGCCGCGCGGGAGGTTGGGGATGAACCCGACAGGCGGGCCCCGCGCGTCAGCGACCCAGTGGGCGGGCCCGCCCGTTTAAGTGGAGACGACTTCCGCCGTTACCGCCTCCCCGCGGCGAAGGCGCCCTCGAGCTAGTACGCCTTCGACGTGGCCTCTTCTCCCGCGCGGCTACGCAGCTGGGCCGGCCCGTCAGCTATCCCTCGCCCAGAGCGCGCCGCCGCCGCCCAGATCCAGCCCGTTTCGGTAACACCTTGGTCTTTTTCTTTTTCCAGTCAACTTCAAAAATCCACAAACAAATCAAATTAGCTCCAAATTTGATGATTCAAATTTCTTATGACTCCATAAATCATGAACTTTCACATGGTGCTATTTGCACATTTTTCCAGAAACTTTCTCTTCATAAACATTTATCATATCCCATTTTTCCATTTCTGTCATAAACTTTAGAAAATCACAGAGGGCTCATATTTGATCCAAATGCCATTATTCAAATTCCTAGATGCATCTAAGTTCATAACTTAGTTTGTGAACATTTTTATTAATACTTTCTGTACCCCACAAAATAATGAGCCATTTCTTCATATTTGACAACTTTGCAAATTCATAGGAGAATCATCTCAACTCCAAATCCAGTGAAACCAATTCCTAGATGCTTCTAAAATCACCCTTTGTTAAATGGGTGCCTTTGCTCATTTTTCAAAAATATATTTCTGTACACTTCTTGCAAATCCATAAACCCCTTGATTCCATCATATCAAAATGTTTAGGAATATCCACTGACCCAATTCCAATGAAACTAGTCTGGTTATTTTTCATATAACCAGTGGTATCCTAGAAAAGTCCAACTCATATTTTTACAGCACTTTTATTTCCTTCCTTGTTGTGTTGCTTATTATGATTGTTTTCGATGTTAGTTGACGAAGTAGACGGAGTACTTGGAGAAGGACCAGAAGACTTGAAGACTCTCAGGAACCAGGCAAGCAGCCCTTTGACCATGTCTATGAAACCCTTTTTATGCATGTCATATAGCTCGTTATTATTGTTGCATCGGAATCATGATGAGATGGTGAACCACGTGGGTTGGTTGCCTCTGTTACTTCCTCATTGATACTTGCATTGTGCATGACCCTACCTTCTTATGAGGGTTATGCCGATGGGAGTAGATAGGATGCTAAGTAGTGCTACGCAAAAAGGGACGGGGATATGCATGGTGATGGAGACAAAGTATTTTCAAAAGACTTTTCGAAAACCCCATCGGGTGCCACTTATGCCCGAGGGAGATGATGATATGGTTAACCACTTGATGACGAAGTGGTGTACTGAGGCAAGTGTGTGTTGTTTTCAAAACGGATTGGTTTAAGTTGCGACCGTTATTCCAACCTTAGATGCGCAACCACTCTACCCTTATATGGGAAAGGGCATTATTGATTACCTAGACCGATACTAGCTTGGAGCCCGCATTACTAGTAACGGGAGAGTTGTTGGTGCGCTCTCTCGGGACGGGGTCGTGCCAGGTAGGGCGGCCATGACTGTTTTCACAGGGCACCGGACACACCGTTGGTACCCCGTGCTTGTGGTATGTGATGAATATGGGAGCGAGGCTCCACAACTTTATGATGTGAAATGTTGGGCACGGGGGTTACTACCAATCGAGTGGACTCCATGTTAGTGTCGTCTAGGGAAAGGTAGTGATCGGGTGCTTACCCCGGGTACTTGAGGTACCGCGGGTCGTGGCTGACACGGAAGTTCCCCGGATCTTGTGGGTACAGTGTGCAACCTCTGCAGAGTGTAAAACTATTCGAATAGCCGTGTCCACGGTCAAGGATAGTTGGGTAACCGCTCTTGGGTTACGTCCACTTGTTTACAAACCAAGTGTGTTTGTTGATAAATGACTTGGGTCAAGTCAAGGGACTTGACATGATTGAGAGGGGTTGGTGCCCACTCTATTTATGTTAGATGGGTTGGTGCCCACTCTATTTATGTTGATATCTATAACCGGTCCTCATGGTTACTTGAATTCTCTTGATGCATGCCTTACAAGGACGTTGAACATGTCATTGCACTCAAAACTAGCTTTCCGCAAAAATTTACCTATATCATGCATTGTTGTATCATGAACCAAAACATGGGTTGCTTGCGAGTACATTCAAAGTACTCACTGGCTTGCCACTGGTTATTTTATTGGCCAGGCATGAAAGAACATGATATGATGAAGAATACTTCGGTGACGAACATGCGAGCTAGGACGCTTCCCAGTCAGAATGCCTGTAGGGTTAAGGCAGATGGCATGGGTCCAAGTTATCGACGAAGATTTCCGCTGCAATGCTATACTCAAGACTCGACCATAATGGTCCTACTTGTGTAACACGGTATGTATGGATGTAAGACTCTTGTTATTCAGCTTTTGTGTGTTTAGTGAGCATTGATCTCTGGGATCACTGTACACGTGCATTCGGTGATCACGACTTATGGGTCGGGGTCCCCACACCTTGTTAGTGTCGTCTAGGGAAAGGTAGTGATCGGGTGCTTACCCCTGGTACTTGAGGTATCGCGGGTCGTGGATGACACGGAAGTTCCCCGGATCTTGTGGGTACAGTGTGCAACCTCTGCAGAGTGTAAAACTATTCGAATAGCCGTGTCCACGGTCAAGGATAGTTGGGTAACCACTCTTGGGCTACGTCCAGATGTTTACAAACCGAGTGCGTTTGTTGATAAAATGACTTGGGTCAAGTCAAGGGACTTGACATGATTGAGATGGGTTGGTGCCCACTCTATTTTTGTTGATATCTATAACCTGTCCTCATGGTTACTTGAATTCTCTTGATGCATGTCTTACAAGTTGTTGAACATGTCATTGCACTCAAAACTAGCTTTCTGCAAAAATTTACCTATATCATGCATTGTTGTATCTTGAACCAAAAACATGGGTTGCTTGCGAGTACATTCAAAGTACTCATTGGTTTGCCACTGGTTATTTAATTGACCAGGCATGGAAGAACCGGAGTTCGAAGAAGAGTTCTTTGGAGAAGAACATGCGAACTAGGACGTTTCCCAGTCAGAATGCCTGTAGGGTTAAGGCAGATGGCATGGGTTCTACTTATCGACGAAGATTTCCGCTGCTTGTGTTTCATTTGATGTTCAGCCCTTATGGCTTTATCAATGTAAGACTTGACCATAATGGTCATAATTTGTGTAAGTCGGTATGTATGGTTGTAAGACTCTTGTTATTCAGCTTTTGTGTGTTCAGTGAGCATTGATCTCTGGGATCACTGTACACGTGCATTCGGTGATCTCGACTTATGAGTCGGGGTCCCCACAGAGCTGGTATCAGAGCCATCCTGATTGTAGGAAGCCTTAGTTAGCATGGTCATTAGTTAGGGTAAAACTATTTCCAAAACTACTACTAGTTTTCAAAACTATCTATACTTCTCTCCCCTTCTAAGTTTTTCGAAAACTAAGGTATACTTTCTTTATTAGTCTCTTCCCCTTCAAAACTTTGGTCACTAGAACCCTTATGCCCCTGACCACTAGATTCCTTGTAATCCTCGTGGATAATCTAGAAGGAAGATGCCTTGCCAGACATTCACCCACATCTCCTGAACACAAGATGGGCGACATCACAACAAGATGATACCAGCAGAAGATACATCCTCGAGGAATGAGGACCCGAAGACCCAGGAGATGGTGACACCCTTGACACTGCCCCAAGATGATGCAACCTTAGCCCACGATGATCAGGGCATAGAATATGCAAGGTCATGATATACATCGCTAATAGAGTAACCCTGTCACTACCGTTGTTGTATCGGCAACCACCGGTGGATGAGAACCTAGCCATTTGGTCCGCCTCACTATAGTGAGCAGGAAAATGGTTCTCTTCATCCCCCGCTCTCGGTGACGATATTGTCAACAATGTGTCTGACAGATTGGGCCTCTATTATGCCTTGTTAATGTCATTGCATAAAGGAGTGCCACCTGGAACTGCCAACACCTTAAAAAGGCAAAAGTGATCGTCATGATTAAGAAGACAAGAGAAGATCAAGTCAATGCCAGTTACGAGGAGCCACCTTCACCCCATCACTTCAATAGGCGAGAAGTTGTTGAAGAATCTTCAGGCTCAACCCGGATTGTTTCATCCAATAACTACAAGAGACGTAGCAACACCTGAGGAAAACTCAGAAGAGTGCATGAGGCACAAGGCACGACTACTGAGTCCGAGAACCCCTAGGGTAGGATGAGTCGTGTACCCCCTATGCGCAGTCGAGTCCGTATGATAGTTTGAATAAAACCATGATTGTGTGTTGCTTGTTTTTATTTGTTTGTGTTTTGATATAGGTCGCACTTTGCCCTAGGCAACAAGTACGCGACTCTATCACCTTCCTTACCCTGTTTCTTTTGTTTGGCCCTTTTTGCACCTGTTTGTTTGCACTTGCACTATAGAACCCCCTTTAGGCATTCCCCTCCTCTATGCTACTTTTCCCTCTCATCTCTCTCCTCCACTGAAGACAAGCAAGACAATATGCACCAAGGATTTTGCCTCGGCAACCAACTAGCTATGAAGACTTCTGCTACGATCTCCACGACCAAGTGCAATCCTGTAGAATTATGTTTAACCCTCCAGACCAGACACCCATCTCTAGACCCTTCGAAACTTCACGATATACCCCAGAACGAATCGTTAACCATGAGGTTAACCCGCAGAATTGCAAGAGAACCTGTTAAGCCTCCGTAACCTTTCTTATCACTGGGTTCATTAGGGAACTAGTGGACATAGTGAACGAGCACATTATCTTCCTAAGATAGCACCAGAACTGACGATGCCATAGGGAGGGCAAATCTGAGGATATAGAAATAGAGGACAAATGACTTGATGAGTTTATATCAATGACTATGAGGAATTATCTGAGACTCTTTGGTGGATTATAAGGCTTTCATGTTGGTACATGAACTTGGTGGGATCATGATTATAGAGTAGCATAGCTTTCATTACCCCTGGGTAAATTGGATTTATAGGACAATTATGATCGCAAGCTGAAACTCCTGGAAGTGCAAGGGTTTGACTTGATCAGATGATATTGATAGGAGACAGTTGATATTACGTAAATAACTTGAGGGAACATGTAGGATTCCTCGTTGGACAAGAGATTTGGATTTAAATAGGTGAACCTAATGGAGTCTAGATGTTGAGTAAGTCTACATGGTTCGGATTAAATTGGATTTATACTGATGATCTCAATTATGATACCATGTTTCTCGGTGGACGATAAACTAGGAGATTGGATTAATTATTGGAGTTGATTTAGGGTTCTATATAAGCTTGACCTTGGAGTTTACTTGACCATGATAATGGAAATTGGTGGACTAACTATAGCAAATATAGCCCTTTCAAGTATCTGGGGATTATAGGAACCTTAGGAGATCATGTGGAACACCTTAACCGTTGGATTTGTAGAAATTAATGGATTGTGTAGTGATTGATGGAAGTTAATGGGCTGCTGGAGTTGATTCATAGGAAGGAAATAAGATCTTGGAGTGGCTTACGACGTGTTTCCTTAGGATAGAGGTGCTTTATCTTAGACCTTGGAAGAACAGGCTGAGCACTTGGATTGTCACGTTCAAGCTTAGCAGCTTATATGTTCTACCCATGGATTTTTAGGGGTAGACATACATATAAGTTTGGGGATTGTAGACATATATGATTTTGTTAGACCTCCTCTCGAGGGTCATGAGGATATGAATCACATGAGTGATGATTGGAGTTGACCTATATGAAATGATGCTATCGGTGATATGATGTGAATTGTTTAAAGGACTAGGTAGAACAATTGGCATCTCAGAAACTGTGCTCAAGGATGGGATGATAAACATTCACTCGCACACTAGAATCCTTGAAACCCTTACGCCCTACCAAGCCACAACATGGTCGGATCCTGACCTTGGGCTTTGGCTCTAGATCAATAAGACCTTGGCCAATGCTCAACCATGACCATCACCATTGCCTCAGCCCACTTTACGTACACCATGGACTTCATGGAGTGCTTGGACAAGTTAGTTGTCATCTTTCTTTGATGACATACTTGTCTACCCGAGACGGAAGAAGAATCATTGAGCTGGTCAAGGAACATCTGAAGATCGTCATGTCTAGGAGGAAGAACTATGTCAACTGCCATCACCAAGAAGTGAACTTCCTCGTTGAAGACCATGTGTATCTACAAACCACTCCTCTCTAAGGAACCAAGCATTTCCATGACGAGGGTACCCACACCAAGATTCATCGGCCCCTTCGTGATCACTCCAAAATTTAAGAACCCCTTCTGAGATCACTACGAGTCGAAGAGAAGACAGTTACCAGCTGGAGTTGCCACCTGAGTTACCTGATGTGCACAACGCTTTCCATGCATCACAACCCCGGAAGTGTTTCCAACTTCCTAACTTGCCCGATCTCTATGAGGGCATTCACCACCAAGCCATCGACCCCTAGCCCAATCTAACCTACCGCGAGCTACCTATTAGCGACGTGAATCAAGCCGAACATCATACACGAAGCCACAACATCAAGTACCTCAAGGTTCAAGGGAGCACCACTCGGAAGCAGAAGCAGTATGAGGACGTGAAGACTACCCCAGACCCAAGTTTCCATACTCCTTTCCGCGCCTAGTTTGGGAATCTCGGGGACGAGATTCTTGTAAGGGGGTAGGTCTGTCACACCCTGATTTTCATGGCACAACACTTAAGATGATAAATCATGATAAAATGTGGTTTGACAAAAACTTTTGAGTGTTTTGGACTTTGCTTGATTGGATTTTTGTTTGCTGTTTGCAAGTGCTCTAAAAATCAAATAAATCCTCCAACTTCTATAGTTCATCTCCTTGCCCCAAGCTTCTGCCCAATGATCATGCCATGTGTATAGAGCAACATAGTATTTTCTTACAAAAATAATTTGGCCAAATAGTATTTTCAAAAACTAGTTTTCCAAAAAAAACCCTGAATTGAGATTTGCACTTCAAGTACTTAATTAAGGGTAGTAAAAATCTTTCCAAAGCTATATTTGAATCCTATTAGATATAGGACTCCCAAAAACCACAAAAAAATAATTTTAAAAGTTATTTTCCAATTTTATTTAAAAGCTTTTTCTTAAGGCCAGAAATGGTCTTTATTAGGGAAAAATCATTTTGTTGTTTCAAAAATATTTGGCAAAAATCTAGGGAAACTCAGTGGACATATATTGTCCATATATAAGAGTTTCAACACATGGTCATGTTCAAAATGTTGGTCAAATCCCTCAAAAACCCTTTCTAGATATTTCAAGATTTTGAAATATTTACAAAGCAAATACTCTCCAAAAATTCCAAGAAAATTCTAGCATGTCACATATGACATGTTTGATGATCTTGACAAGTATCATGTCATGGAGAATAGTATAACTCCATGAAATCCCCTCAAAACCATTTCTTTCCATTTTGAAGTTTGAGCAACTTTACATTGCCAAACATGTTCAAATGTTCTCAAAACTTGTGAACATGCTCAAATGTTCTAATTATTCATCTAGACCATGTGGAACAAGTTGGAGAACAAGTTAACTTGATCAAAGTGCCCCAAAACCCTTCCTGTCCAAAACCAAATTTGAACAACTCTACATTGGAAACTTTCTCCTTTTGATCTCAACTTTTGTGGACATGTTCATATCCTCAAATGATGACACTACACCAAGTGGTGCATCAAGGAGAACAGATTTGCATGACCAAATCTTGGAGAGTCCATTTCTCCTGATTTCTAGGGTTTACAAAAGTTGCATTGGCAACTTTTCCCAAATGAACTCAATCTTGGTTGAACCTCTTATTTTCTCATACCATTTGGCCCTGTCAAGCCTCATGACAAATGGAGATCAACTACTTGCCCAAACCAATATCAAACACCTTCTTCCATTTTACTAAAACCCCTGTTTTGACCACTTCCACTCTTCTCCATGGCCTCATCTTTTTACCACAGCCCCTCAGAGTTCCCTTGCACCTCTAGTGACTCTTCCCTGGCCTCAACTCAATGATTGAAGGGTGAAACATCCCCATTTACCCTTCTGGATAGCAGCATTCTTCTCCTTTCTCACCTCCTTCCTAACTCCAGTGGATCTCCAGGGCATCCAATGCCCCTCCCCACTTTCTTACTTCTCCCTAGCGCTACCAGACATGAGTGGGCACGCCCCTGCCCCTTAAACAATGCCATGGCAGCCAAATGCACGCTCTGGAGCACGCTACAATGCGCCCCCGCACTATAGCCGCCCCCTGCCAAGCACCTCCGGCCACCTCGGGCCTCCCCAGCACGCCCGACGGGGTGCCTCGGCGTCTGAGACACGCTAAACCCCTGTACCCTTCCTCTCTCTCCCTCTTGCTGCCTCCTACCACATGTGCGCCGGCCGCCCAGGAGCTCCAATGAGCGGGCTCACACGCGCGACCCCTCTGGTGCCTCCCCGCTCCTTCCCCTCTCTCCCTGGCACCCTAGACCACCCCCACGAGTACCCCCGAGTCTTTCCTTCCCTCTCCAACGGCCACCAGAGCCGATCCCGCGGGCACCCGTAGGCCGCGCCCATGGTGGACCTCGGCCTGCCTATCTAAGGCCTCCCCAAGCCATCCTTTTGCTCCTGCTCGCTCTCTCCCACTCCAAATCGTCCACTAGCACCACCAGTTCATGCCCAGAGGCGCCCAACCTCGAGATCGAGCTCGAGCTCCGCCGCCTCGGGTCACCGTCGATCCAGGGGTATAAGCCTCCTCCGCCTCCCCTTTCTCTCGATATGGAGCCAGAAGACTCCACTGACTCGTTCCTCTTATTTCACCGCTTTGATTTCAGCCCGGAGTGAGCTATCCATCCACCTCTCGAAGCCTCGCCGTCGGCTTCTTGGTCGCCGGCGAACCACTGCTCCCCGACGACCGTCACCACCTCCACCCGAAGTGCGCTTCAACGCTGAACACGACAGTGCCATTTGTTCGCCTCTCCGTGCCCGGAATCACCGCCGGTGAGCTCGCCGTCCTCTCTGGACGGAGGTTGACGATGACGGCCGTGGGGCCCATCGGTCAGCCTCACATCCTGACAGGGGGCCCTGCCTGTCAGGTTTAAAACTCCACCGCGCGCCTGCTCGCTCGCGTAAGTGGAGGCGGGCCGTGCTACTCCCACGTTTCCATGGCGAAAGCGCCCTCCCGTGAAGCCGTCTTTGACGTCACCCCCTGTCGCCAGTGCAGCTGAGCCGCTGGGCCGGCCCACTGCTATCTCTCGCCGGTGCGCAGGATAAGGGTAATGCCTTATATTTCTTTTTATTCTTTTCCAGTGAGTTTCTAAAATCCATAGTTCATTCATTTCATGCCCAAATTTGATGATTCAAATTTCTACTGGTTCATAAATTCATTCTATATCACAGTGTGCAACTTGCACATTTCTCCAGAAATATTTCTTTCACAAATATTTAGCAAATCCTATTTTTCCATTTATGTGATAAACTTTAGAAAATCACAGAGGGCTCAAAATTGATCCAAATGCCATGATTCAAATTCCTAGATGCTTCTAAGTTCATAACTTATTTTATGAACATTTATCTTAATACCTTCTGTGCCCCACAAAATAATGAGCCATTTCTTCATGTTTGTCAACTTTGCAAATCCATAGAATATTCATTTGAACTCCAAATCCAGTGAAACCAACTCCTAGATGCTTCTAAAATTATGATTTGTTAAATGGGTGCCTTTGCTCATTTTTCCAAAATATATTTCTGTACACTTCTTACAAATCCATAGACCCCTTGATTCCATCATATTGAAATGTTCAGAGATATCCACTGATCAAATCCTAATGAAACCACTTTGGTCATCCCTCATATGACCAGAGGTATCCTAGAAAAGTCCAACTCATATTTTTAGAGCACTTTTATTTCCTGCCTTGTTGTGTTGCTTATTATGGTTGCTTTCGATGATAGTTGACGAAGTAGACAAAATGCTCGGAGTTGGACCAGAGATATTTGAAGACCTTGAAGACTTTGTTAAAACAGGCAAGCATCCCTTTGACCATGTCTATGAAACCTTTTTATGCATGTCATATAGCACCATATTGTTGTTGCATCGGAATCATGACGAGGTGGTATCCCCTTTGTTGGTTTGCCACCGTATTTCCTCGTTGATACTTGCATTGTGCATAACCCTACCTTCTTATGAGGGTTATGACGGTGGGAGTAGATAGGATGCTAAAGTAGTGCTACGCAAAAAGGGATAGGAATATGCATGGTGATGGAGACAAAGTATTTTCAAAAGACTTTTCGAAAACCCCATCGGGTGCCACTTATGCCCGGGGGAGATGATGAGCTGGGTAGCCACTTGATGACGAAGTGGTGTACCAAGGCAAGTGTGTGTTGTTTTCAAAATGGATTGGTTTAAGTTGCGACCGTTATTCCAACCTTACATGCGCAACCACTCTACCCTTATAAGGGAAAGGGCATTATTGATTACCTAGGTCAATACTAGCTTGGAGCCCACATTACTAGTGACGGGGGAGAGTTGGTGCTCTCTCTCGGGACGGGGTCGTGCCAGGTAGGGCGGCCATGACTGTCTTTTCAGGGCACCGGATACACCGTTGTGTCCCGTCTCGGATGTTACGATTTCGAGTGAGTCTCGTATGATGTACATAGTGAGGATATGGAACAACGAGTGGACTCCTTGTTAGTGTCGTCTAGGGAAAGGTAGTGATCGGGTGCTTACCCCGGGTACTTGAGGTATCGCGGGTCGTGGATGACACGGAAGTTCCCCGGATCTAGTGGGTACAGTGTGCAACCTCTGCAGAGTGTAAAACTATTTGAATAGCCATGTCCACGGTCAAGGACAGTTGGGTAACCGCTCTTGGGCTACGTCCACTTGTTTACAAACCGAGTGTGTGTGTTGATAAAATGACTTGGGTCAAGTCAAGGGACTTGACATGATTGAGATGGGTTGGTGCCCACTCTATTTATGTTGATATCTGTAACCTATCCTCATGGTTACTTGAATTCTCTTGATGCATGTCTTACAAGTTGTTGAACATGTCATTGCACTCAAAACTAGCTTTCTGCAAAAATTTACCTATATCATGCATTGTTTTATCTTGAACCAAAAACATGGGTTGCTCGCGAGTACATTCAAAGTACTCATTGGCTTGCCACTGGTTACTTAATTGACCAGGCATGGAAGAACCGGAGTTCGAAGAAGAGTTCTTTGGAGACGAACATGCGAACTAGGACGTTTCCTAGTCAGAATGCCTGTAGGGTTAAGGCAGATGGCATGGGTTCTACTTATCGACGAAGATTTCCGCTGCTTGTGTTTCATTTGATGTTCAGCCCTTAAGGCTTTATCAATGTAAGACTTGACCATAATGGTCATAATTTGTGTAAGTCGGTATGTATGGATGTAAGTCTCTTGTTATTCAGCTTCTGTGTGTTCAGTGAGCATTGATCTCTGGGATCACTGTACACGTGCATTCGGTGATCTCAACTTATGAGTCGGGGTCCCCACATGATGCCTATCCAAATCTATACTAGAACAAAGTTTGAAGGCTTGGGAAGGATGAACCAACATTACATGTTAACACGGGCTGGACAAAGCCCTTGTCCATGTCGATGGAAGGATAATTCAATAAATTCCCCAAAGAAACTTCTTCATAAGCGTTGCCATTATTCTACATTTTGTAAAGAGTAAATATAGATCACATAATATTGGAAGAAATAGAGGATAATGAAGCTTAGGTGCAGACTAATGATACATAATCAAATAGCAATTAATTAAGTACAACATTACAAGGCAAAAGGTACTGACAAGAGGAATGCAGACAACAGCGTGTGTAGTGGCATTGGCTTTATTCAACATTTTGGTAAGAGTAAATGTAGATCTGATGCAGAGTAATGCTAGATAAGATGCAGAGTAATGCTAGATAATGAACTATCTCGCGATGCAAGTACAGTAATACCACCACCGTTCATTATTACTTGTCTCTCAAATGGATGTCTCTAGCAGTGTTATGTTCTAAATACATCCAATTGATCAACAATTAATTTGATACAGAGGGAGTACATGACAACAGGTACTTACGTTAGCAATCGAAAACTTCATAACCATTGTGTTAATTCTACATTTATCTAAGAGTAAATATAGATCTCATAATTTCGATCAAAGGGAGGATAAAGAAGCGAACATTTACAATGATGCTACATAATCAAACAACAATGAGTGTTAGTATGCTGACAAAGGGCAAGAGGTACTGACAAGAGCAATGCAGTGCCCAGTATTGTTGTGAGATCCTATGATCCTTTGAGCAAGGAGATTCATCTGAAATTAGTTTTCATAGAAGAGAGAAGGTAAGGCACATGCAAAATTTTAGGTGTTAAAATTTTGAATTGATATCATAGGCAGTACCTGACGATGGGCTCTCAATAGTTCGAATAGGGGTTTGGCCAGTGGAGTAGGGGTAAAGTGTGGTATAGTTGGGACTATGTTTTCTATGGCTGCTGATCTATCTGATTTAACATGCATCACTACCTTTTCCAAATACATAGTTTTTAGTCCTTGTGGATCTGCACTCACCCTCTTCCTTTTGGACATCTATTACAGAAGAACAACATTTGACTAGAAAAACGTAGTATGATGACACATGGAATAGGTACAGAAAATGGATAGGTATGGCATATACTCATATATGATGCTTAAACTAAGAAGATGGTGTTGTAACAAAGTATAAGTAATTCAAGAGGTCATATGCAAAATATGTGCGACCAATACAACCTTGCCAAGTTAGATCAAGCACCTTGATGGGTGAATAAGATAGGCCATCCTCCACCATGCCAAGTTTGTTAGCCAGTGGATTGTTCCGCAATATTCCTCTCGTGCACCCATTCTCATATTCATTTTGATCATGTTCAACACCTGACATGCATGAAAACATAAAAACTTGTGAGATTATCTTTGTAATGTAGAAGTGATTCTAATCCAATTCTGCCTCCCTATAAACCCCTTTGTGTTATCTCTGCAATTCTACTGAGAGATGCCATGCATGCTGTAATTTGCGGTGTGCATTAATATAATGTGGCCTACTGCTCAAAATATGAGAGCTCCAGAAGTGATGATACTTCGCAGATGATAGGTTCAACATATAGTTAAGAAGAACAAGTCGACCTGGCCTGACAGGTTCTAAATATACTAAGGGAGAACAACTCGACCTGACCAGTCGACCGCAAATGTCTCTCCTACTCTTCCCAACAAGGAACATACTTATTAAAGAAGAGAAGATGGCCATGTTAAAGAAGAGTAAAAGAGCAAGTAGATTGAAGATATTACAAGGTTTTCTATACAATGTCTATTGCCCACCCATGATGAACGAGAGCGCACAGAGAAATACTATTCCTTCCATTGTCTCCATATGTGGCTCACATGCATTTCGAAACTGAAGTAGGAACAGTTAGCTGACCAATTAAACATGTCTCAATTTTACTAATATGAGCATAATATCATATTCGAATTGGTACAACTAAGATTGTTTAGCTCGATGGATGGAGTAGTGCTATTATGACACAAACCATGTAGGCTAAGTGTGGTGATCATAAAATGGGGAAACCGTAAGAATGATGAGTATAGTGTTGACCGTGGCAGTGGGATGGCAGATCTGATGCTGCAAACCGTGCAAACGGTAGTTAGCAACCGATGTTTTCTTTGAAATAACAACTAAGATTTGGTATGGACAAAAAATACAGTCAACAAGTGACAAAGAAATGCAATTCTACTATCTCTCTATATGTCGCGACATGCATTTGGAAACTCAAGTGGGACCTTTAGCTAACCAATAAAATGTGTGTGTTAACTAATATCAGTATCATATCACAATCATATTTGAACAACTAAGCTTTGGAATTATGAGTGTTGTGTTGTTTAGATTGAAGGGTGGAGTACTGCTAGTACGACAGAAAGCACCTAAGAAGATCATAGTAGAGTAGATAAAAGGGGAAACCCTAAGCATCAAGAGTAAAATCAGGAAAGTGGAACTGCTAGACCATATGGGGTTGTATTACCGGTACGACAAGAAAGAGCTACATAAGAACAAAAAAAGACATGGCCCTCCCAGCCATAGTCCAGTATACAAAGGAGTGAAGGTAAATTTCTACAAAAATTTGGGATCCCCTGTAATCTAGGCCATCTGGGCCGCCCAATAATTTAACTGTAGCTCCGCTGGTGTGTGGCGCACATGCTTTTCGAAATGAATATAGGAACATTAGGTGACCAATTAAAAGTTCTCTGTTTTAGTAATATATGAGCTTCATATCAGATTTGTATATCAACACATAAGCTTTGGAACTATGAGTGGCATGTTGTTTCGCTTGATGGGTTGAGGTCTTGAGGAGCAGTGCTAGCACGACACGAAGCACCTACGATGATGGTAGTGAATATAAAGGGGGAAAACCATAGGCTTTAGGAGTATAGTGACTGTGCCATAGTAGATCTGAAGGTGCAAACCGGACAAAGGCTACTTTGCAACCAATGTTTGCTTTCAACTAGCCACTACATTTTGGTATGGACAAGTACAGTAAACAAGTTAGATATATTTTGCGAGTGAGATCAATAACTTAAGAAGATATGAAATAGTACCACCTCTCTTGCGACGCCGTGTATGCCCCTGCTGATAAGTTGAGGGTGATGCGGGTGCGATGGCTATCGATGGTGCGGAAGAAGACTTTAGACGGCACATGGCCGGTCGGGGGATAAGTCTGTTGTCATGGATGAGGCTGTCGTAGGAGCGGCAATGGCAAGGTGGACAACAACGCCGATGAAGCGAGAGGACGCGATGAAAGGATCCTAGTCCGGCGCCGTGGATGAGAGACGTCCATTTCTTGAATTGGACGACAGGGTAGGGGTAGCGGATCCAGCAAGGTGGAGGATGGGGTGGCGGGCGGAGGAGGCTGGCCGCGGTGGGGAGGATGTTTTGACGCCGAACGTGTATGAATGGGGAAATGGAGGGGGAGGGGATCTCAAACTTTTTTGGACGCGCTTGTCTGAAATGTGGGAAAGTTCTGAACTTATCCCCCATTTAAAATTTTGGGCATCATGTCGTTTGGGGATAGGATGGTAATCTTGTATCTCCCAAATATTTGCCGGTAGAGATTTTGGGCGAGGAGAGGGTGTTTTGCCGCCCACGGTTGGCGCACACGGTGTATGAACGGGGCCGACAGGTAGGCCGGTTGTGTCACGTCTGAGGGAAGTTACACATCTGCTCCTGTTTAAAATATTTGCCTACATCGATTTCGGACAAGAAGAGTTTGTTTTGCCGCCCACCGTGTATGAATGGGGAAACGGATGGAGAGACACATGTCTTTTAGACGACCTTGAATCAAATTTGTTTTGCCGCCCACATTTGGCGCCCATCGTGTCTGAATGGGCTCAGAGGCGGTCGTGTCACGTCTGATTGAAGTTACTAGTCTACCCCTATCGACAGCAATGTAAATCCGGTTGATTAGGATGTGAAGTGTTAGGGGTAGACAGTAATTTCCATCTTGCAAACACTTCTTTGGGCAGCCGACAAATGACAGTGGGTGATTTTCCGCTTCGTTCAAAATTTGGGAGAATTAGCATTCACGTTCACCTAGGGCCGTGGCAACTAAACTCAAATCCAATTTGTATTCGGTTACCAATATCCATACATCATTCTACATTTCGTTATTTATTTCTTCAAAACCATGACAAAGATTTATTCCACCTTTATATATGATTGTGATTTAGAAATGCTGTGATCTTCGAATTCAGTAGGCTGGATACACTTTTGAGTCAAACAGTCATTTCATCCAATACAATGTGATCACGTGAAAAACAATTCACCTTATGTCAATCATACAAGTACAGAGGATTACCTTGCCTCAGAAATTCAGATCATTACAACAGATGGACAACATAGGGGGTCTTACAACATAATTCATTCAGAGACATGACAACATGCAAGTATAATAATGTAATGACAATTTCAACTGGTATCTAAAGAAGAACTGGGATTACCCTCGGATTCAGATAGCAGAAGCAGCAGGACCTCCTCTGTCTTCAAATGCAACATTCTTACTTCCTCCAATTCTTGGGTTGCTTGCATAATGGGTGCAGCTAATTGCATAATTTCCAGCCTCAAGATCAAGATTACCTCATTCATGGAAGCCACACCATCTCTTTCTGCCTCTAGTAGAGCCTCAAGAACTATAATATATGTGCTAAGACTGCTCTCCAGTGTTGTTGTCTCTGAACTACTACCATCTGGTAACATGGATTGCGCACTACTTCCACAAATAGATTCTGGGGTTGTACATTGTGTCCTAGTGTGTACGTTATCCTGAAAGGTTTCCGTCAGACATAAGTAAGAGATAGTTATCGCATGATCCAGCCAGTAAGCTTACATGGTAAACGACATACGAATTACTGCCGAGCATGGCAAGCTATATTTAAATTGTTTGAAGCAGCATTAGCCAAAAAGAAATTAAAATCGTAGGATGAAATTAGGGATGTAAGTGGCAAATAAACGGCATCCGCCAGTCCCATCTAGTTAGTTTTTGCTAGCTCCCTAGTTCATTTTCCTCGAAAAACTAAAACTCTTTTGAAATATCATACCACTAGTGGACTTTAATCGGGATTAAATGGGACCCAATTGACATCCCTAGTTGAAAGGGAGTGTACCACCGCTATATTTAAGTTTCCAAAGCATCTAAGCAGTTGAAATAATCTGAGAAAGCACTTAACAGTGTGGCCTCATATAAACTATGAAGACAGTCTTGTGATGAAGTTCATAGGAAAAGTTAAGTAATCAAATGAACTAGGCATTCATTTCTTTACGATAGTAAAACAGGCACTGCTGACATATTGGCCAAGCCCAGAAAGCAGCCCACACACATTACATTTAACATGTGCTAAAACACACCTGCTTACCATATGTTGTTGTGAAGCCTCGCTGTTGTTGCAACGTTCTTTGACGGTATCGTAAACATCTCATGGTTGCAAATCTAGTTGTCGTAGTTTATTTTGCACCCTCTATTTAGGTGAAATTAATTTTAATCGCATGCACTGGTTCGAATTGATCATCAATGGTTCATTTACACTAATGAAAGAAGGATGTGTGCCTACAGAACAATATATGTGCTTCACTCTATTTTTATGCTTGTTCGAGGTGCCAGCCCCAAAAAAACAAATATTTTGCTTGATGGGGTTGGCAGCTCCCTAATTAATAGAAGCATCAAATTACTCATGAAACTTGGGAAGATCAAGAACACACAAAAAAGTACGGTCTGTTTGGTTTGAGACTAGCGTGGACAAGCCAAAGTGTGGCCAACCACACAAGTATAGCAAGCCACACAAGTGTGGCTGAGAAATTGGACGCACCACTTTGGCAAAAGTTGGCAAAAAAATTGTCTCTATGACAAGTTGGACATAGGGGCAATAAAGTGTGGCAAAAACAAAACACATGCCAACTAAACTGTGGCATCCAAACTTTGGCTTCGCAAACTATGGCTGGGAACCAAACAACCCTGTAATGAACAGAGGCTCGGAGCAGTGATGTAATAGCTAGCATCAGAAAATGTAGGGTAAAAAAAGAAAAGCAACGGAACCACATGCTAGTTTGCCGATGTGTAATTAAGCATAGAGAACGTGAAGCAGTCTGATGGAACCAGCAGGTGGCATCAGAACAACATCATTATAATAAATATAGAATGCAAGGAGTATAGGAGGTACTGATATCTAGAAGTACAGTAATACTTAGGACATAACTAAAGCATTGTAACTATATGTGCATTGGTTTTGTAATTTAGCACATGTAACATGTTCACTGCCAGAAGTATGGCCCTACAGTTGCAAGCAGAATCATGTGTCTCATGAAAAATGGAATGATGCCCTAAAACACTCAAGGGTACAGTGCTTATGCTAAGAAAGTGAACGTAGGCGCAAGCCATTGGATTATAGTACCTGATTCTCGGTGGCGTATGGGCATCGTTGTCATACTTGATAGCTAAGGATTGTCGATGGTGCTCGTGTTGCGGTTGAGTTTGGGCCGGTTGTCACCATTGCTGAAGCGGCTCCGGTGCTTCGGTTGCGGCGCCTGTTGACATACAAGAAAGTTCATCTGTGCTAAGTGAACAGTTCCATGATAAAGACGAGAAAAAACGAAGGAGTACAAATCAAAATAACCTGATGAGGCTGCAGCGTCAGTAAAGCAGGGCCGGTGGAGTTGAATATGGCGTCCGTGGAGTGGGTCCAGTGCTGTGGACGAAGGCGTCGGCGAAGCTCATCCGGCGTGGTGTACAGTGCTTCCGGTGAGGCGGATCTGTTGCGACGGACAAGGGCTTGTACGAAGGGCCAGCGATGCGGCAGACAAGGGAGTCAGCGAAGGGCCTACACTGTGGTGGATGAGGGCGCCAGTGAATCGGATCCGGTGCGGTGGACTATGATGGCGGTCAAGGAGATCTGGAGTGGTGGACAAGTGTAACACCCACGATGCGGCTATATCTCCCACGTGTCGAAGCACGACTTAGAGGCATAACCGCATTGTGGTTTTGTCGCAAGAAGGGTCATCTTCACACAATCCCATATAATGAACAAGAAAGGGATAAAGAGTTGGCTTACAATCACCACTTCACACAAGTACTTAAATAAATCATACATCATTCAGAGTACACACATAGTCCGACTACGGACGAAGCAAAAAGAAAAGAAGATAACCCAACTGCTAGATCCCCGATCGTCCCAACTGGGCTCCACTACTGATCAACTTGAAACAAAACATAGCAACGACCAAGATCTGCGTTGAGCTCCCATCTGAGCTCGGTTGCAACACCTGCACTAGTATCATTGGCACCTGCAACTGTTCTGATAGTATCTGGTGAGTCACGAGGACTCAGCAATCTCAAAACCCGCGAGATCAAAACTATTTAAGCTTATGGGTAGGAAGTGGTAATGAGGTGGAGTTGCAGCAAGCACTAAGCAAATATGGTGGCTAACATACGCAAATAAGAGCGAGAAGAGAAGCAACGGAACGGTCAAGAAGCTAGAAGAGATCAAGAAGTAATCCTGAAACTGCTTACGCAAAATCATAACACCAAGACCGTGTTCAATTCCCAGACTCCGCCGAAAAGAGACCATCACGGCTACACAGGCGGTTGATGCATTTTAATTAAGTAAAGTGTCAAGTTCTGTACAACCGGATATTAAAAACTCCCATCTGCCACATAACCGTAGGCACGGCTCTCGAAAGTTTATACCCTGCAGGGGTGTCCAAACTTAGCCCATCACAAGCTCTCACGGTCAACGAAGGATATTCCTTCTCTCAGGAAGACCAGATCAGTCTTGAAATCCCGATTACAAGACATTTCGACAATGGTAAAACAAGACTAGCAAGACTGCCCGAATGTGCCGACAAATCCCGATAGGAGCTGTACATATCTCGTTCTCAGGGCACACCGGATAAGCTAAGCGTACGAGTACCAACATAACCCAAGTTGCCAAGGGACGGTCCCGCACGGTGCTCTAGTTTGGACCAACACGCAAAGGAGCACTGGTCCGGGAGGGGTGTAGGATAAGATGACCCTTGAGTCTGCAGAACCCAAGGGAAAAAGGCTTAGGTGGCAAATGTTAAAACCAAGGTTGGGCCTTACTGGAGGAGTTTTATTCAAAGCGAACTGTCAAGCGAGTCCCATAAATCACCCAACCATGTAAGGAATGCAAAATCAAGGAACATAACACCGGTGTGATGGAAACTAGGGCGGCAAGAGTGGAACAAAACACCAGGCATAAGGCCGAGCCTTCCACCCTTTACCAAGTATATCGATGCATTAATTAAATAAGAGATATTGTGATATCCCAACATAATCCTGTCCATCATGGAGCAATCCTCAACTTCACCTGCAACTAACAATGCTATAAGAGGGGCTGAGCAAAGAGGTAACATAGCCAAGCAATGGTTTGCTAGGAAGGGTGAAAAAGGTTAGAGGCTAACATGGCAATATGGGAGGCATGGTAAACAAGTGATAGGTAGCGCAACATAGCGATAGAACGGAGCAACTAGCAAGCAAAAATAGAAGTGATATCGAGGGTAATGGTCATCTTGCTTGAGATCCCGCAAGGAAGAAGAACGAGTCCATGAAGTAGGCAAACCAACATCGTCGAACAAATCCTCACAAACGGAACGTTACAGGAACAATCAAGGAGAAGCACAACCGGAAAGAAGCAAACAACATGGTAAACAACCATCACATAAACATGGCATGATGCACAATCAAGCATGATGCATGTCCAGTTTAAAAAGGCATGGCATGGCAAAGTGCACAAACAATACTACAAATTAAGTGGGCTCAATATGCAACGAGTTGCATATTGATGAAACGCCACATTTAAATATTTAGCTAACTCTCGTTTAAGCTACTCAACAATATTAAATGTTGGTTAACATGGCAAGAGGTGAAGCATAATAAAACCACCTAGCTAGGCAAGTTTAAATGAGGCCGGAAACAACAAACAACAATTCTGGAAAGTACCCATGTGCATAATTTGAGTTTGGTACTGTTCTACCTATTACATAACTTTAGAGTTGTCAAACATGCAAAGTATGTCCACCAAGTTAAACTAGGCATTTTCCACCCCATTTACATATATAGTTTATTTAAAACCAAGGTACGGTTTTTTAGTTATGAAATAAATCATTTTAGCATGGCATTTATGCAAATAAACACAAACAACATTTTAAACATTTTAAACATGGATGAAAGTTGGATATTGTGAAACTAGATGAAATTCTAAGAATTTTACATACATGAATTATTTACATATGATGCATTGCTATACAGTTATTATATGCATGAAGTTAGAGGGTTTATCTGTAAAACAACAAACTCTGGATAATTGGACAAAATTGCAGACAGGGAAAAAAACTACACTGGGATGAAACTGGTCGCGGGCCTAATAGGAACAGGAGCTGGGGGGCAGCTCACCATGGGCCAAGGCCCAGACGAGGAGGCAGAGTAGGCTGGCCTTAGCGCGGCGATGTGGCCCGCAAGCAGGCACAGCAGGGGGGGTCGTTGGGCCCTGGCTGTCGCGGTCAATGGGAGCGGGCGGTGCTGTGAGCGATTTCTCCTACTCGAAGCAGAAGCAGGGGAGGCAGCGGCGCGGCTTGGCGCTGGACTCGGCACGGGTGACGCAGCTTGAGGCGGGGAAGACCCAGAACGGGACGAAGCCGGCGGATCCGAGGCGGAGGTCGCGGTTCCCGGCGAGGATCATAACCGGCGGCGAGCATCGAGCTTCATGGAGCGGCGGGGTGCTCCTGCTTCTGCTCGGAGAGAAAAGGAGGGAGAGCAGAGAAGGTCAGAGCGGCCAAAATAGAGACATAGAAAGAGGGAGCACGGCGGCAGGACCTGACTGGCGAGGTGTGCTGGCTACTAGCAGGCAAGGCAGCAGAGCACCTGTTGCAGAAGACGGCGACAGGACCTCGGGGCCAAGCTCAGGCCATGGCGCCTCCTTTGGTTCCCTGTCCAAAAGAAGACAGGGAGAGAGTTTAGAGAGGAAGAAACCCGGCAGGGTGAGAGCGAGGTTTATAGAGAGGATCGGAGGGACCTGGTCGGGTAGGGGCTTGTCTCCATGGATGGAGGAATGGAAGAGGCGCGCCATATGCTTGTGCCCCTGGTGATGGATGCCGGTAGCGCCGGCGATGGTCAAAAACGAGGCAGATGCGCGCACGATCGGGAGATCCTCTCCTGAGCGAGCTCATGGATGAGGGAGTCGAGCACTCGGGGCCTTGGGAGCAGAGGAGGATGGGAACGTTGTCGAGCACGGGAGGCCGGCGCTGGTTTCACCAGCGGCGACGGCGCCACGGGGGGAGGAGCAAACAGGAGGAGCTCCCTCTCGATCCCAGATCAAGCGAGCAGGGAGGCTCTTAGGCATGGTCACGCTGGAGCCAGGGGTGCATCTTTGCGGTTGCTGGTTGGATCGTGGGGGGTCTCGGAGTTTAGGCACGCTTGCGGGTGGCGGCGAAAATCAAGAAGCTGGTCGGACAGATCTGGTTGGGTGGATGGGGACTCTGAGGTGGGTGGCGTCTGGATCGGGAGGGATCCCGAGGAAGGGAGTGGCGGCGGCAGGTGAGGGAAAATCCCCTAGAATTTAGGGTTGGGGCAGATTTGGTTAGGGGGTCATCTGCTATAAATAGCATATGGCCTAGAGGGGGTTTGGAACAAATTTGATCATAAGATCGCGATCGGACGATCGAGAATAAAAGGTTAGGGGAGTCCAATGAAGAAACAAAGATATTTTTGGAGATGAACCGGACCCAACGGTCACGACAACCAGGTCCGAGTTCGGGGAGTTTCTGACACACACGTGACGTGGGGTTTGAGAGAGGTCGACGAAGACCAGAGGGCTTGACAAAAGGTCAACATAGAAAGAAAGAAGCGGCACTATGAATGACTAAGAGTTTTTATGAAAATATGCGGATGCAATATGCATGATGACATAACGAAATGCAACAACAACAAAATAAAACACACGACAGCAATGAAAAACATGGAAGGCGTCTGGAGCGTCGGTCTCGGGGTGTTGCAACAAGCCAGTCGCTGAAGTGGCTCCGGTGAAGTGGTGAGTTGGCAGTTGGGGGTTCCAAGGTGTGGAAGGTAGATCCGGTGGGGTGTGAGGTCCACCGCTGCGGCGGAGAACTAGATTCGGTGGCTTGGCATGGTTGCGGGGTTCGGGGAGGGGAAGGGGAGGGGCTCTGGGGAAGAATGTGTCGGCATCCTGGATTTTGGGGTATCCATCCCTCCCTGCGTGCGGCGCAGCACGTGGCTTCATCGATGACCTGGTACGGCCCAGCCTCAACACCAACACCGCAAGACCCTCGCGAGGGGCCAAGCCTCGTGAGGCGGGCAACGCCAAGACCCCAGAAGGAATTGGCCTCCTTAGGAGGGCTCCTGAGGGGCGGGGAGTTCTATGCAGGTTACCTCACGAGGCTCAGCTGACATGAGCCATGACCACCAAGGCCAGGCGGGCGCGGAGCGCGGGTTTATTCTTCGGTGCAAGGAAGGCAAGCCACAGATGCGGAGTCCCGAGGATTCAGCCAAAGGTTGCCATTCTGGTGCAACAAGACCAAGACCGCCAGGACGGAGGTCATCGACGAGCCCACCGCAGCGTCACGACCAGAGGCTTTTCGCAGGCGAAGACTACTTTTGTCAGGATAGACTGTACTACCTGTCCCCTTTCAAATCTGGCTGTTGTGGGATCCCTTCCCGCTCATATTTGGTAAGAGGACCAAGGCCACTATAAATAGGACTAGCCACCACCATAGAAGGGGAGGACGAGATAAGACCAAGTAGAGATAGCATACACCACACTAGCTCAAGAACACCTCACCTCCTGAGGCTTGTTCATCCACTGTACCAGTTCATCCATAGCCCTTCGAGGCAATCCACCACACCACACTAGATTAGGGTATTACACCACAATGGTGGCCCGAGCCAGTATAAATCGCCGTGTCTTTGTGTCTCCTTGAGCTCGACGCGCTAGGCTTATGACGATCGCGAGTAGGCAGGCTGGGCAGGTTGAGATCTCCGCACGCACCCTAGAGTTCGAACCTCTCAAGGGTTTGCGGATCCCTAAATATGACAGAATGTTGGGGGCAAAGAGGGGAAAACAATGGAGTTACCAAAGCAGCCCTTTTCCGTTCATGTGGTAGGGGTAAAACAGGAATATCGCAGGGCTAAACTTTTGGGCGCGAGATATTTCGATGTGAGCGCAAAGTTTGAAAGCTTTTGGTGCCTGAAATTAAGTGTTCTGCTCTTGTACGCCCACTATGATATCATGCCCAAGAATTTATTTGTTTTGCACACAAAAAAAGTGCAAGTTTCGAAAATCAGTGTCTCTAACTCGAAACTTAGATTGTCCATTCAATTCAAATATGGATTATTGAGCTAGTGCATGCAAATACCATCATATGGACCAATTCAAATGAAATTCGAAATGTGTTTATCCTAAATATGATGACAAAAGCAAAACTGTGTATGTGTATGAATCAAGTGGATGATTATAAAGTTTGACATGCCCGTATGTGTATATCTCTAGGTTTGATATATGAATTTGAAATCACGAAATGCTGGCTTAAAAAATGTACCTCCGTTTAAATGAATTACAGAAGCTAATGATGGAGTCGAATTCCAAAATACCAATCTTAGGTTTGTAAATCTAGTACTTCAAAGTATATCACACATGTTCAAAAGTATCGTATCTCATAGTCCAAACTTTGAAACAAAATGATCAACCATGAGTGCACACACTATTGACCATATATATCTCAACTACCCTAAAGTCTCTCAAATATAGACACCTCACTCTTTATCTCGAGCCAACCAACCCCCCCCCCCCCCCCCACACAGACACACACACGTCGTTCTCTAACCCAGACATGAACACATGAGCACATTAACACCCACCTCTTTTCTAAAGTCCGGACCCCAATATAAGTCTCTATCACTTTGTCTCTCGGGCATGCACACATCTCTTCCCTCACTCTCTATGTCTCCCGGCATCTCTCTTTCCCAAGCACACGCACTATATAGAGTGTTTCTTTTCCATACACACAAAACGTTGCCCCCAAACGTCTATCTCCCTATTTATGTGGTTCTCGCACACTAACCTCACACACCACCCCCACTGCAAACAAGCACTCTTTGTCTCGTTGTGGACCACTCCCCTCTTTCTATCTCTCCCACATGCGGACCCGCCCCAGCTCCTTCCCTATATACATATATGTCGTGACTCATTCCATAGCTCTCTAATGTATGATTGTTCTCAATCTCGCACGTTGTTTTCTACACCATCTATTCTAGATCTCTCATGAAGTTCCTATCACACACACGATGACTCGCTTCCCTTGTGTCTCCGTACAAAGGCCACTTACAAACAATATCAACATTGTCTCCCGATCTATACGCCACATTTGCACACAAACGACCCCTCTCTCTCCCCTCTCTTCCTCTCTCTCTCCCTTGCTAGCTCTCTCTCTCTCTCACTCACTCTCTCTCACACCCCTCTCCCACACACACTCGATGTCTATTCCAAATAGTTTGCTCCCCGCCCGCACCCATGCTATCCCGCTACTACACATGCCTTTGTCTCTCTTTGACACACATGTCATACCATTCCCCCATCCCTATACTAGGTTTATATCATTAGTGGTCTCTCTTCTCCACATACACACACACTGTCTCTCTCTCTCACACACACAAACACACGCGCGCACAAAACATACAAACACGCACAAACACCCATCTATCTGGATCCTTCTTTTAAGAGACACACCCTTGTATATTTTCCAGCTCTAGGTATGTGTATATCTCCATTCTCTCTCTGGCTCAGATGCACACCAAAATTCTCCATCTCTCTAACTCACACATCTCTCCCCATGTCCGCATGTGTATCTCACACACTCACTCTCTAATTATGTCTATGTGTCTCCATGTTACACAACACAAAGCCCCATGCACATGTCTCTTTCTATCCTCCACACAGAGACACAAAGAATATCTTATCATTGCCTCAGTCTCTACACATGTCACACACGCACGCTGTGTCTCTCTCGCACACTCGCTCAACAAAGGTTTTCCCTTGAATAACTCATTGCCTATTCATCAACAGTCGTGGCAGTACAACAAACACGGGACGTGAAAAAGAATAAATATACACGTGCGTAGACCACCTAGTATGACTACTAGGACTAGAGCAAGCCAAAAGCATGCCAAACCTTTTGTTTTACATAGTCGAGAAGTCATCGTGTTACGGCCCCACATGCTCAGCCGTTGAATAGAATGTAGATCCAATTTTATGGAAACAAGTATCCATAATACATTTGTATCTCCATACATATATCTTTCTCTTATAAAAAATCGAGTTGGTGATGATGGTACGCCTGCCATCTTGCAATATAGACCGTCCGATCTATATCTGACGGATAGAAATTAAACTAAAAGATACCCGCACCCTCTCTCCACATTGCAGACAAGGCCTTCCCTTGTTTGTCCTTATCTCCCACAATCTAATTATTGAGAAATTAAAAAAGGAAGCCTCTGGAACAAACTGGCATCATGGTCACTGCCAGCGTCGTCCATCCCCATGCCTCTGCTCAGTCCGACCACCAATCACCACCACGCCCCACTCCTCCTCCTTGTCTCTCCTCTTTCTCGAGATATCATTAGTTTTTACACATGGGATTACTCCCTCATGCGTAAATCACAACAGGTTTTTTTATAAAAAAATGCATCTTGATGTTCCATGCAATGCATAGACATCTTGCTAGTACTCCTACAGAAGAGACAGTTGGTGATGATGGTCTGTCTGCCATCCGTCATTTCTGGCCATTAGATCTACATCTAACGACTGTGAGGTAAGTTGTTGCCTTTTCTCATTAACATCCCACTTCTCTACTAATTTGCAAAAAACCCTTAATTAGTATCTTAGAACGAACCACATCTCTCCCACACCTCACGAAAGCAGCCCAAGGAATATAGTCTTATTGAAACATAATATATCTCTAGTGATTTATGTATATCTAAATTAGAGTGTTTTCTATCAAGTTTGTCATTAAGTATTATTCTAATTATGATCCGTTGCAGCGCACGCATTGCTGGTATTTCCAACCATGCAAAAAATGCTAGTATTTCCATAGTTTCGAGTTTTCCAACAAGATATTAGTCCCTCATGGTTGATATTTAGTTTGAATTACGTACACATAGGCACTATTTAACTAGCCATGATTATTGGCTTCCAAAGCTTAACTTTCACTCCTACTTACAGTATGTAGAGTAATTAACAAAAAACTACCCCTTTCAACCAGCGCTAGGAAGAAACTATTGAACAAAAAATAGCAAAAACATACCCAAAATTAATTAATCCGCGCCAAAAAACTACTACCTAGTGCTGATTAGGCTCGTTTAAACACGTTTATGACAGGGTTGGCCCACACGTCCGTGCTGTTGAGGCAGCTTAAACTAACACATTTTGTTTGACCGTTGACATGAGGGACCCACATCTGACCATCTATCCTGTTCTTCCTCCTCCAATTATTATTTTTCCTGAACTTTACTTCAAACAGTACTGTGCGTGTTTGTTGGTGCTGCCGTTGATGAGCTAGTTGGCCGCTGCTTCGCTAGACGGGCCGGAGGCCGCGTTGGCCACCGCATGGGTTGGCTGGCTGGCCCGAGCATGACTCACGCGCGACCAAGCCACCGCACTGGCCTTCGCTCAAGCCAGATGGCTGGCCTCAGCACGGCGCGCCCGATAAGCCACGGTACTGCCGTGCCGACCTAGCTAGCAAACCTTGTAGACAAGCAGCTGGATGCATCCAGCAGGGTGTGTGATATCTTGGCTAGCTAGCGGACGCGAGCGCTGGACGGAGCTGGCATCCGGGCAGCCGCAAGATGGGCTCCGCATCCCCAGCATTTTGACCTCGCCTTCTGTCGGCGGCGGTAGCTGTGTCCCATGGCCGAGGAAGACTAGGTGGACGGGCCAGAGGTAGGAGGTCACTCGGGAATTTTTTTTCAGACTGGCATGTAGGTCCCACAATTCTGGTAGCAGTTTCTTGGCATTATTAGTGGTTACTTGTAAGGAACAATGTACTAGCGACAAAAGGCGATTCTACGTTGCATTGTATTCCAATGAGTACTACTAGTGGTCGCGGGAGTGTATAGCTCATTTTGTGGGTTTGATCCAGGCCGAACGCACGGCAGCCTTTTCTTTAAATAGTAACTTTACTGCGAGCCAATATTATACATTGGTAGTTTGACTTTTGAACTCGAACGGACGTGTTACACAACAAGCTGGGTGCACTGGATAGCTTAGCCACATGAACAGGTTTTCCCTCGCATCATCTCGTGGCTCGTGTACTTGAGTAGTCGGAGTACTCCTATATATCAATCACACCATGCAAAGCTTCTCGCCTGCGCGCTCGCCCTAGCCACACCTTGCTTGCAACTTCCTCATCAGCTAGCATATATAAAATAGCGCCTTCCAATTAAGCCCGAGGAGCCGGAAAAGCCTGTCGCGGCATTGGGAACTGTGCAATATGGCTTTGTACGTATAGTGCTTGTACTCTAGTACTCTGTAGCTTGTGGAGTTGCACGCATGGACTTCACTCCATTATCGGCTCTATAAAAGAAATTCCTCTTGATGTGATTTTTTTTGTTTTGAAACGGAGGCAAAAGCTTTGCCTCATCTCATTCATAAACAAGGAACTACCACAAAGTTTGATGAGATCCAATGGGCTCTATCTTGTCTACCACAGATTTGGAGGCTGACTTGTGGGCCTACTAAGTTCATGTGTACACTAGGTTTCTCAAAAAAAGAAACTTAGTCAACAATCGACTCTACCAGCGTCAGACCGTTAGATGTCAATCTAACGACAATCGTGCCTCTTCAGTCTCTGATCTTCCTGCTCCAGCCGCCCAAATAAATGCCAGCGGAACCACCTGCTCCCGCCTCCTGTGGCTGGCCGTGCTGCCGGGCAGGCCTCACGGCCCCATGATACTCGCATCCCTAGCTTGGCTACCCCTCTACTCACCCACACCTCCTGTTATTTTTCGGCGATGGCAGCCGAACCAGTCAACCTTCGTACTGCCCACCCCGTGGGAAACCACTGCCGAGTCTTCCCCGGTTCCGTGTCGTTGCCTTCCTAGGCATCGCCATCGTCCACCGCCCTGGTGCTCTTGGCGCGGCGTGGTCAACATGCTCAATGAACGACATCCATCGGAAGTGGACTGTACGTGGAGACGCTGACAGCTAGGTCTATGGCCGCACACAACGAAATGCCTCCTTATTCTGCGCAAAATAATGATTCCTCCACCTGACAGCTGGGACCCACCAGAAGGGCCTCTGTATTTCACGAAAAAAGCATTCCCCCCGTTGACAGCTCGGACCCACCAGCTATATCTTTGCACGCAAGGAAGTGCCTCCTTATTACGCACAAAAAAAGTTAATACTGCCCCTGCTAGCTGGGACCCACAATAGTGGGAGGCTAACTTGTGGGCCTACTAAGTTGATGCAGATGGAGGCTTGATCAACTTAGTCAATGGATGATTCTAGCTCCAGTGACCGTACGATGTCCATCCAATGGCCGTAGTGCTTCTTCAACCTCTGGTCTCCTTGCTCCAGCTGCCCAAACCAGCGCCGGTCGTGCCGCCTGCTCCTGCCTCCTATGGCCGGCTATGCTGCTGCGAAGGCCTCACCGCCCCCTACTACTCCCACCGCTGGCCAGGCCATCCCTCTTCTCACCCACAATCCCTGTTATTTTGTGGCGACTGGAGCCTCACACCACAGCCGAAGCCGTCAACCCTCGTACTCCTCTTTGCGTGGGCATCCACTGCCGCGTCTTCCACAGCTCCGTGTCGTCCCCTTCCTAGTCCTCGCCGTCATCCATTGCCTTGGTGCTCTCGGCGCGGTGTGGTCAATGTGGTCAAGGAATGACTTCCATCGGAAGAGTACTGTATGTGGAGAGGTTGACAGCTGGGTCCACGGCTGCACTCAAGGAAGTGCAACCTTATTACGCATTAAATAATTATTCCTCCACCTGACAGCGGGGACCCACCGGACGGGCCATCATATTTCACGAAAAAATTGTTTCCCCCCAACTGTTGGGACCCACCAGCTACATCTTCGCACGCAAGGAAGTGCCTGACAGTCGGGACCCACCTGGTCAAAGCGTACATAGGGTTGTCATTCTAGTCGCGAACATGTATGTACATACTGGTCGATCGTTCTATCTGTAGGCTGCGGCGATGAACCGTGGCCGAGTAAGGAAGGGCACGTGTCGTAGTAGAGGCGCGCACGTGTCGTAGTAGAAACCCACACGTAGCATGTACACGTACGTACAGCCAGGGTGCAAGAAAGTAAATACGTCCAGGGCTCGTGTACATGGAGAGGCAGCGACGGTGTCCTGTTCATGGGCAGCCAACCGGCTGGGTCGGAACGGAGAAACTGAGTCGTCAGGTTCATCAGAAGGCAACCTGCTTGGACAGAACAACCGATCGAAATGAGGCCTGGCGTACCGCAGAACAGAAGAAATGGCCTTGTGTTCGATCACCTAGGGTCAAAACAGGATCCTATTCATCGGGACGGGTCTGGCATACCGCAAAACGAAGGAAACAAACTTGTGTTCAAGTGCCTATGGTCGAAACGGGGTCCTGTTGACCGGGGGGTGTGGCGTACTGCAAAACGGAGGAGACAGACTTGTGTTGGAGTGCTATTGTCGAAACGGGGGTCCTGTTCATCAGGAGGGGTGTGGCGTATTGCAAAACGGGACTCCACGGGCTACTGTTCATCTCCACCCTTGACCTCCTCCAGCCTCCATGGGCAACTGTTCATCCACCGTCGACCTCCTCCAGCCTCCACCCGCGACTGTTCATCCACGGCGTCTCCCTCCTGCCTCCACCAGCTACTGTTCATCCACGGGCTCCTGGTCATCCAGCCTCCACTGGCTACTATTCAACCACACCTCCACGGGCTACTGTTCATCCAACCCTCCACCGACTACTGTTCAACCAACCCTCCATGGGGTCCTGTTCATCCACCCCCAACCGGCTCGATCGGGGTCCAGTTCATCCAGTGGCAACGGCCTCTACACCCATGGGGTCATGTCATCCAACCCCCACCGGGAACTGTTCATCCAACCCCCAACAATGCTCACTGTTCATCAAGAGGCAGCAGGTCGATCGGCTTCAGTTAGCAGCAGTAGCGAATGAATCGCTCAATCGGGTTTAGTTAACAGCCAGGGATCGAACGATAGCTCGGGTTGAGTAACGCGTAGCCAGTGCAATCGCTCGGGTTCAGTAGGCGAACGCCTCACTCTGGTTCAGTTAGAGCCCAACGTCTCGCACCCATGTGCGTGCGTGTACGAGAGAAATGCGCAAACCTCCGTGCATCGCTCAGCCCCGACCACCCGCAGTAACCAGGAACTCCCCGAAATTTTCCTCGCCCTCATTTCTACCATGATTTTTTCCGTCATGGACGACCCAAAGAATGTCATGCAGGTGTGTCTCCGGCCCGCCCAGGACGAAAAGCCAATTTTCTATCACGATTTTTTGTCATAGAAGTAGGAGCCCACCAGATCTATGACGATACTGGGTTTTGTCACAATGACCGTCATAGAAGTGTCATAAGTATGACAAAAAAAAATTGTTCGGCCCAAAATGTCATGGATGTGTCTTTTTTTTGTAGTACAAGCCGCCTTGGCATCGGCGACCCCTTTCCTTCTTTCCGCGGTGGCAGCTTCGGCCCGACCGCAGGACGTCCTAGTGGTTGTGTCGGCCTAGAGCCAACTGAGAAACAAGCCACAGGCACTCCCTCGCGAGGCACCTATCTGTGTCTTGGAGGTCAGCCCTGATCCGGTCGAGCGCATTGTAGGCTTCATCCATGGCCCTGGCCCTGATCAGGAGGGCGTAGTTCGTGACCGCAAGGGCCTAACGAGGAGGCGGCACTGGCACGTTGACTCACACTGTGGCCAAGGAAGCAGTTGCTTGGCGTGGCTGGCTTGGGGCACCGGAGGCTCCAGGCTTCCCTCGAGCACGACGAGGGTGGATAACTGCATAGCCTGCTGGATCACGGGGGTTGGTTCCTCCCGAAGCTGCATTATTGCATGCTCAAGGATAGATCACGTCAGAGGGGGGCAAGGAGTCACCCCCTCCACCAACACCGGTGTTGCCACGACCGCGACAAGGAGTGACGCCTCGTGAACCCTGCATCCTTGGTGGACGCCCCCCAAGCGGCACCGGCGAGGTGCCAAGGGACGGTTGTGCACCCATGTGCTTGGGTGCAATGCCACCTGAGCACCCAAGGACTGTGTTGGGCTGGCACGACGCACTCCCGTGCCTGCCGCTGCTGCGACCGTAGGCTGACGGCGCCCTCAGGACAGGGGGATCCTTTGGCTCAGTGCTCGCCTTCTTCTTGTCTGTCACGTTGCCACTCCTGGTCATTAAGAGGGGAGTGCTGTGAGCACAATTGCAGTCTACGCTTGACCAAAAGCAAGGTAAGTTACTTACTCCTAATGTGTGATCCACTTCCTCTTCTTCTCCTTCTCAGCGAAGGTCGGGACACCCCCGCTCTTCTTTGGTGTGGCCGTGGCCGCATCCAGGGGGCGAGCGAAGTGCTCCTCGACAGGCCCCGGAATGGCGCTGCCGTCTGGGGAGGTGAAGAGGTCGCCCTGAGAGGTCGTGGCCAGTTGGGCTACGTCCACCCCAGTAGCGGCCGCCCTGTCCCCCATTCGCGATTCGGGCGGGGATGGGACCGACATCTTGATCACCCCGCTGCAGCGTGGGGATCCTTCCAGAAGGTGCGCAGCCGCACCTTTTCCTGAGGCCACCCAGTCGGACAATCGCATGGTACGGGGAGCGGGCCCTGACCGCCTAAGGACCCTAGTGGAGCATGGGGAGTCCGCGGCTGGGGGCTCGTTGAAGTCGTCATCGTATTGATGTTTGCAGAGGAGCTTGCTCTGTGATGGGGGGACACTTCCTCCAAGACATCGTCCTTAGTCTCCTCCGAGTCCTCTTCGCCACCGCTATCACGAGAGGACGCCGACACGGGGGAGTTGGGGTGCTCGGCCGGCATGATCCCCAGCTCGTTGAAGGCGGGCATAGGGCAACCAATTCCCCTATCATCCGGGTAGTACAACAGGTGTAGGCCTCGGGGAGGTCCCCTGGATTGCCATTGAGCAGGGCGGCCAGGGCCCTGTCTAGCTCCTCGTCCGTCAGGCTGGCGGGGCATAGCCTTATGTCGTCCCTCATGCCCTGGAATTCGCACAAGGGACTCGTGTGTGACTGGAGCGGCGCCACGCGCTGCGTTAGGAACTCCTTCACAATCATTCCCCCCATCAACAGCTTGGCCTCCATATCCAAGGATATCCCCTTTAGGACGGGCTCTGCATGGGGTCGGTGAGCTTTGTAGAGGCCCACTTCTGGAGCCACTAGGGCAGCGCTATCGGCAGCTCCAAGCGCGGGTTTAGACCCTTGGTGTCCAGGAAGACCCATCGGTGTCGGAATCCCTCCACCTTTTCCTTGGCCTTTAAGAGGACATTCCCCATGTGGACCACGACGAAGGAAATGCAAGCAGAGCGCTACGTCCGGTCATGCAGCCGCAAGCTGAAGAAATGGCGAAAGAGCGCCACAGAGGACCTCACACCCATGAAGGTCTCGAAGTAGAAGGTGAAGATGGACATGAGAAGGATGCAGTCATGCTAGAGATGGAGAGCATGGATCCTGTAGTGACTGAGGACGGCACAGAAGAACTCCGACAAGGGTGGGACAAGCCCCGCGAAGATGCTATGGAAGAACAAGGGATAGACCGTCTGTGCCAAGGTGCCACGCTCCGCGGAGCCGACCTAGATCAAGGTATCACCCCATTCATTGTCTTCGCTCGCTGTCTACAGGATCACGGGGCCAAGATGCCCTTCCTCGGCGATGGAGGACGCATCAAGTGTTGGCGAAAGAGAGGAGGAGGTCGCGGCCTGGACGCGGGCTTCGACTACCTGGGCACCATTCACGGGGTCGTAGACGTTGGAGAAGAAGAAGGAAGGGCGTGGAGTTACGATTTGATCTAGAGAAGCTTTTTGCGAGGGGATAAGGAGTAAGGCGAGCGTGAGAAATGATGGTCCTATGGTGTGTGTCAGTATTCTTTTAGCCTGGGCAATTGCCGAGGCGACGTGGGGAAGTGGTGGCGCCGGCGCCCCGTCATGCGCCATGCGTCGAGCCCTGCTCACGGGTGATTGGGGCCCACATCACTTCTCCCTTGCCCCTTGGCTTCGCCTCGAAGCCAGTTCGAGGGCATCTTGGGCTCGGGGGCTACTGTCGGCATTCTGGGATCGGGGGTACCCATATCTTCTTGCCTGCAGCGCATGGCATGGCTCCCGCGTCGGCCTGGTACGGCCCAAGCTACAAGACACCCGGGACAAGATCCTCGCAAGGGCCCCGGCCTCGCAAGGATAACAACGCCAACACCTCTCGAGGGGCAGCTCCCCGAGCCTGCCTCCTGAGGAGCGGAGACTTCTATGTAGGTATCCAGCCTCATGAGGTTCCTTGATGATGTAAGCCATGATGACCAAGACCAGGCGGGAGCCTGTGGGCATAGAGTGGGAAACTTTCCTCTTCGATGCTAAGGGAGCAAGGGCAGGCGCAGGTTCCCGAGGAAGGCCCCAAATCTTTCCATTCCGGTGCAACGAGACCAAGACCACGAGCTCGGTAGGACGGATGTTATCACTGAGCGCACCGTTGTGTCATGGCTAGAAGCTTTGCAGGAAAAACCACCTTTTGTCAGGATAAGATGTGCTCCTTGTCCCCTTTCAAAATTGGTTGTTGTGGAATCCCTTCCCGCCTAAGCTATGGGGGAAGAGGACTAAGGCCTCTATAAATTTGGGTTAGCCACCACCGTAGAAAGGATTCGACCCCAAACCGATTCATCCTCACTACCCGAGCCCTTGTGAGGATGCTCATCCACTATACTAGTTCATCCTCTACCTCCTCATGAGGCCAATCCACCAAAAGCAGGAGTAGGCTTTTACACCGCAAGGTTGCCTGAACCAGGGTAAATCTCTAAGCTCATTCCTTCCTCATGATCGAGCGCACTTGGTGAGATCAGGCCATGGGCATGGTTAGCTAGCATCGTTGTGAAGCGGGATCCTTCATTCGCACCCCAGAGTTTGAACCTTCTTGGGTCTGTGGAGTCCCGAGTCTGACACAACCCAAATTACATCCAACAAGAGTGACATGCCGGGGCTCCGCTCGCGGTAGCCACGTGGTCACGAGGGACGGGCGAGGTATTGTTCCATATGCGCATAATTCTCTTCCCCAGATGCCTCCATCCCCTGCGCCCACCTTGTCCACTTCCTCACACCTTCTTTTCCCTGTCTGGCCAAGGCGCATCCCCTTTCGCCTCGTTCTCCCAGCTAGGGTTGCGACTGTCGCCCCCACACCAGGCCCTGCCCCATCCATGAATACAGATCCACGGAGGTGGATGGCAGGGCCCTAAGATCGATGGCGCGGAGGAGGATGCATAGCGGTTCTATCATGCTGGGTTGAGTGCTGACCTATGCTGATCGGCCAAGGAGATGGTTGTCCGCGACGTCTTCCTTAGGCAGGGAGGGTAGGGAAAGATGAAGAGCGGATGGGGAGGGAGACGCCGAGCCTATGGAGAAGCGCCACCGGGAGTAGATATGACTATCTTCTGTAAGAAGCAACGCCCCCCTCCACCTCCGGGCGGTGATCGAGGTTTGCAGCGCACTGCTCTATTCCAAATTGCGTACATGTCTAATTTGATACTATGTGTGTGTGCCTGTCTAATTTGCTATTGTGTATGACTTGGTCCGTCATGCGCATTCGCACTACCCTTAGGATAGCATCCAATCTTTATTGTTGTTCATTTAGGTTCTTCCAATGTGTTACCTGCTTCTTCTTCCTCTACTTCAAATCAACCTTTCATAGGTATGAATCATTGTCTTGAAGCTCATGCATGTTCCCTCTTTTCTGCAGAATACACAAATTCGTAAAAGGTATACTAATAATGAAAATCTATACGGCAGACCAGACATTATGCTTCCAGTTCTCTGCATCATGCTACCTAGTGAGCAATGATATTTACCTCCACCAATTTGATTGATCCTATGTGTTACTTCAGTTTATCAGCTTCACTGTTCCTAAAGGCCTAAGCCGAAATCACATGTTAATTCCCTAGGCAATTTTTGTTCTCTTAATACACCATGGAATTTTTTTGTCACCTTGCATCAAACTCAGAGTACTTCACTTTATATATTCAATGCTTTTAGCTCGGTGTATGATTCTTTTGTAACTGAATAAGATTAGTGTCTACCTATGCCTCTGTGTTTGTTTGATAATTTATTGGGCAGATTTCGAACTTGAAGATACAAAGGAGGTGGCGTAGTGGGCATGGAGATCCTGGTGTTGAGTGTCTTGTTTGTCTAGCTACTTTCTGAACACATGGTAACACTAACTATTGGGGCTAAATGATACAGCTATATCGTTTTATTGGCCTAAATTTTATTTAGTAAACATGAATGTTCCATATCCTATTAATATGTGTGCATCTTGTCAGTTTGTTCCCGTTGGTGCAATGTCTATTTGGTCTTATTATTAGTTATTATGTGAAAGTTAGTACTAAGTACTGCCCATGAGAAAGCTCTTTCTATTTATGTGATTCAGTTAACGAATTCAGTTTTTCGTGGTTGATGAATACAGTAGGAGCCTGGGATATTTTAACCATAGAGATGGTGCATAATAAATAAGCAAAAAATATATTAGTGCTTTGTTGGAATTCAATTTGTTCGGCGATCGACACGCCTCTCTTCAAGGCAAGGTCAGGTCTAGGGTGAGCTCATCATATTTATTTACTCAATCTCAGGTACACTAACATTCATTTTTATGTGAATGAGGCCAGACAACATTCGACCAATGGTTTATGTCTTTGAACTGGACCATAACATAAGTGATTGACGATTGGTTTAGTATGCATAGCTATATTCTTGGGTGCATGTTAGATCTAATGATTTCGATCATCTGTTGATGCCACAGGAAAGCCTAGCTGATGTGTTTGCATTCATTGAGTTCGTTGTTGAAGGTATTATATCTTCACATGCTACATTTACATTTTCAGCAGCTAATCGATGGTTTTATACATGGCACGTTTAATGCAGAGGGTGCTAGAGTTGCACTTAACCTTGGTGGCACAATGCTTGGATTCTACCATGTTAGAGTCTTGCCTTCAAAGAAAACTATCTTGCCTGTGAATCCAAACTTTTTTCTGGTGGTAGGTTGTTTGATGTTTCACCTTCTGTCACCCCTATTCTACTTATCCACAATACTCACAATTGTATCCTATTCTTCCTGGCCCGTAGATAGAAGATGAGAAGGAAATGGTCGTAAGAACAGTTTATTGTGCAAATATAGACACGAAGGTAAGCACTCATGTTCCACTTTGACATCGTATTGTATTTTACTTGCTCATTTTGTCATCATACATTTCATCTCGAGGTCCTTAATTTGGCTGTGAGCTACTCAAGAAGCAAGACACCGCAATCAAATCAAACGTTTAATTATAGTTTACTATTTTTGTCCGCAACTTACTCAATTAGATTTAAAGGGTTTCTTCGAAGAACTTTGTGGTGAGGTGAGCTATTGGCTGTGAGCTACTCAAGAAGCAAGACACCGCAATCAAATCAAACATTTAATTATAGTTTACTAGTTTTGTCCGCAACTTACTCAATTAGATTTAAAGGGTTTCTTCGAAGAACTTTGTGGTGAGGTGAGCTATTGCGTAGTTCAAATCATACTGTGGCATAGCTTTCAAGTAATTATTTGTCTCGTGGTGCAAAAAGTGCATAACTTTTGTGAGGATAGCTCTAAGACAAACATATGTGATATTTCAACTGAGACATGATTTAGCTCCACTTTTGTTCGTCTTCTGATATTAGAAAACAAATTAAGTGTCATCATGTCTTTGTCAGGCTCCTTTATAAATATGAACATATCTGATCATTTTATTTGATGTTTTCTTTATTTTACTTGTCATCATGATTTTCCCGTCTTTTCGAAAGTAGGCTTACAAATTTGGACATAAGGAAGACGCCTTTTTGGCTGGCATGGCATTGAATTCTCCCGTCAGAACTCCACAGGGTGATGAGCGACGGTGGATGAGATGAGAATAGGTGGCACGAGGTTGCAGCAGAGTCTGCATCTGCTGGTACGTTCACCATCATCATTCAATAATTCCTTTGCACCTAGACGTAGATCTTAATGTCTTCCTAGGGATCCCTGGCGTGGCACGGGCGTGCGGCTGGATGGCGGCGACATCGTTGGCGGTGGGCTGGTGCAGCGGCACGACCTGGTGGCGATGTTCGGCCCAGATCTAGGCCCTACAGGCCCCATCTAGGCCTGGGCGGGTTGGCGGTGGGGCCGGTCTGCAGTGAGACTTCCAGGAGGCAGGGGTGCAGCGTTGAGCGGCGGGGTGTTGGCGGCACCGACGCCAGCCTGCTACAGTGTGGCCAGTGATGCTTAGCAGGCCCATTTCGGGCCTGGCCAGGCAAAGGGCAGCCTGGTATGCCCCACTACCGTGTCCGGAAGGCGATCGCGACGGTGCCGGAGGCGCGGGCCTCTCGCACGACAGTGGTGGAGGTGGTTCCATCCCGTTCGGCCTTGGTGTTGTTGCTCCTGTTGCTTGGAATTTCTCTCCGGTCTTCTTGGCCTCGTGTTGGTGCTTGTAGTAAGACAGCATGGGTAGCGGCGCAACCGCGATGGCGCATGGTGTTGGGCGGTAGTTTGGCTGGTCAGCTCCGATTGGGCGGTGGGGTTTGGAGTGTGGGAGAAATCCTTGCCGGTTCGACCAACTCCAATGCGGTGAGACCTACGGATGCCACCATTCCTTCTTGGAGGGTGTCGATGGTAGCCATCCTCCACTTCCCTCCGTGTGCCAGGGGAAACCCTAGGACTCGCATGGGCAACAGTGTCGTTGGCGTTGCATTCCTTCTTGAAGGTGTTGCTTTGTACGTGGCAGATCGGAGCCTCGGGCTGTGGTATTTTGCCTCTGGAGGGCGCAGCAGTGGCGGTTCATCCACGCTTTGTCGAGCTTCCAGTGTTGGTATTTGTTTCTTCTTTTTCTTTTAGGCTTGATGTGCTGCTTGCCGTAGCTCGTCGTAGCGTTGCTTTGGAATTCCAGGTGAGGGGAACCCTTTTTTGGTAACACTCCAATTTTATCTTTATGGTGGTTTTAGTTTGTTGCATCCGCTTATTACTAGGAAACGAAGCTCTCAGCCTAATTCTAACAAACTTAACCGAACTCTTTGCACAAATAGTAAATAAATATAGTGTATTAAGATGTTTTAGTCCTTCTAGTGATATTTTCTTTAGTTCTTTTTCTTCAACGATAAATTATTTAGGTTTCAAGGTTAATTGTCACTGTGTAAGTAAATTGGTGTCTAGTGGCATTCTTTAGGTAGTTGATTAGGCCGTGTGAATCTTTGCGGATGTTGCCTATGGCTCATGACTGTGGTCCTCCAGCTAGATTATCTCTGGCTGCAGAATCAACAAAGAAAGGACTCGTTGATGGTCTCATTAGCCCTGAGCTTCCATTCACAAATAACTACTTGTATGGGAGGATGAATTCAAACTAGCAAATTTTCGTGGTCGTGAAATGCAACAAGTCTGGATAGCTAACCAAAAAGAATGTCACTGAAAACTAGAGTATTTAAGTAACACTATGTGCAACTCTCTTAGCTTTTGTTGAAATTATTTGATCTTTTAATTCTTCTTCCTTATCAATATACTGAACGAGACATTTGAATGTGTTCAATAGGCTATGCTCATTGCTGTGGGAAAAGACAATGATATAATTGGGGAAGCATCAGAAAGTACAACTTCTGCAACATCTGTACCTACTAAAGATTGTATGAGTATTGATGTGCTTCTCCAAATAGTATGTCCTTGTCAGAATCCCATGCTTCTCCTTTTACTATTTGTAAGTTCTTCAGGTACTGTCATGATAACATAACCTCAAATGAGTTGGTTGCTTGTTCTCAGCATTTGAGCTACTCTATTGGTGTAATTATTTGTCATGCACTAGCCTATCTAGGCACATTATTTCTAAAAATGGTAGCAAATCCAGGTTTCCCACCCCACCCCCTTTTTTGTCCTTGTCAATTGTAGATATAGAGGTCGAGGGGTCGCACGGGAACATGGGTCCCGGATCCGGCCTCCCTACAACCGTGGGATCCAACGAACACCCTCTCTTCTCATGCCAGGCTCCTCTAGCTCAGACCGAGCAGACCATGCCAAGTGAATATCAGGTTTTTTGAAGTCTTTACGCTTCACGGATAAAGTATGGAGCTCTTTTCGCCTTGCAAGAATATTCATCCATCAAAGATTCTATTCACAACAATATCTATTGTGACAAAACTACCTCTTAGTATAAGGGCAATGAGCGTACACCCATCCAAAAGATTGATTCACCCATACGACACATAAATGGAATTGCCATAAGATGTGTAAAGGCTATGTCACACACATTACTCTATTTTTTGGATTGTTAGATGGGTTAATATCAATATGAGATGTTAGTTTTGAACTTGTTCCTTTCTCTCATGATGTAATTCTTTTGCAGGTACGTCGACACCAAGAAGGCAAATATTCTTTTCTATAAAACATGACCCTTTGATTGATTTGGGTTCAATACTAAACTCTGTACAGCTTCCTCGTATGCCTCCCACCTCCGATAAGTGTCCTTTGGATTCAGTTCTATATTATTATTTATTTCCAAGTATTTGTCACTCGAGTTTTTGATAACCATAATGGGTGTCGGCTGCTACAATGCGAACCATATCGATTGGTGTATTGTGGTGTTACTGTGGGACATTGTTGTTGCTCCCACATTGACTCAAACTCCATTTGAATGCTTTAGTTCATCTATGCTTTTGATTTATTTTTTTACAAAATAATTTGGTTGTATTTATTCCCAAAGGTCTTGTGGAGAGTATTTTGAATTGTATTCATTTCTCAATGTACCAGTTTATATGTCTTATGAGTATTCATCTACAACTTGATATCCTACAAGAGGAGATTTATACCTGTTTGCTCAAGTATTTTAACTAAACTACATATACTGTATTCTAGCAAATACGACAGCACGATTAGTGCACACATACCACCTCAAGAGACATGCCCAAGGCATGTCCCAACCACTATTACTCGTGATGCAGCTTGAACTACGTCGGTATTTCCCCAAAGATGAAGGGATGATGTAGCATAGCTAAGGTAGGTATTTCCCTCAGTTATTGAAACCAAGGTATCAATCCAGTATGAGAACCAAGAAACACTATGTAAACGGTACCTGCACACAAAGAACAAATACTTGCAAGCCGACGCGTAAGAAGGGTTGTCAATCCCTCCTCGGCCAAAAGATAGATTGGTTTGTATAATTTTTGATAAATAGATCTCACAATAACACAAAATAAAAGAAGTAATAAAAAGTGCAGCAAGGTACTTTTTTTGGGTTTTTGGAATAATAGATCTAAAAACAAAAGCAAATAAAAATAGTTCTCAAGGCAAATATGATATAGAATAGACCCGGGGGCCGTAGATTTCCTAGTGGCTTCTCTCAAGAAATAGCACACGGTGGGTAAACAAATTACTGTTGGGCAATTGATAAAACCTCAAATAATTATGATGAATTCCATGCAATGATCAATATATAGGTATCGCATCCAAGATTAGTAGACCGATTCCTGCCTGCATCTACTATTATTACTCCACCCATCGACCGCTATCCAGCAAGCATCTAGTGTATTAAGTTCATGGAGAAACGGAGTAATGTAATAAGAATGATGACATGATGTAGACAAGATCTATTCATGTAGGAATAGACCCCATCTTGTAATCCTTAATAGCAACGATCAATACGTGTCTTGCTGCCCCTTCTATCACTGGGAAAGAACACCGCATAATCGAACCCATCACAAAGTACCTTTTCCCATGGCAACAAAAATCTATCTAGTTAGCCTAACTAAACCAAAGATTTGAAGAAGAAATACGAGGCTATAAATAATCATGCATATAAGAGATCAAAACTCAAATATCTTTAATGGATATATAGATCTGATCATAAACTCAAAGTTCATCGGATCCCAACAAACAGATCGCAAAAAGAGTTACATCAAATAGATCTCCAAGAGACCATTGTATTGAGAAACAAAAGAGAGAGAGGAAGCCATCTAGTTACTGACTATGGACATGTAGGTCTACAATGAACTACTCACGCATCATCGGAGAGGCACCAATGAGGATGATGAACCCCTCTGTGATGGTGTCTAGATTGGATCTCGTGGTTCTGGAACTTGCCGCAGCTGGAATTGTGTTTTGTCGACTCCCCTAGGTTTTTTGGAATATTGGGTATTTATAGGGCGAAGAGATGGTGCGGGAGGCTACCGAGGTGGGCACAATCCACCAGGGCGCGCCTGGGCCCCCAGGTGTGCATAGGTGGGTTGTGCCCCCCTTGGGGCACCCCTCTCGTACTCTCCCAAGTTGTTCCTTCTCGTTCAGAAAAAATCTCCAAAATGTTTCGCTGCATTTGGACTCCGTTTGGTATTGATTTTCTTTGATGTAAAAAACAAGCAAAAAACAGCAACTGGCATTGGGCACTATGTCAATAGGTTAGCCCTAAAAAAGATATAAAGTTGCTATAGAATGATTGTAAAAGATCCAAGATTGATAATATAACAACATAGAACAAGAAAAAATTATAAATATGTTAGAGACGTATCACTAAGAAAATACTATAAAGTGGGATACATTTGATGGATAACCTAAGCATATGACCACAGAAACACTAACACCATCGGAGCTAGCTACCATGCAGCTGACCCTGAGAATGTTGAAGTATCATCACATAAGTGTACTAAGAAGTTCGATCATATAACAAACCAAAAAGATGCACAAGCAACAACCAAATGTTATTACCTCGAACCCATTGACTTCCCCGTAAGAACAAGCGGGTGACCAGGATGCTCTGGTATAGCATTCTTCACCAAACTGAGATGATGATCGACAATCTTGTCCACCTTTTCGGGAGGCCTTTGTTTACCACCCAACATTTCTGAAGTAATGTTGCTTGACCAATTCATCAACCATCCATTAAGTGAACATGGGTCAAGAATTAAGAACTGGACCTTCGGACAAAATTGAAATGATTAGCAGGAGATACTCAAATTAACTCACATGGATAGTTGAATGTTACAACTTCAATAGAGTCCAGGAAATCTTTCACCATATCCTTCCAGCTAGAAGAACCAACTGTCGGTTTTTTTAACTTAGAGCAACTCCAATGCGCCAACCTATTTTGACCGTGCACGTAAGTTTGGGTCAGCGCAGATAGAAAAGTTGGACCAACACGCCGACCCAAACAGATGCGCATCTCTTTTTGTCCACCTGTAGACCCATTCCCAGCCTAATTTTGATCCTCATTTGCATCGGAGCAAACATGAGGCGGACGTGTGCATCGCCCGCCTACTCCTCAAACTGGCCCACTAGTTGGTGGCACATTGGCCATCCTCTCCCATTCCAATAGCAAACCCTCGCCTGCCTCCTTTGTCGCCGACGCTGCTGCCCATTTTTTCTGGTGCCTCTACCAGCTGTCGGTGCCGCTATATCCCCCCTCCAACACCGCCACCTCCCACGTCGCCGCCACCGCTGTCTTGCCGCCAGGGATCCGAAAGCTTCCCACACCCACTCCCCGACTTAGCCGCGACCAAGAAGCCGCCTCGCAGTCCTGCCAGCTCCTTCATCGGATGCCGGCACGCTCGTCGAGCACCGCCAAGGCAGCTAGCTAGTCCGAGGGCAGCGTGACTCCCTTCCCCAGCTGGCTCCTTCATCGATGCCCACAAGCTGTTCGACAGTCTGCCAAGGTACAAAATGGACTCCGTCGATGAGTTATTTTTCCACAATTTCCTGCACGACTCCGACGATTCCTCATCCGATGATGAGGAGATCTTCGTTGTTGTTTTGGTCCATCACCACCTCAATAGCCAGTGGCTGTTCTTCCCTAGCTCCATTCTGGGGCACCATCCGCCGTTGAATTGCAACCGAGAGAGTGGGCATTTCCTTCTTTGGAAGGACTACTTTGACACAACGAACCCATTGTTCAAACATCAGAAATTCTGCCTCCGTTTTCGTACGAGTAGGCATCTTTTCAACCGTATTAGAGAAGGGTGGTCGGCTATGATGACTATTTCGAGTGCAAAGAGGATGCCCTTGGAAAGATTGGCTTATCCTCTTATCAAAAATGCACTACAGCTGTCCGGATGCTTGCATACGGAGTTTCCGGTGATCTCATTGACGAGTACGTCCCCATGAGCGAGCCTACATGTCAGGGCTTGCACTGTCATACTTGTGGCCGTGGCATCTCAAGATCTCTGGATCTAGCACTCTTTCTTTGGCATGGCCAGATCACACAATGATATCAACATGCTTCAGTGCTCGCTGGTGTTTGTTAGGCTTGCCGAAGGCAACAACCCACTGGTTAATGTTACCATCAACAGCCACAACTACGACAAAGGATACTACCTAGGTGACAGTATCTATCCTCAGTGGACTATTATTGTGAAGATAATCCCCAACCCTGCCGAAGAGAATAGGAATATATTTGCCCAAGAGTAATAGAGTGCTAGGAAGGACGTCGAGTGTGCCTTTGGTGTTTTGCAATCTCGGTGGGGCATTGTTCGGTATCCTGCTAGGTCTTGGAGCACGAAGAAACTATGGGAGGTGATGGCTGCTTGTGTGATCACGAACAATATGATCATAGATGATGAGCATCCGGAATATCTCTACGATCAAGGGTTCAGTTTCAGGGTGAGAATGTTGTGCCTGAGCATGGAGGAGTGGCAGCGTTTGAACAGTTCACCCAATTTCATCAAGACATGCGTGATTGGGAAACTCACATGCAACTGCAAAATGATTTGATTGAGCATATGCCGGCTCATGTTGGCAACCTATAGATGTATCTTTTTTATTCAGCTTGCAAAACTATGTGAGACTATTTTATTTTTATTCGGCTTGTAAGACTATGCTATTAATTTGGTTGAAACTATGCTATTTATTTAGTTGTGGACTATATGTTTGCTTGCGAAATAATGCAAAATTTGTGTGTGAAATAATGCAAAATTTGTGCTATTTGTTCGAAATGGGCAGCCAGCCGGCCACGCCGGCAAATATGGGTCTGTGCGTTGGGCGCACTACCGACCCGATTCTCAAACAGGGCGGACGCCGAACGGCGGCCGACCCAAATGGACAAAAAGTGGACAAAACCGCTGCCCATTTGGGTCGGCACGTTGGTGTTGCTCTTAACCGTGCAGATACCAAGCACATATGTGAACAAACTAGAATCCCCAATTCAACTGATTTTATGAACGTAGAGTTTCATCATGTTAGAGATCCATCGGGCGTGTGCAAGACAAATCGAGAAAGAGCACTTAGTGGGTCATCAAAACAGAGGACGAGGGGGCACCGACACCGCGGGAGAAGACGACCACCGGTTGCCACCGAGACAATTTAGTCCGAAGGGCGGGAGGTGGAGGTGGCGCCAACGCTTGCGACTTTGCGAGTCATGGAAGAAGGTAGCGGAAATATACAGTAGTTTGAGCTGTTTTATTATTTTTTAACTAATGTTTGTTAGCATGCGAACATACAGATTGTTTAGGAAGGATGGTAAACAATCTTTAAATCTAGAAATAGAAAAATCACGCGCAATAAAATACTCTCCCTGTTTATATATATAAATAAAATGTTTTAAATTTTATGAATCATATGTATATAGACAAGTTTCAATGTGTTTGTTCATTCATTTTAATCTGTATGTAGTACATATTGAAATATCTAAAACATGTTAGCGAACTGAGGGAGTATAAGATGTTTTAACATTTTTGTGAGCTGGATGTATATAGACACGTTTTAGTGTGTTTGTTCACTTATTTTAGTTTGTATGTAGTTCATATTGAAATATCCAAAACATCTTATATTTGTGAATGGAGGGAGTAGCAATCATCAAAGACTGTCGTCGCTGCTCCTGCCGACTGTCCTTCATTATTCATGGTTTCACTGGCCTACAAATTATCAGAGTTAATAACGAGTTGATTGCATCTCGCCCATTGCGCAAGGGATGGTGTGAATTTGAGCGCCAAACTTTCGCTGTCAGAACGTCTGCCCACCAATCTATTCTCTAGAATCCTGCTGCCATGTGTTTTGTCTTTATTGTCCCTCAGGACCATCCCAGTCATACCCTTGAGAAGATCATGATCAAAAGAAGGTGACGAATTCCACCAGGTGACGAATTCCCCCCCCCCCCCCCCTCATAGAACTGTTTGGAGTGGAAGAAACAACATAATTAGCCGTAAGAGGTCGTATCCCCATAGAAATCTAGTTAACATTTTGAATTTTCTCCTTACGAGATGACCCATTGTTCCGTTGGCGCAGAGACCAACTACAGCCCTAAAGTAAAGTGAACTATTTGAAGGAATCTTTTCCACAACTTTTTGCAAAATGAGTATGTCCATATTGTGTTTGTATTTGCCTTGATGATCATTGCACATACCTTGCTTCGTGACACAAGTCATTTTCCTGAGCAGGTGAATGAGCTCTGAGATTATTTTTTATGCTCCAGCATTTCCTCATGTGGTAACTGTGATGGAAAAACAACAACCAAGAAATTTGGTGAAACATTTGAAGTATGTTTCTCGTGAATTGCCAACAAGTGATTACATTTGTAATGTGTTTGTAATTGCCTTGTATACTTACCAATGACAAACAACGATGATCGCAGACATGTGCTTCATGATGAGTGGATTTTATGCATACTTTTAAGAGTGTATTTTAGTGCCAAAATCCCTCATATCATATCCATCTAGTACTTATTCAAGTCCCCAATGCATAGATTTTGGTCTTTACTCGTTTTACCAAGTACATTGCATAACTTTTCTTGGTATCTGATGTCTACTAGCCAACTTTATTCTTGTAGAGTCGTGTTGGGCCTCAAAGCGCAGAGTTTTGTAGGATAGTAGCAATTTTCCCTCGAGTGGATGACCTAAGGTTTTTCAATCAGCGGGAGGCGTAGGATGAAGATGGTCTCTCTCAAACAACCCTGCAACCAAATAACAAAGAGTCTCTTGTGTTCCCAACACACCACATACAATGTAAATTGTATATGTGCACTAGTTCGGCGAAGAGATGGTGATACAACTGTAATATGGATAGTAGATATTGATTTTTGCAATAGGAACAATAAAAAAGCAAGGTAGCAAGTGACAAAAGTATGTACAAACGGTATTGTAATGCTTGAAACTGAGGCCTAGGGTTCATACTTTCACTAGTGCAATCTCTCAACAATGCTAATATAATTGGATCATATAACCATCCCTCAACATGCGACAAAGAATTACTCCAATGTTCTTATCTAGCGGAGAACATAAGAAGAAATTATTTGTAGGGTGCGAAACCACCTCAAAGTTCTCATTTCTAATCGATATATCTCAGAGTTCATACTAAAATAAAACCAAGTTATCCTTTCTGATCGATCTATCCAAGAGTTCGTACTAAAATAACATCGTATGATACACATCAAACAACTCTAATGTCACCTAGATACTCCAATGTCACTGTGAGTATCCGTGAGTTGATTATACGATATGCATCAAACTATTTCAGATTCATAATACTCAATCCAACACAAAGAATCTCAAAGAGTGCCCCAAGATTTCTACCAGAGAAACAAGGACGAAAACGTGCATCAACCCCTATGCATAGATTACCCCAGTGTCACCTCGGGAATCCGCGAGTTGAGTGCCAAAACATATATGAAGTGAATCAATATGATACCGCATTGTCACCACGGGTATTCATAGCAAGACTTACGTCAAGTGCTCTCAAATCGATAAAAGTATTCAATCCGATAAAATGAAATCTCAAAGGGGAAAACCAATTCATCACAACAAGATAGAGAGGGAGACACACCATATGATCAAACTATATTAACAAAGCTCGTGATACATCAAGATTGTGCCAACTCAAAAACACAAGATATATATATATATATATATATATATATATATAGAGAGAGAGAGAGAGATAGAGAGAGAGAGAGAGAGTTAGATTAAACACATAGCTACTGGTACAAACCCTCAGCCCCGAGGATGGACTACTTCCTCCTCATCATGGTGGCTGCCGGGATGATGAAGATGGGCACCGATGATGATTTTCCCCTCCGGCAGAGTGTCAGAACAGGGTCTAGATTGGTTTTTCATGGCTATAGAGGCTTCTGGCGGTGGAACTTTTGACCTAGGGTTATTTATTGGGGTATGTGTATTTATAGAATTTTTTGGCATCGGTCTCACGCGAAGATGGGTCTCAGGGGGCTAACCACCCACTAGGGCGCGCCAGGGGGCTGGTGCGCCCTGGTGTCTTGTGGGAAGCACGCCCCCTCCCTGTGCTTGTTCTTTGCTCCATTATTTCTCTTTTCTTCCAAAAAAAATTGTCAAAAAGTTTCGTCCAATTCCGAGAACTTTTATTTCCGCACAAAAAACAACATCAATGTAGTTCTGTGGAGAACATCGTTAGTCCGGGTTAGTTCCATTCAAATCATACCAAAACCATATAAAATTGTTATAAACATGGCATGAATACTTCATAAATTATAGATACATTGAGAACATATCAGCATCCCCAAGCTTAATTCCTACTCGTCCTCGAGTAGGTGAATGATAAAGAAATAATTTATGAAGTGTGAATGCTAGCATAGTGTATAAGTTTGATCAATGATAATTTCAGTCACTTTTACTAGCATCATAACAACAACTCTTTATCATAAAACTCATCATGATAAAGTAGCAATCAATTCAAATGTTATGGTTCAAACAATGCCTTTCTTGAAACTTAACGACCTATGTTCTTAGTTACCAAACAATTGCAATTCAACTTATTTAACAAAGTCGAAGTAAGAGCTCCACATACTCAATCATCATATAGTCTTCCATGATTCCTAGTACTCAAAGCATATATTTAGAACAAATGGCATCTGTTGAACACAGATAAAGATAGGGGCTTAATGTTTTGCCTCCCAACTCATTTATCATAGAGATAATTGCCAACGATAATAATTCATGATCAAATATATTTTACTGGTCATATGTGCCTCGATCTTTCCCACCACATGATGCTTGCCAACTAGAGAATAATTGAGGTTGAAATGAGAATGCATACCATTAAATCTTGCATAAAAGTAAATACTAAAAAGTAAAAGGTAGGCCCATCACAGAGGGAAGAAGAGGCTGTCATGTGCTTTTAATTTTTGGATGCCCAAGCTCTTAATGCAAAGGAACGTCACATTATATTGCCCCTTATGATAGCAACCTTTATTATACAGTCCGTCGCTTTTATAACTTTGCCATCACAAGTTTGTACAATGCTTATTTTTCTTTACAATAAAAGATTAAAAATATTTAGGAGCATTTTTTATTGCTTTAGGCACCGATGAGAACTTACTTGAAGGATCTTATTCAATCCAAGATGGTGGACATTGATGGCAAGAAACTAGGTTTAAGGGTTTTTGGATGCACAAGTAGTGTCTCTACGTAGTACACATTTTTGGCTAGCAAAAGATCCTAAGAAAGCACCACATGTTGGAGGATCCATAACAATATAACTTCTATGCAAATATACACAACCATAACTCATTACGTTGTCTTCCTTGTCCAACGACTTCAACTAATTTTCTCAATTTTGAAAATAATTAATGGGTATTCACAATCATAGAAGATGTCCAAGATAATATATTTTTATGTGAATATTCTCTTCATTATATTAATCATTCATGAATAGCTTGTAGGACTAATATTGTGATTGTCAAGCTTCACTAGATTTCACTTTCTAAACCCAATCTGTAGCTACTACTAGGCATGATATGAACATATAATTTCAACTTCATGATATTCAATTCATCCAATAGTTTACTCTAAGGATATAAGTGAAGAACGAGAGTAAATGACAAACTATTCCGAAAAGATATAAGTGAAGATCAAGCGAGTAGTTAAGTAAATGGGTAGCTATTTGAGGACTCTCTCTCATTGAAAAACTTTAAGATCTAAGTATTTAATTAAAATATCAAGAAAAAAAATAAAATTACATTCCAAGAATAGCACACATCATGTGAAGAAGCAAAAACTTAGGTTCAACCGATACTAACCGATAATTGTTGATGAAGAAAGGTGGGAAGCCAACTGGGGCATCCCCAAGCTTAGTTGCTTGAGACTTCTTGAAATATTAATTTGGGATGCCTTGAGTATCCCCAAGCTTGAGCTCTTGTATCTCCTTCATTCCTCTCATATCACGGTTTTCCTGAATCTCAAAACTTCATCCACACAAAACTCAACAAGAACTCATGAGATGAGTTTGTATAAGTCAATGCAAAAACCTTATGATTATCTACTACAACAAATCACTAAAATCATTATGTAACATTGCATACTAAATGTCTCTGCATATTTAATACTCCTATCCTCAAATAGAATCATTAACCAGGCAAACATTGGCAAACAATGCAGTAATCTGCCAAAACAGGACAGTCTGTAAAGAATGCAAAAAGATTCATACTTCTCTAACTCCAAAAATTCTGAAAACTTACCACCCTGTAGAATATTTTTTTATATTATTGTGTAAAAATTTCAAGATATTATCACGTTCTGACATTCTATAAGAATTCAGACAATGATAGAAAACTTTCTATTTTTAAACAGCAACATGTAGACTTGCAAAATAAGCATGGTAAAGGCTATACTTGACTTTTTTTTGAAATGAAAGATGCAAAACATTATTATAAATATAAGCAACCAAATACAAATAAAATAAAATGATGCTACAAGAAAAACTCACATCATGTGACAAATAAAAAGATAGCTCCAAGTGAGGTTACCGATAATGTTGAAGACGGAAGAGGGGATGCCTTCCGGGGCATCCCCATGCTTAGTTGCTTGGTATTCCTTGAATATTACCTTGGGGTGCTTTGGGCATCCCCAAGCTTAGGGTCTTGCCACTCCTTATTCTCCTCATATCGATATCTCACCCAAAACTTGAAAACTTAAATCACACAAAACTTAATGGAACTTCGTGTGATAGGTTAGTATGATAAAGACAAATCATTCAATTTGGTACAAAGACAAGAATCATAATTGTTCTCACACAATGCCTACTGTACCTTATCATTTCCACATTTTATATTGAGCAATATAATCCATAGAAAATAGAAAACAAGCAAACTATGCATTGAAAACAGAATCTATCGAAAACAGGACAACCTGTAATGATCTTCACAATGAACATATTTCTGCTTGTCCAAAAATTCTGAAAATTTTGGAAAACATAGGTAATTTGTATATCAATGATCTGTAAAAAATTAGAATTAATAGATGCACCAGTGATTCTAAACAATTCTGTTACTGTGGACAAAAGTTTCTGTTTTTGCACATAATCAAGTCAAGTATCATCCACACTATCCCAAAGGCTTTACTTGGCAATTTATTGAAACAAAAGCTATAAAACATTATTACTACAGTATCCTAATCATGTGAACACACAAAAACAGTAGGTAAAAGTGTTGGGTTGTCTCCCAATAAGCACTTTTCTTTAATGCCTTTTAGCTAGGCATGATGATTTCAATGATGCTCGCATAAAAGATAAAAAGTGAAACATAAATAGAGCATTATGAATCACATGTTCCTCTTTCATAGTAATTTTCAGTAGCATCATGAATGGATTCATCAATATAACTATCACACAAAGTATTCCTTTTATGATCCACAAGAATAGTATTTTTATTACTCTCCACACAAGCAATTTTATTCTCATTCACAATAGTGGGAGTATCATATGAAACTCGAATACTATAAATTATTTCCACATTAAAAGAGTAATGTTCAGTAAAACGATATCAAAAATTATGACAATAATTATCAATACTTTTTATAACATAAGTATCATCACAATAATCATCATAAGTAGCAACTTTGTTCTCATCGGGCCCCTGCCTGCGGCGATGTCCCGTCGCACACGTGGGCCGGTAGGTCGGCCTGGCCTGCGGGCGCCACGTGTGGCAGGCATGGCGGGCGGCGCCGCCCTGACTCCCGCCAGCCGATTCTAACTCCACCAGGCGGCCGCGGCCACATCCGGCTCCTGGTGCCTGACTCCTCCCAGCCGGACGGAACAGAAGGCGGAAGACCACTTGAGAGGGAAACTATTGAGGCTCTCTGGCTGCCCAAGATCATAGAACGTTACCAGCTTCCAGGACAACTGACGGGGGGATAGACCCTGGGTAGCCTCATCCACACTTCAATAGTTTTTAAGACATCGGGGCTGGCCAAGTCCCTCAGCCCGACTGGTCGCAAGGACAGCCCATGGGGCCGGCTTGTACAAACGGGCCACCACCTAGAAGGAGGCGGAGCCCAACAAGCAGGCGGACTCCGAGAAGGCGGCGCACTCTAGTTGGGACGACTCCTACCAGGCGGCTCCTCGCCCCCTCGAAGTTTGCGCCCACCTACTACGACAAGATAGGGCGTGGCCACAGTGTGACCTCCCACCCCAACGTCGCCACAATGCCGGTGTACCAAGCGGACACCCCTTGAGTGAGTCCTGGACTAGGGGGTGTCCGGACAGCCGGACTATCATCGTCCGCCGGACTCCAAGACTACGAAGATACAAGATTGAAGACTCCGTCCCGTGTCCGGATGGGACTTTCCTTGGCGTGGAAGGCAAGCTTGGCGATACGGATATGTAGATCTCCTACCATTGTAACCGACTCTGTGTAACCCTAGCCCTCTCCGGTGTCTATATAAACCGGAGGGCTTTAGTTCGTAGGACATAACCTCAATTACAACAATCATACCATAAGCTAGCTTCTAGGGTTTAGCCTCCTTGATCTCGTGGTAGATCCACTCTTGTACTACCCTTATCATCAATATTAATCAAGCAGGACGTAGGGTTTTACCTCCATCAAAAGGGCCCGAACCTGGGTAAAACAACGTGTCCCTCGTCTCTTGTTACCATCCGCGTAGACGCACAGTTCGGGACCCCCTACCCGAGATCCGCCAGTTTTGACACCGACATTGGTGCTTTCATTGAGAGTTCCTCTGTGTCGTCACCGATAGGCTCGATGGCCTCTTCAATCAACAACAACAATGTCCGGGGTGAGACTTTTCTCCCCGGACAGATCTTCGTATTCGGCGGCTTCGCACTGCGGGCCAATTCTCTTGGCCATCTGGAGCAGATCGAAAGCTACGCCCCTGGCCGTCAGGTCAGGTTCGGAAGCCTAAACTTCACGGCCGACATCCGCGGAGACTTGATCTTCGACGGGCTCGAGCCACAGCTGAGCGTGCCGCGCTGTCACGATGGGCATGATCTAGCTCTGCCGCCGGACAGTGCCTTGGTGGCCGCACTCGAATCCGCTCCGTCCCTTAGTCTGGAGCCGATCGCCCAGATCGAGGACCGGTGGCTGGACACCGCCTCGGGGGCTGCAACTTCCACGGCGATGGAGCCGAACACTAACCTTGTCCCTTGTGAAGCTCATGACTCCGAGGTGCCAGACTCCCTGCCGGACTCCGAACCTCCCGCACCCCTGCCAATCGAATCTGATTGGGCGCCGGTCATGGAGTTCACCGCCGCGGACATCTTCCAACACTCGCTCTTTGGCGACATCCTAAATTCGCTAAAACATGTCTTGTTATCCGGAGAGACCTGGCCGGATTATGGCCAGGATGGTTGGGATGTGGACGACGAAGAAATTCAAAACCCACCCACCACCCACTTTGTAGCCACTGTCGACGATTTAACCGACATGCTAGACTATGACTCCGATGACATCGACGGTATGGACGACGATGTCGGAGACGATCAAGAACCAGTGCTCACAGAGCACTGGAAGACCACCCCAACACATGACGTATATATGGTGGATACCCCAAAAGGAAGTGATAACGAGGACCAACGGGGTGCGGCAAAGGATAACCCCGCTGATAAACAACCAAAACGGCGACATAGACGCCGCCCTAAGTCCCGCCTCGACAACAACAGCGCTCCTCATGACCCAGCAATAGAGCAGGGCAAACCAGTGGATGACGAACATGCAGACAAGCAACCGTCCGAACAGGACGAATCGGATAATCAATCCATGCCCGGCGAAACCAACAGTCCAGATGACATCACGCCGGACACACCGCCGGAGAATAAAAACCTTCGGAAAAGACTCGTCGCCACAGCAAGAAGTTTGAAGAAGGAAAAACGGAAGCTCAGAACAGCGGAAGACATACTCAGAATGAGGTGGAGCAAAGTGCTCAAAACCGTAGACAAATATGGCAATGGCCATAAATCAAAGAGCTACCCAAAGCGCAAGCTGCTGCCAGAATTTGACGAGGAAGACATAGAGCCCCCATAGTCAAAAAACAAAGAGGCCGCCTGGCCGGATAGACGGCCAGATGATAGGCCAAAATCTAAAAGCGGCGCCGCACACAAGCCGACTCATGACCCTAGAAAAACAGACGGCCCAGCCAGGTCCATTTACGGGCCAAAAAAGAGGGCCCCAGGAAGCAACACAACACGTCAGGTGTTCGAAGACAGCGGTACACCCAAATACAGGGGCGCCGCACACCCACTATGTTTCACCAATGAGGTGCTGGATCATGAATTCTCAGTAGGGTTTAAACCCATAAACATAGAGGCTTACGACAGAATAACAGACCCTGGAGTCTGGATAGAGGATTATATACTACACATACACATGGCTAGAGGAGATGATCTCCACGCCATAAAATATTTACCCCTCAAGCTCAAAGGGCCAGCCCGTCATTGGCTCAAAAGCCTCCCAGAAAACACTGTTGGAAGTTGGGAAGAGCTTGAGGATGCATTTAGAGCAAATTTTCAAGGGACTTATGTCCGCCCTCCGGATGCAGATGATCTAAGTCATATAACCCAACAGCCCGGAGAGTCAGCGCGCAAATTCTGGAACAGGTTCCTTACTAAAAAGAACCAAATAGTCGACTGTCCGGATGCCGAAGCATCAGCAGCTTTCAAACACAACGTCCGAGACGAATGGCTCGCCAGACACCTCGGCCAAGAGAGGCCGAGGACAATGTCCGCGCTAACAAGCCTCATGACCCGCTTTTGCGCGGGGGAAGATAGCTGGCTGGCAAGATGCAGCACCAGCGACCCGAGTACATCCGAGATTAGAGATGGAAACGGCAAATTACAGCGCAGAAAGGATCAGCGCCGGAATAAAGAAAAAAGCCCAAAGAATATCATGTGATAATACGGAAAAATAATGCGGCACCCGCTAAGATGGGTCTCGCACGGTCCACCCCAACGGAACCTCGAGATTGGATGTCAAAACCAATCACTTTTGACCACCTGGATTATTCCAAAAGTGTCCGAGATGTAGGATGGACTGCTCTGATATTAGATCCTATAGTCGACGGACTACAATTTACAAAAGTCCTAATGGACGGAGGCAGCGATTTAAACCTGCTATATCCAACCACAATCCGCAAGTTGAGGATAGAACTTACTAAAATTCGACATAGCCGCACTTCCTTTAAAGGAGTGACGCCAGGCCCTCACGCCAAGTGCACAGGCTCCTTATTACTAGAAGTTCTGTTCGGGTCACCGAACAGCTTCCGACGCGAAAAACTAATCTTTCATGTCGTCCCATTCAAAAGTAGCTACCAAGCACTATTGGGACGTGAAGCTTTTGTCCGCTTGAACGCCATACCACATTACGCGTCTCTTACACTTAAGATGCCCGGTCCACGTGGCATCATTTCATTACAAGGGTAATTTAAAGACCCTGGACACGGCTAGACAAGTCCGGCAAAAACAAGCTAGGGGCTCCCTAGCCGCACACCCCTTCACAAGGGGCTGTGCGTACAAGCAACAATGAGCTAATATAGACTCCGCTTTACTTATTTATTCATATTTTTCATATACTTTATTTTCGCACGATTTTCTTTCAAACTAAGTTCCTCTCTTTTTACAGATGAACAACGTGCACACCCGTCCAGGATAACGGCACAACGGAGACACAGGCGCAGACGTGCAGTAGGGACCCGTCGCAAGGATTCTTTTTAGATTAAGACCCTACGTAAACCTTTTTTACTATCTCTTGTTGCTATAATCCCCTGGTTTGTCATTATAACCTGAGTGGAGCCTGACGTTTTGGCATCGGCCGCATTAGAGGACCCTGCCCGTACCTGGACACTAGGGGCTTAGGGCATTGTTCTGCCCATTATCATAAAGACCGAACACCTTAGGGAGTGTTCGGCGTCTCGAGTTAGGCCTTATATGCATCAGCTCCGAATCATGTCTTTGGTCAAATGTTGGGTTTGCCCGGCTCCTGTGTTTTGCTGCCTTACGTTCCGTATCATCGGCTAACGCGGCACCAGGAGAACTACTGCGATTGTGCCCGAGTTCGGCTGGGCGAGCACCTCAGTAGAGAAAGCCGAAAACTGACTGTCATGATACAGCGAGAGACTGGTCAACCACTCGATCGACTACCGGAATGTTTAGAATTCCTCCGCTTTGACGAAGGACCATTTTGCGGTCAGGCACACATGCGCCCCGAATTCGGAGAGCGCGGCGCCCCCAGGGGCTATATCGTAGCCCCACCCTCGAACTCCAATGGCTAAGTGAAAGTGATAAAGCATCATAGTCTGGATTGCCTCGTTTGCTACGCTACAACCTCCTTAACAGGACCGAGACGTCGGATTAAGTGTGAAAATGCGCTATTTGCGAACACCCCCGCACCTTGTGCGTGGGGGCTGAAGCCGAAGACTGCCATCTTTCAGGTTATACAAACGTAAACATAAACGGTTGCATAGGAGATATTTCAATACTTGGAACGCACAAGTATAAAAAGCGATTACATCATAATCATTGTTTTACAAGATAAAACGTTCATTTGAACGTGACATTTTTCGAGCACTGCGACTCTATTACACGAGCACCATGCATAACTTCCCCAAAATAGTGCTCGACGGGTAACCGGCTTTCGTCCGAACCCTGGGTTGCAATAGCGGTGGCATCCATCTCTGTCCAATGTGTCTTCACACGGGCAAGGGCCATCCGCGCACCTTCTATGCAGGCCGATCGCTTCATCTCCTTGATATGTGGCACCGCTCCAAGGAATTGCTGCAATAAGCCAAAATAGCTCGTCGCCTTGGGCCTCTCTGGCCAGACATGAGCCACGATATCCGTCATGGCAAGTCCGGACAACCTGTTCAGCTCAGCCCATTCGGCCAACCGATCGGTCAGCGGAAGTGAACGATCCGGACTATGGAATTGAGACCAAAACAGCTCTTCCGTCTTGTGATCCTTCTGACTCCGGAAGTGCACAACGACATCCGCCGCACTTGCCGCTAAGTCCATATATGGATCCTCCGGACCCCACAGCTGGCCAAGCTGGGCATAATTTGGATCCTTAAACCGGCGACGCAGCAGAAAAGGCTTGCCAGCCACAATGTCTCCGGCCTGACGCAGCTCCTCCTTCATAGCCCGCATTGCAGAACGGGCATCCTTGGCCTCGGCGGTGGCCTTCCCCAGGTCTTCCCGCTCCGATAGGCGCTCCCTTTCAAGAGCCTCATTGCGGTCGGTAGCATCCTTCAATTTTACGGCCAATTCGGCCATCTCTTCCCTGCTTCGGCAGTGTGCAGCCCTTTCGGCTTCTAACTCTTCGGCCGCCCTCGAGGCAGCCGCGTCACTCCTTCTGGCTTGCTCCTTGGCTTGAGCAAGTTCTGCCTGAAGGCTCTCCATAGCAGCAGCACCATCTGCATCAAGCATAAATACTGTAAGAGGTGGGCTTTGACTCGCTTAAACAGGTGACTGCGGAGAGACAACCTACCTTGCGACTCATCAAGTCGCTTGTTGACTAGCGTGATGTCCGCATCCGCCACATCCAGCTGTCGCATTAATTCAGCAACTCCATCAGTCCGGCTAGCCCCCGGACTATCCGTCACCTGCATAGGAAAGGCAACACTCAATACCTGCGATTTTGATCCTCGGCACGCTGTCGCTTTCGACAACCTACCGAGTCTCAGGGGCTACTATCTATACAGGGCGCACTTTCATGTGCAAAACTGTCAAAAAGGTGCGTCGTTTTTACGTACCTCAAACCCCGCCAGCAAACTCCTGACGGCATTATGCAATACGCTTTTGGCGGACAAAATCCTTCCAATCACCATGCTCATCAATGCATGGTGATCTTCTGAGATGGACGCCCTCTCAAGCAGATCCTTCATCTCCCCTGGCCGAACACTAGTCGGCGCCGAACTCTTCGGCTCTGCCGGGCTCGGGGATACCCTCCGTGACGACACTTCAGGCTCGTCCGCCCTATCCGACGGCGCAGCAGATGGAGGCGTCTCGCTCTCCATCATCTCCGGACGGAGATCCCCCGAAGACGAGCTCATCTGAGAAGATCGCAGATCCGAACTGTAAGGTAAAAATTTCGGTTATCCTCAGAAGCACAAATAGGGATGTTTTCTTATTAATGAACTCCCCTTTTCCTACTCAAGGCTCGCTGGAGGGCTGATCCTTTAGAGAGGATTGTGCGGTCGGGGTCTCCCCGGACGCAGGACCCTCTGGTGAAGATTTCTTCCCCCGCTTAGAGACTTTGGCCTCCGGGTCTTCGGAGGCGGTCCTCTTCTCCCCCTGGAGGGACGGATTCTCGATCCCCCCTTCTTCAAGCGCCCCCTTGGGCGACGTGATAGCTCCTCTATTCTCCCCTTCGCCTTCTTCTGAAGGCGCGACCTCCAACATTCTGACCAGCACGGGCTCTGGTGCGGTCTCTGGGAGGGGAGCCGGACACCTTATCAGCTTTGCTTGCGCTACCCACTCCTGATGAAGGGTAACAAGTTAAAAGGCGAATTATAGAAAAGCAAACAAACGGTACGTCCGGACACTGAGCTGCTTACCTGAGTATCCGGGCGATTGCAGCTTAGTCCTGCATCCTCGGTCAATTCCGGACACGCCACCTGCGGTCCGAAGAACAACTTGTACATCTCCACGGGTGTTGTACCCATGAAGTGTTGGAGAATCCGTGGTCCCTCCGGATTGAACTCCCATAACCGGAGAGGACGGCGTTTGCAGGGCAGAAGACGCCTGATTAGCATGACCTGCATCACCACGACCAGATCGATCTCCCTCGCTTGGAGGTCTCGAATCCGGCCCTGCAATAGGGGCACGTCTTTTGACGGCCCCCAATTGAGCCCTTGGTTGACCCACGACGTCAACCGCCGTGGAGGTCCCGGGCGGAATGAAGGAGGCGGCTTTTGCCTGCTGCCCTTCGGAGCGGTGATATAGAACCACTCTTGCTGCCACAAGCCGAGCTCCTCTTGGAAGGAGCCCTCGGGCCACGGGGCATCGGTCCTCCTGCTTATGGCCGCCCTGCCGCACTCTGCTTGACGCCCCCCAATCATCTTCGGCTCCACATTGAAGGTCTTCAGCCACAGGCCGAAGTGGGGGGTGACGCGGAGGAAGGCTTCGCAGACGATAATAAATGCGGAAATATGGAGGATGGCCTCCAGAGCCAAGTCATGAAAATCCAGCCCGTAGTAGAACATGAGCCCTCTCACGAAGGGGTCCGTCGAGAAGCCTAAACCCCGACGGAGGTGGGATACGAAGACGACGTACTCACCGGGCTCGGGAGTGGGTATGGCCTGCCCTTGGGCGGGCAACCTGTGCGAAATCTCGTAAGACAGGTACTTGGCCTCACGCAGCTTTAGCACATCCTCCTCCGTGACGGAGGAGGGCATCCACCGGCCCTGAAGGTCAGAGCCGGACATTGTTGAAGGTCCGAAGCACTCGAATCTGGGGCTCTGGGTGTTGGAACTTGGAGCAAGGAAAGGATTCAATGGAAGATTGAAGAAAAGAAACGAGCCTTGGTCTTGTTATAAAGAGGGAGAATACCAAGAGCCGTCTCCGTGACCGTTCGGGATTCGCCTTCGATAGAGGAGGCGTGGCGACGGGCGCGGTTGGGTTACCCACGTCCGTATTGATGAGAATCCCGGAATAAGGGGAACACGATCTCTGCTTCGACAAGACATGCCAAGGAAGCCGCTTCGCTAAACGTGCTGAGGTGGTATAATAAAAAACGATTCAAGTAAAGGCTTGGTAGTGGTGTGACGTCATGCCGCAAAATACGTCAGCAGATTGAACTTGTGTACATTTTATTCTCTCTACGGTGGAATGTGGAAACTGTTTTGCAGAGCCGGACACTATCCTGGTGTTCGCAATCTTCTTTGGATTATTCGGAGGAGGAACCCGCCTTGCAATGCCGAACATTATGCGCGCCGAACTCATCGTCATTGAAGCCAGGTTCAGGGGCTACTGAGGGAGTCCTGGACTAGGGGTTGTCCGGACAGCCAGACTATCATCGTCCGCCGGACTCCAAGACTACGAAGATACAAGATTGAAGACTCCGTCCCGTGTCCGGATGGGACTTTCCTTGGCGTGGAAGGCAAGCTTGGCGATACAGATCTGTAGATCTCCTACCATTGTAACCGACTCTGTGTAACCCTAGCCCTCTCCGGTGTCTATATAAACCGGAGGGCTTTAGTCCGTAGGACATAACCTCCATTACAACAATCATACCATAGGCTAGCTTCTAGGGTTTAGCCTCCTTGATCTCGTGGTAGATCCACTCTTGTACTACCCATATCATCAATATTAATCAAGCAGGACGTAGGGTTTTGCCTCCATCAAAAGGGCCCGAACCTGGGTAAAACATCGTGTCCCTCGTCTCCTGTTACCATCCGCCTAGACGCACAGTTCGGGACCCCCTACCGGAGATCTGCCGGTTTTGACACCGACACCCCTTGCCTGACGCGGTGATGTAGCCACGCGGCCCCTGACGTCGCTTACATTAGACAAGGCCATTCTCCCGAAACGGGCGGTCAGTGTGGCCCGTAGACGGCAAGCCCCACCTGTCTGCTTATCGCCAGAAGGCGGCAAGGCCAGAACAGGCGGCCACAAGGGGAGGCCGACTCCTAGCAGGCGGCTGTCCCTTCCCTTGGAGTCTGTGCGCCATTAACCAGAAGGGACGTGGTGTGGTTACAGTAATCGCCCGCCAGGTGGCTATACTGTAGCCATACGCCCCCCGACGAAGCTACCGTCATCAGAGGCGAGGCTACAGTGCAGTACAGTCCTCCTGGCCCGTAGGAGGCGGGCCCAACCTGTCGGCCAAGTTCACGGCAGTCGGCGAGGCCCACCAGGTGGCAGGCCCCAGCTGTTGGCAGAGAAGACGGGGCCCAGAGACACTGACGGGTAGGTCGTACAACTAGCCGGATTACCATTGTACCCCTAGGGGTTAGGCCTATATAAACCCCCTAGGCTCACCCATGCAAAGGGTTCACCATTCTAGTCATCTTACACCGATGTAGCTAGGGAAGGAGTAGAGCTATCTTTGCCTTCTTCTTCCTCTAGCCGAAGCAGCTCAAGGAGCACCCTTGTAGCGACTCTATTTGATCCCGTAGAGCAAGATTAGAGGTGTTATCTCCACAAAGAGCCCTGAACCTGGGTAAGACCCGACGTCGTTTGAGGTCTTACCTACTCCTGCTTCTAGAGCGCAGCAACGCACTCCTGTCCCCACACACGATAAGCCATCCTTTGGCATATGTCGAGGAAATACCACGACATTTGGCGCCCACCGTGGGGTTAAGCGCACCATTGGCCGGAGACACGTTCTGGACGAGAACCCATTTCCTTCCCAGTGACCGCAGCTGGCCTGGCGTGCCGGATGGCGCTTGCGCTAATGCGTTGTGTGGCATGAAGGCCGCCTGCGCTACGAGCTCCCTCGCCGATCTCCTCGGCGGAGTCCACCTCGCCGACAAGCCCGCACCCGATGCGGGGTCGGCCAGCTCCGAGAGTTGCCGCATCGACCTCCTCGCAAGCTCCACATCGCCAACGAGCTCGCCTCCGACTTGGAGTCCATCGGCTCCACTCACTTGCCCGTCGAGATGCTCATCGACTCCGACGCGGCAGACGCTGAGGTCTACCCCGACCATGTGGAGATCATCGACGACCCGCTACCCCCTGCGGACAGCACCACCAATGCCAGCACCGTCATAGAGGTGCTGGTCATTAGTCAGGACGGAGGCTCTGCCGGGGCGGGCCGGGATCCGCTGCAGGCGGCCCTATGAGCCGTCTCCGCTCCGGTCAAGGAAGGCGTGGATGGTGAAATGCTGGAGGCATACCGCGTCTCGCTCCTTGACAGTGCCAACCCGTTGGCCACCAGGAGGCACCTCACTAACACCTACCAACGTGAGATCAACCACGCTGTAGGCGGCACTCCGTCTGCTGGAGAGCCCAGCCGGCTGGGTGTAGTCCAACAACGCAGCGCAGCCATCGCCGACATGTTGGGAGCCGACCGCCCAATCTATGCTACCCCCATGGAGAACCTGCGTGCTGCCCAGGTGGCGGTAGACGAGCCGGACTGCCTGGAGGGCGACGAGAAGCGCTGCATGATGGAGCGCCTCCAGTAGCTCCTCGACGTGGCCGCCGCGCAGCAGGAAGCCGGCCGCCACATGGTGGAACCTGGCGTGCAAGACGAGAACTGACCCCCTCGCCGCAAGCATGGTGCGACCTCTCGGTCCCCAACAGTTGGCACTCACGGTCAGAGGAACCCGGAGTCGGCTGCCAGCCATAGTCGGTGCATGCACATCACGATCAAGCACAACCAAGACGGCCACCCAAGAGCAGTGGAACGGCGGGACAACCGTCCGATTCCTCTGCGCCGGGAGAGGCGCGCTTCCCCACCGCCTGTCGAGCATCTGACTCTCGGAGGCCGGCTGGGCCACCGTGAATTCAAAGGAGTTGGAGAGAATGATGCCCGCTGCCGAATCGACCGACTCGCGCGATCCCTAGTAGTAGAAGAAGAAGATGCAGTCGGCCCGCCTTGCCCCCCGCATGCGTGATGAGCCCTTTCCCAAAGGGTTCTCGCTTCCACGAGACACTCCCAAGTACAACGGCTCTGTGAAGCCGGAGGATTGGCTAGTTGACTACTCCAGAGCCAACAACATAGCAAACGGCAACAAGCGTGTAGTTGTGAAGTACGTCCTGTTCGTGCTCCAGGACACGGCCCGGACATGCACTACTGCAGGATGCTGCTAACGCCACACTACAATCAGAGACCCTTTGACGAACCTGTGTGCAATGCAATAATCGCAAACAATGGCGTAAAAGGACCCTCAAAAAAGGTGCAAAACCTTTGCAATGATGGATGCATCAAACACGGTTCAGATTTTACTTGCGTTTGCGATGTTGGGCATACGGTTGATCCAGCAGAACTATTTGCAACGAGGAAGAACAACAGAAATAGGAAGCCATATCAAATTGTGTGCGATATACGGCATACAGTTTGCTCCGATGAACCGTTTGCGATGACTGAGGTGAACACAAATGATTCAGCATAACAAGATGTGTGTGATACCCAGCAAACAGGTTGTTAATCAAAACTGTGTGCGATCATTATAGACAGCCCATCCAGTTTTTTTCTGAATTGTGTGTTCGTCACGGCACACAGTTCAACAAACCAACCCATGGGCGATAATGTAGAAGATCTCTGTCGAATACATATTACTAACCGTCTGCGATGAGATTGACAGGATAAACAGAGATATATACATTCTACTTCATTTAGTCCTTCTTCTTCTTGTTGTTGTTGTTGCATGATCCCGCGACATCGTCTTGGTGAGGATGCTTCTTGCCGC